>CM040170.1:44370455-47343368 GCA_022606695.1 Vaccinium macrocarpon | reverse complement strand
ATCTAGTCTTAGAATTCGGAGCGTCAATGATCTCCTTCCACTTTGTTGTTGTATCTTGCGTGTAATTGTTTAGACTAAAACATATGAAGATCAAATTATGGAATTGATTTTGCGAATTAAGTATTTTTTCCTCTAGAAATTATGCCACTATGAGGCAAGCATATCCACTATAATCAGCTGTAAACGATTGTATCTTGGTATGTAAAAGTCAATGGATTAGGGAGTTGGAATTTATTTTTATGCTGGGAGTTGCTAGTGATCAAATCCATAAGTTGCTCTTCAAACCAAAAGCTGATGATACGATGTAGAAGAAGAAGAAGATTATAGCCACAACAAAACCAAAAGCTGATGATACAATGTGGAAGAAGAAAGAAGATTATAGCCACACCAAAACCAAAAGCTGATGATACGATGTACTATATGTGATGAAATCAAATACCTGCATGGTGCGTGTTCGATAGTTTTAGCCAATGCAAAACTTGATAGAAATGACCCATAGAAGAATTCTGTTGGCAGCTCTGTGGTCACCAGCTCTGTGGTCACCAAATGATGGCGCTTTCTTATAAGTTTATATGGGAAAATTCAAGTTGACACAAATTGTACTAATCTTAAAAGTCTGTAATACGTTGTCGATTATGGAAATCTAGTAATTTCCCACCTTTAACAAGTGAGAAGAGAGTAAAGAAAGCAAACAGTGATCCTATTTTCTAGCTCTTGTGGGCTCTCTTAATTTTTCGTAAGAATTCTATGAGCACATATGGTAGATATAGAACTAATTATTAGGAAATACCTAAAATATTCTTTTGGTGGAATAGTAACCATAGGATTCACGTTGGCTCTAAATGGTCCATTATTGTTTAAGGAAAGCATCATTAATATTTTTCTTATGTGTGGGTAAAACCTTGTGGTACGTGATTGGTTTATGTTTTTATGGTTGTTGTTGCTTCATTGGCTTTCGTGAAGACATTGTTCCGATGCCAACTCCTATACAAGATATTTGGATATTCTCTTTTCTTTGTTTTGCATTATCAGCTAGAATCCAGAAGGCCTGTCTTGAACTTGTATTGCAGCTGTGTTTTAATTCAAAAAGTTTTCACTTATATTTGGTACCTTTTTCTATGTTCAATTTTTTTTTTAAAAATGATCCTACTGTAAGAGTAATTTTTTTTTGAACGGGTTGTCAGAGTAAACTTGAAAAGGTAGAAAGAACAGTAACATGTATGTCTTTTTATATTGTAACTAACTCAAGAATATGAGAAGATTTCCTTAGATTTCAACTGTACAAGTGTCCTCTTTGGACTTAGAAGGAGGAAAGAAACCGGGAGGATTTTCAAGGGAAAAACAAGATGGAAATTACGCTTAGAGAGGTAAAAGATGTATTGTCTTTGCCTACTTGATTAGTCAATGAGCTTTGGCGGTGCTAGCGTCGACGAAAGGAATGCTCCCTTGATAGAGCTCAATGGAAAAAAAAAAAGATTCATGTAGCCGACCCCAATTAATTGGGACATAATACTCGGTTTGGTTTGGTTTAGAGGTATAGCACTGCCCAGAGTTGAGTTCTTCCTTGGTCTAATGCTTGTGATGGCATCTTGAAGCTATGATTGCTTCATTCCTTTATCAGAGTTGAGTTCTTCCTTGGTCTAATGCTTGTGATGGCATCTTGAAGCTATGATTGCTTCATTCCTTTATCTATAGCTGCTTTGTTGTTCTTGTTCTTGCTCCTCTTGTTATTTTGATCAAATTTTAGGAAACAAATAAAAGCTGCAATTCTTTTTGTCTCCAACGAAATGATGAAGGTGGAGAAGTTATACAGAATAAAACTATCCAAATCAACAAGTTTTTTGAACTCTAGAGAGAATTCAGAACAAATGAACTATTCTAAAGATCATTGGATTGAGAATTTTAACAACTTATTCTCAGCTTGTCGTAGGAGTTTGAACGATTCTAAATCTTTTTTTTCCTATAGGATGCATACGATTTAGAACTTGCTATAATGCTAGTTATTGTGGTGATGTGCTTTGATGGGAATCATAAGATGAATGCCCCATGGATACAAATGTTTTAGGACTCCATCGTATGAATAATAGGTGTACCGATTGCACGAAGCTCCGTAGTATGAATGCTATTGAAAAAAAGTGAATGACATTGCCAATACAAAGGAGCTTACAAAAAATACCCTAGTGATGTCAAATAAAGGGCATGCCATGGATGACCATCATCACACATGGATCACATGGACCCTTCACTCATGGTGCTTTTCTTTACACAACACCTAAAGGAGGGAAGAACAATTCCAATTTCCAATTCACTCCATCAGCCCACGCCATGGAATACACACTTAAGAGGACGAAAGATGAAACCCGTCAAGGGGATAGTCCATGTTATGTGCCAAATCCTAAGAATAGAAGCGATTATGAATATGAATCGTTGGAGTAAATTATCAATTCGGAGCTCTATCATCTACCCATTTTTCAGAATCAACAACCCTTTTACAGAATTATACCTACATTTGAAAGGCCACAAAAAAACTCAGCTCCATAAATTGTGGCATGTCATAGCAGGTCTATGCCACTATTAGCACAGTGAAAGCAAGGTGGTTAAAATGGAGACAGAGTGGAGGCTGTTTCTTTTTGCCTCCTCGACACGTCTCTGTGGAATCCAGATCCTGTGTCGAGTCAGGGTCCAAACCAGTCTCCCATTTCTTACCAGCTGATAATCTTGTGTGGATTGCATATGTAGTCATATAGTAGTTGGAGTATGATCTTAATTTCTAATTTTCCATTCTCTTTGTTCCTCCCAGGTTGGTGAAAGAAGACAAATTGGCTGCGCTCACCCAACAGATTTGGCGTGCCAAATCCTGTTCCGAACAGCTCCACCCACGAGCAGCCAGAGCCTTCAAAGCTCTTGGCCTTATTCTCCTTCTTTGAAGACGAGAATTTTCCATCACAATTTCAGAAGTACTGTCGTGGGGTGTTGTGTATAACTTGGACAGTGTTTGACTCACTGAAACACTTTCTAATCTATTTCCACAAAATCTCTAATTAAACCTTCCTGTTTCCATATCTAACACTGAACATCAGAAAATAAAATTGCATGACAGTTATTAATTGGAATATGTGTTAGTATACAGAAAATGACATAGCTACACCAAGAGCAAAGGCTGATGATAGGGAAAAATAAAAAATACCCAGTTGGTGTTTTTTTACATTTGATTGGATTTTCCCATTGTAATACAAGACATGATTTCAAACTTCAACTAAACATGCACTAGTAAGCACAACCTCCCTCAGAAAAGAGGCATAATTGATCTAAAGTTAATCAGGGATGCTGACATGCCTATAATATAATAACAGCTCTTTTTGTGCCTCACTACGGCAGGGAACCTTAGGCCTCAATTTATAGGCTCGCGCGGCTGTGATAGATTATAAGATTAGGACTTCTATTGAAATCCTTTCTGAAGTGGTCCATGTTTATACTATCAAAAGATGAACACCATTTTTTGATCTTCTCTTTGGATAGAGATGATGGATCTTAATGGAATACCACTTGTTGAATCTTCTCGGGCATCGGCTCACCTTTCATTATGCTCTTCCAGTAGTCTGCTGGATCTTTTCTTGCATCATATGAGCTGGAAAACTGACCAAACCAAAAGAAAAGGACAAGTAATAGAAATGTTTAATTTTTCCTTTGCAAAAAAGATTGATCAACTCTAAACAAGAAGATCTTAAGAAAACATAGCTTCATTGACACATATACTAACGTTTATATATATGCAAATATGCATGTGTAATTTTACAATCAGGAGTGGAAGCCTGGAAAGCATGGAGCTTACCAAGAAAAGCTAGGAAAGAAGGAAGATAAAGCTCTCATTTCTTCCTCCCTAGTTGTAACCTATAATTGTGCTCAAAACTTTATTTTCTTGGACCATTTCAAAGAGGCCATATTTATATTGTTTTGGGTGCATTTGGTAACGTTTTGGTTTTCTGTTTTTTGTTTCCATTTTTGCTTTTTAAAAACAAATTCAGAAAATACGTTACCAAACGCAACCTTTCCATGTCTGTATTTAAAGGGTGATTATTTCATAGCCTTTGGTCCATGTCAAGGACTAGTAAAACGTTAGGTTGTGTTTGGATCTTGGACCATAAAATAAAAGTACCTTCTTCATTGTATTACCTCCTTCTCTCTTCAATAACCTCTCCGTTCTCCTCTATGTGTCCCTATAAATCCACGAGCCAAACACAGCCTCAAGGAACAGACAATTGGTTGAAGAAGGCAAATTTAATAAGATGATTGGTAGAAGAAGAAAATTTGGTACTGTCATTTTAACAAAGCCAAACAAAGCCTTAGATGCATTAAGCTAACAATATTTATCCAACCATAATGTTTTAACATGTATTAGCTGACAATATTTATCCATCAGCTACAAGTTGACACATTGAATGTTTTGACTTAAAACTTGTGAAAAAGGGACGTTGGAGTGATCCTATAAGTTTTTCCCTCTCTCGCTTGCGTGCACAAACGCACCCGCGAATGAGCACTAAATACCCATTATTTATGAATTAGAGCTAACTCAACGTGTGTGAAATTTCATGTCGAAGTCCAAATTTCACATCAAGAATGACAAAACTCTCTCCACCTTTGTGCCAAATGCAATGACATTGCCGATAATTAAAAAAAAATGCAATGCCATTGTTGGGCCCAATTTAACAATTACCAAACTTTTCACACCAAAGTTTTCATAACCTGGGAAGATCATTAGTCACCAAAGTTTTCTCCATTATATCAAATGGAAGATGGAAATGGACGAAGGCCAAGGAATAGCATTAGTAAGCATATTGCAGACAATACTCAGGGAAATTTTCTTCCCTGTATTGACAGAAAGGACTATGTGGTATGGGTACCTTCCACTACTGGGCAATATTCTACCAAGTCTACTCGGGAAGCTCTAAGGATTAAGGATGTGAAGGGTTCCTTGGGCTCCTATCGGGGGTTCCATTGGAATGTTCCTAAATGGGCAGTCATCACTTGGTTGGCATGCCTGGGAAAGCTAGCTACTAAAGACTGATTAAGAAGATGGGGCATGAATGTGGATGAGGCTTGTGTTTTGTGCTCTCAAAGTGTTGAATCACAGCAACATCTTTTTTTTTAGTGTATTTTCTCTGGTGCCATTTGGAGTGCTATATTTGGCAAATTCAGCATTCAAAGAAGTTCAGGTTTTAGAGTGTTGAACTAGATTGGCCCAATATAAATTGCACTGGAAAATCATTCAAAGCCTCTTTTGCTGCTGTGCTGTGCCACGTCTAGATAGCAAGGAATGCAAGGATTTTTGCTAAAAATACATATGATGTTTATTCTCCTATCAAGGCATTGGAGGATGATGGTTGGTGGAGTTGAAGAAGAGGTGGCCCAAATAATTTTTGAAAGCTTGTGGTGTTGTTGAATTGGTTTCGATTTGGCTAGCCCCAATTCCCCACAACCACCCAAAATCAAGTACCATCGACAAAAATTGTCGCATGCAATCTATGCATAATTTCAGACCAATCAAACACGAAAATCAAACAAGAAAACCCAATTAATTAACTGAATAGTTCAAGAAAACCCAATTAATCAAACCAGAAAACACTCCATCTAATATTAATTAACTGAATAGTTCAAGTCCAAAAGAAGTAAATTAATACCCACGGTAGCGATCTTTCGCTCGAACCGTTCAATTACAGGAGCAGTGCTTCTCGTCTGAGCCCTAATAGTTACTGGCTACCGCCATTCAACACCGTGACTCCACCGGTTGACCGGAGACGGAAAGCAAATGAAAAACTCAGAGATCGTCGGTTGGTCAAAGAAGCAGGCGAAGAAAGTGAAGGTGTAGAAAGTGATGAAGGTGTGGAGAGAGACTGTGGAGAAGAAAGTGAAGGTGTAGAGGGATGAAATTACGCGTTACTTGAGCAAAACATTTTTCTGTTTTTGGTAATTTTATTTTCCACGTCATGACATAGGTTGAACCTATGTCATGTTCCTAATAACGGCGTCGTTTCAGCATACTATACTTTTGGTTGCTACAAGGTTAATTTCTACATATATTGATCATTATTTAATGATCCGAGACATTCATCTTCCAAAAATTATTATAGCACATATGATGTATGAATACCACTTAAATAAATTAGATTTTAGTACTTAATCGAAATGAATTTCTATTTCTTAAAATGTACTTGGATACATTGAATCATATCTCTTTCTATATCAACAACTCTTGAGAGATTTCAAGTAAAATTTCTATCAATTTGAGTAATAATTTAATGATCTGAGACATTCATATTGTAGAACTTAAAAAGATACATATCATTTAAAAAAATTATATTAATTGAAAATAAATTAGTAATTGATCTTAATGAATTTATAATTCTTAAAATAGGTTTGGATATACTGAATCAAAACCAAAATAACCGGCTTCAAATTGTCACCTACGTATCCATTCCTCAGCGACACATCACCCTCCCACCCCCTTCACAGTTCACACACGCAACTGTAACCGCTCGCTCGCTCTCTCTCTCTCTCTCTCTCTCTGCTTCGACACCACTCGTCAGTTGCCAATGAAGCTTGAAAATGGCATTTAACCATTGAAATTCGCCAAAAATCTAGCTTTGGGGCCCATTTCACCTCTCAATTCTCCCGCTGTCATTGGCGACGGCGAAGAAGACCTCGGAGATTCACGCTGCGTCCGTCTCTACAATTTCTCTCAACGATTGAAGGTGTTTGAACTTTCCAGTTAGATTTATTTTGATAATTCAATGAAATTAGCTTTGTCTCTCGATAAGTAATTACTTCTTTGTCCTGTTGAATATGTATATAGTTTGTTATCCCGGCCAGGGTGTCAGTTTTCCTTCTTTTCTTTTCTTTTTTTGAACTGGGGTTTCTATTTTCCTTGAGAAAGATGAAATTAGCCTTCAGAAACCGATGGGTATTCGAATTATTGATCTAAGTATCTGAAACAGCATCTGATTTTGATAAATTTTCTACGTCATGTTCAGTGACTAATCAAGTATCAGGGTAATTAGTTGACGTATAATTGGCCTAATCAGCTTAGCGCCGGATCAAATCTGGTAGCGGAGCTTAAAGAGCGCCACTTGGCTTCTACTGTGACTGTAAATACTCTCAGAGAACGCTTGAAGCAGAAGCGTCTTTGCAGTGGCAGGGTATGCCAGGTCCCAAGGGAAGACTCCGGTTTGCTTCGGCCCAACGGATCTGGTCAGTTGTAGGATGTTGCAGGGTCATACTGGGAAGGTATTTTTCACAATAATTTAAAATTTTCATGGATTTACGTGTATGAGAGTTTGTATCTATTACGGTTGACCAAATTAGTGTTTGCTGGAATTGGTTGCTTCATTTGATTTTGGTTGGAAGCTGGAAAGAGTGAATTTTGTGGAATTCTTGTACCTTGTTTCCACTTAGTGTCTCCTGTTTCTAGGAATGTGACTACTGAATACTGATGAGTGCTCTTAAGATAGTGAACTCTTAACTTCTGATTTTGAATGTGACCTAGAAAGTGGACTAAGGTGATGCCATGCAATCAGAATCTAATTAGGTGACCAATGTTTCAGTAGTTGGAGGAACAGGGAAGCCGCTATTTTAGTAGTAAAAGATATATTGCCAAAGGTTAGGTTCATCCCAGGTCTTTCCCCACCCATACCCCAATCGATTGGAGATTGCATGTATACTGACCTAAAGGCTCTGACGTTACTCCCTTAGCTGCTAGTGGCTACGGTAATGACTACTAGTTGAATGAGAGACTCATGAATTTTACCACTGTAAATATTTACATGGTGGCATTATATTGAAGTTGGAGTAAAGCAGGATTTTAATCCCATAAGGCATTCTGCAGGTTTATTCACTACACTGGATTCCGGAAAAGAACCGTATAGTCAGTGTCTCAGTGCATCTCAAGATGGGAGGCTAATAGTGTGGAACGCTCTCACAAGCCAGAAAACTCATGCCATAAAATTATCTTGTGCATGGGTCATGACTTGTGCCTTTTCTCCTACTTGTCATTCTGTTGCCTGTGATGGGCTTGACAGCGTATGCTCCATCTTCGACCTAAATTCCCCCACTGACCAAGGCGGGAATATAACTGTATCAAGAACACTTAGTGGCCATAAGGTTTATGTTTCCTGTTGCCAGTATGTTCCGGATGAGGAGACTCGCCTAATAACAAGTTTGGGTGATCAGACATGTGTTTTATGGGATATAACCACAGGGCAGAGAACTTCTGTCTTTGGAGGTGAATTCCAGTGCAGACACACTGCTGATGTGCTGAGGAACTAAAATGTCTTTGGGGGTTGCCATTGCTTGTTTCAATAATGCTAGTTATTTTTATGTAGGGATCTAACTGGAACAATAAGATGAATGCTATTAGAGACCCCTGCATAATGGTATCCCTTTGGGTACGAATGTTTTATGACTACATAGTATGGATGCTAATGACAAATATCATAGCGCTGTCAAAAAGGGTTATGCTATGGATGACCATCTACAGATTCACAGTGAGCAAGATAGTGGTGATGCTCATATAGCACATGTTCATGCCCATCTATCATCACAGGACCCTTCACTAATGGTGTTCTTTATATTAGACCTAAAGGTGGGAAAAAGAATTCCCATTTACTTCCCAAAAATGGAAGCTCTAAGGATTAAGGATGTGAAAGTTCCTTGGGCTCCTATTGTATGGTTCCATTGGAATGTTCCTAAATGGGCAGTCATCACTTGGTTGGCATACCTAGGAAAGCTAGCTACTAAAGACTGATTAAGAAGATGGGGCATGAATTTGGATGAACTAGATTGGGCCAATATAAATTGCACTGGAAAATCATTCAGAGCTACTCTGTTCAAAGCCTATTTTGCTGCTGTGTTGTACCATGTCTGTATAGCAAAGAATGCAAGGACTTTTGCTAAAAACACATCTGATGTTATGGAGTTTGCTCAAGAGTTCTGGCTAATATCAGCACAAGAGTCTGTTCTTGGTAAAACATTCCAAGTACTCCTGAGAATATTCCAGTTAGCATTCTAGGTAGGGATGCAAACGAGCTGAGCCAAGCTTTGTAGTGTTCGAGCTCGGCTCGTTAAGTAAACAAGCCAAAAAATTGAGTTCGAGCTTGGCTCAGTCATAAACTAGCTAAGCCCTTAACGAGCCCAGCCAAGATAATTTACTTAACAGGCCTCCTTAAACGAGCCGAGCCTATACAATCAAACCGAGCTCTTGAGAGCCGAGCTGAGCTTTACGAGCTCATTAACTAAACGAGTCTGAAAATCGTGCTCGGGCTCTGCTAAATTACTTATTGAACTGAGCCTCAAGCTGCTCACAGTCCTAGTGCTGTAGGGTTATTTGTCATTAGTGTTGGCAGTAGTTAGTGTTGTTTGTTTTGCTTGGTAGCTTTGAAGTTTTGTTTGGGTTTAGGTTTGGGGTGGGTACTCCTACAGTCCTACTCCTTTGTACAGCTTGTTCTTTGTTTTGGTTTGTTTATAAAATTCTTCACTTACACACCAAAAAAAATGAAATCCAAGTTCCCTTGTACAAATTATTCTCCTATCAAGGCATTGGAGGTTGATGGTTGATGGAGTCAACTCAAGTCACATGGATCACATTGACCCTTCACTACTGGTGTTCTTCTTTATAGAAGACCTAATGGTGGGAAAAAGAATTCCCATTTACTTCCCTAAAAGGGACCCTTCTTCCTCTCCACATTTTCTACCCAGAGAAAAATCCACTTCCATTCCTTTCTCAGCAGAATCGCTCCCGAACCTCCTTCAAATCTTTTCCTTCCCGAAGCCATGGAAGTTACACTGGGACGATGAGAGATGAAAACCTTCGAAGGAGAGTCCAAACTCTGTGCCACATCCTTAGAATCTATGCTTGATTTTGAGCCACATGGGAAGCTCATTCCTTCAACTCCACATGGTAAATCACACTACTAGCTAGATGGGATTCCTTCTTTCATAAATCAATTTTCGGCTAGCTAGACCGACTAATCGCCAATTACAGATGAGGCAAAAGCCCACATGGACTTGTCCCAATACAAGAATTGATAGTAAACAGGTGAGAGCTTGAACCTGAGACAAAAGGCTTCCTGAGGTTATATATACTTCCTGAAAATCAGAAACACTGGAGTAAAAGACTGCTTCACAAGCTCCTTATTTTTTATTAAACATCATGACTCTCTGAGTCTTCACACCACACACCACACAATTGCTTCATCTTACATAGCTTCAGCAATCAAAATTAACATTAATAAACTTCTCAAATATTGTCTTTAATCCTGATAAACAGAAACATTAGGCCTTGGTTCAAAATCCTTAACAAAAGACTTCTCCCCTTTCAGACAGCATCATCATGGTAAACTGAGACATTAGGCCTTGGTTCAAAATCCTTAGCAAAGGACTTCTTCTCTTTCAAAACAGCATCGTCACGGTAAGCCGAGATATTAGGCCTTGGCTCAAAGTTGTTCACAAAGGATTTCTCTCTAGTTAGTTTGGTACTATCGCCATGGTAGCCAGTTGTGCTAGGCCTCGGTTCAAAGTCTTTCACAAAAACCTTAACCTTTTTGTCATTGTGTGTCGCTTCTGTTGATGTGTGACAGTCGGTTTGCTTGGTAGTTGAGAAGGGTGACGCTGAGGCCTGGTGCAGGAGGCTGTGAATCACTTCTGGCATGGGTTGATCCTCCATAACACCTTTCCAGTATTCTCCAGAGTCTGGTCTAGCATCAATTGTGCTTCCAAACTGCTCAATGAAGATGCAAAAACAGTTGGTATTTAGGCAACAATATAGGCCCCGAAATAGTTTCAAAAAGGTGTTCATGAAGATATAGAGGCAGACTATGTGTCACCGACACGTGACATGGATACAGCCACAACACCCTGGCGAGTGTCCATAGAGTGTCCTGGCATATGCTTTGCATGAAAATTGTAGAGAAAAATATAGGACACTTTTGATTTCAGATTCCAACATGTAACCAGAGGTCACGTATGGCGTCTGTGGCAGCCAAATGTTCCACACCATCCTCGGGTTACGTGTTCGTGTTACCTAGGTGGTAGAACTGCATTCATTCCAAATACATCAGAATGAATGAAGTGCTACCACATTACATGAAAACACTGGTGTATAATGTTATGGGAAACTTCAAGTTGACTCAAAGTGTACTAACGCTTCGCAATTTAGGAATATTGAGTACTTTCCCTCCTTGGAAGTTCTAGTGAGAAGAGAGTGAAGTTGCAAAAAGAGATCCCATTCCTAGCTCTTGGGTTTTCTTAATGCTTCATAAAGGGTTCTATGACCACATGCTATATATTAGCACATCTGTCTGCTGGAATAGAAACCGTTGGATTCACGTTGGCTTTAAATTATATAGTTATCATTGTCTTGATTTTATTTTTCTGATTATACGTTGGTGATAGCATAAAAATGCTGCACTCAATGTACAGAGAATTAATGCAGGCAAGGATAATGGTGGTCTAAAAGTTCACTGGCTGTGTTGCAGCAGAGACAGATTTCTTCAAAAAGATATAGAAAAAAATGCCAGCTATTAGATAAGATATTGGACAATCTCTGTTCTTTATACTTCATTATGAGCCACAGTCCAAGAGGCCTTCCTTGATAACCCAATTCATTGGATAATGGCTATTGTATTGCAGCTATAGCCTATAGTTAAATATTAAAAAAGATATAAAAAAAAAAAATGCCACCCATTAGATAAGATTTTGGACAATATCTGCTCTTTATTCTCCATTATGAGCTACATCCAAGAGGCCTGTCTTGATATCCCAATTCTTTGGATAATGGAAATTGTATTGCAGCTATAGTTAAATAAATTTGGTGTCTTTTTTATGTTGAAAGATTTGTAAAATATGATCCTAATGGAAGAGTAATGAAAACTGAAAAGGCAGAAGAACAGTGAACAGTATAGTTGATCGACGAAACCATTATCTGATTTATAATATTGTCTATTAACTCCTAAGATTTCAAGTACAGGATTATTTCCTTTGGACTTTGGAGGAAAAGAGAAACTGAGAAGAGCTTCAAGGGAAAAAGAAGATGGGAATTACATTTGTTTCATGGAGCATCTTGCTTTGTCGGTGTTTACACCCAAATTTAGCGTTGTTGCGCAAAAACAGTCTGCTACTTGTGATGGTAATCTCTTTGGCTATGCTCGATCCGTTCCTTCATCTACTGCTATTCTTGTTGCTCTTGCTCTTGTTCTTCTTATTATTTTGGTCAAAATTTTAAAGAAACATGTAAAAGTTGGAATTCTTGTTGTCTCTAAGGAAATGAGGATTGCAAGTGGAGAGAGTTGAACTTTTAAAGTCTATGAGAATTAGATTACCCATTGAAAGAAACTTTTGATAGGGAAAATGAACTTTTTTTTAATAGGATCATTGGATTATGCATTTCATGAACTTACTTTCAGATTCTCATTAAGTTTTAACAAATTGGACGCTTTCTTAACTTCTTTTTCTTGTACGATGCTTATGGATTTAAAACTTGTTGTAATGCTTGTTATTGTTGTGCAATGCTATAATGGGAACAATAAGGTGAACGCAATGAGACACCCCATGAATGATGCTATCCCCTACGGGCATGAATGTTTTACGACTCCATAGTATGGATGTTGATGACAAATATCACAGTGATGTCAAAAGAGGTTATGCCATGGATGGCCATCTACAGATTCATGGTGAGAAAGATAGCGGTGATGCTCATATAGCACATGTTCATGTCCATCATCCCACATGGATCACATGGACCCTTCACTAATGGTGTTCTTCTTTATAGAAGACCTAAAGGTGGGAAAACAAATTCCAATTTACTTCCCAAAGAGAGACCCTTCTTCCTCTCCTCATTTCCTACCCAGAGAAGAATCCAATTCCATTCCTTTCTCACTCGAATCACTACCACACCTTCTTCAAATCTTTTCCTTTCCTCAAGACTCTCCACAAGCCAAAGCCATGGAAGATACACTCAGACAATGCGAGTTGAAACCCATCAAAGGAGAGTCCAAGTTATGCGCCACATCCTTAGAAGCCATGCCTGATTTTGTCAATGAAATCTTTTGATTCCATTCCCAAATCAATGTTCTATCCACTACCCACTTCACCAAATCGACAACTCATTTGCAGAATTATACTATCTTGAAAAAGCCCGAAGAAACTCCGGCTCCAAAAATGGTGGCATGTCACACCATGCCTTACCCCTATGCAATTTTCTACTGCCACTACCAAGTGAGTGAAAGCAAGGTGTTCAAGGTATTGCTAGAGGATGAAAATGGAGACATGTGTCCTTTGGGGTACTTGGGATCGAGCCAGGGTCCAAAACTGTCTGCCATTTCTTCCCAGCCGATAATCTTGTGTGGATTGCATTGCCTAGCTTGATCTACTATTAGAATTGGAGTGTTGGTCATTGATTTCCTTCCACTTTGTTATCGTATCTTGCATGTACTTGTTTATGGTAAAACATATGAAGATCAAATTATGGAATTGTTTCGTGAATTGAGTATTTTTTTCCCCAGAAATTATGCCACCATAATCAGTTGTAAAAGGTTGTATCTCTGTATGTAAAAGTCAATGGATTAGGGAGTTGGAACTTATTTTTATGCTGGGAGTTGCGAGTGATCAAATCCATTAGTTGCTCTTCATACCCTGTCTCATTTTTGCTACTAGATGCTACGATGGATGATTTGAGGAGATTCACTAATGTTAAGACCAGTTAGCTAGCAAAACTTGATAGAAATGACCCATAGAAGACCTATTCTATTGGCAGCTCTATGGACACCAAATGATGGCACTTTCTTATAAGTTTATATGGGAAAATTCAAGTTGACACAAATTGTACTAATTCTGAAAAGTCAATAATACGTTGTCGGTTATGGAAATCTAGTAATTTCTCACCTTTTGGAGTTCTTATTCTTACCAGAACAAGTGAGAAGAGAGTAAAGAAAGCAAACGGTTATCCCATTCTCTTAATTTTTCGTAAGAGTTCTATGAGCACATATGGTAGATATAGAACTAATTATTAGGAAATACCTAAAATATTCTTTTGGTGGAATAGAAACCTTAGGATTCACGTTGGCTCTAAATGGTCCATTATTGTTTAAGGAAAGCATCATTAATAATTTCCTATGTGTGGGTAAAACCTCGTGGTACACTATTGGTTTATGTTTTTATGGTTGTTGTTGCCTCATTGGCTTTCTTGAAAGCATTGCTTTGATGCCAACTCCTATATAAGATAGTTGGATAATCTTTTTTCTTTGTTTTGCATTATAAGCTAGAATCCAAGAGGCCTGCCTTGAACTTGCATTGCAGCCGTGTTTTAATTCAAAAAGAGTTTTCACTTGGATTTGGCTTTTTCTATGTTTAAATTTTAAAAAAAAAATGATCCTTCGGTAAGAGTAATTTTTTTTTTTTAACGGACTGTAAGAGTGATCTTGAAAAAGGTAAAAAGAACAGTAAACACTTTCTAATCTATTTCCACAAAATCTCTAATTAAACCTTCCTGTTTCTAAAACTAGCACTGAACATTAGAAAATAAAATTGCATGACAGTTATTCATTGAATACTTATGTGTTAGTGTACAGAAAATGATATAGCTACACCAAGAACAAAGGCTGATGATAGGGAAAAAAATTAAAAATATCCAGCTTGTTTTTTTTTTACAAGACATGATTTCAAACTTCAACTATACATGTACTAGTAAGCACAACCACCCTCAGAAAAGAAGCATAATTGATATAAGTTAATCAGGGATACTGACATGCCTATACTATAGTATCAGCTCTTTTTGTGTCTCACTATGGCCAGGAACCTTAGGCCTCAATTTCTAGGCTCGGTGCTGCTGTGATAGATTATAAGATTAGGACTTGTATCGAAATCCTTTCTGAAGTGTTCCATGTTTATGATAGCAGAAGATGAACACCATTTTTTGATCTTCTCTTTGGATAGAGATGATGGATCTTGATGGAATACCAGTCGTTGAATCTTCTCGGGCATCGGCTCGCCTTTCATTATGCTCTTCCAGTAGTCTGCTGGATCTTTTCTTGCATCACATGAGCTGGAAAACTGACCACACCATTGACACCAAAAAGGAGGAGGACAATCAATAACACGAATGTTAGACTTTTTCATTTGGAAAAAAGATTGATCTAAACATAGCTTCATTTACACAAGCAGGCAGATAAAGCAGGTGTGGAAGCTGGGAAAGCATAGAGCTTACCAAGAAAAGCAAGGAAAGGAGGAAGAAGGCAGATAAAGCTCTCATTTCTTCCTCCCTTATCAAAACCTATAATTGTGCTCAAAACTTTATTTTCTTGCACCATTTCAAAGAGGCCATATTTATATTGTTTTGGGTGAGTTTAGTCACGTTTTTGTTTTCTGTTATGTGTACATTTTTACTTTTTTTTTAAACAAACAGAAAAATATGTTATCAAACGCCACCTTTGTGTGTTTCTATTTAAAGGGTGGTTATTTCATGGCCCTTGGTCCATGTCAAGGACTAGTAAAACGTTAGGTTGTGTTTGGATCTTAGACCATAAAATAAAAGTAAGCTTCTTCACTGTATTACCTCTTCTCCTCTCTTCATTAACCTCTCCTTGTTCTCTTCTCTGTGTCTCTACAAATCCATGATCCAAACATAGTCTCAAGGAACAGACAATTGGTTGAAGGAGAAAAATCTAATAAGATGATTGGTAGAAGAAGAAAATTTGGTTCTGTCATTTTAACCAAGCCAAACAAAACCTTAGAAGCATTAGCTGACAATATTCATCCAACCATAGTGTTTTGACATGTATTAGCTGCTGACAAAGCCAGGATAGAGATAGAAAAGTTTGTGGGCATATCAGCTGCTAATAACAAAGTCCCCTTGGGCAGTTGATTTATTAAAAACAACACACATAGTCAACTCTAGGAGGACCCACCTCAAATGTCCTCAAGTAATGAAAATGTTGTGTTTCATTAAAACAAAAAACACAGTTTTGGAGTCTTTTGTGCCTCTTCTGTTGTATTAGATTGCAACTCTTTGTGTAATCCATCAGCTACAAGTTGAAACATTAAATGTTTTGACTTAAAAACTTGTGAAAAAGGGACGTTGGAGTGATCCTATAAGTTCTTCCCTCTCTCACTCGCGCGCAAACGCTCCCGCGAATGAGCACAAACTCATTATGTGCCAAATTTCATGTCAAAATCAAAATATCACATCAAGAATGGAAAAACTCTCTCCACCCTTATGCCAAATGCAAATGCAAATGACAATACCAAAAAAAATGCAATGCCACTGATGGGCCAAATTTAACAATTACAAAACTTTTCACATCATCCAAGCTATTTAATTTGTATTAACAAATGATATGCGTTTAATCCAATGATCTGAATATGAGATTGCGCCAAAATGTCACCAAATAGTTGGTATAGTATTGCTATTTTATTGCATTTTAACAATTTACCAAACAAAAAAAAAATGACTTTGACAATCTCATTTCTATACCAATAGATGGACTTTCTCTAGGGACTTCTTGATGCCACGTATTTGGGAGAGTTTGGTCGGCTAGATCACTTGGTCACCACAGAACAAAATCTCTCTAGAGTTTATCTTTTCAATTTTCAGGTGCTTATTAATATTTGCTCACAAAATTTTTAATATTTCTTTTTTCAGTCTTCAATTCTACATTACCGATAAGTTTTGGGTAGAGTTGGATATGATATTTATAGTGATCTAACTAACCCATAGTGTGCAACAGGGAAGGCTAGTTCTTTATTTATCCAAGAAATCGAAATTTGTCGTCTCGCCCATTTATACGTCTTTCATAGTGATCTAACTAACCCATAGTGTGTGTGCAACAGGGAAGGCTAGTTCTTTATTTATCCAAGAGTGGTGTCCCGAAACATTTTCATTATTTCAATTAATCTCCTCTCCAAGTCGATCAAAAGCGCAGTTTCTTTACTGAACAAAGGGATTCACAACATATTACTTTCTTACAACCTGACCCCCAAAATCAAACATTGGTCAATTGTGTGAGGAGCAAGCCTACCAACCAACAGGACTAACCTGCGGCTTTCCTAAAGGCTATGTTACGATCAAGACACATAAAAGGGATCGAAGGTCGAAGATACAGAAAAGGAAAAAAGTAAGATATAAAGTGTTAAAGCCTCCAACACAAAATTCTTACAAAAAGAAAGTGTAAGAATTTGCTAAGACCATATAGCCTTGTGAGTTGTCAAATTCAGAGAGCTCGTAAGAGCTGCGGATGTTTGACTATGTTTGACTTTATAAAATCGGATTTTTGTGCCAGGTAAGACATAAATTGCAATAATAGAGGACTACGGATTTTGCTTATGGTTAGTTTAGATGAAGAGGGACTGAATGGGAATAACAAAAAGGAAAGGGAACACAAAATCTGCATAAGATTTAGTAGAATTTTTTTAAGAGGTTGAGATTCAAAACCTCCTAGCTGTTAGCTTTCATGGAACTAGTCCACAAGCCTTTGCCAACAAGGGACCCACTAATTGACTATGGAATTGGTTCACCAGAATTTTGGCCCTGGAAGATAGAGGTTTGGCTAAATGGGCATGAGATAGCAACCAAAGAGTTTGTCTCCAAAAAGTCGCAAGGTCGAATCTCACGAAGGCCAAATGTTCCAAATCTTGGGATCACTATAGCTTCGTTCAGTCGTTAACTTTAGGACCTCGAAATTAGTCAATGTGCACACAAACCAATCCGGACATCCAGGGAGGAAAAACATATATATTACATTACATGTTACATATTACTACTGTCTTGCTACTAGTATTTTATAACCATCAAGTACGTGAATGCAGCGTTACATAATTGAAAAAATGAGCTGATTCTTCACAAAGAAATTAAAATTTAGCTTGAGTTTGTACTTGGAGCCCGGATTAGGGAGGCCTATAGTGAGCAATCACGGCCGTTCATTCTGCAATCAACAGTTCTGATCATCTTACAAAAAAGATTAGTATTTTAAATATAGGATAATTTCACAATCCAAACTGTTGATTGACAAACGGAAGACCATGATTGCTCATTACAAGGGTGTATTTCATGCCCTTGTTGGCAAATTAGATTTTCAACCACAAAAAAAGAAAATGTCCATCTTCCATTAAAATAACTGGTAATGCATCTAACTAAAGATATAGGAGTAGTACTATTTCTTAATTTTTCTTAGTAACGACCAACTACCCTTTTTTTTTGTAAAAAGAACAACCAACTACCTGATTCAATTAATTAATACCATTGACAAAGACGTGAATAATCGCTTGCTTGGACAGGGAGCTGCACTACATGGCCCATGGGTGTAGCATGCAATCCAAGCCGTTTCCAAATTTCAAAGGGTAAATAGTATCTTACTTGTAGTATACTTTTCGCAAATTTGGACCATCAAAGTATCTTGCATCTTAAGTCTGGATTTGCAAAAAATATCCAACAGGCGGACTATGAATTGCAAGATGGATAGCTTAGATTGCGCAATACACTCCGTAGCACACCTCTACACTACAATGTCCCCCGAGGCCCCCGGTTCCGGTCAGATACAAATCATCTCAATTGTCATTTGCCAGAAAATTAAAATAGGCTTTTCAGTTACAAATGAAGAAAACTGATTGGTTTGGTGTTTGACTTATAGAACTAGACTAGATATGTATTAATGAACTATAAGCTACAAAGTAGCAATAGCACAAATTTTTGTCAACAATTTGGGCACATGAAAGGGATTGAATGTCAAAAAAACAATAAAAAGAGAAGGGAGGAGAAAGAGAAAAAGTCTGCTGCAGTTTGTGCTCTGGAGAGCTCTATTTGGCTTGACCAATTGGAGAAAGCAACATAAAGCACATTAAAAGAAAATGAAGCCTTTGCTAAGGTACTGATTACATAGCCTTTCCAATTGTCCTCATTAAATTTTGGATATGTATGAGAGACAATTGTCTTGAACTTTAAAATGCATGTGCAGGTGCTGCGCCTTAGACAATTACGGTCATATCTGTGTCTGAATCTGTGTCCTAAACATGTGCTCTTTTTGTTTTGTGTGAGCAACACACATGAATGTGAGTGTTGTGCACTGTGCATTTTGTGCTTCGGTATTAGACTTTTTTGGACATTTATTGTGCTTAGAATATCTTCTTCTGCTCTGTCCTTTCCATTTTGTCCTTGCTAGTAGAGGTGGAACTCCATAACCAGTTAAATTTATAGCTCTGTCCTTTCCATTTCCTTCAGAGAGAGAACAAAAGATTGTAGAAGAACTTGGGAGAAGAGAAGTGATGGGTTATAGAATTGCCTCTTTCAGTTTCCTCTTCTATGTCATACTTCTTTCCCAGGTAATTTCTCTACATTTTTCTCAGTACCCTCTTATCTCTGTTGGTGTATTTCTTTCATTGTTCTTCACTTCTGATGGTTTTGATTTCTCTCTGTTGCTCTTTTCTTTCCTCTTCCCCTTGTTAGATTAACACAAAAAAAAATTTTAAAAAAAAATCGACGACAAAAAGGACCACTTCAATCTATGGTTGAAGTACTCTTGATCCATCATTGAATTGTACATAGACCTATTTGGAGAACACTACACTTCCAGTCCACTCTCCCGGATTTTAAAAAAAATCCACACCTCATTGATCCCGATCAAATTTCGATGATCCAAACCGTCCAATGTTTTTAAAAGGTGTTTTCAAGGGTTCCCATGAGAAATTATCCCAAAAAAAATACCGGGAAGGGCTTGATCCGAGCCGCTTTTCATAAGACCCTTGAAAACACCTTTTAAACACATTGGACGGTTTGGATCGTCGAAATTCGATCGGGAAAGTGGAGGTCCGGATGTTTTTAAAATCCAGGCTCCCTGACTGGAAGTGGACTGATTTGGAGAAAGTTCATTTCTTCAGGTTTTGGAGATAACTGATAAGAAGTCATTTACGCTGAAAAGGGTAACAGCCAAATCGAAAAAATAATTAGGAATTTAATGCAGTTTGTTTCTTCAAAATCATGAATCATTGTCTAGGTTATGTATGGAATCTATGGATTAAAGAATTTGTAGAGAGATTAGCGTAGAAAATGGAAAGGCAAAAGAATAACAAACGGGATTAATGGATTTCTTCCGTTCCTCATCAAATTTGTTCTCCCAGTAAAATCCTCTATAAATTTATGATCCAAACAGTCTCAAAAACTCGCTGAGGATAGTTTTTTTTGTAATTAATGCAAGTTTTGAAAAGGATTTGCAGTTTGTTTAGGTTGGAGACTAAATGAACTGCTGTGATTTGATTATAGTGCTGCACCCATTCAAATGGCTCCAGAAAGATCAAAGAGATGTATGATCTTCTACAACAAACTGCCCTAGATGAGAACAATGGCATCCATGCAAAGCATGCCCATGATGACCACCTTCAGATGATACATGATCATCATCCATCATCCCAAATGGAACCTTCACTTAACATTTTCTTCAGCACCAATGACCTAAAAGTTGGAAAATCAATTCCCATCTATTTCTCAAGAAATTCCCCTTCCAGCTCCCCTCATTTCTTACCCAAAGAAGAATCTGACTCAATTCCTTTCTCCTTATCCCAACTCCAAAATCTACTAGATTTCTTTTCCTTCCCCAAACACTCCCCACAAGCTAAAGCAATGGAATACACACTTTCCCAATGTGAGCTTCAACCCCTCAAAGGAGAAACTAAATTCTGTTCTACCTCCCTTGAGTCCATGCTCGACTTGACAAGTGGCATCTTCGGATCGGACAGCCAATTTAAAGTCCTAAACACCAAGCACCTCTCCAGGCACACAGTAGTTCTCCAAAACTACACTGTTTTGGAAAAGCCAACTGAAATCTTGACCCCTAAAATCGTGGCATGTCATTCCATGCCGTACCCTTATGCGGTTTTCTATTGCCATGTCAACGATGGAGGTCACAAAGTGTATGAGGTCTTGTTGGGCGGGGATGATGGGGAGAGGGTGGAGGCTCTTGGTGTTTGCCACGTGGATACCTCTCAGTGGGACCCCAATCACGTGGCGTTTCGCGTTCTCAAGACTCAGCCGGGGAGATCCCCTGTGTGCCATTTTTTTCCAGCTGACAATCTCATTTGGGTTGCATCACCCTCCATCGTCTAGCTTGTTATTTGACCTTGGCATTATCACTGATCAATGGCGATAAGGTCTGGTTAATCGCAGATAAGGTCGATTTTATCCCGTTCTATATGGAACTAAAGGACTTTTCTAAATTGGTGAGACGTAGCTTATCATTGTAATTACTGTGGCAATGCATAGAAAATTTCGTAGTATCACTATATGTATCTAAAATGTGGATAACAATGTCATTTCCTTTGTTTAAGTATGTGGTTTGTGCGTGATTCAAAATACACACCCAATTTTTTGCTTTCTCGAATGAATAAATGGTGAACTTGAATTTCGGTTTGTCTCAAGGGTTTTGGTTACGTATTCATTTGCTCTCTTCCCCCAATAAAAATTGTGTCAGCTCTAATTCAAACAAAAATATCAATGATTTAAATAAAAACTATGATACACATTGGCACAGCATTTGTGCGTGCACGTGAGACACAGGATTTTTCACCAAAAAACAGTAAACTAAATAAATAACACCTGAGGTGGCGTCCATGAGCCCCAACAGCCAATGCTTTCCATGGAATGAAGAGGAGACGGAGCCTTTCCCCATATCCCATACTTCTACCACATGTTGCAAAGCCATTGTCCTCCAAGTTCATTACCTCATTTACCTTTACAAAATGAAATTACAGGACAACTAGAATCAGTTAATTTGATCTTTGTTACTGGCTCGATCAAAAGCAGGCAAGCCATGGGTGATATTTTACTTCACATAGCAAAAACAAAAAGGAAAAGAAAGAAACGTTTATTCTGCACATTTTGGGTTTCACTGGCAATCTCCTGAGTTAAGATTTTAACATAGAATCAAACATACTTGAAAGCAAAAGAAAGAAAAGAAAATCTGCAGGTCTACAAAGTTAGGAGGATTCAAACTTGAGAAGGCCATTTTCCAGCATTGGACGAGGTTGAAAGGACATTTGGAAAGTACCCAGCTATGTAAACTTACGTAAGGATAAGAGGTATTGAGTCGCTCAACTAATACAACTATATGTTTGAGCTTAACAATACCACTTATACAATTGATCTCCTAGATGCATTTATCAAAACAGTAAAAAGGGCATCTCTTACCATAGTTCTGGCGCACCACCGTGAACTTCTGCATAGCTTTTATTAAGGAACCATGTTTCATCGACTTCAATGGTCCCATATGTCTGGAGTACAGAAAATAGCCAAAATTAAGGAACATGAAGATATGGAATTGAAAATCGAAATTTCAGGAGCTTATACTTTATCAAACAAATAAACTGGAAAATATATAGACTCAGTGTTGCATATAGCTTTTTTTCCATAGCCTCGAAGGAATGAGCTAATGTTCCAAACTAAATAGGCCCAAGCATTCACCAAATGTTCCACAAGTAAGCTACATAAACCATACTCCATACACAAAAAATAAAGAAGAAACAGTCAATCCACTTGATCAATGAAATGGAATGCTTAGAAAGCATTTGGAATTCAACTACAGATATATGTATAAATGTGTTATCTACAGAAACATCTATGCATAGATGAATCTTACAGCAAAAGCTCCCAGGTATATTCTATTTCAAGTATTGTTTTCATGTCTTTGGTCATCCTGCTCTTCGTTTGATTCAACTTTCTACCTATTCTATTCTCCGTATCCTATAAGTCCGTCAACTTATGCAAAAGAACCCGTTTCTCGAAAGATTCCTAAACACACTGATTCGGAAGCATAGCCAAGAGATACCTATTCTTTCAGTCTATGGATGCAGCACACTCACACAATCTCAGTACACCGAATTCGACATGGTGGGAAGCCCATGTGGCATCTTGCAGGCCCATAAACTAATAGGAGATCAGGATCTGGGCTTCCAGAACCTGATAATACACCGACATCAACCCAAACAGTCAGATATAGAAGATACATTAAGACAAACAAGAAATTAGGAAATGGAAGAGGAAGAAAAAAACAAACCAACAGCTTTTAGTGCCTCAATTAGCTGCAATTCCATAACGATTTGCTCCTTCTGATCCCCGTAAGAAAAGTACTTTGTGAACAGTAAATTAGCAGCTTTGGCTACTGCTTCCTTCCCATCAGAGTAGGAAGCAAATTCCAAGTTTAAACTTTTCGGGTCAAGTAGCGGAACATTTGCAATAGCTTCCTGCGTGACACAGGGGTTTATGGGGTGAGAGAAGGCAACCGAACCATCGACTGATTACACTCTAACAGCTAGAACATCTCTATCACGTGGTTATGATTACAAAACAAAAAGCACAAAGCAAAGGTTGTGTACTCTAGACTCTCAGGATGGAAACACCATCAGGAAACAAGAAAAAACAATTGTCAGAAGTCCAAACTGGTCAAGCCCACAGGCAAAAAGACACTGACCTCTGTATAAACCTAATTTATGGCTTTGGATAATTGCTAGACTCTCTCTTATTAAATAGTTCAAACCACAAAAATGGCAGTCACAGAAGCTTCATTATAAAATAGCTAATCTGAAATCATCGCAGGGAAAAAACTCAAAAGTTTAAGAAGCCCTTTTATGTGAATATGTAGCAGTAATGTGAAAAAGGAATTATGACAAGACAATACTGCATACAATCTCTCCAAGATGGCTTCCTTGGAACTCTTCAGTAATCCTAGAAAGAGAAAAGGTCAAAGTATACATAGTTACAGAAATTCGTAAATAGCTCCAAAATGTAACAGTAAAACCCAATATCAACTTTACCTTCAGCGTCATACAGGCAAACATTCTTCACACCAGCGATCGCTAACCAATGCAAAAGTGCAGTAACTTTCGAAATCTCGTGAGCTTCTTCACTGTCCACAATAATCGCCAGGTACTTAAGTTTATCCAGATTCATGGCCTTGTACTTCTTCACTAAACCACTACAAATGAGATAGCTTTCAAGCACTTGAACTGTACTCAGAGCAAAGTGCCATATGCTCGTGATGAAGTGTAAACTATGCCAGAGTAGTAGAAGCAAAAGATTGCCAACCTGCAGAAAATGTTAAAAGACGATGAACATCTAATTTATGTATTACGAGAAACATGGAGTATAAACCAAATCAGACCAAACTAACTAGAATTGGGTCCACTATAGACTAAACCATCATATAATTGTGTTCCGCTGTAGAATCCTCTTTTCACAATTCCTCTGTGTCAACGACTCAATGCTATATGTTCAGTAAATTTTATTTAAAAAAACAGTTGTATGTTTTCTTTACCACATCATCCCTTCACAGTTTTAAACCTCCCTTTCCCCTAGCATTTCAGGCCACAAAAACAATTCTCCAATATTTCCGTATGAGTAAGAAGTCAACGACTAGAAAATACCCAATTCATGAAAAACCAAAATTTTCCCGCAGAGAAGTTCCTTAAAGAGAGAATTCAGTCTGTTGCTCAAGTTAAAGTATTCATCAGAATCATCACAAATAAAAGGTGTGAGTCTTGGAAAGTCTCATCTTAAAATCCTTAGACAAGAATCGACACCCCTCGTAGCATTCTATAGCACTAACCCACTATTGCTACCTGCGGCAAAAGAAAAAATCCTTAAACCAAAATAGTATCACCAAATTGATTTGCAGAGAAGGTTCTATACCTGTATATAATTCCATTATACAATGCTTCGAAAGAGATTGAAAGAATTAGACCAAATTGCAAGAACTGGAGTAAACAATACGTATGCATGCATAAATGATGCAAATTATAGTAAGACAGAAGCACGTACTTGAGTAATCCAGGAAAAACCCTTCAACATTTCGTCTCCTAAATCCCTTAATCTACAAATAATAAAACGAATAATGAACGTATAAACAAGGGAAAACATGCGTCGCCAAACCTAATTGAAGCACCCAATTTGCTACTATAGTCATATTTTTACATCAATATACGGAAACCCAATGTATTTAATACAGTGTACTCGTGCATCAATGGATTAGGTCGATAGAAAGGGAAAGCAAGTGTTATTCAGAATAAACGAATGGATTGTCGTAATCACCTGCCGGATACAAAGAGAGGATCAAAGAATGACGAAATTCGGAAAGCCAAAAAGATCTTCCAACGGCTTACCGGTGGCGGCCGTTTAAGTCGAAGTTAAACTCGCGCTCAAAAAAACACGAGATCAGTTCAAAGGAGCTCCTCCAATCTTCTAGACGTGATCTCGGTTTAAAGTTTAAACTCAACGTTTCATCGAGCAAGGGAAAGGCAAATTCTATTAGCATCCCTTTTTTTTTTTTGCTAAGGCCTGATTTGGCTAAATCTAAAAAATTAATTTTTTTATTTTTTTCATTTTATCTTTATTTAAAAAAAAATTTGTATTCGTTAGTTTTCGGTATTTTTCGTCTTTATTCACAAAACTTTAAGTTTAGCTAATAATTTTATATTTTTTAAATTCCTCTCATCGAGACAAGCCAAAAAATCATTAAAAAATCGACCAAAAACTAACAAATGCAAAAAAAAGAACAAAATTAAAAAAATTAAAAAATTAATTTTTTGTATTTAGCTAAAGGAGGCCTAAATGGCTCCCACTAAAAGCTAAAAATACAGATTTCTAAAAGTAACTCATGAATTATTAGAATATCCAATATTTTTTCCTACCTGGCCCTCCTCCGTCTCTCCTCTTTACCACTAGAAGTAATGGTATCAGGGAGGTGTTCCATTGACAAAAAGTACTCCCTCTATCCTATAAAATTTAGTCACTATGAAATTATGTACAATTTTTAAGTTAAAAAATAATGTGCTTATGAAAATAATTTTTTAATTAATATGAATCTTTCTTAATAGATTTCATCGAAAACTTTTTTACGATGCAAAAAAAATTCAAAAATTATTTTGGTAAATAAATTATTTTTTAGTTTGAAAATTGCACGTAATTTCATAGTGATCAAACTTGATGTGACGAAGGGAGTAATTCTTTTTTTAAATCAAGACAAGTCATTCACTTATAATACATCACATAAAAAATTGTGAAAAAATAATTTATTCTTAAAATACTCTTAGCAAAACACCCCCTAAGGTTTCAAGAACGTTATTGTATGTGTTTGGTTTTTTCTTTTTCAGAATGGAAAATGATTGTATGCGGCGTCTTGGGAGAGAGTTTTTAATCTCCTCCCTCCAGATTAACTTTGGAAAACAAAACCTCGATCAAAAAAATTGTGTTTTGTTGGTTCAATTACCTCAATTAAGAGGATTTTTCCTAATGAGTGAAGAAATGCAAACCAATAAACTTAGGAAATCAAAGAACAATAAAGAAACAAGACACTTCGATCGATGGAACAAAGATAAACATACTTCGAAATTGTCTTCAACTTCAAATACAAAGTAACAGAACTTCGAATAGGTGATTGTTACAAGAACAACCGAGATAGGGATAATTGTTACAAGAACAATCGAGATGAATCCTAATCTAATTCCTAATCTACTTTGAACTAAGTTCGAAATCCTAAACTACTTTGCCAATGAACAAATCAAGCATCAGTTTTTTGATAGCTGTTTGTTGAAGATTTGTTCGGGGGTTTTCACTCTTCAATTTCTTCTATTTATAGACGTTGCTTGCAATTTGATCTTCCCGCTCCATGAGTTTGAATCTGGATTGCTTTGAACTCTAACTTCCACTTTGAAAATTGGCATTTATTCCTCCTCTATGTACGAATTTGAATTCTTTCTTCTCCCAGAAGCTTTAAATCTGCACATTTATTTACCAACTCAAATGATAACATGTTAAGGGAATAACTGTCTTCCAGAAGTATTCCACGTGTTCTAATTGTCAATTGTCTTGTTTTGCAAGTTTTGCGTGGAGAAGATGTATCTTTCAGCTAATATCTTGTGAGCGCTCCCGTCTATATTTTAACAATGGCATGGAATCTGCAATAACCTGCTCATCGTCAGGTTTGAGAAATTATACGACAACGTATTTAATCTATTTTACCTTATTGATCCAGTGTATTTTCATTGACAGATAATTGTCAATGTTTGACACTTTTGATTAAGTGTCAATTAATTATTAGATTGGTTAATTTTACATGTAAACAGTATGTAGTAGCAATTTGAGGGGTAACATTGTCATCACACGCAAGGGTATTTTTGTTTTAATGGGTTGTACAAAAGAAATTCTGACATGCGAATAGAATTTTCATTTAGGCAAATTTTATTAGCATTCCATATTTTTGCTAAATGTCACCTACCAATTTTTTACTCATTCCGTCTCAAATTACTCGTCCCTTTTAGAGAATCTAATTTTTTAAAGAGACCAAATTATTGTCTTAGAATTTCAAAATTATCTTTCAAAATTGTGAAGTTTATTAGTGATTTGAAATTGTTTATGTCTTTCAATATCGATCTCAAAAAATATGCAATATAAATATTGTTTGATGGATCTCAATTAGTTGTTTTATAAAAAAAATTTTGAAACTTATAAAAAAAATTATCAGCTAAAATATATAAAAGATTTGGAAATGACAAAAATTTCAAAAACTACGAAATAAATTGAGAGGGAAAGAGCATTTTTAAGCGTAAAACGGGAAATTTGACATATTTTGATTGTGTATTTTAGAAATAGGGTCAACATTTTAGGACATCCTAAAATAGAAAGAAGAGCCAGCAATTTGGGATGGATGGAGTACCACTTTGAAACAAAAATATCCTTGGTAAAGAAGCATGGTAATGAAATAAACATAGTAATATGCACATAAATCAAAATGATTATTGGATCCGCCCTCTCTGATGCTTTTTGGCTTTGATTTGAGAACATGATTTCGTAGCAAACGCGACGGTATAGGGGGACCACCGTTTCAGTCGTATTTTGTGAGCAGTCACTTTGTTCATTTATTGCCAAAGTTTAGATCTGTCTCCAATCCATCTATTTCAATGGTATTTTACAAGCAGCAATTTTGTGTATTTATTGTCAAAGGTTAGGTACTTCTCCTATCCATCTCTCGCTCATACCCCAATTATTGAGAACTAATGAGTTAAGTGTTATTTTTGTTTTTGTATCCTTAGTAAAGACTATATCCACCTTCCTCGCCGCCGCCACCACTCACCTCCATAACAACCACCACCACTGAAATCCCACCGCCACCACTCGCTTACATAGCCGCATCATCACCCATAACCACCGTCACACCAAACGCCAAATAGAAATGGCGTCGGTGCTCCAAACAATGACCTCCTCCTTATCAATCAAGCAGGGAAAAGCGACAAAAAAAAAAAAAACACAGAAGAAGGTTAACGTACAAATTCCCCTCCAATTGCCCGCCGTCTCTCTCCCCGAAGACTTCGGATATATCTAGTTTCAAATGGGTTCTGCTAATTCGGATTTTAAAAACCGAATAGGTACAGTATTTCAGACTTTAGAATCCGAATGGGTAATGGTAGTTCGGATTTCAAAATCTGAATGGGTATCAATGATTAATATCCGAACCTGGTAGATGAACTGGCGGATGAAGTTTGGCACAATAGGATACAAAGCTCCTCGAGATTACGAGATGGATTATGAAACCCAAGAAATGGTGGGCTAAATTTAACCCCACTTTTGGGGCAGAGATGGGTGCCATCATTTCCCATTGCATCGTGGTGGAGGAGGATAACTGTTTTCTTTAGAATGAGCGGTGGTGGTACGAGAGGGTGGTGGTGGTGCAAGGCGAGGTGGTAGTGCGGTGGTAAAGAGGAGAGAGGGAAGAGGGGCAAGTTGGGAGAGGTATCGGATATTCTTGGGTTTTAGGGGTGTTTAGCAGCAAAAAAAAAAAAAAGCGTAAAATTGGTTTTTTTGGTTTTTTTCATTTTGTCTTTATTCAAAAAGAAATTACATTTGTTAATTTTGCGTCAAGTTTTTGTGATCGAGACTAATCCAATGAGTATAAAATTATGGTCAAAACTAATATTTTTTAATAAAGCTGAAAATAAACCAATTTATTGGTTTAATTTTGGCTTTTTTAAAAAAAATTAGTTTCAACCATAATTTTAAACTTTGTGGATTCGTCTCGACGAGACGAATCCATAAACTACGAAAACTAAACGCAAAACTAACATATGTAAAAAAAAAAAATTAATAAAGAACCAAAAAAACCAATTTATGGGTTTCTTTTATAAATCTGTTTTTTTAGTTTTTAGTGGGTGGGAGGCATTTAGCAAAAACTGGGATGCCAATAGATTTTGCCTATTTAAATGTTTAAAACAAAAAAGCCCTCGCGTGTAATGACTGTGTTACCCCCAAGGTTGTGAATCTCGTACCGTACCGGCCGGTACCGGCCGGATTTACATAAAACCGGTAACGTCACCCTATAATTCCGTCCCGTCGTCAATTCCGGCCAATACCGGACGGTATAAAGGTACCGGCTGTACCGCCCGAGATTTTGAAACTTAAGGAGAAAAAAGAAAGAGAGCTAACAGATTCGGGTTGCTATTTACGATGGTGGTGGTGGATTCGATCTCTGATGGTGAAGATGGTGAAGTCGGTGGTGGTGGAGTCGGTGAACGCTGATGGTGGTGACTTGAATACCAATTCCGTGAGCGGGAAGGGGAGATCGAGAGAGAGCGGGGCTTGCTTGGTTGAAGGTTGAGAGAGAGAGAGAGAGAGAGAGAGAGAGGAGCAAGAAATGTGCAGGTCTTCACGCAGCAGCACTGTAGCAGATCTATTTTTCATTTTTTGTTTGAACTGAAGCTGCTATGTGTAGTAGACAGAGAAGCTTTTATAGTGTGAGAACCCTAATAGCATTGAATGACCAAATTATCCCTCACTTTTTCTAAAATGGCTATGCTTGCCCATGAAAAATTGGGTTGACTGGGAAGTATTATTTTACATGTCAGCGTACATAAAAAAGTATATAAAAAAATATGTTTTGTATGAAATATTCTATAAAAAATATATTTTATATGAATATGCTATAAAACAATATAGTTTGTATATAAAATATGCTATAAAAATATATTTCTAATTATATATAATGAAAATAGCGCTAAATCCGAAACGGTACCGGTATCAGTCCGGTACCGGTACCGTACCGTACCAGTAAGAAAACCGGTACCCTGTCCGGTACGAGATTCAGAACCTTGGTTACCCCTCAAATTGCTACTACATACAACAACGTTCTTGAAACCTTACTTCTAAATACAACTCGTATTCTTCTTCTATCCTCGTACACAACAATACACCAAGTACTGTGGTGGTGGTGAGTCACTGTAGCGGAGGAGGAAATGGTGAGGTCAATGCCGCTAGGATTGGATTGAGGTGATTTGGCTTGGCAATTTGCCCAGATTGGTAAAGTAGATAGACGATTGGAGATGCTCTTAATAGGAGTAGAATGCACCAAATTCTCCCTATTTCTCTCCACCAGTATAAATCCACTTGTTAAGGCCCAAGGGGTCTAATAAAAATGAAAAACATCACCAGAAAGGATTGAGATGAAGTGCCAATTAAAGGTGGTTGATAACTCCACATGCACACTCTATCAAAGTGCCAAACTTGATAAGGAGTAAAAATAACACAGTAATGAATTTGCACAGGAGTATAAATGCCTAATGGCTCAAAATAGATTTGATATAAGATAAAATAATAATTTTTTTATATTATATTCAACAAACACCACCATCAAGACTAGTGAATCTACATGTCATTGAGCCCTGAAATTCTTGTAATTGAGGAAGAAGAATCAGTGAATCCCCAACAAAGAAACAGATGATCTGGATTGACAAATACTACAAACTTGAATCGGTGAGTGTTGACAAAGCAATAATAATAAATAAATAAAAATTTGGAACCATCAAGATGCATAAATAGATGGGCAAGGAAATTAGCCGAGGCTCAATCTTTCATCTCCTCTTTTAGCCGGAAGCATGTTTTGAGCCTCTCTAAACCCCAAGGCAAAATTATTACTGCTTTCTTCGAGGTGGCTCTTTCTCGCAACATCTTGCCTAACCTATCGGATTCCACATTCAGACAACATGGGGGCGATGCATAAAACAGATCATCTCGGCTAATTTCTGCCTCAGGAGTGACTACCATACGTTCAAGCACGACAGCATATGTCACCAACTGCATAACAAGCACAACCTGAGCCTTGCTCCCACAAAATCCACCGACTACAACTTCCTTCAGATGGTTATATTCGCATTCTCCGACCTTATCATTGTCAGATCCAATCACGGGTCCAGAAGGGTTTGCCTGCAAACCACATTGGTAGACATTATAAAGCTTGTCGCGGAGATTATACAGGTTAATTGACAACAGTTTCAACAATGATGACCTTGTGACTAGAAGTCGATAAATCTCACATGTGTGGATAGACAGACTCAAATATGAACAGCAAGCCAAGTCAAATAATGGCTGCATTTTCCCCTAGGAGACCAGCCTCGATATTCATAGTCCTGAGTCCTGACCACCAAACATGACTGTTAACTGAGAATCACATACTCCTGCAGCCTTTCACTTTCAGACTTACACGTAATGGCTGTTGTCAATCATGATTTGTGTCTCCAGAAACAACCAAAACTAATGGAAACTACTTATTCTACAACTTAGTATCAAAATTTCAGCAAAATTTCGGGCTGAATTTACATGTATTTCTTGCCTTTCACTTTTTAAACGACCCAATCTAAACCAAAAGTAAGTTATATAAAAACATTGAGGGATTGCACCCACGTGTGTCCACATCCGTGTCTAACTTGCGACCTGGAGTGTGAGATCCCACGTCAGTTGGGAACCAATTGGGAAATAAGTAGATAAACGAATGAGGTTAAGTAGGTCGTTAAAATTGGTATCAGAGTCTACACCAACCAAAAGTAAGGGCACGGCGTGCAAAGAGACATGCTTTAACAGTCCCAGCAAGGGACATGCTTGAGGACCTTGTCATGCTTGGGTGGCGCCCCACATAAGGACATGCTTGATTGCTTAAGGAGGTCCTTGTGCAACATCACTTGGTGAGTGAAAGTTGCAGGACCATGTGGCGCAACAAGGACGTTGGGAATAAGATGGGGTGATTTCCCGACCGGTTCATCAGTATATGAACAAATATAACTAGAGGTTAACTGTTTGACCCACGTGGTTAGGCTATCGATTGGCAGGTCAGTGTGTCCCCTGCTTAAAGATAAGGGAAATTAGATGGAAATGCCCAGAGTGTGCCCTGTATGCGTCCCCGGCATGCAGAATTAATGGGAAACGCCAGATAGCTTGTCCCATAAGTGTCTCCTTTTTGTCCGACTTGGACACGGCAACCACTTAGAAGTGTTGGCGCTTCATAATTTCTAAATCTCAATTTCCCATATTCTTCTTAAAAAAAATAGATACAGCATATGGCAAAATGTAGTCCGAGCATAAAAGACTAAAAAGTAAAAACAGCCCAAATGGAATTTCTGCGAAAGGACAGTAAAAGATAACGGCTCAAAGTACAGTAAAAGATAACGGCTCAAAGTACAGTAAAAGATAACGGCTCACCACCAAATGGAATTTCTGCAAAAGAGGACAAGCTTGCAGAATTGCAAAAACTTTTGGTACGTGAAATGTTCTACACACACTGAAACACAACTCCAGTTGCTTTACCTTGCTGAATGTTGTTAAGCGTTCAGGAATATGATCTACCTGAAGGAGAATGACAAACATGCGTAGAATGTGATTAAAGTCGCATCAGAAAGGCAACAACACAAGAAGATTTACACATGACATACCCAATTTAGGCGCGTGAAGACCAAGAGAGCCTTGACATGAGGAAGAACTTTCCCAAGTTGACTGAATATATCACCCAAACTATTGTCGCACCCCGCCCAAAAGTGGAACTTTTCCAGATTTGGAACTTCCAAGAAAGATAAATTTACCAGATTACCCGCATACTCAAAAGTGGTCAAGTTGGCAGCAGAAAGCTCAATCTCCTTCACCTCAGAACAATAGAATACTGCCAAGGACTTCAAACGAAGGAGTGAACAAAAACTTAATCTGGTAACAAGAAGGCTACACCACTCAAAATTTAGAGTCTCCAAGTTCAAGCAAGAAGACAGAATTGTCTCTATATCATTTTGGGCTAAAGGTACATCATATAACTTGAGGGTAACTAGGGAGCTAAGTCGATCATTTAAATTAGGTCCGAGGATACATGATTGCAGAAACAACTGCTTCAGCGTGGACTCTTTGGCGTGAGGAAGCAGCTGACAAGGAAAAGTGTAGTACTCCTTGCGTTTGCACTCAATAGATTTCTTAGCAGCATCGGAGTATAGAAAGTGGTTACATGAAAAATGAAGCTTCAGATTTTCAACTCCCAGCTTAACAGCAAAACAAATCCATCGACCTATCTCACAAGAATATTCTCTTCCAAGGCAGAAGGAGATCCTAAATGTCAGTAGCCTTGTGCCCACATAATAATTCAAGGTTTGATCCACTATTTTAACAAATGGATGCTTATATTTATGATAACTATCTGTCCACTTGACACAGCGGAAGCCCCTATTCTTTATCTCACACACACTAGGCCAATCGAAGTTCAGGTTGAGTGGAGATGCACTTAGGAATCTCCACTTCCTTGCTAGTACACTTGTTCGAACAGCATCTCTTGTTGTCAAAAATGAGAGGATAAGAGACACAATTGCATCCGGCAACAGATCCATATATGCCACTTCAACATCATTTTTCTGTATGATAGAAAGGTAGTGATGTTAGCTCTAAGAACCCAAGTCAGAAACGTAATGGTGTTAACCAGAATAATCAAATCAACAAAATGCCGGGAAAGGTACTATTTGAAAAGGCAAACATTGCAAACTGTGAAAGTTACAAAAGCCTATACAACACCTGACAAAATGTTGTACCAAGGAAAGCAGACTTGTAACTATAATCTTCAGGTGGGTCTAAGATAGCAAACTTTATACCCAGCAACTCCAGCCCAATTAGGCTGTGTTTGAATAATGGATTTTGTGAAGGAAAATGAAAGGAAAAAGGATTTCAAATGCCTTCTCATGTATTGTTGGAAGATAAAATGGGGGTAAAAGACTTAAGAAGGAAAAGATGGAGAAGAAGTGTAACAAACAATGCTTCTTTATTTCTTTCTTGTTTCTTGTCACAACCATAGAAGACTGAAAAGCATCCAACTAAAAATCAATTGGCAATGAGTGGAGAAGCTGCTCAGGCTTATATACTAGTTCTCACGTGCGATCCCTGACTCACATGTGGAGACATAAACAAAGGATCCCACACATAAGGATCACAACGAAACAGAGTGCACGTAAGGTACAAACAAGGGGGAACAAGCTCTAACAAAGACCATGGATTTGGAATCCTTAACCACTTCCTTCATATCCTACATTTTCTTTATCCCTTTCCTTTTCCTTCACATTATCCGGGTTTCAAACACACACATAGTAAATGTACGCCTAAGGAGATTGGATATTTGTTCTGAAATTACCCTTTACTTCCCACAGCCACAACCACTGAGTGCCGCCGCCACGACCACCTCCTCTCCCCTTCAACTTCCTCCACTGCATCCGCCACAGGGTTGCTGACCTCTGGATCGCAGCTAAATTGAAAGACTATAGAAAAGGGAGCAAGTGACCTCCATTGGATGGTGATGGAAGTGCAACGGTTTTTTTCTTCTCTTCTTTTGGTGGTGTTTCAGTTTTTTGAAGATATTATCAACTTCAAAGGTTTGAGAACATTTTCAGTTGGGGATTAGGATGGCGACCAAATCTTGGTTCAATTTTTTGAGGAAAGTATCAATTATGAATATTTGAGAACATTCACAGTTGGAGGTTGCGACGGCAGCTGTGCTGAGGTGTGACCAAATCTTGTTCAACTTTTTGGGAAAGTTATTACTCCTACAAATTTTGAGAATATTCTCATTATGTGGTGGTTGTGGTGAGATGGTGCCCATTTCTTTTTTTAATCTTAAAACTTTGGAGAAAATTCTCAATCTATGGTGTCGGTGGGCTGTGGTGGTGGTGGTGGTATTAGTTGTGGTGTTGAGGTGGTTGTACAGGTTTTTTCTAAGAAGATTTTACTACGTTTAGTTTATTTATTCTCTTCTTCTTCTTCTTTTCAACCAAATACATATTGAATTTTCTAACGAGCAAAAATTAATCTTGCAAAAAGGTCAGACCTACAAATAAATATGTCCAATCCTTAGAGTTATTGGGAAATAAAAGTTCATAAAACTTAGATCCCCAGGTAAATATATCTCTATTCTAATGACGGCTTCATACTAAGATGCAGAAATAACTGAGCAACAAATAAGAAGATCAACAAGACCCATACACAATTTTTAGGAACTAAAAACAGGTGAATTTTGACACAACTTTTATTGTAAATTGATTAATTGCAATGGTGAAAACTAAAATTACAATTGGAGAACATAATCTATACCTCCGAATCAAACAACATAAATAAATCTGGAAACCAAAAGCATCTGCTTGTCCTGGATGGAAGTGGGGAGGTTGTTGTGTGGGGGTGCACAGTAGGGTGCAACCGTGCACCCCCATTTCGGCGTGACATCGAGCCTACAAACATGATGCAAACTGTTCACATTGTAGGCCTTGTCCAGCAAACACGTTTCTGTAAAAAATCAAAGTTGAACAGACGTCGATAGATCTGTTCATATTTGTATTTGAAGACAATGGGAAGCAATCACATAGCTATCGACATCCAATCGACTTGATTTTTTTCAAGAACATTCTGCTCGATGAATTTTAAGAAGGGAAAAGTTCGCATTATGTTTTCAGGCTCGGCGTGCTTGCACCCCACCCCGCACAGGCCGAATGTCCATCCTGGACTAGTATATATCTGTGCATATTTTAACCATCTACTTTACAAGGATTCAATTTGAAAATAAAAACAGCCCCAAAACCAGTACCTCAGTGGAGGCCTTTTCCACAAACTTGCCGGAGCTTATTTCCACTTCTTCTTCTGTTGCCATTGCCCTTTCGAGGGATTGGTGGTGGTTTGGGGGCATACTGAAAACAGGGATGTTAGATGTACTATAAATTCAGAAGCAATGAAAAGAAAGGATTTTTCTTCTTTGGGGTAAAGGAAGATAAGTGAGATTTCAGTTAAGAAGAAGAAAAGATTACAGATGTTGAGGTGGGTGGCCTACCGTTCCAATAACAAGGAGAAGAACTCACCAACAGCTAAAATAATTCTAAAGGGGCTAATGAGGAGCTAAATATAGAACTGGGAATCATCGACCAATTACTATGAATTGAAAGATTACTTCAATCAAGAAACGGTTTTCATCCTAAGAAATCCGTCGGAGGTGGCAGGAAACCGTAGGAACCCCCCAAAAAATGTTATTAAGGTGTGATTTTCTTTTTCTTTTCCTGCTAAAATAGAAAAATTACTACTCCAGCCTCCTTCAACTCTGCCACAACATTTATTTCTTTTATCCCGGACACCCCGAGGCACGGATGTGCCCCTAGTTGGCCTCCTAGGGCTCAAACAACCAAAATGATGTCGTTCAGCTGAATCTCCGCTGAGGCGATGGATTCTTTTAGGATTACATCGTCAAAATCGCACGTTTTTTTTTTTTTTTTTTGCCAATCGAGAGGAAAAACTTCATTCAACGAAAGAAATTAGGTACAACGACCTTTCTCTCTACAAATGAGATCCCATAACCATAAAGGAGGAATTGCTACCCAATTGGAGCAATTTCCAGCACTACAACCCTTGCTAGCCAACTCATGGGCTACACTGTTACATTTTCTCCCAACAAAATCAAAGGGAAAAACATCAAAAGAGGCATTACACAGCTGCAAAATATCCAACACTAAAGGTTGAATATCCTCTCGGCTTGCACCTCTACCAGTCAGCACATCGATCAACCCTTTTGCATCGCCTTCAAATATTACTCTGCGAATGCCCATCTCTCTCGCCAACAAGACACCGGTTCTCAACGCGAGGCTTTCCATCACAATAGCAGACCGGGCTCTAAGGCCGCCACACGAACGAGCAAAAAGAAACGACCCATTATCCGATCTTGCCACCACTCCTAAACCCCCACCATTCAAATGTTGTATGAAAGCCCCATCAAAATTAATCTTCACATATCCTATAGCAGGTGGCTGCCAATGAACCTGCTTACCAGGCCAATCTTCACAAATAGTCTCCTTCTCTATCCCCTCTATCCTATTAGCTTTCAGAAATTCAGCTGCACTTCTAATAGCATGTTGCATAACCCAAACTGGATCAGCATGAAGGTGATCAAACAAAGCCCGATTTCTACACTTCCAAATACCCCATACCATATATGCTATATTCGCTTTCCAAACTGCATCATCCTGAACCCCTTGGTCTCGCTGCACAAGCGTAGACCACCAGCCAATAAAGGAACTGCAATCCAGCCCTCGGGAATCTATTTGCAATGGCGAAGCAAACCAAACAGCCCTCGCAAAAGGACATAGTGCCACAAGGTGAATAACAGATTCCTCAGTGTCACCACATAAAGGACAACCGGAGGTTGAGGGAACACCACGCTGCCTCAAATTATCCTGCACTGGGATGGCATTATGACAACATTTCCACAGAAAATGTTTAATTTTCCCTGCCACTGGCATACTCCACAGGAGTCTCCAAAACGCTTTCATATCCCCTCTAATGCTAGCCTCACCTAATCCACCCCCTCCCATTAGACCATTCCTCTTCATCATCAAGGCTAACTCATACCCAGACTTTACAGAATACATACCATTAGCAGAAAAATGCCACACCCTTTTGTCTTTCACTGAAGACACCGGCAAAGGAATCTGCAAAATAATATTCGCATCCTCCTCTAAAAAATGATTCATCACCTCCTCATATTTCCACACATTATTAGGTCTGTCAATAAAATCACTCACCTTAAGATCACGATCCCCATTCCCAATATATACCGGAGCAACTGGTTCTGACTTAGGCAACCACTTATCCGAAATCAAAATATCAGCTCCATCTCCCACACGCCATCTGATTCCTTCTTTAAGAATCTTCCGCCCTTCAATAAGACTTCGCCAGATCCACGACGGACTAGATCCCAATTTAGCTTCCAAAAAGGAGCAATTCTTATAGTATTTATCTTTTAAAACTCTTGAAACAAGTCTATTACCATCCTCCAAAAGACGCCATCCTTGTTTAGCAAGCATCGCAAGATTAAACGCTTCACAATCTCTAAAACCCAAACCACCCCCATCCTTCTTTTCTACCAGCTGGCCCCATTCACCCAATGAATTCTTCTTTCATTACTCTTCTGACCCCACCAAAATTTAGCCATAGAAGTAGTTAACAACTTACAAATCGCTTTCGGGAGCTTTAAATAAGCCATCACATAATTTGGCATAGCAAAGGCAACCGACTTAAGCAACACTTCCTTCCCAGCATGATTCATAAACTGCTGCCTCCATCCTTCAACTTTCAAATTAACTCTGTCTTTAATATACCCAAACAACTCCTTTTTATTTCTCCCAACCTCAGTGGGTAATCCCAAGTACTTGCCTAAATCAGCCTTCCGAGGTATAGCAATTTTTTGTTCAATACCATAACGAACAGAAACTGGAGTGTTTCTACTGAAATAAATAGCCGACTTTTGGTAGTTTATTGTCTGCCCGGATGCTACTCTATACACCTCCAATATATCATGAACCTTCTCCACCTCCTTCTCGGACGCCTTGCAAAAAATAAGCGTGTCATCAGCGAACAACAAGTGGCTGAAAGCTGGTCCTCCCCGACTAATTCTTACACCACTAATCTCCTTTCGTTCTTCAGCCCTTCTAAGCAAACACGAAAGCCCTTCCGCACAAATCAAAAAGAGATAAGGAGACAACGGATCACCTTGCCTCAAACCTCGGGAAGGGGTGATAAAACCTTTACTCTCTCCATTAATCAAAACAGAATAAGACACTGTTGAAACACATTCCATGATTCGCTCCACCCATTTACTATGAAAACCCATACGAAACATCATCATTCTTAGAAAAGGCCACTCCACCCTATCGTAAGCCTTACTCATGTCTAACTTCATTGCCATAGAGAAAAAAGTCCCATATCTCTTGTGCTTTAAATGATGAATAGCCTCATGTGCTAGGATTATACTATCTTGAATAGCCCTTCCCATTACAAAGGCATTTTGGTTTTCCCCAATAATAAACCTCATCATATCCCTCAGCCGATTAGCCAAGACTTTAGATAAAATTTTGTAGGCCACATTACAAAGACTAATGGGCCTCCACTGGCTCATATTCATCGGACAATGAACCTTGGGAATCAAAACAATATGTGAATGGTTGATAGATTTTAGTAATTTACCTGAATACCAAAAGCTCTGGATTGCCTCCACCACGTCTTGGCCCACAATATCCCAATACTCTTGAAAAAAGACTACCGTCATCCCATCAGGCCCCGGGGCTTTTGAAGGGCCCATATGAAACAGAGCGTCCTTCACTTCCCCAGCCGAGATGGGCCTAATCAACTTCAAATTCATCTCACTCGAAATACAGCGCTTTACACACCGCATAACCTCCCCAACCCTATGAACACCTTCCGATGAAAAAATACCTTTAAAGTACTCCAGCACAACTTGAGAGATATCCCTTGGCTCCTCCTTCCAGATCCCATCAAAATTTTCTATCCCTTTCACCCGATTTTGCAACCTCCTTTGAATGGTGCAAGCATGAAAAAACTTTGTATTTCTATCCCCTTCCTTAAGCCATTGCACTCGGGATTTATCCCGCCAATATACCTCATCATCTTTATATGCCTGTTTAAGTTGCTCCTCACAAGCAGCATACCCTCCTGCGTCGAAGGGGTCATCCTCACCCAACCGCTCGAGCTCCTTCTGAAGGTACTGGATTCGTCTTCCTGAATTAGAGCCAAACCTCCTCCTCCACGACAGCAACTCGAGCCTACAATACTTGATCTTGTTATACACCTTAAACCACTTAGATCCTTCAACATCAGTGCTCCAAGCTCTAGTAATTACCTCCCGACAGGTGGTATCCTTGCTCCATCTCCTATCAAATACAAAGCGTTGCTTAGGCTTTGCTCGAGCTCCATCTGAGTCTACCAATATGGGACAATGGTCTGACCCCATCGGCCTCAAATGGTATAGAACTCCATTGGGATATTTAATCCTCCAACTTGAGTTAATCAAAGCTCGGTCCAAACGCTCCCGAACATTACATCTACCTTGCCGTTTATTATTCCAAGTAAACGGATATCCCACATACCCCATATCTATAAGCTGACTGTCCGAAATAAAATCTCTGAAACCTCGAAGCTCCCATTCCGCTCTATCTGGTCCTCCAAACTTCTCATCATTACTAGTGATAGCATTGAAATCACCCAACACAATGCAATTTTGCCTCGCACTACACACTTTTTCCTTTAAAACTTGCCACAGTAATTTTCTCTCCGAGTTGCCACTAGCAGGAGCGTGCACAAACAAAACTCTCCAAATGTGAAGTCCCTTTTCATCCTTAATTGTTGAATCCAAAAAGGATTGTTGTTGCTCCAAAATCTCCACACCTAAGTCCTGCTTCCACATTAAACTTAATCCGCCTCCAATACCGATTGGATCAACAGTCACCATTCTAGAAAAACCCAACCCTTGACGAATTGCATTAATCTTACAAACATGATTCTTTGATTCCATAAGAAAAATGCAATCGGGGGAATGGAATTTGACCAATTCCTTAAGGTTGCGAATTGTCAGGGGGTTCCCCACACCCTGGCAATTCCAAGCAAGGATCTTCATGGGGACTGGTGGGGCCACTCAGGGCTGGCCTCCTCCACCCGATGCACCACATTAGCGTTCTTGAGAGAAGAACGTTTGAAGATACCATCATCATACCTGAACTCGGACACATCGCAATCAGTTAAACTCCTTCGCTTGCCTAACAGCCCGCCACTTGCATTCCCCCCACTTGAACGACCCTTCCTTCCTCGAAATTGAGCCACCTGCACCCGGTCTCGTCCCCGACCTCGCTTACCTCTAATGGTGGTGTGGTTAGAAGACGCACTGAAAACCAAATCTCCTCCCGCAGAAGACTGCCCTTTTAATTCAAGGTTCTGGACCGAGACTTCAAGTAACTGGGCTTCATTGAACCCCATTTGCACCTGGGCTTTGAATAAATCAGCAGGGCCCAAAGAGGCCTTTTCACATGTCTTGCTCTGGCCCTGTCCAAGCGACTCCCCTAAAGTCAAGTTTAAGGCCTTACCCTCTGGCCCACTAAAGGCAATAAAATTAGACCCACTCTCGCCCATATCTTTGCTCTCAATCAACCCCTTTTTTAAATTTAAATCCTCTTGAATCCCCGCCTTTTGCCTGCCATTCAAATTCAAATGCCCTTTGGTTGGCGTCTGAGACACCTCCCTCCCAAACCCCGTCACCACTACGTCATCGACCACCCCCGCCATACGGCTGCCTCCAGCCAAAAACAACTCACCGGAACAGGCATTCTGATCACCTACCACCTCCTTTCGACTGGCCACCAATTCCTTACCCATTCCCGAAACACGCCCCACCTCTGAGTCTCCTTCCTCCGACGTGCGTCCATTAATAGGAGTACTATCATCAATGGACTCTCCTCTACGCCCTCCTCGTCTCCCTCGGCCCGCGGATGCTTGTAACCAAGGGCCATATGATTCTCCACCATCCTCGCCATGCCCGGATTCCCATCTCGAATGACAACACCTCTCCTCGTGGCCTAACAAGCCACAAAAATAACAGAATATTGGTAAGCGCTCATACTTGTAAGTAATCCACACCTTGTTACCCTCCCCATCAATCAAATTTCCCCCCCCCCCTCTTCAGCGGTTTATCAATACAGATCCTGACCCGTACTCTAACAAATTTACCTCTGTCCTCTTTGATAGACTTCTCATCGACATCAATCACTTCACCAATTCGTCGACCCACAATAGTTGCGATCTCACCTGATATGTATTCGAAAGGTAAGCCCCACAATTGGATCCAAAAATCAGCGTGATGGAATTGTACATTATCCGACCTCATTCCTGGTTCCCACTTCTTCAACACTACCAGTTGATTATCAAAAGACCATGGTCCTTCAGTAATAACTCTCTGCATTTGCGCCTCCGACAGGAACCAAAATAGGAACAAATTATTCTCCACATCAATGATATTAACCTCATTCCTTACCCCCCAAACTTTCTTCAGAGTATCCTTCAACGCCGCGCTATTGACGGACTTATTTGTTAGCACCTTACCCACCAAACTGAAAGAACATCTCTCGACCGCTCTTCTGTGAATCTCCGGCCCCAATATTATGTCTTCCTCTTCATCTGTTGTAAGAGTAAAATTCCGCATACGATGAACGACTTCCGACTCCATGTTTGCCCCAGCCCGAGTGGGACAGATTATAGAAACAGAGAAAAAAAACGATGACGTGATAAGCCCCAAAGTAGAAATCTCAAACACAATTGAATATGAGCCAAACGATCAATGAGAAAGAAAATCTGAAATCTTGCACTAAGCGAGAACAAGAGCACCTCGTAATAGTGGAGAAAGAGAGACTCTCAGGTAGAGAGAGAAAAAGTTGTCGGAAATCCAAAATCGCACGTTAATAACCCTCGATTGCTTCTTCCCCCATACGCGGAATCAACCCCTTAAGCAATGGCTTCGTTTCACGACTCCTTTTACACGCGTCCTGTATTTTGACGATATAATTCGCATCACTGAATATTTCACCATTTCCTGTGATATAATTTGCAGCACTGAATATTTGCCATTTCAAACTTGTATAGCAGCATACTACATAAAAAATAAACAAAAATAAGTCTGGGAATTATTCCTGAATGTTGCTACATGATATCCTTAATAAACTTCAATTGCCCTATTTCTACTTTCCTTGCTCTTAGTCAAATCCCCATAAGCAACTTGGGTGTTCTCAAACAAATAATACAACTAAACAACACTGGCCAAAGACACAACCTTTGCAACACAGAAAGGTCAGCACCCGAGGGGTCAACACAGAAATAAATGTTGTGGCAGAGTTGAAGTGGGAAACTGGCTAGTTCCCGAAAATACCCACACGAAAAGAAAAAAAACATGTCTTGTCTTTGCAGTTGCAAGGCTGAAACAAAAAACAGACATACTATAAAGTTTTCGTGTTGATAAAAGCCGTACCTTTATTACCAGTCCTAATAAACAGGGGAAAGAAAGTACTGCTTACTTTTGCTTCAGCCTTCTTCGATGGATCTACCCTGTTTTTGCGATTACCACTGCAATTCCACTTGGTTCAGAAATTGGATCTCCTAATTGGCATTCGAAAGGAAAACGTTGGATTTCCTAATAGGAACCGAACTGGCGCGAATGGTGTGAATGTATGGGGATTATGGCAGGCAATTGGATCTTGTTGGAAACTTGGAATGGATGGGAAGAGAATCCAACGAGTAAAGGGACTGCAGTTCCGCTGATCAAGGGTCCGTGCTGTGCACCACAGCGCCGTGTGGTGCAAATCGGCCATCGAAAACGCACGAATCGGATTAAATTCAAGTAACGAACAGTTCGGATTTAACCTAAGCAATGGAGGAATTACATGGGACTTGAATTAACTCTAAGCCGTGTATTTTCACAGCAGACGGCAAGATTCCCCGCATCACACGGTGTAGTGCACAATAGGAACTCCTCTTCCCAGACCACTCCGTGAGGTTGAGTTGACGGTGACAAATACCGGGTTCAGGCTGGACTTTTACAATACAATAACGACATTTGTGCATAGGGATGGCAATGGGGCGGTTCGGTTCGGTTATTGGTATAACCGAACCCACTACCCGAACCCAAATAGGTACCCATAACCGAACCGATAACCGTTTGGGGAGAGGATCTTGAAACCATAACCTAACCGAACGGGGTTCGGGTAATCCCCGAACCGTTTGGGTACCCGAACCTGAGCTTTAAAATTTCCAAACAAGAGGAATGGTTTTCAAGCATTTTTATATAAAAACAGTAGCAAACCCACCACGGTAACACAACATCAGCATTGAGAAGGCATGAAACAACAGCAAGCCTTCCTTCTAAGTTCAAATTACAACCACAAGAGATATAAATCCAAAGTTCTAACACCTTACAACACAGCAAGTGTTCTTTATAAGTTCTAACAACAGTTACTTAGTTCCAAAACACCTCATGCCACAGGAGTTACTTAGATGAAATTACAAATTTCAAACATAAAGGGGAAAATAACATAAAGTGCTTCACAGCCTTCTGTCCTTCACTCATGCTCATTGATCACCTGCTCATTCAGTCCTTCACATATCACTATATCAGTGGCAGCACTTAGACCACCTGCTTGTTGCACACATCAGTGACAGTGGGACTCATGCTCTGATAAAAAAAAAAAAACAGATCTCGTATTTGTGTCCAAAAACATATACATAACAGCAGCAATTATGGAACTAACTCTAGGTTTCCCATGTTCAGTTTTGAGGTTTCATCCCATAACAACAATTCTTGTATTAAACAACAATTATTATTTAATGGAACAACAATATTGGAGCAACAGAAATTATGGAACATCAATTATTGTAACATGAGAAATTATAGAGCAGCAAGCTCAAACATGGCAAGTTGTCTGGTTAACTAAATAATGCCAAGCATGACAAAAGTCAATCAATTGGGAAACTGCATGTCGATCTACGAGAGAGAGAGACATACGGGTGGCCGGATCCAAATGTATTCATATCTATTTAAATGGACAAAAAAAATTCAATTAACATGGGCAATAATGCAATATATAATGTTAAACATAAGGCAACAAGAAATGGTAAACAAAAATGCAAATGACCTCACGAGTCAAGCACGAATCCCCTGATTCTTGATCATCATATATAGTGGCGTATCCGGATGATGATTCACCTAACAAAATAAAAGTAACAAACAAATTCGTAAGTAACAAACAAATTCATAAGTAACTAACTTATTACCTTTCATTTCAGTAGCCCACAACCAACTTTGAGCACACATCAAGGCTTCCATCGTGTCGGGATGAAGTCTACTACGATGTGGACTCACCAACCTACCACTTGCGCTAAATGCGGACTCAGAAGCAACTGTGGATACGGGAATAACCAACATATCTCTAGCCATGACTTGTAAAACGGGGTACTTACCAATTTGTGATTTCCACCAATTCAACACATCAAATCCCGGGAATTTTGGCAAGGGATCCTCCGCCAAGTAATGATCCAACTCCAATTTTGCAGTATCGATGGTCTTTCTTCGCTTTGATTGAAGCATATAGAGATCATACTGTGACATTGAGTCCATATCAACGGGAGTTGATTGGGAAGAAGACTCGCCAATACCCTCGACCAATGAACTAGAACTTTGGTACTCCTTAAGCAATTTGTAACAAAGTGCACGAACTCTATCAACTTCTTCCTTATAACTTGAGGGAAACAATTTTGAGAAGTAGAACTCCAATACATTGATCTTGTACTTAGGATCCAACACGGCCGAAACCTCCACAACACCATGTATCACAGACCAATACTTGTCAAATTTCTCCACCATTCTTTTGGACATTTCCCTAACCACCGCATTCTCATAAATGAGTCAATCTCTCAGAGCAAGTCTAATCTCACATATATTTGGAAAGCATTGATTAGTAGTGGGGTATTTTGTTCCAGAAAACAATTCTGTCACCTTAAAAAAAAATCAGCTTCTCTCAAACATCTTTAGCAAACACCCACTCTTGTTCATTCGGTAATGAGTGATATTGAGAATCCCGTTTGTTTAACCGATTAAACACTTCCTTATAAAGTAGGGCGGTTTGAAGCATCAAGAATGTGGAGTTCCACCTAGTTGCACAATCAAGCCCTAGTTTCTTAGTACAAGTCACTTTCATTTGACGGACTGTTTCTTCAAATTTTTCCTCTTTTTTAGGTGATGCTGTCCAATAAGCCACACTATCTCAGATTTTCTCTATACTCACCTTTATAACATCCAACCCATCTTTCACAATAAGATTAAGAATGTGCGCACAACAACGCATATGAAACAAATCTCCACCCAACATAAGTGATGCACTATCAAGTTTTTCCCCTAAAAGTCCAATTATGGCATCATTGGTAGTGCAATTATCAACTGTTATGCAAGAAATCTTCCTATCAAGGTTCCAATCCATCAAACAATCGAACAATTGGTCACATAGAACTTCTTTTGTATGCGGAGATGACACATATATGAACCTAACATGCAACGTTCATATTTAATTACATTAAATAAAGGAATAAAGAAATGACAATGCAAGTTAGAAATACCTCAAAATGCGACTTTGCAAAGTCCAAGAATCATTAATAAAGTGTGCCGTGACAGCCATGAAGCCTTTCTTTTGATTACTCGAAGTCCACATGTCCGTTGTGATAGCCAATCTACTTGCATTGTGCACCACCAAACTCATTGTCTTCCCTTTTTGAATTCATAAATCTTAAATATTTCACTCTTTATCGTGTTTCTACACGGCACCTTAAACAAAGGTTGAAGTGCGGTTGAATACCTCCTAAAGCCAATGTGGTCCACAATCGAAGAGGATACTTGGTGCATAATGATGGCACTAGCAAGTTCTTTTCGTGCCGTAGCATGATCAAAACTATAAGTTGTGAGTTCCACAGGACGGTCTCTATTTGTCAAATTATTTGTTAGAACTTGTTGCCTCATGTTATCCTTCTTTTTGTGTTTCCGATTATAGTGTTGTTGCAAATGAGAAGTACCATTTTCAGTTTTTCCAGAAATCTTGGTTGGACAATACTTGCAACAAGCCTTCCACTCCCCGTTAATTTTTACCCTATTATAGTGACCCCAAAAGGGCTCCTTAATTTGGCTTCACCCGAATTGGTTTCAGTTGCTTGTTCTGAACCAACAATGTTTTCAATTGGATGGTCATCGACATTGAAGTCATTGATAGGGGAAGGCTGACTGACTGGTTCTGATGGTACAAAACCATCAGCCGGAGTACTCGAACAGACAGGTGAATCAGACATTATGAACCTAAGAAACATGCGAAAACAACATAAACATATGGCCATATGCCATTCAAAGACAATATCAGAAAGACATCATCTAACAAAAGACAGTCATCTAACAGAAGACAATATTAAAAAAAAAAAGAATATAGAAGCCTTTAACATCCACTTATTGGAGAATACTTGCAGTCAACAAACACAATATCAAAAAGACATCATCTAACAGAAGACAGAAGCCTTTAACATCCACTTAGTGGACAATACTTGCAGTCAACACTCAACAAACACAATATTAGAATAACATCATCTAAGTATATAACAGAAGACGCCTTTAACAGAATAACATCAGAAAGCAATAGCAAAATCGATCTCATATGTACAGTTCTCAAAGACACCCACATAGAGAGAGAGAGACCGAGATTGTGATTAGCGACTTTTGAGATGAAGAACAAGAACGACCTTCACACGAACAAGCTGAGATTGCGACAGTAAATCAATATTCAGTACATGACATCACGATTCACACACACACACACACAAATGAGATACCGAACACTGGGATCGAGAGAGAGAGAGAGAGAGAGAGAGAGAGAGAGAGAGAGAGAGAGAGAGAGAGAGAGAGAGAGAGAGAGATACCAAAAAACCGAGAGTCCGGAGATCGCGGATCGGTGACCAATCTGGTACATGGCTACGAACAAGCTTTAGCCTTTACACGAGAGAGAGACCTGGTCGCAGAGTACATCGGTGATCAGTTCACACACACACATAGAGAGAGAGAGAGAGAGAGAGAGAGAGAGAGAGAGAGAGAGAAGTGAAACAAAGGATTCAGTGGAACCCATCGTCGGCCGTTGCCACGACCTTAATCAGCGGAATCACCGCGGGTGGGCGGGGGTAAAGTGGTAGGGTTTTGTTAGGTCTAAATGACTAAATCGGCTGATGGTATATATATATATATATATATATATATATATATATATATATATATATATATATATACCCAGGGCTCATACGTAATTATAATATATTTCAGGGGGTACATGTGTAATTACATGTTTCGGTTCGGTTCGGGTCACGGTTCGGTTAATACCTCAACCCAGAACCAAACCATACCCATTCGGTTCGGCCATATCTCATACCATACCCATACCCATTGGGAATATTTCGGTTATGGTTCAGGTAAAAATAGCGGTTTTGGTTCGGGTATCCATCGGTTCGGGCGCGATTGCCATCCCTATTTGTGCATGTCCAAATTTGACCCATTAGTAATCAAGCTTCATTTAATATGTCCAAACACAATCCAATTAAAATTTTAGTTTCTCAATCCCGTCCAACAAATTCATTTACTTTTCTATAGCGTATCACAGATCAACTCCAATAATTGTATTTAAAGTTCTAATATCTCAAAAAAGAAAAACTATAAAAGTAAAGAACTATCAAAAGAAAAAAGGAGTAATTGAAGAGTAAGAAGAAAAATAAGAAATTTGCTCTTGAACAAGAGGAGATGCTCCGCTTCAAGAAAGAAAAACCGTAGCAGCTAGTACTTAATAGCAGTATTAACGTAAATATATATTTCCTATTAAAATAAGAATATAATTTTAGTACAGTTGGGCCTCAAGGATTTTTCTAAACCCAGCTCATTTGCTAAAGGTAGATGGGGTTGGGTTGGTGGTGGCAGTGGTGGATGGGGTGTCGTAGCGGGTGCTGGTGGTGGACGGGGTTGGGTCCTTAATCGTCTTCTTCGCCTCTTCCCCCCACCGCCGCCGCTCTCTCTCTTGTTCTTTCTCTGGTGCCCGCGAAATGGGTGTCTTGGCACAGACGATTTGGGATTTTGAAATTTCCAGAATTTTATTTATTTATTTTTTGGGGGGGTAAAGTGGGTGGGCCCCACGTAAATAATGTGCTGGGTGTGGCTGAGTGTGTTCTATGGCTGTATTATACTGTAGTAATGAATTAGCATGTAATCCAGTTCAAAAAAAGGAAAAGAATTAGCATATAAAATTTTGCATGGGTAAATTTATGATGGGGCCCACTTGATCGCATCCTTGCAACATGCACATATTGTCACATTCCTTTGGATAGTACTACCGCCTACCAGTATAGATTTTTGTGTACCTTATAATCACAAATCTTTGTGTGGTGCCACTTTGAGGGCTACTTTGCTTAAAAGTCAAAAACTAGATTACAGTATTTGATTATTTGTTTTGTTTTTATTTTTTATTTTTTACAGATGTTAGTTTTGCTTCAAGATTTTGTGATTTCTAGATTTCTCTCGTCGAGACGAATCCAAAGAGTATAGAATTATGGTAAAAATAATAGTTTTTTTGAATAAAGCCAAAATAGGTGGATTATTGGTCAATAATCCACCTATTTTGTCTTTATTCAAAAAAATATTTGGTTTGACCAAAAATTTATACTTGTTAAATTCGTCTCGTCGAAAGGAATCCAAAAATCACAAAATCTTGATGCAAAACTAACAAATGCAAAAAAAAAATTAATAAAGACAAAACGAATAATCCAATAATCCAGTTTTGGCTTTTAAGCCAAAGTAGCCCTGAGTTTCGCGTAAATGATTGGATTTTTTTATTATTTTTGAAATAATGTTTAGGCATCATCTGTTATAAAAAAAAATAATAATAACAATAACTCAATCGAATATCGTTAAATATTTGATTAATTAATTAAATATTGACTCCAAGGGGTTGATCAAGCTGTCAAGACTTGAGCTTTAACAATTTTTAACAATTTTTTTTGAAATCAAAGTTATTAAGATGATTAGATAAGTTCTACTACACTTTAAGAAGGAAAGAAAAAAAGAAGAAGAAAAAGAGCAGCCTCAAACAGTCAAACGGACACCAATTGCAACTGGCATGTCTTGTTCACTCACATTTCAACAATGTCCAAGGTATCAAATTTCCAAGGAAAATTCTAAAATCAGCCCATTGGGCTGATTATAAGGCTTAAAAATGTATTAAAATGTGTGAAAAGTGTGTAATAATATGTAAAAGTGTATGAAAAAGTAAAAAAGTACATTACTCTGTATGTGTTTTTTTGTCTTATTGTCAGCCTAGTAGACTGAGAGTAGAAAAACCCAATTTCCAATTACAAACAAATTTATTGACAATACTCCAAATTGACTGTCCAATTCGTAAAACAAAAACTTAAAAATAATGCATTTTTGTCAAGAAAAATTTTGAACTTTTTTTTTCTTTGGAAATTACTGATATCAACAAGTGTTTTTAGTTTATGCAAAAACGTATATGTATTATTTTAAAGTTCTTCACTTTGTGGACCAGACAATCATTTTGAAATTGAGATAATTGATCTGATCAAATTTTGGAAAGGGAGAGCTAAAAGAGAGAGAGAGATTATTTATTCTATCATTATTCACTAAATTTTTTGGTGAAAAAAGTCTGAAAACACTGGCTAAAAAATGGAAAATTTATTCTTCTATGTTAGGAAAACAATCTAATATTAAATCAAAGGGCCGTCGTATATTTCGTTACTTATTTGTCACTAATAAAGGGTCACCCGATGACGTCTCGTGTTTTCTGGCTTGGCCACTCAATTTATCCCAAATATTGGAGCTTGGACTAAATTAATTACTTACTTATTTTATAATGATTTTGTTATTAGTGTAAATTCTTTTGACTTCTGTTAAAAAAATAATTGACTTCCAAGTTCATCAAGGAGAAGAATAAAAAAACAACGAAAATAGTAAAAAAGACAAATTTTGATTTTGATTTTTTTTTTTTTGCGTTTATTGCCTCCATTCCAAAATTAAATGATTGTCAGGTCCGTAAAACAAAAAATTAAAAATGATATACTTTTATCTCAACAAGGGAGTAAATTTTTGCACAAACTGATAGAACTAATCTGCTAAAAAAATTTAATTTTTTCTCAACAAAAGTGCATTAGTTTTAAGTCTTTGTTTTACAAACCGATCAATAAATTTTTTTTTTTTGGAACGGAGGTAGTTGTAATTGTTTTTTGTTTCTACAAATTAAGAGTACTTCAAAATTCCTCTTGCCAATATTGAACCAAAAAAAGTAAAAAATTTGAAAGAAAGCTTTTATAAAAAAAAAAATCATCAAAGGAAAATTTGGTTCAAACTAGTGCAGATGTGGCTAAGTTTCTACTAAAAATACCATCTTCCAACTTTAGTCAAAAGTATGTTATTTCCGCTAAATGGTATTTTTGTAATGTACTCCCTCCGTCTGAATTTATTTGTACCTTGTTCTATTGTAATAGGATAAAAAAAAAACAAACGATATTTTAAAATTATTAATAAGTTTTATATCCAATGTCGATTTTGTTTTTGACAGATCTCGATTAGTTTTATAAGACAATATTTTTAAAATAAAATAAAATAATATAAATTACAAGATATAATTATTTAAAAAATTACAAAAACTCTCAAAATAAACTAACAAATTTAGACAAAGGGAGTACAGGAAGAGAACGTCTTCCAGTAAAATACTAAAAATACCGTAAAAAATTACCATAATGAAAACTCGACTTTCACGACGTTCCATCTCACCTTATTTTGGATGGACAAGAGAAACAAAAATGATGGGTAGCATATTCCTTGGTACGTATTAGTACGAAACCACCTCCGAGAAGACAAACAAGAAAAGAATTGGAATAGACATTTTTGAATTCGAAAGACGTCTCCTCATAACGAATTACTACAAATTCTGTTTCTTCATCCCTATCTCAATTTCTCTCTCCTTCCCCCCTCTCTCTCTCTCTCTCTCTCTCTCCTCCCTCTATATATATACATACCCGTCATCCCTATGCAGCTTATACCATTTTCACCCTCTGTTTAGCCCTAGTTTCCAACCATGGCAGCAAATGCAGCCCACGAAGACGACGAAAACGATTTCCTCACCCTCTCTCTCTCCTCCTCCTCCTCCTACCCCCGCCACCACCACCGCCCCCCCCCTACAAGTCTTCCTATCCCAACCACCACCTCAACCTCCGCTCCAACTCTCCCCCACCCACCCCTCTTGATCTCCACCAGTGTCACAACCACCTCCTTCACAACCTCCCACCGCGCAGCCCCGCCGCCGTCGCAACCCCACCCAATCCCCGCCTCCCCCATCCCTCCCCCTTCCCTGGGCAACCGACCAACGCGCCACCGTCCACAGCTTCGAGCACCTGATCCAAAACCGAATCTTTTCCATTTCCGGCTCGGTCCAGTGCAAGCGGTGCGAGCAGAACTACGAAATGGAGTTCGATCTGCGCGAGAAGTTCCTCCAAGTCGCGAACTTTATCTTCGAGAACAAGAGCTCGATGCACGATCGGGCGCCGAGCGTTTGGATGAACCCAGTCCTGCCGTCGTGCAGGTTTTGCCAGCAGGAGAACAGCGTGAAGCCGGTCATGGCGGAGAAGAAGAAGAACATCAACTGGTTGTTTCTGCTCTTGGGCCAGATGCTCGGGTGCTGTACGCTGGAGCAGTTGAAGTATTTCTGTAAGCACACGAAGAATCATCGGACCGGGGCAAAAGATCGGGTTTTGTACCTGACGTATCTGGCATTGTGCAAGCAGGTTGATCCCAATGGCCCGTTTGAGTATCGCGAGTGATTCAAGATCAAGAATCTTGATTCAAGATTGAAGAAAGATGTCATCTTTTTTGTGTTTTGGTTAGGTTGGGCGTCTGTTTGCTCTGTTCTTGTGTGTTTAGGATGTGAATTACTACTACAATGCATGGGTTTTTTTTTTCTGTTTTAGTGTTTGTGAATAGATTGTTGAAGAAGAATGACAGGTCGACCGACCAAATGATGGGTCTTGGATCTTGGGATTTGTCGCATTAATGGTGATTTTTAGGCCTCCTTTGGGTCAAATACAAAAACCGGTTTTAAAAAAAATCATTTTGTCCTTATTCAATTTTTTTTTGCATTCGTTAGTTTTGCATCAAGATTTCGTGGTTTTATTGGACCTATTTTAGTTTCATTCAAAAAAATTTGAGTTTTGACCATAATTTTATACTCGTTAGATTCGTTTCGTCGAGAGGAATTCAGAAACCACAAAATCTTAACGCAAAACTAATGAATACAAAAAAAAAATTTAATAAGGACAAAATAATTTTTTAAAAATTCAATTTTTAGTTTTTTTATCCAAAGGAAGCCTTAATAGTATCATATTGTGAATCTATTCATTTCAGGTGGATCTCTGTTCATTTAATATGGATTCATGCTCTGAATCTGGTATAAAAAGGAGCATCGTTTTCCTCAAAAAAAAGTCTCTTGAAAATCTTGTTTTGGAGCGTTGTATATATAATACTATACTTCAAAACAAGTGCACATTCTTTGACCTTGTTTGTATGGAATTACAAACAATCCTATATTTACCACAAATAGAATGCAACAAATGAGTGCATTCTGGTAAAGGGCAGTGCAATGATCAATTCTCCAAATTTACATGCTCATACCTCTTGAATGCTCGACTCCAAGGGATTAGGATAGTGGTGAAGGCCTGAGACTTGTTTACTCCCTTCTAAGATTTCAATTCGAAATTTTAGGTGCTACCAATTTCTTTGAGCCAGTTGGGACATTTACTCCAACTTTAACTGGGGTCTTTGCCAATTGGTAGTGAGTTTATGGTCTCTAAAATTAGTCGGAGTGTGCATAAACTGAATTCTCTATCTTCGTTCTCCAAGTGGATTTTTAATGTGTCAGTGCGTTGTTTCAAGAAGTAATCATCAATTAACAAAGAAAAAATGATTTTCACACACTCTTTCTATGCACATGCATTCACTTTCTAATCGTTATTCAATTGAATTATTAAATTACCTTATTTCTACGATCACTCTTTACATATGAACTGCAACTTGATAATTTCATGTGAATAAAAAAAATGCAAATTGATTTTGTTGTTTGATAAAAGTGAAGTTGAACGCTAAAAAATTAAGTGTTTTGAAGTTTTTAAGTTGAAAAGTTGTTTGATAAAAATATCAAGAGCTGAATTCAGCTGATTATATTGATATAAAGATATAGGGTAAATTTCACCTACCTCCCCTGAGATTTCTGACAATTACAGGGACCTCCCTTAATGCTTCTGAAATTCCACTGACCTCCCCTACTTTTGAAAATAATTGTCACATACCTCCCCTCCATTAACTTCCGTCAGAAAAGCCAACGGAAAACGCTGATGTCAACGCTACCTCACTCTCCTCTTTTTATTTTAAATCATAAAATGTTTATAACTTTTGTTTTATATATTCACTTTTCACGAAATTTATATATTTAAAATCTACTCAAAAAGATCTATAAAATGAGATCAATATTCAATGTGAAATTATGAAAAAATAAAATCTTAATTTTCAATGTGAATTATCATGCTACATAATTTAAAATTTTGAATGTTTAACTCAAAACTTTAAACCTCATAATTCTTACAACTTTTTTTGTAAGGTTATGAGCTCGACTCCTATAGAGAGGAGGTCAACCATTGTAGTTTACTAACATCTAACTAACTCTATTGATGAATATCGAATGGTAAAAAAAAAGACAATATAATTAAAATTTGCATTGGAAATTTAAAATTTTATTGAGACAAAGTCACCATTAAATAGAAAAATAGACTTACAAATTTACCATCTTCATTTAATTAAGAATATATTTGGAAAAAACAAAATTGTTAAACAAGAAGATTTTATGATGTTTCGTACTCCCTCTATTCCAAATTGTTTGCCTCCCTTTTGGGAGTGTGTGCATTTTACACTAAAAAAATAATGTCTATGAGAATTTTTTTTGAAAAATAATTACACCAATTTTTTCTTCTCAATAAGATCTTTAAATTGGTATAAAGTTTGTTGAAAAAAATTAATGCTTGTACATTATTTTTGCGTGTAAAATTCATGCATTCCCAAAAGGGGCAAACAATTTGGAATGGAGGTATTACAATTTTAGCATAAAATTTTGACTTATGCATTGAAAATAATTTAAATTATGTAACATTATAATTAAAATTCACATTGAAAAAATAAGATTTTATTTTTTCATAATTTCACATTGAATATGGATCTCATTTTATAGATCTTTTTTAGTATATTTTAAATATACAAATTTCATAAAAAGTGAATATATAAAACAAAAGTTATAAACATTTTAAGATTTAAAATAAAAAGAGGAGAGTGAGGTAGCGCTGACATCAGCATTTTCCGTTAGCTTTTCTAACGGAAGTTAACGGAGGGGAGGTATGTGACAATTATTTTCAAAAGTAAGGGAGGTCAGTGAAATTTCATAAACATTATGGGAGGTCCTTATAATTGTCAGAAACCTCAGGGGAGGTAGGTGAAATTTACCCAAAGATATATGCATTTTATTTGTGATTGATCTCTTTTAGTTTTATTTATTGATATCATGTGTTTGTAGTCATAATAGTGGAGAACTGTTGGTAATAGTGTTGCTGGTGGTGGTTGTAATGATAGTGATAGTGGTGATGGCGTTGGAATGGTGGTGGTAGTCGTGGCAGCGGTGTGTACCACACTACTTAATTTTTGTCACTTTTCAAAGTTACATTTTAAGTGACACTTAAAAATACTTATAGCTAGCTTGCTCCACAAGCCTCGTCTTTTTTAGTAATTGTCGTTTACTTTCTTTTTTAGCTTCTTAGGTTGATCTATTGTGAGAGAATGGCGTGAAAAATCAGCAAAAGATAGATTGCAAAAAAGACAATTTTCTGGAGCATTTGATGAAATATGGTTATTTTTCTTAATTACTTATTATCTAATACATTTAGTTTGAAATGTTGAATTGAGTTATCAAACAATCCCGAATCCCAAAATGAAAGTGTTGAAAATGATACCCATCTTATATGCAGGAAGGGAAAAAAAAAGAAAGAAGAAGAGATCAGGATTGGAAAGGGTCTGAAGCTTTGGGCTAGCCTAGAGCAAAAGGAGATCATTTATACTTATAGCTAGATTGCTCCACAAGCCTTGTCTTTTTTAGGCCTTCTTTGGCCTAAAAGTGGTTTTTGGTTTTTTGGTTTTACCATTTCGTCTTTATTCATTTTTTTTTGTATTTGTTAGTTTCGTATCAAGATTTTGTGGTTTCTGAATATCTCTTGGCGAGACAAATCTAACGAGTATAAATTTATGGTCAACCCAAATATTTTTTTGAATAAAGCCGAAATACTTGGATTATTCGCCAATAATTCACCTATTTTGGATTTATTAAAAAAATTGAGTTTTGACCATAATTTTATACTCGTTAGATTCGTCTCGTTGAGAAGAATCCAGAAATCACAAAATCTTGACATGAAACTAACAAATGCAAAAAAAAAAAAATGAATAAAGAAGAAATGAAAAAACCAAAAAACCAAAAACCACTTTTAGGCCAAAGAAGGCCTTAGTAATTGTCGTTTACTGTCTTTTTTAGCTTATTGGGTTGATTTCTTGTGAGAGAATGGCGTGGAAATTCAGCAAAAGATAGATTGCAAAAAAGACAATTTTCTAGAGCATTTTGATGAAATATGGTTATTTTTTTTTAGAGGAAAAAATAACCATATTGAGTTTGAAATGATGAATTGAGTCCGAATCCCAAAATGAAAGTGTTGAAAATGATACCCATCTTACACTCAGGGGGGAAGGAAAAGGAAGAAGAAGAGATCAGGATTGGAAAGGGTCTGAAACTTTGGGCTAGCCCAAAGCAGAAGGAGATCATCTGAAATACTGGTGTCATGGTGTGAGTCGTGACCTGTCCCAATAGGCTAATCAACCGACCGAGTTTGAAACCCATGCGAGTCAACCCACATTTTTTTCAATGTCAACTGCTAAGGCTTAGTTTTGCAAAAGATTTTAGCAACTCATTTGCTAAAATCAACCATAATTTTAGCAAATGAGTTGAGTTGTTAAAATCATGAAAACTTCAAATCATAAAATTAAGTGGTTATCGTTTTATGGATTTTTTTTTGCGTTTTTCGCCAATTAAAGTATTGACCGAATGAGTTGAAAGATTTTAATTTGGTCTGTAAAAATGAAAAAACGATAAAACTAAACTCCTTAATTTTGTGATTTGAAAATTCCATGATTTTAAAGAATAAGTTCTTAAAATCTTTTTGCAAAACTAAGCTTTAAAATCTTTATGCCTAATTTTTCTTCTGTCACCATTTTTTGTCATTTTTCTCATATAAGAATGAGTTCCACGTGTGGAATCCACCTTATAAGACTCATCCTTATATCAGAGGGGTGTGCAAGTAATGTGTAAAAATGGTGTGTATCTTTTTCCGTGGTATGCCCCGAAGTGGGGAGTGATAATCTCTGCCGTTCAAAAATATTTTGGAGCGCTCAGATTTGTCGCTCTCTCTCCTCTCTCCCTCCTCTTTTTCGACGCTACCCGCAACGGCGCTGAAAAATCTCAGCATGTACGGGGAGACACAGAGAGAGACACCGGCAGAGAAGCAGAAACAGAAATAGATCCCCACCACTATAAACCATGAAAAACAGAGATCTGGGAAAGAGGCGCGAGTTTCCGTAAAAAAAAAAAACATCTCAGAAACAGAAGAACGGCGACACTAATACACCAGAATTCTCTCTCCTCTCCGCGTAATTCTCCATTATTCTCTCTCTTTTGTCGCCATTTCACAACCAGAGCTCAAAGATGAGCTGAAATCCATACCCTGTGAGAACAATTATCCCTTCTTTCTGTATCCATTCACGGCATTAGATGAAAATGGAACCATTAATCGAGCTCTGCGACCTGATCGCACAAAACCCGACCCAATTCCCCGACAAGCTCACCTGGCTATGCACCCGATGCCCCCCTCCAGAGTACCTCCTTTCCGGATCCCCTAGGGTTTCACGCTCTCAACTAAACGCCGTCACCGCCGTCGCCAGATTCCTCTCCAAATGCCCTGACCACACCGAGCACCGTCCCCAGTCCGTCATCCTCGAGTTCCTCCGCTCCATCCCCGCCTCCTTCCACCACTCCTTCTGGCCCCAGTCGTTTGGAAACGATTCGATCGCCTCCTTTTACGCCGATTTCTTAGGTTATGTGTCAAAGGCGACCGAATTGTCGTCGGATTTCGCAACCGAGGTGGCGGGTTTCGTGGGAGAGATTGTGATAACTGCTGTTGGTTACAATGTGGGAGGAGACTTGGGGAATTCTAGGGTTTTCTTGAGAGCCTTGTCGAAGAATTTCTTGCCTGTTCTTCCTTCTGATGCTGGTAGATTAGTTTCATGTCTTCTTGATAATTTCGTGAGTTACGTCCCGAATTCGAGTTCTCCACATGCATTGTCGTCGTCGCAGAGTTCACCGATTAACGAGAGCTTTAGTCCTCGAAATGACGGAACCAATGCCTCCGGTTCGTCTACCAGTTCGGTAGTGAATGGGGGAAGTGTCGCTTGGAAGAGTAGTGTGGATCAGTTAGTTACGAGTATTGGGAGTGTTGGGATAAATGATGGTGGTGGTGGAGGAAGTGCTGCCGCAAGTTACAGGCGAATGGTTGCGTCATTTGAGGAGGAGCCTGTGGAGAGCCTTGAGAAACAAGAAATAGCGTTCAATTTGATTGCGCATATTGTGGAGAAAGTGTACATTGATCCCAAATTGTTGGAGCAGGTGAGGATCATTGCAAAGGAGCAGCTCCAGTCAATCTCTCCTTTTCTAAAGGTAACTATTGGTGTACAGTTTTCCGTTCATTGTGCTAGTAATATTTTTCTATAGCTACAAAACTTATTGGAAAGGCATCGAGGGGATGCAGCCCATGTACAAATTAGAGTGTAGAACAACAGGCCAAAAAGCCGACGATAACAAAAAGAGACCAAACGATAAAGAGAACCTATATCTTATATGTTAATAATTGATCAAGGGTTGGTTTTGCATTCCTTCGACTCCCAACTAAAGAAACTAGAAAGGAAAGGACTCTTTTATTAAAAACCGACATCTCTCATTGTACTAATAGTTGTGACTAACATTAGGAAAATGCTAACCACCACCCAATAGGGGTGACTGAGGTGGAACATATTTGTTGAAATATGAGAAAAGCTTACAGAAATATGTCAAACTTTGTGAAGTGTAAAATGAAGTTTTTACTTTTTTGGTGTTATGTGGAGCTTAGCAACTGCCTGTTGAGATTAGCATGACCTTAATTTGATTGAAGGGGGAAAAGGATTTGCAAGAGCTCGTTCAATGTTTTGATTTTGTGGGCAGATAAGGAAGCGTGACTGGTCGGAACAGGGGCAGCTACTTAAAGCTAGAATCAATACAAAACTCTCTGTTTTCCAAGCTACAGCTAAGTTAAAAATAAGAAGTCTTGGATCACTTGATTCTGATGGAAAGTCTTCAAAGAAGTTGTTGCTCAGTACTCTTCTACTTTTGGTAGATGCTGCAGAAGCGTGTTTGTGTTCAGTGTGGCGGAAACTGAGGATATGTGAAGAGCTATTCAGCTCTTTGCTTTCCGGAAGTTCTCAGATTGCTATCACTCGTGGAGGTCAGTTGCTTCGGGTTTTGCTCATTCACCTTAAACCCCTTGTGCTGGCCACATGCTCGCAGGTACATATCGCGGATTATTTGAGAGCTAGCTTGTATATCTAATGCACAGTGCAGTGACTGCGATAAACTTTGTTTCTACATATTTTTTTGTTTCCAAACAGGCTGACACGTGGGGCAACAGCCAGGGAGCCATGTTCGAGAGTGTACTAAAAACAAGCTGTGAGATTGTTGAATTTGGATGGAGCAAGGACCGATCTCCCGTGGACACTTTCATCATGGGATTAGCAACAAGCATTCGTGAACGAGCTGATCTCGAGGAAGAGGTTAGCGTTACATTGCTTTTATGAGCCAAAAACAAAAAATGTGCGCCACAAACTCATTCGCAAAGACACGGACGCGTGTACAACCAAGTGCATTCGTCAGGCATGAATTTGTTAATGCACATGGATGCTTGTGCATGTGACTGTGAGCACCGTTTATACCTCCTCCTCACAGACAAACGGAATTGTGTCTTTGATATCCCTTTTGTAGTTAAAACATACGGGTCTCCATCGTTGTAGTGACTATTCTATACCTTTGCCTTATTCCTCCATGATTCAGAAGTAGTAATAATGAACTATTTTATTGTCAAGTGTTTCTTACTTAATATCTTATCAATTGATTCTGACAACAGCTTACTTTTAAGGATGTGACTCTACAAAGACTTGATTGCACTTTTTGTTCCCTTTTAGTCTGTATAAAATTTATGCGGCGTACTAATATCAATAAGGTGTTCTGAAAATTCTCTTCAAGGATGGGAAAGAGAAGCAGCCGGTTCCTGTTGTGCAGCTTAATGTTATACGCTTGCTTGCTGATCTGAATGCTTCTGTTAAGAAGCCTGAAGTTGTAGACATGATATTGCCACTATTCATTGAAAGTTTAGAAGAGGGTGATGCTTCAACATCGGGCCCGTTGCGCCTGCGAGTAAGAATTTTAACTTGGGAGGATTTTGTGTATCTTCTATCTCCTTTCATTTTGCACACTCAGTTTGTTTCACTTGAAATAGAGATATACTAATTCTTTGTTATTGTTTCTTAACCCATTCTTGCTGAGTTACTGCAGCTTCTTGATGCTATTTCTCGCTTGGCGGGTTTAGGTTTTGAAAAGTCTTATCGTGAAACTGTTGTTCTGATGACAAGAAGCTACATGAATAAACTCTCCAGTGTTGGCTCTGCTGAAAGTAAAACCCTTGGACCAGAAGCAACAACAGAACGTGTTGAGGTGCCATAATTTAATTGATGCAAATGTTGTGTAATATAATCTAGTTTAAGGAAATTCCTTCTACAAACAGATGCTGATTGGTTCAATCATTCTAGGCTCTTCCTGCAGGATTTCTTTTAATTGCTAGTGCTCTTTCCAGTTCTAAGTTGCGGTCAGACTACCGTCATCGTCTGCTATCATTGTGTTCAGATGTAGGCTTGGCTGCAGAGTCTAAAAGTGGAAGGTAGAGTTTTATCCAAGCATGATATGTTCAATGGCATACCATTTGCAATTCCTATTTTTGATTGTATTAGTAGAAATGTGGTGGTCCTGATTTACCCCATTTTGTTTGGAATTTCTGGACTAAGACCTTGACAATCTGCAGGAGCGGGGCAGATTTTCTTGGACCTCTACTTCCTGCTGTTGCTGAAATATGTTCTGATTTCGTCCCTACTGTAGATGTGGAACCTTCACTTCTTAAGTTGTTTCGCAACCTATGGTTCTACATAGCTCTTTTCGGATTGGCCCCTCCCATACAGAAAACTGAGGTTCCAACAAAGTCTGTTTCCACTGTGCTGAATAGCGTGGGGAGCATGGGCGCAACAGCCCTTCAAGCCGTGGGTGGACCATACATGTGGAATACACAGTGGTGTTCGGCTGTCCAACGCATTTCGCAGGGGACCCCACCCCTTGTAAGTGTCATATTTACAAGCAACTGTTGCCATTGTGTTTTACTGTTGAATTAGTACTACAAATCTTTTGATTGTTTACTCTTTGATTGAGCTGGACATTGTTCCTTGTCTCAGTGCAACCATGTGAGTGCTCATGGCTTTTTCTCTTTTTTTCCTGCACTTGGGCAGGATTTACTAATGCACCACATGTTTACGAAATTCGAAATCAATCTGGTGGTTTTACAGACTTATAAGTTGCGAACGATCTGATTTTAATTTAGATTTGACTAGTGCTTACAAACACTTGGCTGGACTCCGCCTTGGAAAATTCAAGCAGCCAGTGACTGGCAACTTGGTGATACTAGCATAGAACGATATGATGATATGACAGCTCTGTTCACTTAACGTACTTGTGGGTTTGACCCCAGAAAAAAAGTTAGCTCTGTTCACAAGCATTTGTAATCACGTGGACTAATTTGAGGGAAAAGTTCTTTCTTGAGAACTGTTAGGATGCAAGTTGATTCAAGTAAATGCTTGGTTTTGTTTCAAATAAAATGTTTGCTTACCAACCAAAAAAAGTAAAGAAAAACAGTGTAATTAGACTTTCTGGTCAAGTAGACTTTGGCCATCTTTTCATGCAATTCTGTGGAAGGGTGGACCATGTAGCATGGTTACACTCATACATGAAACGCAGCCACAAGACAACGTGGACAAGCATATATCGTCATATCGCAAATCTTGAAATGGTAAAAGCACATAATTTTAATTAATACATGTAGACTTGTATTGATACTTGTAAATTATTTGTCCTGTATGGCTTTGTGTCTTTTGTCTGAAATTAAGAACCATATGCTTGACTTGTATAATAGTACAACGCCAATGCTCTAGATGTTGAATGAAAGAAGCTTGGTAATGTGCACATAAATCAAAATGATTCTTGGGTCTGCCCTCTCTGATGCCTTTTGGCTTTGATTTGAGGGCATGATTCCGCAACAAACTCGACGGTATAGGGGGACCACTGTTTCAGTGGTATTTTGTGAGCAACCACTTTGTGCATTTATTGCCAAAGGTTAGGTCTGTCTCAAATCCATCTGTTTCAGTGGTATTTTGGGAGTAGCCACTTTGTGCATTTATTGCCAAAGGTTAGGTCTGTCTCCTATCCATCCCCCGTCCATACCCCCAATTATTGGGGACTAAATGGGTTATGTTATTGTTGTTGTTGTTGTATGCTTGACTTGTATAAGAAATTGAAACATGACACAGCTTCAGTTAACGAGTCCCTACATCGTGTGAATGTATGCGAGGGTGGGCTGACTGTTTATTAGTTTGATGCATGGCTATGTCCAATACTTGTGCAATGATTCAAGTAGATATGGATTCAATGTTTTTGTGCTTTGATGATTATTCTAATGATCCTTAGTAATAGTTACTTAACTACTTAAAAGTTGAAAACAAAGTATGTTTCTTTTCCAGGTAGTGAGCTCTGTGAAATGGCTTGAAGATGAGTTGGAACTCAATGCTCTTCATAACCCTGGCAGTCGTAGAGGTAGTGGCAATGAGAAAGCTGCTTTAACACAGAGAACTGCACTTTCTGCTGCTTTAGGAGCTCGGGTTGAGGTTGCAGCAATGAGCAGCATTTCAGGTTTGGTAAATTCCTTACCATTATGTTGTGAATGGTTGAATATCTCTGCATTTTGATTGCTTTGCAGGCTCATATTTGTTGGGTTCCTATAAGAGAAGAATGTGGTTTTGCTTGCGAGGCTTATGAATTACACAAGTGCTTTATTAGATTTTGTCTGATATTTGGTCTGCAGAATATTGGTTTATGTTCACTCTTAACTTTTCCAGGTGTGAAGGCAACTTATCTCCTTGCTGTAGCTTTTCTAGAGATCATACGATTTAGCAGCAACGGCGGAATTCTTAATAGCGACCCTAGTTTAACTGCTCCTAGAAGCGCCTTCAGCTGTGTGTTTGAATACCTGAAAACTCCAAACCTCATGCCGGCTGTTTCCCAGTGCTTGACAGCTATTGTTCACCAGGCTTTTGAAACAGCAGTAATGTGGCTGGTATTTTTCCTTTTCATTTGATAGAAGATGAAGGGTTAATTATGTGGGCCTTTCCTATTGTTGCTGACAAGCACAGGACCTCTCCTGTGATTTTTTGAATTACATTGGCTTCCTTCTCTGTTGAATGATCCCTCGCATATGCTTAGATTGATAAGAGTTGCGGACATTCCTTGGAACTGTTGATCCTATTAAGCTGGTCTTGTCTTGCGTTTCGATCCGATATTTGTTGTCCATTTGTGAAACAGTGACTGCCTGCTCAGCCTTTGTCTTTTAAGTTTTGGAAATAACATTCTTTTTCAGTTTTGAAGAAGAGGGATAGCAGACTTTATGCCCAAAATTTACCGAAAATATCCTGTCCTTAAGTATTGATGTGTACATAATGTCCCCTAGAAGGTGACAGATGGCAGATGAAAGGGAAGAACTAGTTGGACCAAGAATCAAGAGTACAAGAACTACTGTCCAAGCAGTGATTGAAAACTTCACATTCTCAAAAGTCCTGAGATCCCTTTCCCTCCAATCATTAATATTACACTTAACAGGGTCGCTTTCCAACTTTCCTCGTCCCTCCTTAGTCCTCATACCTCCATGACTCCATTCCCAACGAAGGCAAAGGTTGATGACAGAAGAAGGCATACCCTTGTGACCCCAAAAGTCCAAAAAACCAAGCTCTAAAGCCCTCTATCTGCACTGCACTGAAGGAGAGGTCTCTCTCCACCATGTTTATGCATACAAGTCCAATTCAAAATTATCTTTGTTTAGACCAGCTCTTCATGATCTTTGGACTAAGCCTTTGGAATTTGGATTGGAATATTTACTGGGCATGGTCTTCTGTCATGACTCATGTACTTTAAAGTTGCTAATTGGTGTACCTTCCCTGGCATTGTTTTTCTTGGATTTCTTAGTATTTCAATGTTTGTCACTTGAACTAAAATAAAACTAGCCATTGGTGGGCTAAGTGTGATGTAATTTTTTTATGCTTTATTTTTTTCTTTTATTTCTTCTTTATTTGTATTGATGTTGGACTTTTATTTGGTGTATTCATGCCTCGTCATATATCGGTTGGAGTTAGGTGGAATGTTTTTTCACCTCATGTAGAATGTTGCTTTCATTATTTTGATATTTTCCTCTCAAGCTTTTCTCATGCTAGCTATACTGATTTTTTTTTTTACTTGGACAGGAGGATCGGACATCTGATTCAGGCGATAAAGCTGATATTAGAGAGTCTACTCTCACAGCACATACCTGTTTTCTAATAAAAAGTTTGTCGCAGAGGGAGGAGCATATTCGAGATATCTCTGTTACTTTGTTAACTCGACTTAGGGATAGGTTTCCACAGGTGAAAGTTCTCTTTCTTTTTATCTTTTTGGCTGTTAGGCTAATATTTAGATCTAGTGACAGGTATATTTGGTGTTTATTTCAGTTTTTAACTTTACTGTGTCAACCCAATTACACTCCTGCAGATTCTGTGGAACTCTTCTTGTCTAGATTCTCTACTCTTTTCAGTTCATAATGACCCACCCTTGGCCGTTGTTCATGATCCTGCTTGGATAGCTACTGTTCGGTCTTTGTACCAAAGAATTGTTCGTGAATGGATTGTTATTTCGCTTTCAAATGCTCCATGCACTAGCCAGGGCCTTCTTCAGGTTTGGTGACGCTTATAACTTGGAATTATCTGTCCATTTTTTTATAGCTATCTCTCTCCCTCTGTGTCTGTATATATCAATGTATATTTATGTGTGTGTGTGTGTAACTATGTATAGCATGCTAGTACTTTGTTGGGTACTTGAGGTACTTTCCGTGCTCCCTTTTACTTAATTGACGTGTGAAATATAAAATTTGACTTTTGTCTGCTTTATCCCCAGAAAATGATCGCTTTTAGTAGTGAAAATTGATTTCTAGTCAGTTTTCCAGGGTGTTGATTCAATTTTGGATGATATGCTGATTCAGTATATTGAAATCTGTTGAAGAAAGCAATTGGTCTTTTGGATATTTATAGCTAACATATATGATCATCCTATGTTGGTATGGGGTGTATGCCCCTAAACTGGCCTTCCCCCCTCATTTTACCATGTGGTCCTGGACTTGGGTGTAGTGGCTTTTTCCTGTGGCCTACATAGAAATGCTCTCATTTGTTTTCAGCACTATGGTGCTACTTTGATCCTTCTGCATTCTACTTTTGTTTTCAAATTTAGTGTAATTGGCTGATATCCACAGTTTTTAGTTATTTCATTGAACTATATGCATCAGGAAAAACTTTGTAAGGCAAACACATGGCAAAAGTCACTGCCTGCCACTGATGTTGTTTCTCTTCTTTCTGAGATACGGATTGGTACTGGAAAAAATGATTGGAGTGGCACAAAAACTGGAAATATTCCTGCAGTAATGGCTGCTGCAGCGGCAGCATCAGGAGCAAATTTTAAACTGATGGAGGCGTTTAACTTGGAGGTCCTAAATACTGCCGTAGTTAGTGCAACAGCCAAGTGTAATCATGCTGGAGAAATTGCTGGCATGAGAAGGTTATATGATACCATTGGTGGAATTCAACCAGCCACATCACCAACTGGTTTTGGGCTTGGTGCTAGCCTTCAAAAGTTGAGATCTGGTGTGTTTCCTCAGCAACCACCCCAGCAGAATGACTCTTTTAATGAGATCATGCTGACAAAGTTTGTGCGTCTACTTCAACAGTTTGTTAACGTTGCAGAGAAAGGTGGGGAAGTGGAGAAATTGTCCTTTCGGGAAACTTGTTCTCAGGCTACTGCCTTGCTTCTCTCAAATCTGGTAATCCTGCATCTTATTTCATGTCTCTATTTTTGAAGTACGAAAGATCGTGATGTAATTCCATGTATTCTTATTGTTGAATTTGGCGGGGTGATCTTTGTAGGATTCTAATGCAAAACCAAATATAGAGAGCTTCTCGCAACTTCTACGTCTTCTTTGCTGGTGTCCAGCTTACATTTCCACACCGGATGCAATGGAGACTGGTATATTTATTTGGACCTGGTTAGTTTCTGCTGCTCCTCAATTGGGATCTCTTGTTCTTGCTGAGCTTGTGGATGCTTGGTTGTGGACAATCGATACCAAGCGAGGTCTCTTTGCGTCAGAAGTGAGGTATTCTGGACCTGCGGCGAAATTGAGGCCCCACCTTGCACCGGGAGAGCCAGAATTGCCACCAGAAAAGGATCCTGTCCAACAAATAATTGCTCACAGACTCTGGCTTGGATTTTTTATTGATCGTTTCGAGGTAAGGAATCGCTACATCTTTTACCCCAACCCTAGCTAGGATCACAGACATGCAAACAATGCTGCTATTTCTGTATAAAAATAGCTTTTATAGAAGTTTAAGTGGGATGATGATTCATGTATTCTGCACTATGAAATTGTTTACTATGATAGTATTTGGAATTGAATCTGTCAGCGATTTGGGACGTTACTTCTCCCTTTAAATTTATCACTCATCTGCGAATATAATCATGACATTGTCTCAGCATCTCAGATGTGTGTCTAGGCACACTTGATCACACGAGATTCCTTTTTGTGAAAGTATCTGCTCTGCTTCAAGTAAGTGCTGGTCAGTAATATAATGATTTTTCTCTGCAATGGTGTTAGCTTTGAGTTTGATTCCGTAGTTGATGTGGACATTGAGTGGGAAAAAAGTAATGCCTAGAATTTTTAAGAAGTCAGTCGACGACTTGATTCTGGCTTATTGGTTGATGCGTTGGTGATTCTATGCTGAGTAATTTGGTACCACTAGCTATTAGCTTGGTCATTTATCATATCACCACATAATGGGGTACTGCAAGACTAGAGTCCTGAAGAGGATGCTTGAAATATGTGTCTGATACTCTGAAGCAATGAAGGTCGGAAAATTCTTGTTAAGAACTTGGCAAACATGGTTTAGACTTAGGTTGAAATCTCCATTTTGCTCTGCATATAATGGAAAATGATATCCACTTGCACCAGCTGTGCTACTGTTTCCAGTACCAGAAATGATAGTGAAGTCATCTGTGTTTAATCTGGTCACTTCAATTCATTTGATTTTTTCTTTCGACACTCATGTTTGGTTACCATTCTTCCATCTCAAAGGAAAAAATGAAATCATGAGTTGATGGATTTTGGAGACTTTCCTTGGTTGTTAATCTGGTGGGCTTTAGGAGAGATGATGGAGAATAATTCATTCCACCTGATCACTTAATAGTTTTAGTTATTTTGACACGTGTTTGATTAGGCAGAATATCGGCCCTCATGCTTTAGCATATCCTGCTTTTTATCTTTCTACCATTCTTTCGTCTCAGCCAAAAACAAATAGCAATCATGTAGCAATGATTTTCCTTTTAATAGTTTGAGATACGTTTCGGAAATTCACCTACGGGGTTCATCTTGTGGGCTTTACCTTATATTCTAATTGTTGTTCAAATTCGAAAGGTTTTGATTTTTTCAACTTAGGGAGTTTTCTGTTTTTTGTTATTTTACCTGGTACTTTCTTTAGGTTCTGCTCACTGATCCATTATACTGTATAGGTAATTCGACATTGTAGTGTTGAGCAACTCTTACTTCTTGGTCGGATGTTACAAGGAAGCACTAAGCTCCCATGGAATTTTTCACGCCATCCGGCTGCTACTGGAACATTTTTCACCTTTATGATGCTTGGGCTAAAGTTCTGCTCTTGCCAGTACCAGGGCAATCTGCAAAAATTCAGGACAGGGATTCAGCTTCTGGAAGATCGGATATATAGGTGAATAATTTAATTCCAGTTGCAATTACTTTTTTGCATCTTCATTGCATATTTCTAGAAGTGCTTTTGCTGCTATCATATACAGTTGGCCTTCTTGTTTCTCCTTGTGTAAGACCCCACATTGGACTGTTAAAGTCCCACATTGGGGAATTGGACAAATTAGATGGGGTATATAATGTATCGCCACATTGGGGAATTGGAAAAATTAGATGGGTTATATAACCTATCGCCACTAGCTACTGTATAACTTGAGGTTGACCTTTTCAGTCACGTGGTTAGGCTAAGAGTTAGCAGGTCAGCTAGGGCGGGTTGTTACAGTTGGTATCAGAGCACAACCTTGGTCTACATGGTGGGGGCCACCTCTAGGGGTCTAGTATGAGCCTGGTGATGTTCTCTACAGAGCTAAGTGCCACACCATGGCCACCAGGGAGAAGGTTGCTCGGCCAATGCAATGAGGACGTTGCATCATAAGGTGGGGAGGTTGTAAGACCCCACGTAGGACTGTTAAAGTCTCACATCGGGGAATTGGAAAAATTATATGGGGTATATAACGTATCGCAACCAACTACTGTATAACTTGAGGTTAACCTTTTGAGCCATGTGATTAGGCTAAGAGTTAGCAGGTCAGTTGGGGCGGGTCGGTGCACCTTGACTTCTTATCTTATTTAATAAGGTTGTTAGTCATGCTATTTAGCACTTTGCTTGTGTGGAAAATTTGTTTTTTCACCTTTTCCAGCCTGTTATCCTCTCTTCGGCCATTTACGCATGGAATACAAGTGCTAGTGTGCCTTGACTTGCCTTGAGTTGGTTATATCAATTACGTGACAAAATTTACTTGATAATTCCCCTTTATATTTATCTGTTTTCTCTTTTAAACCAAATTATTGAACCCTGAAGTTCTGAAACTATGCTTGGCCTAAAGTCAGTTAATGCGTTGCCATATTTTTTTTTATTTTTCACACAATAGACTTTCGTTCTGCAGCATTTTTTTCAACTCTGTTTTCGAAATGTAATTTTGCATCTTGACGTAGAAACTCTTTTTCTTCTTTTTTTTTTCATTTATAGGGCCTCTTTGGCTTGGTTTGCTCATGAACCTGAGTGGTACGATATAAACAACGTAAATTTCTCCCAGAGTGAAGCTCAATCTGTCTCTGTATTTGTACATTATCTTTCGAATGAGAAAGTGGATGCTCCTCAACTGGACCCAAAAGGGCGAGGACATGAAAATGGGAGCTCTGTGAGTGAATTGGTAAGCTAGTCATAGTTGCAGCTTCTGGAACCTATATCCACTAAAGGTTTTGAGTTGTTTCAGCGCAAAAATAGTCTCTTACTGCTTCTCATGCCAAAACGAACATTGCTTCGCATGCCAATTTATATTTGTTTTATTTATGGGTATTGTCAACCTTAATCCAATAGGTGGAGGATAATATGCATATAATGACAAACTAGTCCGGATATCAATGCACATTTCACAAATATCAATATACTTTCACGGATATTAATACACTTTTCTCGGATGTCTATGCACTTTGTACTTATTATCCTCCACCGTTTGGGCTGAGTTTAACATTTTCCTTTATTGATAGACTGTTCGTATAGGATTTGCATGTGCTGTTCTTTTTGCAGTTTATCCAAAAGATTACATGGTTATCTGCAGATGGATCAATATCACCCTGTTTGGGGCCATATGGAGAATTATGCTCTTGGAAGAGAAAAGCGGAAGCAATTACTTTTGATGCTTTGCCAGCACGAGTCTGATAGACTTGAAATTTGGGCACAACCATATAACTCAAAGTAATCGTCATCAAATGTACATTCATTCCAATGTTTGTTTTTCTATTGGCTACATTGATTACAAGGGATTCCATCAATCTTTTGGTTAATGATGATGACTTTATATTGGAATTCACTATTTGCTATCTATCTATGGATGACTTTATATTGGAATTCACTATCTATCTATGGATGACTATATATTGGAATTCACTATTTGCTATCTATCTCTGCTTCTGTCAGGGAAACTACGCCTTCTCTGCCCAAAATTACCTCAGAGAAATGGATCGAATATGCCCGAACTGCATTTTCTGTTGATCCTCGGATAGCATTATCCTTAGCCTCAAGGTTCCCTACAAATACTTTCTTAAAGGCCGAAATGACACAGCTAGTTCAGGTATGTTATTCTTGTCTCTTTTGGCTGTAATGACACACTACATTTACATCATAATATCTCCCCTCTTTTTGACACCATTTACATCATAATCTCTTTTGTAGTGCGATTCCTGTATTTCTTTTATGATTTTTGTCATAATTCACTTCATGTGGATATTGTTCATTTAGCTAACTGCAGTTCGAAATCCAATCACTTGCAGTCTCATATATTGGAGCTTCGTTGTATACCTGAGGCTTTGGCATATTTCGTCACTCCAAAGGCTGTTGATGAAAATTCTCCACTTTTGCAACAACTGCCACACTGGGCTGCTTGTTCAATTACTCATGCTCTTGAGTTTCTTACTCCATCATATAAAGGTCATCCCCGCGTGATGGCCTATGTTCTCAGAGTTTTGGAGTCTTATCCTCCTGGGCGAGTAACCTTTTTCATGCCACAGTTGGGTGCAGGCTCTCTACGATATGATGAAGGGGTGGGTTGTCTCATTTACATCTTAATGCCCAATATGTTCTCCCCACCTCCACCTTTTGGGTGTACTAGTCTTTATCTCATTTACTTATAGGGTAGGTACTTAAAGGGGGTGAACTTGATGGATCGAACCTGCATCAATTATCAATGCATCTGGACAGGAATTTTGTTTATAATTGATTTAGCCTGCACCTACACCTCACGGATGCCTTTTGGTTCTGCAGCAAAACGTCCTTGTAGCTCCTCTGTTCTTGGAGGTTTAGGAGGGTCACTGTTTTAGTAGTATTCTGAGCGCAGCCACTTTGTGCATATTGCCAAAGATCGATTCTTGGAGGTTTAGGGGGGTCACTATTTCAGTGGTATTCTGAGTGAGTGCAGCCACTTTGTGCATATTGCCAAAGGTTAGGTCTGTGCTCAATCATCCCCTGCCCTTGCCCCCAATGATTGGGGACTAGATGGGTTATGTTATTGTTGTAGTTGATCTTACGTGTGCAGTCAGGGTTGTTCGAACCCATTACCTTCCAAGTTTGGAAGTATAATTTTGATTTTGTGGTGGGTGCAGTTGATCAGACGTAACTATTTGTTGCTAAGTCAAACATGTATACAAGGTTGATAAAAAAACACTTTGAAGGTATCGAAAGTAGCACGAGTCTGATAATTTTAATTTTGTATTGAATCCTGAAAATGCTGAGTGATATATGGTTTTAAGTTGTATCACAAATTCAATGGTACTTACCTTAAAGGAAATTTTTAGCTTCATTAATCATATTATGTGAAATATATTTTCAACTTAGATTTTGGTTGTACTGGGGACTGGACTACTGTTAGATTTTTCAACTTATTTTGATTGATTTACTCTAAAAGATACAAATGTGACTAGGAAGATGAAGCTATACCCAAGAAAAAAGGATGAATCGTTGAGGAAAATGATAACTTACAGTTATAACTCAAATTCGTTGTTATTGTGAGTAGGGGCATAAGCTGAGTAATTGTGGGAGGGGGCATAGGCTGACCCAAAGTTCTGCCCTTCTCTTAATCAGGTTGTTGATGGGTTTTGTTAAGTATAATAATGTGACAGGGTCAGTCAAAAAGGGATGAACTGTTGAGAAAAAATGATTCTTGGGTCTGCCCTCTCTGATACCTTTTGGCTTTGATTTAAGGGCATGATTCTGCAGCAAACGCGATGGTATAGGGGGACCACTGTTTCAGTGGTATTCTGTGAGCAGCCACTTTGTGCATTCATTGCCAAAGGTTGGGTCTGTCTCCAATTCATCTGTTTCAGTGGTATTCTGGGAACAGCCACTTTGTGCATTTATTGTCAAAGGTTAGGTCTATCTCCTATCCATCCCCCGCCCAAACCCCCAATTATTGGGGACTTAATGAGTTATGTTGTTGTTGTATCTCACTAATTCTTTGTTCCTGTGGGTGGGTGCATCATTGTCAACATGAGGGTACAGCATTTTCTTTAGTTCTGGTTGTGGACTTTCCTTGGTATCCCATGAAAAGGTCAAGAAATTAGTCTCCACCCTAACTTGACACATGCGCAAGAGGTTATGCGTTGAGGTTCTGTATTGTATGGTAGTAGACTCTATCCTACTTTTTTACTTCTGCTAAGCTGCAGTCAACAGGAAAATTTACACGTGACCTCCTTTCCTTATGGAGACTAGGACTACTACAGTGGTTCCGATAGAAAATATCATTCTTTTTTTTACTTTAGATGTCTGAGTTACAGTTGAATGCAAATGACTAATCACTTGATATTAGGAGGCACTGAAAACACAGTAGTCAGAGCTGTCATTTGTGAGGGATAAATTATTATGCAAGACGATGACTTCAGACTTCAGTGGAGACTGTGACTTTCTATATCTTTGAAGGATATTCTTTCCATTGAAGCCAATATGATATCTCTTATCCAACAAGACATGAGCTTATCAGAAGCCATGCTCTTTTCACGTTTTTCTTGAGTTCAGGTTGGGTTTTGCTTTGCAGAGTACTCCATAAAAGAGTTTATGAATTTGACCTCATTGCAACCAAAAACCTCAGTTCAACCTTCCTACCAACAGTGCTCACATTTACTTTTATATACTCCCTCCATTCCTAAATGATAGTCCACCATGTTTTTACATGCAATTCTTGAACCAAAATATTAGGTACTTTCATGCATAATTTTTAAAATTTCTTGACACCAAATTAAAGATCTCAATTTGGGGTGAAATTAAAGATCTCAATAAGACCTTTAATTTGGGGTGAAATTTTAAAAATTATGGACGTAAGTACCTAATATTTTGGTTTGAGAATTGCATGTAAAAACACGGTGGACTATCATTTAGGAACAGAGGGAGTATAACTAAGGTTATCTACCTTTCGATTTACAATTTAGGTTTATCTGATGGGTAATTTTTCTATTCACAGCGATTAGTGGAAGGTTACTTGCTTAGAGCTGCTCAGAGAAGTGACATATTTGCTCATATTCTCATATGGCATTTACAGGTGGGGTACATTTTGCTTAGTTGTGTAAGTGAAAATTGGCTGGCTCTGAGTTCTTAGTAAATTGATGAAGGCCAATGACTACTTAAGATAGTGTAATTCTTATGTCGAACATGTTTTAGCTTACAAATAGTGACAATGTTTTTGGCATAAACAGGGTGAGACAGTACCAGAATCGGGAAAAGATGCAGGTTCTGGGACGGTACGTGTATCCCAAAGATTAGAAATCACTATTCACTGCTCTGGACATCTCGTCAATTTAATTTTTTCCTCAATTTTCATTGTTGCCTCTCTTTCATTTGCTTTGTATATAACTTGTGTTGTGCATGCTAATCTTGTACTGGCTCCAGAGTAATCCATATTTTCTGTGAACTATAAACTTTGAACCATGTTAGATTTGCATGTATCACATGTTTCAAGATGGCTGATATTTCGGAAACCAACTGATTCTGAAACCAATCTGAGGCTTTCTACCTGTTAATTTCTTCAATCTGCATATTGTCTCAAGTAATAGTATATTCGTGGTTGGAGAGTCAGAGTGATGTAAACCATATTGCTTCACGAGCCTTGGTGGAGGGATAATTGAAGCTTTTATGACATTCATCAGTCCTGATCAAGCTCAGGATTTATTTCTATCTTTTATGCTAGAACTCCAAATTGGCTTATTTTGGGGATTCTCTGCTGAAAAGTGCTCATAGTTACATGATCATACTCCGTTAGTTGCGGCACAGCTAATTACTCACTTTCCTTAGGTACATCGTCTCATTTGAAAACTTGGCTTTCTAGAAAGTGCTCTTTCTACATTGTAATAATCTGGAATGGTTGGTAAAGACTTCTTTATGAAGCAATCCAGGGGGATGAGGAACTGATTGGACGTTTAGCCCATGGTTTGGGAACAAAAACACACATTGACTAAATAGCCGCTGGCTAAATAATCAGGGGGGAAGCCAGACTAAATAAAAGCAGGGGGAGTTTGTGCTTATATTTAGTCCGGGTGGATTATCCTGCCATTTTTACTTCTCTACCCCCCCGCCCCTGCCTCAGTCGGAATCAGGAGAGTTCCGGCATGTTCCTGACTTTACCGGTGAGTTTCGGTACTAGGTACAATCAGTGCGAAAAAAAATAGAGAGAGATGAGGGAGACTTCCTGGATGCAATAGGTGCGAAAACTGATTTTGATCTGGATTCCTACCCTTCCTCCATGGGGGCTTTTTTTTTTTTGAAGGAGATGAGGGAGACTTCCAGCCATCCCACTTGCACACACACACACACACACACCCAGAAGAATACGGTGAAAATAGGGTTAGAAACTTTAAAATATGTCCTGCACGTGGCTAGCCAATGTTATCCATTTTTTTTTTTTTTTTGTAAATCATTAACCATTTCTTTTTATCAATATAAATAATAGGGTTTTAGTTATGTAAATTAGTAAATTTAATATTCTTAATTTATTTTTAAAAATTATATTAAAATGAAGTATTATAACTTAATTGTGGACAAATATAACAAAACAATTAATTTTTTTATTTATATCATTATTTAAATGCGTAATCTAATATCGGCATTAACAAGGGCAAAATAGTTACCTGACAGATTTTTACATCATCCACCCTCCTTCTCCTCCCTTTTTTATCCCTCATCTAAACCATGTACTATTTAATCCCCCCTTCTTAACTGTCACATCAATGTGGTCCACCTTTCTTATTTAATCCCCCGACTATTTTATCCCTCTTACTATTTAATCTCTTTGAAACCAATATGTCATCCAAATGGGCTCCTTATTTGGATCGGGTTTTCCCCCGAATTGTGTTTGTGTTGTATGTGCTGTTTTGAACATAATAGATTCAACTGGTCTTGCTTTTTTGAGCAGAAAAGGCCACGACATTACAAGCAAAAGCTCTCAGTAGAAGCAGAAAATTAATGATTCAAATCGCCAGAACAGACAAAATGTTCTTGTCATCTAATGTTGGTCTACAGTCTTTCTATGTTCCAGTATAGGTACCACTAGCAACACTGTCGTGGCATTCATTTCTGAATACATATGATAATTCAACTTACCTTCACTCTAATACCTATGTTCCTACGACAATGAATTGTGAGTTTCCTTAATCATATCAAACATCTTCGCTTGTTCTTTTCTTAGAAGTATCTGTCTTGTTCTCAGAATAGTTCGTTTCAAGACCTGTTGCCCGATGTTAGGCAACGAATAATTGATGGATTCACTCCCAAGGCTCTTGGCTTGTTTCACAAAGAGTTTGATTTCTTTGATAAAGTGACGTCAATATCCGGTGTTCTCTTTCCGCTTCCAAAGGAGGAAAGGCGAGCTGGTATTCGAAGGTATTTTTGTATAGTGTATATGTTGTCTAGAACTATGCTATGATGTGTGTTCTGTTGAAGATGGATTTTGATCTTCGTTTTGAAACAGGGAGTTGGAGAAAATTGAAGTGGAAGGAGAATACCTTTACCTACCTACTGCTACTAATAAACTTGTCAGAGGTATTCAAGTTGACAGTGGAATACCCTTACAATCAGCTGCGAAAGTTCCAATCATGATCACGTTTAATGTGGTGGATCGAGATGGTGATTGGAATGTTACAAAGCCCCAAGCTTGCATCTTCAAGGTAACCCTGTTTCGTTACTATTTTGTGTTGGAATATTGGATCCTGCTCGGGGAGGTGAATTTGTAATGATTTTGACAGATTTATTTGGTCTGAGTCTATCTAATTCTTTCAAGTCAAAAAGAAAAGTAACTTCGACAAATATTCCCAGTTTCTTTCTTTCTATTTTCTTTTGGGTTGAATGTGACTCTGTTCATATATCTTGTACATGGAATTGAAGGAAAATAGAGGTGTGTTTCTTAAAATGTCATAATGAGACTGACTCCAAGTTTGCAGGGTGAGTCCTCTCAACAGAACAATAAATTTTGATATCCTGAATTATGTAATTCAAAAAAAGGAAGTTGTAATTTCTTATTTCGGAACAATAATTCTTCAAGCTAATCTCTGTATCTTCTGTTTTATATTTTCTTTGTAGTACTATAACTTAAATAATCCTACCTTAAAAAGTAGCTGATATTGCTAGTTTGGGGAGTAATCTTAACTAGTTTTTGCTCCTACATTGTTTTCAGATCTAGATAAATTGAGTTCTTTCTTTCCCAGGTTGGTGATGATTGTCGTCAAGATCTTCTTGCTTTACAAGTAATTTCACTCCTTAAAGACATATTTGAAGCGGTTGGAGTGAACCTGTATTTGTTTCCTTATGGAGTTCTTCCCACTGGCCCAGAGAGAGGGATAATTGAGGTAGCTTCTTTTATAACATCCAAGTGAGAAGTTTGTGCATTTGTGTGTGTGATAGTCTTGATAATTTTGCTGGTTACATCTTGTATTTTGAGTCACACTAATGGCAAGTACAATGTGTGATTACAACAAAGGCCTTTTTATTGAAATCGCCTCTTTTTGTACATGGGATCCCTTAATGCCTTGTTTCTAATATATTTATTTACTTATAAAAAAAAAGTACAATGTCTGAAGTTGAGAAGATTATGGCCCCATTTGGTATCACTTATAATCTAACTTATTTAGCTTATTTGCTTAAAAAAAAGCTAATGAAGGTTGTTTCTTAAGAATTATGAATAATCACTTCTTTCGCTTTTCTAGTTTATTTTAAGCTCCAAACTGAAGTCTTTTTGCTTGTTTTAAGTTGTTTAAACATGAATGGACAAAACAATCCTTAAGCGAATAAGTTATTTCTTACTCAAGTTTCATGGGTAATATATACATTTAGGTTATAAAAAGCTACTTAACAGCTTATTTAGGCAAACAACTTATACTTTTTTTTATAACTCATAAAAGCTATAACAAACACTTTTACAACTTATTTTAATTTTTTCAAGCGAATAATCTAAAAAGCTAACTTGTAGGTGCTAGTTAATGGGGACAGGCCTATATGTTTTTTTAATGCATTTTTCCATTTTCATTCGATCCCAATCTGGGTAAAATTAACCAAGGAAAGGTTGTTTTTTAAGCTTTTCAATCAATGGTCGACACAGAGGGGAGGATTGCTATTTTTTGGTCAGTACATATGTGAGTTTGCAAATAAGGTTGGCAGATAATTATCGAGTTTGTAACATGCTTCAAAACTTGAAAGATTTCCAATTATTTTCTTCCTTGAACTTGAGCTTTGTCAGAGTTGATAGAGTTGGTGATTTTAGGTGACCGAATATTATACATGTTTTTCTTTTTGTCAATTTAGTTTATTTTGGTACCATGGCTTGGGTAACTTCTATGGTTCAATCTTGTCTGGGTTCAGAAGGCTTTGTTTAAGTTCAACTTCAACATTTTCTGCTGTATGGTTTTGGACAAATTGCTTCAAGTTTTGAGTAAATCTCATTCCAATGATAATTGTGGTTGCTTTTTTTATTAATAGTTGGCTTGGCTTTAAGATCAATCAGTGACACCCAGATTTAGAGAAATGCTTTGGCAGTGCCAACAGCAGTTTTCTTTTGATTTGTTAAGACTCAATGTTTATGAACTTGCAGATTCTATCTTAACTCGTGAAAAAATCTATGGACTCTTGGTCAAGGTCCAATGCCATTCTCGTCTATTCAACGATCGTGGCCATTGGGCTACCATTAAAGATTTAAATTTACGAAATATAGGGAGTTTTTGCTTTATCTGTTGCAACATATCCTTCTTCCTTTCCAAGGTAAGGAAGAAATTCATCACCTCTTGCTCAAAACACTTTTTCCCTTGAATGTACCGTATCTATCCAGCCAAAATATGCAATTTAAAAGCACTGTTACATGTGTTTCATTATGCTACCAATGGTTATAAACAGTTTCCACAAGTCATACAAACCTATAAGTTTGCTGTGTCTTTTTGGAACATGTTCAAGGTAATATCAATATTTACTGCATATTTTCTGGTAGGGAAAGTCTATTATTGTATTTGTATTCTTATCTTGATACAGTTGGGCATTCTATTCTGCAGGTTGTGCCTAATTCCCGGAGCAGAAGTCAGATGGGTGAAACTACTGACGGTGGTCTATATGAGATTTTTCAACAGGACTATGGGCCAGTTGGGTCTCCAAGCTTTGAAGCTGCTCGTCAGAATTTCATAATTAGCAGTGCCGGTTATGCAGTTGCCAGCCTTTTGCTTCAACCGAAAGATAGACACAACGGAAATCTTTTGTTTGACAAGTATGCTTTATCCATTTTTGCATGATTATTTTCTCTTAAATATTTAACTAGCATTGCCAAGAGAGACATCATCATCGGTGTCAACGTGAAATTCTAACTTCTCTCTTTTTCATCTTATTCCGCATTAACTTCAAGATGATATTCATCATTTGTGAAGTTAAAATGCTCAACTTGCCTGGAATGTATACGATTTTGAAAGTTCCGGGAAATTTGGCTTTACTCCAAATTTTGCAGGAAATAATGTGAATATATATGTCTTTGCAGTGTGGGTAGACTTGTTCATATTGATTTTGGTTTTATCCTGGAAACTTCACCGGGTGGAAATATGCGTTTCGAAAGCGCCCACTTTAAGCTCAGTCACGAGATGACTCAGTTACTCGACCCATCTGGGGTGATGAAAAGTGACTCTTGGTACCAGTTTGTCAGGTATTGAAACCTCTCTCTCTCTCTCTCTCTCTCTCTCTCTCTCTCTCTCTCTCTCTCTCTCTCTCTGTTTTTTTTGTTTTGTCTTCCACTTTCTCTGTGAAAAAGCTTTGGTAACACGATGAAATCTTTCGGTCATGTCCACAGCTTGTGTGTGAAGGGTTACCTCGCTGCCCGTCGCTACATGGATGGAATTATCAACACTGTACTGTTGATGTTAGACAGTGGATTGCCTTGCTTCAGCAGGGGGGACCCGATTGGAAATCTCCGAAAGAGATTTCATCCGGAAATGAGTGAACGTGAGGCGGCCATTTTCATGATCCGCACGTGCACTGACGCTTATAACAAGTGGACCACTGCTGGGTACGACCTGATACAGTATTTGCAGCAGGGCATCGAGAAATAAACGTACTTTTAGAGGTTGGTCTTCAAGATGTATATGATTACATGCAATGATTTTTTCCATGGGGGATCATCACTATGCACTGATTAAAGAGGGGTGAAATCGGCTAATCAGAAATGAGTTTTTTGTAACTCTGCAGAGGGATTCCTTGTGAGGTTTGTAAAAAATTTACAATTTGTAGCTCCTTCGTACTAGATCAATGAGATTCTTGTTCTACTGGAATGCAGTGTTTCTCTTTGGGACCTGTTTGTGTGCATAGAATTCATTGGAGTATTAATCGTTTTCCCAGAAATTTTGGACAGGAATTACATGCTATAACTCATGCTAACAGGCTGACAGCTTTAAGGCCAGTCTGGCTCTCGAAATAATAGCACTGAAAAAATGTGCTTATTTAAGTTTTTGGGGGGCTGCCAGCCGTTGTGATTGTGAAATGTGATGTACTCAAGTTTAAGGTTGAGCATTCATGAGATATGAGTGTAATTGTTTCGAGAATTGATTTTCACTGTTTTGTTTTTTTTTTGAAATACTTTAGTAAAATTACCTTATTTTTTCTCGGTGAAATTATCGTTGTAGTTGGCTGACTCTAGTCAAATGCATGGCAGTACGTGCCTACTAATTGAGTTGCCAGTCTGCTTGCTAAAATTACCCCCTCTGTGTGGAAAATATGACGTTCGAAGGATGGTAATTTCATATAAACAATATGTCAACTAATGGAGTGATTTGGATAGAACAGGTACGCTAAAATCATCTCTAAATAAATTTGCGCATGTTTATTCTTCCTTTAAGGGCTGGAAAAACTTCCTGGAGTCGTAGTGGTTTGTTGTAGTGGAACCAGAGGTGGTAGCTTATCGACTTCAAATTGCATCATCTCTTGCTTAGGACCTTGTATTTTTTTTTTTAGGTGGCGTCTTCCATGTCCTTCAGTGCTTGACTCTTTATGTGTTTTTTTATTGTTTGATGTACTTGTTACTTCTGGTAGTGAGCGTGTTTGTTGTAATTTTCATACTATCGATGAAATTCTTGCTATTTTCAGAAAGAAAAAAAAAAAAGACCTGTAAGAGAGAATGTTAAGGTTCCACATTTTAATGAGGTCATGCTGACAAAGTTTTATTAGTTGTTGTAAAATGTTAATGCACTGGAAAAGAATTTGTTGTTAATGTGAAAAATTACGAACAATTATCCTAAACAAGCTCTTCTTACCGAAACCTACATTTTCACATTATTTCAGGTCCTCATATCCTGTTTCAAAATCCCGAGGTTCATCTTAATACCCAAAAGTTTACACGATTGAGGTTGTTTTGATTTTAATTTTCCATTAAAAAAAAGGAGAAGGAAAATGACCATTGACGGAAAGACCATATGACAAACGCGGTCACTTGGCTCTATTGAGTTGTAAAATTTTGCTAAAAAGGGCCTAATTGCAATGACATATGTGGAGTTTCAAATATTTGACTCCCGTCCATGACATAGGGCCTAATTGCAATGACACAAGAAGCAATCACATTACCCTTTATATGGTGAAAAAAAGTACTCCATGAAAAGTCTGGGGAAATGACTTTCGGACAAAACTCTAGGCACAACTGTATCTGAAACCGTCTGATATATATATGTAGGTCCACGTGCATCAAACGGCTCTGGATACAATTGTGTTTAGAATTGTGTTTTGTAGTTGGGTTCGTACCATTGCTTAAAAAAATATTATCAAAGACTTAACATTTTTAAAATGGCCAAAAAAAAGGATTAAAGACAACATATGGAAAATAAATGTATAGTGTGGCGGAACCATAAAATGGACTCAAAAGAGTCAAAAAATTAATGCATGGACAGTGGTGGTTAATTTGTAGTTGTTGGTACCCTAAATGATACTCCTTTTGTCCCATATTGTTGGGCCATTTACTTTTTTCAACGTCTCGGAGAATTGTTTAAATTTCATAATCTATAATGTTTTTTGTCATTCTAAGAACTTTGTTTAATAAAACTAATTGAGGTCTATCAAACAAGATCAATATTGAGTATAAAAAAATTAATAAATTAAAATTATTGACAATTCTTTGAGACACTCAAAAAAGAAAAGAGGCCCGACAATATAGAGAGGGAATAGTTAAATTTTAGTTGCCTAGTAATAAAAAACAATGGAAAAGGTTTTGACTAAAGATGCAAAAAGGGAAAAAAGAAAAATGCAAACTCTATAACTTCTACATCCCAAATATCCAAATCAAGAGCTGAGGTTTGCAAACAAAATCTAAGTACACGGATGTGACAAAATTAAATAATCATAATACTTCATGAATTCTATCATAATGAATACTCCCATACAAGAACTTTTGAAACACTTTTTAAAAATTTACTATAACGAAAAAATTAGTTCAGGACAAAAAAAAATTAAAATTTTAATTTATAAACTTTTTTTCAAGTTTGATTTGCATGAGCTCGAAAAGTCAAATATTATGAATTTAAAATATAAAAAAGAACAACCGACTGTGAACACCCCGCGGAGTAGTGCCCACCAAAATGATTGCGGTTTTGGAAAAAGGTTTGATTGATTGACAGGAGTCGCCACCTGAATTTGAGGACCGTACCAAAGAAACGACTTGAAAAATGACTATTTTGCCCTTTGAATGAAAAATATTTTACTGGTCTCGCAAAATGAGATTTCTCGGGTCCGGGAGCTAGGTTACGCGAGAGGAAGGAATTTAAAGCACCTCTCACGCCCGGTGTAACCACTGGTCTCTACTAAATGCTTAAGGGATTTTGAAAATATTGTTTAAATAGACTTCAAACTCAAATTTATGTGAAAGTGATAGGCACGCAATATCACATATATAAGCGCCTAAGTAGGGTAGAATTAGTGCGTTAGACGTGCGGTTAATCCTCATTTTTCATTTAATGTGTGCACGTGGTTGGATTTTGTGTTTGTGTTTAATTTGCAAGGAATTGAGGTGTTTTGGCTCTAATGGAAGGTACCCGTAAAATCCGTGATGGAGGTTCGAGAGTGAGCAAAGCTGTGGAGACTAAGTGTTGAAGTCGATTTCGTGTGTAAATGCTCAAAACCTATCGGGAGCGCTACACTATTTCTCTGGAGCACTCAAGAATGGCACAAAAAGACACAAGAATGAATAGAAAGTTCTAGAGCGCTACACCAAAAGTGGTGTAGCGCTACCTAAGGGTTTAGATAGGTCAACGATTCAGTGGTCAATGAGTCAAATGGGCAATTAAAGGACGCGGTAGCCGCGTAGCGCTACACCATTTTCATGGTAGCGCTACCGAGAGGTTTAATTGGCTAGCAAATGGCATCGTTTTGGTCTTCCGCAAAGAATAATCCTATTTTATCTAGGATTTTGATTAGAAAATGGGGGATTAGTATAAATACTCTCTTAATAGTCTTGAATTAGGGTTCCAAACCAAATTTTAGATTTTTGTTCTAAGTGCTTTTCGGCTACGTTCTTTAACACTCAATTTTAGCAGTCTACATTCAAGTTTATTCAGATTTTCAGATTTCCAACTTTGGATTGATGTTCTGGCGTTATTAATCAAGTTTATTCCTTTCTCGCAAAACGTGGTATTAACTTTTGTTTTTATTTTTTTATTCTTTAATCATGTTCAGATTTAGGGTTTTGAATATAAATGTTTCGTTCTATTGCATGATGAGTGAGTAGTCGCATAGGGTGCGGCCGCGGGACGATGGCGTTCCGTGGTTAGTCTAATCAATGTTTCACCTCGGGATCGAATTAATTCAAGTTTAAGCAGTTTTAGGAAACGAAACTTTTCTAACGAACAAAACTCAGGCATCGCCGGATTTCGAATGGGCACGAGAACCGGTGACAGGTGGTGCGCATTTGTTAGGGAACATTTTCTTATTCTAAAATCAATAGATCAAATCATTGTGGTCCGAGTAAACATTGGTTAGATTAGCTGTGAGTGCTGAGATCTCACGGTTGCTCCCTCTTTTTTAATTCGTCGTAGTCAATTTCATTAATTTTAATTCGTTAATTAACCAATTTGAACAAGGGGTGGCTACCTGAGATCCAGTTTAAACTAAAGCCAACACTTTTGAGTCAAACACCGTTAGATCGTCTCTGTGGTTCGACTCCGGTACTTCCGGATTTATTGTGCTACACCGGTCGAAAGTCCTACACTTGAGACACATTTTTAGTCTAATTTATAAACACCTGGTCGGTCAAGCAAAAAGCATAGCAAACACATCAAGAAGATCAATTAGATATGGGTGAATGCTTGTGCAAAGTGTTATGAGCGGATGATTCATGTACAAAAAATGTTAAAATTTCACAAAATAGCCCCTAAACTGCCTTTAGATTTCCCAAAAATTGATCACCAATACTCAAACCATCACACCTAGATTGCAATATGGATGTCTGGATTAGGTAAATCCAAGCACCTGGATTGAATACAAGCGCCTGGAAAGGGTCAATCCAGGCGCTTGGATTGTTTCCCAGACAGAAACCTCAAAACTTCATTTCTCACAGGAATCACCAAATGCAATGCTTTTGACTAACTCATATGCACTTTGAAAGATGTATAACAACACAGTAGTAGACATGAACTTTAATTTTAACTCAAATGCATGATATAAGCTTAAAAGTGACTTGATTTTGGATGGTTTGATACCGAAATACTACAAATGCTCATAAAAATGAGGATCAGAATATGAGACATACGTACTCTAAAGCCAATGTATGCAAATGATGCACCGTGAACTGGTTAAAATGCAAGAAAAAGAAAAAAAATATGGTAAGAGAGAAGGGAATCCAAGCACCTACATGGAGTGAATCCAAGCATATGGACTTAATGCAGGCGTCTGGAAAGAGATGATCCATGCACTGGATTGAGTACTGATACAAAGATTAGATTCTTTCTTGATGTGATTCAGACCTCTCCCAAGCCCTCCACCGGTATAGAAGATCAGTAAGAACTTGATTGAGGTAGAAGAATCTACCTTTTTGGCTTGATCAATGAACTTGAAATGGGTCTTTGAGTGGTTTTTATGGAAGTGTAGTTGATTATTTTTGAGTTTACAGAGCTATTGAGAGCTGATTATAGTGCTTTGGTGGAGTTTGATTCATGAAAATGAATGGATGCTGGGCTAATGTGGTGAAATAGTGGGTTTTGAAGTTGAAAATGAAAGGAATTGAGAGGAGATGGTTGAAGCTGGGAGGGATCAATTTGTGGATGAAAATTCTGGTGTGATTTTGGCAGAATAACAGTAGAGGAAGAGAGGGAAAGCTGGTCCTTTCAAATGGGGGAGGAGAGGTGGTATAAATAGGCAAGACAAGGTCCAAAAGGGCCACTTGAACCCTTAGAGGATCATGCTAGGGGTCCAAGTAGGCCACTCTATTTTCTCTCCACTTAGTCTAACAGATTTATGCAGAAAATCCCCAAAAAAATCCTCCAAGACGCTCATCCCCACTCACCTGACCTTGGACAACAAGTATTTGGAGAGAATCTGGGCACCTGGAATAGGGGAATCCAGGCGCTTAGATTAGGAGACAACACAACATATGAAACTTCGCGGGGCCATTCCGGGTGCTACCGAACTCTGTTTTGCGCATGGTTTGAAGTGTTGGAAAGTTTATAAAGGCTATTTTTTAACCCAAGTGGTTTGAACTCAAGATGATTTGTACATCAAAATATGTGACCATTATACCCTCAAAAGATCGGAAAAATAAGTCGTTTTGGTAAAACGGGCACATCTCCCTCATTTTAAAACGGATGGGGACATATTATATATCAATAGAGAGGGTTTTGAATGCACTAGAAGGTGGTGTAGGCTTGGATTTATTTTGGAGAGGTTTAGGAGGGTTTTCAAAGTTCACAATCAAGCCTCGCGCGCTCTTATCAAGAATTTTCATCATCGGGGATTGCCAAGGATTTTCGTGGGTTCAAATTGGGGTGTCTACACCAATAACAAAATTTAATTCCCCAAAATGAAAAGGGGATCAATAATCACACTCAAAAAATTGATGGAGGCGTTCCAAGCTACAGTGATTTTCCAAAACCACCCTTTTGCAAGTTCCAATTTTACTTCAAGCACTCCTAAATTTTTTTACTTGTCCATGCTCTTCTCCATTTTCCTATTTTGTTAATGGAAGAAGAAAAAATAGACACCTAAACAAACCCTAGCATGTAGTAAAAACTCTATTGTGAATTGGATGCTGTAAATAGAGGATTCAAGCTCGGAAGGTAGTTTTTTTTACTTCTTTTCTTATGATTTTGTTGGGATTAAGTTATGATTGGGTGGGTTTTGTGTATTTTAAAGGGGCATGGTTTGGATAAAAAATTTACCATTTGGACTGCTAATGTTAATTGCTTTTGTCTTTTTCTGTTTGGAGTGCCTTAGTAAATAATGAGATAATTTGGAGGTGGTCCTCAAGTAATTTTTATATTTTCAAAATGGTAATTTTGTAATTTCATTACATTTTGAAGTGCCTGCATAAAAAAATGAAACCCCAAAATCAGCTCCCAATGAAAATGATTAAAGTCCAACATTACACGTCTACACTTACCCTTTTAACCTCAAAATCGATTTCTGCTCCATAATTAGGGAGAACTCCTTGATTTATGGAAGCAAACAAGTTGATTAATTTGACCTAATCCACCACCCTAATCAGTCTAATTATTCAATAGCTCGGAAGCACCGCCACGTAGTACTCCGGATCATTCGAACACCATATATTTTTTGGGGACTCACTAAATGTATAAATCCCTTATAAATGTGTTGTTCTGCACTTATTCGAAGTGCTGCGTGGGGGTGCTCTCAAACTACTGCATTATTACTCAAATACTATTTAAACGCTCCTTGGGTGGCTTAATCTTCTCACAAACAAAATCTCCATGTCCAAAACATCATCCATGAGAACCTAAAACATCTTTTTCTCAACCCCCCCCAATCTCTCTCTCTCTCTCTAGCATGGCTGGCAGGAAGCATGAGGAAAATGGATTTTCAGGGGAAACCCTGAAACCAATGCCGGTATTTGATCCTCCGGTGCCGGCAAAGCCAAAACGAAACAAGTTTGCTATCGCTTGTGCCATTTTAGCTTCGATGACTTCCGTCCTATTGGGTTGTGGCAAATAAAATTTCCATACAACTCTGTCTTTATAGTCAGGGACAGAGCCAAAAATTTCAATACGCAGGACGAATGTTTTATCCAAAATACTTTACAGAGGTGAGCCTATATAATTCATAGGAAAACTTAGTTTTTTTCTATGTAATACTAGAGGTTTTTTTGTTTTCTTACAGAGGCGATTGCCCCTACTGGCCCCCCTCTGACTCTATCCTGTTTATAGCATTGTGAAAATTTTAATCTATTTTCATGGTCTTCTTGTTTTTTTCCTAATTTGTCTTGGGATTTCTTGTTCGTTGTTATTTTTACGTCAGCCTATCTTCGATCGGACGTTGTAATTTGATGAAATCGTTTCCTTTTCGTGTTTCCAAAAACAGTCACTATGACAAATTTGATCGAAAAACCAATGCATTCGTAAAGTTTCGATCCATTGTCATGCCAAAATAGTTTTTTGGAAACTCAAAATCGGCTTTTTTGTGCTTTCGATCCTTCTAACTCTGTCTTTATTGGGTTATGGTAACTAAAATTTTCATATAATTCTGTCTTTATTGTATTGTAAATTTATTTATTTTTGGTAAATGAGTTCTTCTTGTTCTCTTTGTTTTTTTTTTCTTTTTTTCTTTTCTAATTTGTCTTGGGATTTCTGGTTCTTTGTTATTTTTCGTAAGCCTATCTTCGGTTGTAATTTGATGAACTTGTTTCCTTTTTCATCTTTCCATAAACAGTCAGAATGACAAATTTAATCGAAAAAACGATACATTCACATAGTTTTGATTCATTGTTTTGCCAAAATAGTTTTTTGGAATCTTAAAATCAGTTGTTTTGCGCTTTCAATCCGTTATGATCATAGTCATTTTATCAAATTGGATTTTATAAAAAGTAAAAAGTGACCATATGGTAATGAAAAATGTTGATTTTAATGGTTTTAAACATAAATTCTAAGCCATTAATTTCAAATTCTGAACAATTTGAAATCTCATGTTACTAGCAAATCATTATTTGCTTTCTCAGAAATTTAACCCAAAGCAAAAAACAAAATTATTAATTTTTTTTAACAATATTAATTAATTGGTGTGATGATTTTGTAGATATTGGGGTAATGAGCGGAGCAGGGATCTTCATAAAAGAAGACCTCAAAATCTCAGACGTCCAACTAGAAGTCCTAATGGGTGTTCTAAAACTCTACTCCCTCTTCGGCTAAGGAGTAAAGCTTGTGAATCTTATGATTGGTTACCATATCTTTTTTACAGGATTCTATTGATTTTTTGGGTTTGAGTTCTATTTTACTGAAAGGAAAACCATAAATAGGGGGATTTTTTGGCAGAAAGTGAATGTGGCGTTGCATCATGATTGGACAGTTATAATTTGGGCCCACCGTTTCTTTGTGTGAATTCTCAGGAAATTTACACTGCTCCTCAAATGGTTCTTGCAGCATCTGGAGTGGAACATGAGGAGCTTTTGTCCCTTGCAAAGCCGCTTCTTTCTGATCTCCTGAGCGTGCCACGTCCTGATTATCCCGAATCTGTGTATGTTGGAGGCCAATATCGTTATGAAGCCAATTCATGAGCGGGTTTTCCCTCTTGTAATTTCTTGATGTCTATGTTTTCTTTCTCTTTCCATTTCTATGTCTATCAGTTTTGTTGCTATTGAAAGCTATCAATTTCTTGGCCAGGACACCCATTTCATTCTTGCTTTTGAGGTTCCTGGTGGGTTGCAAAATGAGAAAGAAACTGTCAGTTTGATGATTCTTCAGGTCTTTCATTTCGCCTCGGCTTGTCAAAAGAATTTATGATATCCAGATGCAGTTGTATCTTAATTCTCTTGCTGGTACAGGTTTGCCCTTTCCGGCCCCATTTATTTAATATACCCAAACCCTTTCGAATTTGCTATTAAAGCGAAGAGGTTTGAAGAAATACAATGGCCATGTTCGTTTTTTAGTTTAGTTTTAGTTTTGATGACATCATCATTTCCCTAATTTCTCTCTCTATCTCTCTCCACTTATTACACCTTATGACATCATCAAAACTAAACTAAACTATCTAACCAAACACAACCAATATTACGCTGGTTTCCAGTTGGGTTCCCAATTACCATTGCTTTTGAATTTTAGATTTTCTTTACAAATCTTACCACTCTAGCCATGTCGCAAAGGTCAAAGACCCTAAATTTAGAATGAATGGCTAATAAGAATTTTGGAAATAACATGTGGCTTGTGTTGAAGTACGAGCTCCTAATTTTAGTATTTCTTTCGGTTTAATAGTAGTGAAAATTGATGCATAAACCAACAATGCTTATGTCATTGGAGCGAGTTCGGGCCGATAACCCTAAAATCATATCCCATCCCTTGCCGAAATAGGTTACAAATGCCTCCCTCTTTCCGTACCCCTAACCTATTTAACCCTAATAGCGGTGGGCAGGGCGGGTAACCAAATACCCCACCCCGTTGCTGTGCAGCCATCAAATGGCCAAGACCTTGTCTTGTTCCGGCCGTCCGTTCTTCCGGATGGGCCAGATTTCACTCAAAGACCTTTGCGATCCAAACCATTCGTTTAAGGGAGTGCGAGATGAAATCTCATACGTCCCATCCGGAAGAACGGACGGCTTTCGGGGATTGGCACAATATATGTCTAGGTAATGGCACAGCAGCCACCCCAAATTCGAAATCCCCCTGTTGCCATCCCCTTTTACTGTGGCAGTTTTTGATTGTTTTGTGTTTCTTGTGTTCTGTAACATAAGAAGCTTCAATAATTCTGTGCAGATGCTTGTAGGTTATAGTTTTAACGACGAGTATCAACATCAGCTTCAGTCCTTTTCTGCATTCAACAGTCTCTTCCATAAAACAGGAATCTTTGGAATTCATGCAACTGCAGTAAGGCAGCTTTACAATATTCAAAATTATTTGCTTTCACATGCTTCCGGAGCATGCATTTCTTGAAGGTTGTGGATGAAATTACTTGCAAAGATATTGTTGACACTACACAGATAGTTATATCCTCCCCTCTTACAGTAGCGTCATATGGCAATGGTAATTTCTTCAAGCCTTATAATCTTGATTTTCACTAGCGTTATCAACTTCTCATATAAACTCTCTCTCTCTCTCTCTCTCTCTCTCTCTCTCTCTCTCTCTCTCTCCTGAGTGAATGGATACTTGCACTTCAACATGGTTATTGGCCATTGGATTCTTACTTTCGGGTAATTTCCTGACCTTAAGATGATTTTTTTTTAAGGATATGTTACCAAAAAAAAATCTATTGTACTGATTATTATGGTGCATTTCTAATAGTAGGTCCTTTGCAATTATGGCTTTTACGAAAAAACCTGTTTGGTATTCTTCTTGTATGCTGATATAAATGCAGTTCTACTACTTGAGGGGTTTACGCGTCAACGAGTTGAGGTCCAAAGTACTTACTTTTGATGAAGGGCAACGATTTCCAAACTAATAAGACAGACTCTGGTATTATCTGCCCCTGGAGTCACAGCTTTGTGCAAATATTGGACTACGGTGTAGAAAGATTCACTGTACTGCCTCCTCACACTTTGTTTGTCCATTTTCGGCAGTCGTCCCCTTTACTAGAGTGAAAATTTAATGTGTTTTTGTGAAAAAATTCTGGGACTGAATTCTAGATTTGTAGCAGTCCCCGGTCCCTTTCTCACCCACAACCTCATTTGCCCCCTCTAATTACTGCTCTCAATGCACAGGCTCAATTCTCTCTCCCCGAAAACCAGTATCACTCCCTTTCTCTCTTCAATTCAATTTGTGAGCACCTAAGAAGCACGGACACGGCAATTCTGAAAAAATGGACACGGATACGCCTGGGGACACGACAATATAATATTAATATAAATAATATATATATATATATATATATATATATATATATATATATATATATATATATATATATTCCCATGCTTAAATTGCAAAATTGTAACACTCAACAATCAACATTCAACTACTTAGCAAGTTAGCATTCATAATCATTGATGACACTCAAAGTAGTAGTTCGAAGTTCTAACATAATAGATAGATGACTCATCTGGCTTGATGACTCATGGTTCAAATTAAAAAAAATAACTACATTTTACAGTATAACACAGCTAGCACAGGATATGCATATAAAAATTATTACTCAGCACAAGAGAGAGAGAGAGAGAACAGAGTAGAGATCAGAGAGCAAAGAGAGAGAGAGAGCAGAGACGAGAGAGAACAGAGAGAGCAGAGACGAGAGAGAGAGAGAGAGAGTGAACAGAGACGAGAGAGAGAGAGAGAGAGCGAACAAAGACGGAGAGAAAGAGAGAGAGAGAGAGAGAGCTTAACAGAGACGAGAGAGAGAGAGAGCGAGAGAGAGAGAGAGAGAGAGAGAGAGAGAGAGAGAGTACTTGATCGATTTCTCCTGTTGAATCTCCTGTTGAAGCTTCAGCCGACAAAACTAGGGCTGGGAAATCTTCTCTTTGTCAATTGTATCTACTAGAGTACTGGTAAGGGAAGGGGAAGTAATATAGATAGCATAATTACACTTTTTACCCAATATTTTAAATAATTATAAATTTACCCCAAAAATTTTAAATTTTTTCAAATTGACCCCAGCCCGGTTCCCCAGGGCGTGTCCCCCGACCCTCTTGCCGCTGTCCCAGTAGTGTCCCCCGTGTCCCCCCCGTCCAAAAAAATTAAAAACAATTGGGACCGCCACGCGGGCGGTCCCATAATGTGTTTGGCCGTGTCCCGTGGTCCCCTGTGTCCCCGTGTCCCAAATGGCAATACGGCACCCCCGAGGAGTGTCGGTGCTTCATAGGTGAGCACACCTCCATTATTCTCAGTTTCTCTGTAGATTACGTAATGACAGAGTTGGATACATCCCTACATCTTATTGCGCTTGGATATTGTAGGTTAGGTTCTTTGTTTAAGTTAAAATCAAATTAACTTGGAGAGGCAAACAATAACTAACGGTTGAATTAAGAACAAGTGAATCAAACAGGAATGAGAGAGTGTGAGTAAGGGGTGAAGGATTAGGCTAAATACGCAAAAAGAGAAGGCATCAGTGTTCCATTCATTCCTTTTAAGATCATAATCGTCCTCGAAATCACAGTTCAAGATGAAACGTGGGCTTGCGAGCACTAGCAAGAGCAATGCTCTTGTTTCCAGGGCTCAGAGTCACTTTCTTTCTAGAATTTTCGTGGTCCCAAAGATGAATCAGAAGATCTCTCTTGGAATTTGTGAAGGAATGTCCCATATTTATAGGGATTTGCACCCAATCATGGGGCGGCAGACATTTCCCCAATAATATGGTGACACGTGCTCTTTCCGCATACCTAGGCGACGTGGGTGATGTCACTGGCCGTTAGGAAGATTCCATTACGTCATTCCAGTGCATCGTTTTCCCTCGCGGCAGCCCCTAATCCCTCAAAGCCACCAAACCACTTGTATCTCCCCTGTTCCCGCTATGTTGGTCATGGTCGCGAGCCTTTTGGCTCGCGCCAAGGCCCACTTCGAACTCGTATCGACTTCCCTTTCCCTGCCTTTAGGTCACGAGTCGTTGCGAGCCAAGTTCAGTGTTCGCGAGAGCGTTCTTTGTTCCCCGTCGCGTTAATCTCCCTCATTGAGGGTCTCGCGAGGGGTGGACGTCTTTTGAAGGTGACGTTTCCTTTATTGAGGGCATCCCTTCCCGAAAATGATCGAAGTTTGGATATGTAATACCGCGAAGGTTGTCTCTCGCGATGTCCATTTGCCCGTTGCTAAATTCGAATGCAAGCTGACGTGTCTCTTATAATTTTACTCGAGCCACGTGGTTATCCATTACGAGCTGGTCAAATGCCACGTCACCAGACGCGCTGACCTTTCCTACAGATATGTATGACCAGCTTGTCTACGGGGGCTGTACTGCTGTAGTGTCAATGGTGAGAGGGATGAGGTCGTCATCCTTTCTGTCTATGGTTTCACAATGACAACAGTTGGTTCTTCAATTGTGATTTTAAGTATTTGATGTGGGTTTGCCAGTCCCTCCTCATCTCATACGTCCCATTCAGAAGATTTTTAGTCTTGTTTTCTAGGTTGACATTTTTCTCTGCATGACATATAAAATGAACGGTACTGTAGCGATCGGGGACCCAAGGGTTCACCATCTTCGGCTATGCACAGCCCAGGGGGACAGGGGTCAGGGGGGACCACCCTCATCAAAGCGGCAAAAGATTGCCTAGGCCCCCTGTCCCGGGTGGATGGCCCCCTAGGGGGATGGCGGGTGCCAAAGGCGTGTTCCCGGCGAGGAAGGGGAGCGGTCCTCGGGACTTCAGCCGGGCCCTCCCCCCTCGGTTGAACCTCCTCCCCTCGGGAGAATGGGGGAGCTCTAGGATAAGTCACGGGTCCGGGGATCTCCAGCGCTAGGAGCCTTTGGAGGCCTCGGGGGCTGTTCCTGAGCGCCACTCAGACCGAGTCGATCGACCTCGGCGCCGGGGGGGGGTCACGTCAGATGTGAGGGGGCTCGACCAAGGCACCCCTGATAGTCTGAATGGCTCGTTAATGGCTTCAACCACCCCACATGTGCTGCATTTATGGCAAGCCACTAACCTCACAAGCTACGCCTGCAGACGGGACTTGATTGACAAGAATATCTGTGACAGGTGATGACTTTGGGAAGGTGACGGCCTAGGCACCGCAACGAAAGACGTACGTCAATCCATGCATTTAATGCATCGGAAAGAACGGAGCGCGTGAGGCTCCCGAGGAGCATGTGGGGCACGCTTCTGTGAGCCTATAAATACAGCTCTCACCCTTTTGACAAAGGGTTGGTTCTTCCTTTCTCTTTCTACATCACTCTCAACTGCACTCTCTCTCTAAAACTCTCCTCCACATTCCTCCCTCAGTCACTGACTTTACCATCGGAGTGCCTTCCCGGACCACCACCGTCTGGGCTAGGCACTAACGTGGTTGTTCCCCTGTGCAATTCCCCATCCAGCGTGCACCAGCAGCTCCAGCCCTCTCCACTGGCGGGTCCTCAGGACTCCAGTGAGGTTTAGATCAACCCCTCTCCCCTCCGTTCAACACTAGCAGTCCGGAGAGGTCGTTTCGGTGAAGCGCCTCCCACAGGTACGTATCTTTATTATGGACCTGAAGCCGGGCCCACATGTGGGAACCTTGAGGTTTTGTTGGTTTGGAGGCTTGAGAAGAGTTGAACACCCGGCCGGAGCACCTTCTTATTAATGATGCAAACTTATCACACACAATCTCTCTTCTAACATTCCCTAGTGGACTAGTATCATTAGGGATACAAACTTATCAGCACCTAAAATCATAAGAATCAGTTGTTTTCCTTGTAGTTCATTGATGGTGGAACCATAGGATTGCCGACTGTGTTTGCTAGGCGCTGCTTGTCTTACTTGATGAATGACATGCCACAATAAGCTCTGGGAGACGCTATGCAAGCCCAGGTTGTGTCTCTCCAGTGGCCAACCGCTCCCAACTTTCAGGCAGCCGCCCTCTTCAGCCTTGGAATGGATACTGATGCCAAGGAATCACTCAAAGATGGCACAAACTTACAATCCAAGAGGAACAGAAATTTGAACTTTGTATAGCTTTTTCTTGCATTTTTCCTTTGGTTCTATTATGTTTTGCTCTGCTTTCTTTGCATCTACTTTGAGGAATTTTATTTTGCCGTTTTAGGCTTTTGCTCCATCACAGGATATTTCTTGTTGGCTTGAATTTTCCTGTTTAATCACACTCTTGATCATTAGGGACTTTTATGCGGATTATCTTATAGATACTGTTAATGACATAAAAAGCACCGAGTACACTTCATGGTGCCATAGTTTAGTAGATAGGATGATAAAAAAGTCATGACTTTTTGCAATCTTCGTGAATATAATGAAACGTGTTTAGTTTTATATAGTGGTACTATTTTTCAGTTTTTTAGTTAGTAAGTATATTCATATGATATTGTCCATATTTAATTTAAATTCTTTTATTAAGAAAACATGTTTGACCTCACCTAAAAATCCTAACTCCGTCCTTGACCATGATGTTGAAATGTGCACATTTAGGCCATGCACTTGATATGACTTCTACCGTTACTGATTTTGTATTTCCTCTACAGTATTTGTTTTTGGCATATAGAACTTTATATATGGAGATATATAAACATAGCTTGGATAGTGTTTAGTACAACTACCATGGGCTACGGCCCAAATAACAGCATTTCAAAAGAAAGCTAGAGATCTGCCTAATTAAACTTAGAACATCATTATCAGCCTACCTAAATTCACTTCTACACAAAATAGAGAGGATAAAAGTCTAAGGGTACAGAAATAATAAGAACATGAAACTTACAAATCGCTTCAGGGAACCACTTTTGAGTTCCACGCGAACGATCCGAGCAGTTCATTCATCTTAAAATGATTTTCCGAGAGGTCCTGCGAGAAATTAACTAAATCGGATGAGCGTAAATTCTTGATCCAAAACTCCTTTATTTCATTCTAAAAAATTTATAATTAAATGGAGGAGTTTTGGATCAAGCACTTATACACGTCTGATTAAGTTGCCCCCCGGAAAATTATTTTAAGATGAATGAACAGTTTGGATAATTTGTGTGGGACCCAATAGTGGGTCCCTAAAGCGATCTGTTCATTTTTTGTTCCTACACTTTTTGTACGTGTAGCAATGTCCCAAAAAAAAAAATCAGCCTACGCATCTCCCCTCACCAATTTATTTTTGCTACAATGCATGAGCAAAATTGATTAGTTTTTGTTCACTAACATTTCTTTTATATATATATGATTTCTTAACATCTGGGAAAGTGATTTTTTTTTTTTGAACTGATTTGGGAAAGTGATTGAGCAGGTGGGTTTCATCAGAGAACCACAGGGGACCTTGGTCAAAGGCGAAAAGCAATAGGAAAAATAATCATGTGTGGTTGCACTAGTGGGATAATTGAATAGAGAGAGGTGCTTTGCACCCCCTCCTAACACCTTGTCCCCTGGCCCCCCCACCCAAACCCCAAATTACCCCCAGGCCCCACCCCTTTTCGGCTTTTTTTTTTTCTTTTTTCGTTTTTTATTTCCGACTCTTTTTTTTTTCAACTTTATTTATTTAATTACATTACTCTAATTTTAATAATTTCGTTTTCTCATTTCATTTATTTAATTAATTACTCATTTAATTTGGTTTATTCAAATTACATTTGCAAGTAAATTATTTTCTTAAATTTGCATTTAAATTTCACTTTGTATTTAGAAACTTTATAATAAATAAAAAAACTTCTATTATTATTAACTAATTAATGTAAAATTATTATTAAGTAATTATTTTAATTAGTTAATTAAGTTGTCTTAACAATGAATAATAAATAAATAAAACTTCTTAAAGTGAAATAATAATATTACAATCACGATTTAAAATGAATAAATATTACAATCACATGGACAAGTGGTCGTTTTCTAATTAATATTATTTCCCAAATTGTCGTCCTAAGACGCATTACCTGCAAGGAACCACAAATCAAGACGTGTGTCATTTTTTTTCTTTTTTCGTGACACATAAACCAACAGTACTCCATTGGATTCCCTGCCACCTTGTGCTTCCTTATCACTTCACGTGCTATGTGGGAGTAGGCTATTGGTTGTTTGGATTACCCTTTGAAGTACTAATAGGAGCAAAATTAGAGTCTGCATCTTTTTGAGAATTCTCGCTTCTCCTTTGCAGGTCGAGAAAGCTTGGCCACTTCCCAATATCCCCCCACCCCTCCTTCTCAAACTCAGATCAAAATCTCTCCTTCTTTGACAAAAAAAAAATCCAACTGATCCGAAAACAAAAAAAAAGTAATTAAAAAATAAAGTAATTAAAAAATGAAGTAAATAAACAATATTTAATAAATAAAAGAGAAAAAAAAGATATTAGACCATATTATAAAAATATATATATATATATATAAAGAACGAGAAGATTTATTACATATTAGAAAAACAAGATATTAAATAATTCAAAAAGAGAAATAAAATATTAGAGAATTCTAAAAAGATAGAAGAGAAAAAATATATTAATAAAAGATATAAATAAATATGTAAATAAAAAACTATATAAAACAAAATAAATGAATTAAATAATTAAATGAATTAATATAAAGAAAGGAGTTAACTAAATAAAAAAAATAAAGAAATAAATTAATATTAATAATAAAAAATATATATTAATAAAAGATATAAATAAATATTTAAATACTAAAAGAAATGAATTAAATAAAAAAAACTAAATAAAATAAATAAATAAATAAATAAATAAATATTAATAATAAAGTTAATGTAATTAAAGGAAGGAAGAGGGGTAAAGTGGTAAATAGTGGTGGGGCGGGGGTGGGGGGAGGGGGGGGGGGGGGTGCAAAGCAATTTGCTTGAATAGAAATATAGGGGTAAGCTTAGAATAAAGATTTTGATTCTGTGAATTTTTTATAAGTGGCTTGTTAAATTATAAAAGATATTTTTGAGATTAAATTTAGTATAAATTTTGGTGCAGCTGATACTGATGCTCTAATTACTTACTTATTTTATAATGATTTTGTTGTTAGTGTAATTCTTTTGAATTTTGATTAAAAAAATAATTGACTTCCAAGTTCATCAAGGAGAAGAATAAAAAAACAACGAAAATACTCAAAAAGACAAAAAATTTATTTTGATTTTGATTTTTTTTTTTGCGTTTATTACCTCCATTCCAAAATGATTGCTAGGTCCATAAAATGAAAACTTAAAAATGATGTAATTTTATCGCAACAAAGGAGTAAATTTTTGCATAAACTGAAAGAACTAATTTGCAAAAAAAGTTCAATTTTTTGTTTCAACAAAAATGCATTATTTTTAAATTATTGTTTTACGAACCAAACAATATTTTTTTTGGAACAGAGGTAGTGATAATTGTTTTTTGTTACTACAAATTAAGAGTACTTTAAAATTCCTCTTGCCAATACTGAACTGCGCACAAAAGTAAAAAATTTGAAACAAAACTAAAAAAAAAAATCAAAGGAAAATTTGGTTCAAACTAGTGCAAATGTGGCTAAGTTTTCCACTAAAAACACCACCTTCCCACTATAGTCAGAAATGTATTACTTCCGCTAAATGGTATTTTTGTAATGTACTCCTCCGTCCTGATTTGATTGTCCCTTGTTGTAATTGAATAAAAAAAATAGTGATATCTTTAAATTGGTAATAAATTTTATATCCAATGTAGATCTTGTTTGATAGATATCAATTAGTTCTATAAGACAATGTTTTTAAAATTACATAAAATAATAAAATTACCAGATATAATCATTTAAAAAGTGACATGAACTTCTAAAATGAACTAACAAATTTAGACGAAGGGAGTCTGTGAAGGAAATGTCTTCCAGTAAAATACTAAAATTACCGTAAAAAAATACCATAATGAAAACTTGGCTTTACGCTCCGTCTCACCTTATTTTTTTGATGGAAAAGAGAGAAACAAAAATGATGTGTAGCATATTCCTTGGTACGTATTAGTACGAAGCCCTAAACCACCACCGAAAAGACAAACAAGAAAAGAATTGGAATAGACATTTTTTAATTAGAAAGACATCTCCTCATCTTATATGGATGTGACAAATGGCATGAATTAATTGGTTTGTCATATAATATTTTGAGTGAAGAATGTGATATAATCATATACTCCAATTTTGAAATTCAAACTTAAGGTTATCAAGGAAAGTAAACTTTTGGTTGCAAATCAAGAAGGAAAAAATCAAAACAAAAAGGAATCTATGTCACGTGAAACACAATTTTTACAAATCCTCAAAGGAATTTTGCGGATGATTTGTTTACAGTCGTTTGGGAAATTATTTTCCTCACATCCAAAACTTATTCTCTCCAAAGCTTCAAAAGAGGAATCTTCAACTTAAGAAGAAGCAACCCAATGGGTTGCATTCTTTCAGTTTAACCAAGATAAGAATTGATTTCGTCACTACCGATATATATATATAGTCCCGATCCAGTCAGGGATTTTGAATCCGGAACTATGAATTTTCGCGATCCGAACTGTCTAATGTGTTTAAAATGTGTTTTTAAGGGTAGCCGAGAGAAATTATAAAAAAAAAATACCGGGAAGGACTTAAATAACTGAGTAGTTCAAGCCCTTCCCGGTCGGTTTTTTTTTTATAATTTCTCGCGGGGACCATTAAAAACATATTTTAAACACATTGGATGCTTCAAATTATACCAAAAAAAAAAATTAAAATTTTTCCTTCAATCGGGGATCCTTGATTGGATCACCAGTATATATATATTCTATCAAAGGAAGTTTCAGCAGTAAAGGCCAGCCAAAGAGGTCGGAGACATAGGCATAGCCGGGCAAGGGAGGGCAGAAGAAGCCATACAAGGCTTTAGCCTGGTCTGCTCACCTTTTTTCCCATCAGATAGTAAGATTAATGCGCCAAAGATAGTTTATTTTTGCTTTACTTTTAGATATTGAATTTTTTATCTTTTCTTTTTGGTTTTATTTTTCCAAAGGATCAAAGCATCCTATACATATAGCAAGGAACATAGCATAGAGGCAGGGATAGATCCAAAGATCCAACCCAGTGGGGGCATTTTATTAATTGTAAACGTGCAATTTTTTTCCCCAGTCAACGATTTTGTTAGGGACAAGAAATCGTGTAAGATCGATTCCAAACCTAATATCAGACAAAAAATTATTGAAGGCTATGAACCATTGTAAAATATCTCTAAAATTTTAAAATATCTAAATTATACAATTTTCTCATCACTTTGTACCATTTTCTTTATAAAAAAAAAAAGAAAGGGGAGAAAATTAAAATTCAGGAAAAAAAATGTTAGGGGAATTATTATTACCATTATAGGTTCAAAATATATAATAAAACTAGCAAGTTGTTGAACAATGAATGTTGTTGGCTTAGAGGCAAGAGGGAAGGTATTAGTTTTGGAACCAAAAGTTCAAGGTTCAAACCTCAACAATCACTCCTATGTAATAACCTTTCACATTTTGTGGCTTAAAAAGGAAGTGGTAAGATTTGATAAGACTATGACCATAGATCAACAGGTGCAGCAGTAAATGTGTAGCACTGGAACATTTTGTATCAAGTAGTTACGTTTTGTAGAAAGAGGATCTAAAATGTATATTCTCCAACACTATGAAATGAGTACGATGACCCTACTTATACACGTGCATTTGATGCATTAATACATCCACCAACTTATATCTAAACTAACCATCCACTTGCATCTAACTAATCACTTGTAACTGCTTGATACAAAACGTAACTACTTGATACAAAATGTTCCAGTGCTACACATGCTACACAATTTCTGCTGCACCTGTTGATCTATGGTCACAGTCTTATCATGCCCCCTCAAGCTGATGGGGAGAGAAGATGGAGCCAGAAGCTTGTCAGCCAAATAACGAAAACGAGCGGGTAATAAAGGCTTGGTAAATAGATCAGCCAACTGATCAACAGTGGACACATGCTTGAAAGAAATTTGATTGGCCATAACCTTCTCCCTGATGAAGTGATAGTCTACTTCGATATGCCTGGAACGAGCATGAAAGACGGGGTTAGAGGCTAAGGCAATCGCAGACATGTTATCACACCACAAAGTAGAGGATGGAGGAATTGGAATATGGAAATCATGAAGAAGCATACGTAACTAAGTGACCTTCTGAGCAGCCTGAGCAAGAGCACGATATTCAGCCTCTATGGAGGATCGTGTGACAGTAGGCTGTTTCTTGGCTTGCCAAGAGACTAAATTAGGCCCCAAAAAAATATAGAACCCAGTAGTGGACCGATGATCAAGAGTGTTACCAGCCCAGTCAGCATCCGCAAAGCCATGAAGGGTAAAAGATCCAAAAGTAAAGGGAAAACCATAAGAAAGAGTGCCTTTCAAATAGCGAAGGATGCGTTTCAGAGCGGAGAAGTCTGCAACAGTAGGGTTTTGCATGCTTTGACAAACAACGTTAACAACCAAAGACAAATCAGGACGAGTAAATGGTTAAGTACTGTAAGGCATGCACAAAAATTCTGTAGAAGGTAGGTTGAGAATAAGGAAAATCTGCATCTGTAGGGGCAGTAGATTTGGTTGCCATAGGAGAGTTATAAGGTTTGCAGTCTAGCATCCTAGCCTTGATAAGAATGTCAGTGGCATACTGTTGTTGGGAAAGCAAAACACTAGAAGCGGTTGGAAGGACAGATATTCCCAAAAAATAAGACATATTACTCAGTTCTTTCACGACAAATGTAAAGTGCATGGCTTGTAATAGTTGTGCAATATAAATCGAGTCATTCCTAGTGAGAAGAATGTCATCAACATAGACAAGGAGCATTGTAATAGAAGTAGAGGTATGCTGAACAAACAGAGAAGAATCACAGTGACTCCCATGAAACCCGTGTGTGAGCAAAAAAGAGCTTAAGGTGGAGTACCATGCCTTGGGGGCCTATTTGAGCCCATATAACGCCTTATGCAGTTTGCATACATGTGTTGGAGCATCAACAGATATGAAACTAGGAGGTTGGGCCATATATACATCTTCATGAAGCACAACATGTAAGAAGGCATTGGAGATGTCAAGTTGTTCGATAGTCCAATTAAAATGAAGAGCTAAGCATAGAAGGACTCGGGATAGTTGGCTGTTTGGCCATTGGACTAAAAGTCTCTTGATAATCGATGCCTTCTTCTTGCAGATAACCTTTCGCTACTAAACGGGTCTTATGTCTTGCCACAGTGCCATCTGAATTTCGTTTAACTTTAAACACCCACTTATAGCCAATAACATGTTGAGAAGGATGGGAAGGGACAAGTGATTAGGTCTTTTGCCCTTGAAGAGCCTTAAACTCATCAACCATAGCACCATACCAATGAGGAGCAGCTAATGCCTCCTTAACAGTGGCTGGTTCATTGTCAGAAATAGAAGAAAGAGACATAGAAAGACAGATAGTATGTTTAGGTTTAGTGATGCTAGATTTGGCTCTAGTAGTCATGGAGTGTTGATTGAGGGGAGAAGATGGAGAACAAGGGTGCAAAAGAGAGGACACATGATGAGTGTGATTTTCAGGTATAAAGGATGAAGGAGCAGAATGAGGAGGAATAAGAAAGGAACTAGTTTGTTGAGATGTAACTAATGGAGATATATCAGGAGAGGACATGGTAGGAGGGTGATTTGCAGGAGTAACTATAGGGAAAATAGGAATAGTAGAAGGAAGAAGAGAGGGATTATTTATTTGAGACATAGGTTGGGGAGAAGAAGAAACTGCTGCATTGATAGAAGAAGAAGACCAGAAATTTTTTTGTAAACTAGACAGAGAATGGGAGGAGGTAGTCAATATAGAAGTTGAAAAAGGAAAGCATTGTTCATCAAAGATGACATGTCTACAAAGATATACTCGATTGGTAACTGGATCCAAACACCTGTACCCTTTATAAGATGGATGATATCCTAGGAAAATGCAAGGAATAGAGCGAGGAGCCAATTTATGAGGTGTATAGGGTCTAAGCCAAGGATAGCACCTACAACCAAAGACCTTAAGAAAATTGAAATCTGGACCTTTGTTGAACAGTTTTTCAAAAGGTGTAAGATTGTGTAGCTTAGAACTGGGGAGTCTATTAATGAGGAAAATGGCAGTGGACATTGCATAAAACCAAAAATGAAGAGGAACACAAGATTGATGCAACAGGGCTATAGTGGTTTCGATTATATGCCTGTGTTTTCGTTCAGCAACACCATTTTGAGAAGGAGTATGGGGACAACTAAGCTCATGTTTAATGCCATTTTCTTGAAGAAATGAGAAGAGCTTCTTACTATCATATTCACCCCCACCATTAGTTCGAAGAATTTTGAGTTTCATTGTAAATTGAGTTTCAACAAAGGCTTTGAAAGCTAAAAAGACAGAGTACACCTCACTTTTGTAGTGAAGAGGATATAACCAAGTAAAGCAACTGAAATCATCAATAAAAAGCACATAAAATCTGTATCCACAAATTGAGGGTGCAAAAGGACCCCAAACATCACTATGTATTAATGCAAAAGGTTCATTGACACTAGAATTTGAAAAGAACAAATGGTAGCCGATGAGACTTGGCTACACAACAGTGACTACACAAGGAGTCATTTTTTTTAACAGAAACAGGAAAATGAAATTTGTGCATCAGATGTGAGAACTTTTCAGTGGATAGATGGCCAAGCCGTTGATGCCAAACGGAATAAGAGGCAGTAGCAGAGAAGCAAGCTTTAGGTGGGACTGATGGTTGAGTAGAAGAAGAAGAAACTTGATAAAGACCGTGAGCATGAAGTCCTCTAAAAAATAGATGATTGGAAGCTTTGTCCTGAACAGAAAAAGAAGTAGCATCAAAGGAAACAGTACAATTGTTATCCTTAGTCAATTGGTGAACAGAAAGTAGATTGGAAGAGATAGCAGGAACATGTAGTAGATTATTGAGTAACAATGAACCATGAGGGGCAAAAGTCCTTTACACGTATGGTGAATGGGCAGGCTAGAACCATTTCCCACTGTCACTTGATTGGAGCCATTGTATGGTTCATAGAAATTCAGTTGAGAGAGATCATTGGTAATGTGATTTGTTGCTCCAGAGTCAACATACCATGGTGTGGAAAGTGTTGATGTAGTAGCAGAAGTACCAGGCCTTGCTGCGACATAGGCCTTGTTATTGCCAAAAGTTGAAGAGCTACCACTGTGTGAAGAGAGATGTAAAGAACCAAAAGCCATTTGAGGTGACTGATACTCAAAGTTCATACGATGCCAGCATTTTAAAGCACTGTGATTTGCCTTTCCACAGATCTGGCATATCACAACATCAAAAGATGTATTTGGCCTAAAATTCTTGCCATAGTTACCAGAATTTCGTCTTTTGTTTGAGGAGTAATTAGAGTAATCACGTCCCTTTCCTTTTTGAAAACCACGAGAGTTTCCTCTGAAATTTGACGATGAATTAGAGGAATTTTGCGGTTTATACTGAGATCCACTTCTATTCACAGAATATGCAACCATAGGTTCATTCTTTTGTTTATCTTGTATCTTAGGCTCGATGTGTAGTGCTTCAACACATAGCAAAAACGAGAGTTCAGCCATGGAAATATCACCTAACCTATTTCGAATTGTGGTTTTGAAAGCATCGTATTCTGTTGGTAGACCATTCAGCGTGTAAAGAACAAGATCTTCATCATCAGTTGTTGAAGATGCAAGAACCAATTGATCTGAGATATTCTTGATTTCTTGACTCGGATAGTTGGTGTGCTTCATGAAGATTTATATATGGCCCAACCTCCTAGTTTCATCTCTGTTGATGCTCCAACACATGTATGCAAACTGCATAAGGCGTTATATGGGCTCAAACAGGCCCCCAAGGCATGGTACTCCACCTTAAGCTCTTTTTTGCTCACGCATGGGTTTCATGGGAGTCACTGTGATTCTTCTCTGTTTGTTCGGCATACCTCTACTTCTATTACAGTGCTCCTTGTCTATGTTGATGACATTCTTCTCACTAGGAATGACTCGGTTTATATTGAACAACTATTACAAGCCATGCACTCTACATTTGCCGTGAAAGAACTGGGTAATATGTTTTATTTTTTGGGAATATATGTCCTTCCAACCGCTTCTAGTGTTTTGCTTTCCCAACAACAGTATGCCACTGACATTCTTATCAAGGCTAGGATGCTAGACTGCAAACCTTATAACTCTCCTATGGTAGCCAAATATGCTGCCCCTACAGATGCAGATTTTCCTTATTCTCAACCTACCTTCTACAGAAGTCTTATAGGTGCCTTACAGTACTTAACCATTTACTCGTCCTGATTTGTCTTTGGTTGTTAACGTTGTTTGTCAAAGCATGCAAAACCCTACTGTTGTAGACTTTTCCGCTCTGAAACGCATCCTTCGCTATTTGAAAGGCACTCTTTCTTATGGTTTGCCCTTTACTTTTGGATCTTTTACCCTTCATGGCTTTGTGGATGCTGATTGGGCTAGTAACACTCTTGATCGTCGATCCACCTTGGGTTCTGTATTTTTTTGGGGCCTAATTTAGTCTCTTGGCAAGCCAAGAAACAGCCTACTGTCACGCGATCCTCCATAGAGGCCGAATATCATGCTTTTGCTCAGGCTGCTCAGGAGGTCACTTGGTTACGTATGCTTCTTCATGATTTCCATTTTCCAATTCCTCCATCCTCTACTTTGTGGTGTGATAACATGTCTACGATTGCCTTAGCCTCTAACCCCGTCTTTTACGCTCGTTCCAAGCATATCGAAGTAGACTATCACTTCATCAAGGAGAAGGTTATGGCCAATCAAATTTCTGTCAAGCATGTGTCCATTGGTGATCAGTTGGCTGATCTATTTACTCTCCCCATCAGCTTGAGGGGGCATGATAAGACTGTGACCATAGATCAACAGGTGCAGCAGTAACTGTGTAGCATGTGTAGCACTGGAACATATTGTATCAAGTTGTTACAGGTGATTAGTTAGATGCAAGTGGATGGTTAGTTTAGATACAAGTCGGTGGATGTATTAGTGCATCAAATGCACGTGTATAAGTAGGGTCATAGTACTCATTTCATAGTGTTGGAGAATATACATTTCAGATCCTCTTTCTACTTCTCTCTCTAAAAACTCTTTTAAGATTCAAACCCGCGACTTCCAATTTGGAGATGAGGTGCCCTTACCACCAAACTACACGCAAGTTATGTTACCTAGTTCGACACAAATTATATATATATATATATATACAAAACTTATTTCCCAAAATTAATTTTTTTTTACATTAACAAGTGGGGGCATATGCCCTTGCATGCCCCCCCTTGGATCCGTCCCTGGATATAGGGTACGCCAATTAATTCTCTCTCCACTAACCAATTTTATTTTCATAAAAAACGATTACATATTTTAAAAGCAAAGATCATTGTGGAAGCAATGATTAGATATTTAAGTACTCTAGAGTCTAAATGTACATCAATTTTAGGAAAGGCCACAAAAGTAAAATGAACGAATAAAGTGGAACTAAAAAGAGTATGATACAGTGAGGTAACAAGGCCAAAATTTAGAGCAAAAGATATTTGATAAATGTCGATCAGTTAGACAAATGTGTTTGTACATTTTGAAAGGTAACGGAAATGTATCCATATCAAGCATATTAAAATATTCAAATTTTATCCACCATAGGGGATAATACTTTTATGGATATCTTTTATTTACTATTTCATCTCATGCATGTAGGAATTTCGAGACATGGGGGATGGTCCTTGGGGTCGCCTGATGACAATCATATTTATTTGTTAGGTTTCAAATATTTTGTTAAATTTAATTCCATGTTTCATTTGGTTGATACTACGAATAATTTATGCTTGAAGTACATATAATATTTGGATTTAAATTTTCATTAACTAAGTATATTACGATTGGTCCCGTGATAGCACGAGTCTTTGCTTGGTGGATACAATTAATAATATCTGCTTTGTGAAATTTTATGTTGTTGGAATAAAGTGCCATAAAAAATATAGGTATCTTTTTCTACGAAATAATGTTCTAGAACAATTTTTAGTTTTACCTTGTGCATAGCACGGGTTATATACTATTTAATACTCCAATATTATTGCAGAGATATTTAAAAGAGTCCTGTGCATAGCACGCATTCATGATTTGATTGAGTGAATATGCATAAATCAAAAGCTATAAATAAATTGACGTTAATTGATTTGTATGATGAGCTTTAGTTGGTTTGGTGGATTGATTACGAATCTTTAATTTGGCGTGATTAAATTATAATACTAATCATTTTACACGATGCAAGTTTCGTGCACAGCACGGATCACCACTAGCAATAACTGACGAGAATATCTATCTACCAATCTTACATATAATGGCAGAGCGACTTGGATTCACCATGTGTGCATAGCACGGGTTTGAATGTTTGATGCTAGTAACGAATTACTACAAATTTTGTTTCTTCATCTCTAAATTTAAATGTTTCAGTGCGTTGTTTCAAGAAGTAACCATCAAATAACAAAGAAAAATGTTTTTCACACTCTTTTTATGCACATGCATTCACTTTCTAATCGTTATTCAATTGAATTATTAAATTACCTTATTTCTATGATCACTCTTTACATATGAACTGCAACTTGATAATTTCATGTGAATAAAAAAAATGCAAATTGATTTTGTTGTTTGATAAAAGTGAAGCTGAACGCTAAAAAATTAAATGCTCTAAAAATTTTCAGTTGAAAAGTTGTTTGATAAAAATATCAAGAGCTGAATTCAACTGATTATATTGATATAAAGATAAATGCATTTTATTTGTGATTGATCTCTTTTAGTTTTATTACTTGATGTCATGTGTTTGTAAGCATAGTAGTGGAGAACTGTTGGTAATAGTGTTGTTGGTGGTGGTTGTAATGATAGTGATAGTGGTGATGGTGTTGGAATCGTGGTGGTAGTCATGGCAGCAGTGTGTACCATAGTACTTAATTTTTGTCACTTTTCAAAGTTACATTTTAAGTGACACTTAAAATAGTTATAGCTAGCTTGCTCCACAAGCCTCGTCTTTTTTACTAATTGTTGTTTACTGTCTTTTTTAGCTTTTTAGGTTGATGTATTGTGAGAGAATGACATGAAAATTCAGCAAAAGATAGATTGCAAAAACGACAATTTTCTGAAGCATTTGATGAAATATGGTTATTTTTTTGAAGAGGGAAAAAAAACCATATTTCATAGTTTAATAACTATGAAATATGGTCATTAAGCCAACTTAATTACATATTATCTGACACATTTAGTTTGAAATGCTGAATCGAGTTATCAAACAATCCCGAATCCTGAAATGAAAGTGTTAAAAATGATACCCATCTTATATGCAGGAAGGGGAAAAAAAGAAGGAAGAATAAGAGATCAGGATTAGAAAGGGTCTGAAGATTTGGGCTAGCCCAAACCGGAAGGAGATCATTTATACTTATAGCTAGATTGCTCCACAAGCCTCGTCTTTTTTAGGCCTTCTTCGGCCTAAAAGTGGTTTGTGGTTTGTGGTTTTTTGGTTTTTTCATTTCATCTTTATTCAATTTTTTTTTTTGCATTTGTTAGTTTCACATCAAGATTTTGTGGTTTCCGGCGAGACGAATCTAACAAGTATAAATTTATGGTCAAACCAAATATTTTTTTGAATAAAGTCGAAATACTTGGATTATTCGCCAATAATTCACCTATTTTGGCTTTATTAAAAAAATTGAGTTTTAACCATAATTTTATACTCGTTAGATTCGTTTTGTTGAAAGGAATCCAGAAAACCACAAATCTTGATGTGAAACTAACAAATGCAATTTTTTTTTGAATAAAGACGAAATGAAAAAATCAAAAAACCATAAACCACTTTTAGGCCAAAGAAGGCCTTATAATTGTCGTTTACTATCTTTTTTAGCTTTTGGGGTTGATTTTATTGTGAGTGAATAGCGTGAAAATTCAGCAAAAAATAGATTGCAAAAAAGACAATTTTCTGGAGCATTTGATGAAATATGGTTATATTTTTTAAGAGGAAAAAAGAACCATATTGAGTTTGAAATGTTGAATTGAGTCCGAATCGCGAATGAAAGTGTTGAAAATGATACCCATCTGGGGTTGGCAAAACGCCCCGCCCCGATTAGGGTGGGTTTTTTTTTTATCAACTTTTTGAGTACTGGGCCGGGTAAGGGGGGAAATTAGAAAAACCCGGCCGGGTTCGGGTCAGGGTTGAGTTTATATTACCCCACCCCGAAATATATTTATATATAAAATTATACTTTTATTTTAATCAATTATCATTATACTAAAGATATTATATATTTATCCTAATTTTATTATCATTCTACTAAAAACACTTTCATTCGTACCTTAATATTTTAACCATTACACTAAAATATCACTTTATTTATAGGTTTTTATTTTTATTTTGTTTTTAGATTAACAATTTTTTAAAATTTCTTACGAAGCGGGGCGGGGCGGATAAACCCGTTCCCCAATCGGGACGGAAAGGGGTACCAAAAAAATACCCGGTCGGAGTCAGGTCCATGTAGTAATTTTCAGATCGGGGTCGGGTATGCCAAAAACCCGCCCCGCCCCATTGCCATCCCTATACCCATCTTATACGCAGGAAGGGGAAAAAAAAGGAAGAAGAAGAGATTAGGATTGGAAAGGGTCTTAAACTTTGGGCTAGCCCAGAGCAGAAGGAGATCATCTGAAATACTGGTGTCATGGTGCGAGTCGTGATCCAGCCCAGTAGGCTAATCAACCGACTGAGTTTGAAACCCATGCGAGTTGACCCGAATTTTTTTCAATGTCAACTAGTAAGTGGTATGCCGAATTTTGCTACACACCAATTTTTGCACCCCACTCTCACATAGGGATAAATACTACACATGGAATTCACCCTGTGGGATCGATTCCTATGTGAGAAGATGTGCAAGTGGTGTGAAAAATGGTGTGAGTATCTTTTTCCGTGGTATTTCACGTGGTGCCGAGTGATGGAGTAATCTCTGCCGTTCAAAAATATTTTGGAGCGCTCAGATTTGTCACTCTCTCTCCTCTCTCACTCCTCTTTTTCGACACTACCCGCAACGGCGCTGAAACATCTCAGCTTGTACGGGGAGACACACAGAGAGACACCGGCAGAGAAGCAGAAACAGAAATAGATTCCCACCACTATAAAGCATGAAAAACAAGGATCTGGGAAAGAGGCGCGAGTTTCCGTCAAAAAACGCATCTCAGAAACAGAAGAACGGCGACGCTACGACGCCCCCAAAATACAACGACGGACCATCATCATCGACTACTAATACACCAGAATTCTCTCTCCTCTCCGCGTAATTCTCCATTATTCTCTCTCTTTTGTCGCCATTTCACAACCAGAGCTCAAAGATGAGCTGAAATCCCTACCCTGTGAGAACAATTATCCCTTCTTTCTGTATCCATTCACGGCATTAGATGAAAATGGAGCCATTAATCGAACTCTGCGACCGGATCGCACAAAACCCAACCCAATTCCCCGACAAGCTCACCTGGCTTTGCACCCGATGCCCCCCTCCAGAGTACCTCCTTTCCGGATCCCCTAGGGTTTCACGCTCTCAACTCAACGCCGTCACCGCCGTCGCCAGATTCCTCTCCAAATGCCCTGACCACACCGAGCACCGTCCCCAGTCCGTCATCCTCGAGTTCCTCCGCTCCATCCCCGCCTCCTTCCACCACTCCTTCTGGCCCCAGTCGTTTGGAAACGATTCGATCGCCTCCTTTTACGCCGATTTCATAGGGTATGTGTCAAAGTCGACCGAATTGTCGTCGCATTTCGCAACCGAGGTGGCGAGTTTCGTGGGAGAGATTGTGATAACTGCTGTTGGTTACAATGTGGGAGGAGACTTGGGGAATTCTAGGGTTTTCTTGAGAGCCTTGTCGAAGAATTTCCTGCCTGTTCTTCCTTCTGATGCTGGTAGATTAGTTTCATGTCTTCTTGATAATTTCGTGAGTTACGTCCCGAATTCGAGTTCTCCACATGCATTGTCGTCGTCGCAGAGTTCACCGATTAACGAGAGCTTTAGTCCTCGAAATGACGGAACCAATGCATCCGGTTCGTCTACCAGTTCAGTAGTGAATGGGGGAAGTGTCGCTTGGAAGAGTAGTGTGGATCAGTTAGTTACGAGTATTGGGAGTGTTGGGATAAATGATGGTGGTGGTGGAGGAAGTGCTGCCGCGAGTTACAGGCGAATGGTTGCGTCATTTGAGGAGGAGCCTGTGGAGAGCCTTGAGAAACAAGAAATAGCGTTCAATTTGATTGCGCATATTGTGGAGAAAGTATACATTGATCCCAAATTGTTGGAGCAGGTGCGGATCATTGCAAAGGAGCAGCTCCAGTCAATCTCTCCTTTTCTAAAGGTAACTATTGGTGTACAGTTTTCCGTTCATTGTGCAAGTAATATTTTTCTATAGCTACAAAACTTATTGGAAAGGCATCGAGGGGATGCAGCCCATGTACAAATTAGAGTGTAGAACAACAGGCCAAAAAGCCGACGATAACAAAAAGAGACCAAATGATAAAGAGAACCTATATCTTATATGTTAATAATTGATCAAGGGTTGGTTTTGCATTCCTTCGACTCCCAACTAAAGAAACTAGAAAGGAAAGGACTCTTTTATTAAAAACCGACATCTCTCATTGTACTAATAGTTGTGACTAACATTAGGAAAATGCTAACCACCACCCAATAGGGGTGACTGAGGTGGAACATATTTGTTGAAATATGAGAAAAGCTTACAGAAATATGTCAAACTGTGTGAAGTGTAAAATGAAGTTTTTACTTTTTTGGTGTTATGTGGAGCTTAGCAACTGCCTGTTGAGATTAGCATGACCTTAATTTGATTGAAGGGGAAAAGGATTTGCAAGAGCTCGTTCAATGTTTTGATTTTGTGGGCAGATAAGGAAGCGTGACTGGTCTGAACAGGGGCAGCTACTTAAAGCTAGAATCAATACAAAACTCTCTGTTTTCCAAGCTACAGCTAAGTTAAAAATAAGAAGTCTTGGATCGCTCGATTCTGATGGAAAGTCTTCAAAGAAGTTGTTGCTCAGTACTCTTCTACTTTTGGTAGATGCTGCAGAAGCGTGTTTGTGTTCAGTGTGGCGGAAACTAAGGATATGTGAAGAGCTATTCAGCTCTTTGCTTTCTGTAAGTTCTCAGATTGCTATCACTCGTGGAGGTCAGTTGCTTCGGGTTTTGCTCATTCACCTTAAACCCCTTGTGCTGGCCACATGTTCGCAGGTGCATATCGTGGATTATTTGAGAGCTAGCTTGTATATCTAATGCACAGTGCAGTGACTGCGATAAACTTTGTTTCTACATATTTTTCTGTTTCCAAACAGGCTGACACGTGGGGCAACAGCCAGGGAACCATGTTTGAGAGTGTATTGAAAACAAGCTGTGAGATTGTTGAATTTGGATGGAGCAAGGACCGATCTCCCGTGGACACTTTCATCATGGGATTAGCTACAAGCATTCGTGAACAAGCTGATCTCGAGGAAGAGGTTAGCGTTACCTTGCTTTTATGAGCCAAAAACAAAAAATGTGCGCCACAAACTCATTTGCAAAGACACGGACACGTGTACAACCAAGTGCATTCGTCAGGCGTGAATTTGTTAATGCACATGGATGCTTGTGCATGTGACTGTGAGCGCCGTTTATACCTCCTCCTCACAGACAAACGGAATTGTGTCTTTGATATACCTTTAGTAGTTAAAACATACGGGTCTCCATCATTGTAGTGACTATTCTATACCTTTGCCTTATTCCTCCATGATTCAGAAGTAGTAATAATGAACTATTTTATTGTCAAGTGTTTCTTACCTAATATCTTATGCAATTGATTCTGACAACAGCTTACTTTTAAGGATGTGACTCTACAAAGACTTGATTGCACTTCTTGTTCCCTTTTAGTTTGTATAAAATTTATGCGGCGTACTAATATCAATAAGGTGTTCTGAAAATTCTCTTCAAGGATGGGAAAGAGAAGCAGCCGGTTCCTGTTGTGCAGCTTAATGTTATACGTTTGCTTGCTGATCTGAATGCTTCTGTTAAGAAGCCTGAAGTTGTAGACATGATATTGCCACTATTCATTGAAAGTTTAGAAGAGGGTGATGCTTCAACATCGGGCCTGTTGCGCCTGCGAGTAAGAATTTTAACTTGGGAGGATTTTGTGTATCTTCTATCTCCTTTCATTTTGCGCACTCAGTTTGTTTCACTTGAAATAGAGATATACTAATTCTTTGGTATTGTTTCTTAACCCGTTCTTGCTGAGTTACTGCAGCTTCTTGATGCTATTTCTCGCTTGGCGGGTTTAGGTTTTGAAAAGTCTTATCGTGAAACTGTTGTTCTGATGACAAGAAGCTACATGAATAAACTCTCCGGTGTTGGCTCTGCTGAAAGTAAAACCCTTGGACCAGAAGCAACAACAGAACATGTTGAGGTTCCATAACTTAATTGATGCAAATGTTGTGTAATATAATCTAGTTTAAGGAAATTCCTCCAACAAACAGATGCTGATTGGTTCAATCATTCTAGGCTCTTCCTGCAGGATTTCTTTTAATTGCTAGTGCTCTTTCCAGTTCTAAGTTGCGGTCAGACTACCGACATCGTCTGCTATCATTGTGTTCAGATGTAGGCTTGGCTGCAGAGTCTAAAAGTGGAAGGTAGAGTTTTATCCAAGCATGATATGTTCAATGGCATGCCATTTGCAATTCCTATTTTTGATTGTATAAGTAGAAATGTGGTGGTCCTGATTTACCCCATTTTGTTTGGAATTTCTGAACTAAGACCTTGACAATCTGCAGGAGCGGAGCAGATTTTCTTGGACCTCTACTTCCTGCTGTTGCTGAAATATGTTCTGATTTCATCCCTACTGTAGATGTGGAACCTTCACTTCTCAAGTTGTTTCGCAACCTATGGTTCTACATAGCTCTTTTTGGATTGGCCCCTCCCATACAGAAAACTGAGGTTCCAACAAAGTCTGTTTCCACTGTGCTGAATAGTGTGGGGAGCATGGGCGCAACAGCCCTTCAAGCCGTGGGTGGACCATACATGTGGAATACACAGTGGTGTTCGGCTGTCCAACGCATTTCGCAGGGGACCCCACCCCTTGTAAGTGTCATATTTACGAGCAACTTTTGCCATTGTGTTTTACTGTTGAATTAGTACTACAAATCTTTTGATTGTTTTCTCTTTGATTGAGCTGGACATTGTTCCTTGTCTCAGTGCAGCCATGTGAGAGCTCATGGCTTTTTCTATTTTTTTCCTGCACTTGGGCAGGATTTACTAATGCACCACATGTTTACGAAATTCTAAATCAATCTGGCGGTTTTACAGGCTTATAAGTTGCGAACGATCTGATTTTAATTTAGATTTGACTAGTGCTTACAAACACTTGGCTGGACTACGCCTTGGAAAATTCAAGCAGCCAGTGACAGGCAACTTGGTGATACTAGCATAGAACGATATGGCGATATGACAGCTCTGTTCACTTAATGTACTAGTAGGTTTGACCCCAGAAATAAAGTTAGCTCTGTTCACAAGCATGTGTAATCACGTGGACTAATTTGAGGGAAAAGTTCTTTCTTGAGAACTGTTAGGATGCGAGTTGATTCAAGTAAATGCTTGGTTTTGTTTCAAATAAAATGTTTGCTTACCAACCAAAAAAAGTAAAGAAAAACAGTGTAATTAGACTTTCTGGTCAAGTGGACTTTGGCCATCTTTTCATGCAATTCTGTGGAAGAGTGGACCATTTAGCATGGTTACAATCATACATGAAACGCAGCCACAAGACAACGTGGACAAGCATATATCGTCATATCGCAAATCTTGAAATGGTAAAAGCACATAATTTTCATCAACACATGTGGACTTGTATCGATACTTGTAATTTTTTTGTCCTGTATGGCTTTGTGTCTTTTGTCTGAAATTAAGAACCATATGCTTGACTTGTATAAGAAATTGAAACATGACACAGCTTCAGTTAACGAGTCCCTACATCGTGTGAATGTATGCGAGGGTGGGCTGACTGTTTATTAGTTTGATGCATGGCTATGTCCAATACTTGTGCAATGATTCAAGTAGATATGGATTCAATGTTTTTGTGCTTTGATGATTATTCTAATGATCCTTAGTAATAGTTACTTAACTACTTAAAAAGTTGAAAACAAAGTTTGTTTCTTTTCCAGGTAGCAAGCTCTGTGAAATGGCTTGAAGATGAGTTGGAACTCAATGCTCTTCATAACCCTGGCAGTCGTAGAGGTAGTGGCAATGAGAAAGCTGCTTTAACACAGAGAACTGCACTTTCTGCTGCTTTAGGAGCTCGGGTTGAGGTTGCAGCAATGAGCAGCATTTCAGGTTTGGTAAATTCCTTACCATTATGTTGTGAATGGTTGAATATCTCTGCTTTTTGATTGCTTTGCAGGCTCATATTTGTTGGGTTCCTATAAGAGAAGAATGTGGTTTTGCTTGTGAGGCTTATGAATTACACAAGTGCTTTATTAAATTTTGTCTGATATTTGGTCTGCAGAATATTGGTTTATGTTCACTCTTAACTTTTCCAGGTGTGAAGGCAACTTATCTCCTTGCTGTAGCTTTTCTAGAGATCATACGATTTAGCAGCAACGGCGGAATTCTTAATAGCGACCCTAGTTTAACTGCTCCTAGAAGCGCCTTCAGCTGTGTGTTTGAATACCTGAAAACTCCAAACCTCATGCCGGCTGTTTCCCAGTGCTTGACAGCTATTGTTCACCAGGCTTTTGAAACAGCAGTAATGTGGCTGGTATTTTTCCTTTTTATTTGATAGAAGATGAAGGGTTAATTATGTGGGCCTTTCCTATTGTTGCTGACAAGCACAGGACCTCTCCTGTGATTTTTTGAATTACATTGGCTTCCTTTTTTTTGGATAAATATTGGCTTCCTTCTCTGTTGAATGATCCCTCGCATATGCTTAGATTGATAAGAGTTGCGGACATTCCTTGGAACTGTTGATCCTATTAAGCTGGTCTTGTCTTGCGTTTCGATCCGAAATTTGTTGTCCATTTGTGAAACAGTGACTGCCTGCTCAGCCTTTTTCTGTTGAGTTTTGTAAATAAAATTCTTTTTCAGTTTTGAAAAAGAGGGATAGCAGACTTTATGCCCAAAATTTACCGAAAATATCCTGTCCTTAAGTATTGATGTGTACATAATGTCCCCTAGAAGGTGACAGATGGCAGATGAAAGGGAAGAACTAGTTGGACCAAGAATCAAGAGTACAAGAACTACTGTCCAAGCAGTGATTGAAAACTTCACATTCTCAAAAGTCCTGCGATCCCTTTCCCTCCAATCATTCATATTACACTTAACAGGGTCGCTTTCCAACTTTCCTCGTCCCTCCTTTGTCCTCATACCTTCATGACTCCATTCCCAACGAAGACAAAGGTTGATGACAGAAGAAGGCATACCCTTGTGACCCCAAAAGTCCAAAAAACCAAGCTCTAATGCCCTCTATCTGCACTGCACTGAAGGAGAGGGTGATTAACTCTCTCTACCATGTTTATGCATACAAGTCCAATTCAAAATTATCTTTATTTAGACCAGCTCTTCATGTTCTTTAGACTAAGCCTTTGGAATTTGGATTGGAATATTTGCTGGGCATGGTCTTCTGTCTTGACTCATGTACTTTAAAGTTGCTAATTGGTGTACCTTCCCTGGCATTGTTTTTCTTGGATTTCTTAGTATTTCAATGTTTGTCACTTGAAACTAAAATAAAACTAGCCATTGGTGGGCTAAGTGTGATGTAATTTTTTTATGCTTTTTTTTTTTTCTTTCTTTTATTTCTTCTTTATTTGTATTGATGTTGGTCTTTTATTTGGTGTATTCATGCCCCGTCATTTATTGGGTTGAGTTAGGTGGAATGTTTTTTCACCTCATGTAGAATGTTGCTTTCATTATTTTGATATTTTCTTCTCAAGCTTTTCTCTTGCTTGCAATGCTGATTTGTTTTTTGACTTGGACAGGAGGATCGGACATCTGATTCAGGCGATAAAGCTGATATTAGAGAGTCTACTCTCACAGCACATACCTATTTTCTAATAAAAAGTTTGTCGCAGAGGGAGGAGTATATTCGAGATATCTCTGTTACTTTGTTAACTCGACTTAGGGATAGGTTTCCACAGGTGAAAGTTCTCTTTCTTTTTATCTTTTTGGCTGTTAGGCTAATATTTAGATCTAGTGACAGGTATATTTGGTGTTTATTTCAGTTTTTAACTTTACTGTGTCAACCCAATTACACTCCTGCAGATTCTGTGGAACTCTTCTTGTCTAGATTCTCTACTCTTTTCAGTTCATAATGACCCACCCTTGGCCGTTGTTCATGATCCTGCTTGGATAGCTACTGTTCGGTCTTTGTACCAAAGAATTGTTCGTGAATGGATTGTTATTTCGCTTTCAAATGCTCCATGCACTAGCCAGGGCCTTCTTCAGGTTTGGTGCTTATAACTTGGAATTATCTGTCCATTTTTTTATAGTTATCTCTCTCCCTCTGTGTCTGTATGTATATTATATATCTATATATGAATGTATATTTATGTGTGTGTGTGTAACTATGTATAGCATGCTAGTACTTTGTTGGGTACTTGAGGTACTTTCCGTGCTCCCTTTTACTTCATTGACGTGTGAAATATGAAATTTGACTTTTGTCTGCTTTATCCCCAGAAAATGATCGCTTTTGGTAGTGAAAATTGATTTCTAGTCAGTTTTCCAGGGTGTTGATTCAATTTTGGATGATATGCTGATTCAGTATATTGAAATCTGTTGAAGAATGCAATTGGTCTTTTGGATATTTATAGCAAACGTATATGATCATCCTATGTTGGTATGGGGTGTATGCCCCTAAACTGGCCTTCCCCACCCCACCCCCTCTCTCTCATTTTACCATGTGGTCCTGGACTTGGGTGTAGTGGCTTTTTCATGTGACCTACATAGAAATGCTCTCATTTGTTTTCAGCACTATGGTGCTACTTTGATCCTTCTACATTCTACTTTTGTTTTCAAATTTAGTGTAATTGGCTGATATCCACAGTTTTTAGTTATTTCATTGAACTATATGCATCAGGAAAAACTTTGTAAGTCAAACACATGGCAAAAGTCACTGCCTGCCACTGATGTTGTTTCTCTTCTTTCTGAGATACGGATTGGTACTGGAAAAAATGATTGGAGTGGCACAAAAACTGGAAATATTCCTGCAGTAATGGCTGCCGCAGCGGCAGCATCAGGAGCAAATTTTAAACTGATGGAGGCGTTTAACTTGGAGGTCCTAAATACTGCCATAGTCAGTGCAACAGCCAAGTGTAATCATGCTGGAGAAATTGCTGGCATGAGAAGGTTATATGATACCATTGGTGGAATTCAACCAGCCACATCACCAACTGGTTTTGGGCTTGGTGCTAGCCTTCAAAAATTGAGATCTGGTGTGTTTCCTCAGCAACCACCCCAGCAGAATGACTCTTTTAACGAGATCATGCTGACAAAGTTTGTGCGTCTACTTCAACAGTTTGTTAACGTTGCAGAGAAAGGTGGGGAAGTGGATAAATTGTCCTTTCGGGAAACTTGTTCTCAGGCTACTGCCTTGCTTCTCTCAAATCTGGTAATCCTGCATCTTATTTCATATCTCTATTTTTGAAGTACGAAAGATCGTGATGTAATTCCGTGTATTCTTATTGTTGAATTTGGCGGGGTGATCTTTGTAGGATTCTAATGCAAAACCAAATATAGAGAGCTTCTCGCAACTTCTACGTCTTATTTGCTGGTGTCCGGCTTACATTTCCACACCGGATGCAATGGAGACTGGTATATTTATTTGGACCTGGTTAGTTTCTGCTGCTCCTCAATTGGGATCTCTTGTTCTTGCTGAGCTTGTGGATGCTTGGTTGTGGACAATCGATGCCAAGCGAGGTCTCTTTGCGTCAGAAGTGAGGTATTCTGGACCTGCAGCGAAATTGAGGCCCCACCTTGCACCGGGAGAGCCAGAATCGCCACCAGAAAAGGATCCTGTCCAACAAATAATTGCTCACAGGCTCTGGCTTGGATTTTTTATTGATCGTTTCGAGGTAAGGAATCGCTACATCTTTTACCCCAACCCTTGCTAGGATCACAGACATGCAAACAATGCTTCTATTTCTGTATAAAAATAGCTTGTATAGAAGTTTAAGTGGGATGATGATTCATGTATTCTGCACTATGAAATTGTTTACTTCTGCACTGTGAAATTGTTTACTGTGATAGTCTTTGGAATTGAATCTGTCAGCGATTTGGGATGTTACTTCTCCCTTTAAATTTATCACTCATCTGCGAATATAATCATGACATTGTCTCAGCATCTCAGATGTGTGTCTAGGCACACTTGATCACACAAGAGATTCCTTTTTGTGAAAGTATCTGTTCTGCTTCAAGTAAGTGCTGGTCAGTAATATGATGATTTTTCTCTGCAATGGTGTTAGCTTTGAGTTTGATTCCGTAGTTGATGTGGACATTGAGTGGAAAAAAAGTAATGCCAAGAATTTTTAAGAAGTCAGTTGACGACTTGATTCTGGCTTATTGGTTGATGCGTTGGTGATTCTATGCTGAGTAATTTGGTACCACTAGCTATTAGCTTGGTCATGTATCATATCACCACATAATGGGGTACTGCAAGACTAGAGTCCTGTAGAGGATGCTTGAAATATGTGTCTGATACTCTGAAGCAATGAAGGTCGGAAAATTCTTGTTAAGAACTTGACAAACATGGTTTAGACTTAGGTTGAAATCTCCATTTTGCTCTGCATATAATGGAAAATGATATCCACTTGCACCAGTTGTGCTACTGTTTCCAGTACCAGAAATGATAGAGAAGTAATCTGTGTTTAATCTGGTCACTTCAATTCATTTGATTTTTTGTTTCGACACTCATGCGTTAACATGTTTGGTTACAATTCTTCCATCTCAAAGGAAAGAATGAAATCATGAGTTGATGGATTTTGGAGACTTTCCTTGGTTGTTAATCTGGTGGGCTTTAGGAGAGATGATGGAGAATAATTCGTTCCACCTGATCATTTAATAGTTTTAGTTATTTTGACACGTGTTTGATTAGGCAGAATATCGGCTCTCATGCTTTAGCATATCCTGCTTTTATCTTTCTACCATTCTTTCGTCTCAGCCAAAAACAAATAGCAATCATGTAGCAATGATTTTCCTTTTAATAGTTTGAGATATGTTTCGGAATTCACCTTACGGGGTTCATCTTGTGGGCTTTACCTTCTATTCTAATTGGTGTTCAAATTCGAAAGGTTTTGATTTTTTCAACTTAGGGAGTTTTCTGTTTTTTGCTATTTTTCCTGGTACTTTCTTTAGGTTCTGCTCACTGATCCATTATACTGTATAGGTAATTCGACATTGTAGTGTTGAGCAACTCTTACTTCTTGGTCGGATGTTACAAGGAAGCACTAAGCTCCCATGGAATTTTTCACGCCATCCGGCTGCTACTGGAACATTTTTCACCTTTATGATGCTTGGGCTAAAGTTCTGCTCATGCCAGTACCAGGGCAATCTGCAAAAATTCAGGACAGGGATTCAGCTTCTGGAAGATCGGATATATAGGTGAATAATTTAATTCCAGTTGAAATTACTTTTTTACATCTTCATTGCATATTTCTAGAAGTGCTTTTGCTGCTATCATATACAGTTGGCCTTCTTGTTTCTCCTTGTGTAAGACCCCACATTGGACTGTTAAAGTCCCACATTGGGGAATTGGAAAAATTAGATGGGGTATATAATGTATCGCCACATTGAGGAATTGGAAAAATTAGATGGGTTATAACCTATCGCCACTAGCTACTGTATAACTTGAGGTTGACCTTTTCAGTCACGTGGTTAGGCTAAGAGTTAGTAGGTCAGCTAGGGCGGGTTGTTGCAGTTGGTATCAAAGCACAACGTTGGTCTACATGGTGGGGGCCACCTCTAGGGTCTAGTATGAGCCTGGTGATGTTCTCTACAGAGCTAAGTGCCACACCATGACCACTAGGGAGAAGGTTGCTCGGGCAATGCAATGAGGACGTTGCATCATAAGGTGGGGAGGTTGTAAGACCCCACGTAGGACTGTTAAAGTCTCACATCGGGGAATTGGAAAAATTAGATGGGGTATTTAACGTATCACCACCAGCTACTATATAACTTGAGGTTAACCTTTTGAGTCACGTGGTTAGGCTAAGAGTTAGCAGGTCAGCTGGGGCGGGTCGTTGCACCTTGACTTCTTATCTTATTTAACAAGGTTGTTAGTCATGCTATTTAGCATTTTGCCTGTGTGGAAAATTTGTTTTTTTCACCTTTTCCAGCCTATTATCCTCTCTTTGGCCATTTACGCATGGAATACAAATGCTAGTGTGCTTTGACTTGCCTTGAGTTGGTTATATCAATTTCGTGACGAAATTTACTTGATAATTCCCCTTTATATTTATCTGTTTTCTCTTTTAAACCAAATTATTGAACCCTGAAGTTCTGAAACTATGCTTGGCCTAAAGTCAGTTAATGCGATTTTTTTATTTTTCACTCAATAGACTTTTGTTCTGCAGCATTTTTTTCAACTCTTTTTTCGAACTGTAATTTTGCATCTTGACATTGAAACTCTTTTCTTTCTTTTTTTCTCATTTACAGGGCCTCTTTGGCTTGGTTTGCTCATGAACCTGAGTGGTATGATATAAACAACATAAATTTCTCCCAGAGTGAAGCTCAATCTGTCTCTGTATTTGTACATTATCTTTCGAATGAGAAAGTGGATGCTCCTCAACTGGACCCAAAAGGGCGAGGACATGAAAATGGGAGCTCTGTGAGTGAATTGGTAAGCTAGTCATAGTTGCAACTTCTGGAACCTATATCCACTGAAGGTTTTGAGTTGTTTCAGCGCAAAAATAGTCTCTTACTGCTTCTCATGCCAAAATGAACATTGCTTCGCATGCCAATTTATATTTGTTTTATTTATGGGTATTGTTAACCTTAACCCAATAGGTGGAGGATAATATGTATATAATGACAAACTAGTCCGGATATCAGTGCACATTTCACAAATATCAATATACTTTCACGGATATTAATACACTTTTCTCCGATATCTATGCACTTTGTACTTATTATCCTCCACCGTTTGGGCTGAGTTTAACATTTTCCTTTATTGATAGACTGTTCGTATAGGATTTGCATGTGCTGTTCGTTTTGCAGTTTATCCAAAAGATTACATGGTTATCTGCAGATGGATCAATATCACCCTGTTTGGGGCCATATGGAGAATTATGCTCTTGGAAGAGAAAAGCGGAAGCAATTACTTTTGATGCTTTGCCAACATGAGTCTGATAGACTTGAAATTTGGGCACAACCATATAACTCAAAGTAATCGTCATCAAATGTACATTCATTCCAATGTTTGTTTTTCTATTGGCTACATTGATTACAAGGGATTCCATCAATCTTTTGGTTAATGATGATGACTTTATATTGGAATTCACTATTTGCTATCTATCTATGGATGACTTTATATTGGAATTCACTATTTGCTATCTATCTATGGATGACTATTGATAGAATGTAGAGAGAGAAATGGAGGTGAAATATATTTTCTCATTACTCAAACAATGGGTCAATACACAGATATACAGGACTAACATATACATGACTAAACTACCCCTATGAATAGAATACATAACAAATGAACCCCTTATAACTTAACACTCCCCCTCAAGTTGGTGCAAAGATATCTCGCAAACCCAACTTGAACATAATGGGGTGAAAACTTTTACTACTCAGACCCTTAGTAAATACATCAGCTAACTGGTCTTCAGATCTCACAAAAGGCATGCAAATCAAACCGTTGCTCAGCTTCTCCTTTATAAAGTGTCTATCAATTTCGATATGCTTCGTTCAATCATGTTGGATAGAATTATGAGCAATTTTTATGGCTGCCTTATTATCACAGTAGAGCCTCATAGGACCACAATCAGGGAAACCCAAATCATGCAATAAGGTTTGGAGCCATAAAAGCTCGCAAACACCATGAGCCATAGCTCTGTACTCGGCCTCTGCACTGGATCTAGCCACCACGGACTGCTTCTTACTCTTCCGCGTAATCAAATTCCCTCCAAGGAAGGTGCAATAACTAGAAGTAGATCGCCGATCATCAATAGAACCAGCCCAGTCTGCATCAATGAAAGCTTCCAATCTCAAGTGACCATGATTAGAAAACAAAACTCCTTTACCGGGGGCAGATTTAAGATACCTCAAGATACGATAAACTGCATCAAGATGACTCGTACGAGGTTCATGCATGAACTGGCTCACAACACCCACAGCATAGGAGATATCTGGTCTAGTGTGAGATAGGTATATCAGGCGACCCACAAGTCTCTGATATCTCTCCTTATCTGTAAGCTCCCTCACATTGCTACCAAGATGATGGTTGGCCTCAATGGGAGAATCGGCTGGCTTACATCCTAACATACCAGTTTCTTCCAGGAGATCAAGGATGTACTTCCTTTGAGAGATAAAAATGCCTTTGTTAGATCTAGCCACTTCCATTCCAAGGAAGTACTTCATAGACCCCAAATCTTTAATCTCAAACTCTTGAGCAAGAAGAGCTTTAAGGCTAACAATCTCATTCACATCATCACCTGTCATGATTATGTCATCCACATAAACAATAAGAATGACAATCTTACCATTACTTCTCTTGATGAACATAGTATGGTCAGCATGACTCTGTTTGTATCCAAATCCCAACATGGCTTTGAGAAACCTGTCAAACCATACTCTAGGAGATTTCTTCAAGCCATAAAGTGCCTTCTTCAATAGACACCTTTCCCTCTGTCTGAGATGAAGAAAAACCCAGTGGAATGGCCATATACACCTCCTCTAATTCGCCATGGAGGAATGCATTCAAACTGGTGAAGAGGCCAATTTAAATTGGCAACACAAGAGAGTAAAACTCGCACAGAGTTCATCTTCGCTACAGGGGCAAACGTATCCTCGTAGTCAATACCATAGGTTTGTGTGAAGCCCCTAGCAACAAGTCTTGCCTTGTATCTCTCAACTGTCCCATCAACTTTGTGTTTCACAGTGAACACCCATTTGCACCCCACAGGTTTCTTCCCTCTTGGAAGAGATACTAGCTCCTAAGTGTCATTCTTTTTTAAAGCCTCCATCTCCTCTACCATAGCTCCTTTCCACTTAAGTATCATGAATGCATCCTGCCAATTCTGTGGAATAGATATAGATGAAAGAGATGAAACAAAAGCATGATGCAAAAGAGATAAACGGTCATAAGAAACAAACTGGGAAATTGGATGTTGAGTGCGTGATCTAACTCCCTTTCTAAGAGCAGTAGGAGCATTAGAATCATCAACAGCAATAGGGAGAGAATCATTACCAGATGAATCAACTGAAGAGTCCGAAACTGGAGTAGGTGATGGAGATTGGCAAAGTGGCACTGCACATGTAGACTTGTCTTTATTCCTTCGAGAAAAGGTCTGCAAATTTGGCTTATCCAGTCTTTCCCGAACATCATGCTCTACTCTTTCTGCAGGTAAAGGTGCTTTCTCCCCCTCACCATGACAAGGTAAAGGATAAGACCACGACTCAAGAGTATGAAATGTCAACATCTCTTCCTGCCTATCATTCTCCCCCTGAAGAGATGAAATGGACAGGGGATAAAGGGATTCTGTTTCCCAAAAAGTGACATCCATGGAGACATACATTTTGCGAGAGTGCAGGTCATAGCATTTATAACCCTTCTGAGTGGGAGAATAGCCAATGAAAATACACTTGCGGGCTTTGGGATTCAGCTTACCACTTGGGTCCTTAGGAGCATGAACAAAACACACACAACCAAAGACTTTGGGCGGGAGAGATGAGACCCGAGAACAACCTAAGAGAACCTTTATCGGAATTTGGAACTGAAGAACACTAGATGGCATGCGATTAATAAGAAAAGCTACAGTAAGGACAGTTTCGCCCCAAAAGTGTTTAGGAACATTCATGGTGAACAATAGAGAGCAGCCTACCTCAGCAAGATGGCGATTCTTGCGTTCGGCAACTCCATTTTGTTGTGGAGTGCCAACATAAGAAGTCTGAAAGAGAATACCAAAGTCATTAAGATATGCCCAAAAAGTCCCATCTATATATTCAGTCCCATTATCACTACGAAGCACTTAAACATTAGCATTAAAATGAGTACGCACCATTTGGTGAAAAGATTTAAAGCACGAAAAAACCTCATTTTTTGCCTTTAGTAAATACACCCAGGTGACACAAGAATAACAGTCAATAAATGTGACAAACTGGCGATAACCTGATAGAGATGTGACAGGAGAAAGACCCCAAACATCGGAATGAATGACCATAAATGGCGAATCACTTCTTTGATTGACTGGAGCATAAAATGAGCGTTTATGTTTCACAAGCTCACAAGTTTCACAAAGGAATTGACTCCGAGAACATTGCTTAGCCAAACTAAGGAACAATTTTTCTAGAGTTCGAAAGGATGGATGACCCAATCTACGATGCCACTGATGTAACAAGGGAAGAGTGGAACCCGTATCTGCAACAAGAGCTTGACCACATGACAAAGGTGGACAAACCGGATTAGGGGCAGACTCGAAAAAATAAAGGCCCTCATGAGCTTTACCACTGCCAATCATCCTCCCCGTATCCAGTTCCTGAAAGACACAATGTGTAGGAAAAATGTTATGGAGCAATTTAAGGATTGGGTAAGACTACTAACGGATAAAAGTTTAGTAAAAAAATTGGGAACATGAAGAACTGAGGAAAGAGAAATGGTTGGAGAACAATGAATAGAACCTTTTCCGGAAATAGCTGATAAAGAACCATCAGCTACTCTAACCTTATCCTTACCAGAACAAGTAGAGTAGGAATTAAAAAAGGACGAACAACTTGTCATATGGTCCGTAGCACCAGAATCTATGATCCACGGAAGAGAGGGAGTGGAAGTGGAAGTAGAAGTATTAGCATGTATCTCTTTGTGAGCAAAGAAAGTGGTAGGAGCGGTGGTAGATAGAGTGTCAAGCCTAGCCAATAGGCGCCTGAGAGTTTGTAACTCCCCCTCAGAAAAAAGGGCACCAACTTGAGTAGTGTTGAAAGCCTCCATTGTACCAACAATTTTCGTTTCAAACCACCTCAAACCGACCTGACGAATGGATCCGGAATGTCGAAATTAGTTAGGAACAAGTCTCGGACCTCCCAAAAGTGATCCGGAGCAGTCAAAACACGTCTGGAGCAGTCAAAAACGTCTGGAGCAGTCAAAACACGTCTGTAACAGTCAAATTACCTTAAATTGACCCCGCAAATGAATCCGGAACGTTGAAATTAGTCCGAACAAGTCTCGGTTCTCCCAAAATAGTCCTGAGCAGTCAAAAACACGTCTGGAGCCTTTCTGACCCCTCCAGAGGGGTTTTGGACCTTCTAGAACCCTCTAGATAGCCTTTCTGGACCTTTCCAGAGTCACTGACCCCCCGCTTGACCTCTTTGACTCGCGGAATGGACCCCCTAACCTTCTTCCTTCTTACTGCGTGCGTGACGCTCACGCGCTACAATAGATCTGACGCGCTGAACTTTTGTCGGCGCGTGGAAGCGCGTGCGGCCTCCTCCGGCGACCGGTCAACCACCTCCGTGATCGTCACTGCAAGACGAGCAACAGCCTGCTACCAAAAGCACGATCCGATCACTCTGCGGTAGTCGAACAGCCAAAAAACCATGCGGTTGTTGTACGCCTACTTCCGTCAGTGTTCAACTCGACCGTGAGCTCGACTCCGGCGACCAAACTTCACCGTGTGACCACCAAGGAGCTTGTCCGAGGTTGTACGACACTCGTCGGTCGTCGTACAGGGTCGTCAGAGGGAGAAAGTGGTAGTCGACTCTAGTTGTACATTAACAGTGCACAAACGACTTACCAGAAAGCTCCAGTCAACTGATAAACTCAGATAAAAGCCTCAAACCTCTACGAAACAAGATCAACCATGGATCTTAGCTCTGATACCATGATAGAATGTAGAGAGAGAAACGGAGGTGAAATATATTTTCTCATTACTCAAACAATGGGTCAATACACAGATATACAGGACTAACATATACATGACTAAACTACCCCTATGAATAGAATACATAACAAATGAACCCCTTATAACTTAACAACTATATATTGGAATTCACTATTTGCTATCTATCTCTGCTTCTGTCAGGGAAACTACGCCTTCTTTGCCCAAAATTACCTCAGAGAAATGGATCGAATATGCCCGAACTGCATTTTCTGTTGATCCTCGGATTGCATTATCCTTAGCCTCAAGGTTCCCTACAAATACTTTCTTAAAGGCCGAAATGACACAGCTAGTTCAGGTATGTTATTCTTGTCTCTTTTGGCTGTAATGGCACACTATATTTACATCATAATATCTCCCCTCTTTTTGACACTATTTACATCATAATCTCATTTGTAGTGCGATTCCTGTATTTCTTTTATGGTTTTTGTCATAATTCACTTCATGTGGGTCTTGTTCATTTAGCTAACTGCAGTTCCAAATCCAATCACCTGCAGTCTCACATATTGGAGCTTCGTTGCATACCTGAGGCTTTGGCATATTTCGTCACTCCAAAGGCTGTGGATGAAAATTCTCCACTTTTGCAACAACTGCCACACTGGGCTGCTTGTTCAATTACTCATGCTCTTGAGTTTCTTACTCCATCATATAAAGGTCATCCCCGCGTGATGGCCTATGTTCTCAGAGTTTTGGAGTCTTATCCTCCTGGGCGAGTAACCTTTTTCATGCCACAGTTGGTGCAGGCTCTACGATATGATGAAGGGGTGGGTTGTCTCATTTACATCTTAATGCCCAATATGTTCTCCCCACCTCCACCTTTTGGGTGTACTAGTCTTTATCTCATTTACTTATAGGGTAGGTACTTAAAGGGGGTGAACTTGATGGATCGAACCTGCATCAATTATCAATGCATCTGGACAGGAATTTTGTTTATAATTGATTTAGCCTGCACCTACACCTCACAGATGCCTTTTGGTTCTGCAGCAAAACGTCTTTGTAGCTCCTCTGTTCTTGAAGATTTAGGAGGGCCACTGTTTTAGTGGTATTCTGAGGGCAGCCACTTTGTGCATATTGCCAAAGATCGGTTCTTGGAGGTTTAGGGGGGCCACTATTTCAGTGGTTTTCTAAGTGCAGTCACTTTGTGCATATTGCCAAAGGTTAAATCTGTCCTCAATCATCCCCTGCCCATGCCCCCAATGATTGGGGACTAGATGGGTTATGTTATTGTTGTAGTTGATCTTACGTGTGCAATCGGGGTTGTTCGAACCCATTCCCTTTCAAGTTTGGAAGTATAATTTTGATTTTGTGGTGGGTGCAGTTGATCATACGTAACTATTTGTTGCTAAGTCAAACATGTATACAAGGTTGATAAAAAAAACACTTTGAAGGTATCGAAAGTAGCACAAGTCTGATAATTTTAATTTTGTATTGAATCCTGAAAATGCTGAGTGATATATGGTTTTAAGTTATATCACAAATTCAATGGTACTTACCTTAAAGGAAATTTTTAGCTTCATTAATCATATTACGTGAAATATATTTTCAACTTAGATTTTGGTTGTACAGGAGACTGGACTACTGGTAGATTTTTCAACTTATTTTGATTTATTTACTCTAAAAGATACAAATATGACTAGGAAGATGAAGCGATACCCAAGAAAAAAGGATGAATTGTCGAGGAAAATGATAACTTACAGTTGTAACTCAAATTCGTTGTTATTGTGAGTAGGGGCATAAGCTGAGTAATTGTGGGAGGGGGCATAGGCTGACCCAAAGTTTCTGCCCTTCTCTTAATCAGGTTGTTGATGGGTTTTGTTTAGTATAATAATGTGATGGGGAGGTGGCATAGGCTGACCCAAAGTTCTGCCCTTCTCTTAATCAGGTTGTTGATGGGTTTTGTTAAGTATAATAATGTGACAGGGTCAGTCAAAAAGGGATGAACTGTTGAGAAAAAAATGTTTACTTCAGCTATCTCACTAATTCTTTGTTCCTGTGGGTGGGTGCATCATTGTCAACATGAGGGTACAGCATTTTCATTAGTTCTGGTTGTGGACTTTCCTTGGTATCCCATGAAAGGGTCAAGAAATTAGTCTCCACCCTAACTTGACACATGCGCAAGAGGTTATGCGTTGAGGTTCTGTATTGTATGGTAGTAGACTCTATCCTACTTTTTTACTTCTGCTAAGCTGCAGTCAACAGGAAAATTTACACGTGACCTCCTTTCCTTATGGAGACTAGGACTACTATAGTGGTTCCGATAGAAAATATCGTTTTTTTTTTGTACTTTAGATGACTGAATTACAGTTGAATGCAAATGACTAATCACTTGATATTAGGAGGCACTGAAAACACAGTAGTCAGAGCTGTCATTTGTGAGGGATAAATTAGTATGCAAGACGATGACTTCAGACTTCAGTGGAGACTGTGACTTTCTATATCTTTGAAGGATATTCTTTCCATTGAAGCCAATATGATATCTCTTATCCAACAAGACATGAGCTTATCAGAAGCCATGCTCTTTTCACATTTTTCTTGAGTTCAGGTTGGGTTTTGCTTTGCAGAGTACTCCATAAAAGAGTTTATGAATTTGACCTCATTGTAACCAAAAACCTCAGTTCAACCTTCCTACCAACAGTGCTCACATTTACTTTTATATACTCCCTCCATTCCTAAATGATAGTCCACCATGTTTTTACGTGCATTTCTCGAACCAAAATATTAGGTACTTTCGTGCATCATTTTAAAAATTTCTTGACACCAAATTAAAGATCTCAATTTGGGGTGAAATTAAAGATCTCAATGAGACCTTTAATTTGGGGTGAAATTTTAAAAATTATGGACGCAAGTACCTAATATTTTGGTTTGAGAATTGCACGTAAAAACATGGTGGACCATCATTTAGGAATAGAGGGAGTATAACTAAGGTTATCTACCCTTTCGATTTACAATTTAGGTTTATCTGATGGGTAATTTTTCTATTAACAGCGATTAGTGGAAGGTTACTTGCTTAGAGCTGCTCAGAGAAGTGACATATTTGCTCATATTCTCATATGGCATTTACAGGTGGGGAACATTTTGCTTTAGTTGTGTAAGTGAAAATTGGCTGGCTCTGATTTCTTAGTAAATTGATGAAGGCCAATGACTACTTAAGATAGTGTAATTCTTATGTCAAAAATGTTTTAGCTTACAAATAGTGACAACGTGTTTGGCATAAACAGGGTGAGACAGTACCAGAATCGGGAAAAGATGCAGGTTCTGGGACGGTACGTGGATCCCAAAGATTAGAAATCACTATTCACTGCTCTGGATATCTCGTCAATTTAATTTTTTCCTCAATTTTCATTGTTGCCTCTCTTTCATTTGCTTTGTATATAACTTGTGTTGTTCATATGCTAATCTTGTACTGGCTCCAGAGTAATCCATGTTTTCTGCAAACTGTAAACTTTGAACCATGTTAGATGTGCATGTATCACATGTTTCAAGATGGCTGATGTTTCGGAAACCAACTGATTCTGAAACCAATCTGAGGCTTTCCACCTGTTAATTTCTTCAATCTGCATAGTGTCTCAAGTAATAGTATATACGTGGTTGGAGAGTCAAAGTGATGTAAACCATATTGCTTCACGAGCCTTGGTGGAGGGATAATTAAAGCTTTTATGACATTCATCAGTCCTGATCAAGCTCAGGATTTATTTCTATCTTTTATGTTAGAACTCCAAATTGGCTTATTTTGGGGATGCTCCACTGAAAAGTGCTCATAGTTACATGATCATACTCCGTTAGTTGCAGCACAGCTAATTACTCACTTTCCTTAGTTACATCGTCTCATTTGAAAACTTGGCTTTCTAGAAAGTGCTCTTTCTACATTGTAATAATCTGGAATGGTTGGTAAAGACTTCTTTATGAAGCAATCCAGGGGGATGAGGAGCTGATTGGACGTTTAGCCCCTGGTTTGGGAACAAAAACACACCTTAACTAAATAAACGACAGCTAAATAATCAGGGGGAAGCCGGACTAAATAAAAGCAGGGGGAGGTTGTGCTTATATTTAGTCCGGGTGGATTATCCTGCCATTTTTACTTCTCTACCCCAACGCCCCTGCCTCAGTCGGAATCAGGAGAGTTCCGGCATGTTCCTGACTTTACCGGTGAGTTTCGGTACTAGGTACAATCAGTGCGAAAAAAAAATAGAGAGAGATGGAGACTTCCTGGATGCAATAGGTGCGAAAACTGATTTTGATCTGGATTCATACCCTTCCTCCATGGGGGCTTTTTTTTTTTTGAAGGAGATGAGGGAGACTTCCAGCCATCCCCACTTGCACACACACACACACACACACACACACACACACACACACACACACAGAAGGACACGGTGAAAATAGGGTTAGAAACTTTAAAACATGTCCTGCACGTTGGTAGCCAATGTTATCCAATTTTTTTTTGTAAATCATTAACCATTTCTTTTATCAATATAAATAATAGGGTTTTAGTTATGTAAATTAGTAAATTTAATATTCTTAATTTATTTTTTAAAATTATATTAAAATGAAGTATTATAACTTAATTGTGGACAAATATAACAAAACGATTAATTTTTTATTTATATCACTATTTAAATGCATAATCTAATATGGGCATTAACAAGGGCAAAATAGTCACCCGACAGATTTTTACATCATCCACCCTCCTTATCCTCCCTTTTTTATCCCTCATCTAAACCATGTACTATTTAATCCCCCCTTCTTAACTGTCACATCAATGTGGTCCACCATTCTTATTTAATCCCCCGACTATTTTATCCCTCTTACTATTTAATCTCTCTGAAACCAATATGTCATCCAAACAGGCTCCTTGTTTGGATCGGGTTTTCCCCCGAATTGTGTTTGTGTTGCATGTGCTGTTTTGAACATAATAGATTCAACTGGTCTTGCTTTTTTGAGCAGAAAAGGCCACGACATTACAAGCAAAAGCTCTCAGTAGAAGCAGAAAATTAATGATTCAAATCGCCAGAACAGACAAAATGTTTTTGTCATCTAATGTTGGTCTACAGTCTTTCTATGTTCCAGTATAGGTACCACTAGCAATACTGTCGTGGCATTCATTTCTGAATACATATGATAATTCGACTTACTTCACTCTAATACCTATGTTCCTACGACAGCGAATTGTGATTTTCGTTAATCATATCAAACATCTTCGCTTGTTCTTTTCTTAGAAGTATCTGTCTTGTTCTCGGAATAGTTCGTTTCAAGACCTGTTGCCCGATGTTAGGCAACGAATAATTGATGGATTCACTCCCAGGGCTCTTGGCTTGTTTCACAAAGAGTTTGATTTCTTTGATAAAGTGACGTCAATATCCAGTGTTCTCTTTCCGCTTCCAAAGGAGGAAAGGCGAGCTGGTATTCGAAGGTATTTTTGTATAGTGTATATGTTGTCTAGAACTATGCTATGATGTGTGTTCTGTTGAAGATGGATTTTGATCTTCGTTTTGAAACAGGGAGTTGGAGAAAATTGAAGTGGAAGGAGAATACCTTTACCTACCTACTGCTACTAATAAACTTGTTAGAGGTATTCAAGTTGACAGTGGAATACCCTTACAATCAGCTGCAAAAGTTCCAATCATGATCACATTTAATGTGGTGGATCGAGATGGTGATTGGAATGTTACAAAGCCCCAAGCTTGCATGTTCAAGGTAACCCTGTTTAGTTACTATTTTGTGTTGGAATATTGGATCCTGCTCGGGGAGGTGAATTTGTAATGATTTTGACAGATTTATTTAGTCTATGAGTCTATCTAATTCTTTCCAGTCAAAAAGAAAAGTAAATTCGACAAATATTCCCAGTTTCTTTCTTTCTATTTTCTTTTGGGTTGAATGTGACTATGTTCATATATCTTGTACATGGAATTGAAGGAAAATAGAGCTGTGTTTCTTAAAATTTCATAATGAGACTGACTCCAAGTTTGCAGGGTGAGTCCTCTCAACAGAACAATAAATTTTGATATCCTGAATTATGTAATTCAAAAAAAGGAAGTTGTAATTTCTTATTTCGGAACTATAATTCTTCAAGCTAGTCTCTGTATCTTCTGTTTTATATTTTCTCTGTAGTACTATAACTTAAATAATCCTACCTGAAAAAGTAGCTGATATTGCTAGTTTGGGGAGTAATCTTAACTAGTTTTTGCTCCTACATTGTTTTCAGATCTAGATAAATTGAGTTCTTTCTTTCCCAGGTTGGTGATGATTGTCGTCAAGATCTTCTTGCTTTTCAAGTAATTTCACTCCTAAAAGACATATTTGAAGCGGTTGGAGTGAACCTGTATTTGTTTCCTTATGGAGTTCTTCCCACTGGCCCAAAGAGAGGGATAATTGAGGTAGCTTCTTTTTTGACATCCAAGTGAGAAGTTTGTGCATTTGTGTTTGTGATAGTCTTGATAATTTTGCTGGTTACATCTTGTATTTTGAGTCACACTAATGGCAAGTACAATGTGATTACAACAAAGGCCTTTTTATTGAAATCGCCTCTTTTTGTACATGGGATCCCTTAATGCCTTGTTTCTAATATATTTATTTACTTATAAAAAAAAAAGTACAATGTCTGAAGTTAAGAAGATTATGGCCCCATTTGGTATCACTTATAATCTAACTTATTTAGTTTATTTGCTTAAAAAAATGCTAATGAAGGTTGTTTGTTAAGAATTATGAATAATCACTTCTTTCACTTTTCTAGTTTATTTTGCCTAAAAAAGCTAGATTATTGTAAGCTCCAATCTGAAGTCTTTTCGCTTATTTTAAGTTGTTTAAACATAAATGGACAAAACAATCCTTAAGTGAATAAGTTATTTAGTTGCAACAACTATAGAGGTATTAAGTTGATGAGTCATACGATGAAGTTGTGGGAAAGAGTTATCGAGCATCGATTGAGCATGGTGACTACGGTGTCGGAGAAACAGTTTGGGTTCATGCCTGGGAGATCAACTATGGAAGCTATTTACCTACTAAGGAGATTGGTAGAAAGACACAGATCAACGAGGAAGGATCTCCATATGATTTTTATAGACTTGGAAAAAGGCTTATGATAGGGTGCCTAGAGACATTATATGGTGGGTTCTGGAGAAGAAGGGAGTGACCAGAGGCTATATTGACGTGGTCAGAGACATGTATGAAGGTGCAGTCACTGCCATTAGATCACCAGCAGGAGAAACAAGTGAATTTCCCATCACAGTAGGATTGCACCAAGGGTCAGCCTTGAGCCCGTACCTTTTCGCATTAGTTATGGATGAATTGACTAGGCATATTCAGGAGGATATCCCATGGTGTATGTTGTTTGCAGATGATATTGTCCATGTAGATGAAACGGCTAGCGGTGTTAAGACTAAATTAGAAATTTGGCGGGAAGCATTAGAGTCTAAGGGCTTTCGGATAAGTAGGAGTAAAACTGAGTATATGGTCTGCAAGTTTAGTGATACCAGAAGTGAGTATGAGGAAAGAGTGATGATCCAAGATCGGGGAGATACCAAAAGAGGGACCATTTTAGGTATTTAGGCTCTATTATTAGCCAAGATGGAGAGATTGAAGATGATGTGACACATAGGATCCAAGTGGGGTGGCTTAAGTGGAGAAGCGCTACTGGTGTACTGTGTGACAAGAGGGTACCAACAAAATTGAAAGGAAAATTTTATAGAACTGCCATAAGACCCGGTGATGCTTTTACGGACGTAATGTTGGCCTATTAAGAAGCAACAAGTGAATAAGATAAGTGTAGCAGAAATGAGAATGTTGAGGTGGATGTGTGGTAAGACTAGACATGATAGGATTAGAAATGAAACAATTCGCGAGATGGTGGGTGTAGCACCTATAGAGGAGAAGTTAAGGGAAAATAGGTTAAGGTGGTTTGGGCATGTCTATCGTAGGCCAGCGGATGCAGTAGTTAAGAGAGTGGATATGATAGCTTTGGGTAGAAACGCACAAGGGAGGGGAAGACCCAAATTGACTTTGGATGCGGTAGTACGCAAAGATCTAAGTATACTGGGTTTAAGCGATGAAGTAGCATTTGACAGAGCTCAATGGAGAAAAAGGATTCATGTAGCCGACCCCAATTGATTGGGACATAAGGCTTGGTTTGGTTTGGTTTGGTAAGTGAATAAGTTATTTCTTACTCAAGTTTCATGGGTAATATATACATTTAGGTTATAAAAAGCTACTTAACAGCTTATTTAGGCAAACAACCTATACTTTTTTATATAACTCATAAAAAGCTATAACAAACACTTTTACGACTTATTTTAATTTTTTCAAGCCAATAATCTAAAAAGCTAACTTATAGGTGCTAGTAATTGGGGACAGGCCTATATGTTTTTCTAATGCATTTTTCCATTTTCATTCGATCCCAATCTGGGTAAAATTAACCAAAGAAAGGTTGTTTTTTAAGCTTTTCAATCAATGGTCGACACAGAGGGGAGGATTGCTATATTTTGGTCAGTACATATGTGAGTTTGCAAATAAGGTTGGCAGATAATTATCAAGTTTGTAACATGCTTCAAAACTTGAAAGATTTCCAATTATTTTCTTCCTTGAACTCGAGCTTTGTCAGAGTTGATAGAGTTGGTGATTTTAGGTGAACGAATGTTGGACATGTTTTTCTTTTTGTCAATTTTGTTTATTTTGGTACCATGGCTTGGGTAACTTCTATGGTTCAATCTTGTCTGGGTTCAGAAGGCTTTGTTTTAGTTCAACTTCAACCTTTTCTGCTGTATGGTTTTGGACAAATTGCTTCAAGTTTTGAGTAAATCTCATTCCAATGATAATGGTGGTTGCTTTTTATTAATAGTTGGCTTGGCTTTAAGATCAATCAGTGACACCCAGAATTAGAGAAATGCTTTGGCAGTGCCAACAGCAGTTTTCTTTTGATTTGTTAGACTCAATGTTTATGAACTTGCAGATTCTATCTTAACTCGTGAAAAAATCTATGGACTCTTGGTCAAGGTCCAATGCCATGCTCGTCTATTCAACGATCGCGGCCATTGGGCTACCATTAAAGATTTAAATTTACGAAATATAGGGAGTTTTTGCTTTATCTGTTGCAACATATCCTTCTTCCTTTCCAAGGCAAGGAAAAAATCTTGTCTGGGTTCAGAAGGCTTTGTTTTAGTTCAACTTCAACCTTTTCTGCTGTATGGTTTTGGACAAATTGCTTCAAGTTTTGAGTAAATCTCATTCCAATGATAATGGTGGTTGCTTTTTATTAATAGTTGGCTTGGCTTTAAGATCAATCAGTGACACCCAGAATTAGAGAAATGCTTTGGCAGTGCCAACAGCAGTTTTCTTTTGATTTGTTAGACTCAATGTTTATGAACTTGCAGATTCTATCTTAACTCGTGAAAAAATCTATGGACTCTTGGTCAAGGTCCAATGCCATGCTCGTCTATTCAACGATCGCGGCCATTGGGCTACCATTAAAGATTTAAATTTACGAAATATAGGGAGTTTTTGCTTTATCTGTTGCAACATATCCTTCTTCCTTTCCAAGGTAAGGAAAAAATTCATCACCTCTTGCTCAAAACAATTTGATCAAGACTTTTTCCCTTGAATGTCCCATATCCATCCAGTCAAAATATGCAACTTAAAAGCACTGTTACATGTGTTTCATTATGCTACCAATGGTTATAAACAGTTTCCACAAGTCATACAAACCTATAAGTTTGCTGTGTCTTTTTGGAACATGTTCAAGGGAATATCAATATTTACTGCATATTTTCTGGTAGGGAAAAGTCTATTATTGTATTTGTATTCTTATCTTGATACAGTTAGGCATTCTATTCTGCAGGTTGTGCCTGATTCCCAGAGCAGAAGTCAGATGGGTGAAACTACTGACGGTGGTCTATATGAGATTTTTCAACAGGACTATGGGCCAGTTGGGTCTCCAAGCTTTGAAGCTGCTCGTCAGAATTTCATAATTAGCAGTGCCGGTTATGCAGTTGCCAGCCTTCTGCTTCAACCGAAAGACAGACACAACGGAAATCTTTTGTTTGACAAGTATGCTTTATCTGTTTTCGCATGATTATTTTCTCTTAAATATTTAACTAGTATGGCCAAGGGAGACATCATCATCGGTGTCAATGTGAAATTCTAACTTTTCTCTTTTTCATCTTATTCCACATTAACTTCAAGATGATATTCATCATTTGTGAAGTTAAAATGCTCAACTTGCCTGGAATGTATATGATTTTGAAAGTTCCGGGAAATTTGGCTTTACTCCAAATTTTGCAGGAAATAATGTGAATATATATGTCTTTGCAGTGTGGGTAGACTTGTTCATATTGATTTTGGTTTTATCCTGGAAACTTCACCGGGTGGAAATATGCATTTCGAAAGCGCCCACTTTAAGCTCAGTCACGAGATGACTCAGTTACTCGACCCATCTGGGGTGATGAAAAGTGACTCTTGGTACCAGTTTGTCAGGTATTGAAACACCTCTCTCTCTCTCTCTCTCTCTCTCTCTCTCTCTCTCTGTTTTTTTTGTTTTGTCTTCCACTTTCTCTGCGACAAAGCTTTGGTAACACGATGAAATCTTTCGGTCATGTCCACAGCTTGTGTGTGAAGGGTTACCTCGCTGCCCGTCGCTACATGGATGGAATTATCAACACTGTACTGTTGATGATAGACAGTGGATTGCCTTGCTTCAGCAGGGGGGACCCGATTGGAAATCTCCGAAAGAGATTTCATCCGGAAATGAGTGAACGTGAGGCGGCCATTTTCATGATCCGCACGTGCACTGACGCTTATAACAAGTGGACCACCACTGGGTACGACCTGATACAGTATTTGCAGCAGGGCATCGAGAAATAAACGTACTTTTAGAGGTTGGTCTTCAAGATGTATATGATTACACGCGATGATTTTTTCCATGGGGGATCATCACTATGCACTGATTAAAGAGGGGTGAAATCGGCTAATCAGAAATGAGTTTTTTGTAACTCTGCAGAGGGATTCCTTGTGAGGTTTGTAAAAAATTTACAATTTGTAGCTCCTTCGTACTAGATCAATGAGATTCTTGTTCTACTGGAATGCAGTGTTTCTCTTTGGGACCTGTTTGTGTGCATAGAATTCATTGGAGTATTAATCGTTTTCCCAGAAATTTTGGACAGGGATTACATGCTATAACTCATGTTAACAGGCTGTCAGCTTTAAGGCCAGTCTGGCTCACGAAATAATAGCACTGAAAAAATGTGCTTATTTAAGTTTTTGGGGGCTGCCAGCCGTTGTGATTGTGAAATGTGATGTGCTCAAGTTTAAGGTTGAGCATTCATGAGATATGAGTGTAATTGTTTCGAGGTTTGATTTTCACTGTTTTATTTTTTTTGAAATACCGTAGTTAAATTACCTTATTTTTTCTCAGCAAAATTACCAGTTGTAGTTGGCGACTCCAGTCAATCAAATGCATGGCAATACATGATGCCTACTAATTGAGTTACTAGTCCGCTTGCTAAAATTACCCTCTCTGGAAAATATAAAGATGGTAATTTCATATAAACATTGTCAACTAATGGAGGAGTGATTTGGATAAAAGAGGTACGGTAAAATCATCTTTAAATATATTTGCTCATGCTTGTTCTTCCTTTAAAGGCTGGAAAAACTTCCTAGAGTCGTAATGGCACTCTTCATTTTGGTCTTTGTTCATTGTTGGCGTTGTTCTTTTGACGATGCCCCATTATTGGTTTCTTTGTCACATGCTCACAGTCAGAGTCAGTTTTTGGCCTGATCGTTGTGGTAGAGGTTTGTTGTAGTGGAACCATTGGCGGTAGCTTATCGACTTCAAATTGCATCATCTCTTGCTTAGGACCTTGTATTTTTTTTATGTGGCGTCTTCTGTGTCCTTCAATGCTTGACTCTTTATGTGTTTTTTTATTGTTTGATGTACTTGTTACTTCTGGTAGTGAGCGTGTTTGTTGTAATTTTCATACTATCGATGAAATTCTTGCTATTTTCAGAAAGAAAAAAAAGACCTGTAAGAGAGAATGTTAAGGTTCCACATTTTATTGAGGTCATGCTGACAGTTTTATTCGTTGTTGTAAAATGTTACTGCACTGGAAAAGAATTTGTTGCTAATGTGAAAAATTACAAACAATTATCCTAAACAAGTTCTTACCGAAACCTACATTTTCATATTATTTCATCGGGTCCTCATATTCTGTTTCAAAATCCCGAGGTTCATCTTAATACCCAAAAGTTTACACGATTGAGGTTATTTTTATTTTTATTTTCCAAAAAAAAAAAAGAAGGAAAATGACCATTGACGGAAAGACCATATGACACGCGGTCACTTGGCTCTATTGAGTAGTAAAATTTTGCTAAAAAGGGCCTAATTGCAATGACATATGTGGAGTTTCAAATATTTGACTCCCGTCCATGACATAGGACCTAATTGAAATGACACAAGAAGCAATCACATTACCCTTTATATGGTGAAAAAAAGTACTCCATGAAAAGTCTGGGGAAATGACTTTCAGATAAAACTCTGGGCACAACTGTATCTGATACCGTCTAATGTATATATGTAGGCCCACGTGCATCGAACGGCTCTGGATATAGTTGTGTTTAGAACTGTGTTTTGTAGTTGGGTTCGTAACATTGCTTAAAAAAATATTATCAAGGACTTAACATTTTTAAAATGGCAAAAAAAAAAGGGATTAAAGACAACATATGGAAAATAAATGCATGGACAGTGGTGGTTAACTTGTAGTTGTTGGTACCCTAAATGATACTCTTTTTGTCCCATATTGTTGGGCCCTTTTTTCAAGTTCTTGGAGAATTGTTTTAATTTCGTAATCTATAATGCTTTTTGTCATTTTAAGAACTTTGTTTAATAAAACTAATTGAGGTCTATTAAACAAGATTCATATTGAATATAAAAATAATAATAAATTAAAATTATTGACAATTCTTTGAGACACTCAAAAAAAAAAAAAAGAGGCCCAACAATATGGAGAGGGAATAGTTAAATTTGAGTTGCCTAGTAATAAAAAACAATGGAAAAGGTTTTGACCAAAGATGCAAAAAGGGTAAAAGAAAAATGCAAACTCCACATCCCAAATATCCAAATCAAGAGCTGAGGTTTGCAAACAAAATCTAAGTACACGGATGTGACAAAATTAAATAATCATAATACTTCATGAATTCTATCATAATGAATACTCCTATACAAGAACTTTTGAAACACTTTTTAAAAATTTACTATAACGAAAAAAATGGTTCAGGACAAAAAAAAAATTAAAATTTTAATTTATAAACTTTTTTTCAAGTTTGATTTGCATGAGCTCGAAAAGTCAAATATTATGAATTTAAAATATAAAAAAGAACAACCGACAACAAAATTTAATTCCCCAAAATGAAAAGGGAATCGATAATCGGACTCCAAAAATTGATGGAGGCGTTCCAAGCTACAGTGATTTTCCAAAACCACCCTTTCGCAAGTTCCAATTTTACTTCAGGCACTCCTAAATTTTTTTACTTGTCTGCTCTTCTCTTCTGCCTATTTTGTTAATGGAAGAAGAAAAAATAGACACATAAACAAACTCTAGCTTGTAGTAAAAACTCTATTGTGAATTGGGTGCTGTAAATTGAGGATTCAAGCTCGGAAGGTAATTTTTTTTACTTCTTTGCTTATGATTTTGTCTGGACTAAGTTATGATTGGGTGGGTTTTGTGTATTTTAAGAGGGGCATGGTTCGGATAAAAAATTTACCATTTGGACTGCTAATGTAATGTTAATTGCTTCTATCTTTTTCTGTTTGGAGTGCCTTAGTAAATAATGAGATAATTTGGGAGTGGGCCTCAAGTAATTTTTATATTTTCAAAAGGGTAATTTTGTAACTTCATTACATTTTGGAGTGCCTACATAAAAAAAAAGAGCTCTAAAATCAGCTCCCAATGAAAATGATTAAAGTCCAACATTACACGTATACACTCACCCTTTTAACCTCAAAATCGATTTCCGCTCCACAATTAGGGTGAACTCCTTGATTTATGGAAACAAACAAGTTGATTAATTTGACCTAATCCACCGTGATCAGTCTAATTATTTTGACCTTATCCACCCTAATCAGTCTAATTATTCAATAGCTCGGAAGCAACTCCACGCGGTACTCCGGATCACTCAAACACCATATATTTTTCAGGGACTCGCTAAATATATAAATCCCTTATAAATGTGTTATTTTGCATTGATTCGGAGTACTGCGTGGGGGTGCTCTCGAATTACTGCATTATTACTCAAATACTATTTAAATGCTCCTTGGGTGGCTTAATCTTCTCACAAACAAAATCTCCATGTCCAAAACATCATCCATGAGAACATAAAACATCTTTTTCTCTATCTCCCCCTCCCCAATCTCTCTCTCTCTCTCTCTCTCTCTCTCTCTCTCTCTCTCTCTCTCTCTCTCTCTCTCTCTCTCTCTCTCTAGCATGGCTGGCAGGAAGCATGAGGAAAATGGATTTTCAGGGGAAACCCTGAAACCAATGCCGGTATTTGATCCTTCTGCGCCGGCAAAGCCGAAACGAAACAAGTTTGCTATCGCTTGTGCCATTTTAGCTTCGATGACTTCCGTCCTATTGGGTTATGGTAACTAAAAGTTTCATACAACTCTGTCTTTATAGCATTGTGAAAATTTTAATCTATTTTCATGGTCTTCTTTTTTTTTTTTTTTTTCCCCTAATTTGTCTTGGGATTTCGTGTTTGTTGTTATTTTTCCGTCAGCCTATCTTCGATCGGACGTTGTAATTTGATGAATTCGTTTCCTTTTTGTGTTTCCAAAAACAATCACAATGACAAATATGATCGAAAAACCAATGCATTCGTATAGTTTCGATCCATTGTCATGCCAAAATAGTTTTTTGAAAACTCAAAATCGACTTTTTTGTGCTTTCGATCCTTGTAACTCTGTCTTTATTGGGTTATGGTAACTAAAATTTTCATATAATTCTGTCTTTATTGTATTGTGAAATTTTTATATTTTTTTTCTCGTAAATGAGTTCTTCTTGTTCTCTCTGTTTTTTTTTTTTTTTCCTTTTCTAATTTGTCTTGGGATTTCTGGTTCTTTGTTATTTTTCGTAAGCCTATCTTTGGTTGTTTGTAATTTGATGAAGTTGTTTCCTTTTTCATCTTTCCATAAACAGTCACAATGACGAATTTAATTGAAAAAAAGATACATTCACATAGTTTCGATTCATTGTTGTGCCAAAATAGTTTTTTGGAATCTTAAAATCGGTTGTTTTGCGCTTTCGATCCGTTATGATCATAGTCACTTTTTATAAAATTGGATTTTATAAAAAGTAAAAATTGACCATATGGTAATGAAAGATGTTGATTTTATTGGTTTTTAAACATAAGTTCTAAGCCATTAATTTCAAATTCTAAACGATTTGAAATCTCATGTAACTAGCAAATCATTATTTGCTTTCTCAGAAATTTAACCCAAAGCAAAAAACAAAATTATTATTTTTTTTAACAGTATTAATTAATTGGTGTGATGATTTTGTAGATATTGGGGTAATGAGCGGAGCAGGGATCTTCATTAAAGAAGACCTCAAAATCTCAGACGTCCAGCTAGAAGTCCTGATGGGTGTCCTCAACCTCTACTCCCTCTTCGGCTCCTTCGCCGCCGGCCGTACCTCGGATTGGATAGGCCGCCGTTACACCATCGTGTTCGCCTCCGCCATCTTCTTCGCCGGAGCTCTACTCATGGGTTTCGCCACCAACTACGCATTTCTCATGGTCGGGCGGTTTGTGGCCGGAATAGCTGTTGGGTATGCCTTGATGATCGCTCCGGTGTATGTGGCCGAGTTGTCCCCTGCGTCTACTCGTGGCTTTCTTACGTCCTTTGCGGAAGTGTTTATAAACGTCGGTACGTACGTAGTAATTTTGCTTAATCTTTGGGAGACCAAACAAGAATGTTCCGACACATATTCGTACATAATGTGCTGAGTTGTGTTTGATGTATATGAATATTGGGATTAATTACATCCGTTCATACATATCGAACCATTCTAAGTACATTATGTCAGTCTCATGCTCGGTCTTAAAATTTTCGGGGCCCTAAGCACAAAATCAATTTGGAGTCCTTCACATTTAAAGTAGCACTACAGTCCAAAAGATACAAATTATCCAAAACAAAACACTTACAAGAATTTGAGTATCGAAGTCGCAAAAATTAATTAACATTACAATAATTAATAAGTCTTGCATTTTTTAGAGACAAATAAATCAATTAAACTTACATAATCTAGTTTTGCTGCAAAATACAAGTACAAGTAAATAAATAAATAAAAATCCACACCTGGTTGAATAAGAAAACCTAGCTATGGGCGAAAGAAAGCTTAGATTGAAATTAAAAATGATTTGCTACAGCTACTTTGCCCAATGTTATATGTTGACCCTCAGAGCTCCTTAGTTCTAATAATCTTACCGGCTTAGGCCTAGACTGGGACTGGTCAGTCCACACCTACTTTCAAATGTTATGTCCCAAAGTAGTTATTGGATACCTATAAAAAGCCAAGCTTTGGAAAGCTACAATACACATTCATATTTGAATATGTATTATATACAAACCCCTATTTGGGTGGTACAATATACACCTTAAAAATATTACAAATTTTTAGTAAAAATGTTACAATTTTTGCTAAAAATTTACAAGAAGCAAATATTATGATTTCTAATGAAAATGTTATAAACCCTACTGCTAAATTGTGGATTAAAAATTAATTTTAGTCTTCTTTTTTCCTTTTTTTAGTAGAGTAGACATTTTAATGATCGTGACATAGACGTCGATACAAATTCAACCTATTTATTTAATTTGCGATGGAGCATTACTTTTCTGTAATTTCCTAACATATACGTATTATTTTTCTTTAATATTCCAAATTTCAGGCATATTACTTGGCTACGTATCAAACGTCGCCTTCTCAAAGCTCCCAATCCACCTCGGTTGGCGCTTCATGCTCGGCGTCGGCGCTGTCCCCTCCGTCTTCATCGCCGTAGCTATCATCGTCATGCCCGAGTCCCCTCGCTGGCTCGTTCTACAAGGCCGCCTAGGCGACGCCAAAAAAGTCCTCGACAAAACCTCCGACTCCAAACAAGAAGCCCAAGATCGTCTCGCCGACATCAAGGAAGCCGCCGGCATCCCGCCTGATTGCAACGACGACGTCGTTCCCGTCCCCAAACGCAGCCACGGCGAAGGCGTCTGGAAAGAGCTCCTCATCCGCCCCAAACCAGCTGTACTACACATACTAATAGCCGGCGTTGGACTTCAGTTTTTTCAACAAGCGTCGGGGATAGACGCCGTCGTCTTGTACAGCCCTAGAATATTCGAGAAAGCAGGTATAACGAATAAATCGAAGCTGTTACTCGCGACCGTGGCCGTTGGATTCGTTAAACTTGTGAGTATTCTCGTGGCCACCTTCTTCATCGATCGGATCGGGCGAAGAAAGCTACTGTTGAGCAGTATCGGAGGAATGATCGTGTCGTTAGCGGTTCTGGCGATAAGTCTGACGATAGTCGATCACTTCAAGGAGGCAAAGTTGATGTGGGCAGTTGCTCTGGCGATCGTGTCGGTTTTGACGTACGTGTCCACGTTCTCCCTCGGGATGGGCCCCGTCGGTTGGGTTTACCTCGCCGAGGTTTTTCCGTTGAGGCTGCGGGCCCAGGGGACCGGCATGGGTGTGGCTATGCAGCGCGTGATGAGCGGCGTTATATCCATGACGTTTCTCTCTCTGTCCAAGGCCGTCACGATCGGCGGGGCTTTTTTCATATTCATGGCAATGGCGATGATCGGTTGTTTGTTCATTTACACGTTGCTCCCCGAAACACAGGGTAAGACCCTCGAGGAATTGCAGGACTTGTTCGGCACGTTCTTCAAGTGGAGGTTGACGATGAGAGAATTGGAGAAGAATAAGCCGTTTAACAGTGACGATGGTAACGGTAATGGACAAGTTCAGTTAGGAGAGAGACATGGCTGATGGAGAACGTGGCCTTAATCTTGTAAATAAATAAATAATATCATGAGATAAAAATGGAGAATTACCCTATTAAATATGCTACGTCTCCGACTATTTTGGCTTCAAACATTTACAACTCTCTCGTATATATGTGAGGTGAGGCTCACACGCAATTACGGGTATAAGTCACACGTATATGTGAAGGGATTGTAAATGATTTGAGCCAAAATAGTTCTACAAAAAAGAAAGAGGGAGAAAATGTGTTTTGGAGAGTATCAGTGTGTGGATGGAGAGAGAGTGTAAAAAAGATATGACAATTCATGTGTGTTACGTACCACAATTTCATGTTACCATTGAATTGCAAAATAAAAACAAAAAGTGGCTTTGGTTTGGTATTTGTAGTTTCCTTGAATTTTTTTTCGTTGTCTTCTCATTACTTATACTTCATGAGCTCTATCATATCAAAATGAGTATAAAAGCATTTAATTGAGACCCTTACTTATTAAACAAAGTTTCATATTTCTATTCATGACCAACAAAAGTTTTATATCCAACAAGTTAACCCTCCCATCTTGTCTTCCGATGAATGAGCCAGTGTTTTGTACTCGTACCCGTGTGCGTTCAATTAGTGATTTAAGTGTTGACCTTTCTTATTCGTTTTCTTCAAACATTTTGTCATTATGTCAACCCTCACAAACCATTGTGTACTTATATTATGAGAGAGAGAGAGAGAGAGTTCTTTCTGCCAGCGGTGGAAACAAATGTTTTTTCCAAATCAATCACATCAGTCCATGTGATTAAGTACTATACAATTACATTGACAACACAATCACACAGACCGCCGTAATTGATTTGGAGGAAATATTTGTTTCCGCCGGCGGTTGAAATAATGTTTTCTCATATTATAAGTACTTATATGCATACATCGGATAATCTTCTCAACTCCACTTGAATTATTGGCTTAATTTTCTCATCATTGAACTCCCATATTTGAGACACCCCCAATTATCAATAACTTGACTTTAAACTCAAAACATTAACCATGTGTAATATTTTTACGATACACAATTTATTAGTTTACATGAGTGTTTGTTTTAAAAGAGAAGATAAAGAGAATACTAACAATGGTTATCGAATGAAGTTTGCCACTAGATGAAACATATTGGTTGGGTATGAATTTATATATTTATGCTTAACAAAGTATTACAAAATGGAGTATAAATTACATGTTTTTGGTTGGGAGATCATGTGGTACCTAAAAATCTTCAATTTGGATCCGGATCCTCTATGAGGATCTTGTGAGGCTTTTCTTCTGGGAGTGACAACACATAGGTAAAAAAATCCAACGGTTGTCAACATGGCACTCCTGTTTTTAAATTCAAACAAGGTCGTTTGGAAGGAAAACTCAAACGGAGAAAAAACAGTCTTTCTTCTTCAAGTCAGTCAAACAAAATAAGAAACCCAAAATCTCATTCCAAGAAACAGACATGGATGCTTTTCTGTTTCTTCACTCACACCGCAGCCCATCATGCATATGTATTTCTAAAATGGAGGTTAACTATGAACTATAGATTGAGACATAGTTTGTGTTCTTATAATATTGTTTTCACTTTCTCTCTCTACAGTTGCAACTCTCTTCTCTCTTTTCATCCAGATTTTGAGTTTTCATTTATTGAGATTAGTTCTCAGTGGTTTAATCCAAGGTCATGAACAAAACCCTCAATCCCTTGTATGAGGAAAAAGATAGATTTTTCATATGAATTAGCATAAATTACATGTTTTTGGTTGGGAGATCATGCGGTACCTAAGAATCTTTAATTTGGATCTGGATCCTCTATGAGAATTTTCCTGTGAGGATCTTGTGAGGCTTTTCTTGTGGGAGTGACAACACATAGGTGAAAAAAATCCAACGGTTGTCAACATGGCACTTCTGTTTTTAAATCAATAATGATACATACCCTAAAACATTTACCCATAATTTATCCCAAAAGCAAAAGAGGGACCCACCAACCCACACATCTCATTAGTATTTTTTTTCCCTTTCTTTCAGCAGGCACAACCCTCCTCTCTCTCTCTCTCTTCCTTGAAGCAAACCTTCACAGGGGAAAGGAAACCCAGAATAAGAAAAGCACCAAACGTAAATAATTTTGCACCCTCAAGCAATGTGAACTTCTCAATTGCCACAAAACATGTACCAAGGAGTAATCCGTCTTCTATGAGTTCAAGAACAAAACAAGCTTACAATAAGTTTCAGAAATTATGTGTATTTTGATTTTGTTTTTGGAGGAACACACTTGCACTTTGCCCTATGGCCATTCAAATTCCACCATCTACTTCAGACAATTTTATTGACTGCATACTTTCCATCAAGAAGCTAAACTTTATAGAAAAATCCCAAATCAAATCCCCAAAACTAAAAAAACCCTAACTCTAAAATTGCCAAAATTCCTCTGCAATCTCTATGTAGCTTATGAATTGGCCATCAAAGTTCACTCCGGAGACTATCTTTTGGGTTGGAGATGACGAAAGGAGAGAGATTTATTGAATGAGAGAAGATGAATGAAAGATAGATTTTGTTGTTGTTGGCATTGCAATACTTCATTGTTCAACTTTGGCCAAAAAGAACAAGTCATCATTCTCAGGGTTAGCTACTGAACTTTTCGCTGGCGGCAAGAAGCCAAACCGCTTGGCAGTGGCATGAGGATCGGACATGGTTTCTTCTTCGGGTTTCCTTTCCCCCTGTGCTTTGAAAGGGTTGTGCCTCAAAGGGAAGAGAGAAACGAGTGTTGTGCAGGCTAAAGGAAGGGGAAAAATTTGCTAACAAGATGGGTGGGTTGGTGGGTCCTATTTTGCTTTCGGGTAAATTATGGGTAAATGTTTCGGGGTATGTATTATTATAAACGAAGTCGTTTGGAAGGAAAACTCAAACGGAGAAAAAACAGTCTCTCTTCTTCAAGTCAGTCAAACAAAATAAGAAACCCAAAATTCCATTCCAAGAAACAGACATGGATGCTTTTCTGTTTCTTCACTCACATCGCAGCCCGTCATACATATATATTTCTAAAATGGAGGTCAACTATGAACTATATATTGAGACATAATTTGTGTTCTTATAATATTGTTTCCACTTTCTCTCTCTACAGTTGCAACTCTCTTCTCTCTCTTCATCTAGATTTTGAGTTTTCATTTATTGAGATTAGTTCTCAGTGGTTTAATCCAAGGTCATGAATAAAACCCTCAATCCCTTGTATGAGGAAAAAAATAGATTTTTCATATGAATTAGCAAAAATTAGGGCCCGATTTTAGAGATTCAATTTCTTGGCAACTCTCTAGTATCATACTGAAATAGCTCTAATTTTAGTCAAATATTGATGCAAATCTCTGATTACCAATTTGAGGATTTTGGTCTAAGTGTGAAGGTGAAACCTAGGACTTAGAGAGAGACGAGTAAAGCCATAATAGGGTAATGTCAAGAAATTTTTTGTTTTCTCTCCGTTTGCTTTTTCTTTTCAATACAGTACCGTTTGGATCTAAAAATAGGAGTGCCATCTTGACCACCGTTGAATTTTTTCACCTATATATCGTCACTCCCACAAGAAAAGCCTCACAAGATCCTCACAGGAAAATCCTCATAGAGGATCCGGATCCCTTCAATTTACATAAAGTCTCGTCTTACCTGTAAATTACTGGCATATAGGGCTGCAAACGAACCGAGCTGCTTGCGGCTCGGCTTGTTAAAGCTCGGCTTGGCTCGGCTCAATTCGATAAGTAAACGAGCCGAGCTGAGCTCGATTTTCAATCTTGTTTAGTTAATGAGCTCACTAAAGCTTGGCTCGGCTCACAAAACCTCGGCTTGATTGCATAGACCCGGCTCGTTAAGTAAATTACCCTGGCTCGACTCGATAAGGTCTTGGCTCGTTTATGACCAAGCCGAGCTCAAACTCGATTTTTCAGTTCGTTTACTTAACGGGCCAAGCTCGAAAACTAAAAATTTGAGTGTGCATATTTATGACCTTGACATCATGTGGTACCAAAAAAATTCAAATTTACATAAAAATCAAACTGTTAAATATATGAGAAATTTTTCAGTATCGAGAGGGCACCACCTGGCATCTTAAAATATTTGTGTACGGTTAAGATGCGCGCCCTGCACCACGTGGCGTACTCGCTCAACTCTAAAAAAATTAGAGACAAATTTCTCTGGATATGGTAAATTAGAAGTTGAGTCGTATTAGGAGAGTTGATTTTGTTTAGGAAAGTTGATTTTGTTGTTAATTTTGAAGTCATGTGAGTCATAAATCCAAATTGGATTTTTATACAGTCCGCCCATTGGGCGTATGCTACGCACGGAACAAAGCCAGACTTTTGGTAGGATTGTTTTAATTGTTTGGAAAGACTTTTACTCTTACGGTAAATGACCATAATGGCCTCATTCATTCATTGGGGCAAAAAGCACTATGCATGTGCCATACTGTCCCATTTTGGTTGCTATATTATGCAGTAAGTATTTTTTTGGCCTATTTTATGTCTTGCAAAAATAATTCAAACTCCGAGATTTTCTTAAAATATTTGTCTATAAATACTTATAAAAATTTATCTAAATCTGATACTGTTGAAGTTTTTTTTTCGGAATTTGTAGGGCGCTCAATGAATTCTAAAAAAAAAACCATCGATATCGGATTGAGTTAAATTTTTATATGAACCCATAAAACACATTCTAAGAAAAATGACCGATTTAAATCATCTTTGCAAGATCCGAAAAAACCCAAAAAAATTAATAAATTATTAATTTGAAATTAAGTGGTTCGCCATACGAAATACAAAATATTATGAAAAAGCCGGGCTTAATTACTTCGGTTCCCTCAAAGATAATTCAAACTGTGAGTTTTTCTTAAAATATTTTTATATGGGTACCTGAAAAAATTAGCTTAATCCGACATTGGTAAAGAGTTTCAAAATTCATAAAGCGCCCCAGATTAAACTTGTTAAACCCAAAATAATGGAGTTCGAGTTTTGTTCTTTATTATTGAGGTACGAACATGTGGTGCCTACCCGACAGGCGACACCCATATTGCTCCCATAAACGAGATAATTTCTACTGACAAAAAAAAAAAACTTCAAATGATGATTGATGAGCCGAGGTTTTATACCAAAGGATTCTTGATACTAAATTCATTCGACAAGGGTTTTTTCAGTATTCATAGGGTTCAAAATTCGTAGGGCGCTGTATGAATTCTAAAAAAGTCCTTATCAATGTCAGATTGAGCTAAGTTTTTTCAGGTACCTATATAAAAACATTCTATGAATAACACACGATTTAAATCATTTTTTAGAGACCCAAAATAATTGAGCTCGACATTTTCACAATTTGTAAGGCGAACCACTTAATTTCAAATTAATAATTTACTACTATTTTCAGGGTGTGTTCTTCAACAGATTTTTGGGACATAAAATCTCACATTTTATAACACTCCAATCGCAACACATGAAATGTAAAAGTGATTTTATGAGATTTTCATAAAATCCTCCTAAAATCTATTGGAAAACCATTACATTTTATTAGTTGGGAAAACAACTTCATTTTATCACCCCTCCATAAAATGTTCATTTTATGAGATTTTCATTAAATGCACCTAAAATCTATAGGAGAACAAGACCTCAAATTATGAAAAGATGATTTAAATCGATCATTTCTCTTAGAATGTACTATTTTTATGGGTTCCTATAAAAAATGAACTCAATATTATATCGCAAGGTCTTTTTTCAAGTTTAATAGTGTCAGGACCCGTATTTTTACATAATTTTTCCTGAATAATAGTGGGTAAACGTGAGGAAAAACTTAGTTAAATGGGTCAATGTGGGAGCATTAGATTGCATTTGGGTCTTTTTAAAACATGTTTGAAGCTTGAGGGGTGTAAGTGTTAAGTGGGAGGTGTATGTACACATGTGTGTATACAAATATGAATAAAATCACTCATTTTACCCATCTTCCACAGCTGCCCCTCTTTCTCTCTCTCCCTCTCTCAAGTTTCCTCCATTGCTACACCTCGAAGCTCCAAAATTCACCAAGCCTTCAAGTCCCCTTCAAGAGCCACACCTAAAATCACCTCCTCTACGCGTATTAAAGCTTGTATTGCATTCGTTTCGCACCAAAAGCTCATATTTCGGGTTGGAGCTCATTGGAGGCTAGGGCTTTCATTTTCTCACTCATTTCAAGCTCAAATCTTGAGGTAGGAAGACAAATTCTACTCCCTCTAGTTGTATCTATGTGATGTGGAGCATATATCTTGTTCTTGTTGCTCAAATCCATCTAATTCATCATTTGCTCTCAAATGAGTTTGTTTGAGCTTGATTTTGTGATCTATTTGATGCAATTGATTATTTATTTACCCTCCTTTGATGTCCATTAGTTGCTCCACATATCCAATCGGAAGCTACAACCTCGAATCACGCGATTTAGGGTTCCGATCGTTACCTCTTCTGATCGTTACCGTTTCCAATCGTTACCATCGATGGTCGCTGGCTATTTAGGGTTTCGATTTCGTCGGAAGCTTCATCGTCGCTCCTAGGCTTGTGGCTACCGCGCGCGCGAGAGAGAGAGAGAGAGAGAGAGAGAGAGAGAGAGAGAGAGAGAGAGAGAATAAAATATGGGATGTCGATGAACAATACCATGGTATTTTTACCTAGGTACTGTTCAAATATGGATGGGGCACAGTGATTTACCCAACCTGCTAGACCTCCATTTTTTTCTTTTTCTTCTCTATTCTGCCAAGAAAGGAGGGTTTGCCCAACCTGATGCAGTTGCTCTAAGAGCATCCCTGACAACTTGGGGTAAATTTTTGGCCAAAAAACCTTTTTTTACAGTGCATATAGCTAACTTGTCTCTTTCAACACTCCAACAACACTACCCATTTTACCTTATCTCTTAATAAAATAATATTTTTTTCCTTTAAAAAATATATACACACAGTATATATATATATATAGAGTTTCGATCTAATCCGGGATTCCCAGATCCGAGACTCCACATTCCCGATATTTTTTTTGAAAATCGGAGGGTTTGCCCAACGACTCGGATTTTCCAAAAATAATTTTTAAAAGCATCAAAACACCAAAAAAACCAACAATCCGGGATCCAGATTGGATAATTGGCGTGTATATATATATATATATATATTCACACCTCCCCGAAAATAAGAAAAACATCACTTTTTTTTGTGTCGCAAATTATTTTTGAAAAATCCGAGCCGTCCAATGTGTTCAGAAGGTGTTTTCAAGGGTTCACACAAGAGATCTTCAAAAAAAAATACCGGGAAGGGCTTGATCCAAGCAGTTTTCACAAAACTGTATTTTCCCAAAATAATTTGCAACACAAAAAAACACCCCAAATGCTCTAATCTGGGATCCCGATTAGAACCGTGGGGTATATATATAGGTTCCATTTCTAGTCTGGACTCCGGACCTCCGTGATCCAAGCATTTTTTTTACGATCCGATCCCTCGAATGTGTTCAGAAGGTGTTTTCAAGGATTTACGCGAAAAATCTTCAAAAAAAATTACCAGGAAGGACTTGATCCAAGCAATTTTCGCAAAACTATAAAAATACAGTTTTTGCAAAAAATTGCTTGGATCAAGCCCTTCCCGATATTCTTTTTGAAGATTTCCCTTCTCGACCATTGAAAACACCTTCTAAAAACATTGGACAGTTCGGATTTTTCAAAAATAATTTGCGAAACAAAAAAATATATATTTTTTCTTATTCTCGAGAGGGTTTGGACTAGAAGATTTCCTATATATATATATATATATATATATATATATATATATATATATATATATATATATATATATATATATATATATACAACCAGTGTATATATGGCTAGAAATCAAGATTGGTACACCCAGTGAAGGTCGTCGTCGCTGGTACAACCAATGTATATATCGATCGTCTTCTTCGCTGATCGTGTCAAAATCAAAATTATTTATAACCCGTAAAATGTGAAAAAATGGATTTATTAGTAAAGTGGGAGTACGGGTGTCGAACCACAAGGACTAAGTGTTACTTTCAATTTTAAAACCGATTTCCACAGTGACTTAAATGTGAGGATTTTGTGACTTCAATTTAGAGCTAATTAAATTGAAGAGAGATTTTAAATTTTCTATTTTTTTGTTTTCACAAATGAGAGAGAGCTTATGGTACCGGTTTCACCACTAACTTTGCATTCAATGGTCTACAAACTTTGTAACAATCTCGTGACTACACCAATTAATGTGGTAGTGATGTACTCTGGCTATTTGCCAAAGTACTATCGTCCAGAAATTCAAATAAAAGTGAGCCAAAAATAAATCATCTTAGATGGGCACGGCCTATCTACGCTAAATTAAGATCATAGGCACAACCCGTCTCATCTCAAGCAAGGCATAATTTTAACTCACTTAATATTTGGTAGCTTGAAAACAATTGCATAACCGTTGTATTTATAATCACAGAAAATAAATACAACATACACTAAATTTTACAATGAAATTTATTTGAAACAAAGTCTGGATTATACAATCACCAAATTTCATTGGTCTAGCCACAAAATATAATTACAAAAGAAAACAAACCGTATTTACAAAGTTAGGGTTTACCAATACCCTAAGGAGGGGTTTAATTGGCCATGGAGGCACTGATCAGAGCCATGAAAATGGCAGTAGAGTTTCTAGGTTTTTGCTGAGAATGGGAAGGAGTATTTTTCTTCTCTCTCGGTTTTGACTGCTTAGGTTTTCCTTCCCTCTCTTGAAGCAAAATAACTCACTTATAGACAAATGGTAATTGCATGCCAGAGACACCACATTGAGAAAATAATTTATCTGCCATGCCATACTTCTTCAAACCCCCATCTGATTAATTGAATCCAAGTGGAGAGAATGCTCGCCTGACATGGAGACAAAATTTATTCGGTGTGGTGCGCACACAAGATGCTCTCGACTGATGTTCGAAACGGAGTCCGATTAGGGCGCAGGAACAGTCAAACTTCTTATTTTAATGCCCGGAAAAAAATAGAATAACTCTTGTAATTTATGTGCTTGTCATGTGTTTTTAGGTGGGCTTAAACAAGATATCATCCTGGACTCATAATTAAATCTCCATTTTCTAATTCCCAGCTTTCCTTCCATGGCATTGATTTGAATAATCAATGCGTTGTCCACCAACATAAACAAATGAATTGTTTATTCCCATATTGGCAAAGTTTTGGTCAGGGAATGGTGATTCGGATGGTGTGCTAGAAAAATGATCCAGTACTACTCGCTCACGTGACACGCAATTCTCTTGATTTAAGGTCAAATGTGGTATCCTGTCCCCGGAACCTAAAATCACAAAAACACAATAAAAGACATTAAATAATAATAATAAAGGACATAACAAATGTATATTAGGCAGCCTAAATGTAGACATTTCGGCACTTATCATTCGCCGTCGTCGGCTGGTGAACAGAGAGAGAGAGAGATTTGGCACATAGCTGCTCTTGCTCCTGCTCCTGTGAAGGTCGCCATACCCATAACCCCCATAGTTGCTCCTGTGCAGTGTGCGTGTGAGGTAGCAGGGCCGGCCCAAGGGTTTTGAGTGCCCTATGCTGAATCTTAAAAATTGTGCCCTAAAATTTTTTCTTGCGACAATCACAATACGAGAAAGCCAAAGCAGTACTCCCTCCATCCCTTTTTAAATGTGTTACTTGGAATTCTGTGTCATTTTCAACGGCTTATAACTTTTAATGTGAACCTCAAAACATATGCATTATGGATCTTGTTTGATAGATCTTAATTATTTCTATTATACAAAATTTTCAAAATCATAAAAGCTATTATAAATTAAAAGTTATAAGCCGTTGAAAATGGCACAGAATCCCAAGTAACACATTTAAAAAGGGACGGAGGGAGTATAAAGTTATACTAATGACTTAGAAAAATACATTATTATTTAAGACTAAGTAAGAATTAAAAAAATATTGCATTATAACAATATTACTATTAATGATGTACTAAGAGCTCATTTGAACTCAATTTGTTCAGTAAACGAACGAGCTCGAGCACACATATTCAGCTCGTTTGTTCTTCAAAGCTGAGCCCAATCGTGAAGTTTTTAAGTTTTTTTTTATCTTCCTGCTTGAAACTTGGCTCGATCATGACCCAGATCATCTTGGTTTGTTCCATTAACGAACCAGCTCGAGCTACGAATTTTGACTCGTCTACAATACGAGCCCAAACTCATGAGCTGGTTAGCAAGTCCAAATATTTTCATTAATACTAAACTTCCTATTATTACTAATGTTTTACGTTTTGTTAGTACTATAATATAAGAAAACTATCAAAACTCCATGGCTGCCAATTTGCTATTTTGTCAGGAGGTCCCATGTGTTTAACAACATTAGCCTACCAAGAAGCTTTAAAGAGAGGAGAAACCTCTTTGAAATTCAAAATTTTCAATGTGGGACAAACTTTACTCACGCCTAAATGAAGTCCTCTCTTTTCCTTACGAAGTCCCTCTTTTCTCCTTGTCCCACATCGGTTCCTCAATAGAAATAAGAAGGTAGAATGCCTTTATAAGGTGAGAGCTACCCAACCTTTCTTCTTTATACATGCAATTCAATACGTAAAAGCTTGATTGGTAAAATGAAAGTGGGCTAGGCTTAACACTGGGCTCCTACTCAAAGCCCAATACTAAAATGTATGTGAGTGTCCCAAAATTTGGAGTTTTTTTGGATGCCCTAGGCCTTGGGCCTAGGCCTGCCCTGGAGATAGAGACGAAGAGAGAGGTAGAGACGGAGAGAGAGGAGGAACAAAAAATAATAAAATATTTAATGCCAGGGAACAGTGGTTAGGGGAATTTGGATAAATACTGTAGCTTAGGGAAGGTTAGCTAATGGTTTAGCTAACCTGTTAAAGGCAATATTTTCACATTTTGGTTAGCTAAAATGGCTTAGTTAGCTAATGGTTTAGCTAACCTGTTAAAGGCAATATTTTCACATTTTGGTTAGCTAAAATGGCTTAGTTAGTTGTATCTATGTGATGTGGAGCATATATCTTGTTCTTGTTGCTCAAATCCATCTAATTCATCATTTGCTCTCAAATGAGTTTGTTTGAGCTTGATTTTGTGATCTATTTGATGCAATTGATTATTTATTTACCCTCCTTTGATGTCCATTAGTTGCTCCACATATCCAATCGGAAGCTACAACCTCGAATCACGCGATTTAGGGTTCCGATCGTTACCTCTTCCGATCGTTACCGTTTCCAATCGCTACCATCGATGGTCATTTGGCTATTTAGGGTTTTGATTTAGGTGGAAAGCTTCATCGCCGCTCCTAGGCTTGTGGCTACCGCCCGCGCGAGAGAGAGAGAGAGAGAGAGAGAGAGAGAGAGAGAGAGAGAGAGAGAGAATAAAATATGGGATGTCGATGAACAATACCATGGTATTTTTACCTAGGTAATTGTTCAAATATGGATGGGGCAATGCGATGATTTACCCAACCCGCTAGACCTCCATTTTTTTCTTTTTCTTCTCTATTCTGCCAAGAAAGGAGGGTTTGCCCAACCTGATGCAGTTGCTCTAAGAGCATCCCTGACAACTTGGGGTAAATTTTTGGCCAAAAAACCTTTTTTTACAGTGCATATAGCTAACTTGTCTCTTTCAACACTCCAACAACACTACCCATTTTACCTTATCTCTTAATAAAATAATTTTTTTTTCCTTTAAAAAATATATACACACAGTATATATATATATATAGAGTTTCGATCTAATCCGGGATTCCCAGATCCGAGACTCCACATTCCCGATATTTTTTTTGAAAATCGGAGGGTTTGCCCAACGACTCGGATTTTCCAAAAATAATTTTTAAAAGCATCAAAACACCAAAAAAACCAACAATCCGGGATCCAGATTGGATAATTGGCGTGTATATATATATATATATATATATTCACACCTCCCCGAAAATAAGAAAAACATCACTTTTTTTTGTGTCGCAAATTATTTTTGAAAAATCCGAGCCGTCCAATGTGTTCAGAAGGTGTTTTCAAGGGTTCACACAAGAGATCTTCAAAAAAAAATACCGGGAAGGGCTTGATCCAAGCAGTTTTCACAAAACTGTATTTTCCCAAAATAATTTGCAACACAAAAAAACACCCCAAATGCTCTAATCTGGGATCCCGATTAGAACCGTGGGGTATATATATAGGTTCCATTTCTAGTCTGGACTCCGGACCTCCGTGATCCAAGCATTTTTTTTACGATCCGATCCCTCGAATGTGTTCAGAAGGTGTTTTCAAGGATTTACGCGAAAAATCTTCAAAAAATTACGAGAGAAGGACTTGATCCAAGCAATTTTTCGCAAAACTATAAAAAATACAGTTTTTGCAAAAAATTGCTTGGATCAAGCCCTTCTTCCCTATATTCTTTTGAAGATTTCCTTCTCACCATTGAAAACACCTTCTAAAAACATTGGACAGTTCGGATTTTTCAAAAATAATTTGCGAAACAAAAAAATATATATTTTTTCTTATTCTCGAGAGGGTTTGGACTAGAAGATTTCCTTTTATATATATATATATATATATATATATATATATATATATATATATATATATATATATATATATATATATATATACAACCAGTGTATATATGGCTAGAAATCAAGATTGGTACACCCAGTGAAGGTCGTCGTCGCTGGTACAACCAATGTATATATCGATCGTCTTCTTCGCTGATCGTGTCAAAATCAAAATTATTTATAACCCGTAAAATGTGAAAAAATGGATTTATTAAGTAAAGTTTTAAGACGCAGTTGTGAACCACAAGGACTAAAGTGTTACTTTCAATTTTAAAACCGATTTCCACAGTGACTTAAATGTGAGGATTTTGTGACTTCAATTTAGAGCTAATTAAATTGAAGAGAGATTTTAAATTTTCTATTTTTTTGTTTTCACAAATGAGAGAGAGCTTATGGTACCGGTTTCACCACTAACTTTGCATTCAATGGTCTACAAACTTTGTAACAATCTCGTGACTACACCAATTAATGTGGTAGTGATGTACTCCTGGCTACAAGCCAAAGTACTATCGTCCAGAAATTCAAATAAAAGTGAGCCAAAAATAAATCATCTTAGATGGGCACGGCCTATCTACGCTAAATTAAGATCATAGGCACAACCCGTCTCATCTCAAGCAAGGCATAATTTTAACTCACTTAATATTTGGTAGCTTGAAAACAATTGCATAACCGTTGTATTTATAATCACAGAAAATAAATACAACATACACTAAATTTTACAATGAAATTTATTTGAAACAAAGTCTGGATTATACAATCACCAAATTTCATTGGTCTAGCCACAAAATATAATTACAAAAGAAAACAAACCGTATTTACAAAGTTAGGGTTTACCAATACCCTAAGGAGGGGTTTAATTGGCCATGGAGGCACTGATCAGAGCCATGAAAATGGCAGTAGAGTTTCTAGGTTTTTGCTGAGAATGGGAAGGGAGTATTTTCTTCTCTCTGGTTTTGGACTGTTCGGTTTTCCCTTCCCTCTCTTGAAGCAAAATAACTCACTTATAGACAAATGGTAATTGCATGCCAGAGACACCACATTGAGAAAATAATTTATCTGCCATGCCATACTTCTTCAAACCCCCCCCCCATCTGATTAATTGAATCCAAGTGGAGAGAATGCTCGCCTGACATGGAGACAAAATTTATTCGGTGTGGTGCGCACACAAGATGCTCTCGACTGATGTTCGAAACGGAGTCCGATTAGGGCGCAGGAACAGTCAAACTTCTTATTTTAATGCCCGGAAAAAAATAGAATAACTCTTGTAATTTATGTGCTTGTCATGTGTTTCGTGGGGCGAAACAAGATATCATCCGGACTCCGCAATTAAATCTCCATTTTCTAATTCCCAGCTTTCCTTCCATGGCATTGATTTGAATAATCAATGCGTTGTCCACCAACATAAACAAATGAATTGTTTATTCCCATATTGGCAAAGTTTTGGTCAGGGAATGGTGATTCGGATGGTGTGCTAGAAAAATGATCCAGTACTACTCGCTCACGTGACACGCAATTCTCTTGATTTAAGGTCAAATGTGGTATCCTCGTCCCCCTAAACCTAAAATCACAAAACACAATAAAAGACATTAAATAATAATAATAAAGGACATAACAAATGTATATTAGGCGACCTAAATGTAGACATTTAAGACTTATCATTCGGCCGGCCGCTTTGGTGAGAGAGAGAGAGAGAGATTTGGCACATAGCTGCTCTTGCTCCTGCTCCTGTGAAGGTCGCCATACCCATAACCCCCATAGTTGCTCCTGCGTGCGGTGCAGCGTGTGAGGAGGTAAGCGGTGGCCGCCCAAGGTTTTGAGTCTTACTATACGTGAATCTTAAAATTGTGCCCCTAAAAATTTTTTCTTTGCGACAATCACAATACGAAAAGCCAAAGCAGTACTCCTCCATCCCTTTTTAAATGTAAGTATTTGGATTCTCGTATGTCATTTTCAACGAACTTTATAACTTTTAATGTGAACCTCAAAAACATATGCATTATGGATCTTGTTTGATAGATCTTAATTATTTCTATTATACAAAATTTTTCAAAATCATAAAAGCTATTATAAATTAAAAGTTATAAGCCAAAAATGAAAATGTAATCCCAAGAATACATTTAAAAAGGGACGGAGGGAGTATAAAGTTATACTAATGACTTAGAAAAATACATTATTATTTAAGACTAAGTAAGAATTAAAAAAATATTGCATTATAACAATATTACTATTAATGATGTACTAAGAGCTCATTTGAACTCAATTTGTTCAGTAAACGAACGAGCTCGAGCACACATATTCAGCTCGTTTGTTCTTCAAAGCTGAGCCCAATCGTGAAGTTTTTAAGTTTTTTTTTATCTTCCTGCTTGAAACTTGGCTCGATCATGACCCAGATCATCTTGGTTTGTTCCATTAACTTCCAACCAGAATGAAGCATTTAATTTTGACTCGTCTACAATACGAGCCCAAACTCATGAGCTGGTTAGCAAGTCCAAATATTTTCATTAATACTAAACTTCCTATTATTACTAATGTTTTACGTTTTGTTAGTACTATAATATAAGAAAACTATCAAAACTCCATGGCTGCCAATTTGCTATTTTGTCAGGAGGTCCCATGTGTTTAACAACATTAGCCTACCAAGAAGCTTTAAAGAGAGGAGAAACCTCTTTGAAATTCAAAATTTTCAATGTGGGACAAACTTTACTCACGCCTAAATGAAGTCCTCTCTTTTCCTTACGAAGTCCCTCTTTTCTCCTTGTCCCACATCGGTTCCTCAATAGAAATAAGAAGGTAGAATGCCTTTATAAGGTGAGAGCTACCCAACCTTTCTTCTTTATACATGCAATTCAATACGTAAAAGCTTGATTGGTAAAATGAAAGTGGGCTAGGCTTAACACTGGGCTCCTACTCAAAGCCCAATACTAAAATGTATGTGAGTGTCCCAAAATTTGGAGTTTTTTTGGATGCCCTAGGCCTTGGGCCTAGGCCTGCCCTGGAGATAGAGACGAAGAGAGAGGTAGAGACGGAGAGAGAGGAGGAACAAAAAATAATAAAATATTTAATGCCAGGGAACAGTGGTTAGGGGAATTTGGATAAATACTGTAGCTTAGGGAAGGTTAGCTAATGGTTTAGCTAACCTGTTAAAGGCAATATTTTCACATTTTGGTTAGCTAAAATGGCTTAGTTAGCTAATGGTTTAGCTAACCTGTTAAAGGCAATATTTTCACATTTTGGTTAGCTAAAATGGCTTAGTTAGCTAATGGTTTAGCTAAGCTGTTGTTGATGCTCTAAAAATCCATCCAAATTACCACGCGATTAAAACCGGCCCCAAATCGATCAGGTACCTCTCTCTCTCTCTCGGTCGGTCTCTCCCGCGGCGTCTGTATATCTTTTTGCTGTTTTATACGCTAAATTCAATTGCTTTTGGTTAGTAATCACTTCTCGAACAGTATTGGAATGCCTCTTTCACTTACCAGTAGTGAATCGATTTAACCCAGATGCAGTAGTACCATTCTTTCAGGTGGGCCTTCTTCTTCTTAGCAATTTATTTGTTTTTTTTTTGTTGGGGGTGGGGGTGGGTGGGGTTGGCGGCTGAAGCCGCTTCTTTCTTGGCTTCAACCCATGGCAATTTGATGATAAATAAAATTAAAAAAAATGTTGATATTAGTAACTAGCTGCAAAAAAGTTGGAATTTTTTGAACAAACATGCTTTATGTTTGAGTCTCTCGTTTAGTGGACCGGACAATCCCAAATTGTGGACTGAACAATCTTTTTAGGACGATGGTAGTATTATCATTCTGTATCCTTTGTCTTCACTACTATTGATTGTTAAATGTTGCATCTTTTTTAGTATTTTTTTCAGTAAGCAGAATGTTACATCTGGATTTGCAGGAAATAACGAGAAAATAGGACTTCATGGCAAACAAATACAACGTTGAAGCTGCAGAAATACTTGCAAATGAGGCACTGGTGTGTTTTTGTTGAACTGAGTGGCTTCTTTATGGCTATTCCCCTACGTTGATTTTGGCCTAGTGACTCCTAACTCATAATGGTTGACATTTGTTTAGCATTTGGCCATTTCTGAAGCAGTTCCAATATATGAGCAACTCTTGGCTACGTTTCCAACTGCGGTGAGCTTGTTCACTATGCTTGAATGTGTTGTGTTACTGTTTGTTTCTATTCTCAGTGTTCAGTGATTTGGCTGAGGTAAAGAAAGCGTGCCCTTTTTTTCTTCCTGTGGATGTCTAATTGTATTGGATCTTGTCATTGAAACAGCCGGATGAAATTGACCCAAATGAGTCAGCATTGAAAATAATGCCTTTTGTTTCGTTGTCTCCCTCGTTAGGTCTAATCCAGCAGGAGTCCTGGTCATTTAGTTTCAGTTATGGCCCATTCAGATGCAGTTACTCGCAGAATACAATATCTCCTCTTTCATATTTCTTGTGTTTGTTGCTCATAGCCTACTGCCTATGAGGGGCAGATGAAGTTAAACTCTTGACGCATGGTTAGATAGTAGGTATCCGTAAAAGCGTGACACATCACATACTATAGTTTGCCTTTGTGAATTATTTTCGCTTATGCTTTCAATTAACTCAATGGCATTGTTTTTTTTTTTTTGTGTGACAATTCTTACTTGTTAACACTTTCTTTGCCTAATGCGCAATAAACAAGTATCCTCCATTACGTTTCATATTCTAGTTACACGAAAAGACATTGTAGATCATGTTATTCGAGTTAGTGGATTCATGTCATGTTAGTGCCCTTGTCTTTTTATCATTTGGTAATGAATCTAGTGATTTAGTTTTACAGGCTCGTGGTTATAGTAAATGTGGTGCTATATTGCTGAGTCTATTTTTTCTTTTTCTTTTTTTTCCAAGGCAAAATACTGGAAGCAATATGTGGAGGCACACATGGCTGTGAATAATGATGATTCTACGAAACAAATTTTTAGCCGTTGTCTTTTGAACTGTCTGCAGATTCCTCTATGGTACATCTTTTCTTTTACCTAATGAGTTTGGTTGATGTCTATTACCAATTTCCCCTCATTTTAGTCTGGTTATATCTCTAATATCCTTGATTAGATTGTTGGTTCTCTATCCATCAGTCAGTTTCTGCTGTGGATTTGAACTCATACGATGGCATCTCTTGGCCTTGTAGGCGGTGCTATATCCGTTACATCAGAAAAGTCAATGAGAAGAAGGGGGCAGAGGGTCAGGAAGAGACTAGGAAAGCTTTTGATTTCATGCTCAGCTATGTTGGTTTGTATTCTTCTCAATTGTCCCATCATATTAGGGTGTGCTTTTCATATTATTTTCATGCGCAGCTATGTTGGGTTGTCATCTAAAGAGCTACTATTGGTTAAATCTGGAAAAGGGATAATGATCTAGACCTACACACATCTTGCATTCTTAACAGTTATTGATCAAACAAAGTTGCCTTGAAACTGTTCTCGTGTTTATCTGGTTGCTTATATTTGGATTGGTTGTTCTGATCTTTGGTTGCAAGGGTGGATGCATGTGTTTTGTTATTTTAACTGTGGCTACAAACACATGAGGAAGACAGCGTGTTTTGTGGTAGAGTCTAGCAGGCAAAGTTATATTGGCCTTGATCGGTTAGTAGGTTTAGTTTAGTTTTGATGATGTAAGCAGGTGTAATAAGTGAAGAGAGATAGAGAGAAATGATGATGTAAGCAAAACTAAAACAGGGCCAAAACTGGCCCAAAACTCCCAAACGAACATGGCGATTAATGTCTATTTTGAATTTTCTTGTAAATGGTGAATAGAGAATCATCAAGCAGGCAAAGTCTCATGAGGTAGGTACATGTGGAAAGTTCCGTTTTCTTTTCCTATGTCTATCAAGTATGGCTTTATCAAGTGTGGTTGAAATTGAAGTTTCACCATAATTCTTTACTGATACTTTTTTGTTTGATATGTTAACAGGAGCTGACATAGCATCAGGGCCAGTATGGATGGAGTACATTACCTTTTTAAAGTCCATGCCGGTATGTCATATGCTTCCTTATAATCAAGCCACGGTCATCTTACTCTGTTATCTACTTTATTTTCCCTTTGTTGTTAGCATTTGATTTCTAATCGTGTAAGTTTGATGGTGAAGGCTCAAACCACGCAAGAAGAGTCGCAACGAATGACTGCTGTCAGGAAAGTATATCAGAAGGCAATTGTTACTCCTACCCACCATATGGAGCAGCTTTGGAAGGACTATGAGAATTTTGAAAATTCTGTTAGCCGTACCCTGGTACCAATTTGTTTCTTTGTTTCATATGGGATGAAATGTAGGGAGCAGGCTCAGACACAAGCAAAATGTACATATGCGCAATGGTATTCTTGAGATATTATATTTCTCGATGCAGGCAAAAGGATTGTTGTCTGACTACCAACCAAAATATAACAGCGCTAGGGCAGTGTATAGGGAGCGGAAGAAATTTATCGATGAAATTGATTGGAATATGCTTGCTGTGCCACCATCTGGTTCTTACAAGGTAATGATTATTCTTCCTTGTGTGATTTCCGTTGAGGTTGCATTTGTCACTTTCTGCTACTACATCCCTGTATTTGCTTTGTTCAATGTTTGCGCTTTTATTTGGTAGATTACTGAGATATTTTAAGCAGAATTTTCTCTTCTTTCTGCTTGAGTTGTGATTTTTCTTTTTTCAAAGTTCACTTGTCTACGCTAGTGCATTGAGAACATTATTAAAATGAAAAGAAGAGCTGCGTTTCTTTTCTATTTTTCTAATACATTTGTACTGAGAAGATATTATGAATTCATTGTGCTGTGCTGGATGAATCATGAATGTAATCTGTTATTGTGCTCTTACAGGAAGAGCTGCAATGGATGGCATGGAAGAGGTTTATAGCATTTGAAAAGTAAGAAACATGAGTACATGACCAACCTTCATTTGATTTAGCATGTTATAACACTTGCATTAGTCTACTTGTATAGGCTTTGATGATAGTTTGGAGGCAATGCCTTCCACTCATATTACTTATGAGAAAAAATCCATTAGGCCATTACCCATATTTTGAGAGTTCTATGATACTATGTAACTTGTCCGACTGGAACCAATGAAGTAATGTTCGGTGGGAAAATAATTTCTATGGAGTTATGTCCTCTTTTGTGTTCCATTCTGGATATACTTGTAGATCATACCTAAAAATATGTTTCCTTTAAGAATGTAATAGGTAATGTAATGGCTAACTCTAAATTACTCAGTGCCCTTATTTGAACCTTGCAATAACTAAGGGAGGATTGCAGATATTTTAAGATTAATGTTTCATGAACTAGAAATGAGATATGTTGCTATTCAGTTATGGTTCACACTTCAGCCGCTTGCTTGATTGGAACGACTGCTTCTCTCTTAGCTTACCTTGTTATAAGCTGGATTCAAGTCTTAGATTTCTGCATTCGCTTATCCCATGCTTCTTTGTACACGAAATTTGGTGACCAGAATACACGCAACTTGTTGAGTACTTGAGTTGGTCATCAACTAGTTTGACCACAAAGTCATTATGAAGGTGGACAATATTACTTCAAAGTTTCAAGTTTCTACATTTTTCCAGACTTGTTATTCTGGTAGATACCTTTAGAAACCATAAGCATGGTGAATAATACTGCATCTATAGCATGTCCAACCTAATTCAACAGGAAGTCTAACTTGGCAGCAGCAAAATATAGTTTAAGTAGCTGATTTAAACACCAAAGCTAACTGACATTCGAAAGAGCTTTTGTGGTTTTCAGCCTATCAGACCGTTGGTAATCCTGCAAGTATTTATTTTTTTATGTTGTATGAGAAAACCATCTCTCTAATTACTTATTGTCCCTGATCTTGTTTATCAGTTGGTGTTAAATCCAAATTCTATGTAGTATATTATTCCTTGTCCTTTTTATTCTAGTTTCGTTACTCAGTTGTCCTATCATCCTCATGTTGGGTTATTTTATTCTTCTGGAATAGATTGTGGCTTGTTGTTCAGTCCGAAAAGATTGTGGCTTTTTGTGAAGTGCATACCTGTTTCACTCCAAACTATTGAGGAGTATGGAATCAAAGTTATAGCTCCAGAGTTCAGTTGTCAAATTTCTGACTTTAATCTTATAACCTGTGTTGCAGAGGGAACCCTCAAAGGATAGACAGTGCTTCTGCCAACAAACGTGTAGTATTCACATATGAACAGGTACTGAAAATTTAATTATGGGTGTTTCTACGTTGTTAGAGTTTGTCCCACATTAGTTAATTATAACCTCCAAAACTAGTATATGATCCTGGGCAGCCTCTCCACTCATTGTCAATTGGTTTTCTGTTGGATGCTTTTAACAAATGTTTTCAATTCGGCATAGTATAATAACTTTCCTTAGCAGTGTGCTCTATGAGGCAAAGCCGTGCTTTTTTTGTTTATGCATAGAAGTAGGATGGAATAATCGGGAATGTGTTAAGCATCCAACTTTTCAGTCATGTGCCTGTCATTTTCAAATGGGTACTGCCTTCTCATTGGGGCATGCTTGATTTCTGTCCAGATGGTAAAACAAGTTTCCTGTTGATCAACATTTGGTGTAAAATCAACCGATTTGGGGTCTCCTTATCACCCAGCCAAAGAGTTCAGCTCATGATCTGAGAAATTTTCAGCTGTTGAAATATTTCTACTTGACCACCTTTTAATGCCGATTGTTACAAAGTGCTTTAGCGCAGGCACTTACCAAATATCGCATAACCTCTGTGTGTGTGTGTGTGTCCAAACACTCTGGTGTTGGACATTTTTGTCGATGGTTTAATACCTACCTTCATCGGATTCCTTGCACTCTCTTGTTCTTGTTTCTTTCTTGCATACATTGCTTTGCAGTAATTTATGTAGTTATTCTTTCTACTCTGTTACGTGCATTGCTTGGAAGTTGAGACTTTAACGTTGATATCAATTACCTTTAGTCGGATTGAATATTACACACACACGTGTGTGTGACCAGCTCTACTTTGCGGTTGGGTGCATTGTTCTCCATCCGAATAACTTCCTGATTTTTGCTGTCCAGTGCCTCATGTACTTATATCACTATCCTGATATGTGGTATGACTATGCTACATGGCATGCAAAAAGTGGTTCAGTAGATTCTGCAGTCAAAGTATTCCATCGAGCTCTGAAAGCTCTTCCTGGTACTGGTCATTCTCTTCTCTGTCTTTGGTGACCAGATATCTTATTTTTTGAGATTTTGTCAACATAGCGAGAATCTAATTATTTACTAGCTCGTTCTAGATACCTATGGATTCCCGGCTTTCCTTCCCTCTTTATGTATTGAATTTTGCTTTTCCTACTTAGATTCAGAAATGCTAAAATATGCTTATGCGGAGCTGGAGGAATCTCGTGGAGCAATTCAAGTTAAGCAAGGGTGATATTGTTTTCTTACCCATCCATTTTCTGGGGTGCTAGTTTTTGAAATGTGGTTCAAATTTTATGCAGCCTGCAAAGAAAGTCTATGAAAGCCTTTTAGGGGACAGCATCAACACGACAGCTCTGTCCCATATTCAAGTACGTGCTTTGAATACACCCTCTATTCCTAATTGTTTGTCCATTTTTCCATGGTGGGGTGTCCCAAATTTTTGGTCCTCTTTTGGAAGTCAAAAGTGTAAGGTTTAGTTTTCTGAATTTGTTTCCTATAATTAGATGGGAAACTATTCAAAAGTTTGAATGAAGGGGCAGTGAAAATTTATGTCTTTCAATTTGAATTCAAGTGCAATCATTGCATGTCCCCTTAAAAAGTCTGACCTCTCCTAAGGGGATCAAGATTAAATGACTGGGGGAGTACTATATTTTGAAATCAAAGTGGTCGATGTAACAATATTGTCACCCAATTATGGGCTTTTGAATTTTCATTACATATTATTTCCATTGCATAGAAGTTATGACCTGGTGTGATGTCAAGTCCTAGCTACCCTGGTGTTGTGGCACGGGGTCTAGTGAAGTCACTTGAATCAGCCTCTCTATGGGAAAGTGGAGGTAATGCTGCTAGCTGTTAGCTCTCTATACCCAGGTGTAAGTGGGAGCTTTGAAATAAGCATCGAGTTTGACCAACATACTTTAGCAAAAAAAATTGAGATGCTTTCATGTCAGTGATGTCACCATAATCGTAGTTTGTTTTGCCTTTTCAGTCAAGCGGTGTGATACATGTCTCATATTGTGATAATATTTTGTCTGGTGCAATCTTGATTCTTTAGCTTTTGCTCAGTGGCCTTTCTTTCCACTTATTGCTTGCTTGATATGTGATAAGATAATTGCTTCAAGTTTTCAAATCACCACCCTCAATCTTCTTGTCCTCTGTGATTCTTTTTTTACAATAAGTGGCTTTAGTCTATGTTCCATTTTAGGCGATTACTGGAATTGAAGACATTTTTGTGATGTTTCTTTAATAGAGAGAAATCATGTTTTGAAGCTTATCTCCAATATTTTAGCAATTTTAAGAGAAGTGCATTGTGCTCTAAAATTTCAGAAGATTTACTTGTGTTTATGGTGCTAATCCTGCAGTATATTCGCTTTCTAAGAAGAACTGAAGGAGTAGAAGCAGCTCGCAAGTACTTTGTAGATGCACGGAAATCTCCCAACTGTACTTATCATGTTTACATAGCTTATGCCATGATGGCTTTTTGCCTTGACAAAGATTCAAAGGTAATTGATGAGACGATGTTGCACACTTGAATTTGTTTCTCTTACAGTACGAGGATATCAGCTGTCCAATTACTTTTCCATTGTTCCCCCCAACCAAACCACCACACAAAACAATGAAAAAAAAAAAAACCCTTAAAAGTGCCTTCATCCACCTCACCTTCTTCTGTACGATGTAAATGTACTCCACATAAGTAGACGTGGTATAGTACTCACTATTGTTTCAAGAGGGTTTATATTTTATAATTCTTTTTTTGGCGCTGCTATGGAGATTCTTGTTGTGATTGATGCAATTTTATGTAGCTTGCACATAATGTTTTTGAAGCTGGGTTGAAACGGTTTATGCACGAGCCTGGATACATTCTTGAGTGAGTCTTCCTTTATTCTACCTTAGTAGACGAGTTTGTGAGTATAACCTGCAAGAGAATGCTTGAAGTGGCTCTGAATGCTAGAAATTTAGCAGTTCTGAGATATCTTGTTTGAGTTACCTGTCCAGTTCTTGCATCGCTGTAATAATAAAGGATGCTGGTCAAGGATATCAATACTGAGTTTGTTGCACCAAGCTCAAAGTCCAAGTGTTGTGTCATGCTGAAAAGTATTCAAGCATATGTTGTGATATATCTTGAAACCAAATTCATCATAAAGGAAATTGAGAAACAAATTGTATAACTTCATCAATAGTTTTATGCAATATGAATTACATTCTGACCTGATGTTGCAGATATGCAGATTTCTTGTCTCGTTTGAATGATGATAGGAATATCAGGGCATTATTTGAACGGGCATTGAGTTCTCTTCCACCAGAGGAATCTGTCGAGGTACAGTACTCCATCCATAACAATTTTCGGTTATCTCAAAACGTTGTTTATATATTTGACTTTATTCTTTTAATATGATATGCATAATTTTGAGTAATCCAAAAGGAGGAGCATCCTAAACACTGTGATAGAGCATCTGCAGTGGAGATGCTTACGTTGGGTGTGTTAAACTGTTAACACGGGCAGAAGTGGGCTCCTATTTGACTTGTTAAAGTGCTATCTAGCTAACATGTTCTTGAGTACTTTGATGGTGCTAGCTAAAAACTACTCATTATCGTATTTGAACCATTTCCTTGTTGAGTTTGGGACGCAAGGGTCAAGCCTTAATTTTCTTCTATATTTCTTTTAAAAGGGGACATGAGTGACTTACGTGGCTAGCCAAAGGGCTGTCGTAGTTAACAAGCTTACAATTGCTTGCCCTTTAGTGATTTCATTTAACAAATACATTAGTCGACAGAGCTCCTCATCGGAACTGACAGGCTCCCTCTTACACCCTTTAACACTGATACGCCATTTAAAACTTCCTTTACAGGCACTATTAGTTTTGCTATTGTTCTTATTGTCATCACCACCACCAGTATTGTTCTTTGGAGATTGTGCTGGTTTGCCATCTTTGTGTACAACCATTTTTGTTTATTGTTTAGTTGCTCTCAGGATTGCAAACTTTTCCCACTTGTCACGCATACTGCCTTCAGGTTTAACCATCATATGCATAGTTAGATTTGTTTTATATTTGTTTTGGGTTACAAGATTCAGATTCTCATTAGCTTGCCCCATTGACTCGTACTTGTGGACTAACATCCCTGGTGTTCATCATCCGATTCCAGTTATAGATTGTTTTTGAGCGTGTAAATCATAGTATAATGGAAGGCATAAGGGAAACTCCACCTGTATTATTTATTTTTCTGTTTATTGATTGCTTTTGTTTTTGTCTTTTGCAGGTATGGAAAAGATTCACCCAATTTGAGCAGACCTATGGAGATCTTGCTAGCATACTGAAGGTAGTGCCATATCTTGATACGTCATTTTTGTGACTATTGATTTTCCTGATTTGTTAGTTTGGGTTTCTGTTGAGCGTCTTTTAGATTCTGTCAGTTTGTCATAATGGGTTGACATTTGAGATATATTCAACCTGGGCCTTGTGTGGACAATGCGACAGATCTTGGTCATTTTGTGGTTTTGTGGCCCACGAAGGTGTATAATGTAGATAAGTGTGGGGTTTTATGTGGTATAATCCTTGTAAAAGCCAGCTATTCTGCATTGTTCATTTTTGTTTTTTCTGTGAGTTGTGAGCATTACTTATGGGTCCTGAACAGGTTGAGCAAAGAAGGAAAGAAGCGCTTTCCAGAACAGAGGAAGAGAGTCAATCTTTTTTAGATAGTTCACTGCAAGATGTTGTGTCACGTTATAGTTTCATGGATCTTTGGCCTTGCTCTTCTAAGGATTTGGATCATTTGGCACGGCAAGAGGTACTTCATTTGATATTTGAACTGGGAGTGGCATCAGTTTTTTTTGTCTCCTTGCTATTATTGATGTGCTTGATTTTAGTTAAATTTGTACTGGCATGTTGTCCAAGCAAAGATTTGTATTATACCCAAGCATCTAGTCGTATATTTTCGTCATTTGGCCAAAATTTCTGCATATGCCTTCTCATCTTGTTACACACATATCTGTAGAAGGTTTTTTTTGGATAGGGTAGATCTATAGAAGTTGCCTTACTCCTTAAATCTTGTATTGCCTATGTCGATAGTACCCACGGGGTTTTTAGTTAGGAATGTCTTATTGCTCTTTGTTGTTTGAAATCCATAAATATCAGAAAGACATGGGACTGCATATAAATGCAAATGTCCTAAACCTTGGGAAAAGCAGATCATGTGTCTGACCATCTAGATCTGTAGGATAATTTATGTGTACTTCGTTTATGCTTCTTATTCTTGCATCTTCTTTGGTTTTCAGTGGGTTTCTAAAAACGTCAACAAAAAAGTTGAAAGATCCACTTTGGCTAATGGAGCTGCTGTTGTAGGTACTATATTATGTAGCATGCATTTGAAAAAGTTGTGGTATTAGTTTCTCTCTCATGCCATTTTCTAAGTCCTCTTGTTTTGGGGATAGATAAAGGCTCTTTAGGACTGGCGAACAATTCAAATCCCTCTGCAAAAGTTGTTTATCCAGATACTTCTAGGATGGTGATTTACGATCCAAGGCAAAAGTCTGGTATGCAGCAAATTCTTTTTTATAATTTACTTGGCGTTATTGCTGGGCCAAGAGGTGCGCTATTTTGTGACTGGAGGTATTGGTTTCTTCGCAGGCCCATCTGGACCTGGGATTCCAGCCGCTTCAAGCACGTTGACTGGTTCAAGTGTTGCACCAGTTGCTGTTGGAACACCCAATGCTCCTAATGATTTTTTGAAAGCAACACCACCTGCATTGCTAGCATTTCTAGCCAATTTGCCAACAGTAGAAGGTAAGCCCCCAACTTCCCTTTCAATTCTTTGTACTCTGTTTTTTGAATTTAAAAAACACAGAAGAAAGAATTGGATCCAAATCAAATGCTTTTGGCTTCTTGGCATGCAGCACTAATTATGAATTAGACATCCGCCAATGGCATGAAGCAAGTGCATTCTCATGTATCCTGTATACCACACATCAAGCCTAGTTTTTTTACTCTGCATCCTGTACCCCTCCAAGTGTCAAAAAGAAAAAGAAGTCCTTTCATCCCCTTCTAATTCTTCTCCACAATCTGACCCCATAAGATTTCGTCACCTCCTTGGAGTTCCAGCCTCCAATCCCTTATTAGCAAACGCTTGAAGATAGTCTCTCAGCATCTACTTGCTATGACATACTCATGCTGTATTTTCCCAACTAGCAAATGCTTGAAGATAAAATGATTTAAACATGAAAAAAAGAACAAGGAAAGTGCAACAAGATTTCTATTTTTATTTAAGACATGACGATTCAAGAAACATGCAGTCCATGGGACTTTCCAAGTTTTCAAGAGTCATGTTTGGCACTGTAGCGAGACATTTCCAACTAATTGTGCTTCGTAGATAATGAGGAGACTTTCAATTTCTGGAAATCATTAACTTATTAGCATATCTGCCCACCCTGTGAGCATGGGTGCCTGACTTCAATGTGAATGTTATGCAATACAAAACTACTGCGGACTTTTCATACACTACATGCAGTTTTGCACTATTCTATTATCCACCTGAAATCAATTGACCTCATCTAATCTGCTGTGGGTAACTAATACTTGATGATTCGTTGTGAAATTTCCAGGTCCATCACCAGATGTTGATTTTGTTCTATCAATATGTCTGCAAAGCAACATACCAATCGGGCCAAAAGCTGTAAATCCCTCAAAGCAGTTGCAAACTGGCCCTGCTCCAAGCACGAGTGACCTCTCTGGATCAAGCAAGCCTCATCCAGTTCCGAGTGGTTCTTCTTTCAAAACAACAAGAGACAGGCAGTCTGGGAAAAGGAAAGATCGAGACGGTATGTTACAAAACTGATGTTAATGCTTGAACATACTGCTTAGACGATACACACTAGTTTTAACTTCAGTGGATATATGTATCTATATTCCTATATAGATTCATGTGTGTACAGATTTTTGTGGTCTGAAAATAGTTGATTGCCTGATTATAAGGTGTATGTTTTGTAGGGCAAGATGATGATGATACTGCAACTGTCCAAAGCCAACCCCTCCCTAGAGACTTGTTTAAGATACGACAATTACAAAAAGCTCGAGGCACCGTTTCTCAAACTGGATCAACATCGTATGGGAGTGCATTTTCTGGAGAGCTCTCTGGAAGCACTGGCTGATGTATAGGCAGTCAGCTTATTTATTGGGATTCGTATGTTGTACATTAATTAGGTGGTCCGGTGATGTAATGAAATTCCTGTTTGTACATTAGTAATTATTTTCCTCGATGCCAATTTATTTCCTCATTTGTAATTTGGCCCAGTGATTCCCATATTCTTGTAATCTTAACTCCTAATGTGGTTTTTGAGCCCCCACCATTAAGTTCTTGGAATTTGTACTCACAATGTACTAATTTGTAGAGGGTAGTAGTGAAGTGATGTAGTTTTAGATAAGGAAAAATGGAGTTGAAACCTGGCTCTCATTTCAATAATATATTTGGGTGTTTTAAGTTCCTCTGTTGTCTGTTGAACTCAAGTTGCAAGAGAAAATTTCAGTTTCCTTTTATTTTACCTTTTATGTATGAAGTATGAAAATTTGCCCGTGGGTTAGCCCAAAAAAACACAAAATGTTAGTGATGTACAATTGCAAGTGTTAGGTAAGGTTCATGAACAGCTTGACCCGCATTAAAGCTCACTTTGGTTGAAGCTTAAGTTAAAAGTGTCTAATCGTTTAGTAACCGAGCCAACAAGCTTGGGCAAATTTTGGTTAACCCAAGAATAGTTGACTTGGCAAACAAGTTTGCATACCTAGTGGCGATGCCAAAAGCTGTACGATAGATCCAAGCTCAACAAGAATGGACAACCCATCCATGTTCATCTCCATTAGCTGCTAGATATATCCTTTGAACCGTATGGTAGGATTTTGGCCAAGGACCAAAGTGAAAAATCTGGTATTGACTCAAGTAGCCGGAGATCATCTTTATCCTTAGTGATTGGGGGATATTTATAGGATGGAAGTTTATACCTCAATCAATTGAAATATGATTGATAAGTGAATATAGGAACGGGGAGTACTGGTGTGCAGCATCCGAGGTGTCGAATGTGTTTTCATCAGTCCTAATTTCATCCCGATATTTTGTAAATTTGAGTCGACCATTGTCAAAATAAAATTCGAGCCATTGATTGCCGAGATCAATGGCTTGAATGCGCACACGAGAACCGCACACTAGTGTTTGTTCATAATAACTAGTTGAAATGAGAGAAAATAGCTCCACAGTATTGGATAGCTCTACTAATTTAAAAAAGGAAAAATATGGGGACCTAAGAGCGAAATTCCGTACTTTTAGTGAACATTAGTACTGATATGGGCTCGTTTTGTCAAAATAAAATTCAAGCCATTGATTGCCAAGATTAATGGCTTGGATGTGCACACAAGAACCGCACACTAGTGTTCGCTCATAATAACTAGTTAATGAGAGAAAATAGCTCCATAGTATTGGATAGCTTTGCTAATTTAAAAAAGGAAAAATATGGGAACCTAAAAGCGAAATTCCGTACTTTTAGTGAACATTAGTACTAATATGGACTTGTTAACCGTTTTGCGTGTTTTTTTTATATAACTTTATTACTTAAAAGGTGTGATTTTACACTTTATTCCCATAATACGCTAAATCGTGTTTAGCAATCACTTTAAAAAAAAACCCGTGTTTGAGGAACACGCCTTTGTTGTTACTTAGGTTGGTAATTCAAGTAATTAATTTAACCCAAAAGTGCTGTTAGCAAACACGATTTCAGTAGGCGTGAATTTTCACGCTTTTCCCATGTTAAGAATTTCTCCTGCAAACACGATTTCATCAGACTTTGGGGCTATATGTGCAAGCTGCAAACCCACCGCCTCTCTCTCCTCCATGCCTCAATCCCAGCGCTACCCATCATCTCTTTCTCTAGTTTTCTCTCTGGTTCTCTCTCTCCCTCTCTCTCTCTCTCTCTCTCTCTCTCTCTCTCTCACACACACACACACACACACACACTACAAACAAAATTGAAAACAGAATTCAAAAATATCATAAACAGAACTCGAAATCAACGACGAGGAGAGCGACGGAGGAGGCGGTGCAGTCCTAGAATTGGGTGCCCAGATCCGGCGTCTGAACAGATTTGTGGCTTTTGTTTTGCGATCTGTGATGGAGACTAGATGGAACAGAAAAAGCCTGATGCTGGAAAAAAATTTCTCTCTTTGAAAGCGCGCTTCCAATCACGTTTTTACATCTTTAAAAGCGTGGTGCAATCACGTCTTCAGAAAACGTGTTAGCTAACCAGTAATCACTAACTAAAGGTTAGAAGGCGTGTTTTGCAAACGCGTTTTTTAGAAAGCGTGTAAACAAATGCGGTTTACAATAGTTTTGGAACAAAGTTGAAAAACACATCAGCCTATTAATATGGTTCTTTCGGAGGAATCGAACGGGAAAATCCATCTTCTGTCAGAAACAGAGAGGAAAATTCTAATCGATCTCTGATTACTGGAAGCCGTTGAATTCTCCTTGACAAATGGCTGCTTTCGTATCGAATATACCTAGCGAGGTAAGTCTCTCTCTCTCTCTGAATTTACTTCACCTGAAATAGGATTTGTTTGAATTTCGATTAAAGTTTTTTTTATCATCGGTTGATCAGTTTCCAATAAGAATTGTGAACTAGCCACGGACTTGTCTGCATCCTGTGTGAGCTTGTGTTGATTTCGTTTTGAATACTAGGAATCTGGTTTTACATACACAAGGTATCAAGAAAACGACTGTGGCAATCGTAGAAAGCTAAGTCCTGTGATGTCTCATGCTAAAGGAATATATTTGGGGTTTTCTCTGCATACATAAAGTGGTGGACTCAGAAATTTACATTAGTGGGGGCACAACTTTAGTAAACCTAAAGTTTTCAATTCCTGTGTATACAGTAACACGTAGGTCTTCAATTCCTTAAATTAATAGTAGTACATTTTTTTAAAGGCAAATTAACATATCGGCGACTATATATATAACTTCATGTTATAAGTAATATATAGAAATTAGAAAATGAGGTGTCTGAACTAAAAGATAGCGTACAAATTTAGCACTGGATGAAATAAATTGGCAAATATCCGTACAAGGGGAATTTAAAGTATTTTAATGGAACACAATCATAAATCTATTGGGTATAGCTGAAATATCTAAGAAATTAATGTAATCCGTTACTAACGGGATCTCATGTAGGTCCATCTCTGGACATATATTCTCGCGGCAGTTGATGAAATGCTTAAATTTATCTCAGAACTAGCTTGATTATAGCAATTAATATGAGGGTATGGGAGACTTAACTTGGATTATTAAAGGGATATATATTTGTATGTATACTGGAATTGATAACATGTCTAATTCGTTTTTGAGACTCCTGTCGCATCTTGGGCCATGTCTTAATTATTGCAAATTGTCCTGTCCCCAGTTCTATAGTCATGTTGTTTCCATTATACATGTCTTTGGCAGTGCTTCTTGGGTTGTTGTATTGCAGTATTGTGATACATGTCCCATAAACCAATATGGAAATGTAGCACTCCATAGCGGACTATTAAAACTTTGTAATTATAGTTGTTTATGGGACATTTGATGTCAAATTCAATTTATTCCTCTTTGTGGTTCATGGCTGTAACTGCACAGTTTCTCCTGTTTCTTTTCTTCTATCTATTTGTTGGGAAGAAACATAGACAACTGATGTCGAGTTCCAATTGATGCAGGTTGGGCTGCGTTTGCTTCTTTGTCCCCTGGGTTCCAACATTGTTCTTCGAACAGCATTGTAAGCTTTGAATTGATGTTTATGTTTTCCTTTTGAACTTCGCAAGAAGTATTGTTTGCATGAGGATCATTGTTCCTTAAAGTATGCCCATGTTTTTAACTTACTTTCTGCTTATAGTTTCATGTAACGTTTGAAATGACAGCTATGCCAATTGTAATAGTAGTGGTACTCTTGTTCTTGTTTCTTTTTATTTTTCTGGGAAAGTAAAATGTGTTATGCTGAGACTAGTTTTTTATGAGAGAAATATGGAATGATATTTTGGTAGCTAATGCATTATAAATCATGGTTCGTGCAGGTGTTCAGTGGGGGTTGTTTTGCCGGTGTACTCGACATTTAAAGCACTTGAGTCAAGAGACCAAAATGAGCAGCAAAGATGGCTTTTGTACTGGGCAGGTGAGAAATGTTGTTGCCAGTGTTGCTTGTTCTCTAACTTGTTACCTTGTATTTGTCATAATATGTTGCAAAGATGGTGGCTTGTGGCAGTGCCTCAGTAGCACTTTCAGTAGAACCACTCCATATGCGGGGAATTAATAAAAACGAAGTGATTTTAAGATTTTATAGTCAGTTGTTGTGGAACCAAAAAACTTGCTTTACTTGGTGAGGAAGGAAAACATCATTCTGAGATTTTTAAACTAGAGAATTTGAGGAGTTCAAGTTAATTCATTGGATGGACTGCTGAAAACCTTTGTAAACTATCATTTGATGGTCTAAAAAGCACTTTGGGATGTTGAACCACGAGGGGGGCGATTACCAATTTATCTAGTTGTGCAGTTGCAGGTGACCAAGCTTGTAATCAGATGCTATAAAGAAACTTGGGTTATTTTTGTCAGACTTGTAGCTTCCTCTAGTAAATTGTGGATTATGTGCAATTTTTCTTTCATTGCTTTGCTCCTTATATTTCTCACGAGGCTTACATATTTATGCAGCATATGGATCTTTTAGTATTGCCGAGGTTTTCACTGATAAATTTCTCTCCTGGTATAGTTTTCGACCCAATTGGTGCTGCTTTCATTTTTTCGATCTCTGTATTTTCCAGTGTCTTTCTTGGCTGGCTTCCTCTGTTCATGAGGTATGCAATCTCATAGGTGTCTTTTTTGGGGGGTTTCATCAGGTTTCCACTCTATTACCATATGAAGTTGGCATTTCTAGTTTGGCTTCAACTTCCATCTGTTGATGTAAGTTTATTTTGGAAGCACCAAGGAAGAATACAGTGATAGTACTCGTAATTTGTGATATCAATGGTTCTATATTTCTATTTCTCGTAATTCGGGTACATTTTACTTTAATGCGTTATGAGTTTTCATAATTATGTTGATCCTGACAAAGGCTTGGTCTTCCAAGTTCTAACATGCTTATGCACACCGCTTGCTGTTTGACAGGGGGCAAAAAAATTGTATATGAACCATCTGCGCCCTTTTCTGCTGAGGCATCAAGCTAGACTTGATCAAATTGTGGGGTTTTTTTATAGTGAGATGGTAAGCCCTTTCTCCTGTTCTTATATGCATTGATATTGGCCATTTGCTGCTATGAATGATGGCTAGCAGAGGCAATGATCCTATCTGCTAAGCTTCTTAATGCTAGGACTAGAAATGGGAAAGAGATCTAAATGTTTGGTTTCCATTTGAGGCATTTTTGTGCTCTCATCTTCTCTACTGGTTATTAGAAACAAGAAGAGAAAGAGTTCATTCAGGCTTTCTGAGTGTTATAGTAGTGCAAAAGTAAAATACTTTGGCTGTTGGACATAGTCACATAGAGAGTGATTTTATGAGCTGAATTGCCTAAATATCTTTCATGAAACCTTCTTAACCTTCTGCTTTTAGACTCTTACCCATTTTGTATTTCCCTAAACATCTGTGAGTTTTGAAATATGGTTGTATGATAGATTTCTTGATTTGCAGACTAAATTTGTGAGTGCAAACCAAGGAGGATTACAGTTTGCAAAGACACTGCTAATCAAGATTTTGGGGTCAGGTATTGGTTTGTGGGGGTACACTGCTAATGAAGATTCTTGGAAATTATTATCTATTGTATTTATGTTATTTCTTGTGTCTTTGTTGCAACATTTGTGAACCTGATAATATTCACTGTGTGAAATTCGCATTCAGCAATTACTTCTACATGGCTTTCCCTTTTCTTTTAACTTCTTTCTTCTTTCTTCTTTCCCCGGCCTTTTACCAGCAGCCCAAGTGGTCGGGGTTATCTTTCGCCCGTTGCAGGGAAAACCCAACGGTGCAACCCGTTCAATTGGAGGCCCATCTGGTAGAGAGGAGCAAGCTAGCAGTGAGATTGAAGGCAGTACAACACCTCAACGGTTGAATTCGGAATCAGAGAATGATGAATGATATGTTGTAGTATTGTTTTTACTTTTCCTTGTGCATAGTTGTTTATTTTCTTCTAGGTTACTTTCTATTGTAATTTATAATGTTCTATGTAATTTTAAAAACATTTTTATTTTATAGAATTAATCGAGATCTATCAAACAAGATCCACATTGGATATAAAATTTAATTAACAATTTAAAGGTATTATTGGTTTTTCAGAAGTGCTATGCACAAGGAAGCTTACACAGAATGCGAGTAATATGAGAGCATGAAGTCATGTTTTGCAAACACATTTTTTAAGAAACTCTCACATTCTATATATGGTTCAGTGTAAGTTTCCTTGCACATAAGATTTCTGGTTCTCACTCAGCACAACAATATATTCGGCAATCAATATAGGGAGATGCCTGATTCCTTGTAACTGAACACAAAAAATTCTTTATTGAAAAGGAACTCTAAAAGCAGACTTTCGGGGGTTCGTTTTCTCCTTTCTTGTGGAAAATGGGGAAAGAAAGGGAAATGAAGAGAAAGTTAAAAAAAATTCTCTCCCTTGTTTGGTTAGAGAGAAAATGGTCAAATAGAATGACAAGAATAGTAAAATTTTCCCCTTATTTTCTCTTATTTTTCATCTGAATTTATTTTCCCTTCTCTTCCTTCACTTTTCATAAGTTCCAAACAGAACCTTAAGTGTGTTTGGAACTTGTAGAAAGGATGGAAAGTGAGAAAATAAAATGAGAGAAAAATAAGAGAAAAGTGGGAGAAAATTTCACTATTCTAGATTTTTTATTCTCTCTTCTTTCTCGCCAAACCAAACAAGAGGAGAGAAAAAATTTAACTTGCCTTTCTTTTTCCTCATTTTCCTCAAGTTCCTAACACGTCCTTAGGCCCTGTGTTGTTTGGTGAGATTTGAAGATGAGATGGAATGAGACCTAAAATTTCATATTTGTTACCCTTATTTTGGATCCCAATAGACCCAACTTGTACGGGATAGAGATATGAAATATTAACAAAAAAAAGTGTTTTTCAATCACTATTCTGTTACACACAAACACCAAATATGAATTTTCTCATTCCATTAATATACTAAGCAATATTTCAAGAATTTCGTATGTCATTTATCTCAAGAGATTTCATCTCACAAAAAATTTCATATCTCACACATTCGAAAAGGTCTTACGACAGGCTTAACTACTCCTGTTTGTGACGGATTCGGATGCTCACTCGGTTTCGGACTGATGGACTGACGATTGAAGATTGCCGATAGAATCCAGAGAATCAAGTATTCATGCTTCTGCGTGTATTTACATATGTAAATGAGGTCGCTGAAAGACGGGCTTAAATTTCACGCTCATAACATAAAAGTAGGTTTCACACCAGAAATTTTCACGTCCAATCAACTCATTACTGTGTTCTCCAAACACCGCCTCATTCTAGAAGCCCAAAAACTGTTCGACGAAATGCCTGAACGAAACGTGTTCACTTGGAACGCCATCATATGCGCCCACGTAAAAACCCAAAACTTGGTACAAGCACAAGCCCTCTTTGATTCTGCTCCAGAGAAAGATTCAGTCACGTACAATTCAATGCTATCTGGGTTTGTAAGAACAGACGGGTATGAAACTCATGCGCGAAAACTGTTTTTGAATATGCAATCCGCGTCTGATATGGTTAAAGTGGATGAATTTACTCTCACAACAATGCTTAATTTGACGGCCAAATTATTTATTCCTTGTTATGGAAGGCAATTGCAGTCATTTATGGTTAAAACTGGAAATGATGCAGATAGGTTTGTTACGAGTGCTCTCATTGACATGTACTCGAAATGTGGATGTTTTCGAGACGCATGTCAGGCATTTAACGTCAGTAAGGGAGTAGGTGTTGATTTCGTTACAAAGAATGCGATGGTGGCTGCTTTTTGTAGAGAAGGTGAGTTAGAAATGGCAAGAGATGTATTTTGGAGCCAACCGGAGTTAAATGATGAAGTGTCTTGGAACACATTGATTTCAGGGTATGCCCAAAACGGTGGCGGTGAGGAAGCTATAGAGTTGGTCGATTGTATGTCGAAGAGTGGATTCAGATGGAATGAGCACACTTTTGCTAGTGTTTTGAGTGCTTGCTCTAGTCTGAAGAATTTGAATCTTTGCAAGGAAGTTCATGCTTGGGTTTTAAAGAATGGGATGAGTTCTAATCCATTCATAAGTAGTGGTATTGTCGATGTTTATTCCAAGTGCAGTAACATGAAATATGCAGAGTCAGTCCATGCAGCAATTGGGTGGGAAAATTCCTTTTCAATCACGTCCTTGATTGTGGGATATTCATTCCAAGGTAACATGGTAGAAGCCAGAAGGATTTTTGATTCATCTTCTGACAAGAATTTTGTCATGTGGACAGCTATGTTTTCCGGGTATGTGAAATCCCAGCAATGTGAAGCTGTTTTTGAGCTTTTAAAGGAGTTCAATGCAAAGGGAGGAACCATTCCTGATGCTTTGTTCCTCATTAGTGGGCTTGGTGCGTGTGCATTACAAGCGGCTATGGGTCCTGGCAAGCAAATTCATGGTTACGTATTGCGATCAGGAATTGAAATTGACGAGAAGTTGATAAGTGCCATGGTTGATATGTACTCTAAATGTGGGAACATAATGTATGCGAGATTTTTGTTTGAAAGAGCCATTGTTAGAGATTCAATCCTCTACAACGTGATGATGGCTGCATATGCTCATCATGGGTATGAAAATGAAGCTATTCAGATTTTCGATGAAATGTTGGAGAGAGGATTCAGACCTGATGAAGTCACCTTTCTTGCACTTTTATCAGCATGTCGTCATAGTGGCTTAGTGGAAATGGGTGAGAAGTATTTCTATTCCATGGTGGAGAATTATGTGATAACACCCGGAAATGATCACTACGCATGTATGATTGATTTGTATGGGAGGTCCAATCAACTAGAAAAAGCAGCCGAATTTATGAGGAAAATCCCTATAGAACGCGATGCTGTGCTTTTGGGGACCTTTTTGAATGCCTGCAAGATAAGTAGGAATGTAGAACTTGCTAGAGAAGCAGAGGAGGAGCTACTGAGGATTGGAGATGACAATCGGGCAGGATATGTGCAATTAGCTAATGTCTATGCTGCAGAGGGACAGTGGGTTGAGATGGGAAGGATAAGGAAGAAGATGAGAGGAAAAGAGGTGAAGAAGTTTGCTGGTTGCAGTTGGGTATATGTGAAGAACAGAGTTCACATCTTCACCTCTGGCTATAAATTTCATTCGCAAACTGAAGCTATATATTCAATCTTGGACTGCTTGAATTTCGAACTGGATGACATGGTCAAGCGGAAATTAGTATTACAGCCCTCTGTCGGAGGGGTCATAAGCTGAATGTCAGCATGGCCACAAAATATCAACTCGGCACCAGTCATATTTGTTGCTTTGTATTTTCTCAGCATCGTGATTGATGGAGTAGTGCGGTGGCTAACACTTTTGATGGCTGTATTTTCAGTGCGAAGTCCAATTTGAACTCACATGATGGGGACACCCACGTATTGACGCTATATTTTTAATAACTTGGTTTAAGTTCAATGAACCCAATAATTGGGGATCCGTACGATTGTCCACTAGCAAGGGTCCAGATTAAAGCTGGGGCAAAGCCCCGTACGGACTGATCCAATACAGAAATTGATAGAATGTGGGTGAGAGTTTAAACCTTGACGAAAAAGGTTCTTGAGGCCCTTGCTTGCCAGGTAATTAATACTGCACCAAGTCTTGGATTTTATCAATGCTGTATCATCCTCTTCAATCCAACATGTTAGCAGTTCAATTGCAAAGCTCAATGTGCACGGTGGAATTAAGACCCTAACTGCATTACCTGTATTACAAGATCACAAGAATGCACACAATTGGAGTGATTGCTGGCTGCCAGTAACAGCAATTCAAGGAAGCTGATGAAGTCGTAAAATGGCCGCTGATGATGAATAACAAAAGACCATGCTGTAGTTGTGGATGAATTACGAACTTGTCACTTGCGTTTTCAGCTCTTTAACTGGCTTTGGATCCTCTTCCATATTTGGAGAAAACTGTTTTTGCAAGGGCTGCTTTCAGTAATAGCAGGTCCTGATTTGAGAAACTGGTTTTGCTATATCCATGGAAGATCAGAGATCTAGAGCTGATGAGCTTTGGAAGCACTGATGTCGTGCTGGCTAGAAATGAGGTTTGGCATGGTGGTAGGAATAAAATGCCACAAGAAATTGCTAGAAGTGTCTCGAAAAATAAGCATTACTGCAGGGATGCTGAAAGTTAGATTTGATGGCGCCATTTTTCAGGCCCAAAGGTGGTTTTTGGGTGCGGGGTGGTAATGAGGGATAAATTGGGCCAGTTTGTGCTGGCTTGTCAAAGAGGTTGAAAGCAAATGGAACAGCTCTTCATGCCGCGTCTCTAGCTGCTAGAATGAAATTGTGACACGTCTCAGCTCTTCATGCTGCATCTCAGCTAAATTGTTTGTGACGCATCTCAGCTCTTCATGCAGCGTCAAAATGAAATTGGTTTGCAAGGGATAAAAGCAATTTGCTGTGATTGAAGTACTTTGGCTGTTCATGGAAATTGATAGCTCCATCATTTAGATACCAGTGCCTGTTATTTTTTATGAGTCTAATTTATGGGTGGATGCGACATCAGATTTTGGTATTCCCTTCCTCATTTGTGATTTTCACTCGTCTTAATAATTCTACCGCTCACTTAACAGAAAAAATAACAATGCTTTTGAACCCTGAAAAAGGACCCTAATGTAGCTAATTTTCTTCCCGATCAAATTTTACTGAAATTTTAAGAGCAATCAGAAGCCCATAACCCCAAATTTATTCCAGTAAGCAAATATGAAAGAACATCGTTAGAGGCGGATATCATAAGAATCTGTACAAAGGACAAATGCAGGTAAGAAAATTATTCACTTAAATACCACATCCGATTGTGTCAAATGAGATGCAAGACTCCTCTACTTTCTGCAAATTGTATTGCTAGTGTGGTCGCTTGCTTGGAGGGATAATTAGACCTCAGAGACTTCAGAATAAAGTACACTTTTTACTTCTAACAAGAAAATCTAAGTGTCAGGTGTTGATGGACCTGTAAGCGACGACTTGTGCTCACTCGAAGATTCTTGGTTGCGGTTGTTGTTTTCTTCACGAACCAGTTGAAGACACTGGTAATGATCCTCATCCTTAGGTGCAGAGAGAGCATTTGCCTCATACAACAGTTTTAGTTCTTCCTGTTCCATCAGCAAACCATTTTATCAATGATACTTAATGATTTCAAACACACAGAAACCTTATAACAAAAACACAGGGCACTCCCTTACTGTGAGTAGAGGAACCACTTATTTTAGCTTTTTTGCTATACATGTTTTACCACCGTGAAATGCCCGAACGAAAGATCAACTTCCAGTCATATTACGAAAGGACCATCAGAGGGGATTTTTTTTTTTTGAAATGACCAGGCAATGAGAAACGGAAAAAGACCTAACGATTTGAATTGGATTATTTCATTACTTTCGGTTAGATGGGGTTTGGACTTTGAAGTTCCCAACACATAGTGAAGATGTCAAATCACGAGGTTTAAAAATATTTTTAGAATCAAGAATTACTTACTACTTGTCTACATCCATGCAAAAACAGGAAATAGATGAAAGGGGAAAACAAAGGATTAGGGTTCAGGAAATTAACCAATAGGCCGTCATTTTCTTCCTTGAGCTCCAAGCACATCTCTGAATATCTTGCTAGGTTTTTTGTGAGCATGGAAGTTTCCTTGCGTAATCTATCCGCCATAGCTTCTATTTCTTTTTGTTCCTGGAAGTACAAGAAATGCAATGCCGATTACCGACATGTTAAGGAGTTAAACAAAACCTACGGGCTAAAAAAAATTAAAGTTGGATTGAGGATGGCATCACCGACATTATAGCAGATGATGTTTAACTCATTTTCAGTTTTTTTCCCTATCCAACACTTCTGCCGTTTCTAAGAAAAAGAAGTGGCTTGGGAGTGGAGTTCTCCCTCTTGTTTAATAGGACATTTCATGCCTTAGAATAGATGGGACTTACCAATTTACAGCAATATAATTTTATCTTCAACAAACTGTATCCTGATAAACTCTAAAAACTATTTACAGACCTCTTTGCGATCTCTCAATCTCCTAGCTGCCTCTTTATTTTGCAATCTCCTCTTTTCATCCAGTAGTTTAGGTACATCCTGTAAAGGGAACAATTCAAGTAGAAAAACAAGCATCCAATGAGATCACACGTTGAAATTTTATGTCAATCTAGAATCTGTGCTGCCAAATTCCATGAATTGCAAGTTTAAAACCACATAGCAAGTAGAATACTGTCCCCATTTGTAGCCATAACCATTTATAAGGGATAGATCTAGACACCTTACTACTTTACGCTTTCAGTTTTCGAAGTGGAGGACATTCGTTTTGGGACACTCCAAATTGGAAAGATGGACAAAAAATGGGATTGAGGAGAACTATCTACAAAGGGTAACTTCTGAAAACCTTATTATGCTTCTACTTTTCAAAGTGGACATGCATAATGGGAGTCTGAACACCCCAAATTAGAAAGATGAACAAAAGAATGAGAGGGAGGGAGGGAGGGAGATCCATCTTTTGCGTAGCTAGTCTGACGACATCAAGGACGAGGGGTTTGCCACCGGCTAAAATCTAATGACATTGGGATCAGACTGTAGTTAATGTACTGGAGTGACATAGTTGCTATTATTTCATTAGCTCAATTCAGTGTTTCCCTCTCAAATAATATTAAAGCTAACATCATGCTAGTTGATCAGATCCTAATAACTCCCATTCTCTACATACCTGTATCTGCTGTGCTGTCTTGACCTTTTTAGGTGCAACCATTTTAGCTGACGCCACTGGCACTGAAGCCCCAGATGGATTATTAGGGTTGTTCGTCATGAAATTGGATGCAGGAGAGGATCCTTTAGAGCTGATCCCCATGTCTCCATTTGATGCAGGCATGGAAAAGATTTTATCCTCTTGGAGCAAGACCTGATGCTTTACTCCACCATAGTTAGCACTCACAGTATTCTTGGCGTCAGTATTCGCTTCTGTACAAGATCTGAAGTCATGAATCTAATAAAGCATCACATGTAAAAGTAGAACTTGGAAGTTTGAAAATACCATCAGCAAGCATCTGATCAATGCTTCGCTTCTTCGTGACAGGACACTCCTGAATGAGAAAAAACCAAAAAAGGGAGTTTAGAGTGTAGGCAATCAGCAATGTTATACAAATACTCACAAGGTCCACTGAACAAAGGCAATGGATAGTATTCCAGAGAATCAGGAAAGCATACAGAGATTTAAATTGTTCTAATAACTGAAAATTTTTTTGTGAAGTATTTTACATCATTACTACAAACTGAGAGGATGAAGTCACACAAAATAAGTTATCGGAGCAAAAGTAAGGCATAAAATGTGAGTATACCTGTTTACCTTTGTCACAGTCGTGCGATGTGCTCGCAGTTCCACTGTTCAAAGTCCATTTCAGAATTGAATTAGCAAAAGCCAAAAAATACATACACTCGTGATAACAACAACATCCTGGTATGTCTTTATCAGAAATAACATCACCTTTCTAGATCACAGTCAATTCCAGAACTCCCATCTATCTTTCCACTTTCTCCTGACCTTCCACCTTCTCCCACATCTCCTAATCTTTCCTTGCACTTTCCCTTTGGTTCCCAGTCCTTGTCATACAATACCTTTCCTTCTGCCTCTGGAATTGTGAATAATGTCAACCCCTAAACAAGTAACAGAAATATTCAAACATAGCAAAATTTAGAATACCAAATCCAAAGATCATATGAAAAATGAGTGGCTGCAGTTAAGGTTAGGAGGTTACAATAGCTGCATTACGATGATTATGAAGTCCATTAGGATGATATAACCCAGGATACTGAGTTGGGGTGGCATAAGATCCTGCTGCCGGATACTGAAATCCAGTAAATACAAAATATGGATTTTGTTGGTTGTTCAATTGTAAAGCACAAGGAACATATAGCTTCTCAAACTTGATTAATTACCTGGTTTACCCACGAATGTGGATAAGAAGCAGCAAAATGCGGGTTGTGGTGATATGCCTATTCAAAAGTAAGAAGTCAGCTACTGAATTCAGTACTACATGAATTCAACATGTTAATCGCATAGAACACAAAATTCAAATCCAAGATATACTATCTCCAACCTGCATGTGCATAAAAGCTGACCAATCAAGCTGAGGAGCAATTGTTGTTTCCTGTAAAAAACCATATAGAAGTAACAACAGGACAAAGTGAGTTTCAATTGTTTGTGTGTTGTGTATTTTCATTGATATTGTGGGTGCACCACATATTTACACATACAGGGCGAGAGACGAGAGAGAACCTTAGCAGAAAAAGTTGGTTTTGAAGACTTGACAGGTTCTCCATCCTTTACAGTTGCCATTAATTTGGAAGGCTCAGCAGGTGAACTGACACTCTCAGTCTCCATTCAGCTCAATAGCGTACAAACTCTTCAATCCGACAAAAGTATAATCAGAGATTTTGAAAATACTTTCCTTTTTTTTTTTTTTTGATGACCTGGTATCCAACCCAGTGTGTCCGAAACCCCTTTCTTCAACAATCAATCTGAAATGATCAATATAATCGATCATTCCTCCAAGTTTTCTTTTATGCGAAAAAACCTGTTAGGCAGTCTGATTTTAACCAGCATGAGGAATGCATTTTGATAAATCAATGTGTATTGCTATTAGCCGACCCCAATTGATTGGGACATAAGGCTTGGTTTGGCTTGGCTTGGTTTGGTTTGGTTTAGTAATGCTTATTGCTATTAAAGCAGTAATTTTTTCTTGTATGCGAAAAAAAACCTGTTAGGCAGTCTGATTTTAACCAGCATGAGGAATGCGTTTTGATAAATCAATGCTTATTGCTATTAGCCAACCCCAATTGATTGGGACATAAGGCTTGGTTTGGTTTGGTTTGGCTTACTGCTATTAAAGCAGCAAATTCACTTTGCTCATAGATTGAGTTCTTCTTGGCTCTTTCTATTTCGCATTGCAATCGAAACAGAAATTTGGCAATGCAATAAAAATATAATAAATAAATAAAAAAATAGTGCAGCGATCAATCTAAGGGCTGTTGGTAACCTAGATTAAGTAAAGGTTCTCAGTTCTCTCTCTCTCTCTCTCTCTCTCTCTCTCTCTCTCTCTCTCTCTCTCTCTCTCTCTCTAAGATCATAATGAAGAATGTCTAATTGCTAGATTAAGGGACGAGGGTCTGAACTCTGAAATATATACTCATATGCATTCTACTTTTTACTCGAAAAATAACTTTAGCTAATCGAAACTTCAACTTTTTTTCAGTAAGAGTAAGTCCACCCCTTTGGTACCAAGAATGGCATTGCCAAAGTCATTTTTTGACTTCCTACAACGTCAAAAACTCAAAAAAAATAAATAATAATAATGTCGTTGCATCAGTTTGATGTTATTTTAGCACAATCTAATGAACTAATCCCGTCTCCTTTTTTTATTGCCCAATTGGATGCTATACTTGGCACCACGAATTGCATTGCCAAAATTTGGCACTGAGTTTGGCCCAAAGGCGGAGGGAGTTTCGCCATTCTTGATGCCAAATTTTAGTTTTGGCACTGATTTGCTCTAACTTTTAATGGAAACAAATCAAACTCTAAACAAAAGTACAACATGTCAAATACACAATCAAGTTATCATCTTGAACACACATTCACACTCAACAAAAACCTACACGGAGAGGGAGAGAGAGAGAGAGAGAGAGAGAGAGAGAGAGAGAGAGAGAGAGAGAGAGAGAGAGACCTGTACTCATGGCGCCGAGGCAACAGAAAGCACAGGAAAAATAAGATACTGAGGCTAATATATCTGAATAAACCTTTCAAAAACAAACACTGCTGTGTGTATGAACGGCTGAGATCTTTTCAAGTTAAAAATCCACGGTTACCAAATACCAACACCACGTATTCGACCGCCTCTTGCCTTTTTCCGGGAGTTCAATTTCATTTGTAAATCGGATTTTATGGTTGTTAGGAAGTTATGGAAAGAAAGGAACATATTTTAAATTATTCCTTCTATTGTTTGGCTCTTAAAAATGAGAAAGGAAAATTTTAAATCTCAATTCAACTTTCCTCTCAATTTCTCTTCTACTATCTCTGTAATTTCCTTCTTAATTATTTTATTCCTTTCTCAAAGTTCCAAACATAGTTTTGATTATGATTTTCCGTGTTAATAGATGTTTCCTCCAAATCGATCGCATTGCACCGTGTGTCTAAACAGTGGTCCTAAATAATATAATATGAGCATGTTGGTGCACTATAATCGATTTGGAGGGAATTGTTGTTTCCACAGGCGGTAAAAATAATTTAAACTCTTGATATAATTGAACCAAAAGCAACCAGATCGTCTTAATTGTCACTCACTCGCTTTTGAAGGACCACCACATGATACTTCAAGGATCTTATACACCACATATTGATGTGGAAACCGCACACTTGGTGAGCGGTGTTCCATGAGCAATTAACAATTTTTCCGTGTTTACCCAACCCTAACGTGCAACCATCATCTCCGACATTTGCTTCAAATTGGAAGATGTCATTTCTTTTGAAGGTTGATGTGCAATTTGACACCTCCAATATTGATGTCAAATTTCAAAATTTAAGCACAAAAACCTACTGTACTTTTTAATCTCAAAAGGTACAAAAATAGTTTTGGCATGAAGAGTCAAATTTGATGCAAATAGAGTAGAGCCAAATTCACATAAGATTTGGCACTCAATGTAACATCAAAGTCTGATAAAAGGAAAATGCTAGAAGTACACGTTTCTAGGCCATATAGGATTTAAAGCCATGAGTTGGTGATCCTCGTCTTAAGGTCTTAATCTTATATTAATCCTTATTTTACAACAAAAACCCTTGTCCTAATATAAGTTTTAGGAAGATAACAGTATAAAAAGACTGGTTCGGAGAAAAATAATAAATCAAATTAAGATTCGCATCCAGTTCAGAAAAAATAAAGATTTGCATTGGATGTAATAACTTAGCATATCAATATCAATATCAATACCAACACCAAAAAAATATTTATTTGATAAATAAAGAAATAAAGAAAACAGCTAATCAAAACAAGTTGGCTAATCTTGGCTACTTAAAGAGTCCAAACTTCAAATACTCCATCTGTTTCAAGTTGGTGATCTCTTTTGAAGAATTCAAATATAACCGATAACCATTTTATTGGCTTAAAAGAGTAGCGAAGGAGACGAAAAAAAGTGATACGTCCTTTTATCCATTTTAAGAAGATTCTTGAATCTTGAAAAATCTAATATAATCTCCCTTCGTCATCTAAATGGACTCTATTTTGGGGGGAAAAAAATAAATAGACTTTTGTTCCTAAGTACCATGCCATGTTAATTGGAATGGGAGAGGACCAAAAAATGAAACTATAATTTCTGCTTTATATTTGTAGAAGAAAAGTTATCAAAATACCATGCACGGTAGGTAAGCATTTTTGTAAAAAGTATTTTTGTAATTTGGCTGGATATATAATCAAATACTCTAGATATACCTATAACACAGTTCATAAATAAATTCGAAAGGTGGGGTTCGGCCTAAACTTTGTTTTGAAATTTTTTCCCTGTTATGCACTTCTTCTTCTTTTTTTCCCCGAACTTTTTATATCTTTAGAGGAATTTAAAAAGTAAAAAATAATGATAGTTGAAAATTTTGTTAAAGACAAAATATAATTTAAAAATGTATTAAAGGCAAAAAATAATCTGATTTTTTTAAAATATGGATTAACCATGTCTTTATATCTTTTCATTCTTTTTACTGAGACAGTTAATAGTAAAAAAATTACACAAACTAGCAAACGTTTTATGAAAGACAAACTTACAAAAAAAAAATCTGACAATAAATTTAGACGAAACCAGATAAACTTATCAATAATAAAAATAAAAAAAAAAAGAAGTTCACATCAAAGAGATTCTCTCTCATCGCTGGATCTTTTCTTCATTTCATTTTGATGCACCTTTTCACTTTTTTCTGTCACCGTCTTTGACTGGATATTGAAACGGCACAGTTGTATTTTGTACTCTCACGCTTTTGCTATTTTCTCTCAGCAGAAGTGTGGATTTCAGGCACATTTCCTCCACTCTCTTTCTCAGGTGCTCTCTTGGTGGTGAGAGAAAGTGGTGGGATTTCCATTTCCATTTTATTGGAAATGCGTTTCTGTCGTGCTCTGATGGGTTTCTTCTCTTGATAAGGTAAATGGGTCTCTTGATTTTCACTTTTCTTTGATGGGTTTGTTGATATCTGTTCATGCTATTGGGAGCTTTCTGATTGCTACGATTTTCTCTGGGCTTCCTTATGTATGAACCTGATCTACTGTTCTGAGTATTTATTTTCTTTTTGAGGTCTCGTTTTTTTTTTCCTTCCATTTTTGAAAATCTGTAGAGGTAGTCATGTGCTTACCCATGTGTCTTTATTAGACATTCTGCTGGTTTTTCAGGTACATTTACTTAGTTGATGCTTTACTTGGTGAATATGAAGCATTCAGATTTGGTGATTATCCCAATTGTGCATACCCAAATATCTTGATAACTTGGTTTGTTGGATGTAGAAATTCTAGGGACTGCTGGGGTCAATGCAAGCAAAGGAGGGTTGTGAATCTGTATTATTGTCTGCGTCTGTGACGCCATTTTAGTTTTTTCTGGTGTTTTCACAAATTCTTACACGGACATATTTCCTTTTCATGTACCATCTTTTGGTTGCTTCTGATTTTCTTTGATTTGATGTAGAATGTTGCTACATAGTGCCATTATATTGATCGTATGCACTCAGGGCTGGCCCAGGCCCAAGGCCCACAAGGCCTGGGCCTAGGGCACCACAAAAAAGGTCAATTTTTGGGGCATCCCACCATTTTATACCTATGGGCTTGACTAGAACACTTTTTGGACCAAAATGAAATCCATTAGGAGTGACAAAAGAGCCCAACATTGTGGCCCAATGTTTAAAAAAGACCCAAAAATTATTGTGGCCCAAAATTTTAAAAAAGGCCCAAAACTAAAATTGATTTAAAAAAAATCACAATATAAAAAAGGCCCAAGTATAACTGATACTTTTGCTTCTAAAATTGCAACACTCGTAATATTCAAGTGATACTTGTAGAACTTTATATTGTTTTGGTTTTCTCGTATAGTGATTGTTACTCGAAAAATTATTTAAGCGTTGTACTTGAAGGGCACAATTTTTGGGCTAGGCCTAGGGCACCTCAAACCCTTGGGCCGGCCCTGTATGCACTAAACATAGGTGTAAAACTTTTGTTGCGGGGGGATGCATGAGTTGAAAAATATAATAGATTAGAGATATCACAATTGATTTAGAGTTCCTACATAATGCATTTGTTTAGTCTATGTTAGCAAACAAATTTGGCTGCACTAGTGGTGGATCCGAATTACCTCATGATTTGTGAGCTGCTGGCTTGAACTGGGGGGGTTGCCGCACAGACGACAGTTTAGTGGAGATAACCGGGGGATAAGGAGAAAATAGTTGTGTCCTGAATTTGTTAGTCTCAAGGAAATAGACGTGTCCTGCACACTTCAGCCTCGAATCATTGCTCGAGTGGAGTTGTGTTTCTAGACAATATACCATAGGAAGCCCAGTTAGATGGTGCCATTTGGAACACCCTTGTCATTTGTTGAAGAAATCTTCTTTTATGTCGACCATGTGGCGTGGTATTAGGTGTGGCATCGTGTTTGGTTGTGTGACGTCCGTGAACTCTAATTTCTACTTACGTGTTGTTTATCTCAAAGTTGGGTTACACTACGTGAGATGGTTCTATACAGACCATTGATGCTTATGTTTCTACATTTTAGGTTGGAACAAGGTATTGATCGATCCAGGTTTCACCCTCAAGTATGAAACCTGGATCAAAGAAGGGCGGCCATTCAATCATACCTCTTCCTCTACGAAGCAAATCAGTTACCAATTTTCGCTTGTTCCCAGAGGTGAAATCAACAGACTATGATCCAGGCAGAACACATGTGTATCTAAATGTCTATGACTTGACGCCTGCCAATGGTTATTTCTATTGGGCAGGACTCGGTGTCTTCCACACTGGCTTTGAAGGTCAGCTTACTCTACTTGTTTTGACCAATCATTATTGAGAATCACTAGAAACATGAGATCTTTAACCGATCTTTGCAGTCCAAGCTCAGATAAACGAAGTTTTTGGTGCAGAAAAAGCATTAAGAGAACTGGGGATACCTTTTGTGAAAGGACAGTTCATTTCCCCTCCTGTCTTGTTACGTGGTTGGTTAGTTTCCTTGATAGAGTCAATTATGCTTAGACCATAACTTATGGAGTGGCTTCGTCTCACTACTTATACCCTACAATGAGATGTAAAAGGGAATTAGTAAGGCCATCAAATAGGCCAACCGTTATCTACATGTACATTCATTTGCACATATAATTTATAAGTAGTAACTTTTGTTGAAGCCTGCCATTCATCCGTAAGCATCTTGGAAGAGAAATGGGCAGAGCACAGTACAAGTGTTGTATTGTGATGGGCATGTTGGCTCATTTTGCGTTCTATGGATAAATTCTTTACATGATCTTCCAGTTTATTGGGGAAAGTTTTACATAATTTATTGAGCAGTCCAGCCAAAATAGTTACTTTCTTTCATTCAAAATAGATTAAAATTCTGTGTCTCATCTCAAGTGGACAAACTTTGTCACTTTTTTTTCTCTTCTCTATATGGCTTCATTTTCTGTTCTCTACAAAAACAATCTGCTTTGAAACACAAATTACATTTCTCTTCTCTGTAATTCGAAATCTCATATTGCTCAGAAGTTTCAGTATGTAGCTTATGAATTCCAACATATTTTGTACATTGGTAAACACCATAAACCTTTTGGACATTCGTACGAAAGGTCTATTAACGAGTGATCGAAAGTTTGCTGTGTCTCTTTTTTCCATATCTAGTCATTTTCACCAAAATGAAGGAAAGATTTCTGATTATTCATTTACGCATTTGTGCAGTTCATGGGGTAGAATATGGTTTTGGAGCCCATGACTATCCAACAACTGGTGTTTTTGAGGTTGAACCTCGTAAATGCCCTGGGTTTAAGTTCAAAAAGTCAATTTTCATGGGAACAACATACTTGGACCCTTTCCAGTTTAGAGAGTTCATGGAGTATCAGTCCTCAAACTACAATGGCGATACATATCACTTAATTGTGAAAAACTGCAACCATTTCTGTGAGGATATATGTTACAAGCTTACAGGAAACAGGATACCGAGATGGGTCAATCGACTAGCAAGAATAGGTATTGAATGCATTTCTTCAAACTTTTTTTAGCCCGTCAATTTGACTAGGAGTTATAGCTTTCTTCTTCATGCTTGCGCATTTGTGCATCGCACACACGTACAAAATTTCCTGGTATTATGGTATAACACCTTTTATTTATTTTCTGTAGAAGATATACTCCTTTTGTGCTTCAACTCGAAATGAGGGTTTCATTATTGGCATGGAGATTTTGTTTTTATCGTGGATTTGTGCAGTGATCCTTTCTTTACATGTTCCTTTCCCTATATCGATCACAAATCGACGATCCAAGCATGCTCTCAATGTCAAAATATGGGATCTCCTTAAATATATTCTCGCCTCATTTTTTATAGCAATCATGAAAACCTTGATGCAAGGAAAATGCTAATCATGATCCAATGGGTGTCAGTTAGCTTCGAGATGTGTCCAACAAGTGTGAAAAGTGTATATGGATACGTTAATTATCTTGAAGTATGTGGAACATGAGTTGGGACTAGTTAGCGAGACTTGTGGAAGCTACATACACCTTTTGTTGTGGTTGCTAGAGTTCATTCTTAGCCTCTCTTTTCCTTATTTGGTGTTCCCTTTAGGTTCGCTCTGCAACTACATACTCCCTAAGGCGCTTAAAACTTCTGCCGTGCGGCACAACCCAAATTTCCGAGGCTATGACATTGAAAAGAAGAGACTGACAAGGTCCTTCAGTTGCTTTTCATCCATTTCAATGCACCAGAGGGAGAGGCAGGTCTCGATATCTTCGTTGTTTTTACACTCCCAGTACAAAGGCTGCTTACCACCTTGGGAGCTCAAGAAATCGCGAAATGGTTCCTCAAAGGAAGAGTAAGGAGACTATCGTCCAATTCCTGATTCCAGTTCCTTTGTGGATTTCCATTTTTTATCTCACATGGGGCTAATCTTTCCTCAGCAGGAGGGTCAAAAACTTTTTGGACCTCTGTAATTGCAGAATGATGCTTGTTGTCCGTGTAGGATTCAATTATAGTGGACAAAAACTTCTGATGTGCTGAGTCATTTTGGTAGTAGAAGAAGAAACCAGATGGATTGTTGTATAGTTTATTTTACTTAGAAGCAGGTTGACTGTTTATTAATTTGGTACTTTTAGGAATTTTTGCCCGGCCATTTACGGCTGTAGATTATTCTCTCTGTCCAACTTCCTAGCTTGTGAAAAACCTAGCACCGCCATTGACATGGCACAATTTTTTTTTTTGATAATCAAGTCTCCAGGCCACATTACGCGAATTTCAACTACGAGGGGACGAATTCCACTGTCCAATGATAAAGACATTCTCAAGTTGACGAGAAAAGGGTGTGTTGACCCTCGTTAGAAATCCAGAGCAAGAGAGGAATTGATCTCAAGAGCGGCATGTCTTTCCAGAGCTTCTTTCTAAAGGGTTAAGCAAACATCCCGCTGGACTGTTATCACCTAGCAGCATCAAAACCAAGCAGCATAGCGAACCATCTCAATATACCTTTCATAAGCTTTATTCTCCACTTTGAAGTTTGAACCCAAAAGAATCCAAAGGTTTTATATGCTGATGGCTAGCATATTCCTCCAGGATAGAGCATTGTAGAGTGCAGGTAAGCCACAGGATACGAACCTGCAAATAGGTAGGGGGGCACATCCATCGTGGATGTCAAAATAGAGCCCTCAACCTCTCATTTGCAAAAGTCGAGGAGATTCCAAGATTGGCCAAGAGAATCAACTTTTACACATAATCCACACAAAATTTGTTTGATTTGAAACAAAAGAAAAGGAGAAAAACAAAGAACACAAAATTCCTCCCCCCTCATACGGCTCTGACAATAGTTATCCAAGAAACCTCGTCACCTCATGATGATAATCAGATTTGTATGGAGAAAAATCAAATCCGGTAGTAAAACCATATATAGACACAAGGAATAAGGCCACAATCTCCCATTGTTCAACATGTCAAATTTATAAAAAGGTCAATTTAGGAAAAGAAAGTCATAGCAAACAGAAAATATCACAATCATATCATCTCATTACACCAGAATACAACACTCTCAACTGGAACACATTTCTATGCTTTCCCAAGGTTTTTAGTTCCCACAGAATACACGGGAAAGCAAAAACACCAACCCAATGTACAGTTTCTGCACCTTTGAGCAATGAATTTCAATGCACAAATAGCTGCTTACATGCACCTGGGGAAGAGTGTCTGGCCCACATAACCACCTGACATTGCCCTTCTGACATTGGACTCAAACATCTTCGGGTTATCTCTTAATACAGCAGCAGCATCGTGATTGAGGGGATCTTCGTGATTTGGTTGCTGCTCACAAAAAGGTAGTCAAAACAGACTGTTGGTAATATCTAAAAATGAAGTCGGAATATCCTATTTCAAAAATGAGCATATAATTACCGTGAAGAGATGATATAGTCCATATATTATAGTGTTTATATTGAGGACAGGTTTCCAGTCTTCTCTAAGAATGTTAAGGCAGACATTTCCTTCCAAGTCGATGTTTGGATGATAAACCTAAATGCATTAACAGCACTATGTAAGTAACATTGTTGAGAATCTTTGTTTATGGGAAACAGGATCAGATGTTTACCTTAGTCTTGCACTTAACCTTTGGTGGCTCATGAGGGTACATAGGCGGGACTTGGAAAGTGAAAATGAATGTACCACCTCTGTCAGAAGAAACAAATGCTTGTCATTATATATCGAGGTCCCACCCACATGATAAAAAAACAGAATTACAAGCTTGGAAACACAAAAAGCATGATTATAATGCCACCCAGATAACCGGAAACCTATGCATAGAGACTAACACAAAAAAAGAGTCATGCAGAAAAGTACATCTTGCATTCCACCTTTAAAACAGATTTCTAATAATTAAGTAAGGCTTAGTTTGCCAAAAGATTTTAGCAACTCATTTGCTAAAATCAACCATGATTTTAGCAAATGAGTTGAGTTGCTAAAATCATGAAAATTTCAAAGCACAAAATTAAGTGGTTCCGATTATCGTTTTTTGATTTTTTTGGCACCAAGTTAAAGTACTCGAGGAATACTTTAATTTGGTGCGAAAAAAATCGAAAAACGATAAACGGAACCACTTAATTTTGTGCTTTGAAATTTCCATGATTTTAGCAACTCAACTCATTTGCTAAAATCATGGTTGATTTTAGCAAATTAAGCCTAAGCCTATAATGTTAGATAAAATGAGTTAAGCCTGTGTAATACGTAGACAAATGGGCAAAATCTTAAGCACTACAATTAGATTCACTAAAAAGAGTGCTCGTGGGCATGATCAAGCACCAACTGCATCCAATTCAAAGCCGATGGCTGTCAGTATAAATTCCACAAGCCAATGAATGAGTATGTGAACAAAATATGGTGAAAACTTCCCTCAATAAAAAAATCCTCAGCTATTTACGGCAATAAGGAAAAGCATATTAACCAGGCTATAGAGCCTTTCCCAGTTTATTTGAGACAAGGGGTGGATGATATTTGGAAGCCAACAATAATCTGCCATGGTTGCTTACCATCATGATTTCAATTGAAAACTCACTTAAAGGAAAAGGCTTACGCTAGCCAAGTATGCACTCGCAAGAAAACTTTAGAACAACTGCAATCCGTATGAACTAAACTTTGAAACAACTGTAACCCAAATAGCGTGAAACAAGATTTACTATTTTCTACTTTGGGCCAAGTTGAATAGGAATTTGAAATCAAACCCAAAGACAATGCCATAGATCGTCCTTTTGTACGTAGCGTAGGGCTCCAAGCCAAGTGCTAATTCCCAGTGTAGGTTGAACTGCAAATACTGGAATAAGAAAACATGGGTTGGCAAAAGATTACTTACAAATAGTATCCTTCGTCAGGTCGAATTGTGACCTCAAAGTTCATCAGGTCATCTTTGCCATTGGGAAACGATATGCTGCAACTTTTTGGTAGATTCAGTTCACCCATATCTACAGGACAAAGCCCAAAAATATTTAGTAGATAAAAATGCTGATACAATCGGGGAGATAAGGTGAGATAATTTCTTTTATAACATGGTATCACACTGTTTACATTCACAACAGAAAGGAACAAATTGTCACTATTGCGTTACACATAATAACCCAATAACTTCAGGATAGAAGGGAAAGATCCGGATACATGGAATGATGGTATACCTCTGTGAAGACGTAATTCGCCTGCACTTTGCTTCTTGACAGGTGCTGTCCCATTTGGGTTTTCAGCCCTCTGCTTCTCCTTCACCTTAAAGAGCTTAATCATGTTTCCTACAACAAAAAATCAATTATAGCTAGCTTCTCGGATTCATAGAAAGAAAGATATCAAGTATAGAAGGAATACGTGCCAGACAACCCTCCCCGAGATCAACTTGGCAGACTGACTTTCGAGGGAAAGGGAGGGAAGAATACAAAGAATGAAAGAATAAATATACTACAGCATTGACACATTTTTCTTTGGACAGGCCATCAGTCACAGTATTGGAAGTATGCAACTTGAGCTGTTGGGGTCTCCGCAAAGGGAAATAAAATTTAAACCACACAAACTTTCCAAACTTCTTGCAAAAGAAAGCACGTCCGCTAGAAGACCATGGAACATAATAAAGTGGACAAATTATTACCGGACATCTAAGACCAATCAAAACCATAGGCTTTTTTATTCCAATTAGTAGGAGGGATATTGTGTGGTTCTACTATTGAAAGGAATAGCAAGAAAGTGCCATTAAGAGGGTGTCAAAACGGATAAGTAGATCCTCTTTCTTTCATCTTCTCTTCCTCGGTGTATTCACAATCCTTTTTCTTGTTGTTTTCTTCTCAGTTTTTGCTTTCTTGGAAAGTCTGCTCGCGATGAAACAAGCTAGGCCAAAAACTTCAATCTAGCAATCCAATTGCAAAATGTCTATACCTGTACATATTGGTCCAACCAACGGCCTTACCTTCATCCCTTTAAATTGCAAGAAAAGGTGGGAAAGAAAAGAAACGAGAATCCCATCACTTGTTTTGATACCCAAAAAGAGGAAAGAAGTGGTAAAAAACGATGAGAAACGAAAAAACAAAACATGGGTTTTCATCAGGCTATTTGAGATTTGGTGAGAAACTCCAACTTCTTCTTTCTTCCCTTCTTCACAATACAATAGGGCCTACCGGCCTATTAGAGCAGGGTTTCAACGTTCCCTCTCTCTTTGCACAACTCCCTAAACAACGCCAAGAGACTTTCCTACCAAAACCACTAATTGGGAACCTCGTGCATACACAAACTTGAGTTATACAACACCGACCAACATATAAGACCAATTCTATTTTCATGCCCCCACAAAAGTATCATTTTTAAGCATCTAAATGACCAATACAAATCAACAAACAGATATACAGAGACGATCGGAGAGAGATAAGTGAGGTACCTGTATATCCCTACCGGAGACGGCGATCGTTGCCGGAGCTGATGAACTGTGTTCGATTAAAGATTCAGAATTTTGGGATGATGCATCAATAATTTAGGGCTGATATTTATACAGGCATGTATTCCCGGTTTCACACAATTAACCCTACAACATTAAAATATTTCAGCTTTATCCTCAAAGCACTAAAAATTATGAAATTGACCCGAAAGCCCCTAAATATGTCTTTTAGACTCCCTCTATTTTTTTCCCGGGGCGAAATCAACGGTGTTGATTGTTATAGTTATCAAGATTTGAAACCAAATGTATGCATTATGCATAAGAGTATGTGGCCTCAGCCTACTGGGCTACCACTCCACTTGTCTTTTAGATTTTTATTCACCTAAATTTTATTTTTTCCATTTTGGTAAATTTTTGTTAGATTTGCATCAAGTATTTTAGATTTAGCACTCATTAGGCTGAGTTTTTTAAACGATTTTATCAATCCAGTAGCTAAAATCAACCCTGATTGATTTTAGCAAATGAGTTGCTAAAATCAAACAAAAAACTCAGCTTAGAAAGTAAAAATTAGGACCAAAGAAAAAAAATACATATGAAAAAATTGAAATAGATGTCTTTTAGTGTTGTCTCAACTAAATTTGTTTAACTTTGGTTCAACAAATTCATATTCTTTCGATACCTCACATTGACAAATGATTAATCATGAAAGAAAAAAAAAACATAAAAGACTAATAAAGGTGCCGATGCGATTTTAATCACTTGATTTTAGCAAAATGAATATGCGAGAGCAAATTGACTTTTAACAACTTATTTTTTCAGGTAATGGAAAACAAATTGACTTTTAATAACTTGATTTTTAACACTTTTATTATTAAAAAAACTTTTAACAATTGGTACTAAAATCAGGAAACTCGACACTAGTCAGTCATGTTGCAAGCTTATTTCATTTATGGGTCTTGCTAACGTGTATCCAATGAGTACATAAATAAACAAAGAAAACACATATTTTAATACGCCTTTTACACTTTTCAATATGTTTTTACATATTCCTAGACATTTTTTAATACATTTTTTAACCTTCATTTGTGTCTATTGGGTACATGTTAGCATTTTCCTTCTATTTTGTTTTTAGTTCACTTGCACACTAGCTAAAAATAACACTTAAGTGTGAGATGTGTGTAAACTCCACATAGTATATGAGTATATTGAAAATTTATTGAAACTAGTTGTTGTACATGTATCATTTTTGCTACTACTCCCTCCGTCCCAATTTTATAGTCCCTTTTGAGAATTCATGCCACTATTTAAAGTGTTATATCTTATAATCTACAATGTTTTAGGTGATTTTGAACACTTTGTTTATTAGATTAAATCAAAATCTATCAAACAAGATCCATATTGCATATGAAATTGATTACCAATTAAAAGATATAATCGTTTTTTTATCCGATTAAAATAGAACGAGGGACTATAAAATTGGGACGGAGGGAGTAAAAATATTGCACCACCACCATTAACAGAATAGTATTTTGACCCTTCAAATCTCACCCCAAGTCCCTAATCTTCTTCTTCTCGTCATTTCTCACCATCCCCGGGGTCCTCTTCGCAATTCACAACTCCTTCCAAATCACGACTTTGAGACCGACTCCACTGCACAGTCGACTGAGATCTCTCTCTCTCTCTCTCTCTCTCTCTCTCTCACACACACACACACACACACACATAAACCCTAGAGAACCCAACAATGTCGAGACTCCCGCTGATCTTCCTCGTCGCAGTAATCCCTTTCTTATCAACACTCTGCACTTCCTTCTCTCCCGAAAACCCCGGCGACCGTCGAATCCTGGTCTTGCTCGACGACCTCGCCCTCCAATCTTCCCACTCTCTCTTCTTCGACTCCCTCTCCTCTCGCGGCTACGCCCTTGATTTCAAACTCGCCGATGATCCCAAGATCGGATTAAAGCGTTACGGCCAGTACTTATACGACGGCTTGATCCTCTTCGCCCCTTCTGCCGACCGTAAATATCCCATCTTTTCTGCCTATTCTTACGTATACATATAGTGATGCAATTTTTTTATTCAATAATTGGACGGGAATTTCGTTTTTTTTTTTTAATGCTTTTACTTGGAAATGAAGGTTTGTGTTTGGTTATTCTGGAAATATTCCTTCTTTTAATCTATTTTTATGCATACGTATATTAATGTGGATTTTTTTCAATCTTTCAACTTGAATTTACTTGGATATCGCAAGTTTCTTGTTCATTTTTTCTTATTGTTGTAGGAAATGGAGGTATGTGTTTGATTATTGTGAGCATGCTGTTTTATATTTATTTTTTTGTCCTCGATTGCAAATGTTTATAGGTTTCGGAGGGTCCATTGACCGTAAAAATCCCATCTTTTTATGTATTCTTATGTCTTTGGTGATGCTGGTTTTTATTCAATGTTTCGACTTGAATTTGGTTGGATTTCGCAAGTTTCTGGTTGATATTTTTTTATATGGTTTTAATTGGAAATGTAGGTTTGTGTTTAAAGAGCTCATGTTAACTCTTTAAAAGCTCATTGGAGATCCATTTGTTACGTAAACAAATGAAGATTGAACATTTATTTGAAACTCCTTTAGCTTTCAAACCAAGCTCTATCAATGTATTGCTTGGCTCGTTTGATGTTTAACAAATTCAAGTTTACTCGAGATCAGTTTGTTATTGGCTTAATTAAAGGAACATATTTTTAAAGCTCATTAAGTTTACAAATCAAACTCGAACCAGCAGATGTTTGGCTCGTTTATTAGCCCTATTTGTCTTTGTTTTATTTTTCTGAAACTGAGAGCTTGCTGTTTTATTTTCTAATTTTATTGTCCTCGATTGTAATTTTTTGTAGGTTTTGGAGGGAATATCGATTCGGCAGCTATAGTGGATTTCGTTGATGCGGGTCATGACTTGATTATTGCGGCTGATAATTCTGCTTCAGAACGAATTCGAGAGATTGCTACGGAGTGCGGTGTTGATTTTGATGATGTACGTATATAAACTTTATGATCTTTTCTTGTTTAGGTGGATCTGTCGGAGTGATCCATTTTGCTAGTTATGTTGAAAGGTTAGCTTTTTGTGTTATACGTGCTAAAATATGAAAATTTGAGCTGATCCTGGAATATTTTTTGATATTCAGCTGTTAGCTGTAGAGGACTTCAGTTTATTGATTGTATTTATTTGTGGGTATAGGATCAGGCCGCTATGGCGGTGGATCACACTAGCTATGCGGTTTCAGACGCGGAAGGGGATCATACATTGATTGCGAGCGATGATTTCATTCAGTCTGAGGTGCTTTTGGGAAGCAATAAAATTGAGGTGATTTCCAGTATCCAATGTTCAAACATTGCTAGGCACTAGTTGGGCGGATGAGGGCCGCCTAGAGGCGCCGACTAGTCGGCTGCCTAATCTTGGTGTTGGACCCCTGCCTAGAGCCTAAGCGGGGACTAGTCGGCCTAGGCAGCTGACTTTAAGAACAGTGCCAGTGTCAATATATTGTCTAGTAACTGTGTTTGTCTACAACTAATATGGTGTAGTTTACTTACTACTCCCTATTTACAAAACGATATCGTAAATATAATTGTTAGCTTTGTAGTTTGTCTGGCATCGAGATCTCTCGTTATTCAGACTAGCATCATAACTTGTTCAATAGGCATGTTTGCATTTAGCGTATCTCTCCCTTGTAACTGATTTCTGCAAAATTTCTGCAGGCTCCTGTACTCTTTCAGGGTATCGGTCATTCATTGAATCCTGCCAATAGCTTGGTAAATGTCTCCTCGTATCTGACTTGAGTGCATGTTGCTTCTACATTGAAAGCATTTGAAATTGTTCAAGGATTATAGGCTTAATTGATTAGTGATGAAATCAAAATGGATATTTTTGGATTTATCTGCTCAGTTGTTTCAATAGTTCATTGTAGTAAGAGAACTTACTTATGCACTACTTTCATAGGTGTTGAAAGTTCTTTCAGCGTCTCCTGCAGCATATTCTGCTAATCCAAAAACCAAGTTATCAAGTCCTCCCTCCCTCACTGGATCTGCAATCTCTTTGGTCTCAATTGTGCAGGTAAGATGATGCTCGATAATTACTTTTACCTCTTTGTGTGTGTGCGCTTGCTTGCGTGCCTGTGTGTAAATTTTCCATCTCTTCAACTGTTGTAGTTAATAGCAGTCTTTCCTGCGTCTAATTGATGAAGAGAAAGCAGGAATTTGGCATCAATGCTACCTTGTTTTTCTGACTTTTTATGCATGTAGAGAGGGTGAATTGTAAGCTAGCAAAGTTTTGTCTGCATATTTAAATTGAGCTATGGTCTATGGGCCTCCATAGCTTTATGTTTTTGACACCATGAAAATGAATCACTGTAGTTTATTTCCTTCCCAAACATGTAAGCACTGGGAGCAATGAAGCTGATTGATCATTGTTGCTTATAGGTGAAATTTCTTAAACCCTTAGTTCATCTACTACCCCCACTATAATAGGAGCATATGAGAAGGTTTTGCATCTTACTGTTGGAGGCAGGCTGGCAGCTGCATAAAAGCTTTTTTTTTCCCTGCATATTCCTGATCCTTGTTGCATGCATGAAAATGCCACCGTTGAATCTAGAAGTACAAGAGATGATTCTGTTTTCCTGGAGGAAGTTCACTAATAAATCTATTAAACTTCTTGTTGCCAGTGGCTGTTGAAACTTTGTCCGAGTATAAAGTGAGAACCCAATTTGCTTTTTTAAGAAGGATAACATAAACCCATTTATTACCACGGTAGTAACTAGTATTTTACCCTGCAGGCAAGAAACAATGCCCGAGTGCTGATCTCTGGCTCATTAAGCATGTTTAGCAATCGGTATGTAGTAGTTGTTAGCTGACTATGAATTTCATCAACATATATTTATCTGCTACAATAAACTTTGGTTCTTTATTCAGATTCTTCAGATCTGAGGTGCAGAAAGCAGGGAGCTCAATCAAGTGAGTGAAGCTTTTCTTACATTTCTTTAGAATAGACTTACAGATGCTATCTTGGCTTCCCTCACATTTTAGGTTCCTTCATAGAGAATGAAGCTGAACATCTTCCACTATCCATAGGATTTGTGTAGTAATTGGTTTGGTTTTGTGATAAATGGACGTGGAGAGCTATTGCCCGTTGTCTTGTCAATGAAGCTACCAGGTGGCCCCAGGGACAAGATGATACATGCGCTTTGAAAATATGCATTCATTTGGACTCATGAGGTTTAATTGTTAAATAAAGTTTACTTTTTTGCGCTGCTTCTGTGATGTATTCTGGGCCCTGCCCCTAGTTTGGTTTAGCATTACCCATATGGACATGAAATTTCCTTAGTCCTTAGTTACATGAAGTTGGAGCAGGGGCAGGGGAGCGGATGATCATAGAAGTGTGGGAGCGCCATCGGGAGCATGTAGGGAAAATTATTTAAAAATTATAAATATTTTTATGCTTTTTTATTTAGATAAAATTAAATGTCAAAAAGAAAATATTATCCTACCGCTTGGATTACAAAACATAAAAGTTACCATATAAGGACAACGATTTTGGTTTCCACTTCTTTAAAATAATATTATTTTTCGTCTTCTACTATATATAACAGTATAACACTATGCAGATATATATATATATATATATATATATATATGTGTGTGTGTGTGTGTGTGTGTGTGTGTTTTGTATGTATAGAAAGACAAGGAATTCTAGCCTATATGTTTCGCCTGGGATCACCTTCGCCGCTCTGTATGTATTCTAGCCTACTGTGTTCCCCTTTTTGTGCGTAAGTTCCCGTTTAGGTTAGGAATGAGTTCCTGTCATTATTGGAACGCATTTCCTCCAATTTTCCCCTCCAAAACGCAGAAACACATTCTTGTTTCGTGCAACTAAGCATTAGTGGTTCTCTTTGAAACACAGCCTAGCGTTCCCCAGTTCTTTCTTTCTTTTTTCTTTTTTCTTTTTTTGGGTGTGTGTATTTGTTGTTGTTATTATTATTATTTTTCTCGAGGTAACCAAGCCTTGCCTTTCTTTCATTAAATGCCAACTCAACTTCTGAAACCTGGCTAATAAAACTGAAATAGTGCTGTTGATCATTACCTGGGTTGGCTTGAGCCGCATGACCAATAACAAGCTACAGTTTCTTGCGTTTTTGTACTTCTCTTACTTTATTAGCTGGAGAATAATCTCAAAAGTCATGGATTTGAATCCTGAAGTAACTATAGTGTTGGAAGTTCATCATAAATATAAATTCAAAAATGTTTTTCCTGTGATGTTGACTTGTGGCCTTCAAGTTTTTGCCTTATTGAGTTGGATTGATTAATTTATTGCATTGTCTATATCTCCCAAAGAGAACTACATCTTTCAAGGAAGGTATGATTGGATTGAAGTATGAGAATTGCACCGAAACTTGTAGTGGCAATAAATTTTCTGTGATAGAAGAACTTATTTGAAATGGGGGCTAGTTCCCGTCCTGTTTCTAAAAAACAAGAAACTAGATCAACTCAAAAGTCAAATTCTCTCTGGAATGTACAACCTACGATTCATATTTACAATTCCCTTGTTTCATGTTTTGTACTCCATATTCACAGAGTCTTGAATGGAGTGGATAATTCTGTCCAGATACGGTTTCATTTTGTCCTTCTTTTTGCACTATCCTCCACTGGCAAACTGCTTTTCCTTATATTGATTAATGGTGATTTTTATCATGTGATTGCAGACATGCAAAATCTGGTAACGAGCAGTTTTTGACTGAACTTAGCAAATGGGTTTTCCATGAAAGAGGACACCTCAAGGTGAGAAATTTTAACCAGCTGTCTCGTCTTGCCAGTTATACAGAACTTTACTCTGACCTTAATCTGCAATTCCTCCATGTTTGTGGTGCTCTTTGCAAAGTAATGTATTAGTTCTATAAAAAAATTACTGCCATAACCTTACAGCACCGTTTAAGCTTCCACAAATTAATGTCTTATATGATTTTTGATCACCAGGCTGTGAATGTTAGACACCACAAAGTTGGGGAAGCCAATGAACCTTCCATGTACAGAATCAATGACGACCTGGTAAAAATGTTCACTATATTGTGTAATGGGGACGACAATATGAATGGTTGAATGGAGAGAAAAAGTTTTGCTTCTGCTAACACTTTTGTCTGATTGAAGGAATACGCTGTTGAAATTTATGAGTGGTCTGGCAAGAGCTGGGAACCATATGTGGCCAATGATGTTCAAGTACAGTTTTACATGATGAGCCCCTATGTTTTGAAAACCTTATCAAGTGATCAGAAGGTACCGCAAGTGACTTATAATTTCAAAACTGCCTTTCATTTATCGTAGGCCGTTTTATATGAATTACTATCTTGGTGGTCGTTACTTTTGGTGGTCTTTCTTTTTGGCTGACTCTTCATAACTATCTGTTTCCACAGGGCCTCTATTTTACAGCTTTCAAGGTTCCTGATGTCTATGGTGTATTCCAGTTCAAGGTAGAGTACCAGCAGCTTGGATACACAAGCTTGTCCCTATCAAAGCAGGTAGTTAATCTCTCTCTCTCTCTCTCTCTCTCTCTCTCTCTCTCTCTCTCTCTCTCTCTCTCTCTCTCTCCTGATGTCCTGATGCGCATTGGATTTTGTCAAGAAATAGGAAAAACAGATATTTGAAGCACAATTATCTGTTTTGATGTGCTCAATTCTTCTTTGATAATGTCCGATAGTACGATACGAATGAAAACTGAGGTGTAAGTTAGAACAATTTGGCATACCGTTGAGGTTGGACAATGGACCCTACCCTGACTTTTCCCGAATCTGTATTTGATCTTAAAGGTGTTCATGTTTACAACCAGTCTATCTCCTCTCACCGTCAAAGGGGATGTGCAGGATTCAGGTCCTTGATGGGACCTTGTTATATTTGTTTTACATTGTGTGGGCATTCTCTTTTCCTAGTCATGTCAGCAAGAGAAGCTCACTGGTGTAATGGTGTTATACTGTTATGTTCTCCATATTTAAGTGAATCCAATGAAAAATGAGTACATTGCATCTGCTCCTGATCTCTCGTGTCTCTTGCCCCAGCAACTAAGTTGCATTAAGAATGATAGAAGGATGAATAAGTGGTTTCTTTAACAGCAGCAGTTGTATTGGCTAATTCATTGTACGAAGCCGACTTTCTACTACTTCATTGGCCCCTAACATGGCCTCTTCGCCATTGAAATTCTACATCTGCAGATTCCTGTTAGACCTTTCAGACACAATGAATACGAAAGATTCCTAACGGCAGCTTTTCCCTATTACGGAGCATCTTTCTCGATGGTAACTTCTATCTTTCTCTGGTGGATATTTTCTTATGATATTGCATTGTTTGATGTTATCTCGGTGTACTAATGTGGTATCGGAGCTCCAGCTCCAGGATGTCATACGTTAATGTCTTGTGACCCTCGTCATAACTCGCACGACGTTGTGCACTTTGTCTGTTTGTGTTCATGTACCTTGTTAAAAAAAATTGTTTGTTTCAGCTTCAGCTTCAGCGTTTGACACAATTGCATATCTAATAGTAGGAGGGGATACAGTTAGAAGCTGGGCCTTTGCCTTTGTCAACCTTGTCCCATACTCCTATTTTTTAAGTACTTGATACAGTACTCATGAAATCATAATTGGTCACCCAACATTGTGGAAGGATGTCAAGTAAGTTTTCCAGGCGAAGTGAAGCATCTTGACTGTATGTTATAGTTCTAGTATGTGCCACAACATCAAGGTAGCGGAGATTTCATTGACAGCCTTACTAGGGATTATTGTGTAATTACCGTAGGGTAGTGGAAATCTTAGTATTTTTGGCTGTTGAACTCCCTCGTACCTGTACGTCACTTTTCAGATACACAAGTGGTACCAAGTAAATTCTCTCCTGAAAGGAGTATTGGCCTTGCCCCTTTGTGGACATCCAATAAAATTGGAACGATACAGGAGTGTTGGCCTTCATTAGTTATACATCTCCCCATCGTCTTGATATTTAGCTTCTGGTCCTGCACAAACAGGATTAGGATAGTATGTTGCTTGTAGTTTTTAAGTATTTGCATTCCAGTATAAATTCTGGCAATCTCCAATGCTGAAGTTTTTGACCATTTTATGTTTGGATGGTGGTGCAGATGGCAGGTTTCTTTGTGTTCACTTTTGCCTACTTGTACAACAAGTAGTTTCAAAAGCATTTGTCGCAATAAGATTTTCTCGTGGTGGTTTCAGTTAGCAGCATATGGACATTTTATTTTTTTGTTTGTGATATACTTGCGGCACTACTTAAATGATGTATCAGGTTAAGCAACCATTTTTGCCACTGCTGTATTTGCAGCAGAAGGGGGGACTGTTTGGTAATCAGGAATTTTTGGTCTTTTTTTCTGAATAGGAATAGATTTGGTTCTCAATATTTGAAGCTCAAAGAGTTACTTCCATGTTTCTCTGTTTAGTGGGTGTTTGGCATCCTATTTTCTTAATTAAAACTCAGTAGTATTCCTTTTTGTTAATTTAAACCTTTTATCTGGATCCACTTTCTTTAATCAGTGAAAACCCAGGATAGAAACATTTACTTTTTTTAATCAGTTAAAATCCAAAGTAGGGAACGAAATGCTTCAGTTCTCCAAAGTGCATGAGTTCCATCAGCTCACAGCTCCTGGAATTTATAGTTCAAAAACTGAGTGATTGTCCCAGCAATGTTTGTATGCAAGTATTTCATCAGCTAATAGAGGCCGCCATACAGCTGGATGTCGTTGCTTTCTTGTAAATCAATCGTAAGGGTCGTTTAACTACTGTAATATCGTGAAATATAAATGCAATTCACAAAATTGGCCAGACAATTAGTTTCTGGCATTGTACGTCGATAGAAACTTCTCGTGCATGCATTCGGCATGCATGCCAATTCTACGGACAAGAAACACTTGTTTTCATGTTTGAATTAATCGGATGTAGCTTCAATTGCAAAATAATTGCATATGTTAAGTTGGATAATTAACTTCAATATGTTACATACATTGGTCAACCTTTTGCTTGTAGATCTTCCTTGATGAACTCCTGTCAATTTATCTTTATTGGAAATTGAGAATCATATTTTTGAAAACTAACATTTTGGGATATCACATTTGGAATATCATTTGATCTTTACATTGCTTTTGGATGGAATTTTACCGACGGCGCTGTTTAGCACGCTAAAGTGTTAATTATAACGGAAATTTAACGGTTCAACATTGGTCAGAAGTTTCAAGGGGTGCGAGTATCAATAATAAAGCTGAAGTGGTGTAAATTGTAAATGATCGAAGTATCAAGTGAGTAAAACTTCCCCCATTTAAAATCTGTCTATATATACTAGTGAATCGGTTGCGCAATTTGACCTGATACGACTAACAAAAAATAGTTTTTTTTTTTCAAAAACTAAGACATCATTTTCCCATAATACATCACATAAAAAACTGTGAAAAACCTGTTTATTCTTAAAACACTATTAGCGGAACATTCCCTAAATTTTGTCTTTTGAAATGCGCAATAAAATATACTTCTAATATTGAATATTGAACTCACGTCCGGAACGGGGGACATGTAGTGAGTGAATCTTGGTCGTTAAAAGTGTTTTGGACAGTCTAGATTTTCAATAAACTATTCGCGCAAATAGTTTATTTAAAATCCGGACCGTTCAAAATAAGAATGAACTATTGAAATCTCATTACACTCGGTAGTGAGATTCACTCACTACGGGGCTACTCCTTCCTCACGACTCTCCTAATACAAAAGAAAAAGAAGACGTGATAATAGAAAAAGGAAAATACTAGAATACACTCCAAATGTTGGAGGTGTTTGGTATGGAGCATCTGAATTCATCACATTTTGAATTAGTATAAAAAAATTTATCAAAAGTTATGAATTCGAGATTCATATGATAAATCAAAATATATGTGTTTATTGCAGCAAACTGCTTTCTTTTTCATTGTTACAAATTTGGCTTATTATTATTATTATTTTTAGATTTAGCATGCGCAACGTACTTTTGAGAAGAGGCATTTTATTTGATTTGGATTGAAAGAAGAGAAGCATTTAGATTACCATTTTCTTCATTTTTTTGTTTGAGATTCATGCCCATACTAATGCATTCAAGGGGTGTTTCACTATCAAAAAGCAGTTCTTTTAAAAAATCAAGATATGTCATTCTCTTACAATACATCCCATAAAAAATTGTGAAAATCTAAATTTTTCTTAAAATTGTCTTAGTGGAACCTCAAGTTTGTATTTGATTGTCTTCTTTACTTTTTAATTTTCATTTTTTTCGAAAAAACAATCGCACCTTTTTTTCTCTTGTTTATAATCCTTTTTGTTAAGTCAACGGTTGACGTGTAACCGGATGCGAGCCCACACTCAACCGGTTCCCGGTCACATTCCGCGTTTGAAAGCGTAGACTATTCCTCCGCTCTTTGCGGTACAAGGGATTATTATTTTGATGTCTGTTTTGGGTTAATACATGGAGTATTTTTTAGGAGTAAGTAGATTTTTTAAGATCCAATCGTAACATTGCTATCCTCGAGAGTAACTAATACGAGTAATATGAAGAATAATACGGAGTAATTAAGAATATCAACATAATATTTTATATCAAAATTAAACTCAAATTGCCCGCAAATTTTTTTATACAAAAACCAAAATTGCCCACTATTTTTTTTACTGCTTGAATGGTTTAAGGCCATCTATAGTGGTGTAGCAAACGCCACAAATTAATCAGGTACTAATATAGTTAGCTAGCTTTTCTGTTTTTTTTTTTGCTCTCAATGGTGTACTTTTTAGACCAATAAACCAAAAAACCAATTTGGTTTATTTTTGTCTTTATTCACAACACTTTAAGTTTGGCTAATAATTTTATACTTTTTAGATTCCTCTCGTCGAGACAAGCCAAGAAACCCCAAAAAATCGACCGAAAACTAACAAATGCAAAAAAAAAAAATTAATAAGGACAAAACCAAATAATCCAATAAACCAAAAAATCAAATTTAGCCAAACTAGGCCTTAGTATCTAGTTAAGTTGTGTCAAGTGGGCAAAATTGTTACGTCACTCCAGAAGAAGTAACACCCAAAGTGGGGCCAACATTGAAAAAGTGAAAAAAATTTCGGAGGGTTCACAGCCAAGGAGGAGAGAGAGAGAGAGAGAGAGAGAGAGAGAGAAAAAGAGAAAGAGGACGGATGGGTCTGACGGAAGAGAGGGAGAGAGAAAATGTAAGAGAGAGAAAGGGAGAGGAAGTAACGTGGAGAGAGAAAAAGGTGGTATTTACACACATTTTTTTACACTTTAGCACTATTTTACCAACACCTAACATTTATTAATCTAACAACACATTTTGTCATAAAAATTCATAATAACACATAAATGTGACTCATTTTTTTTACACTTTTATATCATATAACAACATATATATTTTTAACTCCACCACTTGAGATGGCTTAAAAGAGGAAAAAGGAGTATATTTTGTCTTTTTTAAGAAGAAAGGGAAATGGCCAGAGCTCAAGGGAAAGCTACCTCACCCTTCAACAATGCTATGAGTATATTACATGTGCACCCAAAATGCACACTATCCTGAGGTATCAAATGAGGAGAGCCTCATCTTTTGGGTGACTCCCACATTGGGCCTTTCTTCATTTACCACCTCATGATGGTGTGCATTTGAAATGTACATGTGGATACCCATATCATTTTCCCTCATCCTTTAGGCATTTAGGCTTGGTTCTCCAAAAACTAAAATGAAAATTTGCTAAAATCAAGTGGTTGAAATCTCCTCCCCACTTGATTTTAGAAAATTTCTATTTTAATTTTTGGAGAACCAAGCCTTAATGTACATCTTGAACGCGGCAAGGCTCTTTTGGGCCCACGTGAAGACCACCCATTGAAAGGTTTATAGATAATGCCATTTTAAAACAAAAAGTGAAGGGTAACCACGGCCCCGTTCGGTAGGACTTTTTGAAACTGTGTTTTGAGCTAAAAATTCCAAAAAAAGTGTTTGGTTCAATGTTTAGAAATTTAGTTGTGAGATAAAACTATGGGATCATTTCCCAGCTCTATCTGCCTCTTCTTTTTCTCTTTTACAGACATCAAATAGGTTTTTTTTTTCTTCTCTCTCTCTCTCTCTCTCTCTCTCTCTCTCTCCGATCTCAAATGCTTTCTTCTTCTTCAACCTTCCCTCGCCGCCAACGTCGTTGAAGATCGCTTGGTGTGTGCCTCGGTGAAGTGAAGGTCGCTGAGCCTACAGATTCAGAGCTTGACGAAGTTTGAGATGGGAGAGAGAGGGGTCACTTGAGTGAGGTGAAGGTCGCCGCCACGGGGAATTTAGCCGACATGCGCTGGGTCCCGCCGCCGCCGATCTCGCTGGCAGGGATGATGACGACACCGACCTGGCTGCTGGAGTAGACGATATATCTATCTCTTTGTAATAAAGAGTATGGATTTGATGGTTCTGATTCAGTGTTTCCCACCTGTGTTTGGAGGATTTAGGGGGTTTATTGGGTTAGTGTTAGATATAATCTTTATTTAGCGTCTCTAGTAAATCTCTACCATCGTCTGTAATAATGATCAGAGATTCAGGAGATCTGCTATTTCTTTTTCTTTCCTCTTTTCTTGATTCCTCCAGAAATCTCTCTCAATAAAGTTGTTTTTTTTTCTTCCTAAATTTTTTATTTTATCGTTTGGGGTTCTATATCTAGTTTTCACTTCCTTGATTCCCTCCTCAAATCTGAATAATAAACTGGGTATTTGATATTTTGTCATATTCGATGACCTTTGGGGGGGTTTGTTGTGGGAAATAGTATTTTAGGTCTAGGGTTCTGAATTCTGATGTTTCGATTTACCAAGAGTTTTTGGTGTTGTGTTATATAAAATAACTTTTTAAGAAACCAAAGAAAAGGAAAACTAAAATATAGACATTTTTTTAAGTAACAAAAAAAATGAAAAAAAAATCATTTTATTATTATTTTAAAAAAAATCAAAACGAACAAAAGTTTTGAAGTTTATTTTGAAAACATTTTTCAGAATAGGGAAACGACCATGAATTTTGAGAAGTGTTCAAAGTTATATTTTTGAGAAATTTTCAGAATTTTTGTCCAAAATAAGCAAACGAACGGAGCCCACCTCTCTGGAAAACATTTCACCGAAGTACTGCAGTGACAAGAAACAACTATTTTTTAATATGACTTTTTAAACCATCCATGACAGTTGATGTGTTCCCAACAATGTTAAAGCATCTCATCAGTCTCAACAAATTTTAGAGCAAATTTAATCACAAAAACACATTTTACAATTTGCCAAGCCACTTTATCAAAAATTCAAAAAATCAGATTCTCTATCCAAATTTTACTTTATTAAACTATTCTCCTCAAATCTATATAAAAAAAAAATCCTTCTCCCTAAAAGGCTAAAATTTCCCTCCGTCAATGAGTGGCCCCACCCATGCATCATTTCAATGTCCTCCCTTGGTCAGTGAGTAGCCACATTTCTCTCTCTTCCCCTCCCTCTCTCTTCAGTCCATTTGTGACGCGCATCCGGAAGAAAAGAAAAAGAAAAAGAAAAAGCTAATCCATGAACAGTGCTTCGCCTGAGATATAACGGCACTGTAGCAAAAACTATTTGTTGAGTGAAAGTAGATAGACTGATTTTTGGAGGTTTGGCTTAACAATTTGTCAAAAATAGTGTTTTACAACACCAAATGAGGATGCTCTTATGGGTACATTTAACTTACACCTCATATACATACTAAGGAAATATGACAAACAAGAAGAAATCCAATGAAATGATGGAATTCTCTTTATTTGTCATATCACCTTAGTGTGCATGTGAAGTACAAATTAAGCGTATCCATATCATTACTTAGGAACAATTGACCTAAAGTGCGCACACAAATCATCGAGTCCCAAAACACTTTTTCTCTTGCAAATCCGAGTCCCAATTCTTGTACCCCTTTTATACCCAAAAACACTTTTTCTCTTGCAAATCCGAGTCCCAATTCTTGTACCCCTTTTATACCCAAAACACTTTTTCTCTTGTTTTCTCTTGCAAATCCGAGTCCCAATTCTAGTACTCCCTTTTGATACCCAAAACACATTTTTTCCTTCCTTTTTCTGCCCCAGGTTGATGTCAGGATCCACCACACCATGATTTATTCTCTTTTTAAGAGAAAAAACTACCCAATAGTCAAAAAAAGATTATTAGCACTTTTTCATAACAATTTTGATACGAATATTTTGTGTGTATCACGCAAATGATCAGAGCTGTTCAATTTGTTTAAAATATATTTTTAAGAGTTTCCGTAAAATATCAACTCATTTGGATGTCGATAAAGACTTGATTAGTTCATTCAATTGATTACCGTCAGATTTTACAGGATAAACTTATCAAACCATGACCGATATCCAAATGAGTTAGTAATTTTTTACACAAACTCTTACAAACATGTTTTAAATAAATTGAATGCGTTCGATTGTTAGCTTGGGGCTCCGATTACCATTCTTTCAAAATTTGTGTTAGTGGAATTGGCCCCATCAAATGCATAATTTCAAAAAAATATATAATCAATTGCATCAATTTTGTGACAATGTTCCGTTGACTCCCTCAAAACTAGCCATTTGCAAGCGCGAGTTTTGTGCTGGCATATGAACTCCTCTTCCAAAACCAACAATGCTATGAGTACACTTAATTTGCACCCCACATATATCTCAAGGTGATGTGACAGAAAAGGAGAAGCCCATCATTTCAGGTGGACACATCACCTTAGTGTATATGTGGGGTGCAAGTAGGTTTATCCATATCATTTTTGTATGCGTCCCATGACACAGGAAAGTTTCATTTATCCCCAAACGACAGCAGGAAAGTTTCATTTGAAATAGGAAGAAACAAGGGGTGTCGATCCCCTATCTGTGCACTGTGTATAGATGGCCTTAGGAACTCACTTTTAGATCCTGTCCAAACGATCCGAGCCGTTCATTCATCTTAGATTGAAATTCAGAGGGGCCCCTCGCGAGATCACCTCAATCGGACATCCATTAATGGTTCATACAAAATCACCAAATTTCATTCATCTTAAATTTGAATGAAATGGATTGATTTCGGATGAACCACTTACAGAGGTCCGATTGGGCTGATCTCATGAGGGGCCCCTCAGAATTTCAATCTAGGATGAATGAACAGTTTGAATTATTCGTGAGGGACAAAGTCGGTCTCCGAGGTCATTTGTACGCAGTGCACAGATGGGAGATCGGTATCCCTTAAATATCCAAATCCAAATTCGAAATATCTAGAGAAGCTATAAATACAACCGCGGTTCTTCAGTCTGTGAGAAAGCTACGAGAACGAGATCGCAAGAAAAATCTTTCGAATCAGTCGACGAATAATTCTAGAGTGAAGCAGATTTGAGATTCAGAGAAACTGAGAAACGGGTTTGCAGGCATGTCTGTTAGTATTCTTCTCCCAAATTGATTCAAACTATTTCGCTTTTACCTTCTGGGTATCTTCATTAATTTTCTCATTTTTATCCACTCCTTATGAGTCGGTTTGGGTATGTTTTTGGTGATTTTTTTTTTTATTTTATTTAAGTTTTGAATCCTTTGCCTATGATTTGTATGCTTGGGTGCTTAGTTTTATCCACTGGGATTAGGCTTCAAAATCCTTACCTTACGAATGCAGTTAGTATATCAGAATTAGAACTCTTAACTTTTCCGGTTAACTATACTGAGTGGAAAGTCTCTTTGCTGGAGTGCAGATTGTTTGTACTCTCAAATTTGGTGACTATTTAGGCTTTGTAGGATCAGTACACAACTGATTACCCAGTGCCCATGGTACTCCTTTGCCAAACCCCTCACTGATTTCCATCTTATTGTGCATATACACACACACACACACCACAAAAACACATCTTTACATATACGTATATGTATATCAGAGAGACTAACTCAATTTGGGTGTTGGATCCTTCTCTGGGAGACCCAAACGCATACAAAATCGTGCTTAATATGTGAACACAATATATACAGTATACATATATAGTATGTATGTATCAGGGAGAGAGAAAAATTGGTCTCCGGCGGTTGCAGCGGCGGACCCATTTTTGTAGGGAAGACGTCGGCAACGGGGGAGGGTATAAGGGTGGGGGAGTAATTCACTGAGGGAGGATGAGAGTGAAATTAATTGGTTGATTCTCCAAACTGTATGACGTGGCGCCCAGTTATTGGTGTCCGAAATTCTTTAACTCACGGCTGAGCCGTAAATAAGTATTTAGAATAATGATAGTGGCATTAAACTTTTATCGCTTAATCCAATATTAACCCCAGCGTGGGGTGTGGGGGCCTCCACGTGGGATCGTAGCCCCACACCCTATGCGAAATGGAGGTTAATGATTGATTAATGTATATAAAATGTCACATAAGTTTTGAAGTATTTATCTTTTCTTTTACACTTTTTTAGGCAATTACATAGTTGTTTCTTAGGGTTGGTTTGGGTGAATTGAAAAAACTAGTATTTTGATTTTTTGGTTTTGTCTTTATTCAATTTTTTTTTTGCATTTTTTGGTTTTTAGTCGATTTTTTGTGGTTTCTTGGCTTGTTTCGACGAGAGGAATCTAAAAAGTATGGTTTTTTGGATCATTTTTTGTCTTTATTCACAAAACTTTAAGTTTGGCTAATAATTTTATACTTTTTAGATTCCTCTCGTCGAGACAACTAAGAAACTACAAAAAAGCGACCGAAAATTGACAAATGCAAATTCTTTTTTAATAAGGACAAAAACCAAAAAACTAATTTTTCCAATTCCCTCAAACCAGGCCTTAGAAGTAGTATTGTTCTACACATCGATAAAGGTTGTTTCTTTTTGCATTTTTCACAAATTTCTGCAGATGTGAATTCTTTTTCCAGTGGTTCCAACAACTACTAATATATGGACACAATCTACTCCAAAAGAACACTGTATAAGGACACCGATTCTTTTGAAATCCTGAGCTTGCTCGGCCAAACCTTGGACTACGGCATCCAACCTCGTACGAATCAAGCCATTCGGGAAGTAATCCGATGCCTTCTGGGAATGAATCTCAAGTTGGTCAAAGACATTCGGGAATGCGAGGACGCCCCAGAGTTACGTAAACTCGTTCAGGAGTTTTCTAACGACAGAGAGAAAACACTGGTTATTTTGTAGGAATTGAAAATTTGTTTGGAAAAGGTGGAGGGTAGATACTCGGGCATTACGAAACGGAGTCGGTTGAACATATGCTTTTTTGGTGCCCTTGGGCACAAACAGTGTGGTTCGGGTGCAACATCAAACCTTTTGCAAATCTGGGCGGTAATGCAGCAGTTTCTAAGTGGGTTACAGAGATGGTAGATCAATTAACTACATCTGATGCTACTCGGTTCATGGGAAAGGTGGCTAATATAGCTTGGCAAATATGGAAAGCAAGAAACGACTTCGTTTTCAACAGGGTCAAGGTTAATCCTTTGATTACAATGAACTGTATTTTACAATCCGAGAAGGAACAATCTCAGTCTCTAGAGATCCCTATCGTCCCTATGGACAACCCACAAATTCAGGAGGAGCAATCCTTTTGGAGGGCTCCGGACAGGGGTAAAATCAAAATTAACTGTGACGTGGCCCTTCCGAAATTTGGTTCCAACAGCAAGATAGCTGTGGTACTACGAGATAGGAATGGGAGGATTGTGGATGGAGTGGCAAAGACAATTCAGGCTGTTTCTAGTCTGGATGGTGAACTGCAGGCGATCCGTGCAGCGTGCGTGATGGTAAAGGGCTTGGGTTTGAAGGAGGTTGAAATAGAATCAGACAACAAACAAGCCATTTCCCTTAGCGTTTCAGAATTAGTTCCTCCCTGGACGGTCAGAGCGGTGGTACAGGATATACGGCATTATGCTAGTGAAGGAAGAACCACCTTCAACTGGATTCGACGCTCAGCGAATAGACTGGCACACGAAGTTGCCTCGTTAGCTATGAAACAGAATTTACCTTGTAATTGGGTTGTAAATCTTCCTTTATCTCTTGTTTCGATTTTGGAGACTGATTTAATAGATAGCCAGTAAGGCTTTTTGATGGATCAAAAAAAAAAAAAAAAAGATACTCGGGCATTATAGATGCCCTGAAATTGGTTGATGGGTCGGATGTGAACCGTTATGCTAAAACTATGCAGGAGTTCAAGAAAATCAAAGGGGCAGGTGAATTCAAAACTCTTTTTTCTTTACCAACTAAAATTGCAACTTTATTTTGGCACTCACCAATTATTATTGCTGGAGTGCCAAAATCAAGTTCATAAAGAGAAGTGTCAATATCTGTTCTCTTAATTTTTATCACTTTTTTTAAACAGCTACCAATTTCATCCGACTGGACTATATATGTCGGAATCTTTAATAAAAGTGTGAATGAATGAAGTTAAATGTCTATCTGATATTTAATTTGATGGGAGATGTAGTTGCGTAATATTACTATTACTAATCCCTTAACTTGCAAGTGGTGACTAGCTCATACGGTGGAACGTAGAGCTATTTAATGTCTCATACTGCATCTTGTGATCGAGTCTCAATGTCTCATTCCCTCCTCCCATGTTTGTTGACTAGGAATGATGAATCAAAAAAAAAAAACCCTTTAACTATAACTTCGGTGGAAATAATCCTGTCCATCCAGTTTCCGCACACTTTCCCAATTCGTTTGGATGATCTGAATCCTTATAAATTAAAGGTACTGTTTGATTTTTAACTTTTGTTTAACGCCTTTATTAGGTTTTTAATTTTCTCAAAATAGGGTAGTCGAGTGCGAATTTTACATTTTTCAATACATTTATTACTTTTATACATTTTTCACGCATTTCAACACACAATTTTAACATTAACATAAGCCTACTGAGTACGGGCGCCTTTTAGCATTTTCCTTTTTGGATTCATTTTTTACGCTAAAGTATAATAAAACTAAGAAATAAAAAACCCTTAAATACGGTTCACTAAAAAACACAAGGGTGCTTTAGATTTTTGTCTTTATTAAAAAATGCATTTGTTAATTTTGCATCGATTTTTTGTGTGCGAACTATTGGTTCATCTCAACGAGAAGAATCTAGAGAGTAAAAAATTATTGATTAAAATAAAAAAATTGTGAATAAACAAAAAAAAATCCAATGATCTACAAAATATTTTTGTTTTTAGTGAACTTTTAAATATTTTTGTAATAAATTTTGACGTTTTAGATTTCTCTCGTCATGACAAACCAATAATTTACAAAATGTTGACGCAAAATTAAGAAATGCATTTTTTTAATAAAGAAAAAAGTAAAAATAAACGGTAAATTTCACTGGTCTCCCCTAAAGTTTCTGGCAAATACAAGTATAAAATTCCACTGTCCTCTCTTGCTTTTCAAACTAATGGTCATATTCCCCTTTTTCGTTACTTTAAGGTTAACGGAGTTAACTTTTTACATGAAAAAACTATAATACCCATATTATATATTCTCCAGACTAAAAAAAATATTTTTTTAAAGAATAGAGTAAAAATAATTAAACCGTTTTCATTTTAAAAAAACAACTTTTAAACAAAAAGTATCGAATAGAATTTTATTTTCAAAAAACTACTTTTTGAAATTCTAGCTTGAAAAGTTTTTTTTTTTTTGATAAAAAAATAGTTTTTGATAAACCATTGTTTTTAAAAAATAGGAGTAAAGTTTTAAGAATAGTTTTATTCTCAAAAATAATTTTTGAAAAGTTGACTATTTTAGTGTGGAGAATATATACTACGAGTACTATGCCATTTCATGTAAAAAGTTAACATCGTTTGCCTTAAAATAATGGTAGTGAAAAATCTGACAATTAGTTTGAAAAGTAAGAGTGGACAGAGAAATTTCAAAAGTTTATGAGTGGTTTATGTATTTGTTAGAAACTAATAAATCATTCTCCAAGCCACTACAGTTGAAAATGATGGTTGTGTTTGGTTTGTATTTTGAGTTTTAGTTTTTGTAATGATTAGAGAGAGAGAAATAAAGATAATAACTAAAAATAGGGACTAATGATTAGAGAGAGATAGAGAGAAAAATATGAATAATATTTGAAAATATGAGGAATAATTGGATAATAATTGAGAAAATTGAGTCTTAAAAACTCAAAACGAAATCAATATGAGGTCTACCAAAAAAAGCATAGATCCCGTCACAAAGTGATTTCATACTTACCAAAAGTGTATCAATTCTATGAACCCCACGTAATTTCAACCAATGATTTTGTTCACTTTCTCTTTTGGTGAGTGTGAACAAATGTTTTCAACCAACCAATCAAAATGGTACCTATTTGTAATTCTTGGATTTGGCCGTGCAGGTGAATCTGATCCTTTCCTCGACTTAAAAAATATTTTTCAACCCCTTTCCACGTATCTGCTTGGTAAGTTGCAAACGAGTAAGAAGAGGCTCGATAAGAAGCTCAAGACAATTCAGGCCCGGAAAAGTGCCTCGAGCATAATCTTCGACGTCACCCTCTGCGCGGCGGTGATTTGCTCTATAGTGACAGCAGCCGTTGCGGCACCCCCTGTCGCCGCCGGTCTAGCCGCCGCGGGTACCATTCCGCTTAGGTCGAGGATCAAGTCTCTGTGGAAGAAAGATGAAGATGCAGTGAAAGAGCAGAAGGTTGTGGTTGAGTCGATGGATAAGGCGACTCGTATCGGGATCCAGGAATTGGATCAAATTGAGGTAGTTATCAAAGAGTTGGAGAATGAGATTGAGCCTCTGTTAAGTATTCCAAGTGTTGGTCAAGAAGTGATCGTGAAGATTGAGATAGAGAAGATAAAGAAGAAGATGGGAGTGTTTGTAAAGAATGTGAAGGATTTGGAGGCACAAGCTGATTTATGTATCCAGAATGTTCAATTGGCTAATATTGTGGTTCTTCAGAAGCGCAAAAAAAACTCCAAATCGTTCAATCCCTGAACACCACTCCAAGTGTGGGGGCTATTTTAGGGTATGGCTTTTAGGGGTTGATTTGAAGTTTATTTACGTGTTATTTATGGGTTTATCTGCGTGGGTTTTTTTTTCTTTCCCCCCTAAAAGCAGGAAAAATTTCCACTAGGGTCCCTTTGATTTTGTATTGTTTCCGTTGTCTATAAAATCTTTGAGACGTGGAAAGGAGGAGAATTTGCGAGTAGCAGTTGTAGGAGGGGGTTGTACACTCTTCGAGGCTGTCTTACTGTTTCTTCTTGTTGTTGTACTGATGTCGTATTTCATCCAATAAAATTTTCGCTGAAAAAAAAATTTGTGTTTCTTTTGCTGGAAATTCGAAGTGATTTTCAGAGAGAATTGGATTTGAACCTATCAGGGTACTTGCTCTTTAGTAGTTCGTGACTCTGATTGTATGATGCTACACTATTGCTTCTAATTCTAATTTGATCTTGAATTGAAGGCAAGGAATAGGACTCATGTTGTTTGGGGAAATAACCGATAACTAGGTATTCATTCCACTAGGTATTAATTCCACTGGATCATGGTGTCTAGGCTTAGAACATATATAGTTGCTGGTTTGTAACCAAACCAAACCGAGCCTTCCCAATCAATTGTGGTTGATTACATGAATCTTTTTTTCTATTGAGCTCTGTCAAGTGCTGCTTGTTCACTTAGATCTAGTAGACTCAAATCTTTGTTCACTATCGCATCGAATGTCAATTTGGGTCTTCCCCTCCCCGGAGTGTTGCTACCCAAAGCTACCTTTCCGCTCTCTTAACTAGTGCATCCGCTGGTCTACGGTAGACTTGCCTAGACCACCTTAGCCTATTTCCCTCAACTTCTCCTCTATAGGAAATCAACAATTTACTGGTCTTGATAATGTTCCAATATTGGATGCCCTTTGAATGCAATCCAGATATCAAGTGAAATGAAGTGGTTAGGTTGTGGAATGCTATTCTTGAAGTAACTTGAGAAATGTGGAAAAAATGGAGCTTAAAAAACATCCAGTAGCTTTGATATTAGCAAACTGCTTCTCCTTTCTTTCAATCTATTGTTAAACTTTATTCTTTGATTGCAGACATGCAAAATCTGGTAATTTCCACTAATTTTGTGGAATGGGGATGATGTATATGAATGGTTGAATGAGGAGAGAAGGTTTCGCTTCTGCTAACGCTTATGTCTGATTGAAGGAATACTCTGTTGAAGTTTATGAGCGGTCTGGTAAGAGCTTGGAACCGTACATTGCTAATGATGTTCATTTACAGTTTTACGTGACGATCCCCTACGTTTTGAAAACCTTATCAACTGATCAGAGGGTCCAGCAAGTTATTTCTAATTTCAAAACTGCCATATGTTTAGCATAGGCCGTTTTTATCATATGAACAATCAATAATTATCTGTTTCCACAGGGCCTTTATTTTATAGCTTTCAGGGTTCCAGATGTTTATGGTGTATTCCAGTTCAAGGTAGAGTACCAGCTTGGATACACAATCTTTTCCCTATCAAAGCAGGTAGTTAATCCCTCTCTCCCTCTCTCCCTCTCTCTCTCTCTCTCATGTGACACGTGTTGGGTTTGGTCAAGAAATAGGAAAAGCAGAGAAATAATGCCCGATAATCTGCTCTGATGTGCTCAATTTTTCTTTGAAAATTTCAAATTATAAGATAAGAGTGAAAAATGAGGTGTAAATCAGAACTTTGCATACCCTTGAGATTGGACGCTAACCCTTGGTTTTTCCCAAATTTGTGTTTGACCTGAAAATCTGTTCATGTTTATAGCCAGTTGTATTGCCTCTCACCCCCCAAAGGGAATGTGGAAGATTCAAGTCCATGATGGGACCTTGTTACGTGTGTCACATATCGTGTTTCCATTCTTGTTTACTACTCCCTCCGTCCCAAAACTTTTGACCTTTTTGGGATTGCGTGCATTTTAAATTGCTTATATCTTTTTATTTATAAAGTTTTATATGATTTTGAAAACTTTGTTTAATAGAACTAATTAAAATTTATCAAACAAGATCCATATTGCATATTTTTTGACATTTACATTGAAAGATATAGACATTTGAAAATGGCACACTGTCCAAAAAGTGTCAAAATTTTTGGGACGGAGGGAGTAGTACACATTTGCAAGAGCCATCAAGGTTATGCTTTCATTAATTAAGAGAACCAAATGAAAAATGAGTACTTCGTAAAACCCATTTATTACCACATTAGTAACAGGTATTTTACACTGCGGGCAATAAACATGCCCGAGTGCTGTACACTGGCTCATTAAGCATGTTTAGCTATCAGTCTGTAGTGGTGGTTAGCTGACTATGACTTTCATCTGCTATAATAAACTTTGGCTCTGTATTCAGATTCTTGAGATCTGGGGTGCAGAAGGCAGGGAGCTCAATCAAGCGGGTGAAGTTTTTCTTACCTTTTGTTTTTTTATTAGATTTAGCAGTTGCATGTAATTTTTGTCTGTTACCCTTCTTCCTGTTTGACTCTTGAATTCGTGGGAGTTAAATCATCCGTTTTACTCAATACTGGTTCTGGTATCCTGGTTAATGATTATCACTACTCCATCCATCCATCCGTTCTACTCTCCATTTTGGGTTGTCCCAAAGTAAGTCCACTTCCCAAAATGAATGGGTAGAACTTGGTACAATTCCTTTTTTGGCCTACTTTTGGAAATTGTGTTTCCAAAACAAAAAAAAAAAAAAAAAGTCACATTAAATGCATTTTTTTATCAACATTAAATGCAAAGGAGTATTGCCTGCCTGATAGAGATTTTTTTCAATTTGAAGTTTGCTGTGAATTGTGAAACCACTTTTGCTGCCAAAGTAACTCCCGACCCTTATGCTGTGTGGTTAAAAAGTTAGGTCTTCCATGGTGGACATTCATTTAGTGGAGGACTCTTTGCCCGTATACGGTTGATTTTGTCCATCTTTTTTGCACTATGCTTCTTAGAATTAGCAAACTGCTTTGCCTTGTCAATTTTTATGGTGTGATTGCAAACTTGCAAAATCTGGTAATGAGCAGTTTTGGGCTGAACTTAGGAAATGGGCTTTTTCATGAAATAGGTCACCTCGAGGTGAGAATTTTTAACTAGCTCTGTTGTGTCTTGCCAGTTATATATTACTTTATTCTGACCATATGAACCTTATGTCTGATTCTTCTGTGTTTGTGGTAGTTTTCACAAAGTAATGTGTTAGTTTTATAAAGATTACTTCAATAACCTTACAGCAACATTTAAGCTTCCACTTTGTCTTCTTCCAAAGTCTTATATGCCTTCTTATCACCAGGCAGTGAATGTTTAACACAACTAAGTTGGGGAAAATGATGAACCTGCCATGTACAGAGTCAATGACAACCTGGTAAATATGTTCGCTGATTTTGTGTAATGGTGATGTCATGAATGAATGGTTGAGTGAACAGAAAATGTTATGCTTCTGTACTCTGTTCAAATTTATGAGAGGTCTGGCAAGAGCTGGGAACCATATGTGGCCAATGATGTTCAAGTAATGTTTTCATGACGAGCCCCTATGTTTTGAAAACTTTACACTGATCAGAAGGTGCTGCAAGTGATTTCTACTCAAAACTGCCATGCGTTTAACATCAGCTGTTTTATAAACAAACTTGTCCGTATCAAAGCAGGTAGTCTCTGTGTGTGTGTGTGTGTGTGTGTTTGTGAGGTATTCGATTTGGTCGAGAAATAGGAAAAGCAGAAATTTAAAGCACAATTATCTGCTCTAATCTGCTCAATTTTTCTTTGAAAATGTCAAATGGTACGATAAGATTGAAAACTAAGGTGTAAATTAGAACAGCTTGGCAAACCCTTGAGATTAGACCCTAACCCTGACTTTTTCCAAATTTGTGTTTGACCCAAAATGTGTTCCTGTTTACAGCATGTGTATCTCCTCTCATCCCCAAAGGGGAACGTGCAGGATTCAGGTCCATAATAGGACCTTGTTTATCCGTCTTATATTGTGTGTCATTCTCTTTTACTAGTCACTTTGGCAAGAGAAGCTCACCCGGGTAATGTTTTCCATATTTAAGTGAATCAAATGAGAAATAAGTGCTGTACTTTGTATCTGCTCTTCTGATCTTTCTCTGGTGTCTCTTGCTGCAGCAACTAAGTAGCATTAGATAATGATACAAGCATGAATAAATGCTTTCTTTGTGGTACAAGGTCGACTTTCTGTTAAGTCGTTGGCCCCTACCGTGGACTCTTTACCATTGAAAATTCTACATCTGCTGATTCCTGTTTGACCCTTCCGACACAATGAATACGAAAGATTCCTAACTGCAGCATTTTCCTATTACGGAGAATCTTTCTCCATGGTGACTTCTATCTCTCTCTGGTGGATATTCTCTTGTTATATTTTGTTGTTCGATGTTATCTCGATGTACTAATGTGGTATCGGAGCTCTGGTTCCATGATATCATAGGTTAATGTCTAGCGACAGGAGTTGCAACTCACGACATCGTGCATTTGTCTGCTTGTGTTTGTGCACCTTGTCTGTTTGTGTTCGTGCACCTTGTTCAAAATATTTGTTTCTTTCAGCTTCAGCATTTGTCAAAATTGCATGTCTGATAATAAATAGTAGGAGGGAATACAGTTAGAAGCTGGGCCTTTTTGCCCTTCTCAACCTCAAGTAAGTGTGCAATACTCATTTGCTCACCCAACTTTGTGGAAGGCGTTCAAGTTATACACACGAAGCGGAGCATCTTGACTGTGTATGCTGAAGTTCTAGTGTGCGCTACAACATCAAGGTAGCGGAGATTTCATTGACAGCCTTATTAGGGATTACTAGCATGTAATTTCCTTAGGGTAGGGGAAATCTTACTTCACTTTTCCGATACACAAGTGGTTGTGAGCAAATTATTTCTCCTGAAACGAGTATTGCCCTTTTGGTTTCTTACTTTCTTATTATTCTCATCTACTGTTCTTGCCTTCATTAGTAGTACATCTCCACGTCATCTTGATTTTTGGCTTCCAATCCTGCAGAAAGAGGGTGAGGGGAGTACATTGCTCGTAGTTTTTTAGTATTCGCATTCTGCTATTGATTTTGGCGATCTCTATTGCTTAGGTTTTTGATCATGTGATGTTTGGATGATGATGCGGATGGCAGGTTTCTTTATCTTCAAGTTTGCCCACTTGTACATTAAGTAGGTTCAAACATTTGCTGCAACAAGATTTTGTAATGGGATCGACGGCACCTTCTAAAGTTTGACTTAGCAGCACGAGGGCATCTCTGTCTTTCTATTTTGGATATCCTTGAGGCACTACTTAAATTCATCCCGACTGTGTATTTGGTTGTCAATGTTTGAATTTTTGGTCTTTTTCTTAAAGGAATGAATTTGGTTGTTAATTTATGTCTATTTCAGCAACCCTTTTATCTGCACCCACTTCCTGATATCTACACCAGATTTCCCTGGAAATTACATGCTACAGGAAATGGGAATTAATCATCTCGGTTCTTTTCAATTAAGAACATCTCCCTTTGACTCTTGTTACTGTTTTTTATTGAGATTTTGCATGGGTAACAAGAACTTTTATATTTAATTGCTCCATTTGAATCTTTAGGCCGAGGGAATTAGGACACTTATAGCTTAGGCAATATTGTAGATTAAGGTAACATAAATATTCGACACTTAAATAATAGGGCTCCAGGGCTGCGGCTAAGAGCACCGGAAATAAAGAGAAAGCTCATCACGTCTCCATTGGGTACATTTTCTTTTCTTTCTTCTTTTTTTTTTTTAGCAAAAAATCATCCCAGTTGTATTAAACAAAATATAAAATGATACTACTGAAATACAAAAAACAATAAAACAAAAACAGAAAAGTTGTTTAGCATCTATGTCGGACCCAATCTCTTCTCGTAGAGGTGGGTGGCTGAAGGATCGCCTCTATCCTCTGGATCCAACACCCGAGATACTCTAGACTAGTGTTGAGGATGAAATCTCACATTTTGTAGCAACTTTTTTACAAACTATTTGCTTATCTTTCCAAATGTTCGTTTGATTGAAGAATCGTTCTTACATCTTTTAAATAAGTCACAATTTTGGGTATGGATTCAATCATGTAAAATGTTTTTCGATGATTTGGAATTGCTAGCAAATTATTAAGCCTTGTTTTGCAGTTTTTATTTCAAGCATTGAATAGCTATTGTGATTTGTTTTTGAATTGATAAATACTATTTTTTGGTTTCGAACAATAAGGTAGTGAATGATGTACATGAATTAATTTTATAAAGCGGTCACGGTTTTTAATGATGACATTTCCCATAGTAATAGAGATTAGTTTCCAAATCATTGTGAAGAAGAGTAGGAAAATAAATAAAAATTTATTAAAAAATTACTATAAATACATGAGTGTCTATTCTGAGACCTTAGTCACTTTTCTTTAGTCAGGTTATTTTAGTAGTTAAATTACTTATTCTTTCCCACCATCGCTTACAAACTTCAGAACGATGTTCAGGTTAATTAGTTTAAGTTTATTTAGTTTGGTTATTTATAAATTAATGACACTAGTCTATGTGAATTCGACTTCACTCTAGTTTATCGAATCCGATTTATACACTTGCGAGTGTATTAAGATTTCACAACAAAGCCAATGTGCATCCTTGGTCCAGAATAGTCAAGTCTGTGGCCACGAGCGTCTCTTGGTGGCCCCAAGGTTATATGTTACAGACGTAAATATAATGGTTTGCGGCCATGAGGTCAATACGCAATCTTGACGGGTTTACGATTTCGTAGTCTCCTACGCTTTGGCCGCCGGTAGAGAGAGAGAGTGAGAGAGTTAGCGTTCATGCTAGTCGCCGGAGACTGAGGTAAAAAAAAGGAACTTCTTTTTCCGATCTACTTAAACATGCCTTCGTTCATCTGTGGCTATCTTCATAGGTGTTTTTTATTTTTTATTTTTATTTTATTGACTGGAATTTGCCTGGTATATATATAATTATAATCTTCTTCTGATGGCCACACTAGCCATGGTTGGAGCGGCGACTTGGTTGCTACTACGTAATATGAGCAACTCTGTTTTGTCAGTATAATAATTGTGATATCATAGTACAAACAATCTTGATGAATTACCTTCGCTCCTATTGACCCTTCGCCAATGAACCTATTCCTTTCATTTTTTCTCATTTTTAACCAAGTTTAACAACTTAATTAATAATGAAAATAGAACATTTTCGCGATAAAGAAAATACAATGTACAACTTCCATTGAGGGCTTCAATTTGGCAACAGTATTATTATGATTATTTATCAGTTTCAACAGCTCGAAATAATTCCATTGAGGGCTTCTTCCACTGGTATTTTGCCTAAATAACTGAACCGTACTATTTTTTTTTGTCCTTGTTTTGGTTTTTTTTTTTTTCTCATTAACAAAATCCATAAAGGTATACTTCCCGAAAAGTACTCCCTCCATCCCAATTTTATAGTCTCTCATTTTATTCTAACCGAATAAAAAATAATTATATTTTTCAATTAGTAATATATTTTATATGCAATATGGATTTTGTTTGATAGATCTTGATTTAATCTAATAAACAAAGTATTCAAAATCACCTAAAACATTGTAGTATATTATAAGATAAAATACTTTGAAAAGTGGCACAAACTCCCAAAATGAACTATAAAATTGGGACGGAGCGAGTATAAAATTATGATTGAAATTCAATTTTTTTTAAAATAAAGATAAAAACAAGCCACTTTTTTTTTATACTTATTTTTGTATCTATTCGAAAATTTTAAATTTTGACTCATAACTTTTTTTTTTCCCAATTTCTCTCATCGAGAAGAATCAATAATTCATAAAAGTTGGACGCAAAATAAATAAATGTGAAAAAAAAATTTAAAATAGGGACAAAAAAAATTCAGATCCTTTATTTAGGTAAAACGCTTGACTTTTTGGGCTGATGTATGTGAGGAGAATTTAAGAATAATCTGCCTCTTGAAATATGAAAAGCTAGAAAAGCCAAAAAAAAGGCTCCTTAATGGAACGTGATTTTCGTTCAAATTCATGCTCAATCAAATCTGGATTTCTTTGACACTTTTTAGGCAATTACATCTAGGTTTCTTAAGGGGATGTTCTACTAACAAAAATCAAAAATCAAAAGATGTCATTATTTCACAATACATCACACAAATAATCGTGAAAAACTAATTTATTCTAAAAATTGTTTTAGTGGAACACCCCGTTTAGTACTCCTATTGTTCTAGCTACGATCTGTAAACAAGGTGATAACACTGATAAAGATTGTTTCGTTTTGCATTTTTCATAAATTTTCTGCAGATCTGAAATTTTTTTTTTTTGCAGTGGTTTCAACAACTATTAAACTATGGACACAATTTACCCCCCAAAAATATTACTACTCCATAAAGGCACTGAGATCGATTCCAGCCTCCAGCCTCGAACCAATCAAGCCACCGGTACTGGTGTCCAAGTCGCGGGGGTCTCATTCGATTATACAAAAGAAGTCATCCGATGCCTTCTGAAAAAGAATATGAAGTTGGTCAAAGTCATTCGGGAAGGAGAGGACACCCAAGAGTTACGAAAACTCGATCAGGAGTTTTCTGATGACAGTAAGAAAATACTATTGGAATTTTGCGNCTGAATTGAAAAGTATTTTGAAAAAGGTGGAGGAAAGATACTCGGGTATTGTAGATGCACTGAAATTGGTTGATGGGTCGGATGTGAACCGTTATGTCTATACTCTGCAAGAGTTGAAGAAAATCAAAGACGCAGGTGAATTCGAAACTCTTTTTTCTTTGAAAATTGCTATAAAAAAAAAAAAACCCAATGAGCGTATGTTAAAATGTGTACAAAAATATGTATAAATGCATTGAACTGGGTAAAATGTGCACCAAAATGTTTTTTTTTTTTTTTTTGTCTTTTTCTATACTTATTGTAAACCTAGTAATTGCTACTTAAATTTTTATCCCTTTTTGTTAGTTAGATTGGACTATGTATAGGAATTTTTAATAAAAAAATTGAATGAATTGAATTAAATGTCCATCGGATATTTAATCTGATGTACGTATACTAATCCCTTAATTATTAATAATTCTGTGGAAGCGGTCTTGTCCCATCCAGTTACTGCGCCCTTTCCGGATTCATTTTATGACCCAAATTGTACTATATTTTTTTTTTGAGCTTTTTATTTTTGCTTTTATTAGATCTTTATTTTCTCAATAAATGAGGAATCATGGACCAGTCTTATTATTATTCATAAAAGAAGACCATAAAGCTAAAATAAAAATGTACGAACCTTTTTAGTTTAGACTTTGGATTAATTTTTTAGGCTAAAGTATAAAAAAACTAAGAAATAATAATAAAAACCCTAAAATAAGGTTCCTTAAGCACTTCTTTGGCAAAACATGGTTTATTTTTGTCTTTATTCAAAAAAATTCCTTTTTTTTTTGTTTTCTGTCGATTTTTTGTGGATTATTGATTCGTCCCGACGAGGGGAATAAAATATTACTATGAAAATATTTAAAAAGTTCATAAAAGACAAAAATAAATCTGGTAATTATGTACATTTTTTGGGGTGATTAGTAATACCGATGAACAGTTCGGATCATTAAATATCTCGGATATTTTTAGAGGTTCTCGTAGTACGTGCAATTATGAGAATTGAAAGGGTACAAATAAAAATATATGACAAAGGTAATGATTATGTTCTCCTAATAACTTGAAATCTTCAAAAGAAACAAATAAATTGAGACGGAAAAACTATATTTAATTGGGGGGCTAGGCCTGGGCCTCAAATTTTTTTCCGAAACCTTGTCTATTTGATAAACTGTCTTAAAATTTTAGTTCAACCCAATCTGGCTATATATTTATCTCAAGTCCAAAAAAGAAGGACTTTGCTACATTTATAGAAGTACACACAGAAAAAAGCACAAAAAACACATAGAGGGCTTTCAGTGACCCACTTTTGGGTCCCACACAAGTGATCCGAACCGTTCAATATTCTTAGAACATTTTTCCGAAATTTTGTTTGAACCGGTGGGACTTTGGTTAAAGCACTTATAACCGTCTGATTAAGCTGAAATTTTATGCGGCCCATCAGAAAAATGTTCTAAGAATACCACTTCTGTCATGCCCCAAAACCAACCCTAGAAGTCGTGACCAGCCAAATAGGTTTTAAGCCGCCGAAGGCCTGCTGGAAAAAATATAGTTTAGGGATTCTCATCCACATTTCAAACTTCAAAGCCCAAAGTCAACGGTAGCGTAAGATAGTTAACACAATCCCAGAGCTTCTAAGTGTAAGGATATAATGATTACAAACCCTTAAACAACTTAGGAGTGTCCGTTTGGCACCAACAATCATTAACGAATTGAGGCCAAACACATCTGCAACTGTTGACCTGAAAAGTATGGTTTGTGTTCTATATGTTTGTGTTCTCTTTCTTAGAGAATCTGAAATGTGGAAGAATTGTGAGAAAAAGAAAAAGTCAATAAGTGAAAGGTGTTGATTATGGGTTTTTTTATTTTTTATTTTTATGCCTCTAATATTTAATTAAGTTACAAAACTAACTTTTTTAACATATAAAAATTATTGGAGGCACTCTATCCCTAAATTATCTCCTCATTTACTAATGCACTCCAAACGAAAAAATGAACCAAAACCAAATATAAACATTAACATTAACATTAATATTATGTTCCAAACATTAAATATTCACAATATAAACATTAGGTTCCTAACATTAAACATGCATCTATGCCAGATTGTTTCACGCCACTTTGCACAAAAAAAAGTATTGCTAGAATTCTCCAAAATAAACAGCACACAATTGAAAAGTTGATGTTGCAAAATTTTTATAACGGCTATGACACATGATCTTTATATTTTCATACTCATTGTCTACCATTTTTCTCTCAAAATCTTCATAAGTGCCGCAAATTTACATTTTAAAACTCATAGTAAGATAAACAAAGTACATCACCAAAATTAGTGAACTCTTGAGAGAAAAAGTAACAGAACTCTCAAGAGACTCTGTATGGACAAACGGATGGTCATAGGCTGAACACCATTTGTCCAGGTTGTCCTGGTGTAGAACATGAAGGAAACATTACATGTGGAAATAAGCAATTTAGTGACATGCAGAAAAAGGAGTTGAACAACTATATGCTTCTTCTTTTTTAAATAAAAAAATATTTACTTTTTGGAGTGTCTGAAGTAAAGAAATTTTTTTTTTTTTTTTGGGAGTATTTGAAGTAAATCATGGAACATACACAAAAGTAATTTTGGAAAACTACTATAATTTGGAGTTCCCCCATCAAAATTGGGAGTGCCAACATGAGTTACCTAAGTGAAAATGTTCTGGTGCTTCCCTACATGAATATTCGACTATTTTCAAATGGTCCAAATCCCCTTTGATTAGTCTTCAACAAAGCTTCATCAGTCGGATGGTTATACCTCCATCATTTTTTTTTTATTACTGTAATTCTTGGCTTTGGCAGTGCAGGCGATCCTTTCAAGGAGTTGAAAAATACTTTTCAATCCCTTTCCACTTATTTGCTGGGTAAGTTGCAAACCAGAAAGAACAGGCTCGATAAGAAGCTCAAGACAATTCAGGCCCGGAGAAGGCTCGAGGGTCTCGAGCATAATCTTCGACGTCACCCTCGGCGTGGTGGTGATTTGCTCGGTTGTGGCGGCAGCCATTGCGGCACCCCCTGTCGCCGCTGGTCTAGCCGCCGCGGGTACCATTCCGCTAAGGTCGTGGATCAAGTCTCTTTGGAAGAAAGATGAGGATGCAGTGAAAGAGCAGAAGGTTGTGGTTGAGTCGATGGAAAACGCGACTCGCATCGGGATCCAGGAATTGGTTAATATTGAGGGAGTTATCAAAGGGTTGGAGAATAGGATTGAGCATCTGTTAAGTGATCGAAATGTTAACTTTGTTCGTAAAGAAGTGACCGTGAGGATTGGAATTGAAACGATAGAGGAGAAGATGGGAGTGTTTGTGAAGAATGTGAATGATTGGGAGGTACAAGCTGATATGTGTATCCGGGTTGTTCAATTGGCTGAAACTGTGGTTCTTCAGAAGTTCAAAAAGCCTCCAAATCGTTCAATCCCTAAACACCATTCGAAGTGTTGGCGGCTATTTTAGGGAAAAGGTTTGTTTAGGGGTTGATTTGGTGTTTTGGGGGCTGATTAGGGAGTTTTTATAATGGATGTATTGAAGCTGCAGAATGGTTGTACATGGAAGTATGTATTCACTGTTTCGTACCAGGTATCCTTGCTGATACTAGGTAACTGTATCTGTAAAATACTACAGTTAGCTAGCTAACTTGTTTGATCTTATATTATGCCAATGGTTTTGTGGTAATGTGAAAGGAGAGTACTTTTTCTTGTATGCAGAATATGTGATCCATTGATTTTAATTCGTATGTTTTTTCCTATATCTGATAAGTGTTAGAAGGGTCTCGAGCATAACATTTGCCGTCACCCTCGGCGCGGTGGTTATTTTCTCGGCAGTGGTTGTGTCCATTCCGGCACCCCCTGTCGCCACCGGTCTAGTCTCCACTGGTACCACTCCGCTAAAGTCGTGGATCAATTCTATTTGGAAGAAAGATGAGGATGCAGTGAAAGAGCAGAAGGTTATGGTTGACTCCATTGAAAAGGCGACTCATATGTGATCCAGAAATTCATTAAGATTGAGGTAGATATCCCAGGGTTGGAGATCAGATTGCACCTCTGTTAAGTATTCAAAATGTTGACTTTGTTGTTAAAGAAGTGGTCGTGAAGATTGAGACAGAGAAGAGAACGGAGAAGATGGGAGTGTTTGTCAAGAATGTGAAGGATTTGGAGGTACAAAGCTGATATGTGTATCTGGTTTGTTCCATTGGCTGAAACTGTGGTTCTTCAGAAGCTCAAAAACCTTCAATCCCTAAACACCACTCGAAGTGTGGTGGGCTATTTTAGGGTATGGTTTGGGTGGTATTTAGGGGTTGATTTGACATTTATATATGTGTTGTTTTGGGACTGATTTGGGGGCTGAATATGGAGTTTTTTTTGGCTGTAGATTTGGGGTGTTACTTAATGGGTTTATTTTTGTGATTTTTGTTTTTTGTTCAAAACCAGAAAAAAATTGAGAGGCCGAAAGGTAGGAGGAGAATTTGCGAGTAGCAGTTGTAGGAGGGTTTTGTGCACTCTCCCAGGCTGTCTCATTGTTTTTTGTTCTCGTTGTACTGATGTCGTACGTTATCCAATAAAATTATTTTTGCTGAAAAAAAAATTGTGTTCTTTTGCTGGAAATTCGAAGCAATTTTCACAACGAAGTGGATTTTAACCTATCAGGGTACTTGCTCTTTAGTAGTTCGTGACTCTTATTGTATGATGCAACACTATCACTTCTTTGGGGGAATAACTGATGATTACATATTCATTCCACTGGATCATGGTGTCTAGGCATAGGACATTTAGAGTTGCCGTGTTTGTGATGTTTTATTTAGTTGAGTGATTCAGTCTTTTACTAATCAGAAATTGACTTGTCTTGATAATGTTCCAATATTGAATGCTTTACTGTTTGTTCAGTAGATAGGAAATGTGAGAATTGTGAGTGCCCTTTCAAGGCAATCTTAGCATTCTAGCCTGTCAGACATCAAGTGAAATGAAGTGGTTAGGTAGTGGCATGCTATTCTTGAAGTAACTTGAAAAATGTGGAAAAAATTGAGCTTAAGAAAGATCCAGTAGCTTTGATATTTGCAAACTGCTTCTCCTTTCGATCAATCTATTGTGAAACTTTGTTTCTGTGATTGCACACATACAAAATCTGGTAATGTCCTCTAATTTTGTGTAACGTAATGGGGATGACATATATGAATGGTTAAATGAAGAGAGAAGGTTTCTCTTCTTCTAACGTTTATGTCTGATTGAAGGAATATTCTGTTGAAGTTTATGAGTGGTCTGGCAAGAGCTTGGAACTGTATGTGGCTAATGATGTTCAAGTACAGTTTTACATGAGCCCCCACGTTTTGAAAACCTTATCAATTGATCAGAAGGTCCACCAAGTGACTTCTAGTTTCAAAACTGCCATATGTTTGGAGTATGCCGTTTTATTATATCAACAATCAATAATTATCCGTCTCCACAGGGCCTCTATATATAGCTTTCAGGGTTCCAGATGTTTATGGTGTATTTCAGTTCAAGGTAGAGTACCAGCAGCTGGGATACAAAATCTTGTTCCTATCAAACAAAGCAGGTAGTTAATCATGTGACGTGTGTTGGATTGGATTGGTGACGCGTGTTCTCTCATGTGACGTGTGTTGGATTGGTCGAGAAATGGGAAAAGAAGAGAAATAAAGCCCTATAATCTGCACTGCTCAATTTTTCTTTGAAAAATGTCAAATTATAAGGTAAGAGTGAAAAATGAGGTGTAAATCAGAACTCGGCACACCCTTGAGATGGACCCTAACCCTTGACTTTTCCCAAATTTGTGTTTGACCTGAAAATCTGTTCATGTTTACAGCCAGTTGTATCTCCTCTCACCCCTAAAGGGAATGTGCAAGATTCAAGTCCATTATGGACCTTGTTACATGTGTCTCATATCATGTTTGCATTCTTTTTTACAAGTACATTTGCAAGAGCCATCAGGGTTATGCTCTCATTAGTTAAGAGAACCAAATGAGAAATGAGTACTTCGTATCTGCTCTTCTGATCTTGAAACATCTTTAACCACTTTGTCTGTCTTTGTTCATGCACCTTGTTCTTAAAATTTGTTTGTTTCCGCTTCAGTGTTTGACATAATAGTATACCTAATAGTGGGAGGGAATATGTCGGCGCCTGGGATTTCAACCATGGGTTTTCCTTGGAGAAAAAGGGTTTTTTTTTAATGAAAAATTGGGTTGAAGGATTTAATTTATTTCAAATGCGACACTTGTTAAATAAAAACGAATTCAGGTCCATGATGGGACCTTGTTTATTGTGTGTCCATTCTCTTTTACTGGTCGCATTGGCAAGAGAAGCTCACCAGACCAGGGTCATGTTTTCCATAAGTGTATCAAATGAAAAATAAGTTCTGTACTTTGTATCTGCTCTTCTCATCTTTCTCTGGTGTCTCTTGAGTAGCATTAGATAATGATAGAAGCATGAATAAGTGCTTTCTACAAGGGGTACTTTCTGTTAAGTTGTTGGCTCCTACCATGGACTCTTCACCATTGAATATTCTACATCTGCAGATTCCTATTAGACCCTTTGGACACAATGAATATGAAAGATTCCTAACCGCAGCTTTTCCTTATTACGGAGCATCTTTCTTCGTGGTGACTTCTCTCTCTCTCTGGTGGATATTCTCTAGTTATATTTCATTGTTATCTCGATATATTAAATGTGGTATTGGAGCTCTGGTTCCATGATATCATAGGTTAATGTCTTGTGACTCATGTTGCAACTCACACGACATTGTGCACTTTGTCTGCTTATGTTTGTGCACTTTGGCTGCTTCAGTTCATGCACCTTGTTCAAAAAATTTATTTGTTTCAGCTTCAGCATTTGACAAAATTGCATATCTAAGTAATAAATAGTTGGAGGGGCTTCAGTTAGAAGCTTTTCCTTTTTGCCGTTCTCAACCTCATTCAATGTTTCTCAAGTAAGTGTGCAATACTCATCTGGTCACCCAACTTTGTGGAAGGATGCCAAGTACGAGAGTTCAATCTAGAGGGAGAGTCTTTACCGCAAGTAACTCAGTTATTTTCTGAGTTACTTAGGCAACTGAACTTGGTACTGATTCGGGTAACCGCCATCGGATTCTCTGCCCTTCTCCCTTTCATCAGTTTTCCATACAAAGCGGAGCATCATCTTGACTGCGTATGCTGAAGTTCTAGTGTCATGTTGAGGGAGATTTAATCGACAGCCTTATTAGGGATTACTAGCATGTAATTCCCTTAGGCTAGGGGAATCTTAGTATTTTTGGCTATTCAACTCCCTCAAATGCCTGTACTTCACTTTTCAGATACACAAGTGGTTGTGAGCAAATTCTTTCTCCTGAAAGGAGTATTGCCCTTTTGGTTTCTTACTTTCTTATTATTCTCATCTACTTCCCTTGCCTTCATTAGTAGTACATCTCTACGTTGTCTTGATTTTCGGCTTCCATTCCTGCACAAAGAGGTGAGGGGAGTAAGTTGCTCATAGTTTTTAAGCACTAAGCATTCTAATATTGATTCTGGCAAACCTCTATTGCTGAGGTTTTTGATCATGTAATGTTTGGATGATGGTGCAGATGGCAGGTTTATTTGCCTAATTGTACAGTAAGTAGGTTCAAACATTTGCTGCAACAAGATTTTGTAATGGGATCGACAGCGCCTTCTAAATATTGACTTAGAAGCACAAGGGCATTCCTCTCGTAGAGGTGGGTGGTTGAAGGATTGCCTCTGTCTTGTGGATCAAACACCCGAGATACTCTAGACTAGTGTTGAGGATGAAATCTCACATTTTGTAGCAACTTTTTGACGAACGACTTGCTTATCTTTTCAAATGTTTGTTTGATTGAAGAATCGTTCTTACATCTTTTATTGAGCCTTGTTATGCAGTTTTAATTTCGAGCATTGCTAGCTAATTATTGAGCCTTGTTATTCAGTTTTAATTTCGAGCATTGAATATCTATTGTGATTTGTTTTTGAATTGATAAATACTATTTTTTGGTTTCGAACAATAAGGTGGGGAATGACGTACATGAATTAATTTTATAAAACGGTCACGGTTTTTAATGATGACATTTCCCATAGTAATAGAGATTAGGTTCCAAATCATTGTGAAGAAGAGTAGGAAAATAAATAAAAAATTATTAAAAAATTACAATAATTACATGAGTGTCGATTTTGAAACTTTAGTTACTTTTCCCACCATCGCTTACAACCTTCGGCAACGAGGTTAGGGTCAATTAGTTTAAGTTTACTTAGTTTGGTTATTTATAAATTACTGACACCAATATATGTGAATTTGATTTCACTATAGCCATTCTATATTGCAATCCGATTTATACATCTGCTTGCGAGTATATTAAAATTCATCAAGAAAGCCAATGTGCACCCTTGGCCCAGAATAGTCGAGTCTGCGGCCACGAGCGTGCCCCAAGGTTATCTGTTACAGACGTAAAAATAATGGTTTGCGGCCATGAGGTCAATACTCAACCATGACGGGTTTAGGGTTTCATCATCTCCTACGCTTTGGCGGCCGGTAGAGAGAGAGTGAGAGAGTCAGCGTTCATGCTAGTCACCGGAGACTGAGGTAAAAAAAGGAACTTCTTTTTCCGATCTACTTAAACATGCCTTGGTTCATCTGTGGTTATCTTCATAGGTGTATTTTTTTTTTTTTATTGACCGGAATTTGCCTGGTATATATATGTAATTATAATCTTCTTCTGATGGCCACACTAGCCATGGTTGGAGCGGCGACTTGGTTGCTAAGGATTCTGAGTTTTCGTGTATTCGACCAAAACCCCCCTTCTTCACATGCATAATTGGTTAGATTGTGAGTAAACCCGGAATAATCTGGAACTCCTCATAGGGGAAGATGTGTTTTAGTTCTCTTTTTGTATATATAAACGTGTCCCTGGTTCATGTCATTTTGTAAGCAGTAACGATCCCAGTACAAAGACCTGTGAAAATCCATGTTCATTTTTATTTTTCTTCCAATTGATCTCAACATTGACTATTTCGGCAACTTTTATCACATTAAATTAATCATTGTTTTTATTCCTTGTATCTATTGCAACTTTGTAACAAGAGTTATCCTTAAAATATCGTATGACTTTGTTCAAGAAAGAAATTAGTTTTGTGAAGGAAAATTAGCCATTTAAGTGGATGTTTTGTTCCTGCCAATTGTCAAATTTCAGTTTATTGAGACCATTTACTGAACATTTGAAAACCTCCTTTACCTATGGGGCTCTGTTTTAAGGGTTCCAAAAGGGAATCAACCCATTGATTTCTAGCATTATCAATTACTATAGATTTGTTGTTTCACGTATGAGAGATTTCACTTGTTTGAAGCAAGCACCCTCTCTTTTTTGCATATTAACCATTTAATATGTTAATGTTGGTATCCCCCTTTTGCTGCAGCACCACCACTACATTAGTGTCACATGGGGAAACGGGCGTGGCGATCCGCTGGCTGCTATAAACAGCAGGTGAACTCTGCTAAGTGAATTTTTTCACATTAAACAATCCCCAGGCACGCTAGTATATTGTATTAAATTAGGAGAATAACAAAAAGCTTGATTTACTTTGATGTCTGTTTCGTGGGTTCATGCTTAAAATGGGGGACTTTTGATTATTATTATTTTTTTGTTTATTTTTTGGAACTAATCAAACCTATTTTTATGATTGATTTGATTGTCGGTAGAGGGATAAGCATTTGGAGGATTGATTAAGCCAGCTGCCGGATGGAATTCTTGCCCACATTTTATCTCTGCTGAAACTTAGAGAAGCAGGAAGAAGCAGCGTGCTTTCGCATAGATGGAACAATTTTTGGAAATTCACCTCCAGTTTGAACTTTGATGAATCAGAGACAATGTGGAAAATGATTAGTAAACCGCGATAAAGTTCAAAGTACATAACTTGGGTGAATCAAGTTTTGAAGTTACATTTGCATCCTTCTTTGGATGAGTTCAGAGTTAATTATTTCTTGGATGGCAGCGATAGCTGCGATATTGACGAATGGATAAACTTTGTGATACCAAAGAGAGTAAAAGTACTTGAGATTACCTTGCATCTATACACTTATGGCACATGCTACACGCCTTCGGAGGAGTGTTATCTCTGCTTCAAAAGCCCGTCTAACTTATCCAGCATTAAGTGCCTAACAAGCCTTTCGTTCTCGTGGGTAAACGTAAATGGAGAACTCATCGAATACCTTCCGTCCAATTGTCCAAATCTGGAACATTTATGGCTGTTATGCTTAGACCAGATTGTTAATCTAAATGTTTCTGCTGGTTCTTCACTCCAGTTGAAGCACCTTGATATATTCCAATGCAAATCCTTGGAGAGTCTTAAGTTTTGTGCCCCTAAGCTTGTGACCATCAAGTATTTTGGGAACCCAATAAGACTGTCCATTGGGAGCCTTCCTCTTCTTGCCGAGTAAGATATTGGTGCTTCGCATTTTCATCAAGGTAAATTTGTTCTTGCACCTTTCTCAAGTTATCTTTCACAGATTGAGACTTTGAAATTGCACATGCGGCTGCCATAGGTACAATTTCCAAGGTTGATTCATTTTCCTTTGTTGTTCATTGTCTTATAGCTGTTTCTCTTTTCTCAGGATTACGAGGGATCCCACAAATTCCTGAATTGATGAAACTCAAGCATCTTACATTGGTTTGTTCCCAAGATCCTCATATATATAATAAGTTTACTTTTTTCCAGTTGCATACAACAAATATACAAGAAGTCTCCCGTTTGCTCACACTGATCTCCACATAGGGAGAGAGTTCATGTTGGTGCTGGAGAATACGTGAAGCTTGCCGCATGTCTTATAAAAGCAACTTACTGAATTTTTTTAGAGTAAAACGTTTAGTTTAGTGTATTGGCTTTGTCGTATTATTATTGTTACTAAAAAAAAAATTAAGGGTTGTACTCTTAGGGCACATTTTTTAGGTCAGGCCTAAGACACTCCAAATCCTTGGGCCGGCCCTATGGGCAACACAAACGTTAGAGCCGGCCCTGCACTGATCAGTCTGATCTCATCAAAGTTAGAGTAGCTTTATGGGGCAAATCCAACTTTGAGCTTCGAGAATACTCTATTTCCAACTTCATGAGATGTCTACAAGGCATCATACCTCTCAAAGTTTCGAGGAGGTTAGCCTTAGTCAGCTTGTCTTTTTATAGTCTTGTCTGTTTTTCTTTTATTTTTGGTCTTTGCCTGTTTTTCTGTGTCTCTCTCTTTCCTCTTTGTGTTTGGGTAGGTTTTTTTTTTTTTTGTTTGGGCTTGTGTTTCTTTGTGGTGTCCGTGTCTTTGCTGCATTTTTTTGGTGCGCTTTTATTTTTGGTTTTTCTCTTTGGGTGTTTTTTTTGTGGTTTGGGTCATATGTTTTTGTGGTTCAAGTCTTGTGTCCTAGCTTCGAGTGAGGTTTGGTCCGGGTTGGGACTTGGGGTATCTGTTGTACTTTGATATGGATCATATCTTCAATCTCATGGATTGCATGGCTCTGAAGATTTGCTCTAAATACTCTGGCTCTGATGGTTTGTAAAATTTTTCTTGCAGCCTCGCGTGAGGCTATTGGATTTATTATGGCCTCTAGTGTTTTGCGGGTCTCTTGTTGTTGTTGTTGTTTATGTTGGTTGTTCATGTTGGTTCATTCTGGGATGGTGTTTGGTCTTTTTACTTCTTTGCAACAGAAAATAATTGTGTGCGAGCGTGTCAAAGAAAGCCTTTAAGTTTTCTATCTCATATTAACTTTGAAAAATCAAATCTAATCAGACGATTGTGTTTGAATGGTTCAATTACCTCAACTAAAAAGATTTTTCTTTCAAAGTGATGAAATACAAACCAATTTACTTGGAAAATTAAAGAACAATAAAAAAACAAGGTACTTTGATTAAGAAATCAAAAGTAAACTTACTTTGAAATCTTCTTCAACTTCAAATAGAACAAGAAGAAGAACTTCGAACACTGGATTGTTACAAATACTATTGTTATCTACTTTCCTAAACTACTTCGAACTTAGTCGAATTCCTAAAACTACAATTCTAATTGTCAAATAACAAACCAAGCATCATTTTTTATGTTGAATATTTGTTCGGGGGCTTTTTCAATTTCTTTTATTTATAGACCTTACTTGTAGTTTGAACTTCTCACCTGATCTCTTGACTTCGAACTTCATTATTTCATTTGAACAGATTGTTTCTTCCCTCCAAAAGCATTTGAACTTGAATCACTTCAAAATCCCTCAAAAAGCATTTGAACCCAAATCACTTTGAATTCCCTCCAAAAGCATTTAAACTTGAATCTGCACGGTTACTTATTCAAATTACATTTTGCACAAGATTAATTTCAAAGGATAACTGCCTTGCACGATCTACTTCATTTGTGATTGCTTCAACTGTTAACTGCGCAGTTTTACACGTGTAATAACATGAAATTCATGCCTTCTAGTAATTTGTAATGTTGCTTCGAAGCCTATTTCTTTATTTATTCCTCGACTATAACTGTCAATAACAACCTTTTAAACTAGAGGACAATACGATATCATATTGATCTTCTCATAAACACCATAATCCAATGCTTCCAATTAACAACAAGATTCCAATGTTTGGTATTTCTAATTCAGAAATCCTAAATGTATAGAATTTTAGGAACATGAACTGTACATAACTCAATGGGGAACCCACTTTTGGGTCCTACAAGAATAATCCCAATTGTTCATTAGTCTTAAAATATTTTTTTTAGTGCCCCGATGAAAAATCAACTCAATCCGATATGTGTAAGTGGTTGATCCAATATTCCCCTGTTTCATCCTGAATCGATTTAGAACAAGGAAATATTGGATCAACTACTTACCTATATCGATTGAACTTATTCTTTACCAAGTCACTTGAAAAATTATTTTAAGATTAATAAACTGTTTGGTCCATTGCTTACCTATATCCATTGCTTTCTGTACATTTTATGTACATGAACTTTATGTACCCTACGTTGGGTCCTTTCTAATTACGTGTCAATTAATTACTGGATGCGTTAATTTTATATGAAAACAAATGGTGAGATTATGAGAAATTTTACAATAAAATTTTGAGAAATTATGGTGAGATTATGAAAAAAATTACAATAAAATTTTGTTAGTCTAAAAGACTAACCTCTACTTAGATAGTTCCTGAAGAAACTATCTTTACAATTTATCATGAGTTCTGTTTTTTATTTCCACTTTCATAACAAAGGTCATTAAGTTTTCAAATCAAATTTGAGTAAAACTGTTATCGAATTAAAGAGTCATGCGGTGGGCTTAACCTACTCACCATTCAAATAACAAAAAGAATATCTTTTGTTAATTTAACTAATTTCCAATTGTTAATTAATTTATTAATTTTAAAACCTGATTTTTTCCCCCATATAATATGGTATAAATATTTGTTTGTATTTATTATGCATTTTCCGAATATTTATGTATTTATTAAGTATTTACTGTAATTTTTAAGAAATTAATCTATTTTCTTTATTCAAATAATAAAACAGGGGCAATTACGTAATTTGACCTCTTATCCTACTAAATCCACTTTCCTAATCTCATTTTTCAAAATACCATCCAAACACCTCACTAACAAATCTATCTTTCTTATGAGGTGGGACCACCCTCATTATCAAATCCACCCTCATTACAAATTCACCTTCAAATTTGCACTCATTACAAATTCACCAAAATCGTCTCTGGCATCCAAACAGGGTGTACATGTCTCTCTCTCCCTCCCTCTCCAGGTTTAGGGTTGCTTCGTCTCCTACGCTTTGGCCCCCTCTGCATATGTAGATAAGGCGGACCACCACCAACGATTCTCTTACCTTCTCTATCGATACTCTTTGGAGAAATAGTCTCAGACCTCCCTTCGTGGTTCGCCAAGATTTGCAATCACAGCAACTATCTATCTCTCTCGCTATTATCTGCAAGCGAAAAAAAAAAAAAAAAACAGAGGTAGAGAGAGGGTGAGAAAGTCAGCGTTCATCTTGGTCACCGGAGATTGAGGTAGAAAAAGAAACTTCTTTTTCCGATCTACCTAAACATGCCTTCGGCGATACGTTTGTAATTTGTTTTTTGGTTTGTAATTTGTGGATTTGATCCTTGATTTTCTTTTATCCGCAAAGTTGCTTTTTTTTTATTGACTGGAAATTTGTTTGCTACATGTATAATGTTCTTCCGATGGCCACACTAGCCATGGTTGAAGTAGCGACTTGGTTGCTAAGATTCTGAGTTTTCATGTATTTGACCAAAAAGAATAAAAATCCTTCACGTGCATAATTGGTTAGATTGTGAGTAAAACCGGAATGATCTGGAACTCCTCATAGGGGCAGGTTTGTTTTATTTCAGGAGAAAAAAAATCCTCATCTTTCTGCTTTCGTATGTTGATAAGTATTGGAATTTGGATGTTGCAACTCCCTCTCTCTCGTCTTTATGCGGAGCATTTGAGAGTCATCTTTTGGTGGTGTAAATTTTTTTTGCCTTTAACTACTGCACTATATCTAAATTTTGTGCTACTTTATTGGTTTGTTGCAGCATTTGCAAGGTCTGGTAAGTTTCCTTAGTTATCTTTTTGTATAGGTAGATTGTGTCCCTGGTTCATGTCATTTTTTTAGCAGTAGCGATTCCGGTACAAAGACCTGTCAAAATCTACTCGTATATTCAGTTTTTATTTTTCTTCCTGTTGACCTCAACATTTATATTGCTTATTGGTTCGGCACTTTATATCACATCAAATTAGTCATTGTCTTTATTCCTTGTATTTATTGCAACTTTGTAACAAGAGCTATCCTTAAAATATCATATCACTTCGTTGAAGAAAGAAATTGGTCTTATGAAGGAAAATTAGCCATTTAAGTGAATGATTTGTTCGTGTCAATTTTCAAATTCCAGTTTACTGAGACCATGTACTAATAAACATTTGAAAACCTCCTTTTGCCTATGGGGCTCTGTTTTAAGGGTTCCAAAAGGGAATTAACCCATTGATTTCTAGTCTTATGAATAAACAGTTGTGGTGTTTTTAATTTATTTTATCGAGGGGCGGGGGGCCCTTCTTGAGAAAGTAAATGTCAAAGACTAAATTTTTTGGCAACAACAAAATGTGCTCTCGCATCATCAGTTACTATAGATTTGTTGTTTCAAGTATGAGAGATTCCACTTGTTTGAAGCAAGCACCCCTCTCTTTTTGCATATCGACTGTCTAATATGTTAATGTTGGTATCACCCTTTTTGCTGCAGTACCACGTCAGTGTCACATGGGGAAACGGGCACAGCGATCCTCTGTCTGCTCTAAACAACAGGTGAACTCTGCTAAATGAACTTTTTCACATTAAACAATCCTCAGGCACGCTGGTATATTACATTAAATTAGGAGAATAACAAAAAACTTGATTTGCTTTGATGTCTCTTTCGTTGGGTCATGCTTAAAATGGGGGGACTTTTTAATCCTTTTGTTTATTTTTTGGAACTAATTAAACCTATTTTTATGATCAATTTGATTGTCGGTAGAGGGTTAAACATTTGGAGGATCGATTAAGCCAGCTGCCGGATGGAATTCTTGCCCACGTCTTATCTCTGCTGAAACTTAGAGAAGCAGGAAGAAGCAGTGTCCTTTCGCATAGATGGAGGGATTTGTGGAAATTCACAACCAGTTTGAACTTTGATGAATCGGAGACAATGTGGAAAATGGTTCGTAAACCGCGGGAAAGGTCAAAGTACATAGCTCGGGTGAATCGAGTTTTGAAGTTACATTTGAATCCTTCTTTGGATGAGTTCAGAGTTCATTATTTATTGGATGGCAACAATAGCTGCGATATTGACGAATGGATAAAGTTTTTGATACCAAAGAGAGTAAAAATACTTGAGATTACCTTGCAGCTCTACACTAAGGGCACACTCTACACGCCTTCGGAGGAGTGTTATCTCTGCTTCAAAAGCCCATCTAACTTATCCAGCATTAAGTGCCTAACAAGCCTTTCACTATCGTGGGTAAATGTAAACGGAGAACTCATCGAATACTTTTTGTCGAATTGTCCAAATCTAGAACATTTACGGTTGTTTTGCTTAAGCCAGATTGTCAATCTAAATGTTTCTAGTCCTTCACTCCAGTTGAAGCACCTTGATATATTCCAATGCAAATCCTTGGAGAGTCTCGAGTTTTGTGCCCCTAAGCTTGTGACCTTAAAGTATTTTGGGAACCCAATGAGACTGTCCATTGGGAGCCTTCCTCTTCTTGCTGAGTTAGATATTGGTGGTTCACCTGCTCATCAAGCTAAATTTGTTCTTGCACCTTTCTCAAGTTATCTTTCACAGATTGAGACTTTAACATTGCGCATGTGGCTGCCAACGGTAAAATTTCCAAGGTTGATTCATTTTCCTTTTGTTGTTCATTGTCTTATAGCTGTTCTCTTTTTCAGGATTACGAGGGGATCCCACGAATTCCTGAATTAACAAAACTCAAGCATCTTACGTTGGATGTAGGCGTTCTTTTGTGCTCAGAATTTCCTTGTTTTACTTCTCTAGTAGAGGCAGCTCCGTCTTTGCTAAAATTTACATTCAAGGTATTTTTTTTTAAAGATTCCTAACATGTTTTTATTTTTAGCATGGCATAATGAAGCCTTTTTTTTTTTGGGTGCAGTTGAGCTCCAATGGCCGCGCACAGGCTGTGCTATCAAATGCGTCAACTCTGCATCGTCTTGAATGCCTCAAGGATGTGGAGATTTTTGGGTTTATTGATAGAAATTTTGTTATGTACCTACTTCAGAATGCAATCAATCTTGAGAAGATAACTATTGATCCTTGCCATCCATCTGACCGGGTATGGAATTTAAGCAAGGTGAGAGAGAAAATACGGAAACGCGCTCACCAGCTTCGAGAAGAAATACCTTCTAGAGTTAAAGTAATTGTCCTTTGATTTTGATTGGCAGCCATTTGCCAGTAGTTTTCTTAGTCGCCGTACTCTATCATGGTAGCTTATTTATGTTGCTAAAGTAATTGTTATTTAATTTTGATTGGCAGCCATTGCCAGAAGTTGTTTTCTTAGTCGCCGTACTCTATCATGGTAGCTTATTTATGTTTTGTAACTTTTGTTTATTAAAGGCTGCGTATTGTTTCCTGGCAAATTATCCATCTTCTTACTTCAAATGGAGTCGTAACTTTCTGAGGCTTCAGCTTAAGTTTTAGATACTCAATTCTGTCATCACTGCTAACCTACGCAAAGAGTCCCGGAGTGTCACAAGGGACTAACTGAAGGCTTGCCGGTTCTCTGGTTTGCTTTCGTAGTCTGCCAGCGATTGGCTTTCGGATTGTACTACCCACCCAGGTTTCATCTTGTGCTTATTGTTAGGATTTGAGTTGTTGTCCCTCAGGATCTCTACAACCAGATCGATAACTGGTTCTTAGCGAACAAACCGAATTGTTGGTTTGGCTTTGGCACTAAGCAGGGGGGCCAGGGGCAGACTCACATGGGGCACGTGGGGTCACGTGCCTCAACTCAAAATTAGAAAATCTCACCTATGTCCCTATATATTTTAAGTAATTGTATATCATTTGTATATAAATTGAAAATAATTAGATTTATCGCATTTCATGCATCAATTTTCTTCCATAACGTTATTTGATTTACAATTGTCAATTTATAAATTGCTACTGTGGTTAGGGTATAAACTTCTTACTCATTGTTAAAGGCTCTTGCTAACATTAGGCAGAAGGTAATATGACAAACAAGTTCAGATATCGATATATTTTCCCTAATATCAATAGGAGTTTCTTGGATACTCGGTATATTTTCTACACATTATTAGGGGTGCACAAGGTCTAGATTGGACTAGTTCTCTAGAAATTCAGTAACTTGACCATTTCCACCGGTTCTACAAAATTAAGAACCAAAACCTAACCAATACACATATAGACATAATCCTCTACCCGAAGGGTTGATGTTAACATCATCCTATTATGAAACAAATTTTCTCGACATGGTCAATCGAGTGCCCCCACTACATCAAATTTATTAGTCCGCCATTGCCACTGAGCATACTAGTGTGTGTTTGCGTGTAGATTTTGATAGTTTTGTTTTAATCATGTATCTTGTGATAAAATCTGTCTTGTTTTCGGTCTTTTAGATGATGGAATCGACTCTTTTCAATATATATATATATATATATATATATATATATATATATATATATATATATATATATATATATATATATATGTAAGTGATTTTTTAATGTGTGCCATTAGAGTTGGTCTTGCTATTTCTTTCCCCATTCTTGCGGTTTTGCCCTGTTGGAAGTTGACATCGTGGGTTCTAGTTTGGTCTCTAATGTAATTCTTAAATTGAAATATAAAGATTTAAAAAAATTTGTATAATAGAACTAATTGAGATTTATCATACATTATACATGTAATTAATATCCACGACCCGAAAATTAGAAATGTATTGTCAGTTTTTTTAAAAAATTGTCAAGATATCATATCCAAACGCTACCCGACACTGATTACAAAAGACAGGATTGAAACTCAAACCACTAACAAGTGAAATGAGAACGGCATTAGGCTGACAAGACCACTGACTCGTAGACACACCTGCCGAAGCAAACCCGACACCTAGGGGATGATGAATCCGATTCAAAAGGTAGCAGTAAAGAATCAAAGTCGATTCCCAACACAATCCATAACACAACACATCGGAAGGTAATCGGGAACAAAAAAAAAACAGTATCAAAACAAAACTCAAAAAACTAACTAATCAAACCCCAAAAGAACTGGTACAGCCAAGCCAAGACCCATTGAGTTACCCACCAAGATCCACCGAGTCACTGAGTTCCCATACTTTGCGAAGTAATGGGTATTTCATCTCTGATTCTCTCTTGCATGCTTACATTAGCATACGTAAGCTGATGACCATTTCCACTGAGTGCAAAAAAATCCCAGCACTGGCACAACCGATCCACACTGGGTCGACTCACCGAGTTCCACCGAGTCGCACCGGGTTCCACCGAGATCTTGATCAATCACTTCCCTGAACGAAAATAAGCTTCCATAGCCGCCGCCCATGGTGATAAGCCCCAAATGTTGTATATATCCGGGCTTATCTCGCTCGTTGTGATCACACACACGTGCATTTTGTGCCTTTATATGATGGATTTTGCGCGAGTTGTGTTTTTGATAAGTTTCAGAAAATCGAAGTTAAAAAGGCGTGTCCAAAGCTCCAAATAATCCCCGGTTGTACCCGAGGTACCCAAGGTCCCCGCAATGCCGTGGAGGACAATCGCCGAAGCTTAGAAGTCGATTCAAGAAGCTTTGGAAGGTTCAAGGAAGGCCCGGAACAAAAGAACAAGACATTTGTAGTTATGAGCCTTGAGAAAATCTGACCAACCGATAGAAAAATGCTCATTTCTCTCAAGATACAAAGGCTATAAAGATGAGGTCAATTGGGTTTGAAAGTAGACTCATAGAGCTTTCCAACGGTTCAAGAATCGCCTCATTCCGAGTTTGGACGAAGCCGGGAGGCCAAGAGATCAAGACAAAGAAAATCTCAGAATTTTTACTCTTTCAACCGGTAGAAGCTTTTTGCTCAACCGGTTGAAGCTTCGATTTTCTGCAAATTTGGAGCCCGATCATGAAATATCTTGTGGCACCTTTTTGTGGACTTTTTGGCACCTTCCTTTTATAGAAAGTTTTTAAGTAATTTGGGAGCTCTTAGGATATTTTGTAGAGAGAGATAGGATAAGTCTATATACACTCTCCTCTCTCCTTCTCTCCCAAAACTTACACTTTCATTTTCCTAGTTAGTTTAGCTCCTCCATTGGAGGATTTTGAAGCTTTATCTCTCTAGATTTCTCAAGTAAGTTTTCATTTCTAGTTAATTTGTCAAGGTTTATTGTTGTAGCTACAATCATTCTCTCTATATAAATCTAGTTTATTTGTGTTTTTATCGGTTAAATCTTGTTCTTCATTTCCTAGCTAAATCCTTCTTAAACTTTAGTTTTTATTGGTTGTTTGTTATTTCTCTAAGGTTTAAAGTTGTTGGCAAGTTTGTTATCATCATTAAAAATCACTTTTCAAAGTTATTGGTCATGTTTATAACTTCCTTAATTAAATTAATTAGTCTTTGCCTAATGAGTGAGTAGTCAATTAGGTAGGGTCATGGGGTGATTGACTCCCCATGACCAAGGTTAATCCAGTTCCTCGCGCAATTTAAAAAAGGCTTTCAACTTTTGTCGAGCAATGAATTGGGATTCACTTTTACGAATCAAAATTAGGGTCTGTAAACCCCTTTGATCGCACGTTGCCCGGGGGTTGACCACTTGGTACATGTGATGCTTAGGGATAGGGCGACTCAAATGTTTGTCTAAATGGCACAAGAATCCTATTCTTTGTGGAACGCATTTTTCTAGGCAATGGTTTAGTTTCTAAACCATTTGCTCGGGTGCACCTAACGGTGGCTTGAGTCGGTTACCGAGCGTGAGGATTTGGTTAGCTTTGGTTGTGATCGTTATGAACCCCTAGGCTTTACCTTTGTTAATTTAGTCTTTTTGTATTCCGTGTCATTCACGAAGTTAAGTGAATCCACCAACAAATCACAAAAGCCAAGTTTACCGCTTTAAGGCTAAAAACTTCATTCGCAAGTCAACTCTCACGCCGGGTGCGTTCGGTCCCTGTCGATTCGACCCGGTCTTACCGGTTATTATGCTACCACCAACCTAGCCCTACGCTTGGGGCATCCTATTCTACGACAAAGCTAGGTGGCAAGCACATGGCATCGGAGAGCTTTATTAACCGGAAGGGGCAAGGGCAACCAAGATCTACCCGCAGTCGGGCCCGAAACAACCCAAAAGGAAAAGAATGGAGGAGAGGATCTGGTCTAAGGCGGATGGTGGGTGTTTGAATCCGGCCAAAGGTAGACGGTGGGTGTCCGGCAAGTGGTGGGAAGGAGGGGTGAGGCGGAGAGGCGGCAGCCCCACCCCTCAAAACCTCCAAAAAAAAAGAAGGGAGAGAAAACTAGGGGGTGAGGAATCAGAGGGTGGAAGAGGGAGAAAGAAGGAAAAAAAGAAGGGAAGGGAGAGGAAGAAGGCCGGACAGGAAGGGGGCCCGCAGAAAAAAAGAAGAAGGGATAAACCCTAAGGTACTTTAACTTTTAGAGAGAGAACCTCTCTAGGCAGTAGTAGTCCTTGTACGTACTATTCATCATTTTGTATTGTCAGTTTAGTATATTGATTCTTTTGTAGTCTTGTTGGAAACGAAATGCTCAGTAGTAAAACCTTGTCATTAGAAAATTTTAGGGAAAAATCCATTTCAATCTATGACGGTACATCCAAAGGACAGATCAACGGGATTGGCTCATTGAATTTTATCGATTTACTCTTCCAAATCACCGTATAAACTGTTGACGTTATTTTTGCAGGGTAACCGATTATGCTGGGCAGATTAATATCAATAAAAGTGCATTTTTGGCTGGCCGAATTATATCTGACAATGTGTTGGTCAGGCAGGAAGTTATTCATTCACCACTTAAAATCCAAGCGACACGGGAAACAATATGGAATGGCAATACTGAAGTTAAATATGAGTAAAGCATATGACAGAGTGGAATGAGAATTTATTGAAACTGCAATGAGACACAGTTAGCGTTTAGTAGGAGATGGATAGGGTGGATCATGGCTTAAACTCAACTTTAAAGCTAAATGCTTTTAGTAGATGTTCATATATCGGGTCAAAGAGTTGAGAGCCTAAGGTTTTTTTTTTCGTTATTCCTAATTTATTAAATGGGGAGGGAGAAATGAGATTCAATCCTGAGATGCCTTGTGAGGTATTCAAAAACTCTACCGCATGACTTAGCCACCAATTGTTAAAAGAGCCTAAAGGTTTGGTAGGGGTTTTATTATTTTATTACTAATGGTAGTGGAATACAAATGTAAATTACATCAAATCAGAAATAAAGTTCACAATTACTAATTCACTGTATGCTCACCCAACTGATAGCCCCAGTAATCCCAATAAATAGAAATGAATAATATTTACATGTGGAAGGCGAGATTCGAACTCCTAATCTCTTTATAAGATTCGTGACTTCTAGCCGACTGAGTTAGTCCCGGTTGGTTGATAGGCGCGCAATGTCATAGATATAAGTGCCTAAGTAGGGCGAATTAGCGCGTTAGAGGCGCGATTTTATTCCATTTTCCACTTGATGCGATGTGTTCTTGGTTATTCGTGTGTTTGGTTGTTTTGTAGGGAACAGGTTGGAAAAGAGCGCGTGAAGTGGACACATGGCGGTCAGGCACGTAGGGAACCAGTGGGGCCCAAGTGGGGATGGCCAAACAAGCCTAGAAGGCATTTTAGAGGATCCGTGTCGAAAAATGGGATTGTCTGTGATCGATCAAGATTATTAAATATATCTGGAACAAAAAGCGTCCGGGTATCGTCACGGGATCTGCAATGCCACATAATCGACCGTTTGACTTTGTTACGGATTTTGACTTTGGTAGGGATTATAAATACCCCGTTTTTGGGGATAAGTAGGGTTCCACGAATTTTACTTAGGTTGGAGCTTTTCAAGTTTTTGGCTACGGATCTCAGTTCTTTTTTCAGCTTTACGCTTCCAGTTTTATTTCCCAACATTCTAGTATTCAGATTGTTTTGCGGATTGGTAATCAAGTTTAGTTTTTTTCCTTTGCGATTTGTGGTTTTATTCTTCATTGTTCTTATATTCTATTCATTAAGCATGCGTAGATCTAGGTTTACATTGATTCTTGCAAACCTTATAAGCATGAGTGAGTAGTCGCATCGAGTGCGGCTGCGGGGCGAAGGCGCCCGCATCTAGGCCAGTCGATATCTCACCTCGGGCCGAATGAAATCAATTTTCAAGCAATTTTGGGAACTAGAAACTTTTCTAACGAACAAACCCAGGCATTACCGGAATTCGAATGCGCACGGAATCTGGTGACAGGTGGTGCACATTCGTTAGAAATTTTTTCTCAGATTCTAAAATCAGTAAAAGGATTAATTGTGGCCCGGGTAATTATCAGTTAGGCTAGGTGTGGACGCTGGGTTCCTGTAACTGCACTCTCTTTATTATTTGGCATTTAATTAGTCAAATTAGTTTAGTGGTCAATTAATTAATCTCACAAATCGAAGGGGTGGCTACCTAAGAGCCAGTTCAAACTGCACTCCACACTTATAAGTCAAGCACTCCAGTCGTCTCTGTGGTTCGACTCCGGTACTTCCGGAATTATTGTGCTGCACTGGTCGAGAGTCCTACGCTTGGGACGCGTCTTTACTTGTTTTATTTTCAATCACCCGGTCGGTCAAGCATTGGTTTGCAAGGAGAGTTGAATTGCAAAGAGTTACAAAAAGAGCCCATATGAAGAGTTGAATTTTTTACAAGTTATGAGCTTACGTATCAATTTTGTACTCTAAGAAAGAGTTCAAAAAAATCATAAGGGTTCAAAGCAAAAAACAGCGGTTCAATGAGCTAAGATTCCGACCATTTCTTTCGATTTCATATGTATGTGTTCGGTTTTAGATAAATCAGAGGGTTCAGAACTCCCTCACCGTCTCGTAAAAAATTCTTTCAAAACACACACTCTTGCCTTGATACATCAGATCGGAGGGTTCAGAAGTCAAAAATTCTTTCAAAAATCAAAACACACACTCTTGCCTATAAATATATGCTGATCTACAGCTTCTCATCATCACCATTTCTTGGCGAAAGCTTCCAACTCAATATTACAAACAAAACCTAGCTCACAAAACCCATTCTGATCAATTTGTTTTTAATGGGGAATCGCATCACCAAACACCCAGAGACTTCCACCCTCCAACTGCGTACGACCAGCCGAGACGTCATCCAGAGCCGGCTCTGGGCTAAAGCCCGTAAAGCAACCGCTTTAAGCCTCCAAATTTTGTCTAATTTTTGGGGCCCCCAATAATACAAGTCCATATAGTTACTGGGTATTAATAAAAAAGTTAAGTTTAATTTGTCTAAAAAAATTGAGGGCCTAATTTAAAATAAGACCTACATGAAATGGGTCAAATGTAATCTTGAAGATATTTTGAAAATAGATAAGCTTTCTGATATTGATGAGAAGGATTATGTTCATAATTGAAAGTCTTGAGATAAATTTTACCAAGAGAGATGAGAAAGCCCATTGATGTTCTCAATTACTTGAAGACAATGGATAGTTTGTTTTTCTAAATGTGTGGATTGCGTACAAAATACTGTTGATTATTCTGATTTACAGTTGCCTCTAGTGAAAGATGTTTTTTGAAGTTAAAGTTGATCAAAACTTATCTTAGGTCAACGATGTCACAAGCGAGACCTAACGGATTGGCTATGTTGTCTATTGAAAAGACAATGGTGGAGAAACTTAATTATGCAAGTTTTCATTAGTACTTTTGCTGCTAAAAAAGCGAGAAGAGTAATCTTTAAATGGCAATTTTTAATGTATTGTTATGGTTATTGATTATGTGTACTTATGGTCTCAAATTATTGCAATGTCTTCCTTACGAATGTTTTTTTCTTTCTCAAATATCATTCACTATGCAAAAAGGATTGAATGCCCATTTTTTTTCCTTTAAAAAGTTCGTTTTAAGCCTCAAGAAACTCAGAGCCGGCCTTGACGTCATCCCATCACAAGCCACCCCTGGAGACGTCGAAGCCAAAGCGCTCTCATTCGACTCGCTAAAACGAGCCATCCAATGCCTTGTGGAAATGAACAAGAAAGTGCTGAAAGTCATCCTGAAATGCAAGCGAGACATATTGAAAAACACGGAGTTATCTGAAATTGCTGAGCAGTATTTCGAGTATAGCTTGCAAACCATATGTTTTATTACTGCATTGAAAGACTGTTTGGAAAGGGCCAAGTATGGACACTCGCTCATTGTGGATGCCCTCGAGCAGTTTGATGATGAACAGTCTGGTTTGGACGGTAGCCGTTATGTTAAAACTTTGCAGGAGTTGAAAAAATTCAAGGCGGCAGGTGAATGATCCAAAACTCTTTCTTCCTATACCAACCAAATTGCTAACTTCAATTTTTATTCCTTTTTGTTAGTACTAAATGAATGATTAATCTAAAAAAGTCGATGCCAATCTTGTAGAAAAACAATAGATATGAACAAATATTTTGAAAATTAATTTAGGCAAAAGGGGACCTACTAATCCTTGGCTATGGTATTGCAGGTAATCCTTTCGCCGATGGGTTTATTGAGATTTTTCAGTCTGTTTACATTAATCAGACTTCGATGCTTGCTAAGTTGCAAACCAGAAAGAAACAGCTCGACAAGAAGCTCAAGACAATTAAGGCTTGGAGAAAGGTCTCGAGAATAATATTCACTATCACGGCTGTCGCGCTGTCCATTTGCTCAGTTGTGGTAGCAGCCATTGCAGCGCCCCATATCGTCACCACTTCTCTGGCACTGGCAGCCGTGACTAATGCTCTGCTAGGGTCGTGGATCGATTGTCTTTGGAACAAGTATGAGGATGCAGTGGAAGTGCAGAAGGCTGTCGTTGAGTCAATGGAAGAGAGGACTCATACTGTCATCAAGGACTTGGACGATAATCGTGCTGTTCTAGATGGGTTGGAGATTCAGATTGAGTCTTTGTTGCGTAATGTTGATTTTGTTGTCGAAGAAGAGGCGGTGAAGATTGGGATGGAGGAGATACAGAAGAAGATGGGAGTGTTTGTGAAGAATGTGGAGGATTTGGAGGTACAAGCTGATATTAGTCTTTGTTGCCCATTTATGGACATGCATGTTATTTTTCAATTGCTTATATCTTTCAATCTAATTTTTTTATGATTTTGAAAACTTTATTTAATAGAACCTATCAAGAACTATCAAACAAGATCAATATTGAATATATATAACATTATATATTTGAAAATATAAATAATTTTTTGAGGTGTTGTAAATAGTGCAAGTGGATAAGAAATCTGGGACGGAGGGAGTACTTTTTACTGATGTTTTGTTCAGCAAATAGGAAATGTGTGAAGATTGTGTCCTTTGAAGGCACTGCTTCAATGCATCAGGTTAAGCCACCATTTTACCCACTGCTGTATTTGGAAATCAGGAATTTTTGGTCTTTTTTTTCTGAAAGGAATGGATTTGGTTCTCAATGTTTGAAGCTCAAGAGAGCCCATAAAATAACCTTCGTGAGCTAGGTAGAGTTGAATTCTACAAGCCTGAGCTTACGTATCACTTTTCTACGTATCGCTTAAGTATCAAAAGGGTTCAAAGCAAAAGAACTGGGTTCAAGGAGTTAAGAATCCCATGCTTTCTTATGATTTCTTATGTACGTGGTTTTTGATACCTCAGAGGGCTCAGAATCCCCTCACGGTTTTGCAGTTCCTTGTAAAAATTTCTTTCAAATAACTCATTTTTTGCCTACAAATGTTCGTTCTCTATAAAGCTTTTCCATCGTCTTCATTTCTTCGCAAATCCTTACTCATTACAAACAAAACCCAGCTCATTGGTATAGGGCAACGCCACCGGTCTAGCCCGGAGTGAGTTCAGGTGAAACCAATGAAGTTTCAAAAATCTTTCTATGCACCAAAATGTGGTTTGCGTTGCTAAGGATGAATAATTGAATGAATGAACCCTCTTGACCTTTTGACTCAACCCAAACAAGACCATCTTTCTCTCAACCCTGTGATTGAACCATCTTCACCTTTTCACTCTTAAGTTGTCTTTTCATACTTTTATCATGGATATTTCCCAAAATATCTTGGTAAAAGTCATGATTTTACACAATTCTGATTCCCCTCGTCGAGATAAACTTATAATCACCACAAGTTTGATGCAAAACTAATAAGCACACACAAAAAAAAAGAATAAAGAAAAAACCAAAAAAACCCTTAATCGAATGGTATTGGAACATTCTAGCCAGAAAGATATCAACTCAAATAAAATGGTTAGGTTGTGGAATGCTTCAAGCAACTTGAAACATGTGGAAAGAATGGAGCTTAGTGATCCTATAGCTTTGATAGTGTAGAAGAACTATTGGGGCATAAAAGATCTATGGCAAGAAACAATTGTTTACCAAAAATGCAATCTTTTATAGCACGATATTAAAGTCAAATAATACTAGTTTACAATTTGCCTAAAATCTCAACTTTATCAATGGTCCAAGAGGACCAAACCACGCAGGTCTGGTTCTTTGACCTCGCCGCTTTAATCTAGTCCGGTAGTCAAATGCGATCACACCTGCCATATTCCCCCTTATAAGGTGCTTGATTTTATAGACATACATTGTGCCTATGTGATTTGGGAGCTTTAACCGATACGCGTTGGGGTTGATCTTCGCCACAATTTGCCTCAGACCAATCGTCCTAGCATCAATCTTACTACGAATTCAAGTAGACGTAAATTCAAAACTTGATTTATATGGAACGCAATTGTTTCTCATCAAAAAAGTTAATGTAGATTCACAACTCATACCAAAAGCCAAACTTTTAAAGATCGGGTGTAAGTAATCAGATGTTTCTATTTTCTCAGTTCGGCTTTCTTTCCCATTGGCTAAAATAGAAATCTCATCAAATCAAGCGAGTGATTTTAGGAAATGAGGAAATCATTTGTTGAAATCAACCCATTTTAGCAAATGGAAATGGATTAATTTTGGCAAACTGTTTACTCATTTGCTAAAATCAACTCAGTTGATAATACCCTCTAAGTGAATCCGAACCGTTGAACATCACGACCAACGGCCATGATTAAAATCACCATCCGGATTTTTTTAAAAAAAAGGCATTTCAATCCGAGCCGTCGGATACATTTTTGGACAGCCCAAGTACATCGAACAAATACCACGTCACCAGTACCCTTTTTGAACTCAAGTTTTTCTGCCTAAAGATTAATCTAACAATCCTCTAGATAAAATCTCAAGCTTATCTTTGGGAGTTATTGCTTTGTTACGTAGTTTGTTGAAACACTTTTAACTTAAAAAGAATTGGGCTCTCTCTAGAAATTGATACCAACATCGATTGGACCTCAATTTAAAAGTAGTTCATTTCTGTAAATTTGAAGCAGAAGAAAACAGAAGCAACAGAACGAAGGAATGTGTGGAAAAGCTACTAGTAAACGCCTTCTAGTAAGTAGAGAAAAGGAAAGGCGTTATCAGCGAAACTTCCACTTAGTTTTCTCTTAGCCTCCCATGAATCAGATAAGCACTCAAATCCAGCTTATCTGGGATTATGAAGGCATTTACATGTATACACACACACATACATACGCAGAGAGAGAGAGAGAGAGAGAGAGAGAGAGAGAGAGTTGAGGATTGGCACATTCTGAAACTTACGAGTCTAATATGTTGCTACTTATAGTTGGACTGTAGGAAAGCCCTAATTCCTAGTGGAGGATTTGGGCTTTTCTTCTTCTTCTTTTTTTTTTTTTTGGGTCAATGAAGTTTGCAATATGAATGAACTTGGCCCAATTTGTTTTACTACTACATGGCCACATGCATGTTAAAGTGGAATGAAAACAAATACTTACAAAAAGTATATTACAATCCAAAAAATACTTACAAAAACTCACATGGGGGAGAGTTTGCGTACACTTTCACTTGCATGCGTGTAAATATGCATAGAATTTATGTGACTCTTTAGCTTTTTTCAATTTGGAATGACAAACACTTCAGCATTTATGATCGCGGGAGTCTGTAATTAGTACCTTGGATTAGTGTACAGATAGCGAAAACCCCTTCTCTAATTCTTTTACCATCCCTTAAGTTTCTAAAGCTTGGGCTTCTCGATATTTTTTGGGGGGATGTAAAGCTGGTCACCTCAAGAACTTCTCTCAAAATCTTTTAAGTACCAAAAAACCCAAGGATTAAATTGTGTACTATTTTTCTCTAATCTTTTACCAGTTTTTGGCAGGGGTAAGAGAAAATTGAATTAAACGAACAATTACAAAAATTCGGATGGGTGGAGAGTCCAAGCACATTTTCACTCAAGTGTGTGTAAGTATTTATATAAATTTGTGATACTCTGCCTCATCGTCTCGAGCGCAATCGGATTCTCAAGTGATCTGTCGACCAATCTTTGAAACTCATCATCAGTCTTCTTGCATTCTCCACAGATCGAAACAAATCCTAAAATTTCCCACTATTCTCTCTCCTTAGCAAAAAATTTATATAAATTTGTAAACCTGGGGGTAATTTGCACTTTGGATTGATAAAAAAATAAAATAAAAATTAGCACTTTGGATTGTTTACAGATGACCTAAACCCTTTCGTTTATTGTCCTTGGTTTCAAAAATAGCCTGGGCTTCTTAATGGGTACTCCATTATTTTTGTGGATGTAGGCCGGTCATACATGCTTGTTTGGTTTAGGGCTTAAAAGCCCAGTTTTCACTTTTCTGAAGCCCAACATGTTCGGCACAAAGCTTCAACGGTAGCCTTTTTCCTGATTGGGCTACAATACATGCTTTCAGTATACACTGGAATACTTCACAAAATTTTGATAACTGGGTGGTCCAAGCCAGCTTTCGCACACCTCGACTAATTACAGGATTTATGGGTCTATGTACGCCCCGCTATATACATAGACCGGGTAAAATCAATACCCCATGAGAACCATGAGATCTTGTGCAAGTGGCCACAAGAAGTTAAGAAAAGTTGAACCCAAAAACTAAAAGGCAGCTCTAAGAAGAGCTGAGGGTGGTCACTCGAACACCCTGAAAAAATAATTTTTTTAGAAATACATGTAAAAATTTATTTATTTTAAAATTTTTGTCATTTTGAACACCCAATCCTAATGACTGAATTCATCATGCACTATTTGATACTCCATTAGAGAATAGTATAAATTGGATATTTGAGAATTTGGGTGTTTCTTTGTCTCAACACATTTAGCTCAAAGAGATAATAACATTTCTAACTATCTCTTTTTAATCTATACTTATTCCAAGTGACTACTTATTACATTATAAAATATAGATCAATAATTTAATATATGCGTGCTATCTTTTTTTGTGAAACACTTTAATATATATGCACAGAGGGTATATAGACATAATAGATTTGGATTATTACATAGGTCATTCATAGGTTTGTTTCTTTTTTAATTTTTGTTTGGCAGTTGGAACTATGGACAAGTTTGTGATAAGAAAATGTAGAATGGTGCAAGTGGCATTTCCTATTGAAACTTTTTTGATGATAGCAACCCATAATACTCGTCAAATCAAAGCCGTATTGACTTGGAATTGTTGTTTTTTCGGTAGCATTGTTGTATTAGTAAAATTTTTATTTTTATTTATATATGTACAGTTATGATTTCTAGAGGACATTGGCTTTGCCCAGTTTATGTGTGTGGTGAGGCGTAAATAGACCCTGAGATTAGTGGCAACAATGTTTTGATTTAACAAAAAAAATATTTTTGCCATCCTTTTTTAAATTTCTTGCACGAAGGTGTTAAATGTGTAATGCTCTCACAACTGTCGTGTCTGACCACTCAGTTTTTGCAATGATAATATCCAATGCAAGACTCATAAATTGAATGGTTTGGATTAACCGTTGTATGCCTACAAAAGATCCACGAAGGCCCAAAATTGGATGAGACTAGATGGATCAAGACTAGAGAGTAGTCTTTCCCTGTCGAATGACACCATTTTCTCATACCTTTTTTCTTATGTGTGTGAAATACGGTTTAGAAAGATCAGCCCTAGTCTATTCTCTCACTGCCACTAAATGCAAGTAGAAAGAGGGTGGGATGGAAACAACCAAACGGGTCATGGTCCAACTCAAGTCTTCGTCATTTCACAACAAAATTGCTCAATTTAGATTCTTTTCTCTTTACACATGAGTTCGCGTAGGATAGTTTGGACCACCCAGTTATATAAAAAATGAATTTTAGAGGACTGTAGTAGAATTTCTGAACACACTCAAGAGAATTTGTGGAGCTGCCACTAGTGCAAAAGACTCGTGGATCAAAAAAGAAAATAGTACAAAGGACACGCTGGTCCATCCGGGGTAACATCTTGAGCAATTAACCTCAACTTCCAAAGAAAAAAAGGTCAGGACCACAATACAAGACCCCAAAAACCAAGTCTATGGTCTTTATCTTCAAGTTAAAATTTCTCTTCTCCTCCATCCACGTCATCTTTAGTATCCACAAGTACTTGAAAGGTATAGATGTATGTAAAACAAACTTCCTACTGTAAATTCAAATCTAGCACCAATACAAGTTGAAAAATTATGTTCTTCCCAACTGCTGTGTAGTATGAGTTTGTGGCAACAATGTTTTGATTTAACAAAAAATAAAATAAAATTGGACGCACGAACATCATTTTTGTCATCCTTTTTAAATTTCTTGCACAAAGGTATTAAATGTGTTACTCATAACTACCGTGTCTGACCACACAGTTTTTGCAATAATAATATCCAATGTAAGACTTATAAATTGAATGGTTTGGATTAACCGTTATAAGCCTACAAAAGATCCATGAAGGCCCAAAATTGGATGAGACTGGATGGATTAGGACTAGAGAGTAGTCTTTCCCTGTCGAATGACACCATTTTCTCATATCTTTCCTTATGTGTGTGAAATATGATTTAGAAAGATCTATTTAGATTCCTTTCTATTTAACCATGAGTGCGCGCAGGATAGTTTGAAACCACCCAGTTACATAAAAAATGATTTCTAGAGGACCGTAGTAGAATTTCTGAACACCCTAAAGAGAATTCCTGGAGCCGTCACTGCAAGACCTCATGTTTCTTAGGAGGAGTCTTTACCAATTCATCTACCCCTTAGGGTTATTTCCCAAAATATTTGAGGAAAAAACACAATTTTACCTAATTCTGATTCCTCTCATTAAAAAAAAAAAACTATAATTACTAATAGTTTGACGGAAAACTAACAAAAAAAAAAAAATTGAATTAGGACAATAAAATATCTTTAAACCAATGACGCTGAAATGAACACTAGAACAAGATGTCATCCGGGTCTCTTTGCCTATGATTGTTCGTTCACCATTAGTTATAGGTTTGAAAAATGCTAACCAATCATAAAATTTGCTCAAAAAAATGTTTAGATCCTAGACAGTTTTTAGGTATAGGCCGATCGCGTATTTTGGCTATCCAACGTTTTGGACAACCCAGGTAGCAAATACTCCCTCCGTCCCAATTTCTTGGCTCCTTTTGGGCAAATGAGTTTTTAAGGGGTGTGAAAACTTTGTATTGATTTTTCTATTTTACCTCTAAATCCTGTCAATATTTCTGTGACCAAATTTGTGAGGCTAATATATTATATGAAAGTCAAAACATATTCAATATGGATCTTGTTTGATAGATATCAATTAGTTTTATTATACAAAATTTTTAAAATCATAAAAACCGTTATAAAATAAAATATAATAGACTAGCCAATTAAGATGGAAAAAGTACTTTTTAAGGGTAAAATTGGAAAGTAACCAAATTTTGATGGATGTTTTTAGAAGTGAGACAAATATTTTTGGACATCCCAAAATAGAAAGAAGGACCAAGAAATTGGGACGGATGGAGTAATAAAAGAGGAGACAGTATAGAATAAATTTGAACCGTCTAAAATATTTTTCGAACACTGAAATATGCGATAGAGCAACACTTGAGCATACTCGACTTACACCCAAGTTTTTCTCGGCTTGCAGAGAACACATGGGTTGTGTTTGGTTTGGTTTTGGGTTTTGGTTTTTGTAATGATTAGAGAGAGAAATAGAGGTAATAATTATAAAAATAGGTATTAATGATTAGAGAGAGATAGAGAGAAAAATAAGAATAATATTTAAAAATAGGGGTAATAATTGAATAATGATTTAGAGAACCGATTCTTAAGAACCCAAACCAAACAAGGCCATGGTTGAGCGTCACAGGCCTGACAAAAAGGAAGGAATCGCGTGCTTTTATTTTTGAAACCTCCCGTAGGCGCAAACCAGAAATCAACCGACACGTCTCTATCGTATTACGTGTCACCTCGAAGCCAGTTAGAAATTTAAAAAGCATAAACATCACCCCGTAAATCCGGGATAAAAAGAATCTCGGCAGCACGCGGCCGGCTCTCTCTCTCTCTCTCTCTTCCCCGTTTACTACTACTTCCCCATTCTTGAAGCCGAAGTTTCTCCCATGGAGGAGACTCTTGCTTTCCGCGTTTACAACTGGCTGTAACCATACATATATAGTCGTATGCACAGTTCTAGAGAGAGAAAGGAAGAAAAGCAACGGGAGTCTTTCCTCAGTCTCATTGTTTGATGCGTACAAGTTTTTCTCAGGAAAATCTCAAACTCAACTCTCATTCCTTTTCATATCTTTATTTATCAAAAATACCTTCATCCTTAGAAATTAAACCCAGCTGAAATTTTCCCCATTCTGTCGATTTCTATTTCTAACTTCTTGTGTTCAAATCCCCTTTGAAGGCTTTCGATTGTAAACCCCATTTTCTGTCTCTCTGTTTTTTTTTCCCGAAGAAATCTATCGAAGTTTGAATCTTTATTTTTCTGGGTATTGTCAAAATCTCCGAGTTTCAAAAGCTTGACCAGATTCATTTGATCCCCAACGATTCTTACTTTTCATAACTTTCCTCTTCACAAACTCAAAAACTGAACCTATTAAAAAAAATTCGTTTTTTGCCCATTTTTTGGTTACTCTTTTCTTCTGATCCCCTTGTCTCCATCGTAAATCCGAAGAAATCTATCAGATTTGGATCTTTCTGAGTTTCTGTTTCTGGGTATTATCAATATTTATCAGTTTCGAATAGCTCGAACAGATTCCACTGATTTCCCTTCAAATTTGAGCTCAAATCTGGATCTCTTTTACACTTTCTGAGACAATTACATCTGGGTTTCTTGGATATGTTCCAGGATCTGTAAACAGGCTGAAAAAATTGATAGATATTTTTTCTTTTTTACCCTTTTCACAAATTTCTTCAAAAATCTGAATTGTTTTTCCAATGGGGAATCACTTGACCAAACGCCCGGGGACTTCAACGGCAACAACATCAACAACCATCAATTTCAGAACCGAGCTTGAATCCTACGAAGCCGCCTGCAGGATCGACCGAGACCTACAAACATTCGACGCAACGCTCCAAGCTCGAACCAATCAAGTGATCACATCTCTAGCCGAGGGAGTCGAAGTCAGAGCCCTCTCATTTGATTCTCTGAAAGAGGTAACGGAAAGCCTTCTGGAAATGAACCAGGAAGTGGTGAAAGTCATTCTCGAATGTAAGCAAGACATATGGAATACCCCAGAGTTGTTTGAGCTGGTTGAGGAGTACTTTGAGAACAGCTTGCAGACGCTGGATTTTTGTACTGCGTTGGAGAAGTGTCTGAACAGGGCTAGAGATAGCCAGTTGCGTATTCTGGTTGCGCTGCAGGTGTTTGATGAAGAGTCTGGGTTGGAAGGAGGGAAGGACTATGTTAAAACTCTCGAGGAGTTGAAGAAATTCAAGGCCGCAGGTGAATTCTAGGCCTCGATTTTCCCTATATTTTTGTGTTTATGTTTTTTTAACCACTAAAAAAAATTGCACCTTTAAATTTTACACACATGAAATGCTGGTTTGTTTGAGCAGATATGAGTATCTGATTGAAAGATATGCAGGAGACCAAATATCCATTTTGGGTCAAATTATGGTGGTTTGTTTGAATAGATATGAGCATCGGATTGAAATATGTGCAGAACGAGACCAAATAACAATGTTAGATAAAAAATTCAACGAGCCGAGTTAGGCTTTGGTATTACTAATTCAGAAAGATTATACTCCCTCCGTCCCCAAATTTTGGTCCCTCGTCCAATTCTAACCGAATAAAAAACAAGCTATAATTTTTAATCGGCAATGAATTTTATATTCAATATGGATCTTGTTTGATAGATCTCAATTAATTCTATAAAACAATGTTTTCAAAATCATATAAAACAATGTATATTACGAGATATAATCAATTGAAAAGTGGCACGAACTTCCAAAAGGGACAAATAAATGGGGACGGAGGGAGCATATCGTTTCACTATTAATTGGTTTGTTTGTTATAGCTCCCTCAGTCTTTGAAATATTCTTCAAAACCAGGTTGTTAACAGGATAAACATATGTTAATAATGAATGCTCGTTTGATAATCATTGAATTTTAATCGTTAGTTGGAAAGAGCCAATTTTTTTCTGTATTTCGATTCTTATAATTTCTCATCAAGAACCCAGAAAGTATAATGGTTGAAAAATCGGAAAGGCTAGTATACAATGAAGATTAACCAAAACAACAAGTTGCTTTTGTTTTTATTATTCTTCTCTACTGCAAATTTTCTTTGTGTTGGAATAGTGTTTATTAATGATGCTGATTCTTGGCTTTGTCATTGCAGGCGATCCTTTCACCGATGAGTTCATCAAGATTTTCCAGGACGTTTACAGTCACCAGACAGCGATGCTTGATAAGTTGCAAACGAAAAAGAAGAAGCTTGACAAGAAGCTCAAGACAACTCAGGCTTGGAGAAGGGTCTCCGGCATAATATTTGCCACCACGGTAGCCGCGGTGTTGATTTGCTCGGTGGTGGCCGCGGCCATTGCGGCACCCCCGGTGGCCGCTGCTCTGGCAGCCGCAAGTGCTATTCCTCTGGGCTCCATGGGAACGTGGATCGATTCGCTCTGGAAGAAATACGAGGACGCAGTGAAAGGACAGAAGGATGTCGTTCGGTCAATGGAGATGGGTACTCGTATTGTGATCAAGGACTTGGATAATATTCGGGTAGTTATTGGTCGGTTGGAGATTCATATTGAGTCTCTGTTTGGTAATGTCGATTTTATTAATGAAGAAAAGGCAGTGAAGATTGGGATAGAGGAGATAAAGAAGAAGGTGGAAGTGTTTAAGAAGAATGTGGAGGATTTGCGGTCACAAACTGATAAGTGCATCCGGGATGTTCAGAGGGCTAGAACTGTGGTACTTCGGAGGCTCTTAAAACCTCCAAATCCTTGAATCCAATGCTGTTTTGTACTGGAAATTTGATCTGATTTCCACCACGAAAATCGGTTTCTAACCAATCGATGATATATAGTATTGCATCTAGTTTGTTTATAGAATGGAATAAGAAAATGGGCCCAGATGAGAATGACCTTTTGTAAAGAAATAATTTAAACCAATCTTTTGGAAGTTTCATTTAACTAGGATTATTGATCCCTTTGACTCTATCCAAGAAGATGATGGGCAATAATAATATACAGCCGATCGTCAACTTTTAGGTATTAGTTTTATCATTAGGTCTCTAATCTCTATCAGGTTGGGCAAAGCTCAGAGTTGAATCTGAATAAAAAGACGAGTGCGTGCAGATAATCGGACAATGTAACGCCGTGTTCGAATGTCAAATTTGAGTTACGTGGAGATCCAACCATAGATGTATTTATAAAAAAATTGCTAACCACCACTGAATAAGCGATTGACATCTCTATTGGATTTACAAGAAACACGTTGTAAATTACGTAATTTTAGCATATTCTCTATGCCTTCAAACAGATCCTTGGGCAGCGGTTAGTATGACAGTATCATTTTTTAATTTCACAAAATCTTAGAAAAAACTTACCTAGTCAAACAACTAAAAGCAAGATTGAAAAGGTCAAAACTGCTATAACTCGCTATCTCGATTGTGAAAAAATCCTAGCTCCGTACCTAATATGATCATATGGCTTCTCCCCTAGGCCCTACATACATCTCCCATTCATTTTCTCAAGTGCAATACAACATTGAAAAAGGTCAAAACTGCTAGAACAAATAGGACTCTAGATAAAGGAAAAATTTACCGAACTTTAAGAGATATGACTACCCAAGCAAAGAAGGGTCCAGGGATACTAAGAATTTATTAAGAGACGTCTGAGAAACTTACTTACCTAAAAAGAAAACAAAGAAAATTTAAGTTTTATTCTATTAATACACATTTACGATGTTTTAAATTATTTAAGGACGGCATGTCTGTCACCATAAAAATGAGAAACAAAGGTCATATGACTTCTCAATTTACTCAAAGGGCCAATTTGTTGGACATTTTCAAAAGTTTTGAAGGGTTCTTTGCAAATTTGTTTTTAACAGTTAAAAGAGAGACTACAAATCTTTAATTCCTGGTGCATTTGGTAAAGAAATGAAACATAAAATTGATTCGGGAAAACATTTAAATGATAATGCCAAAATTTTAGTTCTTACTAGAGTATCTTATACTCCCTCTATCCCAAATTGTTCGCCATTTTTGGAAATTCGTGTATTTTACACCCAAAAATGATGTATAAGCATTTGTTTCTTTTCAAAAAAAAAATTACACCAATTTAAAGATCTCATTGAGTAGAAAAATATGGTATAATTTTTTTAAAAAAAATCATTTTTGTAAATCCATCATTTTTTACATTCAAAATGTACATTTTTTCAGAAGGAACGAACAATTTGGGACGGAGGGAGTATTATGCAGCATGAGTAGAGTGCAAGAGTTTGATGCATTGTAGTTTTGGCATTAGAATATTGCTTCAACCAATCACCAAATGCCGCATGTCATTTTGTCTATTAATTACTACCTCCGTCCCAATTTTATAGTCCATCGTTCTATTTTAACCGGATAAAAAAACGATTATATCTTTCAATGGGTTATACATTTTATATGCAATATGGATCTTGTTTGATAAATCTTGATTTAATATAATAAACAAAATGTTTAAAATCACCTAAAACATTGTAGATTATAAGATATAACACTTTGAAAAGTGGCACGAACTCCCATAAGAGACTATTAAATTGGGACGGAGGGAGTAATTAACAGAAAGTAATGGGTCCCAGTAAAATTTACCAATCCCATATGAATTGATTACCACAATGTGACTTTCCTAAACTCTAAAAGCGCGTGAGTGTAGGGGAAAAAGGGCTTATGCCGGTGGCGGGTGCTGGGGTGGGCCTGGATAGGTAGGAGATGACAAAAGAGGGTTGGCCTCTAAGAGCCCCATTTTCGAACTGCTGAGGTTGGCCCAGCCCAATTTTCTCTGGTTGTTCGTTTTTGGGGCCGGGTTAGTTTCGTGGGGCGAACTTCAAAGGACACGTAAGACTCGGGTCCCAGTGGGATCCACTCCGTGAGATCTTCGAAGCGATGCCGTCGCCGATTACGAAGAAAAGCACAGAGACGTCTCACCGGTCACTTCACTGCTTTCCCCTTAAACCCCCTTCTGTAAATTAAAAATCCGATTTTTATTATTTGCAATCCACTCGAATTTTTCCGTATACTGTTACTGAACTGAATCAATTTTTATGACTCAGGTTTGTGATACACGATAGAAAGAGGCCGTGGAGACCCTTTAGGGTCATCAGTCGAAGGTCACCGGAATTGCGTTGGATGGGTCGGATATTGTGTCAGCTTCGGTTGATTGGTGAGCTTCGTGCTGTTCATGTATCACAAGGGCATCTTTCTATCGTGTTTTGTTTGGTAAATTAGAATGATCTAGATTCTTTGTGCATATGCTGCAACTAGTGATTACCTATGTTTAGTGAATTTAATCCGTAGGTTTGGAAGGAGGATTTAAATGTTGCATTTGTGTTCTTTTGTGGGTCTATGCTGCTAATAGAGATTGTGTGAGTTACTTTATTAATAAGCTTAGTTTGAAGGTTTTAGCTGACATATGATTCATATTTTATGTCAGTTCCTCGAGTATTTTTGTGGTGTGGTGGTTTCGAGTTGTCAAGTTGGGAAGATCCGTCTGTCCTTCATCTACCCTTGAGCTAACCCTACAAAAGGAATTATGGTTTAAGCCTACAAAAGCAATGTCGTGTGGATACCCACCCATTGCGCGCAGATTTGCACATTGGATGGCCAATGGTGTTCATGTATCAAATTCGCGTCAAGGTGCCCGTTGTTGCAGAACACCTTAATGTTAAGCAGAACACCTTAATGTTAAGAGTCGCCACCTGGTTTTATCGATATTCCAACATTCGGGAGCCAAGGGTACAAAAAGGGAAGGTGTTAGGCACCCCTTTTCGCCCAACCAAAAGGATGGTCTCTAGTTGTTTGACATTAAACATCTTAATCATTCTTTTATTTTGCATATACTTGTTACTACCCATTAACAAATATGGGTGATTGAAACCAGTAAATGACCACTGAGGTGGTAGCCTAGTTGGCCATAGTGAGTGGGATAAGATTCCCCTCCCTCCCTGTGCATGGACCTCCCAGGTTCGAATCCTTCCCATGCCATTGTTGGGACTTGCATGGATTTGTGTGGAGGGCCTTTGGCTAACTAGTCGCCTAGTTGGTGCTGTGGTGACAGCCTGTCCTCTGCGGACAATAGCTATGGCTCAATCGGACATTCCACAGCAGGTTGGGAACCCCAATGGTCATGCCCATGAGGGTTGCTACACTAGTTGCACCTTCCCATCCTTTTTTCTGTTCAAAAAGAGAAAAAGAAGTATACGGGACAGTGGATGAAGAATATGCGATAAAACAAAGAAAATACAGAAAATAGCAGGTTTTGCGTAAAACCCACTGGTGGCTAACACTCCTAATCTGGCGGCCGCCACATGCATATTCAATAGCGGCTGTTGTTCCTCGTTACACTCGTAGAAATAGCAGTTTAAATAGGCCAATTTTTTTTTTTAAAGAGAATGTAAAAAGGCTAGCCTAATTTCGCTACAAAAATATCCCGCCTTGATCCCTCAGTTGCAAAAGCAAGCAACTTTGCTTGGTCTCCAATACTTCATCGATAAAAGTTGAAAAACCCAAAAACAGTGAAGAACTCTTTAAAAGACTTGAAGGTTTTGGATACCTTTATGTGTTTCGATTGCTCATAGATTTCTCTTGTGTTTAACTCGGAGTTTTTATGTGTAGGCTTGGATTTTTGTGTGTAGATTCTGTAGAAAATGATAAAAAGCTGCTGGTATGTATATAAGAGAGAAGAGGCTTGAGTGCATCAAAAACCTAGAAAAGACCCGTATTTATAGATTGTAAAAACTAGGGTTCAAGAGATAAATAGGAAAGTGAATAAAATCCACCAAGATCACGTCATGATCCTTTCTTGGGGTGTTGGGCAAGTCAAAGAGTCGGCCCTAATGAGTGTAGATGGATCAAAACGCGTCTGTTGTCAATCTGTGTTCTGAAATGTTCCGAGTGGAGAAATGAGTGTCGGCTGCCGCTCACAGTGTGTGCCGCCGCTTGTACTGGCGGACTAGTGGCTGCTACTCGCAGACAACACAAAAGGCCAAACTACGCAGGCTCTCCCCGGATACTACCGAACTCCAATTACAATCACCAGATGTTGATGCTTGATAAGTTGCAAACCAGAAAGAAGCTGCTTGACAAGCTCAAGACAACTCTAGGTTGGAGAAAGGTCTCCGGTGTAATATTCTTCACCGCAGTCGCCGCAGTGTTGATTTGCTTGGTGAGGGCAGCGGCCATTGTGGTACCCCCCGTGGTTGTCACAAGTTCCGTTCGCCTGGGTCCATGGGAGCGTGGATTGGTTCGCTTTGGAAGAAATACAAGGCTGCAGTGAAAGGAAAGAAGGATATCATTCAGCGAATGGAAGTGGGTTACTCATATTGCCATTGAGGACTTGGACAATTGGATAATATTTGGTTAGTTATAGATCGACTGGAGATTCAGATTGCCGTCAAGGAATTGGACTCTTGGATAATATTCGGGTAGTTATAGATCGATTGGAGATTCGGATTGAGTTTGTTGGGAAATGTCGATGTTATTATCGAAGAAGAGGCAGTGAAGATTGGGATAGTGGAGATAAAGAAGAAGAAGATGGGAGTGTTTATGAAGAATGTGGAGGATTTGGGGTTACAATCTGTATGTGCGTCAGGGATGTTCAACAAATAGGCGAATAGCATCGGGGATGTTCAACGGGCTAGAACAGTGGTTTGCATTCAGACCAATCAAGTTGCTTGCTTGTTTGTTGATCGCGATTCTGATTGTACGGTGCTATAGGCATCTAATTTGATCTTGAATTGAAGGCAAGCTATAGAACTGATGTTTTTTGGGAATTGGAAAATAACATATGACTAGGCATTGATTTCATTCAGTCATGGTGTCTAGGCATAAAAAATGTAAAGTTGCAATGTTTGTGATGTTATTTATCTCAATAGATCCATTCTTTTGCTAATCAGAAGTTTAGTTCTCTTGATTATCTTTCAAGGTTGAGTGTTTTCTTCGGCATTTAGGAAATAGGAGGAGCGTATGCCCTTTCAAGGCAAGGCAATCTTAACATTCTAGCCAGTCAGTTATCAACTGAAATGGCACTCTTCTAGTAACTTGGGAAATGTGGAAAAAAATGGAGCTTAAGAAAACACTAAACCTTGAAATGAACTTGGCCCAATTTGTTTTACTAGATGGCCAGATGCTTGTTAAAGTGGAGTGAAAACAAATATACTTACAAAAAGTATATTGCAATACAAAAAATACTTGCAAAAAACTCACACGGGGAGAGTTTGCGTACACTTTCACTTGCGCGTGTGTAAGTATGTATAGAATTTATGTCTTTAGCTTTTTTCAACTTGGAATGACAAACATTTCAGCATTTATGATTGCGGGAGTCCGTAATTAGTACCTTGGATTAGTGTACAGATGGTGAAAACCCTTTCTCTAATTCTTTTACTGTCCCTCCTTAAGTTTCTAAAGCTTGGGCTTCTCGATATTTTTTGGGGGATGTAAAGCTGGTCGCCTCGAGAACTTCCCTCAAAATCTTTTAAGTACCAAAAAACCCGAGGATTAAATTCTATACTAATTTTCTCTAATCTTTTACCAGTTTTTGGCAGGGGTAAGAGAAAATTGAATTAAACAAACACTTACAAAAATTCGCATGGGTGGAGAGTCCAAGCACATTTTCACTCAAGTATGTGTAAGTATTTATATAAATTTGTGCTACTCTGCCTCGTCGTCTCTAGCGCAATCGGATTATCAAGTGATTTGTCGACTTCTTGAAACTCATCATCGACTTTCTTGCATTCTCTACTGATCGTAAAAAACCCTAAAATTTCCCACTATTCTCTCTCCATAGCAAAAAAATTATATAAATTTGTAAACCTGGGGGGTAATTTTCACTTTGGATTGATAAAATAATAATAATAATAAATAAAAAATTAGCACTTTGGATTGTTTACAGATGACCTAAACCCTTTCGCTTATTGTCCTTTAGTTTCTTTCAAAAATAGCTTGGGCTTCTTAATGGGTACTCCATTATTTTTGTGGATGTAGGCCGGTCATATATGCTTGTTTGGTTTAGGGCTTAAAAGCCCAATTTTCACTTTTTTGAAGCCCAACATGTTCGGCACAAAGCTTCAAGGGTAGCCTTTTTCCTGATTGGGCTACAATACATGCTTACAGTATACACTGGAATACTTCCCAAAATTTTGATAACTGGGTGGTCCAAGCCAACTTCCTCACACCTCGACTAATTACACGATCTATGGGTCTATGTACGCCCCGGTACACACATAGACCGGGTAAAACCAATACCCCATGAGAACCATGAGATCTTGTGCAAGAAGTGGCAAAGAAGTTAAAAAAAAAGCCGAACCCAAGGTATAAATCTTCTTCCAGGAGAATTTTTTTCTGCCAACTCATCAAGGGTTATTTCTCAAAATATTTGAGAAAAGGCATAATTTTACCTAATTCTGATTCCTCTCGTTAAGACAAAACTATGATCACTAATAGTTTGACGGAAAACTAATAAAAAAAATTGAATTAAGACAATAAAATATCTGTAAGCCAATGACTCTAAAATGAATACTAGAACAAGATGTCATCGAGGTCTTTTTGCCTATGATTGTTCATTCACGATTAGTTATAAGTTTGAAAAATGCTAAGCACTCATAAAATTTGCTCAAAAAATTGTTTGGATCCTGGACAATTTTTAGGTATAGGCCGATCGCGTATTTCGGCTATCCAATGTTTTGGACAACCGAGGCAGCAAATAATAAAAGTGGAGACAGTATAAAAGAAATTTGAACCGTCTAAAATATTTTTCGAACGCTGAGATATGCGATGGAGCAACACTTGAGCATACTCGACCTACACCCAAGTTTTTCTCGGCTTGCAGAGAACACATGGTTGAGCGTCACATGCCCGACAAAAAGGAAGGAATCATGTGCTTTTAGTTTTGAAACCTCCCGAAGGCGCTAACCAGAAATCAACTCACACGCCTCAATCAGACATTACGTGTCACCCTCGGGCCGCCAAATTTAAAGTATCGAGGTTTACACAAACTTTGATGCTGACAATCAACGCCAACCCCAAGAGTATTTATAGACGCGAGGCCCACACGCAGCCCATTTTAATTCTACAATTTCATGTGAGCTCGTGGTCATACATGGTGAAATGCATTACCAAAATTCTGCCACAATCATTTTGAACATCACCCAGAAATCCGAAAAGAATCCTAAGCAAAGACGCTTTCGGCCGCTTTCTCTCTCTCTCTTCCCCAAGTATCAATAGTGGATTCAAGAGACGGGCATGGCGATACCCAATTCTCGGCAATTCAAAATTACTCCACGGACCTCGAATTCCCCACCGTAGTATTTTGGGAGACTTCGCTCCTCGCCTCTCTCGCATCGGTGAACGGTTTACTTCCGCTCTCATCTTCGCTTCGCTGTTAAATTTTAAAAATTCGTTAATCTAAAAGCAAAATAAAAATAAAAACCTATAAATAAAGTGATATTATAGGCTAATGGTTAACATATTAAGGTAAGAATGAAAGTTTTTTTAGTAGAATGATAATAAAATTAGGATAAAATTATAATATCTTTAGTGTAATGATAATTAGATTAAAATAAAAGTATAATTTTATATATAAATATATTTTTTAGGTAATGTATGGGGGTAAACCCGAATTCCTAATCTCTAACCCTAGGATTTTTCTATTTTTTTATTACCCTGCCCCTATACCCGAAAAATTGATAAAAAATCCGCGCTAATCGGGATGGGGCGGGGCGGGGCATTTTGCCAACCCATATTTACTACTACTTCCCCATTCTTGAAGCCGAAGTTTCTCCCATGGAGGAGACTCTTGCTTTCCGCGTTTACAACTGGCTGTAACCATATATATATAGTCGTATGCAGAGTTCTAGAGAGAGAAAGGAAGAAAAGCAACGGTAGTCTTTCCTCAGTCTCATTGTTTGATGCGTACAAGTTTTTCTCGCGAAAATCTCAAACTCAACTCTCATTCCTTTTCATATCTGTATTTATCAAAAATACCTTCATCCTTAGAAATTAAACCCAGCTGAAATTTTCCCCATTCTGTCGATTTCTATTTCTAACTTCTTGTGTTCAAATCCCCTTTGAAGGCTTTCGATTGTAAACCCCATTTTCTGTCTCTCTGTTTTTTTTTTTTCCCGAAGAAATCTATCGAAGTTTGAATCTTTGTTTTTCTGGGTATTGTCAAAATCTCCGAGTTTCAAAAGCTTGACCAGATTCATTTGATCCCCAACGATTCTTACTTTTCATAACTTTCCTCTTCACAAACTCAAAAACAGAACCTATTAAAAAAAAATTCGTTTTTTGCCCATTTTTTGGTTACTCTTTTCTTCTGATCCCCTTGTCTCCATCGTAAGTCCGAAGAAATCTATCAGATTTGGATCTTTCTGAGTTTCTGTTTCTGGGTATTATCAATATTTATCAGTTTCGAATAGCTCGAACAGATTCCACTGATTTCCCTTCAAATTTGAGCTCAAATCTGGATCTCTTTTACACTTTCTGAGACAATTACGTATGGGTTTCTTGGATATGTTCCCGGATCTGTAAACAGGCTGAAAAAATTGATAGATATTTTTTCTTTTTTACCCTTTTCACAAATTTCTTCAAAAATCTGAATTGTTTTTCCAATGGGGAATCACTTGACCAAACGCCCGGGGACTTCAACGGCAACAACATCAACAACCATCAATTTCAGAACCGAGCTTGATTCCTACGAAGCCGCCTGCAGGATCGACCGAGACTTACAAACATTCGACGAAACGCTCCAAGCTCGAACCAATCAAGTGATCACTTCTCTAGCCGCGGGAGTCGAAGTCAGAGCCCTCTCATTTGATTCTCTGAAAGAGGCATTGAAAAGCCTTCTGGAAATGAACCAGGAAGTGGTGAGAGTCATTCTCGAATGTAAGCAAGACATATGGAATACCCCAGCGTTGTTTGAGCTGGTTGAGGAGTACTTTGAGAATAGCTTGCAGACGTTGAATTTTTGTACTGCGGTTGAGAAGTGTCTAAACAGGGCTAGAGATAGCCAGTTGCGTATTCTGGTTGCGCTGCAGGTGTTTGATGAAGAGTCTGGGTTGGAAGGAGGGAAGGACTATGTTAAAACTCTCGAGGAGTTGAAGAAATTCAAGGCCGCAGGTGAATTCTAGGCCTCAATTTTCCCTGCATTTTTGTTTTTATGTATTTTTAACCACTAAAAAAAATTGCACCTTTAAATTTGTGCAGAACTAGACCAAATAACAATGTTAGATAAAAAATTCAACGAGCCGAGTTAGGCTTGTTATTACTAATTCAGAAAGATTATATATTGTTTCGCTATTAATTGGTTTGTTTGTTATAGCTCCCTCAGTCTTTGAAATATTCTTCAAAACCAGGTTGTTAACAGGATAAACATATGTTAATAATGAATGCTCGTTTGATAATCATTGAATTTTAATCGTTAGTTGGAAAGAGCCAATTTTTGTCTGTATTTCGATTCTTATAATTTCTCATCAAGAACCCAGAAAGTATAATGGTAGAAAAATCGGAAAGGCTAGTATACAATGAAGATTAACCAAACCAACAAGTTGCTTTTGTTTTTATTATTCTTCTCTACTGCAAATTTTCTTTGTGTTGGAATAGCGTTTATTAATGATGCTGATTCTTGGCTTTGTCATTGCAGGCGATCCTTTCACCGATGAGTTCATCAAGATTTTCCAGGACGTTTGCAGTCACCAGACAGCGATGCTTGATAAGTTGCAAACGAAAAAGAAGAAGCTTGACAAGAAGCTCAAGAAAACTCGGGCTTGGAGAAGGGTCTCCGGCATAATATTTGCCACCACGGTAGCCGCGGTGTTGATTTGCTCGGTGGTGGCCGCGGCCATTGCGGCACCCCCGGTGGCCGCTGCTCTGGCAGCCGCAATTCCTCTGGGCTCCATGGGAACGAGGATCGATTCGCTCTGGAAGAAATACGAGGATGCAGTGAAAGGACAGAAGGATGTCGTTCGGTCAATGGAGATGGGTACTCTTATTGTGATCAATGACTTGAATGATATTCGGGTAGTTATCGATCGGTTGGAGATTCGTATTGAGTCTCTGTTTGATAATGTCGATTTTATTATTGAAGAAAAGGCAGTTAAGATTGGGATAGAGGAGATAAAGAAGAAGGTGGAAGTGTTTGAGAAGAATATGGACGATTTGGGGGCACAAACTGATAAGTGCATCCGGGATGTTCAGAGGGCTAGAACTGTGGTACTTCAGAAGCTCATAGAAACCCCAAATCCTTGAATCCAATGTGAATTGATTCTTTTTCTGATCAGAAATCTAGTTGCCCTGATTATCTTCTAAGATTGAATTCTTTACTGGTGTTTTTTTATCAGCAAAGTGTCTGCCTTTGAAGTAGATTTGTCAATAGACCGGATCCGATCTGAGTTTGATCCAAATCACATAACTTCATCCTATAATCGGAATCGTGATGAATGTGTGCGCCTTTGAAGGCAATCTTAACATTCTAGCCAAGCCAAATATCAGATGTAATGCAAAGGCAATCTTAGCATTCTAGCCAAGCCAAATATCAGATGTAATTATATTGTGGCCTACAACTCTTGTAGTTTCCAGGAATTAGCAAAACCCCGTGCTATGCACCGGCCGGGTAGCACATGATTTTGTTAGCCCCAGAATTCTCATTAATAAAAAATATGAAATTTGAACACTTATTATGTGCTAAAATAATTAAGTAGCAATAGTCCTAGTTGGCCACCATTATACACTTTCAACAGAGTAATTATTATGTCAAATTACATCGAATTTAGAATTGATTGTTATTTCTCATATACTATATGAATTCTATCTCTCTCTTTTTATTTTTGGTGGAGTTATTCATTTTATTGTTGTCTATTAAGGGCTACAAATATGGCATGAGCTTTGAATGGAAGCATCATATTTATTTAACAGTTTGTTTATAGAATGGAATAAGAAAATGGGCCCAGATGAGAATGACCTTTTGTAAAGAAATAATTTAAACCAATCTTTTGGAAGTTTCATTGAACTAGGGTTATTGATGCCTTTGAATCTATCCAAGAAAATGATGGGCAATTATAATATACAACCGATCGTCAACTTTTAGGTATTAGTTTTATCATTAGGTCTCTAATCTCTATGTGGGGTAAAGCTCAGAGTTAAATCTGAATAAAAAGACGAGTGCGTGCATATAATCGGACAATGTAACGTCGTGTTCAAATGTCAAATTTGAGTTACGTGGAGATCCAACCATAGATGTATTTATAAAAAAATTGCTAACCACCATTGAATAAGCGATTGACATCTCTATTGGATTTACAAGAAACACGTTGTAAATTACCGAGTAATTTTAGCATATTCTCTATGCCTTCAAACAGATCCTTGGGCAGTGGTTAGTATTACAATATCATTTTTTAATTTCACAAAATCTTAGAACAAATCTTACCTAGTCAAACAACTAAAAGCAAGATTGAAAAGGTCAAAACTGCTATAACTCGCTATCTCGATTGCGAAAAAATCCTAGCTCCGTACCTAATATGATCATATGGCTTCTCCCCTAGGCCCTACATACATCTCCCCTTCATTTTCTCAAGTGCGATACCACATTGAAAAGGTCAAAACTGCTAGAACAAATAGGACTCTAGATAAAGGAAAAATTTACCGAACTTTAAGAGATATGACTACCCAAGCAAAGAAGGGTCCAGGGATACTAAGAATTTATTAAGAGACGTCTGAGAAACTTACTTACCTAAAAAGAAAACAAAGAAAATTTAAGTTTTATTCTATTAATACACATTTACGATGTTTTAAATTATTTAAGGACGAGATGTCTGTCACCATAAAAAATGAGAAACAAAGGTCATATGACTTCTCAATTTACTCAAAGGGCCAATTTGTTGGACATTTTGAAAAGTTTTGAAGGGTTCTTTGCAAATTTGTTTTTAACAGTTAAAAGAGAGACTACAAATCTTTAATTCTTGGTGCATTTGGTAAAGAAATGAAACATAAAATTGATTTGGGAAAACATTTAAATGATAATGCCAAAATTTTAGTTCTTATAAGATACTCCCTCTGTCACAAATTGTTTGCCATTTTTGGAAATCTGTCTATTTTGCCCCCAAAAAATTATGTATAAGCATTCTTTTCTTTTCAAAAATTTTTACACAAATTTAAAGATCTCATTGAGTAGAAAAATATGGTATAATTTTTTTTAAAAATAATTTTTGTAAATTTTTCATTTTTTGCATCCAAAATACACGTTTTTTCAAAAGGGACGAATAATTTGGGACGGAGGGAGTATTATGCAGCATGAGTAGAGTGCAACAGTTTGATGCATTGTAGTTTTGGCATTATAATATTGTTTCAACCAATCATCAAATGCCGCATGTCATTTTGTCTATTAATTAATTAACAGAAAGTAATGGGTCCCAGTAAAATTTACCAATCCCATATGAATTGATTACCACAATGTGACTTTCCTAAACTCTAAAAGCGCGTGAGTGTAGGGGAAAAAGGGCTTATGCCGGTGGCGGGTGCTGGGGTGGGCCTGGATAGGTAGGAGATGACAAAAGAGGGTTGGCCTCTAAGAGCCCCATTTTCGGACTGCTGAGGTTGGCCCAGCCCAATTTTCTCTAGTAGTTCGTTTTTGGGGCCGGGTTAGTTTCGTGGTGCGAACTTCAAAGGACACGTAAGACTCGGGTCCCAGTGGGATCCACTCCGTGAGATCTTCGAAGCGATGCCGTCGCCGATTGCGAAGAAAAGCACAGAGACGTCTCGACGGTCACTTCACTGCTTTCCCCTTAAACCCTCTTCTCTCTCCTTGAAAACCCTACTCTCTCTCTCTCTCTCTCTCTCTCTCTCTCTCTCCGGCGTCTCTGCACATGGATATCAACTCCGTAGCGTACCGGTTGAGCCGTGAATTTCGAGGTCACGAAAACGACGTAAGTCTCTCACATTCTGTAAATCAAAAATCCGATTTTTATTATTTGCAATCCACTCGAATTTTTCCGTATACTGTTACTGAACTGAATCAATTTTTATGACTCAGGTTCGTGGTATATGCGTTTGTGGTAATGTTGGCACGGCAACTTCGTCGAGAGAGAAACAATTAGGGTTTGGTCATTGACTCATTGGAACATGTATCGCACAATCGAAACGATTACTCCATGTTGAAAATACTACTATTAGGAACACCAGTTTTATGGGACTACTGGCTCGGGTTTCGCGGAATGCGGAGTTTACAGAAGGCAGGATTGTGTCCAGTGGGATGGACACTCTTGTTTTGGTTTGGGACCTGAGGACTGGAGAGGCAGTGGAGACCCTGAAGGGTCATCAGTCGAAGGTCACTGGAATTGCGTTGGATGGGTCGGATATTGTGTCAGCTTCGGTTGATTGGTGAGCTTCGTGCTGTTCATGTATCACAAGGGCATCTTTCTATCGTGTTTTGTTTGGTAAATTAGAATGATCTAGATTCTTTGTGCATATGCTGCAACTAGTGATTACCTATGTTTAGTGAATTTAATCCGTAGGTTTGGAAGGAGGATTTAAATGTTGCATTTGTGTTCTTTTGTGGGTCTATGCTGCTAATAGAGATTGTGTGAGTTACTTTATTAATAAGCTTAGTTTGAAGGTTTTAGCTGACATATGATTCATATTTTATGTCAGTTCCTCGAGTATTTTTGTGGTGTGGTGGTTTCAAGTTGCCAAGTTGGGAAGATCCGTCTGTCCTTCATCTACCCTTGAGCTAACCCTACAAAAGGAATTATGGTTTAAGCCTACAAAAGCAATGTCGTGTGGATACCCACCCATTGCGTGCAGATTTGCACATTGGATGGCCAATGGTGTTCATGTATCAAATTCGCGTCAAGGTGCCCGTTGCTGCAGAACACCTTAATGTTAAGCAGAACACCTTAATGTTAAGAGTCGCCACGTGGTTTTATCGAGATTCCAACATTCGGGAGCCAAGCGTACAAAAAGGGGAAGGTGTTAGGCACCCCTTTTCACCCAACCAAAAGGATGGCCTCTAGTTATTTGACATTAAACATCTTAATCATTCTTTGATTTTGCATATACTTGTTACTAGCCATTAACAAATATGGGTGATTGAAACCAGTAAATGACCACTGACCACTGAGGTGGTAGCCTAGTTGGCCATAGTGAGTGGGATAAGATTCCCCTCCCTCCCTGTGCATGGACCTCCCAGATTCGAATCCTTCCCATGCCATTGCTGGGACTTGCGTGGATTTTCGTGGAGGGCCTTTGGCCAACTAGTCGCCTAGGTGGTGCAGTGGTGACGGCTTGTCCTCTTCGGACAATAGCTATGGCTCAATAGGACATTCCACAGCAGGTCAGGAACCCCAATGGTCATGCCCATGGGGGTTGCTACGCTAGTTGCACCTTCCCACCTTTTTTTTTGTTCAAAAAAAAGAGAAGAAAAAAAAAAGAAGTAAATGGGACAGGGGATAAAGAATGCGCGATAAAACTAAGAGAACATAGAAAATAGCAGGTTTTGCGTAAAACCCACTGGTGGCTGACACTCCTAATCTGGCGGCCGCCACATGCATATTCAATAGCGGCTGTTGTTCCTCGTTACACCCGTAGAAATAGCAGTTTAAATAGGCCAATTTTTTTTTTTAAAGAGAATGTAAAAAGGCTAGCCTAATTTCGCTACAAAAATATCCCGCCTTGATCCCTCAATTGCAAAAGCAAGCAACTTTGCTTGGTCTCCAATACTTCATCGATAAAAGCTGAAAAACCCCAAAACAGTGAAGAACTCTTTAAAAGACTTGAAGGTTTTGGATACCTTTATGTGTTTCGATTGCTCACAGATTTCTCTTGCGTGTAACTCGGAGTTTTTATGTGTAGGCTTGGATTTTTGTGTAGATTCTGTAGAAAATGATAAAAAGCTGCTGGTATGTATATAAGAGAGAAGAGGCTTGAGTGCATAAAAAACCAAGAAAAAGACCCATATTTGTAGATTGTAAAAACTAGGGTTCAAGAGATAAATTGGAAAGTGAATAAAATCCACCAAGATCACGTCAAGATCCTTTCCTGGGGTGTTGGGCAAGTCAAAGAGTCGGCCCTAACGTGTTTAGATGGATCAAAACGCGTCTGTTGTCAATCTGTGTTCCGAAATGTTCCGAGTGCAGAAATGAGTGTCGGCTGCCGCTCACAGTGTGTGCCGCCACTTGTACTGGCGGACTAGCGGCCGCTACTCGCAGACAACACAAAAGGCCAAACTACGCAGGCTTGCCCCGGACACTACCGAACTCCAATTACAGTCACCAGATGTTGATGCTTGATAAGTTGCAAACCAGAAAGAAGCCGCTTGACAAGCTCAAGACAACTCTAGCTTGGAGAAGGGTCTCCGGTGTAATATTCTTCACCGCAGTCGCCGCAGTGTTGATTTGCTTGGTGAGGGTAGCGGCCATTGTGGTACCCCCCGTGGTTGTCACAAGTTCCGTTCGCCTGGGTCCATGGGAGCGTGGATTGGTTCACTTTGGAAGAAATACAAGGCTGCAGTGAAAGGAAAGAAGGATGTCATTCGGCGAATGGAAGTGGGTTACTCATATTACCATTGAGGACTTGGACTATTGGATAATATTTGGTTAGTTATAGATCGACTGGAGATTCAGATTGCCGTCAAGGAATTGGACTCTTGGGTAATATTCGGGTAGTTATAGATTGATCGGAGATTCGGATTGAGTCTGTTGGGAAATGTCGATGTTATTATCGAAGAAGAGACAGTGAAGATTGGGATAGTGGAGATAAAGAAGAAGATGTTGAGTGTTTATGAAGAATGTGGAGGATTTGGGGTTACAATCTGTATGTGCGTCCGGGATGTTCAACGGATAGGCGGATAGCATCGGGGATGTTCAACGGGCTAGAACTGTGGTTCGAATTCAGACCAATCAAGTTGCTTGCTTGTTTGTTGATCGCGATTCTGATTGTACGGTGCTATAGGCATCTAATTTGATCTTGAATTGAAGGCAAGCAATAGAACTGATGTTGTTTGGGAATTGGAAAATAACAGATGACTAGGCATTGATTTCATTCAGTCATAGTGTCTAGGCATAAAAAATGTAAAGTTGCAATGTTTGTGATGTTATTTATCTCAATAGATCCATTCTTTTACTAATCAGAAGTTTAGTTCTCTTGATTATCTTTCAAGGTTGAGTGTTTTCTTCGGCATTTAGGAAATAGGAGGAGCGTATACCCTTTCAAGGCAATCTTAGTATTCTAGCCAGTCAGATATCAACTGAAATGTCACTCTTCTAGTAACTTGGGAAATGTGGGAAAAAATGGAGCTTAAGAAAAGTTGTGATCTTGTAACTTGGAATTTGGATATTGTAGAAGAATTGTTGGAGCACGAAAGATCTGTGGCAACAAACAATAGGTTGTAAAGAATGCCGCGGTTGGTTCGAATGACCAAATTGGTAACAAAAAATTCATTCTTTTTATAGTTTTATTACAGTAAGTTTGGACACCTGTGTAGCTATTGATTCTTTGTACTGGGTAAATCTGTATACAAGTTTTTCTTTGCCATGAAAAAAAGCTGCAATATGGCCTGGGCTTTGAATGAGAACATCGTAATTAGACAGTTTTGATTCCGCCGAAAAGAACCAATGCTCTTTCCCTCTCTCTTTCTGTGTTGACTCTCTCTTCCCCTGTTTACTATTGGCTGCCTGCGTTTACAATTGGGTCTGGGTGTATATAAAACTATACAGAGTTCTTGAGAGAGAAAGTCAACAGGAGTCATTGTTTGATGCGTACAAACTATTCTCTGGAAATCAAAACGCAACTCATTCGTTTAACCGTTCTCATTCTCTTTAAGCTTGTCCATCTCCTTTACAAAAACCTTCCTCCTTACCCAAAAAAAACCCAGCTCACAAAATTCACCTATCAGTTTGTGAATTACTATTGGTGACCTCCTCTTGTTCTTATCACCGTCAAAGGCTTTACTTTGTAACTGCCTTTCTGTCTTATTTCCGAAGAAATGTATACAAGTTTGAATCTTTATTTTTCTGGGTATTAGGGAAATCTATCAGTTTCAAAAACTTGACCAGATTCCTTTTATCTCCGAAGATCCTCATTATCTCTATCTTCTTTGCAAAACCTTCCTCTTCAGAAACACAGAGCAAAGCAAAACAAACCCATCTTATTCGTGGTCTATTTTTTGGTTTCTCTTTCGTTCTTATCCCCTCGTTTCCGTTTTTTATTTTTTGTGTTGTTTAACTTTCAAGCATTTTAGTATTTATACTCTGAACTACGTAAGTATTTTTTTATTTTTTTTTAATTGGCTCAATTTTTAGTAAAACCGCTAACAGGTTGTTTTTGCTTTTGCTTTTTTCGTAGTTTTCTACAGATCTGAATTTTTTCATCAATGGGGAATCACATGATCAAGATGATAAAAAAAAAGAAAAAGGAACACGTGACCGAATCCCCAGAAACTTCAACAACAATCGTTTTCTGGCCACACGACATTCAAATCCATATCGACCTCCATTCATACGAGGCCGCAGATATACAAACCTTGGACGGAAGCCTCCGAGATCGAACCAACCAAGTCATCATATCACTAGCAACTGGAGTCGATGTCAAAGCCCTCTCATTCAACTCTCTAAAACAAGTCACTGAATTGCATGTGGATATGAACCAGGAAGTGGTGAAAGTCATCCTTAAGTTTAAACAAGACATACGGGAAACCCCAGAGTTGCTTGAACTCGTGAAGGAGTATTTTGAGAATAGCTCGCAAACACTGAATTTTTGTTCTGAGTTGGAAAAGTGTTTGGAGAGGGCTAGGGATAGCCAGTCGCATATTTTAGAGACGCTTCGAGCATTTGATGAAGAGTCTGGGTTAGAAGGAGGGAACAACCGCTATGTAAAAACACTGGAGGGGTTGAAGAATTTCAAAGACGCAGGTGAATTCTAGGCCCCGATTTTCCCTGTTTTTGTGTTTATTTTCTTCACAACTAAGCTAGATTGCACCTTCATTTTGTACATATATAGCGCCTGTCTATTTTAGCAGATATATGAGCATCAGATTGGTTAATATATGCAATGAGACCAAATATCCGCGTTTGGTTGGCCGAATTAGGCGTGGTATTAATAGTCCCTTTGCTGTTAATCCGGTGGGATTATATATGTGGAGATGATTATTTCTCTCTTCACACTTCACTGGAAGCTTAGCTCCCCAAATCTTTGAAATCTTAGCTCTCATTCTTTAAAAACAGGTTGGTAACTTACGGGAGTGTTAAAGCATCCAACTCAAAACCAATTGACAATGAGTGGAGAGGCCGTTCATGCTCATATACTAGACTCAGAGGCTATAATTAATCAATGTGGGACATGCTCTAACACTCCCCCACACGTGTGACCCCTGACCTGCACGTGGAGAGTTAAACAATGGATCCACAACATTGGGATCACAACGAAACAAGGTGCACTTATGGCTCAAACAACGGGATAATAACCAAGAGAGTCTTGTCCAAAATCCTCCGAAAGCCTAGCTCTGATATCATGTTAAACCATCCAACTCAAAATCAATTGACAATGAGTGGGGAGGCCGCTCATGCTCGTATACTAACTCAGAGGTTATAATTAACAAATATGGGACAAGCTCTACCAGGGAGAAACATCTTTTATAATTAAATTTAACATGGAAGGCTCGTGTGCTTATCAGTGTATCTTGATCGAGCCAAGCTTATTGTCATTGTAACATGATTGATTAATAAAAAAAATGATTTTTTTTAAAATTTTTATTTATGTTGCTAAAAAAAACCAAACCTACATTTTAAGTTTTGTTCTTATTTTGAGTTCAATAATGTTTTGTCAACTTATTGTTGTCTACTGCAAATTTCTTTTTGTTGGAACAGTGTTTTAACATTGATGCTAATTCTTGGCTTTGCCGTTGCAGGTGATCCTTTCCCCGACAAGTTCATCAAGATTTTCCAATCCTTTTGCCGTCACCAGAAGTTGATGCTTGATAAGTTGGAAACTAGACAGAAGCAGCTTGAAGAGAAGCTCAATACATCCGAGTTTTGGAGAACTGTCTGCAGCAGAATATTCGCTGCCATGCTCACGGGGGTTTTGATTTGCTCGGTGGTGGCGGCGGCCCTTGCAGCACCCCCGGTGGCCATCGCTCTGCCTGCCGCAATTTCCGCTCTGGTGTTGCCTATGGGAACGTGGATCAATTCGCGTTGGAAGAAATTTATGGGTGCGGTGAAAGGACAGAAGGATGTTGTTCAGTCAATGGAAGGGTACATATCAATGGAAGGGTATGTGGGTAGTCGTATTGTGATCGCTGACTTGGATACTGTTCGGGTAATTCTCAGGAGTTTGGAGATAGATGTTAAGTATCTGTTGAAGAATGTCGATAATATTCACCGTAAACGAAGGAAGAAGAACAAGATTGGTGTCAAAGAAGAGGAGGTGAGGAAAGAGATAGAAAAGATAAATAAGAGGATGGAAGTGTTTAATAGGAATGTGGAGCATTTGGGGGAACAAACTCGTAAGTGCATCCAGGATGTTCGAAGGGCTAGAACTGTGGTTCTTTATGGTCTCATAAAACCTCATAATTCTTGAATCAGTTGTGTTCTTGTTACAAAAATTGTATCTGATTTTCACATTTCATGATTCTAATTGCTGAGTTTGTATCTTGAATTGGAGGGAGCTATTGGACTGATGTTGGGTGGGGTCACTTTACGTGGTCAAGTCTTTATTAACAACATAATTGACAGTAAAAATTACAAATATGTTTGGACGCTTTTGTAGATATGGTGATTGATTCTTGTATAGGTGGAAAATCAGATTTTATTTGCAATGAAAAAAAAAAAAAGGCTGCAAATATGGTGATTGATTTTATTTTATAAACCACTCTTTTGGAAGTTTCACCTAACAAGGATATCATTGATGCAGCCATCATCGTCAACTCTCTGATGACATGTATTAGTTATAGTTTATCATTAGGTCTGTATCAAATTGGGTAAAGCTCAAAGCTGAATCTGACTAGCCACCAATGTGCCCCTATTATTATGTCAAATAAAACTATGAGATGGTTTGGGTAAATTGAAAAAACTATTTTTTTTGGTTTTGTACTCATTCAAATTTTTTTTTGCATTTGTTAGTTTTCGGTCGATTTTTTGTGGTTTCTTGGTTTGTCTCGACGAAAGGAATCTAAAAGGTATAAAATTATTAGTCAAACTTAAAGTTTTGTGAATAAGGACGAAAAATAATTGAAAAAAATGATTTTTTGGATGTCACATTCGTCTTTATTCACAAAATTTTAAGTTTTTCTAATAATTTTATATTTTTTAGATTCCTTTCGTTGAGACAAGCCAAGAAACCAAAAAAAAATCTACCGAAAACTAAAAAATGTCAATTTTTTTTATTAAGGACAAAACCCCAAAAACCAAAAAACCAATTTTTTCAATTTACCCAAACCTGAGAATTCTTGGTTTGTTAGGACTAGATCACTAGCGGACTTGGGGATGCTGCTGTGCAACCTCTGCACAACAGTTATTGCTCGTAATCCGGGTCATCAGTTGCTTAGATGAACGGCCTAGATTTCAAACAAAAGAGAAGAATTGTTCGAGTGAGCAATTTGTTTTCAATCCGAACCATTAAAAACTCTTGTGGCTGGGTGTGATAATGCGCAGCAGCTGCTGTGTAGAGGCTGCGCAGCAGCAACCCCACATCTGCGTGTAGAGATAATCGGATGATGTAACGCTGTGTTCGTATATCGAATTTGTTTGTAGATAATCAGATGATGTAACGCTGTGTTGCCATATCGAATATGTATGCAAATAATCGGATGATGTAACACCGGGTCCGTATATCAAATTTTGGTTACATGGAGATCCAACCGTAGCTTGAAGGTACATGTGTTCATTAAAAATGCTAACTACCGGATATATCTGCTAAGAGAATAATTTGGGCGTCGAGCACATATGTGTGATGTGGTGCTGAATGAGCATCTCAAAGGTTTAAAAGTGTTTTGGACGACACAGATTTCTTCCAACCCTTTTGGACGGTCGAAATACATGCTCGGCACCACGTGTACCATACCCGCTCAACACCTAAATTTCCCTCTCTCTCTCTCTCTCTCTCTCTCTCTAAAATCTGAGTTGTCCAAAACACTTTTGGACGGTCAAAATACATGCTCGGCACCACATGTACCATACCCGCTCAACACCTAAATTTTTCTCTCCTGCTAGATTTATATGAAATATGTTGTAAATTTCTAAGTAATTTTAGCATTCTCTGTGCTTAAAACCGACCACTAGGCGGTGGATAGAATTATCAATTTTCCACTGTGGAATCTCTCCCAAATCTTAGAACAACGCTTACCCTGGTCAAACATCCAATCACTGCCAATAACAACTAAAAGTAAGATGAAAAGATCAAGAAAAATTTTAATTCAAGGGAATGTTATCAGAATATTACTCCAAGTAAAGAATGGTTAGAGGAAATTTTTCTAAGAATTTATTTAAAGACAACTGAGAAACTTATTACTCAAAAAAAATTTAGCTGGAACAAGTTCACAACCAGCCGGCCCCAATTTAGGCTAGTTGAACTCAAACCTAGTTGAACTCAATTTAGGCTAATATTTTAGTACTTCAATTCTACTAGCCCGGCCCCAAAGCATTTGTGAAATTAAAAATTATAGTTGACCCACTTTCAAAACCTAACTTATCTCCCAAACCCAAATAAAAAACTAAGCATTTTTCATAACTTCAATCTATTCGATCGCCCTCCTTCCCTTCAATCCCCAACTCCCACCTTTAAGGGCTTGTTTGTTTGACGGAAGATAAAAGGATAAGATATGAAATTCCTTGAGATATGGGTGAGATATGAAATCGTTGGGATTTTGCTTGTTAAACGGCAAATTTTTTTATTCCTTTGGATGGGCTGATAGAAAATATATGTAGCGGCCGAAAAAAATAAAATAAAATAAAATTCCTTGAGAGATATAAGTACTTGAATGTGACATAAGGGCATTGTCGCATTTTTAGTTAACACTTACTCAACATGTGTGATTAGGTATTTCAAATTCACATGTGAACATTTGTGGAATTGTTTGCCTAGACAAATCAACAAAAAAATAATAATAAATAAAGGTTACATGAGATGTTCTGTGGAGGAACTTCCGAAAAAATGTCCATAATCTCTCTTTGACTTGTTCAAACTCTACCCACTACCAACAAACTGCCCTACAAAATTGTGCCAGAGAAAAAGTCGGCAATTAATCATGTTGCCTAGTGGGGAAAATTGGCAGCCACGTTCCTTTAGTTGAGGAAAGTGCAGCCATTTGCCATGGGTCTATATATATAGACAAAGGGTGAACATTTGAAAGGGGAAAAAACAGAGAGAAGGAACGAAAAAAAAAGGTAGACTTTGCAGAGAAAAATTTCGGAAGAAGACAAGCAAGTTTGCAAGGAGAAATACGGTGAGACTTTTGAAAGAAAAGTGAAAAGAGAAATTTTTAAGTAAGGAATCAGTACCCATTGGAGAAAGTTGAAGGTATAACTCCTTATTTCTTCTTAGTCATGTTCTTCCATCTCTGCTTTCTCTGTTCTTTTCTTTTCTCAAATCTCTTCCTCTTTTTCTAAAAAGGCAGTGAATACAAGTTTTCCAAGACTGAGATAAAATTTGGTTCCTTTCTCATCTTGAATCCTTGTTTTCTAAAACACTACCTGCCGTACCTTTTTTTTAAAACAGTTCAAGGTTATCAAAAAGAAAAGGATTTGGAGTGGTGTTCAAAATTTTAACTTTGTTGGATGCACATGATAAGTTTCCTACATTCTGGAGTATATCTCTAAATGGATTGGAAACTTAGATATATATATATATTTAGAAGCTATTTTGTGGTTTCTTAAAATTTGGATTGGTTTACACTAACCTTGGTTAAATCAATTGAATTTCAAGTAAAATTGGCTTCTTTTATGCACCGGGGGTGCAAAATTGAGACATTTCCGATGCAATCAAAAGCGAACCAAAAAAAAAAAAAAAAACTCTTATGCATCGAGGGTGTGAATAAAAAAATCTCTCATGCACCGGGGGTGCAAAATTGGAACACTTCTCATACAACAGGGTTGCGAAATTGAAACATTTCTTCTGCACCGAGGGTGCAAGTAAAAAAAAAAAAAAAACTTCATGCACCGGGGGTGCAAAAATTGAAGTACTTCTTGACGCACCGGGGGTGCAAAAGACTGAGACACTTTTTGTGCACCGAGGGTGCTAACTTGAAACATTTCTTAACGCACCGTGGGTGCAAAAAATTGAAACTCTTTTCATGCACCGGGGGTGCAAATTAGGAAAAAATCTCTTATGCACTGGGAGCGCAAATTAAAAAAAAAAAAATCTGTTAAGCATCGGGGGTGCGAATTAGAAACTTTTTGTGCATCGAAAGTGCGAAGCGGAAAATTTGTTGTGCACCAGGGTTAAAAAAAAAAAAAAACGTGAAATCTATCACACGCCGGAGGTGCAAAAATTGAAAAATCTGCTACACACTGAGGGTGCAAATTGAAGAGGTTATTGCACACTGATGTTGCAGAAATGAAAAAATCAACTACATAATGAAGGTCCTTAAAGCTTGTAGCCTACATGGCCGTTTATTGGACAATGGTTTGCATGAATCCTCTGACCGAGGATGGGGTTGTTCTTAAAAAAATTTGCTCAAGTACTTAGGTCCATGAGACTCTTCACACTTTGAGTCTCAAATGACTCTAGCAATATTTTCTTAAGTAAACACCCGAGATAACCGTTTCAAAAATCAAAGTTTGGCATTTGAGTTCAAAGGTTATAAGGACTTGTTCGGTCCTTTACACAGCCAAAAGAAATCTGTCAAAAGTGTTAAGAACTACGGTTGACTTGATTTTGGTTCGAAATCACATTCCAAGTTGAATTGGACGAATCGAATACGTAGGCATCCCATCTAAAAGGAGCAGTCACTTAAATAAAAAATAATAAATAAAAATAAATACTTAAGATTGGCATATGATTGATAAAAGAGTGGGTGCCAACCTAGTTGGGATGTGCTCTTCTCATAGTGATGCCGTGATTCTTGAGTTCACAAGTGAGTTATCTAAATTAAAAAAGTGCCGCAATGGCATGTTAAAAAAATCACTTAAATGTGAACTACGTTTGGCTTGATCCCGAGCTACGGGTACGTAGGCAATCTAGATAAACAATCTAGACTCAGCCCCAAAACAAGAAAATTTATTTTCCCATGTCATTCTGTAAATTAAAAATCGGAATCAAAAGGTTTTCTTTTGCATAAAAGATGTAATTAGAGGATATGTTAGTATCTTGAATGGGTCTGACCTACTTAAATAAAAACTTATGTGATTTCTTTCCATATAAGTGAGATTATGTTCGCAAAAAATTTTAAATTTTTGTCTAACATTGCTCAGAATATCAATGGATGGAGAAAATCCAGATCTGGTGTTTGTGTTCACCAGGATATAGCCATTAGAAAACACTGTTCCATGCATGTTTTTTTTTTTTTCCATTTTGTACTTAACCCAATCGAGGGGATTCCAAATCCCCCCGGGGATTCTATATCGTGAGACATGGAGTGGGTTGAGAAATGAAATCTTACGCAAATCCCAAATCCCACCCCTCTCATGGCACCAAACAATGAATTTTAGATCCCACTCCATCTCACCTCCAAATCCCACATAACAAACAAACCCTGAAGGTATAGCCCCCACCATCCATCCACTTGATCTCCACTTATTGCCCAATCCATTGAGCATCAATCGTAAGAAATTGATTAATTTTATGTGCTTGCTGACTTGTCTTTCATTGTTGATGTGATGTAGGAGTAATTGGAATCAAAACTACTCAGTGGTTCATATCAGGAGAAATTAGGGGAGAGCATTGACCGGGTTGATCTAGTTTGGTCCGGTTTTATGACATACCAAGAACCAAATCACTACGTACGAATTATGAACATGAAGAACCAGACCAACACATAACTTCACAGAACCAAACCAATCCAAAACCATTAAAATACGGTTTGGTTTTGGTTTTGGTTTTGAACCACAGTTCTCTTGAAATTGAGATATTATCTTCATAAACAACTTAAAGTTCTTAAAAACTACTTGGATGAGTTAACCCACAATTGTATTAAAACAAGTTCCATTAAAATCACCAAAATCCACTAGCATCAACCAACTAAAAAGGAGTAGAATACTATAATAAAAAAAGAAATAAGGTCATGGAATAGAGTACTAGATTTGGAAATTAGTTAACGTGCAAAAAAAAGAGAAAGGAAATCAATTGACTAAGTCCAAGCCGTGCATGTTTAGTGTATTAAAATCATTGGAATAAGTTACCATATATAGAAATTTAGGGGTTTAACCTTGGAAGTGAATAAATAGGGTGGTGGAATGAAGCATTAGATTAAAAAATTAGTACTCCCTCAGTCCCTTTTTAAGTGATCTACTTGGGAAATGTATATTTTTGCGAACGCTTAAAAATGTACTTTCCTATAATGTTTTTAAATTTTTTTGCACCAAATTAAAGTACTCAATGAGCATATCAATTTGGTATAAAACAAATTTTAAATTTATATAGAGAAATATATTTTTTAGGAGTTTGAAATTGCACGTATTCTCATATGAATCATTTAAAAAGGATGGAGGAAGTAATCGACTAGGGGAAAAAAAAATTAATTTTGTTTATCTAAACAAATTCCACATATAATATGTAAAAAAATATATCCATATAAATATTATATGGATCATATCAGTTTGGAATTGGAACCGTCAATTTAAATCCAAAAACCAAACCATTTGTAACAGTTTCTATTTTTTTTAAACTGGAACTAAACCACATTACGAGAAAAACAAGACCAATCCCTTTGGTATGGACTGGTTTGGATTGAATTTGGAATTTGACGATTATTTTGCTCACTTTTAGGAGAAAAAGTAAGGGTGAGTTTTTAAATGGATTTTATCTAAATTTTATCAAGATTTGATAAAATCAAGCCTTGGTTTTATCCATTCGTGAAAAGAGTTGATAAAATCTTAGATTTTTTAATGCAAAAATCTAAGATTTTATCAACTCTCTCCACGAATGGATAAAATCAAATGCTTGATTTTATCAGATTTTGATAAAATCCATTCAAAAACTTGCCCTAAGAAAGAAAATATATAACCTTAAATAATATGTAGAGTTAATTGGGGGTCCTGTTCAGAAAATTTACGTATGTTTCTATCCTAGTCGGTTTGAATAATTATGTTTATATCTTGAAATTCAAATAAATTGCAAAACACCATTTTTCTCTCATAATTTTCCTAATATTTCTATCTCCTAATCTTTTCTAATCTCTCTCTCAAATCTTTTTTTTCCCTCTTCTGTCACTCCTAACTTCTCTCATAAGTCAGGACAATTACGCAAATAAATACAAAAAAGAAAAAGAAAAATTCCTTATGACAACAAACACACAAAACATGATAAATCAATGAACCATATTAGACTAGGTAAAAAACGGGATAAATTGTCTAATTAAATTTCTCTAAACAATATTGATAACTCTGATTTAGTCAACGAGAAAATTGGTCTATCAAAGTCTAGTTTATTAATAGGTCAGTCATTGTTTATTAATAAGGTCGAAGAAGACGAAAGTGGTGACAATCAGTCATTGTTTAAATTATTAATAGGTTCTCTTGATTATGAAGGTATGCTATGAACATATACCTTCACAAAGTCAATCTCAAAATTTTACTAAAAAAAAATAAGAAGCTTGTATGAGGCCTCGGTCCATGCCCCAGCCCATTCCAATTCGGTCTCCCAAAATTGGGTGTCCAAACCTATCGACTTTGCGGGCTGAACGAACTCAAATTGCTGAGGCCGGCCCAGACCAAAATTCTCGGGGGTTTATTTTTTGGGTCGGCTTTTAATTAGATGGGTCCCAGTGGAGTCCACTCTGTGAGAGATATCTTGGAGAAGAAGCGATTCCGTCGCCGATTACAAAGAAAAACACACACACAGACCCTTCACCGGCCACTTCACGGCTTTCCCCTTCTAAAACCCTCTCTCTCTCTAAAAAAAAACTACCCTTTCTCTCTCTCTACATGGATATCGACTCCACAGAGTACCGGTTGAGCCGTGAACTTCGAGGCCACGAAGACGACGTAAGTGTCTCGCATTCTGTAAAATAACCTTAAAAATCCGATCTTTCTTTTCAATACACTTGAATTTCTCACGCATGAATGTACTGAACTGAATCCATTTACTTTCTAGGTTCGTGGTATATGCGTTTGTGGCAATGTTGGCATAGCAACTTCGTCGAGAGACAAAACAATTAGGGTTTGGTCATTGGACCCTGTATCCAACAATCGAAACGATTACGCCACCTCGAAAATACTATTAGGGCACACCAGTTTTGTGGGGCCACTGGCTTGGGTTTCGCCAAATGAGGAGTTTCCAGAAGGCGGGATTGTGTCTGGTGGGATGGACACTCTTGTTTTGGTTTGGGACTTGAGGACTGGAGAGGCGGTGCAGACGCTGAAAGGTCATAAGTCGCAGGTCACCGGCATTGCGTTGGATGGGTCAGACTTTGTTTCGGCTTCAGTTGATTGGTGAGTTTCGTGCTGCTCATGCATCACAATTGCATCTTTCTTGCATGTTTTGTTTGGTAAATGAGAATTATTTAGATTCTTTGTGCATATGTGCTGTTACTAGTAATTAACTAATTCGGTAGGTTTGGAAGGAGGATTTAAATGTAGCATTTGGGTTCCTTATGCTGCTACTAGAGATTGCCAATGTTACTTTAATATTGAGCTTAGTCAGAAGATTTGACGGTGGTTTTGGGTGACATATGATTTATATATGTCTGAAATGTGCATGTTCCCTAAGTATCTATGGTGTGACTTTCGCATAAATGAGGTGACAAGGAGCAACTTTTATAGGCTGGATGCCAACTGCTAGCTTTACCTTTCTTTTCAGTTCTAAAAATTCATGGTGGTTGTTACGTGCTTATGCCCTACCCTTGTATCATGACTATACACCACATGGCAATCTTTCTCTTGCGGTTCGTGACCCAAGAGCCACAAATTTGAATGTAGAATGTTGTTGCAAATTGTAGATTTAGGAGGCTCATTTTTAGCTTTTAATTTTTAACTTGTTGCCTTTTGGGATTATGGTTAGAATGCATTTTGAATCTGGTAGAGTGTCTGGGAGAAATGTGCAGGATTTGTTTGCCACAGGAGTAGTCTTTGAGAGATATGTGCATAGAATACATTTTGTAGGTGTTTTGGCTAACCAAAATGGGAAAAGTGAAAAATGAGAAGTCAAAAAGCTGCTCCGACCCTACTTTTGACCTTAGTAGCAGGATCCTTCTAAAATGGGTGTGCTCTCTAGACGGGAGCTTGATTCCGCGCTCCTGAGACGGGAGCTTGACGGGAGCTCGCTCCCATCTAGACGGGAACCCGCTCCTAAATAGGATGGGAGCTTCCACACTAATCTTAAGGACAAAATTCTCACTTCTCTTTCCAAATATATGCAAGGAAGAAGGAAAAGAAAAAAAGAAGTAAGAAAGATTTAGGGCTCTCTTTCTCATCTCATATTCTATTACTTATCTACGTGTTTAATCCATATATTTGGCAAAAAAGAATCTATTGGGATGTCATTTCTCGCTCATGTTTATACATGTAAAATGCTCACGTACGCGCCCCCTTTGCAACTATAAAACATATGTACAATACATATAAATATATATAAGTTTATTCATATACATATTTATTTAGTATTAAATATTCCCTCGCCGCTCCCAACCTAGGGAGCTTCTACATACCCTCGCCCCCCAAGACCTTTTAGCCCCTCCTCCCCCCGCCAGGTGCAACTAAGCTTTTGACTTTACCTCTCTAAACATCAAAATGGAAAACTCATTATCCCAAAATGAGTTTTGCTGAAGAACACCCAAACAATCAAAAGCTGAAAAACAGAAAATGGGAATGCAAAAGGGTGCCAAACACCTTGGCATGCCCAGTGCACAACGCTCCTATTTAAAACAAGATCTGGTTTGAAGAAGACTACCTTAGCCTCACTTATAAATAGAACTCAGAGTTTATCTTTTTCTGTAACTTGAACCTGGTTCACATCTCCGAGTTGGGAAAACAATTGGTACCATGCTAGGTCACATCCTTTAAGGCCTTGTTCTCCAATAGATTTTAGGTAAATTTTATGAAAATCTCATGAAATGAGCATTTTATGGAGGGGTGGTAAAATGGAGTTGTTTTCCCAACTGATAAAATGTAGTAGTTTTTGTATAGATTTTAGGAGGCTTTTATGAAAATCTCATAAAATGACTTTTACATTTTATGTGTTGAGATTGGAGTGTCATAAAATGTGAGATTTTATGTACCTAAAATCTATTGGAGAACAAGGCCTAAATTTCTTGAAATCCTGAAATTACGGACTATTATTGGGTTGATAGTTGTTTGCTATTTTATGGAGTATTGTATAGTACTATGCTTCTTTTTAACATGGATTGATTTGTTTAATATTTGGCCTTGTCGGTGAATTTGCTTCTTTGAGTAAATGCTATATTATGTATTTTTGGCGCTTCCTTATTGTAGCACATTAAGAAGATGGAGGAAAAGTCAACCCATTGAGTCTTGGGAGGCTCATAAGGCAGCAATTCAATCTGTTATAAAGTTGCCTTCAGGCGAGCTTGTTACAGGTATGAGTAAGTAAAATAGTATGAGATAATCTTTTGAGTGTGGTTGATAAGGTGTTTTCCTCTTCTTTGCAACCTTCGACTTCAAGTTCCTAATCTTCTTTCTGAGTGATTTCTTGACTAGAAATTGATTTGGGTTCTGATTGATAGTATCAACTGTGTTTTATTGTCCTTGAGGTTCAAGTGACACAACTTTAAAGCTTTGGAGAGGAAGGACATGCACGCATACTTTCGTAGGGCATACAGGTTTGCTTGTTTTGCTTCTGTAAGCATTGCTCTTAGGTTTGGATAAATTTGACTAACTTTTTCCTTTGTCTATTTGCTTTTGGCAACTGTGCAGATACTGTTAGAAGCCTGGCTGTGATGCCTGATTTGGGAATTATTTCTGCGTCTCATGATGGGTAAGGTTTTTATCTCTGTGTGGTTAGATGATGCATTGCTTGGTCCGAATTTGGGGTGTGCTTTTGATTGGACTCTGTGACAGTTGTCAAGTGCTAGTTTTTTTACTCCCAATGTCATAAACTATACCTCTGCCATCATTATGTTTGGATATACTAGAGGATTATAAGTTTGGAATTTTGACCGTCAATTTGTGGCAAATGATAATCTATGTCACATTAACTTGGGTTTGGAGCTTGAGTATCCATCGAGGCATCGAACCTTTATCTTATGATGTATAGAGAGCAAATCCAAATGTAGGCACGGGTGCATGGAGACATGAACACAATGGGAACATTTGAATCATATTTTAGGTTGGATAATTTGTCAATATAAGAGGGTATTATATAGTTATTTAGGAATGAACTGGAATGAGATTGGGAGAGTGGGAAAAAACATCTATATGCAATTAATATTAGAGGGTCAAGTTTTTCTTCATTGTCAACTTTGAGCCTTTTTTCCATACATCATTAAAAATTATAGGGGTCCACTTATCTAATTGTAGTTCCAGGGGAGTTGGACATATGTCCTGCATCAAAGAAAGCTAGATGAATCCTTATAAACAGCTAATGATGCATTCCAAGGGTGAGAGAGGTGGGTGGAAATTGCAGTGGATGCGCAATGACAATTAAGGGATGAAATGAGCTTCATTGACAGGGAATCAATGAAGGGCTTTGAAGCCATGATCTCTTCTTACTTTTTTGTATTTTTGCAGTTTTTTGTGCGTTGAACATTTTTTCCCCCTTCTCTTTTGATTGTTTCTTGCGTTTCTCATGTAATCAGTCTGGAGCAAGGTTGACCTTTTATACTTTTCCTTCTTGTTGCAACTAATTCTTGTGTGGGATGTCTAGTGATTCATTTCCTTATGCTTGTGTAATCATAAATCAGAAACTGGTCACCCAGGTTTGTATATTAAGCTAACGACCTTGACCTCATTATGGTGTTCTAGTTGGTTATTTATGTTAAAGTATGATAGCTCCCTCATTTTGTGCATGGTTCTTTGTTACTAGACTAGACTTGAGTAATTCGTACTCTGATCCCCTTGGCCTATTCCTTAATCTAGTTCCATTATCATTTCTTCTCATTTTTCCCCCTTCCAACTTTTTATTAATGTTGGCGTTGGGTGTATTGTGACAGTTCCATCAGATTATGGGCAATTAGTGGTCAAGTTTTAATGGAGATGGTTGGTCACACCTCCATTGTCTACTCTGTGGATTCACACCTTTCTGGACTTATTGTCAGCGGCAGTGAGGACTGTTTTGCCAAGATATGGAAAGGTTTTTATTTTCTTTTTCAGGTTCTTATATTTCTTTACTTGCAATTGTTGTTTGGATAGCAATTTTTTTTTCTTCCCCATTTGTCAAATGTTTGAGTTTCTTTCCATCTTACCTTTGAGTTTGTTTTAGTTTCTCTATATAACGCAGCACGAAAGCAATAATAATAATCCCGAGTCCACGGCGGCTGGAATCCACCAGTAGAAAGATAAACTCTCCAAGAGAAATATTATTGATTAATAGGGAAAAAAACTGCCTAGCCTTTGTGCCTTACAAGAGTACTTATACTACTAGAAATATAAAGAATAAAGGAAACAAATCAAAGGTCAACTCTGCCAAAGATTGGGCAGACCATTCCTAATAAAACAAAGAGAAATCTTCCTAAAATTATGCTAGATTGATCTGAATAAAGTAGGAAAGGAAAGAGTTAAAATCCCAAGGAAAATTCCAATCAATCACTGTGATTTCTTTAATTTACTGAATTGACTCAATCACAGTGATTGATTCCTTCAATCACTGTCCTGCATCACTATACTTGGTGATACACTAGCACTGGAACTTGCAGTATTTTTTATGCCCTTCACTTAGCTTTGCTACCTAAAAATGGCTGAGAACGATTATCGGTTAGGATTTGATCAATTGGAAGGCATGGTGGTATGATAGAAGGACGTCTCAGAACAAAATGTTGAGACATTCTTTTTATGAGGGGTAATAACATCAATTTGAATGTCCACTAGTTAGCATTAAGCCACTAATGGTATTAGTCAACCGTTTAGTGCCGTTTTAAATTTTATTGGTAAATGAATGGAATTTATATGTATATTGTGCTCGAAGGGCTTTAATGTTGTCAATTTGTTGATATTTGGTTGCCACCCTGGAGTTGATGAGGGCCAAATGGAATAGAAAAGGTAAAAAGAGTTGCAGGTTCCATTTTGGAATTCACAGTACACTGAATGAGAACTAATTTGGGGGTAGGTAGGTGGGTATTGATTTTTGGTTTTTTTGGGTGGAGGAGAGGGGGTGGGGATGTATTCAAAGATCTCTGAATAGATATGTTAAAGTCACAATCCGTTTATCATATTAGGTAAAAGCACGGGAAGTACTTTTAAGAAGTAGATAAGGTGAAAAATTGAAAGTATAGTCTCATTGTGATGTAGTAGCTACTAGGGAATAAGAAAATTTAGGGAAAAGTAGGCCAATTAAAGGGTAAGAATAAGAATTATTAGGAGGAAGCAATGCTGATTGATGAGGAAGAAAATTATGGGGGGGAAGCCCTGCTGATAAAAAGGTTTATTGGGAGAAAGCTTGCATCTGCTTCATCATCTAGGAGTATTGTTGTCAAAATCATGTTTTATCGATTGTGATTACATTGATTTAAGACCGTAATGAAAAATTCATTTTGAGGAAGCAAAGCAGCCTCCATGTTTAAGTTTAATATGGGCATCTAAAAAGACATGTTTGTTTTTTCAATACTTGCTGTTGGGACAAATCTTGTGTTATGTTTTGCTTTCCTTATTTGAATCTTTAGAGTTTAAATGTAATTTTAGAGTTTAGATATATAAATTGTGGTTGTTTCATTAACTGGAAAAATGCTGTTGTGTTGCAGATGGAGTTTGTATACAAAGTATAGAGCATCCTGGTTGTGTTTGGGATGTAAAATTCCTGGAAAATGGTGATATTGTGACTGCGTGCTCTGATGGAGTTGTGCGTATTTGGACAATAAATCATGATAAGATTGCTGACTTGTCAGAGCTTGAATCATTTGCTTCTCAACTTTCTCATCACAAGATTAGCAGGTACTTCATTGATAAATTTCTTGTCTGAAGGACTCAAACTAATTAATTTTGATTCATACCATAGGCTTTGTGTAAGTTACAAATCAAGGCTTGTTTAATACGGAAGTATCGTTCTTGGAAAATGACTTCCTGTTATATCAGGCCCCAAGGTGTTTTCTGTTGAAATTTAAGTTTTTGATGCATTTATTTCCATTGTACTTCTGCTCTGAGCTTTGCAGCCTAAGTGGTAAGATAGATAGCCATATAGGATTTATTGCTAGTAAACCATTTTGTTGGCCTCTCTGCCTCTTTGGCTCGCAAGCTTTTCCTAATATTATCTTCTTATATTTCTAGGAAGAAGGTTGGAGGATTAAAATTGGAAGACTTACCAGGGCTAGAGGCTTTACAGCTTCCAGGTTCAGTCCTTTTTTTTTAATTATTGGCGCAATATTCAGAGTTCGTTCCTACTTTTGTGCATTGCAAGAAAAACTTCACTAAGTTTGTAGTTCTGTTGCCTAAGAACTTCCCAATAGCTGATAGATGACGCTCAGTTGCTGCGTGGAAAGATATTTAGCGTTGAGGAAGAGTGTTTCCTTGATCTGAATTGCAATTGTATTCAAACACAAGTTTCGTGTCCATATTTTTGTGCCATTTGATACCCGCCACCACCAGTAATCGTGTTTCAAGTAAAAAGAGTCAAGGGAAAGCATAATTTGGTGGACACAAATGTTTTCACTATTTTGAAGATGTTTAGTGGTTAAATAGGTTGCAGAAAAGCTGTTGTGCTCAGAAATTCTAATACACTCTAATGTTGTGGGGATCAGGAACAAGTGATGGTCAGACAAAGGTTGTCAGAGAAGGGGACAATGGCATGGCTTATGCTTGGAATTTGAAGGAGCAGAAGTGGGATAAGGTTAGTACCGTCATAGTATTAGCTTTTCTGCCATTTGTCTCATGGTTAATTTGCCCGACCGCTGTCTACTTCAACCAATCATTTAAACTGTTTGTGCATTGTTTTGTGTTATGCAATCTTCTCTGTGTTGTCCATTGAAATCATCATCCATTGCACTATAAAGTTCCTGCTGTGTCTTATGAAGTTCATGTGCTGTCCTCTTATCGGATACTTTTGCCCACAGACTACAAGTTCATCCTTACATCTGATGGAAATTTCCTGATTATAAAGTGATGGCTTATATGTTAATATAATGTACTGGGTATTAAGGTCTGAAGAATAAAGAAACTCATACTGATTCTTAAGAAAAATTTGTAACTTCTGACATGGATAAAATTCTTGTATAGTTTCCAGTACATTCCTAAATAGTGACACTCTACTTTTATGTCAGCATGTCCACGAACATAGTATATGTGCTCAATTTTAGATTAGTAGAAGTATTTCCTGAGATTCATAGATTCCGTGTCCGGGGGATTCAGGCAATTTAACACGCTCCCTCCCCTGATATTTATCTCAACTGCGTTTAGCATTGTGTGAAACAATGCTGTTTGTGGCTTCTTTTTAGCTTGAGGTTGTGTATGAAATCTGATAGCTGTGTGTGATACCTATTTCAGTGGGTACCCTGTAAACTCTGATTACGCTCTCAGAAATTACACACCCCTGTACTAGTGTACCAGTCAGTGTCAGTTTCCTTATGACTTGAACTTTCGTTTGTTCTAAATGCATGTTGTGCGATTATTTTTTGGTAGTTCACTTGTGTTATAAGTGATTAGTGCGTTTCTAAACTGATATTTGCCTTTGTAAAGGTATTTAGTTTTGATGGGGCCAAGTCACTTAGTTGTTTGGTTTATCTTCATTCTTCAGCTTAACTTCTGTTATTGTAGTAAAGTTTATAGTCAGTGTTATTCTTTGTATTCAGATTGGCGAAGTTGTTGATGGACCTGATGATAGCATGAAGCGTCCTGTTCTTGATGGGCTTCAGTATGATTACGGTTAGGTTTTTTAATTTGGTTCATTTCTGTTTCATGCTTCCATCATTTTCTCGGCCATTCTTGCCATAACAGTTTAAATATCTTCGCTCAGTATTTGATGTTGATATTGGAGATGGTGAGCCTATTCGTAAATTGCCCTATAATCGATCAGGTAACTTGTTGCACCTTAGCTTTATTCTACCCTTCAGTCTGGTAACCTAAAGCTATTGTTTTCATTTTTTTTTTTTTTTTGTAATGAATTTGGTTGATAAGGATTCTTATATCACTGTAAGAACACTCCCCCCCTCTGTTCCTGCCATGCAGAGCTCTGCTCAAATATGCGATCTTGTGACCGGACTCACTCTCTCTTACTAGATCAAGTTATGGTTCCTTAGATATAGGTTTTCTAAGCAATTATTATTCTTTTAAGAAGGAAGATTGGGCTTTCCAATGTGAAATGAAGGTTCCGCCTTGATAGTGCAAGCAATTGCCAATATTTCGGGCTTTCTAGTCCGCCCTTTATTCATCCCTTGTTCGCATGATTAACACTCACATGACCTTTGTGTAGACCTATGTATCATCATGCAACTTGATTTTTTCTTTTTTTATCAGAACTACGGGTGGGACACAGGCATTGACTGTAGGCAGGCTGATAGGGACATTAATGAAGTTAGAGATTCAATGGAACACAATATATTTGATGAAAGAGGAAATGCTATTAGCCAACTTTAGAGGTTTTGGACCCAACAAGAAAGTGAAAGCTTATGGTATTCCATATTCTTTGGTCTCCTGGGTTATTGGTAGGAGCAAATGCAAGAGTTGTTGAGGACAAGTTTGTTTCGTTTCACTTTTTCCTTTTGTATTGTATTCTCTTTGGCGGACTTCTCATCCCCTTTATCTTGTTCCTCCTCTTTTATCAACAATTGTATTTATTACATGTGTGTGTCGCCAATTCGGAGTTTATAGGAGAGGAGTAAAGAATTATTTAGGGTATGGAGAGTTATGGGGGATGTCTCAAAACCAGAACTTCTCTCTACGGCTAGGAAGTGGGGCAGCAGATTGAGTAATTGGAGGAGGTATGAGCTCAACTAAGTATAAGAGTACTGTAATAGTAAAAAAGATATGCCAAGTGAGTCTCACTCACTCTCACTATTCCCAAATTGCTTGGATATGGAGTGGGTTGACTTACGAGTCTTATGACTTATATAATGTTGAATATCTCCATGTAATAGCTTAAGCATCTATCGTAAACAGAACCTTATTGAAAGTGCATTTGGCTTCCAACTGTCTCATTTTGTTTGTCATGGACTATTGTAAAGAGTGCGGAGTATCATATTTTCCTCTTGTGTTTCCTAATTGTTTTTTCTTGAAGAAATATTCTGTCTATTTCTAACTGACATTTGATTAAACAAATTGGTGAGCAACTTCCAGATGATCTGTATGCTACTGCTGATAAGTGGCTTTTGAAGGAGAATCTTCCTCTTTCCTATCGTCAGCAAATTGTGGAGTTTATAATCCAAAATACAGGACAAAGAGATTTCACCCTTGACCCAGCATTTCGTGATCCATATACTGGTGGTAAGTATCTTCTTGTGGTTGATGCTTTATGGTCACTGTGGTTCTCTGATGCTGTGGAATCTCCCTATATGCTTCATTTTGATGTGACAAATCCGCATTGTTTCAACATTTCAGCTAATGCTTATGTACCAGGAGAATCGTCCAACAAGTATGGTACGGTTTTTTGCTTTAGTTATTTTGGAGAAGGAAAAGTATAAGTTTTGTAGTTTTCAATGTCAATGACAATTCTGTTCTCATCTTGTTCAACTGATATAATTGACATTTTCCCTTCAATAACAGCTTCCTCAGCAAAACCTATTTTCAAGCATATTCCCAAGGTATGCACTTTTGGGAGTTTAACAAAGCCCCCGAAACAGTGCACCATTTTGTATCCTGTCAGATTGTTTCAAGTGCATTCTCTTAAATTGCTGTATGGCTGTGCAAGTTTGGGGCTTTGTTTGATGGGAAAAAGGGAAGGATTGTGAAGGAATCTTGCTCCAAAATTTCAAATTTAGCCAGTGCAGCATATGATAATTGGTATCCTAAAAATTCTAAAGTCCAGCTTCCTAGGTTTCTAATTTTTTTTGCCTTTCATCCTGGTTTCCAGAAAGGAATGCTCGTTTTTGATGCAGCCCAGTTTGATGGGATTCTCAAAAAGATTTTGGAGTTTAACAGTGATCTACTCTCTAAGCCGGTGGGTTTTCCCTCTTTAAGTACTACTACATGGTTCTTTCTTTCTTGTTTTAGATTGTGTGTGTCAGTTTTTCTTTGAAAAATCATCTGTTGTGATGCTCTTTTTGCTTTCTAATTCCATGGTGAGAGGAGAGGGAATGGGTCAAATTGGTTCCACAATTTCTTAATAGAAAACTGAAAGTTCAAAAAGGAAAAAGAGAGAATGCCATGAAACCGCAATTGAAGCCCTATGAAAAAATTTGCCTGTGAGATAGAAAATGTGATTTTTTTGTTGAATGAGACAATGAGTGACCTCCCATAAAATGGTGTATAGTTAAAACATATTCTTTTTGGTATTAAATGCCTATGCTATTGTTAAATGAGTGATCTTTCTATAATCTTCTGAAGGAACAAAAAGGCTTGTCGCTGACAGAGATTGAGGTTTCAAGATTGGGTGCTATTGTCAACATTCTAAAGGACACATCACATTATCACTCCAGTATATTTTCAGAAGTTGATATTACTTTGTTGCTGAAATTGGTAAAATCTTGGCCAATTGCAATGATATTTCCAGGTAAAGCTTTGATAATTTCAAATGCTTTTAGGTTCTGGTTCATTTCTTTACACTGCCTTTTGAATAGGTTGGTGTCATGTTGTTTGGCACATGACGTCTTAATAGGTTTGATTAAGCTTTTTGAGTTATAGATTCTGTGATGAAGAATATCTGCACTACTTTTAGATCACAAATCACATCTGCTTTTGTGCAAGTGTCCATGAATACTTTTCCATAGGGTTTGGTTTCATTGCATTCAGCACGTGATTTGGATTAAGCCTTTTGAGTTAGGGACTCTGTGATGAAGGATATCTGCTATTTTTATATCTCAAATCATTCTGCTTTTATGCAAATGCCTATGAGTATGGGTTATTGCCTAGCAATGTACCTGAACAGCGTTGCACCATAAAATTGTTTCAGCGACTGTTGTGGTAGGAGTTGATCACTGTGTATGTATTATGGTAAGTCGTTTTTCACACCAAAAATATATTTATAAAAACAAGGAATTAACCCTTATTCAGAAGAACAGTGGTCAAGTCCGAGTGTCGATCCGCAGGGACAAATGGCTGAGTTGCGTTAATTCCAATTAACCTTTAATTTAATTCGGTAAAAAGATGTTTGATTGGTTGTAAAAGAATTAAACTAAAAAGTGCAATAATTAAAAAGGATTTAAATTGATGGAGAAGGGATCTAGGGTTGAGAATCCACTCCGTCCTCATAACCACAACCTTTTGCCTAGGTTAGGTTCATAATCGAATCACAAGGGATTATCGCTAGGGCTTGCAATCCCTATCGATAATCATCGAGAAAATATTTGTGATTGTTAAAAGGCATAAACTATCCCACGGCACGGACCGTCTCACTTTCGCGGCACGATCCGTCTCGCAAGCATAGCCTATCTCAGAACTCCAAACACAATGCTATAAGCCATTATATGAACGGGTATTTGGAAACCGGTACACAAATACACAACAGATTGAAAGAATAGAATCGTGATTCCATTAATCCTGTGAAATCAAGTTTTGAACATATAATCGGATTCGATTATAAACTCTTAACCTACACAAAATGTAATGGTTACTTGGTGTGGAGCTTCATCCTCCCCCTAGAAAGGGGTTTAGCCTGCCATGGAGATGATCGACATCCTTTGATTCGAAGGTTGCTTGAAGAACATGAAGCACACTCGGTTTCTCTCTCAAAAGTAGCCTCTCTCCAATAGTGGGAACCCTAAAACAATGTTAGGTTATAGTATTTATACCTCGGGCCCTCAACTTACTCAAAACTAGAAATAAAAACATAAATTCCCGTCGCCATGGTCCGGACGGGGATTCCCTGGTCCGGACTACCGAATCAGTAGGTTTCTCAGTAGCTCGCGAGGACCTTGGTCCGGACGGGGATTTGCATGGTCCGGACCATGGTCCCAAATTTTGGCCATTTGATCCTCTTTTGCTCCTCCTCGCATCCTTGACGTTTCTAACCACTCCAAAACATGTTTTCCAACTCTTCGAGCGCCTGGAGCCTGTAACACCATTAACCAACAAACGCTAATCAAATAACAACCGAATTTACCTAACAAAGTATAAGTTAATGGGGTTCAATGGGTGCTTTTTGGCACCTATCATATTAGTATATCAAAACCTAGGTGACATTTGTAGAGCTTTCATAGTGTACTACTACTCTTATTGGGTTTGCATCCTTGTCGTAAAATCCTGGGATAGCTCGTAGGAGTTTACTTCACTTGGATCATGTTTTTTTAATTTTTATTGTAATATTCTTGCTGCTGAACGTTTGGTTCCACTCTGGTTAATTTCATGTATTCTGTGTTTACAGTGATTGACCTATTGAGGATGATCATTTTGCACCCGGATGGGGCTATTAGACTACTCAAGCATATGGATAATAAAAGTGGTACATCGTCAAGAAATATACTTTTTGTTCCTCTGTTGTTTATGATAATAGTTGTAATGGACCTGGTTTTATTAGGACTCACACGTGCTACTTTAGACAACATCATATGTGCACGTATGCTATAACTGTTTATCACGCTCAAACTGAATTAAAGTTTGGGCCCACTAGAGACTACCAATTGAGAATGAGGCCTTAAGCTGGTCAGACTGAAGAACAGGCCCTAACCACATGCTTACGCTGTTTTAGTTCATTTGAAGTATTGTGTGCATGCCCTTCTGTGTGCGGTATATTTTCGCCAAGTTTAGCATTTATCAGATACCCTTTTTCTCCTCATAACTAGATGTGCTGATGGAGATGATTAACAATGTCACTGCAAGTCCTCCCGTTCCAGCCAATCTTTTGACCAGCATTCGTGCTGTTACTAACCTCTTCAAGAGTTCCTGCTACCATACGTGGTTGCAAAATCATCGTAGTGAGGTTAGCATGTTCCTTTTAGCTTCTTTGATTAACTCACTGCAATTAACTATCTTCCCAGTTTCGTATGTGTTTTGCCTTTTTTTTCTTCCTTTTTCACCTACCGTTCTTCTAACTAAAATTATTTACTTATATGGAGCACTTTTAGCCTCTGGTCTCCCATGTGCAGTTATAGCAGTTTTTCCATTGGATCTAAAATCTTGCTGATTTTTCTGTTTATTGACCTTGTAGATTCTTGATGCATTTTCAAGTAGTTTTTCATCTCCAAATAAGAATGTGCAAGTGTCTTATGCTACCTTGATCCTCAAGTAAGTTGGTCTTAAGACTTGAAGCAAGGTTTACTTAGTTGTTTGTAGGGATAAAGGTTACTAATTTGGTTACCTTCGCTATGGAAGTTTATTAGTTTTTTTTTATTGCCATCACTAGCTCTTGTCATTAAGTAATTGTCACCATCACCTTGGGCCCGTGAGGATATTTTTACTGTTGAAAACAAGGTTTTGACTCCAAGCATCAGATTCATGGGTTACTATGCTTATTGCAATGGGTGTCCATTAGACGCTGAGATCAAATTGAGAATAATGCTCCACTATTTGCACTCCATTTGTCCACATTTCATTCGTTCAACCATGGTTGCATAAGACTCCACAAAATTTACTCTTTAAAGTGGCTTATGCGAGCAATTATAATGAAGTGGACCTTCGCAAGGCAAAAGTAATGGTGGTTGTCCCAACATAGGGATCATGGATGCGTCTTGGCCCTCCTGGGATTCTGATGTTCTTTTGCTTTTTTATGGCTTGGAGTCCCAAGTGAAGCTTCTATGGCTGCAAAACCTTACGCAGTTAGGGCCTGAAAAACTCTGATTTTACGTACTTGGGGTGATATACCATTAGAGCCAGCTAAAAGTTTTTTTTAATAGTGTGCCAAGCGATTAAAATCTTAGTTTGACATGTTTTATAGTTGAAAAGTTTAGTCCTGTCCTCCTGCTCCTGTTGCAAGCAGAAGGAAATGTCTATTAGATTTTTTACTTGGCTGGAGATGGAGTAGGAAGAGAAGGAATCTATTCAAGATCCACTTGTTTAAGAGTTTAGCGACTTTCACTGTCAATGATATTACTCGTACGTGTTATAATAGACTACGTATAGCAAACTGTGATGGTTTATGAACATTACATTCTTGTATAATTGAGCACTGTACTTGCAGTCAGTAATGTTTCTTAGCTCGTAACTGCAATGTTAAGCTGGGTACAACTGCACTTCCTAGCTAAAATCTTGAACATAGTAAGTACTCCATGGTTGACTCTCAGTAAAACATAATTATTCCTTGTGTTGGTCAAATTTGATCTCAACTTCCAGTTTTTTCATTGTGGTTTGAGACATGTTCCTTTTCCATTTTGATATTGAGTTTAGTTGAATTTGGCTTTCAACATTCAGTTTTTTCATTGGGATTTGACACGTTCTTTTCCATCTTTGATGATTGAGCTGTCACTTGGTGTGTTGCAGTTATTCTGTGCTATTGATTGAAAGCAAGGACCAAGAAGGCCAATCCCAAGTTCTCTCAGCAGCTCTTGAGGTTGGGCTTTACGTTGCTACCATCTTTTAGTTGAAATTGATGTTCAGTAGGAAGTTTGACAAAAAAGTTTCCCTGTTTTTGGACAGATTGCGGAAGGGGAAAACCTCGAAGTTGACTCAAAATTCCGGGCTTTAATTGCCATTGGATCGTTGGTATTTGCAAATTTCACTGAACTACTTGTCAAAAATTATTATTACAGCTTAGCATAGCAATTACCTCGTAAAAGAATAGTGTTGGGGTATAAATAAAAAATAGAATGTGTCATACAATAGCTTAGCATATAGAATGTTGGGTTAAAGGTGAATTCCTTTCTATGTCAAGGTTGAATATTGGAAACCTTTGAGGGCGACATGTTTAGTTTGACGTGTACTGGGTTTCTGACGTCTACTGGGTTTCTGAACAGCACAATTTGTTCCGAATGTTCTGATCCACTTAACCATCAGGGAACACACTCAATTTGCACTCAACAAGCCTTGACCCCCAACCTCTTCAGGATGACTGCAAGATATGCTCTCTCCTTGGTGCTTTGTCGAGTTGCATCTCATGTTAAACCCAAGACGAGCATGTATTTTCTTAGATAAAAACCTCATTATTTTTTTTATTTCTGGACCCTTTGCACCTTGAAAAGGGATTAGGTCACTCTTTAGCAACTACTAAGGTATTCTTTGTGTACATGGCCAGGCCCTTATAGAAGGCAGCTTTACTGCTTACAAAAATGAATTCTTGCTTGTTCAAAGCCCCTCCCTAGGTGTGGTGTAGAAAATCAAGTTCAATGGTTTCCCAAAACAGTACTTTGGAAATCTGTTTGTTGTGCCTATGCAATATCATGTTTGAAAGCTGCTTGCTTTCTGTTCTCCAAATTGAAGGGGAGAAAAAGAGGAAAAGGAAGAAGATTTGCATTAGTGTTTGTAGAACCTTTCAATCAGTGTTTTAAAAACCGGACTGGACCGGTTGGTTCAACCGGTTGGCCTGTCAACCGGACCCTTGTCCGGTTTGGTTTCACATAATAATCGCTTTGTTTACAAAACCGGCTTAGAAAGTTAGAACCGTTCGAGACCGGCGGTCAAACCGCCAGCCCGTGAAAACCGGTACTAGGTTGGTCAACCCGTACCATAAAATTTGTACTGTATTACCACATGTCAATAGCCACGCTTAGCGTCAGAAATTCACTGTTTAACTAGGCCCACAACCAACCCACGTCCAATGGCCAGACTGTTGGAAGCTGATGATTTCTTTACATTTTATAAAGGAAAACGAAGGGAAGAGGTTGATTACCAGCCAATGTGGGATTGGAGAACATTAGAACGAGATACTATGAAGCACCATTCCTTTTATTTCTTCTGACTTCCTTTGTGTACATACATTTTTTCCCCCCTTCTGTAGGCTTATTTTAGTAAATTACATATTTCTAATATATTTTCAACATTATTATGACGTCACCAGTCGATAACAGTTCAACCAGTGACCCATCTGCCCAGTCGCTTTTCTGGTTCGTCCTCCGGTCCGGGTTTCAAAACATTGCTTTCAATAGATACTTGCCTGAAACAATTGGTCTTTGGGGAGCAGTTTGTAACTATTTCTGTATTTCTTTTAAATTTAAGCTTGCTCGATATTGAATCAAATTTGAGAAGGATTCAAAGCATCAATTGTTTTCAATTTTGGAAAACAAGGAAGGAATGTAAAGTAAACTCCAACGAACCTCATTTGTGAGGAGGTTTTAAGTTGAGAGATTCTTGAGTTGAAAATTCTGGAGGTTGATCATTACTAGTTCTCCAATTTCCTAGCCATGCTAGTTAGAACATGACCCGGTAGTTGGATCAAAATGCCAGTTGTTACTGTTCTGACAGACAGGCTCCAGTTCATTTGTCTGGGCAACTTAAGTTTGTTCGTTTTGTGGTAGGCAACGTTGTAATCAGTGTGTTCCTTATACGCAGATGCTTGAGGGCCTCGTCAAAAGAATAGCATTGGACTTTGATGTGGAAAATATTGCCAAAACAGCCAAGTCATCTAAAGACACCAAGATTGCTGAAGTTGGAGCTGACATTGAACTCGTAGTAAAGCAGAACTGAATTAGGTATTTCGCTGCGAGTAATCTTTATGTTTGAGCTAATTCTACTTTTCGTTTCCAGGTAGTTCAGATTTAAAGTATTATTAACCTGATAAACTAGGACTAAATAACTCCTGTTTTTTTTTTTTTTTTTTTTTTTTTTTTTCACAGCCCCCGTTTTTCTGGATCGGAATATAGTTGGCAGCTAGATGGGATTCTTGGTATTGGGGATCAAAATACTGCTCCGTCTGAAGTTATACCCACCAACAGTGGAAATTCCAGGCAGCAAAAAATATGGTGACAAAAGATTCAGTTCTTTTCCTATTGCTATTTAAAAGAATGATCCAGTGCTGTATAATGTTAAGTTATGGCGCTGATATTTTTTCCCCGGTTAAGAACGGTGAATTTGTACATCGGGCTACAAGGTTGTTTTTGCTAACTGGTGGAACTTCTTGTATCTCTTACTCCTTCTTTTCTCAAGGGCAAGGAATTACCCTTGCTTGTATTTATCGAAATTTGGATTCTATAAAGTAGGTAATTGTCTCTGTATTTTGTGCTTTTACAAATGAAAAAGCATAAAAAAAAATAGGCAAGGCAATGGGTGGCTTAGTCTTGTATGCAGGAGGATGTGTTATTCTATTCCCCCTCCTTTTTCTGGGGAAACCGTAGCTTATGTTTTCTTTTGGTACCGATTTTGGAAAAATACTATTATATACGAAGTACTTTTTTAAGCAATTTTTTTTTTCTCTAAAATTTGGTTGGCCAACTAGGATGACCAGAAAAAATGATGCTCCATGTAGTATTCGCTCTTCCTAGTAGTAAAAAATTTCATTGGATCGGGGGGCCCTGCCCTTCTAAAGGGACGGCAGCGGCTGCTGGCCTCCGAACGGCACCGTTTTGGGGTTGTTTGAGGGAGTTCCTAAGTTTTCTTGTTAAAGTTCCATTTGGCACTCAATTGATTAATTGATTTTTCTGGGTCTATTTTTGGATTCTATAAAGATGATTGAAACTGTTCATTATTTTTAAAATATTTTTTTATAGATTCTTGCAAAAATTACTTGTTCAATTGATATAGGAAAGAAATTTTCAGAATTCATACAAATATTTATTGGATGGAGTCCGTTTGTGCATTTGTAATGCGATTGATTCCCTCTTACATCCCTATATACTATTTTAGAAAAAGAAAAATTCTAAAATCAGCTTCTTAAACTGTTGTTAAGGTTTAAAAAAGTGTATTAAAATGTCTAAAAAATATATATGAATGTGTGAAAGCGTATAAAAATGTGTAAAAAGTTTGATTCGTTTCCCATTAATTAAACACATGTAGCCTCTCAACTTTTCGATGGATATTAAGCATTTAAGCTAGTCCAATTACTAAAGCGGTTAACAATCCATTGACTATTTGGACAAAAAACATGAATAAAAATTATTTATTTAAATTGTCTTTATACCGACTTCCATAGAGTAGTAAATTTCAACTTGAATCTAACTTAATTGGTGTTTTTTTTGTAAGGGGTCCCTGCTATGCACTAGGTCACCTTATTCAGTCGTCTGTTGCGAAAATGTATGACTTGGATCAAATCCAAGCAATGACTCTCATATGGAATTGAATTTAATTCAAGCCATATATTTTCGCAACAGACGACTGAATAAATGCATGACACGATGTTATGTGACATGTGTCATGCACCTAGTGCACGACAGGCTACCCAAATCTAGTGGAGAGGGGAGAATAAAACTCAATTGTAAAATATTTTATGAGACATTCAAAAACTTTACCGCACTAGCTACTACTTGCGTACTTAATTGTTCATTACGTAAAATTATTTGGAAGATTCGTTTGTATGGAAAGAAAGTTGTATGGGCCGAAAATGGATGGGTTTTCAATAGCCGTCCGTGCTTGCGTGGCGTGTTGTGATTGAAACTTCCAGGCGAGATCATAGAAATCCGTATGTACGCCGCCCAAATACTAATTTCGTTGTAAATGCCGCGTAAATTACAGCGTTGACTATAAAGTAATGAATTTCGACGATTTCTGTAATTGTAATAGTCGGTGGCGTGCTGTAAATCGTCTCTTCAGCCCTAATCATATTCCATTTCGCTGCTCAACATTACAGGTCTGCTCTCTCTCTCTCTCTCTCTCTGTGTATATATATTTATATATCTGTGTGTTTGTCTCTGTTTGTTTACTCAATTGTATTTGACCTAGATGTTTGTCCTGGATTCAATACATCGTACACAATCTCTCGAAGCATAAATCAAGCAAGAATAGAAAGAAAGAACACGGAAATTATTTTACGGATCAGGCTTCACAATCTTTCTTTAACAGTGAGAATAAAAGGCAAAACTTGGTTTTGAGCCTAGATTGTGGAGTCCAGACTTGTGATTTAGTATTTATTTAGGTATTTAAGGTTTCTGTTTCCTTTCCCCTTCGCTGTATGACCAGTAACGTGGTTAGGGTTCTGCATATTTGGAGCTTTGAGTACAGGCGGCTCCAGAATTCTAGCTCAGCAGTGACCAAATGAATTTAAACTTTGTGGATACAATGAAGACATCTATTTTGGTTGAAAATTTAGGGGCCTTGTTTGTTTTGTTTGTTGAGCTATATTATCTAGTTACTCGCAATTTAAGTGAATTTTCATTTTACTTTGGCAATGATCCGGTGCAGACAATGTTACCAAATAATTCAAATCACATGTAAAGAAAAACATAAAATTTTAGTGGATTTTTGGAACTGAAACCATAGTGTAGCAGCCCTTGCTTTTGAGTAATTATATGCAAGTTGCGATTCTTGTTTGGCTCACGTCCTATGGTAATTTAGGTTTCCATAACTGTTGCGTTCATGTGACGCTAATTGATGACAGTTGGATGGAATTGAGATAGAAACGTTGCTTTAGGATTGTTGAATTTTGTTGCATACTGTATTTTTTGAAAATTAATAATACTCGAGACATGTCAACATTCTTAAACTCAAGTGTCAACATAAATCAAAATGATTCTTGGGTTTGCCCTCTTTGATGCCTTTTAGCTTTAATTTGAGGGTATGATTCCGCAGCAAACGTGACGGTATAAGGGACCACTGTTTCAGTGGTATTCTATGAGTGGTATTCCATTTGTTTCAGTGGTACTCTGGGAGCAGCCACTTCGTGTATTTATTGCCGAATGTTAGGTCTGTATCCTATCCATCCTCCGTTCATACCCCCAATTATTAGGGACTAAATGGGTTATGTTATTGTTGTTGAAGTGTCAAGCTCAGTCTTTTCCAAATCAAGATCTTTGTCTGTCTTCATTCTCAAAGGCGCTCAGTCACCAGACACCAAATTTCGTTATCGAAGGCGCTCAGGCCCAACCTCGTGCGCCAGCTAGGCGACCCCTTCCTCCTTCCCCGATTTTGACTTCTTCCTTCTTATCCGTCTTCCTCTTTGGCTTTTTGCCAACCATCAGAATCTTCTTAGCTTAGAAAGAAGTTTCCAAACAATTTGAGACAATAGATGATGAAACATGGCCAAATGGTAGCTGATTGATCTCATTTTTTTTTTCATAGCTAGGGTATTTGTCTAAGTTATTATTGCTTTTTCTCCTCTAGGATTTTGTTGATTTTTCTTTCTAGCATTTAGCTTGTGTTTTTCCTGACCCCAAGAATCAATATTGAATCCTCCATTAGGTCTGATTTCAATTTTTTTTTTTTGTAAGTTGATGTGAATATCAGGTGCTTCAGTTTACCGGTTTGGATATGGATAGTGCGTTTGGCCAGTCAGCTGCTCCTTCATGTTCAGGAAACAGTAGCAACGACATTGGTGATTTTGAATGCAATATATGCTTCGAATTAGCTGAAGACCCAGTTGTTACTCTTTGTGGCCACCTCTATTGTTGGCCCTGTCTTTATCAATGGCTGCATATGCACTCACGTTCCCATGAGTGTCCAGTTTGTAAGGCCCTCATACAGGAGGAGAAGTTAGTTCCTATTTTTGGAAGGGGAAAACTAAGCTTGGACCCTAGGAGTAGATCAATCCCTGAAGTTGGCATTCCCCATCGTCCGGCAGGTCAGAGACCCGAAACAGCTCCAGCTCCTCCTCCATATACAAATTATTTCCATCAAGAAGGAGATGGACATATGGGAGGTTTTATGCCTGTGGGGACTGCAAGGGGTGGCAACTTAGCCCCATCAGGTGCTTTTGCTGGTTTGATTCCATTTTTAAACCTTCAGATGCATGGGTTCAATTATGTCAATGCATATGGGGCCACCGCTGCGAACCCTTATTGGTTTCCTGGTTCATTTCACGGAGGTCACCCTCATGGATTTTATCATCATCATCATCATCATCATTCAAACAGAGGACAACAAAGAGATTCATTTATGAAGATGTGGTGCTTATTTGTTGGCATAGCTGTGATTTTCTATCTCATTTCATTGTAGACATTATATTTATGGAGCTGGCAAACAGGCGTGTACAACTAATACTAGTGTGTTTGCGTATTTAAACATGTTACTTAAATAAACTTCGAATTGTGCATTCAGATTATGCAGATGTGTTCGCTTATTTTCAAGTGTGCTTAATTCTTTGTATACTCCAGTTAATATGAGTGAATATCACAAAACTGTCAAGTTTTTAAACTTTATCCACCCTTTATGTTCTTTATCTGTCACCAGAGGCAATGGTTTCCAAAGGCAAACAGCATGCATCTACTGGTCTATCATTTTGCTTTTGTCTTTTCTAGTTGCGTTGGTTTCCTTACTTTGCCTCATTGGCTTCTAAATAGTTATGCATTTCCAATCATTAATAGGCGTGTTGCTTTTTTCTGTAAAGAAACTATTATATTTGGAGTTAAGCAGACACTCCTGACCGTCCAAAGTTCTTGAAGATTTTGTTTCAGAAAGCAATCCCTGCCTCGATAGCTGCAATGGCAGTGCTCTGTTAATAGGCCCTTTTCATAAGCTGGTTTATTTATTCTCGTCTAGGGTCTTTCTTTTAGTTGATATAGTTGATGGGTTTGTTATACCCCTCAAGGCGGTTGTTTGTGTAGATATTGTCTTCTGGCTTGTTGTATGGACTTTTGCCAGTTGATGTAATGTCCGATTGATGCAATTTCACGACATAAAAAAAAAGAACACAGGCACTCCGACCAAGCGTAAACGTGAACAAGTCATAGAAGACAGCTTTGGCAACCGTCATATACATCATATCCCTCAACGGCGTGCTTTCCATTAATTTTGTCTTTATCTCATGTGCTTTACCATTTGTTCTGCAGGTGACGTTCAGTGCGGAAGCGAGTTCGCTAAATCTTTAGGCAGGGTGTTTAATCGGTCTTGGGTCAGTTTTATTGTTGGGTCTCCGTCGACTTCTTTCTTGTTGGTTTGCACACGGTTGTACTATCTATTTTTTTTAATCCGTTTTTCTCAATAAGAAGAAAACAAAGAATTAGATTTATTACTGGCTCAGAGATTCTGTCAAAAAAAATGTGAAAGTCAAAAAGAGGGGGTTCTGCAGTGATGCTATTCATGAGCACCAGTCATGAATCATGATTTGCTGGATATTGGGATTTATAGGACTTACGCAAAGCGAAATTTGACTTTTGTAGGGGATTCTTGTGCCCACAGTTTGTATTTCTCAATTATAGCTTACAGTGTAAGGCTACAGGTTGTATTTCTTGGTTCCCAATTGATCTTGGTTCAGAGATACTAGCTGGACAGTTCAACACCAGATCTTGGTTCTCTATTGAGAAATACAACCTGTAGGCTATAATTGAGATTCACCTCACTTAATACAGTGTAAGCTATAATTGTAAGCTATAATTGAGATTCACTTCACTTATTACTGGCTCAGAGATTCACCTCACTTAATACAGTGTAAGCTATAATTGATTGAGAAATACAACTTGTAAGCTAGGCCTGTCAACGGATCGGATTTGATCCGGATCTGGATCCGGTCCGGATAGATCTGAAAAATCTATTAAGCCTTACACCAGATCTTGGTTCCCTATTGATTTTATTTCTCAATTATACCGTCCCCCAGATCTTGGTTGGGAGCAGCCAACTTGAGTTGGTGGGGGGTTGGTGGGGAGTTGCAAACTTTGAATTTCCTATGATTTTTCTCATTACTCATATTATGTCATAGAGTCATCTGTCTCATGAATTCTTTTTAATTGTCTGTATAATTAGGATCAAGACAAGTGTAGACCTTTTCCTCGGTATTTTCTCGCGTTCAGACACGAGGGAAAGCGATTGTAGGTTCTATGTGGTTTGAATGGTTTCTGGTAAAACATCAATATCATAACTCTGTTTTGGTTAGAGTCCACTTGTGTTTTGTTGGTTGGAGATCAGAAAAATCACATTTCCAGAATAATGTTTTTCGTGATTCATGTTTGTTGCTGTCAATATGATCCGAAACCAACTACTCCATGCCAGTTGATAAGAGGATGGCCAGTTTCTTTCTGAAACTGTTATTTAGTAGGTAGAATAACTGGTTGTTAGAAGCAAGGTTTTAAATAACCGGAATCGGATGTAGTGGTCGTGAAATTTTAAAATCTTTTTGTTGATAAAAAAATAATTTCAAATTGTTAAAATAATCCGTAATGGTAGATTATCGGCCGTGAACTGGTCCATGAATTGGATACGGACTGATATATAACGGTAACCACCCCACACGCATCCAATTTTTCCCTCTCACCGGTAAACTGGGATGTAATGAGTATCAGAGAGGCCAAAAACAGTTACATAATGGCCTATACGTCAGGAGTCCGATCCATGAAGGTTCTCCCAACATTGCACGTAGCCCAATCCATTGATTGTTTTTTGGCCGATCGGCTCCTGTTGTCGCTGCTGCAGTAAGTCTTACTGGCTTTTCTCCCTTCTTCTTCCTCCTACATTTTTTGCCTTTCGGCTGGTTAAGAGATTTCAGGTATTGCATTGTTTAACCACACCCACATGGCAAACGTACACGTGGACTCGTGGAGTAGAATATTATCATGTTACAGAACTTTCTTATTCTTTGGCTGTTTATTATCGGTTTTTGATTTGGAAAAGGGTGGTATATTTTTGTTAATGGTGTGGAAGTCCACAATCATTGTAGTGACTCTTCCTGTCATGGATTCCCATGTTTATAATATGATTCGGTATTAGGTAAGCAGTTTTCATGGAAGAAACAAATACGCAAACTGGATTTCTATGTTCGTATGTTTTCATTTTGGAAAATAGAGGGGGTCTTGTGGTAGGTAAAATTCTTGTAGGGGGTGTCCAATGAAAAACATGAATTTACAGAGAGTGTCTCAGTAAATAACCCTTTTTCATTTCCAGACAAGAAACAAATGTATGAGATGGAAATATTGCCCAATTATTTTTAATAACTAATGTTCAGGCTAGCTTATGTACTCATCAACTAATCCCTAGGGGACCAATCCCACTGTTCACCAGCGGTAGCGGGGCTCAATTAAAGCCGGGACAAGTCCCACATGGACTAGTCCCAAAAGAGTTGATGGCATATTCTTCCCATCCATTACTAGTTAGATTAAAGAAAATATGAGTGTATGGTAGACTTCTGAGTCTGTGACTTGCCAATAATATGTGAGGAACTATGAGAATGAAATTGGTTGGTGATTATGGTATGTACAGGATGGTTCTGACCGGTTAGCATCATTTTTTCCAAGCAAAAGAAGCTTTTCCAACCTCCCAAGGTCAACAATAAGAATAAAAAATGGCTACTTTTTAAAGCACACTTGATATGCATATTTTATTGGTCTTCAAAATTAGTTTTAAAATGCAAACAAGTCAGAAAAGCATCCACCAAACTTTTGCCTCTCTTTTCTTTTTCTGTGATACTATATTCTGACGCAGTAAAAGCAAGGAATTATTGTCCTTGAAAACCAAATGAACCTTTGGACAAAGTAAGGAAAAACAGCAAACTCTTCTTGATTAGGTGGCTGCATAATATAATTATAATTATCAGACAACCTACAATTTCCTCAGATAATACCTCTCCACTTTGGTACGGGTTGGAAGTACTAGGAACCAAATCTCTTTAGAGTTGGTTGCTGTTTTTCAAGCCATATGATTGTATAAGTTGCTTTATGTTTTGGATGGGTCTATCGGAAGGTGCTTCAATGGAGGAAAATCGTCCTGAAGCAGGAAGAGAGGTGACTGCACTTCCGGAGGGAGAAAAGATTGCAGAAAAATGGTGGCACGAATCGAAATTGATGTGGCAAATAGCAGCTCCCGCTATTCTTACCGCAGTCACTCAATTCTCTATAGGTGTGGTAACAGCTGCTTTTGTAGGCCATTTGGGGGATATTGAGCTTGCAGCAGTCTCAGTTGTTCAAAATATACTTGAGGGCTTTGTATATGGTGTCATGGTAAGTAGTTCATCAAGTACTTGTCTGCTGCTTCTACATGTTAGTAGATTTTTATGCATGTTTTGACATATTTGTTGCTGATGATTTCTTGAACATCAACCACTACCTTTTATGTTTATGCTTTGATGATCCTGCTAAAGAATTTCATACACACAAAGTGTTGGACCGAATTTCAAAAGTTAAATCAACCCAATTTTCTGTACCGATTAAAAGAACACTTCGACGCCGTGTTTCCCACGAAACACCATTTTGTGGAAGGGCGGTGATTGCTTTGATCCAGGGTTGTGTTCATAGTGCTATTTACATCATCCCAAATTAACTTTTCCAATTAAGCTTTCAAAGCTGAACTAACTCAACTCTATTTTCCTAATTCTTCCGTTGTAGCTAGGGATGGGAAGTGCTCTTGAAACCCTTTGTGGTCAAGCAGTTGGCGCGGGACAGTTCAACATGCTAGGAATTTACTTGCAAAGATCATGGATTATTACAGGAGTCACAGCATTGTTTCTGACACCCTTCTATATCTTCACATCACCACTGCTGAAGCTCCTTCATCAAAACGATGAAATCTCTGATCTTGCAGGGAAGTACTGTAGATGGGTAATCCCTCAATTGTTTGCATATGCCCTGAACTTCCCGGTACAGAAGTTTCTCCAAGCTCAAGGCAAAGTTTGGTTCATGACCATAGCTTCGATAGCATCTCTGGGAATTCATGTTTTGTTGAATTGGGTTCTCATAACGAAGTTTGGGCATGGCTTGCTTGGTGCTGCCATAGCTGGGAACATTTCATGGTGGCTTCTAAACTTGGCTCAGATTATTTATGTGATTTCTGGGTGTTTTCCAGAAGCATGGACGGGGTTTTCCATGTTAGCATTCAAGTCGTTGACAGGTTTCGTGAAGCTCTCCCTTGCATCGGCTGTCATGCTATGGTAAGCTTTCACATTTTGAGTTCACAAAGGGACTATAAATGATTCACCTCACTTATAAAAATGCTATGTTTGGGTGACAGCTTGGAGCTGTGGTATTACACAGCCGTGATCCTTATGGTGGGAAGCTTAAAGAATCCAACAATTGCCGTGGATGCCGTCTCAATCTGGTTAGTTTTCTTTTCTAACCCTAGTTTGTCACTCTGGAAGCATCGAAATTCATAAGACATCTGGTTATGTACGGTATACTTTTTTGCTAAGCTAGCTTGTGATCTAATCTTTACCAATTTATGTGAATTGGCAGTATGAACTTGCAGCTGTGGACTTTGATGATTGCCCTGGGTTTCAACGCAGCAGTCAGGTTAGCAGTTCTTTCCTCTAACCCCACAGTCGGAAGCAGAATTACATGATGCTGTAAAATTTAACAAGAGTAAGGTGGATTTGAAAAAACAAAAGAAGATTTCAGATGAAATGGTTATAGAAAAGCAGTGCGCTGTGGCATATAATCATCGTGTTCTGATCATATTATTACTTTTTCTTGCAGTATGCGCGTGTCAAACGAACTTGGAGCAGGAAATCCAAAAGCTGCGAAATTCTCAATAGTGGTGACGGTTTGGACATCTTTAATGTTCGGAACTCTGTTTACAGCCGTGATTCTTGGAACCAAGAATAATTATCCTACGCTGTTCACATCACAGCCTCTTGTTATGAGTGAGGCATCCAAGTTGGGGTACCTTTTGGCAGCAACCATCTTCCTCAACAGCATCCAACCAATTCTGCATGGTACACTCTCTTCAAATGTCCATGCTTTGTGTCCAAATGTTCAAAAATTAGGAACAAAAACAACACTTTTGACAATTGTTTATGTTTTGAAAAAAAATGGTGGTTTTTAGAAAAGCTTCGAGATCTATGAAACCAAACTTGCGTTTTCATTTGTTCTCGAACAAAGTTTCATTCTCCCCGCCCCTCCCAACTTCTTGAAATTCTATCTCAATGAATGAGCTGCAAAAGGAAAAAACAAGGTCCAAGTATAACCGATCATCTTGTTGAAACTGCAGGGGTTGCGGTAGGTGCAGGCTGGCAGTTCATGGTTGCCCTGTTGAACACAGGATGCTACTACATAGTCGGCCTTCCAATCGGTGGCGTACTTGGTTATGTGTTCAAGCTAGGAGTAAAGGGTATCTGGTCCGGGATGCTGTTTGGTAGCGTGCTTCAAACCGTGATCTTATTGTTCATCATAATCCGAACAAGCTGGAGCAAAGAGGTATTTCAAAAGCAATAATCTGATTACCTATAGCTTAAAAAAATCTCAATGTTAATGTCAATTTGAGGTTTTGAAGTGTCTGTCATGAACATAATATAAGTGTTCATTCTATAGGAGATATCCCTATTCTTCATTTAAGGTACTTGTGTGCGAAGTAATAATACTAATAATTATGATTTTCAACCTCAATATACGTGCCCACAAAAATTTCTTGAAGTAGAATTTGAGACTCGTGTGTTTAGATAACAATTGTGAGTATTTGTTGAAAATTCTTATATGCAGATTTTGAGAATCTAGGGGTTAGTAAAAGTTACAATCTAAAATTTGTATCTAGAGCTATTGCAAACATGGCCAAATTTTGGTTTCAAAGTAATTTAATTTAATTTTTTTTTTAGGTCTTTGCATCAAACATTAACAACTTTGCTATAGAAAAAAACCTTATCCGCTTCTTTTTAAAATCTGGGCTCTATCATTTAAAGTAGAGCCTAAAACCACAATTTCAAATTCAAAATGTTCATTTTCTTCATTTTTTCACATGAATTGATAAATTCGTCAAACATATGCAGGCTTCACAAGCTGAGGAGCGGGTTAAAACGTGGGGTGGTGCACCGGAGCTTCAACAAACACAAGAATTGATTGATTATCGGGGCTCATCGAGAAATATATTACCAATTACTACTGAATAACTCAGAATAGAAATATAAAGATTTTGCGCAAAGCAATAGCATTCATGATAACGTAATCAATCAACATCTGTCCCTCTTGTACCATCATTGCTTGGTGATCATCCTTGAAACAAGGACGTAAGCGGATCATGTATCTTGGCATCCCAGTGGCAATATGAAGACGGAGGAGGTGTCTAACTCTCGAACTAAAGAATCCAGCTATCTCTGAAGCTTCCTTCATTAACTCGGAAAAGAACATTTGATCACACACTACAACAACAGAAGCATGATCACGAGCCAGACTAAGGCAATGGGAACAAGAACACAAAACTAATAGCTGGACATCAAATTAGGAGATAGAACAGCATGGGTGCTGATTATTCCAAGTTTGGCTTTCTTCTACTTGAATGTCAATTAATTGTGGGTGCTTTATTGTAACTTGAAAGAACAGGAATAAATGTAACGTTTTCTGTCTAAAGACCTACTTCACGCCAAGACGTGTTGCGCATCTATAGTAAAAATTGAATAGATCATGTGAAGGATTTTGAAAGAGTCCAACACTTACGTACACTTATTAAAGCTATTTCCAAGTCCATTCATGAATCTAAATGATCCTTTAAGTTGAAAGACTTCCAATTTATACGCAAAGCATTGGCGTGCATATAGGATTCCAGTGATTACGGTAGCATTGTAATTTCAATATTACGTTTTTAACAAGGTTGAGTCTTGCGAGTTGCTACCCGTTAGGCATTTATGTCAATGCAGGGTTCCAAAAAGTTGTATTTACATAAAGAAGACGGTGTAAAATCAAAAGTCCTATCGATTCTAAAGAAGTCATGGAATAAAATCATGTGCAGCCTTCGATACAAGGCTCTTTCCACCTTTTTACTTCAGGTGAGGCACTGTGTTTTTTGTTGTGGTGCTTATTTGTTGGCATAGCTGTGATTTTCTATCTCATTTCATTGTAGACATTATATTTATGGAGCTGGCAAACGGGCGTGTACAACTAATACTAGTGTGTTTGCATATTTAAACATGCTACTTAAATAAACTTCGAATTGTGCATTCAGATTATGCAGATGTGTTCCCTTATTTTCAAGTGTGCTTAATTCTTTGTATACTCCAGTTAATATGAGTGAATATCACAAAACTGTCAAGTTTTTAAACTTTATCCACCCTTTATGTTCTCTATCTGTCACCAGAGGCAATGGTTTCCAAAGGCAAACAGTATGCATCTACTGGTCTATCATTTTGCTTTTTCTTTTCTAGTTGCGTTGGTTTCCTTACTTTGCCTCATTGGCTTCTAAATAGTTATGCATTTCCAATCATTGGCTTTTTTCTGTAAAGAAACTATTATATTTGGAGTCAAGCAAACACTCCTGACCGTCCAAAGTTCTTGACGATTTTGTTTCAGAAGCAGTCCCTGCCTCGATAGCTGCAATGATTGCGTCAGTTGTTCTATCTGTTGAGGCCTTATGGGTTTAACCTCTAATCCTCCTTGATTCAGAGATAGGAAGTGTTGTGTGTAATGTACATTTTGAAGTGCCAAATTCCATAGATTTTGTGAAACTATCATTGATACTGTGTTCTGGTGTTTTTTTAATCCTTAAGCACCTCATCTTCTCAGTTTTGAATACATGTCAAATCATTTTGCATCTATCGTTCATGTAGTGATTAGAATGTTCCATCATCAATTTTTGCTTAAGGCAAGTATGGATAATCTATTGACCTCTGTTAACGGGAAAATTATTAATTGCCCCTGAAGCACCGCCACATGGTATTCTATAGGCATTCTCTACCACACGTTGATGTGGGCTCCATCACCAAGTGCGTGACTTCCACACAGGTGGTGGAACCCGCATCAATGTGTGGTGGAGAGGCCTTGGAGTACCGCATGGCAGTGCTTTGTTAATAGGCCCTTTTCATAAGCTGGTTTATTTATTCTCGTCTAGGGTCTTTCTTTTAGTTGATATAGTTGATGGGTTTGTTATACCCCTCAAGGCGGTTGTTTGTGTAGATATTGTCTTCTGGCTTGTTGTATGGACTTTTGCCAGTTGATGTAATGTCCGATTGATGCAATTTCACGACATAAAAAAAAAGAACACAGGCACTCCGACCAAGCGTAAACGTGAACAAGTCATAGAAGACAGCTTTGGCAACCGTCATATACATCATATCCCTCAACGGCGTGCTTTCCATTAATTTTGTCTTTATCTCATGTGCTTTACCATTTGTTCTGCAGGTGACGTTCAGTGCGGAAGCGAGTTCGCTAAATCTTTAGGCAGGGTGTTTAATCGGTCTTGGGTCAGTTTTATTGTTGGGTCTCCGTCGACTTCTTTCTTGTTGGTTTGCACACGGTTGTACTATCTATTTTTTTTAATCCGTTTTTCTCAATAAGAAGAAAACAAAGAATTAGATTTATTACTGGCTCAGAGATTCTGTCAAAAAAAATGTGAAAGTCAAAAAGAGGGGGTTCTGCAGTGATGCTATTCATACGACTTACACAAAGCGAAATTTGACTTTTGTAGAGGATTCTTGTGCCGACAGTTTGTATTTCTCAATTATAGCTTACAGTGTAAGGCTACAGGTTGTATTTCTTGGTTCCCAATTGATCTTGGTTCAGAGATACAAGCTGGACAGTTTAACACCAGATCTTGGTTCCCTATTGAGAAATACAACCTGTAGGCTATAATTGAGATTCACCTCACTTAATACATTGTAAGCTATAATTGAGATTCACTTCACTTATTACTTACCGTAGATTTCACCCCACTTAATACAAAGTGGTTTATTATTGATTGAAAATACAACCCGTAGTAAAATTGGCATATCAACGGATCGGATTTGATCCGGATCCCGTCCGGATAGTTCCGAAAAATCTATTAAGCCTTACACCAGATCTTGGTTCCCTATTGATTTTATTTCTCAATTATACCGTCCCCCAGATCTTGGTTGGGAGCAGCCAACTTGAGTTGGTGGGGGGTTGGTGGGGGAGTTGCAAACTTTGAATTTCCTATGATTTTTCTCATTACGCATATTATGTCACAGAGTCATCTGTCTCATGAATTCTTTTTAATTGTCTGTATAATTAGGATCAAGACAAGTAAAAATCCTTCTTAGATGTAGTTGTTAGATTATAATCTACCATATCGACCTTTTCCTCGATATTTTCTCGCGTCCAGACACGAGCGAAAGCGATTGTAGGTTCCATGTTTGAATGGTTTCTGGTAAAACATCAATATCATAACTCTGTTTTGGTTAGAGTCCACTTGTGTTTTGTTGGTTGGAGATCAGAAAAATCACATTTCCAGAATAATGTTTTTCGTGATTCATGTTTGTTGCTGTCAATATGATCCGAAACCAACTACTCCATGCCAGTTGATAAGAGGATGGCCAGTTTCTTTCTGAAACTGTTATTTAGTAGGTAGAATAACTGGTTGTTAGAAGCAAGGGTTTAAATAACAGGAATCGGATGTAGCGGTCGTGAATTTTTAAAATCTTTTTGTTGATAAAAAAATCGTTTCAAATTGTTAAAATAATCCGTAACGGTAAATTATCGGCCGTGAACTGGTCCATGAATCGGATACGGATTCATACATAACGGTAACAACCCCACATGCATCCAATTTTTCCCTCTCCCCGGTAAACCGGGGTGTAACGAGTATCGGAAAGGCCAAAAGCAGTTACATAATGGCCGATACGTCAGGAGTCTGATCCACCAAGGTTCTCCCAACATTGCACGTAGCCCAATCCATTGATTGTTTTTTGGCCGATCGGCTCCTGTTGTCGCTGCGGCAGTAAGTCTTACTGGCTTTTCTCCCTTCTTCTTCCTTTATTTTTTCCTTTTGGCTGGTTAAGAGATTTCAGGCATTGTTTAACCACACCCACATGGCAAACTTACACGTGGACTCGTGGAGTAGAATATTATCATGTTACAGAACTTTCTTATTCTTTGGCTGTTTATGATCGGTTTTTGACTTGGAAAAGGATGGTATATTTTTGTTAATAGTGTGGAAGTCCACAATCATTGTAGTGAGAATATAAATTTAGACTTATTAATATAAATTTACCTTCTTTTTGACAGCTCTTGACTCTTCCTGTCATGGATTCCCATGTTTACAATATGATTCGGTATTAGGTAAGCAGTTTTCATTAGGCTAGGCAATCATACCCGCCCCGCCCCGAATGGGGCGGGTTTTTTCAAATTTTCCGGGTAACGGGTTAGGTAAGGGGCAGAAATTTAAAAACTCGACCGGGTTCGGGTAGGGTTGGGGGGAGACGTGCCCCGCCCCGATACCCGCCCCGCCCCTCCCCGCCCCGAAATATATTTATATATAAAATTATACTTTTATTTTAATCTAATTATCATTATACTAAAGATATTATAATTTTTTTCTAATTTTATTATCATTCTACTAAAAAACCTTTCATTCTTACCTTAATAGCCTAAAATATCACTTTATTTATAGGTTTTTATTTTTATTTTGCTTTTAGATTAACGAATTTTTAAAATTTCTTACGAAGCGGGGCGGGGCGGGTAAACCCGTTCCCCGATCGGGGCGGGAACGGGGGTACCCAAAAAATACGCGGTCGGGATCGGGTCGGGGTCGGATCCGGGGAGTAATTTTCGGGTCGGGGTCGGGTATGCCAAAAACCCGCCCCGCCCCGCCCCATTGCCATCCCTAGTTTTCATGGAAGAAACAAATACTCAAACTGGATTTCTATGTTCATATGTTTTCATTTTGGAAAATAGAGGGGGTCTCGTGGTAGGTAAAATTCTTACAAGGGTGTCCAATGAAAAACATGAACTTACAGGGAGTGTCTCAGTAAATAACCCTTTTTCATTTCCAGACGAGAAACAAATGTATGAGATGAAAATATTGCCCAATTAATTTTAATAACTAATGTTCAAGCTAGCTTATGTACTCATCAACTAATCCCTAGGGGGTCAATCTCACTGTTCACCAGCAGCATCGGGGCTCAATTAAAGCTGGGACAAGTCCCACAAGAGTTGATGGCATATTCTACCCATCCATTACTAGTTATATTAAAGAAAATATGAGTGTATGGTAGACCTTTGAGTCTGTGACTTGCCAATAATATGTGAGGAACTATGAGAATGAAATTGGTTGGTGATTATGGTATGTACAGGATGGTTCTGACCGGTTAGCATCATTTTTTCCAAGCAAAAGAAGCTTTTCCTACCTCCCAAGGTCAACAATAAGAATAAAAAATGGCTACTTTTTAAAGCACACTTGATATGCATATTTTATTGGTCTTCAAAACTAGTTTTAACATGCAAACAAGTCAGAAAAGCATCCACCAAACTTTTGCCTCTCTTTTCTTTTTCTGTGATACTATATTCTGATGCAGTAAAAGCAAGGAATTATTGTCCTTGAAAACCAAATGAACCTTTGGACAAAGTAAGGAAAAACAGCAAACTCTTCTTGATTAGGTGGCTGCATAATATAATTATAATTATGAGACAACCCACAATTTCCTCAGATAATACCTATCCACTTTGGTACGGGTTGGAAGTACTAGGAACCAAATCTCTTTAGAGTTGGTTGCTGTTTTTCAAGCCATATGATTGTATAAGTTGCTTTATGTTTTGGATGGGTCTATCGGAAGGTGCTTCAATGGAGGAAAATCGTCCTGAAGCAGGGAGAGAGGTGACTGCGCTTCCGGGGGGAGAAAAGATTGCAGAAAAATGGTGGCACGAATCGAAATTGATGTGGCAAATAGCAGCTCCCGCTATTCTTACCGCAGTCACTCAATTCTCTATAGATGTGGTAACAGCTGCTTTTGTAGGCCATTTGGGGGATATTGAGCTTGCAGCAGTCTCAGTTGTTCAAAATATAGTTGAGGGCTTTGTATATGGTGTCATGGTAAGTAGATCAAGTACTTGTCTGCTGCTTCTACATGTTAGTAGATTTTTATGCATGTTTTGACATATTTGTTGCCGATGATTTCTTGAACATCAACCACTACCTTTTATGTTTATGCTTTGATGATCCTGCTAAAGAATTTCATACACACAAAGTGTTGGACCAAATTTGAAAAGTTAAATCAACCCAATTTTCTGTACCGATTAAAAGAACACTTCGACACTGTGTTTCCCACGAAACACCATTTTGTGGAAGGGCGGTGATTGCTTTGATCCAGGGTTGTGTTCATAGTGCTATTTACATCATCCCAAATTAACTTTTCCAATTAAGCTTTCAAAGCTGAACTAACTCAACTCTATTTTCCTAATTCTTCCGTTGTAGCTAGGGATGGGAAGTGCTCTTGAAACCCTTTGTGGTCAAGCAGTTGGAGCGGGACAGTTCAACATGCTAGGAATTTACTTGCAAAGATCATGGATTATTACAGGAGTCACAGCATTGTTTCTGACACCCTTCTATATCTTCACATCACCACTGCTGAAGCTCCTTCATCAAAACGATGAAATCTCTGATCTTGCAGGGAAGTACTGTAGATGGGTAATCCCTCAATTGTTTGCATATGCCCTGAACTTCCCGGTACAGAAGTTTCTCCAAGCTCAAGGCAAAGTTTGGTTCATGACCATAGCTTCGATAGCATCTCTGGGAATTCATGTTTTGTTGAATTGGGTTCTCATAACGAAGTTTGGGCATGGCTTGCTTGGTGCTGCCATAGCTGGGAACATTTCATGGTGGCTTCTAAACTTGGCTCAGATTATTTATGTGATTTCTGGGTGTTTTCCAGAAGCATGGACGGGGTTTTCCATGTTAGCATTCAAGTCGTTGACAGGTTTCGTGAAGCTCTCCCTTGCATCGGCTGTCATGCTATGGTAAGCTTTCACATTTTGAGTTCACAAAGGGACTATAAATGATTCACCTCACTTATAAAAATGCTATGTTTGGGTGACAGCTTGGAGCTGTGGTATTACACAGCCGTGATCCTTATGGTGGGAAGCTTAAAGAATCCAACAATTGCTGTGGATGCCGTCTCAATCTGGTTAGTTTTCTTTTCTAACCCTAGTTTGTCACTCTGGAAGCATCGAAATTCATATGACATCTGGTTATGTCTGGTATACTTTTTTGCTAAGCTAGCTTGTGATCTAATCTTTACCAATTTATGTGAATTGGCAGTATGAACTTGCAGCTGTGGACTTTGATGATTGCCCTGGGTTTCAACGCAGCAGTCAGGTTAGCAGTTCTTTCCTCTAACCCCACAGTCGGAAGCAGAATTACATGATGCTGTAAAATTTAACAAGAGTAAGGTGGATTTGAAAAAACAAAAGAAGATTTCAGATGAAATGGTTATAGAAAAGCAGTGCGCTGTGGCATATAATCATCGTGTTCTGATCATATTATTACTTTTTCTTGCAGTGTGCGCGTGTCAAACGAACTTGGAGCAGGAAATCCAAAAGCTGCGAAATTCTCAATAGTGGTGACGGTTTGGACATCTTTAATGTTCGGAACTCTGTTTACAGCCGTGATTCTGGGAACCAAGAATAATTATCCTACGCTGTTCACATCACAGCCTCTTGTTATGAGTGAGGCATCCAAGTTGGGGTACTTTTTGGCAGCAACCATCTTCCTCAACAGCATCCAACCAATTCTGCATGGTACACTCTCTTCAGATGTCCATGCTTTGTGTCCAAATGTTCAAAAATTAGGAACAAAAACAACACTTTTGACAATTATTTATGTTTTGAAAAAAATTGTGGCTTTTAGAAAAGCTTCGAGATCTATGAAACCAAACTTGCGTTTTCATTTGTTCTCGAACAAAGTTTCATTCTCCCTGCCCCTCCCAACTTCTTGAAATTCTATCTCAATGAATGAGCTGCAAAAGGAAAAAACAAGGTCCAAGTATAACCGATCATCTTGTTGAAACTGCAGGGTTAAGGTGTAGGTGCAGTTTGGCGGGTTCATGGTTGCCCTGTTGAACACGCGGGATGCTACTACATAGTCGGCCTTCAATCGGTGGCGTTTGGTTTATGTGTTCAAGCTAGGAGTAAAGGGTATCTGGTCCGGGATGCTGTTTGGTAGCGTACTTCAAACCGTAATCTTATTGTTCATCATAATCCGAACAAGCTGGAGCAAAGAGGTATTTCAAAAGCAATAATCTGATAACCTATAGCTTAGAAAAATCTCAATGTTAATGTCAATTTGAGGTTTTGAAGTGTCTGTCATGAACAGAATATAAGTGTTCATTCTATAGGAGATATCGCTATTCTTCATTTAAGGTACTTGTGTGCGAAGTAATAATACTAATAATTATGATTTTCAACCTCAATGTACGTGCCCACAAAAATTTCTTGAAGTAGATTTTGAGACTCGTGTGTTTAGATAACAATCGTGAGTATTTGTTGAAAGTTCTCGTATGCAGATTTTGAGAATCTAGGGGTTAGTAAAAGTTACAATCTAAAATCATTTTCCAGAGCTATTGCAAACACGGCCAAATTTTGGTTTCAAAGTAAGTTAATTTAATTTTTTTTAGGTCTTTGCATCAAACATTAACAACTTTGCTATAGGAAAAAACTTTATCCGCTTCTTTTTAAAATCTAGGCTCTATCATTTAAAGTAGAGCCTAAAACCACAATTTCAAATTCAAAATGTTCATTTTCTTCATTTATTCACATGAATTGATAAATTCGTCAAACATATGCAGGCTTCACAAGCTGAGGAGCGGGTTAAAACGTGGGGTGGTTCACCTGAGCTTCAACAAACACAAGAATTGATTGAGTATCGGGGCTCATCGAGAAATATATTACCAATTACTACTGAATAACTCAAAATAGGAAGAGGGGTATTTTTGGGGGGGTTTTTTCCCTTCATTATTGTTAATTGTTGTATAACCCATTTTTCCCTATCTGTTTCCAGATGATAATAAATCCCTCTATTTAGAGAATATAATTGTAGCAAATTAACCACCCATTTTCAGGTGTGATAAATAGATAGTACAATTTTCAAATTTTTTTCCCTCGAACACCGTAAATAGGTCGAGTTCAGAAAAGAAAAATGGAAGAATAGGGGAAAACCAAGAGACTTCTTTTTAGATTAAGAACTTGTGAAAAGATTAATTGAAGGGAAATGAAAATACTAGGGTTTTTTTTTTTTTTTTTTTGTTTTAATAACTCAGTTTGTCAAGGCCTCCAAATACTAATAGTCTAAGAGCATCCACATTGGCATAACCAAAACTAAAAAGTTGCTAAAGTTAGCAATGTTTGTTTAAAAAAGTGCTCACATTGGAATAACCAAACTTAGCAACCTCTTAGAGCATCCACATTGGCATAACCAAAACTAAAAAGTTGCTAAAGTTAGCAATGTTTGTTTAAAAAAGTGCTCACATTGGAATAACCAAACTTAGCAACCTCTTAGCAACTAACCAAATTTTGTCACTTGGATAACCAAAACTAGCAACATTTTGCCAATAACCAAATTTAATGGACCCTACATCTACCCAATTAAGTACACCCACCATTACACAAAATGAAAAAAACCTTCTCTCTCCTCTCTTAACAATGTTTTCAAAAGTTTAATTTAAATTTTTTTTTTCTTTTTCAAAAGTTTAATTTTAAAAAACTGGTTTTTTTCAAAAGTTTATTTTAAAAAACTGTTTTTTTCAAAAGTTCATTTAAAAAACTGTTTTTTTTTTTCAAAAATTCCTATTAAAAACTGTTTTTTTCAAAAGTTCTTTTAAAAAAAACTGTTTTTTTTCAAAAGTTCATTTTAAAAACTGTTTTTTTCATAAGTTTATTTTTAAAAACTGTTTTTTTTCAAAATTTATTTTTAAAAACTGTTTTTTTTAAACCGTTTTGTACTTAAAGAAAATTCAAAATATTTTTTTAAAAAAATTTCAAAATTATTTTTTGTAGTTTGAAAAAGTAATGTGGCAAGTTTTGTTTATCATTTGAATAAGTGATGGAGGGTGTCCATTATTTTTGGTTATGGACAAAAAACACCAATGTGGGACTTGACATTGCTAACTTTAGCAACTTCTAAATGGATAACCAAAAGCTTATGTGGCAAATTTTGGTTATCCAATTTTGGTTAGACCATTGTGGATGCTCTTAGCAACTAACCAAATTTTGTCACTTGGATAACCAAAACTAGCAACCTTTTGCCAATAACCAAATTTAATGGACCCTACATCTACCCAATCAAGTACACTCACCATTACACAAAATGAAAAAAACCTTCTCTCTCCTCTCTTAACAATGTTTTCAAAAGTTTAATTTAATTTTTTTTTTCTTTTTCAAAAGTTTAATTTTAAAAAACTGGTTTTTTTCAAAAGTTTATTTTAAAAAACTGTTTTTTTCAAAAGTTCATTTAAAAAACTGTTTTTTTTTTCAAAAATTCCTATTAAAAACTGTTTTTTTCAAAAGTTCTTTTAAAAAAACTGTTTTTTTTTTCAAAAGTTCATTTTAAAAACTGTTTTTTTCATAAGTTTATTTTTAAAAACTGTTTTTTTTCAAAATTTATTTTTAAAAACTGTTTTTTTTAAACCGTTTTGTACTTAAAGAAAATTCAAAATATTTTTTTAAAAAAATTTCAAAACTATTTTTTGTAGTTTGAAAAAGTAATGTGGCAAGTTTTGTTTATCATTTGAATAAGTGATGGAGGGTGTCCATTATTTTTGGTTATGGACAAAAAAACCAATGTGGGACTTGACATTGCTAACTTTAGCAACTTCTAAATGGATAACCAAAAGCTTATGTGGCAAATTTTGGTTATCCAATTTTGATTAGACCATTGTGGATGCTCTAATATGTTATCGTTATCTTTTTCCCTTGCTATGCGATTCCCTTCATAAATCTCTTCACAAAATCTTGAAATAAGAAAAATGCCATATCTCCCGGTCCTGAGAGGAAGTGTTTGGGAATTGGGAAAGCCTAAGAGTGGATTAGGCAAAAAGCCAAATAAGGCCTTTTGTTGGGATGGAAAAGATTAGGGTCGACCCGTATCCTACCCGATTGTGTGTAATATCACCCTAATACTCTAAAGCTCCATATATTGCGTAATGATGTTTTTAAAACCTAAGATACTTTAGTCCTCTATATTAAATTTGCACTCCTTGCCTCGCTCTTGTGACATGCTATATTTCCCCTCTTTAGACCCAAAGTAAAGGGTGAGTTCCATGCGTAAGTTTGTAGATCCCGGTCTCATGCACTAATCTCTATAGGTGCTTGTAGTTTGCCGGCTGCCCTGATTTAATACCAACTATTGAGTAGATGGTTGGTTGTAGGCTTGTCAACAAGTTGGATCCGAATCCGATAAGCGCAAATTCGAAAATGTTAATCCGGATCCGGATTCGAATTTCAGATATCCGATCCGATAATTTAATTTTTTTACCCTTTCCGGCTAGCTTGCTTGTGGCTTTTCCAATTTGCGTGCTTACGGGTCGAATTTGATCTGATCCAAATTTTATTAGAATTTTCGGTTCCGATTTATTGAATTCTAGGATTTGAAATATCATATTTGGATCCGAATTTTTTGGATCGGATCCGGATCATCCGTTGATAGGCCTGGTTGGTTGCAAAAGATTCAAAACTCCAAGCTCGATGTGACTTGCACCCATGTCTTGGGCATTTGGAGCCTAACTCAAATTCACTAGTGCACACCGACCTGGAGCCGTCCAACTCAGCCCGAGGATTTGACATCAATTTGTATGGTAGGCTGATCACTGAAAAAGTACGTTTGATTGTAAACTTGGAACTTGGTTTCTCATTTGATTAAAATGGGAATCCCATAATATCAAAGAGTTGTCATTTGCTAAAATCAACCTATTTTAACAAATAAAAGTAGGTTGATTTTAGTAAGTGATTTCCTCATTTGTTAAAATCAACTCATTGATTTTACGAGATTCACATTTGATAAAATGGGAAACGTATGGGACTTGACAGGTTGCAAAAGTGGGGTTTGGGGCTAGGGTGTCGTGAGCATTGAGTAACCTTGATATACATGTGCACATTAATGGGTATGCACATGGACACAACAACAACGTTTACTAACATGCTTGTGGTCATGTAAGCTACTACCTCTTCTTTTTTTTTTCCGACGGTCCGGGGTGTTTAAGCCCGTTTATGCAAACCTTCACTAATCCCCTCCTTGGTCCATTAAGTCATCCACGCAATTAGAAGATTTATAAGAAATCACTTTCTTATGACATTACTCTTTGTCTATTGTGTGGAATTAAATTCATCAACCAACCAAACTAATCCTTGTAGCTTTAAGCAACTTCTATTAATACTGCAAACGGACCAGTCGAGATCTCATTTATGGAAATTATTTATCAATGAACGACTAGAAAAGAAAATAAAATCATATAGACGAACTACCTTTTTGAAACTGGAAGGTTACGATAACTACAAGCTGGCAATTATGGACTGCTCTGATAAATGTCAGGTTCTACTATAAACAAAACCGGCTCATGTATGAATCTCATGAACCCTAGGATTAAGGCTCCCAAAAAATCAAAAATTTTATGGCCCCCCAATTAGTTAGGACCCCTACATATATATACTAAGCCCAATACAATTTTGTACGTTTGCCGCTAAAAGTGCAAGACAACAAATGTTCGAATGATAGATTTTGAAATATTGTAGCAGTTGTATATTTTTGGATAACTATAGGTTTGTATTTGTAATAGTAAATCTTCTGTAATAATTTTTATAATGACACTTTATTGGCCAATTTTTGTATACAAAATATAGGGTGGACGCCTTCTCTTTTTTTTTTTCCCCAGTGGCTGGATCTCATTTAATAAGTTCGATTTAGGCCTCCCAAAAGTATGAGCCGGCTCTGACTACAAACGAAAGCACCGACAATTGCTACATGCAAGTCTTTTTTTCTTTTTTTTCTTTTTTTGAACTGCGCCATGTCTATGTTTGCCACACTGGGAACACGACAAACTGTACGAGACACATCACGTGGCGTAGTTAATTAATTAATTAATTAATTTACTACTATTGTTATTGACAAGACTCTAAATTAGTTATAATTATACTACCCATATAGGTATATTAATTTGCTGATCACCCAAGTAAACTTTTAGAATTGAGAAAAATATTTATTGTATTCTTCAATGGCAAAAACCTGCGATTTCGAGCATCCTTTTTCACATTAAAAGGAAGATTATGAGCTGACGAAAAATTTCAAGTTATGAGCAATGTTCTATTGTCTAAAACCTTACTACGGAGTATTAAATAGGTGCCTTCGAGTCCCCAGTATTTCAACTGGAAAAATGAAAACAACGCAGATGTAAAAACCATGGCCTATTTATTTATATACAAAAGGGAGTACGTATTACATTACATGACTGGTACAGTTTTTCCAATCATTCATCGAAATAAAATACAACATTATGCTCTTAAACTTCCTGTAAAATCTTCTTCGCAATGAAATACAACATTATTCTCTTCAAATTAACATCGGACATCAACTTATGCTAATTGCAGAGCTTCTTCCCGTTTTATGTCAAACACCTTGATAAGAACATCTTCGACAACCTGGTAAAAAACCATTTTGTCACAAAATTATGATATTTAAAGCTTATAGTGTGGTAATCTATAACAATAGCAGATTATAAACTCAAAATTAGTGAAAATAACAGAGTCCAAGAAACACCATTGCAAAGGATAGTAGCGAAAAAGGTAGGTAAATCATGTTGGGACAATTACCTTATCAGGAGTAGAGGCACCGGATGTTACCCCTATTGTGATAGGACCTTCTGGTATAAAGTTCTCCTTCTCAACCAGCTCACCGTGCTGTAACAATTACCCAATTTGAACCTAGATGAATTAGATTTTGGGAACTAAAAACGGTTTTCACATTAGAATTTTTGGCAAGCACCCACCATCAATTTGTGACTAATTCTGTTTCCAGGACCGATTCTCTTCTCGCTGTCAATCCAGTAAGATGGAATTCCACGATCCTCCGCAATCTCTTGCAAGTGAGAAGTGTTACTTGAGTTCCACCCCCCAATAACTAACATAAGATCCAGCTGTTCCTCTACCAGCTTATACATAGCATCTTGTCGGTCCTGAAATGGACAAGAATTAGTTAAACAAGGCTTCATGAAGGCTAAAAACAAAATGCATTCAGAAGGGTAAAATTGGTCCATGTTCTTTTTTCATGAGCATTTACTTTCTTTCACTTATAGACAGACATTTTGAGCGCATAATTATTCTGAGACAGTTTCCAAAACGAAGTTCAATGTGTTGTAAATAAGAAATGGAATAACGTGTGGATCAACAGTAAGTGGAAGGCTCTTCAACCTCTCTTGAGAGCAATGAGCGAAAACGAAATGCACATGGACCCCAACCCAAAAAAACCTCATACATAAGCTAGGTTCTAATGTCAAAACACAACCAGGTGAAGGAAAAAGACGAAGCATAAGAATGAAAATAAATAGTAATTAACACCCCATGATATTATCTGATGGTCTACTCTAATAGGCAATGACATTGTCAAATCATTAGTCATGAAAATGGGGGTGAAAAAATCAATAGATTGGAGGAGAGGAAAATACTTGAGTGGCATCACAGATCGTATTGAAACTTATGAAGTGCTCATTGACGTTTTCCACTCCGTACTTGCGCATCATTGTCCTCTCCGCTAATTTTCCTGTGAAACAAGAAAACAAACTTAGAAACCACAACTTGTTATCTGTAGGTAAATATGATTGATGATATAGTGAAAAATGTAACTGACCTATTTCTTCAGTTTCACCCTTAAGCATTGTAGTTTGATTTGCAATACCAACCTTAACCAAGTCAGTGTCTGGATCAAACCCCTTAGAAACTGCAAATTTGAATTTCTGTGGCAAACCAAAAATTCTTGTGTGAAACCTGCCATTAATTTGAAACCATATAGGAATTAAGGTAAAATAAACCAGTAACACTGTACCTCTAAAAATGCCTCTCTGGTTGAGCTAGATCCATCAAGCTTACCCTCAAGAATGTAGTCACAAACATATGTAGCCTGTGTTCAGTTGAGAATTCAGATAGATTACAAACTTGCAGCAAAGACAGCTTACTTAGTGATCACAATATACATGTCACTTCAGTATAAAAACGCGAAAGATAATAAATATAGTTATAACTCGAAAAAAAATTGCAGCCACTATCAAAAGTACCTCTGCCATGTTCTTCACAATGATATACTTTCCTGCAAAAGATGCAGTTGCTATAGTCTCCTCATGAGAATGTTTTCCATGAATAATCGAAGTGTACTCTCCCTTCTTATGCTTTTCAACAGTGTTCCAGACCTACACAAAGATTATCAATGTCTCATATCAAATAAGTGGGAATACAAGACCACAGTGTTCCAGAACTACACAGAGATTATCAATGTCTTATAGTATCAAATAAGTGGGAATACAAGGCCAAATAACAAAAGATAGCCAGTGAAAATATCAAATCAGCAGCAGCTCAGTCAATGGGAAATATACCTTCGATACCCATGGACAAGTTGTATCAACAATTTGCACATTCTTGTTGCTCAAGACCCTCATCTCATCCACTGCAGCTCCAAAAGCAGGCAGAACCACAACATCACCCTTATCCACAACATCAAATTGTTTACTGCCATCCTTAATAGGGATATTTTGGACTTCCATCTCTTCCATTCGCTGTAATGACAAATAAGTTTACGAGCTACAATGAGTGGTCAATTGGTTATAGATAGAAAGGAAAACCCTTAATACCATAAAAAGAAGGCTCGTCCAACCCCCTTCTCTAACTCCAACATAGACAAAAGGCAATTTTCACAAATAGGGTATGAAAACAATTTCACAAGTCATGTCGTCGAGTTCGCAAGCATGAATTGTTGCTTGTCTATATACAGAAATCAAACAAAAGAAGCATCAAAACTCTTGAACAAAAAAAAAAAAGCAACACCAAGAATCCAATATTTCAGAACATATTTGATCTGCCGGAGGATAATCAGAACAGAGTTTTTTTTTTTTTTTTTTTTGAACAAATCAGAACAGAGTTTGCCGGCTAAATGTTCACTAGTTTAAGAACCAGATTCATGCTTTGGGGCAACACCTGATTATGCAACTAATGATCAAAGTTGCAAGCCCACTGACACTAAAAATATGAACCAAAGATATGCAGTACTATGAAATTAGGATAGAAATTATAAACCTTGTTGACAGTGGGATTGTGAATAATTTCGTTCGTTATCCAAATCTTCTCCTCAGGGAACTGTTTTCTCGCCTCATAAGCAATCTGGACAGCCCGCTCAACTCCCCAGCAAAATCCATACGACTCTGCTAGTTTCACAGTCACATTTCCCCACGTGTACTCATTCCCATTCTCCTTCAAAGTCTTTATGATATCACCTGAAATTTTCCATGAAATTAACAACATAGAAAACACAATCCGAGCTTTTTTTACCCCCCAGAAATCAATTAGAAGAACAAAGGAGGCATACCTCCCATTACAATCTCCCATTACCATAGCAAAACACCAAAACAACAAACACAACTCATGTAGAAACAACAAAATTCAATAAATTTCATAATTCATCTATTCTTCATCAAGTTTAAAGATATAGACATTTGTGGTCTTTGATCCTTCTTTTGTTCAGGCTGGAGTGGGTGTTCTCTTGGTCAGTGAAGGATTTTTTATGTTCGTGGAGGGGAGCCAAAGTAAAAGGAGGAAGAAAGCTTGGTACTTGGCGTCCTTGGCAGTGATATAGATTATTCGGAGAGAATGTAATACAAGAACTTTTGAAGGACAAAGAGATGCAACTTCAACAGCAGTATGCTTTCCTTTTCATACAGCCGGTTCTCTGGTTCGATTGATCCAACTTTAAACCAATTTTGGATTTTCTAGAAGCTCTAAAGTTAGTATTGTTCTGGGTCGCACTTCATGTAAACTGTTTTCTTTATACGGGTTTGCACCCCTTGGTGCCCATTCAACATACTTGCTTACTTATCAAAAAAAAGAAAAGAAACGAAAAGATCCTTTTTAGATTGAACTTTTAATCTTATTATAGGAGCCCAACATAACATGAACCCCCTTTTCCTCTCTTAATTTTCTCTGGAAACAAACAGTAGAGCAAGTCAACTGGACTCCCACTTTAAGGCCACCTCCAAAACGAGCCAACGATTTTTTTAGTTTACTGTTATGAAGTTAAGAAGGTCACGACGAGTTAATACTACTATAAACAACAAAAATCCAAAGGCACCAAAAGCTTTTCAATTGAATCTCTTGTCTAAGAGCATCTCTAGTCCCTACCTGAGTAAGTTTTACTCAAATCAGCTCAAATTGATACTCAAGTAAGGCTACTTTTCCGCTCTGAAATCACAACCACGCCATTAATGCAGCTTTCACTCAAATTCATGCTTAGATTTTTGTTTGCTCATTAGAGTATTTCATCCTAATTTAAATTTTAACTCAAAATTGAGGACAAGGACGACTAAGGGGCAGAGATGTTCTAAACAAACAAGGAGAGAGAGAGAGAGAGAGAGAGAGAGAGAGAGAGAGAGAGAGAGAATTTCATCCTAATTTAAATTTTAACTCAAAATTGAGGACAAGGACGACTAAGGGGCAGAGATGTTCTAAACAAACAAGGAGAGAGAGAGAGAGAGAGAGAGAGAGAGAGAGAGAGAGAGAGAGAGAGAGAGAGAGAGAGAGAGAGAGAACTAACTGGTATACTCGCGATTCATAAGCTCAAGAGTCTCTTCCTTATGCCCAAACCCTTTCCGATTATAATTCTTACTCCTCGTCAAGTTATGCCTGAACACCTTCGCATCGAAGTCGGAATCGACGGTCACTGAAGCCGATGGAGACTCGCCGCCGGAGCATCGAACGAAGACAGGTTTCCGGCGGGGGAAGACTTTAATCTCCGGCGTGAAGAGGTCGGTACGGGCAGCGAAACGACACAATTGCAGTGAAATCGCCATGGATGAGAGAGAGAGAGAGAGAGAGAGAGAGGGCGCACACTTATAGCGTGGATGGTAGCCTGGCAGGTAGAGTGTAGCGAAATGGACTAATGGCGTGTATTGTCCTCATTTTATTTTGTGAGAGATTACGCTCGTGAGTCGTGACTGGTGTTCGTTTTTTTTTTTTTTTTTTTTCCTCTGTTAATTTCCTTTTTTACGTGTTCCTAATTTGAGGCTTTCGACAACGACTCCTACGCCTTGTTTGGTTTGGTTTTTGAGAACCGGTCTTGAGAACTCACCCTTGTTTGGTTTTCAAATTGGTTTTCTGATATTTTTTTTTTGACCTCCGGACAGAACCAGACAATGGTTATTAATCTGGTTTTAACACATGGCGCAAAAGGTTTTTATGTAGTGTTTGCTTCCAAGTGTAGTGTTTGCTTCCACGACTTCGGGGACACACTTTTGGGTCTCATACAAATGATCCGAACCGTTCATTGTTCTTAAAACACTATTTGAGGGGCGGCAATTTCAATCACCGGTTAGAAGTGCTTGAACAATATTCTCACCGTTTCAAAGCAAAAGTTTTGTTGAAACGGTGAGAATTTGGTTCAAGCACTTTTAACCATCCGATTGAGCTGATTTTTTGTGGGCCCTCTCGGAATAGTGTTTTAAGAACAATGAACGGTTCGGATCATTCTTATGGGACCCAAAAGTGGGTCCCCGAAGCCGTGGAAGCAAACACTACATGTGGAAGCAAACACTACACAGAAACCTTTGGAAACCAATCAGAGAACCAAGCAGAGAACCAGTTTTTGAAAACTGGGTTCTGAGAACCCAACCAAACAAGGTGCTAAAGAACCGTAATTATTAGACTTTCAGAACTACCTAAATTTGCAGGCCTCGTTCGATTTAGAGTTTTATTTTAATTTTGATTTTGTTGATATCATTATTTCTCTTATTTTTTCTTCACTCATTACACTTACTTACATTATTAAAATTAAACTAAACTTCAAACCAAACACAGCCGCTATATCTTTTTGTCCGAGTTTTTGGTCTTTTTTGGTGCATCAAAAGCTTAAATAAACAAAGAAAACGAGAATTTAAAGATATAGATTTATTACAAACTAGATACTAATCTCTAATCCTGCTAATTTCCAATCTATCTTCAAGCACAAATTGCCAGCTGGAATGAGGAAATATACCTCAGTAACCACAAGGTCTTCATGTTGTTTGGCACCTAAATGCGCAAGATGGTCTACATTTTGATTAGCCTCCCTAGAGGTGTGCGAGAGAACGGAATTTATGCGAGTTTATAGAGCTTCAACATCCAAGATGAGATCCAAGTTGGGGTCGCCGTTGTTCGGGCCCTCTGTGGTTAATTGAACCACAATGGAGGAGTCCGACTCAATTGATATATTGGCATAACCTCTTTCCAGCATGATTGTGAGCCCGCGATAGATTGCCCAAATTTTAACCTCCAAACTAGACTTGCAAGACAGCTTCCCATAATATCCTAGGAGCCATTGACCACGATGATCTCCAAAGAGTCCTCTGAATTCAGCTTTGTTGTTGGTCATGTAGACATAGCCGTCCGTATTAAGCTTCACACCAACTGCCAAATGGGGAATCCAAGTAATTAGCAGAGTGTCAGAATAACCATTGTAGAGTGGGGATTTAAAAGCATTGGTAACTTCATAGGCATATGATATGATATTTCTCATGCTAAAGAGAGGATCTATATCCATATTTTCAAAGCTCATTTTGTTGCAATCCTTCCATACAAAGGAATAATAGCAAATAAAGTGCTGTGAGAAACGTCATAACCTATGCCTACTTTATCCAATCTTGAACAGGGCATTAGGTGGGGTTTGGCTAAATAAGTTAAGCTGTTTTTTACTGTTCCTTTTTTTTTGTCCTTATTCAATTTTATTTATTTTTTGTATTTTTAGTTTTGCGTCAAACTTTTGCGACCTATTGATCCGTCTCGACGAGAGGAATCGGGAAATTAAAAAAATTTGACCGAAACTCTTAAATTTTTTCAAAAATACAGAATAAGTCAAAATAAGCATAAGATCTTTCCTCTTGCCAATGACGATTAGGTATGAAGGACCAATTGCTTTGGCTTTCTCACACTCTCTAAGAAGATGGGAGCCGTTCTCATTGGGTAATCCACACCTACGACAAAAAAATTCAGAGATTATCTTCCTATGAGCACCAAGTTCATTAGTAGGCAGACAGTCATGTAAAAGAAGCCATAAAAATCCTTTTATTTTATGAGGAAGTTTTAACTTACAAAGCCAATTCCATCCCACAGTATCATTTTCTTCTTTAGTTATAAGCTCATAGGCAAATGCAATTGACAATAAATCATTCGTTTTGACGAGAGTAACTAGAAAATTAAGAAAAGATGACCCGAAGTTGATAAAGTCAAGATACGATGACGCTAAAGACAAAAGATTTTGAAATTTTTTTAGATTTTAGTGAACTTAGTTTTAGACTCTTCTCGTAGACTTGGATGGTCAATCGTTTAATGTGAATGTAATAAGTATTCAGAAAAAAGATGAAAAAAATACCAAAACATTGATTTCGAAAGAACAGCGCCTTAGCTGGTCGAGCAGTGTTAAGAATGCAGATGTGCGGCTCTAAACATTTCAGATGAATGCGAACACTTAGTGTCTCAATTGTTTGAATATTTATGTTCAAAGCGTATTTATCATCTACATTGCAATTAGATTCATTACGATCTCATTATCATAACAAAGTAATTCAAACACTATACTTAGGGCCGGTATTATCTTTGAAAAAAATAAATGTTTCTTCAACAACTTGTAAATGCATAATTTCATCACATTGCCCGAGAAAATAAGTAATCTATCTTTGAAAGAATAATCCTTATTTTTTCTACTTTAGTTACAATGTGACAACATCATAGGCCTACGAATATATAGAAAATTATGGGATTATGGGTTGGTTTGGGTGAATTGAGAAAATTGGTTTTTTGGTTTTTTTAGTTTTGTCTTTATTAAAAAAAATTGCATTTGTTGGTTTTTGGATTTTTCGTCTTTATTCACAAAACTTTAAATTTGACTAATAATTTTATACTTTTTAGATTCCTTTCGTCAAGACAAGCCAATAAACCACAAAAAATCGACCAAAAATCAACAAATGCAAAAAAGAAAAAAATTGAATGAGGACAAAACCAAAACACTAGTTTTTTCAATTCACCCAAACCAACCCTATATTGGTCTCTCTTATGGTTGCTTTATATGTTGGGTCAACAGTATGAATGGTTCTGATTTGTCAACATGAAATTTATAGTGAGGTTAGCAGGCACAGATAGTATAATCTAATGTGCAAATATAGTTGACAAGAGTTCATTAAGTTGGAATATTGGCTTCTTGAATTTTTACATTTTATAAAATAGGTAAATCTCTTGAATTTCACCAATTTTTGAAAAAAAAAAACCCCTAAAAAACCAAGTTAGCAAAAATGAGACCTTAACTGCTAAGGCCATCTCCAGCAACCTCTCCAAAGCTCTGGTGAACCCACTTTGGCAACCGAAATCCGGAAATCAATCACCCAGTAGGCTCGTCAAGCTCCTCGCCATTATCGTCACAGCTACAGTACCTTGCCACAACGGGCAAGGTTTGGAAAAACTTGGCGAGCTCGCTGCCGGCACTGGCGGCTCCACCCTATGAGGTGAATGGTCACATGACCACCCTAAAAAAAAATTTGTACTAATAATATATGTAAAAATTTGTACAAATTTTAGGTTAGTTCATGTTTTGAACACCCAACCGAAATATGAATGAACACCCGGTGCAAAATTAAATGAACATCCACCAGCAAATCAGTCTACTTTGAACAACCTAAATGACATCCCGTTATAGCCCAATCATAGATGACACAACATATAAGAAAATGTGGTCAATTAAACACGTTTTTTTTTTATTTTGTTGTTATATTGCATCTAGTAATTTTATCTAATATTTTGTTTGAACACTTAGTTCTATACTATGAACAACACACACTGCAATTCAAGTGATTTACAATTGAATACTTAATATATCATCTAAAAAAAAGATAGAAATCTTAATGACAAAAAAATGGAGAGGAAAAAATATCTATTGGTATTATTATGGTGTAGTTTTTCTTAGAGCAGACAATCCAAAAATAAAAACATATGTTTATAAAGATCCGTGGTATTCGCTACATAATTTCCTAGAAAAAAATAAGCATATTTATGCTCCTGCATGATTTTGCTTTGGTAAAAATTTAAAGGAAAAATCTACCGTCCGCCCAATGGACGGACTGTAAAGTGTATAAAATCTGAATTCTTACATGTAAGAATTCATACAGTGAAAAACTCTTCCATATAAGAGTTATAATTCTTCCATGTAAGTGTGTGTTTTTTATCGTCCTTAGGTTAGGCGGGCAATAGAATAAGAATCTGAAATATAAAAAAACTGAAAACAACTACAACGTTTTACGTGTTTTTGTATTTTTGAGGTCGTATTATACACGCTAGTATTTGAAATTTTGTGAAGATACGACTGATTGGTTAAGCTAGTAGAGTTAAAGGTAATTTTTGAACACCTTGTTAAAAATTCCTGGAGCCGCCACTGGCTGCCGGTGTTTGTTTCTCTCTCCTCCCACGCCGAAAAAATGACTATGCCGGAATATTTGTTCTAAAATCGATTTGATGCAGTTATTTATGCGAATGCGTCGAGGGCGATGTCAGCGGTGTAAAGACTGCGTCGACATATCCTTCCAGACGAGCCCGCGTGCTTGGTCCAATGGAAGCACATGCTGGCGAGTCGGATCTACTCCTGCAATGGCGTGTAAATGGCTAGGCTGGTGGGTGATCAAAATGTTTGAGGCTAACTATGTGTACTTTTTCTCTCCAAAATAGAGATGGAGATAGTTAATCTGTTGGAGGTGCATGCTCTAAAATGTATTGAATATTGAATACGAAAATGACTCGCGTACACTAGGATGCGTACCCCACTTGCACACCAGTACATCCTGACCGTCCAAAAGATTTTTTCGACGTTTCAGATTTGAAATGAATTCTTACCGGTAAGAATTAACTCTTACGGGTAAGAATTTATTTCAAATCCGGACCATTGATTCTTAAAATAGACGATCAGAATGGGTTGATGTGCATTTGGGGTGCGCGTAGAATTGTCTTATTGAATAATTTAGTGCTGTAGATTTGATGTTACTTTAATCCCAAATTCCCAACACTGAAAACTATGGGAAGATTAAAAAATAGATTAGCGTGCAACTCGTGGTTGGTCTGGTTCGAGGTCCCTCACATTCGGGACCATGCCGCCAATACTGTATTTTCTCTGGAATTCCACGGTCATGGGATGGGACCCTGTAGTAGTGCACTCCACAAGTCACGTGCAGTGCAACATAATTTGACTGTCTATTTCTATAATTTATGACTCGGATTTAATTTGAGTAATAAATTTGGATTCAATCCGAATCGTCTTGATATGTTAAAATGATCATCGATAATCTTCTACTACGTAGTGTAATGCATTTTACGTTATTTTACTTGGCATTTCCCGATCCAATAATTTTGGTATTTTTAGTATTCTTCTCCTCATAAAGAATATCAAAATATACCGAGAATATCAAAAATATTATAGTGTAATTCACCCTATATCTCGAGAGTCAGACTCGCAAAAGTTCATAGCATAAGTCTTTATATGCAACATACCATTCATTCCAATAAGAGAAAGTGTCTGGTACATGAAAATTTTCTCATAAATTCATCCAGAAAATGCATCCAACAGGCCGGGTGGATTTCACCCGTTGGATGCATTTTCTGGGTGGATTTATGAAAGTACTAGACCTTTTCCAATAAAGGATGTGTATCAATGCTTTTCTTTTCTTTTTTTTTTAGGAAGAGAGAAATATCATAGATAAGAGCAGGATACAAAGTATCAATACAACCATTAGCCAAACAACAACAACAAAATCAAAATACAACTACCCATCCCGCTAAAATCCATTATTGGTGTCTGGATGCCAAACAAAAAGAGTTAGAGCTCACTTAGCTAGAACGTGGGCTCGCTTTTACTTAGCCCAGAGCGTGGGGGACTTCTTTCTCCGCATACCTTATGGCCTCGGATATACTGAAAAGAAACTTGTTAGAGATCTCCGATGTGAGGTTGCATATCAAAAAGACATCACGGTGGTGGCGCTCAGTCTTCCTTGTTATTAGTGCATTGTGCGTATCAAAAAAACATTATTTATCATGCACATATAATGGTCAAATCTGTTGAATTTTCTTATTATCTCTACATATTAGTGTCAACAAACAACAACGGAAAATACCGTGCAAATTGTTGAAATTCGTGGTGTAGAATAGCGTCGTTTTCCCGACATCCACAAAACTCAATTATACACAGGGCTTATTTGTGGGAAAGTAGTCACCAAAAAGAACTGGAAGGTTCTCGAAATCGTTCATTTTTTAGAGATTCTAGCTGACATTAATCGTCTAAAATATTATATCGATCAGATTTCGATCAATATGATTTCTGATCACGTTTACCATAACAAACAAAAAAACATATTTCCACATTGGATAATTTGGAACTCTCGAATCTTGTTAAATTCTTATCGGTTGATATGATTTTGGCGTTTGTTCTCATCCCCTGAATGAATATCACACTTTTGCATATACATAGACATTAAGCCACGAACTACTCTGTCATTCTTTCCTCGTATTTATTCTTTTGTCACCCATTTCCCTAGCCCATGTTTCTAACTTCTTTGCTAGAACTTAATTGTCTACACCTCATAAAATAAAATTTTTGGCATCCATTATTTCAAACTGTATTTTAGAAATTACTGTAATTTCTTTCCCGGATAAAAATATGATGGGTGGGTGCATCCATGTTGTCAAATTACAGCCGTCCATGGGCATTGACAGCTCGAGTCACATTTTGTCTAAACAAATTTTGATGCAGGGCGCCTTATTAACTATAGAAAAGACGAGCAACAATCGAACACAAACAAGAAAGTTAAGAGAAAATGCTCTTTAGACTCTGTTATCCATTCAATAATACTCAAAAAACTGTCTTGCCCTTAAGGCTTACAACTTATTATATAGGAAACCGGAAACCCTAATTGATTTGCTCTGAAAAGGAAGTCAAATCAATAAAAACGCAAAATTACCAAAAATGAAAAATTCAAAAGTAATAGCAAAATAAAAAACTAGCGAAATTTCTAGAATGTTTTCCAAAAGCGCAGCTTAATTTGGATTTTCCTTGCCCAAGTAATTGGCAAGTCAAATCTTTCCTTAAACAACAAATTTGGCCATTTGGAGCCCTAAACAGCGACAAAAGCCTGAAAAACGACGTACGCCATTGCCATAGGCGATGTGTCTTGATCGTTGGGCCGTTTCGAGTCCGACCCAAGTGGGCTCAACGCAAAATTCCACAACAGCATAATTACGATTTTGCTACCCTAGGCTTAAAACGCCGAAAATACTCTTTCTCCATGGCTACTGCATCATTTGAACCATCCGCTGTCGATCAAATCTGAGTTGTCCATTATCGAGCACGGACAGTCATCCCGGCCCAACATGGATGCTATCCCTATATACAAGTACTAGTAAAAAGCCAAACATAAGAGTAATACTACCAAGCAAGCTAGCACTACATCATGTGATTATTTCTTCTTTTTTTCCCATTAAAGGGAAAAATTAACTATAGCAAAAATAATGAGTTTGGATAGATGGTAAAAAAATGAAAATACAAAGCAAAAATAAAGAGTAGGGTTGGAATTCAATGATGAAAAAAAGAATAGGCAATGCCAGATTATTTTTAGGAGTATTATACATGGAGGGGGTATAAGATAGTAGGGGGTAATATATATGAATGAAGTATAAGATAGTAGGAGGTAATATATATGGAGGATGGCCCCATAGTGATGTGGCATTTATGGAGAGGGGATTTAGTAGTATTTGGTTTGGATGATTTTGTAAGAAGAGAGATTAAGTTCGGGTGGATGATGTAAAAAGCTATCAAAAAACTTTTTTGCCCTTGTGTCCATATTCGTATTAGTTATGTGTTTTTTTAATTAGATAAATCCAATAATTAATTAATTTATTATTGAAACTCAATAACTAATTAAGCTATAAGATTTAATTGTAATTAATTCTTATATTAATTTTTTTATTATAAAAATTAATTTAGATGTTTACTTTTTATTATAAAAATTATTGAATCGGATCATCTTTTAGGAGTTTCCAAAAAGTATGTCAAAAAACTGACAAAATTCTTGGGTAAAGAATGGTGGCGTTGACAATTGAAGGAACAAAAAATGTGGCAGTGCTTTTTTTTTTTTTAAAGTTGTGAGATTAAACAGTGGATCTCTTGTTTTCAATCCAGTTTTTGAAAATTAAAATAAATTTTTAGTACATTTTCAAATAATGAAAAAGAAAACACAACATGCCAATGTCTTGAGAGGGGTATTAAAAGGGATACAATGGTCATTTTTCAGGGGTATTAGGAGGTAATAAATACGGACACCCCATGAGGTGTGCATAAATAACATCCTACCGGGGTGATATTTAGTCCAGGTGATAAATAATATCTCTGCACTTATTTTTGGCAAACTATTCCAGAGCCTTGGGCCCGGGCCGATAAAGACCCCATCCAAAAGGGCCGGTAAAGAGTAGGGTTGGAAATGCTCTTAAACAACTTTGTTAAGAACTCAGCCGGAAAAATAAATCAACACAGATGTAAAACCATTTCCTTTTACACATACGAAAGGGAATCCACGTAACACAGATGTAAAATAAGCCGCTCGAGTATACATGGTACACATTTTTAAACATTCATCTAAGTAAAATACAACACAACACTATTCCCTTAAACTTCCTTCAAATCTTCATCAGTACAACACAATTCTCTCAGAAATTAAATGGCAGATCGACACTAATCCAGACAGAGAGCTTCTTTACGTTTTATGTCGATCACCTTGAGAAGAACATCTTCCACAGCCTAGTTAAATTCATTTTTGACACCAAAAACATTGTGGATTAATTGTATGGAAATCTAGCACCAGCAGTTCGTTATTCATACTTGCAAGTCGCGATTAGCGAAGATCGCGAAGTCCAAATAATCGAACCCTAAAAAGGAAAGCCGTGAAAAAGGAACATACTAAATCATATTGAGCACAATTACCTTAGGAGGAGTAGAAGCACCTGCTGTTACCCCTATCGTGATCGTACCTTGAGGTAAAAAGTTCTCCTTCTCAACCAGCTCGCCGTGCTGTTACAAACAATTCAATTTCGAACATCGATGAATTGCATTTCGGGTAACTAAAAAAAAGTTCAGTTTCGAAGGACGAGAAGTTCTGTGAGTTGTAGTTAGTGAGGTTCGTTGTATTGGAATTTTTCGCATGAACTGATGCAGAACAAGTAGCGGTCCAATTCTATGATCAGTTGGACCGGTCGAAGCCTAAGAGGCCCAAACAACTCTTAATTGAAAATTGCCAAATTCGGCAATTTATCGATGAGCCCGGAATAGACCCAAACTTGGTGGGCTGAAGTAAAATCGTCCTGCGATCAATACTCACCACCCTAATCGTGATTGATGGTGGATTTCGGCCAAATTCATTCGTTTAGGCCTTCAATTTAGTAATTTTGCTATTTTAGGTAATAATTAGATTACGAATTACTCTTAGCGTGTAATTCCGTTTACGTTGTTTCCAATTGGGAATATCTTATTTTTCTTTCTAGTTTTCAATTTTGGGAGTTTCCCCAATTTTTGGGATACTTTAATTTTTAGGTAAGTTTTGCTAGGGTTTGTTAGTTTTCCCTATAAAAGGGCATGTAACCTCTATTATTGGACAACTTTTAATCAAATAAAATTCAGAGTTATCTCTCAATCTTCTTGTGGATTCAAGAACCTCGTGGATTCGAGACCTATTTTCGTTTGAACAAGTACGCAACTAGTTTCTCGTGGATTCTGCTGCGTCATGAACCAACCTTCAATTTGTGACTAATTCGGTTTCCGGGTCCGATTCTGTGATCAGTATCAATCCAGTAAGATGGAATTCCACGGTCCTCCGCAATCTCTTGCAAGAGAGAAGTGTTATGTGAATTCAACCCCCCAATAACTAACATAAGATCCATGTGTTGCTCCACAAGCTTATACATGGCATCTTGTCGCTCCTGAAATGAAAGAAGAAATGTTACACAAAAGACTTTTTGAACACCATATTGAATTTTGCGACGTTCTTTCATAACTATATCGGAGGATAGAAAATTACTTGAGTGGCGTAACAGATCGTATTGAAAACTATGAAGTGCTCATTGACATTTTCCACTCCATACTTTCGCATTATAGTCCTCTCCGCTAATTTTCCTGAAAACAGGAAAATACACTTGGGATTCGTCGCTACATAAAATCGAAGACTACGATGAAAATTACCAACCTATCTCCTCAGTTTCTCTCTTGAGCATCGTAGTTTGATTTGCAATACCAACTTTAACCAAGTCAGTATCTGGATCAAACCCCTTAGAAACCGCGAATTTAAATTTCTGCGACAGACAAAAATTCTCGTATGAGAGACCAATACCGTTGTTTTTCAACCATCTAGAAATCGTGGTACAACCATAAACTTGCAACACTTTTACCTCTAAAAATGCCTCTTTGGTAGAGCTAGATCCATCAAGCTTACCCCGAAGAATATAGTCGCAAATGTACGTCGCCTGTATTAAGGTGAGAAAGAAATTCACCAAGATCAAAATTCTTCCAGCAAAGACAACTTAATTGTCAATACCGTGTGAAATTTTAAAACTACCTCTGCAATGTTCTTCACAATGACATATTTTCCTGCAAAAGATGCGGTTGCTATAGTCTCCTCATGATTGTATTTTCCATGAATAATTGAAGTGTACTCTCCCTTCTTGTGCTTTTCAACAGTGGTCCAAACCTTCATAGAAATTATAAATATCGTATCTCATGGTGTTATAAATCGGTCAAACAAATAAACACACAGAAAGTGAAGAACAAATCGATCGAGTAAGAAAAAAAGAATCCAAGTTCGTGATTTTTCAACGTGTAGTTAAGTACATCCACTGGTTCATGCCAATTTTTGTATTAAATGAAAAGATTAAAGAGTTGGGTCAATTGCTGCTTATGGAAAGCATTCATAACCTACAGTTTACATTTCCAGTTACCATAATGCCCCTTTATAGTTTATGATATAAATATTGTATTGTATAATAACCGTAAGCTTTAATTGCACTATCCCTGAGAAATCCCACCAATCCTTATCTTTGGAAACCTCCACACCCTACATTGCCAGCCACCACCCCATCCCATTAGTTACTCCACTGTCCCCATTTCACCTATAACATTACCTTCCCTCTTTCCTTTCTTTTTACACCACACCAGCAATCCAGAGAGAAAGAAAAAAGAAAAAGGAGAGAGTAGAAAAGACGAAGAAGTTTTTGGAGAAGAGGAAATTCCACTGCCGCTCAACGCTATCATGTCCCACTCAAACTATTCCGATCGATTTAGCTAAATCTGCAGGAATTAAGGTAGTTTTATCCTACCGAACCCTTTTATGTGTTAATTTAATGTTTAGTTGCGAAATGAATCAAAACCCAGTAGCTCGAACTCTAAAAAATGGCGGACAAATGCATAACACACCGACCAAAGCTCAAGCTGGAGAATTAGTGAATATATTGCTCGACCATTTTTTTTATATGACCAGTGTATCTCCCAATCTTGCATTGTTAAGGTAGAGATGACACCTAGGCGTTTAAGGTTTTTTTTATTTTGTTTATAAGTATGCTATGTGATGACACCTAAACATTCCTAGTTTATTTGTACAAGAGCACTTGTGTTTTCTTTTTTCTTTTTCTCCTCCCAGACAAACAGCCAACTTGGCCTAGAGTTTTGGAATTTTGGATAAGTGGGAACTCTCCTTAATGATTTTCCATTTGAAGAAAATAAAAGCGAAATCAAAAACAAAACAACTGGAGGCTTGACCCTATTTTGGTTTTTGATATTGAACAGTACATCCCGAGACTCCAAATTACTTGTTAATCTTAATTACGATTAGATGTTAATTTGAATTTAATTATATGACTGTTGATTGTTACAGATTTAAATTCTTCTTCTTGATAGGGCTATCATATCACATGTTACATTGTATTACAAATTGTCTGCATTATTGGTAACTGTTCCTTATTCTTGATTGTTACATTAACAAATTAGTAGCTTAGTTTATTACTGCAGTTTGAATTGAAAGTTGGGTACAAGAAATTATATTGAACGATGGGATTACTGGGTGGTTTCAGTTTGTTGAGAAATTCACGGTAGACATGTATAGAGATTAATGGAATAACAATTATGAGAAAGGGTTTGAGGAAAAGGAACGGCCAGAATGGATGTTGTTGTGAGGGTGACCTTTGTGGGCCCTGGAGGAGAAAGGGTTGGTTTTGAATTCTGGTTATTGAGATTAAGAAACCCTAGGTAAGGCACGGTGGTGATTGGCTCCTGGACGGTTTGGTTATAAGGGTGGAATTGTGTTTGTGTCACAACCCGGGACAGCGTGCTTGTGTCACAACTCGGTGAAGTCTTGTTCATTCGTTGTGTGGTCGTGGATGGGAGACCCAGGTAGCTAACCTAGGTGTTCTTATCTAGACCTTAATCTACAAGAGGGAGTCGAATCACACCAGTTGGCTTATGCTGGAGGTTACAGAGTAGGAAAGATTTCTGAGGATGGAATCTTAGATATCACATTTGTTGACGGATAGTAATAAAGTGAAGATTTTGATTACATTTAACTTATTGATTATCCATGCTTATATGCATAAAATGAATATTATTGTTCCATCTATCTTGTTCATTATCTATACTTATGTGCTAGATACGTGTGGGTTAAGTAGGTGTTGGATATATCTACTGAGCTTTTTATGCTCACGGTACTATGTACCCTCGTATTCGTAAGCCAGGTATAAAAGATGGAGCAGAAGAGTCATATCAAGATGAAAAGGATGTTGTTCTGTAAATGGAACCAAACGAAGCTTGGATTTTCTTTCCGTAGATGTTATGTTTATTTTCAAAAACTTTAATTTGAAGTTGTAACTCTATATTAGATTTTTTTTTTTTTTTTTCAATTAGTTGTAATAAGACTAAATTTTGGTTGTTATTTAATTTATGAGTTTTTATCAGATAATTTTTTTGAAAAATATTTTAATAACGTTTCTGAAAATCAAGGCGTTAGAGAGCATGGGTCAATTTAGAACTTATCCATAGATCGTGCGTTATGTTGAATCATGGAGAAAGTTACAAATTACTGTTGCTTTTTTAAAGAAAAATGCTAGAAACAACCTACTTAGTTAGAGAACAATCAACTTTATTTACCTATCGATCTCTATTAACATAAGAATATAACATTCGTGAAATCTTTTCTTTTTTTTTTTACTTCACTAGTTTTTTCTGATAACCGTCCATAGCACTAGGGATGACAATTTCTCCAAACCCGATGGATACCCGCCCCACCTCCGGCTATTTGGAGGTGGATATTATTTGATTTTTCATCCAATAGGAGCGGGTATGGTAGAACTTAAAGAATCCCCAGTTGAAAATGAAGTGGGTATGATTTTGTGATACCCTTCTCCGAATACTCGCCCCCGTTTCAAATTGTATACATATTTTTATGAATGTATATGTGGGCATATAGTAGTATATAAATGTATATGTATGTGTGTATATATATAAGTATGCATATTGGTATAATTTATGTATATTGTTCCGAATTAAAACTATATATAGTTTAAGTGTTAAAAAAAGTTTAATGATAGTAGTTTTTAAAATTATATATAATCTTGGTAGACTATTATTTATTCGCATCTTTCTATTCTATTTTGTTTTAAATGGTTGTTTTTGTTATTATATGACACAAAAATTAGATCTTATCATCTCTCTTTTCTTTTCTTTTTTCCCAACTAGTTTGGATATAGATTTACCCGAATATACCCGATCCCCAATAGGAAGTGGGTATGGTGGATTGTCCACTATCCCTTTTGGGTATGGAGGTGGGGATGGGGAAGAACTTCACAATTGGGGATCGGGGGTAGAATAGGGTCCTCCGATCCATATCCTACCCATTGCCATCCCTACATAGCACGGGTTGATGTTACTATAAATGTACGTGTACGTACCCATATAGATATTCGTACATACATGGATGTTTCTATGTATATAGTATAAATTTAGCATATCAAAAGGAAGAAGAAGAGGATATGATCCAAGGTCAATTTACCTATTCCGCTAACTGTGTAAGCTGTGCAGTTTGGTCGATAAACCATTCATAACTGTGCTCGCGTACTCAATCATCGCACTCGCAGGTTTTAATAGATTGGGATGTATTTTAAAGACGCTTTCACGCTCCCGCACACGCACGCGAATTATGTGACTTTAGGTCTAAAAGTACGGCGGTGAAAAATATCAAAACCTTGGATACCCATGGACAAGTTGTATCAACAACTTGTACATTTTTATTGCTGAGGATCATCATCTCATCCACCGTAGCTCCATTAGCAGGCAAAACCACAATATCACCCTTTTCAACAGCATCAAATTGTTTACTCCCATCCTTAACAGGAAGTCTTTCGATCTCCATATCTTCCAAATGCTGTAAAAGGACAAAAATAAATTACGAGCTAAGTGCAATTAAAAAGGAAAATGTTTAATACCACAACGAGAAGGCTTTAGAAAAACTGAATCAGCACGAAAAATCCAAGATTTCAAAATATGGTTTGATAAGTGAGTGGAAAATGGTCAATTAAATGAGAAACCGTTCATTTTGTAGAGCTCGTTGAGAACATCAATCACGTCAAAAATAATGAGGATTGAATATCGTTTGATAGGATTTCGAAACAAAATTCCATTGAGTTAAACGAATTAAATGGGTTTCGATCAAGTGTTGAATTTTTAATTTTTTGCCTTAGTGTACTGATTTTAAAATGGCTACTATTACGCAATTAGTATTCATATCTTATGAATTATGATGTAATCCACTTGGTCAACACATCCTAGTCAAAGGTCAGAGCCCATGTAGCAATGATTCTTTCTTGTGTGCAACATACGATCAAATGGGGGATGCTATGCACCTATGATACACGGATACGGGACACGATAATTTTAAAAAAAAATGGGGATACGAACACAGAGAGACATGCCACGTGTGTATTTATTTATTTATATATATGTGTGTGTAAATAAAAAATATAAAAACAAAAAAGAGATAGCAGAGACGAGACAGAGAGAGACCGAGAAAGAGAGAAGAGACAAGACAGAGAGAGTGAGAGAGAGACAAGACAGATAGAGAAAAACGGACGAGAGAGAGAGAGAGAGAGACCTTTTAGTCGATTGTGCTTCCAGCGGCAGCAACAATTTCATTAGTGTTCACAATATTAGTCGACTGATGTGGAGGAAGAAAATGTATATATATGACCAAATTACACTTGTTTACTTCAGGTTTTGATTAATTTCAATTTGACCCCTACCGAACCCCCTCCAAAAATTCAAAATAGTCATGTTCGCATCCGTGTCCCCCCATGTCCCCAACCATGTCCCCCTCCAAAAATTCAGAATAGCTGCGTCCCATGCCACGTAGCGTGTCAGGGCACATGTCCCGGTGTTCACGTGTTGAACTCTGACTGCGCGACTGAGGGACTTCGAGGTGTTAGTCTTAAGTAGCTATCACGGGGGTACGCTACCGTCCTCCGATCCGCACGTTTTGGACGATCCAGATTCATTTGGCAATTGTGATTTGATTTTGATCGATTTTTACCGGTAATAAATCAAAGCACATCCGAACCGTCTAAAATACAATCGGACGGCTGAGGGTTGCAGGATACCGTACACAGCACCCTCAGATTCCAATCAAATGGAGCTCTAACAATGAAATAATGCTGCGACACCCGGTAGACATATTAGCATGATGCTACAAGTACTGAAATACGTGAAATAATGTCTCGTTTCTCACACGAGTAGAGCTGGCCCAGGCCTAGGTCCTGGCCTCATGAGCCTAGGGCACTCAAAAAACTCTCAAAATTAGGGGTACTCTTATAAATTTTAGTGTTAGACTTAAGTAGAAGTCTTTTTCAAAGTTAGCCCAAACAAAAATAAAAATAAAAATGAGGCAGCCCAATTAAAAAAATTTACTTTAAGGGGCTGGCATGAAAGGGAGTGAAGTGGTGGTAGCTTATAGGAAAAAAGAATGGCTGTTGAACACTAATTTCCCGATGTGAAACTAGTGAAACTCATAAGTAGATACAAAGTAGAGCTCCCACAATGGTCTTGAGTAAGTCCCACAGTGGAAACTTTTGAAAACTTCTCCAGATAATCTTATTTACGTACAACATTCCTCACCTCCTCTTACACAAATGGGCATCCAACACTTGCGCGAACTGAGCCCAACATTGTCCAATGAGATTGTTACAACAATCAATGTCATAATTTCTTTTAGCCCCTGCATATCACCTCTTGCTAAGCGTTATGGAATGACAATCTAAAATTTTAAGGAACCCAGCACAATCCAATGAGATTCCCTTCTCCACAATAACATAGTTTCTTCACCACTTGATCAATTTTGGTATTTTGTCTCGAGCTCGAGCTCAAGTATTTTTTCAGAGAGCCGAGCCCAAGCATCATAGAACTCAGCTTGTAGAACAAAATTATGCTCCTAAAGACACTTTCTACTGAATTTCAGCAAAATAATATTATCGACGGAACATTTTCACATTTTTTTTTATAACTTTTGCACAATTTACATCAAACCTATTTTTGACCCATTGTGTTCTTACGTAATTGTAGAACTTTATATTATTTTGATTTTCTCGTATTGTGATTGTTGCTGGAAAAAATTTAAGCCACATTTTTTGGATTAGGCCTACGATACTCAAAACGCTTAGGCCGGCCTTGCACACGAGATCCCATTATATTACTATAATGGGATAAACGAGTAGGGTTAGGGTGTCATGCACACAAATATTTTGAAAAATTTTGGGTAGAAATTAAAGTTATATGATAGAACCTTATTGACAGAGGGATTATGAAAAATCTCGTGGGTGATCCAAATCTTTTCCTCAGGAAACTGTTTTCTGGCCTCATACGTAATCTGGACAGCCCGCTCAACACCCCAGCAGAATCCATAGAATTCTGCAAGTTTCACTGTCACATTTCCCCAGCTATACTCATTTCCATTCTCCTTCAATGTCTTCATGATGTCACCTGAAATTTAATTTCCACCAAATTAATGAGTACAAAGAGAATAGAGAGATCTACTCCCTCCCTCCGTCTCCAAATTAAGAGTCCAATATTTTATTTTGGACTGTTTTTTAATAAGTGAAAATTATAAAAAGTTACTGTAATAAATTAAAGTTCTTATTGTCCTTTTAAAAAGTCAAGGGGAAAAAAGTTGAGGACGTTACTGGACATGGGAAAAAGATACTCCGTCATCTTAATTTTGAGATTGCAAAGTTAACTAAGCCCACTTTTATCAGTTAACTTTTTTTCAATTTCTTTTTTTTCCCCTCTCGGCTTAAGTATGATAATCAAACAGCGATAAACCTATAAAACTTACTAGTATACTCGCGATTCATGAGCTCGAGAGTCTCTTCTTTATGCCCAAAGCCCATTCGATTATAATTCTTGTTCCTCATGAAATTATGCCGGAACACCTTAGCATCAAAGTCGGCATTGGTGGCTGTGGATGTCACCGACGGCGAAAGAGACTCACCGGGAGTGCATCTAACGGAGAGAGGTTTACAGCAAGGGAAGACTCTTATATCAGACACGTATAGGTCAGTACGAGAAGTGAACCGGCAGAAGTGCGGCAAAATCGCCATGAATGAAAGGGAGTATGCGTTTTAAAAGCTATGGCGGAGCTAGAATGTTGACTCAAATGAGCAAAGCTGCATGAGAGAAAATTTCCCTAACTATTGAAATCATTATATATAGCCAATGAAAAACCTACCAAGCTTAGACTTCGGCAGTGCCGGTGCCCATGTGGTGACACTTGCAACGTCATGTATTCGGGCTGTGGTATCTGTAGCTCTCACTCTTACCGAATTACAGTTAATGTAAATCTCACTAATTTTTTTAAGTTTAATGAAGATCTTTTTTTTTTTTTTTATCATTCGTTAATCCTAATCTACTTTATTATAAGGAAGGGAGCATGGGAGGGAGATGAGTCTTCTACCGAATTGAGCCTACGCTGCATTTGGTATAAAGGGAGGCTTAGATTCATTATCTATACCCATTTGCATAGAAAAGATCAATTACATCGCATATGAAATACAAAGTACAAACGGGACACTATATCAATTGTGAGAGTTACCGATAACAGTAAAGCCTAACAATTCTTAATCGAAGATGAAAATAAATGTGCTCGTTATAGAGTAGAAACAAAAGAAAAAAAAAGCCTCTACACACAAATGGCGGAGATTCAATTCCTCGACTTCCATGGGATGAAAAAACCCCACCAACTCAGTTAAATTTCAGTTGGTTAGAAATATTTAAATTTGCTGCCTAGGAATAATTTCGCTTTCACCAGAATATACGTACTGAGTTATTTGATCAAGAAGGGAATTGCATTATTGGGTAAAGAACCCATTGGACCGCAGTAATTAAAAAAATTCAAGAGTTGCCTTCAAAGAACTATAAGCTTGAGAGTGAACCAGAAATCTTGGTTTATTTCTCACCCTATATTTCTGTTTTTATGGTTTTAGTATTTAATTTGAGATATTTGATAGTAAGTCCAGGGTTTACTTTTGTTTGGTACAGCATATGATTAGCTCGGATGTAGGTGTCAATAGTCAGGCAGTGATGCTACGGCTACCAACCGTTTTCATAAATTTTCTTCTGCTGATCGATAAAATAAAAGGAGTCCGTCTATATGCACAGACCAAAGGGTACCGACGGGGTACCGACGGCGTCGCCGACGCCGGTGTGGGTCTCAATTTTGAATGAAATTGGGTGATTTTGGATCGGTTACATCTGGCCCGATCAGATTCTTCCCGATAAAGAGCGGAATTTTGAATTTGATTAGAATGATGAGCGGCCAAGATTTCGGCCAGTTTGGGGACCATCAACCGGCGGCGCGTCGTCAGTCTGCAATCTCTGTGCCGCGTATCTTTACCGAAATAAAAGATAGAGTTAATATGTGGACACGGTTAATTAAATCTCCATAAATGTAAACGAATTCTCCGTAAATATATGCAATAAAACTCTCAAATACAATAAATTTATCCCAATAACATTTCTAAAATACAATATATAAACCATCGACGTGTACAATAAATTAATCCAAAACTACGTCAATAAAATAGAAGAACCTCTGACGATGGAGCGCATATTTGTTCGACGGCGAATTTGTAAATTCCCCCTCTCTCTTCCCTCCATCTTCTCTCCTTATTTCCCTTTTTTTTTTTCCAGACTATGACCCTAGTTACGTAATCCTTCAAAATACTTTACGCTCTCACTCTCAATTCTTGTATTGCACTCCTGCTCTTAATTCTAGCACTCTGCTCTCTCTTTTCAATCCTTGTTCACACGAATTTTAGTTGTTTGAGAGATGTAATTCAACGACACTTTCACCCTCTCTCTTGCGTTCCCTCTCAAACATGCGCATGCAAATTATGCAAGTTTGGTTATGACAAAAATTTAGAAACCACAAATCGGAATCTTGAACTATTTTTATACAAAAAAAAAATCAAAATCTGTTTTTTCTCAAACTATTTTTTATACTCTCCCTGTTCCATTTGGTTTGTCAATTTTAGAAGACCGTGCCAAATTCCAAATGCTTATATCTTTTTCAATCTATAATTTTTTTAAAAAAACTTTATATTTTAGAGCTAATCGAAAAACTATCAAACAAGATTCATACTACATATATTTTTAAAAAAAATTATGTTAGAAGATATCAACTATTGATCGAGGACACGATCTTCAAAATTGACAAATAATAACAAACCCAGAATCGGTTTTATCTTTCCCAGAGATTTAGACAAAAAAAATATCAAAACTGTTTTCACAAATTGTTTCCCCTAATAAAAGGATCTGTTTTAAGATTCTTGGAAAATAGTGGTAATAATAGTAAACAATCTTATTAGGACTTTTGGAAATAAACAATTCGAACTGAAACAATAGAAATCTCGTGGTCTTTTAAATAAAAATTGAGAAACTCTCATTCTCACTTAACTGACACTACATTAATTTAGAACTTTACCATACTATATGGACTCACCGAGAATAATACAACTCGGAATCTTATCCAAGCCACTCATCCAATTTTTGGGAAAAGCTACCATACACACCCTTATAAAAGTTACGAATCAATTACATCTGTTGGAAAATATGTTTACTTTTTGTGATAAAACCGAAAATATTAATGCAATAAAATCGGAATGCAACCCTGAAAATTGATGAAATGATGATCAATGTGAGTGTATGTATAACACTCTATACTTAAGACAGATTTGCCCTCGCTACGGTGCTTACGGTTTGCATGGACGTCTATCTCTCAACACTACTTGATCTTCACCGAATGGAAGTAGCACTCCAATCTGTTCGATAGGCAAACCAAACTTGTGTCTGTACTCTCTCCAATGAAAAGACTCTCAATAAAAGTGTAGAAAAATTAACAACTTGCTAAAATGAAAGAAGATGCCATATATATAAGCAAACTGGTGACTCTACGAATAGTCACAGGGGTAAAGAGACACATCTGTTCAGGAAAGAATATGTTCGTCCATAGCGAACAGGTGCCACTAAGAAGATACAACTCTAAATCAATTTAATTTTCATTTACACTTTAAACAAAATATTATATTCTAAATATTTTTTCCAACAATATCTTATTAATAAAAGTTGCAATTTTTTTATATAAAAATTACTAGATGCACCAAAAATGTTAATGTTATAAACCATAGAAAATATTACAAATCATATTGTTGAAAAGTTATGAAACACTAAAAATTTTACGATTGCCAATGAGGTGACACATTATGGACCATACAATAAGTGCATATGGTACACACATTTAATGAGTGTGTATTGTAGTCATTCCCCTTTTTTCATTAAATTTTGCTTTTAGACCTATGTGACAATTTGATGACTTATTTTTATAGTTTTCAAAGTTGTAACTCCAATCCATCCCGTAAACTCTATTAATTTCCTGCCAAAAAAAAATTTATTAACTTATAATTTTTGAAATCTTTTTGCTATTGTACCATTGAATTGAAAAAATTTGAGTAGGAAAATTGTGACGATTAATCCGAAAATTGTGTATAATACCCACAAAAATTATATTCTTATTGGTTTCAGGATTCCATGATGTAATTGGGGAAAAAAAATCTCAAAGCATAAAATAGAATATTGTTCATATGACTAAAAAAATAGGTGTAACATAATAAATATTAAATATTAAAGAGATTTGGGGAAAGACGTAGGCTTATCAATAGGAATTTGTTTCAACGGCTAGGTATCCAACGGGTACATGATAAATTCATACTAGTAAAAAAAAAATTTAATTATAATTAATGGTTTGAGGACTATCCATATTTTTATTTTTATTTTTATTTTTGAAAGAAGTCAAGATATCATAAAATGCTATCCATATTTAAGACCGGAGGACACTAATAAGAGAAGCTTTCCAATTGAAGGCGTTTGTATTTTGGTCCAATTTGGACGATTTTACCCCTCAATTGGAAATTTCTGCTTCTGAATTGGCTGTAATAAGGTGTTTTGTACGTGGGCAATTGGGTCATTTGGCGTTTGCTAATACCCTTTCCCAACTTTCCTTTTATTTCCCTCTGTGTCCCCTTTCAATTTTTACGCTGCACAGAGAGAGAGAGAGAGAGAGAGAGAAAGAGAGAAGGAGCAGGCGATCACCACCGACCTCCACCACCTGCCGATTGTGACTTACTCTCTCTCATGTCCTCTGTCTCTGTCTCTGTCTCTCTCTTGCATCTCTTCTTCTGGCAGCTGTTTCTCTCTCGCTTCCGACCGATCTGCTCTTCCACTACACAAAAACCTACCAATGAACGATCTACTCCACCTCACAAGATCGATCGAGTCTACTGGCGAGCATGTTGTTTCTTCTTCTCAGCTTTTTTGCCTTCACTTCGCCTTGCCGAGCGGAGCTATTCAGCTGTGGGATAGGTGGTGTTGCTTTGTTACAGGGTATGTCTTTTCTTGTTTTGGCTTTGTCTCATATATATATATATATATATATATATATATATATATATATATATATATATATATATATATATATATATATATATATATATACATACAGATGATTGGATTTGATACTATCAAATGGTTTCGGTTTCGATTTCGATTTGGATGGTTTGATGCACATATCTGATTATTTACAACGAAAATTATTGAGGAACGAGATTTTGTTGGGAATAAATTTTACATATGCTTCTGATGCTATTTTGTGAAAGGAAATGGTCATTTTTTGTTTATCAGTTTAGGATTGTTTGTGATGTAATTAATATGTACTGTTGGGCATATGGAGTTTCAATCTGGTGTGGTAAGGCCTATGAAGCCTTTGAGATGCACTATTGGATAATTATTGTTTCTTTTCTCAAATGTCTAACAACTGAAGTTCTAATTTCATATCGAAAAAGTGGGAACCTCACAACTGATTGTAGTTAATATAAAGCTATCCAGTTTTATCTGTTTATCGATTTTTCTTGGTTCTAGGCGGAGGCTTTCTTTGCAGAGACTATTAATACACTAAAGCAGTCCTCCAGACAGATCCATGTTTTGGTGATAAGCAATCAGCATAATTTCAATACTCTCATTTGTCAAAAAGATTGTTTAGTAATAATGTCTTAATTGTTGCTGCAATTTTATAATGATCCTGAAAGCATTGGATTATGTTCTTGAATTGGATTTCTAATGTTATCAAGGGTCTGGAAGTAACTCCAACAGAGAAACTTAATTAGGGGGACTAAGAACTTTCCATTAAAATAAGTTTGAAATCGCATTCTGGTAAGAATATTGTTGTTTCTTAACAACATTAAATGGGATGACTCTGAGCTCTAATAGACTAACACTAATACCGGGAACATTCAGCACTTGCATTCTGCTGGTTGATGGAAATGTTTAATTGGTTTTTCAATTGCCTTTTACATAATACTTTTAGCCTCATTTTCCTAAATCAAAGTTTAAGGTTGCGAATGGATTCATGGGTTTGAAATGAATTGATGTTCGCATTACTTATTTAAGAATTATAAAACTGAGCTTTGTTGTAGAATTTCCAGTCTGTACAGTTGAGACATTTAGACATAGTTAGTTGATGTTTAGCATAACTTTTGCAGCAGTTTTCTCTTTCATTTCTCCCTGTGTGTGCGCGCGCATGCATGTGGGTAGGTGGCTTGAAGATCTTTTGTTTTTCTAACTGCCGCCTTTGTATATACATGACAGTCCATGATTGAACTGAGCAACACACAAGATGAAGACGTAGGTGATGGGACAACTTCAGTCATAGTTCTTGGTATGGCCTGTGTAGGACTTCTTTTCTATTTGATGTGGCCGTGAATTCTTTGAATAGCTGATTTGTTGCAATAGCTTCTTGATTTTGGAGTAACATATAATCAGTTTCAAACAGTTGTCTAATAAAATTGTGTAGGATCAAGTGTATCAAGTAGAGTTCTGAATGCATGACTCATGAGCATGGATGAACTTACTTTTTGGTGACCTTTGCCTAAGAATTGGTCCTGAATTAGCGGAGTTTTGTACTCCTTTCTTTTGAATAGGAGTCTTTTTCCCACAGCTGCTAATTCTTTAATGGCAATCAGTGCCTTGATATTTTTGAAGAAATTATTGTTATAAAGTAGATTTATAATTGAACTATAACAAAATTCTTCAGCAATGAGCTGCAAGCATAGGATTGAGATAAAGTTTAACTCAACGAATATGTGAATCTCATTACTAATTAACTATCAAACCCAGTTTATAGTGTCTCTATTTGCTGCCACTATGAGCTCTAATACCGGATTTTTTTATAGCACAAATTTCACATCTATATATTGGTTGGCTTCAATTCCAAACTATAAAGCAATAATACTCCATACACCAAATATGTATACTGCTTACTAATCTACGTCAATATAATATATATTTGGTGTATATATTATATTGGCGTAGATTAGTTTTCAGTATTTTGTAGGTTATTAGCAAAAAGAAAATTGGAAAATAGTTTTCTTGAGAGAGAGTTTCTCGGTATATCAATATACATAGTATATCAATATACACATGTGCGCGCGCGTGTGTTCATTCGTTTGGGTTATTTTATTGCTTAGGAGAAGGAACTGGAAAATGATTTTATTAGGACGTAATTAAAATGGCTATAAGACGTAGTATGTTGAAGTAGAGGATAAAAATTGTTTAAATTTAGGAATGACGTGGTGAGTTAGCTACAGTCCAAAGTCATATCGCTTTGGTTAATAGGATGTAATAGGAATATTGAATTTATTCTATGTCAAATAACATTATAGCTTTTCGCTCTAGAAGATGGAATGTCTAATGTTTTTTTTTCGTGGAGAATTAATTGGATTATTCTGAATGAAACCAATGGACTGAAAAAAGAAGAAGTGTATACAAACTGAGTGATGAATGTGTTGTTTAAGAAAGGGCAATAGGTGTTTTGTTTTGTGTTGTGTGTGTTTTTTTTTTTTTTTTTTTTGGTGAGAAACAGTAAAATATGGAAATGAAAAAAGGAAATAATGTATTTTCTTTCAATCTTGGTTTGTAGCAATATTGTGCTCTTAGAATGTGTTCTGTTTGAATGATGCCAAGGGCAATGCTAACAAAATAATCTAAAATACCACAAGCATATAAACTACTTCAAATTGTCAATACAAACTCTAATACCATATTACAACCAAACCACCACAAAACGGGCACAAAACTCGTGCAACGCACGTAGCATCGTACCTAGTTTGGTGAAAGAGAAAGCATCATCAATTTTGATGTGTGGGGAGGGTATTTTCAACATTGCTCCTAAAAAACATGAAGAATAATATTTGATGAATGGATTTAGAGATGCTCATCTTATAGTATAATACGAAACTAAAAGCTAAAAAATTATCCACATAAGCTTTCTAAAATTTCTCGATTCATCCACAATTACGAGCTTTTAATAACTCAATATTCCATCACAGTCAAAATATACTTTACACCTGAGTTCTAGATATCAACTTATGGTATTTTACGAAGGGAATGGCTACAATCTACACATATTAAAAATGTGTACCATAAGCACCCATCTCATGGCCAATCGTAATATTTTTTAGTGTTTCATAACTTTTCAACAATATAATTTATAACATTTTCTATGATTTTCTAACATTTTTTGTGTTTTGTAACTTTTTCATAAAATCATAAGAGGTAATCAATTAGTAACATTTTAAGGGGTGCATATATATATATATATATATATATATATATATATATATATATATATATATATATATATATATATATATATATTAGGAATTCTAAGGATGTATTATTATTATTTTTTTGTAACTGGCGTACTTATTTAATACTCCCTCTGTCTGGATTTGTTTTTTCCTCGTTCTATTGAAATCGGATAAAAAATTAGTGATCATCTTTTAATTGGTGAGTAATTATATGTCCAATTTGAATCTTATTTGATAGATTTTGATTAGTTCTATAAGACAATTTTTTTAAAATTACATAAAACATTATAAATTATAATCCTAGATATAATCATTTAACAAGTGGCACGAACTCTTAAAATGGATGAACAGATCCGGACGAAGAAACTATTATTAACCCATTTTCCTTGAATCATTCGTTGTACTCATGACATATTGAATTTGAGAAATTCTCAGTTATCCATTCCACTAACTCAAAAGGCCAAAAAACCAACTTATTACGGTTTTCAAGGCAGGTCATTCTCTCACAACACCTCAAATAATAAAAAACTTTGAAAAGTTTTTTTTTTTAAAAAAAAAACTATTAGTGGAACACCCCTCCATGAAATATACAATTTGAGTCACTATTATAATTGGAAGCACGTTGAGAACTTCACAAATAATTCACATGAACATCTCTAAAAGTTATTAAATGACTCAAATTGGAAGCACGTTGGATGTTTTATAAATAAGAGGGGGTGGATGATGGAAAAGCTATTAAATGACTCTTTTGCCCTTGAGTTGTCCCAAACTTGATTATGCATTAAATTAATTATAATTACAAAACTTAATCTATTTAATTAATTTTGGACTATTTCAAGCTATATTAATTTTTGTCATTGAAAATTTAATTTTTTGTATTAGTTTTATTTTAATTTTTTTAAATATGTACATTGATTGGTTGGTTGTCATCCAAATTTTTTTTAATTGTCTTTTTTTACTTGTTGTTATCCAAATTTATTTTTAGAATTGTTAGTATCCAAATAATTTTTTTCATTATCCATTACCCCATATTTAATTAATTTTCCAAATTATCAATATATTTAATTAATTTTGAGCAATTTTAAGCTATAATAAAATAACTAATTAACCAATTAAATTTTTGTACCAAAAAAAAAAAGGCAATTCAATTTTTTAAGTATTTTGGGCCTTACCATTTATTTGTTTGGGCCTTACCATTTAATTCCACCCAAGTGGGCCAAGAATACTTTTCGGCCTTACCATGTTTCACTGTTAAGCGGCCAATCGGCCGGCCAACCGGAATACATGAAGAAAAAATTAGTTGTACTCTGTTTCGTTCATCTGTTTCGTTGTCTGTACAAAATCCTTTTTTTTTTAAATCTTGCCGGGATGGAGATTGGAGGAGGGGGAAAAAGAGGGGTGAAATGTTAAAAAAAACTCCTCTTCTACACCGGGATAATTTTTGGGGAGAGTGAATGCAGCCCAAAAATTATCTGAGGAAAGCACCTCGGAGGGGGAATGCTAAGAGGGGGTGAAAGTTCATCAAGGAAGGAGATTGGAGTTTATCAAGGAAGGAAGGGGATACAGGTGGGGGCCCTCCTCTTAAGAGCGGGTGAAAAATTATAAGGGACAGATATCCCCCATCTAAACATAGCCTTGGGTTAATTGATTTGTCTCGGCGGGGTTTACATCTCAAAGTCTCAGGGTTGAATTTATCTTCGGGGCTACTTTACCTCACCGAAAAGCGTGACAAGGATCGTGGGATGTGCTTGAAAGATTAGTTGGGTTATTTGGCAAGTATTTTCGTAATCAAAAGTGGGGTATAAATGGTCATAAATTTTGGACAAAGGTTAAATTAGTTTTGATGTAGAGGATAACTTTTGGCTCCAGTTTTAACTTCCGGCAACCCAAGTTTGGCCAAGGTGATTATGAGAAAACAAGCATGCCTCCATGAATTCCCGTGTTTTATTTTCTTTTTTTGGCAAAACCAACATTTACTTCAGAGCTCTAGAATTAGTCGGCGTGCTCGTTAACTTGAATATCCGATTAAAAAATATTAATTTAAAAAAAAATTGGCTGCAAAAATACAAACGAACACCGGAGTTGAGTGAAGCTAAATTATCTTATCGAGGGGCTAGGGCGTTAAATCTGTTGCCTAATGGTACTTCCGAATTGAAATTCCCCCCTCACCCACAAAAAGGTGATAGGATTTCCAGAGAATAATGCGTTGATCACTTGGTTCTGTTACGCAAAATAGTAGGGGACGGAAAAAGTTTCTCCAATAAAGTACATAAAAAATGAATGAATGATCCATAATTCCTAACAACATTTTCCTTGCGCTATTGGACGGTTGGCCACCAGTGACACAGTGCAACCTTTTTTTAGCGGGGTCCATCATATCTACATGGAGTGGAGGGAGGTGACTTTGCAACAGCAAAATTGTGAACTACCATAAGATTGAACTCTCTCTCTCTCTATATATCACTCTCTCTCTCACACACACACACTAGAATCCTAGCAATGGAGCTTCGTTCCTTGCCCAATAGCATAAGAGGCATACCCTCCGCTCTTACCCAAATTGGTATGAAAGAGAAACCGTTTGTGATTAGTCAAGTGATCAAGATTCCCAATTTTCAGCGGTACCCAAATGCCACAAACCTCAAATTCTTTGGTGTCAGAGCTCAAGCTTCAGGTACCACAATGTCCTGTATTTTCCCCCTTTCTGCAAAGCATGGATTTCATTGAAAAGTCTTCATATTTGGTTGATTTGAAACCCAATTGACATTTTTCTGTTTTTCTTTCTTTCTTTGTATAGTATGCGAATTATTGTGATTTAGAGTCCAAGAAAATGTTTCAGTATCTTTCTGGAGTCCCAGTTTGGTTTTTGAAATTATGAATTTGGGAGATTTGTGGAAAGGAATTAGAAGTCAAATGAATACAATGCAACTATCCACGTGGCTAGACCTTCATAATCCAGTCCATTCACGCGAGCTCTTGATTGTTCACAAATGATGCTGGCAGAGGAAATATGAATTATACTGCCTGCAAAGGCCTAAGAGATTATTGTTTGCTATTGGAGAAACAGTTTTAGATTATGTGCAAGATTGTCTCCTGCAGTGTTCATGTTTCCCTCTGTTGCCAATTACTTCATGGAATGATCTATAACGATTTTCCACGCCTGTCTAGGCTTCATTGTCTAGTTTCCTATGCCCAAAACTTTTTGGGGTCTTTCTTAAGTGATTATTCAAATATTATGGTGCATAACATTCTCAAAGATACATTTGTATGAGTAATGAATTGGAAAGTCCAAAAGTTTCATCGCTTGGCTAAGAATTATATACTACTTATGTTCTGATATGTAATGCATGTCTACGACTGCATGTTAGGCTCTAGAGTTGTTGAAGCAATTCCAAAGAATGCCAATTCAAAAGATGACAATCTTGTATTTGTTGCTGGTGCTACTGGAAAAGTTGGGTCACGGATCGTAAGGTTACATTCCATACTTACTAACTTTACTAATATAGTGAATCTATAGAATTGCTTGCAGTTTTTTTATAAGTTTTTTGCTAAGGAGTCATTTCACAGGGAGCTTTTGAAACTGGGTTTCAAAGTTAGAGCTGGCGTCCGAAGTGCCCAGAGGGCTGAATCTCTCTTGCAAGTAAGGAGTTTGGCTTATGGTAAGGTGCTTTTTCACTTCGATGTTAAACTAGATTGTATGTTTATCTGCAGAGTGTTCAGCAGATGAAGCTCCGTGATGAGGTTGGAATTGAAGGAACTAAACGTAAGAACGTAAAGCTTGAAAAGCATATTTCTTCCCATTTTTTTACCGTAACTTTTATCTTTGTGACAAAAATGAAACTATTTGGATAACCAAATACAGTGTGTTGAGATTCACTCAGATAGCAAATAACAGGATTTCTTTTTGTCTTTAGCCCAGCTATAGAGAAGCTTGAAATTGTAGAGTGCGATTTGGAGAAGGATCTGATTGTACCAGCATTAGGCAATGCTTCAGTCGTTATATGTTGCATTGGTGCTAGTGAGAAGGAGGTTTTTGATATCACTGGACCATACCGGATTGACTACCTGGCTACGAAAAATCTTGTTGATGCAGGTAACGAACACTTGGAATTTGAGATATTTAAAAGTTACATCAGATAGATAGAAGCTGCAAACCATATGATTTCTAGAAGTATCAGTTATCTTTTTTCTTCATTAGTCAGTTCCAAGAAGTTTAAGGATTGTAGCTAGGCCGCTAATGGTTACTCTAATCAGCTCCCTAACATCTATGAGGTAGGGAACCAGTAGCTTAAATAAGCCATGATAGATGTATGAAGCACCACCTCATGTCGTTATAGGACAGTTTGGCTCATGCTTGTATCGAATCCAACATGAATTCAGGCTTTTATCTATCAAGTACTTATCCTCATAATAATCGGAGTCATCACCATCATCTCTTCATTACCTTCTGCAAATCTGGGTATATTCAGCCTTCGTAACTTCTTTTTTTAGAGGAGACAGAAATGGCATGAACTGCCGTTCAAAAAAGAAAAAAAGAGAGAGAGAGATGAATTGTTGAATGACTCTACAGGTTGACATTTCCTTAATTTTGAATGAAGCAAAAGTTGTTCCGGTTAGATCCACCATGCCAGAAATTCAGTAATTCTTTTCAACTGTGCAGCAACTGTCGCAAAAGTTAATCACTTTGTTTTGCTTACATCTCTGGGAACAAACAAAGTTGGATTTCCTGCTGCACTTTTGAAGTAAGTAATGATTCTTTTGATTTGCAATTTTCTATTTGACACCACAAATAACTTATTTTCTAATGATAAAAGTCTCCCGTCCTTTGCTTCTGCTGCTAAAGTTTGTTTTGGGGAGTCCTGATTTGGAAAAGGAAGGCAGAAGAAGCACTCCTAGCCAGTGGTCTCCCTTACACTGTGAGTCTCATTATTTTGCAGCAGACAAAATACCAAATGCTGGGTTTCGGATGATTTCACCTAAAGTAAGGTCTTTCTTTTTGTCATGTTATTCTGCAGATAGTGAGGCCTGGTGGCATGGAGCGACCTACTGATGCTTACAAGGAAACTCATAACATCAGTCTTTCAAAGGAAGACACCTTGTTTGGTGGTCAAGTGTCAAACCTTCAGGTTCTTCCTGTGCATTTTTTTTTTCCTGAGTATGTCAAGCCTTCTCTTCAGAAGCATGGTTATTTGATGCCCAATTTATTTCACTAAAATTGCAATCACTGTCCTCTTATGGGCCTTAAAATATAAGGGAAGCAAAGGTATGATTAAAATGAACTAATAAACAAGTTGAAATGTAACTTCAGCATCGGTCATATATTCTTGTTGATCTGTAAGGGGTTTGTATTGACGGCTATGTATGTTGTGATTGGTCGTAATTATCTGGTCTGTCCAAAACTCCAACCTGATTAGGTGAGTATCTGATTAGGTTGGATTTGTTACCATAATCAGGATGGGTTACAATATATTCGATGGGTGACTCGAATGTCAAAGCTGTATGTCAAGTTGATATCTGCATTTCAGGAAAAAAGAAAAAAAATTGGTATCTGCAATCTAGTTCGCCATTGTAATATTGAGAGAAATCAAAGCACGTCTTTTGTATCTTAAAATTTAAATAGAATTGGAACCTGGCCATCAGAAATAATCTTCGCGTGAATACATGCAGGTAGCTGAACTGATGGCATTTATGGCAAAGAACCCTAGCCTCTCGTATTGTAAGGTGATCGAAGTAATTGCAGAAACAACTGCACCATTGACTCCAATGGGGGAGCTACTTGAGAAGATACCGTCTCAACGTGTTGAGGTTGAAGTTAAACCGCAGAAGGTATTCAGCACAATTGAAGCTTTTGAAACATTTCAGAGCACAAAGTTTTGACTGTTGAGACATTTATTGAAGCTAATTGCATGCATAACTTACGAGAATCTCCTTTGAGATTTTATCAGGAACTGGATACTGCAGGTATGCCTCCGTCTGCAGTTACTAAGACTGTTGTATCCGAGCCTTCAAGCACTCCTGTTGAGAAAGAAGAACCCGTCATACTGAAAGCAAAGGCAAAAATGGCGCTTTCTCCATATATTATGTGAGCCATCTTACTATCTTAGTCTATGCTGTCTGGGGTATAAAAGTATGTCTGCTGACAACTTTTTTACGTCTGTTTATGCTTTCTTTTTTCTTGGCCTTTCCCTTTTCCAAAGCTATGAGGATTTGAAGCCACCCACATCTCCTACTCCAACTCCCAGCACTTCTGCTGGTGCGATTCAAGCAAACAAAGTGGAGCCCATTCCAGCAGCATTGGAGTCTCCTCCTTCTATGCAAACTAACGTTCTGGAACCCCCAATCACTGCAACTGAAAAGGAAATTGTCCCAACAGTAGTGAAGAAAGAAAGACCTTTGTCCCCGTATGCAAGGTTAGTTCATTTCCTTATGTCAGTGTCACAAGCCTTAACCTCTGCATGGGCGATTTGCTTGTCTTCTGTTTTCAATGCTTGGTGTTGACACCTGCTGCTATGAGTTCACTCAACTAGATATGTGAACTCCAATTTGGCGGACTTCTGCATAGAAATCACTAAAATCAACTGATAAAACCAGAGATGTGACTCATTCGTGAACTATTCAATCCATTAGTTGGATCAAGTTTTTAGCAGACAGACAGCTGCAAGAAATTAACAGTTATTCCTGTCCATGTAAATGTTTAGGCTCTTCTGTATCTGCAGTTAATAGACTCTCCTATGTTGTCATTACTGTTAAGTTACCGACTCTCCCAAAAGCTTAAGCTATTAAGAAATGGGTCCAATAATGTATATCAAGTGATCTACCACCCTCCCTCATTTGCATCTCCACGTGCACTTGCAACTCCGTCTTGCACGTGGAGATGCAAATTTTTAGAGATAGACAGAACAGAATACAAATGGATGAAACAGAATGCAAACCGAGAACAAATGTATACAGAGAGACTTGAACCTAAGACCTCTTGCAACCAGAACTCTGATACCATGTTATGTTATTGACTCTCCCAAAAGCTTAAGCTATTACGAAATGGGCCCAACAATGTATATCAAACTATCTAACAGTTACCACAGTCATCATCCTTGTAATGATGAGAGCAGATATCATTGACATGAAATCCACTGGAGTAATAGCTGCAGACTATCAAAACCTCTTTCTGCTCAAACACTGAATGTCAATTCCTTCTGCATTTCTACAAAATAAATTGAGTTAAGTTCCCTTAACATCTGATTACTTGATGTTGGCAGTTATGAGGATTTCAAGCCCCCAAGCTCTCCAAGCCCAACCCCAAGTGGTCCCGTAGAGAGAACTTTAAGTGCTTCAACCCCAGCTGAAGTTGTGGCAAATATTAGCAGTGGTAATGATGTTGTAAAGATCTCAAACAATGGTCCTGTGGAGGGAGGTCCTCCTCCCCAAGGTTTTACTTCTCATCAGTCACCATACTACGTGTGAGTTCATTATGACGGCTCTCTGTTTTTACAACACGCTCTTCAGTTTTTCTGTTGATTATCAGGTGTATACTTCATGTAGTTCTTTGTATTTGAGAAATCAATAAAATTCTTAGTTGCTGGACTCTACACCGCTGCTGCTATAGCCATTGCAATGATTACGATCAAATGATAGAGTTTCAATTGAGAAGACCTTTTGCTGATTTTTAACCAGTTGTGTATACTTCTTTAATCTTACGAATTTTATTAGCTGTACATAGTTTACACCTAGATTCAACAAAAGAAAAACCGTAATGTAGGATGGAGCTTCAATAGCCACTGTTTTTTAGCTTTGAATAGCTAATGTAGACCACCGTCCTTTATATCTCAATTACCATTTCAAAGCAAATGAAAATGTGAACATGGTTTCTTCCACAAATTGTACTAGTCAATAATATTAAATCTACTATGTTCACCCCAACAATCTGTTTTTGGCCATAAAGCTTGAAAGCTGATATCTGAATTGTTAGGCATAGAACTCCCTGTGCACATTGCCAGAAAGCTAGTATTGCTACTTCATCCTACTTGGGCATAATCTATGGCAGATCATATATGTGACTCTTCTAATCCTCTACCCCGTCATTGTTTTGTTTGTGATGTTCTCACCATTTCATTTTTGTAATGCCCTCTATGGTTTTTTGCTAAAAGATTGTAATTGCATTTTGTGCATTGAGTTGTCAAAATTTTCTTTGTTTCCTTTCTGCATTGTAACTTCTTTGTTTCGCTAATCGTTCGTAATGTTCATCCGTTCACTTACTGCTTGATAAAATACAAGAACATTCTTAAAGTCAGTTTGATACTTTTTCTCATCACATTTCATAACTTCCTTGTGCTGTTTTGCGCTTCAATGTTCGCAGATACGATGACTTAAGGCCTCCTACATCACCATCTCCTAATGCACCATCTGGGTCAATCCTGCCACCATTGTCCGTGTTGGTGAACAACATTCCTCAAGCTCTCCCTGCAGATAACCCACTGGATGAACAGTGTCACGCTGTAACAAAACCGAGGCCACTTTCACCTTTTACCATGTGAGTCATTTGTAAAAGTTGATTTCCGTTCCTCTTTCCCCTACCTGTCATTTTGTAAAGAAGTGTAGTTACCATACTCTACATGAATGAGGTGTTCCAATGACGGCTTTGAGAAGAATTTTTTGAGAAATATTTTTGAGATGGTGTTTGGATGAGTTTTTAGAAAAAAGTAATAATTAGAGAGAGAGAGATAGAGAGAGAGAAATGAGAATAATAATTGAAGAGAGGGATATGAGTAGAGAGAGAAATGTGATTAATGATTGGAGAAATAAGAAATGGGAAAAGAATCTTTTTGGAAAATTTTTAGGAAATGTGAAGTGAACACAGTTGGATCTTGGAATTGCTGAGAGAACAGTGTTTGAATCCCTTGCCTTTCAAGAATCTAACATCCAAATACAACTCAACAAGGAAGATTGTAAGTACATATAGCCTCTGGAAATGAACCCGGGTTCATTTACGCAGATTCATTTTTTGTTGTGTATACTTGTGATGAACAGGTATGAAGACTTAAAGCCTCCAACTTCTACAAGTCCAACGCCAAGGAAATTATAGAAAAAGTTACTGCCAACCAATTTCTTGTTCAAATTTCCTTGAGGACTTGCTCATTGAAGGATATCAAAAATATTGTGACCTGCACAGATTGTTTACGTATTTATTCATTCGTAAGAGGCAAACAATTGAAATTGCAGGAGTGGTTTTTGGATTCTTGACTTGCTTTCAGGAGTGGTTTTTGGTATTTTTGGTACCTTATCATCTCTTTATAGTTTCTTGATGTTATTTTAATTATGTTGAAATGCAATAGAATTGACTGTGTAAACCAATAACACTATGATTTTGAAGAATAATATCATCTCTCCCTCTCTCTCTCTCTCTCTCTCTTTCTCCTTGCGCGTGTGGTGTGTTAGTTAATTTGCTCTCCTTAAGCAATGGCATCATAGATTGTGTAATTTATGTGTGGGGTTCTTTCTTACATTTATTTGTCCTTCAAAGAGTGTAAAAGACATATGTTGATGAACAGCAAGTCAGCAATGCTTGGTACTCAGTAAAGGTACCCTGAAAATTGGTACACTTTCGGGGTACTTAGCATTTCCGGCTAACGAATGGGTGCATACAAATGAATAAAAAGTATTTATCTGACGGAACTTCAGTAAAAACGCTCAATTAATCAATTAAGTCTCTCAACCCCCCTCTCTTTTGTTTCTATATTTTCAACAACAGCTTATGGTGTCATTTTTCTAACAAGAAATTGAAAGCAATGAGGAGAAAACATAGAGAGATATGTTTGCCGGAATTGGGGATTCTGTACTACACACTAGCGGAGCAGGGTCCACCCTGCGCCAATTCCTATTTTGGAGTATATTTTGCATTTTTTTTATCCTGAATTATACCGTGCGATAATGGTATTGCGTTCGCCGAGTGATATGATAACAACAATACTCGAGATTAAATTTTTTTTATTTATCAAAACCATTGCATTAAAACTCAAACAAAACCATTCCATTAAAACTCGAATGACTGGAGTTAAGTCTTTAAATAATCATCGTACAAAGATTTCTTTAATAATCCAGTCCGCTCCAACTTCGATTTCGAGCTCTCCACCAAGAAAAAACCATCACTTAATGCTATCATTTAATTAGTTTGCTAATTATGCACTTAATATGAACTGAAATGGATGGCATTATGTTACCAACCCCTTCAGTAAAACAACCAACTCTGTTCACACTAATTTCCTCATTTATTCACACTTGATACTATGTGCTCACACAGGTTACAAAAACCACCCCCAACACTTGGTTCAGGCATTATAAATAGAAAAGGAACCCCAGCATTTCACCTCCAAAAACCATTCTTGAGTCCTCGTTTACAAACAAATTTTCAAAAACTAAAGTCATATTTTGTTGTTCTAAAAAAAATTATGGAGCAGAAGATGAATAGCTCAATGTTGGTTCTAGGGTTAGTTGTTTTGGCACTGGTTGCAAGCCCCGTGAACTCAATCTCGTGCGAAGACGCTATAGCACAGTTGTCTCCTTGTCTATTGTACTTGGTTGGCAACGGCGACGAAACTGTGCCTGCGCAGTGTTGTTCTGGGGCTCAAGCCTTGAACAAAATAGTCAATTCTCAAAGTGACAGACAAACTGTTTGCGAGTGTTTTAAACAAGCCGCTCCTAAAATCGGGGCGAAGGTTGATAGAATTCAACAAGTAGTCAAAACTTGCCAAATTAACATTGGCATACCCGTTGATTTTAACATGGATTGCTCCAAGTATGTAACATTTCCTCTTACGATTTACTTACTCTATAATTGAGTTTTCCCTCCTAAAGTTCTAATGTTTTTCTTTTCAATCTTAATGCAGAATTCAGTGATGAGCAACGATGGCAACTCAAAAGCCGGGCAAAAGTTAATTAGCAAGCGGGAAATAGAGATTATGCTTTTATTGCTATCGTTTAGTCCAATTTGCTTCTTGTATTTGGACAATTATCATATGAATAAAAGTTCTAACCAAACCAAACCAAACCAAGCATTATGTCTCAATCATATGAATAAAAGTTCTCTTTCTATAAAATCATGAGATCCCCGTTTCTCTTTCTGGTTTTCTACAAATATTAGACAGCCTTTTTGGCCTCTTTTAAGCCACACATTGGAGTGGTGCTTACGCATTTTTGTCTTTAACCCATTCAACGTGAGATGGGAAAAAATGTGTGGGGTGGTGCCCGAGGGTTAACGAATAATTTCATTTCTTTCATGGGACCGACCCTAACATTTCGGGAGCCTAAGCGAAAATAAAAATGAACAAAATACGAACTATATAAACCTCATTTTTTAAATCATATACAAGTATTCATCAATAAGAAAACTTTCCAAACAATAATGAAACTACTCCTACTACAAGATTTCAAAAGCATCGCTTAGATATCACTAATCCCCCACCTTGAAAAAGATAACAAAATGTTACTAGATTTTAAAACCAAAACTCAAAAAAGATAACAAGACTTCACAAGAAGTGTCACAATGGTATTGTTTAGGGTATCGTTAAAGTATTGCTGAAGTGTGTAAAAAAAGTACAAATTAATGGAGTTACATGCTGGATGGGATTTCCTTCTCACTCTTCCCACCCTCTCTCCCTTGCTTTAAGCTTTGTGTCAAACCATTCCCCCCCTTCTCCCTCTCCCTCTCCCTCTCCCTCTCTCTCACTTTAAGCGATGGACCTTATTTAGGAAGGAGTTGCTAAGGTCATCCGTAGTGGTGGAGTTAAATGCACAAATTAGTCAGTAGTTAGGGCAGTTAGTTAATATTTTCTGTTTTTGTGTGCATAGTAGTGTAGTTAAAGAGTAGTTAAAGTGTGTAAGAGGAGGAAATGTATTAAATCAGAGGTTACAATTGATTACCCAGGTAACTCCCCAAGAGAGGAGAGAGAGAGAGAGAGAGAGAGGGAGAGCTGGTGTCAGGTGGGTCAGACGGAAGAAGAGATAATGCAAAAAGGAAGAAAAGCTGGGGCATATTTGTGTACTTTTTATGTATATATCTATATATCTATATATACAAATATATTTGTTTCTTTTTTTATATTTTGACAACACTTTAACAACACCACTACAATAGACATTAACTTAACAACACATTTTGTCATAACACATAATTGGATTCCACTTTTTACACTTTGTGTCATATAACTATACAAATTTAATTCCACCACTACGGATAGCCTAACAACTGCAAACTTACTTTTGCATTTATCTCCATAATGGGAGATGCCCTTTGAAGTTAGAAGTACTACTGCAACCCTTCCAAACACCACCCGTTCGATTCGATCTCATCTCATCCAATATTAATTGTGGCTTGCCTTTTTTGCCCCTTGGAGGAAACATTGTACCTGATATATTGATGCAATTGATGGATTATTGATGGCTGCGGGGTGAAAAGTGAAATATTGATAGTTGAGGCGGTTAATTTGCAATAAAGATTCCCGTAGGAAAGATAGGACTTTTTGTCGCTGGTTTAGGGTTTTGTCTGCGGAAGAAGACGACGGTCAGAACTTAACTACTGTCAACAAATGGACGGAGACGGCCAAAGCCTGACGGAATCGCAGACAACATTTTCCGTCGAACCGTCTACGGCGTTAGCATACCTCGATCCTCATTACTGGTAACCAATACGCCCTTTTTTCTTCAGTAATCGTTGTAACCTTCCATTTGGTTAGTGGGAAAAGGCAGGAAAAAGGAAATGAAAGAACTTGAAGTGAAAGGCCTCAGTTTTTTCGTAAATTTCTTGGTGTTGGCGATAAGTAAATAGCTTCTAGCTTTATAATTTGTGCTTATTCTTGTCATGTTTCAGGGATCAGAGGTTCGCTCATGAGGAGCATTACGAATGGTTCAAAGATTATTCGCATTTTCGTCATCTCATTCAACAGCACGTTAAACCCGTTTCCTCTGTATAATTCTTCTCTCTTTCTCTATCTCTTTCCATATATAAAAATTGGCTACTGGACGCTCGGGCACACTCAATTTGGTAACGAAGGAGGATAATTTCATATTGAGATTAATTTGTAATGAAATCTGGCACGTAGAAGTAAAAAAGAGGGAGAAGAAAATCAGAGTTTTGGCAGTTTTTTTTTTTGTTGTTCTTGGCAGTTTCTTTAGGTAGTTAAAAGGGTAATTTTAGGTTATTGAAGTGCGAGCAAGCCTTAAAACTGACATTCACTGATAAACGTACTGATCAAATCTCACAATTTCAAGAGAGAATTGAGCCCAAAATGGTGCTCAAACACTTGTATTAAGCTTAAGGAAGAATTTCCCAGTACAATTTGTAGAGAACAGAAAGAGAGAGAGAGAGGAGAGATAGAAAAGAGAAACAAGAAACAAAATAGATTCAATCCCCCTTTTCTTGTCCTAACTCCTTTTATACTCTAGATCTACTTCCTCTCTCCTCTAACTGCTTTCCCCCCTCCAAAAGAAAAGAAATACTGAAAAATGAAAAAGAAACTAAAAATGCAGTTAAGCCCCTAATAACGTAGCAAATATCAATTAACTTATAAATAGTTGTGGGTGTATCAATCCCACGCGCTTGAAATCGGCCTTGTCCTCAAATTTTGGAATGTGGGAAATTGTTTTGAAGCTTGTGAAGAGGTTCCCATGTAGCATCCTCAAGCGCGATGTTTTGACCACTTGCACCAAAACCATAGTCATTGGCTTGTTGTTTTCTTGATCATCTTCACCGCCCAAGATGGCCAAAAGGGCCACATCAAAATTATCGAAGAGGGAGTTGGTATTGGTAGGATGGTTGAGGCATCCGGAAGAGTACCATCTTTGTTTTAAGCTGCGACACATGGAATCTTGAGTGGATCTTTGATTGAGGGGGTAGGGCTAACTTGTAGGCCACAGGGCCCACCTTTTGAATCACTTGGTAAGGCCCATAGAATTTAGGAGCCAGCTTGGCATTGCCCCTTTGAGCTCTTGATTGTTGTCAGCGTAAGTTTGGAGTTTGAGATAAACCCATTGTCCAACTTCAAATGATCTTTCACTCTATCTTTGGTTCCAATTTGTTTCATTCTATTCTTAGATTTTTGCAGATGGGTTTTGAGAACATGCATCATGGTTTGTCGATCTTGGAGAGTGGTGTTTGTTGCTTCTATTGGTGTAGAACCAGAGACATAGTCCTTCCAACTAGGAGGGGCTTGTCCATACATGGCTTCATAGGGTGTCACCCCAATGGAAGAGTGATAGGAAGTTATGTACCACCATTCAGCTAAAGGTAGCCACCTAACCCAATGCTTGGGTCTATCCCCTGCCATACATCTTAAATAGTTTTCTAGGCATCGGTTAATGACCTCAGTTTGGCCATCGGTTTGAGGATGGTAAGAAGAGCTGAGACAAAGAGTGGTGCCTTGTAATTGAAAAGAGTGTTGTCCAAAAGCACTAGTAAAGATAGGGTCTCGATCAGATATGATAGTAGTAGGCATGCCATGGAGCTTATAGATGTTGTCTAGGAATGCTTGTGCAACTTCACTAGCAGTATAGGGGTGTGACAAAGGGATGAAATGGGCCGCTTTAGTTAATCTATCAACAACCACTAAGATTACTGTTTTTCCATAGGAGTTTGGCAAACCTTCTATAAAGTCCATTGAGATGTCTGTCCAGATTCTTGTGGTTATAGGCAAAGGCTGTAGCAAGCCTGGGGATTTGACATTTTCTGACTTGTTTCTTTGGCATGTATCACATTGCTCCACAAATTTCTGTACCTCTCTATTCATGTGCTTCCAATAGAAGGCTTGTTTAAGCCTTTTGTAAGTTCTCTCCACCCCTGAATGGCCCCCTACTGGTATTTGTTGTGATGTTACGCTATGAGTTTACATCCTAAACTCTTGATTAGAGCCCACAACTAGTCTAGTTTTGTAATAGAGTAGACCATGGCTCCAGTGGTACTTCGGGTAATCTTGTGGGTTTTGTTGGATGTCAGTGATAAGCTGTTGAAGGGATGGATCATTAGCTTGACTTGACTTGAGCTCAGCAACCCAGCCACTGATGATCACTGACATGGCTTGTAGTTGGCCTTCTTGGTGGTTGTCCCGCTCTATTCTTGAGAGCGCATCCGCAGCTTTGTTCTGGACTCCTGTTTGTAGTGAATTTCATAATCAAATCCCAGAAGTTTGGTTACCCATTTCTGTTGCAACAAGGAAGTTAATCGTTGCTCCATGAGATACTTGAGTGTTAAATGATCTGTTTGCACCTTAAAGTGCACTCCCAGCAAATAGTGTTTTCACTTGTGTATGGCCATCACCATAGCTAACAACTCCTTCTCATAAGTTGAAAGACCCAAATTTTTGGGAGAGAGAGACTTACTATAGTAGGCTATCGGTCTGCCCTCTTGCATCAACACTGCTCCCACACCCTTGCCTGAGGCATCACACTCAACTGTAAAGGTTTTAGAATAATCTGGCAAGGCCAAGACTGGTGTGGTGGTCATGGCTGACTTTAGTTGTTCAAAAGCTGTTTCCGCCTCTTCATTCCACTTGAATGCATCCTTCTTTAATAGGTCAGTCAGTGGCTTGCTGATTTTGCCAAAGTCTTTCACGAATCTTCTGTAATATCCAGTCAGCCCTAAAAATCCCCTTAATGCTTTCAGGTTCTGCGGTCTTGGCCAAGTTCTCATGCTGTCAATCTTCTCCCTATCCGCGGATACCCCTTCTTCACTGATCATATGCCCCAAGTACTCCACCTCTTTTTTCCCAAAAGCACACTTAGATAATTTTGCGTAAAGTTGGTGTTCTTCCAGTGTCTGGAAGGCGGTTTCCAGATGTTTTAAGTGATCTTCCCAAGTTTGGCTGTAGACTAGGATGTCATCAAAGAAGACTAGGATGAATTTTCTGAGGTATGGTTTGAATATAGTGTTCATGAGGCTTTGAAAGGTGGAGGGGGCATTTGTCAAGCCAAATGGCATGACGAGGAACTCGTAATGCCCTTCGTGGGTCCTAAAAGCAGTCTTTTCAATATCATTGGGGTGCATCCTTAACTGATGGTACCCAGACTTAAGGTCCAATTTGTTAAAGTACCTTGCACCTTGCAATTCATCCAATAACTCATCTATAATTGGTATTGGAAATTTGTCCTTTACAGTGTCCTTGTTAAGAGCTCTGTAATCGATACACATTCTCCAGCTACCATCCTTCTTTTTGACCAGCAATACAGGAGAAGAATATGGGCTAGTGTTGGTTCTAATGACCCCAGTCTATGATGCACGGACACGGAAACGGACACGGACACAGACACGGACACGGACACGGCAATCCTAAAAAAATGGGGACACGGACACGGCGGGGGACACGCCACGTGTATATTTATTTATATATTTATTTACACACACACATATATATATATAATATATTTTGAAACTTTTAGGGGTTAAATTGAATTTTTTTTTAAACCTTAAGGGGTAAAATTGAAATTTTTTAAACTTTCAAGGGTAAAATTGAATTTTTTTAAACTTTTAGGGGTCAATTTGAAATTTTTTAAAATTTTCGGGGGTAAAATTGAATTTTTTTTAAACTTTCAGGGGTAAAATTGAATTTTTTAAAAACTTTTAGGGGTAAATTTATAATTACTCAAAAAATTAGGGTAAAAACTATAATTTAGCCTATATATACCTCTCATCTTCCTCCTCATTAGCTGACTAATCCATTTCAAACCCTAAAATATCAGATCTGCAGCAGCAGCAGCACCAGCAACAGGTCTCGTCTGTACTCTCTCTCTCTTCACTCTCTCTCTTTCTCTCACCGTGTCCCCATACAAAAAAGTACTACAGCTGTGTCCCATGCCACGTGGCGTGTCGGGACACGTGTCCCGCCGTGTCCCCGTGTCGGGACACTGCGATACGGGGTGCCGGAGAGGTGTCGGTGCTTCATAGACCCCAGTACTCAGCAATTCTGTGACAATCTTTTCTATTTCAGATTTCTGGATGTGAGGGTATCGATATGGTCTTAAGTTGGTGGGTTGGGTGTTAGGTTTGAGTGTGATTTTGTGGTCATGAGTTCTAGTTGGGGGCAGGCCTTTAGGTTCATTAAAGATGGCAGCATACTGGTGTAGGAGATGGGTGATGTCAGGGTGTACCTGTAGCTTCCTCTCCTTCTGTACTATTGGTTGAGAAGCTCCTTGCATACTGTTGAACTGTGCTATAAATCCCATTGATTTCTTTTGAAGTAAAACTTGCATTTGCTGAGAGCTAACCTGTAGTACTTCCGAAGCATTTCCCCCTCTTAGGACATGTTTCTTTCTTTGGTATTGAAATTCCATCCTCAACTCTTTGAAATCCCATAGCACTGGACCCAGAGTTGTTAACCATTGTACTCCCAGAACCATATCGCAACCCCCTAAGGGTAGGAGTCTGACTTCACTGTGGAATTCTGTCCCCTACATCTGCCATGTAAAGTTGGAGATGACAACACTACTAAACAACCTTGTTCCATCAGCTACCACCACTGCTAGTGGGCTGGTGGCTTGGAGGTGTTGCCCACTCCTTTTGGCTACAGTAGGGTCTAGAAAATTGTGGGTGCTCCCCGAATCAATCAAGATTGTAATGGGGCACTTTTTAACTTTTCCTTTAATCCTCATGGTTCTATATGATGGAATTCCCGAGAGAGCATGGACTGATATATGGACGTCTTCTTCTATTCCATTTTCCACGTCCTCTTCCTCAACTATTTCAGCTTCCTCCTCTTCTAATTCTTCAGCTTCGAGCATGAACAATTGCTTCTTCTTACATACGTGTCCCCTAAAATACTTCTCATCACACGCAAAGCAAAGTCCCTTCTGTCTTTTTTCATCTAAACCTTTGGTGGTTAATTTGAGTATAGGTGGGGAGGGGTCACTGAGTTTCGGGTAGTGTGTAGGGGGTGTATGGTAAGAGGTTTTCATGGATGGTGGTGGAGTGGAAAAAGCCTTTTGGCTGAGGGTGTTATACGAGGTGGCGCTTGGTGGGTTGGTAGTGCCGTAAAAGCTTTTAGGAGAGTTATGGATTGATGGTTTGGTTTTTTTGATTGCTTCTATGGTTTCCTCTTGTAGTCGAGCTAAGCCCATGGTTTGGGCTATGGTGGTTGGACGAAACATTTGCACCCCAGCCTTAATCTCCTCTTTTAACCCACTTATGTAACAGCTTACAAAAAATGCTTCACTCAATCCTTCAGTCCTGTTGGCTATCTCTTCAAACTTTTCCTGGTAACTCCTAACAGTGGCGAGTTGCTTGAGTTTGGTCAGTTGCCCCACAACGTCATCATATACTGTCTCGTTAAACCTTTCAATTACTGCAGTGCGAAATTCAGCCCAAGTACGCAGCGTATGAGACTTTTCAAACCATCTGTACCAACTAATGGCCTTATCTTCAAGATGTATAGCAGCCAGTCACAGTTTTTAGTGCTCATCAACAACATTGATTTCAAAAAATTTCTCACAACGGTAGAGCCACCCTTCAGGATCATCTCCTCCAAATTTTGGGAAATCAATTCTACTAAAACGATTATTATTCCCAATTCCCCCATATCCACCCCAAATCGACTGTCCTGTACTATTATGATGTGAATTAGGTGTCGAGGAGGAGGAGCTATTGGATACCTGAGCAGAGAGTTGATCGTACTTCAGTGCCAAGGCCGCAATCAGATTTTTTTACTTCGTTTACTACCTCTGTTTGCCGATTTAAGGATTCGGTGTGCTGGGTCATCGTCAACGCCTGTACATCTGAGTTGTTCTTCAGCAACTGTATTGCTTCTTCGATACGCTTAATATCATGGGATCTGGTTCCTTCTGCCATATCTGTGGTGGTCGAAAAAACTGCCGAAGATCGACGGCTCTGATACCACTGATAAACGTACTGATCAAATCTCACAATTTCAAGAGAGAATTGAGCCCAAAATGGTGCTCAAACACTTGTATTAAGCTTAAGGAAGAATTTCCCAGTACAATTTGTAGAGAACAGAAAGAGAGATAGAGAGGAGAGATAGAAAAGAGAAAAAAGAAACGAAATAGATTCAATCCCCCCATTTTCTTGCTGTCCTAACTCCTTTTATACTCTAGATCTACTTCCTCTCTCCTCTAACTGCTTTCCCCCCTCCAAAAGAAAAGAAATACTGAAAATGAAAAAGAAACTAAAAATGCAGTTAAGCCCCTAATAACGTAGCAAATATCAATTAACTTATAAATAGTTGTGGGTGTATCATTCACACCAAAAGAAGTCTCGTCTTTGTAATCGTAATAGGCGTTCCCTTTGTGATAGTAGGACGTTCATGCGCATTTTAGAGAATTAATTTTCTTTATTAGCGCTAGGCTAAAAGGGCATTTTAAACATGGATAGTGCAGGTATTGGAGGTGGGGTGTGGAAACTCGCAGTTGTGTGAAGAACTGTACAAAGATGGAATTACAGACATAACGTGCATTGATTTGTCTGCAGTAGCTGTGGAGAAGATGCAGAAAAGGGTGCTATCCAAGGGGTACAAAGGTATGTAGCTTGTTTATGGGGAAGAAAAAACAGCACTACCTGTTTTCCTATATTGATACAGTTACGCTAAAACTACATTTGAGCTGCTGGTGGCTAATGGCTTAGTTTCAATCAAACTTGATGAAACAAATGAAAGCATAAGAATTCGATTATTCTTATGACTGAATTTTGAGGTGATGTATGATTGACAATAGGTAGATGTTTTCATTTTGAAGTTCAGTTTCAATTAGCCATGGCCCATTAACAGTATGATAGATCAATTAAGCCATTTGTATTTGTGAACATGTGATTCCTTGGCCACACTCGCCAGCTTAACAAGCTCTTTGGCTCGTCCCAGACCCTCTAAAACGTCTATAATTGGAAATCATGGGAAGATGTAGTGTCTGGTGCATTCTATCTGATATTCCGTAAGACAGAATATGTGGGTATCGTGTGTGGTTCATGAAGTTTTGAACTAGGAGATTGGGAAACAGATGTGTCACTTCTTTGTATTTGTGCAACGCAGAAGTCTTTGCTGGTCTTCTCACGTAAATGAGCTGAGTCAAGTTTTGTTTGGGAACAGCGATATCAATAGTTGACATTATTATGCTTTTGCATTTTTGTGGTACTAGCAACTAGTAACAAGTAAGGTTGTTTTAGTAGTTGTGGAAATTGTGTTTTTGGAACATGAGGAGGTGATATTTTGGTGAACAAATTTTATATGTTAGTACGAGAGGCTTGTTCACAGTTCCTTTTCTTCATTTTTTGGGGTTGGCTTTGTCACCAGAAATTAAAGTGCTGGAGGCTGATATGCTAGACCTTCCATTTAGCAAGGAGTGTTTTGATGTCGTTATCGAGAAAGGAACAATGGTAAGCTACTAAGTATTACAATTCCCATTTTATTTGTAGTGCTAAACTTAACTTCGCGTATTTCTATCATGCTTATTGCTAGTCTTTAATGAGATGAAGATGCATGTAATTTAAATTGAAGGATGTATTGTTCGTGGACAGTGGTGACCCCTGGAATCCAAACCCTGCAACAGTAAGCAAGGCAATGGCCATGCTTCGAGGTGTTCATAGGGTTCTTAAATCGGATGGCATTTTCATCTCAATCACTTTTGGCCAGGTAAAACACCATGAATTTTTAGGGGCCTTTCTTGTTCGTTGGTAGAAGTTTCTACTTCTGTATTTCCCTCAGTTGCAATGTTTGTGTCCCACAGCCACACTTCAGGCGCCCTTTATTTAATGCTTCAGAATTCACCTGGTCCATGGACTGGAATACTTTTGGGGACGGATTTCATTACTTCTTTTACGTCTTGAGAAAGGTTTGTCCTGTTCACTTAAAAAACTCAATGGTTGATGTTTGTATAGGCTATGGAATTAGTAAAAGAAGGTACTTGGCGGTAAATCCTACACTGTTCTCATCAGGGGTGGTCCCAAGGGGATGCAAGTGGGGTCCCAGGCCCCTGCACAATTCCAAGTATCCTCGTGTATTATATTAATTTTCAGGTTAATTAAGAAAAATTCTATGGATTGGCCCCTGCAAGTCTGTTGAGTGAAAAAAATTTCTTAAAATTTATATAAATGTGGGGTAAAAATTCCTAAAATTTTAAATTATCAACATTTTTTAAATTACAGGTAGTTCACACAATATCGTTTCTTCTTGGGACCTCGCAAGTAGCGATATGTACTTATAAAATACATATTTTGTTATGAATAAGGAAATGCATGTGATTCAGCCCCTGGTAGACACAAATCCTGCATCCACCACTAGTTCTCATAGCATTTGTCGGTATACCTCAACCTCTGAAATGGAGTCATCATTAATTATGCTGGTGTTACCAATTACTTGCCCCCCCAAAAAGAGAGAGAGAGAGAGAGAGAGAGAGAGAGAGAGAAGAAGAAGAAGAAGATTATGATGTCGTCTAATGAAGTCGTAATCTGTCTCTACATTTCCATTTGACTGTTATAAGTCCAAAGCTTCTACTTCAGATGAACTGCAACTGCCCCTATTGTTCACTCTTATGGTACTTTCTATTAATGGGGAAAAAAATTCCAGGGGCGGAGATCATCGGAGAGTAATGGACTTACGGAGAAGGTTGAGATGTCACCCGTTTCTCTTTTTCACGATGAACTAGATACGGAGGACTATATTTTCTTAACCAACCTTGGTGAAGGGGAAGACTAGTTGTAACTTTTTGCTTTGCTTTGGTTTTTTCGTTTCCCTGGTCTCTTACTTATTCTTTCTTTGTTTTTTTGGTAAACTGGTTTCTTACTTCTGTTCTGTTGTAATCCTGGTTTCGTTCCATTTTCAAAGTAGACCATGGCTGTTAACACCATAGCTTTGAACATAATAGCAGTTCTGCCCAACACGCTCCGGTTTGATTCCCTGAAGTAGGAAGCATATTTTTATTAGAAAATTTGTTTGGTATGAAGTTGATCGTTGGTTCCTATATTATGTTTGACAGAAAGACTTCGATGTGTATAATAATATAATCCGGTTACATGTTAATCTTGACTAATGCAATCGTTTTCGTTTATTTTGCGACCGTTGACTTTGACTTGCTAAGATGCTGTAGGTCATAGTAAGTGAACAATGATAGGTACACGCTCTTTGTGCCACTCTCCATCACACCCTCACTCAAATAGAGTGGGGGGTCCACATGGGGCCCACATGTGGAGACCACACCCCATGTGAGTGAGAGTGTGGTGGGGAGTGACACAAAGGGTGTGTGGCTATCATTTTTTATAGTAATTTGGAAAACAATGGAAGCACCAAGCTATTGGAATTGTTAAAAGAAGGGCAAAAATCATTTACCTCCCCTGAGGTTTCCGACAACCCCAGATGCCTCCCCTACTTTTAAAATAAATGCAGTTTCCTCCCTTGAGGTTCTTGCTTGCATTTCAAGTTCATCCTTCCGTTAGTTGACCATCCACCTACCTAACAGTTTTTGAGATGCCATTCACTATTTGAATCTCATTCCTCATTTTATCCTTAAAATATGAGTGGAGAATATTTTATGGTGTTTTATAACTGAATTTTTTTTGGGATTGTCTGTAAAATGAGTCACTCCTCTTACGTCTCTTACTAGTTGAAGAAAAAAAGAAGAAAAATGAGAAGAATTTGCATCTCTCTCATCTCCCTCGACACACCAACATCACTCATTTTCTGAAACCTTGCATACAAAATCAACATAAAACACCAGCCGACATTTTCAAATCACAATTCTTCATTATTCTCACTAACAAGAATGAGAACAAAATCTAATCATCTTTGAACCAAATCAAAATCAATTTTTGAACCAAATCAAGACTATAGTTTCTTAACTAAATCAAAACTAAATCTAGATCACTCTGAACCGAATCAAGATAAAACATTGGAAAGTAGGATACCAATCTATCTATTGAAATTCAAACCAGATTTTCAAATCCCAATTCCGTTAACTCCATCTAATGGCCATCCAGAAGAAGGGAGGAAACTGTATTTATTTTAAAAGTGGGGGAGGTGTATGGGGTTGTCGGAAACCTCAGGGGAGGTAAATGATTTTTGCCCTTAAAAGAATAGTAGTAGTATATACTGAGGTGTCCAGTTAATAAAATAAAATAAAATATAGTACTGAGGCGTAGTCTTCGAGGCAGGATAGAGTCAGGTCTTGTTTGGTTTGGTTTCTAAAAATCGGTTTTCTCAATTATTATTTAATTATTACCCTTATTTTAAATATTATTTTTATTTTTCTCTCTATCTCTCTTCAATCATTAATACCTATTTTTAAATTATTATACCTATTTCTCCCTCTAATCATTACAAAAACCAAAACTCAAAACCAAACCAAACACAACCTCAGAATTTTCGAGCACAGGGGACGAGCTCTGGAGCTGGGGCAAGGCTAGATAGTTTGATAGTAATATATAATATTTGTTTGGGTAAATTACACTGACCTCCCCTGAGGTTTTTAACTTGTACATTGACCACCCTTACTTTATTTGAAATAGCACTGATCTCCCTTGAGTTTTATATTTTAGTATCAAAAACACCCTTGAACAGTACCGACGGGTACTGATGGCACTGGGGGCTCCCTTGTGGATCCCCAACGATCGATCCGAGTCGTCTGTTAATTCCAAAATCAAATTCCGAGTGGGTCTATGCAGGAATCACCTCAATCGGACAGTCTTAAGTCTTGATCCAAAATTTTTGAACGAAATGGAGTGATTTTGGATTGAGCACTTAGGACCGTCTGATTGAGGTGCGCATAGACCCACTCGGAATTCGATTCTGGAATGTATGGATGGCTCAGATCGATCGTTGGGGACCCACAAGGAGGTCCCTGACACCGTCGGTACCCATCAGTATTGTTGAAGGGTGCTTTTGATACTAAAATATAAAACTTAGGGGAGGTCAGTGCTATTTCAGATAAAGTAGGGGTAGTCAATGTACAAGTCAGAAACCTCAGGGGAGGTCAGTGTAATTTTCGAATTGTAGGATTTGCGACAACCTTTACTAGACCTCTCTTCCTCGCTCTATCCTTGCTTACAAGAGTCTTGCTAAACTCCACTCAATGGGCAAAGAATAATTTGTACGTAATGACAAATAAGTTCGGATATCAATACACATTTCATGGATATTAATATATTTTCTCGGATATTAATACATTTTTTTTAATATCGATGTATTTTTTACATGTTATCTTTCACCCTTCTAACCATAGTCAAACTTGTGGTGGGTAAAGTGGCCTGCTACTTATTACTATTTTATATACATACTTAATCAGCCGAGTAATGAGTTTGTTTACGTTTTTCCCGAAAATAAGCAGTTTTTTTCAAATCTGTTTAAATTTGAGGTTATTGAATTGGGGATCTTGCAGTTCAGTTCAGTGCAGTGCAGTGTAGTGCTGCATTCGAGCCGTTGATCACGCATTCGACAGCTCGGATTTCATCTTGACACTTACATGATCCAAGTCATCCATTGCCAAGATGAAATTCGAGCCAATAATTACTAAGATCAACGGCTCGTGTGTTGTACTACCGGGTTGTACAAGTTGATTCATTCTTGATAGATGAATGATGGAAGCCGGTACAGTGGTTCACATTGCTATAGATAAGAAACAAAAAAAAAAAAAAAATTTGTTTGTGGATGACCTAACAACTCTTAACTTTGAAGTGATCGGGAGTCGGCAGCGTTTGGTGCTCCAGAAGCAACAAATAATTTCACTAATAATTTCGGTATTTTTCTCAACTCTAACAAAAATGGAATAAGGGAGAGTTTTCCAATAAATTATTTGATTTTATCATCTTCGATTTTATCATTATCTTTTACGAAAGATAAAAGGAAGGTGATTTTATCACACTATATTATCCACAACTATCATCATACTAGATTTTATCTATTGGAGAAACATGGTGATTTTATCACCCCTCTATAAAACGCCAACTAAAATCAAATTTCTCATTTTATTTCATAAAATCCATTGGAAAACTCTCACTAAGTGTAATTGCTTTGAAGGGATATGTTTATCTAATCTTTGAACCTGTACTAGGAAAACAGAGTTTGGGTATCTCACCAATTAAGGGAAAGAAAATCAGCACCAATTTCATTCTCCAGGAACATTACTATCATACAAACAAGCTAAAAATTGATTAGTGATAAAAAAAAAAAGGTGCAAAAAAACGATTTTGAAGTTATTGAAAATCCGGAACTTTCTTCTTAAAAATATACTCCTATTAAATTTTTAATAGCATTTTTTTTAATAAAAAACTACTCTCTTTTATTTGTAATGATCTTTGCACTCAAAATGCACTCTAAAATTTACCTATCATTTACTACTTAAAATTACGCACAAAATAAAAGCATCAGAAGATAAATTTTACTTGTTTAGTAAATAAAATTACACACATAATACAAACATTAAAATACTACATATTTTAGAGTGCGGTTATAAGAAAGTAGAGTGCAAAAATCATAAGTATAGACTTCAGAGTGCATTTATGTATTTTTTTTTTACAAACACGAAACTGATAAAAACATTTTTCTAAAATTTAGAGTGCATTTTTTTATTTACGAGTAAATAAATTCAAAAAAAAAGTTTCTATTTACGACGTCGCACTGCCTGATTTTTTCCCACTCTATTCGGCCTCTTCTTGTATTTAACAGCGCAAAAAGGATCGAAATCCTTCTCTCTCTCTCTCTCTCTCTCTCTCTCTCTCTCTCTGAGTATCTTTCCGTCTTTCGTCGCTTTACGCCTAGCTCCTCCACCCAATTTTCTCTCTCCTCTCGCCGGCGAGCTCGCCGGAACCCCTGTCGATCTCTCCCGTAGCCTAATCCCTCTCTCTCCTTCTATCCATAACCGATCGAGCCACCGGATTCTCTCCCTTTAGATCGACTAATTTATTGGCACATATATTTTCTTACACACATACTTTTAAACGTACATTTATTTTCGCAGCTGTTCATCGGCGATGGACGATTGCACGAGTGGCGAAGAAGATTATTACTACTCCGATCGAGACTCCCTCGACGGACTCGAGAACGACGAGTCTGATGTTCAGTGGGTCCCACCGAAAGGTCCTTCCAGTAAGGTAAAATAATGTGTGGATGAATGGAGGCTTAGTAGTTTTTCAATTTCAATCCAGTGTTTTTTTATTTTTTATGGTGGTTGAGAAAGTCCTTGATTTTTCAGCTTCCAGTTTAATTCCTCATATACACATATCTATAATTGAGCTGAATTGGAGCTGTTTCTATGGTGGGAAGTGTTTTGGGAGGGATGTGGTTTGATTATTTGGGATTTGTTGCGTTTTGTCTTGTTGTCTTATTACGGGCTGAAATTTCATTATGTTGATTTTGGGGCTCCCGTATAGTGATTGAATTATGCACAATTCGTTGGGTGTGGTTGTGGGAAAAAAGGTTTTTTATTTTGGGGGACGACTCTTGGACATATGTTCGCCTCTTGAACATTGAAAGAAGTCTTGTTTCGTTAATGGATGCCAATTGTGTGCATTTTTAGAACAAATTTTGCCTTATTACGATTTGAATTATGGGAATGTTCATTCGGATTGCTTCACGTTCTGCAGTACGTAAGTAGGAAGTGTGAGAATTAACCATGATTTCTGAATGTTGAACAATTTAGACTTCCAATGGAAATGCAAATTCTGTCCGTCCCATTGAAAATTAAGTAAGCTTGCTTTGAACCCGTAATTGCTGAAATTCAATCTTGCATTAGAAAATTATGTCTGATTACAATGTTCTCTAAACTTTCTTTAGCTAATGTACCAAATAATGCTTGAATTTTTCATCACATACTTGCTCTACTGTAAATGTGTCATTTACTTATTTTGTGTTTTCTCGTTGTCCTTGTACCCATATTATGTATTCTATCTTGTATACTTGGTATGTATATGGGCATCTTTGTGTTTGAGAAAAGAAGTGATCATAAAGAGAGTATATCATTGTTTACCTCATTAATCTATATGTACTTTAACTTTTGCAGGTAATCACAAAGGAGTCTCTTTTAGCTGCACAGGTAAAAGAGATATTTACCTTTTGTGTTGCTGACTCTGTGTAAACATATCTGCGTTTTCTTGAAAGTCTGAAAATTTTAGTTATTGTGCATTCTTGTAGAGGGAAGATTTGCGTAGAGTAATGGACTTGATGTCCCTACGAGAATTTCACGCAAGGACTCTACTCATTCATTACCGCTGGGATGTGGAGAAGTTGTTTGCGGTCCTTGTGGAGAAGGGAGAACCTTTTTTGTTTGATGAAGCAGGTGTGACTGTTGTGGAAAAAGATGATCTAGATTCATCCACATTTGCTACTGTGTCATGCGATATTTGCATGGAGGATGTACCTGGTACTGCAGTGACAAAAATGGAGTGCGGCCACAACTTCTGCAACGACTGTAAGCTTGGTTCTTTTGTCTGTTAGCTTTCCAGCTTTATTGCCTTAATAGTAGCAACACTGTAAGCTTGGTTCCTTTGTCTGTTGGCTTGCCAGCTTTATTGCCTTATAGTAGCTATCTAAAAGGAAGTTTCAGAAACCATGGACTATCGTATGTTTCACTTTAATGCACAGGTCCACAGAACTTGCGGATTTTTTATGACTGATTTTAGCCTTCAATGTTTCGATGCCAGATAAAAGGATACAGTTATTGTATTTATGCTCCTGCTACTTACTGTTCTACCTACCTGACATTGTGGAACTACTTTTCTTTTGAGTTTTAACTTCTCCTGAAATGTATTATTTACTACTAGGTTGTTTGGCTATATAACTAATTGGGAAAATATTATTTTGGAACATGTCATTTATTTGGGTTCTTGCTTTTAGGTTGGACGGAGCATTTTATTGTGAAGATAAATGAAGGTCAGAGTAAGCGTATCAGGTGCATGGCTCACAAATGTAATGCTATCTGTGATGAAGCTATTATCAGAAATCTTGTAAGGAAGAGGCATCCTGATTTAGCGGAGAAATTTGATCGTTTTCTTCTTGAATCGTACATCGAAGATAATAAAATGGTTAAATGGTGCCCGAGCACTCCTCATTGTGGGAATGCAATTCGTGTTGAAGATGATGAATTTTGTGAGGTTGAATGTTCTTGTGGTTTACAGTTCTGTTTTAGCTGCTTAGCTGATGCACATTCACCTTGTTCATGTTTGATGTGGGAGCTGTGGACCAAGAAGTGTCATGACGAGTCAGAGACAGTTAATTGGATTACTGTACATACAAAACCCTGTCCAAAGTGTCACAAACCAGTGGAGAAGAATGGCGGCTGCAACCTTGTGAGCTGCATATGCGGGCAAGCATTTTGGTGAGATATCTTTCTGCTTGCATTTGTTTTGTTTCAGGGGTGGTGATGCTATTTTTTTTTATCACCTCCATCAGAATCCTGTGTTATTCATGATTAGCTTCCTGGTCTTTTATACTTGAAAGAAGAATTAGTGTTCTTTAGACCTCAACCTTGTTTCTAGAGATCTTTGAACTAGGTTTCGTTTCGTGTTTATTCTTTCTTCCTGTTCTGGTTGTTGTTATTGTGTCTGAAAGTTGTCAAAAAACATCGCCTCTCATTTGTGTTAGAGGCTATAGGAGCAGTTGGAGCCAATGTGCTCTCTCTATCTGTGTGTGTGTGTCTGTTTCCAACACTGTTGACCTGAAAGATGTTCACTCATCCTAAATCTGGAAAAGTTAAAAACTTCATCCTCCTCTGAAGATTTATTGGATGAATGTTCCGATACTATTATGCTTATTACTGGGAATCCTTTTGATGTTGTGAACAGAAATGCCAGATCATTTCAGTCTCTCGGGTCTTAATCCTAAACCCTTGGACTTAGGCTGCTCCTGATAAATGTTCTTGGCATTCATTATAAAATATCTTTGATATGATCAGGATACTAGAATATGGAAGTGAATTGACTTTGATTACTTATGGCTAGAGTTATAGTCATCATTCATTCATGTGTCCCTGTCATATGTTTTTGGTCTACAGTTTCGTTCTTTTCTTTCTTTTGTTTGAATGCTAGGTCTTTCTTGTTTCGCTGCATCCTTCATCACCCTTATTGTTATTTAGCTCATTGCCATTTTTCCTATGAGATTCTTCTTTTTTTTTGGTGGAGTTAAGTGGAGATTTTTTCCCCTTATTTTTGATGTAGTTGGCTTTGTGGTGGAGCTACCGGCCGCGATCATACTTGGTCCCGTATCAATGGTCACAGTTGTGGTCGATATAAAGAAGATCGTGAGAAGAATGCTGAGCGTGCAAAGCGGGACCTCTACCGTTACATGCACTACCATAATCGCTACAAAGCTCATACAGATTCCTTTAAGCTTGAATCTAACCTGAAGGAGACCATAAGAGAGAAGGTTTCAAACTTGGAGAAAAAGGATTCTAGAATTAGAGATTCCAGCTGGGTTACAAATGGACTTTACAGGCTCTTTAGATCAAGGCGGGTGCTTTCATATTCATATCCATTTGCATTTTATATGTTTGGTGATGACTTGTTTAAGGATGAGATGACAAACGCGGAAAGGGAAATAAAGCAAAATTTGTTTGAAGACCAGCAGCAGCAACTTGAGGCAAATGTTGAGAAACTATCCAAGTTTGTAGAAGAGCCATTTGATCAGTTTGCCGAGGACAAAGTTATGCAGATAAGGATGCAAGTCATCAATCTCTCTGTTATCACTGATAACCTCTGTAAGAAAATGTGAGTATGGCTGTGGCTAAGTGCTAAACTTTGTTTAAGATTCTTGAAACTAATGCACTTTCTAACTTCTTGTAGGTATGACTGCATTGAGAATGAGTTATTGGGTTCACTCCAATTTGGTATACACAATATAGCTCCGTACCAGTCGAAAGGCATTGAGAAGGCAACAGAACTTTCTGTCTGTCGGAACCGTAAAGATGAAAACACAGAGAAATGTCCAACTCAGATTATTTCGCCAAATGGTATGTTCTGTTGAATTTGTTTTCTACAACTTGGATGGTTCATTATAAGATTAGAGGTGTGGAAAGTTGGGAATTCCCTATGCAATTGGGAAGTTTTACACTTTTTTTTTTTGGCAAGTAATTAAGTTTTATGGAAAAGGCATCAAGGGGATGCCACCCATGTACAGAAGAAATTGAGGAATAAAAAAGAAAAGATCAAATAAACAAAAGACTTATACCCCCCTCTATGCTCCAAACTTATCCAACATATCAAAGAATTAATTGACTCAAAGTAGGGTTATGCTAGCTAGATTCTGATTGGTGTTTGGTTGAGTTATGTTATGGTTTGGGTAAAGGTAGTGTGGTTCATCAGACAACTTTTAAATGGTCGACAGTCCATATGGTCCTCTTCCTGAGGCCATCGTTTGAATTAAACCTTACTCATCGACATGTCATTCATAATGACTGCCTGGCCTTATTATGTAGGACGAACTTTGCCATGTCTAATTGTTCATGTAAAAATTTCTGTCGATTTGCTAGGCTAATCACACCAGATTCACGACTATCCTCCAATTCTAGTTGGAAGATCACTTTTGTATGTATTTTTCTAGCATTGATATATAGTTATTCAGCATTGATATATAGTTATTACCAGCTTCTATTGTTTTGTAATTTTGGACTACAACCTACAGTTGATGGCGTGGAGTTTTTTCGATATTTGGTTTTCTAGTAAGTTACCTAGTTATTACCATGAAGAAGAATGTGTAGTAAAGACTAGAGAGGCTCTTGGCACAACCCAAAAGAGCACGCAAATGACCTGGCAGATCAAGCCCACCTCATCTCAACGAGGCAACTCATGAAGGACAGCCTAGGAATGAAGTCACAAGCCTGTGATGCTTGGCTAAAACTAAAAGTAAACATGTGGCCAAAAGAATGAGTGTTAATTAAGACATCACCATAAAAGTAAACATCAAATTGTTTGTTCTTATTTTATACCATAAATGAAACTCTTGAAATTGGTTTGTTCTCTTGAACATTTGTGTAGATATCTGTTCATATAACTCTCATTAAAGCAATTGTTTCTTTATATAACTCTTCTGAAGCAATGTTTTTCATTTGCAGGAATCGTCACAGAACCTGGTCGACCTTCGGGCTCAGGTAGTTCATATGAAGGTGGATGCTCATCGCGTAATAAGCGTCCCAGAACGGGAAGTCTGGGCAGCTGCACCATTGACCTCAACTTGCCTGCTGATGTCATTGATTGATCTTCGCTTTGCCATTGCAAATATTTTTAAGTGTACAGCACTAATGCGACCCCGTTTCTTCACAGAAGTGATCACCTGCGATCGGAAAGCCAGACATGTTGGAAGTTCATTGCATTTTGTCCTTGATTTGATGATTCTCCCTTCTTTTTGAGATACCATGGAAGAAGAACTAGGACTTTTCTTGTTTTCATGTATTTTTGCTTAAGTCTTTGGAAATCACATTTTGTACATAGCCTCTCTATTGGCTTTGATGCACATAACCTGTGTAAAGCAGTAATGCTATTACATTAATTGGAGAATAATTTTAAAGTTTCTTGGATTCTTGTATGGATGCTTGCTTGATTTTTTTTTTTTTTTTTTGCTTGGTGAAAGTAAGCATTGTTTGATTTGTTAGTCGAAGTTGGTCAGGTTCGAACCCTGTAAAATAAATGCATATGAATATATGGTATCAATCACTGGACTACCACTCAACTTGCGTATGTTTACTTAGATTTCAGCTTAAGTTCAGAAGTCATTTTTTATGTTTCTTCTTTTTTGTTGGATAGAGCTGCTTGATCCTAATGCAGAATGTCACAAAGTCGCAATTCACAGGTTCTTTTTATGGCAAATCATCTGCTTAACTGACCATCTCATTTTCCTGTGCCAGATGTTTGGTTTGATCATCGATGTTCTAGTTCTTGTAAGCTGCAAATTGCACGATTGTAGCTGAGTATTGTTTTGACCATCCAATGATATTGTACAGTCAGAAAATATTTTAGATACAACAGTCATTTATAACGCATTCTCATACGATGTTTTGTGTTTGTGTAAGTCTCATCTCATGTGATAGAGGCGTTACAAATTAAGAGTAGGAAATTTGTATTTTGTTTATGTAACGCATTCTCCTACAAATTTTGTAAAAAATGTGTTTTGTTTTTTGTTACCTGTAGTCTTTTTACTCTTTGAAAAGCAACAAATTAAATAAAAAGAAAGTACTTGAAAATGGTGATGCCGGGTATGCTATTGGGACGTGAATAGTGAATACACATTACAAGGGGGACAAAATTATTCTTCATTGGAAGCAGTAGGGATGGGCATACCTGAAACGAAAAATAAATAAATCTATATAATTAAACTAAAATTAAATATTTTTATGTGTAATTTTATATATTAGACATTCGGAACCATAACTGTCAAGTAAAAAAAAAAAAGAAGCAGCTAAAAGTATGATTTTTTGACATGAAATAGTAACACACAAACCTAACACGACCTTAAATATGACACAAAATTTGATAAGTTAAAAAATGTTGTGGGAATTCATAAATAAGATTCTGATACATAATACGAACAAGACACTAAATTACCTATTACCCACCCCTATTGGAAGGTATTCAATAGCAAAGAACGAATGGCAAAAATCTACTCAATTGCCATCTATAATTGTGTACAACCTGAACACACCCTTCTTCTTCTTTTTTTCTTTTTTTTTACATCACACGAACAACACTGGACTCAGCTAAAACTCAACTAAATGTCAATTAAAGTTGAATTATTTTCGTTTCTTAGCAATAGAATTTGAGACTTGGGTTAAAAGATTTTGAAGCATTTTCAACCAAAAGTTCATTCCCATTATTTCCTCAATTTGTTTACTCGATTTCACTATTTGTTAAGGAAAAACACACTCCAACCTACACTCTCTATTTTAGATAATAGAGTTTGACACTTGCTCCAAATATGGAGTACGAAAAATAAATACTTATATAATCTTGTAACAATTGGAGAAAAGGTGCAAAAATATTTGAAAGAAATAAAATAGAAATGTAGAAATAGTATGTCATTGGCCATTGAGCTTGACATCAATATTAAAATTCTTACAATTCACATTTGGAATTTTTTTTTTTACTAGCTTGATCTTTCAAATATGTCATTGCCCAGTTATTAAAAAGTTTTGGATTGTATAGATGAGAAGGTTTTAGGTATACATTACTTCTTTTGTCCCTACAGAAAATGTCTATTTTCAATATTCGAATCTTTTTGAAGTTATTTATACTCCCTCCTTTCATTTTTAAATGCGTTGCTTCGTAAATCCAACTTATTAAAGAAACATCGTCATTACATTTTAACTTTTACCTCCAATTTATACCTCCCGATGCTCTCACATCAACTTTTTATCTTGACTTTATACCTCTTATATAAAATCTTACCTTCACTTTCCAAAATTATCATCCATTTTTACCAATTAACTTTTTACAAGAGCACAATAATAATTGTACAAACTTTTACTCGTTAACTTTTCAAAACACATAGTATTAATGACAAGCAAAAATGAAATACTCTACTTTTATCTGAGGACGCAAGGAGTACTATTTTTCAAATAAAATATGAATCTTATATCATACATCCGACACAATTCTCTCAAAAAAAGATGCTACAACCATAAAAAAAAATGTTACAAATTGGATCATACAAATAATTATTGGGAAAAGTCCTAATAACAATAAAGATTTTGTCAACATGCGCCCCATAGGTATATGACGATGGTCATTAAGTGAGTGTAATTAAACTAACTTTTGTGAAAAATAGTAAAAGTAACTTGTGACTAGTGTTTTAAACTTAGATTTTCTAAGCAAACAAAGAGAAATAAAGGAGTTAATGTAACTATTTTTACCAAATTCGGTTTTTTTTTTTTTGAAACACCCAAATTAGGTTGATTAGGCTTATTTAATGAAGATCATCATTAGAATCATTAAGAAAATCTTGAGGGGGACTACGGCCTTGTTTAGTTTGGTTCTTAAAAATCGGCGGTTCTCTAAATTATTATTCGATTATTATTCTTATTTTTAAATATTTTTTTCTTATCTCTCTCCAATCATTAATACCTATTTTTTAATTATTACCTCTATTTTTTCTTTTAATCATTACAAAAACCAAAACTCAAAATTCAAACCAAATACAACCTACATGTTTGGCAATAGGTGTAAATCTGTTGGGAAGGGACCTGCATCACTTGTATAGCAGCACCACTGTCACCCATTTTTTGGCGGCTCTTGGATTCAGCTTTTTTCCCTTGGCACACTTCGAAGAAATCCAAAACCTCAATTCTCAAACTCAAACAAAACCAACCACACAGAGAGAGAGAGAGAGAGAGAGAGAGAGAGATGGATGAAGATGGTATTGGACTGGTGTTGGCTCGAGCATCCGAGCTTCGTACCAAGATCACTAATTGCATCCACAGTGCATCCACAACCCGACCCAACACTAACCTAAAAGAACAAGATAGAGAAGATGAGGGTAATGGGTCTCAACCTCTGGATATTGACAAGGTCGGGGAAAGAGAGGAAGAAGAAGAGACAGAGAGTCTATTGAACATTCGCGATGCTCTTGAATCGCTTGAGGCCCAGCTCTCTTCTTTACAGGTTTGCTCTCCCTGGTTATTTATCTCGTCTTTTCCTGTTTATCTTGGAACTATAAAAATTGGGGTTTTGTTGGAAACCCTAGTAAAACCCTGGTTGGAGTTTAGTTGGATTTCGAAAGTAAGATGATGTAAGATTAGTAGATTACTGGGTTTTTTTTGATGTAGTTGTAGGTATTTCATACTTATGGTTTGTCCTATTGTATGGGATTTAGTTTTTGTGGTGTTGAGAAATCTGCCAAACCAACAAACACACAAAGTGCGATGAACAATCAAGAAAATAAACATGGAACACAAGACACATATTTTTACCCTAATAGTTTAATAGTGTAGTTCAGTTCATCCACGGCTCACACCAATTTTCTCTATCTATCAAATTAAGAATGGAGGTACAAGTTTCATCGGCTGCACATAGCAAGTACTTATAAGTTAGGGTTTTACATCCCCAATTACCGTGATATTCATGTCTAGGATTCGGGGTCGAACCCAGAATAGTCAGCGAAACACAACCCAACCCGAATCAGGCTTCTCAAACCCAACACATGTTGCAATACTGCAATGATTTTTAAGCTTTATTTGGTTCGTATTCACAGATTTTTAGTTAGTGCAATTTCGATGGGTTCTGTAGCTCTCTTGGAATTATCCTACTTTCAATTATTTGTGAGGCATGTTATTAAAATCCATTATCTGGCTCTTGAAATGTTTTGCTACTGTATTAGAATTCATGCTAAACGGGAAAGGTTTCTACTTTTCAATTGCTTGCTATTTGGTAATCATTTTGTTGTAGGATTCCTGAAGTTTAATGCATTTTGTTTCTAATGCAAAGGTTGTAAACTGTGTATCTACATCACAAAGATATTGAACGCATGAACTTTAAGTGTCTTTGTCATAGCTCTTCTCGCCGTGGCATGGTGGTGGGTGAGGTGATGCCTTGGCACCGCCCAGGGGTATAGTGTATGTGCACTTGTTGTTGTGATTTCTTTCGCACGAGATGATGTAACCATATTCACCTTGGCTTCATACATGATGATTTTATCATGTTCGATTTGGCCCAGCCAAAGGAGAGGTTATGAGTATGTATGTTGACTGAGATAACACTATATCACTAGGAGTGTGCATTTTGAGTATGGCTGCATGTGGTAATTTCTGGATAATGGTTAACCAACAAGACAACAACTCTAAGGCAGCTGTCAATCGACTGATGTAAGACGGGTTTAGGGTACAAGTATTGCCGCCTACAATACGAAACGTGGTGGTTTTTGGGTGGAGAAATAAGATTAGTACTTGGGGTATGTGCGCAAAGAAGAAGAAATGAAAGAATGAGAAGATGAAAAGAGAGAGAGAGAGAGTGCTATACCCTCGCAAGGGTTAGATGATTTTTGCAAGGACTGCAGCCCCAATCACGATGACCACAGTCCCAACACTCAAATTCAATAATCAACTCTATTCATAAAAATGAAAGATTACATCCCAATTTATAGTCCATGGAAAAGACTCTTCTATGTCCTGGAAGTCTAAATGAAATTAAGGCCTAATTTGGCCTAAAAGTAAAAATTAGATTATTGGTTTTTTTTTGTTTTGTCTTTATTCAATTTTTTTTTCCATTTGTTAGTTTCTCGTCAAGATTTTGTGGTTTATGGATTCCTCTCGACAAGACGAATCTAACGAGTATAAAATTTTGGTCAAAACTCAATTTTTTTTGAATAAAGCCAAAATATGTGGATTATTCGCCAATAATCCACCTATTTTGGCTTTATTAAAAAAAAATTGAGTTTTGACCAAAATTTTATACTTGTTAGATTCGTCTCGTTGAGAGGAATCCATAAACCACAAAATCTTGACGAGAAACTAACAAATAGAAAAAAAAAATTGAATAAAGACAAAACAAAAAAACCAATAATCTAGTTTTTACTTTTAGGCCTAACCTAATCAATCAATACATCGAATAGGAAATGTGAATGAACCTAGATGTAAATGCATACATTGAATGAGTGCATATATCGAACCTACTAAAAATTAGATGTTGAAAGAAAACTGTGTTTAATGGATACATTGATCCTGACTACAATTACATGCAATGAAGTAACATGTTCTTAATGTATCTGAATGCATATTCATGTATAAATACTAGATTCATGATGATCCTTGAACGATCAATGCTGCCCTCGAGTAGGATCCCTGCAATTGCCAAAATACCATCATCTAGCAATTTATTGTTTTTTTGTTGTCCTTACCATCGACATGGAACTGTAGCACTATTAAGCTATACCAATTTCGCTTTATGCTATTTTTGGTGGTTCTTGTGCACATAACACACCACACTACCTTACATGGGGATGGTTCATTAATCAGCAGGATTTATTGTCCTGACTCTAAAGAAGTATTGCTGGGATTTAGAGAATGCACGGGGACTCATAAGTAGGGGTATTTCTTGTAAAACTCATGGTACTTGTTTGTAGTTGTTAAAGATGTTAATTTTGAAAACTCTTATCCATGCAACCACAAGGATAGGCTTCCTGCCCTTAATGTTCAAAACACGTGCTTCCTTTTATTTCTTCTCATAGAATTGCTTTGCCTCTGATGTTCGAGGCTATTGCATATTAAATTCAAAGCAAATAAAACATCCTTGAGGTCCTCTATTGTGCGGGAGTCAGCTTAGAGTAAGGCTCAAGATGCTAATGTGATGCAAAAGTTAGGTAAAAATAGAGTAATTCCTTTTTGAGCAAAATGTCCATAGTAAATATTTTTGTTTTCCTACTATAAGTTGCTGATAATAGGGTAATGAAGCAATGTATGTATCTTGTGTTTGCTTGGGCTAAAGGCACAGGCATTTCTCCAAAGTTCATTTTCTTTTCCTTTGGCGACCCAAAATAACTAAGCAAGTATTATTTTGGTTTTCCATTGCTCCCTTTACTCCCTTTTTTTGCACAAAAATCCTAAATCTGGGCACTTGTGGTGTGGGCTACTTCTCAATTCTCATTTGATTGTTAGGCGCTACAGCAACAGCAATGGTATGAAAAGGAAGCGGCCCTGGCTGAGATTGATTACAGCCGCAAGAAGCTGCTGAAGAAGCTGAAGGAATACAAAGGTGAAGATTTAGAAGTCATACATGAAGCTGCTGCTTTTGCCAGTGAAACAGTTGATGAGAACAGTGATCTCCTCCTTCCCCCATATCCCAGTCGTCCTTCCCGCTCCACGGTGTCAGAAAATGGCTATCTTTCACATTTCCCTTCCACACATAAACTTCCACAAAATGGGCTCATCAATGGTAACACAACAGGTGAATCAAGAGAGGGAAATCAAAAGCAATCCAAATCTCAAAATCCACCTCAAGGTTTAAGACTCTTCATCAATGCAGCAGCCAAGACAGTGCTTACTCTTGTTGGTGTGATATCTATTCTTGGATTGGCTGGCTTTGAACCTAGGCTTCACAGAACAAATGCAAAATTCAAGGTTCTTGGTTTCTTTCAACAAAGAGGAAATGAGGCGGAGAGAGAAATGGTCCATTGCCCGCCTGGTAAGGTCTTGGTGGTGGAAGGCAGTGAAGCTCGTTGCCTTGTGAAAGAGAGAGTGGAAATTCCATTTGAGTCGGTGGTTGCAGCACCAGATGTAAATTATGGGTGCGGATAAAATGGTACTTATCGTCCATCTCCTGTATATGCCGAAGTACTTTAGACATAATGTAGACGGGTTTTTTTTTTTTGGAAAGGCTTGTGGGGGTGATGATTTATTCGAGTTGGCTTGTGTAAGTCTAAAAGCTTATTCTATCTTTTTTTTCTCGTCAATAGAGTAAAGGTTGCTTTTTTATCTGAAGAACTGAGAATTGTCAAGAGCTGAACTAGCTTTGATGGCTAGAGCACACAAGTCTTGCAAAGAAAGTGGTGTTCGGGACTTGGAAATGGGGATAAGGAAGTAAATTTGTCCAAGCTGTAGTTCTTCATTGTTGGGCACTTGAGGCACGTGAGAGCCAATAAACATGGTTTCTGAGCTGCCGAGGAAGCAGTCTGGATTCTGGGAGAGAATTTCTCCTGCTTTGATTGGTTGGCTAAAGTCTTGTAGTTTCCCTTCCAGGTCAATCACCATGGCTGTGGGTGGTTCCTTTAGTCCGCCTCTGCTCCTTTTGCTTCGGCAAGAAGCACACATGACCATTATCCACAAATGTGTGTGTGTGTGTGTGTGTGTGTGAGAGAGAGAGAGAGAGAGAGAGAGAGAGAGAGAGAGAGAGAGAGAGAGAGAGAGACTCTTCTTCGATAGAAAAAAAGCGTATTTGCTTAATGCATCATTTTTCCTAGCAGTATACTTTTTTGGTTTTTTACCTTGACTAAATCTCCTCTTGATACGGTACTTTTTAATGCATAAAGATGTATAGAGCGGTCAATGAATATATAGTTAGCTATTTATTATTAAATGTCATATCTACGACCAATTCAGGGGGAAAAAGTACGATGTAGTTTTTGAATGTTATATCAAACTACGTAAAAAATCTTATTCAAAGTTATTTTACATCACCATTTTGGTATTCTTTAAAATAAGTTAAAAAAATCAATAATGGATTGACAATAGGTTAAAGAATATCAATAATTGAGATCTACAATATCGAAGATATTGACAGCAAATAAATCATTAATTTGTCGTCTCAATGTTTATCAATAAAACTGGAATCTAAATTATTTCTACTTAGGCAAAGAATTAGGCAACACTCAATTATATTGAAGTCAGTGTTCTAAAAGTCGGCTTTGGTGGCGCCTAGGCTAGGTTGTGCCCGGCCACCTCAATTAATGGTCTAGGTGTTGAGTTATGCTCTAGGCATTATTAGTCGGCCAACAGGTGGGATTAGTCGGTCATTAGCGGGATTAGTCAGGGACTAATCGGCTAGGTGCTAGACAGGATTAATTTGACAACATTTACCCCCCAAAAAAGGATTAATTTGACAAATGGGCGGCTGGGCAGAATTAATTGAGATTAAATGCGTAATTCTGAAATTTTAAGGAGTTTAACTGTTGCGGTAAATATTGTACAAGGGTTTTGTGTAGCTTTGCTATTATATTTACATATCAAGTCCAGTATTTTTTTTTTAACAGATATCCAGTCCAGCATACAAGGTCGAATTTATAACCTAAATACCATTGTAGCTGTTGTGGGCTCTGGGTTCATACTTCACATAAATAATTAAATATCATAAATTGTATGTGTAGAGCTAGTACAAAAATATCAATTGGCTTTATCTTGGATGTTATTTAATCTTTTGTTCCACTTATATTGTTTTGATTACTCAAAACTTGGGGAGAGAGGAGAAAAATACTATTTTACAAATAAAAAAAAATTAGAAAGTTCGACTAATCTTTAGTCGCCGATTATTCCTTGATTAATCGACCTAAGCGCTAAGCAATTCCGGCTGTCCGACTAGCACCTAGCGACTTTTAGAACCTTGATTGCAGTTAACCTAATGTTCATTGGCTAATTTATCTCATGACCATAATTTGCTATTGCCCACCCATTACCTTTTTTCGTTAGTGTCCTCTCTTGTTTAATCCGAATGACGGACTCAGCAATCAAATCTTTGACTTAAATTAGTTGTTCAAAAAATCTTTGACTTAAAATTTGTTTTTTTTTTGAGAACGATGATAACTAATTTTCTACATCACCATTGTGTTAGTGCAATAGTTAATATAAAACATATTTAAAATTTCAGGAAGGGAAAAATTGACCTTACATATTTGATACACGTAGCACAATACAATCGATTTGGAGATAATTTTAATTTACAATTTCGGTGTAAAGAATGTTTTCTCCATAAAAAAAATGCCTTAGCTTGACACTTTATTACGTACATTCTGTCAATAATTATCTTTTTGATTCTGTAATTATGGAGATCAACGTCTTTCAAAGAAGTAAATCATTTTTACTTAAAATATTTGTTTAAATTTTCCAAAAAGAGTACATAATTGTTTCTCAAAATATTTTCAACTTGGAAAGTTTAACTTACTTGGAAAGTTTATTTATTTATTTATTTTGGGTACGTTACTTTAAAAGGTAAACCTCCATAAACTTTTCCAAAATTAATTGCGACTAAAAGATTTCAAAGAATCTCCAAATATTTTTTATCATGAGTTTTTTTTTAATGCAGGGCATCTCAGGCTAGCTTGCACACACCTTACACTAATTCACCTGCTGTAAATAATTGAGCTGTTAAAATGAGACAACTTATCGTCTATCTCCTGTTTAGGCCAAAATATCTTAGACGCTCTGTCACCAAATTATCTTTGGAAAAGCTTGTGGTGATGATTTATTCAAGTTTCATTATCTAAGCCAAAGAGCTTTTTCTCACCTCGTTCCTTTACTTGGAGAAAAGGTTGGTATAGAAATTAAAGCAACTCTTGTAATCAAAATCAGGCTCCATTTCATTAATTCAAAAAAGCTAAAAAGTCAGCTTATTACAAAAATTGAGGCAGTCACTTTCTCACAATACATCAGATAAACAACTGTGAGAAGCCAATAAGCCAAAAAACTCTCTTAGCGAATGAAACACCCCCTCAAATTGTTTGCAGGAGGAAGGTTTCACCATTTGACCCAAATAGCAGAGAAATTTGTTTTGTCAAATTGGAATATGAAATAGGGGAATGTTTTCTTCTTCTTTTTTATCACAGAAAAAAGGATTTCATTAATCACTGTAAGATTACAATGACTGGGTTGGAAAATTGTTAATGAGGAGGACAGTCCTCTTTTCGTCCAAAATCATCAAGGAAAAATAACTTTCGAAACACACCTAATTCAATTGGTCCCCCAAAAGACCTGCATCTTGGAAAAGCATTCTCAAAGCTAACCCAGTCTTGAAAAAAGGTTTTAAAATGGATTATCGGTGACGGTAGAACTCTGGGAATGGTAATCTATCCGTGGCTACGACCTACGATATTTATTACAGTAATAGGGATGGGAGTGATGCCTCTGGTTGGAGCTGGATCTGGAAAATTAAAGCTCCGGCGAAGTTTATAACTTCTTTATGGCTCATTTCTCATAACAAACTTCTCACAAACCAATTAAAAGTCACGAGAGGTATTGCAACGTCGGATCTAAAAGTTTAATTCATCACTACTACCAAATTCTGTAGATAACCATATTAATTCTTCCTATCCTAATTTTATTATATTATTCATCACTAACGCATCTAAAAGTTTAAGCCGTTAGATAAATGAATAACTTTATTATTTATATTGCCGTTCAAAAACAATTTTTTTTTTTATTTATATCTTCAACACGATCCCTCACCCTCACGTGTAGCAATGCCTTCTTTCATTATCCGTTACGTAAGTTCCTCTCTGAGACCCAGACAAATACGTGAGATCAGAGATATGAATTGTGTCAAGACCTAACATTTAAAAGATGCCTACTACATTCCACAAATACCGTAAAATATGAATTGCAACCACAATCATTTTTGGCCACTAGCTTGTCCCATTCAACTTAGTTGGTCATAGAACAAAATTTTCCGGCCGTCACTTCCCACCGCCTGAGAATCCATCCTCAAAGCTTGCCGGGATCTCTGCATCACGCCTGACTTCCGTCCTGAAAACCAGCCCGTTTTTATCCGAAAACACAGAATTCTTAAGAGCTGAACTAGCCTTGATGACCAGAGCACACAAGTCTTGCAAGGAAAGTGGTGTTTGGGACTTGGAGATGGGGATGAGGAAGTAAATTTGTCCAAGCCGGAGTTCTTCGTTGTTGGGCACGTGAGGCACGCGGGAACCAAGAAACATGGTTTCTGAGCTGCAGAGGAAGCAGTTTGGATTCTGGGAGAGTATTTGTCCTGCTCTGATTGGTTGTATGAATTCTTGGAGTCCCCCTTCCAAGTCTATCACCATGGCTGTGGGTGGCCATTTCGTAACACCACCTTCTCCTCTCGTGGTTTGAGAAGATGCACAAATACCCATATCAGTAGAATGATGGAGCTGGGGTGCTAATAGGGGCGGTTGACTAGTTTCATACAGGGAAAAAAAATTTAAATTTTTTTCTATAAATTATATAGGCTCGCCCTTACGTGGCGAAATTCTTGAATCCGTTCCTAAATGGAATGTGTGTGTGTGTGTGTGAGAGAGAGAGAGAGAGAGAGTGTGTGTGTGTGTGTGTGTGTTGATCGGAAATTTTCAATTTGGGGTGGTTGATTTATAGGGAAGAGAAAAGTAGTTTATTTTTTGGCGGAGGAGACTTGGAAGCTTCAGCTCAACTCTCTTTGTTGAATCTAGGTTCAGATTTGATTATTCATAACTCTTTGTTAGAACTAACATACGCTATTTACACGCAGTGGTGGGTCCACCTTAATCAAAGGGGTCACGTGAGCCTTTAAAATTCCAGAAATTAATTATTTTTTGGATTTGTAAAAAATCCGAGCTGTTTAATAATCTTAAAAAAAAATTTCGATAAAAATTAGCTCAATCCGAATAATTATAGGTACTTAATTGAACCTTTGAAATTGCAGAAATTAATTATTTTTTTGGATTTGTGAAAAATCCGAGCCGTTCAATAATCTTAAAATAATTTTTCGATTGCTCTTGTGAAAAATTAGCTCAATCGAATAACTATAGGTACTTAATTGAACCTTTCAATTTTTCATTTAGGACTTAGGACCCTAAGTACTAAATAAAATTTTGAAGAAAAGTATGGTAATTGTATGTTTGATATACTAATAATTTTTTAACTGTAAATATTGTAAATATTGTAGGGCTTGTTAAGAACCATATGTACCTCCAAGTTGGGCAAGTTGGGAGTAAACCGTATGTACCTCCAAAATGTTACAAGTTTTTAGTTTAAAAGTTACAAGGCACATCAATATATTATGATTTTTAGTGAAGATGTTATGAATTTTATTACGGAAAGTTACAAGAAACAAATATTATTATTCTTAGTGAAAATTTTATGAATCTGAAAAGTAACAAATTTTTAGTATAAAAGTTAATAAACACACCAAAATATTCTCTTGTGGAGCCAGTCTTATACGGAACTTTGTCTAGTGATTAGTAGCTAGCCATTTTACTTGTTCCCGAAATCTACTTCCAAAGCAGAATTATACTGTGAATGATATACTCTATTACATCATTTTTTTTCTTTCAGAAAACTGTACTAGTTCAGAAAATCATTGTTCTGCCATAATTACCCCCAAAAGAAGTATGAGGGAAATCTTATGTGAATCTTGAGTGGAGTCCCCGTATCCACTTACGAGGGCCTAACATACTCCTAACATAAATAGCAGCCGACACATGTGCGATGAAAACCCTTACAAAATAGTGATTAGATGTGACAAGGCAATACTCCCGGATGTGATAGGTTATCGTACTTGCACTTCTATTTTTGTAACCGAAAAAAGAAATCTTGTGTGGGGAGTGGATGTCCCCAGTTGCTGGAATTTCCTTTCACGAAACTAGCCAAAATTGTCCACATTAGTTTGGCCGGTGATACTGTTGGGAAGGTTTCTTTCCAGGAAGAGTCGAGGCCAATTCCGGGAAAAAGCATAGCAAAAGCCAAAAGCGTTGGAGACGGAATTATTTTGGACTAATTTTCTTTTCACCTTTGCACCATTCGTAGACCAAATTGGACAGAATCCATGTCCCAAATCCAATTATCTTCTTGCTATATGAACTCCGGTAAAGGATGCTATTACCAGCGCCAATGAAAAACCGCTGCAAAAGGTAATTATTGACGGCAGGAGTCAAAACTTCCGGTAAAGGAAACTATTAACGGCAGTAATGTGAAACTGCCGGTAGAAGAACTAACTATTAATATTGGTAAAACAAAAAAACCCCGGTGGTAATTGCGATATATAATATTTAATACTTATTTTTCTAATAAAAGACAAAAGTTCATGTAGCCGAGTTGTTAAGTGCTTGGGTATTCAAAGGTTAGCGGGTTTGAGTCTCATCACTATTGTTCTTGAGACTGCCGTTAATAATACCAAAACTTTTACCGGCGGTCTTTTGCATCCGTCGCAGTTGCTTTGAAGATGGTATGTATCCGACTTTATTACCACCTGAAATACTGACGTTATTATCACCTGAAATGCTTTTATTGTTGGTTTTGAGGCTATTACCGGCAATTATTTAATGCGGCTAAAGTTAAATTTGGTGCAGTTTTAGAATTTTGATTCTGCGGTGACAAAATTACATGGAGGTGTAATAACATGGTTTCTGAGCTGCAGAGGAAGCAGTTTGCATTTTGGGAGACGATTTGTCCTTCTCTGATTGGTTGTGTGAATTCTTGGAGTCCTATCACCACGCCTGTGGGTGGTCATTTCGTTATACCACTTCCTGTTCTTGCGATTGGAGAAGAAGCACAAATGCCCATGATCAACACGAGCTAGCGAGACAGATGATTAGAATTTGCCAATTTGGGGTCGTTATGGTTGTGATTTATAGGGACATTAAAAAGAAAAATCAACGATGAAAGGTGTTCAAATTAGTTTATGTGCATCTCGATTAATCCCCTATTGAAGTCATCACTGTCTCTTCGGATGATTCCGGAAATCTTTGGGTTTTTCCGGAATGTTTCGGATCTCGCCGGAATATTCCGGACTCTACTAGAAAGTTCTGGGTTCCTCTGGATCCTTTCGGATTACAATGGAAGCCTCTGGATTCCACTGGATACATCCGGATTCTATTGGATACATCCAGATTCTACCGGAAAGTTATGATACTTGAAACTTCTAGATTCTTCACCATCATTCCTCATTCTCCACGTTTGTCTAGAATCTTCTTGTATTATTTCTAGGAGTCCAGTCTAGAATGTTCTAATGTAGTCTATAAATAGGAGGTGAGAGCTCATTTGTGAGGTGTGTGAGTCATACACCAAGTGTTGTGAGAAATACAAAGCATGTGCATGTGAGTGATACTCAAGTGTGAGTAAGTGTCAAAGTGAAGTGTCTTGAGTGATGTCTTGTGTACAAGTAAGTGTACTTGTATAATTTTGGATTGAATAAAATGAAGAATATTCAATACAAGTGTATAGTTTGGAGTCTCCAAACTCAACATCCCCTCCCAAGGTCATACAAGTCGAGGCTATGAGATTTACAAGAAATTACTTTGTGTAGCCTTAATTCAAAAATTGAACGCAAGTCAATTGTCTGAAAAACAAATTCACCAACCAACCCGACTAATCATTTGGGCCAAGGAGAGAGAAGTATTACTCCCTCCGTCCCTTTTTAAGTATGTTGTTTCGTAAATACAACTTATTAAAGTTATCATTACACCTTTACATCAACTAGTACCTCCAATTTACAATAACTTTTATTTCTACTTTCTAAAATTATCCTCTACTTTGACACATTAACTCTTTATCTACTAAATTTTCGAAAGGATAAAACATAATTACACAAATTTTTACCCATTAACTTTTCAAAATAGACAGTTATTAAAGGATAACCTAAAATAGAAAGTTAAACACTATAAAAGAGACGGACGGAGCACCAACTACCATAGGAGACTTGGAAGACTAATGCTTTTTTTTTTTTGTTTCTTTCTGTGATCACGAAAAGCATGCCCAAAAGGGGTACTGAAAACTAATGCTTGACTCTCTTTTTATGCTATCTCTTATCTAAATACAGCGCACTTAAAGGCTTCTAGATTGAAGGAGAGGTTTCAACAGATAGAAAAAGCTGGTTGCGTAATAATGGGTTACGCAATAATTTTTGCACTCCACTTTTTGATATTTTTACTTACAGTGCCCTAATTAATTACTAACGTTGTGGTGAATTACTAGTTTGAACTCCCAAACTCCAACCCTAATTTGTGGGTTTTCTTGAGGGACAAGTTGGGCTCTATTTTTGAATTGTGGGCTTGATTCATTCGACGACAGCTATCGAACCTCCAATAAACACACACACAAAGTTTAATTTTTATTGTATCCGGCACAGAAAAATGCTGTATATATACAGCAAGTTGGGTATGATTAGAAGGGTTGGCCTTGTAGTCAAAATCAACTTATGTGTTCTTTCCAAGCGCTATTGACTCTTGTGGAGCCAATTCAAACGAGACTTTTCCCAAGGCATTAATGGGCCCTTGCAGACTGTGTAATCGACTGATAATCGAAGCTAGCGTCGAATTGAAAATAGTTATTGTGGGCTTAAACTTTCATAACTATTTTTGAATTGTGGGCTTAAACTTTCAAGATCGCTTTCACGAAACCCTTGGGGTGGCTCCAAAACAGCAAAGTTCTGGGTGCCCCGCATGATGCCACGAAGAAGTGACTGAGATATCAGTGCACTTTCATTTATGTTTGAAAGGAAAAAAAGAATCATGAGTGGGGTGGGGATGTCCCCCTGTTGCAGCAATTTCCTCTCACTTACCCGAAATTGTCCAAATTAGTTTGGCCGGTGATATTGTGGGAAGGGTTCTTTCTAGGAAGCATCAAGGTCAATTCCGGGAAAAATTGAAAGTATTACTAATGGGAAAGAGTTAGAACTTGTGGACGGGTGATAAAGAGCAATGAGCAAGACTTGGAGTTGAAATGAAAATTTGAGCCTACCATGTGTCCGGACAAATCTTTATATAATGTGTCTAGACACATCAAGATACTGCTCTGTGATTATTTTGCTAAGCCATTGTCTGGTTGCACCAACTTCATATGTTTGGACATATGTCCAGTCCAAACTGACAGACTGTACCATCCAACCAGACATTTCCAGCCGACTTCAGCAGTTTTTATTGACCTTTTTGAAGCCTAAAGAGCCAATTTATGATGTTAAGGATATAAAGGCCTTTTGGGTTCCACACTCTACCTTGGAACTAGTTAAGCTTTTCTTCAAGCCTCGATCCGCAAAGGAGGAATCAAGGAAAAACAAGAGAGGAGGAAATTCAAGGAGGATGACTATCAACCCAAAGAACTTGAACTCTCTCCTACCATTTCCGGCTGGACTTTCTCTAGGGTTAGATGAAGGTTTCTTTCAAGTGGTTTGAGTTTTGCTTGTGCTTTTAAAGTTTATTCATTCAACTCTTATGATGTATGACTAAGGATATTTTCATTTCTAATAAAGATTCGAATGATTTCTATCAATCTTTTGTGTTTGTATTCTAGATTCCAAACACTTGCAACATGGTTTGTTATTGATTCACGGACTTGGTTGAGATAGGTTAAACTCCGCCCGTTCCATTTTGTTTGTCATTTTTAGTAGACAGTGCCTGGTTTTAATCTTTTATATTTTTTAAATATGAATTTCAAAAAAAAATTCAATATGGATCTTGTTTAATATTTCTCGATGACTTCTATTATATGAAGTTTTCAAAATTATGAAAAACAAAAGTTGTAAGCATTTGACCGATGACACGACCTTCAAAAATTGACCAACAAAATGGGACAAAGGAAGTACTTTATAAGACAAGGTGTGCATATTGGCTTTTCTGTGGGTTTGAAGCTACTCAGAGCTGCTGGATTGTTAAACGTGAAATGGGATGCAATTGGTTTATGGTTTTTTTGGCTTGGTACGCTCAGCTTCTAGACTTGTCAACTATGGTTCTCAACCTTCGGCTTTGGGGTTTTGTCTTTGTAATTTTGGTTATTTGCTGTGGTTTCGGGTTTTCGGTTTCTTTCCTTAGGCTTAGTTGATCTCATATCAACTTCGACTTTTTAGGGCTTGAGTGGCATACGATTGTCAAGTGCTAAGGGTGCCAACCTCATTGAGATTCTTTGCTCTTGTTGTGATGCCTCTTCTCTTTGTCCTTTTTAATCTCATGTATCTTTTACATTTGATTAATTAATCTATTTTTTGTTGTGCAAAAAAAAAAAGGCGTGCTATTTGATGAATCGTACTTAGATATGGCTCATGTTAGTAAGACAACTTGTGCTATGTGAAGAGATAGTCTATGCCAATCGATTATTCGCGAATATCTTGTACTGATTTGAATGGATAGTGGTTGACCAAATAAAATCAAGCTACGAAGGGAAAACCGGGTTTAAAACTCTAGAGCTTTTCCAAGTGTTTTCAAACTGTGACACAATTTTTTGTTTTCTTAGTTAAAAAGATACCATACCAAAACCCAAAACTCATTTTTGAATTGGAATAGGACTAGTTGAAACCGATAAGACATATTCTTATCTCTGCAGAACAATACTTGAACTTTTTTCATTATTAATTCTATGGAGTGGTTGTAATTGTTCTGTTTTAACAAGTAATTTTGATACGGTAACAAAACCGTCAATTCCCCCCTTTATACTTTGTTACCTTTTTATACGCTTTTCGAGAAAATAAATTGACTTGGTAAACTTTAGACCCAAAAGATTGAAAAAATAGAGGATGCTTCTAACTTGACCGGATATTTGGTGGAGTGTGTGTAGAATTTTTAATAACTCTGCACTTTTACTTTTTGATTCAATTGATCTCTACGTCTTGTTAATTCGCTAAGTAGAGTCACTCTATTGCATTGTAACAAAGGTCGGAACTATTTCGGAAGGCTAGCCCAAGGTATTTGGGTGACCTAGGCTCAATCGTCACACGGTTGCCTTATATATTTTGTTGGGGATGTGTATTTTCAAAGTGTTTTTAACAGCATCTCCTATTTTTTTGTTCCACATTGATCAAACACAAAACTTTTGGCTCCTTATATGTTTGAACACTTAGTAGGCTATTGAATGTGGTTAGACTCAAGGAGAAATCTCGCGCACTCAAGAAAATGGGCCAATGTCCAAGGCAATTTTGTTGAACACAATCCGAAAACTAATTAACCGGGTGGACTTTGCAAACTTCACGCACAGGGGGTGTGAATCCCTAAATTTGAGCCTCACGCACATAGGGACAATTAGCCCACATTTTGCTTAAAAAAGATTGCAAGTTTGGGCCTTTTTTTTTTTTTAGGTTGGACTTATAAATCAGATTGGGCCTTCCATTTGACTAAAAAAACCCTACTCAAGTCTAATAACAAATTTAATGGGGGTGCCCCTAAAATTTCGTATTTTTGGGATGCTCTAGGCCCGGGCTTTTTGGGCCTAGGCCTTGGGCCAACCCTAGAAGTATGTGCATAGTTTTTAATAACTCCAAAGACCTCTACGTCTTGTTAGTCGCTACCAAAACGGACGTAACAACTCTTGCATACGTATGGACGGTATAATTTAGAAGGAAGGAATAAAGAGTAGCAATCCACGTTAGAATCAGTTGATTCGTATGGCTCGAACACTGGAAGAATTGTTGCTAATAATAGCTCAAGATTCATGATAATGTGCAAAAATGATGAAACCCTATCCCTACAATTAGAGTCAGTCCTCCAACACCGTTTCTGTAACGCCCCCAAGATTTGGGCACGTTAGTTATTATTACATTCCGAAATAAAGCTTAAACCCAAACTTTAATACAAACGATACAATTCTCAAATACTAAATAAATAGCAACCGGGGTGGTTCTAGGGCCTCGTCTATCTCTGTGCCGGGTCGTTCCCCATTCCGGCAGCGCCTCCTGTTCCTCGGATCTGGACCCCATAGTACGGTTCCTGTCCATCTAGATAGTCTAGCATAATACGTCCGAGTCGCACAGGCAACATCATAGTATTATGCCAGGGTTACACGAAGGCAACACCGTGAGCCAGGCTCAATAGTTTACTACGCTAAGCTTCTAAGTAGCAATTCTAGAACAATATATTCATGAACAACATATATAACTTATGTACAGTAAATCATATCATGCATCATGCGTGTCCATGCGGATCAGAGTAAATATGCGCGGGAAGATGGTATTTCGTTTCCGTATCTCAAACTGTACTACGTGTTACTTTCTCAAAAATTCTCGTTTCATTTCTCAAAGACACATCTCATTTATCAACAGTTTTTCCCAAAAATTCAGTTTTCTCAATACGGTGCCTTTCCCGGCATTCTTCTTCAAATTTCAATATCTCCCATCGCTCTGAAAGTTATTGATCCGTTTACGCCTCCTCTCAGCTGACGGTACCAACCTTTCTGCTCGAGGTCCCGGTTATCGTGCATCACCGAACTTAACAGCCTGTTTGCACGGTCCGTTCTCCCCTGACTCACCGCGACCGCGGTCCGGCCGTCTTGCATCACCGAACTTAACAGCCTGTTTACAAGGTCCGTTCACCGTGTGTTGTGCACGCTTAGCCCATCATCCTAGTTCTCTCCGCGAACTGGAAGTGGCGCTCTCGCTACACTACCACAATCAATACCATTCCTCCAAATTCTCTCCACGAATTTGAGGTGGCAACAAATCATCTCATCACATTTCATCTCATTTCATTTCTCCATAATCTCATTTCATTCTCCGAAAGAAAATCTCCATTTCATTTCTCGAAAATTTCATTTCGCATTTCAAACTCATTTTCATTCTCATCTCTATTTTCTCATCAGTAAATATTAAGTTTTTTAAGTCACGGTGACATAACGTTATCAGCGTCGTCGTGCTTTCGGTGTCACATGCTCAAATCATGCTCATGCAATATTTCATAATTTCCTCTAAATTCAAATTCTTTCAAAATCACATTTCTCACATGAAATCATGCATAAAAATATACCAACTCTCTAAATAATTTTGTTTCCTCTAGAAACTTTTCCACATAAAATCATACATTTTAATACACCAATTTTCCTCAAAATAATATTCCTTCTAGCAATTTCTCCACATAAAATCATACACTTTAAAATTCTCCAAAAACAATATTTCCATTTCTCTCAATTTAATCCTCATCAAAATCTCCAAACTATTTTATTTCTCCTCCAAAGAAATAAAATAAATCAATTTGCTCTTTTCAAAAATAGTTTAAACCAAACTCTTTTCTAGAAATCCCTTGCCAAAAATTCATCACAACTACTTGTAGACTTTCTAAAATATTTAAAACTCTCCCAAAATATTCTTTCTATTTTTCTAGAAACTTTCTCTCAAATAATCTTAAATAAAATATCTTTGTCATATCTAGTAAAAATCACAATTTTTCTTCTAGAAAATTTACCAAATAAACTTACTACATAAAAAAAATCTTTCTAGAAATCTATATGAATAATTCTCTCTTTATAAAATCAACTCCATATTTTCTTGCCAAAAATAACCAATAGGCTTTTCTTTCTAAAAAATCTCTTATAAAAGAAATTACTCCATTTATTTAAGAAATAATATCCCAAATAACAACCAATAAGCAAAACAATCAAGATTAATTATTTCTTTCTAGAAATAATAACATAATCATACTAGAATCTTGTCTAGTGAAACACATCTACTAATTAACTTCTAATCACTACTAATCACTTCTAATCTCTCTAATCCACTTCTAATTTCACTAATCAACTTCTAATTTCATGAAGAACTATTCTATTTAGAACTTTATAATCATGTTTGCTAATGAGATCCTCTTTCTAGATACATAAGAAACATACTTAATCACTTATCACATGCATAAATTAACTTAATCAAACTCTATAATCATGCTTAGAAACTTAATTAGAACAACTTATTTAAACTAGAAATAGCTAATTAGAAGAGTAGTTTAGTAAACTACCTTAGTTTCCGGGTGTAAACCGGAAGCCGATTAGCACTCCGTTGATGTAGAAAAACTCTTAAACTAACTTAATTACCCACTAATTAGCCTAGTAAGTGGCTAATTAGAATCTAACTATGTTGGTTAAAGTAGTTGGTTTGTGGGATTTTAGGAGGTAACAAAGAAAGTAGAGTACATGGGGTCCAATAGAACACAAAGGGGTGCTATTTATAGGCAAATGGGAGCCTCACTCCCCCCCCCCCTCTACCTCTCGGCTCACACACACACACACACCACCAAAATTTGATGCATGAATGGGAGTAATGGTGGAGCTAAGGTGGCACATGGAAGTACAAAGGTGGCAAGTCTAGGTCTAGGTAGGAATCTAGGTAGGTATCTAGGTATCTAGGTCTAGATTCTTGGCTAGAATGAACTAAATTGTGCACACATACAAGGTACCAACGTGGGAGGGTATTGGTGGGGGAAAAACGCGTTCCGTTGTGTAGGTTTTTGCACGGTCGCCTTAGTTACGGGGTGTTTTTAGGAGCTAATATGAACCAATGGTGTGTGAAACCATTAAATGACTAAGAGAGTAGCTATAACTAGCTATAGCTAGGTGGATTATTCCTTCCTTAATTTAGGGAAGCTTGTCCCTAGCTTACTTGGAATCCAAGGCCTACAAAACATAGGCTAGGTTGTGTGTATTGTGCTCAAATGCATGTATTGTGTGGGTATGTATAGGTTACTCCAAAAATAGCAAGGCTTATTCTAACTAATGTTGGGTACAAAACCTTAAGTTTAGTTGGCCACCTCATCAACTCATTGCTTGCACAATTGTACAAAGCAATAACTCATGCATGTGCATCTGTACCAAGATGCATGCACACAAGCACACACACACACACACACTCTCTCTCTCTCTCTACCGAACCCTCTCTCTCTCTCTCTCTCTCTCTCTCTCTCGGCATTCTCTCTCTCTCTCTCTAACTCTTTCTCTAACTCTCTCTCTAACTTGGTCAAAGTAACAAGTTCCAAGGTGAGGGGACCTCACCATGACATACCATGGTGATTAGATGGAGGAGAGTTAGTAGGTTTCGGACATTAGCCGAGGTCTCCTCGTCTTCTGCGGTAGTGTAGCGGATCGTTCTTCGATGCCCGTATAATCGTGTACACATGGCTGGAAATCAAATTAAAGGAATAAATAATAATTTAATAGGAAATTATTCCGATAAACTGAAAATTAAATTAATTAATTAAATTATTTAACGAAATTTTTATTTACGAAAATTAGGGTCGTTACAGTTTCTTCGTAATGACTCGTGATCATGTTAGTTGACATAAGTGATATGCTATAAAGCATGGATATTCTGGAAGTTGTTCTGTACGCATATTCGATATTCATATCAAATATCAATATGATTACGTAATATTTGGCTCTGATTCAATACCCGTAGGATATTGGTAGGATACGTAGAGATACTTTGAAGGGTTTTTAAATTTCAAAAAATGCAAACTACAAATGCATTATAATCATAGACGTAAGACGAATAATATTTACATACTTGGTTCCAACATGGAACACAGACACCATCTCTCACCAAATCCTTGGCTTTAGCAATTCAATAATCAAGCTACCCCTATCTCTTTTGGTTTTACAATTTTTTTAAAAGGTTTTCTAAATATCATTGTATTTTCATTCTATTGTTTTTCCGTACGTATCACGTATCTATATCACTGTATCCCCCCAAAAAAACCATATGAGCAAGAACACTGAGAAAAGGACATCTAGACAGTGATGATACAAATAAATATGCCCTAATAAGAATTAGACCACGCAAGTATGGGACCAAATCAAAGATGATAGTATCAAATAAGATTATCGTATGGGATTGAATAAGATTAGCTTATCAGGTAAATGAGACGCGTAAATTAGTTGATCAGACACTTGAATTATCATTAATAAATAAAAAAAGTGGAGTGAATGAAATAAATAAATCCCTCTGTTGAATATTGGAAACCATAAAATAAAATCGGTCTCCATCCTACTATGAATTATGAATTAAAGAATAGGATCAAAACCAAAGCTCAACAAATTAATGGTAACGTTTTCTCTTAGATTAATTAGTGTTGATGAGCCTATTCATCGGTTGACTTCTGATTCGCTCGAATAATCTCGATTTTAGCTGAAACAAAACGAAGAAATTAATTACAGTAACATTTATAGATCCTTCTGAGGCATTCGTCGAATAATAAACATGTTACCACCAATTAAAATCGCGATTACCAGGACTACAAAATATATACTCAGTACATTAAAACAGTTCAATTTTGGTCATCTACACTAAATTAATCATACCAAGGCATGTAGCAACTCTGGATTGTCGTAATGCATGAAGCAAACCAACACAAAGTGTCGGCATAGAATCTGTATAAAATTCAAGAGACGAGCATTCTAAAGGATAGCCGAACTCACCCCATTGACAGTAACTCACCGTAAAAACTGAAAAATCCAGTATTTGGAAAAAACAAAATCAAAACAACAAAAAACGCAATACTAACAAAACTACAATCAACAAATCACAACCCAAATAGAACTTGGCTGTCGGAATCCTCTCACCGAGTTGAGCGAGTCAATCGAAGTTAGGATGAGTCGATTATTGGCCACCACCAAAACTCACCGGATTTGGAGAAACCAGACCGGTTTTATGAGCCGAGCTAGACCGCCATCAAACAAAACCCCTTTGCTCCGCCGCACCAACACACCCCACGTTGCCTCCACCATGCTGAAACAGTACCAAGTGTGCTGGATTGACACTACTGACGGACGACGGCAAGAGGACCGAACCACACCCATACAAGGATCGACAGCCGGAGAGAAAACACCATGGAAAGGCAATACGAACACCATAATGGGGAGAAAGAAGAGGGGAATGAGAGAAAAGGGGAACTAGAGGGTGCGGGAGGAGGTGGAGGAAGGAGGAGGCAAGAGAGAAAACACGTTTGTTCGTTTTGGGTTTTAAAAGCTGCTACCCGCCTTTGGCTTTCTTTGTCTTTTTGTGAGAACCTGTATATAACAAAGACATAGCCGATACCCTACATGGTGGTTTTTGAAAAAAAGGTGGGATTTTCTCAAAACTGGTTCTCACAAACCGATTGTCAAAACCTTTATACGAATGCAGACCAGCTAGAATCGTGTTACGTGAGTTTCCATATTTCAAAACTCCAAAACACTTTTAGTCACTCTCTGAAGTTGCATTTTTCGAAATACATAACCAGACATCATACGTCTATTAAGAGATTATATACATTGTTTTGGGATTGAATATCCTTGCCCTAACATGGCCAATTTGAGAGAGAGAGAAGATTAACCAACAAGAGAAAACTTCCAAGGTACTTTATATGTAGTATGTACTTACTCAGTAGTTCTACAGGTACTTTTTGGTACGGCGTCTTATTAGTTTATTTACTTGAATCTTGAAAAATCGAAACATGATCGTGTCTAGATTCGTCAAGATTGTGAAGAAATAATCTCATAAAGACGCCGTATCAAATGAGGCCTCTTCAAGTATCATACTCAACTTTCTAGCATGACGACTACTCTCTTCCACCACTCCACCACCTTCGCTACCAACGGCAACAACCTTGCTGCTGCTTGAAGTAAAATATTCCTCACCAGAATACGGGATCAACGGATCCAGATGATCATCATCCACACTAGGTCTTCTGAAACAGCATCCACACTTTGTGTTACCACCACCACCCTTTGGAAGGGCTAGACTTGCTTTAACGGCCAACGCCGCCATATCTTCCGCCTGCAGCGGCTGCTCCAACCAACTCAACGGCAGAGCGAAATACAGTTGACCCATTTGAAGCTCGTCATCAACATCAACGGCCGAAACAAAATCATCATATTCCATGTGGTCCGAATTACATACGAACCACTCTGGGTTCTGATCCAGTATGTGCGAGACCTTTATTGGTGATGAGTACACTTGAATCGCGCCGTCTAGGAAGATCAGTTTGGCGGCTTTGGCTGTTGCAACTGATTTCTGATTTCCCATCCGTGACGGAAGAGCTCCGTATCAAAACTCAGAGCTCGTCGAGTCCATCAATCAAATGTTTGGAGGGTGAAAATGTGAACGGGGACATTTATATTCATTACTATTCTTATGCGTCTTTTTTAAGCGAAGAAGTCTACCTACATGTAACACATTTCAAGAAAAAAATAAGGGAAGGAATATGCTTTCGGAACATACGTGTCTCGCGACTAAATAATGTGCCAACGTTGCTTTGAATATACGTACAAATCAGTCACATTATTCTGTGCGACTTTTTTTTTTTCAATTGTATACCATACTTGACATTTGATAAGAATTTTCATTATGAAAACTTATCTTTTCTTACAGTAACTTGGATTAGAAACTTTTTATTTTAGTTACATTTATATTGGGACTTAATTCTAGTTTTAATTTTGTTATGCATTACATTCTCTCTTCATAAATTTTTTATTAGGGAAGAAACTGTTTATTTTGATTCCTTCCAAAACCGGTCTTTCGATACTTGAGATCTCATCTCATAAGAGTTTGTTTAATCAATTACTCCATCCTTCCAATTTGTTTGCTCACAATGGGAATAAGTGCAATTTCAAACCCCTACAAAATATATTTCTCTATATTATTTTTCAATGTGTAAGTCAAAATTTTGCGCAAAAATTGTACTCCCTCCATTTGCAATTATTTGCCCCTTTCGGAAATGCGTGCATTTTACACGCAAAAAATAATTTACAAGCATTAATTTTTTTCAACAAACTTTATATCAATTTAAAGATCTTATTGAGAAGAAAAAATTGGTGTAACTCTTTTTCAAAAAAAGTTCTCATAAACACGTTATTTTTTTAGGGTGAGTTTCCAAATGGATTTTATCTAGATTTTATCAAGATTTTTATAAAATCTAAGATTTTATCAACTCAGTTTCCGAATGGATAAAATCAAAGGCTTGATTTTATCAGATTTTGATAAAATCCATTCGGAAACTCACCCTTAGTGCAAAATGCATGCACTCATAGAAGGAGGGCAAACAATTTGGAACAGAGGGAGTACGAAACATCATAAAATCTTCTTGTTTAACAATTTTGTTTTTTCCAAATATATTCTTAAGTAAATGAACATGGTAAATTTGCAAGTCCATTTTTCTATTTAATGGTGACTTTATCCCAATAAAATTTCGAATTTTCAATGCAATTTTAATTATATTGTCATTTTTTTCCCCATTCGATATTCATCAATAGAGTTAGTTGTTAGATGTTAGTAAACTATAAGGGTTAACCTCCTTTCCACAGGAGTCGAACCTAGAACCTTACAAAAAAAAGTTGTTTTGAGGTTTAAAGTTTTGAGTTAAACATTGAAACATTTAAATTATGTAGCATGGTAATTCACATTGAAAATTAAGATTTTATTTTTTCATAATTTCACATTAAATATGGATCTCATTTTATAGATCTTTTCAAGTAGATTTTAAATATATAAATTTCATAAAAAAGTGAATAGATAAAAAAAAAAGTTATAAACATTTTAAGATTTAAAATAAAAAGAGGAGAGTGAGGTGGGGGTGACATCAGCGTTTTCCGTTAGCTTTTCTAACAAAAGTTAACAGAGGGGAGATATGTGACATTTATTTTCAAAAGTAGGGAAGATCAGTGGAATTTCAAAAACCTTATGGGAGATCCCTATAATTGTCAAAAACCTCAGGGGAAGTAGGTGAAATTTACCCTTTTATTTATTCAAAAGCCCGCTACTTATCATGAGATATAAAAAATATATAAATGAAATTTCTCAAACCGTACTAAGTATTTTGTAATAGACTGCATTTCACGTTTTTCAATGTGTTCTCTGATGGAAACTCTTTTTATCAAATTAATCCTAATTATTTGTCTTAATTAATGCTTCCAAAAATCGGGACGTTACACAGTCCTTGATTTATTACAGGTTCCCAAAAAGTCTTTCTAGGTCTCTTTGCTTTTATACATTTAAGAAGTGACTTTAGGTCAAGAAATTAAGTGCGTACCACTTCAACTCATGTTTCCACGGCCCAGAAACTTGAGAGTAGCCAACAAATGAATCTTTAAGCAAATAATTGTATGTGAAAACTGAGATGCAGACTTATCACAAAACAATATATCTAAAAACAATAGAAAAACACGCACGGAAAAGTACAGATACAAGAATCGAGTGTGCTTTAAAATTCGTTGGGTATAAGTTTATGTTTTCTAAAATAAAAAATAAAAAAATCGTCAGTGTTAAAGAAAGTTGCTAGTAGTATTTTAGTGAAAGTTAATAGAACCATTCAAATGCTAGAAAAGATTAAGTACTAAACTATGGTGCCGTCCGTCTGGACTATTTTTTTTATTGGCCAATCGGCTTATTAGATTGCTTGGATGCAACTACAAGTAGTAATAATAATAATAATAATAATAATAATAATAATAATAATAATAATAATAATAATAAGTCACGGGCTTTGGACAAAATTATTTGATCTATGTACTATAAGGACATCTTACATAGATTTTCTAAAAGGATAGCATTGATGATTCGGAAAAATTGCTACAGTTGCTCCAAAGCTTTGAGCATTTGGCTTTCATGCGATTTGAGCTAAACGACTTCTTGGAGGAAAAACCTTTAAGGTTCTTTCTCATGCTCACGTTGTGAAACCCTAAGGGTTCGGATAGTTTGTAACGTTGATAAAATGAAACTTTAACCCTAAAGGTTTGCCAAAATGGGGTTTAGTCTTATCTAAGATCTCAGGTTCGATTGATTCTCCTTCTGTATCAAATTCTTGGCCATTTCTTGGGTTTCGTCGCCATCTCCAAGCTCCCCCATTCCTAATCGGCTTGGTTGACGCATGCGTCTGGTGGCCCGAACATCCGATTATCAGAAAATAAATAAATAAATAAAAATGAAACTTTCATCCAGATCAAACATTCCCTCGAACTAATTAAATCATCCACTAATTAATTAAAGCAAATTTTGGGCACCACAAATTGAACAACACTTTATAAACTAATTAAAGCAAACCCACAAACCTGATCACTAGCTATTTGGACATCAATGCTCCAACAACCCCAGCAATAAGAGTGGTGGGGTCCCCTAGAACTGCCGATATAACAAACTGGACAGCCAACCCAGCCATTTCACAACATTTCAGCACTTTCCCTTTGCTACTTTTCTGGTGATGGGCCTGAAGTGTGTTTCTAAGGCTAGGAATTGCGGTCTCCAATTTCCTACTAGTACCGGTACTCGTGGTACTACTGTAATTATCATACCACCCACTAGAAGAAGAATTTCCGAAATATAAGTCGTGCCAAGTCTCCACCAACATTTCCTTCACACAAGCTACATGTAGGTTGTACTTCTTGCATGTTGATCTGTAGCTCCAGCTCCTCCCTTTCCTCCCGCACCGGTGGCACGGCGCGCTCACCTTCTCGTATAGGTACAACTTCACCTCACCTGGTCGGAATTCAAACACTTGGTATTGAAATTCGGAGCGACGACTCAACCGTTAAGCCACTTAATAAAACAGGCCTCGTGTTGATGTTAATGAATGTAAATAAAACAGGCACAATTAAATAGAGAGTATATATAAGAATAAAAGGGATTTACGGTATGCCCATCAATTACGAATGTTTTTTGTTCTTGTTACGTATGATTTTAGTAGGTTGCTGTCAATAGAGACAAGAATTAATAGTGAACTTTTAAAAAATCCTTACCGGTTTGTAACAAGAAACAAAACCATAAGTACCAAAGTTATTATGAATATGAATAGTGATGTGAATAGCAAATTTTTAAAAATTTGTAACGGGTTTTAATTTGAACTTAACCATACTAACAAGCACCAAAATAATATGAACGTATGTAGCATCCTCTAAAATTGATACGCAAACTGATCAGGAGAATTGAAGCGACTCAATCGTTAGGCCACTTAGCCCCTCGTTTAAGGACTCTTACATTTATTTACGTTAACATCTAATTGGCATAAGCCCCCATGTTCAACATGTTAATAAAACGGCCCTCATTTTAATGTTACATGCAAATAAAATAGGCAGAATTAAATAGAGAGTGTGATAAGAATAAAGGGGGCGTACGGTACACCTATGGTGTATACATATGATTCTAATAGGTTGCCGGCAATAGTGATGTGAATAGTAAAATTTTCAAAATCCATACCAGTTTGTAATTTGAACGAAATTATACTAACAAGTAACAAGAGAGTAATACAGAACAGGCCATGTTGTACGCCGTTTATCAAGTCAAAAGTTCCGTTATTGTGTGCACATAGTTTTGCAAAAATGATAGGTAAACACCTTCTCAACGACTCCCCACCACACCCTTTTTCACATGTGTAGTGGGCTCACCGGTTGTGGGTCCATAGTCCTACCTTGTTTGTTTGTTATCCCTTTTCTCTGTTAGTTATTTATGTGTAAGCTGCTTTTTCTACTTTGATTGGTAAACGAATAATTCAAACTTATGTGATAACTTTACAAGCTCTAAAAGTATGTTCCCATGGCGCTTGATTATCAAGCGAAACGATTTTCTATCGAGCTAAAATTAATTTGAGTATTTTCGAAATCACAAGATAAATCAGCTATAATTTGCTCAAACTTAGTTAAGTAGGACCAATAAATAATCATCCCCACTTTATTCATATAACAAATATATTTTGAACGAGTTTTTAACGAGGTATCACAAACTCAAAGCCGAGTAACTTAAATCGTTTATAAGCCTTGTATCGAAGTAAATTACAGAAAAGTGAACCGAATACTGACCATCATCGAGCACCATCGGGAGCTTGGCGCAGCACGGGTGAAGGTCAAACCCGCAAGCGTTGCAATGGTAAACAAACCCCGTCACGTCCTTCTCGCACGCGTTGCAGTAACGCGCGACGTTGCCAGGCGGCTGGAGAAGGAACTGGAACGAGCATTTGGTGTAGAAAGGGTGATACAACGTCGGCGTATAGAGGGCGCAGTGGAGGTGGAGATCGTAGTCGCATTTGGTGCACTTGTACCGTGATCCGATGCCCACTTCCTTGCACCCGTCGCACTTGAACGGGACCTCCGTGTACTCGAATTTCAGCTTGTGTTGTTGGTGGCCAACGTGGGTTATCTCGTTGTATTTCATGGTTTTGAATTTGTGGGCAATTATAAGGGTGTGTTTGGTGGGCTATATATATATATATATGGTTGTTTGGGTTGTTCTTTTGCTTGACGGATGAGAAGAGGAGGAAAAGGTGGATGGAATCTCTTTAACGTTACATTTGGCATTTCTAATTGGGTTTACCATTTGAGGTTGTTGTTGAAGCAACTAGGAGGAATTTGTGCTTAGGAATTATTGTGCGAATTCAAAATACAAGGGTGGCAGGTCTAACTGTATTCTTCTGCTCTGTAGGCTTGAGCTCGTCATGACAGCTGTAACTCCATTTAGGTCTTCGTCCATCGCCGGCGTCTGTTTCTTATATATTGACAATAATACAACTAATAATATTTTCGTGTAACAAGTACATTTCAATGTGAAAACAATGTAAAATTTATAAGAGATGACAGACAAAATGCATATTGCCTGATGACCCACCAGAGCATAAGAATCTTTCATTTTGTGAGATTTTCCAGTCTAGCTGACTACTTACTTATTTATGAATGTGTACAATATTGTTTGTGACCATCCGATGTACCACGAAAGATGAGTAATATGCTAGAAGATTTGCGTTGCGTTTAACAGTCCCAGATGGAACTTAATCCCATTAGCAAAAAGAATCAGATGCTAATCATTCAGAGCCTATTCCATACAACTAATTATTTGTTCTAGAGAATGATTTAAGTTGGGAACTAACTTAAGAAGACTTTTTGAGTTTTTATATTATGAGAGAATTACGTGTCTCATAAAGCACAATAAGTCAGTTTTTAAGTCAGCTTGAATATAAACCAGTTTCTGAAACAACTTCCAAAAACTGACTTATTGCCTTTTACGAGACAGCTTATTCTCTCACGATACATCAACTCAGAAAATCGACTTAAGCCAGTTTCATGACTTATTGTCAATGAGTCAGTTCATTTGTTGAACACCCCCAAGACACGAAGATACTAAAAAATGAAGGGCTGATGGTCAATTTGCGGATGTGGCTGATCTAACGGTTGATGTTACCAAATTGAACCATTTTAGAACAAGGGGTGAGATAATTTGCGAATATACATGTATAATAGCGTAGCTTTCTTTGTAATATAAAAGGTGATGGATTTGATATTCTAAGGAATTTTATTACGTGTCTAGTGGTTCGGATTTTCAGTATGCAGAGCATATACTAAGCTAAATTATTAAGGGGATAAGGCAAGAATTTTGGAAAGGAGTCATTATTGCAGATAAATTGCATCTAAAGACTCTATTAAGATGCTCAGTTTATAATACTTAAACAATTTTGAGACGTCAACCTTTATTGAGGTTATTCCCATCTCCTATGCAATGTATTGGCTTCTTAAAAGGATGGTTCGAAGGAACAAATTCCGTATTTTACGACTATACACGGTTAGGCTCTGTTTGGATAAAGAAATTGTGACAATATTTTATGGGGAAAAAAGGTGAAGGACAATATACGAATAAGATCGATAAAGAAAAGAAATTAAAAGTGTTTGGTTGGATTTTCAGCATTATCTTTTCTTCTCGTCAAATCGACCCCTTCATAAATCCTTGCTAAAAAACAATAGGAGATGTATAAATGCTTTACTTAGCAAAAGAGTTTATTAGATTTGTTCGAGACTTTGTAATCTAAAATCAATTGGCAATAGGTGGAGTAGCACCTAGATTGGAGTATTAAATAAGCTTGAGTACGTACCTTAAGCGAACGATCGATGTAGGATAAAGTGTAATACTCCCGTCACGTACAGTCCACTTCGGATGCAGGTGGGGGTATAGCTAGATTTATGCGGTGAGGTGAGGCGATATATTGACTCGGATGGAGACTCGGCAATGTGAGGCAAGACTACCCAAGACCTAGTTCAATTTAATACCATGTTAGATTTTCTTGGAAGGTTCTAACCTCTGGATTATATTAACCAAACTCAGGTGGTTTAGGTAAGCAACATAGGATAAATGCTAACTTAGATGGCTAATATCCTACTACAAGTGAGAGCCTTCCATCAAAATCGACCTTGACTTTTCGGGGGCTTAAAGCAAAGACGGAAGATGGAGGCCTTTTCGTTGGATATTGTACGGGGTGCCAAATTAGGCGGGGGCCTCTAAAGTAACCAATTCTCGAGGTTTAGTTCAAGATCAGCTCTGTCTTCCATTCTAGAAATGTGAGTACTGTGATACTAGATGTACACAAAAGGGTCTTATTTGGTGACAAGACGGTGGTGAGTATGATGACTTGGCAAATATTCTAAAGGTAGACTATGCAGGCCTTATGGTCAATTGTGTGCTAAATGTTGGAAACAAGAAGCATCAGGTAAAATCAAAGGAAGCTCTTTGGCTTTCTTTATCTTTTTCCTCTGATTTTTGCTTTATCTTATGGAACAAAGAAACATCTGGGATATTTTTTTGAAGAAGCGTAAGGGTTGTTATGTGTTGAATGTACCCAAAAGATGTGGAATTGTGCTTTCAAGAACAGGGAAAGGTCGAAAATGAAATTGATTCTTTGTTCTGCTTCTTCTGCACTCTCAATTTTCTCTCTTTTTCTTCATGTTTCATCCCTCATGTTACATTGCATGTGTTGAACATTTTACCATTTTTGTGAACCGGAACATAAACAACAATTTAAGAATTTACAATGTTAGGCATGAAACCTTTTCCTGCAACGAGACAGCCTGGCGGTTCGTCCGATGACTACTTGTTCAAGTGTTAGAACAAAATCTTGCTTCTGCAGAGAGTCGGGCTGGCTTACGCAGAGTACTAATCTGGCAGTTCTCGAAAGAGGAAATAAAAAATATATATATTTGACGCGGACAGAACTCATAAATACATCTGTAAATCGTTATTGAGAGAGAAGTTATTATACTCTAGAGAAAGAGCTTGTGGGTGTTTCTATCAATCAATAGTGAACTAGTGTAGATCCAAAGAGTAGACAGTTGCCGAACCTCATATATTTTGTGTCTTACTTTTCTCTTTGCTTTTGATTTGCTATTGTGTGTTTGTTCTACAAGAGCATCACCACCCCACATCTTAGTAAAAGTTTCATTTGGTATTGTGTACTCCAATAAATTAATTCAAATCCAAGCACAAATTTGAGTAAAGGTTTCCTTAATGGCAAAGGTGTAAATAACTAAATATAAGGGTGCGAAATTTGCCTTAAAAAATTTGAGTAAGAATTTTAGTCTAATCAATTTGAATAAAAACTCAATTTGATATAGGTTTAAGCTAAGACAAGAAGAGCCTTTTATGGTTTCTTTTATTCAAATTTTGTTTTTGCAGAGTTAAATAAAGAGTAGTAAGGAGTGGAGATGCTCTAATTCATAGCGTGTAAAAAAAATTTGAGTGTTGGTGATATTGAGCGCATAGTTCTATTCAAATGGAGTAATCAAAAGGGTATAAAAGATTGTACTAAAACTTCTGTAACACCACAAGATGAATAGATGTAAAAATTCCACAAGATTGTACTAAAACTTCTGTTGGAGATCATGACTTGATTTGTTCAACTTGATTTGGACTTGATTCCTGTATCTAGGTTTACTTTAACAATGCAAACGTTCCCTCATAAGGTTTCAGTATTAGTGACAAAAAGTTAATCGATTCAAATAGTGACATAATTTCATGGACAATATTATGGATTTAGGAGGCATAGTTTCTCCTATGTTAAAATCAAAGATTTTAGCAAATCCTCTCCTCATGAGCTAAAATCAACCTGTTTTTCATTGGGTGGAGATTTTATCAAAGTTGATTTTTATCAACTTCAACTTTTGTGCGATTTCCCATTTTATTTTATGGGAATTTCCAAATGATAAAATCAAAATTTGCTAAAATCTTGGAAAACTCCCTAGAGGTGTAGAAATTGTACAGATCGGTTGGTTTTGGCACACTTTGAGTCGCATACAAATGATCGAAGTCATTCTGTTTTTTCAAATAATGTTCACTTGCACCGTAAAAAATAAGCTCAATTTGATATCATAGTGCTCCATAGGTTCATCCATTTTTTTTTTAATCCTGAATCAAAAATTGGATGAACTGAGAAATTTCTTAACAATGTCCTATTAAATTAATTTTTTACGAGGTTCAAGTGAACTTTGTTTTAAAAAATATATGAACAGTTTCGATCATTTATGTGGGGCTCGATGTGGGCCTAAACCAACCTCTTTGTACCATTTTTATACCTCTAAATCTATACTCGTACATTTATGGTAATTTCATAGTGTAAGAGCATCCCCATCAACCTTTGTATTTTAGCCAAATGGTTATTTTGTTGAGTCAAAGTGGAAAACACTCCAAAATCAGCCTCAACAAATATTTGGCTAATTTACAGAAGTTATAGTTTTGCTACAGTAACTCGGTATTTGGGTAACATCACTGTTCATGGGTTAACCCTTTCTTTTTCTTTTTCTTTTTTTTTTCCCGCATGCGTCAGAATGGACAGAAGAGAGAGAGAGGGAGGTGGGCAGGGTTAACACGTGGCTAGCCTTTGTTGGGCAAGAGGGAGGGGGGGGGCCAAGGGCAGAGACTTTAAACGCACGAACCACAAAATTTTAGTGCACGGACCACAAAATTTTAGCGCCTGAACCACAAAATTTTAGGCGAATTTTTTTTAATAGATTTGAGGGAGAATAGTTTAATATAGTAAAGCTTGGATAGATAGTCTGATTTTTTGAGTTTTCAATAAAGTGACTTGCTAAATTGTAAAAAATGTTTTTGTGATTAAATTTGGTATTTTTTTTGTTGAGTGTGACGAGGATACCCTAACTTGTACTCATATAATCGTGAAAGGTAATCGCCTAAGGCGGAGATTGTGGCGGGCTGATGACTGGATACTTGAAGTACTTATTTAGGTGGATCAAAAAAAAAAAAGTACTTATTTAGGTGGGGCTCAATGTGGGCCAAATTGATTCGTTTAAGAGAAGATGGGGTTAAATTGATATTGAGTGATAGTTGAAGGGTGTTCGAAAAATTGCTTCTTTACTTTTCTGAGCAATCGCTCAATCGAAGTAACTGAACAACTGGTAGCCGGAAAGAACAAACGGCCGTCCCATTCCCACCCAGCACACCGGAGACTGGAGAGAGACCTTCGAATCTTCAATGGCTTTACCAATCGTCAAACGCACTCTCTCCACCCTCGCCCCACCGCCACCCCCAGCAGACACCTCCCAAACCCTAGTCACAGCCGTCGTCTCAATCCTCAAGCACCACCGCTCCAAATCCCGCTGGAATGAAATTCGCTCCCTCCACCCCAACGGCTTCACTCCTTGGCAAGTTTCCCAAATCACCCTCCGAATCCGCAACAACCCCCACCTCGCCCTCCGCTTCTTCCATTTCACCCTCCGGTACGCCCTTTCCACCCACTCCCTCCTCTCCTACTCTACTCTCATCCATACCCTCTCCCGCTCCCGCCTCAAATCCCAAACTCTAACCCTAATCCAATCCGCCCTCCTTCGTTTCCCCGATACCGAAAAAACCCCCAAACTCTTTGAGTCTCTGGTGAAGACCTATCGGGAGTGTGATTCTGCCCCGTTTGTATTTGATTTGTTGATTAAAGCTTGTTTGAAATCGACCAGAATTGATCAAGCTGTTGAGATACTTAGAATGTTGAGGTCTAAGGGGATTTCTCCTAGTGTTAGTACGTGTAATTCTTTGATTAGCTGGGTTTCGAAGTGTCGCGGGTGTTATGCTGGGTATGATATTTACAAAGAGGTTTTCATGTTTAGTGGTGAGGTTAAGAGTAGAATTGGGGGTGTTAAGATTGTTCCCAATGTGCATACGTTTAATGTGATAATGCTTAGTTTTTATAAAGATGGTTTAATGGATAACGTGGAGGAGGTTTGGGGAGAAATGGTGAAATTGGGTTGTGAACCGAGCGCGTATAGTTATAGTATTTTGATGGCTGTGTGTTGTGCGGATGGGAAGATGGAGGAGGCTCTGAAGTTGTGGGAAGAAATGGGAATTAAAGGTTTGAAGCCAGATGTTGTGGGATACAACACTATGATTGGTGGGTTTTGTAGGATTGGAGAAGTTGGAAGGGCTGAAGAGTATTTTAGAGAAATGGGATTGAGTGGTGTGGAGAGTTCTTGTGTCACTTTTGAGCATCTGATAAATGGGTATTGTCAGATTGGGGATGTTGATTCAGCAATGCTGCTGTATAAGGATATGTGTGGGCAACGGTTGAGGCCAGAGAGTTCAACAGTTGATGTTGTTATTACAGGCCTTTGTGGCAAGAATAGGGTTTCTGAGGGTTTGGAGATATTGAGAGTTGCAATCAGGAAACATGAGCTCTCTCCAAAAAGGAAGAGTTATGAGGTTCTAATAAATGGGTTATGTGAAGAGGGAAGGATGGAAGAAGCATTAAAGCTTCAAGCAGAGATGGTAGGGAAAGGGTTTGAACCGAATAATGAGACTTATAGTTCTTTCATTGATGCAAATACAAAAGAAGGGAATGATGAACTAGTAGAAATATTGAAGAAGGAAATGCTTGAAACTCAGATCCCAAAGGAAGTGGAGTAACTGATTTTTATTTTTATTTTTCCCCGTTGTTGTGAGCTTCCCTTAGTTTTGGGATTCTGGTTGCTGCAGTTTCAAATGGATGATTTTGTTCCAAATTCTAGAAACTGGAATGGACGTATACTGGTATGTTTATCTGAATGCTTTGTACACATCACAAATTTGGGTTCTTAATAATTCCTTCAGTTGAGTGGATGATAACACATCTTTCTTGACATAGAGCTTGCAACTTAGTGAGAATTTCATTTGGAGCAAGCACGACTGCCTTAACTAGAATTTCACACCTCGGTAAGTCAATCCAACGATTGCATCTTGCAGCTTTATGGAGTGATTTCGTTGCTTTATTATAGTTATATTTGTCCCGTTTTCAACGATATAATGTAATATCAATTATTGAGAGATGATTGATGCTTTGGAGTTATTATTGATATACCAGTGAGCAATTGCTTAAATAGTTCCGCATCAAAGATCTATGTTCTCTTTGGCATCTCTTGACTAAATAACTGCATGCCATGTGTCACCAGTGGCATAGCCAGAAATTTAGCTCAGTGGGGGCACCATTAAACATGGTCTTAAAATTTTCTATCTTTTACTTGTGGTAAAAAATAAAAATATAAAAGAAATGGCTTTAAAAGCAAAATTTTCTACAATGTATACTTAGATAGCGGGTCTTTAAGTAAAACAAATAAGTTTAGAGAATTTTATTGGAAACTTGACGAAGGTAATTGGTGTTAGATTATCTAAGCAACCCAAGCTTGGTTAATAAATTCTAGAGGCTACTCCACCTATTGCCAATTGGTTTTAGGTTGGAACCCTCCAAGAAATCTAACATGGTATCAAAGCTAGGTCTCGGGTGGCCTCATCTGACGTGGTTGAGTCTCCTTCACCCGAGTCAAATCTCTTGGTCTCCTCAATTTGTACCTCCACATGCATCCAAATCTGTGTGAAGTTCCTACTTTTAGCAGTTTAACAAAAAAAGTTACTTCGTTTATGAAAATACACTTTTACCTACTTTTCTGTCTAGCTGTGTGACTGCATCTCCAATGCCGCAAGTGTGGGGGAGTGTTAGATTATCCCACAATGCTTATCTAAGCCACCCAAGCTTGGTTAATAAATTCTTGAGGCTACTCCACCTATTGACAATTGGTTTTAGGTTGGAACCTTCCAAGAAATCTAACAGGGAAGTAAGTGATACAAAAGGGAACAGATGTATAATTTTTCTTTGACATAGCTATCTCTTGTCTTCATCCTCTCTAGTTCGTTGAACTAGATTTAAAGGTTTGGTTTGAATCCGGATGAGAGAGAAAGTGATAGAATTTATACACAGTGAAAAAATTGATATTCAATATGTACTCTGATTTGAAAACACTGATGTAGACTTTGTCAATGATATTAGTTTAGTTTCTTATTATCTTTGCATCAATAAGTTTTGTAAGAAAGTTAGTTGAATTTCAAGCAACTACAGAGCTGTGTTCTTGATTGTTGCTTTTGACCTCTTCATCTGTCCTAACTATGTTGACTTTTCCTGCTCTAGTGAACAAATATTCTCAAGATGTCGATTTCTATGCTCCGGCAATTGAACTCCATATGCCAAACAATGTTTTTTCTTGGCGAATCGTGCATTTCCTCACACTCAACTTGAGAATATTAGTCAAAAAGCTCAATTAGTTAGCCTCTTGTTTGTCTTGTTAGGTTATTGTAAATCACTAGTGAATTGCCCGTGCCTGAAGGCACTGTGCGTCGAGATTGTTTTAACTCAACTTCTTGAGCTACCATTTTACCTCAATGGCTTTTGTTTTGCCTTAATGGCTTCATGTTATTGTTGTGGCTTTGTTTTAGTAGAAATTATTCGCACCTGATGGCATGACACAACGCGTTCTCGGCAAAATTATACCTAATTAGCCATTTTCTACTACTCACTAACCCCACCAATGACCTATTTTGTCCAAGTAGTTTTTACAATCAACTTCGAACATGAATTAATCAATTTCGGGAAATACATAAAAAAGAAATAAAGAAAAAAACGAATCAGAACTAACAATGATTAATGACAACAAAGCTATCTAAATTTATTGAGTACATTCAATGCATTACCATTGAATTCTCCAAGAAGTAATTTTTCAAATAAACTTCGAACATGGTCCAACTAACCAATTTCAGGACATAAATTCAACCCAAAAAAAAAAAAAAACATCAGAACTAACAATGATTAATGACAACAAATCAACACTCCTAAAAATCATAGGGGAGATCACTATTGATTTAATCAAACAATATGTGTTGGGTGTGGGCGTGCGAGATAGAAAGAGAGAACCCAACGCTTAGCATCACCAATCGTGGAAGTCTTGAAGACCTCTGTACCAACAAAACACGAAATTAATATCATGGGAATTTTAACATTTTTTTTTGCTACGCATAAATCAAAGCCATTCAAACCAAGAAACCTATAACAAATCAATGGAAATACCAGAAACCTTACCATCATCTGGGAGATAAACAGAGTTGGAGAGAAATCAATGGCGAGAGAGGGAGGGTTCAGATTTGCATCAGCGGTTAAAAAAAACACCATCCAAGAATTCAACAATGCCCCCGAAGCAATATTTAAAATCTAGTAGGAAGATGAACCCATTAAAGGTTGTGATGTACGCTTATTCAAAATCGGACACTCGAAATGTCGGAGAGGGGGTCTCCCTTTCCCTCCACTTTTGACCTCCCCCGATAGAAATGCATCCTGTACCAAACCTTTTGGAGCCAAAAAAATAAGTAAATCGATTTGCTGATAGTAAAAAGCTACTATTATCTACCCAATAGATTGTAAAAATAAGCAATATTCGAAATCTTCACCGAGATGTAAGGTAAAAGCGAAGGTAGGAGGATCCAAATTATTTACTTGATGCAACTGACTATTCCAGATCTATACAGGGCCATCCATCCAAGTGCACGGGCCGGGCGACTTAGGTGGCAAGAGTTGGGGGGCAGAAAGAGGTTGGAGATCGGCGGAAGAAGAGGGGGCCAAACCAAACCACCTACCTAATATGAGATAACAGATTTAGGGGAAGAGGGCTTATGAGTACGGTAAAATTTGACATTGAGAGAGAGGTAGTGTGTGTGTCTGGGGTTTCAATTTGAAATTGAGAGAGTGGGCAGTTGGCACACACACACACACACACACACACACACACAGAGAGGATAGAGATGAAGCCGGTGAGAGGATGAGAGAGAAAGGGTAAAGTGAAAGTTAGTGTAGCTTTTGAAATTTGAAACTTTTCTGGAATAGGCAGAGAAAGTTGGTCCACCCACAACGCTTCTGCACTTGTTTGGGCGGGATAAAGGCAAAGCCATTAATAAATCGTGGTTGTAGGTTTAAGGCGTCTTTGATCTCAGCCCTTGAGGGGCGCTGTGAAAGGCAATCACAGCCCTTGATAAAAACCAATGGCTGAGATTTATGGAAATTCAAAAACTGAGCTCCTTTATTATATAGATAGCTTGTGTTTTTTTGCTCGAACTAGGCTCATGGTGAATACTTCTAACTGCTTCTGTGGTTAGAATAGAGTTTAAAAATACATCCAGTGTCATGTAGAAGAAGATTCTATTTGATCTTCCTATTTGAGCTGATATTAACTTCTTTTTTTCATCCTTGCGTATGGAGCTAAGAAGCACCTACACTTTAGCCTTTTAGCGTCTTTATTGACATATGCGGTGACTGATACACAGTCTTGGGTAGAACTCAACCCCAAAAGCTAGCTCATGAGGTGAGGGTGCCCTCACACTTGTATATTTCATATTACTTTGGTATCCGAGCGATGTGGGACTTCGCTTCACTGGGACACTTCAGGCACTTACCTTTATGTAACCTGTCACTCCTCCAAACACATCTTTTTTTTTAATGGCTCCTCCAGACACATCTTACTGCTTGTATTCCATAGAACATGGCACACTTTGGATTCTTGGGGACACTTTTACCCTTTTGAGTGAATGTACCCCTTTTTTGGACGTTTCTTACCACATCACGGGTTTTCGGCTGTGTGGTAACAGATATTCCCTCATTAACCTAGGCCAAGAAAATGAGTCCACATGATCCAAACGCTAACCAGAAATTGATGGAGTGCGAGAAAGCTCTAAGAGCATCTCCAACCATGCTTTAAATCTTCAAATTCATTCTTCAAATCTTCCAAATGAAGAATGGCCCCTTGCCAACCATCCTTCATTTTGATTCTTCAAAATGTAGAATCCCTTTTGATTCTTCACATATGACGACTACTTCATATTATGAAGAATGTTCTTATATATATTTATACAATAAACACTGTATAACTTTTAGCATTGTGATTCAATAATAATAAAATCAGTGCCATTAAAAGATATTAGCAGTATCTTTAAAATAAGACCAATGTTGAATATATTTAGTTAATGTTAAAAAATTAACATTCAAACTTTTGGAGGGAAAAAAGAGAGATGGTTGGGTTTTCAGTGTATTATTTGAAATATAGAAATGCAGAATTGTTGTTGGAGTTTGAGTGAATAGTACCACTCTTCATATTCACTTTTTTATTTAAGAATAATATTTTGATTCTTCTTAATGAAGAGTAGGGTTGGTGATGCTCTACTGAAGCTAATATTTGAAGAAGCTATTGCTGTACCAGAGTCCAAAGGGCACTCGATAGCTGACTCAATTGATTTTTTGTTCTATAGGTACTACATCTTTATTTGATTTTCGTTTAACCTTGTCAAAAAAATCATTTTTCCAGTGATATTTGTTTTCATTCCTTTTGTATTTGTTCAAGTGCCTTTTTCTCAGAATGTTTTTGGTTGAAAGTTGTAGCTGCAACCTTTTAATGAATTTCAGTTGTGGCAATTATAACAGAAAAGTCTCTCTTTTGTGTGGTGGGCATGCTATGAGACCACAAAGAGTCAAAGAATAGGTGATTGATCACGATTCATGACTCTATGAGCGTGTTATCGTTTAGCAAAGGATTTGTGAATAAAAGGTTTTAGACTTTGGAGAAAATAAAGTTGGTTTCTGTATCGGTTGTTTACCTTTGTCATCATCTTTGCTTGGCAATGTGATGTGGCATGTGGTTGATGCTGCCCTTTCTTTGCCCTTGCTTGATATGGAAGACCTATTTTAGATGTGCCAAGTTGTATTTCCATTTGTGAGAAGCACAGACACTTCAACAGAGGTGATGTATCTGTACCATGTCCGAGACCGACACGTCTTGGACACTCTCAGACATGTGTCCAATATCCCTTTTTTTCATCTACACGTCTTGTGCATTTATTGCCAAAGGTTAGGTTTGTCTCCAATCCATCTGTTTCAGTGGTATTTTGGGAGCAATCACTTTGTGCATTTATTGCCAAAGGTTAGGTCTGTCTCCTATCCATCCCCCGCCCATACCCTCAATTATTGGGGACTAAATGGGTTATGTTTATGTATGTGTATGTTGTAATTTTGGCTTCAAAAGGGAATTCTCTTTTTATGAATTAATGGCAATATTACCTTGTCAATTCAGGCAATGTTATTGTTACATGTTTTCTCAAGCAAGGAGGATCCATATAAGCCAAATTGGAGAATTAGTATTGTTAGGATAAGTTTTTAGGATTTGTTGATTCTTGTGTTTGTCTAGATTCTTCATTATGTATTGTATCTTATCTATTATGCAAATTTAGCACACAAATTTATGGTCATGTATGTATGTAACAGCATAGTTGAATATAAGATTTTACGTATCCACAACTTGTGAGTGTCCTACTTTTTGTAGAAAATGTATCGGCATGTATGTGTCACGTCGTCGTATAGGTGCTTCTTAGATCTCTACAATATGATTACGCGTCCTTTTGGTACATAGTCCTTTATTTAATTTAGCATTATTTTCAAATGCTTCCTTTATTTGATTTAGCATTATTTTCAAATGCTTCCTCGATACCCATTAGCATATGTAGCTTTTATCCTTGTTATTTACTGGTATATTTGTCTCTGATAGTTTTATTTTTATGGTCCTTATTGTATTTCAAGCACGTGGCTAATCTCTATCTCACAAGTCTAAAGTTGGGATAATCATTATCTACCAGACTCTGCATGCTGCTACTTGCTACACACATCGCCTAAAACTAGTCTATTAGAGAAACATATGTGATAGACCTTAATGCATACCTCCTTAAAGTTGGAGTCTTTGTACCCAACATTATATGAAAAATGTGTTTTAACGTCATCTTTCTTCTGTATCTTACAGCAGCCAACTAAAGTACTAAACCATTACTTGTTTCAATTATCTGACTGTCTGGTATGGTTTTGGAAATTTCAGGGTACAGCTGATGCTGTTACTGTATCTGTGGCTATGTCAAGAACCTAATGTTTGGAGTTTTTGATTCTTGCCCGAGACCATTAATGATTAATATCATAAAGATTATGTGAAATTCATCCAAGCACACAGAAACCGATGCAGATATAACAGTAGCCGCCAATGGATGAGAAATGTGCCACAGCATGTGGTCTTATGAAGATTGATGATGAAGGGCGAATTGTTGGATTTGCAGAGAAGCCACAAGGCGAGCAACTGAAAACAATGAAGGTGCACAATTGCAGTGATTATGGATTTTATTACTTGAATTATTTTCTGTTTCACCACTTGAATTGGAATTTTATTACTTGAATTATTTTGCTTGATTACTCCACTGCCTAACATTCCTCAGTACCGTGTGAACAGTAAGATTTTCATTTTGCAGGTAGAATTTGTACAGGAACATTTGGAGAATAAGGCGTACTTCCAGACTTCCTGCTCTTCTCTAAGTCATTGAACTGCATTCCTTTAGTTGAGTGAGAAGTACTTCCTTTCGATAGACATAAATTATACATTTGGTTTCAGCATAGGTTTTTTTTCCCCGGAAAACATGGATTTGGGTGAAGCTTCGCCGATGGCTGCTGAGAGAGGACTTGGAAGTACTGCTCAGTAACATGAAGTGGAGGATTGAATGCCAATCAACTTGTTGCAAATGTGAAGAATAGATGGTTATTCTCAGCCCACTCTGTCTAAATCCCATGCCTGCACATGGGTTCTGGGTTGTGTGCATTATTGATTGCAATGAAACATGAGAATGCCATTGTAATTTGAATTGCAGTTGAGAATAATTTCAATAAGTTCTATGCTCTTTCTGTAATATCTTTAGAAAATTTGGATAGTTGGATGGACACATGAAAAATATTACTTTCTTTTAAGTAGGCAGGTTTTTCTTGTCAACTCTATCTTTCAGTTGGGAAGTAATGGAGAATTGTTGGTTGTGGGCTTGGGTTTATAGATAGTAAGCAATAATTTTCATTTTTCAATGCTGAGTGTGACAATCATCCAATTAGTAGCATTTGAGTCCCAAGTTTCAAAAGTGCACTGCTCATTAACCTTTTCCCAGTGAGTAAGAAAAAAAGAAAAAAAAACAGAGAACGAACCTTGACCGCCTTTTGTGCTGCAACTTGGCAAGTCCCAAAAAGTAGCAATCTTTAACCTTGAACACCATAGCTAGTGTGGTTGGTTCATTAGTCGTTACCCTCCCTTCTAAGGGAGAGTTTTTGAGTTCAAGTTCTCCGAGAAGAAGAGCTCGACTCCCGGCTTAACCCCTAACCCCTCCTAACTTCCAAGCTTCTGGCAAAAAAGGAGGGAAAAGGCCTCAGATTTCAATGTGATCCATTCCCATAAATTTCACAAAAAATGGATGTAAACAGGTCATGTGAGCCTCACCTGCCTTCTACCGTAGCCGAAGATATTATACCACTAGTTTGTTTTTATGAAAATTAAGCTTAATTCTCAAAGCAAATGGCTAGTTATAAATTTGCCAAACTAGTTCACATTTTATCCATAATGTGGCTAAGGTTTTAGAATCTCATAAACTCCACACCAACCCCAGTTCATTACAGCCAAAACCCTACCCCCACCGCAGAAGTGATTGGATTGAACAAGCCCATATTATGGACCACAACAACTAAAAGCCACACCATTAACACAGCAAGACTTGTAAAGAAAAACCATGTGAAAGAAGAAGCAGAGCAGTACCAGAAATAGCACATTCAATTCCCATTTGCCAAACATACCAAAAGATGAACCTTTTCTCCTATGTCATGAAATCTGAAATAGCAATAAAGGTACACAATTGCAGTTATTATGGATCGGTGGCTGCTGAGAGAGGACTTGCAAGTAGGGATGCAAATGAACCAAGCTGCTAGCGAGCACCTGTAGGATTCTTCAGTATGATTCTTCGGCTCTGCTCGGCTCTTTTGCACCCCTACTCGGAAGTACTTCTCAATAACATGATATGGAGGATTGAATACCAATCAACTTGCAGCTTTTGCAGAGAGAGGACTTGCAAGTAGGGATGCAAAATTGCAAATGAACCAAGCTGCTCGCGAGCACCCGTAGGATTCTTCGGTATGATTCTTCGGCTCTGCTCGGCTCGTTTGCACCCCTACTCGGAAGTACTGCTCAATAACATGATATGGAGGATTGAATACCAATCAACTTGTAGCTTTTGCAAAGAATAGAGGGTTTTTTCTAAGCCCACCCTCTCTCTATCCCATGCCTGCACATGGGTTCTGGGTTATGTGCGTTATTGATTACAATGAAACATGAGTGTGCACTTGTAATTTTATTGCAGTTGAGAATAATTTCAATAAGTTCTCTTTGCCCTTATTTGCTAAGGAGATGAATGTCCTTCCTGTAACAACTTTTGAAAAACTCGGATGGACGTATGGAAAAACATTATTTTTTGCAAGTTTACTTTTGAGAGATTATTCAATGCTCGTGGAGCACTCCTAGCGGTGCTCTAAAGACTTTTACTACGATTCATTCACGTGGGAACTATACAATTATAAAACACGGGAGAATGTTTTTTCTCTTACGGTACTCCAAAAACAAGTGGTAATAATTTTCTGGTGCACTTGTCAATTCTATCTTTCAATTCGAAAGCAAAAGTAGAATTGTTTAGTGGTGGGGTTGTGGGCTTTGGCTTATGGATGTTGAGCACTTTTCAATGCTAAAAGTGTGACAAGCATCCAATTTGTAGCATTTGAGTCCCAAACTTCAAAAGTTCTCCATAAAAATATGACCAAATTGACTGCTTATTAACCTTTTTCCACTAAATAAACAACAAAAATCCTTTCCACTTTTGTGTGCTGCAACTTGGTAAGTCCCCAAAAGTTGCAATGTTTAACCCTGAAATTTCAATGCGATCCATCCCCTTTAGATTAACATAAAATGAATGTATTAATGATAATTTGTTTTTTGCAAGGAAAAAAATGACTTCTTCATTTGCACTAATGGGTTGTACAAATTCTTTGGTTTCTTAATCTTACTCACAATTTTTTCCCCCCAATCTTTCCTCAACTTCTAGCATTTTCTTGATAATTAGACGAACACAAAGAAAACAATAAAATTTGGGAAATGTTACAGGCACTAACAAGTTTACCAATTATTACACTAACTGTCCATGTGACACTCTTTTAGTGGATGAATCTATCTATGTATTGAATAATGCATTGATGTAGTAATGTCATGTGTGCATTTAATGTAATAGTTGGTACAATAATTAGTGTCTGTAGCATTTCCCATAAAACTACGAGTGCATTATTTGGTGGATACCAAATGCACACTATGTTGTGTGGAGCCCATCACGGTATTCCATAAAAATGATCGATGCCGCTCAATTTGTTTAAAATATTTTTTTAAGAATTCCTGTAAAAAAAAAAAAATCAGCTCAATCGGATATTGATAGGGGCTTTGATCAATTCTTTACCATTATCTAACTGAGCTAATTTTTTTACAAGAATCCTAGCATAGGGTCTTTCTTGCGTGATTCCTTACAAATCTTTCTTGCACATATTATTTTTTATCTATAAAACCTGCAAAAACACGAATTAGGAGCAAGATAAATAAATAGATAAAGCAAATATTAGACTAGACTCAAAGGTTGATGCACACCTGGAGTCAATGCTTTAGTGGCGCCTTTAGTCATGGTTTAAACGTATTTTATATATGGAGTATTTTAACATTGGAGTGCTGAGGTAATAGTCGAGGAAAAAATCATGCATTATTGTAGGGTCAGAGTCAAAAAAAAATTGTTGGCGGGATCAAAACTAAATTCATATGCAAGTTACGTTTTAGTGCAAAAAAATAACTAATTTAAGAGGAGGTTAATTATAAGGTAGATATATGCTAATTAATCTAATTTTGGTTTATACTCTCTCCGTCCCATTTTAAATGTCCACCTTTCTATTTTGGAATGTTTCAAAATAAGTGTTTTTTCTATAAATAATCATCAAAACATACCAAACATTCAATTTTACCACTAAAAAGTACTATTTCACTCTTAATTGACTTGACAGTTTTTAATATTCATATCATTTTTAAATTGATAATATCTTTCAATGTATAGTATTTTTCATGATTTTGAAAACTTTGTATAATAGAATTAATTGAAATCTATCAAACAATATCCATATTCCATATTTTTTGGAATCCATATTGAAAGATATAAGCAATTTAAATACACTTAATTGACTTCACAATTTTTTAAGGTTACTTTGGAAATTTAGATGACAAATTTTAACTTCTTTAAAAGCTCAATTTCCCGTAAAAAAACACTTAAATTGGTTGGGACGGAGTAATTGGTCTTCATGTTCTTTTTTGAAAATGTAGAATAGTACAACTATTATTATATTTTAAAAATGATGAATGATATATTCACTCGTAATACTATTAACTCTTAAGCAAAAGAGAACGATATGATGTCTTTACATTTGAAGTAAGTTTGGGCAATTTATAAATTTTTTGTGAAGTTAAAATTGCAAAATTGGTTGTAGACACTATCATATGTCTGTGTGAGCAATCAAAATAGCAGATAGGATTACTTGACGAGTTGACCCTGCTTGTACTTTCTTAGCACCACCCATTTGCGAAGCATTGGAAATTACTGTAATACAAGCTGCTGTTCCCGTTTCAAAGGTATATCTGAGCCTAAGGGCATCTTCAACCCACAAATCTCTATTCCTCCATTTTGGAGGATCAAAATATAATTTTATATTAAAAAGTGAATTTGAAGGGTTTTACTATTCATGTGAGCTCCAACCCAATAATCTTCATTCCTCCATTTCTTAAACATATTGGTTGTATCATTAGAGGGTGAGGACAAAAAAAGGACATGAGAGGAATTTGGAAGGATGAATTGTGAAATGGAGGTGATCCTCCATAATTTTTTGATCGTCCATATTTGGAGGGTGAAAAACAATTCTCCAAATTGGAGGAGAAAATGAAGAATGGATTGGGAAGAGGTTTTCCTCCAAAATGGAGGAATGAAGGCAAAAATGGAGTTATGAGGGCATCTTCAACCCATACACCTCCATTCCTCCATTTTGGAGGATCAAAATATAGTTTTATATAGAAAAAGTGAATTTGGAGGACTTCACTATTTATGTGAGTTCCAACCCACACACCTCTATTTTATCTCTAAAAATTTTCCCCCAAAATTAACCTCCAATTTACCACCACCAGAAGCTTAAACTGCCTGTTAAACCATAAGGTTGTTATTTACCTTGCTGGTAGATTGTCATGCGATCTGCATATACATGGTTTTTTTAGCTGGTTAATTAATGTTGATTAGTATTTGTAGTTGCTACTGGAAAACAACACAATATAATACCATTGAGTTATCTGGAAACAAAAGAAATAAAAAAAAGAAAAGGAAATGACGGAGTTAATTTGGTAAAATAAGACTACTTGGTGGAAAATAGGCAGAACTAACCAAACCAAAGCAAAAGAAAATAAGCAGAACTTGTATGAGTGGAGGTGAGGACATGAGAGGAATTTAACAAGTATGAATAGTAAAATGGAGGTGATCCTCCATAAATTTTTTGACCCTCCATATTTGGAGGGTGAAAAATATTCCTCCAAAATGGAGGAGAAAATGGAGGATGGGTAGGAGTGAGGTTTTCCTCCAAAATGGAGGAATGGAGGCAAATTTGGAGTTATGGAGGGTGGGTTGAAGATGCCCTAATAGACTCTCAGCTTAAATTAGCATCAACCGGAGAATAATATGTATATAATGACGAATAAGTTCGGATATCAATACAAATTTTACGGATGTCATTATATTTTAATGGATGTCAATCTACTCTTCTCAGATATCCATACAGTTTCTACATGTTACATTATCCTCCACCCTAAGGACTAAGAACATCTCCAATGGCATACTCAAAAATAAAAATGCTTAAATTTTGGTATTTAGACACTCAAAAATAGCTCATAATAACATTTGGATAAATACTCAAAATTAACAACATTTTTTATAAATACTTAGATTTTGTCATTTAGATACTCAAAACTACCTACATTTTCCCAATAATCAAATTTGTATACTCAAAACTACCAATATTTTCTTCTCTTTTTGATTATGGACAAAAATAAACTATTATAGAGCTTCATGCTGCTAACTTTAGAAACCAATTAAATAAATACTCAAAAGATGATGTGACAACATTTTTTGTTTTCACATTTGAATATGTCATTAGTGATGCTCTAACATTTTCTATTGCTTATATCTTTCAATCTAGTACAAAAAAAATTCAAGATTTTCAAAACTTTATATTTTACATTTAATAAAACTATCAAACAAGATCTATATTACATATTTTTCAAAATTCGTGTTAGAACATATAAGTAGTTGATTGAGGACACAATTCTCAAAAATTGACAAATAAAATGGAAGGGGGTATTATTTAATTTCCTCAAAAAAATAAAAGTTCTATTTGTGCCGGGTCACTAGACATTTTTATCTCTTGTCAACAAATTCTTGGAGTTACTGAGAATTATATTCGGTTGATACTTTCAAGGCTCCAAAATTAGTCAAAGTATACACTGCTCAGACATCAAAAAACTACCCATTTCTATTTCTCATAGCCTAGAACGTCTTAAAAGTCTACCCAGTGTGCGTGTGGTACCAGAACGCAATCACACATGAATGCACATCAACCCACAAATTCATTGACTAGATTAAGCCAATCAACACATGCCACGTCAGAAATAAAAATAAAAATGGCCAAAATAGTAAAAGAATCCCAACACTTCTCCTCACGTGGAAGCTGCCAAACCCCTTCCATATCGTAACCCCGCTGCATCTCTCCACACCAGACAAAACCTCGTCGCATTAAATTCAGAAATACTGACGTGTCACCCTCCCACAACACCACCTCTAGTCCAGCCCAACTCTGGCTACACCAAAAATAATCCAAATCTTTCAATATGTTTGAACTTTCAAGTATTTGGCTAAAAGTCATTTCGACTTTTCCTTTAATTTGGTTTTTTTTTTTTTTTTTGCGTTCGTTAGTTTTACATTAAATTTTTTTAAATTACTAGTTAGTCTAGATGAAAGAAATCCGAAAAAGTAAAAAATTATAATCATAACTCTTAATTTTTGGAATAAAATAAAAAATGTAAAAATATGTCTTTTTGACTTATTGTTATTTTTATTAAAAAAATTAAGCTTGGATAATAATTTTTTAGTTTTTGATTTCTTTCGTCAAAAAAAATTAATAATACACAACAAGTTAATGAAAAACTAACAAACCTTAGGATATTCATAAAAAAATCATTTCAATTGAATATCTATAAGATTTTAATTGGTTCATCCCTAGTCCGGGAAAATTCGGACAACAAGTTAATGAAAAACTAACAAACCTTAGGATATCTATAATAAAATCATTTCAATTGAATATCTATAAGGTTTTAATTGGTTCATCCCTAGTCCGGGCAAATTCGGACACGAAAATTCAAATGAATTGATAAAAGCTCTTGTCAAAGTTCTACTATTAAATTCTGTTTCTACGAGATTTCTTAAAAATATGTTTTAAATTAATTGAATGGCTTGAAAATCCCGAAATCTCGCACAATTCTAGTGCATACATTTATTAGTTTAAATAAATATTTTGGTGTTCCCATAAGTTTTTTTCCCTTGTAGTCAGCTGTCACCTCCAGTCAAACCCACAAAAACCACATTAAACCCCCAAACCTAAAAAACAAACCCCCCAACTCTTCACACCCCCCACCATCCTCCATTAACACTCCACTCCCTCCGCGATCATGATCGTGATCACCACCGTTCCTTCTCCGTCTCCCTCACCGTCCCCGTCCCCGTCACCATACCCATCGCCGTCAACCACCTTACTCCTCCCACCCTCCACTTCCCCACCGCCGTCAAAACTCCCCATCGACTTCAGCCCGCCGTTAATCGCCATGGTCGTCATAATCGCGACCGCCTTCGTCATCGTGACCTACTCCCGCCTCATCTCACGCTACTTCATCAACCTCCACCGCCGCTACCTACGGTGGCGCCGCCGCCGCCGCCTCTTCCGATCCTATGTCCCCTCCTCCTCTGCAACAGACATCGATTCGCCCAACTTCAACTCCTCGTCCTTGACCGACGCCTCGTTCCACGTGCTGTCCCCGTACGGTCTCGACGAGTCGGTTATCAAGACCATTCCTCTCTCCATCTACACGCGCAAGAGCAACGCGCACGAGTGCGCCGTGTGCTTGCTCGAGTTCGAAGAGAACGAGTACGTTCGCACTCTTCCGGTTTGTCACCACGCGTTCCACGTTGATTGCATCGACATATGGTTAGGTTCGCACCCGAATTGTCCGTTATGTAGAGCTGGAATTTTCCGGCCAGAATCGCCGTTTGTTCCAGTTATGTCGTCCAGGATTAGACCTAGTCTCGATGATCATTTGATCACTAGCATAATTCTGGAAGCACCGTTGACCGAAGGTCGTTGTTCTTCTGACGTTCGGCTTTCGGTAGGTGAGATCACGCAGGAGATCAATTCACCAGGAAGGAATACTCCTCCTCCTCAATCAGAAGATCGATTTAACGGCAGAGATTTTTTATTGAAGCGATCGTACTCTTTCGGATTCGAGCGGAATTTAGGATCGGAGAGGTTAGTTATGGAGCCGGCGACGGCTTCGCCGTGGAGGTACAGGCGGGGAGGAGGGAGTTTCTGGAGTAAAAGACCGTCGCCGTTCAGTTCGTTGACGAAGCATAGAGTGTTCTCGTTTCGTAACTATAGAGGGATGAAGTCTCCGTTTTTCAGGCGGCGAGGGGGATTTTTTCCCGTATCGGAGTCAAGCGCGAGGTATTCTGGTGGAGGAGGAGGAGGATCGTCACGGCGGAGCAAGTCGTTGGCGAGTCCCATGTTTATGAGGTCATCTGCGGCGGGGCAGTTCTCGTCGAGTCGGCTGAGGAGCGGGGATCCAGAAGCGTTGCTATCACCGGAAAGATACACTAACAGACGGTAGACAAGACGCGTAAACTAGTATGGACCCATGAGTCGTTAAAAAAATGAAACAATATAAGAGAGTGACATGCAGTAGAGATGTTAGAGAATGGTGAGAAGTTGTCGCAATCTGGCTTCGACACTCGGTGAGAAGTAGTAAGTTTCGTTATTGCAAGGCAAATTAACGGCCGGAAAGGCCAACATAGACGGTGGTGGTATAGCAGATAATAGAAGTGCACGCAAACAGATTCAAACACAAATTAGACTCTTGGAAATTGTGAGATTCAATCCAAATCAATTCACGTCTCATGAGATTGAATTGGGGCGGCTGCAAGAATTCAAATTTTTTCTATGGTTGCCGGGGAATTGACGGCTCAGCCAGGAAGGGCGGTGGGTGGTGATGGGGATGGGGTAGGGTGCTTTAATGGAGAATTAAATGTGGCTGGGGAGGGGGGGGGGGACTGAATTTTGTAATGCGGTCATTAAATGTTGGGTGTTGGAAGGGGGAAAGTGCATTTAATGTAAGAATTGACGAGAGAGAGGAGGTATTAATGATAGACGGAGGGCGAGAGAGTCCAAGCAGCACAGCCCTCTTTCTATCACTTTCTCTCTCTTAAACTTTTTGTAATCTCTAGTTGTATGTGTACACGATTTATTAATATGTGTATATGTGTGCCACTTGTTTTGTTTTCTGGTGAGACTTTTCTTTCACTGATGAGAGATGTGCTTGGTTTTTCTCGTTCTTTTTCCGAATGGGAAAGCGGGCATTTGATGGGGGGTTGGCACCCGCTTTTATTGCTTTGCTTGTGGCATTGATCCTCTCTTTTGATTGGCTTCTGTTTGGATTCTTATGTTTATAGGTGTCAAATAGGCCGAGGTGACACCATATGGTACGACACGTTTAAATAACTCATATGGCTCGTTTGACACCTCTATTTCTTTTCCCCCCTCTAGTTTTTGGTTTGCGATTTCTTGCTCCCCTGTTCTAAAAAAAGAATTAAAAACTACCCCCATAATTATCAATTGAAATGATATTGGATCAGGAATGGCAATTTGCTCTGCCCCCGTCCTTACTCTGCGCTAATCGGGGTGAATTTTCATCTAATTTTCGGTACCAAGCAGATTCGCCTTCGCCCTGAAATATTTCTAGATATTGTATTATGAATTTACTCTTATATTTTTACCATTAAACTAGAATAATTATATTTTTCCATTAAATTTAATTTTTAGTTTTACCTTTATATTTTAATCATTATACTATATTACAACCTTATTATAACCATTTCCGTCTATTTTTCTTTTAGTTTAAACAAAATTTTCTCATTTTTTTACGGGATAGGGCAGGGCGGCCCACGAATTACCCCTCTAGGTTGAGGCCGTGTCGTAATTTTCAAGTAGGGGTCAGAGTATGCCAAAACCCGCTCTGTCCTGTTGTCATTCCTAACCCTTGCAATACACTTTTTAGGGCAAAGTTTTCTTTAGGGATCCTTATCGTCTCAACGAATAGAAACAAGGGTAATGTTCACCTTTTTTTACTAGGGTAAACAAAATCGCATCTAGTTTTGGCTTGAATTATGTAGCTAAGTCATAAAGGAGTAATTATTCAGTAGCTTCGGAGTATAGTCAGTAGTGTTTTAGGACATTCTAATGTTAAAGATCATTCTTGAACGTTACATTTATGCATGATTCATACACTTAGTCGTGGACTTTAAGAATGTTTAGTGTTGAAGTGTCTCGAAACACCACTTAGCTCTGCTTCGATAGCATTGAATAATTAGAAAAGCATGATGTACTATAGCTAATTGGGTATCTGTGGGGCATTTTGGTTTGTAATTCTTTTATTGCCAAAGGAGATCGTTACAAAGTGTTTTTTTTTTTTTTTTTTGAACTGCAGAAAATTTGTTACAAAGTGTGTTAAGGGATGGCCATCTCGGCCGACCCCCCCCCCTATCCAACCCGTCCCCTACCCATTCGGGGGATTGATTGAACCACCGGGAGATCGGTCGGGGGATGGGGATTATTTTTTTTAAAATTCGGGGATCGGGTAGGGGATGGTATTGTTAGTCCCCTACCCGATCCCTCCCGATCCCCCGTTCCCCGCCCCTCCCCGCATCCCCGTTTATATATATATATATATATATATATATATATATATTATATTATAAGTTTTTAAAATATATTTTTCACAGCCCTGGCCCCTCTGTCCAATGTCCTGTGTACAAAGCCCATTAACCCTTACCCAATTCTCAAGGTCAGTAATAATGCACATTGGTGCGCAAAAAATTTAATAGGGCAAAATCAAGTGAAGCAGAAGTGGCCCAGAAAAACCCTTAGCCGATTCCTTAATTGGGTTTGTGTCCATTCAGTTGGCCTTTTTATGAAACCATTTTATGCATAGACTTGTTAAAACCATTCCTGTGTGTTGCAAATGCATATTACATATTGAATTTAATGCATAATGGGAACCAAATTGCACGGATGAAATGGAATTTTGGCCGTGGGGGTTGAATTTAATGGGTAATGGCATGGACTAGTGCATGAATTTTTGGATCCCCGAATCCCCGTGGGAATCCCCGTTCCCCGCATCGGGGTGGGGATGGAGGTTAAAATAAAATCCCCGGTGGGGATCGGGGAGGGGATGAGGATTGATATAGGTTCGGGGATCGGGGATGGAGGTAGTGGTATCCACCCCCTACCCTCCCATGCCCATCCCTAATCTGTGTGTTTGATCCCAAAACAATAATTTTATTTTATGCGAGTCATATGGCACTTACGAATTCTCATAAAATTGATGGTAAACTTTTCAAATTTGAGAGTTAGGAGGAAGCGAAATTCTACATTATCGGCTGACTTAGGGGCTGTTTGATAAAACTGAAAGTAGAAAATTGAAAACTGAAAATTAAGTACTAAAAACTGAATGTTGAATTTATTAAGCAAATAAATTGTTTGATATGTACTGAATCTTAAGCATTGAAATGAATAAGTTGTTTAATCTGTATAAAGAGTTAAAGTATTAAAGTCACTATTTTTTTTTACTTTGCCTTTCAAACTAGAATGTATAAATATATAAAAAAAATGTAAATTTATCAAAATAATAAAAATATGCAGAATATTGGCAAGATAGTGGTATAGCGGTGGTAGTATTAAATTTGCTAGTTTTATAACTTTTTCTGTCATTTCATATATTCATACTGGAATACAAAAATGAAATCAATAAATGAAAAAAAAAAACGTACATTCATCAAAATAATAAAAATATACAGAATACTGGTAAAGATGGTGGTATAGTGGCAGTGGTGGTTGTGATTGTTGAGTGGTGGTTGTAATTGTGGACTGGTGGCCTCGTGGTGATGGGGAAGTGATGATGAGAGTAGTGGTGGTGGGAGTGGTGGCTGTGGTGGTAGTAGTGGTGGGGGTTGTAGAGTGGTGGTGGGGTGGCTACGGTAGTGGTGGTGGTATGAATGGTGGTGATGGGGTGGTGGCTGCAGTGGTGGTAGTGGTGGAGGGAGTGGTAGTTGTGGTGGGGTGGTGGTGGTATAGTGGGGGCAGTGGTGTTATGAGTGACAAGTGGTGGTGACGGTGGTGGGAGTGGTGGTGGGAAGGGTAGTAGTGGAGGAAAAATGGTTGAATGAAGCCACTATTAAATTCAGTCATAATTAAGTAGCTCAAAGCTATTTAATTTTGTCAATATTTTAGCTTATATTTTAAAAGACACATAATCTTTTAAGTATTATAAAATGTGATTATCAACCCTACTTAATTAATCAAGTTTTAAGTGTTGAATTTAAGTTATCAAACAAGGCCTTAGCAGCTTCCAAGTGCAATGCTACCCTTTGATTACTTTCTCTTCTAAATGAGGTCTGGGGTTGCTGTTATTTCGATAAATATACAAGTATTGAAGGTTTGTTACCGAGAATGTACATAGCAGCCCATGAGGTTCATTTTTGGATTCCATACGGATAATCTAAACCGTTCAATAATTTTAAAATAATTTTTCGAGTGTCTCTAGAAAAAATCAATTTAATTAGATATGCGTAAGTGGGTGATCCAATGTCTCAATTTTCATTCAAATCAAATTTTCATTCAGAAGTTAGGATCCTAAATTTTGAATGAAAAATTGAGATATTGGATAACTCACTTACACATATCCAATTCAGCTAATTTTTGGCAGAGACACTCTAAAATTTATTTTAAAGTTATTGAATATCTCAATAATTTTTCGAGTGTCTCTAGAAAAAATTAATTTAATTCGATATACGTAAGTGAGTGATCCAATATCTCAATTTTTCATTCAAATTCAGGATCCTAACTTCTGAATGAAAAATTGATTTGAATGAAAATTGAGATCTTGGATCACCCACTTACGCATATCTAATTAAATTGATTTTTTATAGAGACACTCGAAAAATTATTTTTAAACTATTGAACGGTTTAGATTATTTGTGTGGGATCCAAAAATAAGAGCCACGGGCCGTTATGTACATTCTCGGCACAATTACTTTGGTACTCGTAGCAGGGTCCCTTATATTTAATTGCTAAAGTCCCATAAATTATTTTCATAAAATCATTAGTAAAATGGACTGTATGAATTAAATTTCGGAAAACCTAAGGGTACAGACCTTTGGTGTACAAATTTTGCACAGATTTCTTCGGGGACCCACTTTTGGGTTACACAAGCAAAATCTGAACTGTTGATTCATTTCAGAATAATTTTTGGGGCCCCGAGAGAAATCACCTCGATCCGACGTGTGCAAGTGGTTAATCCAAAACTCATCCATTTCATTCAAAATAATGGACCGGATTTGCCATGTGAGACCCACACAGATCTGTGCAAAATCTGTACACTTATTTTTGTGCCCCTAGCATGCTCCATTAAATTTACCGGTGTCTAATAGAGGCCAAAACGACAATGCATGAATTGGATTTTTACCCTTAAGTACAAAGAATATGTAGGAATATTGGGCTGAGTTTTCACTGTTTTTTTCTAAACAGTATTTTTTAAAAAAATTTGTCAATTGTCTAGAACGTGAAGATAAATTATTCTCTTCACATACGTCACAAAATACTATTTAATTAAAACTACATGTACTTTTAAGTACTACAATGGAAAGACGGTATTATTTTTTAGAAAATCACGCTTATCAAACATGGACCACACGTTTCCCCCATTTCAATTTCAACTACAATTTTGTTAATGCATGTCAAGCTCTTATTGATTGAATAAATAGTATAGTCCTCTATTTTGATTACCTATTTGGTATTTTGACAAACATCTTGTAAACATAAGTTGGAGAATAGAATTAGACTTAATAGGAAAATCTTCTCTATATTTAATGATATCGGTTCAATAAATTAATAATAAGGTCCTCTCATTTGACTTGCCAACACTAAACTGCAATAACAATTGTCTGATTGAATAAATGGAATAGTCCTTTCTGCTGAATAAAATGTCTATTAATTTATAATTTTGGCAATTCATCTCGTAATTGTATTTTGGGGAACAAAATTAGACTTTTTAGTTTTTACCAAAATCCTCTCTAGATTTGATGATGTCAGCTTGTACAACTAGTACGATTCTCTTATTTGAATAGCATGGCCAACACTAAAGTGCGATAACAGTTGTTTGATTGAATAAACTGTATAGTCCTCTACTTTCAATAAAATGCCTATTAATTGATTATTTTGACGAAGCATCTTGTAATTATAAGTGAGTGAACAAAATTAGACTTTTTGCAAAAATCATCTCTAGATTTGATGATGTGGATATTTTTTTAACTCTTGTAAATGCATTCCTGCCAAGCACGAGTATAATTGTCACGATATTACCGGACCCCTGGTGAGCTGCTGGAAACCAATGCGGCAATGCCTATCGTGACAATTATACTCGTCCTGGGCAAATTATCAAAACCATCCCTGAGGTTTCGAGAAATGATGGATTTCCCCCTCACATTTGAGAAATTACAGATTACCCCTATTGCTTAATAAATTACTCATGGTCATGATGTAGCCATAGGAAAATTCATGATGTAGCCATAGGAAAATTTGATAATGTTTGATATCATCAAATCCTAATTATAACGGACCAAATAATCCTTTTGAAAATAGCTTTTCACAAGCTATAAAAAGGACAGTTTGGTCCATTGCAATTAGTATTTGATTATTTCAAACATATATTGTTGAATTTCTTAAAAGCTATATCAAGAGCATGGAGTAATTTATTTCGTGACATGAGTAATTTATAATTTTCCAAACTTGAGGGGGTAATATATAATTTCTAGAAAACTTAGGGGTAGTTTTGGTAATTTACCTTTTTTTGTTTGACAATCCAAGTCGTTTAGGCCAGCTTATGCGAATCTTTGACTAATTCTTTTTCCGGTTCGGTCAAAGACAAACTATCCACACAGATGCCAGAGAATTCATAAAAAAATTACTTTGTTGCGGCTTGATCCAAGATTCGAACCCTATTTATTAATTGGGTTGGGAGCAACTCACCAATCAACTGGCCTTGTTCGTTTGAGAGTTTTCGGTTTTGGCCATGTTTTAGTTTTGCTTACATCATCATTTCTCTCTATCTCTCTCCACTTACTACACCTGCTTACATCATTAAAATTAAACTAAACCTACTAACCAAACAAGACCACTAACACTTGGGCTTAACTTTGTTTCCCTTTTAACACTATTACAATTGTTGCTGGAATGGTTAAAAGTGGAGTTCCCAAGTGTGGATGTGATATTTGTAAAGCGTCAACTTTATATTTCTCCTTTTTCACATTCTCAATAATTCGAGCACAAATGTTCTTTTCATATCTTCTGGTAGGGACAATTTGCCATTTAGTAGTACAGCAATAGAGACAATTTGCTTTGTCATGCTACTTGAAAAAGACACAACCAAAGTGGACTAGTTTCCCCACTATAGTTCTTTAGTATAATGAAAGTGTCCGAGACATTTTTATTCGCTCCTCAATTAATCCTAGCAGCCCCAATCTCACCACTCATTTACAGGAGTTCAAATAATGTCGGAGCAAAGTTTTGTGTGAATTGACCCTAGGAATATTGATAGTATTTAAGAGGTTTAATTCAAAAACTGAGAGATTTCAGGAAGAATAAATCTCATATCTTAGCTACTCGGCCAACCTTCCACTAGTAGTTTTATGTCATTTACATAGTTGGAATTTGGAAAGTGCATGATGCTAAAATTTTATTATGAGCTGAAAAACTTTGCTTTAAATGAATAGCATGGTACAAAACACCCAAGTGCACATCTCCTCCCCGGATCTGCTTTGAATGGTTCTTAGTTTTCGTGGTTGATAGTACTTTTCTCATTTGTGTCCAGTCCAAAAGCTCTTCTCTTTCTTTTCTTTTTCTTTTTTTTTGTTTTTATAATTTTTTGTTGTATACGGCAGAGACAGCAATACAATTATTATGAATTGATTGGAAAGATTATGAATTTACCTTTTATTCCTTGTAAATGGAAATATATTATAATCCTCGATAAAAATCATATACACCAGCCTACATGGTTCATAAACCTAAACAAAATAAAAGTCGTCGTCATGAAAAAAATATATATACAAAGCATAAAGGCCCAACACAAAAGGAAAAAAAAAATCTAACCATCTATAAAAACACAATTAATATTAACATTTCAAATCACTATCTCCGTTCGTCAACAACGCTGTCTCTACACCTAAAAAAGGGTAGAAGAGGAATGTGATATTGTGAAACCATCATTTTGTGGGCACGGGTGGAAATATGCGAAGAATAATAATGAGTTTAAATCATCTGTTTTGAAAATACCTCTGTCGTGGATTATTTTTCTTCTTTATTAAAATAAATTAATGTTGGGTCAAATTTTTGTAGATTGATGATTTATCTTAATGAGATAAATGAAAAAAATGAATCAAAATAGTACAAATTTTAGAAAAGATGTAAATAATACAAATCTTTTAAAGTTTTGATAAAAAAAATTTACATTGTATATTCCTATCGTTAAAATGAACCAATAATTGCCAAGACGCAAAACTAAAAAAGACTAAAAAATAATCCAGATAATGCACCAAGATTGAGTTCAAGTTCAACTGATTTTACATTAGCCGAACTCAAACACTTAAAAAAACTCGACTCAGCTCGATTCACCTCTTTTGCCCCCTAATGCTCGTTCAATTATTATGTTTGCTAATTAGGACTGTAACGACCCTAATTTTCGTAAATAAAATTTTCGTTTAAAATTTAATTAATTAATTTAAATTTGGATTAATTGGAATATTTTTTTTCTATTAAATATCATTTAATTCCTTGGACTTGAATAAATGATAACCTAGTCATGTATACGCACGTGCGAGGTCGAGTAACACATCTGATACACTACCGTCATACCCAGGTACCGAGTTTAATACCCGAAACCGACCCAACCGCCGTTCCTACCCTAACCAACCGCCTTGGTACCATCTAGTTCCTTTATCTCTCAACCTTAGGATCTTTATACTAACCGAGTTAGAATTAGTTAGGGTTAGATAGAGAGAGTTAGAGAGAGATTTAAAGAGAGAGTTAGAGAGAGAGAGATTCGGTAGAGAGAAACAGAGAGAGGTGGAGTGTGTAAATGTGCATAAGTACACTTGCATATGCAAGATTCCTTGATGGGTTACTTGCACAAGCAAGTTAAGGGATTTGGAAGATTCTCACCTAACCTACATTTTGTACCCAACTAGTTAGAATAAACCTTATTGTTTTGGTAATAACATATACATAACCTCACCATACAAGCATTTTTTGTATATCTAACACTACAAACATCTTATAACTAAGGTTACCATGCAGAACCTACACAACTAGGAGCATATATTCCTCCACTATACTTTCCCACCCTCACATCAATGTACTCACCCAAGATTCTTCCTTTACTTGCAAGAAACCACCTAAACTAGCCCTAAACCTAGAGAATCTCCTAGGGTACTTGCAATGTGCATGGCAAGCATCATTATTCTCCCCCACACATCAAAAATTTTGGCACTATGTGTGTGTGTGTGTGTGTGTGCCGTGAGTGAGAGGGAGGTCCAAGTTTTGCCTATAAATAGCTCACCTATTGTGTCTTGTATCACCTTTGCACTTTTTTTTTGTGTTGCCTTTCTATCTCCCAACAAGCCACCAACTACCACTACTCTCTAGCAAACCTCTTTGATATGTTCTTCAACCAATATCATCATTTGGTAAATTTTTTGATAAAAGCACGCGGGGCCTATGAAACCCGGCAGAGGCACACAGGGCCTATGGAACCCGGCAGAGGGATTAAATCCCTAGTACTAAATAAAAATGATGATTTTTCTCCAATAAAAGAAATAAGAAATGAGGTTTTGGACTATCCTTTAAGTTTTGTCGAAACTCAATATGTAAACTTGATTATTTTGAGTTCTGTGATGAAATTGGGTGGTTGGGTGAAATAGAATGGATATTTGAGTTGTGTTTTGGACACTTAAAAAGGACTTTTGAAAATATGGGTTGTGGGTGGATACTTGAAAATCACTTGGATACGTTGAAACTTTCTAAATTCTTCCTCCATGACTTAGATACTTGGACTCGCACATGAATAATCGTTTGACATATCTTACCCTCATGTGCATTCATCATATTCATATACCTAGCATTAGTAGAATAGTTCTCCTACGAGCATGTGTGCTCACCCTATCATTTTCAGGTACTCAACTTTGATCATGCATGGTTTGGAGTGCATGACTTGGATGAAGAGCATAAACATGACATGGAGTTATTTTATTCATTTTTTATGCATTAGACTTTTCTTTTGGGGAGATGATATTGTAACTCTAATATTTTCTCTATCTTTTGACTATGAATTTGTAACAACTTATGAGATGTTATTTTGATTTCACCTTTTGGGGCAAGGGTGTCCAAGCTTTATTATTTGATTACACCTTTGGGGCAAGAGTGCCCAAACATTTGATAGTCATTGGGCTAAGAATGTACTCTAATTGTGGAAATCTTTATAATTTATGAAAATCTTTATCTTTTAACTTACTTATTGTTTGAGATTCTTTTATTTATGTTTTGACAAAGAAAAATGAAGGTGTGACAACTATTGAGTTATTTATAGAATAATTATGATGTTGTAATTAGTTTTTCAAGCATAATTTTAGAGTTTGGTTGAGTAATTTATACACACAATAAGTGAATAAGCATGTTACTTGGTGTTTAAGAAAGGGGATATCATGTTGAAAAATCAACAAGAATGATAAGGAGATTCTAATTAGAATCGTTCTTCATGAAATTAGAAATGAAATTAGTAAGATTAAAGTGATCAGAAGATTATTAGAAGTGATTAGAAATTGATTAGAAGTTGTATAATTTTCTAGACAAGTTTCTAGCATGATTGTGTTAACCTTTATAGAAGAATTAAATGTTCATTCTTTATTCAATAAATGGTTATTGTTAAAATGATTTGCATAAAATAAAATGTGTGAGAAAATTGTTAGCAAGAATAAATAAATACACTATGAGAATTTTGTGAGATGTATGATAACTTAAAAGAATAAATGTGAAGAGAGAAAGTTTTATAAAAAGTTTACTAAAAATGTTACTACTAGATTATTGTGAACATAATGGAGCTGACAAGAGTAAAGAAATAAATAGAGAGAGAGTTGGTGAAATTATCTAGAAAGAAAATTTCTAAATAAAGAAAGAGATTATTTGAAATGAGATTATTGGAAGAAAGGTTTCCTAGAAATTAAAGAATAAAATTTTGGAAGAAGTGGAATATTCTTGAAAACTCAAGGTTAATGGAGTTAAATTTTGATAAGGAATTTTTAGAAAAGAAGTATGAGATTAATTGATTTTTTTTTGTGACTAGCTTTATTCCCTTGGAAAGGATAAAAAGAAAAGATGAAAAATGAGGTTGATGAGAAAAGAGATTGTAAGATTTAGAAATATTATTTTAAAGAAAGTTGGTGAAATAAATGTGTGATTTTATGTGAGGAAATATTGTATTCTTAAGAATGGGTGAAATTAGTTGTATGATTTTATGTGGAAAAATGTCTAAGTGAAAGATATGAAATTTGGAGGAAATTACGAAATATTGCATGAGCATGATTTTGCATGTGGCGTTGAGAGCATACGCGATACGATTACGACACCGAAGTTGAAAATATTGAATAATGTTTTGCAGGAAATTAGAGATGAGAATGAAAAATGGATTTTGAAACGGGAAGTGAGATTTTCGGGAAAAGAAATAAAATGAAATGACATGTGATGAGATGAATTGTTACCACCTTAAGTTCGCGGAGAGAACTTGGAGGAATGGTCAGGATGCGGTAGTTCAGCGAGAGCGCCACTTCCAGTTTGTGGAGAGAAGTTGGATGTTTGGGCTAAGCGTGCACAACACACGGTGAACGGACCTCATAAACGTATCTGGTTAAGTTAAGCTGATATGAGGACGACCGACCGACCGCGTGTGAGTCATGGGTGGACTGACCGCGGCAAAACAGACTATTAAGATAGGTGATGCACGACGACCGGGACCTCGAGCGGAAAGGTTGGTGCCATCAGCTGAGAGGAGGCGTAAACGGACCAATAACTTTCGAGTGATGTGAGATACTCCCTCTGTCCCAATTTTATAGTCCCTTATAGGAGTTCGTGCCACTTTTCAAAGTGTTATATCTTATAATCTACAATATTTTAGATGATTTTGAGTACTTTATTTATTAGATTAAATCAAGATCTATCAAACAAGATTCATATTGCATATAAAATGTATTATCGATTGAAAGATATAATCGTTTTTTATCTGATTAGGATATAACAAGGGACTATAAAATTGGGACGGAGGTAGTATATGAAATTTGAAGAAGAATGCTGAAAGAGGCACTGATATGAGAAAACAGATTTTTGAAGAAATTAACGATAAATGAGATAAAACGAGAAAAACAATTAAGATTGTTGCAAGAAACGACACGTGGTTAACTTTGAGATATTGAGACGAGATATTGTTTTTTGCGCACGTTTACTTTGATCCGCATTGATAGAATGAGGCATTGCATGGTTTACCGTACATAATTTATATGCATTGTGTTCATAACATATTATTCTAGAATTGCTACTTTGAAGTTTAGTGTAGTGAACTTACGGGTTTTCTTTACAGATTCACATGACCCTAAAGATAATACCACGATCTGCCAGATGTTGCGTACGACTTCGGACGTGATATGACAGATTATATAGATGAAACACGATCAATATCATGGAGACCCGTTGGGCAGAATTATCACTTCAGATGGGGAATGACCCTGAAAGAGGGATAGGCGTCATGCAAGAGCCCCCAAGCATACTATTTATATTATGATTTTGGATATTGTAATTTGGATTTAAGTTTAGAGATTTAACTTAATGATGATTGTAATAACATTATTAACGTGCCCAAATCTTGGGGGCGTTACAAGGACAAAACGGAGAGTGGCAAGAGGATTCGTCGAAGGCTCAGACATGGGCTGAAACTAGCACAAATTATATATGCCTCACCAATAATCAGTAACATTAATTTGGCGGTAGGGCCTTGCCATGTTACGTGGGGTCATTTGAAAGTCAGAATCCTTAAATTTTGGACTCCAAAATTTAAAATCTGAGGATAGAGATGTTTCATCCAACCTTACAAGGAAAAAAAAAATCTATATTATACCTGTGAAAGAGAGAGAGAAATTTTAAAAGGACTCAACTCCTCTCCAGCTAAATGAAAGTAGATTGGACTTCCAGTTGGCCTGTTTGTTCGCTCTTTTCAGATCTACTTTAATGATTCAAACTCGTCTGAATTCATAGATTTTATCAAGAGCATCATGCACATCAAAAATTAAATTGATCGGATATTGTTTGATATGTTTTTGAAACATATTTGTTTTAGAATATACTAACAGGATTACACTGGAACTCATTTAAACCATTTATCTCAAGTCACATGCATTTCAAAATTTTATCGGCCGGTCGGTATCCGGTCAACCTAATTTTTGACATGGCTAATGTAATCAATGAACTTTAAATGTAAACTATTTGGATGATCAAAATGAGCTTGTAAGGGCCCACAAATGAGCCAACTTCATGGTGAAGTCCATTTTCGTGGGCCGGAGAAGATCATCAATTTAAAAATTGGGTAAAATTTCATTTCTCATACTTCACGACGAGTGTGGGCAGGTTAGCATCCCCGATATCTTGGGGTCATGTTAGGTTAGTTGGAATAAAATGGAGAGATTACTTATTACTATTTAATGTGGAGGAGATTATCAGACAACAAGTCATTGACCTAGAGAAAAATGACAACTAAAATAATACCATGGCCTATTGGCCTTTCTCTCCCACCGCCGTACAACGGTATTGAAACCCTAGAGGGGAGGGGGAAACGGTTAGGGGAGAGAGAATGTATGTGTGTGTGTTTCTATTGATATAAATTCAGCTTATGAACCAACGAAAAAGTCCACTTCATTTGACTCAATATTTTTTTGTTTAATCTCAGAAGTAATGTTAATATAAATATAAATTTCGATTATTTTTTTTCTCTATATGAATGACCTTTTCTTCCTGGAAAAGTTATTTACGAGATTTATACACCATATCATCGTTTCAGTGTTAGACCTTCTCTAAGGGTGAGTTTCCGAATGAATTTTATCAAAATCTGATAAAATCAAACCTTTGATTTTATCCATTCGTGAGGAGAGTTGATAAAATCTTAGATTTTTGCATTAAAAAATCTAAGATTTTATCAACTCTCTGCATGAATGGATAAAATCCATTCAGAAACTTACCCTAATTAAGGATGACAAGATGAACAGGTGTAGCCAGGAATGAGCACCACGGAAACACGGACAGAAAAACTTTCTCCGACAAAATGATAAGCAATGTAAACTTACTTCATTAAAAATATTAGCAAAAATTAACGTATGTATGTATATATATAGGTGGATTTTCTAGTCCACACTCCCGGATTTAAGGAAAAAATGGGGTTTTTTTGTGTTGCAATTTTTTTTTGGAAAATCCGATCCGTCCAATGTGTTCAGAAGGTATTTTCTAGGGTCCCCGCGGGAAATCTTCAAAAAAAAAAACCGGGAAGGGCTTGATCCAAGCAGTTTTCGCAAAAACTGTATTTATATATTTTTGCGAAAACTGTTTGGATCAAGCCCTTCCCGGTGTTTTTTTTTGAAAATTTTCCGCGAAGGCCCTTGAAAACACCTTCTGAACACATTGGACGGATCGGATCGTCAAAAAAAATTTTGTATAAAAATTCCGGAAATTAAAAGTCCGGACAAGAAGTTTACCCTATATATATATATATATATATATATATATATATATATATATAATTCCACGTTACAATAAATAAACTTTCCCTAAAAATACAAATAAAACTTTCATAGTCATAAACAAAAATTACTAAAAGGCTTTACAACAGACTACAATGAGTTTTCATGTTTTGAAAGTTTTGCAATTTGCATGATAATTTCGTTGTCAATGCTTTCAAATATGCATTTCATCATATATGCAATCATGCTATCACTTCTCTATTGATCCCAATTCGGTTGTGGTATTGCTTCTTCACATAATTCACATTTGAAAACACCCTCTCAATTGCAGCATTTGTAACCGGTAAACTTAATGTCAAAACTAAAAGCAAGTAAATCAATTAAAGTCAGATTTTCGAAAAGGAAAAAAGAAAAAATTGGAAAATTGCATGTGCCCACACCGCTCCCTTAATACATCTGCCTCTGAAGATGAATATTAGTCATATCGCTATTGCAAAAATCGAAAATGGTATGCGTAAAATTTGGGCCCAACATCGATTATAAAAAAAAAAAAGCCTCAAACTTAATAAAGATACTAACAATAGAGCCTTGGTTTCCGAACACATGTATATTTTTTCATTACACTATACTCCAGTTTGAAGGAACTAAAGAAGCAAACAAACGCTCACTTTTGGCGTCAATCTATACGGAGTATTTGCTCCGGTTTTAAGTGGGTGGAGGTGAATTTATGATTTCCTGAATTAGTTGAGATGTGCATAAATTGGCCTGAATATCTAGTTATGTATTTTTTTTTAAAACGCTTCATTTTGACCTCAGATAAAAAAAAAGAAAAAGAAAGAAAGAAAAAAGAAAAGCATGATTTTGACACCTATTGGCATTTGGCACCAGTCAAATTATTTTGTTTCTCTTTTAGAGGTCCAAATTGTACCAAATTCAATTAAATGTGGTTTGGCAAGTCTCTGACCTGTAACCGTTTAAGTTTGCAGACAGACTCTCATTTAAAGCCCGCTGTGGAAATCGTTGAGACATCCCTCTCCTTTAATTGTGTATTTTTGTAATCTCAAATTTATTGCACCACCTCACCTAACCACTTCTCTCTCTCTCTCTCAGAGTTCCACTCTCTGCATCCATAAAGACAGAGAGAGTGCAGGGCATTTTGAGGCTAACCCATTTTTCATTTGTTAAATAATATATTTATATATATATATATACAGAAAAAAATCAGTCCAAATCTCAGCTTCTCTTTGCATTGTGGGAAGAATGTCGGTGAATTACACGGTGAAAGTGGAAGAATCGAGGCAGGCGAGCGGCAAAAAGCCGTCGGCGGGGCCGGTGTATAGGAGCATTTACGCGAAAGATGGTCTCATGGAAGTGCCGGCCGGAATGCAGTCCCCTTGGGAATTCTTCAGGTATAGTTTTATTAATGGTTTTAAATATCGACTGTTACGTATTGTATTGGTCAAACGATTTTTGGGCTATCTGCAACAAGTTACTTAGGGCTCAGGCAATTTTAAAAAATTGTAAAAATGATATTTTTATATTGACGACCACTACAATCCAATTTGCTTTTTATTGTAACCGTAGCGTGTTTTGATTCATTCATTTAGAATCTTGAATTTATATATGTAACCTCAATATTTCTATGTGGAATTTTTGCCTGATTCCCATTGAAATTAGACCAACTAATCAGAACAGAGCCAAGAATTTTGTGCGGGGATGGACTAGGAGTGGCGGAGCTATGTTTTTAAAGTGTGTCACGTGTAGTCCATTTCAAAATGTATCATCATGCACTTTTTTTGTTAGATTGGTAATCGACATAAATGCTTAATTTTTTTAATTGGTGGTATGGTATGGTATGGTATGACGAGCCCTGTTTCGACCCGAAGAGGTCCCAAGTGTACATATCTTATGCCCCACCACGGTGGGCGTGGGACTTAAGTTGTCTAGGTTTATGTTAGTCATTTCTTGTCACAGTTATGATAAATCCTGATTATAGGAAAGGAGGTCTGTTTTTTTTATTTTTATTTGTATGAATTCGATTTTGTTGAAGTTATTTGTGCCTTAACTATGAGCAAAAAGAATTGCTTTCTGAATTAAAAAGAAAGTCATAAGGCTATGTTTGGATAACCAAAATCTTGAGTATGAATAGCAATATGATTACCCGGAATCAAATTTTCGGAAATTTTCTTGCGTGGGAATAGGAATATGATTTCAAGGAATCGAATTCCTAGGAATTGGATACCTAGAGGAATGACATTTCGATATTTGGATTAATTCAGTAATCTTACGTGAGAAAAAATTATTTTGGAAATTTATTAAAGTCAATATTTCATTTTCTTAATAAATGAGCTAGAAATCTGAGATTCCCATGAGGTAAGGGAGAAATCAGATTCTCACTTAGTCTAGGAATGTGATTCTTGGTTGAATATATCATCAGGAATCACATTCCTATTTCTGCCTCTATTAAACGTTGGAATCGAAAAAGCCTAGCATCACATTCCTGTTCCTGTCTATTCCAAACGTTGAAATCATGGGTAGAAGACACTCCCATTCCTCCTTAATTATTGCCATCCAAACATAGCCTAAGGTTCGACAATTTAGGCGATATTTCTCGTAGTTTGTTTGTTTTTTAATAAATCTTTAAGTTGCAGACAAAAGTCACGTTACTCTTATTGTGACTTTTTGAGCTTTTTATGTGAAGAGTGACTTTTGGGGCTTTTAGGGCGAAACCCCAAAAACTAGGGGTGTCCACGGTTCTGGTTGGTTCTCAACCCAAACCACTCATAGTGGATTATCATATTTAAGATCCGCAACCGTCCGTGGGTGACATATGGTTGGGTCGGTTTGGTTGCGGATTTGATGGATCGAGTAACATCCGGATTCTCAAACATTTTTTATACAGTTTGTGTACGGATTGGTCTGTTTAACCAAACCTGACTCGGCCCGAACCGCAACCACAAGACAAATATTTCTTGAACTGCAACCATCCGTAACATACCTTGGCCGGGTTCGCGGATGGTTCAGGTTGGTCGGGTTGAGTGGATCAGCCGATCACGTGATCCGCAGGGCACCCAAAAAGCCACGCATTAGTTTTATTAGTGCATGGAACACTAGATTTTCTCTTGCTAGTGCCAAAAAAGTATTGGTATTTGTAAGCCAAACAGGAAAAAGGAGAAGAAAGAAAATTGTGAGCCAAACAAGGTGAAAAAGGATGCAGATGTAAAAATCTGGCCCATGCAGGTCTCGAACCTGCGACCTTCGCGTTATTAGCACGACGCTCTAACCAACTGAGCTAATAGGCCAACTGAGAATTTCAATTACATAATAAAATGAAATTACTAAATATTCGTTCCATACAAAACAATCATATACTGCGGAGTGCTTGAAAATTTGCAGAATTCCAGTTTCAGGTTGGTTCTCATGGCTTCATCAAAATCTCTGTTTTTGCTCGCAGTGATTCTGCTAAGAGGAACCCAGAAAACCGCATGCTGGGACGTCGCGCAGTCATTGATTCCAAGGTACTTTCTTTTCTTCTCCTCTATCGTTACATATTCAATGTGTGTTTATTCGGGGAAATATTCACCGAGTACTCCAATCGAAAGAAATCCATGAAGGCTCCATGTATTTTGGTTCCAACACGATTAAAAGAAAAAAGAGAAGAAGGCAGAAACACTGAACTGGTAAGTAAAATTTTGACAGGCAGGTCCTTATGTATGGATCACCTATGGAGAGGCTTATGATTCCGCCCTTCGAATTGGTTCAGCAATTCGCAGCCGTGGTGTCAATCCTGTAAGTTTTTTTAATTTTATTTTAATTTTTTGAACTGAAATTCTTTGAGTTGATATTGTAAAGTTTTATGTATGAATGCATGTATGTATATTTGAAACTGACTCATCAGTTGTTGGTTTATGTGCTATCAGGGAGACCGGTGTGGCATATATGGATCCAATTGCCCAGAATGGATAATCTCAATGGAGGTATACACCTATTTCATTATATGTTTGTAGTTTGTATCGACCATCAACGTTACCATTTCAATAATTTTATGGGATGGCAAAGAGTATCTTCAATCTAACATAGAAAGTAGTAAAATCCAGAAACTTTTATAGAGTTGTCCAGAATGTTGTGCTGATGTTGCTGCATTTGCACATTTTGTGACTAGAAGGGTCTGTAGTTGCTTCCGGTGAATAACAGCTCTGTTTGATTTTGTCACAGGCATGTAACAGCCATGCCATAACCTATGTGCCGCTGTACGACACACTTGGTACGTTTTACTCCTCTCCTCTTTTTCCCCATTAATCTAGTTGGTGGTTGGTACAAGGAAGTGATTATTCTTGGGATTGAAATGTAGGTGACTTATTTTTGTGTACTAGCAACTGAGTTAAGACTCCGTTTTGCGCATGTCATAGGTCCTAATGCTGTGGAGTTCGTTATCAATCATGCTGAAGTTTCGATAGCTTTTGTTCATGAGAGCAAGATACCTGCTGTATGGTTTCGTTTCTTATTGGTTGTTTAAGGATTGTGATTTATGTGAATTACGAATTTTCTATTTCTAGAGTTGCAATCATTCATTATTCATCCAAAGACCTCTCTGCAGTGGAATTTTAATTCAGTCACCTGAAACTGAGCTTGGAATTTGATATCTCAGTATTAACATCGCTTGTAATACGTAACTGTTTTACTCTTCATGCAGATGCTAACATGCCTTCCCAAGTGTTCGTCATACCTTAAAAGTATGTCATAATGCTGATTTCATAAAAAAAAAAAAAACCCTCAGTTAATTCGCATTCTTAATATGAAGTAATTAATAAAATTTCTGTGTTCCTATCTAAAGCCATTGTCAGTTTTGGAGAGATTTCTAGCATTCAAAAGAAGGAAGCTGAAGACCTCGGTGTCTCTTGTTTCTCTTGGAAAGAATTTGCTCTATTGGTAAGACTTTCTCATAATTGATTTTATTTTATGGCTGAAGAACATCTTTTTGTAGTTTTTGTCAACCTGACTTCATTTCTGTCCACCTTGTTTATCCATATACTTTTTTCAGGGATGTTTGGATCATGAACTTCCTTCGAAACAGAGAACTGACATTTGCACAATCATGTATACAAGTGGAACGACAGGAGAGCCTAAAGGTGTTATCTTAACCAATGAGGCTATCATGGCAGAAGTTTTGTCTACTGATCAGCTACTATTTGAAACAGACAGAGTGGTAAATATTCAGTTCTATTTATGTTTTAAAAGCAAAAGGCTTGTGTACCTGGTTTTGAAATACACCCTAACTAGTCATCTTATCGCTGCCTTTTCATGAAGTAACTTCTGCCCAAGCTTCAATATAATGACATTTTCTCTAACAATCATGTGATTGTATAGTGCTCAAGATTCTGACAAAAAGTTTTACTTTCAGGCTACAGCAGAAGATTCATACTTCTCCTTCCTTCCTTTAGCCCACGTATATGACCAAATAATTGAAACCTACTGCATCTACAGGGGCTCTTCAATAGGATTTTGGCAAGGCGTAAGTTTAAGATTCAGTTAGTCTTCCCTTTTTGTTGAGTTCAATTTGGCCTCTGGAAGCTACAATCTAGACTCATATCCAACTGACATTTTCGCACTTCTTACTGACAGGATGTCAGATATTTGATGGAGGACATTGTTGAACTGAAGCCAACTTTTTTTTCTGGGGTTCCAAGGATTTATGACCGTATATACACGGGTACATAAACAGTCATCGTGGCATTTCAAGGAATTCTTTATTTAGCTCTTTTAAGTAAAAATTTGGTCAATGATTTGTGCATGAAGGTGCTATGGGTAAAATTTCATCGGGAGGTGCATTGAAGAAGACATTGTTCCAGTATGCATATAATTAGTACGTGCTTCTGTACTACATTTTTTGATGTCTTTGCCACTTTTCCATTTGTTTTTCAAAATGCGGAGTAAGCTTATCCTGTATGCTTTGCCACTTTATTGTTTATTATTCTGCATCTAATATTGGGAAACTATTAACAGCAAATTGGGGAATCTGGAGAAGGGACTGAAACAAGACGAAGCAGCTCCTCTCTTGGACAAGTTTGTCTTTAATAAGGTCAGTTAGGATCTTCTTCCTCATTGTTATTGCAAAACTTCTGTGTACAGTCTGGTGATACCTCAGTTCTGGATTTATGTTAGATCAAACAAGGATTAGGGGGACAAATTCGGGTAATGTTATCTGGGGCTGCGCCTTTATCAAGGCACGTGGAGGAGTTTCTGAGGGTTTCATGCGGTGCTGTCCTATCACAAGGATATGGTATGTAATTTTCATGGAAATTAACCTTTTCCAATGATTTTATTATATCAAAATCAACATCGCTTCCCAATTGACCTCTTGGCATTTTCACCAATTTCTGCAGCACGGGATTTTTTTTTTTATTTTTTTGGTAATATTTTTGTTTGCTGAGAAAATGATTGTAAGTATGTGCTTGAACTAAATTTGAGACACTGATTCAAATTTCAAGATATGCCATTAGTGAAGTGAACTTTTGAAAGATACATATGGCTTAAACCGTTTTTTCATTTTTGTTTCAAAACGGTAACATAAGGCACCACTTAGTTTGGGAACATCTTTAGAAGGACATTCAGGAGATTGAAACAGAAGCATACAAATTGTGACCATATCTTGCTCATTTAGAATTACTATTTGATCATCTAAACATTGCTTTAATGCATCTCTCAAATTGCAGGTCTTACTGAGAGCTGCGGTGGTTGTTTCACATCCATAGCCAATGTTTTTTCTATGACCGGAACTGTTGGAGTTCCGATGACAACCATTGAAGCAAGGCTGGAGTCGGTGCCAGAACTGGGATATGATGCACTTTCTAGCGTGCCACGTGGCGAAATCTGCCTGAGGGGAAAAACCTTGTTTTCTGGTTACCACAAGCGTCAAGACCTTAACGAGGAAGTTCTTGTGGATGGGTGGTTCCATACAGGTAAGATTTCATTTTGAAATTATTTATTCGAGAAGATTTAGATTGTATTGGATTGAGGATTTGTGGGTAAAGCTATTTTGTGGGTTCCCTATCAAGTTCCTTTCCACCAAATCCATGATCCCCGTACATGGCTTAATATGACTGGAACAGAGTAACTATAAAAGAAATTCTCGCATCTAGCATTGTTTTTCTCTGCAAATTCTTTTATACATTCAACCGTCTTATTTGCAACAAAAGCTTATAGATACCCAATATGATGTGATTGCAGGTGACATTGGAGAATGGCAGCCAAATGGTGCAATGAAAATCATAGACAGGAAAAAGAACATTTTCAAGCTGTCTCAAGGGGAATATATTGCTGTTGAAAACCTTGAAAACACATACTCGCGATGCCCTCTTGTTACATCTGTACGTATTATGGTGACCTATGTATAGAAATCTTGGAGGTCGGACGTGTACACCAATGTATTCAAGTAGTTTCTGTTGTTTTTGAACATGGATACTTGTTTGACTACATACTCTCTGGTGCACAGATTTGGGTATACGGGAACAGTTTTGAGTCTTTTCCGGTAGCCGTGGTGGTCCCAGACCGAAAGGCACTGGAGGAATGGGCAACAAACAATAACCAAACAGGAGAATTTCAACTGTTGTGTGAAAACTTGAAGGCAAGGAAATACGTTCTAGACGAGCTCAATAGCACCGGCCAGAAGAACAAAGTATGAAAGAAACTCCTCACTCGTTCCTCTGATGTTAATTCTAAGCTTAAATTTTGTTCCTCGCCTCTGACCCGAATGACATTTTCACAGCTTCGAGGCTTCGAAATGTTGAGAGCGGTTCATTTAGAGCCGAATCCTTTTGACATTGAGAGAGATCTTGTGACTCCAACATTTAAACTGAAGAGGCCACAGTTGCTGAAATACTACAAGGTATTTTTGTCTAGCAACTTGAATTCACTTTTCATTTTTCTGATCGGTTAGTTTAAAGTGCGCAACTATGAGCAGAACTATTGGCGTGTTTGCGATAGTTGTGGATCCAGATTTCAAATTCTAGATTTTAGACTTCAATTGACGCATATATACTTTTGTTGTGGGATTTGCATGCTGTGAAAGTTGGTACTGTTGACTGCAAAAACTGAAAAAATAGCTTTCAAAATACTTATAATCTATCTAAAATTTGATCCAAAAAGCACCTGAAACATAGCTTCCCTCGAATCTAATTTTGTTTCCTATTTAAGCATCTAGGAATCCATAGATTGTCGAAATTTGGGGTAAATTTTTCAGAAGAACACCCACAACACCTTTTTAAAAGGTAAATTTTTTTTGACAAACACCCACAATACCTTTTCAAAAGGTAAAATCAAAACCTGTTCCTAGAATTTTTCGCAAATACCCACCATGTCATGATTCTCATCTCTCTGGGGTCATATGCAGGACTGCATCGATGAACTCTACGAGGAAGCTAAGCGAAGGATGGAATGATATGTGAGAATCTGATATCCAGATATACAGATAACCCTCGCATATATTTATGAAAGTCTGATTTCAGTGCAAGAAATTATAAACATCTCCTCCTCAGCAAGTTTGGATGTCTTTTTCCAGCCTGTATATAAATCTATAATCTCAGTGAAGTTTCCCCTAATCTTGTATGGCACTTAATTAAGAAGGACTATATCTTATCAAGAATTCATAATTGGCAATATTCGTCCTCTGTTTAGCATCATAGTTCCCATGGAATCTCTCAATCTCTGTCTCTCTAGCGAAGTTGCGAGCATTGGGTTGAATTTTGGAGTCATTGTGTCCACTTGATTCCATGATTTTTTTTTTCCCACTCATATTCTCTGTTATTGGATGTACGACTGCAGAGTAGTTCATAGAATGCCTTTTCGATGATATGAGCCGTTTATATTGTGGAGATATTTTGCAAAAATTGGTTAGACAACCTTCTATTTTTCTGAATATAAGTGTTCGATGAAATGGTTAAGAGTATTTTATCATCGTAGATTTTTTGTGTTGTCATTCTATTCGACAAACCCTATCATGTATACAAATTACACTTGTAGAGAAGCCGATTCATTATATTAGAAACTTAAAGCCTATTTTGGCCAAAAAAGTTGGCCTATTTTTTGTTGTCTTTATTTTATTTTTTTCGCATTTTTTAGTTTTGTATCAACTTTTTGTGTATTATTGGTTCGTCTCGGCGAGAGGAATAAAAAAAAGTATAAAATTATGACTGAAGCTTAATTTTTTTTGAATAAAGACAAAAATAAGCCAAAAAGTCAGCTTTTTACACCTTTTTCGATCTTATTCAAAAAATTAACAGTCTTAGTCATAATCTTTTACCTTTTTGGATTCGTCTCGTTGAGACGAACCAATAATACTAAAAAAATCGATGCAAAACTAATAAACGCAAAAAAAATCAAATAAAGACAAAAGAAAAAGTGAAGTTGGCTTTTTTAGCCAAACTTAGCCTAAGAAAAACAAACTGCATCAAGAAGAATTGAGCAGAAGTGACCATTTGAAGCCGAGTCATTTCTTAGGAGAATAAATATGTCCTACTAAAGGGAATTTCTAGGTCCACCATTGGCTACAACCTTCACATCAAAGGGTAACAATGACTTTAGAACAGTAATTACACATCTCACAATCTCACAAACCGGCTTTTTATTATTTTTTTTATTTTCTCTAATTCTTTACTTACATTTAACCCCCTCAACTATGACCGATTTCCGAGTTACCCCTTCATTTTTACTGCTGGTGTTACGTGTTCTGATACATTTATTTTAAGCCCTGTTTCGACATGGAGAGGTCCCAAGTGATTACATATCTTAAGCCCGACCACGGTGGGACTTAAGTTGTCTTGGTATATGTTAGTCATTGTTGTCAAAGTTTTCACTTTTGTTAAAGTTATTTTTGTGCCTAATTAACTATGAGCAAAAGGAAGAACTTTCAGAATAAAAAAGAAAGTCATAAGTTGCGGCAATTTAGGCGTTGTTTTTTTTATTTATAACCATGTGTTTGGGTCAGCTTTTATGCACATTGACTAATCCTGGAAACCAATCTCACCATCTATTGTGGGGGCTCATTATGGACTAGCTCAAAGGCGTTGATAACATCTACAACGTTTCGAACCTAAGACCTTAGGAGGGATCAAACCCCTAAATCTTAAGCCTCGATCACTAGGCTAACCCTTTGTGGTTGCAATTCAGGTATTTGTTTCTCATAGTTTATTTTATTTTTTATTTTTAAGCTGTAGACAAAAGTCACGTTTCTCTTATCATGGGTGAGGTAGCAAATTTGACATAATTTTCCAAAAGATTTTAGCAACACAGTTGATTTTAGCAAATAAGTTCAACAAGTGCTAAAATCATGGTTTTGAAATAAAAAAATGAAGTGGTTCTGTGTATCGTTTTCGATTTTTTTTTCGCACCAAATTAAAGTACTCATTGTGTACTTTAATTCGGTGTAAAAAATTCAAAAAATAATACACAAAAACACTTAAATTTTTCTATTTGAAATAGTGTGATTTTATCACCTACTAAACTCATTTGCTAAAATCACTATAATTTTAGCAACAGGGTTTCTAAAATCTTTTGGAAAACTATGCCTCAAGCCTCGACCACTAGGTTAATCCTTTATGGTTGCAATTTAGGCGTTGTTTCTCATAGTTTATTTTATTTTATTTTTAAAATTTTAAGCTGTAGACAAAAGTCACGTTGCTCTTATCATGTGTTTTTGAGCTTTTTATGTGAAGACAGACTTTTGGGTTTTTCGAACAAAAACCCTTGTAACACTCAAAAGCCATTAGTTATAGTATAGTTTTGGGTAAATTACACAGACCTCCCCTGAGGTTTTTGACTTGTACACTGATCACTATTTCATTCAAAAATTTTGGATCGAGCACTTAGAACTGTTCGATTGAGGTGATTCTCGCATAGACCCACTCAGAATTCGATTATGGAATGAATGGACAGCTTGGATCGACCGTTGGGGACCCACAATGGGTCCTTGGCGCTGTCGGTACTGTTGAAGGGTGCTTTTAATACTAAAATATAAAACTCAGAGGAGGTCAATGCTATTTCAGATAAAGTGTACAAGCCAAAAACCTCAGGGGAGGTCAGTGTAATTTACCCTATAGTTTTTAAGGCCCTGTTCGTTTCTCAGTTTAGTTTTAGTTTTAGTTTTAATGACATCATCATTTTCCTCATTTCTCTTTCTATCTTTCTCCACTCATTACACCTTATGACATCATTAAAACTAAACTAAACTAAACTATTTAACCAAACACAACCTAAACTTTTTATGTAAAGAGAGACTTTTCGATTTTTCGGGGAAAAAATCCATATAACCCTCCAAAAGCAACATTTTGGAACACTAAATTGGTTGTGTTTGGTTAGATAGATTAGTTTTGATAATGCCAGCAGGTGTAATGAGTGAAAATGATGATGTCATCAAAACTAAAATTAAAACTAAACAGAGAAAAAAAAAAAACAAAGCCATTCACTGTGTTCGGATTGGAACTGAAAAATAATTTTTTGATCTTAAAAAGAAGTTTGTGATCGGATGATAACTCCTGCAGCTGCAGTAGTACGTGCCTGCAGCAGCAGTAGTACGTTCGGCCCCAGCTGGGTAATTGGGTTTTGCGCAGAGAGAGAGAGAGAGAGAGAGAGAGAGAGGCGTTATCGGCTTCTCTCTCTTTTTGCACCGAAAATGCACCCCATGGCTTCGGGGATCCACTTTTGAGTCCCACACGAGTGATCCAAACCGTTCATTGTTCTTAAAATATTTTTCCGAGGGGGCCCACAAAAAATCAGCTCAATCGGACGGTTAGAAGTGCTTGAACCAAATTCTCACCGTTTCATTCCAAACTTTTGGTTTGAAAAAGTGAGAATTTGGTTCAAGCACTTATAACCGTCCGATTGAGCTGATTTTTTTTGAGGCCCTCTCGGAAAAATGTTTTAAGAACAATGAACGGTTCGGATCACTCGTGTGGGACTCAAAAGTGGATCCCCGAAGCCGTGGGTGCACTTTCGGTGCAAAAAGGGTTGTGCAAGTATGTTTTTTGCTTTCGGACTGGGGGGCGACAGCTTGGGTAATTGGGTTTGCTTTTGAACTGGGGGGCGACAGCTGGGGATTGTTATTGGATCACACGTTTTGCCCTCAAAACTTCCAACAAGTGGGGGCCCTCAGAACTTCACATCAAAATTCCAAAACTCTTCTCAAAAATATTTCTCAAAAAATTCTTCTCAAAACTCCTAACCAAACACAGTGATTGTCTCTTGCGACTTGCAACAGCGCTGTCTAGTGCCAAAAAAGAAAAAGAAGTCATTGGATTTCATTATTTCAATGCTGTATTTATTAACAAACGGGATAAAGGAAGAACAATGAAAAATGTGAGCCAAACAAGGTAAAAAGCTGAAGATGAAACCTTTGGCTCATGCAGGTCTCGGACATGCGACCTTCGCGTTATTAGCACGACGCTCTAACCAACTGAGCTAATAGGCCACCTGTTCAACTCAATTGAATATAATCATCTGCAATTAATAATTATTCGTGCAATACATTACTGCGGAGTCTGCTTGCAAATTTGCAGAATTCCAGTTTCAGGTTGGTTCTCATGGCTTCATCAAAATTATACTCTAAATCACTATTTTTGCTCGCAGTGATTCTGCTAAGAGGAACCCAGAAGATCGCATGCTGGGACGTCGCAAAATCATTGATTCCAAGGTACCTTTTTTTCCTTCTTTTCTATCATTACATTTTCAATGTGTAATTATTTGCAAAATCACCGAGTAAACCAATGAAGGCTCTACGTATTTTGGTTCCAACTGTTGTGTGGCGGGCCTACAGAGACTCAAACGCACCCAATTAGACATATGTGATTATTGAATATTGATTCGAAGAACAAAAACTAAGTGTGAAGTAAACCGAAATAATCCAAACCAAACGTGAGAGAAGGAGAGAGAAAACAAACAAGAAAAGAGGGAGAGACAAATTTACATGGTCTGTCCTTACTTTGGGATGCAAGTCTAGTATATGGGTAGTCGATTACTGGCTTCACTAACAAAACGAATGCTCGAAAGAGCTACAAGGAAAAGTTCTGCTGAGACTCTTCTACCCAAACTCACAAAAGGCAAGAACAAAGACAACTCTCTCAAACCCTAACCCAATGCCCTAATATTGGCTTTCACATCAATAAAAGAGGCATAATATATTCCTATGTGGTTTTGTAGCTTTGTTTGCTCCTTATGGTGAAATGAAATTTACTTACTGGAAAAAAAACAAACAAATGAGTGCCTAACAAGTCAGAACCAATTTGGGCTTCTCAGCCCCTAAAAAGCCCTAAAAAAACGAAACTGTGCGTGTTTCCTGTTGCCAACCATCTAGACAAACTTGAATCCTATCCGAACCAAAACTTCGAAGACTTCCAAAAATCCCAATTTTCCAAAACTGTCCAGATGGCCCTGAATCCCGTTTGGACCAAAATTTTTGCAATTCAAATCTCACCAAAATTTAACACCAACAAGATAAAAAAGGAAGAAGGAAGAAACACTGAACTGATATGTAAAATTTTGACAGGTAGGTCCCTATGTATGGATCAACTATGGAGAGGCTTATGATTTCATCCTTCGTATCAGTTCCGCAATTTGCAGTCAGGGTGTCAATCTTGTAAGTTAATTTTTTTGAACTGAAATTCTGTAAGTTGATATTGGAAAGTTTTATGTACGAATGCATGTATGTATGTATATGTGAAACTGACTCATCAGTTGTTGGTTTATGTGCTATTAGGGAGACCGGTGTGGCATATATGGATCCAATTGCCCAGAATGGATAATCTCAATGGAGGTATACACCTATTTCATTATATGTTTGTAGTTTGTATCGACTATCAACATTCACATTTCAATATTTGTATGGGATGGCCAAGAATATCTTCAATCTAACATAGAAACTGGAAAGTATTAAAATCGAGAAACTTTTATAGAGTTGTCCAGAATGTTGTGTTGATATTGCTGCATTTGCACTTTTTGTGAAAACTAGACGGGTTTGTAGTTGCTTCCGGTGAATAACAGCTCTGTTTGATTTTGTCACAGGCATGTAACAGCCATGCCATAACCTATGTGCCACTGTATGACACACTTGGAACGTTTTCCTCCTCTCCTCTTTTTCCCCATTAATCTAGTTGGTGGTTGATACAAGGAAGTGATTATTCTTGGGCTTGAAACGTGGGTGACTTAATTTTGTGTACTAGCAATTGAGTTAAAACTCTGTTTTGCTCATGCTCTGTTGAGAGTTAACACTTACTCTCCATAGTTCAAGAAGATTCTAAAATGTTCTAGAATATTCTGGAGAAGTTGAGAATGTCCTAGAATATTCTAGAACTCTGTGGAGAGTACTAGAAGGATCTAGAATCTCCTTGAACATTCTAGAATATTAAAGAAGCCTGAAGATGCTAGAAGACTCCGGAAGGATCAAGAAGACTATGGACCGGTGTGGAGTTTTCTAGAACATTAAAGAAGGAATGAGCCAAGAGTATTCTAGAATGTTGAAGAAAGTTGTACTCATCTATGTAAATGGTGGAAGGCCTCATTTGTGAAGTGTGGTGAGGAAGTACCACCTCGGTGGTGATGAAGCACCCCTTAGCTGGGAGAGTACCCAAGTGGGGGAGAGACCACCTAATGAGTGAGCATAAAGAGTGTGCCTAGATATTGTAAGTGTCAAGTGAGAGTTATATGTATCTTCGTGTGAGTGTTGTCAAGTGAATTGAGAGCGAAGTGCATGTACAAAAGTTAGCATATACAAAAAAAAAATTTGTTTGTTCCGCTGCGTCGTACTCTACATGCTCATGTCATAGGTCCTAATGCTGTGGAGTTTGTTATCAATCATGCTCAGGACCGGCCCTGAGCTAAAGCCGGAGGTGCGGCCGCTTCAGGCCTCCGAAATTTAAGCAAAATTAGGAGCCCATTTGTATAACACACTTTTATATTATATATATAAATTATACCGAAATATAGAAGAAGTTGGCTCTTGCCTCGGTGGCTTCCGTGCTAGCATGAAAACCAGTAGGTCTCTGGATCAAATCCCATTAGCGTAGGCTGAGCAATCCTATTGACTACCTGTTTTTCCCAATTTTTGCTTTTGTTTATTTTCATTTTTCTCTTAACTTTTTATATCAAATTCACAACTAAAACCATTTTGACTATAAGTAAACCCACGCACGCAAATACACACACATATATAGACAACAAATAGCTAATAAGGGCTCTCTCACTTTCTACAGTCCGGGAATTTTTGTTCGGGATTGAACTTCGACGATCCGAACCGTAGATGTGTTTAAAACTTGTTCTAAACGATCGATGTGAGGATTTGTAAAAAAAAAAAATAGCTGGAAGGGCTTGATCTAAGCAGTTTTTAAGGACTTGATTTGAGGATTCTCAAACTAATCATGCATAACGAAGTCCCTATCATTCTCAAACTAATCATGTTTTTAACTTTAATTCACTTTATTTTACCTCCATAAACTTTGATAAAAATATTTAATGTAAAGAATTCTCTTGTTGTTAAAAAAATATTATTCTTACAATTTGAGAATGACAGGGACTTCGTTATGCATGATTGATTCATTTTTTCCTAATGTTATAAATAATTTAAATGTTTGTTTTAGTTAAATTACAAGCTAAAATACCATGTTTAATATTTTTATATTACATTAGCCACCAATATTGAATCTCTCTTAAACAAAGACCGAGGGGCCTATTTTTTAAACTCGCTTTAAGCCTCCATAATCTCAGGGCCAGCCCTGATCATGCTGAAGTTTCGATAGCTTTCATTCAAGAGAGCAAGATACCTATTGTATGGTTTTGTTTCTTATTGGTTGTTTGAGGACTGCGATTTATGTGAATTACGAATTTTCTATTTCTAGAGTTGCAATCATTCATTATTTCATCCAAATACCTCTCTTCAGTGGGAATTTTAATTCAGTCACCTGAAACCGAGCTTGGAATTTGATGTCTCGGTAATCAATTAGTAATCTGTTCACCATTTTTCTGACGTGAGAGTACCCCTAGAAATTCTATTTCAGCAGAACTTTGAGTTTAGTTGTGTACTCCACCTCCACTGTAAATGAATGTTCTATTTGTTGGAATTGTGTATCATGTTTCTTCACTTCTGTCTTTCCAATTTGGATTTGTAGGCTTTAATTTCCCATCCGCGTGATAAGCCAATTATTACCATCGCTTGTAATACGTAACTGTTTTACTCTTCATGCAGATGCTAACATGCCTTCCCAAGTGTTCGTCATACCTTAAAAGTATGTCATAATGCTGATTTCATAAAAAAAAAAAACCCCTCAGTTAATTCGCATTCTTAATATGAAGTAATTAATAAAATTTCCGTGTTCCTATCTAAAGCCATTGTCAGTTTTGGAGAGATTTCTAGCATTCAAAAGAAGGAAGCTGAAGACCTCGGTGTCTCTTGTTTCTCTTGGAAAGAGTTTGCTCTATTGGTAAGACTTTCTCAGAATTGATATTTCATGTCTGAAGAACATCTTTTTGTAGTTTTTCTCAACTTGACTTCATTTCCGTCCACCTTGTTTATCCATGTACTTTTTCAGGGATGTTTGGATCATGAACTTCCTTCGAAACAGAGAACTGACATTTGCACAATCATGTATACAAGTGGAACGACAGGAGAGCCTAAAGGCGTTATCTTAACCAACGAGGCTATCATGGCAGAAGTTTTGTCTACTGATCAACTACTATTTGAAACAGACAGAGTGGTAAATATTAGTCTCTGTTTCAAGCGAAAGGTTTTGAACCTGCTTTCGAAATAAAAAAAATGCACCCTAACTAGTAATCTTCTTGCTGCCCAACTTCTGCTCGAGCATCGATGGTGTTTCTACAGCCTTGCAATAGTTATTAGCCTGAGTAGTACCGAACATCATCAGTTATTCTAAATGAGCTATAATGACATATTTTCACTAACATTCATGTGATTATATTTTGCTCAAGATTCTGACAATAAGTTTCACTTTCAGGCTACAGCAGACGATTCATACTTCTCCTTCCTTCCTTTAGCCCACGTGTATGACCAAATAATTGAAACCAACTGCATCTACAGGGGCTCTTCAATAGGATTTTGGCAAGGCGTAAGTTTAAGATTCAGCTGGTCTTCCCTTATTGTTGAGTTCAATCTAGACTCATATCCAACTCACATTTTCGCTCTTCTTACGACTGACAGGATATCAGATATTTGATGGAGGACATTGTTGAACTGAAGCCAAATTTTTTTTTTTTTTTTTTTTGTCTGGGGTTCCTAGGATTTATGGGTAAAATTTCGTCGGGAGGTGCATTGAAGAAGTCATTGTTCCAGTATGCATATAATTAGTACGTGGTGCTGTACTCTACATTTTTGATGTCTTTGCCACGTTTCCCTTTGCTTTTTTAAAATGCGGAATAAGCTTATCCTTTATGCTTAGCCACTTTATGGTTTATTTTCCTGCATCTAATATTGGGAAACTATTAACAGCAATTTGGGGAATCTGGAGAGAAGGGACTGAAACAAGACGAAGCAGCTCCTCTCTTGGACAAGTTTGTCTTTGATAAGGTCAGTTAGGATCTTCCTCCTCATTGTTATTGCAAAACTTCTGTGTACAGTCTAGTGATGGCTCAATTCTCGATTGATGTTAGATCAAACAAGGATTAGGGGGACAAACTCGGGTAATGTTATCCAGGGCTGCGCCTTTGTCGAGGCACGTGGAGGAGTTTCTGAGGGTTTCATGCGGTGCAATTTTCAGGGCAATTAACTTTTTCAATGACTTCATTATATCAAAACCATCGTTGCTTGTTTTTCCATTCAGACCTCTTGTCAAGACCTAAATGAGGAAGTTCTTGTGGATGGGTGGTTCTATACAGGTAAAATTTCAGTTTTAACTTATTTATTCGAGAAGATTTAGATGTATTGGATTGCAGATTTGTGGGGGAAAGCTAAATTTATTTCATGGGTTTGCCTATCACCTTCCTTTCCCTTGCGAAATTTCTCACCAAATCCTTGATCCCATACTTGTCTTAATATGATGGGAACAGAGATAATATAAAAAGAAATTCATACATCTAGAATTGTTTGTCTGTGCAAATTCTTTTATTCACCTTCCTTTCCCTTGCTAAATTTCTCACCAAATCCTTGATCCCTTACTTGTCTTAATATGATGGGAACAGAGATAATATAAAAAGAAATTCATACATCTAGAATTGTTTTTCTGTGCAAATTCTTTTATACAATCAACTGTCTTATTTGCAACAAAAGCTTACAGATACCCTACAATGATGTGATTGCCGGTGACATTGGAGTGTGGCAGCCAAATGGTGCAATGAAAATCATAGACAGGAAAAGGAACATTTTCAAGTTGTCTCAAGGGGAATATATTGCTGTTGAGAACCTTGAAAACACATACTCGCGATGCTCTCTTGTGACATCCGTACGTATTTTGGTGACCTATATATAGAAATCTTGGAGATCGGACGTGTACACCAATTTATTCTAGTAGTTTCTGTTGTTTTTGAACATGGATACTTGTTTGACTACATACTCTCTGGTGCACAGACTTGGGTATACGGGAACAGTTTTGAATCTTTCCCGGTAGCCGTGGTTTTCCCAGGCTGAAAGGCTGGAGGAATGGGCAGCAAACAATAACCAAACAGGAGATTTCACACTGTTGTGTGAAAACTTGAAGGCAAGGAAATAGATTCTAGACAAGCTCAATAGCACCAGTCAGAAGAACAAAGTACGAAAAGAAACTCCTCAGTCCTCGCTCATTCCTCTGTTAATTCTAAGCTTAAATTTTGTCCCTTACCTCTGACCTGAATGACATTTTTACAGCTTCGAGGCTTTGAAATGTTGAGAGCAGTTCATTCGGAGCCGAATCCTTTTGACATTGAGAGAGATCTTGTGACTCCAACATTTAAACTGAAGAGGCCATAGTTGCTGAAATACTACAAGGTATTTTTGTCTAGCAACTTGAATTCACTTTTCATTTTTCTGATCGGTTTGTTGTGGATCCAGATTTCAAATTCTGGATTTCAGACTTCAATCGATGCATATATACTGTTTATTATAGTTGTGGGATTAACATGTTGGAAAAGTTGGTACTGTTGACTGGAAAAACTGAAAAAATAGCTTTCAAATACTCAATCTAAAATTTGATCCAAAAAGCACCTGAAACATAGCTTCTCTCGAAGCTAATTTTGTTTCCTATTTAAGCATCTAGGAATCCATAGATTGTCAAAGATTGGGATAAATTTTTTTGACAAACACCCACAACACCTTTTATAAGGTAAATTTTTTTTGACAGACACCCACGACACCTTTTTAAAAGGTAAAAATCAAAATCTACTCCTAGAATTTTTCGCAAACACCACCATGCCATGATTCTCATCTCTCTGGTATCATATGCAGGGCCATCGATGAACTCTACGAGGAACCTAAGCGAAGGATGGAGTGAGAATTTGATATCCAGATATACAGACAACGCCCCGCATATATTTCAGAAAGTCTGATTTGAGTGCAAGAATTTATAAACATCTGCTCCTTAGCAAGTTTGGATGTCTTGTTTGACGCAGCGGAATCCACGAGAAACTAGTTGCGTACTAGTTCAAACGAAAATAGGTCTCGAATCCACGAGGTTCTTGAATCCACAAGAAGATTGAGAGATAACTCTGAATTTTATTTGATTAAAAGTTGTCCAATAATAGAGGTTACATGCCCTTTTATAGGGAAAACTAGCAAACCCTAGCAAAACTTACCTAAAAATTAATGTATCCCAAAAATTGGGGAAACTCCCAAAATTGAAAACTAGAAAGAAAAATAAGATATTCCCAATTGGAAACAACGTAAACGGAATTACACGCTAAGAGTAATTCGTAATCTAATTATTACCTAAAATAGCAAATTTACTAAATTGAAGGCCTAAACGAATGAATTTGGCCGAAATCCACCATCAGTCACGATTAGGATGGTGAGTATTGATCGCAGGGCGATTTTACTTCAGCCCACCAAGTTTGGGCATATTCCGGGCTCGTCGATAAATTGCCGAATTTGGCAATTTTCAATTAAGAGTTGTTTGAGCCTCTTAGGCTTCGACCGGTCCAACTGATCATAGAATTGGGCCGCTACTTATTCTGCATCATTGTTCCAGCATGTATATAAATCTATAAATCTCAGTAAAGTTTCCCTTTATCTTGTATGGCACTTAATTAAGGAGTATATCTTATCGAGAGTTCATAGTTGGCAATATACGTCCTCTATTTAGAATCATAGTTCCCATGGAATCTCTCTCTCTCTCTCTCTATAGTAAAATTGCGAGTTTTGGGTTGAATTTTGGAATCATTGGTGTCCACTTGATTCCATGATTTTTTTCCACTGATATTCTCTGTTGTTGGATTTAGGACGGCAAAGTAGTTCACAAAATGCCTTTTCAATGATCTGAGCCATTTATATTGTAGAGATCATCGAATCATGTCTCCACACAAAAATTTAAGTTGATTGTGAACTTCTAACTTGATAAGATCATTTTATCTTGCAAACAAGAGTTCGACAGCCTTCTATTTTTGTGAATATAAGTATTTCGATGAAAATGGTTGAGAATATTTGATCAACAATGAATATTCGAAGCCAAGTCCTTTCCTAGGAGAATAATTATGTGCCCTCACTGGCTACAACCTTCACGTGAGAAGACAACAATGGCTTTAGGACAGTGGCTACCCACCTCACAATCTTGTAGTCTGGCTTTTCTTATTTCCTCTAATTCCGCACTTATGTTATTCCATATAATTATGTTATTTGATTCTGATTACTTGAGCATATTTCTACTTAACAGGATCTTCATGCAAGTTGACAACAGATAATGATACTGATTTCCTCTCATGGATGGGTAAGTCCTATTATAATTATATACGCAAATCACAATCACCACCCTTTGAATGTTGCTTCCACGCCATCTATTATGTTTCGATTTCAATAAGACTAGAGTAAGCCATAGATATATATATATATATATATATATATATATATATATATATATATATATATATATATATATATATATATATATATATATATATATAAAAATTTCCTATGAGGGTTTCCTTACGAAAAATGTGCGGAAAAACAGTTGTGGGCCGTTGGATCTTATGCCCTTTACGCGATCCAACAACTCATAACTGTTTTTCCGCTCTCTTTTTTTGGTAAGGGAACCCTTATAAGAAACTTCTTGCTTCTCGTTAGTTCTCAAGTAAGGTGGTGCATTTATTTTGTGGAATTTCAATGATCCCATGCCCCATTTCTCTGCATAAAACTAGGCCAAGTGGTGCATTTATTTTGTGGATATATTAGCTGTGTTTTGAGTCATTGAAAATTGTTATTTGAGTCACCATTTTGATAATACCGTTTTTCAAATCATCTGAATACTTGTGAAAGTGTTGTCATTGAAAACTGGTCATGGATTCTCTCGAAACTACTTACTAGGACCATCCTAGATTGGTCTTTATTTGGTTGGGTTTGTAAACATAACTTATTTACCTCTTTGGTGTAGCTCTCTGTCTCATTTTTAATCTAATATAATTTCCGAATTACCCAAAAAAAGAAAGAAAGTATTACTCTTTAATATCGACACATGAGAGGCTGAAACATAGATGGATTGGATCGTTCGGATAAAGTCTAGCTATGGTGGCTCACAAAATCAAAATTTGTTCGTTCGCACTTCAGGTTTGAAATATTTCAAGTGTTACAAATTTTTGTGGGATTAGTGATTCGTACAAAATTTTGCTAGCTCCTACTTTAAATGAGCATCCGCTTGTGAACGGTGAGATCAGTCATCCAATAATATTCTAGACGTGCATAAGTTGTCATTGACGCTCTGAAATATCAAAAAATATACAGTATATTTATATATCTTTGACAACAACAATTTTGTACCAACAACAAAGCCTACCAAATTGGACAAGCATCTTAAGTTTTGTAGGTGAGTCATGAGTACTGTGTAACTCAAACTAAGCTTATTACTTGTGTGTATCTTTCAAGTCATAGTTTCAAATGTTAGTCAATGGTTTGATCGGTCAAGAATATGAGTAATTAAGTTTTCCGTTAGGGCAAAATAGTTATTCACTGCGGATATTATTTTTTTGAACAACGGAAACATGGATAATTCATTAAATACCTAACTATTACAAACGCAACGCCATGCAAGATATGAGCATCTCTCATTTTCGAACGGGTGGCCTTGAGAATATTTACACAGTCAAAATAAGACACAATTGTTAGTTGCTCTGCCCTTGTGTGTGTGTGTGTGTGTGTGTGTGTGTGGGGGGGGCTCCTTCACATAGCTATCGCATAAGGTATTCCTTATGGTCTTAATGTGCGGACCCAGCGTTATCGGACCAAATTTCAACGATTCGAATCGCTCAATATTTTAAAACTTGTTTTTAAGAGCCTACACGGAGAATCTCGAGAGAAAAAAAAAATTGAAAGAACTTGATCCGAGCACTTTTCGGTAAAAACTGTATATTCCTAGGTTTTTAAAAGCACGTTTCCCTTAATACAAAGCATTCAAACTTACAACTTCAAGTTAGGGGGGGTGAAACTTGGGGGAAACTTAAAACCAACAAAAACAAGCTTCCATACGACGGGTAGCCGAGCACAATTTCTTAAATACATTTGACTAATGAACAATTGAACATGACATGCAGATACGTCAAGTGGACTCGTCTTGCAAGTGAAGTCTTCTCTAAATACTTACATATATACAACTGCAAAAGACATACAATATATATCTTCTATTTTGACACAAGGCTGCCTCCTACACATTTATACCAACCACGTACATCTACATTGACAATCAGGTTTACACCATCCAACATATATGAAAAACAATAATGCTATAGACACAACAACCGGCTATAACACCAACTACAACAACTTATGTGACACTGTATGATTAGTGGTAGCATAAAAAAACGAGATTCGACAAAACTGGAAAACCAAAACAGATGAATATCGATCATGCAGTCGCCCCGGCCTTGGTCAACGACGTAATCTTAACTGATGCCCCCAACAACAACGTCCCAACCTCAACCGTTAACGTATCATACCTCAAAAAGAACTCCACCAACATTACCTTGGACAACAGTACCACCATATCCTTCGCCGGACACTGCTTATTCTCCGTCGTCGGATCATCAGTCTCCCTCCCATTCGACCAATACACATACTTCAACAACTTCTCTCCCTCCCCGACAAACCTATCCCCTACAAACTCGTCCGGGTTCTCGAAAACCCTACCGTCTCTAGTCGCGCACGGCTGATAACCGAAGATCATCTCCCCTTTCTTGATCTCAAATGCCGCGTCGTGGCTGTGGACCACCATATCCACCTTAGCATGACCGTACTGGTACGGCACCGGCGGGTCAATCCTCAACGCTTCATACACCACTGATTTAACCAAACTCATTTTATTCAAAGCCGAATATGTGACCCCACCTTCGGACTTAACAACGGTCCTGATTTCGTCAGCTAGCCGCCGCTGTAAACTCGCCCCTGCAGATGCCACCCACTTCATAAGATCCGGAAACATAACTTTCGTTCCTGCATATGAATTAAATCCAGCCATGAAAACCAAATTATGACAAGCTTCGTCTCTTTTCATCCCTAATTTCTCTGCCTCGTCCAATATTTTTGACGCCGAAACATAAAATCCGTCGTAGATTTTTTCGTAACCGGATTTTACTGGAAAATACGGCAGTGGGAATGTGTGTAGCAAAAAATCCTCGAGAAAGTTGGGGAGATATTTTAATCCGAGCGTAAAGAGAGGTGCAAGTTGCAAGAACAACCAACTCGAGAGAATTTTCGACCCGTTTGATTCTGATCCGATTTTTGTATCAGACGGATCACGATCACAGAACAGGCGAAAAAAGTACAAAAACGACATGTTATCGCTCAATGTGTTGAAATCTGCTTTGCCGGTTTTCGATAGGCTCTCTTCGATATTTGCGAAGAGATCCGAGATCGAGTTTTGGAGGAGCGGTATGAATTTGTTGTGTCTGGCAGCGAGGAGAGAGAGGAACAAGCCTTTGAGGATGGCATGGTTGGGTTCGGAGGGGTCGAGGTAGGAGCAGACGCGGTAGCCACCAGTAAAGGCGGTGGAGGGAAAGAAAGTGCCGTCAAAGACGTTTTTCTTCTCGACTTTTGTGGTGTCAAAGAGGACGGGGAAACTGACGGCGTCAAGTACGGCAATGACTTTTGGGTTGTGGGCAATGAATGGCCCCGGAGGCATATTGGTCCGAAAGATTGTAGAGTTGTATTTTTTGATTCGGGAGCGGAAGAATTCGTCCCTCCCTTGGTTGTAGAAGTAGTTGTAGCGATCTTTGACCGGGCCGAGAAAGGGTAAGCCATAGTCGCCGGGGATTTTTTTTAAGGGGAGGTTCGGTGGCGGCGAGTCGCCGGAGGCTGGTGAGGGAGAAGATTGATATAAAGACATTGCTTAAGGTGTGGGTTGATGGTTTTGGGTAAGGCAGATGTGTGGTATAAATACGTACTGAAAGTTTTAATGCACGTGGGCATTAACCTATGATTCTGTTTAATTCAATAATTAATCATATGTATGGACGTCTAAAAAATTGAGCCACATGGGAATAATAATATTTGACCTCGAAAGATGATTCAACTTTTTTGACTCCATCCATCCATCCATCATTAGATGACAATGTTAGGTTTTGACCGTTTGAAATTTAAAGATCATGGCAAGTTTGTTTACGTTCTCCATTCATCTCAACACCGTAATTTATACATATTTGTATAAAGCACGTCACTCTGGTCCAGGTTTGAGCTAAGTAAGCACGAAAGCACGTCATATCATTTTAGGGTGTGTTTTTTAATAGATTTTTGGGACATAAAATCTCACTTTTTATGACACTCCAATCTCAACTTCACAATTCTAATTAATGACCAGAATTCATATTTTATACTCCCACCGTCCCAAAATTTTAGTCCATGTTACTATTTTAACTTGATGAAAAAATCGTGTATATCCTGTAATATATAAGAATTAATTCCATCAGTCGTAGTGATTCATCAATGACCTATAAGAATTAATTATATACTTAGTCACAACTTCAAAATCGTAATTAAAGACCTGAATTCATATTTTATACTCACTCCACCCCGAAATTTTAGTCCATGTTACTACTCTGACTTGATGGGAAAAAAAAAAACTTCTATATTTTGTAATATATAAAACTTTATGTATGCAATATGGATCTTGTTTGATAGATCTCAATGAGTTTTATTAACAAATTTTTGGAAATCCTAAAAAATATTATAAATTTAAAGATATAGACAATTGAAAAGAGAATCGAAAAAGTGAAAGTGGAATAAATTTTTTGTGATGGAGGGAGTACTAAAAAGTAAATAGTAATCAAAATACTCATCACAAAAAATTTGGGAGAATTCAAGAGTCACAAGTGCGAGAGAGGTGAGGAAGAATGACTGTTACTCTTTTCTTCTCCAAAGAAAAGTCTAATGCTTTATCTTAAGGATGTGGCGGGTAAAAACTTTCTATTTGACCCAAAAACTTAAGCTATTTGGCGGAGAAGTCTTAAGGTTATCTTAAATTACACAAGGTCAAAAACTAAAAACTTGAAACTAGTATAAATAATATAATTTGACACTATGGTAGCAGGGGGGTTCGTTGATATCAAATTTGTGGATGTCAAATTGCCACATAAGCCTCAAATAAATTTGACATCGAGGCAGTTGGACATAATATGTGATGTTGAAAATATTGCTTAGCTGTTTTAAGTTGAGCTATTACGCTAACATGTGATATTAAAATAAGTATGAACATGATTTTACAGAATCAATTCCTCATACTGCCAAGTTGGTCTTATTTATGTCATAATGTTTTTAGTTCAGTTTGTAACGGATGAAACAAAAAAGATTTCAAATTATTACAAGAGATAGTTAAAGAAATAGAAAAAATATCCTTATTACGAAAGAAATTGATAAAAGATTGTGGATAAATCGTGGACTTGACAATGGCTATATTTTGTCTGCTATCTCTTCATTGGCCCCAGCTCATTTTGTATAAGTAGGTACGGAATTAACAAAATCATGATCCACAAATATGACATGAAAACATTAACCAAACATGATAATTGTTTAAAAGTAAAAGAAAGGTGTCGTACTAGAAGGAATTACCTAGAAAAAACAGAAGAACTGATCAAGCTTGAAAACTGATGTAGGGTGAATTTCAAGAAAAATCATATTTTATTTATATTGATTTACATTTAGTATTTTTATTTAATATGTTATAATTTAGTCAAAATATTCTACAAGTATTTTGTTTCCAAGTTTCTTTTGATTGAGGTTTCCTATTTTATGTTTCCTTGTTTTACAAGAATTAGGGTTGCTAGCTAGTAATTTTATTTCCTTTTTAGTTAGGGTTGCGACTAGTATAAATAGTTGATGTAAGCTTTGGGGCAAGAGAGTTGATTAATACGTTGAGTTTTTTCACAAGAGAGAGTATCTCTTTTTCCTATAATTCTATTAATCTGCAGTGTAATACACAAATTTCGAGTCTGCAAAAAAGACGAAAATATGTTGACCAAAATCGATGATTTTATTGATTTGAGAAATTAGGGTTACGATCTCTGTAGTAATTTTTGATGAAAGAAATAATCCTCTGATTCTTCTCTTCGAATGTTGAAATGAGGGCTTGAGGCTTGATCCCAAATCAAAAGGCAGAATCTTTTTCGTGATTTGTGGAAAAAATTGATGATGTAGCTTGAATGTTCTTCAGAGCTTTTAGGCTTTGACTTGAATAACCTCTTTTCTTGATGTAGACTTGAAGAGTTCTGAAGGGCTTTTGGATGCTTGAATCTTCAGAGCTCTGCTTGCTGATGAAAGCTTCAGTGTGATGATGACTTCAAGGAATTCTGAAGGACTTTGGAGCTTTGATCTTCAAAGCTTGGAGCTTCAATGTCTGAATGTTCTTCGGAGCTTTGAGGCTTTGATAGAAGAACCATCTTGTTTGATGTAGACTTGAAGAATTCTAAAGGGTTTTGAGGCTTGATCTTCAGAGCTCTAGAGCTTGGATGCTTGAAGACTTGAAGAAAATCTGAAGGGCTTTGAAACTTGATCATCAGAGTTGTTGAAGCTTCAATGTTTTGATGACTTCATGGAGTTCTTAAGGGCTTTGATGCTTGATCTTCAGAGTTCTGGAGCTTGAATGCTTTAATGTCTTGATGTCAAAATATAAAAGAAAGCACCTCTATTTATAGGGATGTGAGATGGAGAGTTATGACAAGATCACAATTCTTTCCATAATTGTCTATTTAATTATTTCCTTATTTCATTTAAAGGAAAATAATTGAAATTAAATAAATATCTTTCTTCTTATTTATATTGGGAACGATAATTATATATGAAGAGATAAAATTTATTTCACCAAGTGGCATAAATTGATTGGCCAAACTTGATAAATAGATAACTGTGTCATTTTGACACGTGGCTCCATCTGATTGGACCTTTCACATATCTTGACTTTTGACTTGTAAACACGTGGCATCATTTGATTAGCCATTTATCATGCTTGGTCTTTTGACCAACGGACACTTGGCAGTCTTTTGACTTACGGACACTTGGCAGTATTTAATTGGCTTGTCCGTAAAACTTTGACTTTGACTTGTGGACACTTGGCGACATTTAATTAGCATTTATGTGCCATAGCAACACATGGCAGCTTGTGATAGGCCTGAAATTTTACGTGTCTACATGCAGGTTATTATATTGTAGAATAGTTGTTTCTTATTTGTGGGGGTGATCTTTGTCCTTGTTCACGTTTCTAGTTGCGTAAAAAAACCATACATTTTAGATGGAGAGAGATTTGCGGACAAAAGAATTTGCTTGAAACTTTTTCAAAACTTTTCATGTATGGAGCAAAAAACGCTGATTAATATGAATAAAAATAGAGTGCGAAATTCAAAAAATCGAGAAATTTAAGATCATCCCACGCAAAATCGATGCTGCTTTGGAAGCAAATTACCTGAAGATCTATAGTTAGCTCATTTCCTGATATAGTTTGCTCCTTACCTTGTTAGAGTTGGAGCTGCGAGCTCGGCCCAAGTCTGTAAACTCTCCAGAACTATGTGCATTAATTCTCACTCCAATTCAAAAAAAAAAAAAAAAAGAAAGGAAGGAAAAAAAAAAGTGCATTCTCTCTCCCTAAGGGTCGTTCCGCTCTATCAACCTAAGAGGATATACCGAAAGGAGGATTACATATTCACCATTCGCTTTATGCTTTCCGACCCCTTACTATGTAAACCTAGACTACAACGACGAGGATAGAGCCCTCATCTACAACCAAGAAAGCGGCAAGACAAAAAGAGGAAAATGTTGGATGGAAAGAGAGATTTGCAGGAAAATGAATTTGCGTGACAATTTTCATGTATGGAGAAAAAATATATGAATATAATAACGTCATTTCACATAAGTAAAAAAATTCAACAATCAAGAAAAGATGATCCCACGCAAAATCACAATTTTTGAAATTTAAGTATGCTAGCTATGCTAGAAATTATAAAAATGGTGGTCGAATTGGCCAACGCTCTAATCAAATGATAGAAATTATTTTGGCCGGCCATCAACAATACATGTATGGATAATATATGACAATGCTTCATTTTTTTTATTATTGGCAGAGGGCAATATTATAAGTATGTCAAGAAGAGAAAGCGAGAGTTGATGAGGTACTTAACCCTATCATATTTTTATTTTTATTTCTAATGACGGATCTTAGTTTTCTTTTATGACCTCGTGTGTGCAGTTCACGCAGAAACGTTAATTCCTATGCTAATTTGGTGTGTAGTCAAATAATTGACAACATTATATGAACCTTTTATTGTCTTGGTTGGCCAAGATAAGGTTGAATATGCCATGCCCACTTGATTTTAATTTAACTTTTAAAATTGGGGGACAAACAAAATTGACCGCATAGAATCTCTCTCTCTCTCTCTCTCTCTCTCTCTGCCTGTTAACAAATGGTCTGAAACAAGTGTTCACCCTTTTCTAAGGCGTATTTGGTTCTATTTTTTAAGGGCTGCTTCTGTTGCTATTGACATATTTAAGGAGGGAGCTTTTATGGGAATGTTTTCTGCTATTGCTATCGTGAGTGAAGATGGATTCTATTGCTAAGGCTGAAATGATTCAAGATGGTTGCTCCTCTTACAATTCTAAACAATCCGAATTTGCCATCTGGGCATATAGCTGGAGTCGTAGTGCTATTATAAGATTTCAAGATCAATGTCATTGCCTGTGCTTGGCGATCAAAGGAGGGATGCACAACAATCTGGAGTTTTGATACACATGGGAGTTTCTTCCTTTTTTTTTTTAACATGTTTGGTTGACTCCTTGCTAATCAATTGTTATTTCCCTTCGGGTCCTTGGCGTCATATGAATTTCGTGAGGTTGGGTGCCAACATTGTTGGGATGTCTCCTCTCGTTGTGATGCATTTTGCCTTGGCTCCTTTTAATCTTTGTAATGTGTTTCTAAAGATTAATAAAATCATTTTTTGCCGTGAAAAAAGAAAAGAAAAAAGTGTTCACCCTTTTTTTCTTGTAAATTTGACTTTGGAGCATTTTCCTCTTGGCACAAACAGCAAACTGTCAAATAGAGCCTCGGATTTTGGGTTGTTCCCTCCTAAGTTTCAAATTCGAAACCTCTCAAAGACACATGCATTTTAAGGGCAGGGGATTGATCAAGACTCACTACTACAAAAATGTGATAAGATCACGCCTCAAAAATAAAAAAGATCTCAGTTTTTATAAAAACGTGATAAAAAAATAAGAGTTAGATTTTTTATCACGGTTAAATACATAAACCGAGATGAAAGACAGTTTTAATCTCTGTCATCGATAAAACGTGATTGAAAATGGAACTAAAATTACTTAGTCTTTTAAAAGGTGTGATTGTAAGTATGAGTTTTAATCTCAATCATTTAAAAAGTGTGATTGTAAGTAAGATGAGATAATTTCATTTTTATTTTTAATCACGTTTTATAGATGACCGAGATTAAAAATATATTTCATCTCAGTTTATGTACTTAACCGTGATTAAAAAAATGACCCTAATTTTTTATTACGTTTTTACAAAAACTGAGATCTTTCTTACTTTTTCTGTCTTGTTAAGTAAAACTCAGAATTTGATGGATATGAGAGTATAGTTGGGAGTAAAATTTTATGGGGAGAAAAGTTTCAATTTGATGAAAATTATTGAGTTGAAGGATCATAATTATACCGAGAAAGCAGAGGGATTTGGAGGTTTTGATGGAAAGAAATTTTGTTGAATTAGAAGATAGGACATCCATTTTAAACCATAAAAATTATAGTCATAAACTCATAGAATATGTGTTTAACCAAAAAAAAAATACTCCCTCCGTTCCAATTTGTTTGTCCTCTACGAAAAGTCGTGTCACTTTTCAAATGAAAAAAAAGTGTTTTTGTGTATTATTTTTCAAATTTTTTTATACCAAATTAAAGTACTCATCATGTACTTTAATTCAGTGCCAAAAAATTTGAAAAATGATACACGGAAGTACTTAATTTTTTGTTTGAAAAAAGACAAGAGAAAGAGTATGGGACAAACAAATAGGAATGGAGTGAGTATCTTTGAACCAAAAATTAAATTTTTTCAAACAAGCGAGGAAACTATAAGAGTACATAAAGCCTAGAAAATCATAGTCAATGCTCAAGAAACTAATATGGGCAAGTGAAAGGCCTACAAAAACTACTATATATATTAAATAGTTCAACAACATAATGAAACGTATAACTGGTGAGGTTGATAGGTGTTAGTTGTCTTGTGTAAGAGGTCAAAGGATCAAATCTCGATGAAAGCAAGGTTTACAAGGTCGTAAGGCAATTTTTGGACACCTATATTAGTGAGAATTTTTTTTATCACGGTTTTTTTTCATATTTTAATCATGATTTTACTAAAACCTGAGATCTTTTCTCTTTAAACAATCACGGTTTCTAGGCAAAACTGAGATGTTATATTGTCAAAGATCACAGTTTTTTTTATGGTTTTAATCACAGTTTTTCATGAGTTTTCATCACGGCCTAAAACTGTGATTGAAAGATGGGGACTTTTAATCACACTAGATTAGATCACGGTTTTTAGACCGAGATTAAAAGTGAAAGATCACACCAAAAGACTGTGATCTTTATGCCTTTTTGTAGTAGTGACTCTCGTGTTTAATTATAGTGTTTTACATTTATTATTTAACTAAAGAATTGCACTAGTGCAAATTAACGAATTGGTGCGCTCGGAACCGTGCTTATTTTGACTTGGCTGTTCCTTTATTTGAGAATTGTGTTGCTAATAATTTGTCTATGTTGTTGAAGTCGCGGACAACTATTCAAAGGGATGTGGCTACTGGTGGGAGCAAACAAGGTTTTCCCTCTGGTTTTTGCTGGGTAGCTTGGAACAAGGCGGGCAGGTGGTGAATGTGTGGTAGAGGGACTCGTTGAAGGGTGTTGCAGCTTGGTGTGCTGAGGAAGCTGTACAAGGTCAGTCGAGCCATGACTATACATATGTGTATGCATTATCGTCTATTGGCCGTTTTGTAGGCTTTAAGATGGGCCATAGCTATGAGGGTGAGAAGAGTGCAAATTTTGACGGATAAACTCAAGATAGTGCATGCGCTTCGGAATGCTTATGCAGGAAATATATATCTTAGAAATATTATTTTTGATATTTTGGACATCGTAACTCAGTTTAATTATGTTTCTATTGTTAAGGTCACCCGTCAAGATATATGTGGTGAATGCTCATAATCTTGTGCGACGTCACCTTTGGTAATTTCTAACTTTATAATGTATGGTTATGTTTATGGTTCAAAAAAAGAAAAAAAAAAAAGAACACTATTTTCTTTCTCAAGCACATTTTATGACTTTTGATTTGTATGTAAAATCTAAAAGGCTTTGCAAGCATAAACACCTCATATAAAGATAAGGGTACAGAACAGATTGTGCCGAAAATGTATAGAGGGCACACAGGGACCCACTTTTGGGTCCTACACGAGTGGTCCGAACCGTTCATTATTCTTAGAACAATTTTCCGAGGGCCTCACAAAATTTCAGCTCAATCGGACAGTTAGAAATGCTCCAACCAAAGTCCCACCATTTCAATAAAAAAAACGGTTCGGATCACTTGTGTAGGACCCAAAAGTGGGTCCCCGTGTGCTCTCTATGCAATTTCGGTGCATTGGGTCGGTACAGCTAGCATTGTCCCATACACAATATAGGAATATAAAACAGTAAAGAAATCGACACACAAAATTTACATGGTTTCTCAAAACCAGGTATCTCCACGGAAGCAATACTGCTCTGCTCAGCATCTGGCATTGTCTAGAACTTCTTGGTACCTCTCCATATGAGCCACAAGTTCTAACAGGTTTTTTCCTTACCTCAAAACAATCCCAACTGAAAATTTATCTTACATCGATTGAACACAAGGTTCTAAAACTCACTAGGCGCTCCCAGGGCGGTCAGACACCTTCTAGCTTCCAGAGCCGAGTATTCGGCGCCTAATCAGGCAATTAGTCGGGCTAGTTGGTGAGGGGCTTTCTAGCGCCTAGACGGCGAATACTTAGCCTTCTAGACCTTCGTTTAGGACACTGACTTAACAGCTTTAATTGTACATCTGCTAATGGATGGAAGAATTGGTCCCCAAGATTACTCTAGTAGTGCATCCGCTTGTAGACGGTAGAATTGGTTCCAAGATTACTCGAATTAAGTTCAAGCTAGCTCAGAAACTTGAGTTAACTATCAAAAACACATACTTTGTCGGGAAATAAATTTTATATATTGTCATTCCCGTATCTTCTCGTCTTTCGTTGCTGCATTAAGGCCTATTTTAGCCTAATAAGTCACTTAGACTTTTTTTCGCATTAGTTACTTTGGCGTTAAATATTTTTATATTAGTGGAATCGAAAAATTAAAGAATTATGATTAGAACTCTCAATTTTTTTAATAAAGCTAAAAATAAGTTTAAGAATTTGTCATTTTGACTTGTATTTTTTCTTTATTCAAAAAAATTTGAGCTTGGATCATAATTATTTTACTTTTCTAATTTCTCTCGTTAAGACAAACCAATAATATGTCGCCAACTTTTTTTTGGCAAGCCTAAGTCTCCTCTATCTTCCTTTGATTTTGGCAACATCATTATCAATCTCAATCTCAATCTCATCGTCATCAATAATACAAAGCATTAGTTACTTCTATGGTTCATTTATGGAAGAAAGTTTGGTTCTCTCACATTCTTTAAAAATGGTGAAAATCTAAAGATACATGCATATACTATTTGGGTGACTTTATGAGGATGGTCCGATGAAAACAAGCTTATGTACTAACATTATCTCGTTAAGTATTATCCGTATATGTGTGACATCCTAACAATTTCATAACGTATATATCATGCGCTTTGGACAGATGATGGTTGGGTGAAGTCGCATTCATATACAGATCTGCAGTTATCTGATTACTACATACAAACGAATTAATTTAGGTGTTTCCTTGTGCTAATTGTTCATTTTTTATTTATTTTTGGGCATCTGTAGGGCCATAGGGCTGTTGGGTTTCCCCAAAATATGTAACTCTAATGTTAAGGAAATATGCAATTCTAAACTTACCTTCTGGAGATTGACTTTCATTGGCATCATTTTCCACATAACACATTAACAGTTTAACACACGTTTCCGAAGCACCAAAAAAAAAAAAACAGATTAACAGATGGCTACAAGTTACTCAATCCCTAAAATATAAAGAATCAAAATCCAAACACAAAGTTAAAAAGGAGTAAAAAAGTATTGTCCCCATAAACAATAGATTTAGGAAATAGGGCCATCAGATTTTTCTAAATGAGGAAGATCGAGTAGAATATATTACCCGTAACCCCTTCAAGCAATTTGTTAATAGGTGAACTTGACTTCTTCTTCTTTGCCGACCGCTGACTCGGAGTCAGCAAATCCCTTTGATTTGGAAAACCCCAATTTTCGAAGCAAACTGAGAGAGCAAACTTCTTCTTCCTTTTAAATTCCAATTTCAAATGGGGAGCTCGAATGGGGATGTGGGAATAAATTAAAGAGGGTTTTGCAGTTTGGACAGGTCGGTCATGAGGGTGGAGCGGCTGGAGCCATGGAGGGTTATGGCGTTTCAAATAGGGAGCTCGAATGGGGTCATGGGGATCAGGGAATAAAAGAGGGGTTTGAATGGGGAGTTTCCAAAAAATAAAATGGTTGCTTGAGATGGGATTTGATCTCCAGTCGGGTCGTGTGGGATTTTAATATCCCACGGGAGACCAACGCATCAATACAATATTCCAATTACCCAAGGGAAACTTTTTAATATTTATTTTATAACTTAGAGTTTTTTTTTTTTTTTGGGTTGCCCTAGCCCAAGGTCTTGCCAAGCTTGGGTCAGAGCAAGCCCTGGGTTTCGGCTATTTAGGTGCGCCTTTGTCCCGGTGGATGTCTTTGACTAGTTTCTTGCCAATCGTTGATTTTGGTCTCGGATTGGATAGACGATTGCACACTGAGCGTGATCGATATTATTTCATTGCTCCTGTTAATCTTGTAACAAATTCAAAATTAATGATTTTTTTTACCGTTCAATAAAAAGAACCGAATTAATGTAGTACCCACAGCAACACCGCTCCCGACCAAATGGTAAAAAAAAGTAGGAGTGGATGGTGTTATGCAGAAGCATGATTCTGGAAATTAGAGAACTTTTGCAAAGTCCAGTACTTAAATTTACACCAAACATGTCTACTATTCGAACCAAAACTAGCAAATGTTAAACAAATAAGCCATAAAACATATCCCCGGCCCAGCCTTGCCGACGTCCTACCTCACGAGGTTTTTTTTTCAACTGTTCCTACCTCACAAGTAATAATAATAATAATAATAATAATAATAATAATAATAATAATAATAATAATAAAATGTATAGAGAAGAGGTGATTAGGATGTGTATCCATTGAGATTATGCGAATTTCAATTCTGTAGATAATAAACTAAAAAAACGATTGAAAAATTAAATGGAGTACTCATGGATATGTAAATCATTATCTATTGAGGGGTGGTTTTCCATTTTTAGCCATATTTGCTAGTAAGTCTATGTATGTGAGGGGAGTAGCCATGTCTTAAAATCCGTGAAATGAGGGATATTTAACGACGTTTAAGAATTTTAATAACTTTTAGCAAATGGATAATGGGGTCTGAATACTTCCACGCCATCTATTAGGTTTTGATTTTAAAAAGTAAGTTCTTCCATCGTATGAAAAAATAAAAAAAAAATAAAGAACAAGATCTGGGCTTGCTGGCTCTTGAAGCAAGGCAATTCCCGCGGAGAGAGAGAGAGAGATTGTACTAATTCAAAAAAAAAAATTTGTTTTTTGTTAGTTTTGCAGTACTTTTTAAAAATTATTTATTCTTCAAAAATACTTCGGGTATCGATAAGTGTGTGTGTTGTTTAGGACCCTGAAGTCCAAACCAAATGGTCCTAAACCAAATGATCTTTATTACTGTAGTTAAATAAAAAAAAATGTCCAATTACATCAAAAATCAAGTCAATTGGAAGATTATAAGTTAGCGTGGATTTTCCAACTGCCTCAATGTCAAATTTATTTGAGGCTTATGTAGCAATTTGACATTTTTAAATTTAATATCAATAAACCCACTCTCCAGTGAAGCCCCTCTTCAGCATTTAAACGACACATCCGCCTAAGCCAAAACCATCAACCCACGCCTCAAGCAATGTCTTCATCTCAGTCTTCTCCCTCCTCTCCTCCACCAACCTCAACCGACTCGCCGCCATCGAACCTCCCGTTAAAAAAAATCCCTGGCGACTATGGCCTACCCTTCTTCGGCCCAGTCAAAGATCGCTATGACTATTTCTACAACCAAGGCAAGGATGAATTCTTCCGCTCCCGAATCCAAAAATACAACTCTACAATCTTCCGGACCAATATGCCCCCGGGCCCATTCATTTCCCACAACCCAAAAGTCGTTGCCGTACTTGACGCCGTCAGTTTTCCGGTCCTCTTCGACACCACAAAAGTCGAGAAGAAAAACGTCTTCGACGGCACTTTCTTCCCCTCCACCGCCTTTACCGGCGGCTACCGCGTCTGCTCCTACCTCGACCCCTCCGAACCCAACCATGCCATCCTCAAAGGCTTGTTCCTCTCTCTCCTCGCTGCCAGACACAACAAATTCATCCCACTCCTTCAAAACTCACTCTCGGATCTCTTCACAAATATCGAAGACAGCCTCTCGAAAAACGGCGAAGCAAATTTCAACACATTGAGCGATAACATGTCATTTTCGTACTTGTTCCGCCTGTTCTGCGATCGTGATCCTTCTGAAACAAAAATCGGATCAGAATCAAACGGGTCGAAAATTATCACGAGTTGGTTGTTCTTGCAACTTGCACCTCTCTTTACGCTCGGATTAAAATATCTCCCCAACTTTCTCGAGGATATTTTGCTACACACATTCCCATTGCCGTTTTTTCCTGTAAAATCCGGTTACGAGAAAATCTACGACGGTTTTTATGTTTCAGCGTCGAAAATATTGGACGACGCAGAGAAATTAGGGATGAAAAGAGACGAAGCTTGTCATAATTTGGTTTTCATGGCAGGATTTAATTCATACGGAGGAATGAAAGTCATGTTTCCAGTTCTTATCAAGTGGGTCGCATCTGCAGGGGAGAGTTTACACCGGAAACTACTTAACGAAATCAGGACCGTTGTTAAGTCCGAAGGTGGGGTCACATATTCAGCCTTAAATAAAATGAGTTTAGTAAAATCAGTGGTGTATGAAGCGTTGAGGATTGACCCGCCGGTTTTGTTCCAGTACGGTCATGCCAAGGTGGATACGGTGGTCCACAGCCACGACGCGGCGTTTGAGATCAAGAAAGGGGAGATGATCTTCGGATATCAGCCGTGCGCTACTAGAGACGGGAGGGTTTTCGAGAATCCGGACGAGTTTGTCGGGGATAGGTTTGTAGGGGAGGAAGGAGAGAAGTTGTTGAAGTATGTGTATTGGTCGAACGGGCGGGAGACTGATGATCCGACGACGGAGAACAAGCAGTGTCCGGCGAAGGATATGGTGGTGCTGTTGTCCAGGGTAATGTTGGTGGAGTTGTTTTTGAGGTATGATACGTTTACGGTTGAAGTTGGGACGTCGATATTGGGGGCATCAGTTACGATAAAGTCGTTGACAAAAGCCGGGTCAACTGCGTGATATTGATCTGCTGAGGTTATCGAATCTCGTTTATTTATTCAACCGCATATCACATAATAATGTCACGTAAGCGGTTGTAATTAGTATTATGGTTAATTGTTGTGTTCATAGCTTTGTTGTTGTGTTTATTTATTGGATGGTGTATGTGTTTGCATAAATATGGAGGTAACCTTGTTTGGATCCGAGGGTGATGCTTTCCGACAACTTCCATGTTAAGCTGATCTAGCCGTCCGTGCTAGAGATTGTTGAGCCAAACTATTTTGTAAAAAAATCATGTCAACAAAATACCGATTAAGAAATGATCCACTCGATCACCAGTTGCGTAGGGTTCTTTTAATCTAGATTTTCCTTTTTAACCGTGCCCCTTGCGTTTAAATATTTAACTCTTGAAACTGTGGGACAAAAATTTTGGCTTAAAACGGTAAATGGTATGGAAAGAGGAGATTTCTACGAAATTAATTGTATAATCCACAATAATAGAAAGATTTTTTTTTGGCAAAATATCTAGGCAAACAAATAGTGCAACATTCACAAGCGACCACTGTCTTATTTCTTCTCTTATCTCACCCAAACTGTGGGGGGCCAACTAGGCTCACAGCCCACTTTTTGACCCATGCCTCTGATGTTCAATTTTCCTTCCTTGGGTTCACTTTGGCAGGCCCACACACTAATTCTAATTGGATCATATTAACGAATGGGGTGTTTTGCATTTACTCGAGTAATAATCAAGGAACTCAATAACTATGTGTAAGAATAAGATTTTTTGACAAACATTCGTAACAGTCTTTTATAAGCTTAAGTCTCCAAATTTGTTCCAATAATTTTTTGCAAACACCCATATACCATGGTTGCGGTATTTTATTTGTGGGGAGTACCTAATAATTAACCTTTTGTGTTGGGGCTTAAGGGAACAAATGAAAAATGGCACATTGTGAATGGCCCGAAGCAATGCTTCAAGATCACCAACTAACCTCTAATTCCCAATTCCATATCCTTCAGCATGACAAAAATACAAAAACATAAGAATAATGATTCTTACACCCTCTTTGTTGTAAAACGAATGTTATGAATGCAATTGGGGGTATTCCGCCTTGAGTGTTTTTAGAATAACTGGTTTTCATGATTTTTTATCTAATGTAACTGTGAGAGAATGCCATGTCTTGGTTTTGAAAAAAAAACTGTTTTTTGTTAGTTGAACACCCCTAAGTTAGGAGAAAGCAAACAAATCAATAAACAATCACACGAGACATTCCGTTAAGTCTCATTTGATAGATGTAGCACCTGTGCACATATAAAAGCTATGAGCTTCTCTCTCTCTCTCTGTTGTATCGAATATTCATTTTCTGAAATACAAGAAGTAGTTTACTCTTGTTTCTTCTTAAAGTTGTTAGTGACAAATTACTGTTGCATTCATGGAAATCATTTTCCCCTACACAAACACAAGTATATACTGGCTGCTACCGCAAGCCCTGATCCTACACTAAAAACACGTGTTTTACCTTTCCATCCATTCAATGTATTTAGGAAGGAAGGAAGACAATTGTTGAACGACAATCCAAAAAACAAAAAATGACAACCAAACTGCCTTTGATTATTGACTTTTCTTTTCTAGGTTCAAAGGTTCTTTAGAACCTATATATCTTACTACTATTTAATATCCATACTCACATTCATTATTGGACCCAGCACTATGTGTCCCGTGGTGAATGAGATTTTGTGTTTTGTTTCTAGTTGGAGTAAATCTACTCCCACCGTTTCTGTTTGTTGGTCCTCTACGAAAAATTGTGACATTTTTCAAATGAAAAAATAAAGTGTTTTCGTTTATCATTTTTTTAAATTTTTTTACACCAAATTAAAGTATGACACCAAATTAAAGTACTCATTGTGTACTTTAATTTGGTGCGAAATTTTTTGAAAAATAATACATGATAGCACTTAATTTTTTATTTGAAAAAAAGGCAAGAAAAAGAGTTTGAGACAAACAAATAGAAACAGATGGAGTACAATTTACATGTCTTAAAAGTTACCATGTATATCGAATATACAGTTCAAATTGTGTCATCTTATAAAGATTCATAATATTTTTGTGTGTCTCATATATACCAAATGTACGGGATAATATGTACTCCACCTGTTAAATACCTCCACGCCTTTCACGAAGCAAAAATGCTATGGGTACACCAAAAAATACACCCCAAATGCACACTAGGTGATGTGGATAGTAGAGAGAAGTCCAATGTGGAGCCCAACCAAAAATATAAATGACTCCTCATTCGCCACATCATCTAATGTGCATTTCAGGTGCATTTTTAATGTACCCATAGCATTACTCTTTGACGAAGTACCCATTTTAACAAGATTGCAGTTCAGAGAATCAGCATCATGATCGAGTTCACATGCCCCTAGGTCAGCGACCATAATTAACGTTGAAGAGTATTAATATAATGTTCTTTCACGTGGTTTCATGTTCCTTAAAAAAATCGGTTGGATTCCAATAATGAGAAAAAGTCTCATACTACAAAACTGCATGTCTTTAAATACCACATAGGCCTCGTTTGATTCGGGTATTAGAAGGCTGGGATAGGATAGCACTAGTCTAATCCCGCATAATCCCGCGTTTGGTTCCCAAAAAGCATATGGGATTACTAATCCCGGGACTAATTTAGTACCTATACGTGGGGTATTATATTATCCCATGGGGGGGGGGGGTGGGACTACACAGTCCCAGATAAAAAACACATGGAAGGCCAGCCCATTAATTGCAAACACTACAACAAAAAGTAACTATGGCGACGAAAACTGGCGAGGAAATTCAAATTTCCTCGCCAAATGGATCTTTATGGCGAGGAAATCAATTTCGTTGGCAAAGAGTACACTATGCCGATGAAATTATATTTCATCGCCCAAAAACTAAGATTTGGCGAGGAAATGAACATTTCCTCGCTAAAAGGCTACCATTTGGCCACGAAATTTGAATTTCCTCGCTAAACATCAATGATTGGCGACGAAATTATCTTTCCTCGCCAAAAAAGCTAACATTGGCGACAAAATTATATTTTCTCGTCAAAAAATAAGATTTGGCGAGGAAATGCATATTTCCTCGCTAAAGGGTACCCATTTGGCGACGAAATTATCTTTCCTCGCAAAAAAACTAAGATTTGGCGACGAAATTATCTTTCCTCACAAAAAAACTAAGAATTGGCGAGGAAATGCTAGTTTCCTCACCAATTGTTCAGAATAGGCGAGGAAATTTTGTTTCGTCACCAAATGTTAGTGTTAGGTGACGAAATATTTCCACACCTTTTCTAGGAATATTTAGATTTTGATATAGATGTGTTATATTATCCAATGGTAAGGTATTTATCCTATTTATGATACCATAAAATTATAATAAAAGAACTTATTTGTCGTATGCACATACTAATTAGTGAGACTAAATGTATACATATCATATTGATCATGTCATTTGCATATAAATCTATTATTATTATTATTATTACTCTAGTAGAAAAATGATTTGGTCTCCTAAAACGATCATCCATTTTGAAACAAAGGTGGGTATTATACTGTCTTGGAGGAAAACGTGTTTCTAATGAGACTAAATTACCCTTTAACGGTCATTAAAAAAAATTACCCTTTAACTTCTCTTTCAATGCTATCTTTTCAACTGCCCTTTAGTTTTATAATAAGTGTTTCAACTCGGTTTAAACCCGCTAAAGAGAAAAAAATCCTACGGGCATCACTCACCAAAATGGTCTACAAACACAAAGCAATTGATTTTTCTCTTCAACTAGAATTTATATGAAAAAAAAAATCCCCAAGCCAGAAAATTTATACTTTCGACTTATTATTTGGGCTAATGTTGTCTTGTTTTTAATCTTTTTATATTTAGTCCTCTTTTACTTTTACATTTTCTCTTCAAAACAAATTAGTGAAGTAAATTCTCCTGATAAGAAGTTTAAAAAATTCAAGAAAGCCAAAGAGTAGATCAATTATTTGTCAATAAATTCCAAATTACTCTTTAGCATACTAATAATGTTTAAAAACATGATGTTAAGAAGAATTTATGTTATCGATTGCTACGAAGAAGGTGGTTAGGTCTCACCCAACAACATTTCTTCATTTTTTGGTTTATGTTTGATAATTAATTTTCTAAAATTATGTTCCAAAAATTTATGGGAGAACACTGGCCAACTAATTCTCAAATAATTTTTGTTTTTATTTGGTCAAGTATTGCATCTTAGGTTTTTATTCCATGGGTATGGGTAGTTGGTGGCATTTTCGTCTAATCAAAAAAAGATTTATCTTTCCAAAACACAATTGATTACTCTACTTTAATTCCTTGTGGAAGTGGAGTAAGGTGGAGCATTAATGTGTTCTTATCATGTGCCTTGGGGGCACATATTAACAAAATCCAATTTAAAAATAAACAAATATATAAATGCAAAGGTAAGTAATTCTAACAAGTAAAGACTTATAAAAGGGTATAGGAAAATATCAAATTATAAAAAATAAGAACTTCAGGTAAAACAAATAACGTTAAAAGATTTAAGAAAGAAGTTTAAAGAAACACTACAAAGAGACTAAATTTAGACAAAAAGATTTAAAAAATATAGTGAGGTAAAAAGACCTACAAAAGGTTATATATTAAAAGTTGTTGAACTTTGCATTGAAATGGAAGTTGGTGTGGTGGATGGGGCGCGTGTTGCTTGAGAGGAGGTCGCGGGTTCGAATCCCAGCAGATGCGGAGAAGCTAGAATTGGATTTCTTCTTTCTTTTTTGTTTTCAGAGTTTTTGGCGAGGAAATTTTTCCTCGCCAAATGGGTAGAATAGGCGAGGAAAAATTTCCTCCAATTGTTCTAAATAAGCGAGGAAAACAATATTTAAATGCAAAAATTGGTTAGAATAGGCGAGGAAAATTTTCCTCACCAATTGTTCCGAATAGGCGAGGAAAACAAAATTTCCTCGCCAATTGGTCCGAACAGGCGACAAAAAATTTCCTCGCCAATTTTCCGAATAGGCGACAAAAAATTTCCTCACCAATTAGCAGATTAGGTGAGGAAATTTATTTTTCCTCGCTAGAATACCTTCTGCGACGACCTTTTGGCGAGGAAACCTGGCGAGAAAATTTTTCCTCGCCAATTCCTTTAGCGAGGAAATTTGGTTCTTTGGCGAGGAAACTCAATCCTCACGGTAAACATTTTTTCTTGTAGTGAAAACTGTCACCGTCTTCTTCTCTTCTCTTCTCTCTTTCTCCATTTCTACTGTGTTTTCTCCCCATATGGGTTTTCTCACCGAGAAACCATTTTTGTGTCCAAATCGTGTGGATCTAAGTTAGCTTTCTGCATAAAACACCTCTGAGGTGATTGTAGATTTGGGTAATCTTCCATCGAAAACCCATGTCTCGGAACAAACCCATCTAATAGTTGCTCCGGCTTTGATTCTGATTTGATAAATAAGAGCTCCTCATTGGGAACTAAAAGTTGGGTTGAAGAGCCAACGTGAATCCCAAAAACCCATCGAAACCTTCGGTATGAACTCCAACAGTAGCTGAGTAGAATCCCGATTCTGTTTTGGTGTGAAGCTCTTCTCAATCAATTCATCCAGACACGGATGAAAAGATTCAAGAAAGAACGAGTTATGCTGGGTGTAATGATTTTCTAATTTCTGGGTTGATTTTCGATTTTCTGGTTTGTTCAAAGATGGTTCGGTTGAGTCAATTTTCTGGTTTGTTCAAAGATTGTGCAAAGATGGTTGATTTTCGATTTTCTGATTTCTGGGTTGATTTCTGGATTGAGAGAGACCAAAAATTAATCCCAAAATTTAGTTTGAGGAACCAAACATGGGATTGACCGAAACACGGGATATCCCGATGTTAATCCTACACGAATCAAACAAAGGACTGAGTGAGATTCAGCACTAAATTAGTCCCAGGACAAGTAATCCCGGACTATTAATCCCAGGACTACCAATTCCACCTATTTTAGTCCGCGAATCAAACGAGGCCTTAAGTTATTTAAATCCCCTTACGACTTTACACTCTTAAATCCACCTAAGCAAATTAATATTATCCCATGTGATCGAACCTATTGGCCACATGCAACATTAAAAAGATATTGAAATTTATTAAGGTTGTTTGAGATGTTTGCGGGTGTTTGTCACGTTTTTAGAGGCGGCCATGTTAGGGTGGAGCAGAGGTGGTGGGATTGGAGGATTCTGATGTTATATGGTGGCGGTTATGATCATGGTGAGAGTGGTGGTCGGGGTGCACGTGGCAGCACTCGTGGTGTTGACAGACATTACTTCAACGGCGGCGGTTGCGGCAAATTTTTAGGGTTCTGTAGGGGATCAACAACTTGTGTAAACAGTGGCTTGGGCATTTTGGATTTTGTTTGTTTTTAATTGGCACCTTAGGGTATTGTACATTCTTCGAGATTCTCTAACGATTTTCTTTTTTTATTGTACTAACTTTGATGGGTCAGATTTTACAAGTACTTTCAGAGCTCCATGTATGTAACATGCGTTCAAGTCAGATAGTAAATCAGTCGCTTTGAACCGGGTCAGCCTATATCAGATCGGCAATATATTCTTGCTAAGTTCTCGGATCACACGATGTACATACTCCCCAAGTTGTCTGGGCTCAGGCGAGGTGGTCGATCTTCTTGGTTTTAGCAACAAATGCCACACAATTTCACCCTTCCGGTACGGGACAACCTCTCACTCTCTCTCACAATCTTTTCCATTATCCCACGTTCACAGTTCAACGGGAAAAAGGTTAAATGCGTTATACTCTCAATACTCTTCTTTCTCACTAAACTTTCTTCTACCTCAAATTACTAACTTGATCGTCAGAGGATTTACGATAAAAACTACCACCGGTCAAAGGATTTACGAGCGAAAATACAACTGCCCACCGGTCTCCGGACTTGTTTTGCAGGACTCTGTCAAGGAGAAGATTTTGGGTGCAAATGGGGTACCACGTGGTGCCTGTGCACTGCATCCGAGCCGTCCAAAAATGCAACGGACGGCTAGGATTGAAAGTCTTGGGGCAATTTTAAAAAAGCAAAAAAATAAAAAAATGGGTTTCAATGTCGGCCGTCAGATTTTCATTTTTGGGCCGGCTGGGATCAATCTTACGGCATCATCGCGTGTACCCTGCCCTACACACACCCAAATTTTTTTCCTCTGGCAAGACTCTTGGAGTGACCGTACCAAATTTGGCTCCAACAAACTCCATTTTTTTAATCATTTTGAGGAATGGGAATGGGTATTCTATTGCAGATTTAAAAAAAAGAAAAAGAAAAAAAAAAACTCCAAGTTTGTGGAGATGTGCAAACTGCAAAGCCAGCTTGCTCTTTACAAATCATTGCTTCAATATGGTACATACAATAAAATAACCAAAACAGAAAATCACATGATCAGATCCTGATGTTGCAGTAACCTTGCCTAAGCCTTGGTCAACGACTTAATCGTCAACGATGTTCCAGCCCCGACCTGCTTCCCAACCTCAACCGTTAACGTATCATACCTCAAAAACAACTCCACCAACATTACCCTGGACATCAGCACCACCAGATCCTTCCCCGCACACTGCTTATTCTCCGCCGTCGGATCATCAAACTCCCTCCCATTCGACCAATACACATACTTCAACAACTTCTCTCCCTCCCCGACAAACCTATCCCCTACAAACTCGTCCGGGTTCTCGAAAACCCTCCCGTCTCTCGTAGCGCACGGCTGATACCCGAATATCATCTCCCCTTTCTTGATCTCAAACGCCGCATCGTGGCTGTGCACCACCATGTCCACCTTAGCCTTACCGTACTGGAACGGAACCGGTGGCTCTATCCTCAACGCTTCGTACACCACTGATTTAACCAAACTCATTTTCTCCAATGCTGGATATGTGATCCCACCTTCCGACTTCACAACGTTCCTGATTTCGTTTACTAGCCGACGGTGTAAACTCTCCCCTGCAGACAATAGCAAAGTCAGAAACCTTTCGTAGGATAATTTTTTCAAAATTAAATTCAGTCATTCGAGTTCTAATAAGAAGATGATTTTGATAAACTAAAAAATTAATCTTGAGTATTTTTGTTATCATACATCACTCGCGAACATAGTATCATTATCGCATTGTATTATTCATCATAATTTAGTGTTCTCAAGATTAAAATTTTGCAAACCTTTTCATTATTTTTGAAATTTTATAAATTTTGAAAGAATATCTTCAAAAAATATACAAAATATACTCAAAATAGAAGGGGGCGGGGCAACCCGGACCCCTAATATTGCTCCGTCCCTACCTGCGGATGCCACCCACTTGATCAGACTTGGAAACAGCACTTTCATTCCTCCATAAGCATTGAATCCGGCCATGAAAACCAAATTATGACAAGCTTCGTCTCTTTTAATCCCTAATGTCTCTGCTTCGTCTAATATTTTCGACGCGGAAGTATAGAATCCGTCGTACAGCTTATTGTAAGCGGATTTTACTGGGAAAAACGGCAATGGGATTGTGTGTAGCAAGAAATCTTCGAGAAAGTTCGGGACGAATTTTATTCCGAGGGAAAAAAGAGGTGCAAGTTGAAAGAATAGCCAAGTTGTGACGAGTTTCGATCCGTCTGATCCTATTTTAGTATCAGACGAATCACGGTCGCAGAACAGATCGAACACGATCGAAAACGACATGTCATCGCTCAATGTGTTGAAATCTGCCTTTTCTTTGGTAGATAGTTCGTCTTCGATAGTCGAAAAGAGATTTGCGAGAGAGTTTTGGAGAATGGGGATGAATTTTTGGTGCCTGGCGGCGAGGAGAGAGAGGAAGAAGCGTTTGAAGACGGTGTGGTTGGGTTCGGAGGGGTCGAGGTAGGCACAAGCGCGGTAGCCGCCGGTGAAAGCGGTGGAGGGGAAGAAAGTGCCGTCAAGGACGTTTTTTTTCTCGACTTTTGTCGTGTCGAAGAGGACGGGAAAACTGACGGCGTCAAGGACAGCAATGACTTTAGGGTCGTGGGAAATGAATGGGCCTGGGGGCATATTGGTCCGAAATATTGTGGAGTTGTATTTTTGGATTCGGGAGTGGAAGAATTCGCTCCTACCTTGGTTGTAGAAGTAGTCGTAGCGGTCTTTTAGTGCACCGAGAAAGGGCAGGCCGTAGTTGCCGGGGATTTTCTTTAACGGGAGGTTTGGCGGCGGCGAGACGTCGGGGGTTGGTGGAGGAGAGGAGGAAGAAGATTGAGATGAAGACATTGTTTGAGGTGTAGGTTGAGTTTTGCATAGGTGCAATTGTTATATATATAGATACATGTTAGTACTTACTGAATGAAGATTTGTTAACTAAGGGCATGTGTAGCAGGTCCTCTATATTTTACTCGTATTTTTTAGGTCAAATGTGGAGCCAATTTAAAAAAAGATTGATGCAGCAGCCTAGCCGTTGGGTAGGCATTCTACATTTTGCTACAGCAACTTACTCTTGGAGAGGACAAGATTTTGGGTTGGGTAGGCATTCTACATTTTGCTACAGCAACTTACTCTTGGAGAGGACAAAATTTTGGGTGGGTAGGGTAAACGTGGTGCCGGAGGCTTCCCGATAAACATTTTTGTCTCTCTCATCCAACTCACTGTTGTTATCTTCTTCAATATATTCTCTCTTTGTTGTATAAAAAAATGTTTATCGTATAATTACTTCGGCCCAAATCATTTGCAATCTCCTCACATACACGTAGAGCTTACACCTTCAATTGTACATGTCGCATTATTCCTGTTGTATATCTCAACCTTTTTTTATTATTTTATTGAAAAGCTAAATATATCTCCAACCATTTTTTCATTTTAGTCTTCTAAGGACAGCTCTAAGCTGCGTATCTCTCTCAATTTTTTAAAAAAGATCTCGTGTATTGATTAATTTCAAATTGTAACGCTAATCTCGCGTGAAATATGTCGTCCAATCATTGAAATTGAAAGAATTTTCTTGGCTGGCCATGACGGTTCTTAGTTTCGGTTTCTATCACTTTTTTTTTTTTTTTTTTAAATCTCGTGTGCTGATTTCACATAGTAGCTTTGATCCATACGTTAATCGGGCGAGCATAATGTCATATCATTGACGAAATTGTATTTGATTTTGGCCTCCTTTGGGTAAAAAACTAAAAATCGGTTTTTTTAAAAAATTATTTTGCCCTTATTCAATTTTATTTTTTTTTGCATTAGTTAGTTTTGCGTCTAATTTTGTGGTTTCTGGATTCCTCTCGACGAGACGAATCTAACGAGTATAAATTTATGGTCAAAACTCAATTTTTTTTAATAAAGCCAAATAATGTAAAAAAAAAATTGAATAAGGACAAAATTATTTTTTTTTAAATCGAGTTTTGGTTTTTTACCCAAAGGAGATCTTTATTTTGATTGGCCAAAATAACATTGATGTCCATTCATGAGTTCCGTACGCTTCTATTAAAATGAACTCCAACTTGCCAGTTGCCCATTGAAATGTAAACTCAAATGAACATTTTTATTTTTTTGTTTCTCTTACATTTTTATGTCGAGAGACCAAAACTATACTCCCTTTGTCCCAATTTGTTGTGTCTATTTCTTTTTTTAAACGTCTCAAAAAATCGTCTATATCTTTCAATCTATAATGTTTTTTTATAGTCAATATGGCTCTTGTTTGATAGATTTCAATAAATTTTTTAAAACAAAGATTTCGAAATCGTAAAAAATATTGATGTCTAGATTATGAAATATAGACAATTTTTTTAGAAGTTCTAAAAAGGAAACAGGCGCAATAAATTGGGACGGAGGGAGTGTGTATATATATATATATATATATATACACACACACACACACCAAACTTCCGGTCCAAACTCCCACAACTTATTAAGTTCCGGACCTCCACTTTTCGGACCAAATTTTGATTATCCGAACCATTAGATGTGTTTAAAATATGTTTTTAAGGTTCCCCGCTAGGATTTGGCAAAAAAAAAATACCTGCAAGGGCTAGGATTTTATGAAAAACTGCTCTGATCAAGCCCTTCCGGGTATTTTTTTTTTGCCAAATCCTCGCGAGGGACTTTAAAAACACGTTTTGAACACATCTAATGGTTCGGATTGTTGAAATTGGGTCCGTAAGGTGAGGTCCGGATGGTAGGTCCACATTTTGTGGTTTGGATAGGAAGGAGACTCTCTCTCTCTCTCTCTCTCTCTCTCTCTCTCTCTCTCTCTCTCTATATATATATATATATATATATATATATATATGTGTGTGTGTGTGTGTGTGTGTGTGTGTGTGTGTGTGTGTGTGTGTGTGTGTTTGTACTATTATTACAATGGTACGGGATGGGCAGGGAAAGAGGGTATTTTGGGGAATGTATATTGATGTCTCTTCAAACAATGGGAATGTGTGAATGGTAAGCATGCTTAAACTCGTAATAACATTTTCAATTCAAGTCATGAATTCAAATTTAGTGACAGATTTTTATCCAAAATATTACTGCTATGAATCAAGGGGTGCATATAGTACACACCTATATTGGGTGTGTATTTATATCACTTCCGTTGTGTGGAAAATATTGTGATTCATTATAGTCATTAAAGCATGTAATTGTTTAAATACTTTAAGAAAATGCCTAAACTCATAATACTTTAGGTGTGTACCATATGCACATATTGTGTGGTTCAGATTATGCTACCTCATTGGTATTCGTGACATTTCTTAATTTTTCGTAACTTTTGAGCAATATCATTCGTTACATTATTTATGATTCGTAACACTTTGGTATATCTCGTAACTTTTTATATAAAAAAAAAATCCTAACTTTTATATAAAAATTGTAGTAACTTTTATAAGGGTGTGTATTGTTACTAATGTATGATACACACCCAATAAGTTTAAGAATATTGCATCAAAATACATCAATCTGGAATTAATGTTTCACCAAGGCTATGATTGGTAAAACTTCTGTTTTTTGTTTTTTGTTTTTTGTTTTCTGTTTTCTAATTTCTATTTTTTGTAAAAAGGAAGTGAAAACAAAAAATATGTTTGTGTGAGATTATTTTCAAAAAAAAAAAAAGAGTAAGAACATAATTATGAGTTGGTTGGAAGTGTGCCAGCGGGAGGCCGGAGGTGGTGGGTGGTGGTGGTGGTGGTGGGTGGTGGTGAGTGGAGATGGTGGGTGGTGGCGGTGATGGTTGGTGGTGGTGGTGCGTGGTGGTGAAGGTGGTGATTAAGGGGTGGGTGGTGGTGGTGTGTGGGTGGTGGGGTGGGTGGCGGTGGTGATGGTGGGAGGTGGGTGATGGTGGTGTGTGGTGGCCGGAGGTGGTGATTAGGGTGGTAGTGGTGGTGGGTGGTGGTGGTGTGTGTGGTGGGGAGATGGTGGGTGGTGGTTGGAGGTGGTGATTAGGGTGGTGGTGGTGGTGCGTGGTGGTAGGATGTGGCGATGGGTGGTGGTGGTGGGTGGTGGCAGTGATGGTGGTGGGGTGGTGGTGGTGCGTGGTGGCGGAGGTGGTGGTGGTGCGTGGTGGTTGGAGGTGGTGGTGTGGTGGTGAGGTGGTGAGTGGTGGTGGTGGTGGTGGTTGTGGTGGTGGTAGGTGGTGGATGGTGGCTGGAGGTGGTGGGTGATGGCTAGAGGTGGTGGCTGAGAATGAGAAAACAAAAACAGAAAGTGAAAGTTGAGATTTTCAACTTTCCCAAATTTCATAAATAGTGGAAGTAAGAAGTAGAATTTGAGGCCCCGTTTGATACGAGGTTTCGTTTTGGGGGGATTGGTAATGAGATGAGATTAGGATTGGGATTGGTTATAAGGTGAGATTATTGGAGACAAATCTTTTCCCATGTTTGTTTTTACACAGGATTAGATCATGGGATTGTTAATAACATGTTTGTTTTGTCTATGATAGGATTAAATCATGGGATTTGCTGGTTTGCACAGGAGAGAAATCCTTCAATCCCAATCCCGTTGTTAACAATACCAAGTACCCCCAGGTATTACGAATCCGGCCAATTTGGGGGATTGGCATGCCATGGGACTATTAGTCATTGCCTTATTTCTCAAACCAAACATAGTATTAGAGGTCCCACCTCCTTATTAGTCCAATCCCACCCTCCAAATCTTGTATCAAACATGGCCTCAAGTGAAAGTGACATACAAATAATATTCCTGTTTTTAAATTGTGAAAATTCTGAAAACAGAAACAGAAAACAAAAAACAAAAGTGACACCAAACAAGGCCCAAGTTATCAGTAATGTGACAAAAAGGGGTATATTTGTTGGGATAAAAAAATGGATATTTTTAATTTTCCCTCTTTGATTAAGAATGATTTGGTGTTGTAATCACAATATGCTTGTTTAGAAAAGTTTTTACCTCATTGTATTTTGAAAGGTGTTAGTTAGTGTTTTTACCTCATTGCTTGGTTTAGATTCGGTGGTTTGGTGGCAGCGAGTCGTCGGAGGTTGGCGGAGGAGAGGAGGAAGAAGATTGAGATGAAGCCATTGTTTGAGGTATGGGTTAATGGTTGCATATATAGGTACAAGCCTTATGGAACTGGGGGCCCGTAATGAGTGAGCTCACTACATGCATGTAGTTAAAAACACTTTTATATGCTCTCTCGGCCGTCCGATCCAAGATCAATGGTTCGGATCGTTTTACAATTTAAAAACACTTTTACATTAATTTTAACTCTAATTTATCCGGACCGTTGATCTTGGATCGGATGGCCGAGAGAGCTCGCATGTGGTGAGCTCACTCACTATAAGCCCCCAATTTCAAGTGGGTATATATATGTATGTAATGAATACAGTTACTACCGTTACAATGAATGGGGCAGTATGATTTTTTTAATCGAATAGTTTATGATATGGGCATCTAATAAATGAATTATAACTAAGAACGTGTAGCAGCTCCTCTATATTTATTTTTTAGGTAAATAGATAGCCAATTTAAAAATAAAAATGATGCAGCAGCCTATGTGCCGCTAATAGAGTACCGTCATGTGATACTCGCGCGTCTTTGTATTCAAGTCATCCAAAACATGTTTTGGAAAACTCAGATTATTTGGAGTAAATTTGTCTTCAATATTTATAAAAATGCCACCATTAAATTTAGGCCATCAAAAACATATTTTGACTACTCGAATGCACCGACAGATACCAGGTAGCGGTATCCACCCGGAGGGCAAGTTTTCGTTCTAGGAGAGGAACCGTTGCAAAGGCATATACTCTCTCTCTCATCCAACTCACTGGTGTTATCTTCTTCAATATTTTTATTGTGTTCACTTCACATTTCCAAAAAAAAAATTAAAAATATTCTTTTCCCAACTCTCATCTTTCTAATCATTAATCACATTTCTCTCTCTATTCATACCCCTCTCTCCAATTATTATTTTCATTTCTCTCTTTATCTCTCTCAAATTATTATATCTCTCTCTAATTATTACTTTTTCCAAAAACTCATCCAAACACTATCTCAAAAAAATTCCTCAAAATACTCTTTTCAAAATTCTCAACCAAACAAAGCCTTACCTCTCTCTTATTGGGCCATATATCTCGATTTTTTTAATTGAAAAGGTAAATATATGATTTTCTACGTCCTCAGCCAAGGATGCCAGGGAAGGACGGTCGCCCCTGCAACGAAAAAAAAACCTCTAGTTTTATACACACAAAAAAATACTTATTAATTATATAGATTCACCCCTGCAAAGTATTTTGGAAAAAATCTCGCCCCTACGTAATGAAATTTCTAGCTAGCTCCGTCTCTCCTTCCCCCTTCCTCCCTCACGCTTATCAACTCACTGGTGCATATTTTGTATTTTAGACTTCTAAATGGTGGGCCCCTCCAACTTTAACCCCATAAAAAAAAGTTATGCAACTCTTGAAAGTAAAGCACATTGAAGGTATGTACATTTCTCATTGAAGGAATTGCACGAAACCTCTCATTCACATTGTGCACCCATACACTGAAGAAAGGTAAAGTTGTATTGAGATTGAATTCAGGTAAAATTGTACGAGATTGAATTCTCAAGACTGGGGTTTGGGAAACCAAGCAAGGGTCTTAACACTACAACACTTATTCTCAATCGGAAAAAAAGCTGAGTGTAGACAAGTTATGAACTCCATGACCAATGTTTATGTCGTACAACTGCAGCTAACTATGTCACCTGGCTATATTAAAAACTGCTCCCTCCGTTCAGATTTGTTGGTCCACAAACATACTTTTTCAAGTTTGAAAATGTTTGTCTATTTTCAAAAGTTAGGATAAAGTATGAGAAAATCACTTTTGATGATGTGAAAATAACAAACACAAAAAGTAATGGAAAAAATTGGAATCTACAAAATGGACCAATAAATCCGGACGGAGGAAGTACTTGCGATTGTAAGATGGACAAAAAAATAAGTTTGGTGAGTTATGCTATTCCAAAGTATGATGGGGCTGGCTGAGGGAATTGCAATTAGTATGGACTTGTTGATAAATGTAGATGAAAACCCATTGAGTTCTAAATGTGACCTATTAACCAACCAGGAAAACTACTTCTTACAAATAGTAACTTGTAATTCGACTTGTCTTTAAGAAAGCAAAAAAGCCTAATTCTTTTTTTGGAAAGACCACATAAAAAAAAACCCACACAGTTGGAGATTTTGTTGGCTGCGTTGTTGCTTGGCGGTGATCTTGTGAGGTATTTTATGACAAAATTTTATTATTTCATGCCATTGCAAATGTCTACATAAATACATATCAGTACCTCATTCTTGTATATAATCTTCTTTTTCAGGTGTTTGTCAAGACTAAAGTGAGTATTGATCGAGATGCGGTAATATATTTTTCTACTAACCGCTAATAGACAGTAATATATATATATAATCTTCTTTTTCAGGTGTTTGTCTCAGTTGGTCGAGCACCCCTTTATTTTTCTACTAACCAGCTAACCGCTGATGTATATCGTTGTGCAAAAAAAAAAAAGAAGTTAGTCTTAGTACTCAATGGTGTTTTGGCTTAAAAAGCAAATTTGACTTATTTTTTTGCATTGATTTTTTTGTGTATTATTGGTTTGTCTGGATGAAAGGAATACAAAAAGTGTAAAAAATTGTCTTTCTGAGTTATTTTTGTATTTATTTTAAAATTTTAAGCTACAATCATAATTTTTTATTTTTTTATTTTTCTCGTCGAGACGAAACAATTATACACAAAAAGTCGATACAAAACTAAAAAACAAGAAAAAAAAACAAATAAAGATGAAAAATTAGTCAGCTAACTTTTTAGGCCAAAACACACCTTTTCATTGCTAAGTTTAGATTCGGATCCAAGCAACGATGGAGTTAGGGGTGGCTAGTAGGGGCCGGCTGTCGCCCCTAGTATAATTTGAAAAAACCTTACGATTACACTATATATATAATCAAATTATATAACCTCATCACTCCTCCACATTTGTAGTCTGCCTCCACTACGCAAAAATCTAGGCTTCATCCATGGATCCAAGTATGTTGGGTTGTGACTCTAGGCACATACATTTCGTAGGGCTACAATATCCAAATTGTAAAGCATTTCTCTTAGCAAAGATGCTTCAGCTTTAGCTAGCTAAAGTCTTCCCAAATACTATAGTTAGCATAATCGGCTCACGTCTACAATTGATCCATCAAACAATTAAAGATCTCATTGACCAGTCACCAGTTCATGTGACAAAATTTAGAATACCATTTACCAAATATGATCCAGCACTAAAACAACTACCAAATCTCAACGTTTCTGACCAAAAAATTAAGAAAAGTATATGGGTGGTAAGTTGTGCTGGCTCTAAGATTCATGGACCTGAAATTAATATGATCCAGCACTAAAACAACTACCAAATCTCAACTGACCAACACCGTGTTCGGAAATGTTTTGAAGACCCCAGATTCTCACTTTTTATATTGGGCCCTAGTGGCGGAAGTCATCTTTTTCCTCTCATCTTAATTTTAAGGAATTTTACTATGGTGCATACCTTGTGTAAGATGGGTTTGTGGGGTCCACTTCAAAGACCCACACAAATAATCCTAGCCGTCCATTAATTCTGAAATTATTCTTTAAGTCATCTAGAAAAAAAAATAGATCAATCGTATAACTTTAAGTACTTGATCAAATTTTCTAACTTTCTTTTAAACTTTTGTCAAAATTCAAGATCCTAAATTGTGAATCACAATTAGATGACGGATCATATACTTATAATTTTTCGAATGAGCTAATTTTTTAGTAGTGACTGAAACAATTACTAACGGACGGCTTGAATCATTTGTGTGTGTCTTTTAAGTGGACCCCACAAACCCATATTACACAAGTTATGCACTATAGTAAAGTTCCTAAAAATTGAGAAGAGAAGAAAAAGATGACTCTGTCCACTGGAGCCCAATAAAGAAAAGTGAGAACTTGGGTCTTCAAGACCTTTTCCAAACAAGGCCAATTCAAGAAATTTTAAAAAAATATATGGCTGGTAAGCAGCTTTAGGCTTAGTTTTTCAAAAACTAAAATGAGGCAAAGATAAAATCACCTCACCTCATTTGCTAAAATGAGGCAAAGATAAAATCAGAGTTTAATAGCAACAGACAAGGACATCAAGAAAAGGGCGGCAGAGGGTACGGCATAAAAAAGGAGGGGGAAGGCGCAGTACATACTGGGGTTCCTTTGTTCTCGACACGTGTCCCAGTTAAAAGAATCATGGGGTTGGGATTTTATGCGTGTACATACTGACAGTTTAACTAGCTATCCAGTACTCTATGCGTGTCAGGCTGGGATTTTTGGGAAGGATTCCCAGCCGTTGGATTTCATCCTACGGCCCACCATACAAGTTCGCTTTTTGTTTTGTTAAGGGCAAAAATGCAAGGGTGGAGATTTTAGCAAGCATGGATTTTATCTAATGAGAAAGAAGAGTGATTTTATCAACTAGTGCTAAAATGGGATTCCACATAAAAAAAATTTGGAAAACTTTGCCTTAAGGTTCATGGGCCCGAAATGAACCTTCTAGATGAGGCCCAGTATAATTTGTACACATATAAAACATAAAAATCATTAATTCACAATAAAGTTCAATTAGATATGAAAATTACAAAAACTCATTAGCACTCATGTCCAAAAATCAAAGATACACGTAGTAGATAATTTCAACTGTTTCAAAAATCTAACTTCAATTACACATTAGTTGACATTTACATCTCTAGAAAGAGAGGGAGTGTATTTATCAAAATATAGATGAGTCACATAGTTTAAGGGATGGCCGTTTCAATTTTTTTTTGGTCATTGAAACTTTGTCCCCTAGTTAAGTTCAAAGTCCCAAAGTAGTCGAACTGCGCGCAAGAATAAATATTAAACCATTACTCAAGTTCCAGTTCAAAAAAAAAAAAAAACCAGTTAAAAAAAAAACCATTACTCAAGTTAAAAATTTGCTTTTGTTTAAAAAAAAGATAAAAATCTCCTCCTTTTTTTTTTCTTTTCATCAGCAATGGCTGGGTCAAGGTTCTTGTAATTCAAGCCCAGTTTCAACGTGGATCAGGCAGCTTGCCGCTCTGACTCAAATACCAGAACCAATCCCAATAGCAGTTTGCCGCTTGTGTATTAACACTATGGGCTTTTCATGGCACGTATCGCACAGTAAAGGCCCAAGATTAGGAATAACCCAATGAAAGTTTGCCGCTTGTTACACTTGTATACTAAGGGTGAGTTTCCAAATGAATTTTATCCATTCGTGAGGAGAGTTGATAAAATCTTAGATTTTTTAATGCAAAAATTTAGGATTTTATCAACTCTCCTCACGAATGGATAAAATCAAAGGCTTGATTTTATCAGATTTTGATAAAATCCATTTGAAAACTCACACTAACACTATGGGCTTTTGATAGGGCAATTTTTAGGTTGTTCCAAAAAAGTGGACGTCTGCTCATCCCGCTCCACTTTTCCCGAAAAAAAGCTCTAGCAACTCCACCCCACCTAAGCTCTGTCAGTCCCCTCTCTCCCGGTAGTCCTCTCTTTCTCTTTCTCTCTCTACCCCCACCTCACCTAAGCCCGATGGTACCTTATGAAAGTAACTAAATTTAAATGCTAGGGTAATCTATGAAAGTGTCTAAAATTCTAAGATGCCTATGAAAGTGTTTAAACCACTAAAAACCCTATAATAGGAAAATGCACCATAAACCTAAATCCTAGAGTACTCTATCAAAGTGCCTAAACTCTAGTATAGCCTATGAAAGTGCCTAAAATCCTAGGGTACCCTATAAAAGTGCCCAAATCACTAAAAATCCTATAATAGGAATGTGCACCCTAAGTGTTTAAGCCCCAAAAAGAGTGATTGACCTTAATGGAGTTAGTGGTAATTAAAAAGAATGATTAGAGTTAGTGGTAATAAATATTTGTTTTTTGTACCGACCCGTAACAAACCTACGTTCACACTGTAAGCCCCAAGATTAGGATCGGTAGCCTATGGATCAGTCTACTTAAACATAAACACAAATATGATATATTGGTTGGTTCGTGACTTCTTTTTTTTCTTTTTTTCTTTTTTGACTTTTTTTTTTTGCGACTTTAAGAGTAGAGAAAATAAAGAGAAATTCCTCCCCTTTGTTTGATGCATAAATAAAACTTCGATTCCTCCTTAAAAAAAAGTTATTCGTTATTTGGTAAGAAATTAATTCTTCATTTCATCTTGTCTCCCCGTCTGTGGTAGCATTAGTCGGTTACTATAGCATGCCGATCTTGCACCATTAAGTAGAACATGAGACCTCTCCTACAGCCCATTTCCATGACCACTTGGGCTAGAGCTCAGGGTCTACTTTTTTTCATTTCCTTTTCTCTTGCAATTTTCTTTCATTGGTAGTAAATCAAACAAAGGAAAATGATGCACTTCGCTCATAATTTCTGGATTCGGAGTGATAGAAATCAGCCCCTACAAATCACCCTAAAAATCGCCAAAAACATTATCGTTTTGGACAATTACCACAAAGTCCACTCTTGAGAAAATAATTCTCACCGGGTCAAGTTGGGTTTTTTTTTCTTCCCCTTTTTAAAGTGCTTAAACCCTATGCAATTGGAGCTTATTGACAGAAACGAATCAATTTAGATAGTCCGTTGTGGCTCGGTGGCCGACTAGATCAACGCGTTATTTCTTTAAGAGAAGCTCCCCCAAAGTGGCTAAACTTCTAAAACCCTATGAAAGTGCCTAAACCTCCAAACCGTATGAAAATGCTTAAACCCTCAAAATTCCATGAAAGAGCCTAAACCCCCAACTTGTATGAACGTGCCTAAGCCCCCAAAATCCCATGAAAAAAGCCTAAATTTCTAAAATCCAATGAAAGTGTCTAAACTCCAAAAATTCCATAAAAGTGCCTAACTTCTAAAACCCTATGAAACCGTATGATACCCTAGTGTCTAAATCCCCCCCAAAAAATTGACCTAGGAATAATACACGCGGTTGTTTTGGCTTTCAAAAAAAAAAAACTTAACCTAGTGGTAATTAAGTTTCAATCCTTAACCTAGTGAGGATTAAGTTTCCAAAAAATCTCCATCTCTTATGTTCCTAGGACTCAAAACGACCTAATTTGAGTGATTTTTTTGTTGTCTCTTTTGGCGCCTAAAACGACATCGTTTTGAGCGATTTTCATGGTGATTTCAAGGGGCTGATCTTTAGCGCCCCCAAATCCCAAAATTTCCCTCTTACTTTCTCTCTCCTATTTTCTCTTACTAAACTTCCAAATTAACACCGTGATTTTAGGGATTAACATTATAACAAATGTGGAAAATCAGGTTTGTTGAATTCTCTAATTAGCTCTATCCTCTATCATTCTCTGTTCAGTCTCACTTTCACGTACGTTGTTCCAAGGATTAGCTCATCGACCTGTGACACATAAGCAATGTTAGGATTCCAACAACGCACCACATGCAACAAAAGCAGTAAAATCAAGAGAAAGCAAATACACCAATTTACGTGGTTCGGCCAAATCGGATCTACATCCACGGAGAGGGGGATTTCATTTATGATCGAAGAATAATCCATGAATATTGTGTTACACACTCACACTCTGTCTCACAATAGTTGAATCCTCACCCAAGTCTCTCGTGTATCTCTCTCAAACTCTCTGTCTTTTTCTCTCACTTTTGTCACACGCATAAAACAAGGCAACAACAAGTTATATAGAGTTACATCAAATAAAACCCTGGCCCATCCCAACCAAGCCTAAGCCTAATGGCCCACACGGGGTGGAATCCCAACAATCACCCCCTCCAAACCGAATGGGCAAAGTCGTTTGTAACACCCCCCATGTCGCCTCCTCCAATCAGCTAACTCTGCCTCTGTCACTAACCAGTCGAGTATCTATGCACCACCAAACAGAGTACACAAATCCCGAAAGAGTGTATCCTTGCAAAACCAAACTCCGCAGCCAATCAGAAAATTTCGAGTACCGCATCCCCTCAAAAAGAATGTCTCCACTCACACACCTCAAACCGGAAGTGTATGCACTCACCAACAGAAGCGCCTATGTATGCGCTCACCAACAGAAGCGCCTGCACCCCTACAACTAGGGTGCCCGCACCCCCTCAATTGGGGTGCAGCCGAGACTCACTGGCTCGGCATCCTTGGTGATAGTGTCCCTCCCCCCATGTTGAAAAATCCGGAGAGACTACTACCATCAAGCATATCAAAAGCGAAAGAAACTCCTTTTGGCTTTATCGGGGCCCCCAAAATATCCGTCTCTTTCCTCTGGGCTTTCTCATGGACAATCCGCACCCATTGTTTCTCCTTCATGCCTGAATCCTGCACAACTCCTGAGCAACCCTGCTCTCTCCGTGTATGTGTCGGCAAATGGCGTTTCTCCTACCTAAATAATCTCCCTATACCGCTTGTTCCATGTCTAACAGCAACCCCTCCTATCATGAAAGATCCCGCAAGCCTGTATAAGCCCACAGATTTTTTACCTAGCAATATATCCCACTTTCCAATAAAAACCCGAAGTACTCCGAATCAACCAGAAAAATTACATCCTCTCTCATCAAGCATCCTGAGAGATATCAAGTTCTTCTTTACCCCTGGCACATGTCTTACTCCTGCTACTTTCACAGTCTTCCCACTCCGCACTCGAAACTTCACTGTCCCCTTGCTAACAACCCTATTCGCAGAACCATTAGCCATCCGGACAAGACCTCCATCACATGCCTCGTACTCCCAAAACTGTGATCTATCCCTATAGATATGATATGAGCACCCCGAATCTAGTACCCAATCTGATATCCCTACATCTGTAGCATCTAACACTGCCAACGCCAAATCATCATCGGAGTCCTGAAAAGCCAATGCTGCCTCCTTTGGTGGAATTCTCTATTTTCCCGCCTTAAACTTTGGACAGTTCCTCTTTATATGCCCCTCTTCCTAGCAATGATAGCAAGTGAAACTATGCCCCCTCAACTTGGAACGGTTTCTGCCTCCCTTCCTTCTGTTTCCCTTTCCTTGGTTCATGCCCCTATTACCGTCCAAAATTAGTGTTCGCGTATCGTCAGTCTGTTCAGTCCCCATCTCTTTCTTCCTCGCCTCCTCATTGAAAATAGCATCCTTAACCATAGTCATCGTCAACTTCCCTTCCGGCACAGAGTAACTCAGGAAAACAACCAATGTCTCCCAATTATCCAGTAAAGAATTGAGCAACAACAAAGCCTGCAACTCGTCATCGAACTTCAACCCAACATTAGACAGCTGATTAACCAAATTCTAGAACTAACTGGAATGTCCGGCAACCGAATCCCCAACCCGGACCTTCAAATTAACAAGCCTCCTCATCAGTAACGCCTTATTCCGAGATGTTTTCGACTGAGACATCCCCTCCAATTTCGTCCACAAATCATAAGCATCTGTCTCATGTGCTACATGATGAATAACCTCCTGTCCAACACACTGGCGGATCAAATCAATTGCTTTCCTATTCAAACTCTTCCAATCTTCGGTTTTCACCTCTGTCGGTTTAACTCATATGTGTTCCAAGGGCTCATAAAGCTATTTCAAAATGAGCATATCCTCCATTCTAGGCTTTCAAATCGCATAATTGGTTGCCATCAATACTAGCATACCATTCATATTTATCTCTAACATCTAAACAAATAAGATAATCTGAAATAACACACCCCCAAAAACTCCCACAATTGATTTGATACTCCCCAGAACGATTTAAAGCAGTAAAATAAAACGTATCGTTAGTATCCGTACCAAATCTCTGCAAACCGAGCCCGGGATTGGATTCGAGACATCGAGACGAGTTGGGAACTGGTCTGAATCGGATAAGAACCGGTCTAAAACCCATTGAACCAGTCGATAAACTCCTCCTGGTCTATTTTTGGATCGTTATCCGGTCTAGTCTGGCCGAACCCGGTTTGAAAAATCCTCTGAACCTCCGATCTAGACCAATTTGAACCATTTGACCTCTGATTTGACCCCTTTGACCTTTGGTTTGACCCCTTTGACCTGACATCTGATCCATTTGACCCCTTTGGCCTCCTTGACCTTGAGCCCTAACATTTCTGACCCTTTTGGACCCTTGCCTAAACCTTTTGAACCTTTCTTACATTAGCCCTAGATCTGATGATGTCAGCCCTAGCGTCTCTAGGCCCCTCGCCGCCGCGTGTGTGTGGCTCACCGCGCAAGTAGATCTCACTCGCAGAACTTCGACCGGTGCGTGAGGGCGCGTGGAGAACTTTCTGGTGACGAGGTTGGTACCACCGTGATCGTCTTAAAAAACCTCACACAAGCGTGATCTCAAACTTCAAATCCGATCACTTTTTGTCCAGCCCCAACACACACCACCACTCGCCTTCATCTGCCTCTGGTCTAACTGTTTGTGCTCCATCCTCTGGTGACCAAATCCGACCGCCATTACATCGTTTCGATCATCTTTGATAGTTGCACGTTACCCACTGGTCAAAAACAATTTTCGTCCATTATTTTATCTGACCAGAACTCCAAACAGTGCTACGAAGGCCTCCGAGTGATCATCCAACTGGTCTGCGCTCTCCGGTGCTTCAACCAAAGCTCTGATACCAATTGTTAGAATTCCAACAACGCACCACACGCAACAAAAGCAGTAAAATCAAGAGAAAGCAAACATACCAATTTACGTGGTTCGGCCAAATCAGACCTACATTCACGGGGATGGAGATTTCACTATGATCCAGAGAATAATCTGTGAATATTGTATTATACACTCACACTCTGTCTTACAATAGTTGAATCCTCACCCAAGTCTCTCGTGTATCTCTCTCAAACTCTCTGTCTTTTTGTCTCACTTTTGTCACACGCATAAAACAAGGCAACAACAAGTTATATAGACTTACATCAAATAAAACCCTGGCCCCTACCAACCAGGCCTAAGCCTAATGGCCCATACGGGGTGGAATCCCAACAAGCAAAACTTGAAAAGTTATTTGATTTTGCCAAATTAGTCACACCTCATAATGATACTCAAAGTACTAATTAAGGTACTCGAGTTGACTTGACATCGTACCTCTTGTCCTGTTGAACCCTTTTTTGAGATCGTTAAATGTAAAAATTGTTAAACATGTAAAAATTGTTTAACGGACGCATGCAATCTACCATTACTTAATCAAATCTGGCTCGTTTTGCAATTTCATTCAAAGATTGGTTTTCATACACCATTATATAAAAGGATTCCTTCCACGAACAACTTCATAAAACAATAACTCATTGACTACCATCGAGATCATGAATATGGAGGTTAAATGAGCATCCCGCATCCAAAAAGGTGCCCCACATCGGTCTTCCCCGAAAACCCCCGGTAACTAAGGTCAACAACGTAGAGAAAGCATCCATTTCTGTACCGGTTCAGGAAGAGTGAAGGCAAAGATTCCTTGCATTAAATAAATAAATAAATAACTAGATCGATCTTTTTCCATATTACAAAGTATATACTCTAATTTTTTTCCATTGCATTTAAAAACTAGATTTTCCACGTAAGCGCATTGTTGAACGATTGCTTATATGCATAAACACCTTTTGAGGCATTTGGAAGTGGCGAAAGTGATGCATAACTTTTGCAAAGGAGACGGACTTGTGGAGCTTTTAGTAAATTTGGGGTACCAAACATGGATTATTGACTTCATGTATTTGATGATATGGCTAATTTTATTTCTCTTTTCAATTATAGGCAGATGCTTAAGGGTGACATATCTTAGACTCGTGTACTCGGATTTAGCTACGTAATTAAATACAGATGTAGCCTTTTTCCAAAAAAAAAAAGGGGGTCAGTCCGAGGACAATGCATGCGACTGCCAATATACTGGATCTTTTTTCCCCAATTATAGATTGACTTCTTTACAAAAACCTCAGTTTTTAAATAAATAAAAACCTCTCAGTTGGGTCGTAAATTAAATCTAATCCACTTGAAAATTTTCCGTTCAAATTTATGAAACACAGATGGCATTGAAATTTTATCGAATAATGCTAGGGATGCATCAATCCACCAAATTACCAATACCAACCACACAAGTTTACGTGACACTGCACGATTAGTGGTTACAAAGTAATTTTAAAGTGTTTGTTCTCTCATTACCAATCGTGCAGTGCCACGTAGGTTTGTGTGGTTGGCAGTATAGTGTGTCCCTACCATTATTGAATTTTATTAGTGGGCCGAATTTTGAGGCGTATCTAGTATCTACGTTTATATATGTCTTCTTTGCGTACGATAAATATCTAAGCAAGTCAAGCCTATGATGTGAATTTAACGTTAACATAAAGTAATGAAAAAAGTAATGAAATTGAATCAATATATCATTTTTAATTTTGTTTTTGTTTAGTTTTTTCTTCACCGTAGGGTTTATGAATTTAATTTGTATAAGCATGCACTAATCAAGAATTCAAAGATGGATGAATGCGTATTCTTGCGGACTAGATAGAATGTCGTAACCTTTTCTTTTTTCTTTTTCTTTTTTTGGAACATGTCAAGTCACTTAATTAGAAATGACATCAAGGAACGATTACATTAAAAGACAGAACAAGAATTAGCCAAAACTACTAGCAAAATGTGGTAATCTTATGATCAAATAAATCATCATATCTAGTGGGGCTGTTCCTATAAGAATTAGTCGGGTGGCTGATTGTTTGGGTGGTTTCTTTTTTCCACTCCTTTTCTCATCCAACCTTTGGTTGGAATTAGTCCGCGTTGAGGCTAGGGCTGTTGGGGGATTGGTAACTTCGGTAGGATTCCCATCCCAATTCCCCTCACGATGTCCTACTCTTATCGAGTTTTTTTAATATATTAAATAATTTTGCTAACAGAAAAACAAAAATTACTCGCGAATCACATAAAGTGGCATGGATACACTGACTTGACTTATCAGAAAAGTACATCATCAGATCACTTGGGATTTATTTGCCTCTCATTGTACTTATTCTCCAAATGCTTTTGGATATTCCACAATGTAAGCTCCATAAACCGGAGCTAGAGTTTTTCAACAAAAGTTACGAATAACATCGGAAAAACCCAGTTAAGCGTATGTCGTCGTAAATTTAATATTGATGTAATTAAAAAAAAGAAAATTGAGTATCGCATAAACGGGTCTAGATACTTCCCTGACTGATAAAAAAAGTACATCATCAGATCACTGGGGATTTATTTACTTATCACTTAGACTTCTTCTCCAAATGTTTTCTGATACATGTGGATATTCCATAAGTATTCCCATGTATCATTCATCTGATTCGTTTATATCATGCTTCAACCTTGCTTAGCTCATCTTGAATAAACCAAAATATCTGGTATCAGATTTACGCCAATTAAATACTCCAGTAAAGCCCGACTTAGTAAACAGACAAGATCAACCTAGAAATTAAACTTCGGTTTCATTTTTCTTTAATAGCTGATGGTAAAGCTATAAAGTACTAGACTCTTTAGTTAACTTTTTTCGTCATAACTGGATGTCTGGGCTAGCTTGCTTACCTTCCTAAAGTTAACGATCGGACAAACCCTTTAGTTACCCCGAAGTTCAACTTATTTAGCCTCCATGAAATTAGAACATGTGGCCTCATGAAGGATAGACACTTAGTAACATTACTAGATTCGTAGTCTATGAAAACATGCTAAAGCGTACGTATTTTACCTTCGATAGCCAAATTTTACGCTAAAAGCGCCAATACATGTTTTTTCTTGAATAATCATTTTTTAAATGGTAAAATTTTATTTCACGTCACCGCATTGGTTGCATCCTTAAAAACAAGAGAAATGCAATACAATATACGCCCTCCATATTTGGGTGTGTATCATATGCACTCTTAAAAATGTTACGAATTGATTATCTCTTATGAATATAAAGTTATGAAACGCAAAAATGTCATCAATCATAGAGAAAATATTATAAATCATTTTGTTGAAAAGTTACAAAATACTAAAAAATGTTACAATTGGCATGAGTACTTGGCAATTGGCATAGTAGGGACTATTATATGCATATGGTATACACCTTTTATAGTTGTGTATTGTAGCAATTTCCGAAATGCAAACAAGTATTTTAATGTTGAAACCAACGCGATGATATCACATTGGGACAAGTTTGTTTCACCAAATGATCTTTTTCCAAGTCAAAGATCACCTAATGAAAATGCAATGCGTGGTTACCTTTCAAAGATCTTTGCACCAAATTAATTAAAGGCAATGGATTTGTCCAATACTGATGATCATCTTTCGTTCCTGTTTTTCTTCAATTTTTGGCAAAGAAATACTGTACTCCTTACCTACCGGCAGCAATACAAAATGCATAAAATGAAGTCCTAAGAAGCCAGATGACGCCAAGTGCATTTTATGCTTATATATCATTTTATATCTGGATAGCTTATAGTAGAGAAAATATTTTTCGATAATTGAGTGTACAGATCAATTTACGTCTGCACTCACTGATTGTGAACTCTAAAAGTATTGACTAAACAAATTTGCAGTTTTCTCAAGAATTTTTGCCTGACAATGAGATTTGAAACTGGATGGTACTCGAATTGAAATTATGCTCTCAATCAACAAAACCTCTTTCGAATGAATTGATTTTGCTCCAGAGGAAAACAATGAGTTGCTTGATTTCAATTTACCTTTTTAGGCTTGGGGCAATGCCCTTCTTAGTACAGGGATAAGTAGTACACCCAGGATCTTGGCAACTTCTTGGGATCAGACACCAAGAGTTTTTCTTGTCAATTCCCTATCAAGGCTTGGGGCAATGCCCTTCTTTGTACAGGGATAAGTAGTACAGGGATAGTCTACCTTTAATTTGATCAACGGGGAAGGTGATTTATTTGAGGTGTGCGTAAACTGGCTTGACACTCTTGATTGCTAAATCTAGTGTGTTTGGAATTTGAGAAAAGTGAGGAAAAATAATGGAAAGTTAAAAAAATTTCCTCCTCTTGTTTGGTTTGAAGAGAAACGAGAGAGAATAAAAAATTTAAATATTGTAAATAGCGAAATTTTTCTCCCAATTTTCTCTCACTTTCCTTTTATTTTATTTTTTCTTCTTTTTCATTTCTCTTTCACATGTTCCAAACAAGTCCTTGAAAAAGAAGAAGAAGCAGTCAAATCAAACAATTAGAGCCCAGGTGATGTGAGATGGAATATGTGGTCACAAAGCATAACGCAAACCCCTTACTTTTGGGTCACCATTCACACCTACATTTTTAGTGGAATGACAATTTCATCCGAAACCAATGGATACCTAAACCAATTCAGTCCTATAAGGGCCCTTTTTCTTTTTTTTCCTTCTTCTTACCCTTGGGGGGTGGTTTTGGGTTTCGAAATATATTATCCAGTCAATTTGGATTTGGGTTTGGGTTTGATATAAGGAAGTATCCGGACCAAATATGAACCCGAATCCAAACCGATCCATATAATATAAATATATGTATAACTTTAAATATTCAATTAAAAACTTTAGTGAATTTTTATTTCCTCGCACTTCTCATTCCTCTTAAATTTCTTAAAAAATCTCGAGAGACTTGAAGTCGTTTATTAATTGTTAATCTTATGGCAGGTTGTTCTTTGAATTTTTTGCAAATAATCTTTTTCATTTATATATTCATTATTGAAATAATATTAATGCAGATTTTGTGCGATTCAGATAAAAACCAAACCCCATATAATTTGGTATGGGTCTACCACTACGTACTAAACATACCTATTGGATGTCGATTTAGATTTGGGCATAGATAACTAGATAACTTCTTTGGATTTGGTATGATAATCACAAAACCCGAACCAAAGTGATCCATTGGCTTCCCTACACATTCGGGGGTTGTGGGTGATGGACGGTGCCCCAAAAACCAATGACGTGTGTCAGCACCTGATTGGCTAGCATAAGAAACAGTTTTTTATGCAGTCCAAATGCTTTGGGAGATGCTCATCTTTCAGAGAAATTTTTCAGTGCCGGGCAGGTAGTGTACACGTGGTACACACTCAACAATCTCAGCCGTTCACAGCGCAATCCGAAGGTCCGGATTTTAGAGAGAGAAAAAGAAGAGAGAGTGGTTGGGTGAGGGAGAGAGAGGAAATCAATCTAGACCGCCCAAAACATATTTGGATGGCTCAGATCATGCTTTAGTACTAAGTGGCGGCAATACCCACTCAACACCCAAAAAAAACTTCCAGTCTTTCGACACAGCCACCCTGTCGTTGTGCGTAGGAACAACAGCCCGGGGTTCCATTTCAAATTACCTTCCTAGGCTTGGGACGATGCCCTTCTTGGGACACAGCCACCCTCTGCCTTGCCTTGAGCGCAACAGTCCCACGTCCATCAAAAGCAGATGAACAAAATGAACCACAAACCACAAGAGTCATAATATGAATACCTCGAGATATTTTGAGTTTGAATTTTGACAATCTTTTAGGGTCAGGCTGCAAGAGTTTTTTCTTGTAAATTTTTTAATCCTAGCATGAATAGTAAATATTTGACCGGGTTGGCGTGCGAATCTATATTGAAGTACGTGTAAGCTAGTCCGACACCCAAACCGCCCTGCCAAAAAAAAAAATTTAACCAGTCAAATCAAATAATTGGACAACTCCAGGTGAGGCGAGACGGAATTTGTGGTCACAATGCACAGCGCAAACCCAAACCCTCACCCACCCTTCCATTTGGGCACCATCCACACCTTCATTTTCAGCTCGATCTCCTTACACAGACGGGTTGAGGGTGACGGACGGTGACTCACCAACCAATGACGTGTCACCACGTGATTGGCTAGATTGACATATTTTTCTTTCTCTTCACGTGGCGATCGGGAAACATTAGCCTTGTCCTTGTGTTTAGGTTTGGGTTTTTGGAGGGGTCTGTGTGACAGGCAGGGAAGGGTAACGTGGCGGCTGATGCGGGAAGGTCAATGTCCAAGAGTCAACCCAATCTTTGATTTTGTATAGGTGAGGTTTGTAATGGACCGTTGACGTTTTGGCCCGTGAGTGTATGAAACTGAAAACGGTTTTTTACGCTGTCCAAATGCAGGTTACAGGTATCTGTCATATATCCGTTTTTGGTAACTGACTTTGAAATTTATTAGGGATCACACTTGGCACTTGGCAGGAAGAAGGCTTTCCTTTCTTTTCTTCTCTTTTTTTTGGTTGGACAGTCTGATTGTCTGACTTAACTTACGCGCATCTTAATTAATTTTTTTTTGGTCTTGTCATCGACTAGTCATTTATGCTGGGAGAAAGATATAACGTGCGTTTTGAGATGTCTACATTAATTTTATTCCACTTGAACTTTCTTTCTTTTTTTCTTACTTTTGATATCAAAACTTAATTGAATAAAAAATGAGCATTTTTAGTTTTTTTTTTAAACAAAGTGGCTAATGTCATTATAACAATCCGAAGGCAGAGGTCCAAAGACAATACAGATATCATCACAATAAAATAGAATGAGCCAAAGCTATCAACAAACTAGATTCGAGCACATCACTAGCAAGCTCAGTGGCACATACTACAAAATGTGCATATATAAATACACTAATGAGCAAGAATTTAGAGAAGTTAGAAAAAAAAAAAAAATTGGTAACACTCTGGATATTGATTTTTTCCTGATTTTCCCTTGCTTTTCCTTAACAAGAATACAAGTAGTACAAGTTTTCTTATTGCATACTCCCTCCGTCCTGATTTGTTACTATTTTTTGGAGTTCATATTATTTTTTCAAATGTTTATAATATTTTACATAATTTAAAAAATATTGTCTTAATAACACTAATTGAGATCTATAAAATAAAATCAACATAAGATATAAAATTTATTACCAATTTAAAGATATCGCTAGTTTTTTATCTGGTTACAATAAAACGAGGGACAAACAAATCTAAAAGGAGGGATTATGATATTGTCGGTACTTACGTAACTTTGCATGTCATATATGCTAATAAAAGGCATGAAACATTTTCAGAATTTATCTTGCCTGGTTTGAACATTTGGATATGTGAGGCACAACACATTCAACTCGAATATGGATTTCAATTTTTGAATATTTTCCATATTCTTCATTTTGTTGTCTTGTGTATAAGACGTGAAAGCATAATATTTCCACCTAAATAGTATATATCATCTTATAATAGGTGATAACCAGTCTTCTTTAACAGATAATCAACAGTTTTGCGCAGCTTTTATGGATCAAAATTCGACCAAACTACATTGATAAGTTCACCTGTCAATATTGAAAGTTTCCCATCCAAAGTCTCCCTAGATATCGACGAAAGACACCAAAAACCAATGTTATCAATCTCGTGACTTGGTCCACGCATCGCTTTTCTACCTGGAGCGGTACCAAGATCTTCCTAATATATCTCTGCATCGTTTCAATTTACCGTCATTAATATTTTTTTATGTTTTTTCCATATGTTTTTCATGTTCAAAAAACCTAAAGTACAATAAATGAAAACAAGTTCTAATATTTTACCGTGCCTAGACACTTGAAACCTGAAGGTACCTAAAATATATACACAAAAGTTTGCCGATCGTTTTTGTACCTAAAATATATACAAAAAAGTTTACCTAAAATATTTTACTGTGCCTAGACACTTGAAACGAAGTCGTTCATTGTCTATCGTGCATCACGAAGCATTTGCCGATCGTTTTTATGCCCAAAAATCCAAAAAAATTATGAGTTTTCTTGTACCGGGCAAGATCCTAAAAAGCCACGGTCTAAATGAACGGCGGAACATGCCGAACGCCTGAGATATATGGCGGATTTAAATAGGAATCGAACAGTCTCTTTGAAAGATCCCGTTTTTCTTCCTAGACGTATATATCCGGCGGCATGCAGTACGTCAAGGGACGAGATTGATAACTTTGCCAAAAACAATTACGAGTCCTGACTTTTGAAAAGTCAAAAGTCAAAAGATCCTATTCCCATAAAAACACCTCATCATCTTAAAATTTTGAAGTTAATTTCCCCCAAAAGTTCCCTTTTCGGCTTTTCTTTCTCCACATCTCTCTTGAAGGACAACAATTGCTGCAAAAAAATAAATAAATCATTCATGTCCGGACTACAATATTCACGAAAAGATTACTTATATGACTTGATCTAAAAATCAAAATATAGTCAATTGTACGAGAAATATACCCATCAATCAACCTGACTAGAAATATACCCATCAATCAACCTGACTAGAATTATACCCATCAATCAACCCGACTAACTCTACTATTCTCGCAAAACATAGAGAACCTGGTTGTCACCGTATTACCTGCACTCCCGATTTCCCGGCGAAGAGAGATCTTCCTTAGTTCGTAAGGCTTACATATCACATGATGACCGCCACGTGCCCCCATCTCTCGCCCGCCATGTCCTTACCAAACTAAACCGACCATTCCTACGACCTCTCCCATTCCTTCTATATATAGTCCTCTCCTATTCCCCCATCCTAAAAAAACGTTCCGTTAATTCCCCTCTCTCTCTCTCCTCTCTCTAGAAAAATCATTCATCAATCACAATTTTCTCGAACTCATTTCATAACCAGAAATTCCGACCAGCATCCTCAATCTCTTTAACTTCCTCCCAAATCTCATCCAACTCATCTTTTTTTTTGTCCGCTGTAATGACAAAAGGAGGAACACCAGGCGCCGGCGGCGGTTATCGGTCGAATAATATCCAGCGGCCGAAGCTCGGAACGCTGTTGCATTCCGAGCCTAGCAGTTTCATCGAAAGGGATGAGACCGATCAAACCAATCCATCCCCATACCGCAACAGCAACGCATCAGCAGGAAGCCCTCTCTACACCTCTCCTTCTCCTTCGCCTTCTCCTAATTTCTACATGTCTCCATGGAACGCAGCGTCACCCTTTCAAAACTCACCATGGATTCAATCATCCCCTCTGGTTTCCCCCCAAAACGGGCTAGTCGGTTCGCTGGTTCGTGCCGAAGGCCACGTATACTCCCTCGCTGCCTCCGGCGATTTGCTCTACACCGGGTCCGACAGCAAGAACATAAGGGTGTGGAAGAATTTGAAGGAATTTTCCGGGTTTAAATCGAGCAGCGGATTAGTCAAGGCGATCGTAATCTCCGGCGGGAAAATATTCACCGGACATCAAGACGGGAAAATCCGAGTGTGGAAATTCTCACCCAAGAATAGCTGGAAACCGTACAAGCGCGTGGGGGATTTACCCACGACGAAAGAGTTTATTAAGAGCTCGATGAACCCGAGTAATTACGTTAAGGTACGGCATCGTTTTAATGTTCCATGGATCAAACACTTCGACGCCGTTTCGTGCATGAGCTTGGATAGGGACCAAGGGATTTTATATTCTGGTTCTTGGGATAAAACCGTTAAGGTGTGGAGGATATCCGATTCGAAATGCCTGGAATCGATTAACGCCCACGATGACGCCGTTAACTCGGTCGTAGCGGGATTCGAAGGGTTGGTGTTGACGGGGTCGGCGGACGGGACGGTGAAGGTGTGGCGGAGGGAGTTAGTGGGAAAGAACACGAAGCACGTTAGGGTGCAGACCTTGTTGAAGCAAGACAGCGCGGTGAACGCGTTGGCGGTGAACTCGAGTGCGGCGGCGGTGTACTGTGGGTCGTCGGACGGGTTGGTGAATTTCTGGGAACGCGGAAAGCATTTCTTGAGCCACGGCGGAGTGCTGCGCGGCCACAAGCTAGCCGTGCTCTGCCTAGCCGCGGCGGGGAGTTTGGTGTTCAGTGGGTCCGCGGACAAGAGCATTTGCGTGTGGAGGAGGGAGGACGGCGGGGACCACACGTGGCTTTCGGTGTTGAGTGGACATTGTGGGCCCGTCAAGTGCTTGGCCGTTGAGGAAGACAGGGAGCCGTCCAAAGGCGGGGATGATCGACGGTGGGTGGTTTATAGTGGTAGTTTGGACAAGTCGGTGAAGGTCTGGAGGGTGTCCGAGCAGTTTCCGGGCGTTTGAAATCCGCGTGCGGCTGTGTACGGCGTTTTGCGGTGGTTTAATCCATAAACTGCAAGTATTGTATGCGGTCAAGGTTCAATGTCATGGATAAACTGCATAGGCAGCAATGGAATACTAGGTGCCCCCGTAAATATATTTTATTTAGAAAGTGAAATTACTGGTTCAAATTTATTTGTGTAATTATATGAACCGTTGATTTTACTTTCTAAATAATTTTCAAAACAGATTTTCGAGTTCTTAACATTTTCCGGGAAGATTGACTTTTCCTTATTTCTTTTTTCCATTTGAGGGGAAGTGGGGAAATGTTAACGTTGTTTGAAATTGACTGGACGGAGTAGCGGGAGATGTGGTGGGACCGTGATTTGGATTGGTAGTTGAACGACCCGCGTGAAGATGTTAGCCAATAGGATCGTCCCACGTCAGCAAATGATGGTGGGCAATTTTAATGTACGGCAGTGTGCAAAATATGAGTGAGAAAAGAGAGTTCCAAAGGATAGGACAGGTTGTAAGTATGATTGCTTGTTGTGTTAACTTCTTTTAAACGTTTATTTCATTTGTTACACACATGAGTAATAACAAAGATATCCGTTCTATGGTGAATTGAAGAATATTTTGAATGAAAATTATGTGTATGGTTTACATAGTGGATACCAATTTGATGGATTTATATAAAATATTGAAATATTGTGCTTTTTTTTTTGATAATCAAAAATTTTATTTACCTTTCAAATAAAGATCAATAGGAACAAGTATACAAGCATCAAGAACCTAACAAAATCAACAAGTAACATTGCTAAGTAAAATCCTATGCCTAATCCGAGACCCAAGCCAAATACCAATCAAGGAAAACCCTGGGCCAAAGCCCACAGAAATTGGGTCAAGCCCAAACAAACCCTAAGCATCGATCTAGTCCCTCCCCGCCGTCTTCTCTATCTACCATTCGATGTTGTAATCAACCACGACCATCGAAAAGGGAAACGAACCATGAACGACTTGTCCAAACCCCATCTCCACGCAGGTCCGCCAACAACCTCCGCACACCGCCGCCCAACCACCAAGCACTCATTGCCGAATGAGGGCCCCCAATGCTGTTAGGTAACGCCGAAACCACCCAAGAATGGAATCAGATGGGAGCCACGCGTAACACCCGAAACCAAGCCAAAACGAAACCAACATTGCCATTAAGCAAAACCGAAACCTCCCAGAGAGAGAGACGGTGGTTGGCTGAAGACCCGAGGGAGGCGAAACGAAGGGCATCGATTAGAGGTGAAGGAGAAGAGTATAGGAGAAAAGGGGAGGAGGGAAAGGCGACAACCCCCAAGACCGAAGCCCAAACTATTGTAGATCTAATTCTAGAGAGAGAGAGAGAGAGAGAGAGAAGTTATGGACAAATTATTCTGTGTTTTGGCTTGTATGGATGTTAAACTTTTTTTTTATTAGTATAAAGGTTCAAAGTGAATTTTAAGAACAAAATAGCTAGTTGTTTTCACATGTTGATCAAGAAAATTATCGCACTCTAATATGCAGAGGTTTTCAATAAAATCAAGAGGGCTATGAATGTAAATTGAGCTAATTTCTTTTTGTATGACGTAACCCTTTAGTTAATTTCAAAATGGAATAACAAAGCAATAAAGTAGCTAATGTTTTTTTTATCATTGACTATTTAAGAATTATATTCTTTTTATGACAGCAAAAAGTGCAAAAATAAACCAATAATCAAGGAAGAGGGAATGACTTTCCTCTCTCTTATCTCATCCTACAGGTTATATAAATTGGCAAAAAAAAAAGAAGTGAATTTATAGATTATGGAAGCCTTCCATATGTCCGTGGCTAACACAATAGATACATATCAATTCAATTGGAGTACGATCTAACCATGACATTATATTCTTTGATTTACCACATTCTTTAATGTTAAAAGAGTAGCTTCACTCCCCATGAGACTCGGGGGGTCTGTGTTGAGCTTTCTTCGAATCCACTCTTTTATGCCATGACATAAAATCATATCTGAATTTTGTTGAAAACATTCAAAACATACTTTGGAAAAATAGGGAAGTTTTAATGAGTGTTCGTTCATAGTTGAAGGACCTTCAGCTTAACGATGAGGCCCAGCCCCAATAAGCCCCAACCAGTTTCAAGTACGGCCCAACTTAACTTATAACTACAGTCTGCTATCCATTTGGAAAATATACTCTTTTGGAATATTTTTTCCTATCCCACAGTCATTGGACAAGGTTGAAGGAGGAAATGAATGATTGTGATTGACATAGACTGGCATACTTTTAGTTGTCATATTACAACCGCCATCCGTGTTTGTTGGTTTTTTGGGAGTTTGTTACACTTTCTAATTAATTACTATATTTTACTACGGGTCTTAGCCGGTTGCTATGATAAGAAGAGGCATAGCAGACATGAAGGGGAATCAAACTATTCAATGAAAGAGAGTTAAGCTTATGGATTTTAAAAAATATGAAATATGAATTTTCTTTTATAGACCTTAATTAGTTATGAAGTATTATTAAAAGTTTTCAAAATCAAGAAAAGCATAACAAATTGGAAGATATAAATGTTTGCAAAATGAAACAAACTCCAAAAAAGACCAACAAAAACGAATGGATGGAGTAATTTTATTTGATGTCTCAATAAACAAAATATTCTATTTATCTCATTTTTCTTTTATCACTATTTATCTCATTGTTATGCAAGTGTATAATTTTGTTATTGTTAGTGTAGCTTAAACAAAGCAAAAAACAACAAAGTGATTATGATATTGGAGTGTGTGTGTTTTTTATTTGTTTGTTTGTGTGTTCATTGAGTACACTTTAGCAAGACCCAAATTAATAAATAATTTTACTACTTTGCTCTTAGAAAGTGAAATTTGTTAGTTCAAAATAGTTTATTTATCTATTGTTGATTTGTTGGTATTTGCACTACTTTGGTCTTAGAAAGTGAAATTTGTTTGTGTGTTCATTGAGTACACTTTAGCAAGACCCAAATTAATAAATACAGTAATGAATATCAGTTTTTGTTATGATTCCTTTCAGCTGCGGCATTGACTGCCTGTCAGCCAAGTAGTTTCAGAGCTGCTAGACACGCACCGAGATGTGCACTACTCTTGACAACATTTGATTTAGAGAAATTGAAGAATCGATGTCACAATAGTCGTGAATATATACAAAGAGATTTTGAAATTTTCAGCTACTGATTTGTCTTTTTCATATCCAGTATACAACTGAACAGGTTCAGGAACTTACCTGGTGATGAAACACAAAGAATGGACCGTCAGCTGTGTGAATGGTCTTAACAAGTGTCGGAAGGAATGAATTTGTTCATGTGCACAACCATAGGCACTTTGATGTTTTGGTCGATCATCACTTCTGATATCAACTCTGTGTTGCATGCTATGTTACTTGATTTGAATGACTGGGAGTGTACTTATCCATAGTACTTCGATGATTATGAAGATGTTTTGATGTGAAGATTCAGATGATTAGGAAGACCTTTTGAACTTATGGCTTCTGTGCTTTTAAGATGATTAACTGGCAAGTAGTATTTTGTGTAACCATCATCTGTTGAACTTATTAGACATGTAATTGTCTCATAGTTTTTGGCTAGGTAATTCTGGGCTATCTGTGTCAAAAGCCATGTAACTTATATTTTGTAACTCAATGCTATTGCCTCATTTGAAATGTATATTTTGACTGCTAATGTATCTCTCTCTCTCGCGCGCGCACTCAATTGTTCTGTTCCTTACTGTTCGTTAATCTCTATAGTGTTCCAATTTTTGGTTTCAACGCGATTTATTTCTGCATATAGCGTTCTGTTTTGATTCATACATGCGACAATTTCTTGTTTTCATTAACACATTCTTGAATCTGATTGATACATTTACCGGCCACGCACTCGAAAATTGAGTAAGTCTCTCTACCTCAGTTCGAAAATTTCCTGTTTTCATTCATATATTCAACAATTTCTTGTTTGCATTTATTTGTTCTTGAAGCTCGATTGATACATTTACACCATACGTATAAAATCAGCGTTATTGTGGCACTGCTCTGTTTCAAAATTTGTGCTCTGTTTGGTAGCAGTAATTTAGAACTAGGGTAAATTACATTATACCCCTTCAACTATGACTTTTATGTAGTTACGTTAATCCCCTTCTTTTAGTGGTTTGTTACATTTTTTAGGAGTGTCCATGGTCTGGATTGAACCAATTCCTTAAGAATTCAGTAACCGAACCATTTCTAACGGTTCCAAAAAATAAGAACCGGAACCTTACCAATACAAATATAGAACCTAATTGTAACGCCCCGATTTTAATTAACAGATCTAACGATAAAAAAATAATTATAAAAAGGGGATGTCAACACTTTGTGGCTCTTACTATTAGAATTTAGGAAGCATGTTTATTTAAAGCAAAAATATTTTTAAGGGTATGAGTTAATTTTTCAACCTTGTTAACAGCACCCAACACGAAAATGAGGCACGAGTCACCATAGGGTGAGAAGTCTTGGAGAGCAAGGTAATCCGGAATGGGGGATGAATTGGCACATCTATTTACCGTACAATTAATGAATCAAATATTTTAATTGATTTTGTCTAATTTATAGTTAGATTTTAAAAGATAATCCAAGATATTCTAGGATATTGTTAGATTTTAGAAGAGAATTCTAGACCCCAAGCCACCAATATAAATAGATACAACCACACACATACACACACCACGTACATACATCAGAAAAACAAGGAAGGAAAAAAGAAAAGAAAAAAGAGAAGATGATGAAGAAGAAGAAGAAGAAAAGAAGGAAGATCAACCAATTGGAGGTAAGTTCACCTCCTCTCCCTTCACGTTTTTTTACCTGATATCACACACATGCACTTGATGATAATTTCTCAGACTTTCCTAACAAATTTTTAGACTCACCGAATTCAGCCTATTTGACATCCTTAAGCTATGATTTTGGCTTAGGTTCCGTTACAAGTTTTAAACCATGCTTAACTATTAAGCTTTTGACACTGGAATCTTGCAAAACGGATGACCACTCTATTTTTGGTGAACTTTTGAAGTTGACTTGCAGGACATTTTTAAAACGTGAATCTGTAGAAATGAAACCCATTGAATTTAGTGGTAATTTTAAAGGAAAAGGAAAAAGGAAGAAAAAAAAGAGGAAGAAGGGGGATCATCAACAAAGGGTCTAAAGTATCACATTAACTTGAAGTTTGGAAATAGGATCAAATGAACTCGGGATCAATTCAGATCGTAAATTCACAAATTTATCATACACAATTAATTCCTCAAAAGTTGTTAGGATGATTTGGGGCTAACATGAATTAAGCTTTTCGCACAGCTTGGTCCCTGGTTGCCGGGTGCCTACTATTGTGTAGTCGAAGTTGGTTTTGAACATATTAATCTACATAACTATAGTTAAAAAATAAAAATAAAAATAAAAAAGGGTAAAACAAGCGACAAACTGCGCAAATATGCGGGAAAAAAATAGGAAGAAGAAAATAATGATATCAGAGTCAAGGGGTGATCAAGATTTACTCGCGCACATAGAAGTTCTTTTTACTGATTCCTTGAAGTTCTTTTGATTAAAAATTAGAGTCGCTAAATTAATTGAAACTTCTAGGAAAGGATTAATTGGTCCAAGTATTACGATAATGTTATCAATGACTTCAATACCATGAAATAGTGATTTTCCAAAAGCCAGAGGAACATCAGTTTTTGAGGATATTTTCTTCAACTTATAACCTTTATCAAGCCATAATAATTGATTAGATTTTAGTAGCGAATATAGAAACCAGTTAATATATTACTTAACCATGAAATTGACGTTTCGTATTTCTAATTGTTGATGTCCAAATTCTAGGAGCTGGTACATTTCGCTAGATTTTATTGTAGATTTCGGACGCACAAGGTGAGTTATGAATTATCTCTGTTACATGAGTTTTTCGTAAAAATTTATGTTTTTAGCTTACTAAAATGTTTATTTTAACATATGAAATTCTTTTGTTGCAAATATACCATAGAATTATTATATTTGACAGTTTATGAAAATAGTGTTAACGATACATTCAGACGATGTGCCTGAATCTGGGAGACGTTAAAGATAGCAGTGGGAACAGTGATACAAGAGAGGAATGGAAATGGGCACGGCCAGGTGTCCAACTGAATTGATCAATTCACTTTATGCGCATCGGGGGTCGCTCCCTCATAGCTAGCACATAAATCGTTGGATGGTATATTATATATATTTATGGCATGTTATGTTATGTTATATACAAGTTTGTTTACGAATTTTGGTTACCGTTGAAGCCATGAAAAACAGATCATGCCATGATTTTGGTTACAGTTGAAGCCAAGAAAAACTGATTCTATGACTTATGCTTCATTGACGAAAAGTTTGGTTTAAAATTCCATGGTAGATCATCTAACTTAGATAATTCACAATCTCACACAAGCAGTGGCTTATATTGCTGAAATCTTTCATTTTTAGGTAATCAAAATTAGAAGGACGGACCGAGTATCTATATTATTGAGTCTGTGGTCGTGTAATCAATAAAGAAAAAAATGTAACCTACGTTGTCAGTACTATATTGAATAAATGACTTTATTAATTCAATCTTGCTTTCGCCGTTGTTAAGTTAGTTCCACTTTTAAAAAAAAAAGTAGCAATAGAGGCCTTCGGTGAGACAGACTCATTGGCCGGTCACGGTGTTCAAATCCGCCGGATTTGAGTCGTGACACTAACCGTAACCAAACCGCTATCATGGTCCGATTTCAATTTGGCCCTATTAGCATCCAAACATTTCTACAAAATATGAAATTAGAAAACAAAATCATAAAATTGTTCATAAAAATAGCTTACAACTTCGTTAACACTTCAAGTCTTATGATATAGTTCATAGACCACCACCAGGGCCGGCCCAGGCCCAAGGCCCACAAGGCCTGGGCCTAGGTCACCACAAAAAAGCTAATTTTTGGGGCACCCCACCATTTTATACCTATGAGCTTGACTAGAACACTTTTTTTTGGTCAAAATAAAAGAAAAAAATCCATTAGGAGTGACAAAAAAGCCCAACATTGTGGCCCAATGTTTAAAAAAGACCCAAAAATTATTGTGGCCCAAAATTTTAAAAAATGTCCAAAACTAAAATTGATTTTAAAAAAATCACAATATAAAAAAGGCCCAAGTATAATTGATACTTTTGCTTCTAAAATTGCAACACTCGTAATATTCAAGTGATACTCATGCGTTATATGTATCTAGAGACTTCGTGTTTTAATTTTTCCGTTATTATGTGATGCTTGTAGAACTTTATATTGTTTTGGTTTTCTCGTATAGTGATTGTTACTCGAAAAATTATTTAAGCGTTGTACTACTTGAAGGGCACAATTTTTGAGCTAGGCCTAGGGCACCTCAAACCTTTGGGCCGGCCCTGACCACCACGAAAATATATTTAAGTAGCATTAAATAGTAGTACAACGATTAAGGTCCTGAGGTGAGAGAGAATGTCAAACACCTTAGCGGGAAGCTGAACATGAAAGTGACCTCAATCTTCATATGAAGTGAAAACGATGGACTATTGTTCAAAGTTATTTATGACTGTTTGACACATATGAAGTGGATGTATATATATTACTACTAGTAAATCGATGGTTCAGTTTGAACCATGGTTTTTAAGAAAGAACTAATGAACATACCAAATTTACCAATTTTTAATTTTTTAGGATCAAAACCTAACCATTAAATTGTAGAACAATCTAAAAAGTCCAGTTTGATTCGGTTTACCATTTTTTGGATTATTTTGAACCCTAGCATTTATTTTTTTTATGACTGAAGTTAACATTTTCATTGAAACGATAAAAAAAAAAATGAAGATAAAAAAAATTGCACTTGAATCCAAAAATTTCACATTATTCCATTAGAGACATTTAAAAAGAGACAGAGAGTAGAAATAAATACTTATTAAATGTTTTGTAATCCGCTAGAAGAGGACCAAGAACATTTAATCAAAAGGGAGAGATATACTATAAACCTCAAACTTAAACTACAGACTTCAATGAATTAGTCCCAATGCCACATAAAATAAGATAGTTACCTTTTACTAGTAGTGTTAGAAGCCGAGAACCCTTTGTTGGCTGAGTCTACCTCCATAACTAGAAGTAATAGAAGTGTTTCCATCAACCACACAACTGCCACAACTCTAAGACCAACACAGGTCCGAATCAAATCCTCATTTGCTTTCCCATGCCCTGCAAGAGAGATTTACACAACAAAGATATTAGGACTGTTTAAAGAGAGCTTCCAATCATTGACAAACCAATTTGCCTGGGGCCCCTGAGGTAGCTTTGGCAGAGATAAAATTCTACTCCTATATCTAACACTTGGCTAAAGTAGCATAGTACAAAGGGTAAGATAGCAAGTTCGAAAGTGTTTTGTCAGAATCGATTATCAAGTCAATCCCATCCTTTAGCAGCTTAATAGCCTCTTGTTAACACAGATATTCCTAGTGAGCACATCTCCTCACATGATTTTGGGAAATTAAACATACTAATGGCAAATACATGGCAAGATTAACACACAAAGTAAAACCAAACACACAATTAACTAAGCTAATTAATCTGGTACACCATACAATCGATTAAACCCAACGCCTAATCAAATTATAAGCATAATTAAGGCTCAGGTTATTGCACCTCCATTTATGTAATCTTGGTCCTCCAAACTAAACTTATCGTAGATATAAAGAGTACGGGTATTTGTGTCGTCTATCCTCCCCACTTAAAGAAGTGTAGTGCACGACAATTTTCCTAGGGACTAATCATTAAGAACTCTTCCTTCTCGGTCAATGATCCTAACAGGTCTCTCCCCATAACTCAAGTATTTTTTTAGTCTTAGAGAGAAGTCTCAAGATAGTCGTATAATAGATCTTGGGAGTAATGTATTAAAACAGATATGTTTATAGCATAATGCACATAAGAAAATTTTGATGGCAAAGCTAATCGACAACTAACATGTTCAACCCCTTTTTTCATCTCAAAAGGTACCATTTAAATACTAGCTCAAAAATTATAATAACATGAAAACTCGACACCAAAATAAACAAGTCTACCTTTCCTTAGAAATATGAGATAGGAGCCCAAAGCACACCCTCCCAACTAATAATCACTCATCTCAAATGCCATCGGTTTGTAGATTGGAAGGTTACTAGACCACGATTTGGTACCCGTGGTCTTTTACAACCTATTTCTGAAATTCAAAAGAAACATAGAATTGCAATCCGAAACAATAGAACTAAAGCTCTATGAAGTCAATCAACTTCCCGCAATATAATGTAAGATGCAGTGCAAGTCATGTGGCTAATTATTTCAAGCTATGATCTTCTTTGTTGGAAATGAATAAGTTTAACAACTTCATCATATAAAGCTTTATGATGAGAGATGCAATCTGGGCTTACAAAAAAATTGAAATGTGGTTCCTTAGTACGTTATAAGCTTTCTTTAAAAATGGTTAACAGAAGTACAAAACTATCTTACTTGATTGCTCCATGCATGCAAATCAAATAGACAACATGACTAAAGTTTTGTGTTTTTTCCCCTTTTAGAAGTTCACTTCCTAACAAGGGATAGAAATTACTGGAAAGTAAATGCATCCGAAACTTGTTGTGAGCACTCACTCTAAAGTCTAATGCATGAGTGTATATTAATTCAGTCACAACACAATATGCATAAGCCGTATATTGTAAGCCTAGATTGCATGAGTGTCTAGGAACCACCTGGCTAAAGTAGCATACAAAGGGTATAAGATAGTGTGGACGGCCCACCGAGATTGTGTCGCGTCGCGCACGAAAAAGATTGTGATTTGTTAGAGTCGCCACCCAGATTTGAGGTCCGAATCCGAGAAACCGATAAAAATATGACTCGTTTGCCAATTGAAAAGATTTTACTGATCACTACAAAATCAGAAATTTCTCGGATTCGGGGGTTTGGTTACGAGAGGGGAAGGGCTTTACGGCACCCCTCTCGCCCGGTCCGTGAACCGGTCTCTACTTAATATTTCATGGGATTTTGAAAATGTTTTGAAGTTCAACTTAATCACAAAAATGAGGAATTGGGGATGGGAATCACATTAACCATAAGAAAATACAAACATGCCAATTTAATGTGGATACTTGTGCGCGTGATTTACATGGGGATGATAACAATAAAGAATTATTACAACAAATATATACAATAGATGAACAACAACAAAAATTGGGCAAATAATTCAAAGAATCACTGGTTTGAAGCTTAATAAACTGGTTTACAATCTGAATTCCAACATAGGGGTTGAGCGCTCAACAGTGATGCCATGAGCGCTTAACCTCTCAGAATTGACTTGAGCGCTCAAAGGTCATGACTTGAGCGCTCAATGCCATTTCTAGCTTCTATGATTTTTCGCTTTTCCACCACTTCTTTAGTCATTATTTGTAAGATCAAACATCAGCAGAGTGTTTCTCATGGAAAATCGGGACGAGAATGAACAGTTGATCTCATAAATAATGATAAAGAGAGGAAAATTACGATATTTTTAACAAAGAAAATACTCGAAAAGAAGGAATCTAGATCAGTAATCACAACAATAAAACCACACACACACTCAAACCATGATCCATCATCAAAATATCCAAGAACCAACAATCTGCTCAAGAACGAAAGAGCTTGAGCTTGAGCGCTCAAATGGGTGACTTTGAGCGCTCAAGCCATTAAGTGATCTTCTAGTTTTCATCAATAAAAAGGGTTCTGGATAATTCTCAGGATCATAAATGCATAATATGAGGGTGAAAGAGGTACCAAAGACACTGTTTTATACCCGTACACAAGATTTTTAGAGACTTTTGAATTTGATTGTCATAAAATATCTAATTTTAACTCATGCAAATGATTTTGAAATAAATATATGAACTTTTATCGAGAACCAAAAAGACCACGACTAACTATTAAAAGACAATCAAAACCAACAAAGAAGCTCGAAACTTGATAGAACGAGAAAATCATGCAGAGATTGAGCTTGAGCCAAAGGCTATAGGCTTGGCCAACCAACCCCACCCCAATTCACCTGCAGATTTTGATAATGTCTTTGAACAACTTTTCGACCTTCGTGAGTTCAATTAAAGTATAAAGAACTTAATTGAACTCACTAGTCACCCTCGATGAACCAAAAAAAGGAAAAAATCACTTGTTAAACTACCTTTTACACTTGATTGAAGGCTTGAACTTGATTGCGGGTTGAAGGATGAGCAATTGTGGGTATTTCTGACCAATTTTATGGATGGATCACCAGGATTATGAAGCTAATTGATGTATATCGGTTGAATTTTGGGTTTAGCGGATGGTTTTGGTAAGTGGTTTTGATGAGAAAAGTGGTTTTGTAGAGAGAGAGGGGGAGGACGATTCTTTGGGAGTAGTGCACCTGGGGTATGAAAATGGTGAACCTCAAACTAAGGGGTAGTGGGCTGTTTATATAGAGTGAGTGGAGGGAAAGAGAGAAGAGAGAGAGAGTGTGGGTTTGTATTCTAGGTGTAGTTTTAGGTGTAGAAAATAGCAATGTAGGGTGTATTATACGTGAACAATACGTATGGAAGTGGTTAGACGCTCCCCCCTGCATGAGATCTCATGATTAGATACTCTGCAGCATTCCCCGACGGTTGAGTTGGCGGCCAAAGCCGTGGGCTTGAAGCTCAAGGTGCCTTCGTGGATTGGCCAAGGTCTCAAGCTTGAAGCTTTCCAATGCTCTTGGTGGCAAGTTGCTGGTTTGGCTTGGTTTAACAGGGCTTGGTTTTTATTGGGTTATTTGGAGGTGTTTGGTTGATTTTGAACACATTCAAGCTATCTTCACAAGTTTCGGGCAGTTATGATTGGTTCGTTCTCATCATTGGGAATGCTCGAGCGTATCCTGGGTTCAAAATCGGGGTGTCTACAGATAGCAAGTTTGAACCTGCTTTATCAGAATCTATATCAAGTCAATCCCATCCTTTAACTGATGAACAGCCTCTTGTTAACACAGATATTCCTAGTGAGCACATCACTTCACATGATTTTGGAAAATTAAAAATAATAAAAGGCAAATACATAGCAAAATTAGCACACAAAGTACAATAATAACAAAACCCATTAAGTCCCTAATAATTGGGGGTATGGGCGGGGGATGGATAGGAGACAGACCTAACCTTTGACAATAAATGCACAAAGTGGTTGCTCTCAGAATACCACTGAAACAGATGGATCAAGACTATACCAAACTCTTGCACACGTTCCAATGCCTGTTACTGCAATGGACCCATTCATACACCTTAGTGAAACACTTTGAAAGTCCTGGTACTAGTTATAAACATTTTGTAATTGCATGGGACATTCATGTGCAGATTCAAATGTATTATGTTCTCACAGAGCACGATTTAGTATCCATCAAGTTGAACTAATCTCTTTCTTTGGATGCCAGGAAATGTCAAGGACAGGAGCCTTTACCGCTGGAATACGGTTGTTCAGGGGGTGGAAAGGAAAAACCCCCGAGCAACTGATGGTGGAAAAATTGATAGAAGAAGGCAGGATCCAAATTCTTGGATTAAAGATTGATGACAATATTCTGGAGGTTACACTAGCTAAGCCTGTTCGACTCCGGTTTCTGAACTAAAGCAACACCGAAAGCTTCAAGACGTGAACTTGAAGTTGTACTCCCCAGAAATTGGACACATTAAAGAGTCTGGAAATCCAATGGAGAAAGTCTCCAAAGGTGTTGCAATCTACACAATAGCTAAAATAATAGGGAAGACTCTTAAATTTACAATGGACTTCATCAAGGATCCAATAATGGCCCTCAGGAAGATATACCTGAAGGAAGTGAGCCTCCATGAACTAAATCAGAATTCAAGGTATTTCAGAGGGACTTGATGCAAATAAAGAAGGGTATGAAAGGGGAAGAGGGAGGAGAAGAAAAAGAGCTGAAGAATAGCGTTGTACCCTCTTTCTCCACCGCTTTTACCTCGTCCTTCAGCCCCTTGTTCCTCACCCCTTTTCCTTCTCCTCTCTCTTGTGCCCCTTTTATGTACAGTTTTATCTCTGTCAAATCCCTCTAGAATAGCTTCAACTTCTCATTTATATCGAAGAGGCTTACTGCCTCTTTCAGCCCACTATTCTTCAGCTCTTTTCCTTCTCCTCCCTCTTCCCCTTTCATACCCTTCTTTATTTCCATCAAGTCCCTCTGAAATACCTTGAAGTTCCGATTTAGTTCATGGAGGCTCACTTCCTCCAGGTATATCTTCCTGAGGGCCATTACTAGATCCTTAATGAAGTCCATTGTAAATTTGAGAGTCTTCCCTATTATTTCAGCTATTGTGTAGATTACAACACCTTTGGAGACTTTCTCCATTGGATTTCCAGACTCTTTAATGTGTCCAATTTCTGGGGAGTACAACTTCAAGTTCACGTCTTGAAGCTTTCGGTGTTGCTTTAGTTCAGAAACCGGAGTCGAACAGGCTTAGCTAGTGTAACCTCCAGAATATTGTCATCAATCTTTGATCCAAGAATTTGGATCCTGCCTTCTTCTATCAATTTTTCCACCATCAGTTGCTCGGGGGTTTTTCCTTTCCACCCCCTGAACAACCGTATTCCAGCGGTAAAGGCTCCTGTCCTTGACATTTCCTGGCATCCAAAGAAAGAGATTAGTTCAACTTGATGGATACTAAATCGTGCTCTGTGAGAACAGAATACATTTAAACCTGTACATGAAAATGTTACAAAAATGTTTGTAACTGGTACCAGGACTTTCAAATTGTTTCACTAAGGTGTTTCCCTTTTGCGCCCCTCTTATGTACAGTTTTATCTCTGTCAAATCCCTCTAGTCTTCCCATTTCATACCTTTCTTTATTTCCATCAAGTCCTTCTAAAATACCTTGAAGTTTTGATTTCGTTCATGGAGGCTCACTTCCTCTAGCCTCCAGGTAGATCTTTCTGAGGGCCATTACTGGATCCTTGATGAAGTCCATTGTAAGTTTGACCTGAGAAAATTTACAAGAATGAAAGCATGGAACTAAATGTAGCAATCCAAAATGATTGGATCGCAATCCGCATATGAATGAACGAATGAACTCGATTCAGAGCGTTAACCACTTGTTCTGCATCCCCTTCAACAATAATTTGAGATAACTTCCAAGCCCGTGTCAGGTCACTTTCAAAGCTACATATTTTAACATATCTACCCTCTATCTGCCACTCCCTGGGTCCCTTTTCAAATCTATTAATTCGAAAATTCAATTTTACCTTCACTTTCCAAATGATCATTTACTTTTACTCATTAACTCTATACCCACTAACGTTTAAAATGTGTGTTGATTTGGTCTCCCGGCCCTAACGCCGTCCCTCTTGTCCGTCATAAAGGAGGGCATCAGTGGCATTTCAACCCCCTAACACTAAAACAAAATGAACTAAAAACATAAAAACAAAAACAAAAACCCAAACTTCGGATACACAAAACCCCTTTACACGACATTCTTAACAGCCATAGGAGTATCATCAACCAAACCCTTTTATACACAATCCATGCCCTCCTCCCCCAAACACATTCTCATCCGCGAATCCATCCATTGCATTCTCAATTTCCCTCAACATAGACCACCTCCCCCACCCCAAATGCGACACCTCTGGCATCGACCCACTGCCTCCCCTGAATGATGCCGTAACCGTCCCATTTGGTGGCACTTGATCCGAGAACACAATCTTGAGCTTGGCCTTGCTGATGTCAATCTAGATCTCCTGATGATCTCCTAGATTTCTTTGGAGACGACAAGAGTGAGGAAGGGGGAGGGACTTTGGTAGGGATATTTTGAGGATTTGGTTTTGTAGTGGGAGATGAAGTAGAGAGAGAGGAGGAAGAGGATGAGTCGTTGATAGCTTACCGAGATCTAGTTTAAAGTGAAAACTGGATCTCAATGTTTGTTCCCATTTGGTTTTAATCAAAGGTTGGAAATGTTCGAACAGTTTCCTTTCTAGAAATCAAAAACTGTAGATGCATTTCCAAGAGTAGCTTAAATTCAACCATGTATGCTATCCTTCAAGTTCAAATCAGGAACTTATTTTGGGGTCCGACTCCCCAGATTCATTTGATTAAAAATCCTCTCCTTATGGATTTGGTGGGTTTGGAGAGTTGTTTCTTGAATTTTTTTATTTTTTTATTTTGGCAGTTATAATGACCTTGTTCGGTTAGTAGGTTTAGTTTAGTTTAGTTTAGTTTTGATGATGTAAGCAGGTGTAATAAGTGGAGAGAGATAGAGAGAGAAATGAGGGAAATGATGATGTAAGCAAAACCAAAACAGGGCCAAAACCGGCCCAAAACTCCCAACCGAACACTGCCAATTTATTTTTGTTGTAGTTTTGGGGTGAAATAACATTGATTCCCTGCGTTTGAGGGACAAGAGGGCAGGCGTTAGGGGTGAGGACCAAATTGATACACATTTTAAATGTTCAGGATGGAATTGGACAAATATTTAAATTGGGGACGAAATTGGCCACTCGCTAATACTTTAGGGGCCAAAAAGGCAAATAAGCCCATATTTCACTAAGAGCATCTCTCTTTCAATGACGGGGCTAACAGAACCATTCACAATGACAGACACTAATCGGGCGGTTGTGGGTTCAACTCCTATAGTGAGAATGTTGAAGCTATAGTCGATGGATTAGCTTGATAGGGTAATGTAGCTTCTTCTAGCATGGGAGGAAAAAACGCTAACAGTATAGCCCATATCAGCGGTCAAAAAATCCTCCCTCAAACCAATCTTATGAACCCACCTCACCATTAGCACAAACTAATTCATCACACATCCATTTATTTATTAATTAAAACCCATCCTATAATTTCTCTCTTAATAACAAAATCTCAATCTGCATTAGGCTTTTAACAATTGTGTCTAAATGTAAAACAGAGAGAGTTCCTAAGTTTTGTTCCCACTGCATGCTTCTCGGCCACGACAATGAAAGTTGCAGACATCTTCTTCAACCTATAGATCTATTAGGAAAATCAAGCTTCAAGGCAGGAATATATGAGTTAATTCTTCACCATCCAAGACCAAAAAAGGAGAAAGGTTCCAGATAGCCTTGACAGCAGAATCTCATAATTTAAGTGCGGAAAAAACAATTATACAAGTACCAATGAATACCAAAAGATGATGAAGTTAATAGGCATTTTATGATACTAAAAAAATAATGCTTTAAGAAACAACAATTCAAAAGCTAACCAAGACTTTGGCAACAAAAATAACTGAAGAAAGACACTTCCTCCATTTTCCAGCATTTAGAAATTAGAAAATACCATAACCCACCATTCATTGCTTGGGGATTGCAAGGTAAAAGTAGACAGCTTAATCCAAAGAATGAAGATATACTAACATATCTATAGTAGACTGACTTAGCCTGTACCCATCGAACTAGATGAACGCAAATTGCGCTAAAACTCTCCTGCAAAAGTGACGCCAGAGAATTGCATAACATGAATCTAGAGAAACCAAACAGAGAAAATCTTGTGACTCGGAGAGAACAATAATAATTAGCCTTAAAACTGCCTCAATCTTTGTACATTGAAGTATACATCAAATCTTGCATGAACTGAACACATAGGAGTACATTTCAAGAAAATAAGGCCAACTTTCTTGCAATCCCAAAATGCTTTACTATACATATGAAGATCATACCAAGGGCTGGTTTGACTAAAATTTCCATCCTCTGAAAAAGTACAGAACCCAAGTGTTGACCTCTTATATTATAAATACATGTAGTTCAGTCATAACGATCAGAAGGGAAAGTACATTTTAGCTTCACTCTTGGCATATTTTACACAAGACAGACCTTCTGATTTTTTGTAAAAACAACTAACTGGTTAACAGGTGAGTAGAGCATAGGTGTTACAGTGAGCATCCTTTGATGCAATGGAGGAAGTTCAAGATGCCATTGTTGAAAGGACTAGAATTGCAACAAATAAGAACGTTGACACATGTACTTCGGTGTATGCAAATAAAATAACATGCCATAGAGCTTTATGCTTGCCTTCTCAGCTAAGAATATTCAGCTCAGCAGCCTCATACCAGGGCAAAGTAGAGGGGCCAGAGTGTGTCAGTTTATTACATCGATATATTTGCAATTTGTTAGTAGCTGGGCCATAGTTATGCTGGACCTTAAGAGTAGTGTGTGCAAGGTAGGTGTTGGACTTAATCAAACGCAGCACGCATGCACGAATTTAGTAGTTAGTACGAATGTGAATAGCAACAATCCTCAATGAACCACTTAATATGTCGGGTGAAAGAAAATACCCCTTTATTCCTCCCCGCAGGACCTCCATCACTAAGCTTTCATTCTAAATAATCACCAAACAAAATTCAGCTCATCCACTATATAAAATTCCATGCTCGACCTCCATTATTGCCAAAAACTTCCTTATTCCATACCCGCAACTTGTCCCCAATCATTTTATTTTTCTTCATAATCTTAAATCCCTCCTGCCTTGAAGCCTACAACTATTCCACCAATCCAAATCCTCAAACTATCCTCACAATGAAAGAGACATATATATTTTTCCACATAGCATTCAAGCCTTGCAAGTGAAATTTTTCATTAAATCAATTTCTTTTATCGTTGGTAACTAAAAAATGTCACCTAATAAAGGAAAACTACAATTTGTACCTTGGGTGTAAGACAGGATATGAACTAAAGTGGCACTAACATACCATACTTGGTCTACTTGACCAGCACATTCGTACAATAATATTGTGTATGCCCGACTTTGTAGCCATTAATGGATTTCACAATGGGTAGAGTGGGTAAAACCTCAAATTTGCATATTATGCAAAAGTGGTGGTGATCCAACTCAAGCCACAACCTACATGGTAGTACTGTAGTAGGGTAGAGTTTTAACAACTAAACTGGTGGGCCCTGCTATTTGTAGGAAACTCTAAAATCCAAACAATCAAGACAAGTTCCAAGAGATAGGGCTCATCAACGGCAAAAATTCAATAGAAAAGTACTTTACTGACCTTTGTCAAACTCAGGACAGTATTCAGGCCTCTCTGTCAGATATGAACTACAACTGGATGACAATTCCATCATAACACACTGCATTGTATACACAAGAACAATAGCCGTTACAAACTCGGGACTCACTGCTTGTCATGCTTAATAATGTGGAGAAAACAAGAATTTGTTTTGGCTGCTATTTTCACTATTTAATTTGCATGATACATTTCAGAAACTGTTTCATAAAGTAAAATACTTTTTCTTTTTTTTTTGCATCTTAATCAGTATTTAGTGACAAAGGTTTTTCAAGAAGCAAGAAAACATCTTTCACAATAGTATATCAAAAATAATTCTTCTCAACATACTTCAAATGAACAAACAAGGAAAACCATCTAACTGAAAAAGATTTTCAAAGGTGATCTGCAAAGCTACTTATGCAGACAACCACCAAACTTAATTTGAAGCATCAAGCACGTATGAGAAGTATCAGATTCGTATGTGAATCAGGATATGATACAGATATGACTCCCTCCAAAGCATTCGTGCTTCATAGGTTAAGACATTACTTTCCAAAAAGAAATTTGAAATATTTCATAATATAACATTTAATTAGGCATTCTAAATGCTTCCAGAAAAAAAATGTACCTCTTTGTAGAGTCTCACAAGGCTCCCATGGTGCCTTAAAACGCTCACCCAAAAGCTTCAGACCCGTTCCAAGTACAATTGGAAATGTCAGATCTTGATCATTTACGGAGGGATATAGCCACCATCACCCAAGGAGGAAAACAATAAAAAGATGAGAAAAGCATAGTGTCAAGAACTAAATCCAATCACAAGAGAACAATTTATTCATTTCCCATCTCAAGGACGGAATAATAATTGTATGTAAGTTCTATACAGCATACCAGAAGAATGTGTGGAAATATTATTTGACAAACAAGCTCTATAAAATTGGAAACAGAATTGCGTCAAGGGGTAATAAAAAAGCTCGCGAAGAGGAACCCAGAAGACATGATGAAAAAGGAAGAAGAAGAAGAAGAAAACTAGCAGCAAAAAACACTTCAACACGAAGGGAAAAACAACTAACCTTGGCGACGACGGCAGCCGGGCATGGTATCAAATTCCTGCGAATTGAGTAATTCAAATATTGACAATCAAACCCCGCGTAGACCTGAAGAGGGAAACAAATAAATAGAGCAATAAACCGACGTAACCGTGCGTGTGTGGGGATGTCCCCGTAACTTTCTACTTTGAGACGGGATTGATTAGGAGTAAAGGTCGTCATAGCCGAGTCCAGCCCATAGGCTTCGGCCCATCGGACTATATGTCAAAAGTTGGAAGGGAAGTCAAGTTCAGCCCACAGGCTCGGGCGGGCTAGGATTTTTAGAATGGGTACTTTTTTTCCCCCCTTCCTAATTGCTTCTAACTTCTAAGAGATTATCTTCTTTTCGGATGTGGCACAAGCCATGGGGTTTGCGCGATCTTTGCAATAATCTAAACCGTTCATCTTGAAGGGCTCGTAAAATAACGTATCCACAAAAAAATTAGTTTGATCGGACCTCAATAAGTGTGTTAAACGTTGAATTTTGGTTTAAAAACGGACAGTCATGGGCATTTTAACTTAAAAACTATTGATAGAATCTAGACCGTCTGTTTTTAAACTAAAATTTAACTTTTGACATGCCTATCGATGTTAGATCAAGCTAATTTTTTAAAGTGGATGCATTAATTTGCGGGCTCTACAAAATGAACGGTTCACATTGTTGAAATTTATGGTCAGTGGGGTCTACAAAAATCGGTGGCACAATCCCTCAGGTTTGCGCCTCATCGCAAAGAAGATAATCTTTACTTCCAATGGAAGTGCAGTCAATAGAGCTGTAAATGAACCGAGTTGTTTATGAAGTTCGAGGCTCAACTCGGTAAAATACTCATCCAAGTTAGATCGAGTACTAAATGAGCTAAATCTAAACCTCAATTTTAATAAATGAGGCGAACATGAATCTGATAGTATTTACCTTGATTTGGCTCGCGAACCTGGAGTACATTATGAAAATTTTATAACTTATCTATGTACAATCTTTTAAAGGTACTATAAACTTAAATTTTAATATGCTTTCATAATTTTATATATGCATGTGCTTTTTTATGTCCAAAATGAAAATTTTTTCTTTGAAAATTATAAACTAAAAGATGTAATAATTTTTCTCTTTCGTAATACTCCCTCTGTCCCTTAAAGTTTGACATTTTTGGGACAGTGTGTCATTTTCAAATGCCTATATCTTTCAATGTAAATGTCAAAAAATATGCGATATGGATCTCGTTTGATAGATTTTAATTAATTCTATTAAACAAAGTTTTCAAAATTGCATAAAACGTTATAAATCGAAAGATCTAAACAATCTAAAATGACACGCAATCTCAAAAAGGTCAAAAGTTTAGGGACGGAGGGAGTGGGACATTTCAACAAAATTGTGTGCATTCTCGCTAAAGACTGGGTTTTGAAGTTAACAAAAGCATCAACTTCCAGTGATGACTGATGAGAAGGGTTAAAAACTGTAGTAGTTGAGAGCACGGTCAAGAGAGTGAAAACCAGAACAATTACTTGGTAAAGTGTTAGTAAATTAACCTTTTGACATGGAAATAAATAAATAACCATTTAATTTTATGTTTCGAAGAGTAAAAAAAATACCATAAGGATTGTTGGTGGGTGTGGAATTTGCTTCTCTGATGGACCTCTTTGATCGTTATGGAACGGGTAAAAAAAAAGGGGTAACAATGGGGGACGGATTTGCCTAGAACCTTATAAGCTCGCCTAAGAAGACAAACTGCACAAGTAACAATCGCGTTAGCGCCTAGCCCGAACGGTGGTGGTCCGAGAAGACACTCCAACAGTCTAGTAAGTCATCGACGGCAAGAAATATGGTTGGAAGTGAAATCTTTTTTAGAGAGAGAGAGAGAGAGAATGGAAGAAGAATCGTTCATCTGATGAGCAAGCTTCCCTTTTATAGACAAGTGGAAGCTTCCTCACCAAGCTTACCGTGACTTCCATGCGCCATCCTTCCCTAACCAAACACATAGGAAAGTAATGAGTGTTTCGCCGCTTTGGCTAACATCAGCCCACCTGCGTGCCTGAACAAACAACAATTCTGGGGTATCCCCCGGTCCATCATGTGGTCCGTCAGACGCCTCAAGCGCCTCGTCCAAACGTTGTCTAGCACCACTTCAATCTCATCGGTCACCTGTCACATCATCAACTTCCCTCGGCCACAAACCTGATTCTTATGGCCTTCGGCCTAGAATTGCTTTTGTCTTAAACCCATGCCTCGTCGATTGCCCTCGATAATACCCTTGGCACTTGTGACCCTCGGCTAGTCGTTGCTCCGTAAACCACTATTGCTCGGCGGATGACTCACCTTCGGCCCCGTTGGCCACAGACTTAGCTGATGTCGATTCCAAGTCTCTCGATTAGGAGTCCCATGACCCATCAGCAGTTCAAACAGACCCTTTGGCCCCAACCCCAAAAGTTGTCTTGCATTGCGTCATCTGACGGACTATATCTGCCGAAGGATCGATGAATGGGAAGTAAGTTTGCTGCTTGATCCCCGGCAACTTATAGCCAGAAATGCTTGCGACCTTTGGATTGTGTCGTAGAAAGTGTTGCCCCAAGCGTAGGGCTAGGTCGAAGGTAGCATAATAACCGGTAAGACCGGGTCGAATCCACAGGGACCGAACGCATCCGGCGTGAGAGTTTAACTTGCGATGAGAGTTTTGGCGTTAAGACGGCCAACTTACGAGGTGGTTTTGTTTGGTGGTTCTTTTCCTACTACTCGAATGACTCGGAAGATTAAAAATGACAAATTAAACTAAGGCAAAGTCTAAGGGATTTTAACAACCATAACTTAGGCTAATTCGTTCCTCTCTTGTTGAGATTAAGATTCTTATAACCATTTGGCAAACATCTAGGTTGACATCGCTCCAAGCATCACACGTGAAAAGGAGAATCAACCCTTAACTACGAGAGATCAAAAAGATTAACAAACCTAGACTTTGGTACATAAAATCGATCCTAACTCTTTGAACTAGAAATGGTGTTCGATAAAGTGTAGGATTCTTGTGCCGTTTATACAAACATTTGAGTCGCCTCTATCCCTTTAAGCATCGCGACGCACCAAGTGGTCATGCCCCAGCGACGTCGGCGATCAAAGGGGGTTTACGACCAATTTTGATACATAAAGATGAACCCATGACTTTATTAAACAAGAAGTGTTTGCAATTTGGCGAGAAGAACGAATTAAACCTAAGTCATGGAGTGCTAATCACCCCATGACCGAGCCCATTTAACTACTCACTAATTATGCTTAAGCTAATCCTAATTAGAAATTTGAAGGAAATAAAATTCATGATTAAATTTGATATTGATATTGAACCTAAGCTTCCCTACACTTTTAAGCCTTGAGAAATTAACAAACAACAAATTTAAACTAGTGTTTCTTAAGGAAGAAGATGGAAAAACAATAACAAGATTTAAACGGTAGAAATGCAAATAAACTAGATTTATATAGAGAGAATGATTGTAGCTACAACAATAAACCTTGACAAATTAACTAGAAATGAAAACTTACTTGAGAAATCTAGAGAGATAAAGCTTGAGAAACCATGGAAATGAAAAACTTCAAATACCTAAAGCTAACTAATGGAGAAGATAAGAGAGAGGGAGAGAGAGAGATGATTATATACACAACACTTTCTCTCTCACAAAAATATCATAAAAACAACAAAAGTAGTAAGTTTCCATAAGTGGAAAGTGCAAAAAGTCCACAAAAATTGGTTCGGAGCACTTTTGGACCGGTCTAGAATTATTCCGGACCGGTCCAGATTAGTCTGGAAGAAGCTGTGAAAATCTGGATCGGTCTGGAATAATTTGGATCGGTCCAGAATAATTTGGATCGGTCCAAATTGGTCTGAAACCTTCTGGGAAAATCTGGATCGGTCCAGAATAATTCTGGATCGGTCCAGATTGGTCTTGACTTAGTTTTTGTCCCCTTGATCACTTTCATTGGTTTGCTTGCCTCCGGACTTCCTCCAAAGCTCCTAAATGAGTCGTGCGACCCTCGGGGGCGGTGCTCCTCGGTTTTGTGGGTGCTTGTTCAATCCTGGACTTCACCGGGAGTTTTGCTTAAGCGAGACGCGTGGCCTCAAAGTTCCCGGCCACTTGGGATGTTTCGGCTTGCCGGGCCTCAACCAAATCATCGTTTCTTGGCTCTCGAGGCCCAGTGTTGGCGTGCCATGGGGCACGTGGCCCTTGTGATTTCGACACGTTTTCCAAAGCGCACAAAACGCGCTAAGTTACCATGTTGGACCTGTAACTCAACAAAAACACTTCTACACGCATATCAACCAATTTAAGCGCGAATTCGCGTGTGTGTGTGAACAAAAGGAGCAAGATAAGCCCCGATATATACAATATTAGGGGCTTATCATTTGCCATGGCGTGGCTCCAAGCGTTCGGTCCCCAGTATATGTGTCCCTCGGCGAAGATTACGAACATGCAATGGGGGATCATCCCTCTATTGAACCTTAGTTGGTCCTTCTGACCTTGGTTGCTATAGTGGACGTATGTTTGTTCGATTGATTTTTTTAAGTGTTCAGCCTGTCTTATTGCTCGCTTATTATCCCTTGCTCATGTTCATTTAATTAGGGATGGCAATGGGGAGGGGAGAGGGTGGATACTACTACCTCCATCCCCGAACCAATATCAATCCTCATCCCCTTCCCGATCTCCACGGGGGATTTTATTTTAACCTCCACCCCTGCCCCGATGCGGTGATCCCCACGGGGAATCGAGGATCAAAAACTGGTTGCTCTTTAATGTGTAGGTTTTTTTTCTAATAGTCTTACACTTTAAAGTGAATTAGCTTGCTACTGTCCCAACTCCCAAAAGCTTGAGTTGTTTGGAACTTTGTCCAATAATGTACATCCAGCTATTTAACACTTCCATCACGTGCTACTAAAGAGTTAACACTTGCACCACATCACATGCAATACACTAGAAGAGTTTACCGTGTGAGATCACAAATTAATATGAACAAATGGAGTGCACAATCAAATATCAAAACAAACTTATCTATAAATCCGGAACAGATAAATATAGACAAACGGGCTGGGCAGTTGTGGTGAAAAATAAAAATTTTAAACTAATAATATAATAAATATATATGAATGGGGATGCGAGGAGGGGCGGGGGAACGAGGAGGGGCGGGGATCGGGGAGGGGACTGACAATACTATCCTCTACTTGATCCCCGAAATTTTTTAAAAATAATTCTCATCCCCTACTTGATCCCCGAAAAAATTCCCGAATCTCCTCTCTGAATGGGTAGGGGACGGGTTGGATAGTGGCGGGTCGGCCAAAATTGTCATCCCTACATTTAATGTTACGTACTCCTTCCGTCCCCTATTTAAGTGTGTTATTTTGTAAATTCAATTTATTAAAAAAAATCATCATTACTTATTTCACATCAACTTTTACCTCCACTTTACGAATTTCATATCAATTTTTACCTTTTTTCAAAATTATTCTTCACTTTTATTCATTAACTATTTACCTATTAACTTTACAAAATACACAACTACTATTAGAAACTTTTAGTAAACAAAGTTGCTTTAGCTTGCTTGTTTTTTGTGGTCTTCTAATTGAAAATTTCTTACTGTGACTTGCTATTCTTATATTGTTACTACTGTCTTGTATTACTCATGAATGACACTACTCTTCCAGTTTTAATTAGTTTTAGATAACAAAAAAGCAAAGAAAATAAGAGAAATTTTGCTCCGTTTGGACCGGCTTCGCTATAGGATACCAGGAAGGTCAAAAATCAAACCAATTGAAAACGGGTTCAACCTTGACCCGCCGTGTCAACCACGTGACCCCTATAATTGGGAAATTAATCCCAAGTGAAAGATAATCAGATTCCAAAGTCTAGGTCCCACTTATTTATTTGACGGACATAGGGGACTGTTGTGCCTAAGGGTAGCTGTCCATAAAAAAACGGGCATTGTCCCGAGCTTAAAAATATACTGAATTGTTCACTACATCGGATGTGACATCCAAAACAAAATTATAAAAAATTAAGTAGGTTGGATGTCATTACCTTAGTGAACGAGCTATATTTTTCACAATAATAAATGTCAGATGAGTTATACCGTGGATAAATGTGGATTTGCTTACTAAGTTAATGATATTCGATTGATTTGATTTTTAAAAAATTTGTTCCCGCATCAGACTCTTCATAGTGAACAATTCGAATCACATTTTTTGGTTCGGGATGATTTGTGCCTAACCCTTCCCCATTTTACACGCAACTTGAGTGAAGGAACTACAAGCTGCCAATGGGCATTGACCCAATCAACCACAAAAGTGCCTTATAATGTATTATTTCCGTAATTTAATAGTATAATTTAGTTATTTAATTGGAAATGGCTACAATATACATTTATTAAATGTGTGTATCATACACATATATTTTATGGTCCATATTGTGCCAATGAATTTTGGTATGTTTCGTAACTTTTATTAAAAAAAAATCACAACTTTTGTGGAAGTGTGTATGATACACACTCAAATAAAGAGTGTGTATTGTAGCCATTTCTTTTTTAATTTATCGGATTAGTTTTCTTACCATCTATTCATGGACATTTGTGCTAACACATTTTGCGATCAAACAATTTGGATTGCACCAAAAAACCAAATGATATATAATGTGTGATTTTAAAGACAATGACTCAAGAGCAACCAACTATTTTGAACTAGTGTGACTTTATTTCGCATGCAAATCAAGGATTAGGATACAATATTAATATCACAATGTCTTACGTTGGAGACAATCATCTTGGGAAACGCTACAATAGACACTTTCCATTTCGGTGTATCTCATATGTGTTACGAATTTATTATTTCTTGTTAATAAAAATTACGATTTTTTTTTTATAAAAGTTACGAGATGCACCGAATGTCATGAATCATAAAAAAAATGCTACGAATCATGTTGTTGAAAAGTTAAGACACACTAAAAATTGTTAAGAATGTACATAATTGCTAATAAAATGACACAATATAAATCATACAATAGTGCATATGGTACACACTTTAATAAACGTGTATTATAGTCATTCCTTTGTTTTTAAATTAGATACGAATCATATGATGTGATTCTTTGATATCTTATCCTCGATTAAATAGAAGATGAAATTATTCAAAGCTGAGTATTATTTTTTAGTGCTGACTAGGGTCCATTTTGATACCTTCAACTGTCAATAAAAAATTAATACTCCTAGAAAAGATACGAAATTTTGGTAAATCAAATTTTGTAATCAACTTAACAGTACATGACAGTATTGAATTATTCCCATCAGATCGTCAATCTTGAGATACTCTGTATTTTTTAGTGCCGAGCGGCATAGTCCGGTGCAGAATGCACATCTTGGCCAATCAAAAATACTTTGGAGGGTTTAAATTTCTCCTACTCTGTCTTCTCTTTCTCTTTAGAATTTGGATTGTGAACAACATTTTTAGACAGTTGATACAAGCTCGAACACAACGTAGCCCGTCCAGAAAAGTTTCTCCACAATTTTTGAAAAAATTGCGGCAATAACTGCAGTCCCTGCCCAGGAGAATAGTAAAAAAAACTTCACCACTTCAACTACGTTTTGTTTTCAATTGAGTTATTTTCCAAAACATCTCTCGAATTATACACCTAATGTTTAATTAGTCCTCCAATTATCAATTTTATTTACTTAGTCCTCAAGCTATACACTTGTTGTTTACTTAGTCTTTAAACTATTAATTTTGTTTACTTAGTCCTCACACTATACAGAACATGGACGGAAAACTTAACAGATGCCATTTTCCCACCGCATCTAGGGTAGAAAGTTCATTCCACTTGATTTTTCTCCCATAAAAACAGCAACAAAAAAAAAAAAAGAAGAATAATCTTGTGTGAACATGGATAAATTTTTTCTCGAACAGTTTTTCTTAATCAATAATATAAGCTCAAACTCTTGTGTGAAGTTAAAAGATATAGAAATCTTGAAAAACTACATCACTATATCACAGCAGATTAACGGTTGTGGCCTACATGATTTCTATTTAATTTTTTTCGAATTGACTTACTCTTTCATATATAAGGTCCAGAGATCACCTATCTTTATTATGTTCAAGAATGTCACAAAAATCTTCGGTTGTTGCTTGTATATGCGTTCCGGTGAAGGTAAGCCATTGAGTTCTTTATTTTCTTTTTCTTTTTCTATTTTTTTTTTGTTGATGTTGTTTTTATGGTAGGAAAATTAAGTGGAATGACTTCTCTACCCTAGATGCGGTGGGAAAATGGCATCCGTTAAGTTTTCCGTCCATGTACTGTTAGCAAAATTGATAGTTCGATGACTAAGTAAACAACACGTGTATAGTTTGAGGACTAAGTAAATAAAATTGATAGTTTGAGAACTAAGTAAACAACAGGTATATAGTTGGAGGGATGTTTTAGAAAAACACTCTTTTCAATTTTTTTCCTTCTCTCTTTCCCTCCACTTTCCAGGAAAATTTCTTCCATAAAAAACGCGTTGATCAGAAGAAAAAACCCACACAATAGTTTCCGCCCAAGTCGTTGCAGTCTCTGTCACTCACGACCCACTCTTCTAGCCGGTGAGTCAAAGTCCATGCAATCATTCATTTATAAAATACTTGCAAAATGCCATGACCTCTCCATATCATTCACCAAGCCATTATTTCTTCACAACTCTGTTAATTTCTCATGAATTCTGTTTAGGGTTTGGTTTCATCATCAAACAACCCACCTGCTGAAACTTAATTTGAAATTGGGTTCCTTTTCATTTCGAGGGCTTTGCTTCATGTGAGATGAAAAACTAGGGAAATTAGGTTTTTGTCCATTGTCGTGAAGGTTTAGCAAGATGACTTCGCTCTTGAGGAAATTTTTACCCACATCGTCTCCGAAAAATTGTGACGATGGAGATGACTATAGTTTTGAGTACTCTTTTGCTGTAGAGTACAGTGGCCCTCCGGTAAGTCATGACATTCCTCTTGTGGTTCCCATTGATACCGATCGAATCCCGACAGCTTCTGTGGTTGTCACGGCTTCTATGTTGAGTAATCTGTCACTTCCAGTTATTCAACCCGTTTCAAAGATCAATCCTTTAAGCAAGAAGTTGTCAAAGGAGCTCAAATCGGGCTCTGAACCAGGTACTTCTACGAACTTAGCATCCAATTCGGGTGCATGTGTTGGGTTTTCAAGTGAATTAGGTTTGATTGGTGTTGAGGAAGGTATACCAAAGGTATCAGATGGAACTGGGAGTTCGGGTACGTTAGGATTTTCTGACAGTCGTGATGATTCGCAAGAATTATCGGGAAGCTCAGAATTGGAAGAGGGTTTAGATGATGATGGTGACGTGGTGTTGGGTTTGGATGAAGGGGAATTGAGCTCAAGGGTCCATGGGGAGGAGGATTGCATCGAAGAATCTCCCTATCATTTTACTGGGACCTCAGTTGTGACTTCTAGGGATCCTGAATGTACTGATGTTGGTCACGAGCTAACCGATCATTATGATCAAGAAATATTTCAAAGAAGAGCTATTGTGAAAAAAGGTTTTTGCAATCGATGCAATAAGAGAAATCGGTTTACGGAGAAGGTGGTGTGCATTGTTTGTGGTGCTCAGTTTTGTGGTAATTGTGTGGTTAGAGCAATGGGATCAATGCCAGAAGGAAGGAAATGTATTACTTGTATTGGTTTTCCTATTGATGAATCGAAGAGGGGGAGCCTGGGAAAATCTTCCCGGATACTTAGGCAATTGTTTTCTGATTTAGAAGTTAATGAGATTATGCGATTCGAAATATCATGTGAAGCAAATCAGCTTCCACCTCAGCTTATATACGTGAATGGTAAGCCTCTTTGTCACGAGGAGATGGTTGCATTGCAAACGTGTCGGAACCCACCAAAAAAGCTTAAACCAGGAAGATATTGGTATGATAAAGTGTCTGGATTCTGGGGAAAGGTAAGTGATTTTCTCTTTTACGGGAAAAAAAAATTACATTATTTTTCAGTATGTTTCTCGATTAACGTTGTTGCTCAATTAAACAGGAAGGAGAGAAACCCTGCCAGATTATTAGTGCCCAACTTAATGTTGGTTATGCCATTATGTTAAAAGCTAGCAATGGAGACACAAATATAAGAATAAACAATCGGGAGATTACTAGGGCAGAACTCTGGATGCTGCAGGTTAGATAGCTCCACATAATTACCCTTTTGTTGAATTGTTAAAATTTTGAAGAAACATCAATTCAGCTACTTTGAATCTTGCAGTGGGCGGGAATCCATTGTGAAGGACACCCACACTTCTGGGTGAGCGCAGATGGGTCCTACCAGGAAGAGGGACAAAACAATGTGATGGGGAAAATATGGGAAAAGGTGTGTAAGAATCTGGTTGTCCATTCGCTTGATTGTGTTCCTTATTTTATCTCAATCGCATTTGAATTGTCTTTGACAAATGTTTCCAGGTTGGAATAAAGATAGTCTGCGCCATCTTGTCTTTGCCAGTACCTCCTGAGGATGCGAAACCTTCAGGGGAAGAAGTTGCCGATACTGCTAATGGAGTTCTGCTGAACTTCCTTCTGCACAAAACACTAAATAAACTTCTTCTAGTTGGTTGTGATAAATCTGGGACAAGTACCATATTCAAACAGGTATCTCTTGAAAGGAACAATTAAACTTTCATCTTTTCCTTGATTTCATTCATTTAACTGCAGTTATAATCGATATCATAGAGGTTGACGAATTTATACACTATCAAATTTATTTGATATGCTTCCAATGGTCTTTGCATTTACAGAAACCCAGAAACATATCATACGAGAAACCTAACTTAGGAAAACAATAAGCTGAATGGTAATTGAGCATCTTGCGAATCACATTAGATTTTCCGATCATTTTGTTATCTTCATTTTCTGCTAATGGTGCGAGGAAAATGAAAAATTTACATGGTTCAGAACTTGAGATGTTGTACAGTCATCAAATTTATGCATAGCTTCTGCTGCACTGTGTCTTTGCACAACTCTGTGATGTTGTTTAACTGACCTGAGAATCCGAGATATTTTTATGCAGTACATTGCCTGGAGAAAAAGCATTATCTTCTTACATTATTTGCTTTAGTGTCGGAAAATGCTACAAGAGGTCTTTCTGATTGATCATTTACTATTTGTTGTGAGGAAGGTTAGAAGATATATCGAGTTTTGGGATTATAAGGTTCTTATCCGAGAGGATATAATAATGGTAAAAAAAATGGCTAAACTTTGGGGGCTGTTCTGGATGTCATGAACTTTACCCTGGAACTAAATGGGAAACTTGCATTCTTTTAGGTACTGGGTTGACAGATTGAAGTCATTGCCGACTTTTCGGATTTCTCTTCTTTCAACTATATTTGTCCTTAAGATTCGAGTTGGTTTGGACTAAATAATTTTTGTTTTAGTTACCTTTTTTTTATGGTTTTCGTCAAAAATTTTACATCACATCGTTCGTCTCGATGGGGGACCAAAGTTAAAAATAAAAATAAAAAATCATGTAAGACGATGCTGAAGACGCAAGAACAGTGTCTTTTTCAACTTTTTTCGTCTTTAGTGAACTTTTTTCAACTTCGGTCTATATTTTTATACTTTTCCGATTCCTCTCATTGTGACCAAAGATTATTTAAAAAATTTGACCATGATCCAGTAAAAATCAAGCAAATACAACTAAAAAGACTTGGTCAAAAAGACCCAAAAATTTAGGGCAAAGGGAGTCTTAATACTCATATGCTTCTTCCAGGATGTATGGTTTGTTATACGATAGTTTCTAGAAGTAGTTGATTTGTTATTTGGACACAGTGTATTATGATCCATTGAACATGATAGTATTCATGTGGACTTGAAATTGCTTTATATGCACTTTTTGAGGTGTATACCATGTGGAAATTATGTATATAGCAAAAATGGGACCTACTTATATTTCATTGTTCCATGTTAAATCCTAGTTATGCATCGTTGAATGATGCACCAACTTTTGGATCAATTCGATGCAGTTGGTGACTGACTAATCTGTGTTTGTTATTCAGGCCAAGATGGTGTATAATGTCCCTTTCTCTGCAGATGAACGTCAGGATATTAAACTTCGGATCCAAAGCAGTTTGTATGGTTATCTTGGCATACTTCTTGAGGGGCGTGAACGGTTTGAGGAAGAATTTTTAATGGAAATGAGAAGAAAGTGCAGTGATGAACCTGGTCCTTCAAGTAAGTGGAGAGTTTGTTTTAGATTCCTCTTTTCTATTCTGCTTATATACACAAAAATGTCACTACATCTACGATAAATTCTGTAAAGAATATGTAGATGCTCCTATCCTATTTTTCGTTCTTTTTCTGAAAGGGTAAACCAGAGTCCATACCTTATATCTTTTTCAAACAGTCAACACCAAACTATCAAAATCTTGCTTCCAGCACAAATCTTGAAATTAGTAGCCTTTTAAAGGATTGAGTAGATGCTGAGTGTGTATTTTATCATCAGGGAGCTGTGGTCAAATAAATGGGGAGAACATTTATTCCATCAGCCCAAGACTGAAAGCTTTCTCTGATTGGCTTCTTGAAGTGATGATATCGGGCAATTTGGATATCATTTTTCCGGCTGCTTCTCGTGAATATGCACCACTTATTGAAGACATGTGGAAGGATAAAGCTTTTCAAGCCACATATGATAGGAGGAATGAACTACATATGCTGCCTAGAATCGCTAATTATTTCTTGGATAGGGTGAGATCACGCACTGTAATGCCTATAAATGGTTCTGGCTCTCTAAAATTCTTCTTAGTACATCAATATTGAAAGGCGGTTTAAAGAGTGTTACCGTCATGTTATTTAGTGTCTTTTTTACTAGTTCAATGTTCTTATGTAGGCCGTTGAAATTTCGAGCACGGACTATGAGCCTTCTGATACGGATATCCTATATGCCGAGGGTATCACTCCATCCAACGGCCTAGCTTCCATGGAGTTTTCTTTTCCCAAGTCAACACAGGATAGCTTCATGGACCCTGCTGATCAGAATGATCCATTGCATAGGTTAGTAATCATTTTTTGTGTTTTAGCCTTCTAGCATGTTATTTAACTACGTATTTTACTTTAATATCCAAATGTAAATGGCAGATCTCTAGTAAAATAGTTTTGTTAACTCACTACCACTGTAACAGCTTCATTAAGGACTAAGGAAATTTGGTATGCTGAACTTGGTATGAAACTATTGATTATCATGCTTTAACCAGCTAGTAAGCTATGAATATATAGATCTTCGTGTTTTAACCTTCTAGTAAGATATGAATAATAGATCTTTGTGTTTTGAGCGTATATTTTGGTACGAAACTATAGATCTTCACTCATCCAGAAGAAAAAAGAAGGGTGCATCCTAGTTGATTAATTTCATTACTCACCTGCACTTAGCAATGTCATTTGGGGATTGAAAATTTAGGATGTTAATTAGTTATTGCTGGTAAATTGACACAACTTTCCCTCACTGCTTGGCTTCTCGATGCAGGTACCAACTCATCAGGGTACATTCTAGCAGCCTTGGAGAAAACTGCAAGTGGTTGGAGATGTTTGAAGACACTGACCTGGTCCTCTACTGCGTCTCCTTGACCGACTATGATCAATTATCTGACTACACTACCGGAGTTTCCAGGAACAAAATGTTGGAAAGCAAGAAGCTCTTCGAAAGCATTGTCACTCATCCAACGTTTCATCAAAAGAACTTCCTTCTGATACTCAACAAGTTTGACCTTCTAGAGGAAAAGATCGAAGAAATTCCTCTCACTCAGTGTGAATGGTTTAGTGATTTTAACCCAGTTATCAGCCATAATCAAAGCAGCACAAGTAGTAGCTACACTAACCCTTCGTTGGCTCAACGTGCTTTCCACCACATTGCTGTGAAATTCAAAAGGCTTTTTCATTCCCTCACTGGGCGAAAGTTGTATGTTTCTCGTGTTACTGGATTGGAACCAGACTGCGTTGATGAAGCTCTTAGATATGCCAGAGAGATTCTGACATGGGAGGAGGAGGAGAAATCCCTCACTGTACACGATTTGTCTTCTTGTAGTGCTGAGGCAAGTACTTCATCTTAACTTTTCAATAGAAAAAGGCTGTTAACAAATCAGAGAATGCTTTATATCTTTGTTAGATTTAGTGCACAAATATGTACACACATAGGGAAGAGAAAATAAGAAGCTGCAATCTGTACAAAAAGGATGAACTGATGAAGGTGGTTTATCACTTTATCTGCCGAATATGCGTTATTAGCCATGTAGAGAAATTTTTGATGAATTCATATTATGTTATCTCTCTCTCTCTCTCTCTCTCTCTCTCTCATCTTTTGAATGACCTCGGCGCTGTGAATTGTGATGATGTTACTTTGGCTTTGATTATGTTTGATTGCAAACCACCATAGCATGAAAGTCTGTCTAATGGAGTAATTGTTGTATCATCATTGAAAGACAAAAGGTAGATCGGCTATTCAAAGTACTTTTACCCAAGGAAAACAGATTTATTGGAAAAATTCTTGCAATCATACAATTGGAACGTACATTTACACTTATGTAAATACAGATTCATTATATACGCCTGCATTGGCATATATCTCTATCTAGGATTCAACAAGGCGCAAAACGGTCCATGAGCAGACAGACTGTGGCTTCTGATATCGTATTTTCTTTCTTTTTCTCTGCTGCTGAATTTCGCAAGAGCGAAGAAGAAGATGAAGAAGAAGGGTCTTTCTTCTTGGCTAGTGATGCTTCGTTTTCTTGATCTTCATGATCATTTTTTCTTAAAAAATAAATTGAATGGACAACATTAACCCTTTTGGAACTGGGGATGAGAATGATGTGATGTGAAACTGTTCAAACCCATGTATTTTTTTTTTTGTCTCTTTAATTGAATTATGAGTGAATATATTTGCTTTTCTTTCTTTTCTCCCTTGGCCTTTAGCAAATGCTTTTCTTTTTTGGTTTTTTTTCCCTTTCCCTTTTCTATTTTGTTTTTGGGTGATTCTATTCACAACTCTTCGTTCACTTCATGTAACCCATTTTCTTCATAAAATCCACACTTAAAATTTCATCAAACCAATTTACTCCATACAACCCACAAAATACACCTAAGCTACCCAAATTACCCTCGCGACCAGTTTTCATACTTTAAATGTCAAAATACGCTCATTTTCGACAACCACATGTTGAATTATATTAAGGGATGAATTTTAAAAAATTGGACCCTGTCTATGTTCGACATCCTTATGTTGAAATTTATGTTTATATTTAACTTTCAAATGTCAAACTAGATACATGTGGATAAAATATTGTTGTTTTCAACAATAACATGTCGAAATATAATCGTATTTTCAGTTTCTTAATGTCGAAATTTGTGAAATCAAACATGTGAATTTCGGTTAAGTGAAAAGTTTCAACATCGATATGTTGAAAAAGTTTACACATTTCGGGGTATGAATGTCGAAAAACAAGATGAGTTTGGGGGACATTTTGGTCTTCACATAATAATGAAACTCAAAGAGTTTTTTGTGAGTTACATAAAGTAAATGAAGGAATGTGAATAGAATCACCCTTGTTTTATGATCTACTATTGAATAGTAAAACGATATGAACCTCAATCTAATGAAGCTTTGCACTTTTTCCTTTTTCGGATGAAATAGAACGTCGTGTAATTATCCGTAGTTAAGCACACAAAATAGTTTGAAGATATTAGACTTTACATGTCAAAAGAAAAACAAAACTAGCAGCTAAAATATCAATTGTTAATAGATAACACCACGAAGAAGACTACGGTACACCCTGTGGCGGAGCCACCATGTGACTAGTGTGGGCACGTGCCCGCACTACTCTTTCCTATTTTGTTAGTTATTTTTTTCAATGGTAATGTTTGTTTAGATTAGCTTATGGCCTTACGCGCACCTTGATTATTTTTCTACCTAGTTCGGTCAAAAATAGATCATCCACGTCGGAAGTAGAGAATTTAGGAGAAATTTCTCTCTTGTTGCATAGAATGGCACACAACACTTACCGCACTACATCTCCTCCCAAATTCATGTAAAGGAGGTGTAGCAATATAGAAGAGGAAAAACAAGAAAATTTGCCTATTTGAAAGATGGGAGTTTTTCTCACAAGACAAAGTATAAGAGATAAGCAACTTAGGGCAAGTACAACAAGGCTCTCCATCCCTATTTTAGAGAGCCAAACCCCAAAGTTAGCCTCCAAGAGACTCCTTAAACCCCTCCCTAAAATACAAAACATTACAGTTCCTCCCTAAAATCCGCCCATTTAGGGAGGCACCATTCACTCCCTATATACCCATTTTTTTTACTCTCTCTCTCTCTCTCTCTCTCTCTCTCTCTCTCTCTCTCTCTCTCTCCCTCCCTATTGCCGTCCTTTCCCTTTTTTTATTCTCTCTCTCTCTCTCTTACTTTTTTTTCTCATATATTATATTTTATTAAAAATAGGGAGGGTAATAGAGAGGATTATTGGAGACGTGGATTGGTAAAATGAAAAATGTGCACTATTCATGACTTTTTGGAGAAAAATTTAGGGAGACTGATGGGGATGCTCTTAGAAGACGGAAGTTTGCGAAAAAACTTAGAAGCCCACTTGCCCTTTATAATTTTTTTTCCCTTTTTCAACGTAACCAGCTTGTAAAAGTCAATATTGTTAGAGCATCTCCAACCCTTACCCATTTTTTTTACTCAAATTTGAGTGAACATCTGAGTAAAAGTTTCATTTGATATCAACATCTCCAATTCTTAACTCAAATTTCTAACCCTAACCACTGTCCTCTGCCACTGGAACTGCATAAAGGTCTCTCTCTCTCTCTATGTGTGTGTGTGTTGTGCTCTTCTTTGTCTTCAATTTATTCATTTCTCTCTCTCTCTCTCTTGATTTCCGACCACCCTACCTAGGTCTGTTAAAAAAACTCGTGAACTGTGAATCCAAACCGGACCATAGGTTTTGGATTGGTTCAGTGGATTAATTTTTTGGACACATATTGAAAAATTTAAAAATCAGACTCCCGATTTGGTTCACAAATTTTCATTAAAAATCGTCAATAAACCGAACCGAACCGTGATAATTTTATAAAATAAAAATAATATATATCTATGTGTGTATAGTATTGAGTAAATAATTATAATATAACATATTATTCTAAGTTATTTTAAATTTTCTACCTAATATTTGAATGTAATATAAATAAATCATAAGAGTAATAACTATAATTTTTATAATTTCGATTTTATATACTCATACATATGGACGGTAGTAATGCTAATGTAGTAGTAGTAATCTCGTAATATTTGATGACAGTATTATAATGTTTTTTCAATTTGCAATTCATTGGTATGTAATGACAGTAATGGTACTTTATGGAAATGTAATGGTTGCTTCAATTTTTTTTGAAATGTAGTAATCCGTGGATAAAATCGCGAACCGAACTGAACCGTGAGTTATGAATTGGTTCGGAAATGAGATGTAGATTTTTGGTCTGAACACGAATTGTCTTTCCTTGAAACCGTGACTCGTGGTTTTGGTCCTCGGATTCATACCAATCCGCACCGTTGATACCCAAAAGCCACCACTACAAACTACAACTGTTGACCTTTGTATCCACTGAATCTGTATTCTCTATTCTCGCCGGAGTCAACAACGGCGATGACGTTCTTTCAGCGACGCACACCACCACAAAATAGCCGTTGGATATGAGTAAAGGTTTGGTTCTTCTTCAATTTGGGTAAAGATTTTACGGAGTAGTAAAATTTGATTCGGTATGAGTTTTACCCAAATTTCAAATTTGATAAGAGTACAGGGTGCCTATTGCCTACTACCCTACCATTGGGCTATCCAAGGAAAACAGATTTATTGGAAAAATTCTTGCAATCATACAATTGGAACGTGCATTTACACTCATGTAACTACAGATTATATACGCCTGCATTGGAATACATCTCTATCTAGCATTCACCATGGCACAAAACGGTCCATGAGCAGACGGACTGTGTCTTCTGATATCGTTTTGTCCATGAGCAGACGGTCTTCCTTCTTGGCTGGTGATGCTTCATTTTCTTGATTCTCTTGATCGTTTTTTCTTCTCTTCAGCAAGAATGGCTTCCGAGCTCGTACCTTCTCTCCAAGCTTCCCGAGTTCACCCATCCACACGTCAACCATTGCAGACATCCTCGCTCTCTTTCTCAAAATTTCTTCTTCAAAACCAGTGCATGTATTGGATCAATTGTACTGATAGCGTGATTTGAGGATGTATTTATAGGGAGGATCGGGTGGGTTGTTTCGGGAAATCCGTGTGTCGACGCCCCTTTTTTTGTGGGCACAAGATATTACGGGTATATGTCATAGGATATTCGAGACTATTGGATGAGCATTATTTTCCCAAACGTTGACTGTTGTTTTGTTTTGGGGTATGGCTGTTTTGTTTCGTTTCAAGAGGGGAGGGCCACAATCCACAGTTTTTGTGTTGAATATTCATAAACTAAGAATTTGCCAAAGCTGGGGGCCAAAGGGAAAATGGATTTCTACAGGCGCTGCTGCTGGTATGTGTTGTTAAGAATCCTTATCTCATAAACCCGGGAGCCTAAAGAAGTCTTTGGTCTACGGTTAGATACTTGGACTCCGATTCGCGTGTTATCAATTCTTGTATTGAGTTAGTCCATATGAAAATTTGTTCATGCTTTAATAGGGCACCTGTTATAGAATGGGTTGTCCGGATTTGGTGGTCTGTTAGGTCAGATTTGGAATTATTTCATTGTTATAAGAAATCAATCTTCGTGATCTCACTAGTTGGCCCCCTCCATAGGGAAGACCAAAAGAAAAGGTGGGTTTCTATAGGGTAATTATATATGGACACTTTGGAGTAATTATAGAATCAACCCAACCCAGAGTTATAGTTCAAGCGGTCGTGAGTGGATACTTATGTGTCAATGTGTGAGGTCTTAGATTTAAGTCTATGGAATGACGTTGGTCTGCCGCGGTAATCTAACTCTACTAACATACTAACAACCTTTCGTCTCGCAAAAATAAAATAAAATCATACAATCAACTTTACGGAGAATTGTATTCCCTCAAATTTATAAAATACGAAGCTCATCAACATGAATTGTAGGTTACAAAAGTGCCACTGCTAAAAACGCAATATTCATATGAAGTTCCTGTAAAAAAAAGTTTTGAATGGACAACATTAACCCTTTTGGAACTTGTGGATGAGATGATGTGATGTGAAACTGTTCAAACCCATGTGTTTTTTTGTCTCTTTAATTGAATTATTGGTGAAGCATATTACATTAAGGATGCTTTTCTTTCTTTTCTCCCTTGGCCTTTAGCAAATGCTTTTCTTTTTTCTTTTTTATTTTTCCTTTCCCCTTTTCTATTTTGTTTTATGATCTATTGGGTAGTTAAGCGATATGAACCTCAATCTAATGAAGCATTGCACTTTTTCCCTTTTGTGGATGAAATAGAACATCGTGTAATTATCTGTAGTTAAGCACACAAAATAGTTTAAAGATATAGACTATACATGTCAAAAGAAAAACAAACTAGCAGCTAAAATATCAATTGTACTATGGTGCACACCAAAAAAAAATTGGTTACCAAAAAAATGTGTAAGTATTTTTGGTGTACGGTGTACACCCCGTGGAGGAGCCACCATATGACCATTGTGGGCACGTGCCTGCACTGCCCTTTCCTATTTTGTTAGTTATTTTTTTCAATGGTAAGGTTTGTTCAAATCAGCTCACGGCCCTATGCGCACCTCGATTATTTTTCTCCCTGGTCAATTCATAGGCAGGCTATTCACGTCGGAAGTAGAGGATTCACGAGAGATTTCTCTCTTGTGGCCTAGCCCCAAGAGGTTGCTAAATTTCGAAGATGTTAGGGTTTACAGCTCATCCCCGTTGCCACTTGATTTACCCCTTGGGATTTCTTATTTTCTAGTTTTACTTGCTACTTGAACTCTTAATCACGTGATCCTTTAAAATTGTCTCCGCTACTACTCTCAATTCTCGCTCTGTGCTGCTACTCTCAATCCTTAAACTCATGAATTTTACTTGTCTGGGAGGTTTTGGAAGACTCTTTAACACTCACACTGCCGACCCGCACCCGCACTCACCCTCGCCTTATGTGAGAACTAAACAATTATCATTATTTAAATTATTATTCGCTTACACAAACAATGGAGTAATACCCACGTACTTTCGGTGGGTGAATAGTAATATAATAGTTTACAGAATTCTGAAATTCTCATTAATTTCTCATGCTACAAGATGCATGTCACCATCACATTGTCAACAACCATCAACTCGTTGGCATGAGTATCGTTGAAGCTTGGCTATTTTCGAAGCTCGTGGTTAATTTATAGTGCCCACCCTAAAGTATAATCCTGGGGTGTACACCCATATTTGTAACTTGAACAAAATAATAATAATAATAATAATAATAACAACAACAACATAGTAACTAATACCATAAAATGTATACGTAACTAATAAGCCAAAAAAATATGTGTCATACATCAAAACACTCGTAACAGGCACCAGAAATATGTGTATCATCTTTTAAAACTCTTCATATCATGTACTCCCTCCATCCCAATTTAAATGCTCCTTACGGTTATGCGTTCTTTTTTAAAACTCTTATAGTTTTCATTCTATAATGTACTATTTTATATGCAATATGGATCTTATTTAATAGACATCAATTAGTTCTATTAGACAAAATTTTAAAAAACTTTGAAAACCTTACGAATAAAAAGATATAGATGTTTGAAAATGGCACGAATATACGTAGGGAACATTTAAAATGGGACGGAAGGAGTACTTTCAAGGTAAACCATTGGCGTAACTAACCAAAAACATGCATAACTGTTAGAAACATGTGTGAAGGATGAATCTCATATCGGATAAATAGAAAAAAGAGTTGGACCTTAATTTGGATGACTCACCACTTACAAGGCTTAACCTTTTAAGTGGATATAGGTCATTTAATGTATATTGAGTCCAACGAATGTGGTGTACTCCGTGGATACTCCCCAATGGATTAGGTCTGCACAAACAGGAAAGACCTCATGTAGATCAGCCCTAACAAGTGGTATCAGAGCTGGGCATCTTTTTGCTTTAATGTTGTATTTGGGCTCTTAGGCCATAAGGTGTATTTTCATTGTTTATCTGGACTTTTAGGCCATTAGGTGTGCGGGCTTTGCCGTTGGTTGTTCCAACTTTTGGTTGGACCTTTTTTCTCCTTATGTACCATTTTGTCGGGTTTCTTCAATAAATTTTCGTTGCCGATAAAAAAGAAGAAGTGACATCAGAGCTGATGGTTGACGATCTATGGACGGACTCTCCTGGAAGCATCGATGGTTGTGGGCTTGCACAGAGACTCTCGGAGGAGCAGAAAAAATTCATTGTAACTCTCGATGGAGCAAGAAAATTCTTGGTGCGTGCAACAAGTGGCTAGCAGCAAGCTGGCTCTCGGTGGAATGGATACTCTTGATGGAGCAAGAAAATTCCTGATGCGTGCGGCACCTGGCTAGCAAGCTAAGGTGGCTCTCGTGGAGTATGGTGGCTCATGATGGAGTGGTTGCAGTAAATAAGCCTGGGTAAGGACATGGTGTTGGAGAGATAGATCAAAAATTAAGGGGGAGTCAAGTGGATCAAATCGAGGGGGAGCTAGGCCCAATGTATGGTTCACACATGAGGGGGAGATTGTTAGGAACACATGTGAAGGATGAGTCACATCGGATAAATAGAAAAAGAGTTGGACTTTAATATACAATTGGATGACTCACTACTTACAAAGTTTAGCCTTTTAAGTGGACATGAGTCATTTAATGTATATTAGGTCCAACGAATATTGTGGACTCTGTGGATACTCCCCAACGGATTAGGCCTGTGCAAACAGGAAGGACCTCATGCAGATCAGCCTCCTAACACTCCTAACAATAACATACGCCAAAATTACGCGTAATAAACACCAAAAAAATACGTAACGTTCTATGGTACACCCTAGACTTCTCCTAACAGCATTTTATCACTACTAAAACATCGTCTAAAACAAATTAAGAATAACTTCACCAACTAAACAAATGGGAAGGTAAAATGCTTTCAGTAGTATGGTTATAAGATTCTCTTTGCCCTATACTTCATGAGTTAACTTTCATGCCTGAACTTGTTCTCTCTTGACCCTCCACCATAATATAGAATGGAATACTCAATCTTTTAATATATGAAAAATATCTTGGATATTTTTATCTAACAATCACTTTTCACATCGTTCTTTTTGTTCTTATACTACAAATAGTGTATGACATCAAATATCCTGAGTATATTAGGGGAATTCATTTTTAGTAAGATAAGGTTAAAAGTTGGGATTCAAGCATTGTTACGTGGCAGTATATTCTTCACTTTTCTACATTCTTAAGTGCTGAAAAAGTGTGGTTTACTCAATTTCCCAATATTTCTCACTATTTTACTGCTGCATTTGGAGAAGATCTCGAATTTTACTTTTCCTGCAATTACTCGATTCTGTGTTTTCCTGAAACATTGTGTCTGAATACTCCTCAAAGATTGTTCCTTTTTTGAATGGCAAAAAAAATAATTTAATTATCATAAAGATAAAAAATGAAATCAACATATATGAAAAGAAATCCATTTAAAGAGCTTGGGGAAAAAATACTCCTCAAAGATTGATTGATTGATTCACTACTCTTCCTAACTATGGTGTGGCTATCGATTTAATCGAGTTTTAATATACATGTCTACTGCAAGAGATTTGAGGGATTTCTTGCCATTAGCATTTCTATTGCAGTGGCGGGACTTATACTATTTCAACCAATAAAACAAATGGTAATGTTCAACCTCTTTCAAAGAAGGCGAACAAAATTACACTCGGTTACGAGTAAAGGCTGCAGTAGCTCTTAGTAGTTAAATGCATGAAAATACATAGCAAGTAGTGAGAGTACATGGTGCCTAGTGCCTACCATTGGGCTATCTGAGGAAAACAGATTTATTGGAAAAATTCTTGCAATCGTACAATTGGAACGTACATTTACACTTATGTAACTACAGATTATATACGCCTGCATTGGAATATATCTCTATCTAGGATTTCACCATGGAGCAAAACGGTCCAGGAGCAGACAGACTGTGGCTTCTGATATCGTATTGTCCGTCTTTTTCTCTGCTGCTGAATTTTGCAAGACCGAAGAAGAAGATGAAGAAGAAGGGTCTTTCTTCTTGGCTAGTGATGCTTCGTTTTCTTGATTCTCTTGATCGTTTTTGCTTCTCTTCAGCAAGAATGGCTTCCGAGCTCGTACCTTCTCTCCAAGCTTCCCGAGTTCTCCCATCCACACGTCAACCATTGCAGACATCCTCACCCTCTTATATCTCTTTCTCAAAATTTCTTCTTCAAAACCAGTGCGTGTATTAGATGAATTGTACTGATGGCGTGATTTGAGGATGTATTTATAGGGAGGATCGGGTGGGTTGTTTCGGGAAATCCGTGTGTCGACGCCCCTTTTTTGTGGGCACACGATTTTACGGGTATATGTCATGGGATATTCGAGACTATAGGGTGAGCATTAATTTCCGCAACGTATGACTGTTGTTTTGTTTTGGGTATGGATGAAAGTTCTGGGAAGTGGGAACGAAAAAGGGAACTTGCATCCTTTCTTGTGGACACACGATTTTGCTCAATTAGGCCTTGTTTGATGTCACTTTCGTTTTCTATTTTTAGAATTTTCACAATTTAAAAACAAAAATATTGTTTGTGTGTTATTTTCACTTTCAAATTCTACTTCTTACTTCCACTATTTATGAAATTTGGGGAAGTTGAAAATCTCAACTTTCACTTTCTGTTTTTGTTTTCTCATTTTCAGCCACCACCTCTAACCACCACCCACCCCCTCCATCCACCATCACCGCCACCACCCACCACCACCTCTAGCCAACACCACAACCACCACCACCACCACCACTCACCACCTCACCACCACCTCCAACCACCACCATCACCGCCACCACCCACCACAACCTCTAGCCACCACCACAACCACCACCACCACCACCTCCAACCACCACCACTCACCACCTCCAACCACCACGCACCACCACCTCCTCAGCCACCACGCACCACCACCACCCACCACCCTAATCACCACCTTCAGCCACCACGCACCACCACCACCCGCCATCACCGCCACTACCCACCATCTCCCCCCACCACCTCCGGCCTCCTGCCGGCACACTTCCAACCAACTCATAATTATGTTCTTACTCTTTTCTTTTTTTTGAAAATAATCTCACACAAACATATTTTTTGTTTTCACTTCCTTTTTACGAAAAACAGAAATTAGAAAACAGAAAACAAAAAACAGAAGTGTTACCAAACATAGCCTTAGGGTGTGGTGGGTATCTTGTTTTGCAGTTTTTGGGTTAAATATTCTTGGCTTCATAAACTACAGTACTAATTTGCCAAAGCTGTAAAACGTTGAAAACCAAAAGGAGGAAAAAACTTTTTATCGGCTCATCCTGAAATAAGTTGTTTACGAAAACCCTCTTTGGGGGCCCCATAGACACATTGTCGCAATAATTTAAACCGCTCATCTTGTAGGGTCCTCAAAATAGTGTATATATGCAAAAAATCAGCTTGACCTACATCAATAGATACGTCAAAAATTAAATTTTATTGCAATAAAACAAGGGCATGTATCAACTTCTAAAATGTTCCAGGCCCTTTTTTTTTGCAACAAAATTTAATTTTCAACATACCTATCGATGTCGAGTCAAGCTGATTTCTTGCACATATACGCTACTTTGTGAGCCCTATGAGATAACCGATTCAAATCATTGCTATGAGGTGTCAGGTGAGTCTCCTAAAAGCGAAAATGGATAAAAGAGAACATTGTGTGATTATCCGTAAATAGTCTGGGGGCCAAAGGGAAAATGGATTTCTACTGGCGCTGCGCTGCTGGTATCTGCTATCGGTATCTTATAAACCAGGGGTCTAACACGGTGACGTGGCGGTCACCAAGCAACCGGGAGCTTTTGGTCTATGGTTAGACTCCCATCTGTGCGTTATCAATTTCTGTATTGCTTTAGGTCATGCTCCCTCCGTCCCAATTCCCAATTTCTTGGTCCTCCTTTCATTTTGAGATGTCCCAAAATATTTTTCTCACTTCTAAAAATATCTATTGAAATTGGGTCACTTTCCAATTTTACCCTTAAAAAATACTTTTCCTATCTTAATTGGCTAGTCTATTATCTTTTATTTTATAACGGTTTTTATGATTTTGAAAATTTTATATAATAAAACTAATTGATATCTATCAAACAAGATCCATATTGAATATGTTTTGACTTTCATATAATAAATTAGCCCCACAAATTTGGTTACAGTAATATTGACTGGATTTAGGGGTAAAATAGAAAAGTCAATACAAAATTTTCACACCTCTTAAAAACCCACTTTCCCAAAAGGGGCCAAGAAATTGGGACGGAGGGAGTGCAAAATTTGACCAAATTTTAATGTTATCAATTCTTGTATGGAGTTTTAATAGGGCATTTGCTATAGAATTTGCTGCCGGTTTTGGCGATCTATCGGGTCGGATATGGAATTACAAAAACCAAAAGGAAGGGTGGGTTTGCATAGGGTAGTTATATACGGACACGATATATATAACGATGCAATCATACAATTAACGTGACCTAGAGTTATAGTGTAAATAGTCGTGAGTGGGCATTTAGGTGTCAGTGTGTGAGGTTCAGGTTCAAGTTGATGGAACTAAGTTGGCCTGCCGTAGTAATTTAACTCTACTAACATAGGCCTCTTTTTGTTAATAATCCGGATTATGAATTATTGGATTATTCATTTTGTCTTTATTCATTTTTTTTGCATTTGTTAGTTTTGCGTCAAGATTTTGTGGTTTCTGAATTCCTCTCGACGAGACGAATCCAATAATTACAAAATTATGGTCAAACTAAATATTTTTTTGAATAAAGCCTAAATACTTGGATTATTGACCAATAATCCAAGTATTTTGGCTTTGTTAAAAAAAATTGAGTTTTGACTATAATTTCATATCTTTAGATTTGTCTCATCGAGAGGAGTCTAGAAACCATAAAATCTTAATGTAAAACTAACAAATGCAAAAAAAATTAAATAAAGACAAAATGAATAATTCAATAATCCATAATCTGGATTATTAACCAAAAAAAGCGATATTAACATCCTTTCTTCTGACAAAAATAAAATAAAATCAAACAATCAACCATATGAAGAATTGTATTCCCTCAAATTTATAAAATACGAAGCTCATCAATATGAATTGTAGGTTACAAAAGTGCCACTGCTGAATCATACTGGAGTAATGTTCCTATGAAGTTCCTGTAAAAAAAAATAAAATTAATGAACAATATTAACCCTTTGAAACTTGTGGGATGAGATGATGTGATGTGAAACTGTTCAAAGTTCAAACCCATGTGTTTTTTGTCTCTTTAATTGAATTGTTAGTGAAGTATATTACACGAACTTCATGAAGGATGCTTTTCTTTCCTTTCTCCCTTGTCCTATAGCAAATGCTTTTGCTTTTGTTTTTGTTTTTGTTTTTATTTTTCCCTTTTGTATTTTGTTTTTGTGCTGCGCGGATCTCGGCCGCCTATCCCGAGATCCAACGATCCGATCCAAGTCTGAAGTCTTTTTTTTTTTTCATCTGCAGTGCATTTAGGGAGGAGAGTGAGAATGCACCGTTCGGAGCCGTTGGATCTCGAGATGTGGACGGCCGAGATCTACGCGGCGCCAACTCCCAAATTGCGACGCATCCGTGAATAAGTATTTCACTGTTTGTTTTATGATCTATTAAGTAGTAAAACGATATGAACCTCTATCTAGTGAAGCAAATATTGCACTTTTTCTCTTTTTGTGGATAAAAGAGAACATTCTGTGATTAAAGATATAGACTTTACATGTCAAAAGAAAAAGAAACTAGCAGCTAAAATATCAACCGTTAATAGATAACACCAAAGAGAAGACTACAGTACACACCTCAAAAAAATTTAGTTATAAAAAAAAATGCGTTATTATTTTCGATTTTCCGTACACCCATATTCTTAACTTCAACCAAAAAAATAAAGGAACTGATAGCGTAAAATAATTGAGAAAACTGGTTTTTGGAAACCAAACTAAATAAGGCCTGTGTGATTATCTGTAAATAGTCTGGGGGCCAAAGGGAAAATGGATTTCTACAGGCGCTGCGCTGCTGGTATCTGTTACCGGTTATCTCATAAACCAGAGAAAATTTTAGATGAGGATTGGGTAGGGACATGTGGTGTCCAACACCCAATCCGAGCCATCTAAACACGTTTTGGACAGTTTAGATCTGAGGGTGGCATTTTTGTAATTTTCAGATGCAAATTTACTCCGTTAGATCTGAGCCGTCCCAAATGTGTTTGGACGATTAGGATTGGGTGTTGGAAATCACATGTCCCTACCCAATCCGCATCTAAAATTTTCTCCATAAACCAGGGGTCTGACACGGTGACGTGGCGGTCACCAAGTAACCGGGAGCTTTTGGTCTATTGTTAGACTCCCCATCTGTGCGTTATCAATTCCTTTATTGCGTTAGTTCATACAAAATTTTGACCAAATTTTAATGTTATCAATTCTTGTATGGAGTTCGTTCATACGAAATTTTGTCATTTTTTTATAGAATTTGCTGCCGGTTTTGGCAATCTATCGGGTCGGATATGGAATTACAAAAACAGAAAGGAAAGGTGGGTTTACATAGGGTAGTTATATACGGACACGATATATATATCGATGCAATCATACAATCAACATGACCTAGAGTTATAGTGTAAACAGTCGTGAGTGGGCATTTAGGTGTTAGTGTGTGAGGTCTCAGGTTCAAGTTGATGGAACTAAGTTGGTCTGCCGTAGTAATTTAACTCTACTAACATAGGCCTCTTTTTGTTAATAATCCGGATTATGAATTATTGGATTATTCATTTTGTTTTTATTCAATTTTTTTTTTGTATTTGTTAGTTTTGCATCAAGATTTTGTGGTTTCTGGATTCCTTTCAACGAGACGAATCTACCAATTACAAAATTATGGTCAAACTAAATATTTTTTGAATAAAACTGATATACTTGAATTATTAGTCAATAATCTGAGTATTTTGACTTTATTAAAAAAAATTGAGTTTTGACTATTAGCCAAAAGAAGCAATATTAACATCCTTTCTTCTGACAAAAATAAAATAAATCAAACAATCAACCATACGAAGAATTGTATTCCCTCAAATTTATAAAATACGAAGCTCATCAATATGAATTGTAGGTTACAAAAGTGCCTCTGCTAAATCATACTGGAGTAATGTTCAAATGAAGTTCCTGTAAAAAAAAAAAAAAATTTTGAATGAACAATATTAACCCTTTGAAACTTGTGGATGAGATGATGTGATGTGAAACTGTTCAAACCCATGTGTTCTTTGTCTCTTTAATTGAATTGTTAGTGAAGTATATTACACGAACTTCATGAAGGATGCTTTTCTTTCCTTTCTCCCTTGTCCTTTAGCAAATGCTTTTGTTTTTGTTTTTGTTTTTATTTTTCCCTTTTGTATTTTGTTTGAGAAATACTTATTCACGGATGCGGCGCAAACTGGGGAGTTTGTCGCAATGCCCTCAAATTGCCCCATCCCGGAATCCAATCTGATTCGAATGGCCAAGAAAGTTTTTTTTTTCATGCGGTCGTTTAAGGAGGAGAGAGAATGCACTACCTGGGCCGTTGAATATCGTGATGGGCCACAGAGATCTGTAGCTGACGAAACTCCCAAATTGCGCCGCATCTGTGAATAAGTATTTCTCTGTTTGTTTTATGATCTATTAAGTAGTAAAACGATACGAACCTCTATGGCTCTATCTAGTGAAGCAAATATTGCACTTTTTCTCTTTTTGTGGATAAAAGAGAACATTCTGTGATTAAAGATATAGACTTAGACTTTACATGTCAAAAGAAAAACAAACTAGCAGCTAAAATATCAACTGTTAATAGATAACACCAAAGAGAAGACTATAGTACACACCTTAAAAAAAATTAGTTATAAAAAAAATGCGTTATTATTTTCTGTTTTCCGTACACCCATATTCTTAACTTCAACCAAAAAAATAAAGGAACTAATAGCGTAAAATACGTAACTAATAATTAAGTCAAAAAACATGCATGGTACCATACGCCAAAATACTCGTAACGGGCACCATAAATATGTGTACTCTCTTTCAAAACTATCATATTCTTTCAAAGTACACCATTTCGCAACTTACCAGAAGCATGAATAACATTCACCAAATTACGCATAATAACCATCGAAAAAATACATAACATTCTGTGGTACATCCAAGCCCGGCCTTGTGTTTCGCGAGGCCCTAGGTCTATTATGAATTTTAGGCCCTTCATATATATATATATATATATATATATATATATATATTTTATTTTATTTTTCTCTACGAGAAGGGCCCCAAAAACCGGGGGCCTAGGCCCGGGCCTGCTCACAGGGCTGGGCCAGGCCAGGGTACACCCTAGACTTCTCCTAACAGCATTTTATGATCACTACTATGTAAAACATCATTAAAAACGAAGTGTAATTTTTTTATTTTATTTTGGGTACTTTGGAAATATATTAGAAACTAAGGAATAGAGTCAGACTTCATCTACTAAACAAATGGGAATGTTTCGGTGAGCTAACTTTCATGCCTGACCTTGTTCTCTCTTGACCCTCCACCACAATATAGATTGGAAATTTGGAATACACAATCTTGTAACATCTGAAAAATATCTTAGATATTTTTATCTAACAATCACTTGTCACATCGTTCTTTTTGTTCTTGTACTTCATGTATGACATCAAATATCCTAGATATCTGAGTGGAATTATATTCTTCACTATGTTACTTGTTCTTTTTGTTAATTTTACCTTACAAAAAATAAAAAATAAAAAATTGGAAGCCCATTTCCACTTTGTTAATTTTTCTTTCCTCTTTCAACGTAAGAGTTTTTTTTTTTTTTCTTTTCTGGCACAAGTCAGTATTATTAGTTGTTATTAGTGAGTTTTGGATCTTAGTTTAACGGATGAGAGTACTTGGTAGGCGGTGAGAATACATGGTGCCTACTGTCTACCATTGGACTACCACTCAACTGAAATAAACGGCCTTGACATTCCTAACACCGAGAGATAAACATGATATTCTCAACACCAAGAGAGAGACATTAAACAAGTTTATTTCATAAAACAAAGTTGTCCGACTCTTCGTAACAGAGTGACAAGAAGTTTCACAAAACAAAAGAAAGCAAGGTTACAACTTGTTTTTCTTCAAGGACTAAAGCATTCAACAAGCATAGAAAGTGAAGCCTCGGAGTATGCCAAAGTTGAGCTGATTTTGGGCAAGGCATTAGTAATGTTTGGTGGCCACTGAATCAGGGTACCACTCCTTTCTTTTGGTTGACCCACTTGGCTCGACTTAGGAGCAGTCGGGCTCGAGCCACTTGCCAAATCTGTCGAACCCTTGTTGCGAATCTTGGCTAGCTGCTCGGTCCACTTATCTATCAGTCCCGACATTGTGACCGCTTTCGATATCAGATGACGAAGACAAATGCAATCAAAGAGGAGAGAGAGAAAAGGGTCTTGAAAGTGTGCCTTTTTTTCCCAGATATTTGTTTTGGATGTTTGATATTTTTGATGAGATGAATTTTGAGGTGGCAGCAAATTTATAAGGTGTGAGGAGATTGGGGTGGGTTTTTGGAGTGAACCCAATGGCGCACACGATGTTGTGATTTGTGAATTGAGCAGATTTTGAGATTGTTGTGGGTGTACTGTTACTGTGTGCTGAGAATTTGATGGTGGTGGGGTATGGTGACAAAAATGATTCAATGGTCGGTTGACTGGTCCCATATCTTTGGGCCAACAAGAAGCTATGAAACCATTGGCTCAGTCAGCGGGATTCTGGTGGATACTGGGTATACAAAAGTGAAACCATGTTCTGAGGAACGTTGGAATATGAGATTTTCATATGTCCTTTTTTATAATCGGATAAATTAAGGACTGGTTTTTGGAGGAATTGGGAAAATTGATTTTTTGGTTTTTTTAATTTTGTCCTTAATCGAAAAGAAATTGCATTTGTTAGTTTTCGATTGATTTTTTGTGGTTTCTCGGCTTGTCTCGACGAGAGGAATCCAAAAAATTTAAAATTATTGGTCAAACTTAAAGTTTTGTGAATAAAGACGAAAAATAATCCAAAAAATCGACCAAAAATCAACAAATGCAAAAAAAAAAATTGAATAAGGACAAAACCAAAAAACTAATTTTCCCAATTCACCCAAACCAACCCTAAAAAATCTACGTCTAATTCAACTAATTCTGGGGTTGTTACATTAATTTTAGGGTCTTAAAAATAATGACAGGACATAATCGCCTATGATTATAAGATTTGGATTAGTTGGATCCATTATGTACAAGTTAACATAGAATGATGTGACAGAATTAGTTTTACCACTTCAATACAAAAACACCAGCAGTAGAATATCGATTCTCAGAATTACAACCAATTAGAAGTTTATCACATGATTTCACAAAAGTTTCTGGACAAAAGTTTCAATATGTGATTTGAATTGAAAAATGAGATGATTTTTAATCCAATGGTTTGCATTTGCGATTATGTCAAAAGAGCACCTAGAATTTGTACAAAAAAAAAATTGAAACTGTCAAGCCATAAACTAATTAGAAGTTTATCACATGCTTTTTTTTTTTTCTTTTTCCCCTTTCCTTTTTTGACTCTATCAACTCAAAAAATAATTTTAGCAATATCATTATTGCTTAATTAACAGGTGGACTTGCTTATAGCACTTCGAGAGGGCCACCACATGTCATATCCTATGTGCCATATATGACTTGTTACGAAATTTTAAGAAAATTGTAGTAGCAGTTTCATGTAATTATTGTAGGTCCTTGCATTTTTAAATGTCTCAATTTTGTCCTTATACTTTTATCCTCAATTTGGTTTTTGTATTTTAAATGTTTCAATTTCGTCATTAAATTTTTTGGTTTGTTTCAATTTGTTTTTTTTTTTTCCCTGTAATCACAAACTTTCCTTTCAAGTTCATAAAATTATATATTATGCCAATAAAGTTTATAAGGTTATACTATTAATTTTCCTAAATTTAGGCTTTTAAAAACTTCAATTTTTTTTATTGGAACGTTCTAGTGGGTTTCTCCAAACTAGTTAATATTACTGTAATTCTACTTAATAAATCTATTTTTTTATTGATATAGTAGATTTATCATAATTATTTCATGTGTTACTTCTTCTCATAATCTACTAAGAGATAATTATATTTGCAATAACAGACCCATTATGTTAACCAAGGTCAGACCCTACTCTCATTTTTGTAAGTGAGGAGGACCCTATTCCAACCCATAAAAACAATTTTTAAAAACCAAATTTAGAGAAATTAATATGACCTTATAAATTTTACTGACATAATGTACACTAAGTATATAAAAATCTGAAGGGAATCTCTGTCAGTAGAGAAAAAAGACAAAGTTGTAACAAACCAAAAATTTTAAGGATAAAATTAAAATATTTATAAAATTTGTGTTCTAAATTGTAATTCATACTTATAAAACTGTAGGAACTAAATTGAGACATTTGAAACTATAAGGACCAAATTAAAACTTTCCTCATTTAAAAAAAAACTTAATACTTTCCTATATATACTAATACCTCTGTCTCTAAATAGTCAAGTATTCTACTTTGAACTATCTCTCAATAAGTGTTTGTTTTATAAAATTAATTGATGAAAATTTATGTACTCCTAACTATTATTTTGCATTTTTAGAAAGTAGGGGAAAAATTTGATGTGAAAGGGATGCAAGGTTGATAAGATGTGAAAATTTTGGGAGTTTTGAGGGAGTTTAGTTTAGTTTTGATGATGTAAGCAGGTGTAATAAGTGGAGAGAGATGGAGAAAAAAATAAGAAAAATAATGATGTCAGCATAAAACAAAACTTGATAAAGCCAGAGCAAAGCTCCCAAGCAAACAGGCCATTACTGTATCTGAAGTTTTTTTTTTTTTTTTGATCCACTACTGTATCTGAAGTTTGTTAACCGACTTAAAGACACAGCAGGTAAACGACGTCGCAGAAAAAAGCTAAACCGTAAACGACGTCGCAAGTTTGTTCCCGGTTATTCCTGAAATAAACCGCGTAGAAGCCCTAAAACTCGACGCTTCCAAGTCCAACGCAACCTCTGCACCCCGCCTCTCAATTTCTCAAAATCCATCGGAAAATACAGACTTCGATTGATCGGAAGAAGCAGAATACGATGTCGTACGACGACGTGGAGATCGAAGACATGGAGTGGAACGAGGAGATCCAAGCCTTCACCTACCCCTGCCCTTGCGGAGACCTTTTCCAGATCACCAAAGACGATCTCAAGCTCGGCGAGGAAATCGCGCGGTGCCCTAGCTGTTCCCTCTACATCACCGTCATTTACAATCTCGAGGATTTCATCGGCGACTCAACCAAGCAGCAGAAGAAGAATATAGAGCCTCCAAAGCAACAGCCTATTGCCGTCGCTTGAAAACAAAATCAGGTCATAATTAACTCCATATGACGGAAAAGATGAGTTAACGATTGTTTTTTTGGAAAAGTCTGTTGCTTTAGGGTTCGTCTTGGAAAAGTCTGAATTTTGTTCTTTGGGTCGTAATTTACTCGATACGTGATGTAGAAGAGCTACGAGGTCTTTTGTTTTGGAGTACGATATAGAAAGGTCTGTTGCTTGAGGGTTTTTCTCGATGAATTTTTGCTTTGTTGTTAGGGTTAGGTTTGATTTGGAGGGTTTGAAAATAGTTACGGTTGTCACGGATTAATTGCGTGGAATTAAAGCTGTATTGTTGTTTTCGGAGAATAATTGCTTATCGTATGAATCATTTTGCTTTTTGCGTTCTTTGTCATTGCCTATTGCGGAAAATGACTAACTCATCGAAGAAGAAGAAGAATCTCGAGCTCCCAAAGTAACAGCCAGCCGTGGTTTCTTGAAAAACCAGGTCATAATTAATTCGACAAGTAACATAGACGAGTTACTGATCGTATATTCGTATTGCATCTTCCTTTTTTGGGGTTATTTGTCATTGCATACAGCGAAGAATAAATAACTCAATACGTGATATGTTGCAAGTCTGTTCCTTTCAACCCCTTTGAATTGAGGGATTTGATAAGAAATAAGAAGAAAGGATTAGAGTTTCTTGCCAAATCACTCATTTGGAATTTGGATTCAGTAATTTGGTGAGAAATGGAGAGAAAAGTACAAAAATTATATTTTTTGATTGGTTGCTTACCATTTCTCACCAAATCTCCCCTTTCTTATCTCATCCTTTCTCACAATCCAAACGGGCTTTTTTAGGTTCGTCCTGAAATTTTCTCTGTATTGTGTAGTGTTCAGTTTTGGTTTGGAGAGTTTAGAGGTGTAAAACATTTCTTCTACAGACACAGTAATCGCGTGGAATTTAGTTGTATTTTTATTTGCACAGAATACATTCCCGTTTATAATGATGAAGTTGTTCTTTGGGTTATTTGCCGTTGGCTATTTCAGAGAATTTCCTTTCATATTGCATGACGGACCAAGTATCATTTTGTGAGACGCTTTTAGCAGTGAATTTCTAGAGCTGAAATTCTTGATTACTGAATTTTCTATTTATACATTGTAAGGCAATCCTTTATGAAGGTCATAGGCTGATCGCACGAGTAGATCTGGAAGGGTATGGTCCTCGCCTCTATGCCCCTTTGTTTCCTTTATGGGATCAAATGTGAGAATATGACTAAAAATTTAGGCCCATTCTGTTGGCTTGTTTTGATTAATGCGATGACGGGAAAATATGGAAGCTTAAGTTGCCGTTACATTCATAATCTAGATACTAAGAGTTTCACCTATGAGCTGCTTTTCGGTGTTATGCAACCCAGTAGTTTGAAGTATTTCTGTTAATTCATCTATCTATGCATTGCTTCTGGACCCTGGTGCAGTCCATTCATCGTAGTCTGTCAGTAGAGTGATGTTGGATAGCTGGGTCATCAATTTCTGAACTTGCTTGAGTTCATGTTATATATAGGTCGTGTATATTCTCTGTTAGTGACGACTTTCATTAACCAGAAATAAAAGGCACTGGTGAAAAAATGCCGCTTGCATACACAGTTGTCTTTCATCTGCTCATGGCCCCTATATGAGCATGTGGGTTCATGTGTTTGTCTTTTGTGGTGATGTGTGAAGCTTGCATATTTGGATTGATGCTTGTACGATTCTCCGGGGGTTGAGCCTTGTTGAACTGCATGTTGGGAATGTAATTTTAAGCCAATGCAGGTGGTGTCTTAGATTTGAACCTAGAAATTGGGGCGTGCTTGAGAGATTGCTCAGAAAAAGTGCTGTGGTCGTGGATCTCCTCTATCTGAGCATATCCTCTAATTCTGATTTGTTAAAATTTAAAAACTTAGGGCAGTTGAAGCTACCAGTGACCTCTCTTCACGGGCCATCAGCTAGCCCCTCCTCCACTTTACCATTTTATATCATGTATGGATGGATCGATTTCGAACTTCTCTAAGTAATGTCTTTTCCATCATTTGCCTTGTAGAAGTAATGATTCTCTGCGTACAGAACCACCATTGCACAGCTCTTTCTATTTTCCATTACCCAGTATTTATCTGATCTCTGACATTTCTCAGAAAACATGCTGCCAGAACTTTCTGGGTCTAGTGCAGTTTTAAAATTAGTCGTAATCACAATTCGGCACATCACTACCCGATTCCGTAATATACCTGGAATATTGTAACTTTACCTGATTTTACCTTTTGTTACATGAACACCAGTCCAATGGAAATTTGTTTCTCTTCAAAAAGGTGGGATAATTGTATTGGCTACTCTTGAATATATTGGATACATGTCAATGTTCCACTAGTTAATGGGGTCTCACAAGCTTTTCCATCCTCATCTGCCATTAACTTTGTCTGAAGAGACAAGGACTTTTTGCTCACACACTAGCATTTTGGTGATTGATACAGGAACCCGTTTGTTCAAGCACTTTTCATCTCACTCACTAGCATTTTGGTGATTGATACAGGAACGTGTTTGTTTGAGGGATAAGGAAGGGGGATAAGGGAGGGAGGTGCATGAGCAAGAAGGTGTTTGTTAGGAGGACAAGGAGGGGGGAGAGCTTAACCCCCTCCAAAGGGTCTTAGCTAATCCTAGGGTGGGGGGTGTTGTTAGCTTATCCGGGTGAATCCTCCCTCCAATCTCAAAGTGTGTCATAAGATCCTTAGGTATCAAAGACAGGAGGTCATGGGTTCAAGTCGTGGGAGTGTTATGGTGAGGGAGGGATTGTCGGGCCTAGAGTGCCCCCGTGGATTTGGTTACACAATGCGACTCCTTGCGATCGCTCTAAAAACAGACTTGCAGGTGCGATGTCAAATACCATAAAAGACTTAATTGAATCCCTTCCTAACACTAATTGGTTTTAGGAGAGATGGTGGAAAAGTGGTCTGACACATAGAAAAACCAAATTACGGCCCCAACCATTTTCTATTCATAATGCAATGATTTAATGAGGGCCAAAAAAGTAATTTTTCACATTATCAATTCTTATCCACCCACTACTACCCTAACCATGTATAAGCTTATCTCCCTCCCTAACTAATCCCCCGCTTATAACACATCCACCTATTATCCTCCCTCTTTCCTTATCCCACAAAACCTTATTCGTCCGACAGTGACATCATAGAAATATGGTTGAATCTAGTGCACGAGGTTCCTGCTTAGAATACGGATTGGGAGAGGCAATATGTAAGCAGTTCTACCCCTGCTATTGGTTGGTACTTGGAAATTCGTTGGCTTTTGGTTTCATCTAGGTGCCTCCCTTTTTTCTGATGACCCTTACGCTGCAAATAATACTGAGAGGTCATGCATGGATGGGTGTCTTTTCTTTCACAATTTCACTTGTGGAAACCTTTACACCATGCACTAACGCATTTGATTTGACAGCCCTCGAGCTTTTTTTGGAAATAGAATTTGTATTTAAGCTTTGCAGGAGCATTGCAACCAAACCACACTTTGGAACTCTGAAAATTGAAGCTTCTTCAATGGGCACATTTGTGGGGCATATAGTACCTGGTTTGGCCCTTGTTCTTCTTGGTATATGGCACACTATGAACACAGTCAGTGATTACTATCTGAAAGGATCTGTGAATTTTGTTTCAAGTTTCTGGTACCCATTCAAGAGTCCTCTTTTCAAACTAAAACACTTGGAACTCCTTTCTATTTTGTCTTTCTCCATCTTTGCCATCTTCATGCAAGTCATGGACTACCCTTTCCTTCACTTCTCCTTCAAGTTCAATAATTTCGAGCATGCTACAATGTTCATCCATCTAGCCATATTTTCTGGGTTTACCCTTTGTGCTGAGTTAACTCATCCATCGGGGAACCTATCTGGGGTCTCTGGAATCCTTGCTTCCTCTGTTTTTGGTCAAGAGCTTTTCTTACTCCACTATCACTCAGCCGATCACATCGGATTGGAAGGCCATTACCATTGGCTTTTGCAGGTCATAGTGTTTGGCTCTCTCATTTCCTCTCTATCCACAACAAGTTTCCCTTCCAGTTTTCCTGCAGCCCTTGTTCTCGTGATTTCAGTTGTTTTTCAAGGGTGCTGGTTTCTTAATATGGGTTTTATGCTATGGTTTCCAAAGTTTGTTCCGCAAGGATGTGTTGTGGATGTGGGCGATTCTAAGAATATGCACGGAGCAGTTACATGTCTGACACGTGAGGCTGGATCACGGGCAATGGCCCTAGCCAACATGCAATTCAGTTGGATACTTGCTGGAGTTATGATTTTTACATCTTGTGTTTGCTTGAAGTATGCTAGGAATTTTAAGCCGAGGGGGGAGTCTACCGTGTATGAACAACTTCATAGTACAGGTGCAAATGTCTCTGTTGCTATTGTTGGATTCAAGGCTTCAAGCAACCTAGTCCATGAGACTGTGTAGTGAAAGTTTATTCCGAGTAATTATTCAGTTGTCCTAGAGCATAGTCTCGTGGTGTTCTAGATCATTCCAGCACTACACATTTATATGGGGTCTATACACTTAGTCGTGAACTCCACGAGAATGTGTGGTGTTGAAGTGTCCCAGAGCAACACACAGCCGAGCTTTGAGAACACTGAATAAATAGGCGTTTATGAATGCAATGTCTACCATGTTCCAGTGCAAGGCATGTTTGGAATGTTTTTATCATGGGACCAAGTTATAACCTAAATGTTTGTGTCTAGACAGTACAATCAGATGTGTTCATGATTTGCAATATTTTGGGTCTCGTGACATGGGATATGGGATTTCGTTTATGTCTTACGTAAATTTTACTTACCAAGTTGTGTATCCTAACAAGTTTTGCATACCTCAATTAATTTCAAGACACTCAAACTCAAATTAATGATCAAGTAAATCTCCAATTCACTTCTCCTTAAATGACAACTATAGGATGAGATTGGTAAAGCTAGGTGCTTGCCACTTGGGTAGTGGACGGGGGTCACGAAAAATGGCACAGGAAAATGACTTAGCGAATTCTAGGGCGCAAGTCATTTTACCTCCACAGGCAGAAAAGATTTTAGATAAAAAAAAATACTTTTAAACTTAATTTATGCAACCCAAACACCAAAAATTAGGTAAAATGTTTTATGGGAAAATATTTTACGTTCAAACAGACAGAGCCTTGATTTTTTCACAAATAAAGTATCAAACGGGTTCGAAAAAATGATCACCTTGTTGATAGGTCCATTGAGACTAGGGGTGTACACGGTCTGGATCGGATCGGATTAGCATGAATCCAATTCTAATCCGCGAGTCACGGTTTTTAGAAAATACAATCCGTGTCCGGACCAAAAGTCTCACGGTTCGGTTCCAATCCGATCCACGAGTCACGGATCGGTTCCGGTTTTATCCACGGATTACATGTTATATATAAATAAGTAACAAAGTTATATATTTGAAATTTTACCTAATGGTGTAAACACAACTAATTAGAGAAGAGGCCTTCGTTTGGATCTCACACTAATGGTGTAAACACAACTACACAACTACTAATTGAATCTACTATATGTTGTCACAAATCTTGAGTTTATTTACTCCAGATCGGCAATATTAGACTGCTTCCATGGGTCATCAATAAAAATACACATCCAAACACGGTTATCAACCTAGTTTTGAAAGAGATCACAGTTTACCTCAGAAATAGATAACAAGTAAATATAGTAGAAGTTAGTGTAAATGTGTAATAGTTTAACCCCTAAGTTTTGAAAGATATCACGGTTTACCCCCTAGTCTGTGTAGTAGAAGTTTGTGTAAAATTATGTGTGTGTGTGTGTGTGTGTATATATATATATTTCAAATTTATATATAATAAAAATCTCACGGTCCGGATCGGTTAATCCACGGTTTCAAAATCAAAATCCGTGTCTGAACCGCGAGTCACGGTTTACTAATTTTTCAATCCGTGTCCGGACCATTAATCCACGGTTAAAATCCAAAACGCGCGGATTGGTTCGGTCCGGACTGGATTCACGGTTCACCGGTTTTTTTGTGCAGCCCTAATTGAGACATCATCATCAAGAAATTGATTTTTTTACAAATGCACCGTATCCAATCCCTTGGCGCAGTACTAGCCCTAATTCTTTTGCCAAAAGAAAAAGAAGGTACCAAGCCCAATTCTCCTCATTTTCGAATCATGGATTTACAAAGAGATTTAGGGGAAAATTGATAGAGAAACAAAGGATATAAATTTTCATTTGATATCCTAATTTCTTCATCCTTTCTCTTGGTGAATTGTTTTCCAAATCCATGATCCAAACAAAGAAGCCCATTAAAAATGGAGTTGATTAAATAATCATCCATTTTTTGGACACCGCGTACGTTTTCATCCTACCCATTTTTTGGGGTTATGTTTCTATCCTCTTCCTAGTTGATTTACCATTATTACCCTTATTATGACATACATATCCACATACACTCGGTTCCTAATTTTTGTATAATGGGACTACCTAAAAATAAGGATTATTTGAAATTGGGAGGGATTCAAAATGAGTTAAGCTCATTTTATTCCCCTACCGAATTGATGATTTCCGAAATTGAAGGAGTTTTGAAACAACAAGATGATTCTAGAACGAATTCCCACATACAACCAATGTGTGTAATCCCGAAAATTAAGGTGTTTCTGAAATAGGTTAATTATCCTCCCGTGGACCTTTTGGCCCACACCCAGATCACCAAATCTAGAACAAGCTCTTAATACAGATGGAAGTGTAAACTTTGACATATGGCTTTTATTATAAACCATTCTATTGTAAAGTGCAATGGCTTCTCCAAATAAAGCCATCCCACACGTAGCATTTGATGAGTACATGGGAGGATAATTAAACGTACCATTGCAATTGGTAAGTTCTCTCTCTCTCTCTCTCTCTCTCTCTCTCTCTCTCTCTCTCTCTCTCTCTCTCTCTCTCTCTCCAAATCGAAAATTAAGTGAGTGACCCACTAATCTTTCCCTTGGCATCAAACAACTAATCGCAATTGGCTCTCATTGATCAAAGCTCTAATCCGATCATGCTTTGGCTCGTTTCATTTTCCGGAGAAAAAATGGTGAAGGATTTGTTGGAGGTTGGGTTGATGTGGCATTTTTTGCATTTTCGCCATCACTTCTTTGTTTGTGCGTAGTTGAATTTGACAAGTTCATTATATTTTTAGCATGATTTTACCATATTTTTAGATGATTTTTCGACAAGTTCATGATGTTTAAAATTTACCATGAGTTTCTTGTATATGTTGCTGAAATTTATCATAATTCATGTATTATATTTTTACCATATTTTTTGCATGATTTACCATGTTTCTTGTATTTATTGTCAAAATTTATCATAATTTCTGCATTATATTTTTCCCATGTTTTTAGCAAGGTAAAATTTACCATGCACCATGTTTCTTGATTTACCATGTTTCTTTTATTTTTTGTCGAAATTTATCATAATTTTTGTACTATATTTTTATAATGTTTTTAGCATGATTTTTCGACAAGTTCATGATATTTGTCAAAATGTTCAGTGTACGAAAGTTACATCTTTACCTATTTTCTTGTATTTGTTGTCAAAATTTATCAAAATTTTTTTATAATAATTTTTCCAATCCTTTAACATGATTTTTGACAAGTTCTTGTGTTTGTTGCTGGTTTGATTGGTTTGCTATTAATTTATCCTATTTGTGATAAATTTATCGTATTTATGCTCTATGTTGTTTTTATCTTAAATTTTGTTTTAAGATTTTGGAGGGGGGAGAAAATAGGAGAGAGAGATTTGAGAGATAGGAGATTGAGATAAATTAGAGAAGATTAGAGAGAGAGAGAGAGAGAGAGAGAGAGAGAGAGAGAGAGAGAGAGAGAGAGAGAGGAGAGAGAGAGATTTGGGGAGATTAGGAGAGAGAAAAGGGTAGTTTGGGATTTATTTGAATTTCAGGCTGAAAATATAATTTCCAAAAGTAACCGGGATGAAAACATAAGTTACAGTCGGTTGGAGGACCAATATTTATGTGCCCCTTAAAAATGCTCCATAATGAACAATAGTGCCCTAAACATAAGAAACTACACAAACCATATAAGAGAAACAATCATTAAAACCATTGTCATGAAATCCAATCCTTTTCCAAAGTCAACCACAACAATATCCATGATAAGAGATCACATTAACCAAATAGCCCACTTTCAGCTGTTACCTTCTTCACTTGAAGCCTTCAGAGTTGGACTAATCAAAAAAATGAAAGATCTAAAGCAATAACAATAAAGAAAGAGTTTGAGGAGGGGTTTCAAAGCTTGTCTCTCTGGAAATCCTTAAAAATCTTTCCTAACTACTTGGTCCGAGCTCTGTTTGGCTCTCTCCTTTTGGTAACCACGATCCTTCTCGGAGAATGCGCATCTTTAAGTAAATTCCCTCTTTGCCCTCTCTGTGCACGAATTCGCAAAGGCATCGGTCCTCCGGCTTGAGATGGTTCCACTTGCAAAATTTTTTCCACCCTCCAGTAAGCCATATCCGGCCATCCCCCACGTTTTCACCTTCCGAGGACCATCTCTTCCCTTCTTCATCAAGGAGGATTAGATTTTCTGGAAGTTGAAGTCCATGGTCTTTGACAACATCAGTTGGAACATACTGCAATCAATGGTAAACACAAAACACATTGTTGATCAGAAGTTGTAGCTGTCAAAAGCAGTCCATTCCTATTTAGCTAGTGATTAATTTGAGTTGGTACGAATTCAGGTAAAAATATACTCTTTAGAAAATAGACACTGGATAAATATGGCGACAAATCATCAAGTAATACAGAAAAAGCTGTGAGAAAGGAACCAAACCGAGAAGCAATCATTACTCGTGGAAGTCATGAAAGCAAATTAGGCATCTAATCATGACATTTTACAATTTCACCGCAGAAAAAAACTGAAGTATCAAGAACTTGAACAAATGAAACTAGTGCAAAAAACTTAACATATACAGCTTCAACAAGTTCAAGCATGACAATATCCATATTGTTTGAGTTTAGCAAGGAACAATTATTCCTACTAGTGAGGATAAGACATTGTTAGATATGTAGAAAACCAGTAGTGGATGGGGATTATGACACAGTACTGACTACTGAGAATGAACACCGTAAAGACAAAGGGAATTTGATGTCGAGGACACCGAAAAGGGCTCTATCGCAGGTCAACTGTTGAAGGAGTTAAGCCTGAAATCTCGGGATTGATTGGGCTTGTGATTGATCCCCATGACTCTGGAACAGTTCCTAAATGGAAGTACCCCTACTATAAAAGGTAGAAGGTGGTACCATAATCGTAGCTCACTTCCGTTGAGTCTACTTTTCGATATACACCACCTTTTCTGACTTATCCATCAGAGGGAAGTCGGCCGGCCTTGCACAGTTGTTTCCTTTCAGCCTTTTTTTGTTTGCAGATAATTGATTCCTTCTAGCCTTTTTGAAGAAAACAACTAGTGTATCTTATTGTTAGATGTTTCTGGACAGCAAAAATAACAACTTCCTCCATGGACAGCTTAATGTTGCCCAATCTGATTTCCAAGTAGGGTACAATGTGCTCGTTAATGCTTGGTAAGGCGAAAAGCTAATGCCCCGAAATATAAGAATGTAATCAAACAATACTATATAAGAATGTAGTAAGCTCTCAAAATCCTCCAAACCTTTAATTCTCAATCCTCATTGAAAGTGGAGTTTCTCCTCCTTACATGGCAACCATCCCTTACTCACTTGGCCCACTCAAAAAAAGTTGAGAATGCCATTATTTTTTCCTCCCGGTCTCACACGTACCTCCCAATGGTCCATGGGTTCCCACTCCCCCATTTTGTCTCCCTCTTTTTGTACCACTGAAACAAGAAATATCTACAATATACATACTAGTGTTAGAGCACGTGCATGCTCACTTTTCAATACTGGTCGAGATAAGATACTTGTTGGTATTACAAGTACAAAATGAAATAATAGATGCAAATGCATAATAGAAGATCAAACATACAATACATTCCTAGAAGATTCAAGCATATAAAACAATAGTGGCTTTCAATGTCCATCTTGTTAATTTTATAGGTTTTGGTTCAGATCAAATGAGATCAGTCTTTGTCAAGTGGGTACACACCTATATTATGAAGGACCAGAGTTTATGGGGGAAGCAGACTCCAACTGACGCCTCTTGGGTTGTGAGCAGCATTCTGAAACTTAGAAGGAAATTCCAATCTGAGATTAAGTAGACCATAGGGAATGACACGGACACTTTCTTGTGGATGGATAACTGGCATGCACTTGAGACATTGTTCAAAAAATATGGGGATGAGTAGTTATGAACCTGGGCTGATCTTTAAGGGTTAAAGTCTCCTCTATTATTGATCATAGCAGATGAAAGAGGCCAAGCCAATGGGATCGAGCTGTTATTGATATCATGAAACATACCCCAAAGGATTTTCTCCCTTATCCTGATAGGTGTGATACAGTAAATTGGCTGCCTTATCCTACTGGGTCTTTCTCAGTGAAATCTGCATGGGAAGTTCAGACGTGGCATGCTCTGGTTTGGTTTGGGAGGAATGTGCCTAGGTGGAGTTTCATTATATGGCTAGCCATTTTGGGGACATTATCTACTTAGCACAGGCTCACCTCGATGGAGCAATACCTCTGATGATCAGTTGTGCTGTGTCAAAGTGGGGAAGAATCCCATTTCCATCTCTTTTTGGAATGTTCTTTTTCTGCAGAAGTATGGAAGGCTGAGCTTGCACAGAACCATGTTACCAGAGGTCTTTTGGCAATAGAGGAAGAAATCTGGTGGGAGGTTTTCGAAATACAATCTATTAGCTTTCTGTGGCTGGTTCCATATATATTTCTTTTGACCGGAAAGAATATGAGAATATTTCGACAGAAGGCTTGGGACAGTTAGGTAGCTGGATATATTCTGAATTATCCAGAAAAAAAGTAGCTGAACAACACTGAAATTTAATGCTCACAGAAGAAGACCTTGTGAAGATTGGTTTCTGAATCGGAAAGTGTTTAGTGTAAACAACTAATAGTCTTTTGGTTTCCTTGTGTGTGCCTCTAGTCTTGTAGGCAGCATTTGTTTTTGTGCTTGCCTTAACTCTTTGCAGGAGGGCGCCAAATTGTGTTCTGTAGCTACTTGCTCTTTTGATGAAAGGAATTAATATACAAAAAAACAAAAAACAAAAGCCTTACCAGTTCAGTTTTTCTCTTTTGCCGAAGTTTGGTCACAAAATAGGCATTTTTGGGGTGGGAAACCATCCCATATTCAAAAACATCGACATCGTCCTTAACTTTGACGGCAGCTTTTCCTTTATTGCCATCTAAATCAAGTAAACCAGTGGATTAGATATTTAGACATTAAAGAGAGGAAAAGGAAACCAGAACAAATGCCTGGATACTTATTTAGACATTAAAGAGAGGAAAAGGAAACCAGAACAAATGCCTGGATACTTATTTAGACATTAAAGAGAGGAAAAGGAAACCAGAAAAAATGCCTAGATACGGCTTTAATTGTTGGGCGAAAAATAAGTACTAACTTCTCAAAGTTGTTGCTTCAAGTTTCTCATTGTCCTTAACTTGGATGGCAGCTTTTCCTTTATTGCCATCTAAATTAAGTAAACCAGTGGATTAGATATTTAGACATTAATGAGAGGAAAAGAAAACCAGAACAAACACCTAGAAATGACTTCAATTTAAAGGAAGTACTTCTCAAAGTTGTTGCTTCAGGTTCCTCCTCCTCAACAGCATCCCCGTTTTCCTTGCTGCATTTCTCCTCCTCCACCTCATTGACAGCAAAGTTGGAAGGTCCTATCACTTCCTTCTCACATGCCGTTCCTCCAAATATTTGGACATAAAATACATCAATCCAATCATAATCAAATACCACAAAATCTCCATGCTCCAAAGAGTTATCTTCGACAAATTTCACCCAGCCATCACTAAAATGGAAGTCACCTCCATCTTTGGTTACCTTCAAGGGCCAAAGGTTTCCACGAAGATTCCTTAAAAACACTTTGTCAGGTATTCTTCCTTCCACTGCAGCAACAAAAGCCACGGGAATGCGCTGCAAAAAAAGGTAAGTTCACAATCTCAAACAGTCAATGAAAGGACCAGCATGTGCATTTGGAAAAATAGAAACAGAAAGGTCTTTGAGAATCTACATGTTGACATATATATTATATACACAAAACGGATCCCATCAGGAATCCTGGATTTTCTTTCCACCCAAGACTCCCATTTTCCAATTGATTTTTGATGATCTGAACCGTTCGATGTGTTTAAAACATGCTTTTAAGGGTCCCCACGAGGAATCATTAACAAAAAATTGAACAGGAAGGGCTTGATCCAATCAAATTTCAATAAAAAATGTATATTGAACGAATCAGATCGTCGAAATTTGATTGAGAAAGTTGAGAAGTTGGTGACTTCTGCACTTTAAGCAAAGTGCGGGATCCCTAGTTGGATCCTACCTGCCTATATATATAGGCAGGATCTGGGGATACATATTTTGACACTCCATCTCAGCCCTTGGAATCAAGCGTTGAGATTAGAATACCCTCTCTCCTCCCAAGTCCCACCCCATCTTTAACAGAGTTATCTCTCCCTCTGTCACTGATAACACTTAACAGGTTACACTGAACCCATCTCAGGCACCTACCTCCCCGGCAAGGGTTATCTTTGGCAATCCCACAAAAACACCAAACTAAGAAAAATGTCATAGGGAAAATGGTGTGATGATCTAAGTTAATCTTACCAATGCATGCTATATACCGCCAATTGAAGTGCGAGCAATACCCAAGTACGAAAGCCTGCAAAGCAACGCAAGATGGGTATGGATCACCCAATGCGCTGGTTATATATATAGGGCTCCCTCACTTTGCTATGGTAAGGGACTTTATTTCTGGATCGAATTTCGACAATCTGAACTGGTAGATGTGTTTAAAAAGTGTTTCAAGGTGAATGCGAGGATTCGTGAAAAAAAAACTACACTGAAGGGCTTAATCCGAGCAATTTTCGATAAAATTGCACAGTTTTATAGGAAACTGAGTTTTATCGAAAACTTCTCGGATCAAGCCCTTCCGGGTATTTTTTTAACGAAATCTCGCGTTGGATGTTAAAAACACTTTTCAAACACATCTAACTGTTCGGAACATCGAAATTCGATCCGGAAATGAAATTCCCTCACCATAGCAAAGTGAGGGAGCCTCACGTGAAAATTCTTGTGTGTGTGTGACTGTGTGTATATATATTACAATTAGCTTTTTGTCCAAACCCTTAAGTTATGGACTCCATCTGGACCTCATAGTTCCGGACTAAATTTCAACAATCCGAACCGCTCAATGTGTTTAAAACATGTTTTTAAGCGTCCCCACGAGAAATCAGCAAAAAAGAAGAAAAAAAATACCAGGAAAGGCTTGATCCAAACAGTTTTTCATAGAAAAACTTGTATATGTGCAGTTTTATGAAAAACTGCTTGAAACTGCAAATTTCTCATGGGGACCCTTAAAACACATTTTAAACACCTAGAGTAGGATCGTCGAGATTTGGTCTGGAACTATGAGGTCCGGACGGAGTCCAGATTTTAGTGGTTTGGATGGGAAGGAGATTGTATATGCATATATAGAATTCTACTAGTAAGAAAGTTTGTCTGGCCTTTGGAACGTCTCTTTTTGTTCATTGGTCATCTCCCGGGTAGGACTGCTCTTATAACAACCCAATAAGTGGAATAAGTAGAAGTGAGTTGGGGCACCTAAAAGTATATGTATAAAAATGGCTCTATGCTCGAGGTAAGAATCGCTAGAAGTTCGAGCATTAGTTGCTGGATCCTTCTAAAATGAGAGCACTCCCAAGATGGGAGCTTGACGTATGTGAGCTCGCTCCTAGCTAGGATGAGAGCTTATTGGGCCATTAAAGCAATTATTCTCATACTTTTAAGGGTGTGGAAATAAGAATATGAAAATCATATTAGTCAAGAACTTTTGCAAATTGAAAATATCTAACTTCCAAAAAAAAAATTACCCTTTTAAGATAGAGAAAATTCTCCATACGTATCACTTTTCCTTCAATGGTTATGTATATGATCTATATACGCTCCTTAGGTGCTCCCAACCTTGGGAACTTCTAATTGCCTCCGCTCCCCCGCACCCACTCCCACTTCGTGCAACTAAGGTTCGAGCAACATCAACTCCTAGCCTGGCTGGTAGTTGAAAGTGGAATAATTGGTATTTGCCTGTGCCTTTTGGTTAGTCTTCAATCCTGAGCCTAATCTGTCTCATTAATCTCTTACCTTGCCATGAACAATAAATAAATAAATAAAAATTCCTCCCAGTATAGGTGCGGCATTCCTGATCTTCGACCACCCTTTTGACATCATCTGTTGTGAAATGTTCAAAGCAGAATCCGAAAACCAATCAATCAGAGCTGATTGGTCTTCCTTTTACTGGGACGAGTCGCAAGGGGTTATATATATATGTACACACACACACGCCAGTTCTCATAAGGGATCTCGCAATTTCCTACCATGCCGAACTCATAGTTCTTGGTTGTATTTTGATGATCTGAATCGTTCAATGTGTTTAAAACATTTTTTTAGGGTTTCCAAGAGGAATCATCAAAAAAAAAAGACTGGAAAGGACGTGATCCGAACAGTTTTTCATAAAACGTTTTTTTTAAAAAAAATTGTTTATATACTACCAAATGCATACATCTAGATCAAATGGTTATTTCCAGAGGCAAGTAAACTCAAACTTAATACTGATGGTTGTGCCATAGGAACCCAGGAGCTGCTGGATTTGGAGGAGTGTTTAGAGAAGATAAAGGCAAATGGATAGCTTTGTTTTAAGGAAGACTTCCAGATTGCTCAAGCATGGAGGCAGAGCTGTGAGCACTCGTGAAAGGACTGGAATACCTTGCAGTGCAAGGCTTGAAAGAAGTGATAGTTGAAACTTGAAACTGACTCTGAGGTGGCTATAAAAACACATTAAAGTAGGAAACCATTCCAATTCGCACCATAGAAATCTTATTCGCATCATCTCAAGATGAGACCTAATGACAGCACGAATATCAAACAAAGAGTCATAGTAGAGTCTTATTGAAGTTAGCATTGAATAAGAATGTCAGTGATTCGCTGGACAATTTTAAGAATAGTGGGTATTTTGGTAATTTAAGTTTTGCATACGTGGGGCCATAGCTGTCACCCTTGGGTTATTTTATGGGTCAAATTACTTATTTAGTTTATTAGGAGTAATTGTGAGTTGAATGTTATGACAAAATTTAGAACTTTTGAAGCCTCTTCATAGATTCTGTGATTGCATCAAACCCTTGGTGTGATGCCTAAACCTCTAGGAGTGATTCCTAGGGCTTGCTGCTTGTTTTCTGTTTACTATCAGCCTTGTTACTGTTCACCACTTTATTTTGATTACTCGCCTATTTTGTTAAACCCTAACCCTAAACATTCCATTCAATACAAAAACTCTAAACTTCCCAGGCTTGTCCTACATCAGTAGAGGATACTGATTTCATGGGGGCAAAAAAAGAGAAAATATAACATGTTCGCTCTTCACTTTGAAAAAAAAACCAATACGATCCACATGAAAAAAAAAAGGTTTCATATGGAATCAAATAAAACATCCTGATGCTGTATGGAATGAAATAAAACATTCTGATGCTATATGGAATCAACTTCAACAACAGATATATTAAAACAAAATCATAAAAAGAAAAAGTCTCTGAGAGAAGCTTATGCACACCAATCTTTCTGAGCAGTTGGATGGCAGGAAGACCTTGAAGAAACTAGGAAGTTCCTCCATCTTTGATGATGCAAGCTTACTCAAAACCACTGTTCTGGGAAAATGAAGGAAATGAAGCAAACCCTAGTCAGTCCAGATAACAAGTCTTCTGGTTTGGTGATGTTTTCTTGTGTCTGTGCCTATTAAAGAAATCCTGTTTGTCTTGTTCATGGGAATCATGCAGTGCTCTCGTTCGGATTGAGGTTTGTGGGTGTGGCAGGGGAGTGGGTGGGTAGATGTGGCTGGGATGTGTTTTTGTTTGTGCTGCAAAGGAGCAGTGTGGGTGGGTGGAAAGTGTGTCTGTGTGTGTTGAGGGTGAAGCCTTACCCAACAGGCGTTATGTTGTTGCACCTGCACTTACGCTGCTGCTGTTGAGTGATACAGTTGATGCTGGATGCTGCTGTTGAGTGGTTGTTGCCTGCAGCTGTTCTTTATCTGGTTTAGATGACACTCAGAAGCAGACAAGGTGATTGATAAATAGGGTACTGAAAAACCTCGCCAATGGATGAATAAAGCATCCCATCACCGTTGTATCCTGGTTGGCCAATACACCATAAGATGACAAATGTGGCAAGCTCATATTTAAGTATAACAGAACAAGGGAAAGTAATTATATTGAATGGCATATAAAGATATACATTGACTTGATTCCATTTTATTGGAAAAAATGGAAAACTCATTAATGATGTCCATATGTAGGTTGTTGTTAATGCTGTGTGCGAATTTAATGGTTTTGCACTAATACAGACCATCAAATGTAAGCATAATAAAAGGTTCTGTAATATACCATACCCATGAACGCATACATAAAAGTGTGCACACAAATACATGTATACTAGAGAGTAGATCGTGTGCATCACACACAAGCTAGTGCCCAATACAATGATATTAAACTGTTGCGTTTGTTGGGGGGAAACTAATTTTGTATTTTTCTAGCAGTGAAATTGAGAAAGTGTATATAAGCATTTTTTTTCGCAACAATGTGGGTAAGTAAATTGAGTTTACCTACTTTTGTTAACATTGACAATTAGCGACAGTAAGGTTAGAATATATTTCTACTCAGGTGAATATTATTGTCGACTATATATTTGGATGCAATTGCTTTATCAAGAAAAGATACATAGTAATTCATTCCCCCTCCAACCCACCCCCTCTCTCCTTTCTACGAATTCTTGAGCGAAAATCGATCAAACTAATACCGATATCTGAATGATCTGATTTGTTACAGGGACTATTGAAAACATACTTTAATAAAATGAATGACTCCGGTTATTTATATGACACTCTGAGATAGATGCAGACGATCCGTTGTATATTTAGTTTACATCAAAGGGTGAACCCAAATTTTTATATTTAACAAAAATGACAAAGAGACCCATACTCTTTCGTTTCCTAACAAAAATTTTGTTCCCTCTGTCAATGTACACAAGAATAGAGGCACGGTGGCGAAGTTGGGAAATTGGGCGAAAAGTTGTCCACTGCCCCATTTGCATGTTTTCCGACAATACTACAAGAATGACTTAATTACTTGCCATGTCAAATTGCTTTTTTAAGGTCAAAGCAGTAAATGCCAGCAAACTGAAAACCACTGTTCACGTTCCGTTGGTACTACTAGTTGGGGAGATGCATTGTTTAATTAGTGGTCCAAAACTACAGTTCAATTAAGGACGAAACTACTGTAGATGACACCCTCTTTTTTTATATATATACGAATGATATTTGGATGTATATATGTTAGTTGGGAATTGGTGGCTGACTGGCTGTGAACTTAGTGTTGGAAAAGAAGGTTAGGCAGAGGTGGGGTAAGGACGGTGGCCTTGTTTGGTATTTGTGGACATTCAAGAACAGTTCATTGGCATCGAAAGTTAGACATTAAACACAGTCAACCAGATTAGGAAATGACACATGGAACCTTTCTAAATCTACTTGCATTAGCAGGTTTTAAGATAGAGACAAGAGGATGTGATGTGCAATTAAAGTAAATGCTCAAGTATTCGTTGGCCCGTCTTTGGTTGTGGTCCTCACTATTTTCACTTTAAATTACTTCCAAAGTTTGAGTCTCAATAACTGACCTGCTTCTAGGTCTCAACTATTTCATACCACTTTTTAGTGCAGAGTATCATTCTAATTTCAAAGCATGAACCAAAAATTGAAATGTTCCAAAGCATTGATGCATGTACATAAATGGAAGCAAAACTGAAAAGGTTCAGCCACTAAAAAGTTGAATAATTTCAATAACTTTGAGATTCCCCATGAATTGAACGCCCTACTCGGGGAACACTTGTATAGAGTATTGAGAACTCCAGAAATACAAGGTTTTCAGTTGCAGAGAAAAGGCTTTTGGGGTATATGAACATTAAAAAAATTCTTGTCAACCCCACTTCACAAAACAACGCAGAACCAAATAATGAAATTCATTGCATCATGTCAAATTTGCGACAGAGAACAAAAAATGCAAGAAACCATAATCCTAAAGTACCTATGGTGGATCCCCATCACTTACATTTGTAATCTGGAAGGTTGGTTTGCCTCGTATCTTCACTGGCGAGAAATATGGACACTTTTAGCACAACATCCTCAACTTGGATCAACTCGAAGACACAAACATCAGCTTCTGCTAATGATTGTCCTTTGTGAATGGACACCATCCGCTGCTTGGGAATTCCACGGGACCATTTACTCAAATGCAACGGCTGTCCACTGTTTTCCACCAGAAACCTCAAGTTGAATAGAATCTGAAACCCCATGCAGATACTTCTTTGCAAATCCAGCTGGTACATTCTGCAATAAAGCAAGAACAATAACAACCATCATTCAACAAGTGAAAGAAGAAAATGCATAAATAAATGTAAAAGCAATTTGTTGCAATAAATATTTAGTAATCCCTCTGTCCCACAATAGCAAATCACTATTCACACCTCTCAAAAGTTAATCTATATTTTGTTATTTATAATACTTTTTATGATTTTAAAACTGTCTAATAGAACTAAGTGAGATCTATTATGAAAAATCCATATTGCATATAAATAACATTATAAATGAAAAAAATAGAGATAATTTATAAGAGGTGTGAATACTGATTTTGGACATCCTTTGTGGGATGGAGGGAGTAGTTGGCTTCAGTGGTACTAAACACATTACGGGCAGTTGAATGATCAAGGATGCGACACAAATAGCTACGGATCAACTCGAAGACACAAACATCACCTTTCCCTAAGTTATTATCCTTTGTGAATCGACCCCATCCGGTGCTTAGGATTCGCACAAGTCCCTTTACTGGTGTGCAACGGATTTTCCACCGTTATCCACCAGAAACCTCAAGTTCAATAGAATCTGAAACCCCATGCAGATACTTCTTTGCAAATCTGGCTGGCATTCGATCATCTCTTGGAGATGGAGCCATATGCTTTTTGCATCTTTTTTGCACAGATGATAGACACAAAGGCATAAGCAGAGTTGGTTCTTCATTTTTTATAACCGAAGAATCAGTTCATTATAAGTTTTTGGGGTGAAGCCGTGAAGATGAAGGGTCACCGACTCACCGCATATTCGCAAGATGACTTTGAGTGCTTTTAAATACTGTATCTCTTTGCATATTCGCGAGACGAATTTGAGTGCTTTGAAATACTGTATCTCTTTAGTTCAATATGCTTTTATAATTCAACATGCTCCTTGTGAATCTTCTACTATTTTCTTATTTTTAGTCAGGCGTCTTTGTATGGGGCAAACACCATCCCCTCTTTTCATGGTATTTTCAATTAAGTTTATTATATTTTTACCACAAAAAAAAAAAAAAACTCCAATGGCCTATGCCTCACTGCCTTCAGGCTTACGCCTCGCCTCATTAGAAGTCAATCACCTCATCTTGAGCTTTGGCCTCCTAAATCATTCCCTTACTATTGAACCTAACACATGGTGTGTGTAATGGATTCAAGTGTCGGCTTTACTCCAACACAAAACATAATACAATTCATAGTCACTGTCTATCTGTCTTCTTCACCTCGTTTCCATGTTCTTGTATGCAACTAATAATCCTAACGATACCTTCTTCTTCTTTTTCAACTTGAAGAAAGTGAGAGAAATCTAGGGAGAGAGGGAGGTTATAGTTACCAGCCTATGGAAGTGCATGACGGAAGGGAGGATAATCTTGTGGAAACTCCATGGAGATGCCGTCGCAGGAGAAATTTGGCGCCGGCGATCACTTCCCATTCTTCTGGGCTCAGAAGAGTTTTCCATTTTTGGGAATTACTGTGCGTTAGTATTTTGTTAGGGATTCTCCCTGCTAGTCGTGATGTTGATTTCCCGGGGTTTTAGCTATTCTTTTTTTAATGGGTAAACTACACAAATGGTCCTTTTGTTTTCAAGCCCCTAGGTTAATCCAATTTCAATTGATCAGGTTTGATTCTTTGGACTTAGTTCAAGAACGAAATTTGGGTTCAAGAAATAAATTTCTTAAGAATCGTATAATTTCGGTGTGATGCCCTGTCTTTGACAAATCATGTAGCTCATCTTTTGGTTGAACGATGTAGAGGTGGCGTGGTAAATGATAATATGGAAGGAAAAATAAGAAAATTTGGCTATATGAAATATAGGAGTTTTTCTTACACAATATACATATAAGAAATAAGCAACTTAGAAGCCCATTTGCACTTCTTCCGTCAAGGTAACAACTTTTTTTCCTCCTCATTGAACGTTAATGTTAGTTCCCCAGATGAATACATTAGAGTAAATGGTATCTCAGTGAACGTTAATATTAGTTTTCCAGATAAATACATTAGAGTACGTGATTCGCCTTAGTGCAAGCTACTAGCGTGATACAACTCAAGATACCAACACCCCGTTTGGATGCCGGAGATGTTTAGGATGGATTTGTAATAAAGGCGGATTTGAAGGTGGATTCATAATGAGGGTGGATTTGGTAATGAGGGTAGCCCCACCTCATAAAACTGCACATAATAGCCCAGAAAACTGCACATAAGTGCAGAAAACTGCACATAATAGCCCATAAAATTGCAAAATAGCCTAGCAAAATGCACATAAGTGCAGAAAACTGTCTAACACCCCAGAAAACTGCAACATAGCCCAAAACACATAACAGAGTGCAGAAAACTGCAATATAGCCCAGAAAACATGTGCATAGTGCAGAAAAATGATAAGATCTCAGAAAATTGCACATAACAGCTCAAAAAACTGCATAACAGCCTAACAAACTGCACATAACAGCCCATAAAACTGGAAAATAGCTTAGAAAACTACATCATAGCACATAAAACTGCAAAATAGCCCACAAACATGCATAGCAGCCCAACAAACTGCATCTCAGCCCATGACAGCACAGAAAACTGCATAACAACCCAGAAAACTGCACATAACAGCCCATAAAATTGAAAAATAACTCAGAAAACTACATCATAGCACATAAAACTGCAAAATAGCCCACAAACATGCATAGCAGCCCAACAAACTGCATCTCATCCCATTACAGCCCAGAAAACTGCAAAACTGCCCAAAAAAATGCATAATAGCCCACAAAACTGAACATAAGTGCAAAAAAGTGAATAACAGCCCATAAACATACGAAATAGCCCACACAACTGCACATAATAGCCCATGAAACTGCAATATAGCTCAGGAAACTACATCATAGCCCATAAAACTGCAAAATAGGCCATAAACATGCAAAACAACCCCAAAAATTGAAGCTTAGCCCATAAAATTGCATACCAACCCAGAAAACAAGACCAGAATAGTGCATGACAGGCCTGAAAACTGCATACATGGCAAAAATGTCCAAGATATATCATGGACCTCAGAGCTCAGCCATTTAAACATCACAGCTCATCAATTTAAATCATCAGATCTCAGAAATTGAAACCATCATAGCTCAGGAATCTAAACAATCACATCTATGAAATTTTAACCATCAGAGCTCAGGAATGTAAACCACCATCATACCTCTGCAAAATAGCTCACACATACACGCACACAAACACACACCCAAACATTAGAGATTAGATTTGTAACTCATATAAATGGCTCAGAGATTAGATTTGTAGATCACATCACCCCTTTGGGACAACATTATGTTGCCAAATGGCTTTTTAAGCCATTGGCAACAATAAGTTGCACTGCCAAGTCGAGTGCATCGCCTATATATTATTGTGCCCTAATTTCATCATTGCCATTAGAAACCTGAAAATGAGACAGAAATCTTCATTAAGAAACATGCATAAACAACTACATAGCACAAACATCCAAAACACATAACAGTAGTACGAGTAATTAGAGTTAGTTAGAGTTATTACAGTCATCCATAATAGTAGTAGAAATGTTTTTTCCTTCACCCACAACCCATTGAAACAAACTCCTACACTTCACTTTTGTAACCCAAGTCCTAAGTTGTTGGACCAAGCTTTCCTTGCAACAACATGTTGACCCAATGTTGCCTATAATGTTCGGGGACGCTATAGAACTCCTCAACCCTTTTATCATTTGCCAAAATCTTTGAATTGGCGGTTAAGATGTCATCAACATCTAGATTAAGGTTCTCAAGTTGTCGGAACACTCCACCTCTTTTATCTGACATTTTTTGGTCAAACCCTACGACGTCGACGAGCTTCGCCATGACCTCTTTGTTCTCCGCCAAGTAACTTACAAAGGCATCAGTAAGTGCCGCTTGTTTTGCCTCGGCCTTTGACATCTTCTTAACCTTCTTGGCGGGGGATTTGCAAACGTTGGGAGTGGTGGCTTTGACATTGCTAGTAGGGGTGCTGGGGTTTGCGGAAGGTGAACCACCTCCGGATAGGTCTATGAAGCTACCACCTCTAAACACGAAGTCACCATTGGCAAACCGTGGCGTGTAGCAATCATTTGTGCCAACAAAGGATTCGTCATGGACGGCTTGTTCCATCTCTTCTTCTGAAGCATCGTCCCGAATTTCAGTCGGATCCTCCGCCATTTCACCAGTTGCCCTATCTTTCCCAAATAAAATTTGCCATTGTGGGAACATGGGGAAGGCTTTCCCATTCATCCCATTGGCTTTGGGATGGAACTGCACATGTTAGAAGCATAGAATTTGATTAAGCAAGTACTAACAATCTTCGTAAATGTATACATGAAAAGGTGGGAATAAACTACCTTCACGTAATCATCCCACACATCCGGTGAATCCACAACTACGGCATTAATATCATGGTTCCAACTAAACCCGTTTAACCTTTGCATATCGGCAAGCAAGCCATACTTCTCCTTCCAATTTTTTACCTTCGACTCTATGTTTGGGGTAGCTCTTATGTTTGTCCCAGGCAACATCTTGTGGAGTAAAATCTCCCGCCCTCGAAGAAGCGACTTGAAGCCGTTTTCGGCTTTCCATTTGACCCCATCTTTGAACTCTTCAATCATGCATACAAGAAGGGCTTCCTCCTCCTTCGAAGTCCAAAGCCTCCGGCTTTGTTTCTCCTTCGAAGTCCCATCATTCATCTGTTTCTTCCCCTTGCCCTTAGATTTAGACGTTTGTTGGGAATCCAAATGGTCCATTAAGTAGCTGTTTTTAAGTTTAATTATTTGAGTTGGCACAAGAATTTTTAGTAACAAACATCACATAATCGAATAAGTAATTGCATGGAAGAAAATCGGGAATTAAACGGCATAAAATCCACACTCAAAATTAGTCATTACATGAAAAACATGTCTATCAATAAGATTACAAGACAATAGTCATTACAATGATAAAACTTATAACTACTCCCCAGTCGGACCGTTAGCTAACCAATGGTTGTACATTTCAGTAGCCAAGTTATCTCTCATTTGGGTCCATTGGTTGGTTGGCTCAATGCTGTCAATGTATTCATCTGGTGGGACTATATGCACAGTGGCCTGTTCCCAAGCAGTGTATTGTTGTTCAATGGGATCAACTTCCATTTCACGCTTGATAAGGTTGTGGAGAAGGCAACAGGCTGTGACTATGCGACATTGAGTTCTAACAGAATAGTAAGAACAAGATCTCAATATTGCAAATCTCATCTTTAAAACCCCGAAACATCTCTCAACCACATTTCGAGCGCTTGAGTGCTTCATGTTGAAATACTCCTCCCGACTTGCGGGTTGGCGGCCTTGCCTCCAAATGTTAATGTGGTATTGTTGACCCATATACGGGGCTAACAATCCCGGCCCATTTGTGTAGCCGGCATCGACGAGGTAGTAATGACCTACAAAACGCATTGAATTCTATGTGATTACGTTGGGAAAAGTGTGGAGGTATTATGTTGTGTAAATCAAAGTTATTATAGTCACGTACCCTGTGGAATTCTTAACCCATGTGGCCTTATCAACGCATTGCGAAGTACTCTTGAGTCTGTGGCGGATCCTTCCCAACCGCACAATGCGTATATAAAATCTTAGGTTTCACTACAAACTCCTAAGACATTTGTCGCAGTAGTCTCCCTTCCTTGACCTATATATATGCCCCCCGCCTTCCATCACGGCATGACAGGTACAAAGGTACCGTCTAAAGCCCCTAGACAATTTTGTTATGAAAACATTTTAGTACTGATATGTTCAAAATAAGGTAGAAAGTGAAGTGGGAAAATTTATATGCAATTCGGTAAGTGAGTTTACCTCAAACCACTTCCACCTACTATCCGGCTCATTAGCGAGAACAGGTTGGGGACGATACCACAATTGATTGTATAATCGCAAGACCGCCAACAAAACTGCATTGAAATTCCTACTCACTGTTTCCCCCGACCGCACGAAATAGAACTTCGTTGGCCTATTCTTGTTATGGTGCGCGAGGATCCACAAAAACATAGCAACTTTTTCAACGACTGTGACATTCCTAGAGTTTTGTAAGCCTCCTTCCTCTAGTAAATGGCATAACCTCATGAATGTATGACTATTTACTCTTAATTGGTCGTGACAATTTTTGTCATCACCACGTACTAACCTATTAAGGGCGTCAACTTGATTCTGGTAGACATTAGGGTTCAAACAAAGACGGGGCCTTCGTCGAATCCTTTCGTCCATCAAGTTCTTAATTAACATGTAAAGCATGAGAGTTGTATTGACTACTCTCATGAAACATACGATTGCTATCAAAGAATTAAGTTTTGCCTTCTACCTTTGGTCACGGTTCATTAGTCTTGCCATCTGTTTTGTAAAACAACATCTTATGAAATTAGGGGGTAATCCAAATCAATTTAAATTCACAAAATAAGGCGAAATATTTGTCCGCTTTAAGCTTGGTAACAAATTACGCCAATCTCTAAAAACAAATGTATGCGAACAAGAAATCCAGACAAAAATGAATAACCAAGAAATATGATTGACACCTCTGAATCACAATGACATATTACGCCAACTATAAAATGCCGCAAATGAGCGCAAAACACACTCATTCACCATCATTAGGGCACAAAATAGAAGCACCAAAATAGAAGCACACTGTATAATGAACCAATTAGGACAGATCATTAGGGCAAAAATCATCTATAAACCACCAATAAACTGGGTTTTGTAATAATTTTTGTGGGTTTCGAACATACAACATTATTTATAGGATTAATCAAGCCACCAATCAACATGGGTTTGTAACAAACAACATCCACAAAATGTAACAAGCAACATCACAAAATGTAGTCCAAAACCCCCAATCGATCCAAAAGAAGAACTGGGTTTTCGAATGGGGTTTCGAACAACCATCATTTTTAGGGCAGAAAATTAAGCCAAACACCTCAAATCAATGATAAACTGATTTTTCAAGTCACAACCTCCATGGGTTTCGAAGAAAAATGTAGTCCAAAACCCCCAAATCAATCCAGAAAAAGAACTAGGTTTTCAAATGGGGTTTCGAACAACCATCATTTTTAGGGCAGAAAATTAAGCCTAACACCTCAAATCGATGATAAACTGATTTTTCAAGTCACAACCTCCATGGGTTTCGAAGAAAAATGTAGTCCAAAACCCCCAAATCAATCCAGAAAAAGAACTAGGTTTTCGAATGGGGTTTCGAACAACCATCATTTATAGGGCAGAAAATTAAGCCCAACACCTCAAATCAATGATAAACTGGTTTTTCAAGTCACAACCTCCGTGGGTTTCGAAGAAACAACTTCAAAACAGATCGAAATTGGTTTTTTCGTACCTGAAATAGGTTGAAATCAAGTTGATGAAGATGAGGAATTCGATCAGTGCTTCGTCGCCTCTCTCTCTTCTCACTGCCGAAACCCAGAAACAATGAAACGTAGCCACAAAAACACTCAAATCACCTGAATTTGGAAGGGTAAAAATGACAGACAAAAACACAAATCCACCCTCGTTAGCCAACGACAGGGTCAGGCCTGTCGTTGGCATCTCCAGGTGAACCCTCATATATACTCCAAACAGTGCTCCAAATCCAGCACTTATTTTTGCATCCAAACGGGGTATAAGTGTGGGCCCGGGATTGTATATCCGGGTGGAGCTCAAATCCGGGTTCCAAATCCCTCATCCAAACAGGGTGCAAAAGACTTGATAGTCATGGCACCTAGAGATATACATTAAACATGTTTTCTTTCATTAAACAAAGTTCCCGAGTCTCGACCCTTGACGAGAAGTTTGTCAAAACAAAGAAAACAAGGTAACAACTAACAACTTGTTTACTGATCAAAAAAAAAACTAACTGGTTTTTCTTCAAGGGGCTAAAGCATTCAAGAAGCATGGAATGTGAAGCCTCAGAGTATGCCAAAGTTGAGCTGATTTTAGGCAAGTCATTAGTAATGTTGGTGGCCACTGAATTAGGGTGCCCCTCCTTTCTTTTCTTTTGGTTGAACCACTTTGACTCCACTCGGACCACTCGGGAGCGGTCGAGCTCGAGCCACTTGACAAATCTGCCGAACGCTTGTTGCGAATCTTGGCTAACTGCTCGGTTCACATATCTCTCAGTCCCGATCTTGAAGAGTGCCTTTCTTTTCAAATATTTTTTTGGGTGTTTGAAATTTTGGGTGAAAGCAAATTTACATGGTGTGGGTGTGAGGTCACTGAGGAGATTGAGGTGGGTTTTTGGTGTGAAGCCCAATAGCGCCCACGATTTTTACATGTAGATTTTAATTCTTGTAAGGTATGGTTTCTATGTGTTTTTATTCTTGTGGAAAGTGTGGTTTCTATGTGTTTTTATTCTTGTGAATTTGTTAGTGTACAGGTCCTGTAGTGCCTACTCCAGTCGTTCATCTCAGCAATCAATGGTCAAATCCAGGCCATTTTGAACACTTGGAATAGAGCACTGCACATCGTAGTGCGGATGGAGCTCTACAAGGACTCCGAATCCGTGTTGGGGCTATGGTGACAAAATGATTCAATGGTCCATTGACTGAGCCCATTTGTTAGTCCCAACAAGTTGTAAAACCATGTTCTATGTGACGTTGGAACTTGATATTTTCAGTTGTTTTTCAAGGGTGCTTGTTATGGGTTCCAAAGTTTGTTTCACAAGGATGTGTCGCGGATTTGGGTGAGAATATGCACGGAGGTGTCCGACACGCGAGGCTGGTTCAAGGGCAATGGCCCTAGACAACTTGCAATTCAGTTGGATACTTGCTGGAGCTGCGATTTTTACATCGTGTATTTGCTTGAAGTATGCCAGGAATTTTAGGCCCAGGGGGGAGTCTACTGTGTATGAACAACTTCATAGAATCATGGCACAGGTGCAAATGTCTCTGTTGCTATCACTGGATTCAACCCCAACCTAGTCCCTGAGAGAGTGTAGTGAAAGTTTATTTAGCGTAGTTATTCAGAGGTCCCAGAGTACAGTCACGTGGTGTTCTAGATCATTTTGACATCGCACATTTATAATGGGATCCATACACTTAGTCGTTGGACCCGCGATAATCTGTCGCATTAGAGTGTTTGTGAACACCATGGGACCGTGCTCCAGAACTACCGAATACGGAGGCGTTTATGAATGCATTGTCTACCATGTTTCAGCTCAAGACATGTAGAGAGCACTTCAAAAGCTACCTGTTCTAGTAGTATGAAAATGGGACTAAGTTATATACTTGTATCCTAGCTTGTTTGCGTCTAGATGGTAGGATCAGATGTGTTACAAGAGCTTGCAATATTTTAGCTCTCATGACATGGGATATGAGGATTTCCTGTGTCTATTAGATTTTACCTTTTAAATTGCGTATATAAACAAGTTTGCGTGCACCTCAATTATTTATTTAAAGGCTCTCAAATTAGACCAAGTCTCCGATTGACTTCTCCTTAAATGACAACTACATGAATTGACGGCTCCAATGCATCTTCTCCTTAGTGTTTGGGTATCCAATTTGATGACAATATTACAATAAATGACCAGCTCAACAAAATTTTCTAATTACGTTGTCATGATCTTCTCCTTAAAAGCACTGTGGTTGAACATGTTAAATGTCCAACTAACTTGGTTTTTCGTTTTCCAAACAAAAAAGCCAGTTGAAAATACAACCTAATTAACAGTAGAGCCCAAAACATACGAAACTGCACAAACCATGTAAGAGAAACAACGTAGACCCATGTAATGAATTCAGTCCTGTTCTAAAGTCAGACCACCACAATATCCATATATAACGATAAATATCTAAAGCTATAACAATAAAGAAAGAGTTTAAGGCGAGCTTTCAAAGCCTGTCTCTCTGGAAATCCTTCAAATCTATCCTAAACTACTTGGTCCGACCCCTGTTTGGCTCTCTCCTTTTGGCAACCATGATCCTTTTCGGAGAATACGAATCTTTAAGTAAATTCCCTGGCTGCCCCCTCCATGTCCGAATTCGCAAAGGCAGCGGTCCTCCAGCTTGAGATTGTGCCACTGGCAAAATTCGTTCCACCCTCTGGTAAGCCACTTCCGGCCATCCGTCCACGTTATCACCTTCAAGTGCCATTCCTTCCCGTTTTCATCAAGGACGGTTAGATTTTCTGGAAGTTCAAGTCTGTGTACTTTGATAACATTAGTTGGCACGAGCTGCAATCAATTGTTGATCAAAAGTTGAAGCAGTTAGTCCATTCCAGTTTGGCGAGTGATAAATTGAGTTGATACAAACTCATACATACTTTCTAGAAAACAGATACACAGAATAAATATGGCGACAAATCACCAAGTAACACAACAAGCTGTGAGAAAGGAACTAAACTTCCCAGTCCCCCATTTTTGCTCCCTCTTTTTGTCCCACTGAAACAATAAATATATGGATAATATAAACTATGCTGAAAACACTAAGAATACTCTCTACCCCACCCTTGAACGTTACTCCCAATCCTCCCCTTCACGCTCTTGCCTCTTGCAAAGCTCAAAGCTTCCACTTCTTGTGTAATTCAAAGGTAATTTCAATTAACTTTCCTCGCAACACAAAATAGGATATCCACAGTCATAGATAACATCTAATTCAGTGAGTTACCGTGCATCGAACGTGAACAACCCTAGTTGTAACATATTTCTAGGGTTTGACAACACATTTCCATTCCGGTGCATGACCAGTTATCTTCAAGGACAATCTAGACACCAATGCTACCACAAGTACCCAATGCAAATAACAGTACATTACCGGAGAAATTGTGGAAAGAAAATGGCAAAACAAAAAATGACATGAAAGCATTTGTAATAGGGATGTTGGTGTGCCTAAATGCGCCATTAAGAAAGACCTGATGAAAGCATGACTGCATTGACTGGATGTTCTTGCTGGATACAACAATAGCCATGGATTTTCCTGCTATTTTTGTTGGATGGGTCAAAGAATGCATTACCAGTCCAATGTTTTAGTAGTGATAAATGGTGCTCTGGAGGGTTATTTTACTGTGGCTAAAGGGCTAAGGCAGTGGGATCCCATTGCCATGCTTATTCCCATTAGTCATGGAAGCTTTCTCCTCTCTGCTTCAGTGCAACATAGAAAATGGGAACTTCAAATAGCATCTTTGGTGTCGAGCTCTGCAGATCCCTCACATAGTCACATGATTTTTGCCAATGATCTTTTCATTCTGAGTAGTGCCCAAGAGGAATCCTTTCAGATAATCAAGAGGTTTCTGACAGATATCCAAAACTACTCTGGTTTGCAACCAAATCTGCTCAAAAGTTCAATTTTCAGATTTTAAGGGTGTTTTGACTGATATTCTGGGGATTTCTGAGGGTGTGTTTCCTGTTTAGTACTCAGGAGTACCTATTATAACCACAAGACTTACATCTGGGGATTGTGCAGTGTAAAGGATAAGATTATGGGCAGAATTCATAGCTGGACTCAAAAAGCTCTTGTCCGATGGAGGTATTGTTCAGCTTATACAATCAGTTCTCTTCAGCATCCAGGTATACTGGAGCTCTAAGCTCCCTCAAATAACTGTTTAAGACATTGAAGGAGTTCTAAGTGTTTTCTTGTGGTCAGGTGTTGTAATGAAACATACAGGTGCAAAAGTAAGCTGCAAATCTGTGCGTGCCTAATTGGGTTAGTTTTTAGATCTCATAAGGAATGGAACAAAGCTTCAAACATGAGGCATTTGTGGGCTTTGAGAAAAAAAGGCTGATTCCCTTTGGGTCAAGTGGGTGAACACCTATATAATTAAAGGCCAGACTCGCCAGAGTTTATGGAGGATGCAGACTCCAACTGATGCCTCTTGGGTTGTGAGCAAAATTCTGAAACTCAGAAGGAAATGCCCATCTATGATGAAGTATACAATCAGGAATGGCACGGACTCTTTCTTGTGGATGGATAACTGGGATGCACTTGAAACCTTGTTCAAAAAATATGGGGATAAGTAGTTATGAACCTGGAATGATCTTTAAGGGTTAAAGTCTCCTCTATTATTGATCATAGCAGGTGGAGGTGGCCAAGATAATGGAATCGAGCTTCTATTTATATCATGAACCCTACCCCTGAGGATTTTCTGACTTATCCTGACAGATGTGATATTGTAATTTGGCTGTCTTATCCTACTGGGTCTTTCTCAGTGAAATCTGCACAGGAAGCTTGCAGGAAAAGAAAGAAATTCAGTTGTGGCATACTCTGGTTTGGTTTGGAGGAATGTGCCCAGGTGGAGTTCCATTATATGGCTAGCCATTTTGGGGAGATTATCTACTAAGCACAGGCTCACCTCAATGGCACATTACCTCGGATGATCAGTTGTGCTCTTGCAAAGTGGGGAAGAATCCCATTTCCATCTCTTTTTGGACTGTTCTTTTTCTGCAGAAGTATGGAAGGCTGTGCTTGTGCAGAACCATGTTACCAGAGGTCTTTTGCCATAAGAGGAAGAAATCTGGTGGGCATCTCAACATAGGAAAGGGAAAGGTTTTTGGAATACAATCTAATAGCTTTCTCTGGCTGCTTCCATATCTTTCATTTGAACAGAAAGAACATGAGCAACAGAAGGCTTAGGACAGTTCAGCAGCTGGACCACGCTAAAATTTAATGCTCACAATAGAAGACCTTGTGAAGATTGGTTTCTCTATCTAAAAGCGTTTAGTGTAAACAACTAAGGCAGCTTTTCTTTTGTGCTTACTTTGTGTCTATTTGTTAGTGCTTGCTTTGTTTCTCTGCAGGGGGACGCCGCATTGTGTTCTGTAGCTACTTGCTATTTTGGTGAAATGAATTAATATACCAAAAAACAAAAACACAAGTCTTACCACTTGAGTCCTTTTCTTTTGCCGAAGTTTCGTCACAAAATAGGGAGTTGTCGGTCGGGAAACCATCCCATATTCAAAAACATTGACATTGTCCTTAACTTTGATGGCAGCTTTTCCTTTATTGCCATCTAAATCACGTAAACCAGTAGATTAGATATTTAGACATTAATGACAGGAAAAGAAAACCAGAACAAATGCCTAGAAATGACTTTAATTGTGGGGAGAAAAGGAAGTACTACTAACTTACTTCTCAAAGTTGTTGCTTCAAGTTCCTGCTCCTCAACGATGTCCCTGTTCTCCTCCCTCCACTCCTCCTCCTCCTCCTCCTCCTCCTCCTCCTCCTCCTCTTCTTTCTCCTCCTCCTCCTCCTCCTCATTGGCAGTTAAGTTGGAAGGTCCTATCACCTTCAAACATTCCGTGCTTGAGAATATTTTGACATAAAATGTACGAGTCCCATCAAAATGAAATACTAAAAAATCTCCAGACTCCAAGGAGCTATCTTCAACAAAATTCAGCCAGCCATCACTAAAATGGAAGCGACTTCCATTTTTGGTTACCTTTAAGGGCCAAAGGTTTCCATGATGATTCCTCAAAATCACGTCATCAGGTATTCTTCCTTCCACTTGTGCAACAAAAGCCAAGGGAATGTTCTGCCAAAAAAGGTATGTTGTCAATCACGAACAATCAATGAAAGGACCACCATGTTCATTGGCTGAGGGAGTTTCTAATCTCCTCATCTCATATATACAATACACAAATTTTTCTGTTATTATTTCATTCATTTGGAAATATAGAAACAGCAAGGTCTTTAAGAATCTAGATGTTGATATATGTTCTACTACCAAATGCATACATGATTACGTTAGCAAAATAGAGAAGGTTTACAATACTATTACCATGCAAGTAGTAGGCCTATAAGGCTGATCAAATGGTTATTTCCAGTGGCAGGTAAACTACTTAATATTAATGGTTTTGCCAAGGGAAACCAGGAGCTCTGGATTTGGAGGAATGTTTAGAGATGATCAGGCAAAAGGACGCAGAGCTGCGAGCACTCATGAAGGGCTGGAATACATTGCAGCACAATGCTTGAAAGAACTGGAAGTTGAAACTGACTCTAAGGTGGCTGTACAATACATTAAAGAAAGAAACCATTCAAATTCGCCCCACAGAAATTTTATTGAGGACTGTAGAACGCTACTAACAATAGGAGGTTGCTGATCGGTAGGCGAATATGGGGGTGAATCAAGATAATAGTGAATGATCATCACTGTTGTTTCCCAAGAATTTGGAAAGCTTCTTAGAGGTGGATATGGCAGGGGTGGTGTATGCTAGGCACTGAGATTCGTAAAAGCTTATGTAGGCTTGTTTTCTGTCCTTCACTTTTGTAGTACCAAAAAAATAGAAAATAAAAACTACCCAATTTTTCAAATGATGGGTGGCAATCAAGTACCAAAACCAAATCATAATGCATGGTATATGTCATTAGACAATATTATAGTTGTAACATTCTCATCTCCCCCATTTTCATCAATTTTTCTTTATTACATAATGCTACACTTTCACCAAACAACATCCAAACATCAGAGACCAAATGGTGGAGCAAAAAACAAACATAGGAGACCAAATGGACTTCGTCTTGGCTCTGCAGAAAATTCAAACCAACTAAATAAAATACCCTCAATGACATCTGAACTAAGTAAATGATACCAATTTCATGTGGGCAATAAAAGAAAAAAGATCATACTATTTGCTCTTGGATTTGAAAAAAAAACCTTAAAAGTTCCATATGGGATCAAATAAAACATAGTGATGCTATAAGGAATCAACTATAACAACAATTTAAGCATATCTATTAGACTGAAATCACAAGAAGAAAAGGTAAATACCAATCTTTCTGAGCTGTTGGACGGCAGGAAGAACTTGAAGAAACTAGGAAGTTCCTTCATCTTTGATGATGCAAGCTTGAATAAAAAACACTGTTCTGGGTAAATGAAGCAAATGAAGAAAACCCAAGTCAGTGCAGATAACATTCTTCTGGTTTGGTGATGTTTTCTTGTGTCCGTGACTATTTTAGTTGAGGTAAAATTTCGTCAGGTGGTGCAGCGGGTTTGATTAAAAAATCCTGCTTGTCTTGTTTATGGGAATCATGCAGTGCTTTGGCTTTGGTTGAGGCGTGCAGGTGTGGCAGGGGAGTGTGTGTATGTCACGCCCCATGCTGGCCATGCTCAGGATAAGACCTGACTTAACATAATCGAACTATCGCCCAAGTACTTGATCATATTTAAAAGATAGTTCTTTCTTTCAGGCACAAACCATGCAAACTTTATTTCTCTTAAAAGCTCACCAAATGCGTCAAATTGTACCAAAAGTTACAAGTGCCAAGTATTTCAAAAACGTAAAAGTCTGTCATAATTAACAACGCCAAATTGTTACAACCGAACACTATCTATACAACCCAGACACCCCCATGCCAAGTTATGTACACAGTGGACTGCTTCTATCAACCTCACATCTCAAAAGTCCAGCCGAAATCAAAAAACTGTGTAGGGGTGAGCTATTGTGAAGTGCTCACAAACACTAGCATTATATCAATTTGAATAGCTAGTTGACAAATAAAATTAACATCACCAATGAAAACCTTTAAGTACAAGTACCATTTAGCATTGGCAACACTTCCATGTCATGCTTTCAAGTAATTTCCATGCCAACGCTTCCATAGTTCCATGTCATGTGTATTCAAGGAACTTCCATTTCATGTGCTTTCAAGAAAACTATAGCAACACTTCCATGCTATATTTCCAAGAGTTTCATGGCAACAATTCCACGTGCTCAAACTGAGTAACTACACTTTCATAACATCATTACTAATTTTAGTAATCAAGGCAATAAAGCAAAACACGTGTCCTTGTCACATTTATAAAATACCTAAACACTTATAGAGATCAACCTCATCGGCATGTAATCATCACTAGCCTAAACATTGTACAGTCTAGAGTACATAAAAATACGGAAATTTCCAGGCCGGTCCCTTATTTTGCCTTTGATACCTCACCGGGTCCTGGGCGCTATTTGAGTCCCTGGCAGGTCCTGCGCAAATGTTATTGACAATTAACAGTATTTCAGAATACTGTTAATTGTTGAAATGCACTGTTAAGTGTCAATTTGAACCAACTTATATATTGTTAATTGTCAATTTCTGACTGTTAATTGTCAATTTATGATTGTTAATTGTCAATTTCACCCCCTTAAATACTGTTAATTGTCAATTTCACCCCCTTAAATACTGTTAATTGTGGATTTCGACAATAATTAACAGTGCTAATTCTGAGAGTGCAGTGTTAATTGTTGAAACAAAAAGTGTTAATTGTTGAAATGCACTGTTAAGTGTCAATTTGCACAAACTTAAAAACTGTTAATTGTCAATTTCTTACTGTTAACTGTCAAGTTCTGATTGTTTTTTTGCCAGGTAGTGCACCCTTCTTCTTCATTAACCCTCTCAAGTTGTAATAAAATTAAATTACAAGATTAGAAGTGCACAAAAATGAACGGTGCATGAGACGTGCACGTGTTAATTGCATGTGGGGTGTGTTAAATGAAGTGAACGTGTGTGCATGTGCTGGCTTCAATGGGGGAAAAGGTTAAAATGGTTTTAGAATAAGTTTAGTGAAAATGACAAAGAATGAGGATATACTCATGCATGGAGATGCCCACGTGGGTGCAAGTTTAGACTTTGTAGGGAGCTATTGACATCTGGGTATCGGAGGGGTTGAGAGGGGTTCACTCTCACAGAAAAAGGGATGGTATATATATACAAATATAGAGATACAAAAAGGGGAGGAGAGGAGACAGTGGGGAGAAGAAAAGAAGGGAAGAAGGTTTCGAGAAAAAACCTTCTTGTCCAAAGGGACGGTGGACGGCGGGAGAAGAGGAGGGAGGATATTTTTGGTCAGGACCTAATGGAGTATTGGGTTGGGCGGCTATATTTTGGCCAGGACCTTAGCAGGTATGAGGTGTGTGTAGAGGACCGGCCCACAAATCTCCCATAAAAATATGACAATGTATAATGATATAAGTTGTGCCAATTTCAGCAGTTTCCAAACCAATTCCAATAATCTTATTTAAAATTACAATTTCCAGAAAACACAAGCAGAATTTCTACCATCTAAACACAGTATTAAGAATCTAAACTCTAAGTTAAGTTTCAGTTTGTAGAACTCAATCTCCAGCATGTAGAATCTAATTACAGAAGTTTGTCAACTACTTTTCAGCTCTTAATCTTAAAAACCCTGCACTAATACGCACAATTCCATGTCCTGACCTGAACGCCAAACCCAACATTTGATGAACATATAATTCAGCATATCTTTAGTTTAAAACCAAAAATTATGCATTACAAAGATCAATTTCAGCAGTTACCAAACCAAAACCAACAATCTTATATCTCAACCAAGTATAGTTTAATTAGAACCCTAAGAATCAAGACCTTGAAGCAAATTAATCGAGATCTCCACATCCAGTGTAAGTTCTTACCAACAGAGACCAAAAAGATTGACACTCAGATTTGCCCCTTCCTTCGCTGGTCTTCTCTGCTTCCTCTCTTATTATCAAGTATAAAAGCTTTTTCTTTTCTCTCCCAAAACAAATGCTATCTCAGGTGAGAGAATTGGAAGACTATTAAGTCCCCTTTATTCTCTATAAAACATGATGGGGACACCCATGTGTCCTTTTTTTTTTCTTTTTCAGATCGGCACCTACGTGTCCTTTTTACAATCACCCTTGTCCATAACTTAAAGTAATTATAGTAGCGATCCCTTCAAAATTGTCCAATCCCACCTTACACCACAAGTATAGCACGAATTATACAAATAAACATTTATTTATTTTCGTTGACCACGAAAAACACATGATAATGTATGAATGCATAGCCTCAGATCTCACAGTGAGTGTCTTGGGGGTGTAGGGGTGTGTTCTTACGTGTGGGAGGGTGGTGTGTGTGTGTTGAGGGTTTTCTGGTACTTTGGTTACTATTACTGAAGCCTTAGCCAATGGAAGTTACTATTACATTGAGTTGATTCCATTTTATTGGGAAAAAGTGGAGAACTCATTAATAATATCCCCATGTAGGGTTATGTTAATACCATGTCTGAATTTAATGGTTTCGCACTTCGACAGATCATCAAATGTAGTTGCATAATAAAAAACCCCATAGTATACCATACCCGCGAAGCATATAGAAAAGTATGTGCACAAATACATTTATATATATGCATGTATATAAGTAAGTTGGGAACTGCTGACTGGCTGGCTGTGAACTCAGTGTTGGAAAAGAAGGTTAGGCAGAGGTGGGGTAAGGATAGTGACCTCGTTTGTATTTGCAGACATTAAAAAACAGTGAATGGCAAGAAACATTAAACACAATCGAGCAGATTAGGAAATGTCACATGGAACCCCTTCTAAATCTACTTGTATTAGCAGGTTTTAAGATAATGACAAGAGGAAAGTTATGAGCAATTATAGTAAGTGGTCAACAATTCCTTGGCCTGTGTTTGGTTGTGGTCCTCACTCTTTCCTCTTTAGGCCTTGTTCTTCAACCCATTTTATGGCATAAAATGGGAGATTTTATGGCATTATTTTCTCAATACATAAAATGACATGTCATTTTATGACCATTCCATAAAATGCATAGGGAAAACAATGTCATTTTATGACCATTCCATAAAACCCCAACTAAAATGAGAATTCCCATTTTATGGCATAAAATGTATTGAAGAACAAAGCCTAAACTACCAAAGTTGAGTCTGAATAGCTGACCTGCTTCTAGGTCTCATTTCATACCCCTTTTTACGGCAGAGTATCATGCTACTGTCATTTGAAATGTTCCAAAGCATTGATGCATGTGCGTAAATGGAAGCAAAACTGAAAAGGTTCAGCCACTCACAAACTGCATAATTTCAATAACTTTGAGATTCACAATGAATTAAACACCCTACTCGGAACACTTGTATAGAGTCTATTGAGAAACTCCTGAAATACAAGGTTTTCAGTTGGAGTGAAGAGCTTTTGGGGATCTATGAGCAAATAAATTTCATGTCAACACAAATTCACATAACAATGCTGAAACAAAAATGGAAAGTCACTGAATCATAACAAAGCAGCAACGCAGAAGAAACATTGGGAGAAAACATAATCCTAAAACACCTCTGATGGATCCCTTTAGTTTGCATTTTTATTCTGGAAGATTGATTTGCCTGGCATCTCCACTGGCACGAAATATGGACACTTTTAGCTCAACATCCTCAAATCTGGATCAACCCAAAGACACAAACATCACTTTCGCCTGAGTTATTATCCTTTGTGAATCGATGCCATCCACCACTTAGGGACTCGTACATGACCATTTACTCGAACGCAGCAGACTGTCCGCTGTTTGCCACCAGAAACCTCAAGTTGAATAGAATCTGAAACCCCATGCTTCAATAATTCCATTTTCCAAAGGAAACAAGTGTGGGCTTTGATGGACAGCAACTCAATTTTCGAACAATGTCATTGCTTCCGCTTTCTCTCTTGTGGGAACTGGCAATCTAGCATTCCTTTATTTGGTTCTTTAGAAATGCTGAGAGTTTTTTGTGGATTTATATCTCAGTAGCAGTTAAATCAAATATAAGTAGGGACCTTGAACTTCGAATTCCCTTCATAATTGAAGACTACACAGAATCCGCAACCAATAGAGTGATTCTCAGATTCTAACCATCGGTAAACCAAAGCATCTTATCAGCTTTTTCTACTCCCACGTGACAAACTTGACCACTGCAAACAGTGAACTTGACCAAGTTAGAGAGTTCATTCCCATATTTCTTTGAAAACTCCTCTGGGACCTGTGCAGACAAACCAAATCAAGGCATGTTCAGTTCATTTAATGGATATAGCGACCAATGCAAGCAAATATTTTCAACTAAAAAATATTGCAGATGTTACTGGCCAATTACAAAGCAATGATCCAGAAACTTGCCATTCATTGGGTTTGTCAAGCATGGTTCAATTTGGTTTACTCTTTGCTGAATGTTCAGGGTTCGACCAGGACAATATCTGTGTTAGTTTCCGATCGTGGCCAACGTTCTCCTCTTATTCTGTTACTCTAACATAAATAGGACTATTACCATGTTTAACCGTTAGTAGAGTCAAGTTAGAGTATGGATGACTCGTACCCACCAACTTTAAGATGTTTTGTTTTGTTTCTGTTTCTTAATCTATTGCTATTCTTTCTCATATTCTTTTAAACTATTCAACCAGTTTAAGGAGTTACTCCCTCCGTCCCAATTTTATGGTCCCTTTTGGGGATTCCAACTTAATAAGGGGACATAATTATTGCACTTTTGAAAATATGTTTTTCCTATTTTACCCTTCAATCATTACACTTTCTTACTTTTTTTATTATTTTTAATTTCAAAATACAAGGGTATAAGAGGAAATTCCTTAACAATTACTCATTTAGTTTTGAAGTGGGACAATTTTTTTGGGACAACAAAAAGTGTCAATTGGGACTATAAAATTGGGACGGAGGGAGTATATTTTTTCTTCTGTGAAAAATGGATGTATATGAAGATAGGTTAATCCAATTCACACATCTGTCGGAAAGTATTTCCCTCATCACACAAGCATCTGGGCTCCAGTGCACATTGGGCCAAAGGTAAGATCGTACGATAAAGAGCACCAGCTATGGAGACTTGAACAGTAAAAAATTGCAAGTACTTAATGTGTTCAAAGGCAATTCTGGGGCTCGCCTTGAGGCGAGGCGCAACAATAACACTCCTAGGCTTTAATTTTTTAACAAAGAGCCACAAAGGCATTCGACCATCTCCTGGAGGCGTACATTTTTTTGTTTCTTTTTCGCATAGCTGATAGAGGCGAATGCATAAGCAGAGTCAGTTCTTCATTTTTGATAAGTGAAGAGTCTGTTGATTATAAGTTTTGGGCGCGAAGATGAAGGGTTACCGCATATTCGCGAGACAACTTTGAGTGCTTTTAATTGTTGTATCTCTCAAGTAATGCAATATGATTTTATGCTTTAACATGCTCATTTGTGAATTCAGTAAGCGTTTTCTTAATTTTTAGTAAGGCATCTTTGTATGGCGCAAACACTATCCCCTCTTTGCCGATCAAAAAAACAAAGAAAATACACAATCCCCTCTTTATGGTAGTTTTAATTTTCTTCCAAGTGCTTATACCTCACCGCATGAGAGGTCCATCGCATCGCCTTGCGTTTGGCTTGCGCTTCTTATTACTACTTTCGCTTACTACTGAACCTACCACATGGTGTGTGTAAGGGATTCACGTGTCGGCTTTACTCCAACACAAAACAAAATCAAACTCATAGTCACTGTCTATCTGTCTTCTTCATCTCGATTACATGTTCTTGTATGCAATTAATAATCCTTACGATTCCTTTTTTTTCACACTTGAAGAAAGTGAAAGCGAAATCTAGAGAGAGAGAGGTTATGGTTACCAGCCTGTGGCAGTGCATGACGGAGGGGAGGATAATCTTGTAGAAGCTCGTCGGAGATATCGTCGCAGGAGAAATTGAGCGCCGGCGATCATTTCCCATTCCGATTCTGTGGCACAAGCGAATCTTATTCTTCTGGGCTCTGAGTTTCCTTTTTTCGGGAATTATTGTGTATTTATTGTCATTTTCACTTACCCCTTTTATTTTCTCTTTTTTTTCCTGCTATTTTTGTCTACCTGCCGTTGGAGAGTTGCTTAACCCCACGGTTCCAAAATTAGTGTCTCACTCTCTCTTTCTCTTGTCACTTTTCAAATTAAAAAATTAAGTACTTTCGTGTGTTATTTTTTAAATTTTTTCATATCAAATTAAAGTACTCATTGAGTAGTTTAATTCAGTGTGAAAAAATTTAAAACACGAAACATGGAAATACTTGTATTTTTATTCAAAATATGGCTGTCATAATAGACAATTACTTTGGAACGGAGGGGTACAACACTAACAATTTGCTACAGACAAATTGCATTAGCAATATGCAAAGAAGAGGGGGGAAAAGTGAGAAAAAAAAAATAAGAAAAAAATTACTAGTTGAGAAAGAAAGATAAATTTTTATCATTTTCCTATCCAACTTTTTGTTTTTATCCCAAATTTGGAAAATTTAAGGTATAAAAATTAGTACCATCGTTCAAAATATCACTATTACCAAGTTTCAAAGACGACCTAATTTTTTTTTTTTTATCTGTTTTTCTCTACCAGAAGGACAAGATTAACCTTATTTCATTGTAGTCTCGAGGTGGACATAGTGGTAGAATGTAAAAGATTAGCATTACAAAAGCATTCAAACAAAAGGAAAAAGAACCCAGAAAATACATAGTAAAAGATATTGCTCAGAGGAGGAAAAAAACAAAAATTAGAGGTATCAAGAAAGTCACAGAACGAGTCTTGTGGTACCAAAACACACAAAAGAAAAGGAGAGGAAACAAAAAAACTACCAAGAATTTAAATCCTCAGCTCTTATTTATTTGACAGAACTATAGTGATTTAAGCATCTAGTTGCAGGCTTGCAGCACATCTGAAGAGAATAATTTTGTTTCTTATGTAAGATTCCTTTGGAGTGAATGTAAATGATCCCGTAAAACGTAAGAAGCACAAATATTTTCATCAACCTCACCCTCACATATCCGTACCCGTTTTCATACTTGTCTGACATGGACACAAAAACGACATGGAAATGATATGACACATTATTATCATATTGGTTTAGTCAAACACGCGTCAATCCAAGCTTGAACTGTTGGCTCATAGTCAAAATCTCTACGAATGCATAATTGTAAATTACTTATTGGATGGCTGTTGATTTATATCTTCCTTACGGAAATACCACGAGTATTTTCCCCCATTATTTGATACACAATCTGTGTTCGACTTTAAGGCATCCTAAGATACATCCATCCTATAGGTTCATAAGTTAAATTGAATGCGTCGCCCGACTTGCACGTCCTAATTTTTGAAGAAATGACGTACTCGCATGTCGGGGTGTGGCATGTCTTATCCGAGTCCAATGTCTAAATCTATGTTCAAAAAAATGTCTAAATCTGTATCCATATATTTCTTACAGAGTAGCAATTGTAACCATTAGGAGTTCATTCATTCCCACGTTTGTTGAGGAGCTTCCCTGGCACCCTATGCGGTGACCAAAATCAATTTACACAGAAAAAGAAAAAAAATGGAAATTCACTGCATTGTAACAAAGCAGCGACCGAGAACAAAAAAAAATGCCAGAAAACAATCCTAATACACCAATGGCGGATCCCTATCAGTTACATTTTTAAATTTGGAAGGTTGATTTGAGTCGTATCTCTGGCTCGAAATATGGACACTTTTAGCACAACATCCTCCACTTGGATCAACTCGAAGACACAAACATCACCTTCCGCTAAATTATTGTCCTTTGCGAATCGACTCCATCCGCCCGCGAGGACTTTCACAACTCCGTTTACTTGCTTGCAATGGACTGGCCACTGTTCTCCACCAGAAACCTCAAGTTGAAAAGAATCAGAAACCCCATGCAGATACTTTTTCGCAAATGCAGCTGGCACATTCTGCAGAAAAGCAAGAACAATTACAACTATCATTCAAGAAGTGAAACAAGAAAATGCAAGAAATATTTAGTAGTTGGCTTCACTAGTTCTAAACACATTATAGGAGACCTTCACTAGAATGATCAAGGAAGCGACACAAGTAGTTCTGGGAATGAAATATTCATAAAGTTAAAAAGCTAACCACAATAAAACTCTTGTGGACATTGTATGGGTGCATAATTTTAGCAAAACACGGATTATTCGGCTCGAACATCATGCAGGCATTAACTGCCTTCTCTCTGTCTTGGGTTGTCAATGGCCACACCATTGAATCATTTCTGGAATCCTTGACAGCAAGCAATTCTTCTTCCTCTTCTTGCTTTATCTTTAGCTGCTGTTCATCTGCATATCACATAATTGATAAGAAAAATAGTTTGATCCAGCAACTGAACATGAAAAAAAATGGACCGACAATCTTACTTGAATCAGTTCTTTCAAGATTTGCCGCATTAGAAGGATGAAATTCATCTGCGTTCTTCTTCCTATGATTGGTTTCATTCAACTGATAACCTATACCTTTTCTCTTATGAGTTGCCTCTTGCAAAAATACTGAATCCAATTGTTTATGCTGGCACGCTTCAACTTCCCACTTCTCTTTTTCAGCTTTATGCACCAATGAGCTTTGTGAATTAGGCATTTCACTAGCTTTCCTTTTGCCTTTCCACGATGCAGTTACATTATCTAATTCATCTATTTTACATCGTTTATTTCTGGTGAAATAGTGGAAATTACATCTCAGGCTCTCCAAGGAAGAAATACATCTCCCACGCTTGCTGATTCTAAGAGCGAATTCAGGGGCAAACTCGAACATATTCTGAATCACAGAATCACAGCATCTTTTACCAGATCTACTTTGATGCCCACATACATCAAGAATTCCATCTTCCAAAGAAATAAGTCTTGGCCTTGATGGACGACGACTCAATTTTGGGACAATGCCATGGCTTCCCCCGTCTCCCTTGTGGGATTCTGGTTCTTTAGTGGTGCCAACAGTTTTTCGTGGATTGTAAATCTCAGTAGCAGTTAAATCAAATATAAGTACCTTGAACTTCGAATCCCCTTCATAATTGAACACTACAAAGAACCCGAAACCAATAGAGTGATTCTCGGAAAATTCTTTCCAACCATCAGTAAACCAAAGCATCTTATCAGCTTTTTCTACTCCAATGTGACAAACTTGACCACAGCGAGCAGCGAGCTTGACCGAGGTAGAGAGTTCATTCCCATATTTCCTTGCAAAATCCTCAGGGATCCTCTGCAGATAAACCAAATCAAGGCATGTTCAGTTTATTGACCAATGTAAGTAAATATTTTCAAGTCAAAATAACGCAGGTGTCAGAGTGCCCGATTACAAAGCAATGATCCAGAAACTAGCCATATGTTGGATTTGTGAAGGCTGATTTAGTTTGGACATTATCTGTTTTGTTTTCCGATACTGGTCAATGTTCTCCTCTTATTCCGCTACTATTAAAACTATGCAGACACTGTCTAACACATACATGGTTGTTACAGGGTTTAAATGTTAGTAGAGTCAAGCGAGAGTGAGGCCGACTTGTCCCACCAGCTTTAAGATGTCTTGTTTCTGTTTCAGAATGCTGCCGTATTCTTTCTCATCTTTTCTTATTTAATCCTGTAGTAGAATGCTACCAATAATAGTACTAGGTCCCATAGGTGTTGAAATGGTGATGATGCCCTTGGAAGAACATCAAGTCACAGAAAACAAGGAGACAAGCCACGAAAACAGGAGACTATCTTAGAGAGGCCCGGGAATTGATCCCTTGCTTCAATCCGACCTCAGAGATCGGGTGAGGCTTCCTTGTCTTTGGATCGTCGTTCATTAGCCCATTTAGAAAACTTTTATGCAAGGGGGCTATGATTGAGACCAAATGTCACAGGCATGAAACAAAAGATAAAGATACGGGGGAAAGGCCTGCAGATCAATAAAATGAGAGTAGCCAAACCCTCTTCATTCCGATTACTGAAATTGAGCTATGACTTTCGGGAAGCCTGGCACTCAAAGCTAGTCAGAACTAGAAGGGTTACTAGATAATATCTACTATTAAGCTATTCAACCAGTTGAGGGAGTTACTTTTTTTCTTTTTTTTGTGTCAAAACTAGATGTATATGAAGATAGGTTAATCCAATCCACGCACCACGCATCTGTCGGAAAATATTGCCCTCATCACATACAAACATCTGGAATCCTCTGTACATTGGGGCGGAAGCTAAGATCGAACTAGGTATGGAAACTTGAACAGCAAGAAATTACAAGTGCTTGCTATCAATGTTTTCAAATGGCTATTATGGGTCTCACGCGAAAATTGTGCAGATGATGGAGGCCGAGGCATTACCACAGTCAGTTCTAAAGTAAAGAGTCGGTTCAAGGACGAATTGCACGTTCACAAGCACCCGTTGGGTGCTTTTTCGCAAGCATATTCTCAAGACAGAATTAGAGTGCTTTTAAATATTGAATTTTTAATGCAATATGTTTTTATATCCTAATAACATGCTCTTTTGTGAATGTTATTAACAATATTCTTATTTTCACTAAGGCTTAAGGGGTCTTTGTATGGTGCAAGTGCAAACACTATATCCCTTCTTTATTGTACTTTCAATTACTCGTAAATCATTACTATTTTCTACCGAAAAAACTCCAAATTCTTAAGCCTCACTGCCTTAATATTATTTTTCTTGCGATTAATGTACCCTTAAGATTCCTTTTTTGTTTTTTCAACATGACGAAAGTCACGAAAGTAAAAGCAAAAATCTAGAGAGGGGGGGGGTGGGTTGGAGTTACTTACCAGCCTATGGGATTGCAAGACGGAGGGGAGGATAATCTTGTAGAAGCTAGGTGGAGATGTCGTCGCCGGTGAAATTGGGTGCCGGCGATAACTTTCCATTGTTGCGGCGCATGCGAATCTAACTACTCTTCTGGGCTCAAAGTTTTTCTTTTTTGGAATTTTTAGTGGGTATCAGTTTGTTAGGGATTCTTCCCTGCTATTAATGGTGTGATGTTTTACTTGGATTAATACCGTCGGACTGTTTTCCCGGGTTTTATGGAGAGTAAATTCTTATCAATCAAACCCTTGTTTCCACTGATCAAAAAAAAAAATCTTGTTTCCACCACCTTAGTGGATCCCACCAAACGTTTGTAGTAATTTGATTCGTTCATCTTGTAGAGTCTCCAAATTAGTATATTAATATGAAAATAATAATTTGATCGGATGTCGAAGGTACTCCATCCTAAATTGCTTGTCCTGTCAACAAAACGAGGGCTTGAAAATAATACAAAATTTTCAACATATATGGACCATGTAATTTCCTTTCTTTCTTTTTTTTACTCGGATGTCTAGATCAGCTTTTGCTCACGTCAACTTATTCTGTGAAATTAATTTCACCTTTCCTTATCGAGAGCTTAATTGAAGTCGGAATAAAGTAGTCTGTTTCCAGCCTCGTTGTTGGTTTTCTTTCGAGTATGTTGTTATTGCATATGCTCGCATTTAGATTTCGATAGTTTGAGTTCATTCATGTATGCTCTGATGAAATCTTTATAATGCATTCAAGCTTTTAGAATGAAATTACCTCTTATTTTTTTTAAAAAAACAAAAACAAAAACAAAAACAAAAAGTACTAGATGAACTTTACCCTGTGGAAGTTAATTGCTCGTAGAAAGTTTTTGAACTCGAAAACTTAAGAGGGAGTAAGAGCATCTCTAGTATACTACCTAAAAAATATTTGCTAAAGTGTTCAACTAAGAACATGTGTGACCCTATTTTGTGTGCTAAAAACTTAGTTAGCTAGCTAATAAAGAATGCATTTTAGTCATCGTGACCTAAGTGAAAAACATACTCCTTTGAAAGTATTCAAATCTATTTTAGTTGCTCTTTGGCCTTGTGTTGTCTAATGGTAGATGGCTGTGGGCTCACAAAAGAAGGAAGTGAAAGTATAGGGTTTAAATTGATGTTAACAAAATAATGGAGACCGAAGTGAAATATCAATTGATACCTGCTATAGGGGCCGATACGGTATTTCCTTGTCTTTTTCACTTTCCCCTTTATTTTGTCAATTTGTCTCATTGTTTTTTGCCTTTTTTTGTCTTCCTGCCTTTGGGACAAGTTGTCAAAGAGTGTCTCCAGCCACGACCCATTTTTTAATCCCTATTTAGATGAAAATTATGGTTAAAAGTTTCATTTAGGCATGTCCTTTCAATGCTAAACCCTTTTTTTAAACCTAAATCTACTTTTTTTGTATTTACCCTTCAAATATGGGTCAAAATGGCAAATTTGTTAGTAATAAAAAAGTGAATAGAGGTGTTTGAGAAAAAAAAATTATAGTATTGGGTCTCCCCTCATTTGGGTATGCAAAAGGGTAAAACTCAAAATCGATAAGCAAAAGGGTATGCAATTGAAAATAATTTTTTAATATTGTCACAAAGGGTAAAAATTGAAGATGCTCTAACACGATAATTGTAGTTTTATAGACAAATTGCATTAGCAATATGAAAGCAAAGCAAAATAATACTCCTTCTGTCCTATAAAGTTTGATCATTATGAAACTACGTGCAATTTTTAAGCTAAAAAATAACGTGCTAACGAAAATAATTTTTTAGTCAATATGGATCTTGTTTGATAGATCTCATCGAGAACTTTTATACGATGCAAAAAAATTGAAAAATTATTTTGGTAAATACATTATTTTTTGTTTAAAAATTGCATGTAATTTCGTAGTGATCAAACTTTATGGGACGGAGGGATTAAGAAATTTTTTTTTTTTGGGTCATTCGTCGTTCCTAATCTATTACATGGGGAAAGAAGAGAATGAGACTCGATTCCGAGATGCAATACGAGGCATCCAAGAACTCTACCACATGAGCTAGTCACCACTTGCAAAAAAAAAGAGTAGTTATAGAAATGAAATTGTATCAATTATTTTATCCCAAATTAGGACATAAACAAGAGAAGGAATGGAAATTATTACTACTACAAGTTAGTAATTTTCAATTTTTAACCTTAATTTAAGTTTTATGTCACCATTTTTTCGTCTTCCTTCATTGCAGTCAAAGAAGAACATGTAGAATGTCAAAAGATTAGCATTTCAAAAGCATAAAACGAAAAGCAACCTAAAGAACCCAAGGGATAAAAAAAAAAACCTAAAGAACCCAGAAAAGACAGAAAAGAAATAGCTCAAAAGGAGGAAAAAGAGAGAGAGGCATCGACCTCGAACCAACCATCACTGATTGATTTTAAAATTTTAAACATCATTTATTTGACTGGTTATGAATGTTTGAACTAGTAGACGTCTAAGGGGGGTGTTCAGCTGAAAATTTTTCAGTCCACTTTTTTTTTTTTTTTGAGTGTGTGTGGTAATTGCTTCAAGTTTTCGAACAGTCCACATTGATCAACGAACGAACGAACGTGTTGCTGTAAAAAAACCCCAAGCAATTGGGAAGACAAAGCAATGAAAGGAAGACTCCAATTACCAGAAGAATGTCCTCAAGTTTGACAGATGAGTTAGGGGGTGTTCCACTAACTTAGTTTTTTTAAAAAACTGTTTTTTCTCAAAAACGTCATCCTCTCACAATACATCACATGGACACAAAAACCAAGGCAGTTTTAAAACAAAAACAAGTTAGTGGAACACCCCTTAGTCAAGTCTAGTGTGTTCCTGTAACGACCCAAATCAAATCAATTGATTTGTTAACCCTTAGTCTAACCACCACGTGGCTCAAAAGTTACAACCCAAATTAATAGTAGCTCGTTGGCCTTATCTAAGTATACCATCCAACATCCTTATGTCTCAAGGGATGTAGGATGGATTTCACAGTCACCAAACAAACAAAAGACAAGGAGAGAAAGGAAAAAATATATATATACTCTTAAGTGATGTAGGATGGATTTCAGTCACCAAACAAACAAGAGAAAAGGAAAGGAAAAAACTACCAAGAAAGCCACAGCTCTCATCCAGTCTGACAGAACTGTAGTTAGTCATCCAGTTGTAAGTTGTAACGCATCTGAAGAGAAGCAATTTTCTATACAATCTACCACACAGCCAGAGGTCTTTGAAACTGAAGATAAAAAGTTAACAGTTCCGTTGGAAGAAAACTGAAAGTCTATCTGCAAACTTTATCCATTCAGATCATAGACAGAGGCTAAGGGGCTGTTTTGGACGAGTTTTTCCTTCGGAATTTGGTTCACTGGTTCCACGTCTTCAACTATACGAAAAATGGTAACTTTCAGCACGATTTCCTCCGTCTTGATCAGCTCAAAGATGCAAACGTCGCCCTCCTCCAACAGGTTATCCCGTACGAATTCTGGCCAACCCTTGCTTAACTTAGCTGAACCATTGCTCCAAATGCAACGGACGGGCCATTTTCCCCCACTTGAAACCTGTAGCGTTATGAACCCTGAAATGCCTCCGAGATACTTCTCAGCAAATGAAGATGGCATATGCTGCGCAGGAGGAAAATAAAGTAAGGACTTCCAATGTAAGGAGCTTTTGAATGGAAATTAAAGATCAAGTAAAACCTAAGAAACACAAACACGTTTATCGGCCTCACATACCTGTTCTGCAAACGTCAGACACACATACATTCCAGACACGTGTCGGACAGCCTACATATGTGTATTATTTCTGTTATATTTTTCTAGTTGAAACACGAGAAAATGTAGTGGAACATCTTAGGAGGTCAAACGCAATCTCTAAAAGCTGCCCCCTTCGGCAAAAGCTCCATGTATGCTTAATTCATGAATACTTATTATTTGATGACTATTAATTTCTATCTTCCTAATGGTTATTCTATTTGTAAATTATAGCCTTACTTCACATACATATGAATTCATGAGATACATCTAATTGAACGTGTCCCTCAAAATGTTCCGTCCAATTTGGGAGACATGACAGATTTCGTGTGCCATGGTGTGGCGTATCCTATTTGTATATCCTGGTCCATATCTGTATCCTTTCTTCTAAGAGATAAACACATAAAGTTATTGCTTACCAAGCCAATTCCCTTGTGTACATAGGATCGACGCAAGAAAACTCTACAAAATGGATTTTCAGAGTCAAACGTTTTTGATTCATTAAGTACTCTTTCTTTTTCTTCTGGCGTCACTGCTCTCCAGCTCCTCAACAAAGATCCGGTACTTGTTTCAGTGCCAGGAGTTTGTGCTTTGCAGCCGCTTTTAGCTAATAACGTGCTTTCATCTGTATTTGCAAAAAAAGGTTATGGCAGGAATCAATTCATAGAGCACTGCAGAATGAAAAAAAGAGGATCTAAGTTTAAGTAGCTTACTTCCAAGTCCTCTTTTTCTTTTCCTCGTGAGTTCAGGTTTTTGACTCAAGCAATGCAATCTGGTTTCATATTCAGCTGTCATAAGCTCACTGTAACCACACTGAATACCTACATCGCGAGTAGAACGAGCAGCTGACCACACAGAATATAGATGCAAGTTTCCTCCATCAGCCTTGTAATGTGAATCAGATATTCCACTTCTATTTAATTTTGCATCCAAAGATGTGGGTTTTTGGCTAGGAAGGAGGGAACCCAAGATTTCAACCGAGTCTTCATCTTCTGCTTCTTCCTTATAAGGTACGCGACACTGGTTGCCACAACTAGGTCCTCCGGAACTACATGGGGTTTTGCATTGATATCTTATCTCAGCAGTACCCAAATCATATATATTCACATGGAAATTCAGATTCCCAACGTATGTGAAGAACAGAAGGTATCCCACACAGATAGACTGGTGTTTTACGAACTCATTCCATCCTTCGGTGAAACAAACCTTGTCATTGATTTTCTTTATTCCCACTTGCCAATTACAACCATTTGGAGTTGTGAGAGTAGCAACTGCTGGAAGTTCATTCCCAAGTTTCTTGACGAACTTCCACGGGACCCTCTGTGGTGACCAAAATATCAATTAATACGGTTCTGTTTTAATCAAAATAGGGTTTTTATTTAGCTCTTTCGACTTCAATTTTTATACCTCTTCTTGCAACATTAAAATATAACTCCTACACGAAAGACATCTAATAATTTTCTTCTTCATTTCCTTGTTCAGCTAAAATTAGTAGTATAATTCGGAAACTAAAACAATAGAATGTTAAAACAAACTCCCTTTCTCCTTTTCTTTTTTTTTCTTTTTGTTAATAGAGTGTCCCAGACTAGCTTGTGCGTACCTCTAACTAAACCCTAAACCCCTCATAGGGCCCTTTCACACGCTTTCAAAGACAAAAACAATCGAACCTGACACAGCAAACCTAGATCCTACGAAAGTGTAGGCCCTGACGTTTGAGTCCTAAAGCTAAGATTAAAGATGAGGCATTTTTAGTTGAAATATAATGAGGTGAACCAAAGTAGGAGGGCATCCTAAAATCTTTAAATTTTCGGGGACTTCAACCCACCTCAAGCTTTAGCTCAAGTCCGAGGCTAAGACCAGCCTGAGGCTAGGCCTTTTTCTCCTGGGTTTCATGGCAACCAAATAATACTTGAATATTAGTAGCATAACAAATTAGAAAAAAAATTTGGGGAGAAAGAAACTCCACAGTCCACACCAACCAACAGGCCAACAGACACATGCAAAAAAAAAAAAAAAGGAAGCCTCGAGAGAGAGAGAGAGAAATGAGTTACCAGTTTCTTGTCATGAATAATTGAAGGAACAATGATTCTGTAGAAAATTGGAGACTTATTCGCCGGAGAACTCTGCCGCCGACCATCCGTGTCAGCTACTTCCCCCTTATGTTCCATTGTTTTCAGCAGACGGAAAATGTCAGGTCTCAATAACGGTGATCTGAACTCCGTAAATCCATCTTCATCTCTCTCTTCTCTCTGTGTCTCTCTGCTTTTGGGTTTTTCAGATAAAAAATGCAGTGTGGTTCCAAAAATGGTTCACTAGTCACTACCGGCAGTAGAGCAGAAGTAAAGTTGGTGTTTCCTGGCAATAAAAAATGGACAGGACAAATAAAAAAAGAAAAAGTAAAGTTGGTGTCCAACGAATGAACCCTCCTTTTTCTAATTCGATATATATATAAATGGCCCCTTTCACATCCGGGATCCGGGACTTTAGGACTCTTTGATCCAATCATTTTTTTGATGATCCGAACTGTTCAATGTGTTCAAAAAGTGTTTTCAAAGGTTCATGAGAGAAATTTTCAAAAAAAAAAATACCGGGAATGCCTTGATCTAAGCAGTTTTCGCNAAAATTTTTATATTTACAGTTTTTGCGAAAACTGTTTGGATCAAGCCCTTCCTAGTATTTTTTTTGAAGATTTCTAACAATGACCTTTGAAAACACATTGGACGGTTCGAATTTTCCAAAAATAATTTGCAACACCAAAAATATAACTTTTTCTTATTTTCAGGAGGGTATGGACTAGAAAATTTCCGTATATTAGTGAGTTTCCCATCCGGGCTACTTCGGCTTAAAAGCCAAAACTGGATTATTGGATTATTCGTTTTGTCTTTATTCAAAAAAAATTTGCATTTGTTAGTTTTGGTCAAGATTTTGTTGTTTCTAGATTCCTCTCGACCAGACGAATCTAAAAAGTATAAATTTATGGTCAAACTAAATATTTTTTGAATAAAGTTAAAATAGGTGGATTATTAATAATCCACCTATTTTGGCTTTATTCAAAAAATTATTACTATTGATCACAATTTTATACTTTTTGGATTTGTCTAGATGAGAAGAATCCAGAAACCACAAAATTTTGACGCAAAACTATCAAATGCAAAAAAAAAAATTAATAAAGACAAAAACAAATAATGCAATAATCTAGTTTTTGGCTTTTAAGCCAAAGTAGCTCTCAGGGAGCCCTCCAATTCTCCTATTTCCTGATCAAATTTTCACAATCCAAACAGTCCAACGTGTTTAAAAGGTAATTTTAAAGGGCCTCGTGAAAAAAATACCAGGAAGGGCTTGATCCGATCAGTTTTCGATAAAAATGCATATATTGATCCGATCAGTTTTCGATAAAAATGCATGATCCGATCAGTTTTCGATAAAAATGCATATATGCATTTTTATCGAAAACTGATCGGATCAAGCCCTTCCTGGTATTTTTTTCACTGATTTTTCACGAGGACCTTTAAAAACACCTTTTAAACACATTGAATGGTTCGGATCGTAAAAATTTGGTCGGGAAATAGGAGTCCCTGATGGGAAGTCTATTTAGGGAGTCCTTGGAAAGATTTCGTGTATGCTTCATATCCAAACCACTAAATCCGGATCTAACGTCTGGACCTCCACTTTTCGGACCAAATTTTGACGATCTAAACCGTTAGATGTGTTTAAAAAATATTTTTAAGGTCCAACGCGAGGGTTTGACAATTACCGGATGGGCTTGATCGGATCAGTTTTTCGTAAAAATGCATATATATATGCATTTTTACGAAAAACTGCTCCGATCAAACCCTTCCGGGTATTTTTTTTCCGCCAAATCCTTGCTTTGGACCTTAAAAACACATTTTAAACACATCTAACGGTTTGGATCGTCGAAATTTAGTATGGAAAGTGAGGTCCGGACGTTAACAAGTTGCGGGATCTTTGATAAGAAGTTCATTATATATATATAGGGATTGCCCGTGCCTATTAGGCACAACGCGACATGTTCTAAATACAATTTAAATGGATTTTATTCTTCTTTATTGTTGGGTGTACGTATTTATGTAACCATTTTTACATATGCATTACTCGTGCCTAAAGGCATGAAGCAACACGTTCTGAGCACAACGCATCTGAATTAATAACTTCTCAAAATTTAATCAATGAACTTGTTCTACCCCGTCAAATACAATCAAATTACACTAAAATTTGTACAGATTCTTCATACCAAAAGAAAGTTGAAATATAGTCAACATGCTGGCAAGTTGTGCTTTTTTTCTTCCAAGCTATATGTCAAATCAATTGAGGGCAATGATAATTTATTAAAAATAAACACAAATTTTTTTTAAAAAAGGAGGAGGAACATATGTTTCATCTGTTACGAAAAAGGCAAAATCTAAACCACGAGTCTCAATGTGAACCCCTCTAATATTGAGTATCTTCAATTTCTTCATTATTATTTAGAACATTTTTGTACCTCCTTGCATCTTCATATCTACACATTCTAACCAACCTCCCAACAATTATTGGGCATCGGATTGAAAAAAACTTCAACCAAATTCAACTACTCGGTCATCATTTTGTTTCTCCATCCTTCTTCCTCCCTTTCCTTTTTGCTCATTTTTGTTTTTGTTCGTCCATTTTCAAGTAGTATTAACTTCATTATGGAAATGTGTACCTACAAACACAATAATCACCATTGATAACCGATAATTGTGACATTATTATTGCTAGAACACGAACCGAAACAAAAATTCAAGTAAAGGCTAAAATCTATTGTTATTTGTTACCTTCAAAATCATGAACTCTATTCATCATTTTAACATAAAATAGGTTCCATGAGGAGGTAGTTTACCGGTAAATAAAAAATAAAAAAATTGAAAGCGGTTAGAATGACAAAAAGAGAAAGAAAAAAAAGAAAAAAGAAAAAAAGGTGAACAACTTAAATGACACAAATCGAGAGAAGATGACTAATCGGGAGACCAAAGTTTACCGGGGTCGAGAGTTTCTCGTCGATTTGCAGGAGGTCAAAATTGCGGTTACGGTGAGTGGCTGTGAATGAGGGTGGAAAAATTGTATTGTACATTGGAGAAGAGGGGTGTATACACTGTAGGGTTCGAATTTTGAATCCTAGATCTGAAGCCTAATGGAGTATTTTTCCTTCAGAAGACAGTGAGCGTATTTTAATGTCTGCAATTAACCTAACTAACCTAATTAAGTGAAATCCCTCTAAGCCGTTTGATTCGTAGTTCTCAGTCTTAGCCGTATAAGATAATTTCTTTAATTTAGGGTTTTGAATTTGAAATGAAAGTAATTTCAACCCTCGGATTAGTTGAGAAAGAAGCTTTCAAATTCAATCACGACCCTCCAATCTACCACAAAGGACAGTTGTGAGAGAGACATTTCTCAAAACCGTTATATAATTTAATATATATCTCGAGGCGGTTCCATGAACACAACGAATGACACAACAATAATTGGAGCTCCACGCTTACAATCGGACCAGTTCAAGTTGTTTAAAATACGTTTTCAAGATTACCTGTAAAAAATCAACTCATTTGGATGTCGATAAAGGCTTGATTTGTTTATTCAAATTTATCTTGTAAAATCTAACATGAATCAACTAAATGAACTGATCAAGCCCTTACCGATATTCAAATGAGTTGATTTTTTACAAGTAATCTTAAAAATATTTTCTAAATAAATTAAACGGCTCCGATCATTCGTGTGAGGGTTTGCAAAAACAATCTGTGTCAAATGTTGTGTTATTCGTTATGTTAACGGAATCGCCCCATATATATATATGATCAACTTCTAATGAGGGATCCCTCATTTTAAATAAAATGAGGACCAAGCAATTTTTTTCACTTTCTGAACTGAATTTTGACGATCCGAAGTTTTAGATGTGTTTTTAAGGCCACTGCGATGATTCGTCCAAAAAAATACCCATAAGGGCTTCATCCAATCAATTTTTCTTAAAAATGTTATATATAGCGTTTTTAACAAAAAATGATCGGATGAAACCCTTACGGGTAATTTTTTTGGACAAATCCTGGTTGTAGACCTTAAAAACATATTTTAAACACATCTAACGGTTCGGATCAACAAAATTTGGTTGGGAAGCATGAGGTCCTCATTTAAATAAAATAAGGGATCCCTCATTAGAAGTTGATATATATATATATATATATATATATATATATATATATATATATATATATATATATATATATATGATCCCGTTCTACTAAGGACTCTCTCAAACTCGTAATTTGCGGACCTCATGGATCGGGGTCGAATCTCGACGATCCGAACCGCTCAATGTGTTTAAAATGTGATTTTAACGGTCACAGCGAGGATTCGTCCAAAAAAAAAATACTTGGAAGGGCTTCATTTGAGCATTTTTCGATAAATTATATATGTACGGTTATTATGAAAAACCACTTTGATGAAGCCCTTTCGGGTATTTTTTTTTTGGTGATTCCTCACGTAGGCCATGGAAAACATGTTCTAAACACATTGAGCGGTTTGGTTCGTCAAAATTTGATCCGGAAAATCAAAAAAGGGTGGTCCTCATGGAGGAGATCTTTGAGGGAGTCCTCAATAAAACATCTTCTTATATATATATATATATATATATATATAGGTAACACTTCTAGTCCGGTCTTCCCGTTTCCGGACCTCACGATCCAAATATTTTTTTGACGATCCGATCCGTTCAATGTGTTCAGAAGGTGTTTTCAAGGGTACTCGCGAGAAATCTTCAAAAAAAAATACCGGGAAGGGCTTGATCCAAGCAGTTTTCGTAAAATTTTTATATTTACGCTTTTTAAGCTGCTTTGATCAAGTCCTTCCCGTATTTTTTTTTTTGAAGATTTCTCGCGTGGACCCTTGAAAACACCTTTTGAAAACATTGGACGGCTCGGATTTTCCAAAAAAAATTTGCAAAACAAAAAAAACACACTTTTTCTTGTTTCCGGGAGGAGTGGACTAGAAGTTTTGAGTATATATATATAGGGTAAACTTCTAATCCGGACTTTTAATTTCCGGACTTTTTATACAAATTTTTTTTGACGATCCGATCCGTCCAATGTGTTCAGAAGGTGTTTTCAAGGGCCCTCGCGAAAAATTTTCAAAAACACGGGAAGGAAGCTTGATCCAGCGCGGTTTTAATAAAATATATAAATACAGTTTTTGCGAAAACTGCTTGGATCAAGCCCTTCCCGGTATTTTTTTTTGAAGATTTCTTGTGCGAGCCCTAGAAACACCTTCTGAACACATTGGACGGATCGGATTTTCCAAAAAAAAATTGCAACACAAAAAAACACTATTTTTTCCTTAAATCCGGGAGTGTGGACTAAAAAATCCACTCATATATATATATATATATATATATATATATATATATATATATATATATATATATACACACACATACTAATACTAGGACATGCATTTTATGTGGACTATCTGTTTTATACTCCACCCGTCCTTTTCAAAAGTGTTGTTTTATAAATCTAATTTATTAAATAAATATAATCGTTACATTTTTAGTATTAACGTTTACATCCACTTGACAGTTTTGATACTAACAAAATAGTTTTGACGTTATCATTTACCACCCAAAAAACATCATCTCCCTTAAAATTATGTCTCATGAAATATGCCCCATTAATGTTGTCCGCTTGGACCTAGAAGCCATGCACATTTCTTCCCGTACACTTTTTAAGCCTTATAATTTACCTATTGGATTGATTTTAGAATTTTTCTTTTGATAAAGTAAAAAAACTTTATAGTGGAGTATTTAATGGAGCAACAATGATATGGGTACACTATATGTGCATCCTAAATACACACTATCTTGAGGTGACAAATGAGGAGAGATCCATTTTTTAGGTGAGTCTTATATTGGCCTTCTTTTTATTTTTCACCTCAGGATTGTATGCATTTGGAATGCACGCATGGTGTATTCATATCATTTTCCGTTAATGGAGTAACTAGCAGTAAGATACTTGAATTTTTTCAACAGAAGTACATCATTATTTTAAAGCCCTATTTTGCGAAGGAGACAATAATTTTATGATAGTAACATGAAGAGGACAATGCAACTACGCATATAAGCCACAGGCCCATAGTCTATACATATAGTCGACGTAACAGAGGCAGAGTGCGGAGGGATGAAACAACTTCCAGCAGCATTCAACCGTTATTTTTCCCACCAAAATACTTTCCCGAACCTCAATTCTTTCAAACCCATGTCACATGCTTCAATCCTCCAACAAGTGAAACACCTAAATCCCCTAAAACAAGTTCACGCAAGCATAGTCACCTCTGGTCTTTCACAAAACATCTTCCTTTCCAACAGATTAGCCAACTCATACACTCAGTGCGGACTTATGGACAATGCTGAGCAGATTTTCTACCGAATATCGTCTAAGAATATTGTTTCTTGGACAATCTTGATATCTGGGTATGCAAAAAATCACCTTTTTATGGACGCCATTAATTTCTTCAACAAAATGGTAACATATGGTTTTCTGCCAAATGAAATTACGATTTCGAGCATTCTGCCTGCTTTTGGGAACTTGGGTTTGACCCAGATAGGAAAATCAGTCCACTGTTTCTGGGTACGATGGGGGAATGGAGCAAATGTGTTTGTGGAAACCGCATTGGTTGGTATGTATTCGAAATTGGGATATGCCGGTGTTGCTCGACGGGTGTTTGATAGTATGTCTGAGAGAAATATTGTTGCGTGGAATGCGATGATTTCGTGTTATTCTGACTGCGGGTTTGGTGAAGAAGGGTTTGGACTTTTCAATTTGATGCGTAGAGAAGGTGTTCATGTAGATTGTTTTACAGTCATGAGCTTGATATCGGCTAGTTCATGTGTAGTGGATTTGCGGATAGGACAGGGAGTCCATTGTTTAACAGTTCGAACTGGATTTGAGAGAGATCAACTAGTTAGAACAGCTTTGATGGATAGGTATGTAAATGGAAACCGTATTGAGGATGCTAATCTTATCTTCAATGACATGCATGTGAAGGATGTGGTTGCATGGACCTTAATGTTAACCGGATTTTCAAAAGGTCAATATTGGAATAAGGCAATAGAGCATTTCAATGAGATGATGAGAGTTGAGGGCATAGAAGTGGACTCTGTTGCTTTGACGGGAATCTTGTCAAGCTGCAGCGATTCTGGAGCTCTGCTTCAAGGAAAACGTGTCCATGCATTGGTAGAGAAAACAGGTTTTGCATGTGATATGTTTGTGGGGTCTGCTCTTATAGACATGTACACAAACTGTGCAAATTTAGAAGATCGAGAAAAATATTTTGAGGGAATGGAGGAAAAGGATGTGGCATGCTGGAATGCTATGATTGCCGGTAATGGGATGAATGGCCATGGTAATGATGCAATTGATCTTTTTCTGCGAATGAAAGGTTCAGGCATTAATCCAGATGAGTCGACATTTGTGTGTGTCTTGTACGCTTGTAGTCATGCTGGGATGGTTGATCAAGGACTCCATATTTTCAGTCATATGGTTAAAAGTTGGAATGTATTTCCTAACTCGAAGCATTATGCTTGTGTTGCTGATCTTCTTGGCCGGGCCGGGCGATTAGATGATGCCTATATTTTGGTTAATAGCATGCCTTTGCTTCCTGATTTTGATATTTATTGTGCCTTGCTAAGTGCCTGTAAAATCCATGGTAACATTGAGCTGGGGATTAAAATTTCAGAGAAACTATTTCAGCTGGAGCCAAATGATGCTGGTCACTATGTATTGCTCTCCAACATGCATGCTTTGGCAGGAAATTGGGAGGGTGTAAAAATGACTCGAATATCACTGAGGTCAAAAAGATTGAAAAAGGACCCAGGGTTTAGTTCGATTGAGATAAACGGGGGACTGTACAGATTCATGGCTGGACAGAAGGACCATCCTCAGTATTTTGAAGTTGAGGGGCTATTACAGTGCATGATAGTAAGAATACAAGAAGCAGGTTATGTACCTGATACAAGATCAGTACTTCAGGAACTGTCAGATGATGTGAAAATGGATATTCTATATCACCATAGTGAGAAGTTGGCTATCGCTTTTGGCTTGGGGATAACCAAGCCTGGGACAATCATTCGGATCACAAAAAATCTCCGTTCTTGCAACGATTGCCACTCTGCATGCAAGTTTATTTCCAAAGTTTATGAAAGAGAAATTGTTGTTAAAGATGCCAACCGCTTCCATGTTTTTCAAGACGGGGTTTGTTCATGCAGAGACTACTGGTAACATTTAGAACATCGAAACAAGTCTCACATCAAAAGCATTTGTTAGAAGACTTCCCCTAAAATGGTGAAGACTGAGGAAGGTGGTGCTTATGGCATGGCGTAGCACACCTTATGCTCTGGTGATGCATAACTTCTGGTAGTGTTCATAGCAAGACCAGTTTGTTATTTGACATTGGGTGCCACTAGGTCATAATTCGGTGATCAAAGACGACAATTGACAGGAGCTCAAGGTATCCCAATATCTTGCTTTTGTGATCAACTTCACCTAATCAATCAATCTATACTCTATACGATTGTATTTTGCCTTAAAAAGCCTCCAAACCGCCAATCTGAAATTGTAGCTTTTATTTATTTTATTTTTTTTAGAAAGAGAGAGAGACATGGGGGAGGGGGATCGTTACATGGAGAGGGGAAGATTGAGAGAGAGATACCTAGGGAGTGGGGTAAATCTAAATTAAAAAATAACTAACTACTCTCTCCCACTCCGTCTTTTAACGGGGATTTGTTTTACTACAATTTTCCGTGGTGGTATGTTTGTACTTATTTCTGTGTGGTGATCTTTCTATTTTTGTAGTCTTAATGCTTCTCTAAAATTTTTGTCCCATTTGAGTTATGGTTTTTATTTGTGATCGAGTATACTTATTGAGACTATTTATACCTTTTTATGCCTTAAGTTCTCACCATTTCTACACATGCATTTATATTATTTTATAAATCAAAATGATTCTTGGGTCTGCCTTCTCTGATGCCTTTTGGCTTTGATTTGAGGGCATGATTCCGCAGCAAACGTGACGGTATAGGGGGACCACTGTTTCATTGGTATTCTGTGAGCAACCACTTTGTGCATTTATTGCCAAAGGTTAGGTCTGTCTCCAATCCATTTGTTTCAGTGGTATTCTGGGAGCAGCCACTTTGTGCATTTTTTGCCGAAGGTAAGGTCTGTCTCCTATCCATCCCCCGCCCATACCCCCAATTATTGGGGACTAAAAGGGTTATGTTGTTGTTGTTGTTGTAGGAAAGTTTAATTTCAATTGTCCCTATGAAGTATAATTTAGGAAAGTATTATTTTAGGAAATTTTAATTTTTAGGAATTATAATTTAGGGTTTCCAATTGTTAGATTTCGATTAATTTCCTTTTATGTTATTAGGGTTTTGCTAGGGTTTAGGCTTAGCCTATATAAACCCTTGATTAGTCTTGTAATCTCTAAGTTTTGCAATGCAATAATAGTACGTTTGTTTTGGCAGTATACGTATGTTTATTTCTCATTCTTTGAAAGCTAACATGATATCAGAGCCATAAGATCTAGGCTTGTAGGATATTTGCTCCCTGGTGGGCGGCTATGCTTTGTTGTCGTCCGCCGAGCACTCATCGCAACCTATTCATCGCATTTGTTCGTGGAGCACTATTCATCGAGGGTCATTGTTCACGGGTATTGTTCATCATCAAATTTTCTCTCTACTTCCTCCTATTTGCATCGGCAATTTGGCCTTTTTTAAGCATTGGTTCTTCCTCCTCTTTGCATCTGTTCGGCATTGGTTCTTCTTCCTATTCGCATGTTTTAGTTTTGCACCTCTTTGCATTGTTCAGCATCTTTGCAGTAGTAGATTCACATCAGTTGATTCGTAGTATGATTTGCAGTAGTTTATTGGCAGTAGCATTGGCATCGGCATTAGTATTGGCAATGGTTCGGCACCGATTGATTGGTAGGAGTGGATTTGCAGTATTTTCTTTGCCGTTGTTATCTCCTTGGCAAACTCACGATGCTTTGCATCATGAGTTTTGAGGAGGCGTGTGAAGTATAATTTAGGAAAGTATTATTTTAGGAAAGTTTTAATTTTTAGGAATTATAATTTAGGGTTTCCAATTGTTAGGTTTCAATTAATTTCCTTTTATGTTATTAGGGTTTTGCTAGGGTTTTAGGCTTAGCCTAAATAACCCCTTGATTAGTCTTGTAATCTCTAAGTTTTGCAATGCAATAATAGTACGTTTGTTTTGGCAGTATAAAGCTAATAGTCGCGGGGATTGAACGGGCACAATGCTAATTACTGAGATAAACATGTTAGTAAATACACCATGATACCCGTATAGAGTTATACGATGCCATATAATAAAAGACTCTTACTCCTGCTTTCACTCTCTCCCTCTCTCCATGAATTGCTTGGTTAAGTGGCACTTAATGACTGGATCAATAATGACAACATATGTATTTTGTAGGTAGTAGATAGACTTATAAAATCGATGTTTATGAATTAACAAACTTCATTAGTCCAATACATCTTTAAAAATACATAGAATTCCAACAACCGAGTATTATTCAACTTCAAAGACAAAACAACTTAAAACTGAGAGAAACACCACAACATGTTGACTCTGCACATAAGATCTGATTCACTCTTCTGATAGCAACCTCAACCTTTTTCCAGCTCGAAAAACAAAGACCTGCATCTCACTTCTTTTGACAAGCTCAAATATGCAGACATCACCTTTCTTGAGTCCGTTGTCAAAGACAAAAGAACGCCAACCTCCAGAAAACGCGTGCCTCCCTGTGACAGGAATTACAGTCACTACCCAACCTTTCCCTTTAGAATTCCGCAGGACTATGTGTGTTCTGACTTGAGGAAAGTGTACCTCAGAGAAGGTCCTCTTGATGGGCTGCAATAACCGTTGACCACAGCTAAGTTATTTTGCTCATTGAAGGAAGCGATTGTATATACACACACACAAGCACATGCGCGCGCGGGCACACACACACATATATTGAGAGAGAGAGAGAGAGAGAGAGAGAGAGAGAGAGAGAGAGAGAGAGAGAGAGAGAGAGAGAGAGAGAGAGAGAGAGAGAGAGAGAGAGAGAGAGAGAGAAATTTGGTGTCTAAAGCTTTTACAAAACTGAAGAGTACTGCAAAACAAACATACTTGCACAAAAACCCTCTCGTGTTGTGTGTGTGGATATCTTCAAGGATTTTTTTCAGAGGAAAGGAAGTAGGAAAAGGGTTATGTGGTGACAAGAGCAAAGATGAGGGAGTAAGCTGGAACTTATATAAAAAAAGTCCTGATCAGACTGGATGAAATTATCTAGAGTCTAGACCAATCCATGATTTTCTTTTAGTCTTTCCGGGGATTGGATGAGTTTGGTAACGATAGCCATGGAGATGATTATGACTTCTACAAGGGTGATATCTGCATGCAATTAAAATGAAGTTTTCTGCTCATAGCAAAAAAAAAGGTGGTTATTCTGTGTAACTTACTGGATTACGAACGAAATAGAAGATGCATGAAATGGATTGGAACAGAGAATGTATTTGTCCAAAACTAAGAAGGATGTATACTCACTAGAAGAAACATTGTCTGCACGTCGGACTGCTTTAGGCGACACTTGTAACAAGGGAAGTTAGAGGTAAATGAATCTTCTTTTTCAAGAACTCTACCTCTTTCTCCATCTGTTGGAATTGGTTCCATTTCTTCCTCCTTAATCTTCCTTTTTGCATACTTGATGTTCTCTGAATGGTGTTTCTCTTGTGCTTTACCCTTTCCTTTCTTCCTTCCCCTATTTTCTTTCTCCCCTTCGTTCACCTTAAGGAGTGGATCTGCTATCACATTGGTTGGCTCCATTGCTTCCTTTTGAATCTTTGTTGTTGTTGGCTCCTTCTTCTTAAATTTCTTGACCTTCCCTAATAAATGACAGGGAGAGATAAGGCCAGCCCCATCTAAAGTACATGCAATTTATGATTCATTAAAAAGACGCATATGAATGGGTCTATCCATCCACACAGAATAACTAACAATTATCAATCATGTCATGCGGTCAAGCCAAGATTATTTGATATCACATTGATATTCTTAACTATCCAACATATTAAGATTTGTGGTTGTGTGTATGTTGTGTATCTCTATTTCCTTTTTTTTGTTTCCTTTTCATGGGAAGTTTCACCATCTTAAATGCATGGATACCTTCTCCATCTTTGCAGGATTTTGATTGATGAAGAACATTGTTCTTCCTCGGTCTACCTCGTTTCCTTCTTCGTGTGGAGGATTCAGCTTCTATTTTGGAAGCTTCTTGATCTTTACAGGTGACAATTTTGCCCTTTCTCTTCAATCCACTCTGATCATATATTTGTACAGTGAAATGAGAGTTTCCATCATACCGGAAGATTAAAAACTCATTATTTCCTAAAGAGTGATATCTCATAAATTCCTGCCATCCATCTTGTAGATATGTGCCATTATTCTTTTCTTGTACCACAACTGTCCACACATGATGAGAAGGGCCCTTCAGAGTTGCTCTATCACCCATCTTGTTTGATAGATGCTTCATAAACTGTGGAGGGATTTGCTGCGAGGTATAGTAACAAAAATTCAGACCAAGGTAAAAATTAATTTAACAGCTTTGGAATCCACACGCTTTAAATGAGGCATAAGCTAACAGATACTTACTGTTTAAATGAGGGATGTGACTTTGACAAATGTCGTACTAATAAAAATAATTATAAAACAACAAATGCAAGACAATACTAGAAATTTGAGATATTTAATAGTTCAAAAAGTATGCTTCTTCTTTGAATATCAAATTAACTGCAAGACTTGAGAGGGAGTGGGGCTCACCATGGATGTACAAAATAAAATACCAGAATGTTCACAACTAAGACCAGAAAACTCTAAAGGCCAAATTATAGTACTTATCATTGATACAACATACTTACAAGTAAAAGGCTATGTATTATTATTATTATTATTATTATTATTATTATTATTATTATTATTATTATTATTATGATTCAAAACTAGGAAGCATAAAGTAATCAGATTGTAGGGTACCGCAAACATGTCTTTTGTTGTCATCAATTGAATTAAAAACTGCTTTTCCCTCTGGATTCACGAGGGTTTATTCAAAATGTTTAAAGTAGATAGGATAACAAAACAAGAAGAAAATTTGAAACTGGGCAAACATGAAAAGAGTAAAAAGTTTTATCAGAAACCAAGGCATTTATTGTATTATGAAATGTAGTGTTAATGACAGGTCCTGCAATATTTTCCACGCTTGGTTTTCTAACCTTCTTTTTCGTATATTTTCTTTCGGTCTTTTAACTGAAACACATCAATGCGCAATACAACTACCTGTCTCTCTTTAGAAAAATATTGAATTTATGTAGATCAAGTGCAAGTAACTGCAAAAGTCGCTATCTACGAGGGTCAATTGTGCTACTCGGCCAATTAAAAAAAGAACTTTAATTCATTAAACCCAGACCGCGACAAAAGCTTTAAGGATATTTTTTTGCTTTCCTTGTTTAGTTGAAGCAGAGGAAACTTCCCACAAAGATATCTTGAAATCTAGTTTGTCCAGATATATTACATTGATAAAGAACAGTTAACAGGGAGCTCTGCAGATTAAAAGTCAATTTCAATCTACGAGACTGCATAAGTCCCCAAAACTGAACTGAAAAATCTCTTCGGACCGACATCATCAAGGTAAGCACCTATATACGCTTAAACAGAATATAAACACTTCTTAGCAAACAAGAAAACAACAAACAACAAAGTTTTAGATCTGTTCACATAATACAAGTGGTAGAGAACCAACAGGATCAATCAAACTTACTATTTCCTCCATTGTTTTAGAGGTGATAAGCCCGAAGAAGCAAGGCCCATCATCTCCAACTATGGTGTTGCAGGTTTTTTCCCTTTGTACTGTACGCATTTTTTGGTGACTGGTGTATATCAGGTCTGATGGTTACTGTGAACCTGTCTTCTTCATAAAGGGTGGATATATATAGGCGAGTTAGGAAGGTGGATAGCCCTTGAGGCAGTGTTGGGTTGTGCAATTACATGGAATCAAGTTATTGCCTTTTTTGTACTGATTATAATTGACAACTCATAAACACAGACACTCATTAATGAAGGGTACAGATAATAATCCAAATTTTCTATGTATACAAGTTGAGAACTTGAAACTGAAATTTTAAATCAAGGAAGTTCACTGCCGAGAAAATGATATGTTACCTTATCCAAACATAGTGGTTCATTTTTTTCTGAACTTCTCCGTTTCCTATTAACCCTTGGCTATAAATTTTGTTCTTTGTCACATGGGTTTATGGATAATGTATGTACCACGGGCTATTTGGTTCAGACAATCAGTTTGAGTGTTAACCCGTTATCAACTTCCTGTTTGAAAAGAGTTCGAAACTTACCATGTGGTTGTCATGTGATTTGGAGTTCGGTGGTCAAATTACATCTGGACTAAAATGCATCTTGAGAGAAACTTAGGGATCAGTTAAAGTGCCATCTAGTTAGATCATATGATAGACACGTCTGAATCCCATAAAAAATTTAACGGTAATTAACAGTATGCTGATCAGCTGATATGATTTCTCAACCGTGAATGTGAACATTGAAGCCTATGGTGTCCTGACAAAAACTTATCAATGACACCAAACTTTTTATTTGTGGTGGTTGTATTACATGTATAGAAAATCTTAATTATTTAAACATAACGACATTTTGTGTATTAGGTGGACCTAGTGTAACTTCTCTTTAAGTTGTCAATGAGCTCAACCAAAATGGCCAAAATAGAGGTGCCCATTGGTTTGCTAAGAGGGCTATAGTTGGGGTATCCTTTCTTCTGGAGGTGGTTCCTATCCATTATGTAGTCATCTGGCTTCTGATTTGTATCAATCATGCACTAATTTATCAATTTGCATGACAAGTTGCAATAGAGTATTTGTGTTAAAGTTGTACCAATACGGCATTTTACTGAAGGTCCAGTTAAAGTTTAAAGAAGAAAGCTTATTAAACTGATTTCATTGGCCCAGGGTCTGAATGTCTGATAAGTAGTTGTTGAATTGACTGGTCATATATGGCCATATCACGGTTAACTAGAAACCTGTTTGAAACGAAATAGGAGCTATTACTCCTGACACTGGTGTATTTAAGACAGTAATGACCAATAGCCTATTAACTAGTTGTTGCCAAATTTAAAGGCACCGTCGGACCCCTCTCATTATGTGGAGCCTACCTGTGTGAAACGGAAAGCCATGAATATTGTCATTAAAGGGTTAGTTACAGCATTCTCCTCTGAGTAAGTTCCTGATACTCTTCTTTTAAATTGGATTCTCTTAGTAAATGTGGCAAAGTATTATAATTAGTTGGCAATTAAATTATTTACTAAATCCAAACTGAGTGTAAGGTCTTATAACCAGTAAAGAAACTGGTTGTTCTCCATTTGGTGCTTGAAACCCTGAATCATTTTACATAATTTAATTAGGGTGAGTTTCCGCTAAATTTTTTATTTTCAGACTAATAACAATAGACAAGTTGTTTCCGTTAAATGGTATTTTAGTTGTTGTGAGTAGAATGACTTGCCTTGAAATCTGTGAAAACGGGGCTTTAGTCAGTTTGGTCAAATTAGACAAGGGAAATTCCCTATCGTCAAAGTACTTAAATGTCTTACCCATCAAAAAATTATAGTAGTACTTCATGTCTTTTGCATTAGTTACCCTTGTAGGCTTGCGCTTGGGATTAACTTTTATAGCGTGTGTGGGGTGGCTATTGTAGGATGGAGGCAGTGATGGTTTAGAGTTAGCATCGAAGTAAATTCGGTAATCATATGGTTCAATCACCTTGGAGGATGACAAGGCCGTCCATTTTCACAAGCTGTGAACTTACTTTGGCCACATTCAATACTGGAGTTCTCCCCAATTAGCTTTGTTCATTTTTAGCTTGCTTTTGAGCTCTCAGATTATATCAAGTGAATCATCTCCACTTTTGGTGGAAATATATTATCAGTCAGCCCATTTACTGGTTATATATCCCGGAAGTCTTTATGTTCCAACAAACTGGATGTGAACTTAGGTTTTTCAAGATTTTTGAATCTTAAATTAGGCCCTTCTTGCCTGTTGATTTTAGCGAGTGTTGCCAGACAATAATCTTTCTATCTCTAAAGTTCTTCCCAAAAGTACTGGTCCCGAGTAGACATTGTTTTCTATGAAACGTAACCAATCTTGTTCACGGGCATGTAAACGCCCCTCTTTAGTATATCTCTCGATGTTCCTCTGACTAATCTGATCCCCTATGCTGGTCACTGTGATCTTAAAGTTAGTTTTCTTGTTAATTACGATTCCTCAAGTCTACACCCAGTTGGGATTTGGGGGAAAGTCATTGATCCCCTATCTTCTAACCGCACGGAGTTTATTTCCCTTGGAAGCTGTCTCAACAACTTTTGTTGGGTTTTAACTTGTTTTTTCGACTTAATTCTCTAGAAGTTCATGCAATCCATGAAGGCATGAACTACTTTTGTTGGATTCTAGCTTGTCTTTTGGACTTAATTCTCTAGAGTTTGTTGCCCTTAGTAGCTGTCTCAACAACTTTTGTTGGGTTGTAACTTGTTTTTTGGACTTAATTCTCTAGAAGTTCATGCTTTCCATGAAGGCATGAACTACTTTTGTTGGGTTGTAGCTTGTCTTTTGGACCTAATTCTCTACAAGTTCATTCATTTTGAGAACAATACTTACTTTCGCCAATAAAAAATACAGAAAACAAAAAGTTCCATCCAATCGAAGAACGGCTTTTTGATTGGCTCATTACTAGGCTCTGTCGGGGTGTCTCCCACTGGAGCTCTTTTTCAAGTTTGGCCCTCTATTTTCTGGGCCTTATGCAAGTGTAGTTCATTGGTGTGTTCTTGTGATCCATTCCTTACAAGTTACATCCTATGGGTTGAGATGGATTGCGCTGTAGCTGTTCATCAACTTCATCTTTCTATTTCGTGCTCTCAACATCATTTGTTTAGCGTTCAATATACAAATACAGTGATGGCCGTCTTAATACTATTCTGCAGATTTGGTAGAAAACAATTCGCTGGCATTGATATTCAACCTCAACCTCTTGTGATGGTTACTTTTGCAGGATCTCTATGTGGGATGCTGTTGATGAAGCCATGAAGGTCACAAGCTGCCCAAATTTGCATGCAATGTCAACTACTGTGCCCTTTCCTGCTATTGATGGTCTTGTTTAAGGAGGTGGAGGACCATTTCAGTTGACACTTTTGGGTGCTTTAACTCCAGTTTTGTCTTATCACTTATGCTCTTCGTTCTAGGTTCTTTATGGTGTATATATATCTGTCAACAGTTGATGTAAGTGAAATGAATTTGATTTGCAATTTTTTCCCGAGGATGCATTTATAAATATTATTACGTCGCATGTAGTATTGTAAAGAATGCTGTCTTTTACCAGAGGTTTACACCGGTAAGCTTTTTACCTTCACGCGGCGTTGCTCCGTCTAGCTATCGCCCATTGCTGAAAAATCCCCATTCAAAAGAGGTTACCGATTCTCAACTGCTCAAAGCATCACACGTTTTTTTTTATCTGTTTCGTATCGTATGGCAATATAGGTACTTTTCACTTTGTCGTTTCATGTTTAACTTGCAAATTTCTCCAACAGGTAAATAACGTTATGTTTTTTTTCCCTAATTTAAAAAGAGTATGAATCCAATTCTGGCTCTGTTTTTCTCTTTTTGTGGAATTTGGGTTCTAACTTTTTTACCATTCTCCATTTAGAGTCGCCCTCTCATCTTTTATGAATAGTTGTGATAAATGAAAGAGATTCAATACTTTCCACCTCAGTTGGGAAATGGGTAGTTTTTGACGTTCATTGCGAGCCCCGGTACCCCACCGTGCAATCATTTAAGTAATTTAAACCGTTCATCTTGTATGGCTCGCAAGATAGTATGCTTATGCAAAAAATCAGCTCGATTGAATATCGGTAGATATATTAAAAATGAATTTTTGGGTTTATAAATAAACAGTCATGGACACTTTTAACTTTACAGTTATTAACAAAATCCGACTGACCCTTTTATGAATCAAATTTCAATTTTAAATATACATCTTGATATCCGATTGTGCTGATTTGCTTTCCTGAATACACTTTTCTACAAACCCTACAAGATGAATAGTTTATGTAGTGGGATAGAATAACTAAGCCCTTAGCCCGCTTGCACAAATAAGTATGGCCCGTATGGGAATGCCCAATCATCATTAACAACCCACATCCTAGAATGTTTGAAATGGCCTCCTTACCTATGTCACCTCGATTGGGCTGAATCTTAGAGACAAGTCATGTCTGTGAGGTAGAAGTTGGGCAAGAACGAAGGGACAAGAGTATTCGTCTTAGTTCCAAAGCACCAATCTCCGATCAGCAGCACATAGTGAGGCCGTACTGACCATCTGCAGTAAGGTATTTGGGGATCATATGGGTCAGCCACTTGGCGTGGGTGTCCTCGCGACGCGTAACTTGGTCGTGTATTGTACTACCATGTCAGGGTTATCAGTAGTACGACTTAGCCATGTGGCACCTCTATTCACTATACACATGTCCTTGAGATCAGCCCGACCAACGCACAATGCCTATGGATCAATGTGGGCGGCGTTCGATCAAAAGGTGGTGGTCGAGAGTTGATTATCGGGCAGACGATGTCGGTGATGTTACCTGGGCACAAGGATGGCACGTGATATCTTACCCTTCAAGCTGGGGCCTATAAATATTATAGTGATAAATCGTAATTTTCTTCCTTCTTAAACTCTGTGTCGTTCTCTTATCACTCAAGAACTGACTTAGCCATTGGAGTGCGCTTTGGTCTTCTTCAACCAATCTGGCATTAGCGTGGTTCATTGTGTTGTAGAGCTAGATAAAAGGAGGGCTAACTAAAGTCAAAGTTCAACCGAAAAAGTAAGTCAAAACGAGAAAAGATTGAAAACCACCCTACAGTTTAAATTTCTGTAATAAACATACATATATACCACAATAACGGTGTTCATAATTTTACACTCTTAAAAAAATCCTCAAATGAATAGTTTATTTCTGGCTGGACAAAAAGACATTAAAAAAAATAAAAATAGGAGGGCATTTCAGTAATACCGAGACCTTTTTCTCAACTTCCATAACCGTTTTCTGGGACGAGATCCGGGAAAACCGTTTCGCGCCCCTCGGTCCGTTCAATTTCTCTGTAATTTCTTCACCGGAAAGAAAACAAAAGACCCAACAAAATTGCACTCTTTGAAGATTAAATCCAAAAACAAGTTTTAATTATCTTTCCCAATCTCTAAAACCCACCTCGATTAACTTCGTTAATTATTTTTCTCCTCTCTGTTTCCGATACCTTCATCATTGATTCGTGGAATCAACAACAACGAGAAGTACAAGGGTTGCTCGTTTTCCGAAAAAATAGCCGAAGAACATTGCACTGCTCCGGGCATCGTCGCTCCCCGTAGCGGTGAGTTCAATTGGTGCCTACTGCCTAGTTTGATTATTTTGGTGAAATCTGAATCTAGGGTTCTGTTTTTCTTAGAATCTTTTTTCAGTTCATGTTATCTTCTCCTATTATCAACGGCATGGGCTGAATTTTCAATTGTGGGGTTTTCTCGTGATTAGTGGCGGACGCCTGATTTGTCCAGACAACAAAATTATATTCCATTCCAACATTTTGCTACTTGGAAACTCTAAGTTTGAGTTTCATGCTCGCCGCCAAAAAATGTTGGATAACTTAGGATTATAGTGAGTTTTTTCACATATTTGCAATGATAGAAAACAATTACATCAAAGGAACCTGAAGGGTCAATCTTACAAAACTTTTCTAAATTAATCTGAAAAACTTGTACAATTAAAGAATAGCTATTTGAAGTTGTGCAGACCCCCCGGACACCCCTGGGTCTGCCCTTGCCCGTGGTTGTGGGATGTTAATTTCTTATGGGCTTTCAAAACTAAGCAATTGACGCATTTGCTTCATTCTTTCCTCTGCATTTTTATGAAGCTGATAGCCAACAGAAGGAGAACAAGGCAATTTACCCACCATGGGGAAGACTATTGTGGTAACAAATTTTATGGTTATGATTTTCATAATGGTTCAAGCCGATGCATGGGACACAAATCCGGTATTCGATCCTTGTTCGGATACAAAAACTCAGAGAGGGGACGGATTTACCTTTGGTCTCGCATTCTCTACGAAAGAATCATTCCTGTTCAATCAAACTCAGCTTTCGCCCTGTGATCAGCGTCTTTCCCTCTCCGGAAACAACGCTCAACTTGCCGTCTTTAGGCCAAAGGTGGACGAGATCTCTCTCCTCACCATCAATAGCACCACATTTAATCCGGTATGTGCTTGTTATTCACTTCAACAATTTGTTTGAGTTTGTTGTGACCACCATTATGTTTGATGATTCGTGTCCGTAATGAGAAAATTTGATATTCCAACAATCTTCTAATCATGCAAAAGAAATTCATACATAATGCTAAGTTCTTCAGAGGAGGCTTAATCATCCAAACATTGGAAGAAAATGTCATTTCTTTTGTTTGTGATTCTTATGGGTTAATATGCAGAGTATGGCTGGTGGCTACATGGTGGCATTTGCTGGAAGGCAATATGCAGCAAGATCATTGCCTGTGTTTGTCGCAGATACTACTAATACAATAACTAGCTTCACTCTGGTACGACCTTTATTAAGCATGACCATTTGTTTGTGGGTGGAGAAAAACTTGGGTACCGAGCGGGTATATGCACATGTGGTGCTGAGCGTGCATCTCTGCCGTCCAAAAGTGTCGGCCAGATTTCTCCCAACCCTTCTCCTCTCTCTCTCTCTCTCTCTGCCAAATTTCTCCCAATCCTTCTCCTCTCTCTCTCTCTCTCTCTCTCTCTCACACACACACACACACACACACATTTCTCTCTCCCCTTTCTCTCTTTAAAATCTAGGCCGTCCAAAATATTTTTGGACGGCCAATATGCGTGACGGGTACCGCTTTGTGATACCCATCCGGCACACCAGTTTTTCTCGTGTGTGTGTGTGACCTTCAATTTATTGCTTTTGTGAACATGTGTCAGTTTGTTTGGCACAAGTTGATCGGCTCTAGCTTTTAAAGAAACTTTCAATTTGTTGCTTTTCTGAATGTAAAGACACCTTGAAAACAAGTTGAGAAGTTCGAGTTGATGCTTTTAGGCCTTAGCAAATCAGTTGCAATGTCTTAGAAAATGTTGGTCAAAGCTTAAAAAAATGAGAAACAATTTTCAAGCAGCTTTAAAATTTATTATTGTTTTATTATTATTATCTAAAAGTACGAACAGAAATTGTGCCAAACACACTGACACAACTTTTGAGACGTCAAAATCCAGAATCAGACTCAAAGAAGCTATCGTTGACTAACGATCTTGTTATTTGTTTCTATCAAGGTGCTTGAATTCCAAAAGGGCACACTCCAAAACCCATACTGGAAGAAGTTTGGGTGTGATTCATGCACTGGGAAGTCAGTAGTGTGCCTCAACAACCAAGATTGTGCAATCCCAACTTCCCAATGTAAAGCCAACGGAGGACCTGTTGACTGCAACCTGGGCATACAGTTAGCTTTCTCCGGCACAGACAGGAACGATAACGTGCTCAACTCGTGGTACGAGGTGGCTCATCTCCGGCAATACTCTCTCGTCGCCTTGTATTCCAATCTTCGCAATACTCTCACCGGCCCTTTTACCAATCTTTTCTAGGCCACTGCCGGCTTGGCCTTTGGTCTATTGCTTTCTATTTGCTAAATTAATATTCTTAAAAACAGTCTGTCTTTATTGATCTTTAGTGAACTTTTTTTTTAGTTTTTTATCAAAATTTTGGAGATTAATCATTTTCTCTAAGAAAGAAATGGAAAAAGCATAAATGTATGGTCTCAAGTTGAAAAGTGTAGAAAAGAGAGACAATGAGATGGGTGAAGTATTATTTCATGAAATGTATGGAATGTTTTAACGGTCCCTAAAAGCGCATTTTCCGAGAAGGCAACAACAACGAGGAATTATTCTTGACAAGCAAGAAGAACCAAACAAACGGCCGCTTACTGTTAAATATCTGGGTTCGATTCCCAGCAGCGGCAATCTTTTCTGTTTTGTCAGTAATCAGGCTAAGTCTGCAAGATATTATTTGGCCCTCTTCCTTTAGTGACATCTCATTTTTACTCTGAGGGTTTTATTTTGGTTCGAAATCAAGGGTGTCTAAGCGAGCTTACACATACCTCAACTAATTCATTTCTTAATCCGGTCAAAGGTAGGTCATCTACTCTGAAACTAGGAAATTCACAATAAATTATTTTCTTGTGGCTTGACCTTAAGAATCAAACTTGACTAATTTTGGAAGAAGCAAACCCACCGATCAACCGGACTAACCCTTGGAGCTCCTCTTGGTGTTAACCCTAGAGCTCACACTTGATAATTACAGTAATTAGTAGATGTGAACTGCAGCGTGCAAAGATTGATACAAGCTTCTGGTGCGCTTCAAGAATCAAATGTGGGAAAAACAGAGAGTTTCCATTTCTCATGCCCATGAAGTCATATTTTTTGGGTCGTATGAATCAGTGCGAAAATCCCAAATTTACTGGAACGACGGATAAATAGAGCTTTAAAATCACTGGATTTGATTCTTGAGGTAGCAATTGTAAGAATGAATACAAAATCTCCATCAAAGGGTATATTAATCATCACAGGGGACCTCTATACAATTCTGATCGTTTCCTTTGTATCCTGCACAGTATGAAGAGAGGGTGCGGAAAGAACCCATTTTCCAAATCGCAAGTGATTCTTGCATGTCTACCAAAAAATTTCTTCATCGAGGGAATTGTACGTCTACCAAAGCCCAACCGTACTAGTGGCTGAATCCACCGGGTCTTGTACCAATTCCATCTTTCGAGCCTCAAATTTGTGGGGAAAATTGAGCATCCACTCTCTAACAGAATGATGGAAACTGTGACGAAAAAAGTGAATAGGTCTTTCTATACAGGTTGAGTATGCATCTTCTCATGAACATCAAGCACAAGATCCCTCAGCTCAGGGAAAACAGAAACGAGCACCAGTTCAAGAATTCCATATGCAAGTTGCTTCAAACAGATTGTAGACTGCAAGTCAAAGTAAAACCAGCCACTACTTCTTGGTCAAAAGTATCATTCAAATAATGAAAATTCGTTGGTGTGGTATTGCAATTTTCGCAGAAGGATTAGAGAAGGCGTTACCTGAAGGAAATAATATATGTCTCTTGCAGAACGCCGGTACTGCTTAGGCCCAATCAAGCTGACTAAAGCAGTTGGAGCTCCATCTGATGTAAGAAAAAGGCAGAAAAAATATTTAACTCCAAAAAGCGGCATGTAACCTCTACAAACGTAAAAAATATTTTATCACCTCATCAAAGATGTATGAAGATGAAAAAAAAGTAATGAAGAGAGAAACTTACTGAAGATCATTTTCTTCACATCACTAGCTCTACGAGCAGCCTCAAGCTGTAGCTCAAAAGTACCTGGTTGAGAGACCTTACTGCCACGACTTGTCGTTTGAAAGGATGCCTCATTAGATTCGAAGTCATCCATTTCAGTTCTAGCATTTAAACTCACAAAAAATGTGCCATCAGGCCAAAGAACCTGACCAAGAAATCCATTATTTGATAGGTAAAGAAACATTTGATAACATTAAATTGGAAATTTGAAATTTGTAAGAAAACTTGGGGAAGGTAATTGACGTATCAAATGTGTAGCAATAGACAAACTATGTTTAATTAACCAAAGAAGGATGTTATACTACTACATTGTGTTATTTACCTAACGGAACTTTTGTGCTTTGAACCCATGTAATTTAAGTGAGTCCTAAGTTGTCTCTTATCATCCCCACATATTATTAGTGTGAATATTCTACGAGACGCCTGGGGATGACGGAGATGGCATGTTGCGACTTCTAAGAGATGCCTGGGGGCGACGGAGATGGCATGTCGCGACATGGCTAGCCACATGGCAAGTGAGAGCCGTCCCCACGATACTTTTCAACAAGGTGATATATAATCCAACTTTGTTATTAATTGAACAAGTTGCACCTGACCTGAACTTTGAGCGGGCTAAGTCTTGGATAATCTGAGACCTCTCATAGACACAAACACGTACAAGACAAAAGTTAACATTAACCAAGGGACGACATTATTCTATTGCTAAATTGTCTTGGGTTTCAATAATTGTTTCAAGTTTGCTCATTTAGCTCACAGTCCTTCAAAACAAAACCCCAAAAAAAAAAAGCGGGAGGAAATCTCATTGGATGGCTTACAGACTCTGAAAATAAAAAACTCATCCCTTCAAATGCGACTAATAAAAAGCAGCCAGCTAAACGTTTGGGCGTCAATTTGGGTTATGGATGACTCAAGAAGGCTCAGCTTGAACATTGCAACCAATCTACGCCCTAGTGACAAAAATATCCCTGGGACAAAACACAACCCCGAGTTTGATACAACAGAAGTTAGGAATCAAGATAAAACGGGTTAGACAATCTGATATTAGATGCTGACACATTCATATAAAGCTTCGAATGTAATGCACTAAACTTGCAGCATCCTAATTCAGATCTTGAATTGACAATTAAATGAGTTTCAGTAAAATGAAGGCGATAGATCAGCTCTTACGTCTTGGACCCACCGAATCCCTTGAGCAATAATGTCATCTCTTCGGAGCCATTGAATTTGCCTCAGAAGCCAGTCATCAATAGCATCTTCCATCATTAACTGCAATATTTGCTTTGATATCCAGAAGACCTGTCTTCTGCATTACCAGAAACAGCACTTTGAGGCTAAATGATGATAGATAAATTAAAGAACAATGACATGAATATAGTTTTTGAAACAGATCACTTATCCAAGAAACATACTTCAGAAACAGATCAATCAATCCACTTTTCTCCAATCGTAAGGCATAATACAGTGCAGCAGTCTAAGACTAATGGGACCCTATATTTTGATAGTTTGCACAGTGAACATTATCTAATCGAATGAGACAGAATATGGATAACAATCGGGATAATCGTTGTAAGAATAATGGGACCTACCAGGGGAAAAATCGCACTCCACAAAACTACTCTTTCTGAAAACTAATGTTTCAGATTTAGAATTGAAAGGCATGGATAACTGGACTAAAATCGAGATGAAAATATACAAGAAGAATACTTTATCAAAAAAAATTAAAGAGGCATAACACATCAGATTAAAATATGGAGGAAAAAAATTTCCACCGCATTGCAACAGTTCCTTTGAATGCAATATACATGCAAGTAATCACATAAAGAAAATCTAGCTTACCTTATCCAGCCTCTTCTCTTGAGCTGAAACATCTTATCAACTAAATTCAACACAGGTACAGTTAGATTAGGGGGTGCCCACTGCAAAGGAAATAACCACCCAACATAAGTTCATGCAACACCAATACAACACACCCAGCATCTTTTTCAATAAAACATATAGACAACTATTAACAAATACATTCCCACATTGCTTGGGTGTGGAATGGATGGTCACTTAATGTAATGTTGGGACATCTCCACCTAATACCTTAAGGTTTTGGGTTGAATATAAAGCTTCCATATGGTATCAGAGCGGGCCACATTATTGAAACCCAAGGATGATGTACCCAACAAAAAGATTGCACGATGATAGACCGGTAACACGTGAAAGGGACAACAATTCTGACAGAACACCCTTGAAGACATAATATTTTTTTCTTACTGATAAGTGAAGATAGAGATACTAGTCAAGAAATTTCTTACAAGCAAAGACCCATTTCAGTAATCAAAACACAAGGCAAGAAGCAGCAGCATGGTAAAAAATGAGAAATGATAGACAAGAAACAAACATTAATTGCAAACATCATTGGAGAAGAGTTTCATAAAATACTAGTATAAGCCTTTCTTATCTTCAAGGGTAAATTTCAAACAGGAAACAAGCCTTTTCGTTGTTTGGCACCTCCAGTGGCACTCCAACAGGATCCTCCAAGTGATTAGAAGTTATTGGGAGACCTACCACAGTATATTCACCCAGGGAGGCTGATGCAGGTTTTGCATCTGAACCTTTTTTCTTCTTATGGTGGTTTAAGCTTCTAAACGCGTCACCTCGTTTAACCACCCTACGTGGGAAACTCTTCGAGTTCAATTCATTGTCTGAATGCCACGCATTATCTAGCACAGGAGGTCCTACTTCCTCATGGCCATGAATTCCATCATTATCACCTTCCTCATTATCAGAAATGCTTTGTGCTGATTCTGTAGTGTTTTGCCATGAAAGATGTTTACTAATCTCATCAGCATTCCAAGATAAGTTCATGGTTGAAATGGCAGGAGAAACTTCAGAAGGAGGGGGAAATGAGCCAACTACTTTCTGCACTAATCCATCTGAAGCCCCTTTGAACTGGCGTACAATATCCTCCATGGCATCATCCACATTCACTGTTGATTTCAACAAAACAACACAATAAATTAACGAATAAATGGCCATTTCCATCAAAATAACTATCAGAAAGGAAATGCATCAACCAGAAAAGTTACATGCCTGCCAGGGTTCTCATCACTGAGGAAGACTTTACAAAAGAGTAATTCTTCATCAACAAGAAAAAATACTATTAGACTTGGTAACCATATATGAAAAGGAAAACACATATATTCAGACACCAAAATTCAATGAAATGTGAACCTTTGAGGAAACACTCAAAAAGTCCCATACTTCATGTTGTTCAGCAACATTTGCTATTGACAAGAGATCCTGGGAAATGCAGCATAATCAAAATGACAAAAAGACGAGACAAACATAAATATGGGTTTTGGAAATGAAGGATGAACTATACTTGCATATACTTGTCAAGCTGAATGCAGCTTATGAACAAAAAAGAATCTTCAGTGCTTGAGGAAAATATCCTTTTGGGAGGCAAATTCAATGTATAATTTGGAATGTCCTTAAGGTGACGATGTAATCTCTCAAAATTCCTGTATCTGCTGACAAAATATCCGCACACAAAAAAGAAGTGAAAAAGGAGCGACTGAAAAACATTGAAGAAATGGATTGACCATGCATAACTAAAACCTTTAGGGACTTTCTCACTAAATAAAGGATTAATGCAGCAAAAATTAGTACTAGTAACTAGAAAAAAATGTGAATGACTAAGCCAGTAGTTCGTTTGTATTACTGATCGAGATAAGAACAAGACCTTCTTTTCACAATCCAAGTGTTTTTATCTGCATCTCTCACTGCAATAGAGTAAACTGCAAATGATTTTGAACCTAGTTTCTCAAAATATGCTCCTATAACCTGCAACAATTAGGTACAGTCAGAAGCTTCAGATGAGATGCAACAACAAGAATCAAACTGGATTCAAGGCAACTGTGAAAACGAAAATAGAAACAGAGATTATTGAATACAATCTCTAAATCCCGCATTTATTACGGTTCATCGCACTGTACTGCCCAAAAAATACTCATCTCCCCGATTCACATGAAAGAGGGTGACGGAGTTTACCCGGCACCTAAGCCTGGTCGTGTGGACTCCTTCGCCTTGGGACACCATATCTGAAGCACTGGTAACAGTAGGCACATCATTATGCCTTCTAAAGTTTGGGCTATAGAACTCCGAAATAATGGGCTCGCCACTCTCACTTCTGAATGCTTCATCTGTACTAGGTTGGACAATTAGAGCACAAGTGCTGTTTGATCTCCTAAGTCCCCCTTTATGTCCATTGGCAGTAAGAGAACCAGTATCCTCCAATTCGTCCACAACTGCACCCCCAGTAGATTGTTCCCTGTTTTGGCCATGAGATAATTGAACCAAATTGTTATTCCCACCACCTAGCTGAGTCTGTGTACGAAGTCTCCGTGCAGCAATCTTCTGGGCTTTCTTTTTATGGTTTCTCCCTTTAGTCCACATGTTTTCAAGATTTTCAGGCATCAGAACCTCTGTTCTCCTCTGGGTTGCTGCCTCTAGCATGCGTGCCCAGTCAGCGGGTCGTGGCTGCATGGGTTCTTCACCATTTAAACCAGAATTCAAATTTTCTGAAGCATCCAGGAACATCTCTTTCTGATTGTCGGATCTTGTCACTTTTGGAGCAGTCTCTTGATTGTAGGAAGATGCATCTTTCTTTGACATTGATTCATTTTGATGAGGGGTATGATTCGTTACATTAGGGGATTGTTTGTCCCCTGCCACCTTGCTCCCGTCATCATTAGTAGCAAGGTAAATATACTCAATCAACTCATTTATATACCTGAAAAGAAGTATGTTTTTTGATGATGAATCTCACATTTATGGCCGAAGCAATAATAATTTTGTGTGTCTTACACCAAGAAATGGTTACATTAGATTTAGAATTAACACAGCCTCACATAGGTGATAATTTAAAATGAAAGTGAAGGTATCGGATGAGCTGACAAACTTACCCAGAAGCTCCATAAATGAAGAATGCTACAGATAGGCTAATACTTCCTTTGTCCCAAAAATATAGTCCCTCCTTCCATTCTAACCGGATAGAAAATTAATTATATCTTTTAATCAGTAATACATGTCATATGCAATATGGATCTTGTTTGATACATCTTAATTAAATCTAAAATAAAAAGTTTTTAAAATCACCTAAAACATTATAGATTATAAAATATATTACATTGAAAAGTGGCATGAACTCCCAAAAGGGACTATATTTTTGGGACAGAGGGAGTAACAGCTAAGAGGCCTGAATCCAAAGTCCCCTCACAATAAATTTAAGCCACTCATCTTGGACTGATTAGGGGGTGAGGGGCTGTTTTGGTGGCTGTGGAAATGGAAGCTCTCAGGGAAAAAGACAATCAGGAATGTGGCAATACTTGAGGCAAGCTATATCTGACAAACACGTTAATAAGAGTTCGGATGCACATCCAACAAACCCCCTTGGTGCGATTCTCATTACAATACATATGATCTTGGAGTTGGAATGAACGAACAAAAAAATAATATTAGAAAGTATTCTTTTCTTACTTCTCATAAAGAATTTACCAATATTGTTCTCCAAGAATCAGCTACATTGTGAGCTACTCCAAAGCCTTTACCTGATACATCTATAGTTCTATTTTATCTAAATGCCATGTGCCAAAGTTCAACATTAATCCTGAATACATCACAGAGCTTGAGAATTTTATTTTCGTCTAAACCAATAACTGAAAACTGAGAAGTCACCAATCTACGCACCCTATGCAACCATGGAAGATCCAAACAGAAACAATCAGAAGAAATAAGATTTTCCTCTAAGTAACAAGATTTTATTTGTATGCTCAAAGGTCTTACACCAGGTACATTAGAGAAGTAGGTACAACTGAACAAACAGTTACAATTGAAATACTGCGTGAAAAAATAAAAATAAGTTGCAAAAGAACTCACCCAGGGCTTGCAAAATCCATAATAGGTTGTATTACCAAGCAAGTTACAAGCTCTCGGGCAATGCACCGAACTAAGGGACTTTGAGCTTCTCGTGGTCTTAGCACCACAGCTAACAACCCACCCACAAGCCGCTGAAGAACCTGTAACAAACAAAAGCATCAGAGGGACCACTACCAATTACATCAACAAACCACAAATTATTATCAGAACACTCCACTCACACCTTGTACTCACACTCGGGTGATATCAATGCAGGGTGAAGCTCCTTCAAACCAATAAGATGGTGTTTCAAACGTTCATCCCTTTCTTCAAATGGAAGTTCCCCCATGACATCCACACCAATAGCAGCTTGGTTCCTTCTGAAAAGATCTAAGTGATCCCCTATTAACTCGACTATATCCCTGATACACATAACAACCAAATGGTTTACTTTCCATCGCTGAACAATGCACATCAATACATACACTTGCAGGGACCCTGAAAAGTTCTTGAAAAAATATACCTTGTTAGCAAGTCAACAAGATTTATCTCTTTAAGCCTCCCAGATATTTCACCAAGAACATCCATTATTATGGCTCGCATGAGTTCAGGAGCCTCCTTGTCTGGTGTAATATCTGAATACCACATATCTGTGACAAAATCCTGCAAAAGCTTATCAACAAACCCCTCCATTGCAGACTTCACAATGGGTGAGTCAATTTTCCTCTTCCATTTAGGTGGTGGTGGTGGTGGTGTAGAAGGACAAGAATCACTCGCCGCCAACTGCTGCTTTTCCAAATGTGCTAAATATGTCTGCTGACGAACTTTCCGCACTTTCCATCTGAACTCCACCTCATTAAGTAAAACCCGTAATCCGCACACAAGAAGTATGGATATGGGAACATTCATCCACATCGATTTACTCGTGTCTGCAGTTGACACCCAAAGCTTATAAACATAGCATGAAAAGTTTGAGAACTCTCTAGTTAGGACATCAACACAGCACAAAAAAGGAAAGTGATTTGTGCTGATTTGCTTCTCCTTGTCACCTATTGGTGGATTTGCACAATGTCCTAAAAATTGCAAGGCAATAGTGGGCAGAAGAGGGGTGCCTAGCGCCTAGGTTGACTAGTTGATGCCTAGAGATTGGTCGCTAGGCAATAGGAAGAAATGAATTAAGACTCAAGTAACTACTAACATGAACTAACACTTAAAATCAGCTTTGATATTTATTATGTACGTATGATATATATTCTGCAAAAATAACACTTAACACTCCGTACTCTGCATTACTATTTCTCAATCAACCCTACACTTAAATCCTGGCGACCACACTTATATCCTGGCGACCAATTGACGCCTGCCCGACTAATGAAAAAAATGCCAAATTACCGCCTAAACCCTTAAAATCTAGATGTTGGGTTAGAACACAGGATTGCAAATTTGCAATCAAACAAAACATATATTTTGAATTTCCAATTGTTCACTGAACTGAGCAACTAAATGCTTAGCTGAGATGAGTTTACCCAATTTTTGACAATACACACACACATGAAACACGCAACGCAGACCACATCAAAGACTACAACACTAGAACCCTAATAGAGGTTAAACTGAAACCCCTTCACATTAAAAAAGCACATTCAACAGTTTGTTTGTCCAAACCACACTCATTTCCAAGAGAAGTACAATAACATAAACTGAAACAGAACAGGGTAATCGAAATTGAAGAACTTACGCGTCAAGAAGTAAGAGACGGCGAAGACGCAAAGTGCCCAGCAAACTGTTCGGAGTTTAAATTCGTCAATCAGATCTTGTAAGGTCTCCGCTTCCTTCATTGTCTCAACTTTCCTAATGCAACACAAAATTGATCCAAAAAGAATCGATTTTGAATGAATTTTTTACAAATTTCGAAGCTTTCAACAATGGAATATACCGGATCAATTGGAAGAGATTAACGTCAACGAACTAGGTTTTGTTTGTGGTTCTGTCTCTGGAAATCGTTGACCTTATCGGAGAAATGGAGTAGAAACAACCGTGAGAGTGCGACGTTGTCTTCGTCGTCTTTCTTCCTGAGGATTTTTCTGTGCGTAGGTTGGTCTGGCGGAGAGAGAGACAAGAAAACGTGGGAAAGATCGTGAAAATTTCGTCGTTTTAATGTGAGTTGTAGTAATAGGCGGGACACGTTGGCTGCAGAACTGTGGACCTGTGGAATTGGCTCCGCGAAAATGCTACATTCACAAACAGGTTAACAAAGTAGACAACAGCATCAAAACAACGGAAAATCTATGTACCTGGAAAAATGGCCCAAAAATCAGATTTACAGTTTTTTGGCCATTTCGACCATTTTACAGGTAGATTTAGGCCATTTCGTTTTTTCCAGGTATGTATCACAGCTGATCAAAACAATATTGTTTTGGGGCATGTTCAAAAAAAAAAAAAAAGGCCTGAAAAATTGAAATCGGGTGCCTCCCTCTTCCCCCCAAATCAACTTCATACACATAGAAGAGGAGAGTGAAAGAGAGCAACCTGAGAAGAAGAGAAGAAGGACACATGACCAACAAAAGAAGGACGTACGACCAACACCGACCGTCCCAACCTACAGCTCTCAAACTCTGGAGACCAACACCACTGGATTTTTAACAATTCCCACCGGAAATCGTTGGTCTCACAACAACCACCACTACCAAGGTCTATCTCTCCCTCCCTCCCCCTCTCACAATGCCCTCTCCCTCCCTCTCTCTCTCTCCCTCCCTCCTTGTTTCAATTTGCAAAACCCTAACTCAATTTTAAAAAACTCAATTTCATACAATGTAATGTTGTATTTTTCGGTGCAATGTGTATCTGAGTTTCAATACCCACTGTACCAGCTTTCATATAGTGTAATGTTGTATTCTTCTAGAGCTTGTATGGAGTCCATGTGTGTCTGGGTTTAACCTCTTCACTATGAGCAAAAAAGAGGGAGCTAAATGAAATACCAAGTAACAAAAACCTAAAAATGTTGTTAGTGTTAGTACACTTCTGTAATGAGGTAAGAGGTCAATTCTCATCATACATTAGTTGTAATCGTGTTGCTAAATTTGAAATTTTGTAGCTTCGGTATGTTCCTCTAGATTTATACAATTATACCACCTCTATGTTTCACAGTTCATTTTAACATTGAATCTATCTCTAAGAATTTGGGTCTAGCTTTACTGATAATCTCTATAATATGTACCTAAGAATCTGTGCCTAATTGCCCTTAATTAACAATTTGTTTCCTTTGTTTTTAAACAAACAGATTGTGTCTTCGGAGTTTGTTTTGTCAACAATGCCTCCAAACGAAGAGCGTGGACAAGATGAAGAGTTATGGAGTGGAGACGAACAAGAGGTATGGAGTTGTCCTTCAAACAAAGAATGCAATGCGATAGATACTAATGAGGATGGGAAGTAGGCAACAAAAGATTGTGAAGATAGAGTTGAAGAACCGAAAGAGAGAATTACATTTGACACATCAGAGAAATTTTATCTCTATTATTTAGGATATTCTAAAGAAAAAGGGTTTGCTGCGTGTAAAAGAACATAGAGAAAGGGAAGGGATAGAACGTTGACGGATGTAACTTTTTTAGGGAATCATGTCGGAAAGCCAAGGGTAAGAACAAGCAATCCAGTCAAATCACGGCCACAAAGAAGAATTGATTGTGCAGCTCATGTTTATGTGAAAATACAGCCGAATGGAAAATGGAGGTTAAATCAGGTGGTTTTGGAGAACAACCATGAACAGAGTCCGGGAAAGGCAATGTATTTCAGGTGCAATAGGATATTCGATGACAGTGTAAAAAGGAAGCTTGAGATGAATTCACAAGCCGGGATCAGAACGTGCAAGACTGTTGACTCACTGCAGATTGAGGCTGGAAGACCTAATATGGTTCCATATCTTGAGAAGGATTGCCAAAATTATTTGGATAAGCTTCGACATTTACAACTTAAGGAAGGAGATGCTTAAGCAATGCATAGCTATTTCATGAGAATGAGATCCGACAATTTTGACTTTTTTCGCAATGGATTTGAATAACAAGGTTCGACTAAGTAACGTATTCTGGGCTGATGCAAGGAGTATAACAGCTTGTGAGGAGTTCGGTGATGTTGTGACCTTCGACACAACATATTTGGTAAACAAGTTTGACATGCCTTTTGCTCCTTTTGTAGGTGTGAATCGTCATGGTCAGTCTATTTTATTGGGTTGTGAGCTAATATCCCATGAAGACACAGAGTCATTTTCATGGTTATTTCAGACTTAAAAGGTGTTCTGGAAAAAATTATTAAGAAGAAAAAAAGTAACAAACGAGAAGGCATTGTCCAAGGAAAAAGCTAAGGTATAAGTTCTTTTATGATTTGTTGGTTGCAACTTGCAAGTTACTATAGACTTATAATGCTTATATTATTTTTCAATTTCAGGAGGTTGAGGAGATAGCATTTGGCCATGAGTTCAGGACACAAGAGAGTATTGCGAATGTAAATGTAAAAACTTTTTTTAATTGCATAATTCTCAGTTCATGTAAAAGTTATTCATCCTCCCCTTTTTTTTTTGAAAAGCAAAGAAAGATTTCATTATCCCAAGGGAGCTAAAGATGAAATCAATACAATGGGCAAAGAAATGCATTGAGAGAGGTTTAGAGTCGCTCTTACTACTGCTACTCGCAAATACTTAACCTACCTCCTCACCTCTCGTTTTATAATAAAATGCACCATGTTGGTAAGATACCAACACACCTAAATGGCCCAAGCCGAAAATACAACATACAAAACAGCAAAATAAATCCACGCCCTACAACTCCCAATGTAAGTTGTCACCCATTAAAACCAAAACCCCCAGCTTTATGCCTGATTGTCCCCATACACCTAGAACCCCCCAAACAGTTTGCAAACAAAAAGCACAATCACCCAAGCAAACCACTGTCACCCAAGGCGTGTGAAGAATAAATGCCGGCCAATCACTCCGTCAATCACCAACCACCAACCTCTCGTTAACAGAAATCTCCATCTCTGCCTGTATATCTCGCCTCCTCACCTTGCTGCCGCTAAATAGCTGTTACCGCATCTTGCTGCCCCTAAACTGCCGCCACCGCACTCCACCTAACTACAATGACATCACAGCCACACCATACTGTCGCTGATCCACCATCACCATTGTTGCCTCGGATACCCGACCGCAACGCACCGAGAACCTTGCTGCCACCACCCTGAAAACCACCGCTTATAGGCCGTTGCCCCTGAACACCGAGAGCCACCTCATCGCAATCCTATATCCATATTCGTAAGATCCTATGCCTGTAATAATGACCCAGGTGAGATGCCCCTTGAAAATCCATTTTAAGCCGTCGCCAAACCACATTGCTACCGCCGCAACCAAAAGTTATTGCTGCCCCAGAAACTCGTTGAGAATCCACTGAAAGCCACCTGAAAAATCACTGAGAGACCCCAAGAAGCAAACCAAAGCACCACCATGTCGAAACCCAGCCACACCACGCAAAAAAGAAAAGAAGGAAATGTGAGAGAGAGAGAGAGAGAGAGAGAGAGAGAGAGAGAGAGAGAGAGAGAGAGAGAGAGCCCGGGGGGAGGAGGAAGGGGCATCCCAGGTGGCAGCAACCCTAGACCGGCACAAGTGTAGAGAGAAGGGGGAGAGTCTGCACTTGTAGTTTTTATTCATCATCCCTTTTTATTGTTGAGCAGGTTCATCCAAACTATATGGGCCAACCAATGTGGACAAATATGATCTCCCATAATATGCTACCAAATATGGCACAAGGTGGAAACATGTTCCCATTTTCTCTAAGATTAACCGAAACAAGGTTGAACCAATTTATGCCTTCGTTTCCAAGTTCACAAAGCAACATGGGAAGCTTTTTCAGTGGTCAAGTTGGGAGAAGTCACTCAAATATTGTGGGTAGTCAAGTTTAGAGAGGAGGATAGTCAAGTTTTTTGGGTGATCAAGTTCAATATTGAGGAGGAGCACAACCAAGTTTACTACCGACTCAAGGGAAAGGATGCAGATGAAATCAAAGTTATTTGGAAATGTTGAATGCAACGGAGAATTGTGATGAGTAGTATACTTGGTTTCTTTATTATGTAACAAATTTGTGTTAGGAATTTATTAAGACTATGATGGTTGGAAATGGGTTTTGTAATGACTTTTATGGATTTGGCTTTTGTGATTGGAATTAGATTGACTTTTGTGAATGCAATTAGAATTGGGTATGCATTTTTTTTTGTCTCTTGTTGTAGTTTTGTACCAGTGTCCACCATCGTGTCTATGTTCGTGTCCTCCATTAATACAAGAAACAATATTGCACATGACATTGTTTTTTGACTTCTTCTTTTGAAAAAATTTGGGCAGCATCTCTCCTGTTTTTGGTCCTAGCCCAACGTCAAACGTCTCAACAAACAGCAGCAATAGCAATAATAGAAGCTCAAAGCCAAAGACAAGCATTTCTCATCGTAATTAGCATTCATAAAGCCAAAGGCAAGCATTTCTCAATAGAAGCTCAAAGCTGGGTCATTATCATTATAATAATTGAGTAGGAAGAAAATCAAACATCATTACATTTATTCACTAGCATGGCGTAGTAATACATAGTCTTTTGAATACAAAAAACGGGGGATACATTCCAAATATTATTACATTTATTCTCTCCCTTAAGTTGCGTACATATGTTAAAAAAAAAAGCAACAGGAAAAGAAAAGACTAGAGCGTCGCCTCTTGCGGGATCTCTTGTTGTCTTGCTTCTCTTTCTTCCTTGCATCTTTTTCTCCTTGTCTTTTTTTTTTTCGGCTAATAACTTGCACTTGCTTCGTACAATTAAGTCAACGAGCCTGGAGAAAAATTAGGTCCTCAGTTTGATTCTCATTTTCGATTCCATTATCCATCTTCTTGGGTAGATTAGACTTAATCATCTCTGGCTAGAATCCCTTCAACATCTTCAATAATTCTTGCCAACCAAATCATCTCTAGCTAGAATCCCTTTCCTGTGTCAGTTTGTAATGCCAATATTAGCTTTAGTCCATTTTCAGATTGAGCTCAAAGTGGAGTCACAGGGATCACTTACTTGCTATAAACAAATGAGACAGACTTTTCAGTAATGCAATAGTACTAGAAACAACAAAATAGCACCATGCCATGACATTAAGTGCATCAATGTTAGATGGAGAAATTAAACCTGAAAAAAGATGCCTCTTACTGACCCCCGTTTCGTAAAGAAAAAGTTTGCCATGACATTAAGTGCATCAATGGTCATCCTCTTTTTTTTTTTTTTTTTTCTTTCTTGTATACTGTATACTTGTTCTAAATTATGTTCCATAAAAAAAATGAAAAAAAAGTATGTAAGTTTTGTCTAGAGATAAGCTAAAAAGTGTCATTAAGATAAATAGCTCACACAACCATGCAATATGTCTACTGGATAAGAACAGCTCAAGAGGTGGAAGCAATAATCACATGACACATTAAACATTTTGTTTGAAAGGTCTACACAAGAAGCTACATTGCATCATTATCCAACCTGGACTTGCCAATTCCCATTTTAAGTCTTTAATGCCATAAACTTTGTGAAACCCACAAGGCATCCAATTGCCTACAACTTCCCCCATTAGACTAAGGTGATACAAATACAATGTTTCCCTCATACCTGTATAGTGCATATACCCTAAAAATGCCACTCGATATAGCGATATTCTTTTGTGGCATTTTATCGAACACAATCCCTTCAAATGTAACATTACTGAATTGAGGCAAGGCAATCACCATTCGAGTCAAAATTATCCAAACCAAACACAAATGTTGTACATTCTACATTACTTTTGGGTCTGATAGTTGAATGACCATGCTTTCAAGTCAGTCCAGATCCTTACAACAATAACAACACAAGATTGTTCATTTATTGGACTGTAAGCTTTTCAAAATTTCTCATTTCTTGGTTTGAGTTGATCACTTTGGCTTTTCCTGAACAATAATCATTGAGAATTTAGTGGGTATTCATGTACTTTGTGTTTGTCTATCTTTTCATAATTGTAGAGTGATGCATATCAAGCCACGGGTTGCTACAATCTGCTTTGCTCAGGCTTCATTCAAATCAACAGTGAAATAGCAATGGGTGTGAGCATCTCCCCTAAAAAATATTTGTACTTTAGTTTTGGGGGCAAGACCACCCATAAGAGTAGCAACAGCGTTACCATTACAGACTAAGGCTATTCAACATTTTTTTTCCTCAAAACAAACAATAACCATTACAAAGTTAGGGTTTCCCAAATTGAAACAGGGATTCAAACTACTGTATGAAATTGGGGATTTTTCAACTCAGTTAGGGTTTGTCAAATTGAAATAAGAGAGAGAGAGAGAGAGAGAGAGAGAGAGAGAGAGAGAGATCAGTGTGTGAGAGAGGGACCAAGGATTACCGAATGTGGGATTGATTTTCAATCCGGTGGTGGTTGTAAAAAATCCGGTGGTGGTGGTGGTGGTCGCTGGAGGTGTGGAGTTGCCGGAGGTGGAGAGCCGTAAGTTGGGATGGTCGACAGTGGCGGAGGTCATCGTCGGTATTGGTCGTGCATCCTTTTTCTCCTCTTCTCACGTTGCTTTCTCTCGCTCTCCTCTTCTCTGTGTATGGAGTTGATTTGGGGGGAAGGGGGAGGCAAACCGATTTCAATTTCACACGTCATTTTTTTTTTTTACAACAAGCCCCATAACGACGTCGTTTTAGGGCTATTGTCCACTTTGTTTGCCCTTTTTCTTGTCGGAGGTCCCCCAATTGTTTTGTTTGGACATTGGACTATGTGTAACCAAAAATGGTACCCGTAAATTACGCCAAAAAGTGAAAATGAGTGGCTCAGATTCATTTGCGTGAATTTGAGTCACTCATCTAGTGAATCTGAGCCACTCGTTCCTCCTTTCTAGGCATTATTTCTAGGTATGTAGCAGCTCTGATATGTGAAAGCTCAATTTTGGGTACCCGCACTGAACTAAGTCAGTACGTAGATCCTCTATAATTTTTATTTCGGATCAAGCCGAACAATTTCTCGGGAAAATTGAGTAGATCATTTATGTAAAAGTAAATAAATAAATAAATTAGATATTGGTGGGCATACGGTCGGATACCATTTATATGGATGGTCTATATCATTTCGATAATACATTGTAAAGACAATTTTGTCTCAATTATGTGTCTACCAATCTCCGACAATCATAATTTTTGGTAGTCATATTATGCTTAACATTCTTGAAAAAAATGATCTATTTCGATCTCAAATAAAGATTTCAGAAGACCCACAATAGAGATCGTTACGGGAATGTAGTGACTTAGGTCACTATAGTAAGCCCAAATCCTGTCTTTTTTGGACATTGGACTACATATAACAATTGAATTTGGGGTACCCAATTTAAATTACGACACCCTCACAGTTGCATCAATTGTGGGGACTTTATAATCTTTATTTCGGAACGAATAGCAATTTTGATCCAGAACTGGTGGCCCGAGATCATTGAAAATTAGCACTGTTCGGCCTGATTATAACCCATTTCTAGGCTCACCCCATAGCTATGGGTACGGCTTGGTCTAAAAGTTTTGAAGCCTGGTCCACCGGGCTACCCAAGTAGCTCAGACCTAAGCCCGATGACTTTAGCCCATAAAAAGTCCGACCTAAAGCCATCCTCACCCGAGCCCAACCCAAATATATTAGGGGTAACGGGCCTAGATATTTTGACATGGGCCGGCTCAGCTCGAGTACAAATCTTGGCAGGAGCCGGGCTAGCTGGTGCTAGACCAAGCCGAATAAATTTTTCTGCCGGACCAGGCTAGGCCCAATTTACACCCCAAGAGATAACAATGCAGTAATTGAACTTCATTTCCTCAAGTTCAAAAAAAAAAAAAAAAACTTCATTTCCTTAATAAAAAAAGAAGAAGTGAACTTCATTAAGATGTACCATTTGACGGCTCACTTTCCTATCACTATCCACTAAAATGCTTCAACTAGTCTCAACCTCTTCTGCCCTATCTTGGGCTCATAAAGTTGAACAAAATTGTTCATCCTGCATGCCTTGCACAGAATAATGTTTGTGAAAAAAATCTTACTTGGACAGCGATGAATACGTAAACAATTTGCTTCATATAGACATGAGAGACACGGATCGAATTGTTCGATTTGTACAAAATTGTTCATGTATCTATCAACTAGGTAAAGGGCCTCGTGCATAGCATGAGGTCGATGCCCGTGTTTCATTAGCGATTTTTGGTAGAACGAGAAAGAATATACCCAGCTTAAATTGACCTGGCGGCGAATCAAAAGTATCTTAGAACTTTGCAAATTTAACCGACATTGAGCAAAGATGAGGACCAAGACTAAAAAGGTAATACGGCCCCGGACGGACGGACGGCGTTTAATCCAATCCTAATCCGCGAGTCACGATTTTTAGAAAATACAATCCATGTCCGGACCAAAAGTCTTACGGTTCGGTTTCAATCCGATCCGCGAGTCACGGATCGGTTCCGGTTTTATCCACGGATTACATGTTATATAAGACATTATTATTTACGTTAATTAATGTAATCCGACATAAAAATAAATCAAGAAGATCTCAAAAGTCACATTATTCAAATTTATAAATACTAAGGGACACCACAAAGTTTCACAAACACGTAAGTTCGTAATGCTTAATTCCTATTTTGAAACTAACACATTAACTTGAAAACAATAGGAATCAAACTAAAAGAGCCCCCCGTAGCTAATGGAGAAGATGTCTTCATTGGAATCTCACACTAATGGGCCATCAATAAAAATACACATCCAAATTTTGAAAGAGATCACGCTTCTTACCAGTATCAGTAGTAGAAGTTTGTGTAAAATTTTGTATGTGTGTGTATATATATATTAAAAATTATATATAACAAAAATCTCACACGGTCCGATCGGTTAATCCACGGTTTGAAATCAAAATCCGTGTCCCGACCGCAAAAGTCACGGTTTACTATTTTTTTCAATCCGTGTCCCACCATTAATCCACGGTTAAAATCCAAAACGCATCGGATCGGTTCGTCCTGACCGGATTCACTTCGCTCAATTTTTTTTGTCTGTACCTAACCAAGACTATGAACCACTAAAATCATGCCTGAGTAATTAGGCAAGCGTAATATATAAGTTTTTTTGTTTTTTTTTTCTTGATTTTTTCTGAGGAATTAAACATGTTTTGGCCTAAAAAGTTAGTGGAGTTATTTTTCGTCTTTATTTGGTTTTTTTCGCATTTTTTTAGTTTTGCATCAACTTTTTGGGTATTATTGGTTCGTCTGGGCAAGAGAAATTCAAAAAGTTAAAAATTATGATCAAAGTTTTTTTTTTAATATAAAGACAAAATTAAGTACAAAAAACAATTTTTTACAATTTTTTCGATCTTATTAAAAAAATTTGAAAGTTTTAATCATAATCTTTTACGTTTTGGGATTCTTCTCGTCAAGACAAACCAATAATACTCTAAAAATTAATGCAATACTAACAAACACCAAAATACTTCTTACTCCGTAGCTATTATTATTATTATAAAATGAGGTGAATATCTGTGACAGAGAGTAATAGCTATAATGCTTTTGGTTGCTGGGGAAGGAAGATATTTTTTGCTAAATTTTATCCAAGCAAAAAACTGTATAACTTTATTTGGGAGCATTGGCATTTGCGTAATTTTAGAACAAGCAACTGTGGCTTGGTCTGGGTAAATTGAAAAAAATGGCTTTTTGGTTTTGTCGCTTACTTCAAAAAACAATTTGCATTTGTTAGTTTTTATTTAGATTTTTGTGGTTTATTGCCTTAACAAGAGAAATATAAAAAATATATAATTATTAGCCAAACTTAAAGTTTTGTGAATAAAGATGAAAAATAATCTAAAAACCTTATTCGTTGGATGTCACATTCATCTCTATTTACAAAACTTTAAGTTTAACTACTAATTTTATACTTTTTAGTTTCTCTCGCCGGTATTAAAACCAAAAATCACAAAAATCGAATCAAAAACTAACAAAACGCAATTTTTTGAATAAAAACAAAACAAAAAATCAATTTTTTCAATTTACCCAAACCAAGAAATATATATCAACTACAAATTTCTGGAACAATTTAAAATTTTTTTTCTTTAAACTTTTGGAACAAGAATGATCTTTGCAAAGCACAAACAACCCCCGCAGAAAGATACTTTTAAAAGGAAAACAGAAAAAAGACCAAAAAAGACGCACAATGGCATCCAAACCATAAGAAAACCAACGGCCCACATCTCAAATTGAAGGGCAAAATTGGGCAAAATTGGCAAAATTGGAACACCCTCAATTGGAAAGCCTCTCTTATTAGAGTCCTCCGGTCTTGGATATCTACGAATGGAGACTAGTTTTCCAATTTGTTGAATTTCTTGTAAACTAACTCGGACGTGTGCATACGATTGTAGCGTGCAATTGGTGCAAATGTGCTGTCTGACCAATGAATATCAATTGACCAATGAATATCAATCTGAACCGGGCAATCTGTTCATGCTCATTGGGTCTTGGACCACCCACTGGGTTATTCGCCTTTCAAAACGACAAAGTCCAAAACGATGGGCGAGCTGGGCCACTAGACTCGGTTTCATCAGTTTTTTTCTCAAACAATTGGCGCTCGTTGCTGCGTTATCCTCAAAAGCAACGGTATTTGTTTTTCTAAATCAGAGCTCGGGTCCCACCAGCTCAATCATTCGATAGTTGAGATATTTTTGGGCTACTTTGGCTTAAAAATCAAAACTGAATTATTAGATTATTCGTTTTGTCTTTATTTAATTTTTTTTTTTGCATTTGTTAGTTTTGCGTCAAGATTTTGTAGTTTCTAGATTTCTCTCGACGAGACGAATCCAAAAAGTATAAAATTGTGGTCAAAAGTAATAGTTTTTTGAATAAAGTATAAAATCGTTGGATATTTTAGTCAAATAATTAAAAGTGGAGAGCATTTGTTAAAATCTATATGTGATCGATATTGTTAAATGTATGGCTACTTGTCATAATAAAAAAATATGAGATTCACCTACCAATAAAACATTTGCTTAATGGAGAGTGAGTTTCAAACGACAAAAAACATGTGGAGTAATGGTCCCTAATTTTGGTTATTGCGAAAATGTCACTAATTTTGATTATTCAAAGACTCAAATTTGATTATTGGTTAAGAGGTTATTAAGGCTTGGTTTGGGCAAATTGAAAAAATTGGTTTTTTGGGTTTTGTCTTTATTCAATTTTTTTTGCATTTTTTAGTTTTTGGTCATTTTTTTGTAGTTTCTTGGCTTATCTTGACGAGAGAAATTTAAAAAGTATAAAATTATTAGCCAAACTTAAAATTTGTGAATAAAGGACATCCAAAAAACCGATTTTTTGGATTATTTTTCGTCTTTATTCACAAAACTTTAAGTTTGGCTAATAATTTTATACTTTTTAAATTCCTCTCATTGAGACAAGCAAAAAAACCACAAAAAATCGACCGAAAACTAACAAATACGAAAAAAATTTGAATTAGGACAAAATCAAAAAAACCAAAATACCAGTTTTTTCAATTTACCCAATTCAGGCCTAAGTTTGGTTATTTCATTGTGAGCCATTTTTAAGGTTAGCATGACTAATTTTATGAACTTTTTGTTTTTGATTATGCCATTAGAGAAAATCTTTTGCTTTTGCATGAAGAAAAAATAAAAAAAATGTCTATTACAATGCCAACCGTAACACCGAATTTCTTTTTCCTCCCTCATTTCTACAAGCCATGGGTGTTTATATATTATATGTCTAATATCAAAAGGAGTTCATATATTGTATTTTTATCTCCGAAGAAACAAAGGAGTCCCAAAAATTAGTCTGATCATTGGTTTGCTCTCATGTAATTAATCATGGCTCGATTCTACGGCTAGAGAGAGAATTAGTCAAAATGGACGTATTAGCTGGGAGACCTTAACCGTTGAACCCATTTCAAGTTAAATTGGGATAAAATATCTCGGCCTTGTTCAATTCATTATTTTAGTTTTATTTTGTAATCATTACATTCATTTATCTCTTTGTCTCAATTCACTCATTCTTTTTTTTTTTTTTTTTAAAACTAAACTAAAAAAACCCTCATCTTTATCCACTGTCTTAATAATTTTATATACTTTTCCTCTGTCCTTGCATCATCATCTCCCCACGCAATACATATCCAATGACTCATATACATGTATATCTGGTGCGGTGACTCTGATATCGGAGCATTATTTAATCTGTGAGAGAGAGACAGACAGACTGAGAGACAGAGGAGAAGAAGATGAAGATGATGATGAGAACAGTGACTCTACCTTCCACTTCCAGTTTTCTGCTCGAACCGAACGATCTTTGCTTTCTTAACTGTCCAAGATCGGCGGTAGCGGCGGTGAGAGTCGTCGGTTCGGGGAAGATCTGTTGTATGTCGAAATCAAACCACGATTACCCTAAGCGAAATGGTTTCAACAGACACAGCATCGATAGATTGTACGAAGAACTCCCGTTGATCCAAAAGACTTCAAAAGAGATCGTAGGCACGTGTTCCATCTTCCTACTTCCCTTTTTAAGTGATTTATCATTCTTCATTATTCATCTTTTGTTAGGAATATTCCAGCCATATCACAAATCTAGGGATACAAAAATGTCCTGTATAAAAGTTGAAAGCACAAACAAACGAGAATACTGCAAGTAGCAGTACACACATGACACAGTTACTAATAGTATTTCTGGAGTACAGTTGCGGACGCAGAATTTGCATTAGCGGGTGCCCGGATTACATGCATTTTTATGGAGTACTTATTTAAGTAGATTAGTATGTATCGCTACTCGTTAGATCTAAGAAGAGACGAAATTGCGTGTATGTATGTTATCGCTATTTAATTTTACTCACGTGACTCGAATTTGAGGAGGTTTTTTCGGCATATATGGGAATTTAGGAGGAAAATTTGCATGCGGAACGGTTACCACCACCCGTGCCGTCAAAACATGTTTTGTATAGCCCTGAAGGTTGGTATTTTTGTAAATTTTAGGTGCAAATTTACTCCCAACAAATGTGAGCCATCCAAGTCACATTTGGATGGCTCAGATGTGCTGACGGTACTGCATCCGGCACGGAAAAGTCCAGTCCTCAAAGCAAGAACTTCAAAAAAATCATTTTATCAAAAGTACTCATTGCTGGCCAAGTTTAATTTTTTCCAGCAAAAGACATTAATTTTAAGATGGATGTAGCAGTAAAACTGGTGAGAATATCTAGAGTGGTGCAAGGGCCGACTATCCGGACATCCGTTGTGTCCCTCCCTGCCCAGATGAGCGGACGAGTGTCTGAGTTGCAGGTAAACTGCTTCGAGACCCTTGGTTATCAGAAGGGAAAGAATGCTTATGCTTTCAACTCTAGGGATCTAGCGTTAAAAAAAAAAACCCGTAAAGATTAGATTTACAGATTTATTTGTAGCCTTTTCTGTTCTGAAACTCCTCTGTATGCATGCTCTGAAGATGATTCTCTTGAGAAATTATGAAACCATTTGAGAAAGTTAAGCGTGGATTAAAGTGCTCGTGATCAATACTTATATTAATTTTTGGGCTTCAACTAATGGAGTCTGTAAGACTGTAATCTCTTATGTGTTCCTGTGTTGTTGTTCTAATGTCCAGATCACTGTTTGACGCTTGAAGGGGACCCTTGCTTAAGCTGTTGGAGAGGCTTCTCCGAACTCCACGATCTCGAAGTTAGCTTGCTCTCTCTCTCTCTCTCTCTCTACTGAATCATATTTTTTTTGTTCGGTTGTGAAGAAAAACCAGGTTATGCATATTCTGTTCTTTTGGGTACCCCTTTACTGCCTTGTTCTATTATATTCAAGTAATTGCAAAGACAAAAACTTGCATTGCTGCTCAGTTTTGAACTTCCTTTGGCGTCTACATTCACCCTACTGCAAAACAGCACCTCATTTTGAATTTATGTTACATAGGAGAGAGTCTGTTGAACGAAAACTTAAGTTCCCATTCAATGCTCAAGATCCTCAACCACCGCGTACTTGTGTGGGCTTGGGTCTACGTGTATGTGTCTCATGGGACTATGTGGTCATCTAGAGGCTAGAACACCATGTGCCGGTTTTTCAGGAGTACTAAATAATCGCTCCACACGAAAAGAGTGCTACTGGAAAAAAGTGGAAATTTGCGATTTGGTGCCTTATATCATTTATCATGTTCGTTAACTGTGTTAACTTGATGATTGTGGAGATGCGTTTTAACTTATCGCCTATGCATAAACATAGAAAATCAATTTTTTTTCTCACTGTGATTGTTCTTACTTTTAAATTTAATTACTCCAATCCTGCAAATTTAGTCTCTTGTGGAAAGATTTGTATTTTTTTTATCAGAACACAAGCATTGACACCAATGTAAAGAATTAATTGAGACTTCTAATTATTTGGAAAGAAATGGAAAGATGGTACAGTAGGACATTTTTTTCTAATCCAAAAATTGCACATTTTTTATAGTGCATACTTTCCAGGCAGAGGTAGTATACTATGTTTTTGTAATTTCACCAGCATGATATAACTTAACCATTTGATTGTTATCTATTTTCCCAGAAAGAACTTCCAAAAAACGAGGTGGAGAGAATGATTACAGCATCTAGTGGAGATGGAATAGAATCTATGATCAGCTCCTTGCACTTTTATTCAGCGTCTTACAGAAGGTTGAAGGAAAGCAGTGAATCTATGAACGCATCCAATGAAGAGAAAACGAAAAAGGAAAGCAATGGATCTGCTCCTAAGTCGTTGAATAAGGAGAAAACGAAAGAGGAACCTAAATATGTGCCGGAATGGATGCCGAAATCCATAGAAGAGCTCGAAGAAGAAGAGAAAGCTAGAATGGCTGATTCACCGCATGCTAGGCTGCTCAGAGCCATGAAGGCGTACAATCCGTGGTACATACCTAGACCTGACCACGATTGGAACTAATAAGATATCAATGTTTGAGTAAATATGTATATACGAACTCGTCGACATTATCTTGAGTCAGTATTCTGGATTGCTTGGGTAGTTCTCTGGGAATATTTTGGTCAAGTATGTGAATTTGGTAGCTTCATTTAACTTCTGTGTTAATTTCAGGGAGAGTACTGAGTAGTAGTGGTTCGAACTTGTTGTTCAAACGAAAGTCTTGCTTTTATTTCCATCAGTGACGTCTGTGTATCTTATGTTTTTTAGTAATTAATCGAGCTACGCTGCGGCTATGTTTGTTGGTGTTTCGATTTTGGAATGTCAAATTTGTTTTCAGGACTAGTGATGCATCAGAATAGAGGAAGTGATGTTAATTTCTGGAAGTTTTTTCCTTCCAATTATCCCGTCCAAAGTTTTTCTTTTGGCTTTTGAGATAACTGATTAGAACTTTTCTGTTTGTCTATTGATAAGTTTCTGCTGAAATCTTAGACGTTGATTTCAGTTTCAAGGCAACTGCATACTGCATTCAACTGCAAACAGAAGGAATCAGGGCAGAGATAACTAGATCAAAAACATTGACATGAACCAAAGAAGATGCATTTCAGGTTGCAGATACAGGTTTCGTTTCAAAAATGCACGCGCTGATGCATAACGATCAAACTATAGCCACCGCGTGCCATTTACTGACCAATAAGAAGCTACAAATGGGTCGGGTGCCAATTTCTTATGGTACGTCTCGGCTCCCTATTTGGATCTTCGAATTTGTTGACGACACCGAATATGTAGGTTTGAATAGCAGAAATAGACATTGTTGTTCTGTGGTCATAGAGATGGTTCTATCTATTTCCCAAATCTTCTTGTCTAACTTTGGCAGGAGAAGACTCGGTCATCGGCAAATTATAGCCGTTGCCATCCCCGGCGCAAAACCTCCTAAATTTGTGCTAACTGTATGCACCTCCAAATTTAGTGCTTTTCAATGAGATCCATCAATTCCCGTGCTAAAAAACTGGAGGACCTCCGTCAACTTCTTCCCTAAAAACCTCCATATAACACCCTCCACCCCCCGTTACATTTCTATAAGCAGCCTTGGGCCTGACCAAGGTGGTCTTCTAGTCTGACCCTGGAAACATGAAGGCCTTCGGCTGCTTCCTTCTCTTCTCTCTCCTCCTCTCTTCGTTTTCATCTCTCTCTTCATCTACTCAAGAGATTGATGCTCAATTAAAATTCGAAAATGCAAGGCTCAAGAGGGCCTACAAGGCTCTCCAGGCATGGAAAAAAACTATTTTCTCTGACCCATTCAACATGACTGCAAATTGGGTCGGAGCTGATGTGTGTAAATACGATGGTGTCTACTGTTCTCAAGCACTAGATGACCCCTCGTTGAATGTTGTTGCCGGAATTGATATTAACCACGGTGACATTGCCGGGCATCTACCTCCTGAACTCGAGCTTTTGACCGATATTGCCTTGTTCCACATTAACTCAAACAGGTTCTGCGGAGTCATCCCAGAGGGCTTCAACAAGCTCCAACTCCTGAAAGAATTGGACGTTAGCAACAACCGCTTTGTTGGTCCATTCCCAAAGGTCGTATTGGCTATTACAGGCCTCGTGTACCTTGATCTCAGGTATAATGATTTCGAAGGGCCTTTGCCCCCGGAACTCTTCGAGCTGGAGTTGGATGCGTTGTTCCTCAACGACAACCGATTCACCTCCACCATCCCCGAAACTCTCGGCAAGTCGACCGTTTCAGTGGCGGTGTTTGCCAACAACAAATTCAGCGGTTGCATCCCAAAGAGCATCGGTCTCATGCCAAACCTGAACGAGATCATTTTCTCAAACAACAGTATGGGCGGTTGTGTGCCTACTGAGATTGGGCTGCTAAAAAATGCATCGGTCATCGATCTCAGCAGCAACAACTTCTCTGGGTGGTTGCCGACGGGTTTTGAGGGCCTACAGATGGTTGAGGTCTTGGACTTCTCAAACAACAAGTTAACGGGAGTCGTTCCCGATACCATTTGCTCCTTGCCAAGCTTGAAGAACTTCACCTTGTCCGACAACTATTTCAAGAAAGAGGATAAGGCGTGCTATCCACCTTCAAAGCACTTTGCATTTAATGACAAAGGAAATTGTTTGGAGGGAAGGACGAATCAAAAGTCAGAAGCAACTTGTTTGCCCATGGAGTCTGAGCCTGTTGATTGCAGCAAGCAATGCAGAGCTAGTCCTGAAAAACCCAGCCCTTATGATCGGTCTGAAGACCCCAACCCAAAACCACCAAAAAGCCATCAACACACGCCAACACCAAAGCCGCATCCGCCAAAACCAACTCCATCGCCGCCGGTTAATACCCCATCAACACCGAAACATCAACCTCCTACCCCATCCAGCCCGACGCCTAAGCCATCACCAACATCAACACTAACACCAAAAGCAACCCCAACCCCGTCACTTAGCCAACCGCCTAAGGTTTCCCTTTCACCTCCTAATATTAAGCCACCAACCCCATCCTCACCGGTCACCACCCCTTCAACACCAAAACCACCACCATCACCTCCGGTTCCTGAACATCCTACACCGAAACCATCACCCAACCCCAAACCTGATCCTCCACCTACAATCAAGCCACCTAGTCCAAAACCATCCGTGGAACCTCCTAAACCTTCCATTCCACCTCCTACAGTAAACCCACCTACCCTAACACCATCAAACCCTCCACCCAAGGCAGCATCCCCTCCACATCCACGTAAGACTAATCATCCTCCACCTTCCTTATCCAAGCCACCAACTCCCTCACCGGTGCCCATTCCGGCTCCCACTCCAATCCCGACACCCGTTTCAAAGCCTCCAAGTTCTTCGGTGCCAATTCCACCATCGGTCCCAACTCCTAATAAGCCATCTTACCCCACTCCACCTACTCCCTTATCAACACCAATTTTGTCATCGCCACCACCACTGGTCCACTCTCCTCCACCACCGGTTCAATCCCCACCACCACCGGTCCACTCTCCTCCACCACCAGTTCAATCCCCACCACCACCAGTCTACTCTCCTCCACCACCGGTCCACTCCCCTCCGCCGCCCCCAGTCCACTCCCCACCACCTCCGGTCCACTCTCCACCACCACCAGTTCAATCTCCACCACCCCCAGTCCACTCCCCACCACCCCCGGTCCAATCCCCACCACCCCCCCCTGTCGTCTTTCCTCCACCCCCGGTTCAGTCGCCACCACCCCCAGTTCAATCCCCCCGCCTCCAGTCCATTCCCCCACCCCTCCGGTCTACTCTCCTCCACCTCCAGTTCACTCCCCACCCCCGCCAATCCACTCTCCTCCACCACCGGTCCACTCTCCACCACCTCCAGTTTTCTCACCTCCACCACCTGTATCCTCACCACCCCCAATTCATTCTCCTCCACCACCGGTTCCTCCCCTCCTCCTCCAGTCCACTCCCCACCACCACCAGTTTCTTCCCCTCCACCTACACTTCCCTCACCCCCACCAACAGCCCAATCTCCACCACCACCTGTCTTCTCCCCACCACCACCCGTACAATCACCTCCACCAGCTTTATCTCCTCCTCCTCCTACTCCTGTCCTATCCCCACCACCGCCCACCTTCGAGGATATCGCCCTCCCGCCAAACTTGGGCGCCGAATACTCATCGCCACCACCGCCAATGTTTCCAGGATATTAAGTAGTACACCATTAGCATCTTCTTCTTTTTTTTTTTATCAATTACTGTATGACCATTGTTAGTTTCACAAAAGAAAAACATGTACACACACGGTTTGTAAACTGAGGTCCTTTTGAAGGGAAATTGTTTGTAATGCATGCTATGATCTCTTGATCAGTTGATTTCATCTCTTACTTTTCAGAAGCTCCATTGCCTGTATACCATGACATTATATACCAATGTTCTTCTTGCACTCTATAACTGCAAGGGAAAAAAATGACTGCTAGTTTTTAGTTTCAGATTCAGAATTCTTTTTATTCCCTATTGCCTGTGTTGCATTTTATTAAATAAAAAAAGGAGCTCATAATTCAGTATTTAAACATCCTAATAACCGCAGTTGGGATTCCGAATTTGAGAAGCTTGATGTAAAAATTGTCGAACTTTGTCATTTTAAGCTACCAATTACTCAACCAAAATTTCTTTTCTACCAGATTAAAAGACGTTTTGGTGTGAGTGATAGGTGAGAATATTGGAAAATAGAGGGTTGCGGAGTAGGTGAGAAAAAACAAAAGAAATGATAGGGTTTTCGCAGCCTCAATTGTTAGCAGTCTCTGTATTCTTTAGGGGAAAAAATTAAAACACAACCTTACAGTGTCACCAATTCCCACCAAATTGACTGTAAACGAATGTCATCCATTTTACGAGATAAATAAACATGGATTAAATTTCCGTCAAAAAATCAATCGTACAGATCAAATAATCATTACGGCTGGAATGCAACTTTTGAATTGAGATGCTTGGTCCGATAATTGCGTAGTTGCGCTTAAGTACAATAATATTGTGAGAGAGATATAAACATGGATTAAATTTGCATAAGATAATCAATCATATGGGTTGATACTGATGGAATACAACTTTTGTCATCGGGGCCACCCGGCAAAATGTAAAGTCTCCTCATATTTTGTCCATTATCACCTTTGTAATTGTTTGATTTTATTAATGGATATCTTATATTTCTTGGTTCAGGAAAAAAAAAAACCTTTTGAACCGAGATACTTGGTCTAATAATTGAGTAGTTGCACTCGGGTCTCCTTTGGGTAAAAAATTGGTTTTTGGTTTTTTGATTTTTCTATTTTGTCCTTATTCAAAAAAAAATTGCATTCGTTAGTTTTGTATCAAGATTTTTTGGTTTCTAAATTTCTCTCGCCGAGACGAATCTAACAAGTATAAATTTATGGTCAAAACTCAATTTTTTTTGAATAAAGCCAAAATAGGTGAATTATTAGCCAATAATCCACCTATAGCCAATAATCCACCTATTCACCTATTTTCACTTTATTCAAAAAAATATTTGGTTTGACCATAAATTTATACTTGTTAGATTCGTCTTGTCAAGAGGAATTCAGAAACCACAAAATCTTCATCCAAAACTAAAGAATGAAATTTTTTTTTTGAATTAGGACAAATGAAAAAATCAAAAAACCAAAAACCGGGTTTTTATCCAGAGGAGGCCTTAAAACACGATAAGATTGTGGGTTCAACTCTTGGGAAGTAAGTTGAGAGGGTTTAAGGTGTGTTTTGGCAAAACAAGTTGACTAAGTTATTTTTTCGTCTTTATTTGATTTTTTTTTTTCCGCATTTTTAGTTTCGCATCGACTTTTTATGTATTATTGGTTCGTTTCGGCGAGAGAAATAAAAAAGTATAAAATTATGACCGAAGCATAAATTTTTTTGAATAAAGACAAAAATATGTCAAAAAGTCGGCTTTTTACACTTTTTTCAATCTTATTAAAAAAATTGAAAGTTGAAATCATAATCTTTTACCTTTTAGGATTTGTCTCGCTGAGACGAACCAATGATACTAAAAAATTTATGCAAAACTAACAAATGCAAAAAAAAAAAAAAAAAATCAAGACAAAACAAAAAGTTAAGTTGGCTTTTTAGCCAAACTTAGCCTAAGGCTTGGTTTGGGTAAATTGAAAAAATTGGTTTTTTGGTTTTTTTGATTTTGTCCTTATTCAATTTTTTTTTTGCATTTTTTGATTTTCGGTCGATTTTTTGTGGTTTCTTGGCTTGTCTCGACGAGAGGAATCTAAAAAGTATAAAATTATTAGCCAAAGTTAAAATTTTGTGAATAAAGATGAAAAATAATCCAAAAAACCGGTTTTTTGGATTTCACATTTATCTTTATTTATAAAACTTTAAGTTTGGCTAATAATTTTATACTATTTCTCTCGCAGAGACAAACCAAAAAAATATAAAAAAATCAATCAAAAACTAACGAATGCAATTTTTTTTTGAATAAGGACAAAACCAAAAAAACCAAAAAACTAATTTTTTCAATTTACCCAAACCACCCCTAAATGTTATAGATTTCTTTTGATATATACCCAAAAAAAAAAAAAGGGAAAAAAAGGGGAGAGAATACAATTGTACTTCTTCCTTCAAATTATTTGATTTCTCCTAAGCATTTCGTCCGTCAATCCTGAATTTGAGATGAGAAGGAAATTTCTGGAGACATAAATTAGGCATGTCAATGGACGGATTTGAAAAATCTGATCCGAATTCGGTAACGCAACACCACACACAATGCTCCAAATAACAGCAAGAACTTTCTCTCCACCCCGGTACTTAAAAACATGTCCAGGTTCAACGTCACATCACATTCCTATATATATATATATATATATATATATATATATATATATTTGGCTGCAAGCCTGCAACTCAATTCTCAACAATGGTAGAGGTTTTTGATTCATCAGCGTTCACCCAATCCATTGAACACAGGCCCAAATCCACCAGCACTGTAGAAGCTGAAGGCATCCCACTGATTGATCTCTCAGTTTTGAACTCTTCCAACACGGGTGCCATCGCTAGCCTTGCAGCCGAGATAGGCGACGCTTGCGAAAAGTGGGGGTTTTTCCAGGTGATCAACCACGGAGTCCCGTTGGAATGTCGCGAGAAAATAGATTCTGTGCAGAGGAAGTTCTTCGGTCAGTCGGTGGAGGAGAAGAGCAGGGTGAGGAGAGACGAGCTGAATCCAATGGGTTATTATGATGGTGAGCACACCAAGAACGTGAGGGACTGGAAAGAAGTTTTTGATTTTGTCGTCGAAGTTCCGACTATAATACCGGCTTCTCCCGAACCCGGTGACAAGGAATTAACGATGCTGCACAATCAATGGCCTGAATTCCCTCCTAACTTAAGGTAACCATGTAAGAGTGTGCCTATCTATATAAATACACATATATTCTTGTTTTACGAGAATCTTCAAGATGAAATTTTCTACAAATAATTAACGCTCAAATGAGAACTGGGTAGTATGGATGAGAGTAATTTGACCTTCATTTTCATTTTTTTGAAACTTGGACATAAATTATGTAACCTCATAGGCTGTTTTTTCACCAGGGATGCATGCGAAGAGTACACAAGAGAAACCGAAAAACTGTCTTACAAGTTGTTAGAACTCATCTCCCTGAGCTTAGGTTTGCCTGCAAATAAGTTCAACAATTTCTTCAAAGATCAAACCAGCTTTCTGCGCCTCAACTACTATCCACGCTGCCCCATTCCTCACTTAGCCCTTGGCGTCGGTCACCACAAGGATGCCGGTGGCCTGACTGTCCTCTCCCAAGATGATGTCGGAGGCCTGGAAGTGAAACGAAAATCAGATGGAGAATGGATCCGTGTTAAGCCCACCCCGGATGCTTACATTGTGAATGTGGGTGATATCATTCAGGTAAATTTCAGTGACCTGACGACCTTTAGGCATCATTACTTCTTCTATCTACATATCAAAGAGGCCAAAAAAATCACGATGGTTAGTTTTACCTCCTCCGAGCATTGAAGCCGGAGTATATATCACGAGAATCAGACTCAGCACAACACAACAAAATTTCATTACTAGGAAAATCAGACTCTAGACAAAAATACAAAAAGCTGGCAATAAAGTGAGATTCTTGTGCACCAACTACGACACGAGGAGCAGGGGTGGCAACGGAGCAGATCGGGGACGAATTTGACCATCCTTGCCTCCAATCCTGAACCTCATATTGGCCTCAGCCACTGTCCCATTTCCTGAACGGGGAATTATCTCCACCCTCTATCCCCATTCCTAATGGGGATTGGGGATCCCCGCCCCGATCCAAAAGTCACCAAACCCAAAAAAATAAAAATAAAGAATCAACAAAAAAAATTCACCTAGAGTAGGGAAGCACTGCCTTGATTATGTTTAAGAATGTCAAGAATAAAGCGTATTACTATGTATAAACTAATAAATATAATGGGGAAACCCTAATATTTAACATTAATTAAGGGGGTCTAAATGTGAATAACATGTTAGGTGTGTAATAAAAATCGGGTCTGGGAACGGATTGGGAGTATGTAGAACCGCTTCCAACCTAATCCCGATTTTTTTAATTTTTGTCTCCAAATCCGATCCAATCCCCGAAACTCCAACCCGAACGGGACAGGGATGAATTAGATTGGCCAGAATTGCCATCCCTACACCAGAACTACCACTCGGTCACCAAGTAAAGGTGAAGCTAATCATAGGAAACTTGTGAAAATTAAAACTTGATTAGGTGAAGTATCACTCTCACTGAAACAATCAGTGGGCAAATCCGTTGAATCTACTTACTTTATTTGACTTTACCAATTCTTGGACATTTGTACAGGTTTGGAGCAATGACAAATATGAGAGTGTGGAGCACAGGGTGATGGTTAACTCTGAGAGGGAAAGGTTTTCCATTCCATTCTTCTTCAACCCAGCACACTACACCATGGTGGAGCCTGTGGCGGAACTGGTGAATGAACAAAATCCTGCCAAGTACAAGCCATTCAACTGGGGAAAGTTTGTCAGTGCCAGAAACCTCAGTAATTTCAAGAAGCTCCATGTGGAAAACCTCCAAATTTACCATTTCAAGAAATCCGACTAATGCTTAGGACTTTACGTACAAGCAAGAATGTGTTGCTCTAGCTTTTCTATGGCAATCCCTAGTGTGAAACTTTTTTGAAGCATGGAAACGTTGGTATCTGAGATTCAATTTGAATGAAATTCGTGTATTGGATCTTACAATCGATAATAACATGCTTCCACCTTTTTTTCTCAAACCAACTGTAATGTCTCAGAAATTTTCCGAAAGATGGATTTTATCAACAGTTCGACATTTGCCTTGATAAGTTGGTCTAAATTTTATGAAAATCAATATTGGTAGATCAAATTCAGGCATGCTTATGAGGCAAGATCAAGGGCCTATGACTAAATTACTTACCCCAAAAAAAGAGGTTATCTCACCACAAAAGCTAGACCAACAGGAATACCAGTGAAAGCACTAGGCCCACCAAATAAGATGTAATGCATTGACACATTGTGGATTGAAAGCCATTGACAAAGCACAGCATAGAATTCATTAACCGTCTCTCTTTGGTGTAACAACCCGACCCGGAGCTGCGCCCTAACGAGTCCAAATCCGAGCCAAACAAGCGACTATAACCCCATAACCAACAGCTCACGATGCTAGCAAATTAGTTCAACTAATATAACAAACTCACTTCCTTAGCAACTTCAGAATTTACTATTTCTACGACAGAACAACGGAAGACTTTCGAAATTTTAATAACAATACAGCTAGACAAACCATTATACAAGACCATGTACAAACTATGCGACAAGCGTGATGCTCCAGTCTAAGAGTCCTGAGCAAGGATACAACAAACGAACGCCTAACAGTGGATGACATCTCTAACCTGCAAAACTGGAATCCCAAGAGGATTTCGAGAGTGGGTAAGTCAAAGGTACTGAACAAAGAACAAAAATTCATACACTACACTATAATATCAAGTAATTAGATTGAATTCATAACTTCCAACCCAAATCTTATTCACACAGCTTGTAACTAGGGCTGCAAAACGAGTCGAACCGAGCCGAACCCTACGAAGTTCGGGATCAATTCGGCAAATTATGAGTCAGGCTTGAGTTTGGCTCAAGTTTGATTCGAGCTGAGACAAGTAAGCTCGAGTTCGGCTCGTGAAAATATTTCAAAGCTTAGGCTTGGCTTGGTAGGGCTCATTAAGCTCAAACGAGCCGAATTTAGGCTCAAATCTAGTTCATTAGCATTTTTTTTCTTTTGAAAGGCCACAACCCATAAACATGTATGAAATTCAGCCAACAAAATTAAGATCATTACAGATTTACATAAAGATTACACCGAAATCTTACTAATCAACTTGGTCATAGGGCTAGCTAACATCATGAACAACTTCTACTCCTATAATAACTATAAGGGTGGTTAAGCTAAACCAACCCACAAAATATACATCACATCTAAATACCACAATATGGAGTACCAAAGAGAGAACAAAGATCTCCCGATCCCCTTCACCGGAATAGACCCTATTTAGGACATCACAATCACGAATTAAGAGGAAAAAATTGACCCTAATAAGAATACAGAGAATAAGAAATAGATTTTAAAGAAAACAAATAGATTTACCACAACATAAATTTGTACAAAAAAGTAGCAAAAATGAAATAAGAACATAGGAGAACAAAAAACAAATGGATCTACAACAATAATGAAGAAAACAAATAGATTTTGAAGAAAACAAATAGATTTACCATAGTCATCATGAACCAAACGAAAAACATCACATGAAAAGAAAATTTTGAGAACTAAATAGCAACTAAGTAGAATACCTAGGTAGATCGGCACTTCGGCAACTTGGAGGAGGCGAAGGAAGGTGGTGGAAGAGGTGGAGGGAGGCGGTGGAGGGGTGCAGCGATGTATGAAAGCTTTTTGGTAAAACCCTATCTTTTAAGAGGTAAAAAGAACTTATCGTACTTTGATCAGAGAATATGGGGTAGGATATGGGGTAGGAGTATTAGTTAGGGTCTTGGGGTAAAATGATTAATAATTACATATGCATCCCTCAACTATAAAGTATTTACATCTAAACCCCCAAAGTATTATTAATTACATTTAGACCCCAGGTTCGCGAGCCTAACTGAGCCGAATACACTTAGGTTCAGGTTCGGCTCATTTAATATTGAGGTTCAAGTTTAGTTCATTTAGTATACGAATCGAACTCAAACAAGCTGTTACCGAACCGAGCCTCGAATAGTTCGTGGATGGCCCAATTCATTTACAGCCTTACTTGTAACCCAACACGAGACAAAGTCTACAGGCACGAAGCCAGACACAAGGCCAATATCAGGATTGAATTGTCCACATGACATAAAGCTTTAACACGACACGAAGTCTACTAGGCACGAGGCCCCATCACGACACGAAGTCTGCTAGGCACGAGGCCCTATCACGACACGAAGTCTGCTAGGCATGAAGCCCAATCACGACACAATGTCGACTAGGAATAAAGCCCCACCACGACACAAAGTCCATACTTGCATTTAAACAAGTTTAATTTAGAATGAAATGGACTTATGAGTCAGCCACTCAACTCGATCTTCAAAAAGAAAGACACGACTATGGTTTTGGCACCTTGGATGTGCCTATTCCAGTCTCTGTAATATGTACCCTTAATTAGCACAAATACCATTCATATTTTAAGATAACAATTCATCTGTGCTCAAATGCATAAAATGCATAAACATGCTAGACACAATCCGACACCCTTGCGGTCCACGAATTTGCAGAGCTAACCCACTCATCTGAATGTTCCAAATTCTTTACCACACGCCTTAGACATATACAAAAACACCATGTCAATAACTTAGAATTTTCAGGGCTATGCAACTATTTCCAATCAATTAACGATTGAACCAAAAACTTAAGGCAAAATCTGCCAGACAGATTCACAGCGAACTTCAAACTAAAAACTGCTATTACTGTTAAATAATTAAGCTACATGGGCTATCAATTCTGAAAGCCTCATGAGTCTACTTTCCAACGAAAAAATAGGATTGAAATTCCAAGTTTCCTAGACCAAAATATAGCCATTCTTGTAAAACGTAGCGGTGCTGTCAGCACTGTGAATCCACAACAGCAGCTCGATAAAACATTTTCTATATTTTCTGTGCTTTGCGTAAAATTCTGAAAATTTAACACAGCATATGCGACATGTATGGCCCACAGTTGAGGTCATACCCCAAATCCTTAAATCTAAGGTGACTGAAGGAAAAGGGCACCAAAAATGTACATTGGCACGCGGGCCTATTATTGGATTCCACATAAATAATCCGAACCATTCAATTTTAAAATGGACATTTACCTTTAGGTTACCCTTGGATCCCATAATTACCATCAGGTCAAGCCAAACTCTGAAAAATTCTCATAAACTCCCCAACCTGTATAAAAATGCCAAAATCATAGGGTACCCTATAAAAGTGCCTAAAATCCGAAGGTACCTTACGACTAGGGTACCCTATGAAAGTGCCTAAAATCCTAGGGTATCCTAAGACTAGGGTACCCCATAAAAGTGCCGAAAATCCTAGGGTATTCTATGAAAGTGCTTAAACCACTAAAACCATATAATAGGAAATTGCACCCTAAACCTAAACAATAGGGTACCCATATGACTAGGGTATCCTACGACTAGGGTACCCTATGAAAGTGCCTAAAATCTTTGGTTACTCTATGAAAGTGTCTCGACCACTAAAACCCTATAATAGGAAAGTGCACCCCAAACCTAAACTCCAAAAAAGAGTGACTTACCTTAGTGGTAATTAAAAAAAATAACTTACCTTATTGGTAATTAGACATCTCTTTTTTAGACCTAGAGGTAATAGTCCCATTTTAAAATCCTTTTTCGAGGATTTGTGCAAAAATCAACTCAATTGGATATATGTAACCTGCTAATCCAAATTTCAACTTTTCATTTAGAACTTAGATCCTGAATTCTGAATAAAAACTTGAAATTTGGATCAATAAGTTACATATATCCATTTGAGCTAAATTTTTGCAGGGATCTTTTGAAGATGTATTTTTAAATTATTAAACGGTTTGAATTATTCTTGAGGGACCCTAAAGTGGGCCTCGCATGCCTATGATCATTTTTGGTACACTCTTCCTTCAATACCCCTAGTCGAGTCCATTATTGTGTGGGTCTTTTGGAAAAAGACTAACAATTATTACAATGTTAAGAATAAATTTCAAGAAAAATGTGTTTTATTGATATATTCGAATGCACGAGCAATCTCATCTTTGACATAAACGACAAACTTAACGAGACGAATAAAATAAATGATTCATATTACACTAAGCTCTATAAGGAGAGTATATCGGTTACAAAACTATTCACATTGCCGAAAGTCCCATAAGGAGAGCAGATCATCGATGCGTTGGTTGGTACTTGGTATGAACACTTGAATTTTTTGATAAGAGAAACCCGAAAAGTTAGATAAATGTAGATCGAACTTTTAAAATTTTATGGTAGAAACACTTGAATTTTCCGATTCTTCTCATCAAATTTTTCGTATTCCGAATTCCTCCCATCAACCGATATCGAATTTTTTACGAAAAGAAGTGACTTAAAACTAACAAAAGTACACAAGCCTGATTTACAAGAATTAAGTCAACAAATGCGAACTCATCATCTAAATGAGCTAAACAAGTGTGTGCATTGGGATATGGTTGAATTAGGTATGGAGCAATGACAGATCTGATAGTGTTGAGCACAGGGTAATGGTGAACTCTGAAAAGGAAAGATTCTCAATGCCATTCTTCTTCAACCCATACCACAATGTGATGGTGGAGCCCTTGGAGGAGCTGATAACAGAGCAAAACCCTGCCAAGTACAGGGCTTATAACTGGGGGAAGTTCTTTCCTAACAGAAGGCTCAGCAATTTCAAGAAGCTTGATGTTGAGAACATCCAAATTCATCATTTCAGGATCAAAGAGGAATCATCTTATTAAAGGATTTATATCACTTTTACAGACAATTCAAGAATAAGTTGTTCAGCTTAAATTCTGATAAAATGTATACAATGCTTTGTGTAGAAATTTGGTACGTATGATAACTCTTACCGTCTCTTAATGTTTGTCCTCTATTCATTTATGGAATCAGGGGCGGCCTAACCTCTTTGGAGGCTTAAGGCAAAATTTGAGTGTGAGGCCTTTAAGAGTTGAAGTATTGATGTTAAGAGTTCTGTTTGTTTGGCTGTAAAACGTTTTATTGTAAAATATTTTATCTATTTTTCAGTGTTTGGTTGTACAAATCATATGTAAATCATTTTTTTCCTGTAAAATGTTTTCAGGCTATGGTGGTAAATTGACTTATGATGATAAATCCCGTAAGTCATTTTCCTTGTGCGCTTTAGTGGAATTTGGGGGAGGCGCTGTACAGTAGGTGTTGTGCGACAAAACTACGTTGTTTTGCTTATTTTCTTAGTATATTCAAGGGCCCTGTTTGGAGAGTTAAGTGTGAGGTTTAATTTTGGGATTCAATTTTAGGGGATTTAGGCTCTTTGGTATAGGGTATAGTGGATTTAGGCACTTCAAGTTTAGGGTTTAGGCTCTTTGGGTTTAGGCACTTTGTAATGATTTTTTCTTCCTCCAAACAAGGCCTTGGAAGCTTTGGAAGTGTGCACAAAAAAAAAAAGACGTTGTGCGGCACGCACAAAACCTACCGCATAGCACCCACCCCAGATCCGCTTTAGTGGCTCCCTTCCCATTCCCATCAACTTGTATGATTAGGCCCAGCTGATCTCATTCTCTCTCTCCTCAAACCCATCACTTTGTCTGATTATGTCCATCTCTCATTCTCTCTCGGTCTCTCCTCAAACTTGAAACATACACTCCATTACCTGTTCATCTTCCATCATTTTTCTACTTTATTGATCATCTACTCCAATTGTTGTTGGGTGATATTTTTCCATTATCAACCAAACACTTGAAAATAAAAATGAAAAAGTTTTTTTTTGGTGAAATCATTTTACTTGAGAGAAATATTTCACTCTAAAAATATTTTACGTCGAAACAGACGGAGCCCTAATATGATAAATTTTGCGTTTTGTTTGAAAATTATAGAGTTATTACTGATGAAATACTCAGGCTCTAGTGCATACAATTCCAGTATTTAGCATAAAATATGAAATAAATTCATCTTGTGAAACGATCAAACAAAAAGCTCTTTTTAAGGAGGCTTTTTACATTAATGAGACTTTATTTTTATCAATTGAAAAAGCTTTAACTCAAAACATGTAGTTTACATATTTATATACACAAATGTATGAAAGTGAGGCCTCTCAAAATTAAAGGCCTTGGGCTTTAGTGAGCTAGTGCTTGGGCTGCCCTTGCCTGGAATGTCCAATATAGTAGTCGTTTAATGCAAGTCAAAACGAAATAATTTCTACATTTAAAAGAAAATTCCTCCAAAAAACACTAATTAAAATTGTGTTAAAAGTGAGAATTAAGTGGTAATTTTAGAAATCAAACCTAACTTTCCAAAGCGACATGCATCTCTAGAAAGTTAGAACTCTAAAAAATTACCTATATTAAGAAATTGAGAACATCTAACCTGAAATCTAGGCCCCCTCCAAGATTTGTAGGGCCTAAAGCAAAATTTTCATATGGGTCCTTAACTCGCTATATTTTGCATACTTTAAAATAGTTAGACGAAAAAGGTTATTTTTTGCCTCATACACTGATATACGGAAAATGATTAGAAAACACAACTCAACTAAACAATACAACAGTAAAGATTCAAGTAAAATCCCAAATTTTAAAATAAAAAAAATCAAGGTTTACGTAAAGTTTCCGAGGAATCAAAACTTTAAGCGCCTTTTTTTTTTTTTTTTTTAGGGTTACCGTTAGAGAGTATTTACAGTTTTGAAAACATCAATTATCACTAATCCACACCTCAACCAAATACTGGCATTTCTAGATGAATAAAGCAAAGGAAAAACATCAGTAATCATTATATCAAGTTACCAATAATCCACAACCCAACCAAAATAGCATTTATCAATGTACGATACTCGTTTTCAAACAGGCCTTACTTAATTTTTTTTATCAGCAAAAAATATATATATTAAAAACTCAATAATGAATAAATTGAGTAAAAAACTCAAAGCATCACCCTAGAATCATGATAAGTCATGAGGCAAGAATTGAATGGAAATAAACATAGAGGTATTACAACCAACATGGAAGGCACTTAAACTTAAAACCCCAATATAAAAGCATTGCACTCACTTTTAAAAGTGCATATTCAGCCTTACTTTAAATCAGGCCCTTAAAATTTCTAGGCAAGTTAGATTAATTTTTATTCCAATTTACTTATACATGGACCTACAGAACTGGAAGCACTCAAAATTAGGAAGCTCATGCTTTACTTAATTTTTATGCCGAATTACTTATACATGAACCTATAGAATTAGAAGCCCTCAAAATTAAAGCCTAATTTTAAAGATATTAGATATCACAGGGTAGTTAGTGATGCTACATTGCTACTATAGAACATAGTTAGGCGTTCAAAAAATAAATATAGAAGCAGACAGTGGAGTCTTAATTTAAATACTCGTAACTCGTTTTGACGTTCGGCTAAGGTTGTGGACCCATATCATAGTGCGATAAGATGTGCATCCAATCCATTTTTGCAAAAGTTTGACAAATGTGTTGAAAATTTTTAACTTTGTTTTTCGAGAATAGAGAGAAAATATTATTAATCACTGCGCAATGTTGTAGCAGTAGGAATAAAATGATGCAACTGATCAGAACGCAGGGAGACTTGTAATGCCATCACATTTATCCTACACAAACAAAACACAGTGAATCAAAGAGCTAAAACAAACAACAAACACAGAAAACTCGACCAAACAATCAGCAGCATTGCCGCCCAAACTCCAAACAAGAAACAAACACCACCATTGATCAAACAACACCCCAGTATTTGCCCTACTCCCATCCAAGCTCCAAGCACAACAATAATCTTACTCCCGTCCGATGCTCTAACCTGCAAAGATGATTGGAAAAGCGATGCATGCATCCAATTTTGTGAAAACCAGATGAAAAACATTTAAGAAACACAGTTGATAAAAGGATTAAAACACTCGGATGCATGCCCAAACTGGAAAACAAAATGAAAACCCAGGAACGACACGGGTACAGGCCAGAGACTTTGTTGTTGAATGTTAGATCTGAACACTCCAAGGATCTGAAAATCAGAAACGGCTGAGATATGGGCTAGAGGACATACGATTGGGTGATGGGTGAGCCGATCTTCACAAGAACCCCTGAACCAGAGATTTGATCATGCAACAAAGAGGCGGCGACCGCCGGAGAAGGGCTGAGCCGACTGGGTATTTGAGGGCAGAGACCGATTGACCCAGTGATGGAGCAGAATAGGCAAATGGAGGCTGGTTGAAGATTATTTTGCAGAAAAGAAGAAGAACCCGCGCCGCCACCCCCTTAACGAAAAACTTATGAGATCTGGGGTTTTGTAGAGAGAAGGCAAAGCTTTTGTTTTTAGAAAGAGACACTCGTTTGAAAATTTATAATTGTTGAGTGCAATTTATAATTTGAAAACGTGAAAGTAAAGTAAAAGGAACAAGGGGGCCTGTAGTGTAGTGAGCAATCACGGCTTGTAGTGTATTACTGTGTATAAACTATTATATATAATGGGGAAACCTTAGTAATTAACAATAATTTAGGGGGTATGAATGTGAATAAATGTTTAAATTTTTTAAATTGATCCCCATTTTAAAATTTTTTCCCTCCATATCCAATCCAAACCCCGAAAAAATCCCCGAAACTCCAACCCGAACGGGGCGGGGATAAATCAGATCGGCTAGAATTGGCATCCCTAACCGGAACTACCACTCATTCACCAAGTAAAGGAGAAGCTAATCATAGGAAACTTTTGAAAATTAAAACTTGATTAGGTGAAGTATCACTTTCACAGAAACAATCAGTGGGCATATCCGGTGAATCTACTTACTTCATTTGTCTTTACCAATTCTGAAACATTTGTACAGGTTTGGAGCAATGCCAAATATGAGAGTGTGGAGCACAGGGTGATGGTTAACTCTGAGAGGGAAAGGTTTTCTATTCCATTCTTCTTCAACCCAGCACACTACACCATGGTGGAGCCTGTGGCGGAACTGGTGAATGAACAAAACCCTGCTAAGTACGAGGCATTCAGCTGGGGAAAGTTTCAGTGCCAGAAACCTCAGTAATTTTAAGAAGCTCCAAGTGGAAAACATCCAAATTTACCATTTCAAGAAATCTGACTAATGCTTAGGACTTTATGTAAAAGCAAAACTGTGTTGCTCTAGCTTTTCTTTGACCCTAATGAATCGTACAATCGATAATAATGTGCTTCCACCCTTTTTCTCAAACCAACTGTAATGTCTAAGATTTTTTCAGAAAGATGGATTTCATCTACTTGAAGTTCGACATTTGCCTATATAAGTTGGTCTAAATTTTATGAAAATCGATATTGGCAGATCAAATTCAGTCATGCTTATAAGGCAAGATCAAGGGCATATGACTAAATTACTTGCCCCAAAAAAGAGGGCATCTCACCACAAAAGCTAGACCAACAGGAGTACTAGTGAAAGCACTAGGCCCACCAAATGTAATGTAATGCATTGACACATTGTGGCTTGAAAGCCATGGGAAGCACAACACAAAATAAGTTTCAGCTTCCAGTTTCAAAGAATAAAATGCTTTGTGTACAAGGGTGGAGTTCTTACGATACACTCATTTTACCACGGAGATCCAACCAAGAATTCTGTAGTATAAAAGGGTAAAGTACTTCGACCTCTCCTGAGGGGCCTGAACTTCAAATGTAAATTTCCGAAATCATTGACCTTGCATGTCAGATTTGCCAACAAAACAAAGTTAGCAGAGAAGTCATACAAACTTAACAGCGTTCAATTCTCTCTCTTCCGTCTAAACAACCTTCATCTATCCCCTTCCCTTTTCCCATGTCCTCAACCTCAACCCAATATTAGTTATCCCTTCAATCCATCCCCAAAGCTATTTTTTTTCTTGATGGTTATGCATTCCCAAATCTATCCAAAACAGGAAGCAAACAATTCACCATTCCTTGTACTCATTCATTGCGTACTTTGAGTGCGTTTCATTTCAGTTCATACCAAATTTGATCCGACAGTGGGAATTTAAGCATCCGAGCCATTGAAATAGTGACACATGTACATTTTTTTAAAACAGTTATGTTTTATGATAAACCAGGAAATGTCTTGTGGTCCTGCATAAAGACACTTTCCTACATCATCTTGGACAAGAAATTGATACAAATGAAGCCTATCCATGTGTATTGTCTCTAATTAACAGTACAAAGAAGATTAAAAAAAAAAAAAACCTTTCTCCATTATCAAGTTGGGGATTCACGTCTGTCCAGATGATGTCGATGCAATTGGTGCTCGGATGAAATCTCTCCCAGTGGAGATGACGAAGGATATCTGGATACAATATCAGCCGCATGGATTAGAAATGGATTCTCATTCCACAATGACTTCATCTGAGCTGACTATGTTGTACACATATAGGTCTCATTTCGCAAAAGCATAATGCCACATAAACATTTGTTAGTTCCATTGTGGTTTGGTTGTGTATAGACATTTTTCCTCTCAAAACCGAATAACGAGTTTTAACGCGAAGAGAAAGAGACTACTTATTAACTCTACCACTTCGGCACGGATGTGAGTAAATTACTCAGAAAGTAGATGGAAAGAACAATCCTAAAGGTGGCTAACCATGTGACCAGCTGACATATGCCATTACGCATTATTTTTCAAGGTGTCAATTTCTTGAGTTAAGGAAAGGTAACAAACAATTTCCTAATCATGACAAAGACAAGCCCTTCCAAGCAAGAATCCTACAAAAACTGCCCACCTTATCAGCACCCTCATCCATGATCACAAAAAAAATGTCCAGGTTCAATGTACTTATTTCAACACCCGCATAACATAAATATGTCACCACTGGCCTCATTTTCTACCTAGAAACAATCTTTTTCAAGGGTTAACCAAAAGTATCTCAACCATGGGAGAGGTAGATGAAGCTTTCATTCAAGCAGTTGAGCACAGGCCTAAAATAGCTGTCAGTGAAGCTGAAGGCATCCCATTGATCAACCTCTCCATTTTAAACTCAGATCCCCCCTCTAACCCTAGTTCCGTTCAAACTCTGCTAGAAGAGATAGGGGATGCATGCCACAACTGGGGGTTTTTCCAAGTTATCAACCATGGGGTGCCATTTGAAAGAAGAGAAAAACTTGAGTTGGCATCAAGAAAGTTCTTTGCACAGTCGATAGAGGAGAAGAGGAAGGTTAGGAGGGATGAGGTGAACCCACTGGGTTACTATGATACTGAGCACACCAAGAATGTTAGGGACTGGAAAGAGGTGTTTGATCTCACGGTGAAGAACCCGACAGTGATACCGGCTTCACATGAGGCCAGTGACAATGGAGTCAAGGAGATTGTTAATCAGTGGCCTGAGTACCCTTCTGAATTGAGGTAATATCCGAAATTAATCTCATTTGTGCATAAGAAAGGGAGAAACAATGACAGTAAATGGAATGCTTAACTTTTATTTTTGTCAGAAGAAAATATGGCATCAATTTAAAAAATAGCATGAGTAACTTGAATTCAGATTTTCACAATTCACAATGACAGACTGACTCCAAATAGGGCAACCATGAAAAATACCACAAAGTGTAGTGTACCGTACTTGGCATGGATTCAAGCAACAGAAAATTCAAACTTGAGCTGATTTGTGGCAGAGGAGCCGTCTCGCTTTCTATGTCTTGTTGGAAACCTCTCCTTATCATTTAAGCCTGATTGGAGATCATATTTGTGGTAGAGGGAACGGGATTGGTACAACAATACAACAACAATAACATAATTCATTTAGTACCCAATAATTGGGGGTATGAGTAGGGGATAGATAGGAGACAGACCTAACATTTGACAATAAATGCACAAAGTAGCTCCCAGAATATCAGTGAAACAGATGGATTAGAGACAGACCTAACATTTGACAATAAATGCACAAAGTGGCTGCTCATAGAATACCACTTATACAGTGGTTCCCCTATACCATCGCGTTTAATGCAGAATCATCCCCTCAAAACAAAGCCAAAAGGCGTCAGAGAGGGTAGATCCAAAAATCATTTTGATTTATGTGCACATTATCATACTTCTTTCATTCAGCATCCAGAGCATTGGCGTTGCACGCAGGGAACAGGATTGGTATGGCTGATACAAGAGCCGACCAGTTTTAAAAATCAACAAGGTTTGGTATAAGACAAACGTTAGCTTGTTTAGGAGATGGGTCAAACGAGCTTTTTTTTTTTTTTTTGGTTACTGTATCTGTCAATCAAACTTCAATTGAACTGAATATAAAGTGATCTCGAGTATTTATGTATCACAAGTCATAACACAAACGAGCCCAGTATTAGCTTATTCAGAAGCTTTGTTTGATCTAATAGAAAAAGGAAAATTTTTTGAATCTTTAATTTAGCCCAGATGATTCAACATTGTTCAGAGATTTAGCTAGGTGACCTAACTAGTTATAAATTGTGTTGATCAGGGAAGCATTTGAAGAATATGCAAAGGAAATGGAGAAATTGGCTTACAAATTGCTGGAACTCATCTCTCTGAGCTTAGGGTTGCCAGCAAATCGGTTGAGTGGATTCTTCAATGACCATACCAGCTTTTTCAGACTAAATCACTACCCATCTTGCCCAGTTCCTCACCTGGCTCTGGGTGTTGGCCGTCACAAGGACGGTGGAGCCTTAACTATTCTTGCACAAGATGATGTGGGAGGTCTCCAAGTGAAGAGGAAAACGGATGGTGAGTGGATTCGGGTCAAACCTACTCCCCATGCGTACATTGTGAATGTTGGCGACATCATTCAGGTACCCATTTCTTTGAACTATAACTTCAAGAATGATTGTTTTGACAAATCTCTCACATTCTCAATTTTATATTTCTTCCGTCCGGATTTGTTAGTCCATAAACATATTTTTTTAAGTTTTAAAATGTTTGTTCATTTTCAAAAGTCATGGGATAAAGTATGGAAATTTTACTTTTTTGCCCATTTTCTAAAACTTAAATAACAACTCAAAAATAATTTTTTAAAAAATAATGTGTTCACATTTTTGAAATTTTTTTACATCGTATTAAAGTTCTCAATGAGATTTATCAAACAAGATCCATATTGATTAAAAATAATAATTGGTGACTATATTATTTTTTAGTTTGAAAATTGCATATAGTTTCATAGTGGATTATCAAATTAGAAAGGAGAGAGTATTAAATGGAGAGATTGAGGTTAAAATAAGAAATTAACAAACTCAAAATGTAATGGAAAAAAAATTGAAATCTCCAAACCGGACCAACATATCCGGACGGAGGGAGTAGTATAATTTAGACTCTTCTCGTGGAGATGAACCGATAAGCTACAAAAAAAATTGACGCAAAATTAACAAATATGAATTTTTTTTGAATAAAGACAAAAAAATAAACCACTCCTGATGTTTTTTTTTTTTGCCAAAGCTATCCTTAGTAATTTTTTATACTTTTTGATTTTGTCTTTATTAAAAAAATCGCATTTGTTAGTTTTACTTCAAACTTTTTAAGTTCTAAAATTGGTCTTGACAACAGGAATAAAAAAAATTATAAACTTATGACCGAAACTTGAAGAAATACAAAATTTCAAAAGTGCCAAAAAAAATGCATAAATAATTTATGTGAAACAAGTGTGCTTCCTCTCAAGGTTTAATTGGTCCCCCCATTCATGACAGATGGAAACCGTTATCTTTTTATCAATTGTGTGAAAAATCAAGTAGTCGAAATATCGATTAGTGTAAAGTAAAACTATTTTTGAAACCGGGGACGCAAGTGTCACTCCCCAAGAAACTCTGTCCCTCCATAAAGGCTAATTTTAAAAAGTCTAAGGCAAACAAATGCTAACCCATCACCCAAATGAGCACAATCCACATGAGCTAAACAGGCGTGTGCATGGGAATATGGTTGAACTAGGTATGGAGCAATGACAGATATGAGAGTGTTGAGCACAGGGTAATGGTGAACTCTGAAAAGGAAAGATTCTCAATGCCATTCTTCTTCAACCCAGACCACAATGTGATGGTGGAGCCCTTGGAGGAGCTGATAACAGAGCAAAACCCTGCCAAGTACAGGGCTTATAACTGGGGGAAGTTCCTTGCTACCAGAAAGCTCAGCAATTTCAAGAAGCTTGATGTTGAGAACATCCAAATTCATCATTTCAGGATCAAAGAGGAATCATCTTATTAAAGGGGTTTATAGCCCTTCTACAGACAATTCAAGAATAAGTTGTTCAGCTTAAATTCTGATAAAATGTAGACACTGCTTTGTGTTGAAATTTAGGTCTTATGATACTCTTACTGTCTCTTAATGTTTGTCCTCTATTTGTTTCTGGAATCAGGGGCGGCCTAAAAGCTCTATGGAGGCTTAAGGCAAAATTATAAGTGTGAGGCCTTTAAGAATTGAAGTATTGATGTTAAAAGTTTTAATGTCATATATTTTGCATAGTTTTTGAAAACTATAGGGATCTGATTTTGGGGCTCTTTTTTTTATGCAAGCAATCTAAAATTTAATGAAGTTACAAAATTACCCTTTTCAAAATATAAAAGTTACTAGAGGCACTCTACCCTAAAATTATTTCCTCATTTACTTGAGGCACTCCTAACGGAAATATGAACCAAAGCCTCTTTCCGTTGGCAGCGAATCCTCTATCTGAAGCTGTTTATCTAACACCTCTGTCCCACGCCCTTAGTGCTGCCATGTCGCCCATATTTTCCCTTGTAACACACAAATTCGAGTCCTGTGATAAAAACAAGAAAAAATATGCACAAAATAATAATCTTATTGATTTTGAATTGAATGCGAGGGTTACAATCTCTAATTAATGCTCTTTCAACAAAGCAAAAGAACAAAATCCTCTGATTCGATCTCTGGAATTGATGACTTTCCAACGTCTTGAATGCTTGTTGTTGAATCGGGCAAACAATAACTTTCTTTAAATCTTCGAGTTGAATGAACCGAAGAACAAAGTTTGAACAATGGTTTAAACTTGAAAGAACTCCAAAGAAATCCTTCGAAAATAGATTGATCTTTGAAAACTTTCAAGAGTTGTGGTTTGTTGAATGATTTTAGGTGAAAACTTGAGAAGAAATCGGCATGTTGTTTAAGTGCTTGATGATTCTTTGCAAGTTGTTGAATGTAGGATTTTTGGGAAGAACTTTGAGAGAATGACTTGTGAATTGCCTAGATTCTTGAGAGTGCTTGAGAGCTCTAGTAGAATGTCAGCAAAATGCCCTTTCTTCATAACAAGAGCCTCTATTTATAGGCTCAAAGATAGAGATCTTAATTTGGAAAATCTTCCTTGATTGATTTTCTTTCCAAATAAGAATTAACTTAGGTTAATATTAAAGAAGTCATAATATATATATTAGAATTATTCTTTTAACCCACGGAAAATTTGATTGGGCCCGCATCTTTGGGTTGGCCCAAATCTATGACTCATTTTATAGGCTAAGTTGATCCATTTTCTTTTGGTCCTACCAATGATTGAGCCCATACTTTTGTAAGCCTATTTAGCTAATTTAAATTAGCCCAGCTTATTTTGGCCTTTACCGTATCTCAAATGGATTGAGCCCATAATTTCGGCATGCCTAAATTTATTTGAAGGCTTTGACCAGCTTTGACTTAAATTAATCCAGACAATTTTATTTGTCTTAATTAATTTAGACGGCGACTAAATCGCGTCAAAATTTTAGTGTCTACACTCCTCCATTAAACACACCAACTCTGTTAATGGCATTGTTAACTCAAGGCAATTTTTACTCATTTTTTTTGGTTTTGCAATATCCTTTGAATAAAAAAAATAAAATATTTCTACGTAGAACTTTTTATTTTTGTTTGCACAAAATAAAAATTCTAGTAGAGATCTTTCTTTTGCTGCACAAAAATTTTAAAAATTATATATGAAAGTATTTTACATTCTTGGTTTATTGAGTTGGCTTTGTACTATCCTTCGGATAAAAAAATAAAGTAAATTCGCACATAATTTTTTATTTTCTTTTGCATCAAAATAAACTACCAAAGAGATTTTTAATTCGATTCGAAAAAATTTAAAAAAGATTGTACAAAAATATTTTACATTGCTGGCTTGTTGGGTTTAAATTATTTCATACAAAAAAATTTAATTTTTTTAGCAATGAGAAAAATAAAAAATTATGCGCAGAATTGCTTTATTTTTTTATTTGAAAGATATTACAAAGCCAACTCAGCAAGCCAACAATGTAAAAGACTTTTGTATACATTTTTTTTAAATTTTTTCACACTGAATTAAAGATCTCTATTAGTAGTTTAATTTGGTGGGAAAAAAAATTGCGCGAAAGTATTTTATTTTTTTATCCAAAAAATATTGCAAAGTTGGTCAACAAACTAACAATGTAAAATACAGACCAAATCTAACCCACTTTCTCTCTCTCTCTCTCTCTCTCTCCCTCCTCTTTTTCTCACCTTTCTCTCTCTTAATCTAGACCGTCCAAAAAGTTTTTTGGATGACTGAGATGTGAGCTTGGGCACCACATAGGATGGTGCCTACTCGGCACTGAAAAACCCCTCGTTAGCAAATTAAGGAAGAAAATGAGAAGACTAATTTTTTTTGGAGTGCCTGAAGTAAATTATAGAACTTACAAAATGGTAGTTTTGGAAAACCACTGGCCATGTTCGGTTGGGAGCTTTGCTCCTGTTTTATTTTGTTTCTGTTTTGCTAACATTATTATTTTTCTCACTTTTCTCTCTATCTCTATCTACTTATTACACCTGCTTACATCATCAAAACTAAACTAAACTCCATCAAAACTATGAACCGAATACAGCCAGTCTGTAACTTGGAGCTCCTCCATCAATTTTTGGAGTGCGATTATCAATTCTCAAACTATAAAGTTATTACTCATGAAATGCTTACTCTCTAGTGCATACAATTCTAGCATTTACCATACAAGTTTTAACGATACTTTAATTTTAGTGATTGAAATAGTTTATCGAAACTCAAAAAAGCCTCAAAATTAAAAACCTAAAGCGATAACTTTACAGACTTTACCCTAAAACCGACTTTACCTGATGGTAAAAGAAATAAAAGGGTAAATTATATTGAACTCCCCAAAGGTACTTGAACGTCTATTCATCATTAGTTCTGAAATGACATGCTCTATATTTAAAGATATCACAGGGTGGTTAGTGATGCTACTATAGAACGTAGTGGAGTTAGGCGTTCAAAAAATGAATACAGAATCGGATAGTGGAGTCTTAAATCACTCGTTTTGACGTTCGGCTAAGGTTTTGGACCCATACATTAGTGGGACCCTGCTAGGGTACAGAGGATTTGGTACAACAAATGTACCGAGCCCTCTCGGAGACTTATTTTTGGGTCTCATACAAGTAATTCGAACAGTTCATTATTGTTTGAAACGGTGGAATTTTGGTTCAAGTACTTCTAACCGTTCGATCAAGCTGAAATTTTGTGGGACCCCTCGAAAAAATGTTCTAAGATCAATGAACAGTTCGGATCACTCGTATCAGACCCAAAAGTAGGTCCCCGAGAGGGCTCGGTACATTTTCTGTACCAAACCCTCTGTACCTGTAGGATTATCGTATATTAGTGCAATAAGATGTGCATCCAATCCAATATTGCAAAAGTTTGAAAAATGAGTTGAAAATTGTTAATTGTTGAGTGCAATTTATAATTTGAAACCGCGAAAGTAAAGTAAGAGGAACAAGGGGCCTATAGTGTAGTGAGCAATCACAGCCGTTGATTCGGCAATCAACGGTTCAGATTAAATGTATTTAATCCAAACCAATTTATGTGTAGAATAATTTCATTTTGTTAGAATTGTGCCTTAAATTCAAGTTGTTCAAAGAAAGTGCAAAATTTGGTGTGAAAAGTCTTTTGTTGGATCGCTTGTCCAGACCAAGGAAAGTCTTGTCCGGACTAGAGGGTTTAGGATGATTTGGGAAGTTTCTACCTCGCTTGTCCGGACAAGAGATGCGGGTTTTTTGTGCGGCTGCGCGTTTTGACTAGGGTTTTGACCTAATTTTTGTATTTTCTTATGAATAGAAGTCTTGTGGCCTCCTACGGCTTTGGACTTTTTGAGTGAATTCCTTTGAAGGAGCCTCCATGAGATTTCTTGTAGTGTGTTAAAGTTTCTTTGGTTGTTCCATTGGCATAGTCTTTGATTCATGGGATTAGGTATTAGGTTTTTGTGTGTTTCTTTTGTGTTCTTGAGATGTTTGATGCTCTGTAGGTCACTCCTCAGAGATTTGTTCTTAGATATCTGGTGGGTTCTTCAACTGAGAGTTACGGGTATAGCCGGTTCTGTATATTTCTCTATAGTCATAGTGAATCCTCCCTTACTCTTCGCTTGTGGACGTACATCTAGAGCTTCGTGCTTAGGGGGAACCACGTAAATCTTGTGTCTCGTTTTCTTTGTTGATTTGTTATATTCTCAAACTTCGATTTTTGTCACATAATCTGAATCGTTGATTGCCGAATCGACGACCATAATTGTTCACTACATAAGTATAGTGAGCTTGCTCACTACATGCACAGTCAATCAAAAGTAATATGCCTATAAGCTTGAATCTTACATGAAGGATATGAATCTCAATCAATTTCCATAATCCATTTTCATTGATTTGTTACTAGGGTTATTTGATAGCTCTCGAGAGAAAAAGCCCATCCCTTGTCTTGAAGATAGTTTTCCATCAATCCATCTCGGATTCCAATATGATGATTTCTACTTCTCATATTAATCTCATAAACACATAGAGACAACGATGAGTTTGATACATTAAGTTCTTCGAGGTGCATGTGGACATCTCGAGTTTTGACAAAAAAAAAAACAGAGGCAGCTTTCCATTCATCCCTAGCTCGCAGATTCTAATATGATGATTACTACTTCTCATATCAATCTCAAAAACACTTGGAGCAAAGAAGTTCGGTGCATTAGGTTCTTCGATTGGTTCAGAAAAGAAAACGAGAGACAAGAAAACATCTTTGCTAATTATAAGGAACAATCTCAAATATAAACCAAGAGATCAAATTTAACGTAAACTAATGTTGCCAAGTTTATACAAATCAAAGAAATGGGTCTATCTCTATCACATGTTCCATGGAAAAACTTCAAAAATTCAAATTTACTCAATCGAAAGAGGTGGTGGTAGATACAGAGGGCTCTGTTTCATGGAAAAATTCCACCGTAAAAGAGTGGAGCGTAGGAACTGGCATGGCTTAAGAAGATAATTGATGAGCCTTGACGGAAAATTATACCTGCTCCTTCAACTAAAAGTATGACAAATTCTATTGCCAGTTTCAGCAGTTCCCTGCACATTTTTAACCTTTGGATCATCACCATTTTACTTCCACCTTGGCGATTGTTTTCTTGTATCTGCGTCCACCTTATCCGAGAGAGAGAGAGGCCTTCAAGCTGCTTCAAAAATCAATTTTTGGGCAGTAGTATTGACAGAGGAAGGGGAGAGATTCTCGAGGTGCTTCAGAAACCTTTGTGGGCGATATTTGTATTGTCCTCCATCTTTCCATCTCAAACTTTTATAGTCCCGGAGCATAGCCATGCATATTCATGTGAAATTTATACATTTAGTCGTGAACCACACGAGAACGCGTGATCCTATAATATTCCAGATTGCCACATGGTTGTGCTCCGGAAATATTGAATAATTGGACCTCAAGCGACGTCTAGTTGGACCATTTAACCGAGTGAGTGATTATTCAGCACCCCAGAGTATCATATGGCGTTTTTATTGACTCTCGACCAATCATATAATGAGGAATTTTAAGGTTCGTATTAATGAACACTTTTATAAGGTTTTCAATTTGTGGGAGATTAAAAAAATGACTCACATAATAAATATAGTAACTATTAGCGGATTAGTATCATGTAAGTGATGCCACAGGCTACTAAAAAAAATACTCAATAATTCATCCTATTTGAATGATTTCTTGGCTAAAAACATATTGCTAAATGAATAGTGATTTGGCTTGAACTTTTGAGTCATGATAACCGATAACCAAACATTTAGTTCTTGTATCCTGTGGTTGGCTTTAGGGTGAGTTTTCGAATGGATTTTTTTCAAAATCTGGTAAAATCAAGCCTTTGATTTTATCCATTCATGAGGAGACATTCAAAAATTTAAGATTTTATCAACTCTCTGCACGAATGGATAAAATCAAGGCTTGATTTTATCAGATTTTGATAAAATCTATATAAAATCCATTCGGAAACTCACCATTAGTATACCCAACACTTAAGGACCCTGTTCCGCTAAAAAAATGGTTTTGTTTTAACTTAAAAACTATCTCATTCCACTAACAAAAAACCACTAAGTTTTTTTTGCAAAACTAAAAACCAAAAAAGTAAAAAAAAAAAAAAAAAACTAGCTAGTGGAACAAGTTAGTTTTTTTTTTGTAAAACTAAACATACAAAAAAACTAGTTTAATGGAACAAGTTAATTTTTTTGCAAAACTAAAAACCAAAAAACTAGTTAGTGGAACAATTTAGTTTTTTTGCAAAACTAAAATGTCCAAAAAACCCAAAAAACCAAGTCAGTGGAACACCCAATTAGCTTTTTTGGTTTTTTGGTTTTTTTGGATCTTTTAGTTTTGCAAAAAAACTAAATTGTTCCACTAACTAGTTTTTTGGTTTTTAGTTTTGTAAAAAAATCTAACTTGTTCCATTAAACTAGTTTTTTTGTATGTTTAGTTTTACAAAAAAACTAACTTGTTTCACTAATTAGTTTTTTTGGTTTTTAGTTTTGCAAAAAAAACTAAGTGATTTTTTGTCAGTGAAATGAGACAATTTTTGAATTAAAACAAAACTATTTTTTTTTAGAGGAACGGGGTCTAAGTCAGTGGAACACCCCCATATTGTACAATATCTTAGTATTAAATATTATCCCATTTGATGACGGAGACAGGTTTTTCTAGATCAATGTGACCTTATTATTATTATTATTATTAACTATAAGTTCAAGCTTATCTCAAAATGTCACAAAAAGACATAAATAAAAGTTAAAAATAAAAAAGAGAGAGAGGGGCGAGCATATGCCAGAGGGGTCCATCTGAAAATAATTACCCCGGAAAAAATGATATGGGTACACCACATGTGTACTCTAAATACACACTACCTTGAGGTAGCAAATGAGAAGAGAGCCAATATTAGTAATGCTATGCGCACACCATATTCGCACACACCAGCTCATCCGGACTGTCCAAAGACTGTCTAAACGTTTTTTGGACGGTTTGGATTTGAAACCGGTCATAAATGCTTTATGACCGGTTTCAAATCCAAACCGTCCAAGAAAAGTTTGGACGGTCCGGATGGAGTGGAGTGCAAATGGTGTGCACACATGTGGTGTATGCGTGGATTTTTCCAGCCCAATATGGGGTTCATCTAAAAAATGGGCCTCTCCTCGTTTGCTACTTGAGGGTGGTGTGTATTTGGAGTGCACATGTGATGTATTCATAACATTGTTGCTTAAACTTTGCTTTGGGAGAAAAAAAAAATTCTATTCAATTCCCCCATCATTGCAAACAAATAAATACTCGAGCACAGAACCAGATTTACTCCTACATTTGTATGTGGAAAGGATATGCTGCAAAGTGCAAACATGGCATCTTGAATCTGCTGCAAAATTGTTCAACAAAGGATTTAAAAAAAAGAGATTTTAAGTGAATAAACTGAGTAGAATAGAATGCACTTCTACCCAAGCAGAACATTGAAGTAGTTTTTTTTCTTAACTGTGACATTAAAATAGTGGAAGGATAATAGTTGGGCGTCTAAAGCAGTGGGTGCACTGTACTATTTAGAGGGTGTTTGAGAGTTTATTTTTTAGCTTTTCATTTTTCACTTTTTGATTTTTCGGCTTTTTGAATTATGGTCAGAATGTGTTTTAAATCTAAAAAAAGTGTTTGAGAGAAATGTGCAAAATACATTTTGCAACAAGAGTAATGTTTGGGAGACTAATCATGAAAATGAGTTATGGAGTGGTTATTTACCCTTTTGCTCTTGTTTCTTTATTGTGGTATTAAAAATATGCATGAATATTGTTTTTGGAAAGTTTTTTGGGATCATAAAGGGAAATATTTTTGTAAATGTATCCCATACAATTTTATTTTATTTTTTTTACGAAATTAATTTTTTTTAATTGAAAGTCCCATGTACAAAAAAAATTACATAAAACAGAAGTAATTGCAAAAATAAAAATAATTGGCCCAAAAAAATGATGAACATTAAAAACATTATACAAATTAAGAACATACGTAACCAAAACCACACTTTAACGGGTTCCGGACAGGACGTACACCTATTTTTATTTATTTAATATTATAATATTATAGTGCATATGAATAATGTTATAAGACTTTTTTCAAAAATATATTGTAAATTTGACGTGTCCCTTATTTAAAAGTCTTCGGTATATACAAATTTCTTGTCGGTATTTAGGAAGAATTAATATTGGCAACCAACTAAAGGCCACCCAAAAATGATTAAGTTACCATTACAATTACTTAACCCAAATCCCATAAAGGCAATTTTTTTGTGATTAAAAAAAAAAGGGAAAAGAAGAAGACCGAAACAAGCAATCCTAAAAAATAGACTTCAGATTAATGACTAATCCGATGGGTTTGTTTTAAAAGGAAGGACCATTTTTGGTCTTTTGGTTTTAAGGAAAAATGAGAATGCAAAAATGAGAATGAGAATGAGAAAAGGACCTCTTGAGCTTTTTTTTTTGGCTTTTGCTCTCCTTTCATTAAAATTGAAAATGCATTTTGGTAGAATGTGTCTTGGCTCAACTCTCCCAAACACTCAAAAGTGAAAAAGTTGAAAATGAAAATGTAAAAAAGAACCTTTCAGACACCCTCTTACTCTATGAATGACTTTTGCATGGTTTTGGGACTCTTCAACCCATACTGATCAAATAGTACCGACGGCGCCGGGGACCCTGTTGTGGATCCCAAATGGTCGATCCAAGCCATTCATTCACTCCAGAATTGAATTCCGAGAGGTCTCCACGGTTTTGAACGAAATGGGGTGATTTTGGATCGAACACTTAGTAGAGTCCGATTAAGGTGAATACCGCGGGAGACCCCTCGGAATTCAATTCTAGAGTGAATGGACGGCTCGGATCGACTGTTCGAGACCCACAATGGGGTCCTCGACACCGTTGGTACGCCGTCGGTACCATGAGCGTCGGTACCTCTTGATTTACCGTTTTGCACGGATGTGAGTAAATTACTCAGAAAGTAGATGGAAAGAACAATCCTAAACGTGGCTAACCATGTGACCAGCTGACATATGCCATTACGCATTATTTTTCAAGGTGTCGATTTCTTGAGTTAAGGAAAGGTAACAAACAATTTCCTAATCATGACAAAGACAAGCCCTTCCAAGCAAGAATCCTACAAAAAACTGCCCACCTAATCAGCACCCTCATCCACGATCACAAAAAGTAGAGACCGTCCAGATTCAATGGACATATTTCGACACCCGCATGACATAAATATGTCACCCGCTGGCCTCATTTTCTACCTAGAAACAACCTTTTTCAAGGGTTAACCAAAAGTATCTCAACCATGGGAGAGGTAGATGAAGCTTTCATTCAAGCAGTTGAGCACAGGCCTAAACTAGCAGTCACTGAAGCTGAAGGCATCCCACTGATCAACCTCTCCATTTTAAACTCAGATCCCCCCTCTAACCCTAGTTCCGTTCAAACTCTGGTAGAAGAAATAGGGGATGCATGCCACAACTGGGGGTTTTTCCAAGTTATCAACCATGGGGTGCCATTGGAAAGAAGAGAAAAACTTGAGTTGGCATCAAGAAAGTTCTTTGCACAGTCGACGGAGGAGAAGAGGAAGGTTAGGAGGGATGAGGTGAACCCGCTGGGTTACTATGATACTGAGAACACCAAGAATGTTCGGGACTGGAAAGAGGTGTTTGATCTGACGGTGAAGAACCCGACTGTGGTACCGGCTTCACATGAGCCCAGTGACATTGGAGTCAAGGAGATTGTTAATCGGTGGCCTGAGTACCCTTCTGAATTGAGGTAATATCCGAAATTAATCTCATTTGTGCATAAGAAAGGGAGAAACAATGACAGTAAATGAAATGCTTAACTTTTATTTTTGTATGAAGAAAATATGGCATCAATTTAAAAAATAGCATGAGTTACTTGAATTCAGATTTTCACAATTCACGATAACAGACTGACTCCAAATAGGGCAACCATGAAAAATACCACAAAGTGTAGTGTACCGTACTTGACATGGATTGAAGCAACAGAAATTTCAAACTTGATGAGCTGATTTGTGGCAGAGGAGCCGTCCGTGTCCCTTTCTGTGTCTTGTTGGAAACCTCTCCTTATCATTTAAGCTTGATTGGAGATCATATTTGTGGTAGAGGGAACGGGATTGGTATGGCTGATAAAAGAGCCGACCAGTTTAAAACTCAACAAGGTTTGGTATAAGATGAATGTTAGCTTGTTTATGAAATAGGTCGATCTTTTTTTTTTTAAACATCATCTATTAAACAAGCTTCAATCAAGCTAAATACAAAGTGATATCGAGTAGCTTGAATTATTTACGCATCATAACGCAAACGAGCCCAGTATTAGCTTATTTGAGCTTTGTTTGATAGCTTAACGAGCTTCAAAAAAATGTTCATACTTATATGTTTAGTAACAAACCAATCTTCATCAAGCTTTTAATTAGCAAATACGAACTCGAAAAAAACTTGGTTCGTTTATCAATCCTACCAAACGAACAGGGAAGGGAGCTCTCGAAATATATCAGTCATTAATGATCATACAAGGTTTTGGCCTAATTTAATTTGTCTTAAACACTCGCTCTTATTTACATTAGGTGATTTTTGTTTAGATCTATGACAGCCTAAGACCCATCTGGATGCAACGGAGTTCTATGATATAAGAAAATAGATCATGTCTTAATTTACACAAGGTCTTTTAAAGTCGTGCGGGCATCAAAGCTCGTTGGTACTTCACAGTTAAGCGTGCTCATCTTGGAGAAATCTAAGGATGGGTGACATACTTGAGTTCAAGGAGCTCGGACGGCCAAAACAAATAATCTTGTGCAAGGAAGGAGGCGGGAGCAGATCGTTGCAAGATGTTCATCAAAATTTTGGTTCATTCACTTGAAGGAAAGGAACCAAAAAGTATAGAAACATGGATCGGAATTGACAAAAACGAAAAAGATGAGGCGACACTAAAGATAGCTATTTGAAATGGAAAATTCTACTATGAGCAAAAAGCATTCATACCGGTAAAAAACACTTTTATCGGACAGGACTGATTGGAAATTATCTATGGCTTCAGTGTTTTTTTTTTTTTTTTTGTGCTTTTGCTCCTAACTTTTTGCTTTTTAGACTCTTCGCGACGAGAATGATTAATCCAAAAAATTTAAAATGAACCGAACAAAAATACAGCAACTTTAATTTAGCCCAGATGATTCAACATTGTTCAGAGATTTAACTAGGTGACCTGACTAGTTATAAATTGTGTTGATCAGGGAAGCATTTGAAGAATATGCAAAGGAAATGGAGAAATTGGCTTACAAATTGCTGGAACTCGTCTCTCTGAGCTTAGGGTTGCCAGCAAATCGGTTGAGTGGATTCTTCAATAACCATACCATGCGTTTCAGGCTAAATCACTACCCACCTTGCCCAGTTCCTCACCTGGCTCTGGGTGTTGGCCGTCACAAGGACGGTGGAGCCTTAACTATTCTTGCACAAGATGATGTGGGAGGTCTCCAAGTGAAGAGGAAAACGGATGGGGAGTGGATTCGGGTCAAACCCACTCCCCATGCGTACATTGTGAATGTTGGCGACATCATTCAGGTATCCATTTCTTTGAACTGTAACTTCAAGAACGCATTAATAATTTATGTGAAATAAATGTGCTTCCTCTCAAGGTTTAATTGGTTCCTCCATTCATGACAGATGGAAACTGTAATCTTTTTATCAATTGTGTGAAAAATCAAGGAGTCGGAATACCGATTAGTGTAAAGTAAAACTATTTTTGAAACCGGGGACGCAAGTGTCACTCCCAAAGTAGCTCCGTCCCTCCATAAAGGCTAATTTTAAAAAGTCTAAGGCAAACAAATGCTAACCCATCACCCAAATGAGCACAATCAACATGAGCTAAACAGACGTGTGCATTGGAATATGGCTGAATTAGGTGTGGAGTAATGACAGATATGAGAGTGTTGAGCACAGGGTAATGGTGAACTCTGAAAAGGAAAGATTCTCAATGCCATTCTTCTTCAATCCAGACCACGATGTGATGGTGGAGCCCTTGGAGGAGCTGATAACAGAGCAAAACCCTGCCAAGTACAGGGCTTATAGCTGGGGGAAGTTCTTTACTAACAGAAGGCTCAGCAATTTCAAGAAGCTTGATGTTGAGAACATCCAAATTCATCATTTCAGGATCAAAGAGGAATCATCTTATTAAAGGGTTCATAGCCCTTTCTACAGACAATTCAAGAATAAGTTGTTAGCTTAATTTCTGATAAAATGTATACAATGCTTTGTGTATAAATGTGGTACGTAGGATAACTCTTACCGTCTCTTATTGTCTGTCCTCTATTTGTTTATGGAATCAGGTTCAGGGGCGGCCTAACCTCTTTGGAGGCTTAAGGCAAAATTTGAGTGTGAGGCCTTTTAGAGTTGAAGTATTGACGTTAAAAGTTCTCGGCTCAGTTTGTTTGGCTGTAAAATATTTTCTTATAAAATATTTTATCTATTTTCCAGTGTTTAGTTGTACAAATCATATGTAAATCTTTTTTCCCTATAAAATGTTTTCAGGCTATGGAGGTAAATTGACTTATGGTGAAAAATCCCGTAAGTCATTTTCCTTGTGCGTTTTAGTGGCTCCCTTCCCATTTCCATCACTTTGTCTGATTAGGCCCATCTGATCTCATTCTCTCTCTCCTCAGACCTACCGCTTTTTCTGATTAGGTCCATCTCTCATTCTCTCCTCAAACTTGAAACATACGCTCCATTACATGTTCATCTTCCATCACTTTTCTACTTTATTGATCATCTACTCCAATTTTTGCTGGGTGATATTTTTCCATTATCAACCAAACAATTGAAAATAAAAATGGAAAAAGTTGTTTTCGGTGAAATCATTTTACTTGAAAAATATTTCACTCTGAAAAATATTTTACGTCCAAACAAATGGAGCCCTAATCTGATATATTTTGTGTTTTGTTTGAAAATTATGAAGTTATTACTGATGAGTATAGTGCATACAATTCTAGTATTTAGCATAAAATGTGAAGTATGAAATAAATTCATCATGTGAAACGATCAAACAAAAAGCTCTTTTTAAGGAGGCTTCTTACATTAATGAGACTTTATTTTTATCAATTGAAAAAGCTTTTGGAAACTCAAAACATGTAACTCACATATTTATATACACATGTATGAAAGTGAGGCCTCTCAAAATTGAAGGCCTTGGATACTAGCCTCAGTGACCTAGTGCTTGGGCTACCCTTGCCTGGAATGTCCAATATAGTAGTCGTTTAATGCAAGTCAAATGAAATAATTTCTACATTTAAAAAAAAATCCCTCCAAAAAACACTAATTAAAATTGTGTTAAAAGTGAGAATTAAGTGGTAATTTTAGAAATCAAACCTAACTTTCCAAAGAGACATGCATCTCTAGAAAGTTAGAACTCTAAAAAATACCTATATTAAGGAATAGAATCTAACCTGGAATCTAGGCCACCTCGAAGATTTGTAGTAAAATTTTCATGTGGGTCCTTAGCTCACTATATTTAGCATACTTTATAATAGTTAGACGAAAAAAGTTTCCTTTGTCTCATACATTGATATACGGAAATTGATTCGAAAACCCAACTCAACTAAACAATCCAACAGTAAAGATTCAAGTAAAATCCCAAATTTAAAAAAAAAAATCCAGGTTTACGTAAAGTTTCCGAGGAATCAAAACTTTCAACCAAATACTTACATTTACAAAAACATCAATTATCACTAATAGACACCTCAACCAAATACTGGCATTTATAGATGAATAAAGCAAAGGAAAAACATCAGTAATCATTATATCAAGTTACCAATAGTCCACAACCCAACCAAAACAGCATTTATCAATCTACGATACTCGTTTTCAAATGGGCCTTATTTAATTTTTTTTTATCAGCAAAAAAACGATATATTAAAAACTCGATAATGAATAAATTGAGTGAAAAAACTCAAAGCATCACCCTAGAATCATTATAACTTATAAGTCATGAGGCAAGCATTGAATAGAAAGAAACAGGAAGGTATTACAACCAACATGGAAGGCACTCAAACTCAAAACCCCAACATAAAAGGCATAGCACTCAATGTTAAAAGTGCAGATTCAACCTTACTTTCAATTGGGCCCTTGAAATTTTTAGGCAGGTTTTCTTAATTTTTATGCTGATTTACTTGTACATGGACCTATAGAATTAGAAGCTCTCAAAATTAAAGACCTAAAATGATAGTTTTACGGGCTTTAGCTGAAAACCGACTTTACCTGAAATGGTAAAAGAAATAAATAATGGGTAAATTATATTGAACTCCCCAAAGGTACTTGAACGTCCATTCATCATTAGTTCTGAAATGACATGCTCTATGTTTAAACTTTAAAGATATCAAAGGGTAGTTAGTGATGCTATTATAGAACATAGTGGAGTTAGGCGTTCAAAAAATAAATATAGAATCAGATAGTGGAGTCTTAAATAACTCGTTTTGACGTTCGGCTAAGGTTTGTGGACCCATATGATAGTGCGATAAGATGCGCATCCAATCCATTATTGCAAAAGTTTGGAAAAGGAGTTGAAAATTGTTGAGTGCAATTTATAATTTCAAACCGTAAAAGCAAAGTAATAGGAACAAGGGGCCAGGAACAAGGTGGCTTATAGTGTAATGAGTAATCACGGTCGTCGGTTCGGTAATCAAAGGTCCAAATTAAATGTATTTAATCCAAACCAATTTATGTGTAGAATAATTTCATTTTGTTGGAATTGTACCTTGAATTCAAGCCGTTCGAAGAAACTGCAAAATTTGGTGCGAAAAGCGGTTTGTTGGATCGTTTGTCTGGACCAGGGGAAGTCTTGTCCGGACTAGCATGTTTGGGATGATTTGGAAAGTTTATGCCTTGCTTGTCCGGACAAGAGATGCGCGTTTTTTGTGCGGCTGCGCATTTTGACCTAATTTTTGTATTTTCTTATAAATAGGAGCCTTATGGCCTCCTAAAGCTTTGAACTTCTTGAGTGAATCTCATTGAGGGGGCTCTCATGGGGTTTCCAATAGTGTGTTAGAGTTCCTTTGGTTGTTCCATTGGCATAGTCTTTGATGCATAGGATTAGATGTTAGGGTTTTGTGCCTCTTTTGTGTTCTTGAGATGTTTGATACTCCGTAGATTACTCCTCAGAGATTTCCTTAAATATCTGTTGGGTGCTTTAACTGCGAGTTATGAGTATAGCCGGCTTTGTATATTTCTCCACGTTCATAGTGAATCCTTTTTTGCTCTTCGTCCATGGACGTACCTCTAAAACTTCGTGTTTGGGGGGAACCACATAAATTTTGTGTCTCATTTTCTTTGTTGATTTGTTATATTCTCATACTTTGGTTTTTGTCACATAATATGGACCGTTGATTGCCGAATTGACGACCATAATTGCTCCCTACAATCACCCTCAATCCAAAGTAATATGCGGCCTATGAGCTTGAATCCTACATGAGGGATATGAGTCTCAATCAACAATTTTTCCATAATCCATTTTCATTGATTTGTTACTAGGGTTATTTGATAGCTCCCGAGAGAAAAATCCCATGCCTCGTTTTGAAGACGGTTTTCCATCAATCCTTCTCGAATTCCAATATGATGATTTCTACTTCTCATATCAATCTCAAAAACACATAGCGACAACAATGAGTTCGATACATTAGGTTCTTCGAGGTGCATGTAAATTGATATGGACATCTCGAGTTTTGACAACGAAAAAAATGGCAGATTTCCATTCATCCCTAGCTCGCAGATTCTAATATGATGATTACTACTTCTCATATCAATCTCAAAAACACATGGAGCAAAGAAGGAGTTCGATGCATTAGGTTCTTTGATTGGTTCAGAAAAGAAAACGAGAGACAAGAAAACATCTTTACTAATTATAAGGAACAATCTCAAATATAAACCAAGAGATCAAATTTAACATAAACTAATGTCGCCAAGTTTTTACAAATCAAAGAGATGGGTCTATCTCTTTCACATGTTCCATGGAAAAACTTACAATTCAAATTTACTCAATCGAAAGAGGTGGTGGTAGATACAGAGGGCTCTGTTTCATGGAAAAATTCCACCATAAAAGAGTGGAGCGTAGGAACTGGCATGGCTTAAGAAGATAACTGATGAGCCTTGACGGAAAATTATACCTGCTCCTTCAACTAAAAGTATGACAAATTCTATTGCCAGTTTCAGCAGTTCCCTGCACATTTTCAACCTTTGGATCATCACCATTTTACTCCCACCTTGCCGATTGTTTTCTTGTATCCGCCTCCACCTTCTTATCCCAGGAGAGAGAGAGAGAGAGAGAGAGAGAGAGAGAGAGAGAGAGAGAGAGAGAGGCCTTCAAGCTTCTTCAAAAATCAATTTTTGAGCAGTAGTATTGACAGGGGCAGGGGAGACACTCTCGAGGTGCTTCTGAAACCTTTGTGGGCGATATTTGTATTGTCCTCCGTCTTTCCATCTTAAGGCCTTTTTTGGTCTAAAAGTGGTTTATGGTTTTTTGATTTTTTCATTTCATTTTTATTCAATTTTTTTTCTCATTTGTTAGTTTCATATCAAGATTTTGTGGTTTCTGGATTCCTCTCAGCGAGACGAATCTAACAAGCATAAAATTATGGTCAAAACTCAAATTTTTTTAATAATGCCAAAATAGGTGAATTATTGGCGAATAATCCAAGTATTTCGGCTTTATTCAAAAAAAATATTTGGTTTGACCATAAATTTATACTCATTAGATTCCTCTCGCCAAGAGGAATTCAGAAACCACAAAATCTCACGCTAAAACTAAAAATGCAAAAAAAAATGAATAAAATTAAAATGAAAAACCAAAAACCATAAACCACTTTTGTGCCAAAGAAGTAAGTTCGAAGTAGTCTCTAGGCATGACTACGCCAAGATTCACGCGGAAATTCAAATACTTTCGCGAATCACACGAGAACACGGTGAATTCAAATACTTTCGTAATCACACGGTAATATTATGTGGTCCCTATTAACGTTCCAGAAAGACTACGTGATTTCTTCCCAGAAGCATTGAATAATTGGACCTCAAGCGATATCTAGTCTGAGCATTTAACCAAGCGAGTGATTATTCAGCACTTCTGAGTACCATGTAGCGTTTTTATTGACTCTTGACCAAGCATATAATGAGGAATTTTAAGGTTCGCATTAATGAACACTTTTATAAGGTTTTCAGTTGTTGGGAGATTAAAAAAATGACTCACATAATAAATATAGTAAATATTAGCCGATAGTGCTGCGTAATTGGTGCCACATGAATCATGATACTAAAAAAATAGGAGTATTCAATAATTCAACTTATTTGAATGATTTCTTGGCTAAAAACATATTCCTAAATGAATAGTCATTTGGCTTGAATTTTTGAGTCATTATAATTTATAACCAATAACCAAACATTCAGTTCTTGTATCCTGCAGTTGGCGTTAGAACACTTAATTGTTCAATATCTTATTACATATTATCCCATTTGATGATGGAGACAAGTTTTTCTTGATCAATGTGACCTTATTATTATAATAGCTATAAGTTCAAGCTTATCTCAAAATGTCACAAAAAGACATATATAAAAGTTAAACAGAAAATGCAGGCCGCCCCCACTTTTTGTGAAAGCTTTCCTCCAAATTCTTTTTTGTTTTTCCCTCTGAAATAAACATTTTGTGCGCGCGTGGAAGAGTTTTGCATTTCACAAAGACATGCTGTGTGTGCCACAGATTTCTGACACATTAATTTATCTCTCTCCTGTCGCTTTCACTCACAATAAAAGTCTCCCTCTCTCTCTACACAGAAATTCCCTGACATTAAAGTCTCCCTCCCCCTCTCTCTCTCTCTCTCTCTCTCTCTCTCTCTCTCTTTTAGATTTAAAATAAAAAACTTTTGTTATACATATTTATTTTTTATAAAAATTATATATAGGAAATTTACTCGATGAGATCTTTCAAACAAGATCCATTGTGAATATGAAATTTTATACGTGTAATTTTTTTTATACCCATACTTCATTTAAATAATTTACATTCCCTAAAATAAAAGAACTTCTAATGTCTGCAAGTGGACATACAACAAATCAAAAAGTAGGCAAACTACTTGGCGACAAGGCAGTATACCTCAATTTGCACGCCAAAGGCTGCGAGCCTTGGTATTCAAATGAGTATGGGTGGTCCACATCCCTTTAATTAAACCAAATGCCTTTTTGGAAAAATGCTATGTATTACACTTTGGATCATTACACGAGAAGCTGTATGGGAAAGGCCGTGCATGGGGTGATTGTGCAATGTTTGAAAGATCAGAAACATCAATATGCACACCACAAATGAAACTCAATTTTTGTATACTTTCTAGATTTTTGTGGGCTGATGTGCCCTTTCAACAGATTAATCTTTATTCCTTTGTGCTATTATGTCCATCCGGCGGGTTGTACTGGGGAGTATGTAATTTTTTTTATTTTCTTTTTGTCTTTCATAGGTATGATCCTTGTAGGCTGTACATTCGCTTAACCCCTTTTAATTTCAAGCTAAATTACCCAAAAAAATAAAAGAACTCACATCTTTCAAATGCAGAATTCACATATCATGATAGGCTCTGCAAAAAACACAATTCACACTCCAAAAAAAAAAAAGAATTCACATACCTGAATTGCAGAATTCACACATCATAAGTCACTCTCCAACAGACAAAATTCACACAAAAAAAGAAAGTGTGTTATTAATGGTTTGAATTGTTGCAAGGTGTTAATTGTGTGTTATTGGGGGTGTGAATTGTTACAAGGGATGTGAATTGTGAGCTATTTTGGTCGTGAGAATTGTTGTATGGGTGTGAATTGTGTGCATTTGCTTGTTGTGAATTATTTAGAAGTGGTGTGAATTATGCATTAATGGTGTGAATTCTTTTTTTTTTTTGTGAATTGTGTATTTTGGAGACTGAGTTGTGATTTGTGTGAATTCTTTAATTTTTGGAGGGTGTGAATTGTTCAGAAAGGGTATAAATTAGTATGACTTAATGGGTATAAAACAATTTTTTTTATATGTACAAAATTTCATATTTAAATGGGATCTTATTTAAAAGATCTCATCAAGTAAATTTCAAATATATAATTTTTATAAAAAAATAATTGTGTATAATAAAAGTTATTTTTATTTTAAAATAAAATATAAGAGAGAGAGGGAGAGTGTGACATCACCTACTTTGGGGCCGCAAGTCTGAAGAGATCTGAGAGAGAGTGTGACATCACCCATTTTTTGACTGTAGTACTAAACGCGTGATGCCTATCTACTCTCGCGCCTGACGCCTACCTAAATGCCAAAAAAATGTACTTATTACTCCAGCGCGTGAAAATGGGTTTAAATGACATGTGTTTGACATGAGATGAGTTTGAAAAAAAGTTCTTGACAAAATATGGCCGTCCAATAAGAACCCCAAAGTTACAAAGAAGAGAGCGAGAGAGAGCATATGGCAAGAGCGGTCCATCTGAAAATAATTACCCTTAAACTTGGCTTTGGGAAGAAAAAAAAAATCTATTCAATTCCCCCATCATTGCAAACAAATTAAATAATCGAGAAGAGAACCAGATTTACATTTTAATACGTGGAAACTGGAAAGATATGCTGCAAGCCAAACATGGCATCTTGAATCTGCTGCAAAATGGTTCAACAAAGGGTTTTAAGTAAATAAACTACACACCGAGGCAGAATAGCATGTGCTTCTATCCAAGCAGGAGTAGGGATGGCAATTTCCTCCGATCCGATCGAATCCGATCCGTTCCCCGATCCGAATGGATCGGCATTTTGGAGATTTGTTTGGAGACTGGGTCGGATTTGGGGATTTTTTTAAAAAAAATTCGGGGATCGGATCGGGGACGGGGTAGTAGTGTATCCCCGCCCGGAATCCGATCCGATCCGTCCCCGAATCCCCGTTTTATATTTTATTATATATATATATATATATATATATATATATTAGTTATTTAGGGTTTGAGATAAAACACAACACCTACCCTTATACCCAGCCGTTTTCTCCTCCCTCTCACTCCTCGGCCTCCTCTCAGTCTCTCAAGCCTCAGATCTCACAGCCGCCCAGGTCACAACCGTTCACTTTCGGCCCACAGTCCCACGGCCACGGTTCTCTCTCTCTCTCTCTCTCTCTCGAGTTTGAGTCTCTCTCTCTCTCTCTTTCTCTCTCTCTCTCTCTCTCTCGATCCCATAGCCAAACCCAGAGGCCGACTGGCCGATCCAGATCCAGACCCAGACCCAGACCCAAAGCCATACCCCCTACGGCCCTACCAAATTGATTCGGAGACCGGTAACTGCCATCACTGGGTTTGTAGGCCACCGCAGTGACGGATAGCAAACAGAAAACAGTGAGAGTGACAGATCTGTTTGTGTTTTCTCCATCCATATTTGGTGTTTTCTCGTTGATTTGCGTTTTGTTTATTTTCTTTTCTATATTAATTATCAATGGGTTTTGTCTCTGTGATTCTTTGTTGGCAGAAGGTTGATAGCTTCTTTTCAATTTCATACATTACTCCATTCGTTTTCTTCCAATTTTGATGGGTTTCTATTCATGCATTTTTTCAGCCATATTTCCCCGAATCCCCGGTTTGGATCCCCGTTCCCCGTTTGGGGCGGGGATGGAGGGGGAAAAATAATCCCCATTGGGGATCGGGGCGGGGACGGGGATGGGGGAGGGGTTCGGGGATCGGGGACGGGGATAGTAGTCTCCGGCCCCGCCCCGTCCCCATTGCCAACCCTAAGCAGGAGGACATTAAAGTCGTTGAAGGATAATCTTTGGGCTTCTAAAGCGGTGCGTGCACCGTACTCTTTATTCTATAAATGAATTTTTTCTTGCGCCCATCCGTCATTGGTTGGCTAGAAAGTTAACATACAAGGGAAAAAGTATCATCAGTTTCCTTTTTAATAATTTTGGTCTCTGTCGATTTTTTCTTTGCTAGTCGGGTTGGGTCGGGTCTGTCTCGATAATTTCATCAGCTATGGTATTCAGTATTCTAGCTAAGGTAGGACAACCCTGAAAACTTAAAGAATCTATTTTATTAATATAAGACTGAAACAGATGAATAAGTGGATCTGTGGCGCAATGGTAGCGCGTCTGACTCCAGATCAGAAGGTTGCGTGTTCGATTCACGTCAGGTTCAAAGATACAGAACGGTTGGTTTTGATAGTATTTTATTACATTATCTTTTGTCACACCTCCGCCACCCGATTTCTTTTTAACTGCACTAATATAACTTTTTAGGAGATAAATGAAAATTTAGAAAGGTATTATGGGTATAGGTGTAGGTGTAGTTGTAGAAAACCCAAGGGGCACGTGAATCCGGTCCCCTACTGGATCCGCCAGTGAGTACAATATATCTCATGGATCGTATATGATATTTATGCCTAATTCATTGACGAAAGATCATACTCCATATTTTGGGTAATTATTTTCACTCTCTTGTATTTTCGTTAAATGCACTCTCGTCATTGTCTTTTAGTAGGAAATTATATATAAATTTTTTACACTAAAGGACAAAAGAAATGAAATGGATTCATAGAATTCTTGTATGAAGTTATATTCTTCTTTAATCTCAATCTAAATCCACTACCAACGAAAAATTATTTTGTGATGTTGAGGCGCCGCTATGTGACACCCTGACGTCTTTATTTATAACACATTTTTGTGGGGCCTAGTACTAAGTATATGGACCCTATAAATATGTGATGAACAATTGTTGTGCCACCAAGTGGCATGCGTTGAACACCGAATAATCAATCCCCACCTTTTCATCTTCTCCCTGCCACCTTATTCTACCTGTATGTAATTTGTGGGTGGTAATTTTTGCACCCCATTCATTACCATATGCACTCAATTTTTTGTTTCACATGAAATTAACATTTTATCATTTTTATTAGTTCACACGTAAAGGGATAATATAGTAAATTCAAATAAATAAAAACTAAAAAATGAGTGCAGATTGTAAAGACTGTGTGCGAAAATCAGTTTCCAAATTTATTTACAGTCACTTGACTCCCTTTGTCTGATATCCTGATACTTATTTTCTATGGTTTTAAAATTATTACTTATTTAAAAATTTCAATGCCAAAAATTTGTACTCCATCTCTTAAAAGTAGTTGTAACATACATTTAAACGTGAGAAACATGGTTGGACAAATTATTGAAACTGTTATTTGAAGTTGAGCACAACTACAATATATAGTTGTATGTCTCTTCTTTAAAAAGAAATCTTAGGTATAAAACTTTTCCACCAATTGACAAATATCATCCAGTCTCAAGCTCAAATTTGAGATGAAATATTCAATTTCAAAAGCTTTAGTAGCTTTTAATTCATCATTGTGTTTACATGAACCACCACCAACATTGATAATATTTGTCAACTTCCCAAAGAATTCAAAGATGGAGAAAACTTCCCTAGATTCCGCAACTAGTGCAAATTGCAAACGATGTGCTAAGCAATGGATGTAGTAAGCATACAGACAATCATTCATTTATCCAAGCTTGTAAGCCATTCCACTCACCCCGCATATCGCTTGTACTATCATATCATTGCACCCGAATATCAAGAATATCCAAAGCAATGATTGGACAAAACCAACAAAATAAATCCCCCTCTCCCCCCTTGCGCGTATATAACCAAAATAAATTAACCAAAACCAAAATCCTAAATCAATAGCCAACTCCAAAATTGACCTGCAACAACTTACGAGTTATCCTGAATTGAAGTCTAAATCAAATGTGGTTGGTCGAAGAAAGAAAGAAAAAGAGGAGAAATGCAACCAAAAACTGTTTCGGTTAGATATACAGGTCTGGGTAATGTAACAACCCATGGACCTACTAACCCTTAGCCTAACCACGTGACTCAAAAGGTTAATCATGAGTTATATAGTAGCTGCTCAACATTCGTTATATATTATTCACATTTCCCTAAGCCATTAGATGTGGGATATGAGGTCCTCACAATTTCTCCCACTTAGAATCGCAACGTCCTCGTTGCGTCCCATGGTTCAACAACTTTCATCCACCAAGCGATGTGAGACAAGACCCACTTAAGCATGTAAAACTTGTTTCATGTGGAATCCGCCCAAGCACGACAAACACTTAAGCTCCTCCCTTGTCAGGGCCACCCAAGCTGATTTCCTCGCCGGACCCACCTCATACTTTCGGTTGGATCAAGCTTTGATACCAACTGTAATATGACCTGTGGTAGCTGACCCGCTAACGCTTAGCCTAACTATGTGTTGTGGCTTAAAATGTTAAACTCGAATTATGCAATAGCTCCTCAATATTTGTTATGTATTATTCACATTTCCCCTAAGCCACCAATGTGGGATATGGGGTCCTCAAAGGTAATGCCCATTACAACACTAATACATGTCTTTGAACAAGGAAAAGCGAAGACGAACAACAAGAGAGAAAGAGATGGCTACTAATCCCAAAAAAGTGAGAAAACGGTGACGGTTTTTTGTTTGGGATAAGGTGGGAAACCAGGGGATGAGATATTTAGCTGAACCAAATATTGTTTTTAAAGTGCAGGAGGCCAGGGCCCACCCCAACCCTTCTATACATTCATCCTTGAACTGGAGAGAAAACTTATTGGCAACCATGCTGAGAGAGAGAGAGAGAGAGAGAGAGAGAGAGGTGATTATGAAAAAGAAAATCGAACAAAGTCTGTATCTTTTTTTTTAAGGAATGATCGAAGTCTTTATTTAGGGTTTCACTTGTGGCACTGTTCCTCTAATCATTTTTTCGATTTTTTATGAAAAACTTCATTACTTTTTTTTGTTGTTGAAAGATTCCATAAATTCTCACTTAAATAAAAAGTCCCTAAAGCTACAATAAAAGAAGAGTTTTAATAGGCTGACAATAAACACACATAACGACAAAGATGACACATATTTTTACATAATTTAATACACCTTTTATATATTTTAATGCATTTCTAAACCTTAATGTTAGGCCAATGAATGACTTTAGACTTTTCCATAAAATAAATAAAATCCTACTATCTACAGTTACAAAAAAAAAAAAAAAAAAACTAGAAACAGTCTCTTTGAAGTGGTAGTGTTCCAGTGATACGAAATAAGTTTGGAACCCCCAACCAAATCCATTCGACCTTCTTCTTTACCCCGCCCTCACTCACGAACTCCACTTTCTCAACCACACCAAAACACCAGCGATGCTCCTGAGCAGACCTCAAGAGCTCCTCTCACCATTCACTTTCTCGCTGCGCTCTCTCCCTCTCCTCACTACATCACCCCGTCACTCCCTTCCTTTCCCCTTAAACCACAACCGATTACCTCCCCTTGCGTCCTCGCCGCTTCCGTTGAGTACTTTAGTCGAACAGGTGGCGGACGCAACCGATTCCGATGAAAGTTTCGATTTTGACGCCTCTTTCGAGTCTCCTGACTTGAAGAAGATGCAGGTGATATCGTCGCCTACATTAGAGGTTCGGGAGCTGGAGGAGCTGCCGGAGCAGTGGCGGAGGACGAAGTTGGCGTGGCTTTGTAAGGAGTTGCCAGCGCATAAGGCGTCGATGCTGGTTCGGATACTCAATGCGCAGCGGAAGTGGACTAGGCAAGAGGATTTGACCTATTTGGCAGTTCATTGTATACGGATTCGCGAAAACGAGACGGGGTTTAGGGTATTTTGTCAAACTCTTATTCTGGCTTGCCTTTTTTTTATTATTATTATTATTTCCAAATCTCTATCTGATTGTGTAAAAGATAGGTTTTTACACTGTTGATGGAAAATTTAAAATAGCTGCAAGTTACCCGCTGTTTATTCGGCTGGAGATATCCTTTGGTTTTGGATAATTTGGCTATTAGAAATGTTGGAGTTCACCTGAGGACATCTCCAGCTTTAGTAATTGACTCGAGAACCAAATTTTGAGTACTAAACTTTATTCAATCCTTCACTCAAACGGATAGCAGATTGAATTTTACTTGAATTTTTTAACAAATCAAGGAAAGATCAAATTTTTACTGAATTTTTTGAAGGTTTATCTTGGTATTCACAATTTATAACTACGGCATTAATGAAGTTTTACTCAAAAGGGCTGGAGATGCTCTAAGCAATATGGATCCCATCAGCACAACATGAATGCCGGGGAAAATAGTACTTTTCATTGTGCTAGGTCACGACCTCTTACTAGTCCCATGACTCTTTTGCCACCTTATGCATTTTTTTTTTGTCTTTTTAGGTATATTAGAAAGATGAACAAAAAGGGAATGCGCTTGTCTTTTTGGTTAGTGTATCATGACTCATGATTTCGTGTGTTTTGGATTTTGTGATCAAGGGAAATTACTTTTTGTCTTTCAGGTATACAAATGGATGATGCAACAACATTGGTTTCGATTCGATTTTGCTCTTGCTACTAAGTTGGCTGATTTCTTGGGCAGGGAGCGAAAATACTTGAAGTGTCGGGAGATATTTGATGATATAATAAATCAGGGGCGAGTGCCTAGTGAGTCCACCTTTCACATTTTGATCATTGCCTATCTTAGTTCACAAGGTCACGGTTGCTTAGATGAAGCATGCAGCATTTACAATCGCATGATACAACTGGGTGGCTACAAGCCCCAACTTAGCTTGCACAATTCGCTATTCAGAGCCCTTGTGAGTAATACAGGAGGCTCTTCTAAAAAATATCTCAAACAGGCAGAGTTCATATATCATAATTTGGTAACTTCTGAACTTCAGATACATAAGGATATTTATGGCGGTCTGATTTGGCTCCACAGTTACCAGGATAACATAGACAAGGAAAGAATAGAATCATTAAGATCAGAATTGCAGGCAGCAGGATTTCAAGAGAGCAGAGAGGTGCTTGTGTCCATCTTGAGAGCTTGTTCTAAGGATGGGGATGTGCAGGAAGCTGAGAGAGTTTGGCTCAAACTCATTCGTTGCGAGGGTTCTCTCCCTTCTCAAGCTTTTGTGTGTAAAATGGGTGTTTATGCAAAGGTCGGACAACCTCTTAAATCTTTGGAGATATTCAGAAGAATGCAGGAGCACTTGGGGTCCGCTAATGTGGTCGCATATCACAAAATCATAGAGGTGTTATCTAAAGCTCAACAAATCGAACTTGCTGAGTCCCTTATGGGAGAGTTCTCGGAGAGCGGTTTGAAGCCCCTAGGGCCATCTTATATTGATTTAATGGATATGTATTTCAGTTTAGATTTACATGACAAATTGGAGTCAACTTTCTCCCAATGCCTCGACAAATTCCGTCCCAATCGTACTATTTATAACATATACTTGGAGTCACTGGTAAAAACCGGCAATATTGGAAAGGCTGAAGAAGTCTTCAACCAAATGCTCAGCAATGATTCAATTGGTGTTAACACCCGATCAAGCAACAGTATCTTAAGTGGTTACCTGTCAAATGGAGAGTATGTGAAGGCAGAGAAGATATATGTTTTAATGCGCCAGAAAAAATATGACGTAGAACCCCAACTGGTAGAAAAACTTGATTATGCTCTGAGCTTGAGCAGGAAAGTTGTCAAAAAACCCGTGAGCTTGAAACTCAGTATGGTGCAGCGAGAGATTTTGGTGGGGTTGCTGTTAGCTGGGCTGCGCATTGAATCAGATGAAGAAAGAAAGAATCATGCAGTCCATTTTGTGTTCAGTGAGAAACTTGACACACACACTATATTGAAAAGGCATATATATGACCAGTACCATGAGTGGTTAGCTTCTTCATTCAAAGCAATTGATGGCAGTGATGACATACCATGTCAGTTTTTTACAGTGTCACACTCTTATTTTGGTTTCTATGCAGACCAGTTCTGGCCAAAGGGCCAAGCTGTGATTCCGAAGCTGATTCATCGGTGGTTGTCCCCACGGGTTCTTGCATACTGGTATATGTTTGGGGGCTACCGAACATCATCAGGAGATATTTTGTTGAAGGTAAAGGGAAGTCAAGAGGGTGCTGAGAGGATTGTGAAGGCATTGAAGGCAAAATCTTTGGACTGCAAGGTAAAAATGAAGGGGAGAGTGTTGTGGTTAGGTTTTCTTGGAAGCAATTCAACATGGTTGTGGGAAACCATAGAACCTTATGTTCTAGATGATTTGAGAGATTTTCCAGATGCAGGCGGCAAATCCTTAGAGAGAGTATCAGAAACCAGTTTTGCTAGTCGGTCTGATTCTGATGATGCGGCATCTGATTTCAGCAATCACGATTATTCTTAAGATTTCTTGTTTCATTGTTTGCTCAGTTTTTAGGTACTATCTCCATTCCACAGGCCATTGAGGTATAAAAACCCTGAGTTTTCGAATTATATATTGGTGCTTTTAGCCCTCCCTGCCATTGTATATAATCTACCGCATACTGGATTAAACATTTTTGTGGATAAATAGTGAATGAAGAATCATCTCATAATATTCATGCTGGGTTTGTGGCACACGTTAAATGAAGTGATAGATCTCTTTCTTTTAAGTTGAATAATTGACATATCTAGGCTCAGTTTCTTTCATCGTAATTTTTTGCCCTTCTCCTTTCCATGGGGGAGAGGGTAACAAGTTTTAGGAATACTATTTTCCTTCTACCTTGATTCACGGATATGATCTGGCAAGAGCAGGGCTCTTCTTTTGCACAAAGCATTGTTAAGCACTTAAGCAATACTTAAAAGATGCCTTGCGAGTCCATATTTTGTCAAACAGGCTCTCTTGTCTACCCCATTAATATCTGCTAATTACATTTGTCTCAGGTTTTCCTCAGACGATTAAACAACCATAAAATCTTTTAGCCTCTCACGTGGAGAGAATCTTTCATTACAAGGTCCATCTTAGTATCATCGTTTTGAGTAAGTGGTCTCATTGTCTTTGGAATGCACAAAATTCATTGAGATTTGAGATGCTTTTCTGATTCCCATTCAACTATCCTTTTCTGAATGAGATGGGAGTGCAAGTAGTGTGCAACAATAATGCCTTTATCGGACTCTGTTTTTGTCCTTCCAAAATGACCAGGAGTTCATGCAAAATTTTGTTGGTTGCTGTTCATTATTACTTGACTACTCCCCCTCCATCCATCAAGTCAAAGTATTCTAATATTGAAGTATTGACTCCAATCTCTCTCTCTCTCTCTCTCTCTCTCTCTCTCTCTCTCATTTTACTGACAAGATTAGTGCTTAAAGTGTATGACAGTATAAGGTATGTCTTCTGTGTCCCACTATTGTTCAGCTGTTATGGAAGCTTTTGCAAGCACATTTAAGTCAACTTCAATTCTTTTGTAAAACTTTATATAAAACTTTAAGCAATTGATATTCTCTAGTCGTAATTGAGCTTCACTTGCTTGAGTTTCATCTTGGTTGTACCATCTATGGCGTAGCCTGACCGAAATATAGATGCTGGAAAGGAAAGATGCTAAAATTGGATGAAATCCAAAACTCCAAACCAAATAGGGAAGAAACGTCTGGTGTTTATTCCTTCATCGTCAAGTACAACTTCAATAAACTGTACAGAAATGATACATAGTTGATTGCAGCAATTTTTTTATAGGAATAATGTTAAAACCAAAATATGGTCACGGAAAGACCTTTTCATAGCCATATGGTCCGTATCTTTGTCCACAACATTCATTTTTATTCTTGGTAACACTGCCATGTTAAATTGATTTGTCCGTGCAGGTCATTCTTTGTGAATCATGCTGGTTGGATTCGCATCAGATAGTTTTTGTGCATCAGTTTCCAATCTGCAGAATACTCTCTGGATCACCCACCATAGCTAAGCGACACCTTTCACTAATTAGCTATCTTTTTTTTTGTGTGTGCCATAAGAGGGTTTTTTCTGACTTAAGAACTATGTGACTGTAAATATCACTGGTTTCTGCATCTCCAGTTTATTAAAACTTTTAGGTAGAGCTTTTGGTTCACTGGAATGATTGTTTCTGAATGGAATGGAGCATGGAATGAGACTATACAACAACAACAACAACAATAACATAACCCATTTAGTCCCCAATAATTAGGGGTATGGGCGGGGGATGGATAAGAGACAGACCTAACCTTTGGCAATAAATGCACAAAGTGGCTGCTCCCAGAATACCACTGAAACAGATGGATTGGAGACAGACCTAACCTTTGGCAATAAATGTACAAAGTGGCTGCTCATAGAATACTTTATATTTTGAAGTTTGGTTGTGTGCATGAATTAGTTCAAGAATATAACCCTCAATTTGATACCGGACTGAGATTTCCTCAAAGTGAACCAAATTAACTTTATATCCATTTTTTAATTTTCTTTCTAAATGTCTACTTGCAAGAAGTTTTGGACCAAATTTCCCTCTTTCCAGGCTACAGAAAGCACAATTGTGTGAATCTTGCAGGCCCTTCTCTTTTTTTTTTGATCCACCTGCAGGCCCTTCTCTGTCACGGTATTATTTATTTCGCTGGTGTGTTTTCTTTGGCAATGTGGTTTTGTTGAACAGTTTGGCTACGCACCAGAAAGTACCCAAAATTAGTTTGTGAACTAGATTCGCTCCAGTCTGCCTGAAGTTTGGATCTACACCACAAAGTCCACTTTCTGGGTTAAGAAAACTCCAGTTTCTTACATGTGTCACACACACACACACATACAACTCAAGATTCTAGGTGACTAACATTATGCATCTCGCTTTCTTGCTGCTTGCCTTGTGAGGGATGTGTCTCATAATAATATTACCAGATGGGAAAGGCTGAAAGAACCCTGGTGGATTTGTTTGAGTGCTTCCAAGTTTCTATTTGACTGATCATTTCATCAAGGTATGACAATAGCATAGATTCCACTGTAAAAAGCATATCACATTCTACACATTTTGCATATCAGTGATTTGAAAAAGTTGCCCTAGTTGCCTTGTAGCATCCTTTCACATTATAAGAAGGGATGCTCTTGTTCTAGTTACTATCATAATTGGTTTTGATTCTATCCTTTACTGGTGGATTCAAACTGATTTTGATATAAGTTGTGGCCCATATGCCTCGGTGCCCTTATATCCTTATATCAGTAGAATAACCCACTTGGACTCTAAAAACACGGACACGGATCACGCCTATACCTATTCTAGATGCCAAATCTTTATGACCAAGAGCTTAATCTAGTGAAAAGTACCGGAAAACATTTTCCTGTTCTTTTTCTTTTTACTTTTGTTTTTTGAACTTGGCATAGGATCCTGCCTTCATAGGGTGCCTATTAACAGGAGAAGGCTAACCCAGTTTCTGCTGATTCCATCCACAGGATTTCAAGCCTTCCTCTAAATGGTCTAGATTGAGTCAATGCAAGACACTTCTATATAACTACTTCCATGGCATATAATAGTGACATCATGGATGATGTCAAGGAATCAGAGGATCTGGACAAAAGAATATAGGGAGAATATTCAACCTGGCCTTGAGACAGTTGCATGTGTCCCCAACAATCTCACCCTAGATACTGATAGACAAAATATGTTCACAAATTTGTTTTGGGCACCACCTTGATTGAGTGTAGCTTGTCTAGATTCTTCTGTAGCGTTTACTACATTATAAAAACGTGAGTTTTATGCTGTTATGCAAATGTTTTAACCATTCTCTATGGCATCAGTAACACATAAAATAACCCCCAGTGAATTAAGGGTGCGCTTGGTAACTATTTCTTATTTTGCTTATTTACTCATTTTGTGTTGTCCACTAATCCGATCCTGCGGTGAACCTGTGGTCATTACTGCAGTGCGCTATTTTTATTTGGCTGGTGATTCCCCCATGTAATATCACTCTCATCGTCGGTGTTTGAAAAGAAGGTTTAGGCTGCTGAGTACTCACCATCTAGGTGCTAGAAGGCCTCTCACCGGCTAGCCCAACTAGGCGCCGAGTACTCGGCCTGAAAGTAAGAAGATACCTGGCCGCCTTGGGAGCGCCTAGCGATCATATATAGCGATCATATATGTCGTGTCAACATTTGAACACTGTTTGGGTAGTTGGGATAAAGAAGTGGTAATCCGGCGCAGGGAATGATTAGTACCACATTCAATATAGTTTCATGTGTGGCTAGGTTAATGTAGAGGTAAATTTTGACGGGTCAGACTTGCCCTCTTAATTAATTTCAGGTTCTTGTGATAATAGTCCATGAAATAGTTTATTTGTATCGTTAACTCCACCTCTAAGATGGATTGGTACTAATAAAGATGGTGTCCTTGCTGACCGTCTCTGCCTTAGGGATTTGGGCAAGGGTAAGGAGTTTCAATTCTTCCATTCGCTGAGTATGTTGGTTATTGAAGTTAAAGGCCAGGAGCTCTCGCAAGAGGCTGGTCATAGCAGGCAGAAGAATGATGTTCTGATGGATGATGAGCTAGTACCTCTTAGTTCCACCAGATGGAAGTGGATTCTTCGTCCCAATTTAGTTGCGTGTCCTTTTCTCCAATACCTGTAGCTCCTGAGCCTAGTTTTACAGGTTTCACATCTGATAAGGTTGGAGATACCCTTCAAGACACTGCTATTGGGCCTTTGAATTTGCGGTCTAAGAGGATAGTGGTTTTTAGGCGAGATCGATTTGAGAAGTGGGGTTATGATTTGGGTAGGTGTCTTGCGAAACAGAGACGGAAGAAGATGGACAACATCAAAGTTAATGAAGGTGCTACTAAGGCTGTTCCAAACCCTGCTCGGAGGAAGCGCAAACGAAAAAGAGTTATTGAAGACATCTACAGTGACCCTAATACTTTTCATGCCCCTTAGCGTCGCGCTTTATTTTGATATATCTTTCTCTTGGTTCCTAGCTTTGTCTTGCAGGTTTTATGAGTAAGTGCGTAGCGTTAAGAGTATTTTTTCTTGTTTCTTTGAGTTTGTTGGGGTGGTTTTTTAACCTTGGTTTGGTTGGCTTTTTTACTGCGAGTCTTTTGTTTATCGTGTTGTGAATCTTATCCTTTCTAGATTTGTTGGTTGGCTTGTATCTTCGGGGTCATACTCCTTTCTTTGATATCTATGATAAATTTATTTTATCTCAAAAAAGATGGTGTCTATAGGCTAAGAAAAATACATTAAAAAAAACATATATTCTAATGTATTTTTTTTTATTTATAATCTTATACATTTCGATACATTTTTTAAATCTTAAAACTCTGGTGGTGGGTTATATTTAGCATTTTCCATAAAGATTATAGGTTGTGATGTTATCTTGCGTTACATTGTTTTGACAAGGTCTAGGGGTATAATTAATTTGCACATTGAGTAGGCAAGGCAAGGGAAGGGAAAATGATGATGGTGTGAGTGGTTGAAAGGACAAATGTTGGATCAATGACATGCCTTTATTTATCTTACTTTCTCGTGGGAGAGATGGGGGGATGAAAATTTGATTGGAAAAAGTGGTGAAAATGGTTTTCATGGGTGAAAAGGGGGGAAAAAAGATGAATGGGTTTGATGAGTGGACAGTATGAGAGAGAGAATGGACAAAAGAATGGGGACATCTCTCATCAAATCAAATCAAAGGGAAAAGAAAAGAGAATCTTGTTTGATGGGAAAAATATGGTGGCCCCCACCAATATTCTGGCAATGCGAAAAGCACCGCCGTTCGTATGCGGCGAACCGATTCCACCATTTTATTTATTTTTTTTCGCAGCAGACAGCTGCCACGTTACCCCACTTCACCACATGATTGTGGGTCCCCCGGTCAATGTGGAATCTTGTTGGACCTATCAATTCTCGTGGAATTACCACGAAGTAGTTTCACCCGCGAGAAAAAAAATTTGGGTGCTGGGGGGCTCTGTGCAATTGTGCCAAGCACTGATAATTTTGACTGAATTGATGAGTATGCGAATTGTAACTGATTTTTTTTTTTTTCAAACCATAACTAAAGTATTTTTCGTTGGTGCTGGTACGGTATGAGATGTGAGATAATCGAATGGGTACAATTCTGGTTTAGGCTGATAATTGATCCGTTCTCCAAATCAAACCAAATATATGTAATTGAAAAATCACCCTTCATATTTACAAGTTTAAGCATGTGTATAACTTCAATGCATTTAATTTTTACGTAGATGTATATTAGTTTTGCATTTAAAATATCTAGATGCATATCTGCATACCTTTTTAATTGACGGATTAGTGGTATTTCCAATTTAACTTATTTTCATATTTGATTTTCATTCATAATTATTTCATTTTTATTTTGTTTTCTAATTTAATGGGGAGTACCTGAACAAAACTGATCCCCGATTGTTTCAATTATGGTTTTAATTTCCCTGATCCGTTCGGGTTTCGGTTCGTTTATGGATACCCATCTAGTTTTGGATAATGGGTTCGGATATGGAAATACCCGAATTGAACTGATCCATTGCCATCCCTACGAGCGTTTATTCTGACTGTTCAAATATTTTGAGCGGTCCAAATTTCTTTCTTATCTTTCCTTTTTTTCACTTTTAGATCCGGACTGTAAAAAAGTGTTTTCAACGGCCGAGATTGGGGAAACGGGGGCCCTGTAGTGGGGCAACTCACTACAAGGGTCTAGTGAGGCCCATTTGGTCGTCCATCTCGGCATCGACAGCTTGGATTTTAATCCGAACTCTAAATGATCCGAGCTGTCCATTGTTTGGATTAAAATCTGAACGTTCATTACCGAGATAGACGGACGAATAGGCTCACTACACATCTATAGTGAGGGCCCTTGCTTCCTGCGATTGGCGCTCATGAATGGCCATATGGTGCTTGCCCAGCATTAAAAAATTGCTTCCAAACGAGGGTTTTCTTTATTTTTTGGGTTAGATCAACTAGTTGAAAGGTTAAAGGCTATATGTGTAGCCTCGTGAGCTCGTCCAATGATCCCCCCTTTATTTGCTGTCTGTGGGTGTTGGTTTATTGCAGTCGATCTTAGCTAGATTAGTTTGGTGAAGAGGGAAAAGAATAGGAAGAAGTTTCATTACCCTTCATCTTGCCTTTTTCCCCAAAAGTTTTACTCTTATAAGAAAGGTTATTTACATATCACTCCTAATATCACACCTTTTTCTTGAAAACTTTGAAAAGAAGTGGTAGAGGATGAGGAATAGCATGAGTACAACCAACTTGTCATTTTCTTATGCAGGGCAATTCATAATTTCAGTCGTAGAATTGCTTCGTCCTTGGGCAATTTCGTTAAAACTATGGAGCCAAATTAATTTAGAAAATGATGTATAATTTGAACCATAAAAATGGATAAACATGATACTAATAGTGACCCCACTTGCCTATGGCTAGCAGTGCCTGGCACTACCCTTGTAACTAATGCTAATCGTCTTCTCTCGCATGATCTCTTTGTTCCCGTGATATTCGTTCTTGTATTCTTTTTCCTTTCTCATTACAAGAAAAAAAGGGAAAGGACCAAAGCAAAAGGGAGAAGAAAATTATTTTGTGTGTGGCCAATATCAAGCAAATTGAATCGAAAGTAAATGAATTCCTTGCATGGGTAAACCTCAAACCATCCAATAAGGACATCTTTAACCTTTATTGCATTGTTTATCAATGCAAAACGCCCATTTAACTCGTTTTTCTACTTTGCATTAAATGGTTTACTATTCATTATGTATTTCAAGACTTACATATTTTGTTTAAAATTGCATCTATTTTTTAACCTCTTTTGGTTCTAATTTTACATCTATTCCGTAACACATCTGAACACACCGGAACATGAATACACCACCCACATTGAGTTTGAAGGTCATTTAAAAAAGGACAAAGAAAATCTTTCGGATAAGACATGCTTTCCCTACATGAATTGAAATTTGATAGGTAGGGGATGTGAAAGAAAAGAACAAATAGAGTTTTCGGGTCAAAACAAAAATCTTTAGGATAAGAGAGGATAAGAGATTCTTTAAAATGTTTCCCATCCTAATTATCTTAATAAGACATGCTTGCCCTTAAACATAAATTGAAATTTGATTAGGAGGGGATGTGAAAGAAAAGAAACAAACAATCATCACCTTAATGTAAATAAAAGGATGGGGGGCCCATTGAGTGGAATTCTTGGCAGAAGCAAAGGCACACCAACAATAATGCCACCGAACAACCCATAAAAGTTGACAAAGACAACTGTGCCGATATTAATCCAATTTGGCCTTAAAACAAAAGTACATTTTGCCTCTTGTACAAATTAACAAGGAGAAGTTACTTGCTGGAATTAACTGTAAATCTGAATGTTTTGTGTTTAATTAATTTCTGCTGATAATGACTCACTTAATCTGCCAGTCTCGTGGGTGGGTTCACGTAAATCCAATTTTATCATTTCTAGGTGGGTTTTAATTTAGCTTTACCCGAGCAAGTTTTCAAGTAGATTCAATAGATAGACCAGCTCTTTCAACGACTAAACGATTTGTCATAATTCCTTTGTGGGTTATACAAAATTACTTAACTACCTTCGGGGTTGATAAGATTTACAAATGAGTTCTATAGAAAATAAGTCCTCCAAATTAAGGGTACCATAAAACATAAAACAATAGTACTTGTAACAATGGGGAGAAATTAAGGTTTTCAAGAACTTAAGGCCTTGTTCTCTTTCATTTTCTCTTCATTTTTAAAAATTCTTTTAAAAAAGATTCCTTCTTTTCAAAAAGAATCTCTCTCTACTCATTATTTCATTTCTCTCTCTATCTCTCTCTAATCATTATTTTATTATTCTCATTTTCAAAAACCTAACCAAACACTATCTTAAAAATTCTTCTCAATTTTTTTTGTCAAAACCCATCCAAACACAGCCTAATCCTTTGCCCTAATGAGTTGCAATTTATTTTACCAAAGTCCACTTCATGAGAGTTAACATATGTCTTTTATAAAGTCGGTATCCAGCCCAATACATCAATTAATTCAGAAGACCAACAACAATTTTTACTAGTAGCAGATGGTTAACATTTTAAAAAAAGTTATGAACTGACCGACCCACAAGATTTGAAAATGCGGGGGGTGAAAGTCAATTAAGACTTTCGGATTGTCAGGTAACTAACATGAGCCTACATCGTTTGGCTAGGGCATGAGCTAATGAATTTATGTTTGTGTTTGATCAAAAAAAAAGTTTACATATCCTCCTCCTTTTTGTCTTTTTAGGGTGTTTTGCTTCCTACCAAGCAAATACCCATAAATATTAAAGCAAAAAAAAAAATATTTACAATCTAACAGCCTAAAACTCCTCGGTACATGGATTTTGGGCACAGAAGATCTGGGACGAACTAAGGGTTCCTTTGGCTAAAAAGAAAAAAACTGATTTTTTAGTTTTTTTTTAGATTTATGTTTTATTCAAATTTTTTTCAGATTGTTAGTTTTTACGTCAAATTTTCACGTGGTTTACTGGATTCATCTCGTCCGGTAGAGAATTAAAAGTATAAATTATGAATTAAAACTAATTTTTTAATAAAGCCAAAATTAAACCAATAAACTGGTTTATTTTCAGCTTTGTTCAAAAAAATATTACTTTTGACCATAATTTTATACTCTTTAAATTCGTTTCTTCATAAACCACAAAAACTTGACGTAAAACTAACAAATGCAAATTTTTTTTGAATAAAGACAAAACGAAAAAAACTAAAAAACCAATTTTAACACTACTCCAACCTCGGAGCTGTGACAAGATTTACACATGAAGCTATAATTGAGAAATTTCAACCACCACCAGACAGACGTACAATTTGGCCCATCTTTTATTCCATTGTTTTCTGAAAGATTCCATCTCAACAAGGGGAAGAAGAAGAATAGGGGAGAATATGTAATGGGGACAAAGAGATACCCTCATGAAAAGGTTACACAAATCCCATGAATTGAGCTTGTCATTACGTGAAAGATGCATTGAACCGATAAGGACTGTTTGGTTTGTGTCCTCTTCGAAAAACCACATTAATTTTTGGTATCTTTTTTTTCTAATCTTTCTTTGGATCCACTCTGGTATACTTTAATCAATGCTTGTTTATGACTAATTCAATGAATCTTTTGATGACTTTCAGCCCAACCTTAATTTTTGTGTCCTCTTCGAAAAACCACATTAATTTTTGGTATCTTTTTTTTCTAATCTTTCTTTGGATCCACTCTGGTATACTTTAATCAATGCTTGTTTATGACTAATTCAATGAATCTTTTGATGACTTTCAGCCCAACCTTAATTATAAAATAGATCTGTTAAGGTATCATCACCAACTGGAATCCTAATATTATATTCACCCCATTTTTAACCATTTTTAAGTTCAAATATATATTTTTATCATCATTCATTCTATTCAAAAGAACAATATCCAGATATACGTACGTACGCGTATGTGTGCGTGTATTGTTTCGCTCGAAACAACCTAGAAGAATAGTAATTATCTGGATTATTTTTACTGTCTTTTTTCAAAGTAAACTCTGACTAGCTTCTATCAAGTTTAGTATTTTCTAATCTCGCAAAGCTAAGCTTGTTTTTATTATTTCCTATTTATCTAGTGCATATATGATGTGTTATCGTAGTAAATAATCATTCCACTTGAAAAACAAAAATCTAAGTTGTTCGTTACAGCAGTGATAGAAAAAATAACATAACACATATGAAAAAGATTCTCACAAATATCCGTGGATATTCCCAAAGATTCATAAAAATATAAGGATTGTGATTTAGGATTCGGCATTTGGTTGTTCATCGATCGGTATGATTTCATGGAAAAGAAGCATCACTATTGGAACTAATTAACTTCTGTAATTTATTACTTTTAGACTTCATGTACATTTCTAGCTAGCAAGGATTCTTGTCTTCTGATTCTTCGTCAATACATCTTACTGAAATTTTTCATCGATTTGCAAGGAATATTGATGGTTTGCATGACCGTTTGCTTGCTCGTGACGTTTTATTTCGTATAAAATAATTGTTATTGGTCTTGTTGATGTAATAGATGCTTAAGATAAGTGGTATATTCTCATTGTGATTTTGTTCACATGATTAATAGTAGTAACTAAGTAATTTATAATTAAGATTCTGCAAAACAAAATGTCAATTTTCTTGTTTCTTGTTTTTCAATTTACCAGTAGTATTAAAAGTTGAAGAGCTGTACTTGTAGAGAGAACCATCTGTTGATTTCTTGGATATTCCCAAAGATTCATACAACTATAACGCCCTGTTTGTTAGAGGGATATGTATATGAAGGGGGAAGTGAGATATAATAAGAGGGGGATATAGAGATGGATATGGATATGGTTGGAAGGGTATTATTTTAGAAGGGAAGATTAAAATTTATTGTGTTTGTTTTGATATTGTGAAAGGGGGATATAAGGGGTTGGATAATGTAAAATGTCTTTTTTGTCCTAAATAAACAAAATCAGGAAAATGAAAAAGTGGTGGGGCAGTGTACTTTTCTCTCTCGTTTGCTGTTGTTGTCGCACATTTCTCTCTCTCTCTCTCTCTCTCTCCTACCAGTGGTGGGGCAGTGCACAGGGGGTGAGTTGTAAAAAGGGCTGGATATGTTAAAACCTGGGAGGAGGGGTGTCTAAAACTTATCCCCACAAGGGTATATGGATATCCAAGCATATATATATCCGGGTAACAAAAACATGACAAACAGCGGATATACTCTACCCGGATATGTATATCCGACAAAATTTTATATCCCTCCCTTATATACTGCAAACAAACAGGGCGTAAGGATTGTGATTTATCCACATTTCTAGCAAGGATTCTTGTCTTCTGATCCTTCGTTGATACATCTTACTGAAAATCTCATTGATTCACAGCATTTTGATGGTTTGCATGACCGTTACCTTATTTGTGACGTTTTCTTTCACATAAAAAAAATTACTGGTCTTGTTGATGTAACGATGCTTAAGATAAACAGTATATTCTCCTTGTGATATTCTTCACCTGATTAATAGTAGTAACTAGTAATTTTTAACATTCTGCAAAACAAAATGGTAAGTTTCTTGTTTTTCAATTTACGAGTTGCATTAAGGGAAATGCTAATGGGTGCTATAGTGCACCCATTAAGAGTAAAAAAAAAAAGTATAATTTTAAAATACACTTATACTTTAAAGTAAATCTTTAAATGTACTTTAACATAGAAGTGTACTTTTAAAGTGTATTTTTTTTTGTACAAGTGGACCCACAAAACTGTATTTTTTGTATCGCTAACGGGTGCATTGCACTATGACACCTGTTAGCATGACCCTTGTATTAAAAATTGAAGAGCTACCAATGAGGGGTTGGTTTAGTGGTTAAAAACTTGAATTTGGTAGGACAAGGTTCAGGTTCAAGTCCTCATTAGGGCTAAGACTGAGTTTTTCAAAAATTTTATCAATTCAGTTGCTAAAATTAACCCTGATTTTAGCAAATGAGTTTACCGGGTGCTAAAATCATGATTTATTTTAGCTGGTTGGTAAAATCAAACAAAAAAACTCAGCCTAAACATACTCCTAACACCACTTACACGTGGTTGGTCTTAGCTTCAGTCCCGACATAGGTTCAGTGGGGTCTTCTACAGATAGTGATGAGATGTGACTAGACAATACTCTCCAGCAGATGTGACGAAATATCATACATGCACTTACATTTTAGTATTTATCAAAAGGAAAAAAGTTGAAGAGCGGAACTTGTAAGGAGAACCATTTGTTGATTTCTTGGATATTCCCCAAAATTCATGCAACTATAAGGATTATTAGGTATTTGGTTGGTCATTGGTATGATCTCATGGACAAGACGCGTCACTACTCACTAGTGGAATTAACTTCTTAATTTAGGAGTACTTTCAAACTTCATGCACATTTCTATCAAGGATTCTTGTCATCTAGATCCTTCGTTAATGCATCTTACTATAAATTTTCATCGATTCACGGCAATTTTGACGGTTTGCATGACCATTTATTTGTTTGTGACATTTAATTTTGCATAAAATAACTATTTTCGGCCTTGTTGATGTAATAGATGCTTAAGATATACGGTATAGTCTGATTGTGATATTCTTCACATGATTAATAACAGCAACTAATTTTTAATATTCCCCCAAATAAATCAACCTTCTTGTTTCTTGATTTTCAATTTATAATTAAAAGTTGAAGAACTGTACTTGTAGAGAGAACACCATTTGTTGATTTCTTGGATACCCAGAAGAGTAGTTTATTGGATTCTGCTTTAGAGAATATCTTCGCATGAAAGATTAGATGCTTTTTCCTTGTTTTAATGCCTCTCTCTCTCTCTCTCTCTCTCTCTCTCTCTCTCTCTCTCTCTCTCTCTCTCTGTGGTAAATTCCACATGCCGGCCTTTCCTTTCCGCTCACCTTTCATGAATTGACTATCAACTTTCCACGGAATGGCAAATGCCTGACATGTGTTTGAAATTCCACACCCATCATTAATCAAGAGGATTAAGAGGAATCTCGTACCCTTTGACTATATGTACCAATTTTTCTCGACGGCCGAGATGTCCAGATGAATTTATGCGGACGTTGATTAATATTCTTTTCAGTTCGGTTAAAATAAGACAGTCTACTTCAGAATTCAGAAAAAAATTATTATTTTTACAAACTCATACTAAGAATTAAACTCTGCTCAATTATTAGAGAGCAAATTCACCAATGAAGGGACTAAAAACTAGGCTAAAAATGAATTTACTGCCTATTTGTTCAACCGAGTATACATACATCCACGCATATGTGTATATATATATTTGAGTGTCGAACTCATATATAGTATATATGAGAAAATAAAAAATCTTGGCTGTTTGGTTAATTTTATTTTTTGCAAGTCTAATTAAGTACAAATCAAATGTATAATGTTCTGAAGTGTATATATGATATTGTGAGATGCACAAAACACATGGACTTATTTTAGGCTTCGTTTGGTTATTGGAAATGTTGCGTGAGAAATGAATTCTCAAGAAAAATGAAGCGAGATGAAGTTGAATAAAATGAAAGTTATTTTAAGTGAAGTGAGGTGAAGTAAAATAAAATGAAAGTTATGTATGTTCTCTTGATAAGAAATCTTGTTAGAAAACTAAAATCTCTCCCTTTTGGCAGAATCTTGTCGGAAAACTAAAATTTCTCTCTTTTGTCGAGATCTATTTTTGCAGGAATGTATTTCTCAGTGAGAAAGTTGGAGCCCCACAACTTTCTTGGTAACCGAACACATAGAAAATTAACCCCAAGAGGTTTGACAAGGAGTGTTTTGGCTTTAAAGTTTAAACTAGATTATCAGTTTTTTTCCGGTTGTCTTTACTCAATTATTTTTTGTATTTGTTAGTTTTGCATCAAAATTTTGTGATTTCTGGATTCTTCTCGACAAGACGAATCTAACAAGTATAAATTTATGGTCAAAACTCAATTTTTTTTAAATAAAGCCAAAATTAAACCAATAAACTGGTTTATTTTGGTTTATTTTCGGCTTTATTAAAAAAACTACTCGAGTATTACTTTTGATCATAATTTTATACTCTTTGGATTCATCTCGACGAGAAAAATCTAGAAACCACAAAATCTTAACGTAAAACTAACAAATGCAAAAAAAAAAAAAAATTGAATAAAAACAAAAAAAAAAAACCAATAATCTGGTTTACACTTTTAAGTCAAAGTGGTCATGAGAAAGTCTGCCTTCATAAGGTCATATGCACTATTTCAAAGGATGCCAAACATTTCAAATCTTGAGGCTAGTAAAGGTATGCTCGGTGATTAACTTTAAGATCTTGAAATTTATTGAGGTGCTCTGATTATTAAAATAAAAATGTTATGAAAAAGTTGAAACTCATATTATTTTTTATTTTTTCCGTGCAACTGAATGGGACCTTAAAGATTTCGATAAACAAAAAGCATGGTTGTTGAGCTTATAATTCTTTTTTTGGTTCGAAATTTATTTTGGTGATAAAGATCAGAAAAGTAAAGAATACAGATTAGCTTTGATAAGTAAAGGTTAAGTTTCCAGCTTACGGAACTCCGAAAGACGAAAATGAACAAAAAAATTAAAATCGTTTTCTAGTATTTGTGTCTCGGGTATACTTTTTCGCAGTTCTTATTTACTAATAATTACATTTTTTTATTTTTAAATAGGAAGGCCAAATAAGGGTCTTTGATAAAAAATAAATAAATAGATGGATAATTATAATTTATGCATTTTAATACTAATATCGTAAAAAAATGAATACGAACTCTGCTGTGAAAAAGGTGGAACTGGAGTAGATTCCGTGGATACAAACGTCCGACAAGAACGATGCAGATGCAATGAAAAGACGGGAATGGATCAGAATTCAAAACCCCACCCACTTTACATAATTTATTTCAAAAATAGAAGATGCTAAAATATGGACATTGTTGCACAGAAAATGTACAAATCGTGCTCAGAGACTTATTTTTGAGTCTCATATGAGTGATTCGAACCATTTATTCTTCTTAAAAAAAATTCCAAGGGGGCCCTTAGAAATTTAGTTCAATCAGATGGTTAAATATGGTCGAACCAAAGTCCCATCGTTTCAATCCAAAGATTTTTGGATTGAAACGATGAGACTTTGGTTCGCCACCACATTTAATCGTCCGATTGAACTGAAATTATTGGCTCCCACTAAAAAAAATGTTCTGAGAAGAATGAACGGTTAGGATCACTCGCGTGAGACCCAAACATGGGTCCCCGAGTATGATCTGTGCAAACTTTGTACCTATGGGTCGGTACCCATGGATTTTCCGCTAAAATACTGTAGGAAAACACATTAGGGGGTGTTCCACTAAACAAGTTTTTTCAAAAAACTAGTTTTCCATAATTTTTTATGTGATGTATTGTGAGAAAATGACTTGTCTCGGATTTTGGAAAAACAGTTTTTTATTAATGGAACATTCCAATTTTCACTGTAGAAAATTGTCTGACAAATAGGTTCAAGATTATTATTTTTTGACGTATACTTATTTCTTTTGGAGATATAGAGTCCATTATTGTTCAAAAAAAAACTAGAGCACAATATCGATGCCAATAGATATTTTTTTCTCTCTCTACTGCTTATAAGTTTTTTCATTAAGAGTATGTATTTTTTTTTGAGCTGATATATTAAGTGTTTAATTGTGAATTTTCTAGATTGATGGATGTTCATAAGTGTTGATCAAACAAACCCAAAATAAAATTATTACATGTAATATAAAATATAAAATAGTTTAAGTTGTTCAATTGACCATTTATGAGAAGCTATGAAGCCTCTTGTGGCTTTTAATTGAGTTCTTTTACAATGGATTGGTTCGTAAGCCAGTTGTTCAATTTTTTTTGGTATACACGTAGGGTGCTCAAAAAATACAAAATTTAAACAAATTTACAAAAAATTACATGTACTTTAAAGTTTTTTTTTTTTGTTTTGTTGAGGGTGTTCAAATGACCACCCATACAATAACATAGAGCCGCCTATGACCTCAGCAAATTTTGAGCTAAAAATACTAGTGAACACTGCACATTTTTTATTTTACCTATTTACAATTTTTTTCAAAACTCCAACAATCCTCTTTATTATCTCACACACACGGGGATGAACAGTAACTCTCCAAATGGGGAGGAATTAGGAAAGGCACTCTTCATCCTTGTAGGATACAGGGCTTTTGTTAATTTTGTTGGGGTATTTATTTGGAATTTGACTCTCTATTATTAACCCTTTTTTTTATGAATATTCCTAAAAAAATATTTTAAATAAATTAAAAGACTCCAATTATTGATACCGTGAGACATTAAAGATGAATCTCATAGTGTACAGTGTATATCAAATTAGAGGTTGTATTGGAATCTTATGACTGTGAAAGCTTGTCCTTTTTTGGTTTGAAAAAAACTAGCACGTCTCTCTCCAAAATTTATACACCGTAAAAGAACGAAATCTACAAGACAAACACCTTCTACAAGATATCATTCACAAGACAAACACCTTCTACAAGATTCCCTTACCCTTACCAACAACACTCAAAGCTGTGTGACAAGCGTGCTGCGCCCTCCGATCACATGCAGCAGAGTGTCTTGTTGGGGAAGTTTCATCGAAACTGTAACGGAACATAAAAAGTTTTTCCGAAATGGTCTAGGGTTGGTTTGAGTGAATTGGAAAAATTAGTTTTTTGGTTTTTTTTAGTTTTGTTCTTATTCAAAAAAAATTGCATTTGTTAATTTTCAGTCGATTTTTATTAGATTATTTTTCGTCTTTATTCACAAAACTTTAAATTTAGCTAATAATTTTATCCTTTTTAGATTTCTCTCGTCGAGCAAGCTAAGAAATCACAAAAAATCAACAAATGCAAAAAAAAAAATTAAATAAGGACAAAATCAAAAAACCAAAAAATCAATTTTTCCAATTCACCCAAACCAACCCCTAGTATTGATTTCTCTGAAATAGAATCATTAATTTCTCTTTGCTAGACAATTTTGAGGAAACTTTTCATATTCCCTATTACTCAAGTTTTATAGGTTGAGTTTCCACTAATTTTTTTTTTTGTTGTAGTCAAAATATCAGTTCTGACTTCTACCTAGTAAATGTCAAATCTATTGGTGCACGTGGAAAAAGTGATTTATCTCAAAATACGTACACCCAAACATTTTAGCTCATTTAGGTCAGAAAATAAGAAAAACATAACCATAATTTTATTTTGAGTTTCTACAGTGTGGATAAAAAAAACAGTGGATTTTCGGTGTGTTTTTAGCATAGAGAGATCAAGGCTCCTTCCCTTTTTGACCACACCTTAGAGTATAGTCTACACGCTTGTTTTTGGCCTCATATAGAAAGTGTGGTGGAAAAGAGACTAGGGACACCACCACGCAATGCTGTAAGTACATTTAATAATTTTCATGTTTTTGTCAAAGTGCACAGTTATTCGTTTCCCATACATAGAAATGAAGAAGCTATGTCAACCCTCAACCAAATCTTTCAACATTGAAAATCTAAAAGTGGTTGCACTTAGTTGTAACCCTTAAATAGGGTTACTAAATTTTTTCCTATTTTTTTTGACTTTTCCGCGCTTGTTCTCTCCATAAATTGACCCGTTATTCATGAACCAAAAAACGACCTTTCTCGTATGATCTACGAGGAATCATTCAAGATCCCAATTTGAATGGTTTTATGAAATGTTCTTTCATAGGTTTCGATAAGTAAAACATATGTACATGTCCTTTTCATAGGTTTCAAAAGTTACATATGTATTAATAACTTTAAATTATATTAATCATATTTGTCTTAATTGAAATAAAAGGTCAAAATTCTAATGTTTTATAGAATAAATTAAATGTTTTCAAATAACTAATTTCATCAATATCCCTTGATTCGCCTTTTGAATCCTGGATCTAATATCGTTGGTTAGGTGAGGCATTTTGATACCTTTTGTTAGGTGGAGATTTCTTTTGTAATCAGTGCATTCGGATGAACTTTTTAATTTTTATCAGTCACTTGTATGATAGTAGTATCTCTTCAAACATTTAAAAAAGAAAAGAAAAGAAAAGGGAACTATGTTAGTATAGAGTCAAGTTTTTGTTGTTAAAATAATTACCATTTTCATTTACATAATGGGGCAAAGTAAATTTTGAGAAAACGATTTTCTTTAAAAGATTTTTTGTATAAAGAGTTGAAATTTAATAAAAAGAATTGAAATCACCAGGTATGGATTTAGGTTTTTTTTTTTTTTCCCTTAGTATCGGCCAATTTCTGCAAGAAGTTTTGTCAATAGTGGAACTATTGTGGAGAATATTCATCAATAACTTATATGTGCTTCTCCGACACCAGTCTGTCTAATTAGTTTATCATTGGTGTATCCTTCATTTGATATAGACGAGTTATTTGTCTCTCGTCTGGAATAGGTATATTTCTAATCATATTTGATACACACGTTAAGTTGTAGTAATCTTTATTATTAATGGAGTTCTTACTCTTCCACTATAATTTCCACAGGACACACAACCATGCTGCATAGTTTTCCAATAGATTTTAGCAATCCAGTTGCTAAAATCATGGTTGATTTTAGCAAATGAATTTAGTAGGTGCAAAAATCAATTTCTTGAAATAAAAAAATAAAGTGGTTCCGTGTATCGTTTTTCGATTTTTTTTCCCACCAAATTAAAGTACTCCTCGTGTACTTTAATTCAGTACTGTGAAATTTTTTTTAAAAAAAAAACACAAAAACACTTAATTTTTTTATTTGAAATACCATGATTTTAGCACCTTCTAAACTCATTTGCTAAAATCATCATGATTTTAGCAAATGAATTGTTAAAATCTTTTGGAAAACTATGCCTTAAAATCTTGGCAGAATAATTGACCCTCCTCCACAAATTGACTTTAACGTAATAAACTAGTAAAATTGGGTTAATGTATTATGAGAGAGTAATTTGTCTTGTAAAGCCTAATAAGTCAATTTTGAGTTTAAGTTAGCTTTTCTTAAATCAAATTTTACCATAGAAAGCACAGTATGAACCAGCTTATAAAGACTTGGGTATTTGTCTGATAGAAGGCATTGCTTGAACGTTGAGTAAGAGTTTTTTTGTTATGAGTTGTGAAATCTCCTTTTTCTAGTACTATATATGGAACATTTTAGGCTAATAAAATATATACAAAACATTTTGTACAAAATCAAACAGGAAATTATGCACATTTTATACCACGTCAAACTGTCATTTATCCTCTTTTGTCTCCTCGCATTTGACCCTACGGCTACAAATGAGCCGGGTCATTTGTGAATTGTTTGATGCTTGAGCCGATAAAGACTAGTTCAAGTTCGATTTGGGTACAAACCTACCGAACCTAAGACTCAATGTTAGGCTTTAAATAAGCAGTATTTAGCTTAAGTCGACTCATTTGCAGTTCTATTTGCAAGTTGCAATAACAAAAGAGGACGATAGGTGTTGTAGCAAAACCAAAAGTAGAGAATATAAACAATCGAGCCGAATTTCCAATAGTAGGAACCCTGTTGGAAAAGATTCATGAGCCATAATTTGGCATCTCTGGAACCGGCGATTCCCCCATAGAAGTTAAAGTAGTAAAATAACTTGAGTAATAAACAAGAATCAGTAAATAAAGTTACTCCTAAAATTAGGAAAAAAGGCTACTTTTTGTTTTCTTTACTTAAGAGTTAAGACCCACAAAAAAAACAAAACCTTGGGAAAAAGAACGGTCAAGATTTTCGGACACGTTTCACCTTGAAGGATAGCCTCAGAAGAATTTTATGTGATGGTAAAGATTCAACTCTACTTTTGATAGAAAATATTCTTTCCCTAAATGACTATACTGCCCCTCACACCTAGATAAACTCCAATGAACTAACATAAAATACCAATATTATGACTTGGCCTCTTACCTATCTTTCATTTTTTTATTCTATTCTTTTAAAGTGTATATGTGTAGATTAGACCGTATGGGCTAGCCCATTGGGTTAAACTAATACTCCCCCGTTCCAATTTTATAGTCCATTTTGCGAGTTCGTATCACTTTCCAAAGTATTATATCTTATAATTTATAATGTTTTAGGTGATTTTGAACACTTTATTTTTTAGATTAAATCAATATCTATCAAACAAGATCTATATTGCATATAAAATGTATTATCGATTGAAAAATATAATCGTTTTTTTATCCGGTTAGGATTGGACGAAGAACTATTAAATTGGGACGGAGGTAGTAATTTCGTACGAAACTAGATTGATCTTGTATTGGGAGACACAAAACTTGGAGAGGAAAAACAAAGATCAAATACTACTAAAAGTTTTTTCTAAAAAATAAAAGAATTCAACCTTGACAAAATACAAGACCTAGGTTATTCCATGCAGAAGTACAAAATTGTATGAGCCGAAAAAAACATATTTTCACAAGAAATGATTTATGGCCTGATCAATCCCAGCTTGCACCATTTGATATTATTTTGTGTTTATCATGTTCGTTAAGCCAAAATTATTTCGAAAAAACAAATATCCTATAAAAGCAAGCTAGATATATGTTTTTGATTATTTGTTCTCTATTATTTGTTAACTATTTTATAAAAAGAAGTTAAGAAAGATTTACCGAATAAGTTCTCAAAATTTCATATTATTTTGATAACAATCAATTACTAATAAACGCCAGAATTTCATTGAAATTCATAATAATACATTATTTTTGTACATAATCAAACAAGGAACTATTAGAAGTCTGGAGTTTGAATTGCTAGCCGGTAATACCGTTTTTAGCAATTTTAGTACCCTATGTGATACTATTTCGATTGAACTATCTGACTGTACCAAGCTATTTTCAATCTTATATTTTTCTAAATAAATGAATATTTCACACTAAAATATAGCAATACAGAAGAAGAAAACAGTTATGGCGATGCATCCAACGGGAACGGGGGCGTGTTGTCTCTGACTCCATTCTAGTCATCCGAGCTTGACAATCAACGACACAGATCTACTTGAACACAATCAAATTTGCACTGTCTATTACCGAACTAATTGCACCTCTTGTCCACGTCGAACATGGTACTCAAGATCTCATAGATCCTGGTATATACCATACCAAAAGGAAAATCGATACTCTAACCTGTACGGTATTGTGTTTGGTTCTTTTACTTCTTTGCAATGAAAAATGATTGTGTACGAGCGTGCCAGAGAGAGTTTCAATCTTCTCCCTCAGATTAACTTTGGAAAAACTAAATCTAATAAGACGATTGTGTTTTATTAGTTCAATTACCTCAATTAACAAGATTTTCTTAATAAGTGAAAAAATGCAAACCAACAAACTTAGGAAATCAAAAAACAATAAAGAAACAAGATACTTCGATTTATGAATCAAAGATAAACTTACTTCGAAATCATCTCCAACTTCAAATACAGAATAATAGAACTTCGAACGGGTGATTGTTACAAGAAGAATCGAGATAAATCCTAACCTACTTCCTAATCTACTTCAAACTGGGTTCGAAATCCTAAACTACTTTGCCAATGAATAAACAAAGCATCAGTTTTTTGATAGCTGTTTGTTGAAGATTTGTCCGGCTTTTTCACTCTTCAATTTCTTCTATTTATAGACGATGCTCGTAGTTTGAACTTCCCGCTCAACGAATTTGAACTTTGGCTTACTTCGAACCCTAAATCCCACTCTTTGAGTTGGTAGTTATTCTTCCTCCACGTCTGAATTTGAATTTTTTCTTTCTCTAGAAGCTTTAAATCTGCATGTTTGTTTAAACAAACTCAAATAATAACATGTTAAGGAAATAACTACCTTCTAGAAGTATTCCACGTATTCTAACTGTCAATTGTCTTGTTTCACAAGTTTACACGTGGAGTTTATGTGTTTAGCAGTTAATATTATGGCTTCGAAGCCAATCTTTATTTTAGCAATGGCTTGTAACTGCCAATAACTGTCTTTCCAATTTAAAAAATAATACGACATCGTATTTACCTTTAATCCAGTGTATCTTCATTGAGAAGTAATTGTCAATGTTTGACACTTTTGATTACATGTCAATTAATTATTAAATTTGTTAATTTTATATATAAACAGGTATACACTAGAAAATATTTGTTAAAGAAAAATTTGTTGAGGGGTGGTATCGACATTTCACATGTATCCGAGTTTATAGATTGAGTGGCGGACAGATAGAATACGCGACGAACCGAAATTGACTTTCTTTACACGCATATATATCGCTCCGTCGAAACCCGGCGTTGCCTACACAGAATCTTCTTCCTTTTCTTCTACCCTTTTCCCATCTCTCTCTCTCTCTCTCTCTCTCACATAAACCGCATTTTCCCACTTTAGATTCCGGTTTTTTCTACCCCTCGCCCTTCTCTCTCTACAGATATATATACCCACAGATCCTCACTCCATCTCTCCCTGTTTGAGAAAGATCTGGGAGGAAGGATCGGAAATGGGTTCAATTCCACCTGAACTGAGCTTAGATGTGAGACCAAGTTTTGTGCCCAAAACAATTAACGAGTTTTTGGGAGAATTGGCAGCGGTGGGTAGCGGTTCAGAGAAGAAGTTGAGGATTGATGATTTTGTGAAGAGATTAGAGGAGGAATTGAAGAAGATCGATGCCTTTAAGCGCGAGCTTCCTCTTTGCATGATTCTTCTCACCGATGGTTCGTCTTACTATTTGTTTTCTTTTTCTTGGGGATTATAATTTGGTCTTAGTTAATTTTTCTTGATGACAGGTCGATATTATTTCTTCTTATTGGTCTCTATTTTTTGCTACATCTTGTATGCTTTAATTATTGTCTATAATTGATGAACCAGAAAAGTGTAAAAAATACGTGCATAAGTTGGAAAAAGTGATAGAACGACATTAAGGACAAGAAAAGAGTTCATTTTAAACTTTTTTCGTATACAGCGAATTTTTTATTGGCTTTTGATCATAAACTTTAGTTTTTAGATTATCTAATCAGTACGAATAATTAATCTGAAAAACTTAACACAAAATCTAATAAAAATTCATGAAAGACGAATGAAAATACTGAAATTAGAATTTGGGCTAAATTGGCTCTTAGTATCAAGAACATTTTGATGAACAGTTGAGTCGGGATATGGGTCTAGATTTCTAATGAATGGTTTTAACTTTTTCAAAATGTTCACTGATTGAGTTTTATGCTCATGAATTTGTATAAGTGGTGTTTATTAAAAACATCTTGATGAGTGGATCATTTATAGAAACAAACAAATGTGACATGTAGCTTTTGTACGGTTGTTTGTATAGATATGAAAGGGATTCAAGTTATGGAGGAGATGGTTAGATGCATCATGGTTTTTACCTTTTATGAGTTGACTTTGTTCATAAGATTCCAAATTGGTCACAAAATTCAGGACATGGGTTTTGGTGGTCGAGGATTTGATATTATTGGGTCACTGTTTATTTGTGAAATCTGCTTCTGGTTTTTTGATAACTTTGATTAGTGGGGTTTTTCTTTATTTACAGTGTTTGAGGTTTATCTTTCTGTTGTTGCAGCAATTGGAACTTTGAAAGAGCAATCAACACAGTGTAGGAGTAGATTTGTTGAACCAATACTGGAAGAATTCATACCATTGAAGAAAAGCCGTGATCAAGATGAAAAGAGTGAGGTTAAGAGAGAAAAGGACAAAGAGAAGATGAATTGGATGAGCTCTGTGCAGCTCTGGAACACCGATGAGTGCAAAGACGTCGATTCTAAATGTGATCAGAAACAAAATTCATTAGCAAAGTTTATGAAGGTATAGCAGAATTTATACATAGTAGACAAGAAGAGAAATTCTATATAGTATATTTGTCCTTGATATTTATAGAGTAGATTTATAGCATATGTTGAGCATTTGTTTTGATCATAGGGAGCTGTGGATGAGTGTCACCTTGCGTTTGATAATCCTTTCAAGTCCAATAAGAACGGAAATGGGTCAAAACCATTTATGCCATTTAAGGACTACTCTATTTTTCCGGCTACATTGGCAAGAAAGGAAGACAAGGTGGACTTACCAGTTGCTGGACTTTCCCTTCTCACGCCTGGAACTAAGAATCCAAGGGACGAGATCGGTTCAAATGGTTTGAGTTCTAAGATCATTGGTTCCTCTACTACCCCCATCGTTAATTCAAATTTACGGGCTAGGTCACAGACAGCTCAGCTGCAGGCTGGCCGGAAACATAGAAGATGCTGGTCGCCAGAATTGCATCGTCGGTTTGTCAGTGCCCTTCAGCAACTTGGTGGTTCACAAGGTCAGAACTTCAAAGATTATAGGAATACAATTCTTGTTTTGGATTTACCTGCCCGTTTGATTGTTAATTTGTATTTCCCCCCCTCCTTTATGTGGTTAAAGAATCTTGACCCTTATCGAACTTAAATTGATGGTGGTGGTATCTGGTGTAGTTTGCTGATCACAGAACAAAACAGGGAAAGTAGTTGTACCAAACCACGCTAAGTACATTGCCTATTAGCTTTTCTATTTATGATCTCTAGAAAAGTGCATATAGGTATGAACAAATCGAGCTTGCAATCCATAAGATATGATACACAATTGTGTTGAAGGGAAAAAGTAGTAAAATATCTGGAGATAAGAGAGGTTATAGAATATGTTAAACATTGAAACCGTAGCTTCATTCTTCTCCCTGCATTTGTAGCTGAGATAGCACCTTATATCATCTTTGAGTAAATCGGTTTTACATGCTTCTGATTTTAGCTTTCTGAAAAACTTTGCAGTGGCTACTCCTAAGCAGATTAGAGAACTCATGCAAGTTGATGGACTCACTAATGATGAAGTGAAGAGTCATTTGCAAGTGCGTATTTTGGTTATTTATCTCCTCGTTGATCTTTCATTTCATTTTTTTCCCCTTCAATTTACTGGTCTTTGTTTGATCTAGTTTCGGTTTTAACATGATTTCTCTTAATTTGCTCACGAATTACAGAAGTATCGACTTCATACTCGAAAACATCCAACTGCCGGAACCCATTCGATGGTTGTTTTGGGGAGTTTGTGGATGCCCCAAGATGAATCATCAAAACCATGTAGTTCACAATCTGGCTCTCCTCAGGGTCCTCTTCAGTTAGTTGCAACTGGTACCGGTACTTCCACTACAGGCGGGGAAAGCATGGAGGAAGAAGAAGAAGTAGAAGTAGAGGACGATAAATCAGAGAGCTACAGCTGGAAAAGTCACATGAAACACAAATCTGGAAAAGAAGTCTGTGTATAGAACATATCCACTATAATTTTTGCAGATAAAACTATGCACGGGAAGAGTTCACGATGACAATAATTATAGTATGCTATATATATACATAAAGCGAAGGAGCTATAGAGAAAGGGGCTGTGAAATTTTTGCAGGATTAGTTTCTTATCCTTCTGTATTGCAATTGAGTTCTTGCATGTTATGTATTGGTACCGGTATAAAGAACATGAGGTATGATTTCACTTTCCCTGGAATTGTAATCCCCCTGTATTTTCCATTAATTTCTTTGAGAATTGCTGAGTTTTGGGACAGCATTGGAATTTGCCTTCTTGTTGCTGGAAATTTTTAGGTTTCTTATTGGAAGTATAGTTACAATTAACAAAGTCTTGTCCCATAAGTACACCCTGTCATACTTCTTCTGGGGATACCCTTTTTCCTTTTGGACATATATACGTACAAGATTTTAACGGAAAGGAGGAGTCTTTACGTCCCAATCAATTGAAATTGGTCTCATGAATCTGTTTTTTCCATTAAGTTATATCGAGGGTCATAATTGGATCGATTTATGTCACGAGGACTTAATAGGTCTTTTATGTGTTGGCTGTCAATTACTTAACACAATGTATATTTTTTTATCCGAGCTTGGAATTGCGTAGCAAAAAAAATTATCAGATAGTATGTTTTTTTCCTGTGTATTTGTACATTTATCTACTATGCTTTAAGCAATTTTCTGAATCTGTTTTTAGGTAGATCATATGGACTGGGGGTAAAATTTCTTTTTTCTGGATTGTCATCATGCTTTATAGATTTGGAAGATGAAAATAAGTCCTTTTTTTTTTTGTTTTTTGTTTTTGTTTTTGTTTTTGTTTTTGTGAAATAGGAATTTCATTGCAAAAGCTGAAACTCAGCTGAAAGATAAAAGTGTTAAGGGAATGCACTAAATAGGGAGGGGAAAGGGATCTCTAAACCCGAAACATATAAACAATTAAGCACTAATTCAAAATCTGCAAGCATTGTTATTTATATTTATGTGAGGCTCATGAGTATCAGGAATCATTGAGGGAGATAAATGTTTTTCCTATTGAATTTTGTGAGGTGTGCAGGAACATGGTTTGAAGAAATGATTAGTCAATTTCCAAATGTTTAAGCAACAGTGTTTTTAATACTGTAAGGTGATCAGACAAGATCTGGACCCATTCCTCTCAGAATATTGTATGGCTTTTATTCCTTCACACTTCTCTTTTTCTCAAAGCTCTGTTTGGGAAACGAGAAAGGGTCATGAGTCATGCCATTCATTGTCCAGCAAAATGTGGTCAAGGTGTAGCTAATGTTAAAAACAAAGCAAACTGAAATTTGAACATAAGCATATTTGGATAGTTTTTTTTTCCCGTGTTTAAAATATTTAAATAGATTTTTACACGCATACCTAGGTTATCAAATAGATTGCGATTACGATTTTATTCTTCTTTCCAGTCTCTATCAACGTACCACTGACGAAGATTGGAGAGCTAGAATTTGTTTTCAGTAGTCGATTCTGTCTCTTCGGTTTCAGCAATGTAATAATTGATTCAGCCTCTGAGGTCGCGATTTTTATTACTAGCATCAGTAGTGAGTGGTTTAGCAAAAACAATCCACTTGTTAGTTTTGCGTCGATTTTTTTGGTGGATTATTGGTTCGTCTCGATAAAATGAATCTAAAAGGTCAAAAAACCTATGAACGAAAATTTAAAAAAATTCACTAAAGAAAAAATAATCCAAATTTTTGTGGATTATTGGATTATTTTTGTCTTTTATTCACAAAAAAATTAGTGTAGTTAATATCTAATTTTTTACTCTATTAATTCTTTCCTTCGAGACGAACCAATAATTCAAAAAAAATCGACGCAGAACTAGCAAACTCAATTTTTAAAAAAAATAAATACAACAAAAGTTTTATTTTTGCTAAGGAAATTTTGAGGAGGATAAGATGAAAATATGTTTCCAAACAGCCTATGAAGAAGTCAAATTATTCAATATTATCAAGAAGAATCCTCTAACCTAACAAGTCATATTCCACTTAAACTAATCTGTTGGTATTCTTATCCAAAGAACATGACAAAAGTGTCCCTTTCACAAACAAAATAATGGAGAGGAATCTTTTAGACAGGATATAATGAGTGACCCCAAAGTGATATATGGGGTCATTTTGCAATAAATGTTAATCCTATGGACTGGTTTGGTGAAAGATGGAGTGCAAAATGATGGAACCTTCAATACTTTATGTTTGCTTTGGTAAAAAACTACTCCTATTTTTGAAGTATCAGATTTATTCAACAACTTCTCTGTTTGTGATTTTTAAAAGATAAAGCCAAGGATTTATACACAAATTAGGTTTAGTGGCTATTCCCATAGCTGGTACTTTTGCATACGGACCACTTTTTTCTTCTGGGTTTGAATCTTTTTTTGGTCTTAATTTTGAACTGAACGGTAATGTCCAAATTTAGATCATATATTACAGTAGTATAATCAATAATTTTGTCATTGATTACAGCAAATAGACGATTCAAATTTAAATTGTCCTGTCATATTCAAATTAAGGATCGGAGAAGATTCATTACCTTCTCTTTTATTTTCCCTTCTTTAATGTACTAGTAGATAAATAATGCAATATCCGATTGGGGTAAAATAGACAAATTAGACCCACCCATCTGCACGGTGAACTTGGGGAAGTGCAAATCCATCCACAAGATTCATGCACGTGTCTTGTTTTTGTTCTTTCGATAGTAACAATATGCAAATATTTAGGCTCTTTATTTTTCCGTACACACGAATGATCGCTAAGCACGGACAACTCGGATGATGACCTCCATGCATGTTGTCTCTTAAGCGATAACTCACTATGTTCACTTCATAATTTCCAAAAAAAATTTCAAAAAGATTCTTTTCCTCATTCTCAAATCTCCAATTACCGTCATTTTCGTATTCATACCTCTCTAATCATTATTCGTTATTACCGTTTTCTTTTCTCTTCAATTATTACACATCTCTTTAACTATTATTTTTTTTCAATTCTAACACTCTCTCAAAATTATTTCTCAAAATATTGTTTTCAAAATTATCAACCAAACAAAGCCATTGGCCCAAACAGATCTGCATGTGTCTTGACTTATCTAGCCGCGCCTCATTTCAGAATCAACGACGTAGATCTGCTTTGACCCAAACAGATCTACGCCGCCCATTCTGAATTGATTTTTTTTTTTTTTTTGGGGGGTGTTGTAGTAACCTATCTCACTACACGCGTGTAGTGTGTAAATCCTGACCATTAAAAGTGTTTTAAACGGTCGGGATTTTAAATAGAACTCTTAAACAGAAGAGTTTTGTTTAAATCTGGACCATCCAAAACTGAATGAATGGCAGTGATTACTCACTACACACCTGTACTCCCCCCAATTTTCTTCATAATTTTAGTTTACTTTTAGATTTTTTGGTAAAATTATCAAAGAGTGGTCCCCCCAAATTAGGCAAAAATTGCAATTCTTCGTCCACCACAGCGTACAGGCCCCCTAGATCCTATGAATGCATAAGGTTACTGTCACAATTGATTTAGTACTAACAAAGAAACTTTGATGTCCAAACAACATTTTTATGTAGCAGTAGACAACGTTGAGCCGCTAAATGTCAAGGAAAGTTAGACAATACGAACTCTATCTGTTAATTCAGTAATTTATATGAACATATATATATGTTTTTATAGATCCGGTCTGGTCTGGTTTATTTTGGATTGGATTGTGGCAACCTGACCGGACCGATTTTTTCCTGTTTGGCTGGAATCAAACTGGAGTTGAATGATTTACCCTTAAAAAACCAAACCAAATCGCCGGTTTGGTTTTTTTCGGAGTTCAATCTGGCCACTTTTTCTTTCACAGTTAGGTCTGACGAGTTTTTATTTTGGTTTGGTTGGTGTTTCTTTGTTAGTACGGTACTTGGAAAAAATGTAGCAACTTCTGCCTTGAATTTTAAGACGGAAAAACATAGAAGAAATCTGTAAGGAAAACCAAACCAAACATTAATCTCAGCTTTAAGGTTTGCAAAGATGATATATATCACTGAGTTCTCTGTTTTATGATTGGATACTAGAAAATTAAAAAGCCTATTAACATAAATCGATTCAAGTATGACCCTCAATAGAACTTAATGGAAAAAAAAGAAGCTAGTATATACATAAAAAAAAATTCATATATTAGTGTGAATAATGTGCCCAAATAATATGAAAATAAATAAGATATCACAAATTTTGTTGGCGAATTTTATGTTATTGGGTCGAGTAAAATTAAATTGGGAGATAAATACACTAATATATATTTATTGTAGAAATTTGTGTCCCAAATTGGTTTGCAAGATATCAATACAATAGATACTCTCTCTTTTTTTCTTGATTTTCCTAATTTTTGTTGTAAAGATTAAATGGTGTGCACTTTATTTTGAACTGGTGTATTAAGTATTCTATTGTGAATTACCAAGATTTTGTGAGTGTTCGTAGTATAAATGTTCAAACAAAATCCGATATAAATTTATTACATGTAATATAAAATATGAAAGGCTTTATAGTGTACATTGACCATCTATGGGAAGACTTTAGGCTTTAGTTGGTTTTTTATATAAAATTGATTTGTGGGCTGATTTATTGAGCTAGGTGTTCAAATATTTTTGAGTAGAGTGTTCAAATATTTGGGAGTAGGGTGTTCAATAATGCCTCCACTAAACTAAAACAAAAAAATTTACATGTATTTTTAAACAATTTTTTTTTTGAGGGTGTTCAAGTGACCACCCTTGTGAAAGGGTGGAGCCGCCTCTGGTTAATTCGAGTTCAATATTTTTTAAAATAAATCAGTAAATCAATAAATTCTTATTAAAAAACCTATCAAGTCCTCCTTACATGAGTCTTAAAACATCGTAAGGAGGAAAGCTATCAAATTCTTAGTAAATTCGAGTTCAATATTTTTTTCCCTAGGACTTGACCTTGAAATCTTAGAACATCGTAAGGGAGGAAAGCGATCGTAACTTATTTTCTTATTCTCCCGCCCACAAAAAAAAAAAAAAAAAAAATCATCATGAGAGTCCCAAATTATATTTATTTTATCTCGAGATTCCTACATCCCCTAATCTTAAAATAGTATAGAGAAGAAAATTCTAGTCAAGGATCTTCAATGGATTCTATCTACGTCGTATGGTTTTTCTATCTCACTCAGTGTTGTTTTCTACGTCTCTATTGAAACAGAAAAAAATGAATAACAATGCATTCATACATGTTTAATATGATTTGAAATTGCATTCGGGCGGTTGTTGATATTAAAACGACTGAAAATGAATAAAACAAAGTATTGATTGAGTGGAATATCCGAATATGCATTGATAGAAGTGGAATATCCATTGAAGTTGGAAATTTTTAATATTATGTGTGATCTTGTAGAGCATCTCTTATAGATACTTCAAATGTCAATATATAGTGAAAGTTTTTAAGAGCTGAAGTACCCCAGTAGCTCATTCAAATAAAATAAAATAAAAAATTGATTTAGTATTTGAAATGTCACTGAGTAGGCAATTAAAACAGCAAAATACAACAATTTTTTTTTTTTTTTAAGAGGCTGGAGATGCAAATAATGATAAAATTTGAAGTAGCTACTAGAGAGATGCCCTTGCAGCACCCTTTGTTGTATTTCTGTTTGAGCCATAGAGTTTGTATTGATTGTAGTCGGGCCAGTATGGGCTGGATGGCCCAATTCGTGAAAGTCACAATGATGAAATTCACCGTCCTACATGGGCTGGATGGCCCAATTCGTGAAAGTACAATGATGAAATTCACCGTCCTACATGGGCTGGATGGCCCAATTCGTGAAAGTCATTGCCGATGAAATTTCACTGTCCTTTATTGGGCCACAATGGCTTTCATGCATTGGGCCATCTTTCCTCTTTCTTCCTCCAAAATTTGGACCATCTATTTTGGACAGTTGAGATATACGTTAGCTAGCGCCACGTGGTACCCAGCCAGCATCTAAGTTTTTCAAGAGAGAGATCCAAAACCTTAAAATTTTCAAAAATACTACAGACACAATACTCACATGCCGTGGGACCAATATTACATTCAGTAACATCGTCACTCGCCGCTCACTCAGTGATATCGTCGCTCGCCGTTCATCTAAATAGGATCACACTTGTAAGTGTTGCGATATTGAATTAAGAGTCAAAGTTCTTTCCTATTATATTCTTTCCTAGTTTAGAGATATTCTTTCCTTGTAATGATATGATTATATTCTTTCCTAGTTTATAGATATTCTTTCCTTGTAATGATAGGATTATATTCTTTCCTTGTAATTATAGGAATAGCTTGATTATAGGATCTCTACGATCTCTATAAATATGTACATGTAAAGAGTCAGAATTATTATGAATGAAAATATTCTTCTTTGATTTTCAAGTTGGTATCAGAGCCGCGAAACCCTAAATCATTCTTCTTTGAATCCTTAAACCATGAGCAAGTCAGATTCTGAAACATCTGGCACCAAATCTACCCCCATCATCATTCAACACGAAGGTTCATCATTCAATGCAGGAATTGTATTGAATGAGACCAACTATGATCTGTGGTCTCAAATGTTAGAGATGCAAATTGCTGAGAAGGAGAAACTCTCCTTCATTCGTGACAAATCATCATACAAATGCACTCACTGTGATCAAACTGGTCATACAAAAAGTCGATGCTATGAACTTGTGGGGTATCCGGAATGGTGGGATCATAGTCGTGATTCCCGGAAGAAGAATTCCAAGAAGGCTTCTACTGCTACAATTGTTGAAACAAAGACAGAGGATGATAGCAGTGTAAAGTTCTTAGCATTGGCAGCAGCGGCAGGTAATGGTGGTAAGGTTTTAAATATCTCAACACCTGTTTCTAATAGTGCATGGATAATTGATTCCGGTGCTACGAATCATATGACATTTGATTCTAGACAAGTTTTACCTCTTAAACCTTCCTCACAAAATTCTGTTTCCACTGCCAATGGTACCTCAATTCCGATTATTGGGGAAGGATCTTTGTCCCTCACTAACACCTTGAATTTAGATTCTGTTTTGGTTGTTCCCTCTTTGAATTATAATCTTTTGTCAGTTTCTCAAATAACCACTGCCTTATTTTGTGTTGTCATTTTTTGGCCTGAATATTGTGTATTTAAGGACATCCAGAACAAAGACAGAGCGATTGGTTGTGGTGTTAGGGCGAGGGAAGTATTACTTAGACTTGGTGTCTAAAAGTTCGATAAATTGCGTCAAGCTTTAAAGATTGGGGGTTCTGAGGAGGAAAAAAAGAAATCTGAGATATGGTTATGGCATCGACGTCTGGAGCATGCTTCCTTTGGTTACATGAAGAAATTATTTCCTAGTTTATTTGCAAACTTTGATGTTTCTAGTTTCAAATGTGATGTTTGTGAACTTGCAAAAAGTCATCGTGCTTCGTTTCCATTAACTTTGAATAAAAGTCCAGTTCCTTTTATGATCATACATTCTGATATTTGGGGTCCATCTAAAATTCCTATTTTGGATGGATCGCGTTGGTTTGTTACTTTTATTGATGATTGTACCAGGATGACTTGGGTATGTTTGATGAAGTCCAAAAGTGAAGTAAACTTGTTATTTCAAAAATTTCATAAAATGGTTTGTAGTCAGTACAATGCACAGATTCAGGTTCTCCGCAATGACAATGGAGGTGAATATTTGAGTTTTGAATTGAAGCGGTATTTGGAAGCCCATGGAACCATGATGGCCCAATTCGTGAACGTCACAATGATGAAATTCACCGTCCTACATGGGCTGGATGGCCCAATTCGTGAAAGTCATTGCCGATGAAATTTCACTGTCCTTTATTGGGCCACAATGGCTTTCATGCATTGGGCCATCTTTCCTCTTTCTCCCTCCAAAATTTGGACCATCTATTTTGGACAGTTGAGATATACGTTAGCTAGCGCCACGTGGTACCCAGCCAGCATCTAAGTTTTTCAAGAGAGAGATCCAAAACCTTAAAATTTTCAAAAATACTACAGACACAATACTCACATGCCGTGGGACCAATATTACATTCAGTAACATCGTCACTCGCCGCTCACTCAGTAACATCGTCGCTCGCCGTTCATCTAAATAGGATCACGCTTGTAAGCTCTCTCTATGCCTCACATAGGAGAAAAAGTGTTAAAGCAATGGTCTTTTGGAAAGCAAGGGAGATCTGCAATTGCTTTCAATTTGTTTTTATTTCCATTGGGTTCATTGATTGGATGTCCCAAGTCGTTGGATTTGTTCTTTACATATGCTTAAGCAAGATCTGTTGCTTGTGTTCATGATTTTCAATTTCTACTGTTTTTGTTGCTCAAGTGGCCCAGACCGAAAAAACCGAATACCCCGAAATCTCAGACCGAATTGGGAGGGGGAAACGGGTTGGATTGGATCGGGTTGGGTCTGACTTACCCATATTCGACCCTTCCATATTCAACCCACCAACTATTGGCCCATATTTAACCCAAACCCAACCCGCCCGTCTCGATGACTGTCTTGATGATGTTGATATTAACTCAAAAATTAGTTCTGGGCACATCCCAAGTTAGGGTTTTTTTGGCTACATATTAGACTAGCATAAGGAAAATGAAGAACGGTGTGGGGGCGTTAACAAGAAAGTTTCCGAGTAAAAACTTCAGTTCCCCCCACTTTGAGCGGAGGCTTTATAGAATTAGCAAAGGCACCCTTTACACAAATTGTGCTACTACACAAATAAAACAGTGTCCACCTTGGTGGCTTTGCCAAATAGTGGTAAACAAAGATTTTTTGATGTTTAAAATACCTTTTCGATTCTGACGCAGCGGAATCCACGAGAAATTAGTTGCGTATTAGTTCAAACGAGAATAGGTCTCGAATCCACGAGATTCTTGAATCCACAAGAAGAAAGAGATATAACTCGGAATTATATTTGATTAAAAGCTGTCCAATAATAGAGGTTACATGCCCTTTTATAGGGAAAACTAGCAAACCCTAGCAAAACTTACCTAAAAATTAAAGTATCCCAAAAATTGGGGAAACTCCCAAAATTGAAAACTAGAAAGAAAAATAAGATCTTCCCAATTGGAAACAACGTAAACGGAATTACACACTAAGAGTAATTCGTAATCTAATTATTACCTAAAATAGCAAAATTACTAAATTGAAGGCCTAAACGAATGAGTTTGGCCGAAATCCATCCGTCACGATTAGGGTTGTGAGTATTGATCGCAGAGCGATTTTACTTCAGCCCACCAAGTTTGGGCCTATTCCGGGCTCGTCGATAAATTGCCGAATTTGGCAATTTTCAATTAAGAGTTGTTTGGGCCTCTTAGACTTCGACCGGTCCAATTGATCATAGAATTGGGCCGCTACTTGTTCTGCATCAGATTCTGTAGCCTCAATCCTTGGTAGAGGTGTTAAAAGTATCGTGTTTTAGTGGAGAGTTTTGCATGTAAACAATTACAAAAACCCTCCATTTGTATGTCTGGATAAGCTTCCATAGTCCTTGTGGGGTGGAAGGTTAAAAGGCTTCTAATCAAATTGGTGGTTTTATTTAGAATCAAAATTCACCTACTGTGTGCTCTATAGGAGATGCGATGTGGCAAGACTGGCTTTAGATGACAAACTCTTTGGACAATATAAGTTGCTGACATTTGAATACCTTTACTCATAGAAAATATTGTTTTTTTTTCCCTATAAATTGTTTTCTTATTTTGATCAGGTAAGTTTCCTTTATCATCCTTGTTTAAGGTGACACTGTATAAGTCTCTTTCTCAGTTCTATAGAAGTAATCAACACCATCATTGCACATCATATTTCTTTTTTGTAACTAGCTTTGTATCTTTTAAGTTTCAACCCTTTTCTTCTTATATTCGAAGTCTTCCTCTTGTATTTTCCAAGTCGGATTTAGCTAATCTTGTTCTTTTTTTCTTTTCCAAAACGTCACCATTAGTGGTAGAAGACTAGTACTTGAATGAATAGCTTTTCAAACACTGGCATGCTTTGCACAGCTCATTCCTTCCTAAGTTTTGTTATAGGCATATGGAGTTCCCACTCCTCTATCTTTTTGAAGGTTAGCTGGTTAGTGTCCTACAGTTTTTCCACACATTAATTTTATATCTGGAGCTTAATGCCAACACCATACTTTTCTACTCTGTATATAGCAAAGTTTCCGCGCTCAGTTCATTCTTGAAGGTTAAGGTGTGCACGATGGACAACATAGTAGACTGTTTAAACAATGCATATCAAGATTTTGTTGCAACAGCAGCTAGTGTGCTTGAAGCCAAGGAGACTTCTGCTGGCCAAAAAACAGCAGCTACGGATGCTGCACTGGAAAACTTCAAGAGCGCTGGGAACTGTTCAGAGTGGCTTGTGATCAAGCCGAAGAGTTTGTGGAGTCTGTGAAACAAAGGATAGGTTCGGAGTGCCTTGTTGATGAAGCCACTGGCTCTGTAGCTGGAAACCCAGGGCAGGCTGCCACCACTGGTCTTCCACCTATTAGTGCCATTCGGTTGGAACAGATGAGTAAAGCTGTTCGGTGGCTAGTGATTGAACTGCAGCAGGGTTCTGGAACTGCAGGGGGTACATCGCATCTCCACTCTTCTGCTCCTTTTGATACAAGATTTTCTGAAGATGCAGCTCAGTAGGTATTTTCCTATACCTGCTTAACTTTTCATGGAAGTGGATCTGGTTTACTGCATATGGGCTTGCAAATAGCTCAAATATTATTGGTTGGTTCCATAAATGAAATTAAACCTTTGTCTCCCACAAGAATTGTGTTTATCTACGGTAACAGCTCTTTTGTATAGTTTGCTGTATTATGTGTAGTGCTAGAGAACATCACAATTGCTTTGTTTGTATTATTTTCGCTGTTACTAAAAGAATTGGAAATTAGAAAACCATATCGCATTTACTCGGGAATCTTAAACAGTTGGTCTTTGAGTTTCTTTGTATGAGATTGCATCCAATATGCAGAGGGGGTTGAGAAAGAGCATTTTTTCCCTTGTTTAAGGAGTTCCACCTCCCCCCCCCCCAAAAAAAAAGTCCAAAAAAGATTTTCTAAGAACAATAAACGTCCAAAAAAGTCTACCACCAAGCACAAAATGGACAAACGCTCACACTCGTGTACTGCTCACACTAATCCAAAAGAGCACTGCTAGGAGCTCATGATTATAACACAAATTCGGACACAACTATAACCGCAATTGTCTAAGCGCAACACATATACATGCATTAGACGGTTCAAGACACATTTGTGTCACATACTTATCCAAAATTCAATTACTCTTGTTATTTGGACAATTGGAAAGGCTGTCTAATCACTACTTTAGCGAAGCCTTCATTTTCTTAAATTTCTTTTAATGCATGTTGCTTTCTCCAATTGGTCGAGCCAAACAGAACTCTTCAGAGCACAAACTGCAGCAGAAGTTTTGCTCTTTCTCCTTCCCTTTTCTTTTTATTGTTTTTTTTTTACATTCAATCCCTTTCATGTGCCCAAATTGTTGACAAAAATTTGTGCTATTGCTACTTTGTAGCTTACAGTTCAATATTACGTATCTAGTCTAGTTCTTCTATAAGTCAAACACCCCAAACCATTCAGTTTTCTTCATTTGTAACTGAAATGCCTATTTTAATTTTCTAGCAAATGACAATTGAGATGATTTACATCCGACCGGGAGCCGGGGGGCCTTGGGGACATTATAGTGTAGAGATGTACTACGGAGTGTACTGCACAATATAAGCCGTCCATCTTGCAATTCATAGTCCACTTGTTGGAAATTTTTTGCAAATCCAGACTTAAGGTGCAAGATATTTCGATGGTCCAGATTTGTGAAAAGTATGCTACGAGTAAGATAATATTTACCCTTTGAAATTTGGAAATGGCTTGGATTGCGTACTACACGCATGGGCCATGTAGTTCAGCTCCCTGTCCAACCAAGCGATTAATGATTATTGTCTTTGTCAATGGTATTAATTAATTGAATCAGGTAGTTGGTTGTTACTAAGAAAAATTAGGAAACAGTACTACTCCTATATCTTTAGTTAGATGCATTACCAGTTATTTTAATGGAAGATAACATTTTGTTTTTTTTGTGGTTGAAAATCTAATTTGCCGACAAGGGCACGTTCACTACACCCTTGTAGTGAGCAATCAGGGTCGTCCGTTTGACAATCAACAGTTTGGATTGTGAAATTATCCTATATTTAAAATACTAATATTTTATGTAAGATAATTAGGATTGTTGATTGCAGAATGGACAACCGTGATTGCTCACTACAAGCCTCCCTAATCCGGGCTCCAAGTACAATTCTAAACTCAAGCTAAATTTTAATTTCTTTGTGAAGAATCAGCTCGTTTTTTCAATTATGTAACACTGCATTCACGTACTTGATGGTTATAAAATACTAGTAGCAAGACAGTAGTAATATGTAGCATGTACTGTAATATATATATTTTTCCTCCCCGGATGTACGGACTGGTTTGAGTGCACATTGACTAATTTCGAGGCCCTAAAGTTAACAATTGGACGAACCTATAGTGATCCCAAGGTTTGGAACATTTGGCCTTCGTGAGATTCGACTTTGCGACTTTTTGAAGAAAAACTCTTTGGTTGCTATCTCATGCCCATTTAGCCAAACCTCTATCTTCCAGGACCAAAATTCCATCGTCAATTAGTGGGTCCCTTGTTGGCCAAGGCTTGTGGACTAGTTCCATGAAAGCTAACAGCTAGGAGGTTTTGAATCTCAACCTTAAAAGAACAACCTCTTAAAAAAATTCTACTAAATCTTATGCAGATTTTTGTGTTCCCTTTCCTTTTTGTTATTCCCATTCAGTCCCTCTTCATCTAAACTAACCATAAGCAAAATCCAAAGTCCTCTATTATTGCAATTTATGTCTTACCTCAAGGCGCAAAAATCCGATTTTATAAAGTCAAACATTCGCAGCTCTTACGAGCTCTCTGAATTTGACAACTCACAAGGCTATATGGTCTTAGCAAATTCTTACACTTTCTTTTGTAATAATTTTGTGTAGGAGGCCTTAACACTTTTTATCTTACTTCTTTTTTCTTTTTCTTTTTTTCTGTATCTTCAACCTTCAATACCTTTTATGTGTCTTGATTGTAACATAGCCTTTAGGAAAGCTGCAGGTTAGTCTGGTTGGTTGGTAGGTTTGCTCCTCACACAATTGACCAAGGTTTGATTTTTGGGGTCAGGTTGTAAGAAAGTAATAATCCCTTCATCCAACGTAGATGGCTTGCTTTTGACCGGACCAGAGAGGAGATTAATTGAGTGCATGTAAATTAGCTCGGACAGCCTTGACTCTTGGATAAATAAAGAAATAGCCTTCCCTGTTGCACACTATGGGTTAGTTAGATCACTATAAATATCATATTTGACTCTACCCAAAACTTATCGGTAATGTAGAATTGAAGAATGAAAAAGATATATTAAAAATCTTGTGGGCCAATATTAATAAGCACCTGAAAATTGAAAATATAAACTCTAGAGAGATTTTGTTCTATGGTGACCAAGTGAACTAGCCAACCAAACTCTCCCAAATACGTGGCATCAAGAAGTCCCTAGAGAAAGTCCATCTGTTGGTACAGAAATAAGATTGTCAAAGTCATTTTTTTTGTTTGGTACATTGTTAAAATGCAATAAAATAGCAATAAGATCCCAACTATTTGGTGACATTTTGGCGCAATCTCATATTCAGATCATTGGATTAAACGCATATCATTTGTTAATACAAATTAAATAGCTTGGATGATGTGAAAAATTTGGTAATTGTTAAATTTGGCCCAACAGTGGCATTGCATTTTTTTTTTTTTGGTGGTATCGGCAATGGCATTTGCATTTGGGACAAGGGTGGAGAGAGTTTTGCCATTCTTGATGTGAAATTTTGACTTTGACATGAAATTTGGCACAGAATGAGTTTGTGCTCATTCGCGGGAGCATTTGTGTGTGCGAGCGAGAGAGGGAAGAACTTATAGGATCACTCCAACGTCCCTTTTTCACAAGTTTTTTAAGTCAGAACATTTAATGTGTCAAATTGTAGCTGATGGATTACACAAAGAGTTGCAATCTAATAGAACAGAAGAGGCACAAAAAGACTCCAAAACTGTGTTTTTTGTTTTAATGAAACACAACATTTTCATTACTTGTGGACATTTGAGGTGGGTCCTCCTAGAGTTGACTGTGTGTGTTGTTTTTAATAAATCAACTGCCCAAGGGGACTTTGTTATTAGCAGCTGATATGCCCACAAACTTTTCTATCTCTATCCAGGCTTTGTCAGCAGCTAATACATGTTTGTTTGGCTTTGTTAAAATGACAGAACCAAATTTTCTTCTTCTACCAATCATCTTATTAGATTTTTCTTCTTCAACCAATTGTCTGTTCCTTGAGACTATGTTTGGATCATGGATTTGTAGAGACACAGAGAAGAGAACAGAACGGAGAAGTTAATGAAGAAGGAGAAGAGGTAATAAAGTGAAGAAACTTGCTTTTATTTTATGGTCTAAGATCCAAACACAACATAACGTTTTACTAGTCCTTGACATGGACCAAGGGCCATGAAATAACCACCCAAAATATATTTTTCTGTTTGTTTTAAAAAAAAGTAAAAATGTACACAAATAGCAGAAAACAAAAACGTGACTAAACGCACCCAAAACAATATAAATATGGCCACTTTGAAATGGTCCAAGAAAATAAAGTTTTGAGCACAATTATAGGTTTTGACAAGGGAGGAAGAAATGAGAGCTTTATCTGCCTTCTTCCTCCTTTCCTTGCTTTTCTTGGTAAGCTCTATGCTTTCCCAGTTTCCAAACCTGCTTTATCTGCCTGCTTGTGTAAATGAAGCTATGTTTAGATCAATCTTTTTTCCAAATGAAAAAATCTAACATTCGTATTATTGATTGTCCTCCTTTTGGTGTCAATGGTGAGGTCAGTTTTCCAGCTCATGTGATGCAAGAAAAGATCCAGCAGACTACTGGAAGAGCATAATGAAAGGCGAGCCGATGCCCGAGAAGATTCAACGACTGGTATTCCATCAAGATCCATCATCTCTATCCAAAGAGAAGATCAAAAAATGGTGTTCATCTTCTGTCATCATAAACATGGAACACTTCAGAAAGGATTTCGATACAAGTCCTAATCTTATAATCTATCACAGCAGCACCGAGCCAAGAAATTGAGGCCTAAGGTTCCTGGCCATAGTGAGTCACAAAAAGAGCTGATACTATTTTATAGGCATGCCAGTATCCCTGATTAACTTATATCAATTATGCTTCTTTTTTGAGGGTGGTTGTGCTTACTAGTACATGTATAGTTGAAGTTTGAAATCGTATCTTGTAAAAGAAAAAACCAGCTGGGTATTTTTCATTTTTTTCCCTATCGTCAGCCTTTGCTCTTGGTGTGGCTGTATCATTTTCCGTACACTAACACATTCAATTAATAACTGTCATGCAATTTTATTTTCTGATATTCAGTGCTAGTTTTAGAAACAGGAAGGTTTAATTAGAGATTTTGTGGAAATAGATTAGAAAGTGTTACTGTTCTTTTTTCCTTTTTCAAGATCACTCTTAGAGTCCGTTAAAAAAATACGTAGAAATAAAATTTACTCTTACCGTAGGATCATTTTTTTTAAAAAAAATTTAAACTTAGAGAAAGCCAAATCCAAGTGAAAACTCTTTTTGAATTAAAAGATAGCTGCAATGCAAGTTCAAGACAGGCCTCCTGGATTCTAGCTCATAATGCAAAACAAAGCAAAAAAGATTATCCAAATATCTTATATAGGAGTTGGCATCAAAACAATGCTTTCAAGAAAGCCAATGGGGCAACAACCACCATAAAAACATAAACCAATCGTGTACTACGAGGTTTTACCCACACATAAGAAATTATTAATGATGCTTTCTTTAAATAATAATGGACCATTTAGAGCCAACGTGAATCCTAAGGTTTCTATTCCACCATATGTGCTCATAGAATATTTTAGGTATTTCCTAATAATTAGTTCTATATCTACCATATGTGCTCATAGAACCCTTATGAAAAATTAAGAGAGTTTACAAAAGCTAGAAATGGGATCACCGCTTGCTTTCTTTACTCTTTTCTCACTTGTTCTGGTAAGAATAAGAACTCCTAAAGGTGGGAAATTTCTAGATTTCCATAACCTACAACGTATTATAGACTTTTCAGTATCAATACAATTTGTGTCAACTTGAATTTTCCCATATAAACTTATAAGAAAGTGCCATCATTTGGTGACCATAGAGCTGCCAATAGAATAGGTCTTCTATGGGTCATTTCTATCAAGTTTTGCTAGCTTGATGCAGAACAAGTAGCAGCCCAATTCTATGATCAGTTGGACCGGTCGAAGTCTAAGAGGCCCAAACAACTTTTAATTGAAAATTGCCAAATTCGGCAATTTATCGACGAGCCCGGAATAGGCCCAAACTTGGTGGGCTGAAGTAAAAGCGCTCTGCGATCAATACTCACCACCTTAATTGTGACTAATAGTGGATTTCGGCCAAATTCATTCATTTAGGCCTTCAATTTAGTAATTTTGTTATTTTAGGTAATAATTAGATTACGAATTACTCTTAGCGTGTAATTCCGTTTACGTTGTTTCCAATTGGGAATATCTTATTTTTCTTTCTAGTTTTCAATTTTGGGAGTTTCCCCAATTTTTGGGATACTTTAATTCTTAGGTAAGTTCTGCTAGGGTTTGCTAGTTTTTCCTATAAAATGGCATGTAACCTCTATTATTGGGCAGTTTTTAATCAAATATAATTCCGAGTTATATCTCTTTCTTCTTGTGGATTCAAGAACCTCGTGGATTCGAGAACTATTCTCGTTTGAACTAGTACGCAACTAGTTTCTCGTGGATTCCGCTGCGTCAGTCTGCATCAATGTCACGTGTCGGTGACGCATAGTCTGCCTCTATATTTTCTTGAACGCATTTTTTGAAACTATTTTTCGGGGTCTATATTGCTGCCTAAATACCATCTCTTTTGTGCATCTTCATTGAATAGTTTGGAAGCACAATTGATGCTAGACCAGACTCTGGAGAATACTGGAAAGGCGTTATGGAGGATCAACCCATGCCAAAGGTGATTCACAGCCTCCTCCACCAGGCATCAATGTCACCCCTCTCAACTACCACGCAAACCGACTGTCACACGTCAACGGAAGTGACACATAATGATGAAACGGTTAAGGCTTTCATGAAAGACTTTGAACCGAGGCTAGCTTGACTGGCTACCATGACGATAGTATCAAACTAACTGGAGAGAAATCCTTTGTGAACGACTTTGAGCCGAGGCCTAATATCTCGGCTTACTGTGATAATGCTGGTCTGGAAGAGAAGAAGTCCTTTGCTAAGGATTTTGAACCAAGTCCTAATGTCTCAGTTTACCATGATGATGCTGGTCTGAAAGGGGAGAAGTCTTTTGTTAAGGATTTTGAACCAAGGCCTAATGTTTCTGTTTATCAGGGTTAAGGACAATATTTGAGAAGTGTAATAAGATTAATTTGGATAGGTGAAGCTATGTAAGATGAATCAATTGTGTGGTGTGTGGTGTGAAGACTCAGAGAGTCATGATGTTTAATAGAAAATAAGAAGCTTGTGAAGTCGTTTTTTACTTCAGCGTTTCTGATTTTCAGGAAGTATCTATAACCTCAGGAAGCCTTTCTTATAATGCTACTGACACTAATGCTAAAAGCGGAAAGCCAAGACTAACAGTTAAAAGCAGAAAGCGGCAGCGGATCTCTCGGATTCAAGCTCTCACCTGTTTACTATCAATTCTTGTATTGGGACCAGTCCATGCAGGATTTTGCCTCATCTTTAATTGGCAATTAGTTGATCTAGCTAGACAAAAACTGATTTATGAAAGAAGGAATCCCATCTAGCTAGTAGAGTGATTTACCATGTGGAGTTGAAGGAATGAGCTTCCCATGTGGCTCAAAACAACATCACATATTTGGAAGACTGTGTTTCAGAAGATCCCGTCGATGTTCATATCAAACAGTTCAAACACAGTGAATTCAGATAATTTTTCAAATTTACAACAATTCCAAATTCTCCATTATTTTCTTCCCATTCTACACTGGAAGCCTATATTAGCAAAATCTCTCATGGTTTATTAGAGCTAACCAACGAAAAAGCAAAGGGATCCACCCAAGAGAGCTAAGTCTGAAGATTCACAAAATCAAGCATAGATTCTAAGGATGTGGCAGAGAGTTTGGACTCTCCTTCAAAGGGTTTCATCTCTCATCGTCTAAATGTATCTTCCATGGGTTTGGCTTGTGGAGATCCTTGAGGGAAGCAAAAGATTTGGAGGAGGTTTGGGAGCAATTCTACCGAGAAACGAAAGGAAGTGGATTCCTCTCTAGGTAGAAAATGTGGAGACTGGAGAGGAAGAAGGGTCCCTTATGGGAAGCAAATGGGAATTCTTGTTCCCACCTTTAGGTCTTCTATATAGAAGAACATCATTAGTGAAGGGTCAATGTGATCCATGTGTGATGATAGATGGGCATAAACATGTGCTATATGAGCATCACCACTATCTTGCTCAATGTTAATCTGTACCTAAACTTTACTCTGATATTTGAACGATAGAAACTTTATCTTTATATCAAATTCCTTCCTCTACTCTCAGGTAACATAGACTGATAGTAACACTACTTGCTATGAATACATCGAGGTTATTGGTAGAGTTGACATATCACTCAAAGTTGAGAACATAGGTGGAATAGTCGGGAGCATTATAGTAGCAGAAAACATTTAGCTGTCATCATTTGTGGTGGAATAGTCGGGAACATAGGTATTGTAACTAAAAATATACCAAGGGATCAAGTTTTTGAGACCTTTAAAACTTGAACTACAGAAAAACTTCCACATTTGCAATGGAAGGTGAGCAAATCATCTTTTGAGTTTTGCCTGTATAAACTATCAACCCCAAATAAATATGCAAATCAACTACAAATGTAGTTACGTATTTCTGCCTTCAGAAATGAGCTGAAAAAATAAAAGGTTTCAAGCAGTACAAATATCGCTATAGAAAAAGAATAACGAAATTGGGCACATCAATTTGGAAGCCAGCTATTACCTCAGCACATCAGCAGTGTGTCCGCGCTGCAATTCACCTCCAAAGACACAAGTTCTCTGGCCTGTGGTTATATCCCACAAAACACACATCTGATCACCCGAACTTGTTATTAGGCGAGTCTCGTCATCCGGAATACTGGTAACAGGAAACATAACCCTTATGGCCACTAAGCGTTCTTGATACAGTTATATTCCAGTCTTTGTCAGTGGGGGAATTCAGGTCGAAATGGAGCATACGCTGTCAAGCCCACCACAGGCAACAGAATGATCAGTTAGAGAAAAGGCACAAGGCATGACCCATGCACAAGGTAATTTTATGGCATGAGTTTTCTGGCTTGTGAGAGCATTCCACACTATTAGCCTCCCATCTTGAGATGCACTGACTATGTGATTCTTTTCTGGATTCCAGTCTAGTGAATTAACCTGCAGAATGCCTAACGGGATTAAAATCCTGCTTTACTCTAACTTCAATATAATGCCACCATGTAAATATTTACAGTGGTAAAATCCATAAGTCTCTCATTCAACTAGTAGTTATTACTGTAGCCAGTAGCCACTAAGGGAGTAATGTCAAAGCCTATAGGTTTCTTGGGTACTGGACTAACACAACAACAGCAGTATCCCTGCAATCTCCAATCGATTGGGGTATGGGTAGGCAAAGACTAGGGACGAACCTAACCTTTGGCAATATTAGTCACCTAATTAATTTCCCAACATTAGTTATGTAGGTCAAGACATTTCGATCAAGCATCACGAATGACGAGATGTGGGTGCACAGTCTAGAACTTAGTTGCACAAAGCGGGAGCAAGGGCGGGAGTGGGGTTATGTAGAAGCTCCCTAGGCTGGGAGTGGAAGGTAATATTTAATGAATAAGTTTATATACATTTACATGGATTGTACATATTTTTTGTAGTCGCAAAGGGAGTGTGTATGTATACTTTTATATATATAAACATGAGTGAGAAAAGACATCTCAATAGATTTTTTTATGCCAAATATATGGGTAAACACGTATTACGTATATAAGTAGTAGAATACAAGACATGAGAGAGAGTCCTAAATCTTTCTTATTTCTTTTATATTTTTCTTCTTCCTTGCATATATTTGGAAAGAGAAGTAACAATTTAATCCTTAAGATTAGTTGTCCTATTTTGGAGCAGGTTCCCATTTGGATGGGAGCGAGCTCCAGTCTAGAGAGTGCGGATTCGAGCTCCCGTCCAAGGAGCGCACCTATTTTAGAAGGATCCACTACTAAGGTCTAGAAATGCCATTGAAAAGTTACTCGCCAATTTTTCTAATTTAATTTCACTCTCTAACAATGTCTTGAGCCAATTTAAAAAACAATGGGAAGATAGGAAAACCACTAGCACGACACTTCAGTACTGATTCTGACTGCATAGCATCACCTTAGTCCATTTTCTAGGTCAAATTCAAAATCAGAACTCAAGAGTTCACATTCTTAAGAGTTACTTAAAAGTAGTCACATTTTTACAAACAGGTGACATTAAGTGGAAACATGGTACAGAATTCCACACAATGCACTCTTTTCAGCTTCCAACCAAAATCAAATGAAGCAACCAATTCCGGCAAACACTAATGTGGTTGATCGTAATAGATAAAAACTCTCACATAGTATGACCCTGCAACCGGTAAATCCATGGAAATTTTTCAAAAATTGCGAAAAATACCTTCCCAGTATGACCCTGCAACGTCCTACAATTGACCAGATCCTTTGGGCCGAAGCGAACCAGAGTCTTTCCTTGGGACCTGGCATACCCCGCCACTGCAAATTCACACCAAAAAAACAAACAGATCGAACCAAAACTATCAGGTGCAATGAAAAAGAGAAGAGCAACAAAGTCAAAAAAAGAAATTGAACCATCTGTGTCGAGAAGAAGAAGACGCTTCTGCTTCAATCGTTCTCTGAGAGCAATTTACAGTCTCAGTAGCTGCCAAGTGGCGCTCTTTAAGCTCCGCTACCGACATTGTTGGCGAATTTCAACGGTTAAACACCATTTTCCAGCTTCATTGGCAACAGACGAGTGGTGTCGAAGCGCAAAGAGAGAGAGAGAGAGAGAGAGAGGGAGGGAGGAGGGAAGGTTACAGTTGCGTCAGTGCGTGTGAAGGGGTGTGGGAGGGTGACGTGTCGCTGAGGAATGGATTAGTAGGTGACGATTTGAAACCGGTTACTCCTATTTTGGTTTTGATTCAGTATATCCAAACCTATTTCAAGAAACATAAATTCATTAAGATCAATTACTAATTTATTTTCAACTACTATGAAATTTTTACAAGATATGCATCTTTCTGAGTTCTACAATATGAATGTCTCAGATCATTAAAATATTATTGAGATAGATAGAAATTTTACTTGAAGTCTCTTAAGAGGAGTTGATATAGAAAGGGATATGATTCAATATATCAAAGTACATTTTAAGAAATAGAAATTCATTTCGATTAAGTACAAAAACGTATTTTATGTATGAGATATTCATACATCATATATGTTATAATAATTTCTACAAGATGAATGTCTTAGATCATTAAATAATGGTTGGTATAGGTAGAAATCGTCATTGTAGTAACCAAGAGTATTTTATGCTCAAACGACGCCGTATAAGGGACATGACATAGGTTGAACCTATGTCATGATGTGGAAAATCAAATAAAATAAAAACAAAAAAATGTTATGCTCAAACGACGCCATACTTTCATCTCTCTCTACACCTTCACTGACAATCTCTGAGTTTTTCGTCTGCTTTCCGGTCTTCGGTCAACCGGTGGAGTCACGGTGTTGAATGGCGGTCGCCGGTAACTATTAGGGCTCAGGCGAGAAGCACTGCACCTGGAATTGAACGGTTCCAGCGAAAGATCGCTACCCATTGTTATTAATTTGCTTCTTTTGGACTTGAACTATTCAGTTAATTCATATTAGTTGGAGTGTCATTTTTCTTTTCTCTTGAGCTATTTAGTTAATTAATTGGGTTTTCTGGTTTGATTTTCGCGAGTGTGAGTTTGATTGTTCTGAAATTATCCATAGATTGCGTGGGGGAATTTTTGTCGGTGGTACTTGATTTTAGGTGGTTGTGGGGAATTGGGGATAGCCAAATGGAAACCGTTTCAATGACACCACAAGCTTTCAATAATTATTTGGGCCACCACTTCTTAAACTGCACCAACTGTCAACCTCCAATGCCTTGATAGGAGAATAAACGTCAGATGTGTTTTTAGCAAAAATCCTTGCATTCCTTGTTATCCAGACATGGTACAACACAGCAGCAAAAGAGACTTTGAACAAAGTAGCTCTGAATGATTTTTCAGTGCAATTTATATTGGCCCAGTCTAGTTCAACACTCTAAACCCCTGAATTTCTTTGAATGTCGAATTTGCCAAATATATAGCACTCCAAATGGCACCAGAGAAAACACACTCAAAGAAAAGATGTTGTTTTGATTCAGCACTTTGAGAGCACAAAACACAAGCCTCATCCACATTCATGCCCCATCTTCTTAGTCAGTCTTTAGTAGCTAGCTTTCCCAGGCATGCCAACCAAGTGATGACTACCCATTTAGGAACATTCCAATGGAACCATACCATAGGAGCCAAAGGAACCTTCACATCCTTAATCCTTAGAGCTTCCAGAGTAGACTAGTAGAATAGTACCCAGTAGTGGAAGGTACCAATACAGTCCTTTTCTGTCAATGTAAGGAAGAAAATTTCCAGGAGTATTGTCTGCAATATATTTACTAATGCTATTCCTTGGCTTTTGTCCACTCCCATCTCCCATTTGATATAATGGAGCAAACTTTAGTGATTAATGATCTTCCCAGATAATGTTAGTTTTAGGTTTAAAGAATTATCATTTTAACCGGGTTTTTTCACTTAGATCCCTCTCTTTGCTTATACACCCAACATCATCAAAACTAAACTAAACCTCCTAACCAAACATAGCCAAACAATTTTCATTTTAACTAGTTTGTTGGATCCCTCACATTGCTTATATCTTTGAGCTCCCCTCTTTAAATGTGTTTTGAAAACATATTTTAAAAAGCGTTCTTTTTCCCCCTCCAAAAAGAAAAAGAAAAAAAAAGACCGGGGAAAGGCGATCCAAATTTTTCAAACAAAAAGCGTTTCCCTCACAAGCGTTTCCCAGTCTTAGGTGTGGACCTCATAGCTCCAGATCGAATTTTGATGATCCGAACCGTTCAATTTGTTTAAAACATATTTACTTATTTGTTTCCTGTATACTTTACTAGGTGGTTGTTTTTATGGATCTTTTGGATTGTATGCTTTCTAAAATTCATTAGCTTAGGTTTATTATTGAGGTGTTGGTGTATGCTATTTTTCTTGCGTCTTGCCTTGCGCCTCTCGCTGACCCCAACAAAATTTTGTGCCTCGGTGCGCTTCCACCCTTAACAACTATGAATTGAGCCTAGTGAGATTGTTCATTGAATTAATAAACTACTAAGTTCATCAGAACATGCCCATATTTCTTGCTATGGAGGCAGAATGAACTGTCACATGGCATGTTTTCTTTTGGGTGCCATTTTAGGGGACAAACAGTTTTATACAGCCTTTTTTTTTTTTCCATATATTGTATCTTGATTGTCACCTACATTGGCTTCAGTTGTATCATGTTGTGAAGTTTATTGATAAATTTGTGATTATTTCTTAAATTACTCAAACAATTCCTACTTTATCATATTTTATCTTGAACTATACTCTCTTGAATGTTTGACATTCTGGAATTACTCGTACATATCCATATTGGTGTCTTCCATGATTCTCAAAACTCTTGGAATAAGTGGTAGCCAATAGCCATGTTTACAATATTCTGGCTTGTATCATTTTCTTGTTCGTGTATCCTCTTAGGTTGTGTGATGTTTTCCTTGCAACTCTTGAAATTTGAATTTATGATGCTCAATAATTCCCGAACTCAACTATGAGGCTATTGTCATTACAATTGCAAGCAAAAGATCCCTTTATATGAAGTTAGTGATGATTGCTTGGACCTAGAGTCATTGACACATGAGAGAAGGACCACAGGATTACAGACACGGGGCAGGGTGTTATTTTAAAAAATAGGATTCGCTAGCACATATTTATTGGAATTTATAGCATAGATGTATATATGGTTATATACAGTTTCTAGTTGTGTGAATGTAACTTACACAAACTACTAGAAGTCTAAAAATAACTTTGCTGCAACAAGAAACACTCTGAATGTACCACAATGCCCATGTGAAAGATAGAGCATACTTGACCCTTGACTGGAAACTTTGAACTTATTGTCCAGTCCGGTCAAGTGAATATGGAATTCATATGTTGGAAGACTCTACTTGTGTAAATGTTTGATTATATCTACCCCACTGAACAAAATAATGTTAGAACACTCCTGTAATTGCCCATGTGAAAACTGCTTTTTTGTTGGAAACTTTAGCAACTGAAAAAAGTGATTTTGATTAAAAATGTTTGAATACTCTTTTTCTGGAAAAGGTGATTTATTAAAATAGAAAATTGGTCCAAAGGCCAAATTTGGGACTTTAAAGGGTGTTTAGTCCAACCTAACTTATTTTAATGCTTCAATACATTGATGTGAAATTTTTTAGGGTTCAAGGACAACACTAGACAAAAATACCCTCAATGATAAAAAAAATTACAAAAAACACTATTCCAGCCCTTCTGCCCTAACTTTTCCATTTGTTGTTGTTGACTGACCAACCTTTTAAAGTGACAGTCGTCACTTTTATTTCCTGACCTCTCTCTCTCTCTCTCTCTCTCTCTCATGTGTGGGTCACACCTAAATTAACTTTTTGTCTCTTTAATTTTGGGATTGGATTCAATTTTGGAGTTCAATTTTAGGGGAGTTAGGCTTTTTGGGATAGGTTATAGTTGGTTTAGGCATTTTGGGTTAGGCACTTTGGGTGCACTTTCCAATTATAGGGTTTTAGTTGTTTAGGCACTTTCTTAGGGTACCATAGGGTTTTAGGCACTTTCATGTGGTACAAGGGTTTAGGTTTAGGCACATTCATTAGGTTTGAGGGGCTTTAGGCACTTTCATAGGCTAGCGGGGGTATTTTTGGAACGTGTAGGTGATTTATCCTCTTGGCATTAAAGAATTAGTTTGTGTCCTATTTCCATGATTAACTCCTATATCATGTTCTTTGTCGAAGAAAGACCCTTATTAAAAAGACAACCAAAACATAACTAGGCAAGGGAATGACCTTGGACCTAAACAACACACAACCTACAACAAGGGGCACTTAGGCCTTACACTAGCCAAAGAGACCAGAATACAACTTAGAAAGAAAACAAAATTACATTCTAAGAAAAATCTGGAAATGTTTGAATACTCTTATTTAGCATAACGCATACTAGGAATGTTATTCCAGAATTTCCAGCTGTACATCAAAGTTTTCATTATCAATTTCCTCTGATATATTGTTTGAAACTTGAAAATTATATGAAAATGGCAGAAATGTTTTTGGAATTAATGAAATCAAGGCTTTTAGAAATCACATGAATTGCAGGTTCAAGGAGTACAAGACTGGTTGTCTGTCAAAATGGCTCTCCAATAGAGTTGGAAGTCTTATGAGGCAGACCACTTCACATAACAGTGGTTCAAGTGGGCAAGTGCCAAAACCAACGATGTTCAATGCCTCCATTCATTGCATGTCATCTGGCAAGCTTTTTATTGGAGGTGTGGACTTGATTCAAGTTATTTAATGAAATCACAATGTACAAGTCTTGGTGGTTTCTTAAGTGTTTTGAGCCACATAAATCAATTTATCTGCTTGGTCTTTCGTATGGAACTGATGACCAGTTTCTCAAAGGATGCATTTTGTGCATTTGGTGATGTCGATGAGTGTTTAAACCTATTGTGGATGCATGCCCATCGTAATGACCTCCCATTTTCTTTCTGAAATTTCATTGCCCTCTTTGCTTTTGAAAATAATTGTTACTTACCTCCCCTGCCGTTACTTTTCGCCTACCGGTGTTAATTTTGTTGGTGAAATGACATTAATGCCCTTAAATTTGAACTTGGCTTTATTTTTTTCCTTATTTGAGATTATATTGCATAAAAATTTTGAAAGGCATAAAAAAAGTATCTTAATTATATACTTTTTCTTAGAACTTTCTTTTCTTTGACACAAAATTATTATTATTATTATTAACATTTTACTTCCCATTAGGTATATTTTCAAATTTTGATTATAAAAAAAAAGAATATCGATAATCACCTAAGCCCACTGCATGCACTGATGATCCAATTTTGAAAAAAAATTTCTATCCATTATTTTTAAGACCCTTGTACAGGACCGACCCTAAGGTGAAGTAGGAGGTGCGGTGGCTTTAGGCCCGTAATTTACGCAAAAAACTAGGGGCCCACTGTAAAAAGAAGTTGGTGTACAATATATAGTAAACTTACTCCCTGCAGAAAATGAACAGCCTAATGCCACAATGGTAATAGTGCTTCTACATTATCTGAAGGGTCACGGGATCCGTTCCGAAAGGCGACAAGGCTTTTTTTGGCTGGGTAACTTTTTTCCTTAGTTGTCTTAATTTTAATGTTTGACAAAATGCATATTATGAGCACTATTTCGTAATAAAAAAAATTCTCTAATGATATAAAATGTTGAGAAAATTAGCCAAAAATATAATATTTTTTATTCTTTTTAACCCGAGGACACGGTACTTTTTTGTTTTGAAGAAGGACACGCTACTTAAGAAATAAACCGAAAGGACATTTTAACAAGGCTTCTCCGCTTTTGCTTGCGTTAACCCTGTAGGCTTACGATAAAGTGGGCCATAACCCTTTTTTCGGTTAATAGAGATGAGAGTGGGGCTCACATTTTAAATTTCTCGATTTTGGTCCGGGAAAGCATGATGTACATTCACCAGTGCTATGTCCCATCGCCTACATATAGTGGGTTTCAAGTGGGGAATGGGTTTTCACTTTTCACGTTCAAAGCTGTCCTTGGCAGCAAAAAAGTTAAAGGGATTTCTCTTTCTCTTTCATTTTCTCGACGGTTCCAAGAGAAGTCCATCTCCTTTGTCTGTCTCATATGCCTCCAAAAAAAAAATGACATCTCTCACTATTTTTTGAATTTATGTTCGAATTAAATTTTTAAAAATTAAATGATATCTTACTAATTTTTTTTTTGGTGAAATCCGAGTTGGGGTGGTGATTTTTTAAAATTTTATGTTCGAAATTAGAATTTTTAAAAATTAGTGACATCTCACTAATTTTTTTGGTCACCGAAAAGTGGTCGACTAGAGGTGGGGTGGTTGTTAACCGGAGGTGAGATGATGATTTTTTGAATTTTATATTCGAAACTATAATTTTTAAAAATTAACAAGACCCTTTTATCTAAGCCCTTATGTGTAAACATCTCTAACTACTACAGTAGAATAGATACTCCAATATGCACTCACTCCCCACTAGGGACGGAGTTAAGAATTTTACTGTACAGAGACATTTTTTTTTCCCAAAATAATTTGTGAGGTTGAGCCTATATAATTCATAGCAAAAGTTTTTTTTCTCTCTATATAATAGGTGGGGTGGTGATATTTTTGAATTTTATGTTCGAAATTAGATTTTTTAAAAATTAGTGACATCTCACTAATTTTTTTGGTCCCCAAAAGTGGTTGACTAGAGGTGGGGTGGTGGTTGGCCAGAGGTGAGGTGATGATTTTTTTGAATTTTATGTTCGAAATTAGAATTTTTAAAAATTAGTGACATCTCACTAACTTTTTTAGTCATTGGTAGTGGTCGGTCAAAGGTGAGGTGGTGGTTAGCTGGAGATGAGGTTGTGATTTTTTGAATTTTATGTTCAAAGTTAGAATTTTTAAAAATTAGTAACATCTTACTATTTTTTTTGATCACCGGAAGTGGTCGCCAGAGGTGGGGTGGTTGTTGGCCAGAGGTGGGGTGGAGATTTTTTGAATTTTATGTTCGAAATAAGAATTTTTAAAAATTAGTAACATCTCACTAATTTTTTTGGTCGCCGGAAGTGGTCACCAGAGGTGGGGTGGTTGTTGGCTGGAGGTGGGGCGGTGATTTTTTTTTAATTTTACGTTTGAAATTACAATTTTTAAAAATTAGTGACATCTCACTAATTAGTGACATCTCACTAATTTTTTTGGTCGCGGGAAGTGGTCGCCAAAGGTGGGGTGGTGGTCGGCCGGAGATAGGGTGGAGATTTTTTTTAATTTTATATCCGAATTTAGAATTTTTTAAAATTAGTAACATTTAACTAAATTTTTTTTGTCTTTATGTTCTATTGCAAAAGTTCCTTGTCCTTCCATTTAAAAATATCAAATGTTTTATGTTTTTATGTTTGAGTGCAAAAGTTCCTTGTCCTTCCCTTTAAAAATATCAAATGTTTTATGTTTTTATGTTCAAATACAAAAGTTCCTTGTCCTTCCCTTTAAAAATGTCAAATGTTTTGGATTTTTGGCTAAGTGGCCCTAAAATGTTTTAGAAAGTTTATGTCTATTAAATTCAAAGGTAAAATACCATATCTATCTTTTTATATTATATTAGTTCCTATTTGGATTTTTCTTGATACAAAACCCTGGGCCCTATTTTTTCAAATCGCTTTAAGCCTATCAAATCGCAGTGTTGGCCCTGCCCTTTCATTATGCACACCAAAAAGAGAATATACATATTATTATGGGACAAATATTTATTATTTGTACGTACACTGATTTATGCACGCAAAAATCATGTACTTGTGAGTTTTTTTATAATAAAAAAAATTAGAGTATTTTTTCTCTAATTTTTTTTTAATGGGATCCTTGAATTGGTGCAAAAAAAAAATCAAAAAAATTCATGCTAATAGTTTTTTTTTTTTGGTGCAAAATTCTTAGTTCTCCTAAAAGGGGTGCATATTTGGGACGGAGGGAGAATAACTTTGCTAAAAGCAATGAAATGTTGTTATAACACCCCTACTTAAGCAGGTAAATATTATTTTAGACAATTATTACCTCTAATGAAAAAAAAAAGTATGGTTAGGTAAAATATGTATAAAAAAATACATGAAGAAAAATGAGTCTAGTTAGACGTTTAGATTTAGAGAAAGATAAAGGTAAAGAAGTCTAAAATAATAAAAAACCAAAATAAAACCATCAATGCAAGCAATGGGCTTAGATAATTATTGATACTCTTGTTTTTATTATCAAAATGTGAAAATATATCTAATGGGAAGTAAAATATTAAAAATAATAATAATTTTGTGTCAAAAAAAAGAAAGTTCTAAGAAAAAAGTAAATAAGTAAGTTATTTTTCATGCCTTTCAAAAAAATTATGCAATATAATCTCAGACAAGCCAAAAAAAGAGCTAAGTTCAAATTTAAGGGCATTAACATCATTTCACTGACAAAATTAACACCGTTAGGTGAAAAGTAACGACAAGGGAGGTTAGTGAAAATTATTTTTAAAATCAAGGGAGAGCAATGGAATTTCATAAAGAAGATGGGAGGTCAATGTATTTGTTAGAAACCTCGTGGGGGTCAATGAAATTTACCCATAAAAATTTGGTCAAAACGCAAAAGCTACGGCTATGTGCAAGAAGGGTGGTGTCTTCAATCAAACAGGGAGACGTTGTTCCATTTATTTGGGCGGGGAATGTGCATTCCATTTCCCAAAATAACTGTTACTGCTAAACTTCAGGGGAGAGAGAGAGAGAGAGAGAAGATCCAACTTCCTCGTTCCAACATCACTCCTCCACCAAGTGATCCCACTTCTTTTACACACACAAAAAAAAAGGTGACACAAAAATTCAAGAAAAATAAACAGCAAAAGAGAGAAGGAGAGATTGAACATTGATACTACTAACAAAAATGGCACAGGCACATCGTGAGGAAAAGCCTCAAGAAACACCAAAAATGGACATGAAAGACACCACCACCACTTCTAGTTCTGCTTCCTTCAAATTCAACGCCCAAGCACCCGAATTCGTCCCAAAAACACATACCCAGGTGCCTGTATCCGGTTATTTCTACCCTTACTTCCAGTTCCTAGATGGGACTGGTGGGGCTGATTGGTATTATCTTGGGGATCAAGATCCGGTTAGTTTCGTTTCCAGTTCAATTGCCGCGCCCATCAGCTCGAAAAATGTCCTCACTGACGATCTACGGCAAAAGATCATTAAGCAGGTTTTCTCTTCTTGTGTTCCTCTTTGGCATTGGTGCATGTTTTATAATCTTAGTTTTAGTAAAAAACTAGACGCTGGGAACATGCGATGCGTTTAAAAATTCTGTTATGCAGGAGATGGATTGAGAAAAATCTGATTAAACACCTGGGATGTGAAAGTTGAAAAGAGGGGAAAAAGAAATTTTGGGTAACAATTCTTTTCTGTCTTCTTAGCAGTTTCTTTAGGTAGTTAGAAGGGTACTTTGAGAAAAAAAGAAGTATGAGTTAGCCTCAAAACCGTAAATAGCAGTACTACATACCCATAAATAGCACCCAGAAAATTGCCCAAAATTTGAAATCAGTGAACCTGAGCAATTTTCTAGGTAAACTTTACGGATACTTAGCATTTCCGAACCATAAAGGGGTGTTTCCTGTATAATACTAGTAATAACATTTTCGGGGTGGTAGTTCTTTTCTTTCTTCTTGGCAGTTTCTTTAGGTATTTAAAAAGGGTACGTAGTTAGGGAGAAAAAAGTGTCAGTCAGCCTCAAAATTGAGGTTCGCGCCGTAAAGGGATGTTCCCAGCAATAACGGATAAAGGGATGTTTTGTTTGGTGCCATTTCATTCACGACATTTTACATTGTACCGTGGTTGTGTTTTTAGAGTTGTCACAGGGAGCAGCATTGTGTACTCAACAACGTTTATTTGGTTTCTTATGCCAGAATAACGCAATCAATTCATACTAAATCAAGTAACTTTGCTTGTGACAGGTTGAATACCAGTTGAGTGACATAAGCCTGCTTGCAAACGAGTCTTTGTCGAAACAAATTAATAAGGACCCTGAAGGTTATGGTAAGGACTATGAGAGGATATCATGTATTCATATGGTCATTTTTTCATTAAAGAGTTCATTTTCAAGTTCGGATTGACATAACTTTCGACTTACGATTTTGGCTCTGTAACAGTTCCAATATCTGTTATTGCATCTACAAAGAAAATCCGGTCCCTTATCGCTAACCACGATTTGCTAGCCCAAGCTCTCCGGTCCTCTTCGACTCTTGTAAGTTTATGTGTTGGAACCTATGTTCTCTCTTATCCTAGATGAAGAGCAACAAATGGGAAGAATCATTTTGGTTTAGTTTCTTCAGTTTAGTATAAAGTTTTCGAATCCTTATTTGTTTCTTTGATGTTCCAAAGGTCGTAACCGATGACAGCAAGAAGGTTAAGCGCAAGCACCTTTTCACAGAGAAGGATAGAGAGGAACTGCAGGTAGATTTTTCACATCCTCATTTACTGACCCCAAATCTCCCCCATTTGTTTGCCCGGACTAAATCGTCGGATTGGACTATGAATCCAAGGGAACCACATATCCGATTTTTGGTTTAATGTTTTGCCGGTATGATTATACGTCTCCACTATTAGTCCAGTCAAACAAACAACGCCAAAGTAGTTCTTTGGATCTTTCTGCTGTAAAGTGGTGCATTTTTCTTATTATATCTTGTAGGCACGGACTGTTGTTGCAGAGAATTTACCTGAAGATCACTCTCATCATAACCTCGAGAAAATTTTTGGTGTGGTTGGAAGGTCAGATCTCAATTCTCGGTATGGTAATCATCCACGCTCAGATGGTGTCTACGATTCGTTAATAAAAATTCTTGTCTAATAACCAGGGTGAAAACAGTCCGAATTTGCCACCCCCAGGAACCAAATTCTTCGCGTTCCAAAGCTGATGTTTTAATCAGTAACAAGGTACAAGATTTAATAAATCGATACCCTTCTTTTGTGCATTGTTTCTTGAATTTGTTTCTTGCTTTTCCTTGTCTTTTTGAAGCTCCATGCTCTTGTGGAATATGAAACTCCTGAGATAGCTGAGAAAGCAGTACGTAACCTACACCACGAAAGTCCTCTATGTTTATTTCTTCGACCCGTCGTGTGCACCAGCATTAGTCAAGAGCTTGTTAATTTTTTCCAGGTTGAGAAGTTAAATGATGAAAGGAACTGGAGGAAAGGCCTCCGCGTAAGGCTGCTGCTTAGATGCTCGGTATGCCAATTTGGAAAGTTCCGATTTTCCTTTCCTCTATAACATCTGTTTTTAATGTTATATTTGGCTGAAGAGTTTTTGAACATTTCTGCGAGGATGTCCAGCCAAAGTCTGTTTTGAAGAGCAGGAAATCAGATTTCGATGGGATTTTCGATGACGATGACATACACCCTGAATCAGCTGAAGACTCTTATCTGCCTCAGAGCTCAGAATTGGTTGGGGAGAACACCGTAAGTGTATTTTCCTCCCTTTTTTTCTCTCTCATTTCACTTCCCTGGTAACGCCAATTACATATCCGTGATCCTAACACAGGCTTAACACATAAGCTCACTATGATACGCCTCGTACATGGAAGATTTTTACGACGACAAAACCATAATAGCCCTTGCTCGGCTTCCAATAATAATGAAACAGGACAAATGAAAAATAGGAAGGAAACTTAAGAGTTGTTCTTCCGTTTCCTTGGCAGGGTGAAGAAAATTCTCCGGGAATGAAGAAAGGGTTTGGCCGGGGCCGTGGGAAGTCCTCTAGGCCACAACGCAATCAGAGTCACAGTCACAACGGGCGTGGCCTGCTTGCCTCACCTATGCAATCAAGCTGCTCCATCCAGTGCGAAGTATCTGGTAAACAGGCTACGAAAGGGCCGAGAATGCCAGACGGAACAAGGGGTTTCACCATGGGACGAGGAAAGCCGCTCAGAACTCCTGTGTTGGGTGTTTCTGTTTTGGAGTAACTGGTGGTTCTCAGTTTTGTTTTCCATCAAGCAATTTATACTTTTTGTTCTTAATTTTTTTTTTTTTTATGGCAAAGTGGCAAATCAGTTGTTTAGGCAATAATCGAATATGGACCCTTTGGGCATGTGTTCACTGAATCAGTATCTTTCACAATTCTTATACATGTATGACATTGTTATGTCATTGCTCCTTACAGTGTTCATAGCGTGTGTTCATTGAATCAGTGTTCTTGTAAGTCTTTTTCTTTCCTAGAATGTGGTTTTGGGTATGTTTGTGGTATTGTTTATTCGGTTCTCATCTAGATCTCTAGTCCAAATCTAGATGGAGTAACACCTTTCTCAAACTAGATACACAAGCGGCGAGAACACCGTTAGTGTCTAACCAGCTAGAGTTGGCTTGTAGGCACTCCAATGCCTAAGTCAGCCTCAGTCGGAAGAGAAGAAAATATAGAGCTCAAGAGTGAATAGTAGTTGTGTACCTTGTTAGGGCTTATCCCTTAGGTATTTCATAGGAAGACTGTACTCGCCCTCCAAGCCAGTACATGCCTCACACCGTCACACGAGCCAGACGATCCAAGTGACGTTACCTGTAACCGTTTTAGGTAGGTACTAGGTAATGTCATGCATGACGATCGATGTGTAAATGGCTGGGCACATGCCCAGAGCGTGACTTTGGGATATCCAGAGATTCTGCTGAGCTGAGTACTCAAGGGGTGTTCCACTAACTTGGTTTTTTTGATTTTTTAGTTTTTTGGATGTTTTAGTTTTGCACAAAAAACTAACTTGTTCCACTAATTAGTTTTTTGGTTTTTAGTTTTGCAAAAAAACTAACTTGTTCCACTAACTATTTTTTGTATTTTTAGTGTTTACAGCAGAAGAATGCCTAGAATTAGTCTTCTGAATATATGATTACTTTAAATATCCAAAGAGGAACACTGACATCACATGGCCTATTAGCTCAGTTGGTTAGAGCGTCGTGCTAATAACGCGAAGGTCGCAGGTTCGAGACCTGCATGGGCCAATAATGGTGTGTCTTTTTTCTTTTTCCAATCACTGTTTGGGGTTTCTTTGTGAACTGAGAGATATCAGAGGGCTAAATGCAACAATCCAAACTGGATTTCTACTGGCGCAAAAACGAAGAGCGCAGATAAAGTTATTTATAGATCCAAAATGGGTTCATTAATATGGCTACTTTTTTCCCCCTGTCAATCGGTAAAAGGGCAATAGGGAATCTTCATTCAACTCGCAATCCGAGCATCGCACAAGGTATGATTTTGCAGCCTTAATTTCTGAGTTTGTGGCCACAACCTCCTGTTGTTCGGGCAAAAAGGAGATTTCTTTTATGAATCTTTGCGCGAAATCTGCAGTTAATTTGCATGAAATTGGTTAATTACTACTTGCCCTTAAGGCATAAGATTTGGTTAATCTTATCAGTCGTGTATTTTGAATGCAATAGCTTTTTCTCAGATTTAGTGGCATTCTAAATCCGCAATAAGATCTACTCCACTGATACCATTTCTTTTTTTGATAACTCACCAGTCAGGGCAGCATATGCCCACCTCGATTAATTTTCGAGACCTTTATTACATTTCACCAGCGGGGACCATTTAGACTTGGGTTTGCAGCTTGACTTTCAAATCACAAAGGTGGAGAGCGCACACCCAAAATGGGGTAATCAATTTATAGTGCTCACACTATTGTACCAGTCATCTTGAGATGATTCATCCACTCTTGTTTTCCTTGTAAAATGCATGATATTGTAGACAAATACTATATAGTGCAATGTGGGGTGCTCCTCAACTACCTATTGCTATTCTTGCTTCTGATAACACTTGTACTCCCACTTAAGAATACACCTTCACTTTGAGGTGTTGACTTGCTTAAAATACCTACTTATGCTCATCCAGAAGTTTATATTCTTGGCATACTTTGATTTTTCTTACCACATCATGCGATACAATGAAATCCAAAAAGAACTCGATTTTTGGTGCGTTAATTGTTTGCGTCATAGTTATCGAAATCACGCGATCGAATCGTACGATTCGGTTTGATTCAAGGTGTTTTCGATACGAACCGGTACTATGAATCGGAGGTGTAATAGAATCATATACTGAATCGTGAATTGAATCGTAAGAATTGTACGATTCTTTTCAATTTTAATTCCATATTTGGCATGTGGCCAAAATGAAATAATTGATAAATTACGGGGTTTTCTTTAATTTTTCTGGCATATAAATGGTCGACTCTCTTTTTAGAAGCTTCCTCAACTACCTATTGCTAGTCTTGCTTCTAATAACACTTTTACTCCCACTTGGGAATACACCTTCACTTTGAGGTGTTGACTTGCTTAAAATACCTACTTATGCTCATCTAGAACTTTATATTCTTGGCATATTTTAATTTTTTGCTACACGGCTTGGGTAGATTTCAACCGCAAAAGTTAGTTCATGAAGTGAGGGTGTCCTCACGCTACATATGTCATAGGAGTACTACTTTGGTACCCTGGCGATTTGGGACTTCACTGCACTCCCTCCCTCACGGGTAGCGTGCTCACTCGGCAACACCTGTCACGTGCAGGCGAGAGACACACACCCTACCCATCTCACTAACTTGATGATATACTTAGAATCTAATGGACTTAGTTTGACTACTCCTGATAAAGTGCCGGCCGGTGGTGCAACTGATGAACATGATTTTCTACTAGTGTGGTTCATGCCGGGCAGGCGAATCATATTCTCGGGAAGTGTGATACAAAGAGAAGGTCCTAGAAAAATAGTCCAAAGCTTTTTGCACGATGCGAATGTAACTCGATTAGCAGAAAAAATAGAATGCATAATTAAGTATTTTATCAATTGGAGAAAGAATGTAACATGACTTGCAGATGAAAAATGATATGGGTACACCATTTGTGCACCCCAAATGCACACCACCCTGAGATGACAAATGAGGAGAGGCCTAATGTGGGGCTCACCCAGAAAATGGGCCTCTCCCCATTTGTCACCTTAGGGTGCATGAGTGGTGTACCCATAGCATTAATTGTTGCTCGCGGATATGAGCATGGTTCTTTTTTTAATAAGTGTAGTGGTGGCACTGCCACTCTCTAAGAAAAGCCAATGAAAATATTCCTTTCGTTTTCGCCTATAAATCATCAACCACCAGTAACGAGAAGTCGTCAACAGAAACGTGCAATTCAGAAGATAATTATGGGTTTTAAATCCTCTCACCGCGTCACTTTCTCCCTCTTCTCTCTGATAATATTTCTGTCTACTTTTTCCTATAGTTTTGATGGTAATGGCGAACTCAATTATAGTTTTTATGACACGTCATGCCCGAACTTGTTCAACATCGTCAAGTTTGGTGTTCGGGCAGCTCTGAAGAATGACACCAGGATGGCTGCATCCCTACTTCGTTTGCACTTCCACGATTGTTTCGTAAATGTTGTTATTTCCTCCCTCAAAAACTATAGCCCTGGAATTTCTCTGTTCACATTCCCCTGCAATGCTCCCTCTTTTGTTAAACATTTGATAATCCTCCCCTTCCTGACTTACACGATGGACAATTGCAAATATTACTGTCCAACGCGAAGAAACAAGTTGACGGCTATGTTCACTCGTATATGTAGAAAAGTTCATTGCTATAACTTGCAATAATAAGCCCATAGTCGTGAAGGTCATCTTGTCCTTGGCTAGTTATTAATCATCTCAGAATGATAGATACACGTTTGACTTCCCTTATCCCTGGACGCCGACTGATTTATCGTGACATGATGTGTAAATTGATGTGAAGCTTAGAAATAAGCGACAATTTTGAAGAAACAATGGTTTAAAAGTTCCAATCTTCGTGAACTTGCTTTTTCGATCAAAACGCGCTTTCAAGTTTACTGTTGACAAACTGAATTTCAAATTCGTCCAGTGTTTCTTTTAATATGGACCGGTTATGTTGCTTTAGAATTTTCAACTTCCTGTTCATGGTTGTCTTTGCCTTGCAATAGGGCTGTGATGGTTCTGTGCTTCTTAACGACACTAAATGTCTCAAGGGAGAGAAGAATGCTGGACCCAACCGCAATTCACTTAGAGGGTTTGAAGTCATAGACACAATAAAGGCGAATGTCGAAAGAGCTTGCCCTTCAACCGTTTCTTGTGCTGACATATTGACTATTGCAGCAAGAGAAGCTGTTGTCCAAGTAATCAACACAACTATGACATTGTTTCAATCCGACGACTTATGTTAATCCCTACGCGTTTCATTCACAACTATATCTTCTGTTTTTATGTTTATTATTTGCAGTCAGGAGGGCCTTTTTGGTACGTTCCGTTGGGCAGGCGAGATGGGCTAACTGCTAGTGAGAAAGCAGCAAATGATCAGTTACCATCACCTTTTGAACCTTTAGATAACATCACTGCCAAGTTTGTATCCAAGGGTCTCGACTTGAAAGATGTAGTAGTTCTCTCAGGTACTGTTTCATTCAATCTCTCCCGTTCTACAAGCCATTTCTGAATTCGAATCAAGGGTCAGTCCACCCTATTATTAGGTGTTGGAGCCAATCATGGTTTTAAATACTGGCTGTTACGTAATTGTTTTTGGCCTTTTCGATACTTTTACACTTTGGTATACCGGTGAGAGGGGAAAATTGCATGCGTATCAGCTATTCCTATTACGTATCGGTCCGATTCACAAACTAGTTCATGACCGTTACAGCATATACTCGGCCGTTATGGGTTATTTAAGCAATTTAAATTATTTTTTATCGAACAATCCTTTTTAAAATCTTACAACCGCTACACCCGATTCCCGTTATGTAACGTTCAATACTACCGAAATCATTTCACTCAAACCATTACTGTTATGTATCACGAAACCATTATTTAAAACCTCAGCCAATAGATGGAATACACTTTCTTGATAAATTTCTTATGAAACAGAAGGACACAGATAGAAGAACAAAGGGAAAGTAGATATCGTTCTAATATAGACGAAACCCTTGATTCCACAACGAATATGATGCATAAACTCCTTAATATAATTGCTTACAACATTATTCAACTCCATTTTGAGTTCTAACAACTCCATTTTGAGTTCTACCGATCTCGTTGTTCTAGGAACTCAACTACCACTTGTTTTGCACCAAAGAAGCTTCAAAATTAGTACATCATATGTAACGTTAACACATTGAGATTCTTTGTTCATGAAAGATTAGAAAGTAGATGTTTGTTATTGTCGTAGGTGGACATACTATTGGCTATGCTCAGTGTTTCACATTCAAGAGGAGACTATTCAACTTCAAAGGCTCTGGGAAGCCTGATCCTACTCTTGATTCTTCACTTCTCTCCGGCTTAAGACGCACGTGTCCAAACGTAGACAAATCGAATACCAAGCTTGCTCCTCTGGACACTGCAACTTCTTATGTGTTCGACAATGCTTATTACAACAACTTAGTGAGCAACACTGGGCTTCTCGAATCCGATCAAGCCTTAATGGGGGATCCAGTGGCTGCTTCAATGGTCAGTTCTTATAGCATGGACCCAGACATGTTTTCGCAAGATTTTGGAGCATCAATGGTTAAGATGGGAAGTATTGGGGTTTTGACTGGGCAAGATGGGGAAATTAGGAAGAAATGTGGCTCTGTAAACTCTTGAAGTAGAGTGTGTTTTGTAACTTATGGGTAGTTTTGCATGGTTCTGGCTAAGGGAGAACTATGGATGAATGAAATAACAAAAACTGTAGGGGGTATGAATAATTTGCAATTAGTTCGTGTCTTATAGTCGGAAAATTGTTAGGTGCTCTTGGGCACCACCACATAGTGCCCCGATGTCTTCATAAATGTGTGGTTATAGAGGGTGTTGGACATTGCGTACGTGGTGATACCATTATTAATTACTTTGTATCATCTTTTAGTGGAGGTGTTATCAAAGACTTGCGAGAGAATTTCGTGCGTTTTTTAGGGCAAGTGATGGTGACTTTTATCGACAAATCTCACTTGCAAAACAGGGATCCATCAATTTTAAGTGGTTGAAACTTGCAAATTTCATCCACATTGAAACGACTAGACAAGCATTTGCAGTGCCACATTCTCTTCAAATTGTTTCTAACAAACGCAGCAGAAGGCTAACCTAAAATGGTTGTTCGAGTACGAGCATGGCATGAAGTAGAGAGTTTATCCTTAAATTCGTAATTAAGTTCGACTCTTACTGTCAAGGAATTGTTTTGGGTCACTAGTTAAAAATTTGTTCAGTCGTTAACTTCAAAGCCCAAATTTAGCAAATCCGGGGTACCACAAATCAAGCCTAAAAATTACCCTGAAAATCACTCCAAAACGACGTCGTTTTGGGGTCCAAAAGACACAACAACAACAAAAAAAACTCAAAACTACGTCGTTTTGAGTCAAAAGAGAACAAAAGAAATAGGGCTAGCTGAAGCTTTTGGCTTCTAACAAAAGAAATAGGGCTTCAGTCGATTTTGAAGTGTAATGGGAATTTTGGGTAATGGTAATTTTTGGTATTGTAGACTTTGGTGGATTAAGCTCTGGATAATGCTAATTTTTTAGACTTATATATATAGAGGATTTAATAATATTTGTTGGAGTTATATAGCCTAGCTTGGCAGGCTTATTATTTTATTTTATTTTAATATGAACTACTGCTATATGGGATTTCCTCATATGCATTTGGAGATTGGTTGATTGTTATATATCTGTCTTGTGCTTTCCAGCTCTTCGTCAAATTTTTCTTTTCACTTAGTAGAATCGAAAGATCCATGTGTTGTGCATAGTGGCATAAACATGGATATTTGTATACCCACTAACACACTTTTGAAACTCATGCCTAAAAGTGATAAATTCACTCAGGGATTGAATATTTTGAGCTCTTGCAATGGTTTAATTTGCCTCCACTGGCCAGCTTGTAATGCATTTGGACATATAATTTGCCTCCAGGAATTTAGACTAAAGAAAATTGGTTTTGTTTAGTTAAAATGACATAGTTTTGCTTAAATTTTTTGTTGCGTACTCTAAAAAATGAACGATTTCAATTATTAAAACGTGCCCAAAAAGCACTTCGAAATGCGCAACTAATGCTTGAATAATAGCCATTTGGCAATTTGGAAAAATGCATAATGAAAGTTTCTGTGGAGAAAGTTGTTGAAGGAGAAAAGGAAGATAATGATTGAATATTCTAGTAGTAATTCAGTTCATTATGATGAGTACACTTACTCACAGAATTTTGCTTTCAGGCATGTAGCCCTTGATTTCTAGGAGAACATTGTTGATAAAATTTGGACTCAAAACAACGTAATTTTTAGTGTTTTAAAACAACATAGTTTTGAGTTTTTTTTTGGTTGTGTCTTCTGGACCCCAAAACAACGTCGTTTTGGGGTGATTTTCAGAGTTATTTGTAGGGCTTGATTTGTAGTACCCCGGATCCCCAAATTTAGTCGATGTTGTAAGATCCGGACACTTGATTTTATATATATATAGTCCACTTCCCCTCCAAACTCCCTTAACTTGTTAAGTTATGGACCTCATTGATCCGGATCGAATTTCGATGATCCGAACCGTCTAATGTGTTTAAGAGGTGTTTTTTAGGGTCCCCGCAAGAAATCATTACAAAAAATACCGGGAAAGGCTTGATCCGAGCCGTTTTCACAAAACTATACATATCAATGAGGTTCATAACTTAATAAAATTTGAGAGTTTGGAGGGGAAGTGTGGTATATACTGTATAATAATAATAAATAAAAAAAAAAAAAAAAAACCTATAAGATGGCTCATTCGAGGATCGATACGACAAACATAAGTCCTGCATTTAATTATCTTACTCCTTTGAGAGGCCTTTTTATTGTCTTTTTACTTCTATCCCGTCATTTTTTTTCTTCCCAAAAAGATTTATTGAAATGGAACAAATGAATGGGGGTTTAGGTGGAACAATAACACTAGCATTATAGATCAAAGTGGTGGCCATATCTTAATTTATTTGGATTTGATCAAAGTGGTAGCCATATCATTTGTTGACCATGCCAAAGTGAATGTGGCTGTTTGGTGGATAGTAGATGTTTAAAGGAGATATGATGTTAATACTTAAATGTTGTTTACCATTTTCCAATCCAATATCTTTTTTTGTTTAAGCTTTTCTGTCTAAATCAAGTGTGGCCCTTTTCCTTCTTTTTTTTTTATTTATAAATTTTAGAGGAACAGAAGTAATTCATTGATTAAAGGAGAATGTATTTTTATTCATGTACCCTTAATTAATTCGTTATTTAAATCCCACATTCTAACATAAACCCAAGTTCTATGTCATAGTAGTAATTAATTGTGGCAGTTTCAATAACTTTCTGTTTTTTGATGGCTATCATGATGTAATTGATGAAATGTTTTCATATCGGATAAAATCTGGTCAGTTTGGCACATTAACATAAATTTTGAACTCTAAAATTAACGATTGGAGAAACAACTTGTGATTTTAAGAATCTTTTGTTGATGATGAGGCTGGAACTAGCGAAGTTAAAGGAGTAAACCTCTTACTTTTAGTCTCATGCTCTCCTCAACCGAACTCTTGCAATAACCGTTGATAATAGTAAGCGAAGTATATAATCTGTTAGTCACTACAGTTATGTAAAAGGAGAGTAAATCTTGTCACAAAAACTCCAACCGATTTCACTATTCAAGTCATTTTCTCGAACTAATTTGACAAAATGGTACTGTATTTTTAGTGGAAACGAGTTGTCCAAAAAATATAGCGCAAACTCACCTTGAATATATTTTTTATCCTACACACTAGACCATTAGGGTTTCTAATCAAATGTACTATTCAAGTCATTTTCTCTAAATAAATTGACTAAATGGTATTTTTAATGAAAACGAGTTGTCCTCCATTGTTATTGTAGACTGAACATAAAAAAAATATAACATGAACCCACCTTAAGTACATCTTTTATCTTATACACTAAGCCGCTAGGGTATCCAATCGAATGTATTGATAAGTGAGCAGGTAACAACTGACCAATATAACAAGGAAAATGATATTCGCACTCCAAATTTTGATGCAATGGCTCCAAGTTATAGTAGTTTTCCAAAATTACCATTTTGCAAGTTCTATGATTTACTTCAGGCATTTCAAAAATCCTTTACTCTTCTCTTTTACTTCAGGTACTCCAAAAAAACAAATAAATTTTTTTTATCAGAAAAAAAGTAGATAGTTGTTTAACTCCTTGTATTGCACATCACTGAATTGCCTACTTCCATATGTAATGTTTCCTTGGTAGAGTCTTTATGTTATTGTCTTCATGTTTTGTACTAAGACAACCTGGGCAAGTAATCTTCGGCCTATGATTGTAGAACCATCCCTTTTGTCCATGCAAAGTCTTTTGAGAGTTCTATTATTCTTCCTCTCAAGAGTTCTCTAACTTTGGTGATATGTTTTGTTTGTCTCACTATAAGTTTTAAAATGTAGATTTGCGGCCGTGATGAAGATTTTGAGAGAAAAATGGTAGATAATGAGTACGAAAATATAAAGATCTTGTGTTGCAGCCATTGTGAAGATTTTGTAGCCATGGTAGATAATGAGTACGGAGATTTTGTAGCATCAACATTTTCAATTGTGTATATATATATTTTTTTGCAAAGTGGAGTGAAACAATCTGACATAGATGCATGTTTAATGTTTGGAACCTAATATTTATGTGTTAAGACTTTATCCCACATCACCTATCTAAGCCACCCAAGCTTAGTTTATATTCTAGAGGCTACTCCACCTATTGCCAATTTGATTTTAGGTTAGAACCCTCCAAGAAATCTAACATGGTATCAGAGTTAGGTATTGGGTGGCCTCACCTCACGCGGACGACTCTCCGTTGCCGACTCGCCTTGTCTCCTCAATTCGCACCTATCTGCACGTGAGAGGGAGTGTTAAGACTTTATCTCACATCGCCTATCTAAGTCACCCAAGCTTAATTAATATATTCTAGAGGCTACTCCACCTATTGTCAATTGGTTTTAAGTTAGAACCATCCAAGAAATCTAACATTATGTTGTTAATGTTTAATGTTTGGAACGAAATGTTAATGTTAATGTTTTGAACCTAATGTTTAGGTTTGGTTTTGGTTCATTTTTTTGTTTGGAGTGTCATAATAAATAAGGAGATAATTTGGGGGTAGAGTGCCTCCAACAATTTTTATATCTAAAAAGATAATTTTGTAACTTCATTAAGTATTAGAGTGCATGCATAAAATAAAATAAAAGAAGGGCCCAACATCAGCACCCTATAACAAATCCCCAAGTCCTTGTAGTTTGCAAACATACACCTTGCGCATTATAATTACGTGCAAGACCCGAAGCACAATCACGTACACTTCGAGACATTGTTATTAGTAGGAGTATAAGATTAGCAATAGAATATGCAAGAGACACTAAGCGCCATTGATGAAAACTCGAGACGAGCTACCTAAGTGAGAGCCAGATCCAGACTCCTAACAACAACGGTAGTGGGTGACAGCTCTAGCGTTTTTATTTTTTGTTTCCCTTTTTTTAAATTTTTTTTGTTAGTTTAGTAAGTGGTTTTGGCCGGCAATTTTGAGTGCCGATGGTTTTTGTTTTTGTTGTATTGTTTGTCAGTTTTGGGGCCGGTGGTTTTGATTAATATATCTCTATCTCTAAAAAAAAAGAAAAAGTGAGAGCATGACAATAAATAAAGAACTTATTTTTTAAGTTTGACATATTTAACTTCTGCCTTCGGTAAAAAAAAAGAAGTGAAAATACTAAAGGTTTGTCTACCTTCTAACTTAAAAAATCCGATGTTCTTTCGAGTAGATCTTGTATTATTGTTTTGAATTTGTCGTAGTAAGCCACTGATTCACAAATAATTTGACCAATGTTGTAATGTTTTTACATTGATGAGAGAGGCATAATAGGGAGTCTCTTGATTTTTATTTTTATTTTTATTTTCAATACTCCAGATGGCACATTGTATACGAATATATAATTGGGGAGGAATTATGCAGCGGTACTCTTAAAATGAATCACAATCAAAGTGATTTCGTTTATCATTTCAAATTGTTGCAAAACCTCAATTATTGTTGCTCGTAGCCAGACTTTTTGTTCACACTCGTATTGTAAGCCAAGAAAGTGACACAACCACCGGCTATGTACTTATTTTGCTAAATTAATACCAGTCCACTTGACTGTAATTGAAAGCGAGTATACCATACTTCTCAACACATATTTTACATCTTTCCATTACACATCTGGGGACCCTATAGTGTGGTGCACTCGAGCCGTTGATCTAGATAATTAATGTCTGAAATCGACAATGGATGACTTGAATCGTGCAAATGTTAAGATGAAATCCGAACAATTAATTGCGCAATAAATAACTTGGATGTCACACTACAAGTCCCAGTTACCTATTGCTACTACTATAAAAGAAACACCCTTTTTGGTATGAACATCAGTTTAGTTTTGAAGTTGACTCACTTTAATTTTCCAAATTAACCTTTTTAACGACCTAAAGAAACTTTTAAGAAGAAAAAAAAAATATCAATCCAATTTTCTTTTCACGTCTCAAATTTCATTAGAAATAATCCCAACTCAAAATTTTCCTCTTCAAATTTCACATACCACGATTTGCACGCACGTCATGTCTGCCCGGACGTCAGGTATAGTTTCCTCGCAATTCTGTAAAATTCCCACAACTAAGCATCTCTACTCTTTAACCAAATCCTACATCAAACTCAAATTTGAGTAAAAATCACCAAAAATCTCACTCCACTCCTTCACCAAATTTGATATTACTCAAATTCTTCACCAAAGTTAGTGAGAACCAAATCCAATAGAAAATTTTGAATGAGGCTTTTATTTAAATTTATGTCTTATCTTCTTTTTTTTTTCTTCCCCCATTGGAGTGCTCCTACAAAATCAAATTTTTATTCAAATTTGAATAAAAATCTAAGCAAAGGGTGGAGATGCTCTGACCTAACTCTTTCTGTTCCAGCCCCAGCCAACATCCCAACTAACCTGTCCTTTTGGCATTTCCCACTCATTATTAATATTCCCTATTGTAACTATGAACAAAATTAGTAAATTCAAGAGGGGTCTTAAAATGGAAATAAACAAAACCACAGGGAGTGGGGCACCCCAAAACGAAAGACACAGTACACAGTGTCCCCCACGGCGCAAGTTAGCAACCTGTGGGCGATGAACAACGGAGTTTGAATAATGGGCGCAAATGCGGACGGTCCAACCGTTCGAAAAATACCATTTGTTGGAGAGAACTTCATAAACTAGGGTTTCGTTGTCGTTTTCATCGTCTGTCTCTGTGTGTGTGTGTGTGTGTTTATCTCTCTCTCTGCTGTTTTAGAGAGAGAAAGTGCTGTATAGAGATGGGGAAGGTGAGGTGCTATCTGGATGTAAGCATCGGAGGAGAGCTGGAAGGGAGGATAGTCGTGGAGCTATTCGACGACGTCGTTCCTAAAACGGCCGAAAACTTTAGGGCTCTTTGTACCGGTGAAAAGGGCGTTGGCCCCAACACTGGTGTCCCTCTCCATTACAAGGTCCTCTGTCTGTCTGTCTCTCTCCCTCTCTCTAAATATATATGTATGCATGTATGTATCTGTTGATTTTATGTGTAGATATAAAGGTGATACTGTTATTTGTATGTAAAGAAGATTTGCTTATCTGTTTTAAGAATGACTCTTTTCGGTGATAATAAAAAAGGACTCTTATGCCCTTACTCGTTTTGAGAAATTTTCCTTCTTTGAAGATGCTGATTTTAATTGATTGTGAGGGTACATCGGTCTTTGAGTTTCAGAGTTTCTCTGTAATGATGGTTTTCAAGGATGAAATGGGAAGCAGTTTCATTCCGAGCTCTCCTAAATAAGGAAATTACTGAACGATGTTCCTGATAAGAGCATCTCCAGCCCTTTAATCTTATTTTTACTCAATTTCTTGTAAAAGGTTCATTTGGGATGACACAGGCTTCAATGGGCAAACCCAAAACCTAAGCATAAAGTTGAGTTGTAAATTTCGGAGGAAAGCAATAGCATTGTAAATTTGCGTAAGAATTTGAGCCTTCCTTCATTCGAGTAAAACTCAATTTGATATAGGTTTGAGTCAAGGAGTGTAGTGGATTTTAGGGGGTTTCACTCAGAATTTGAGTTTTTGAAAAAGGTAAGTGCTGGAGATGCTGTAATGGGCCAATTATTTTTCCGTTTTGTCGATTATTATTATTAATCATGTATTTTTGGTTTGAGATATTACTGTACTAGTGGAGCTACCATGGAACTATACAATTCCTTGGGACTCTTTCGGTGTTGTGTCTTACAATAGTTTGTAAAATTTCAGGGAGTCCGTTTCCATCGAGTTATTAAAAGCTTTATGGTACAAGGGGGAGATATTTCTGCTGGTGATGGCACTGGGGGAGAATCTATCTACGGATTGAAATTTGAAGATGAAAATTTTGAATTGAAACATGAAAGAAAAGGAATGTTATCAATGGCGAATGTTGGTCCTGACACGAATGGGTCTCAGTTCTTCATCACAACAACCCGTACTTCTCATCTAGATGGGAAGCATGTTGTGTTTGGGAAGGTCATTAGGGGCATGGGAGTTGTTCGTTCAATTGAGCATGTTACAACTGGTGAAAATGATTGCCCTGATGTTAATGTTGTAATTGCGGATTGTGGAGAAATTCCCGAAGGGGCAGATGATGGGATAGCTAATTTTTTCAACGATGGTGATATGTTTCCTGATTGGCCGGCTGACCTGGATAACAACCCCGAGGAGCTGTCTTGGTGGATGAATGCTGTAGATTCTGTGAAGACCTTTGGGAATGAACAATTCAAGGCAAGCAGCGTATTTAAAAGTTTTATCTCTCACAGTTGTCTCTCACAGTTGTGAATTGTGATTCATGTTTAGAATTCTTATTTGTGTTATTGACAAAAAACTTAAAGACTTCAATTGAAGGGGGAAATGGAATTTTGAAGTTATTTGCATCTTTGACCTGTAGCCTCCATTTGTCAATAATGGCCTTCTGCATTTCTATTACAGAAGCAAGACTATAAGATGGCTCTTAGGAAGTATAGAAAGGCTTTACGATATTTGGATGTCTGTTGGGAGAAGGAAGAGATTGATGAAGGTTAACCAACTTCTTTCTGTCTTCACTGTCTTTTCTATATTGCCAGGAGTCGATATTTGAATGCAATGATTCAACTTGTTTCGGTACTATCTGAGTTCATGATTCCCCATTTTGCAGAGAAAAGTTCATGCTTGCGAAAGATAAAAGCACAGATATTTACCAACAGTTCTGTAAGTTTTTTATTTCTGTTTGGTGGTTTGAGATTGTGATCCTTAACTGTAGGTATCTCAGCATGTTAATAGTATAATTTGGATAAATGCCTTGGCAGCTTATCCAAGAAATTGCCTCCACAATCTTAGCTATCTTACTCTGATTTCAGTTCAAATAATAGAACTGAAATGCTAAAAGATTTTTTTTTGGAAATTGGTAGCCAGAACCAAGCTATGACCAGAGAAAGCTCATTCCAAGTTATCACCTTCATCTAAGATTGTGCTCATGGTTTTTTGTGCAGTGATTAGGCTTAACTCATGTTTCTTCTGCTCGATAACCTCATACCCTATGAATCCTTGCTGTTATTTTTGAGTTGGACAGGATTTTATATACCAAAGAATTCTTCAAGTAATTTGCAGTATCCAAATTAATGGACATCCTTTGAAATGAACTGCCAGAGCTACTTGTTTTGTAACATGTGCATTGCAACATACTGTAAGGTCTTACCATCAATTAGATCAAATTTACACATTGTTTGGATGACCTGTGGGCTCTGTTAACATTGTGGGCTGATTTTTTAGCATACAATTATAGTTAAAATAGTAAAAGTACTATGCTTAATCAACGAAATCACATGGGCAAATCAACCAAAGCCAAGCTCGTAATTCCAATCAAAGCTTGATGGACTGGATTAACCAGGTTTGGCCTATTCATTTTGAAAACTTTGGCAGGCAGAGCCTGTATCTTTGTGGAAGCACTGGAAGGGCCCAGCTTCGAAATAAAACTTGTTAGTCTAGGACTGAGTCACCCTTGCATTGGTCCGGTATAAAGGCATGTTACAACTTACATGTTATCCACTTATGAATTTTCCATAGCTATATTAATTGCTAGGAATATTTTGATCTCTGCCCATGAGGCTTAACTCTTCCTTCAGCTGAATACTTCCATTTTTAGTTTAAATTTTTTAAGTGTCATTTTAGTCTTTATGCTTTAATTAAAAACACGGTTTATTGTTTGTGCGTATAAGCGCTTGAGTTTGGGTGTGTTTACTTTGGATGACGCTATATGCTATGTTATACTAAGCTTGGGCTGACTAGTCATCTGGATCTTCTCAGCCCATTCTGGCCTTGAGTCTGATCCGTAAAGGTGGAGGCTAGGAATCTACAAATTTGTTTATTGATTTGTATGATCCTGATTCCTTTTCGAGTTTGAAAAACACAAAATTCAATGCAAAGTGATAAATGAGGTAACCCATTTTTAGCAGTGCAGATATGGTTATTGATCTTTTAATGGTCTGTTAGCATTCTCCATTTGGGAAATTGGGTCAATGGTACTTTAGCAGATAAATGGTTAACTTCAAGATCACAAGATTTAAGGCTGCTTCCAGTATTGGTATCACACCTAGAGGCTAAGATTAACCAGCTCTAGATCTGTATTAGGCTTATGGATGACTGCTGCTGCTTTGACACGCCAATTGCTGACAGCAACTTGAATGGCATAGCAAGCTTGAATGCTGATGGGAGATTTCATCTCATTACGATCTTCAGCCTGTCATAGAAATGTGCTATCCTATATGCTCATTTAGTTGTTCATTACGTTTTATATGTACATTCAAATACAGGCATGCATGAATTGTCTTATTTTCTGTTTGCAATACGTATAATTGGCCATTTTGCATTAGTAGTGATCTTTGTGGTTATGATTTCTTTCCCTTCTATCCAAGCTTGTACTTTATGCCTTAATGCTGTCGTGTTTGTAATGATATTTCAGTTTGTCTTGCGAATTTACACTACAATGTTTCCGTAGGCTTGTAAATTAAAATTGGGAGATTTAAAGGGAGCCCTGTTGGACACAGATTTTGCAATGCGTGATGGAGAAAACAATGTGAAAGCTTTGTTTCGCCAAGGCCAGGTTAGTACCATCCATCAATTGTATTTTAAGTGCAAGGAGCATAGGGTTTTGGGGATAAAATTTGCCCTGTTTTGTTTGTTGTTTTTTTGATCTGGTCAGCCTTTCTAAGTATTTCTTGGGATGGGTTAACTTACACCTGAGAATTAGAACTGACATTGTGGTCCTTCGATAAAATTTATGGCGTAAGTAGTATCTAACATCTAATGTTATGTTGACTGCAATGTCTTTGGTGGCCTGCTTGAGCTATGATATTGATGCGTCTTCAAGCGATATGCCATTCAGAGGGATTCAGTATTATTATTCTCACAGGATACTAATTCACACCCAATTGTGCTCAATGTATAATCCTGCATCCATTATCTTCACTGGTGTTTAGTAAAATTTTGATTCTGCCTGTCACAAACTTCATGTGTCTCAAGTTTTGTGCTAGTAGATTACTTGTATTCAATAGTATGCATTCTTGGCCAGTTCTACGTGTGCTTTGTATGTTCTTCGTTTGCACTAACAGTTAAAACCATTTGTAGTCATGTTGTTTCATTAAATAGTTTCTAGGCCTCACGAAGATCCGTTATGGCATGATGTCCAATTGAATGGTTTCATGCCTAATGATTTTTGTTTTTTTCTCAGGCACACATAGCTCTTAATGACATAGATGCTGCAGTTGAAAGTTTCAGGAAGGCATTGGAATTGGAGCCAAATGATGGTCGGTGATGGTTTCTAACTTAATTTTTTTGTGTATACTGAGATACTTTTAATACAAAGCGAATTTAGCTACTAGCTGGCTGTATTTGTGAAATTGAACGGTAATCGTGAACAATATACTAGATGTTTATACTCAGAATTCATAATTGTTATGTGGGTTGGAACTCCATAACTGACATGGTTTTTGGCATCTTTCAGCTGGAATAAAAAAGGAACTTGCTGCTGCGAGGAAGAAGGTGAGCATGATTACATACAATTTGCTAGAATTTTTGTGGCAGGGCATTAATGAATCCCAATTTTGAACCCGGTTTTGAATGTTGGAATTCAAACAGATTGTGGATAGACGTAATCAGGAAAGAAAAGCATTCTCTAAGATGTTCCAATAGCAAGCGGTTGTTGTATGGTATGTTGTCCACCTTTTGCTGACTCTTTCTTTGATTTTCCTCCTTACAAGTGCCTTCCTTCTTGGTTCTGGAATACTGGCTGCCAGTGTCTCTGAGGGACAATATACCAAATGTGATAACCATGAATTGCTAGTTGCATTTCAGTATCAGGCACTGGAAAATAACATCTTTGTTTGATTTCTTTGAATTGTGGTTACAAGGTTAATGGCCTACAAAATCCAAAATTTCATGGTTTTACGTTTTGTCCTTTCTGATACTCTATTATTATTTTTACAATCTTCTGATGATACCAACTTTTAAGATTCTTGCATTTGTATTGCGTAAATGGTTGTACTAGGTTTTTTTGGTTCTTTTTCCAGGAAACACATTGAGTAAATATTCCGGTCTTATTGAGTTCTCTTTGTATTTGTCACGGTTTTTCTTACTTATTTTCGTTCTTTTCCCCCAATTTAATGTACAGGTTTTGTGGGAGGGAGAAGAACATGGACAGCCAAACAATTGGAAACCTTTACAAATTTCAAACGCGAGACAATTTTCTTGGACTGGATTTAATCCTTTTTTTTTGTTAGTTGGCGAGTGTCACTCTAGCAGTTTATTATAGGTAGACACTGAATGACTTTTATTTTATGAAATCCCATTGGATAATCCCATTGGATTTCAAAGTTTCTTACGATAACGACGCCTCTGGAATCAAATTGAAAATTTTCCTTATGGAATTTTGCGTCCAAAAAAACTTATGCCAAATTAATTACCTTATGATGCTATAAAATGGTCGTCGCCTCCTCAACCGGTGTATTGTTACTGTTTTTTCTCCCGCGTTCGGTCCTGCTTGCTTCACTTTTCTTACAAAAGCTGTTTTGTGAAGGAGATAATTTAGATGCATCTCTCAAATGCAATTGCTATATCATTGAGAAATGATAACCAGCTTTTCTGCATGTTGCCTAATCTTGGAAATTAAGCCTCATTTCACTAAGTGGATTATTGGGTTTTCCAGCTTTGCCTGTTTTGTGATACAAATCATTCTTTTCACATACATTAACAAAAGAAAGCTCAAAATATCAGGCTTAGTGAAATGGGGCCTTAATGTGAATGTTGAGTGCATGGTATCACCAATTAATTAATAAATAATGGATTGTTATTTATAAATGACTAAAGGTTAACTCGTTACACATACTATTAACTATGGCTGATCAATTCATTTCATCTCAATAACTGTTACATCTATGGGCCTCGCATTTTGTATATGATTTTATTAATACAAGTTGCGTTTCCTTTGCACGCACGCCAAAAAAAACTCGCATTTGCATATTTCACAATGCACAGATGGTGATTTACTATAAGTTGGTAATGTCGCTGATTAGGAAAAAATTAAGTGTGCATAGGGTGTAAACAAGTCAAGTCTATATAAACGAGTCAAGTTTTTATAAGTGGAGCTGAATTATAGAGTGTTGAGGTGTGCGCGTTTACTATGGGAGCCTAAACTCTAACAATCTAAACTGGCTTGATATGAGTGACTAGAGTCCAACCCTTAACAAATCGAGCCTCCAGCTGCGTAATGACGCATTGACGTTGTACTTTGTGTTAGTACATCAAAGTTTGATCTGGAGTGGGGATGTTAAGTGAAGCCCTGGCCCAAGACAATTTACAAAACCCTGGGCCAAGCCCAAAAGTTGAGATGGCCTTGTGGGATAAGCCAGGCTTTGACAAAAACCTGTCCAGCCATACACAAAAGTCTGAAAGAGTGTAGTCAAATTACACCCATTTTCACAACCGATTTGTCACATTAACGAACAGAATCAATTATTTTGATAATAAAAAACATTCACCTTATATAGCACTTTGAAAATAACAATAACAACAAAATTTAGATTTTATAGGATGCAGTAAGTGTATGATTGGAAAAGGAAAAAAAAAAAACAAATTTACATAGAAAACAAATGCATTTTGATCATGCATTTATCAACATTCTATAAACCTGAATTTTGGTCTCATGACAAGGTGTAGTGAGCTCAACTCTGCTGTCCAATCGACTATCGATGGTCAGGATCATCTTATACTTTAAATAAACATTTTACATACTCCCTCTGTTCCAAAAAATTTGGCCTACTTTTAAATTTCAACATTTTATGTATAAATAATGTTACTCAAAACTTTTAACTTTTCAAGTTTGCATTTAATTAGTTGACTCTAATTTAATAGGAGTTAATCAAGTTTTTAATTAAATTATTTCCAGAAAGCAAAAAAATTTGCCACCAATGTGATCAGAGCTCTTTTTAAAATTTTAAAATGCACTTTAAACTTTAAAATTTTCAATTATACTTCTTTTGGTCTCATTATTTTGATTGTTAAAAGCATGTCAAGGGCAAAAATAGAATTTATTGACTTTCTTACATTGAAAATTTTAAATCAGCCCTATATTTTGGGACAACCAAAAAAGAAAAGTAAGCCAAACTTTTTGGGATGGAGGGATGATAATTTAAGCTTCATTTATCTGGACTGTCAATCACCAGTTAGATGGTCGAGCCGAGCTCACTACAAGCCCCCAATTTCTTTACTAAGTACCCAACCAACTAACTACCCACGGCCGTTCAAATACACGTGGGTCTCACCTCTTGATTGTGTATGAATCCTACATGCATCTAAGGAGTTATGGATAGAACTCTCACATATACGTGAGCCTCACAAATGTGTTGTGTTTATGGATCCAGGTGTATGTGATGAGTTGTGGATTGAATTGTAATTTATGACGGTTGTGTAGAAAAGTTATATGATCAACATTTTCTTTCATTAAAATGATAGATAGAGCCTATGGTAATGTGACAATTGTAAATTTGGTTGTGCCCTGCCTCGGCCTGAAACTCTTACTTTCCGCGGGATCGGAGAGACTCCGAGGAGGGAGAGGGAGAGAGAGAGAGAGAGAGAGAGAGAGAGATGAGTGTGTATGGAGGAGATAGTTGGGCGAGAGAGGCACAGTACAGGAAGAGGCGTGTGGATGATCTGGCTATCGAAGGACTCGACGCCTCCTCTTACAAGAAGCTCTCCAGCGGGAAATACGCCTGCTTGATTTGCCCTCACAAACCAGTCCTCGATACCCCTCTTATGCTCTCCGTACGTATTCCTAGAACCCCCTAATTTGCACTTTCTCCATTTTATGGCCAATTAGTTTAGATTTTGCTATCTATATTTGTAACTTCACTTCCATTTTTGGTAATTTTCTGCACTTTACCTGAATTTTTGGTTCCCTTTGGTTGTGCAAAAGAACTTACAATTTGGTACCGAGTCTACCTGTAGCTGAGCTTAATTGGACTGTTCACCATTGTAGAATCCTTGAATTTTTGTTTTTATTTTTAATTTTTCAGCTGTGGATGGGCTGGTGTGTAGCTAGCATAAAAGATCTAAAACTTGCAAAATCTAAGCCCCACTTTATCCAAGCCCTTTAATTTGCATTAGAAAATGAGATGAGTTTAATCCAATGGTTTGCATTTGAGATTGTTGCTTGCGACCACAAATTGTATTTCTGAGTGTCTAACTGCAGCGCAGGGCTATGTAGTCGTGTGCATGTATAACTCGGAAAGTCCAAGGTCGTTCCACAGGGAATGGTTTTTAGGGGTGAGAAGCCTTGTCGGTGTAACAATGGTTTTTAGATGTAGGTAGCCAACCCAACATGGTGTTTGATTTTGATGATTTAAGACTATGATTTCCAAATTTAAGCTAAACTACGGACTTGCTTAAATTTAAAGTCAGAGGCTCGGGCCAAGGTTCACACCACCTATAGCCTAAATAGATCTATGATTCTCAAAATTTGCACGATTGAGTGACAAGGCAATTTTGTGCTCAAATAGCTGATAAGTTGGTGAAATTCATATTTTACTCTTTTAGTGTTTGGTTTGATCAAGGCTCGTTTGGAAATTTTTGAAACCCCTCAAAATGACATTGATTTAAGTATTATGTGTACCAAGGTTATTGTCAACACATAATCAAAAACTTAACAACCTTGAGTTTTAAATCGATGAGGTATGAGCCCGGATTAAATACAAACAAACTTTGATATCACTGGTGTAAGAATCATGTAACTACTTAGGCCATAGAGTGATGATCACCCTAGGCTGAGCCTATGTCGACTACCCCTCCATAGATGAGGGATTTAACAAGAAAATGATGGAAACTTAGCTAAACATGACTCATTAACTAGGTGTTTAACAAGTTCAGTTCTAGCGTGAACCATGGAGATATGTACGGCAGGACTAGCCAAAGACCCCCATACCAGCAATCTAGATTGAATTCACAACCTAGAACTAAACTTAAATTCAGGTTCGGTGTGAGAAACAGCTGTTAAATTGTTAACCACCAACTCATCTAAAAGCTTAAGCTGTTAGAGAGAAGGGTAACTGTATTATTTATATTCTCAACAACAGCTAGTAAGTTTTGCGAGAACCGAACCTCAATCTCTTGATTTTAATGAATTATTAACGAAAGATCAAACTAGGAATTTGAAATGAACTCGAAACAAGAATTTTAAAGGTAGAAATGTTAAAGGCCAAAACAAGAAGCTAAGGATTAAGGAATGTAGAGAGAGAGAAAGGAAATCTCCAATTATGTAGGAAAAATCCCCACAAGAACGTTTAAATAGGACCTAATAGTAACCAAATAGCACCCCAAGACTTGGTAAAATTCTCAGTTCAGAGACAGTCCTATCGGTAGCACTTGGGCTCCTACCAGTAGGGGCAGCATTTGGGTAGCCTGATCACTTTGCTACTGGTAGGACATAAACTCCTACCGGTAGTGACAGACAAATTTTCTAGATTTAATGTTTTGCTTGATTTGGGATTTTAGACACGTCACGCGTGCTCCGATACTTCATAAAATGACTTTATGGACTTATCATTGACTCGTACCTCGGAAGTCGGAACCTCGGGAATATCCGGGAGCTTATCACCGCTAATGGAATCGCCTTAGGCTTAGTTTGCTAAAAGATTTTAGCAACTCATTTGCTAAAATCAACCATGATTTTAGCAAATGAGTTGAGTTGCTAAAATCATGGAAATTTCAAAGCACAAAATTAAGTGGTCCGTTTATCGTTTTTCGATTTTTTCCGCACCAAATTAAAGTATTCCTCAAGTACTTTAACTTGGTGCGAAAAAAAATCGAAAAACGATAAACGGAACCACTTAATTTTGTGATTTGAAATTTCCATGATTTTAGCAACTCAACTCATTTGCTAAAATCATGATTGATTTTAGCAAATGAGTTGCTAAAATCTTTTGGCAAACTAAGCCTTATTGACACCGAAATTCCTGAAACACTTCTTTGAAGTATTTTAGTTGCGTCGCTATTTTATTTTTGTATTATAGAGCAGTAATTAGTGTGTTTAGTTGTTTATGTCTGCTAGTCATTGGATTGAGGATCCAAAAAAAGGTTGGTATCGGAGTGATATTATTAATAGGCTAGTAAATTATTTTGAAATTCCTGTGCGTGATAAAATGGCTGAGTAAATCTAGTTGAGTTCCCTCCTACGAGGATGATGAGGGACTACCTTAATCACACTCATTTGCTTCTTGAGTTTAGTTCTTCTCCCAACCAAACAAAAGCAAGGAATTTAGCTACTCTCATTAATTTTCCTCCCTTTCCCTTATGTCTAAATCCTAGAACTGTTTTTGATTTTTTTCTCTGAACATATCCTATTCTGGAATCGAAGTTATCTGCAACTATTGGACATTCTTTTAATGTTGTTAGGTAAAATTGATTGCATGAGTTTTATCGTTCTGTAATATGAACCCAGTCATTAAAACATGCCAAACCTGGTATGTAGATCAATGGTAATCTAACCTCGAAGAACAACATGACAGCATTCTCATGTATGAGATGTTGCCATTTGCTCATCACTGTGTGATATCAAATGTGTTCTATTAGCTGAGGCTTTGTGCTTCAAAGGTTTCTCCACCTAACATTGGTTCCCTGACCGCTGAAAAGTTATTTTCCAGATGCATATCAAGGGATCACGCCATTGTGTGTCCAAGTCCAAGCTTAAGGAAAAGCAACAAGACATTCAAGATGAGATAAACAAGAGAATAGCCTTGTCAGAATGCTCTGACAGCACTGTTGGTAGTGGTACATCTACCCGATTTTCCCATACAGTAAGAAAACCTTTGATTGAAGAAACACGGAAAGCAGCTTCTGAGATACTTTCCAATAAAACTCAGCAAAGTGAAGCTAAAGGAAACAATAATTTCCGATCAAGTACAGGCCATTCCATGTATGAGCCACTTCATTCTAAAAGTAAGGGCTCTTTTCTTGAAATACAGGCAGCTGATAACGTGGTCCTACAGCTGCAATCAGATTTCCGACAGCGTCAAGAAAGAGAATTAAAGTACACAGAAGCTGGCTGGAAGCGATCTGGCCATGGGAAATGGTTCAAAGATGAAAATGTGAGTTTGTTTTCTGCGAATTGTTTGCCTATAGACCATATCTTCCTTCTAGGTTGAAGTAAATTAGGTCAAATGGAGATTACCTTTCTTGCTGTTTGAAGCTATTTGGCTTTGATGCTACTTTACTCATTGATTTGTGATTAATTATACTTATTTCTTATACGGGTACTTTTTGGCAGGTTGAGTTCGACTCTGATGAAGAAGATCCAAACGTCTGCCTTGCATGATGAGGTGAAGAATCATGTTCAACAAGGACTAGTTTGGTGCTGGGATATGTAGTTCATGGAACTACAGTTATTGAATCCCGACTCATTTGCTGATTTCGGTTGTTTCTTGGGCTTGCCACCGAGTTGTCCGAAGTGATGGGCAATGAGCACATTTATGCTCTGCGGTGATATGGCCTATTCTGGTTGAAGTGCTTTAAGGGCCTGTATGAGCTAAGGAGACCACCGGTTTGGATGCTTGAAGGTTTGTTTTGATACATTAAGGTTAGATAGATTGAATTGTGCTTTTTCGTTGGACTTGTATTTGTTGTCGTCATAAATTAATCACAAAACTGGTTATCCCCAAAGCTAGAAGTAGGCCAGTTAAGATTCCATTTTAAACTTTCTGGTGAAAAAAGAAAGGAAAGTCCATTTGGACAGTTAAGTTTGCTCTAGAACAATTTCCGAGGCCATGTTCTCAAGCATTGTTCGATACCTTCCTCCACTGCCCCTTTCGTGAGCAAATCCCTTGCTGGGAATCTCTCCAGGAAATCATTTTGTTGATGAGATTTCATTTTCTTTAGTTCATTTTCAGTTTCAGTTCACGTATCCAAGTTCCACAACCAAACAACTATCACAGCATGAAAATGGGTTTTTCTTATTTTGTTTTGTTGAATTGGTTGGTTGGTTGGAGTATCCATTTCTGGATCTTATGTGGCTGATGGATGAGCACGCTGTCATTTTCTCTGTTGTATTATGTGCTATCAATTGGTTGGAAATGTTATGAAGCTAACCATTTTATCGACTTTTCTTAGGTCTCCTCTGTTTTTCCTTCTTTAATTTAAGAGGACTTTTGTTTAAAGATCCCTATCGATCGGTCAAGCCGCCTTCTAGAAGATGCTACTAAGAAAATATGCTCTGGAAGATGCTCTATTGGGTGTGAGTTCAAGAGTTTATTTTATGCAAATAAGTTTGGTACTCAATTGTGTGTGTGTGTTTGTTTTCGTTTTTTTTAGGGCTACCCTTCGGCCATTGTGGTTGAAGTTAAGGGTAGGGTTAGGTTTTTATGGCAGGAAAATAAACTCTTGAAGAGATAACAGATGGATTAGTTGATGAGTATCCTTGCCTTCTTTTTTTTTTTGGTGCATCGGAAATATGAGTATCCTTGCCGCTTGCTTTCGGTGGGGCAATAGTTGCTATGACTCCTTTGTTTCGTTGAGGTCTCGTTGAGGTCCACTGCACGTCTGGAGCTTCTATGATCACGATCAGGAAGAGTTGCTACGCTTCGTCGCTGTTTCCTCCACCCTCAAGACTATCTATTAAAAACCGAGATACATGGTTTAAGTTGTTATTTAATTAATCTACAAAAGAAAATCCCCAAAAAAATGAATTGCATTTTTTCATTGCACGTTGGCACTTCATTTGTGGGCCAACTTAGGTAAACATAGTTAACATCAATGTCCATCATCAAATTATATGTGGGCTGCAGGCTTTGTAGTTAAGGTAGTTCTTTGCTTCCCCTGTCCTATTCCATAAGATAATTGACACCTAGCAATTGGGAATTGGAGATCCTGTTGTTTTGATGAAATTTGAGCCATTGACGGTACTACATTATAGGATCCCTTGATTTTGGATGGTAAAAGATACTATTTTAGTTATCTTATTCTTTTATTTTTTAGTTTTTTATTTTCCAAAAATGAAAGTGGATTATTATTTTATGAGTTACCAAAGAAAAACATGGGTGTTAAAATTACAGATTTAGCGGGTATTTGGGAGCCCCTTTTCACCTTTTTTAAGTTTGGTTGTTTGGGAGAGGTGAGTGTTAACTCATTCTCTAAATTGATGAAAGGAGAGGAGAAGTCAAAAGTGGGCTGGGAAGAGCTTTTTGAATTTTCATTTTCTACTTTTTTCATTTTGATTAACAAAAAGACTACAAGATGTGTTTTATGCATATTTCTCAAAAACACTGCTCCTATAGCAGAAATGCATTCTGTACATTTCTCCTTAATATTTCTACTAGGTTTGAAATACATTTTGATCATAATTCAAAAAATTAAAAATGAAAAGTTGAAAATGAGTATTTCAAAATTATCTCACCATTTCTGTAGCAAACCGAATATTGAAAAGTGAGAACTTTGAATCTCTCATATCACTTTTCTTTTGTCTCTGCAAATTTCAAACCGAAAAATGAAGAAAGTTGGTAGATGGAGACAGTTGAGTGTTGGAATTGCTCCTTGATTCCCTTCTTGATAGATCCATGTCGTTTAGTACTATACAACTCGTGGAATATTAGGATATCTTTCAAAAATTAAAGTTGATCGGACACCCTTAACCACTTGATAATTTAATGGAAAATAATTTTCAACTTGATTTTTTTTTTTTTCATTTTGCATAAACAGTGGTAGTATATTGAACAAGTCCTAGTACTTAATTCCTATTGAATATTGAATTGAATTATGAAAGAGAAATCCGAATGAGACCAATTATATCCTGCAGTGGTACTGCAGAGAAAAGCTGTTCCTAGCATCTCCCACCTCTCCTAGAATTGCAAAGGTGTTGACTGTGAGTCATTGATGTGGGGCCCACAGATATAACCCTAGACTCCAATATTGTGCATCAATAAAATTACACAGATGGTGGTGAGAGATAATGGTGGTAAAGTTTGATGTCCCAAAGTCCAAGTCCAAGGTATAGCTAAGTGATTGTATGAATGAACCGTAAACTCAGATATTTTGATCCCGGAACTTTGCCAATTTCTTGGGGTCGCAAGAGTTTTTATTTTCAATTCCCTAGTTTCATTGTGGATGACCTTTTTTTATTGGACTAAAGAGGAAATTTAGTTGAGAAGCGCGAAACCTGACCCGGATTCCTAATGTGGGAGAGGGCCTAGTTGCCTAGAGTGCGGGTAAGAGCTCATTTACTCCCTCCTTAACTATAAATTTAGTGGGGAACCTAATCATTTTGCTGCCTAGTGCCTACAATTCAAAATGATGGAATGGGAGGATTATTTTCCAAAAGCAAATGGGTTTGCTATGAATAATATTGGAGACTCTAATGAGAAGCAAGAAAGTGATTGGTAGTGGGAAAGTAAAAGGTAAAAAAGAGTGGTGGGATTCTATATGATACCGAAGTTGTTCTTTCTTTAGTGCAGTGTACAGTGGAAGGAAGATCAAAGACAATTTACCTTTTGAAGAATGATCACCATCGCACCTAAAAAGTAGTGAAGGTTGTGGTGAATCAAAGAAGTGAAAAACACCACCTATAATAGCCCCAAGGGTTAGTCCGAATGGTTGGTTGTTTATTCCTCACATAATTTGATTGGGGTTTTAATATTGGGGCTAAGCTATAAAAAAAAGTATTGAATTTCTTAGTCTCGGCGTAGATGCATGGCTTACCTTTTACTGAAACGGAGAGAAAATTTGTCGAGGTACGAGTCAGTTAACCCGGACACTCCTTATTGTTGAACCGAATAAAAGACTAGTCACCAGAGAAAATACTAGTCGAGGTACACGTAAGCTAAATTGGACACTCACTGTTGAACCGAAAAGAAAAAAAAAAGAAAAAGAAAAAGAAAAAGAAAAACAACAAAATCACTATCAATGGGTTGTAGAAAAGTATTTATACTTACTAGTAGCTCAGAATGGAAAATGATACTTGGATCTAAGTTGCACCCTCAATATAATTGTTCTTTTGACAGCACCAAAACTTGAGCTCGTTCCAAAGGGCTCGACTACTGGATTTTTGGGTGGCAGCAGTGATCTGAATAAGACCTAGATTTTATGTTTTTTAATAGATTTTGTTATCAAAGTGAAGTTCACTGCATGTGGATTTGTATGGTTATATTTGTATTGATAGGATATTGGGATTTGTTTTGACAGGTTGAGTGATAAGTAAAAAAATCAAAAAATGAGGATAAATTATGTTTGCTGAGTCGTGTGGGGTAGAATGGAGTAGGGAGAAAAAATACAAAACAAAAGATGATTTGCTATGTCAGGAAATAAGAGAGTGTTTCGCAGTAAAGCGTAAAAAGTTAGTTCTACGGTATAGTGTCCTGGGGCACTTCAGGGACCCCCCAAATCCCTCAACCCAAGTCTCTTCTAAATTAATCTCAACCTAAGGCTTGGTTTGGGTAAATTGAAAAAATTAGTTTTTTGGTTTTGTCCTTATTCAATATTTTTTTGCATTTATTGGTTTTTGGTCGATTTTTTGTGGTTTCTTGGCTTGTCTCGACAAGAGGAATCTAAAAAGTATAAAATTATTATCCAAACTTAAAGTTTTGTGAATAAAGACGAAAAATAATCCAAAAAACCGGTTTTTTGGATGTCACCTTCGTCTTTATTCACAAAATTTTAAGTTTAGCTAATAATTTTATACTTTTTAGATTTCTCTCGTCGAGACACCAAGAAATCACGAAAAATCGACCAAAAACTAAAGAATACAAATTTTTTTTGAATAAGAACAAAACCAAAAAACTAGTTTTTGTCAATTTACCCAAACCACCCCTAAGTCTTTTCTAAATTAACCTTAATAGCCTGCTTGATTAGCTTTGCTTCTTCATCTATTGCTTAATTATTTTTTTACTTAATTGGGTGAAGTTGAATTGCTTATGAAGACAATAACACACACAATAAGCAAATAAATAATTATTTACTTTTATTCTGTGTGTTCTTTATTGTCATTTAGAAGATAAATAAATTTGTTAGTGATACGCATGTAAAATTTGTAGCCTTGTGTGATACACTAGCAAACAAGCACGACAAACTTTTTTTAGAGTCTTTTTGTCTTATTAAGAGTCCAAAATACCCTTTAGCCGAAACACTTTGTCTTCTACTTGAAGACATATTTTTAAATTAATCATAAAGATCCTAAAAAATTAGTCCAAAGACACCCAACAACTGGGGATGACCATCTCGGCCGACTCGCCCCGATCTAACCCGTTGTAAAGTTAGGGTTACAACTTACAAAATACCCATCTCAACTCTTCCAAGTTCCACCGTCGCCCCATATGGTACTCTCTCCCAAGGGGGCAGGGGGCTGTTGTCAATAATTTGTTCGTCCTTGTTAAGTTGTGGTCACGAAAAGAACAGTTGGGTTTGGGACCATATACATGTACACAGTTGTTTGGCTATCAATTACTGTCCAACATTGATTATCAAGAAACCGAACATCACTAAGAGTAATTTTAAGTAGTTTGGGGAATTGATTGTTGCCCCTTGTTGTATACTTGTATCTCGACACTGATTCATTTACTTAAAACAATAAATTTACTTGTTTTGTTCGATTTGAGAATCGGTGACATCATGATGTTAACAACAATTTTATTTTCAATTAACATCATGACGCTGACACAATACACACAAAATATAAAACTCTTACTTGAATGATTGGAGTCCTCACGTGAATGATTGGAGCCGTTCAATTAGTTTGAAATATGTTTTTAAGAGCATCGGTTTGTGGATGAACAAATTAACTTTTAAATTAAAGTAAAGAGTAAACTCCTCCAAAACCTCAAAATCCAAACGAACTCATCAATTTGAAGATTTTTTAACTTTGCTACAGTAACTTAACAAATTTGGTAACCTATTGTTCGCTCACCAAAAGAGGAAGAGGGAGGAAAGAGTAAAAGTTTGAATAGAGAGTCTGATTCTGTAAGTTTTTGATAAAGTGACTTGCTAAAGTTTGAATAGAGAGTCTGATTTTGTAAATTTTTTTGAAAAGTGACTTGCTAAATTATAGAAGGTGTTTTTGAGGTTAAATTTGTTTTTTTTTTTTCTTGTGTCAAATAAGGTTGCCCTAAGATTTCGCCTAAAAAATCAACTCATTCAATATTGATAAGAGCTTAATCAGTAGGTTTAGGCACTTAAGGTTTAGGGTTTAGGCACTTTGTAATGGTTTTTTCTTCCTTTAAGCAAGGCCCTTGGAAGCTTTGGAAGTGTGCACAAAAATCAAGTAAAATGATGTAGTTTTGCCGCACAACACAGCGCACAATACCTACCGCATAGCACCCACCTCAGATCCCTAAATTTGAGTGGATAAAAATTGAATGAATCAATCAAGGTGATCAAGTCCTTACAGGTATTTGAACGAGTTGATATTTTACAGATACTCTTAAAAACATGATTTAAGCTAATTAAAAGGCTCTGACTATTGTTGTGTCATCAAAACCGGACCCATATATATATAATAACATCATGAAAACAGTTGTTACAATATTTATATATTCAAGATCCAGTCAAGAATCCCTAAATGGCTTAAAATATTGACCTCATAGCTCCTAATCATATTTTGATGATTCGAACTGTTCAATGTGTTTAAGGTTCCATCCGAGAAATCCCCCAAAAAAGAAGAAGAATAGACCGGGACAAGTTTCATCTGAGCAATGTTTGATAAAAATGCCTTTATATTGTTTTATGAAAAAATTACTTGGATCAAGTCATTCCGAGGTTTTTTTTTGTGATTCCTCGCATAGACCCTTAAAAACATGTTTCAAACACATTGCCCGGTTCGGATCATTGAAATATTGCCGTGAGATTTTTGTATTTTAAGTTAGTCAGGGATCCTTAAACTGGATCCTGACTGTTATAAAAACTGCACACACACACAAACACACGCACCAATGTTCTAGTCCACTACCCTTAAAATCCAATATCGTCCGGACCTCACATTCCCAATCAAATTCTCATAATCCAAACCATTCAATGTGTTTAAAAAAAAAATTTAAGGGTCCTTACGAGAGATCATAAAAAAATGACCAGTGTAAAGACCTGTAAATTCACTTCCTTCTTTGATTCATTTCTAGTAATGTGAATGAGTTTAATCAAAATTAAATTTTTTTAATTCTGTTGAAGTATTTTGTATGGGTGCATATGTGTTTTTGTACAGGCATTTGGTGGAGGATGGAGATGCATGTTGTGACGTGATTTGAGGACATTTAGAATGTACTCCAGAAATGATCGGGGGTCGAATTGGTGGAAGTAGAATAAAATTCTAAAAATTTCCAGGATGTACCGGTATCAACTTTTTGTCACTGCCAATATCCATTGATAAGTGTCTTCAATTTCTGAAATTTCTAGGGGATACTAGTATCCACTTTTTGCCACTACAGTATCTAGTGATCAATGTGTCTTCGATTTTTAAAATTTCCACAACATACCGGTATCCACTTTTTGCCACTACCGATATTCAATGTCTTTTCCTTTAACTTTTTGCCAACACCCCTTGTTTTTGAGCCCCAGAGCTCCACCCTCCCATTTCTCTTTAGAAATCACACCAAACCACTTTCGATTTTTACACAAAACCATTTCCGATCTTGAAGATTCTTGCATTTCTAAGCTTGATTATCACTCAGGTCATGGTTCTCTCTCTCTCTCTCTCTCTCTCTCTCTCTCTCTCTCTCTCTCTCTCTCTCTCTCTCCGTATTCAAGTGAAGTCTCACTCTTGTAGCTCGTTATTTGCTTGGTGTAGACTTTGGATCTTGTTTCCAAACTCGGAGGAGGCGGTTTTTGTCTTCTTGGTGATTTGAGGCCAGGTCTCGGGTTGTGTTACTGTTTTACTCAAAATCCTTTTCAGTATGGATTCTTTCTAATCTCTCTAAGTATTGTGTGGTGATTTGATGTATTCTCTCCTCTTGATCAATACCATCACCTTGTTTGGGTTAAAAATCTCCATGACTAGTTCAATGCATGCACACTTAGTCGTTTCTCTAATAAATTGACAATTTTGCCGTTTTACGAATGTTGAACACTTGATGATATTTTTAAGTAGTATAAGGGACATGTTTTGAACGCTACAAATCACGCTTTGATGGACTCCAAAATGGACATATGAAACTTTGTGAAAAGGACAAATACTTGTTTTAGAGTTAGATTATTGTTTACTAAGGCCACAATTTGGTGAGACCCTAGGCATAGGTTACGAGGCCCATGAATCTTGGCAGAGGGCTACGAGTTTCTAAGGAGACGTCCCAAATGCTCGACAGGGGTTACGAGGCCCAAAAATACTCGGCAGGGATTACGGGAGCCAAAATTTTTAGTTCTTGAGAAAAATGAATGACAATGATGTTTATGAGTAAAATGATGATTTTCAAAGAATGATTCCCACAATTGGCCAATATCTAAACGTTACAAGTTTGTTCTTCGACATAGATTACCTTATCAATCGTATGCTCATCTCATTGTATATTCATTTAGATTTTGAAGAAGATTTCCTACTGGACGAGTGTAACATAGTAACTCACTCTATCATTTTTAGGTACGACTAATGGTACATGACTTGATTGCTTAGTGTGCATGATTTGAATGAAAAACATAATTTGAAGAGTTATTTTCTTATCTCGAGAACTTATTTTTGGGGAGATAACCTTGTAACTCTATCTATTCATGCTTTTTGACATTTGGGACAAATATAATAATTTTAAATTATTTGACATATGATGTTACCTTGGGGGCGCAGACAACCGATCTAGACTTCCATCTATTATAAGTCGTGAACGTGGAACGATGTGAGTCGATCTTTGGAGGATTATGTACGAAGTTATGGATATATTCTACTATGAAATGTTAATTTCGTTAGGTAGAAAATTGAGGGCATGACGATCAGGAAGGGTTTTATCTGAGTAGTTATTGATAAAACTGTATTTCATTGAAAACTACTTAGACGAAGTCCTTCCCGGTCTTTTTTTTTCTTCAAGATTTCTTGTAGGGATTCTTAAAAAATGTTTTATACACATTGGAAGCTTCGGATCATCGAAATTTGATTGAAAAAGCTTGGTCAGGATGATCCTGGATTTTAAGGATAATCGGAAAATTTCCTATCCGGACCCCCGGATTTAAGGAAAATTTAATTTTTTCAATTCTAAAAATTGTTTTTGGAAAATCCAAACCGTCTAATGTGTTCAGAAAGTATTTTCAAGGGCCGCACGGGAAATCTTAAAAAAAAAATACCAGGAAGGGCTTGATCCAAGCAGTTTTTCGCAAAAACTGGTTCGGATCGTCAAAAAAATGCTCGGATCACAGTGGTCCGAAAGTCCGGATTCCGGATAGGAAGCGCTGAAATCTTCAAAAAAATACCGGGAAGGGCTTGATACAAGCAATTTGTTGCAAAAATTATAAAACACTTTTTAAACACATTGAACAGTTTGGATTTCCCAAAAATAATTTTTAAAGTGAAATAATTACATTATTTCTTATTTACGGGAGGTTCTTACTAGAAAATTTGCATGCACACACGCGCGCACGCACTCGCCCGCACATCCATTACGGGTTCCTTTAATTTCCTAAGGTGCAAACCTATCCTTTCCTAGTCATTGATGATCCGATTATATACAGTTTTATGAAAAATTACTTAAATCAAATCCTTCTTGGTAATTTTTTATGCTGCTTTCACATGGGGACCCATAAATACATGTGTTAAACACATTGAACGGTTTTTATCATCAAAATAAGATTGAGAAGTATGATGTACGCACCGTGACAAAGTAAGAGATCCCTTATTATAAGTTCTGTGTATGTGTGTGTATATGGACACCAAAATCTGTGTCAGATCGATATGACAATAATTTGTAATGTATATTGTATACCTATTTCGCGTGGGATTATTATAAAGTGATAATAATCGTGACCGACCTAATATCGAAAAGGATTTATGTATAATTAATCCGTTTACATTTTTGGCTATGATACTTACAATCAAATGGGGACGTATACCAACACATGGCTATAGAGAAGGATGTCTATATTCCAATCCTATTGAATTGTAGTTCCATCCTTTTCCTTTCATAAATTGAAAATTGTTGGTTCAAATTTGAAGTACGAGAAGAGAAACAAACATTTTTTTTTTTTTCAAGGATAGAGGAATAAACATACTACACGAGGAATCTATTAAGTTGGGATGTCACACATTGACTTTTAATTGGAAAATTATTAGGTTTATCACCGTTTATTTAAAGGGAAAATTAGTCATAAATGCACTATATTTTGACTTTTTTAAAGGAAAAGACAATGTACTTTTGCAATCAAACATAAATACAATGTACTTTTGCAATCAAATATAAAAACAATGTTTTTATTATTCATTTAACAAAAGAACTAAACACACACTTTCTCTTTATTTTTTTACATAAACACCCTTTATGGATTCAAATACATCTTAAACTCTTCGTATCTGGTATCTCTTGAGGCTAACAATTATATGGGGTTGTAAAAGTCATGTTTTCGTGTATTTCATTGTTTGAAAATTTAAAAAGCTTATTCGTTATTGTTACTTTTCCTAAAAAATGAAAACATTACTAATTTCTGTTGGCACGAATTTCACAAATTTTGATTCGTCATGCATACCGTCGAATCTGCATTGAAAAATGAGGTGAGTTAAAAATGAATGATCATCATACCTTAAAAACATGTCAAAATGACTCAAAAATATACTAATACAATAATATTACAGTTTTTTCTTAAGAAAAAAATATTGACAGCATAAAAAAAATGTAAATTATTTAGATCTGTGGGTGTCAGTGACCAATGAACGAAATCATGCAATAATATTATAGTTTTTAAAGGGAACGAAATCATGCTCTTGAAATGATTATTCTAACTTTTTTTTTTTTTTGCTTTAACGCGGGATATCAGGATCAATTTACGTGCACATCAACTAATTTTGTGAAGTCGATTTTGATTACGTGCACCTCAACTTTTGGTTTGCAATAAATTTTTTTAAATTTTATTTTGAGGTCTCAGAAGTCGATTTTGATTACGAGTTTGATGCTTCTCACTTCTATGATTTCACTCGGCTTGAATCGTCTCTTAAGGCTGAGGACGCCAAGCACTGGTTTAAATCAGCCCAAAGTTATCTGCCTTCCCATAAGCATTCACAAATGCGTTTGCGCAATTGAGAGAGATTAATAGGAAACATGATAATCAGGTTAATCCGTTAATGATTAACCAACAATTGTTATAACAAATGAAATTTATTTGACAAGTGAATGAGAAGTTAGCTGACACTGTTTCATTGTTGTTTTTTTTTTTTTTTTTGGTACGAAATTAGAACTTTTAAAAATTGGTGACATTTCACTAATTATTTTTTCGCCGAAAGTGGTTGGCCAGAGATGGGGTGGTGTTTGGTCAGGAGGCAAGAATTGATTTTTTCGAATTTTCTGTATGAAATTAGAACTTTCAAAAATTAGTGACACTTTACTAATTTTTTTGGTCTCCGAAAATACTTAGCCAGAGGTGCAGTGGTGGTCAGCCAGAGGTGGGGCGTTGATTTTTTCGAATTTTATGTTCGAAATTTAAATTTTAAAAATTAGTGACACTTCAATAATTTTTTTGGTCACTGAAAATGGTCGGCCAAAGGTGGGGCGATGGTCGGTCGGGGGTGGGGTGTTGATTTTTTTGAATTTTATGTTCGAAACTTGAATTTTTAAAAATTAGTGACACTTCACTAATTTTTTTGGTCACCAAAAGTGCTTGGCTAGAGATGGGTTGGGTGGTAGTCGGCCGGAGGTGGGGTGGTGATTTTTTTGAATTTTATGTTCGAAATTTGAATTTTTAAAATTAGTGACACTTTATTAATTTTTTTGGTCGCCGGAAGTGGTTGGCTAGAGGTGGGTTTTTTTTAATTTTATGTTCAAAATTTTAAAATTTTAAAATTAGTAACACTTCACTATTTTTTTTTTGTCTTTATGTTCGATTGCAAAAGTTCATTATACTTCCTTTAAAAAATGGCAAATGTTTCTTTGTTTTTATATTCGATTGTAAAAGTTCTTTGTCCTTCCTTTTAAAAATGGCAAATATTTTTTGTTTTAATGTTCAATTGCAAAAATTTTTGGTCATTCCCTTTAAAATTGTCAAATATTTTGGATTTTTGACTAAGTGGTCCAGGGTAAATTACTTATATCCAACCCATGATTTTACCTCTTAGTGAGTTTCTCGTTTGTTAAAAGTTTTGTTAGCACCACCAATTCTTATTTGCTAAAAGCATGAACATGATTTTAGCAAGGCCTGTTTCTCGTTAATTTGCTAATATAGAAAATCCCAATTAAAAGTTGAGTTTTAGCTTGGTTGCTAAAATCATTTTTCGTTTTCCCATCAACTAGAAACTAAGTTGCGAAAAGTTAATTTTCTCTCACATATTTTTTTTGTTAAAAACAAGTTGACAAATAAGAATCGGAGGTGTTAAAAGCAAAACTTTTAGCAAACACGAAACTCATGTGATAAATAATCAAAGCATTTTGTGAATTGAGTCCCTAAGAAAGTTGTTAAGAAGCTTAAAATGTTTACGCATTGCTCATGAAAGTGAAAGCTTAAAGAATGCACAACAGTTTTAAACTCTTTTGACCAATGACCCTCTTTAACAGCAAACTTTAAATCAGTTCAAAAAAGAAAAAAACAAACTTCAAATAAACACACTACTTTATGGTACATATAGTTACAAAGGGCAAATGCGTTTATTCCAGTTCAAAAAAAAAAAATGCGTTTATTCTACAGTACATATGTAGTTTCATCCAATATGTTTATGGCATACAATATATAATAAAACAGTGTCAGTTAACATGTCTATTTTTTTTTAGCAATATTGGGTTCAAGGGCATAATTCTGATTAAAAACAAGAAAATTAAAACCAATTGACTGATTTTTCTCTTTCCTGAATTTGTATAAGATTGACATCTTGATGAGAACATTTAAACATAAAAGAATGAAATTTTTAAATATTTTGAAAAGACAAAAATAGAGTTATAAGTTTTTATTGTACCTTCCTATTTGAGACAAATAGAAAATTAAAATTTTAGTTAAAAAAAAAAACTGTATTATAGTAACATAATAAACCAATGGCAACTAAAAGTAAAGTTACGATGGTACAAACTCAATCCAAGTAATGCTTCAAAAACCTTTTCTAAGCATACGTTTATGGAACAATGATAGATACACACCCTTTCAACCACTCCCCACCACACTCGCTCTCACATGTGTGGTGGGATCCACTGGGACCCACCGGGTGAGCCTCACCACACATGTGAGAGAGGGTGTGATGGGGAGTGATTGAGAGGGTGTGTACCAATTATTTTTGTATATTTATGTGGGGGCCATGCTTTTAGTGGTGTAATCCAGACAAGTAAGTAGAGGAGAGAGTATTAGGAACAGCACGTAGTGGTACTCTATATTATTGTAAGTGTGTAGCTCCATACAAATGTGTGATGATAATGCTATCAGAAACACATGTTTCAGGAGCAATTACTTGGAGTGGGAGTCTCAAAGGAGAATCCTTAAAGACTCCCACATAGGAATGGCAACCCCGACCCAACCTGAAAAGTACTTAGGCCCAGACTTCGTCCCAACTCCGATCAAGTAATTCATGGGTGCCCTCGTTTCTGCCTTGGTCGAGGGTTGGATTTACTCATCCCACCTTGTTAACAATGTTAAAAATTATTCAAACTAAAAATAGAAGAAAATAGTTATATATAAGGTGGTATTTTAGTATAGTGATGAAAATATAAAGGTAATAATAAATCATCCCCATTTGGGGATTTCATTTTTGCCTTCTACTTTTTAAGAGAACATAATGACTACATCATTTTTTAAGTGTAATAATGAGATTTGATCACGTTTTATGTATGATTTTGAAAAGTGGACATTCATTTTAGGAAGTCTGAAAATGGACTACAAAAATGGGACAGATGAAGTAATTTTTTTTTGTTTAATGATAAAAATATTATAAAAAGTTGACTAAAGACGAAAATAATCTAATTTTTTTTGTAGAGTATTGAATTATTTTTTCTTTATTCAGAAATCTTTTTAGTTTAGTTAATAATTTTTTACATTTTAGATTCCTCACATAGAGACGAAACAATAAACCACCACAAAATCACTAACAAATAAAGAAAATAAATAAATAAAGCATTTGATTTAATATCCTATTTTCCCCCAAATTTTAAGAGTAGTTCCTAAATAGTAAATACGCGGAAGAAGTTTCGAACATCAAAGCCAAACCTCACTTCGTCGTACCTAATCCTCATCCCCAGGTATTCAATGATCAGTCAAATATGTTGTGGGCGCCACGTTGCCACCCACTATGTGCAGCCATAAAACCTCAACCCCTCTCTCTCTCTCTCTCTCTCTCTCCACCCAACGTACCAGTCCCGGCTACAGCTCCCCTACCGTCTCTTTCCTTCTCCCATTATTATCTCGACTAAAATGTCCAAGTTAGCTTAGCATACGTCTCATGTTCGGGCCAACTAACCTTTGCTTGGGCAAATGTCATTTCACGGATCAGCTTATGTATATATCAATTCGACCGACTAAATTTTGAAGATTACTCCTACCCTTCATTTAAGAACCCAATTAAAGTGGGAATTAATGGCCGACTCTCTCTCTATCTCTATATTCCGAATCCCAACACTGTGACGAAATTACGCAAGTGGGTCGAATGAATTTACACTCAGACGTCATCGGGAAACCACTGTGAGAGCCACCGGTTTTCGATCTGAAGAAAGTGACAGTATGGGGATTTGCACCTCGAAACCCACAAAACCCAACCCCTACGCCGCCGATACAGAGGGACAAACCCTAGAAAGAAACCACTCCGTCAAACCCTACGAGACTCCGTCGAATGGGCACCACCGGACCTCCGTCGACGCCGTGAAGAAGTCGCCGTTCTTCCCGTTCTACAGCCCCAGCCCGGCCCGTTACTTTTCCTCGAAGAAGTCACCGGCGCGGCCGTCGGCGGCGGAGTCGGGGGAGAGCGCGAACGCGACGCCGAGGAGGCTGTTCAGGCGGCCGTTCCCACCGCCGTCTCCGGCGAAGCACATAAAGGCGTTTCTGGCACGGCGGCAGGCGGCGGCGATACCGGAGGGGGAGGAGAAAGAGGGAGGAGGTGACGCGGCGGGGCTTGATAAGGGGTTTGGGTTCTCGAAGCAATTTACGAGTAGGTATGAGGTTGGGGAGGAGGTGGGAAGAGGGCATTTTGGGTATACTTGTTCAGCTGTGGCTAAGAAGGGTGAGTTGAAGGGCCAACAGGTTGCTGTCAAAGTCATACCCAAATCCAAGGTTTTGACATTACCTTTCTCTGTTCTCTCTGTGTTTCCATTTGTATGTCTTTTGGTGGAATATTACTTCTTATTATTAACAATTGTTCAGGACCCAATTGGGAAAGCCTAGGATCTCATGCCTTTATTGGATTCTATTGGATGTTAATTGTTGTTCTATGAGGATCCAACAAAAGCACTGTTCATCTGCAGTGCTGATGTTATTTTTGGTATTTGTGTTCTTTAGTCTCTTTTGGAAAATTCCGAGCTCACTGACTGGAAATTCTGAGCTCATCTGCAGTGCCGCACTACAGAGCTGTAGTGCAAGATTCGAGCCGTTCATCGCAAAATTAACGGCTCGGATTTCATCTCGGCACTTGCACGATCCGAGCCAGCTATTGCCGAGATGATATCCGGCAATGGAAGCTCTCTCATATGGTTTTCTTTTCCCATGGTTTCGATTTCGTTTTTCATCTTCTTTGATAATGAAGATTTTCTTTGCCGATTAAAAGAATTCTTGCTTAATCGGTTCTTGCTTATTCTGAGTTCATTTGGAATACATGGACAAAATTCATGTCAAGTGGTTTCATAGGTTTCAACTTTCTAATTAGGAATTTAGTTAGTGTACTGCATTGATTGCTTGGGACTTTGGGGCGTAATTTTACCTAAACAATTTTGGTTTGAATGACCTTTTGGGCACTAGTAAATAAGGTTCGTGAGCTGTTTGTTGCTCTCCGACGGTGCTGAGTAGTTCTTCTTTTCCTTTTGTTGTTGGGCCTTACACTAATTAGTGGTTACATACTTCCACTGCAAGACAACTCGAAATTGAAAGGACTGGCATAGTAACCTGAAAATAAAGTAGTATCTTTTTAAAGTTTTTGTGCTCACTTTATTCAGGTTCAAGGGATCCTAACTTTATTCAACGGCTTATATATATTAAAATCTCCTTGATGGTAACAAATTAACTACAATCTCAATGGCTCCGTTGGAATATTGAAATTAATGTTTGAGGTGGTACAGAAAGGTCCTGCGAGCTGGTAGGCCGATGACTATCTCAGATATTAATGGCTGATCGGTTTCTACTTGTGGAGAAAGTGACATAGTTAAGCTCCGTTATAGAATTGAAGGCCAATGATATAAAAATAGCCTGGAAATAATGCTTGAGGCGGATGGGTGTTCCAAGGATGCAACCTTAGTAGCAGGATCCTTCTAAAATTGTTGCACTCCCATCTCAATTCCGCGCTCCCGAGACGGAAGCTCGCTCCCATCTAGACGGGAACTGCTCCTACATAGGATGAGAGCTTCCACACATTTTAAGGATGAAATTCTCACTTATTTTTCCAAATTTATGCAAGGAAGAAGAAAAAGAAAAAGAAAAATAAAGTAAGAAAAGATTTAGGACTCTCTTTCTTGTCTCATATTCTACTTCTTATCTACGTGTTTAATCCATATATTTGGCACAAAAAAATCTATTGGGATGTCATTTCTCACTCATGTTTATACATATAAAATGCTTATGTACACGCTCCCTTTGCAACTATAAAGCATATGCACAATACATATACATACATATATATATATACATATATATACATACATATATATATATATATATATATATATATATATATATATATATATATATATATATATATATATATATATATATATATAGTCCACTCCCAATTAGGGATCCCGGATTTTAAAAAAATCTAGACCTCATTGATCCCGATCGAATTTTGATGATCCGAACCGTCCAATGTGTTTAAAAGATGTTTTTTAGGGCCCCCGTGAGAAATAAACAAAAGAAAAATATTGGGAAGGGCTTGATCCGAACAATTTTTTATATAGGTAAATTTTCTAGTAAGGACCTCTCGTAACTAAGAAAAAATGTAATTTTTCACTTAAAAAATTATTTTTGGGACATCCGAACCGTTCAATGTGTTTTCAAGGGTCCATGTGGGAAATCTTAAAAAAAAAAAATACAGGGATACAGTTTTTGCAAAAAACTGCTTGGATCAAGCCCTTCCCGGTATTTTTTTTTTTTGAAGATTTCCCCGCGTGGACTCTTGAAAACACCTTCTGAACACATTGGACTGTTCAGATTGTCAAAAAAATGTTCGGATCACGAAGGTCCAGAAGTCCAGAGACCGGATAGGAAGCGCTCCCCATATATATATATATGCTCTCAACCTAGGGAGCTTCTACATACCCCCTCTCCCCCACACCCGCCCCCCGTCCTTGCTCCCGCTTTGTGCAACTAAGGATGCAACTATTCTTCGATTGGCGAGGTTTCAACATCAGCGTTTTGGGCGGCTTCAGTAGCGTTTTGTGCTTTTCAGGGGTGTTCTCACGGTTTTCTAGGGTGTTTTAGCAATGTTTGCATCTGAACAACTATTCTTTTGGGTTTTCTATTTGTTTCTTTTGTTATTCTTCAGTTTTTGAAAAAAAAAAATAAATAAAATCGAGAGGCTGAGAGGGATAGGTTGAGATTTCGTGAGCAGCAGCACTAGGAGTCTTGTGTCTCTCTTTGAAGCTCTCTCTATGTATTTGTTTTTCCCTGTTATACTGGTTTTATAGTGTATCTTCGTGATATATTAAATTCCTTTTGCCCGTAAAAAAAAAAGTTGCTTCATCAGTATCAATTCATAATGACTCTTTAACCACTACTACTTTCCTAGAGGACCTATACCCCACCAATATCACCTAGCAAGAGCAAGCTCCATATCTTGACCCACAATAGAGCTCATGTTGAACCTCATAATCACAAAATAGGAAAAAAGAAGTTTTATGAGTTCGACCTATGATACAAAACAAGACCAAATAATGTGTATCAACACAAAGTAGGTCTCACATACTTGTTTTACTGTCACAATGCGAAACATAGAACATTGTCTTGCAACAAAACCATGTATTAGGCCTTCCCATTTCAAGGGTTAAGCTTAGATCTCTCATTATCAATTTACGAAATCTGGATATTTTGACTGATACACTATTCTTGTCCTAACAACGAACACATATTGTGATGGAATAGCATATCCATAATAGAGTACTAAAGTGCATTTCCCAATGGAAACATGTGAGCATGCCACATAAATAAAAGCCTTGTTATATTTTTTGTGTGGTTCTGAATCTTACTATCATTTATATTTGGGAATCCAACACGGGGCAATAGGTTGTCAAAATCAGCAATTTTAGGATCTTTGTTCATATTCTATTGAAATTAAATATTGTGTAACCATACCACTTAATGATACTGCTATGAGTTTCTAAAGTTATCATTTTGATTCTTTATTGTGATTTCCTTCGGCTAGAGGATATTGTGTAATGTGAAGTGTGAGCACATACAGGGTCCAGCAGTTCCTTGGTTCTGGGGGTGCTGGGCTTCTTTCTCGGTACTTAGCTATTTGCTGTGTTTCTGGATTTCCCCTGTACATGGTTGAGCATTTTGTAACATTTTGTTGTCTCATGCTTTATATATTTGTTAATTAGAGGCATCGTATTCCATTTCCATAGAGACCTTTTTTCGTCAGTTACTTGTACAGTTGTGGTCAGGAAGTGATATATCATTTCTTTTAGAACTCCTTGTCAAGATTGGACCATAATGTTCTCAACAGATGTCCCTCATACTTGATTGGAGCCCTGTTATCTTGCACTTATTCTACGTTCTTCCATTCTCAGATGACAACAGCTATTGCAATTGAGGATGTGAGAAGGGAGGTGAAGATACTACGGGCATTGGCAGGGCATAAGAATCTTGTGCAATTCTATGATGCATTTGAAGACCATGATAATGTCTATATAGCAATGGAGTAAGCTTGGAGAAGTGGCCTTACTTTTGAGATTTCTTTTCTTGAAATAAAATACCGAACTTGTGGAGTTCCTGTTTGACTTTTTCATTTAAAGAATGAAAACAGGTAGTAGTTCAATCTAGGGACTGCTTGAGATCGAACTCCAGAATACCTGTTTCAGGTGCAACCGTGCAAGCATGTAGTTTGCTGGAGTTTTTGGTCCACATTTAACATCAAAGCTACTGGGATGGTCAGAAACTGCATGCTTGTACAACATCTATCATGGAAGTTAATAGCTTTGGTTTGCATTTTTCAGGTTGTGTGAAGGAGGGGAGCTTTTGGATAGAATACTTTCAAGGTGCTTCTTTTTCTAGGATGTGTATAAATATAACGCAATTGGTGTTTGAATGATGACATTTTTGTTCTTTCTTGTAGGGGTGGGAAATACCCGGAGGATGAAGCAAAGGCTGTCATGGTACAGATTCTTAATTTTGTCGCATTTTGTCATCTGCAGGGTGTGGTGCATCGAGATCTAAAACCAGAGGTGAAATATGTTCCTTTATTAATCTTTTGTAGTTTTGAAATTGGCTTTTTGATGTGCTGTGAAGTTACATCTGTTTCTCTTTTTTTTTCTTCTCTGTACTTGAAGTCACCTCTTTTTCTGTCTCTCACTCATTGTGTCTTCTTTGTCTCCCTCTTGTTGAAGAGAGGGAAAATAGTTTGCATGATGGATCTATATCAATTTAGACTGCTTGGTTGATGTGATCCTGATTAACTGAGGGCAGCCATTTAAACTAAGGATCACTGTCTTGCACCATTGCTAGAATTTGGACAGTTGAGACTGTTTTGGTTTTCCATCTTCAGAGGACAAGTGACCTCCACATCCTTAATTTTCTGCCAAATTTTGTGCATTTGGTTCAGCTTTAGTGTGGGCTTTTGTTAGCTTCATCAAATCTGTTGATACGACATTTCATTTCTATCTGCAGTAACTCATCTTTAAATGAATTTTAAGCTGAATAGTTTCATCTAACTATGGTATCTAAATCATTTCTTTGTTGTGGTATTTCAATAACTGCTTCTGACACTAAGGTTATGGGTTATTTTCGGGGTGATCTGACCTTTTTTTTTTTTTTTTTTCTGGATCAGAACTTTCTGTTTACCTCAAAGGATGAGCACTCCCAGTTAAAAGCAATAGACTTCGGCTTATCAGATTTTGTTAGGCCAGGTTTGTCATCTCTAGCTAGATCAAATGATTCTTATAAAATTGTTCCTCCTCAGCCTTTGGAGTTTCGAATTGATTCAATGCTCATTTTTTTGGCAGATGAAAGGCTTAACGATATTGTTGGAAGTGCATACTATGTGGCACCTGAAGTCTTACACAGATCATACAGTACAGAGGCTGATGTGTGGAGTATAGGAGTGATAGCATACATTCTTCTATGTGGCAGTCGCCCATTTTGGGCTCGGACTGAGTCTGGTATTTTTCGGGCAGTTCTAAAAGCTGATCCGAGTTTTGTAGAAGCTCCTTGGCCTTCTTTGTCATCAGAGGCTAAGGATTTTGTCAAGCGTCTATTAAATAAAGATCCTCGGAAGAGGATGACTGCTGCTCAGGCTTTAAGTGAGTTTCCTTTTCCCCAGAATGCTAGGATTTTGCAATCTTCCTTTTTTCACACTGATCACAATCTCTTGTTTGCAGGTCACCCCTGGATTCGTAACTGTAATGATGTAAAAGTGCCTCTTGATATTCATGTATTCAGAATCATGAAGGCATATATGCGATCTTCATCTCTGCGTAAGGCTGCTTTGAGGGTGTGTATATCGTAGACTGATGTATTATCTAGACTAGAAAACATAAACTTCATTATATGTGCATATTATAACACGCATTTCTTAAAATCTGAATCCTATGTTACCTTCATTTCATGGTTTTAAAATCTGAAGATGTTATTTTCCACATTCTATGACTAAGAGATTTCCTCTTCTGTTCTTTACGAGACTTTGAACTTAGTTGCTTAACTAAAAAAAGTTCTAACATTCACTTTATGTGCATATCTTGGCAGGCATTGTCTAAGACGTTGACGGGTGATGAACTCTTCTATCTAAAGGAGCAATTTGCACTATTGGAGCCAAACAAAAATGGCAGCATAACATTAGACAGTGTTAAAATGGTTGGTTTATACCCAACTTTGGGACACTTGACTAAAATTGTGATAGAAGTTCTCATTTCTGTTGTTTTGAGCAGGCCCTGATGAAAAATGCGACAGATGCAATGAAGGATTCTCGCATCCCTGATTTTCTTTCCTCGGTACTTGCACGATTTTGATAGTTTGTATGTCTGTTCCATGATTTGGTAAGCACAAGCTTATAATAGCTGCCATTGAATTTCCGTTGCTTTGCAGCTAAATGCACTGCAATACAGGAGAATGGATTTTGAAGAGTTCTGTGCAGCTGTATTAAGTGTATATCAGCTGGAGGCACTTGATCACTGGGAACAACATGCTCGAAGTGCGTATGAAATTTTCGACAAGGGAGGAAACAGGGCTATTGTCATTGAGGAACTTGCATCGGTAGGTTGATTCTTCTTATGCTTGTCACAAAAACACGTATGAGTTAATGTGCTCATGTTGTGGCCAAAATACGACAGAAAGATTGATACGCTTATGACAAACAGATTTTGCTGAAAACCCTATAGACCTGAACAAGCATACAAGATTTTCAGATTATTAGTTTTGTTCAGCAAAGTTTTGGTTTCTTAATCTCATACTCCATTTCCTATGATCCGACAACCCAAATAGAACTTGAGGGTCTGATGCAGAAAATGACTCAACAAGAAATGCAAATTCTGTAGCTTCTTGCTTGTAGATACCTTAGATGAGAAAAACATCCAGGATCCATACATGTTTCTGTTGAGTTTGGTAACTTCTTTGCATACTAAAGTGGTGTGCGTCTGTATAATTTTGCTGGCAGGAACTTGGCCTAAGCCCCTCAGTTCCAGTTCATGCTGTTCTCCATGACTGGATAAGGCAAACTGATGGGAAGCTCAGTTTCCTTGGGTTCATCAAATTGTTACATGGTGTATCCAGCCGAACCCTTGCAAAGGCACAATAAAAAGCTAAACAATGCGGTGAAAATATCTAGAAAGTTAGCTTATATGCTCTTTCCAAACAGAATGAGTGAGAAGGCATTCACAGAGCCAGGAGCTTTGATTCATTTTCAAGGGCTTGACTCGCTGGGAAGTTTGGACCCCTGCAATTTGATTTTACTTCAGAATTGGCTCATCATTCGTTGCTAACAAGGAACTTGGCGCAGAATCTGCACATTCATGCTGTGCCCTGTTCAAAGCCCGGTCACCAAAATTACGGTTATTGTGCCTGTTTGGGCGGGTAACCTTTTTATTGATGGAGTGTCATTCCTGTACTGTTCATTCTGTTTTTAGTGTATGCAAGGGTATTCGCATTGAATTTTCCTCTGTTAAAAAAAAAGAGAAGTGAATTCGCATTGGTTTCTCTCAGAAGTGCAATGAAAATTCCTTTCTTCTTTTGGCCATTTGTTTCACTACAATTAAGATAGAGAATGGAAAAGGGTCTTGTTAACGGGTGCACTATTACACCCGTTAGCAATACTGCTGTTTATTGCATTTGGAGAAGTTGTAGGCCAACTGAGTGGCTGTTCCCCATATTGTCTAAGTCGAGTCTAAATTGTCTAAAGACCGTGTTTCCACAGATTTCAAGGCAAGTGATTCTCTCCACATACATTACCTAAAGGACCCAAATAGCAAAAACAACTTGCCTTCGTTTGTAACAAAAAGCTCAAAAAGTTGGGAAGAACGGCTACTAAGATTGTTGACATTGGATGATCTTGCAGGAAATGAATCTATTGCCTACACAAATGTGAAATATGAAACGTCGTCTCTAGCAAAGGAAAAACATGACATCAGTAAGGAACGATCCAGCTGTTTAGATCACCAATTGTCCTGATTACAAAACGGACCAAATAATGCAGGTCATCTCTCTCACGTCCACCGCCGTATTGCATGGCGTGCAAATTTGTTCACCAAGGTGAGGGTGAACAAATTTGCACTCTATTGCATGTGGGGATGTGAACATTTACCTCCAAAGTCACAACTTATATTGAATTAACAAATCCAACATAGACTTATTTTTATCAGTATCAACATCCAATTCCATAATCACAAGTTACAAACAATGATATGATTCTGAAGGTACTACTTTCCCATGTGCTATGGCCATCTGATGCCCATAGCTAACAAAATTTTGCTCAGCATGCAACAAGCTCAAAATCGAAGCATAAGAACTTCGTATAACTGATAAGCAACCTTTTGCACAGATGTTGGATTAGCATGCCCACTTTCTCCAAGTAAAACTACATCATTTCTAGGTTTCAATCCCAAATTTTCCCATGAACTACAACACAAATTACTTCAGAAATTGGAGACTAACTAGAATAATCTAACACTAATGCTTATCCTAAATATTATTGGAACCGAAACAAAAGAAGGAAACCCCATCTAAATTACGTTAACAGCATAACTACATTCTTACGTCTATGGTTCCTGAAATCCTCAGCTTCAGAGAAGAACCCTCTTACCTAGATAATCTCTGATACAAATCATCGGCCAAGGCCTGCCTCACGTTCTGTCCAAAGTAATGGAATGACTTCTCATTCTCAAGCACCCTCGGTGCAGGCCCACTCTCCTCTGGCTCCTTCCAAAGCTCTGGCTCTGGTTCTCTCGCAATCTGACACAAATTATGCAAAACACAACAGGCAACAATGGTCTGAGGGGCATGATTCAGACCCACATTCAAGTCTTGAAGAATCTTCCACCTCCCCTTGAGCAACCCAATGGCTTCTTCCACCACTTTCCTCCCTTTCAACAACGCCTCATCGAACTCGTTTTGAGCTGGTGTACCCGTCCTCTTCCAAGTAAACGGATTCAACAAAAATGACAGCAAAGGGTAACCCAAATCCCCAACTATGTAAGGCCTCACATTGTGACCTCTCACATTCATAACCTTATCCCAAACAATGTCCCCTGTCATAAGCCTATTATACAAAAGACTATCCCTCAAATGGGTAGCATCATCAAAACCCCCAGGAGCCTTAACGCACACATCCCAGAAAATCTTCTTATGATCAGCAATTAATTGAACATTAACGGCGGGGTACCCGTGGTGGCAGCGGTATGTAGACAGGTTAATTCCATCGGGAAGAGAGTGAATCTTGACTAGGGTTCCGTCGATGGCGCCGCAAATGTTGGGGAGGGAGGTAAGTTCCTCGAAGGCCTGGGTGCAAGAATGAAGCCAGGATTTAGAGGTTGGGTGGCCAATGTAAGTGCAGTAAAAAGAGAGAAGAATTTCTAGAAATGATGTAAAACTAAAGGTACTGTAATACAAACATAAGGTTAGTTATGCTATTATCTTTTTCTAAAGGAATACTCACGAAAGAGAAGCAACAAGAAAAATTCTAGAAAATATAAGGAACCATTCTAAGTATAGTTCAATAATCTTCGAAATTACTGTTATAGTATACAACATTACAATGATCTTCGAAATTACTGTGATAGTAGAGCAGCTCAAGGCTAGACTCGTCAAGGGCTGAGTCGGTTCAACTCATTCAGTAATCAAACCCCTTAAACTCTAAAGCTCGCACGAAAAGCTCAGCTCGTTAGGCATTGTATCAGCTAAGCTAAACTTGTTTAGTAATCAAGCTCAAGTTTTGGCTTGCCTTGTAAACCACCAAGCTTTATAGCATTGAGCTCGAGCTTAAGTTTTAGGGTGGGTTAGCTTGTTTATGAGTCTAGTTTAATAAATGAACCGGGTAAGGCTTGTTATGGGCTCGGCTCATTTACAAACAAAGATCGAGTTTTAGGCTTGTTTAGTAAATCAGCTCGAACACAACAAAACTCAGGCTCGGGCCCTCTAGCACAGTATACAATTACTAAAAACTTGAGGGTGCCTCTAGCTTGGTCCGTACCTGGGTGGTTTCGACAAGGCGGCGGCGGCCAGCGGGGATCTTGATGAACTCACGGTATAGTTTAGTGGCCAACAGACGAGTAACCATGTTAGTGATTTTGGAGATGAGGAAAGGGTCAAGTGAGTAACGTGAAGCTAGGGTTTTAGCAGAGAATCCGTGGGTGAGTCGTGAAAGCACCATAGCAACGGCGTAGTCAGAGGGTAGAGAGAGGTTCGATTGGGCAATATAGGGTTTGAGTTTTTCGACGACGGTGGTGAAGACAGGGTAAGAGAGGCCGTACAAGGATCGCCACTGGGCGTCGCGGAGGTGCGGTTCGATGTTCCAGATGTGTTCGGTGGAGAGGGCGCGGAAGGCGGAGAGGGAGGAGTGAGAGGAGGAGGGGGGAGGAGAGGTGGGAGGGTTGGGGGGAGGGGAAGGGGGAGGGGGAGTGGGTGGAGGCGAGGTAGGAGAGGATGGAGGCGATCGTGAAGAAGAGGAGGGGGGAAGGTGGAGGAGGAGGTGAGGAGAGAGGATGAGGGGGAGGAGGGGGAGGAGGAGAGAGAGGAACTTGGGTCTAGGGTGGTTTGGATGTGGAGGAGGTTTGAGAGCATGAGCAAGAACGATTGATCCATCTCTCTCTCTCAACTTCGTCTGAAAACCCTAATTGAGTGTCAGTGGGGAAGAAAGGAGGAGAGAGAGAGAGAGAGGGATTTCGATGTCTACTTCCTTTTTCCCCCGACGGAGCAGTTGGCCGGTTGCAGAGATTTTCCGAGACAAAGAGGAGGCCAAGGCGTCATTCAGTTGCGACGTCGTATTGGTGCACCTTTTGGAGTTGCAAACAATTACCGAACCCGAATTAAAAAAAAAAAACAAAATATTACTGAGCTATTCACGAGCTGGTCGAGGGTGTCAGAGTCAGGAAGAGGCCAGATTACGAAAGAAATTTTGATTCAATGATTTTCTTAAGAGTAAATCTGGTCATTTGAGTTTCGTTGGGACGGTTTTGATATCATATCATTCAACGAACGCATTAACAATTTATCATCATCGAATATGATCATTTACTATAATTTAGTGTTTTTGAAAAAAAATTATTTTCACTCTTTAATTATTTTTAAAGAATATCTATTAAAAAAATATACAAAATATATTTTGACCCCTATATTGCTCCATCCCTAGAGGTTGAGGTTTGATTCATTGGTAAATGAGTGAAGTTCAAGCTTTGGATTTTAATCTTTTCTAGGATTAATTATCAAGTCGAGCTTGAATTAGTTGTGTCTCAATGTAAAAGCTAGTTCATTTATATGGCTCCATCCCTAGAGGTTGAGGTTCGATTCGTTTGTAAATGAGTGAAGTTCAAGCTTTGGATTTTAATCTTTTCTAGGATTAATAATCAAGTCGAGCTTGAATTAGTTGTGTCTCAAATTGTTCGTAAAAGCTAGTTCATTTCACAAAAATGGGTAGGGCTAGAGCTCGAATGGTTGGGCTTGACTTTAGGATCGAACAAGACTAGTTTTAATTAAGGGTGTGAATTTTTCCCATGACACGAAGTTAGCGGGTTAGGGTCAGTTATTTCTAACACAAAATACAATATAAGATGATACGATAACACAAAAAATTATTTCTAACATGAAACACAATAATGACTCGATACGATAACACAAAAAGCTAAATAGATCGGGTTATGATTGAAGGAATTCTAACAGAAACACGAGATGACACGACATGACACAAAAATTTATAAAATGACACAATAACATAACATGAAGTTAGTGGATTAAGGTTGGCTATTTCTGATACGAAATACGAATATGACACAATACGATAACACAAAAAATTAAACAGGTCGAGTTAAGGTTGATGAACTTTTAACCCGAACACAAGATAACATAACACGGATGCAACATAAAAGGATGTCCATCACTAGTTTTAATCGAGCTGAAATGGAGGACAATAAAATTCGGCTCGTCTTGTTTGCAGCACTAGGGGGAGTTATTTATGTGGGCCTTTGTAGGTGGGCTTGGCGCATAATACGGCCCGGCTTTGTGAGAAGACACAATCCCCAGATTCCAAAATGATACGGGTAGAAGTTCCACTGGACCCAAAAAAAAAAAAGAAAAAAAGCGGAAGAAGAAGTTCGATTGGCTCCAAGGCAAGGAAGGGAGAGAGCAGCTTATTAGGGTTTATTGATCGATTGGAATTTCTGACAATCCATCATAATTCATCGACCGGAATTCGAATCGTCGCTAAATTGCAGTGCATTTCGATACTTTTGTTCCATAACACAGCAGACGGAAGATCCAATTCACAGATATGACTGAGGTATCATTCGCTTCTCTCTCCTCCTCCTCCCTCCCTCTCTGTATTTTTTTATGCACGTCTTTCTGTTTTCTGTGTAATTCCTTAGGACTTAGGCATTTTTTTTTTTTATTGTCTATGGCTGTGATACTGGAACCAATCGTGTAACGAATGTTGGCTAACTTTGAACCTCCGAGGTTTCTGTAAAACAGTGAAAACCTGTGGAGTTTTTTTAACTAGATAGAGGACCAGGAATCAAAGTTCGATGGAAGCTGGTTACGGTGCTAGAAACTGAGTATGCTTGGTTTTGATGGCAGGTTGAATTTCCAATTAGAGAGGCTCTTGGATTATCAATAATTGTGTTTACTATAACTGTTGCGTAAATATAGGCCACACCAAAGGGGAACCTTCTTTTTTAATCGTGTATCAATAGGATTGCAATGAACTGGCCAATTGTTTTAGGTAAAGTTAAGGTCCAATCCTAATTGACAAAGGAATTTTTTTTGGTAAGGTAACAAAGGTAAACTTGTAGACTTAACTACGGCGAATTATGTTTGCTTGGTACATTGTGGTCAGTATAGTACAAAACTATGAATTTGCAAAACAATGCAAGGATGAAAACAATAGGTAATGAATAGAAATAATTATAATCTCTTTTGACATGGCATACAATAGCGCGTATGTGCACTTGTTCAAAACTTCCAGGCCCCGTTTGATAACCTTACTAGCAATGATGGGATTGATAAGGTAATGGGATTAGGATAGGTTTTGTAATACAAAGGGATTATCAATGTCCCCTCTAATTTCAAATCCCTGTTTGATTTCGATAGTATTAGGACTTGGGGATTGGATTACAACCTCATATTTGTTTTCAAATGTGAGGATGGGATTCAAAAACTCAATTGACAATTTTGTCTATGCTTGTTTTCTTGATGGTTAGTAGAATAAAAAGAGTGGTTCTGTTTGAAAACAAGCAACCAGGACAGAGTATCAATATGGATTTTGATTCTCGTTGAGTTAACTTCTCACAATTAAATCAAAATAGATTTGAGTTGTTATTGAAAAAATAGCAAGAATATAGAAGGGGAAATGACTGTTACACCCCCTTTTTGATAATTGCACACCTTATGTTGTCTTTTAGTGAAATCATTTCGCACAAAAATGCACTACACAACAAGAAAGGGTTTGCAATTATAGAAAAAGGGGTAAACAACCATCTATAAGCATAATATCCTTACAGATTTTGCTACTAATTCCCCTCTCTAGGTTTACTTGGTTGCTAAACTGGCGGCTAATGGTGGTTGTTGATGGGTGAATGCCTAGGAAATTATATTTGAGTTTTGTTGAAGATGATGTCATTATGGAGTAAAAATATTTTTTAAATGAGCGTGGAGAGATACTGGGGCTAAAGAGATTTTTTGAGGGTTCAAGTTGAATCACTCAAACAAAAATCAAAGATGCCATTTGTCTTAAAAACATAACCTGTTGGAAAGACTAAAATATTTAAATTGATAAAGTACATAATATACTCAGCTAATAGTTACAAGGTTTATTTTTTATATTGAGAGAACATAATATAAAGCATCAGCAAAAATCAAAGAAAATTTTCTATTTAAGATAATAAAAATGTAAAGCAACAATAGGATCCTTAATTTCCGAAATGGCAGGCTAATGTCTTACTTGTGTGGTTTTTGCATTTAACTGGGACAGTGTGGATATCATGTGTGTTAAGTGAGGGCAGATTGGTCATTTTGTATCACTCTACTCTGGACTAGATTACCATCCATGGGGATATTACCAATCCCCCCTCAGGGCCGGATTGCTAATCCTTTTGGACTCGTAGCCCCTATCCATTTTGGGTTATCAGCCCCTTGGGATTGTTGGTCCAATCCCAAGGGCTAAGAGGGTTAACAAATGCAGGCCTAACCTTGAGTTTCTTGAGGCCCCAACCAAATCATCAATTTGAGGCCCTAACCAAATCATCAATTTGAGGCCCTTCACATTTAAATGTGCTATAATTTCAAGACATACAAATTGTCAAAAAAATCGTTTTACCAATCCCCCCCCAAGGGCCAGATTGCTAATCGTTTTGGACTCGTAGTCCCTATTGATTTTGGGTTATCAGCCCCTCGGGATTGTTAGTCCAATCCCAAGGGGTTAACAAATGCAGGCCCAACCTTGAGTTTCTTGAGGCCCAACCAAATTATCAATTTGAGGCCCTTCTCATTTTAATGTGCTATAATTTCAAGAGATACAAATTGTCAAAAAAATCGTTTAGGGTAGAGAGAGAAAGAATCATTTTTTTTTTCTAAATAGATTTTCAAAATCTGATTGTGTTTTTTCCTGAAAACGCCTGAAATTGGGCTTTTAAATTACAATTGGGCTCAACTTTTTAAAACTTAATAGGGCACTAAGTAAATTGGGTTGTAGTTTTGGGGACTAAGTGGTTGTAGTTTTTGGGCATTTTTCTTTCCTCACTGAGTACAACAACTACCAGTACTTGGAGGCCCCCAAAATTGGGTCTTTTGGGGTTGCTTCAAACCGCTGTCTGCTAGGCCTCTCCCCAGGGCCAGTACTGAACAAATGGGCCCTTGGTTCATAAATTCATGATGTGGACTGGATAATTTGGTTCTTGCGCTAGTGGTTCTTTTGAATTTGTAAGGATACTTCAGGAAATTTGATAGTGCTTCTTTAGGAACTTTTTTGGCAAATCAGCGTGACTTGTCCTTTCTGTTCGATATTACTATCTGGGCTTGTCATACGTGATGTGTCCAACTGACCAAATGTATTCAAATATTTTGAATTCTTGAAATGCTTGCTTCCTTTTGTTGGTCTAATTTAGTTCTTGATCCTTCTCATTTCCAATATGTTGCTTTAACTGTTGTTGCAATAACTTCTTGTAAACTCCTGCCAGTAAGGTAAACTCCAGTTAAGATGATATAATGTTGAATTATCCTGATACCTGACTGTATGCCCTTTTTCACCTCTCCCTTGCAGTACTGGGTGAGTCAGGGTAACAAATGGTGCGACTTCTGCAAAATTTTTATATCGAACAATCCTGCTAGCATCAGAAACCATGAACTTGGTCAACGTCACAAGGATAGTGTTGCCAAGAGGCTTGCTACTATGAGACAAGAGAAGGCTGCCAAAGATAAGGAGCAAAAGGAAGCCGCTCGTGCCCTTGAACAAATTGAAACTGTAAGTTCTAATTGAGAGCAATTTCTTTTACCAATAGCAAGAAATACTTCTCTATAAGCATTTTTCTTTACCAAAGTCGGTCACAAAATGCAATCTGGTTTTGCAATTCTGGCAGAAAATTGACACATCATCTGTATTCAGTCGGGCTCCTTATGTTTACCTTTCTGCATGTATCCTTTTTGAAGGCTTGAATCCGAAGACAAAATTTATCAAAGAAAATTCTTTGCATCACTGTTCTTTTTTATATAATTTGCATTATGTAGGTTATAAAATCTTTAGAGCAACATTCGAGGTTATTTGAAACTGCGTGATTTGGATGAAAAATGGACATTTTAACTCTCCCCCACTTCGCTGCTACACATTATGGCCATTACATTTAAACATTAATATAGAATTCTGAATATGCTGTTCGTTGCCTATATATAGTTGATGCAGTGCTTGGGATGCTTAATCTGTGTTGTTCTTAAATGTTTATCATATAGAATGGTGTATTTGTTATGACTGATATGTTCTTCTCTAAATGTTATTTCCTCCTCTCTTCCCATTGTCTACCAGAAAGCAAAGCGTAGCTATCAGAAGGATATATCAGCTTTCCAAGATGCCAGAGTTTCTAATGCCAATGCATTTGTTGCGCAAGAGGATGATCAAGGGACTGTGAATGCGAAGAAGGTAAAAAAATTTAGTTTTAGTTCTAACTAGTGGCAACTTGGTCTCTCTAATCACACCAGCTCAAATCATTAAGGACTTATCTTTGAGATTTTCCTTTTCAAGATGACTTTGACCAAACGAGATCCAGCTGGGATGTTGGACGCTGGAGTTATCTTGCGGCAGCATTCTGAATCTCTATTAGGTAGGCATAGTGCTTTTACCTTTTAAACTAAGGGCCAGGCTAACAAATGTCCACTGGGCCATGGTTAAGGTGCAAATAAACCGAAAAATACTCGTTCACACAGAGGACATGGCTATATCTTTCACTTATTCCAAGGTGCAGTCACCTTAAAGCCTAGCCAAATGAGTAATTTGGGTCTTCCCCTCCCTGTAGTGTTACTCCCAAAACTACCCTATCAACTCTCTTAACAACTGTAGCTTGCATCTACATCTACAGATCTATGGTGGATATGTTCAAACCACCTTAGCCTATTTCTCTCAATTCTCCTCTATAGGTGCTACACCTACCATCTCACAAATAGTTACATTTCTAATCCCATCTCTTCTAGTCTTACCACACATCCATCTCATTATTCTCATATCAGCTACACCCATCTTACTCATTTAAGCTAACTTACTCGTACAACTTTGAACTTTTTCTCGTTTGTCTATTATAAAAGAAACAAAGCTTGATGGTCAAGTTGACTGGCTGTGTTCTTGAGCTTGAAGCTAATTCGATCAAGGTGGGCTTGATACTTCCACCACCCGGATCTGTTATTTACGCCAACATTGGTTACTTAAAATGGTTTTCATTCCTCGGTGGTAGGTAGGCTTTCTAGAGCTTGGAAATTTATGAATCTTTGCGTAACCAGAAAGACTAGCAAATAGTATGGCTGGATAGGGTTTGGTGAAAGCATGTTCATGATTGCAAACTTAATGCCTTTGTTGCTATTCTAGTGCTGGTTTAGAACTGTTCTACTTCGAATGCCAACACGGCCAAGAATTGATCACTTTAACGCCTAAATGTCAGCAGCAGCAAATTAGTGAAATTTATCTGTTTTGTGTATAGCTCAGTTTATCTGATGTTGCTCTAAATGATTACAGATTGGGAGTATGACAGCTCTTCAGGCTATTACAGTCATAAATCTAATGGTTGTTTCTACGATCCGAACTCTGGCTTCTACTATACGGATGCTCTAGGTAATGAAATATTTACTTAAGTAGTGTTTGGTTCGCTGAAATAAATGCTGAAACGGGATGGTTGTTCTCTTAGAATGCTCATTCTGAGCATTGTTTCACTGGAAAAAAATGGAGTGTACCATGGTAGGCTAAAGAATGATCATCCCTGTCTAGTCTATTTCCAAATTACCAAAAAAAGAAAAAGAAAAAAAGAATGTTCATCCCATCTTTTTTCCAAAATCATTTCAGCAAATCAAACACTATCGTGGATTTGCTCTGAGTTATGTCTCTGTATGATAATAGCTACTTGACTGAATGATACAGGCAGGTGGGTGACAAGGGAAGAAGCATTTGCTGCAGCTCAAACTTCTTCAAATTCAACTGCAAAGAAGCCCGTTTTCAAAAAACCAGTGGCAGATTCAGAGAGTAGATCTGTTTCGGAGAACAAAGGAGGTGCACAACCTCAGAACGGGGTGGCCCAACCTGGGCTTGTTGTTTCTGCACCGCTGAATCCTACAAGAACTGTTAAAGGTGCTCCTTCGTCTCTTACATTAAACAAGCGAAAGAGGGAAGATGGGAAACCAAAGATCGTATCGGATGAGGAAAAGGCTGCAATCAAAGCAAGGGAGGCTGCAAGGAAGAGAGTTGAAGAGAGAGAAAAGCCGTTGCTCGGCCTGTATAGGCAGTGATCGTAATCGACAAAACAAATACTTGTATTGTTGTTAGAGGTATGTTTTGTTCAGGCATGTTAAAAAGCATGTTTTCTGCTCCATTCGCTTCCATTTCAAATACCAATACATGACGGTGTCTGTGTGAAATTGCTGGAATGCTATTCTTTGAGGGCATTGCTGTCATGTTCAATGGCATTTTACTCGTATTGTCAAAATTTCTATTGCTGGTTGTATTTGATCCGTCTATTTAGAATGTCACAGAGAACTTATGGTGGAAAGTGGAAACAAGGGCTAGAAGAAGAAATGAAAAGAAGGAAATCAATCCTCTGATTGGAACATGGGAAAATAAGAGAAAGGAAAGAAAAATGATTATTTTCCCTCTGTTTGGTGCTTAAAAACATAGAAATCCGAGGAAAAACAATGAAAAAGTCAATTTCCTTTCCCTTTTCCTTAACTACTCGCATTCGGCATTATTTTCTTCCCAGTTTTCTTCACAAAAAAAACATGCGAAAATAATTTATAACTCATCCATTTTCTTTTTCTTTCTTTCTTTTTTTTTTCCCACAAGTTCTAGGCAACTATGAAGAAGCTGCACACGTGTGCACACACGGGTGAGAACATACTGTTACCCAAATTATAGCATAGGAAAAAACTTAATTGAATCGGCCTGATCTTGTCTATTATTAAACAGTAACGATGTTATACGGGGCAAGTGGGGTGTAGCGCAGTGTATGTGCTTGCTCGCATGATTGAAGTTCAAACTTCTTTAATTACAACTATTGTTAGTGACTTTCGTGGAGCAAAAAAGATGTATGGGTATTTTTGTGTGGAATAATAGGGTTTGAAGAAATTTGCTATTCACACAAATCCATGGGAATAGATCATGCACAAATGTTTTTGTGGGACCCACCTCATGAAACTATTTATTTTTTGTAAAATATTTTTTATGGGTTCTTATAAAAAATCAGTTTAATTGGATATTGGTAAAGTTTACATTTTTTTTTAAAAAAAAAAATTTGTTTTACCGAATTATAGAGTTCTAGCCCTTACCGATAGAGGTTTGAACTTTGAATCCTATACCTCTATTTTTGTGAGTTTCCGGTACTTTGACCCCCAGATTCGGTTCCAGCATCAATACCGACGCGTATCGCATTTTTTGGCCAATCTTTTAATAGTGTTTTAATATAGAATGAAAACTTGAAGAAGAGAGAGGGTGCAGAATAAGGAGAGAAGTACAAAAAATACAGTAAACTATTCAATCCCTTGTGAACAGTGGTTAAGTAGATGTACTCAGTCTATCTGACAAAATATATTTTGCCTTTTGATTTGTCAAGTCTGGTGCAAACTCTTTTTTTTTTGTAAAAGCACTCTTTATTATTGCTAAAAATGAGATATACATGATTTGGTGCACTTGCTCTGATTGGTTTGGGATGTAGGCGCTAATCTGAGTTTCCCGTTGTTAGTCACTTGGCTAAAGAATTCTTTTTTTTTTTTTGTGCACTTGTTAGCTCCCTCCATTGAACTAGAACACAATGACCCCCCTCCATTAGACTAGAACCCTCCATCAAAAAATTAACCATAATTAGGGGATGTTTGGACTTTGGACCCCATTAACCCATTTTGCTTTTCTATTTTTTACTTCTACCGTTTGGCTTTGGTCAACATAGAATGAATTCCAAGAAAATACACATTTTTGGTTGACGACCAACAAAATATATTCTGCATATACCTTTCAAGTACTACGCTTTTTTTTACAAAAAACATTCTACAAATTTATAATATATTCTGGCCATAATTCAAAAAACTAAAAATACAAAAAGCAAAAAAAGAGACTCCAATGCACTTGAGAAATTTTTCACTGCCGAGTAGGTATTGCTCACGTGATATCTACTTGACAATCTCAATCGTCTACAGCGGGATCCAACGGTTCAGATTTTAGAGAGAAAAAGAAGAGATAGTGGTTGGGTGAGAGGAGAGAGGAGAGAGAGAAAGAGAATTAATCTAGACAGTTCAAAACATATTTGGACGACTCGAATCATGCTTAAGTACCAAGCGACAATACTCCACCCAAAAAAATTTCCATGCACCCCTTGGATCTTCAAAACATTCGCAATAAAACAATCCTGTTATCCACGTGTCAGAGAATCAATGCCTCTGGTGATCTCATGAACAGCAGCAGGATTGAAGTTGAACCCCAAGCAACCCAACAACCCATGCTTGTAAGGCAAAACGGTCTTCCTCCTCATCTCCTCTGCCGCCGCCCTCTTGGCCGCGTAATGCCGCTCCGCCACCCCTCTCCTCCTCTCCAATCCTCCTCCACCACCGCTCTCCGTCGAGCTAAAACTCGACTCCTTCGCGTCCTCACCACCACTGCTCTTCTTTAGTACCGAGTACTTCAATTCCTCCTTATTGCTCTTCTTCAGCCACAAATCTCTCAGCTTCCATTTCTTAGACGATGAGTCTTTCGATTTACTCGGCGTCGAAGAATTCGAAATTTTTTTACAGCTTTCGTTGAAAGGAGACAGAGATCTAGTTCCTCTCTGCTTTCGACTCGAACTCCTTAAATTGTAAGTCCTCTCTCTTCCCCGTTCACGCTTTTCTTTGAGTTCGTTTTGATTTTCTAGAGAGTTACGACTCTGTTCGATTGCTGCTGCCAATTTCTCGAAATCACACTTCTTATGCCTAACAGGCACAGTTTCTTTCCAATTCTTTGCGTTAATTGTCAATGTCGGCGATTTCAGTGGATCGTTAAGTCCAGTTGGCGGCGGCTTCAAAGGTTTGATAATGCCGCCGTGGAAGAGCTCATCCGCGGCTGGGAGAGAGGTTTTCTCTAACTGTTTGCTGAAATGGAATTCGAAACTGTCGTCCTCCTCGTGGGTGCTGGATTTGTATTTTGGTTTTGGAATGTTGGGATTAAATCCGGAATGGGACGGAGAGCTGCCGGAGATGATGGCACGTCTGTCGGGAGAGATGTTGAAGCGGCGGAAGGAGGAGGGAGAGTTGGGAGTTGGGCTGGTGGGGGCGCTGAAGTAGCGGTTGTTAAAGCATGTAGGGCTGGAAGGGGAGCTTGTTATGTTGGGAGAACTGCATGCGCTTTCAAAGTTGAAATCGACAGTCGGTGATAGTAATATCATTTCCATATCTACAGGCAGTCTCGTCCTTTCGTGTGTAAGTTGACCTGAACACTTGAATTAAAAAAGAAAAATTAGTTATCAGCTCGTCGCATACGAAAACTCAAGTCCAATAGCAATTATAGATAGAGATATTAGATGGAGAGAGAGAAGGAAAAAAAAAAAAAACAAAGAATGATGAGAGAAAATGGATTACCAGATTTGGTATTGAACAGAGCCGTATCGTGTCTGTGTCACTGTGCCAATTCTGTCTCAATTTATAGTTCTGTATGTTGGAATGCAGTATACTATTTGAACTGAAACTTAACTGTTGGAATTGTTAGGTTTTTTTTTAGGTGAGATTCCAAATGCCAGTTTATGGAAGTCACCAGATGAGGGTAAATTCCCCCATGTACTACTTCTATTTTTGTATTTTGAATTTTAAAAAAAGTAGGTGAATGATGGCCATTACTCCACTACTCGTTTGATTGTGATGTTACTTCACTGGAGTGTTACCTACTGTGCAAGCTGCAGCATCGAGGAAGTTTTTGTTTGGGGTGGTAAAGTGTTTGTTTGAAATAGATTAGGATGCTTCAATTGAACTGTTCAAATTGTCCAAGTCGAATTGTCTGCAAACTCTTTTGAGGTATTTTTAGAGAGGGATACGAAACATAATATATGAATTTTGGTGAATTGGTGTTCAGTTTGGTCGATAGGGCAGTTTGGACAGTTTTCTAATATATGAACTGCCCAAACCGCAACCAAACAAACCGAACCAGACAACACTCATGAAAGGGTGCAGATGGAGAAAATGATAAATTGCGGAGAGCAGTTCGGTTTGACAAAACCATCCACTACGTAGCCCGAAAATAGATTGAATGAGTAAATTTTACTTCTACTTGTTTCAGTAAATAGAATGTCTTGATTTAGAGGTAAACATATATTTATGTTGGAAAATTTTGTATTTGAGTAACATCCATGCGATGGGGCGTATTCCAATGAATCTCTTCATGCAACTTTAATGGATTGTCCCGTTGATTGGGAGTTGCAAATAATCTAACTCCACTCTTTCATGCTTCTTAGAAGAACTCAAACCATATGCATCCCATAGACTTGTACAGCCACTCAAATTTGCTCTTCCTTTTAGTTACGTATTTCTCTAATTGCATTTGTACACCTTGACTACATCAATTGGAGTATATGGAATGGCATGCCTGCCATTAACCCTTTTTGCCCACCACTAAAAATTTGAATTTTTTTCCTTTCTACCCGGAGTGGAGATACCGATGATAGGGTGCATAAACAAAGTATAGAACCATGCCTCACACAACATGTGAGATAATATGCATGCACTCTTAAGGAGAGAGGATTAATATGCAATTGCCTATGAATCTGTACTCTAATAAACAAGTAGCAATTCATATTGCATCTAATCTAGTGTTTCATTGGGGGAATAAGCATATTGAAATTGACTTCATCTCATGCGAGAGAGAGAAGTTAGATGTTAGTGTGATAGTTACTCCTTTTGTGTCTACAGACACTCAATTGGCTGAATTGTTTACTAAATCGTTGTCCAAGCCACGTTTACAGTTTCTATGTAACAAACTAAGACTTAGTGATATTTATTCTCCAGCTTGAGGGAGGGTGTTAGGAGATACACATTATATAGTTTATGTTCTATTGAGTGAGGAAAACTTAATCATTTTTTATCTTGTAATCACACACTAATTATCAATAATATGTGCGTTAGGATTAATTAATACCCTTTTAACACTTCCTCTCCTCTCTCAAACATCATTTATCTCTGCTAGAACAGGCATTTATCTCTGCTAGAAAAGGAGTGGTCTTTGATACAGTTATCTTAAATTTTCACTCCTTTAACATGATTGCAAGCAATCTATCTTATTTTCCAAGAATAATATTACAGTGACAAGATTAAGAAATGTATGGCATGCCACTTCAGTAGAGGTTTCAAAGTACTAATTTCCCTAATTTCCAGCTAGGAAATTCTTGAATAGGGCCAAAGTTCTCACTGGCTCAGACTGTGGAGCTTGATGACCAGCGCCTCGAACTGTTGCGAACGTCAACCCATTGTAAATCACCTTATATCCAGCCAACTACAAAATAATCCACACCAGTAGATGGACAAGTCAAAAAATAGATGTAATTATCAGAAAAAACATCCAAGAAATTTAAAAAATGCACAGAAACAATTAAAATCAGGAATGCATACTTCTCCAGCATCATCTAACCAAGGCTGCCAAGGTTTAATCACTGTAAGCTTTAAGGCAGCAATTGAGTATCTGGTGCTAGAAACTGGAACCACTGCATCTACATCGCCACTGTCCATGACATATTCACAAGATCCAACGAGTTAGAAATCAGAGTAAACTGATAAGAAGAGTGCGCAACTTTGGCATGGAAGGAATTAGTCAATCCAAAAATATTCCACCAGTTCTATTCTCAGTTAAATAAACATCCAAATTAATTTTGTAGTATTGATCATTGTTTAACTTGGAAATGTTGGAGTAAAAAGAGATGAATTACCTATAAAGAAGTATCTGAAGACTACCAGACGCAATGAACCTTCTATATATTGGAAACATGGTTGATGGCCTATCCTCCCAAGCAGTAAGCACAACACTGAGAGAGAGAGAGAGAGAGAGAGAGAGAGAGAGAGAGAGAGAGAGAGAGAGAGAGAGAGAGAGAGAGAGAGAGTAATCATCTTCAATTAGATATTCATTCTTGAAATTGTTTTGATCCACAAGATACTCAAACATTTAAAAGAACTAGAGTAAACAATAGAAAATAAAATACTAAACCTGCAAGCTTCCCATGTATATGGCAGTTTTGTTCTATTGGCATGTAAAGTTTCTTGTACTTGAGGAAGATTCAGATAAGTGTGAACATAATTGCCTTCACATGGATCAAAACCTCTGCAGCGTTCAGGCTGTTTCCACGATTGAGAGGAATTCAAACACTTGGGGGAGTAGATGTTGAATAGATCAATGTCACCTATTTCATTGTCGATTCGCTCTCTAGTTTCATTGCATTTTGGGTTGTTAGAAGAAAGGCAGTCTCTATAAGTTCCCTGATGAGTTTCATCCGAGATCAAGGCATGGCTCCAAAAGTAATCGTATCTTCCTCTTCGATCTGTTTCAAGGTTCATTATCCCATTGCCTATCTATATTACATATCACTAGAAAATGGTTATGTTCGTTCATGTAATTTAGTTGCACTAGTTATGCAACACCATATTATAATGATTTTCTTAGAGTTATGAGAGAGAGAGAGAGAGAGAGAGAGAGAGAGAGAGTAGAATTTTCTGTACCATTATACCCTTAAGTTGGATCATTGTGGTAGGGTTTGCCCCTTCGTTTCCATTGATAATGGTATCTGCCAGCTCGGGGATGTAGAACCCTGCAAATAAAAAATCATATAACAGTTATGTCATTAACTAGCTGGACAACCAACAACGTTTAGCCTAAGAGGGTAACCCAAATACATATTCTATTGACACGGAACCTTAATGTTTAAGAGTTTTTGACTCTTGCCCTTGTTCGCTGTTCGAACCTTATTCCCACCATTCTAGTTCTATCACCAGTCAGAAGTTGGATCCATCGGTAACTCTTATCACTGCACATGCCACACCGCAATTCATGAAAATAAATGAACCCCTTACCTCCAGAAGGTGGGACAAAAGGTAAGAACGGAGAATATGGATGGTATCCCAAGCTCTTGACTGGTGATAGAACTAGAATAAGCCGCTTTTGGATATCTATATCTATCAACAACTATCTTCCATTTTCCGTTTGTTCAAAATATATCCAAAAGCAGGCTAATGGTGCTCCAGCTCATGTAGTTAGGCTCAAATCCTCACATCCCCCTTCTGTTTCCCTTAGAATAGGCTAAAGAAAGAACTTTGGGAGTTAGAACATAGCGTACCTGCATAACTTTCCCCAGCAATATAGAAATCCTGATCCTTGTACTGGGGGTATCTTCTAAACCAATTCAACAGGAAGGTATACGAATCCTGAGCTGGAAAAAGTAGGATAAGAGTGTCATAGTGTAATTGTGTCTAAGGTAGGATTGTGGGGGTTGTGTTTGCGTCTTCGGATCTTCCACTCCCAAAGTCCCTGTCCTCGTATCCTAATACTCACAAGGATGCTATGTGATGAGAATCTCAACATACACAATCACAAGATGTAATTGTGTTGCTGGAAGTGTATTAGGTAAAGAATACAGATTTTGGCTCCATTTGAACTTGTGGAAAGAAGTGGAAAGAAAGAGAGAAAACTTCAAAAATTATCTTCCCTTGTAAAGTTCTTAAAGAAAGACATGAGAAACTTTCAAATGCAAATAATGTAGTTTTAACTTTCTCTCTCATTTCCTTGTAATTATTTTCCCTTCTTTTCCATATCTTTTCTCAACTTGCATACAGAGCCTCTGGGTTAGATGATTCCAACATGTGCAATAATGTAATTACCTGTCCTCTTATCCCCAGAAAAGTTGTAATCGGTTGTTGTGTTGGAGTAGGAGAATCCAACCCCTGCTGGGGAATCAAGAAACAACACATTTGCAACTGCAATCGAAACTAGCAGAGGAATTAACAATGTACCAAGTAAATTGCCAAGTACTAGACCTAAAGGCTGCCTTTGTTTTGCCATTAAATGTGTGATATGTAAAATGAATGCTTTAATCATATTTCTTGTGTTTGGCAGATTCAACTTGTAAAAATACAAAATGTAGCAGTAGACTTGTAACAAAGCCCAATGCTTCAACTTTGGACACACACAAAACAATCAAGGATTTTTATCGAACAGTTATAAATATATCCTGCACTAGCTTGAACCAAAGAATAATATCCAACGAACAATTCATGTTTTCAGTTTTAAGCCCACCAAAGTAGCCACCCAACTGTCCATTACTGAATCAAATATTGAAGGTTGAAGTGAGTTATCAAACAGCTAATGGACAATAAAAAAGGAGTCACAGCTTTCGTTGAGAGAAGACCATAAAGTGGACCAACACTAACAATGGACAATCCAACAAGCTTCGATTCTATCAGTCTAGACTGATCTTATCTCTCCTAGCTTTGACTGCACTGCTCAGTAGAGCTTGCCTGAAATAGGAGTGAATTCAGTGGATAACAGCTGCAGCTGCGGACAAGCCGTTGGAGGATTCAAGAAAATCACCACACTCTTTGTTCTTGGATATTATCAGCTATAGGAAATAGGAGCAAATTTAGTGGATAACACCTGCAGCTGTGGCGGAGGCATTGGAGAATTCTACAATATCATTTCTCTCTTTGTTCTTGGCTTTTATCATCAAGATTAAGAAGAGTATTGAAGAAGTTGAGTGGTATGTCACAGAGCAAAACAACTTCCAAAAGAAATTTTTTTACCACTACCAAACTTCCAAAAATAAGAACAATGATTTCAAAAAATGTTTTTCACGTCGAAATAGAGCCAAAAGACAGAACAACCTACATTCAGAAGCAAGAATCATTTGATTTTCTCTACTCCATTTCTTGATTTCAATGGACATTCAGCCATTAGATCATTTCTCGAGTTTCTCATTTCCCGAAAACTCTCATATGAGCTAATTCCATTGGAACAAAGGTAGAAAGAAAAATGATGGGCATAGAGAATAATAGTATAACACTTAACCTACCTTGGGTCCAAGCATGTTCTCTTGTATAAAGCGTTTTACCATCAGGGTTTACACCAAAAGGCCCAATCTCTACCATGGCACCTACACCAAGTGATGAACAACCTGGCCCTGTAAAGCCAATAATAAAAAATTAATCCAACTTCGTCGGTATTATGACCACATATCTTTTGGAGAGAGACAGAGAGAGAGAGAGAGAGAGAGAGAGAGAGAACCTCCATTTAGCCAAAGAACAAGTGGCTTGGAAGAAGGATTAAGGGAAGCCTCAACAAAATAATAGAAAAGACTTCGGCCTGTGGATTCATCAACATTCACATACCCTGCATATTGCCTTAAATTCGATCTCGAAGGCTGACCTGGAAGTCCACCTTGAATTAAATCATCTTCCATCTTCCCCACTTGATCATAATATACATCATCACCATCACTCAAGCTATTTGACACCGTATTCAAGTTATGATCATCTACTTCAAGTCCTTGAGATGGGGAATAATCCCAAAAGGCCATGAGTCGATCCGCTTGTTCCATTGGATAGCCATGGCTAATGCCATGGACCATCACCTTCATCATCATCAACATCACCATGATTAAAAGGAAGAAGTGTTCAAAATTTGCAGAGAAGATACATTCATTGTCTTTCTCCATTGACAATGAGTGCAAGGAGGTAGTTGGGAATATACAAAAACATGATATTTATAATTGGAGAATGATTTGTCAACTCGATATTTTATTGCAAGATAGAATCAGAATGATATGGAAGTGGACGGTGGGATTGGTCCCCATTCCCCACATATTGGTCGAGGTGTGCGCAAGTTGGGTGGGATTAATCCCAACATGTTCGTCGAGATACGCATAAGCTGGTACAAACACTCGTAGTTATAAAAAATATTGCATTAGCCATTCATAAAGTATGTTATCTTGCATAGTATTGCAGAATGACTTTTTGTGAGGAGGAATTGTGGGAGTGACACGTGGCATCAAATTTGTAATAAAAAGCAAAAAGAAAATTATTAAGGAAAGATCAGTACAATAATGGACTTCCTATGTATTATGGAAAGTATGCTAATAAACTATGCTCAAAGTCAAAATTATGGACATCTGCTATTTGAAGCTCACAATCAATATTATGGTGATTTATTACATTCGTTTGAAATCTGATTATATATCCAATCAAGTCAGTCAATAACCATTATTTTTAAGTTAATCATACCGGTCAATTCCCATTTGTGTAAAACCATCAGCATGATTATCATATTTCGTAAGATCAAAACTGTCAAAAGGAAAAGTATTAACCATGAGAGGCAATGGTACGAAAGGATGTCATTACAAGAGAATCCAATAGTATTGAAATAATATGGTCATTCAATCTTTTAAAATTTAATAATCTATACTATACATTGTTGCAAACCCAAAATATAACCTCTACACTAGCTATAATTTAAGTTCCTTAGCTATGATTTAAGTTCTTGGAAGGAAAGTAGAATAACAAATTTTATTGTGACACATTATAAACCAATGACCCCTTCAAAATTGAAATGCATAAGTGAACATTAAAAATAGGAAGTTAACCAATGCGCCATTGTGGCTGAATCTGGTTTGTGTTTCATAAAAATTTTGAGTTCGGGCCATCTTGATAGCTTTTAGAATTCCTCGACATGGGCCGTAGGGGTTGCTTACAGAGGTTGTTTTGTGCAATCAAACTTGTGAAAATCTGTAATTGGGCAAGACTTTTCTTTCTCAAGGATTCCATAATCTCAAGCAATCTCCATAATTTTAAAAGCAAATGTAACATGGCACCATGTGATTGTTCTCTAGAGCCCTCTCTTTTGGAATATCTAACACGAGGACTTCCAACTTCTCTCTCTCTAATGTATAGGCTTATAACCTTTAAGTTGAATAAAATATTTTTGTGTGTGTGGAAAAAAGAGTGTTAAAAAAACAAAACAGAATATGCACACATGCATATATTTACTACTATCCAGATAAGTATCCACTAGAAGGACGAGAAAAACACCACAACTACCACCAGATTAACATGATCAGCAGACCACCAACAAAGAGCATCAATTTGGCCAATCATCAATCAAAAGCTTCGATTCAAGCAAACCCTTGGTTAAAAGCTTCTCCAAAGTTGAGAGCAAGGTCACAAGTGCGAACGGTAGATGAAGTAGGTACTGGTTGGGTTGAAAGAGGGAAGAAATCAAGAAGAGCTTTATTGCGAGATATAGTAGCAATGCTGGCAGAGGCGTGGAGTTCAGGGCTGGGCTCGGATTATTTTAGTCGTGCACAGATTATCCCACATGAAAGTTGACAATCTATCCATCTCCAAACCAGGTAGGAAAAGAAAAGGCCAAACAAAATAGAAGGCTTTGTGTGAATGCCTCTAACATGACATTAAAAGATTTAAAAGTCAATTTCCAACCAACAATTACCTGACTTTCAATGGGAAGTTGACTCGTCAAGAGTCGTAGATAGTAGGATAATTTTTCATGAGTGGTGATAATAATGCCTTCCCCACTTTTGTCATACTGAGGTCCAGCACGTCCAAAGATCTATAACAGGCAAATGAGGAGAATTGCACAAGGTCACAAAAGCCAAAAAAACAAAAAGTAGAATTCACTAAACTACAAGAACAATATAGAAACTAAACAAAAGGCGATATACCACTGTGAGATATTTAATAGGGAAGGTATGCTGAATATTAGATTGGGACAGGACAAAGAAGAAACATATAAGAACTAACATGAAAAGCTTCCAAATTGTAAATTTTCTTTCAAAACTTAGAGAATTGTTGGTTTGATGAGGTTATTATGATGACTTGCACGGCATAATCATTTAATTTTGGCCACCTGCTTTAGAAAGCAACAGAGCTGGCCAAGAAATTTTTCAAAGACAACGCCATAGCTATATTGATGAAGTAGAAGCCACCTAGGAGTCATCAGAACATTTCTTGAGGTAACTACAGTTTGGATAATTGAGGGCATGGTCACCCTTCATATCGCTGGAAAAGCAAAGGGTCAACCGGTCAAGTTTGCCTCATTCAGCAAAAATCACACAGCTTGAACAACTTGGTTCGGCACAGAATTTTGGTGCGCATGCTATGACTTGAACAGGGATAATTGAAAAACACAAAGAAGGAATTCCCCAACAACAATAACCCAAAAAATCAACCCTGTAAGACATTCTATGTCTGGGTAATCAACCACTTCAGATAGATTTGCCGCAAATGAAATGTTGCGTCGTCTATAGAAGTACATAGAAGGTCTGAAGAGTGGGAAAACTGACAAGCCATAATAAGATAGTAGAAGTATATTTTCTTGGCTTGTGGCTTTGCAATATAAATAAAAAGAAAGCGGAAGAAGGCTGCCAATGTTTAACCATTAAATGGGGTGACAATTTCTAGGCATAATATTCACAAAGCTATATAACTTCGATGTTGGAAAATGGCCTCCTAGATTTACTTATGTTAAAGTTGGAGTGCAAACCCTTTAAGCAGTTCATAAAACCAGGAAATTCTCTAAATTGAAAAAGGCACACCAACAAAAAATAAGCCGCTCGTCGTCGTCGTCTAATTGTACAAACATTGGCACTCAACATCAACGAACTTCAAAACTATTTTGACAGGTAGACCAAAACCAACTTGCAACGACAACTAAAGGTTTAGAAACTAATGCCCAGTGATATGGAACAAGAAAAACAGTTTAGATTTCATAACATACCTTTTACTAAATACAAAGCTTGACACAAAAAACCTCAACATCGACGATTGTCGACTGCTGATAAAATGCAAATATCATCAACAAGTCATGTAGCACCAATTGTTGACTGTGGATAAAACTACATATACTCCCACAATACTAGAATTTTCAAGATTTATCCCTCATTTTCTTTCTACCCAAGTGCAGCTGAATTGTCGGAAATACGAATAGAATTTCAGAGAAATCAACAAGAACCACATGTATCAATTGACAGTATATAGACGTACCTTCATCGTCGTCAGCGCTATTGGTAAGAGAGCTCGGTTCAATTTCACGCTAATCAGAGATGCATATTACAGGTTTCGCTGCTGAAATGGGTTTGATCCAGTGTAGTGAAAGCTATTTTGGGGAAAAAAATTTCACTTAAATCATCTTCGATCATGAACGATTCAACTCTTGATTGACATGATTCTTAACATGGTGTATCTTCTTGACAACATCTACAACATGAACTCTTTCGATCAAATTAATAATCATGCATTAAATTAAAATCAAGCAATTACTCAACTGCTTGCAATTGACCTTACTATTAGATAAAAGGCTTGGATCAAATGTGGCCAAATCCATTTTCACAAAAATAAAATCACACAAATCATCTTCGATCATGGACCAATAAGAACTAGATTTGTATAATAATCAATGAGATTTATCTTATTGAGAAGATCTAAATGTTTAACAGTTTCGATCATATTAATAATCTCTGAATAAGTCTCGAGTGACGAATTAGGTTGAACCTATGTCACGTAATCAAAACGACGTCGTTTTGTAAAACACTGCATCTCTTATAAACTGCTCATCTTAGCGCGACGTCGTTTCGTATACCTCTTGTCTTCCACCCAATTCATCCGTCGCCTACCCTAACACCAGTCGTCCTCCCCATATCAATGTCTCTCTCTCTCTCTCTCTCTCTCTCTTCTCTCTCTCCATGCTATAACTCCCTAAATCTTGCTTTGCATTTCAGGCTTTTGTGATTGATTTCGAAACCCATTTCGTTTTCATGATTGATTTGATGGGAGTGAGAGTTTCGCCGATGGGCTCACATTCTTTCTCGCTGATCCCATAGGGTCAGACAATACAGAAGGTGGTGCAATGGGCCTCCCAATTAACCCAACTACGATTGCACCCACTAGCCCTTTTGTTGCCGTCGAGTTTGAAACGTTTATGAATTATGGTTGAGACCCACTCAATATGAGAACAGTTACTAATGTGGGTCTCGATGTCAAACGGGCGTGAGTTTTCACGGAGCAGATTCTTGCTTTGCATTTCAGGTATACAAAAATCCCTCAATTTTTTCCAGAATCGTATACGATTCATATTAGGCTATCGACTTGATCATTTCATGTTTCCTACTTCAATTCAGCTCAATCTTCTCTTTCGGTGCTTGAATTTTAATTTTTCTTTGGCAATTCTTGTTATTATCGCATATCTTTATTCCCTAAACTATCAATTTTCCTTACATTAGATTTTGATGTACTCCCATGGAGAATCAAGAGTGTTTGGATAAATTTTTTTATACGTTTCTGATAAAAACTTGAACCACAAGAAGACGATAACACGAGTCAATTTCCAAACAGTTTGGTTGATGATAAAATCTCTTTACCTAGGCCCATAGGAGAGTACACCAAATTGCTTGGATTTGTGGACTTGTTTCTATGTAGCTTGAATGTTTTATATGTAGGTATTTGTTTTTTTTATTCATGTGGGTCCTTGGGAAAATGGGATTGCATGTGGTATCCCTCGGAATTATGCATTGTCATTGAATGTCTTGGTTGCATGTATGACATAATGAGCTTGGTTTGGTCAATGCACTGTATTTGCAGGAACCTGATTGTCACAGGAGTATTGTGAAGATTCTAGAGCTCTCCTTCAACATCTGTATAAAAAGGGTAGCACTTGTGTGTCGTGTAAGAGTGTGAAAATGAAAAAGGAAGGAAAAATTAGGAGTGTGCTTGAGAGTAGAAAAACAGTGAGGAAAAGTGGTGTGGGAAAAATACTTAAGAGTGGATTTGTATCTCACCATTGTACTCTTCATTGTTATAGTGGTTTACTCTCTTTCACCCATGGTGGTAGGCATTAAGGCCGAACCATGTAATTTCTCGTGTTCCTTTGGTGTGAGTTTTATTTTTCGTTATGGTTCTGTTGTGAGTGGGAAGAAATCCCCCAAAATTATACACTTGTTTTAGATGCTTATTCTGTATGTTAACCTGATCTAGTTTAGTAAATGCTTCAACTTTGAAGAAAGCGGTTGCTGAAGGTGTTGACCACATGGTTGTAAGGGAGCTTACAGAAGGTTAGTATACCTTGTGTCTCAGTCGTGGTGCTGTTCTACATGTCTTCTTTTACTTTATAATAAAATTTTGGTTTCTATAATCATGATGCTACCTTTGTTTACTGACAATAGGAATTTATTTTGGAAAATCCAAGGGTTTTGTAACAAATGAAAATGGACAGGAGATTGGATTTAACATTGAGGTCTATGCTACCTAGGAGGTAATTCTCTAAGGGTCTAATCTAAGTTGACCTCCTCTTTCATGTGAATTCTCTAATTGTCTTTGGAATTCAAGTGTGGAGTTTTATCCTACAAGTATACTAGTTACTAGGTAATGCTTTACTTTTTTCGCCTTTATGTGTGGATAGATGGAAGCTGAAAGGTAAAACAAGAGGATACTTGAAATTAAATTCTCCTTCCTTGCTGAAAAGTGTAGGTGGTGTACTTGCATAAACTTTAATTTCGCATCTTGGTTTCTTGTTTCAGATTATATCAGAACTTAGTTTTGGGTACAGCTTGGCAATTCTTCATGTGGTGCCACCCAAAAAATACGAGTGTATTTAGACAATCATCTTCTGATTGAAATTTTAAAATTCCTATCAGACCAGAAGAAGTGTGCTTCCCCTTGTCATCAATACTTTTTTGTTTACTACTTTTGCCATAAGAGTGCTTGATCTGAAAATTTCTCTTGACAGATCGTTCGGATTGCTCATTGCATTTGAGACTGCTCGAAAGTGGCGTGGGAAACTCTTATCTATACTGTAGATAAAGCAAATGTCTCGGAGGTGCTTCAATGTTGTAATGTTTTTTTTTCCCCATATGAATCAAACTTTTTTGCTGGTTTACACATGATAGTGCTTCCACCTCCTTTTCAATTGAGACTGATGCAAGGTTGTGAGATCGAACTGCCAAGTAGAGTTTGATAAAACTAATGCAACTACGTATTGATTCTTAAGTTTAACATTTTCTTCTTTGAAACTTGCATGTAACAATGGTGGTAGATGAAAGAGGCTAAAGATGTAAATACAGTACGATTATTTCTATGATATTTGCCAGGCATCAATGCTTTGGAGAAAAAGAGTAATGACAATAGCCTCAGAGTACCCTCATGTTGAACTCACTCACATGTATGTTTACAATGCTGCAATGCAACTTGTTCCCTATCCAAAACAGGTCTACGTTATCTTTTCAAAGTTATTTTCCGTTTTAATTGATGCTTCTCTATTTATGGTTAATTGCAAGCACACTGAGAATATCGTTCAAACTAAAATGAAAAAATTGCAGTTTAACACAATAATGACAAACAATATATATCGGATGAGGCTTCAATGACAATGTGATATCGGGATGCTTCCATTTGCTAGTCTTGGCAAAGAGGTATTGGTAACGAATTGATTTTCACAGTATTTTGAGTTTTGAATGTTTGTTTCATAGAACTATTTCCTCTTTGTGTCATAAATGGGAGTTTTCATGTAGTGGAATGATAGTTTTTTGTTATTGTTTTGGCTATTATTCATCTGTAGGGACCTGGACTGTTTGAAACTAGTATGAGAATTGGTGTAGACGCAAAACAACAAATTGAGAGACAAAAATCTATGTAGTTCGACCAGCTCAAGCTCTTGCTTTCTTTTCATCTTTCTTGGATGGGAAGCTTCCACTGTCAAGTTCAAGAACAGATTGAGACATAAAATAACAAAGATTGAACTGGTATGAGTATTGGCATAGAGTGCTACTTATAAATGTGAACAAAACCCTAACTGTAAAATTTGATATTGTCCATTACTGATTGTAATAAGTGAATCAACTGAATCTTCAGTCGAGGAATGAAAATGTTGAAATTCGGATGATACTTCGATTGATTGGCTGCTTGGTATCTGGTGGATCATATGAATGTTCCATATGTACATGCTCAAATGTTTGGAAAGACTATTTGCATTTGGTATTCGAGGAAGAATTTTGTGGTATCCATTGATTAAGTAAACGGAGAGCGAATTTCAAGTCCAATGTTTGCAAGATGTCAGTACTCAGTAGATCATTTTTGGTCACAATAACTTTATTTTCATGCAATGTTCAATGCCTACATAACACAATCGTCAATTGTAATTACACGGTATATGAAATCTAAGGGAGACGACAACAAATCCTTTCATTCCGCATAAGTATAAGATCATTGAATTGAACATTTCCCTGCGTCTGGTAGAGATGGAGTGGCCATTCAATACAACAATCTCAGATCTTATTTTTACAAGAATACTAGTTGCAGTTACAAGGTTCAGAAAATGTATGGCATCCCTCCTCGTTAGAGGTTTCAAAGTACTAATGTCCTGCTAGGAACTTCTTGAGTAGGGCCAGAGCTCTGTGTGGTTCATACTGTGGAACTTGATGTCCGGCACCTCGAACTGTTGCAAATGATAATCCATCGTAGACCACTTTATATCCGGCCACCTACAAAAGCAACCCACACCAGTTCACGGACAAGATAAAATAATGATGGAAAACAATATCAACAAAAACTATAAAAAGAAAAAAGAAAAGAATAGGGATAGTTAAAAAGCCTCGATGCTTACTTCTCTGGTGGAATCTACCCAAGGATGCCAAGCTTTGACAACTTGAAGATTTAGGGCATCGATGCAGTATCGAGTGCTAGACACTGGAACCACTGCATCCACATCGCCACTGTCCGTGACATATTCACAAGATCCAGAGAGTTAGAAATCAAAGGAAACTGACAAGAAGAGAGAGCAATTTTGGTGGGGGAAGAGTTAACTGATCCAAAAACTAATCCGCCAAATCTTTTCGCCATTAGATAAACATACGAGTTGATAGTTCATTGTTTTTCTAGTTTTCTTGGAAATGGAGTGCCTCTATTGATCATTGTTAGCCCTTACATTCGAAATGTTATAGTAATATTGATAAGAAGAGCTGAATTACCTATAAAGAAGTATCCGAAGACCACCAGAGGCAATGAGCCTTCTATATATAGGAAACATGGTTGATGGTCTATCCTTCCAACCAGTAAGCACATCACTGAGAGAGAGAGAGAGAGAGAGAGAGAGAGAGAGAGAGAGAGAGAGAGAGAGAGAGAGAGAGAGAAAGAGATTCTTTAAATTGTTTCGATTCTTGTGACAATTTAAACGTAAAAAACTAGAGTAAAACATAGAAGGAAAAAATATTAAACCTGCATTCTTCCCATGTATAGGGCAGTTTTGTTCTGTTGGCATGTAAAGCTTCCTGTACTTGAGGAAGATTGAGATAAGAGTGAACATAATCTTCTTCACAGGGATCATAGTCTCCGCGGCATTTGGGCTGGTTCAACGATTTAGAGGAATTTAGACACTGGGGAGCGTAGATGTTGAATAAATCTATGTCACCCATTTCATTGTCGATTTGCTCTCTAACTTCATTGCATTTTGGGTCATTGGAAGTAATGCAGTGCTCTATAAGTCTTTGATGAGCTTCATTCGAGATCAAGGCATGGCTCCAAGTGTAATCGTATCTTCCTCTTCGATCCCTTTCAATGTCTATTATTCCATTTCCTATCTACAAATGATATTTGCATTTCAATTTTTCATACATGGTTTTCGCAAAGTAGCATGAGAGAGAGAGAGAGAGAGAGAGAGAGAGAGAGAGAGTTTATACCATTATCCCCTTAAGTTGGATTATTGAGGTAGGGTTTGCCTTTTTGTTGCCTTTGATAATGGTGTCTGTCAGCTCTGGGATGTAGAACCCTGGAAATAAAACAGCCTTAAACAAAAACAAGTCCTTTGCTTTGATAATTGTTTCAGACACTCACCCCCGTTGGCTGTACTAACACCTCTATCCCACCATTCTAGTCACAAGTTGAATCCGTAGGTAATTCTATCACCGCAAACCCTGTTATTTGAATCCGTAGGTAATTCTATCACCGCAAACCCCGCTATTTGAAGGGTAGGTTAGACGATTTGGACAGAGAATGGGGACAGTATCCCAAGATCTTAAATAAGTGGCTTTTCCCAATGGCCATGTTAAATACTGTCTCAGGGCATGAATCACGTACAAAATATATCGAAAAGTAAGACAACGATGCTCCAGCTCGTGTAGTTGGTTCAAACTCCCCACATCCCGCTTCCCTTTCCCTTAGACTAGGCTAGAGAAAGAACTTCACCAGAATTAAAAAGGTACCTGCATAACTTTCTCCAGCAATGTAGAAGTCTCGATCCTTGTACTGTGGGTATCTACTGAACCAATTTAACAGGAAGGTGTATGAATCTTGTGCTGAAAAAAGTTACACAAAGCTTTAGAGTGAGTCACTGTCATAGTTACATCCGGTGGGATTGGGAAGACTGTTCGTGATGTAGAACAGCTAGTCCAACCGCATTAGTATAATAGGACAGAGATTTTTGGATGGAGATTCCCTCTCGGGTAATAATGTAATTACCTGTCCTTTTATCCCCTGACAAGTCATAATCGGATGTAGTGTTGGAGTAGGAGAACCCAACTCCTGCTGGGGACTCAACAAACAACACATTTGCAGCTGCAATAAAAAACTAGCGGAGGCATTAGTAACAAAGCATGCCTTTGTTTTGCCGTAAAATATTTTGTTACGAGCGAAGTGGATGCTATAGTCGCATCTCTATTGCTTGCTGATCGAACGTAGAAAAACAAATCTATGGATATATTTCTAACATAGACACACCCGAATCAAATAAGCATTTTATCGAACAGTTAATAAGCATATCCTGCACTAACCCACTTCAAATAAGAATGATACGAAACGAACAATACAAGATTCTAGTCTGGAGTCTCCCAAAGTGTGGCTACCCAAACTCTCAATTAATGCCCACTATAAAGCAAAAAACTTCAAGGTTGTTTATCTGAAGTAATTTGTCAAACAGCTAACAGACAAGAAAATCATCAATCTCTTTGTTCTCGGCCAAAGAATGTCATGGATGGAATATTAAGGATGTTGGGTGGGTGCAGTTGAGAACAAAACAAGTACTAAAAAACTTGCAAAATTTTTTTTTACCTACTTTATGCAACAGTGGACACCCAATGAAACATTCTACGTACAAAATGGGAATCTAAAATCTTGAGTCCAGGGAATCTCGTGAAATGGTCTAAGGGATGAGAATATGTTGGAACTGAGGAACAGGAAGAATTGAAACAGAGAAAATGGGCAGAGATACGAGTTAACCCACCTTTGTTCCAAGCATGTTTTCTTGAGTAAAGCGTTTTACCATCAGGTTTTACACCAAAAGGCCCAATCTCAATCATGGCACCTATCCCAAGTGATGAACAACCTGGCCCTGTAATCCCAATTGTCACAAATTACTCGGTAAGCACAAATTAACTCGAACACTAAATTCTCATTAAAAAAAAAAAAAAAAGGATAAAAAAATAACCAAACTTCATAGGCATTACTACAACAAAATTATGGAGAGAGAGAGAGAGAGAGAGAGAGAGAGAGAGAGAGAGAGAGAGAACCTCCATTGAGCCAAAGAAGAAGGGGCTTGGAAGAAGGATTATTGGAAGCCTCAACAAAATAGTAGAAAAGAGTACGGCCTTTGGATTGATCAACAGTCACGTACCCTGCATACTGATTGAAATTCGACTTGAAGGGCTGGCCCGGAAGCCCACCTTGAATTAGATCATCCTCCATCTTCCCCACTTGATCAGTATATACTACTTCATCATCATCAATCAAGCTAATTGCATCCATATTCAAATTCTGATCATCAACTTCAAGCCCATGAGATGGGTTTTTAACATCATTCCAGAAGGCCATGAGCCGACCCGCTTGGTTCATTGGACGGCCATGGACCATCACCATCATCAACATCAACACCAACACACTGGAAAGGAACAAGTGGTAAAGAGTTGCAGAGAAGAATTGTCCATGGTTTTTCTCCATTGAGGATGATTGCAAGGAAGGAGGTACTTTACGAATGTAGCACAAAGACTTGCTATTTACAGTTGGGAGAATTCTTTGCCAAGTGGGTTTTATGGAAAATGCACTCAAAAGGATAGATGAGAGAGATTAACTTGCTTTGACGGGGTTTAAAGCCCAAAGGTTCATTTGCTAGCGATTTGTTTATAGGCCACCGATCACCTCACGGAAAAGCGTAAAAATGGGGTGGAAGAAGATATAGAAATTAGTTTAGTTTATTGGATACTCTTCGTTACAAAAAAAAAAAAAATTAAAATGACAAAAGGAGAGAGAGAGGGTAATCCCAAAAAGGAAAAGAAAAGAATGATTGGAAAGTGATACAATTCTTACTAGCCGTTCAAAAAGTATGACAAAAATGTAGAATGAAACTAACTATCTTTTTGACTAACTAATTTCTTTAAAGAAAGTGCTGGTAAAACAGTAAAAAGGTTTTCTAGAAATCTTTGAATGGATACTGACATCAGTAAAATATGTAATGAAATTTACAACATTATGTACCGCATAAGAAGAATAACAAATGGTCTCCTCGTTCTAGTAATTCTGTATCCCTGGTTTTTTCTCTCTCATTATGGATGGATTCCTGGGTACAGTTTTAAAATTCACTTAGTTTTTGTATTCACGTATTTTTATGTGATGTATCATGAGATAATGACATGTCTTAAGTTTTGAAAAAAACTAGTTAGTGGAACATCCCCTAATTTTCATTCACCGTCATAGCCATTAACACAAGCCTTAACATCACCAATCAACCCCACCCTTCACTCAAAGCCACCTACATCACTACCCTAAACACAAAATGTTCTTGCATAATATTTTACCCAATTTTACTCGGTTGCAAACTTCCAACTCTATTTGCGCAACTCTCCACAAACCTAACCTAAATCAACTATTACCGCCATCAATGAGGTAACCCATCGGTGCACCATCTTCTTCAACAAATCCTTTCAATTCTCTTTTGTTATTGTCAGATTCTAATTTTTGCCGACAAAATATACACTCCCCTCTTTCTTTTTGCTACAGGAGTATTGGGTTCTTGAATTTCTCTCATCTTGATTCACTCCCTTTAACCTCTAACAAGTGCAACTTTACGGGGTTTATCATATCAATCTCTGACAAATTAATTTTGGGGGGTTTATGACAAATTGATGTTGTAATTTTTGGGGGGTTATGAGAAATTGATGTTGGGGGTTATGAGGGATTGATGTTGTTCAATTTTTTTTTTTCTTGATTGGAGTTGAGGCAAAGAAATATCAAGGAAAGAATGAGGGAAAGAAAAAGGGTAATTTTGTCAGGAAACTCCCAATTATTATGTCATCTGCAATTAATGCAGAATATTCCGTCCAAAACCCTAACGGTTTGTAGACGGAAGGTTTTTTCTTGCAAGGGGTTAAGTGCTCGAGTTCAAACATTGAGGGGTAACTCGGAAATAGGTAGTTGAAGGGGGTTTAATGTATTTTTTTACCCGCAGTAAATTAGTAAAATTACACGGCAGCAAATCGCGTGACCGCTTGAATTATTTCCTTGCTTTAAGATTTCCCATGATGACATCACAGTGAGATCAACCCATTGCATCACGCTTGTGATGTCGGACAGTCGGATTCAATAGTTGCCGGGGTCTCCATCCGGTCAATTCGAACATTTTCCAATTTTGCCTCGCTTTTTTTAGCGTCGTTATAAAAAAAATTAACTTAATCAAATATCATTAGGTACGTTTCCAAAACATATAATTTTGTCATAGAATTTGTTGGATGGCCATGAACCATCACCATAGCCATCCAATTTTGCCCCGCTCTTTTTGTCTCAAAAGCCATTAGTGGACTCGCTTGGTTCATTGGATGGCCATGGACCATCACCATCGCCATAACCATAACCAAATACAAAATAGAATATGAGCACAAATTAAACCAGATTACTTACTATAGGGGTGTTCCACTAAGTTGATTTTTTTTAAAAAAATTAACTTTTTACGATTTTTTATGTGATGTATTATGAGAGAATGACATGTCTTGGTGTTTGAAAAAAAATAATTTTTGTTTTTGGAACACCCCCGTATATGCATGCCTCCCTAGCTAATTAAGGAGCAGAGGTGCCCACACTGGGACGGAGGCACCCTTTGGCTGTTGAGGCCAAGGCCCTTGCCCAATAAAAAATAGTCACTGCAATTTATCTAATTTTTTTATAAAGTAAAACTTTTGATTGGCACAGACCAAAACTGAAGCTCCACTATTGGCACTACAACACTCCATTCTTCACATGTTGAACAAAAATTTCGGCCCATTCAAATGGTTTGGGTCCCCACTATTATAATCTATATTACATTATACAACGGTTTTTTCAAAATGTCCTATGTGACAATTCCATATTTCAAATCTCTCATTTCTCTTCTAACAATATCTTATAATAGGGCTCAAATCTTATCTTATGGATCAAGTTGTGTTTCCGTAACTAATTAAGAAAACTCACCGTTCCAAAATAACTTTTGGTTAATCACACACACACACAAAAAAAAAAAAAGAGAGCGGATCAACAAAAAATACCATGTAAAAGAAAACTCATTTATAAAAGAACAATCTTTCATCTGGGAATTTTACAGTTCAAAAATCCTCTTTTTCTCTCTATGATATTCAACCTATCATAGGAAAATTTTAATTTCAGAATATTCTCTCTCTATCTCATGAATTATCATGAAGAAGAGAGTCGATAAAAAAATCTCATGGAAAAAACTCATTTCGCAAAAGAAACACCATCCTTTAATTCATATACGAATTTCAAAAATCCTCTCATTGACATCCAACCCTAACAGGAAAATTTAATTTTTGAATTCTCTCTCTCTCTCTCTCATGATGGATATAATAAATTTGGTAAATCATAAAAAAAAATCTCTTAGCAATGTTTCAAAATTACATAATTTTTGTCGCACATGAAACATTGGGTTTTATTAAATGTTAGTAATTTGGTTTTTTTTTTTAGTTTCACTTACTGAACTTGCACAATCATGACAGGATTGGTGGCACAGCATTAGCTGGAATACTCGATGATGAAAGCTCTACAAGTAGTAGGATGACGAAAGCACTACAGGTATTAGGACTATATGGTTGATTAAAGTTGTCAAACTTCATCAAGTGCCTTTAGGCACGGGCAAAGCGCTAGTAAATTATACATTATAAATAAGCAATAAGAAAATATATCAAAAATCAGTTCTGACTCAATCATGGATGACTTTCGAGATCTGAAGGAGCGTCGCATTCTATTTTGATTCATGGTTGAGGTAACACATTGAGATAATTTTATTTTTTACTTTCTTCTTGATTTTGATTTGTTAAGAGCACTTTGTTATTATGTTTTGCATTAGGTACTATCAAGACATTTGTTAAGAGCACTTAGGTATTGTACATGTGTTTCTAAAATTTTGTTGTCTATTGTGGCTTCCTCGGATATGAAATCCTGACTCCATTCTTGTGCCCACATGTCCAAAAAAAAAAAAATGAAAAAAAAAAATACTAAAGATGGGCAGCTAATTAAGGTTTAGGGATACCCAAGTCCAAAAAAAAAAATACTGAAAAAGATGTGCACCTACAATTGCCATACGTGCAGATGACAAAAAGAGGCCTAACACCATACACAAACCTACTGTTTTTTTATGTAAGCCAAAAGTCTCACCGTCAGATTAACCAAAAAGTATTCGGCATAAAAGTTACAACCCAGAAAACAAAGGCTAAGTTTCCAATAAAAATATAGTCTTCTCACGTGTTATAGTAAAAATACCAGTTGTTTTCAGTAAATGTCAAATTTGTTGATGAATGTATAAAAAAAAACTTGCCTCAAATCAGAGCAACCAAGTGCTTTAGTCCATTTTAAAAATAAGAGAAACCTGGCCTAACTTTGCATGTAGCCAAAAAAAAAAAAAAAACTGCATTTGGTCAAAAAAAAAACCAAAAAAGATGTGCCCAACACCCAAAAGTATCTTGTGAGAAATATAAATACAATAGAATACCATAAAAATGTTTACCCAACACCCAAAAGTTCTCTTGTATATGTGCTCAACCAACCAAAACATAGAAAACCAAGCAAGTTCATCCGTACTGTTAGTGAATTCACATGTTTCCCATTTGTACCAACACCAGATTGCATTAAAAAACAAAAATAGCCCATCTGCCACTTCTCGGTGGAAAATGAGACAGATAGAAAATGCGCCATGCCCACTTCTTGGTGATGATTACTACTCCTGTCTCATAAAGTTTGATCACTATGAAACTACGTGTAATTTTCAAGTTAAAAATAACATGCTTACGAAAATAACTTTTTAGTCAATATAGATTTTGTTTGATAGATCTCATTGAGAACTTTTATACGATACAAAAAAAATTCAAAAATTATTTTGGTAAATACATTATTTTTTAGTTTGAAAATTGCACGTAATTTTGTAGTGATCAAACTTTATGGGACAGAGGGAGTAATTGATTGTTATGGCGGCGGCTGGGAGAAGGAGATGATGATGATGACTGGAGGAGTCATACAAGGGAATGGGAGGTGAGGGCTATGAGGTTGGGCGGGGTAGAGAGAGGGAAGGCTTTGGTCTTATCGGAGAAAAATCATTGCAAATCTGCAATTCCGAAAACCCTGTCTCAATTTTTAGTTTCGTTCATTCGAGGCGTCCATCTGAGCAATTGACAGCTCAAAATTCGCAAATGAATATGGATAACTCAGATTTGTTTGGGGTGAAATAGAATCCAAGCCGTTAATTGCTCGAATGAACGGATCGGAGGGACAAGGAATTTGAGACCGCGGAGAAAAATTACACTACGTACTCTTGCAACTGTCAAAGTACTAGTAAAATGTATCAAAGTGACTTTGTTGAATAAGAACCAGACACGTCTTCTCAAGAATACTAATGTGACCGTGCCAAAAAAGAAATGGCTACAAACAAAGAAAAATAAGTGTGAATAAACTCCCATAAGGTACTCCTACAAGGTTTTCCCAGAAAACACATCCATTAAGACAGAAAAGGATGCTTTACAGCAAAAGAAGGGCGATGTACAAGAGAAAAATCAATAAGATGAATTGGAATCAATTTATGCAAAAAACGCCCGTAGATTACAGTAGAACTTATACAATATCTCGACAATGGCCATCCAAAACTTGTCCACTGTGTTTCTTCTTAATGAAATGAAAAAATTCTGGGTAAATGACAAATACTACCAAAACAAAGATTGAGTAGGTGAGTCTGCCCTTTTCTTTTTGGATCAGCTCAACTACAGCAGTGTTTACCCCGCAAACAAGAGAAGAGAAACAATGTTGACCGAACGACATTGTGGGATTGGGGGCAAAGCTTGGAAGCAATGGGTAAGTTATTGGCCAAAATTTCAGAAAGCTGGGTGTCCTATTGGTTCCTACCGCTAAATACATAAAGAATCAGTTAAATAATGCTCTATTTACAGTGGGTGCTGACTCTAAATCCTGTAATCTGAATGCAGGAAGCTTTCATATGGCGTTCCGTTGAGTGCTTTCGTGATATCAACCCAGTTCTCAACCTGTTGAGACAAGGAACCTTTGTGTATCTTCACTTGTCGACTCGTTAGATCCATCTGAGGAACCCTTAGAAAATCTTGGACATCTAGCAGTTTCTGCAAGATAAAATGGAAAAATGGTGACTTTCTGAGGATGAAATCAAAGATCAAATTTGTTGTTTGTCCAATGTCTTACCGTGCGATTTTTTATTATGTCCTCGTAGTAAAGGACAATGTGTCGAGTGCTGTTGAAGTATTGTAAAGCTTTGGCGGTCATCTCTTCTACTTGTCTCAGATTTGGGATAAGTAGTGTTGTATTGATCGTAGGTTTGTAACTTGCAAGTATTTCTGCCTGAAACACATTCACCAGTTTCATGTTTTGAAGACAGAAGATAACCCGTTCAGAATAACAAACTGAGAGAGAGAGAGAGAGAGAGAGAGAGAGAGAGAGAGAGAGAGAGAGAGAGAGAGAGAGAGAGAGAGACCTCATGGGGTGAATGCACATGAGATTTATGTGTTCCATTCAGCGGCCTAGCATTCTGATCATAAGAGTTTGCAAGTATTGAAATCATTCTGCGCAGAAGATTTCTTCTGAAGAGAAAAATCACAGAAACACCCTTGGTATTGAAATATTCTACAATTTCTTCATGATGTTTCATTAAACCCTGCATTAAAAATGAAAAAAGAAAGGTTAATCTACTACGGTTACATCCCAAAAAACATGCATGGTGCCAAGGAAGTTAATATTATGGACTGAATTTTGGAGTTCACACACTTAATCATCAGCACAGGCGAGTAATGGACTACTCTGTCTATCTATCTAATGCCAATCTGCGGTTTAAATGGTTGCAAAATAACAGTCTGATGTCTTACCGAAAGGCAAAAAGTAAGATATGACGGTTCCGAATCACACTTAAGCTGTACATTACATATACAACCATGGACTTGACTTGATAACTTGGTATCCGGGCTAAAGCCCGACTAATCCGGAGGACTAACCTGTCTACTTGTGGGGGGCCCAAGTAAAGGTGGTGCAAAGCCCTGTATGGACTATCCCAACATACGAATTGACATCACGCAAGTTGGTGTCAACCCCAGACCAAGATCATGGACCTCACTTGGACAGGGAATTTAAAAAGATCCAAAAGAAGAGTTTCAACTTCAAGTCTGCCTGGAGCATAAACACCAAGACTACGTAGCATGAACAAGACACAAGACACGGGGATTCTAAAAAAATAAGGACATGGCAAAAATAAATAAATAAATTACTAAATACATAAATATAACATATCTGTATGCAGCAACGGCAGTTGCACACCCAGACTTGGCTGTGTAGTTGAACACCCTGAAATTTATTTATTTTATTTTTTAAATTTTACTAGGTGTAGCTATAGTTTAAGTTTTATTTGAACACTTAGCCAATACGTTATGAACACCCATCAATCTAAGTAATTCATAGATGAACGCCTAAAACATTAGCTCGAAGCCTTGAACAAAACTCACACTCATAGAAAAAGAGATTTTAAAAAAAAAAGGAGAGAGAAAGAAGAATCTATTGACGTAATCACTGTGCTCTCCTTTCTCTGTCTATATGTCCATTGCCCATGGTCTAAATGTAGTTAATTGTGTATTCATTAAATTACCAAGATTAAATTTCTTGCTTTGTTTAGTTTAGTTTAACTTATAGAATTATGGAGAAGCTTCAAAAAAATTCAAAACTAAGTTGAAAACCTATTAACCAAAAACCTATTAACTAACAATCTTCTTTCGAATGCAAAAATGTGATGGAAAATCTCATTATATCGCAACAATTTCTTTCAAAAGAGTTTAGTAAATTAATATGTTTGTTTAACATTGGCTTAAAATATGAAACCTCTTCCAGAAAACTATAGAATTATATTCCCTCCATTCTCAAAAGATTGTCAACTACGCATGATGATAACTTAAAAAAAAAGTTTGATTTGTGTTGAAATATGTTCTCCTTTTCCATAGTAGACAATCTTTTTGGAATAGACGATATGTCGATGAATGCACTTTTTATACTAATATATGAAATTCCATGCATATATTGTTGCATAATAGAGCTAATAGAGTTCACCTAATTTCTGAACACCCCGTTACAAATTCCCAGAGCCGCCACTGGTTACGGTTTAAATACATATATACACTTTTTTTAATTGTAAGATATATAAACTATTATGTGTTGCTATACACCAATACATAAAAATATATGTGTGAGATACACACACACAACGATAGAGATATATACATCGAATATATACCAGTACACACACACACACACAGAGTATGTGGGACGGACACCAACGTCCATGCCATGCCCCCCGGCAAAAATCAATTTAATTTAAGAAACACGCCACATGGCATTTCCAATACGTGTCCTTGAGTGTTTTTGTGTCCAATACATGGAGGCGACCTCTAGGAGTGTCGGTGCTGAATAGCATCAACACAATTGGAATGGGATCAAGTACATGGGAAAGTTCAGCTCAATTGAACTAAACTTATCCAGTTTTTGATACAAAGTGGAGATTCCAATGTGTCAAAAAGTGTGATAGAGACATCAAGTTCCCCTGTCAACCAATCTAGATGTTCTGACTTTTGTGGCATTAAACGGGCACTAGAATACAACAACAACAACAACAATAACATAACCCATTTAGTCCCCAACAATTGGGGGTATGGGCGGGGGATGGATAGGAGACAGACCTAACCTTTGGCAATAAATGCACAAAGTGGCTGCTCCCAAAATACCACTAAAACAGATGGATTGGAGACAGACCTAACCTTTGGCAATAAATGCATAAAGTGGCTGCTCACAAAATACCACTGAAACAGTGGTCCCCCTATACTGTCGCGTTTGCTGCGGAATCATGCCCTCAAATCAAAGCCAAAAGGCATCAAAGAGGGCATGCTCAAATATTACTGCATATTGTCTGGCCCAATCAATTGTTGAGATAATTCAATCTTTAAATCCAAGCCGAGTTTGAGGGGAGAAAACAGAATTACAGAGATTCTTAATCTAGGATGTCTTTGCCGGGGTTGCATGGCATAATTGTCAACATTATGACACTAAACAATCATCAAGTTCAGTGTTCTTCTTGACTCTTGGCAACAATTGCTGAGCAACCAAAGAAAGATAAGCAGAAGACATAGTGCTAGTAACTGCTGAACTCCAGAGTCATGACATGTACTCTGATACAAGAAAATTGATGAACTAGTACTTAAGACAGGAAAAACTTGAAATTCTTTTAACACATCACTCACCTGATTAAGCATCCACTTCAAGCCAACTGCAGCTGTACATTCATTCTTGGAAGCACTAGTCAACCAGTCCAGATTGTAGATATTACCCAATGTTTCAACGATTGTGGAGATATTACTCCTCCGAACTTTGACTGAGAAAATTTCTCCATTGGAACTTATGTTTAAATGGCTATTTAGTAATGTCTCAAACCATCCACTCCCTGATCTTTGCGTAGACAGTATGGCAAAATATCTCACTGGGTTGCATCTACACTCGGCCCTAATTATGCACATCATCATAAATCAGTAAACCAACATGAAACTTGGAAGTTGGAACTACAATATGTAAAGGCTTACCTGCTAAAAGTTTTGGGATGTGGATAGTGCACATAAGGTTTTTCCCAAGGTTCTATATTAGGTGGCTCGCATGGCCTCTGGACCACTTCAACATTAGTAAGTCCAATATTTGTGTGGATACTGACTTGCTTTAGACAGACTGAACAGATATAAAGACCAAACAACATTGAAAATGTCAAGACAATCATTCTCAATGCCCATGGTGATTTCTTGGGCGCCTTTATACTTAGGATATCCTGAAATATCAAGAACTAAACGATTTATCCCAGATAAAAAAAAAAAATTGCATGTATTCAAGTAATCAAGATATATATCCCCAATAACAAGTAATTGCAGGCATTCGAGTAATCATCACATAAGCGTTAACAAATGGTGCAGGTAAACCCAACCAAATCAAGCCTTAAGTCCAACTGAATTGGGGTTATATACATGAATCCATCTTTTATGATCAGATTCATGTCAAAAAGGATATTGGGGTTATATACATGAATCCATCTTTTATAATCAGATTCCTGTCAAAAAGGACCCAACGAATCTTTTATTACTAGTTGTCAACTACCTAAGCGGACAACCCTCCTCTTTTATCCGGCTCGGGACTAGCTGCGTGACAGGTAAGATTCCAAGCATGATACAGGTAGTGTTAAGAAGGCTACTCCGGTTTTAACAAGAGGCAAGCGAGCAATAGCAACAATAAATGACCTAAGAAATCATGAAATTGTCAACAAAACATCCTTAAATTGATAATCCGACGCAATTGGGCTATAGAAACTCAACAAAGAAAGTAGAGGTCATATGCTGAAACATGTGAATAAATTCAGACAAAGGACGCTACTATGCAATCATACTAACTAAAAAGAACGTGGGTTTGTTGATGTTTCAATGTATTGAACAATTTAGGCAAAAATTGCTTGATTATATTCTGAACCCAGATCAGAAAACACGGGCATGCTATGAAAATTAACAGCTAAAAGAAAATCAAAATCAATAACTTGAAACCCAGTATAACATACAATGCACATTTGACAATTTTTCAAAGCATATTTAAGAAGATGAAATAGGTTAAAAGGGGGGAAACTGAAGCAGAAATACCTTGATGAATAGATAGATATCAGCGGCCATATTATTTGGTTCAAAAAGGAAAAGAAAGAGCGAGCATTGGGAAGCTCAGATTCGTCGACCCAACTTTTCCCCCATTTCTTGCTTTTTCACAGCTTTATTGATCAGTTTTCCCCAAACCTACACTACGTGTTTGTGTATATCATTATGGGAAGAGACAAGTGGAAGAAGAGAGAGAGAGAGAGAGAGCCGGGGTGGGGGGATTAAAGCTTTTCCCCGTGAAAAAAGATAAGCAATATGTGATTATTGATGATGATTGTGAGATGGGTCGACCGTTGCACGATGTTCAATTTCTTCAGATTCACACCTCCCTCCCCTTCTCTTCTCTTCTCTCTCTCTCTCTCTCTTTCTCTCTCTCTCCCTCCCTCCTCAGGGATCTAGAGTAGTACGATCCTCAGGAATCTGGAGTCGTACGATCCTAATACGAATAGGAAAGTTGAAGATTAGTGAGAGATTATTTAGAAACCACGTCGTTTGGAGCAGTAACATGCCGTCTTATTAGTTTAATTTTGGGACGCGTTTGGTACCTCGAAGAAAGAGAGAAAGATGGTTTTTTTTTTTTGGTAAAGAAAAGAAAAAGAAAAATTAGGAGACAATTCGACCTCCTTTGGATGAAAAAACCAAAATGGTTTTTTGTTTTGTCCTTATTCAATTTTTTTTTGAATTTGTTAGTTTCAATTGATTTTTTATGATTTTTTTGATTCGTCTCGACTAGAGAAATATAAAAAGTATAAAATTATTACTCAAACTTAAAATTTTGTGAATAAAGACGAAAAATAAACCCAAAAATTTTGGGTTTATTTTTCGTCTTTATTAACAAAATTTTAAGTTTGAGTAATAATTTTATACATTTTAGATTCCTCTCGAGAGGAGCTAAAAAACCACAAAAAATCGATGTAAAACTAACAAATTCAAAAAAAAATTAAATAAGTACAAAACGAAAAAAGCAAAATGGTTTTTTTAGCCAAAGGAGGATAAGTCCCCGTTTGGAACTTCTGGAAAAAAGTGACAATGAAGAGGGATTTTATTTTTTATTTTGTATAATAAAGATGTGACTTTCTGGCTAATTTCTCAATGATTTTTCCCTCATTTCCTTCGTAATTATTTTCTTCTTCTTTACATTTCTTTTTTCAAGTTACTCGAATTAAATTTGAGATGTGCATTGTTAAAATGGATGGTCGATGAGACATGCATTATTGAAATTGATGGTCAAATAACGCACTACGCGGTGCAGTGAGTTTTTCGCATTACACCAACCCCCAATCCCATGGCCACGAGGCTATTTTTCCTTAAATATTTGTTCTTCTCTTTGTTTGTCTTTTTTCAGTTGTTTTCGCTAAATTCTCATTATATTCAGATCAATTTTTTTCCGTCATCTCGATGAAGACAGTTCCGGAGTGTCTTTAGCTTCGTCTTATGTGAATATTTCTTAACAACGAGTTATATTTTTATATTTTTCCGATTTTACTCGTCGGCATGAACAATGTAATACAAAATTTGATCCGAATCTAATAAAAATTGAGAGAAAAGAACCCATGAGAAGTACCTAAAAGACAACAACAATTTAAGCCGAAGGTCCCCTAATTTATTTTTAATGGTTTTTTTTGGGAGAATTTTAAGGCCTAGGGTATTCTCATTTCCAATGGGTGCCCATTTTGAGATACTTTTCTTTATTTTAAGGGTGCCCTGTTACGGAATTTGAGGGCTAAAAGTCAAAGCATAGGGAACAAGAATGCGTGGCTGTACACCTTTGGTGCTTTCTACTTTTTTACTTTTCCTAATCTTTGTTAGGAGTAATCTGTTTAAGGAAAATGACCAGCCTTTTTGACATAGACATATAGTACGATAGTAATTTGTATGTGTGTGGCAACCGACTCTCAAACGATTTGGACGGACTTCTTTGATTAAACAACTATAATTCATAATTGAACAACAATTGATCATTATGTACTCATTCGGGGATTCGGATCTCATACGAATGCTTATATTAATTCTTTGAATGTAAATATTTTGTTGGGTCTTTGCAATAAATCAGTTCAATCGAATAACAGTGAATGTTTGATCGATTTCTTAAATTTTTTTTATTCAGAATGCACGATCCAATTTTGAATGATGAAATTGGAATATTTGATGAAGTAATTATAGTTGTCTGATTAAGCCTTATTTTTTAAGGGCCAATCGAAAAAATATTTTAAATTAATAAATGACTCAAATTATTTATGTGAGATCCAGAAATGAGCCTCATGATGAATCTATTCACAATTCATGCTTAGTGGAACATGTACCCGTAGTCGCCATGTTAATTTAATTTAAAACATACTAGAAAAGGTTATTCCAAAGTCCTCCACCAACTTTAAATTTTATACTAATAATCTTATACAGAAGAGTTAAAGAGGATGTTGGAAATGAGATTTGCTCTAATAAATTATAGGCGCACATAATTTAAAGGGGCAAAAAGACCGAAAACACTCGACTCGGCTAGCCAAGTGGTACGCCAAAGTCTTTTGGACTTTCAACTTAGCCCAACGAATCGGTTAGCCCATTGCGATACCAAAGACACTTTTCAGCAGCCCTTTCACTTGGACTCGGGGAGGTGCTGTGCACAATGCCGTGTACCCCTCGGCCGTTGAATCGAGTTTTAGACGGTTCGGATGCATTTGACAATTTTTCTTTAATTTTGATTTTTTTTACCGGTAAAAAATCAAAACACATCCGAGTCGTTCAAAACTCGATCCAACAGCCGAGGGATGCACAGTAGGGCTGTGCACAACACCTCCCTCGCTTCCCTTTCACTGATGGCCATGGGAAAAAGTTTGGAACATAAAATCAAAACATGAAAAAGAATATAAAAACATATCTAATGGATATCCATCCGATATACTATTTGCCCAGTATACTGGATGGATCTCATCCATTGGATGTGTTTTCATGTTTTGTACCAACTCCCAACCCTAATTCCTCTTGTGATACTCATTTTGATTTCCATTTCAACAAGAAAATATCAATTAGTGAATGTAGGCATGTATGGTATGCCCTTGACCGGGCCGGGAAGAAGATTAGTTAAGATGTGTCATAAGCTGGTTTGGACATCCTTGACCGCCATACCTAATCAAATTAATAAGTCAATTGGCAATGCCACAATAATTTTACCCGTTCCCTTTTCAGTATGGTAGATGACAGATTGACCATGTATGGTCACTAGTAGTAATTTATTCTGCATTCTCAGATTTACTTCTCTTTTCGAGACAAAATAGATCTTCTCAAACACTTTCCTGATCATGACTTCTCTTAAGTTTCCTTCCTTCTTTTCCTGCGCCATTTTCGGCCTCAAATTTCACCCCAAAGTTCAGATTCCCAACCTTCAATCCTAAATCAGTGTAATACACCGAATATCTAAATATATAAGATAGGGTTAGAGATTTGTTTCAATTTCATAGCATACCAAATCACAAGACGACCATGACACATATCGTATCGTATGTGTATCAAAAGATTTGTTTAAACATAAGTTATTTTGAAAGATATGTTTTGATTTCACTTCTAAATGTATTGAATGTAGGACACTCTTCGCACATTGCAGGGTTTAATTTGACAACAAGAATTGTTGTACGCCATAAATATCAACGTAGGGATAATGTGGGTCATCGTAAAACAATCTCGTATCTCTTAAATAATGCAGTAAAAATAATATATGACTCACATCATTTTTTGGGAGCAGTTGGCATTTTAACATTTTATAACCAACTTTCCGGCCTATTAGTATTAATGTTTTCCATGCAACTACCTATGTACTACTCCATTTGTCCCAATTTGTTTGCTCACTACAAAACTACGTGTAATTTTCAAACTAAAAAATAATGTATTTATCAAAATAATTTTAAATTTTTTTTGCACCGTATGAAAGTTCTCAATGAGATCCATTAAATAAGATCTATATTGATTAGAAAATTATTTTTATAAGTACATTATTTTTTAGTTTGAAAATTGCACGTCGTTTAGTATTGAGCAAAAAAATTGGGACCGAGGGAGTAATAATTAATTTTCCAGCCTTTGATTCAATGTGTGTATTTTTGTCTGATTAAGGCCAGCTTCAATTCATGGTTTTGCTCCCTACCTTCCCGCCCAGCAGCACAACCCAGCTTGTAATCGTGGTTTTTAAGGGGATGATAGAAGTTCAAAGTTTAAGGAAAAGAATTACGAACCTATTGTTGTTATTGGACATAAGAAATTGTTAGCATTCAACCTGCAGCTATGAAAGGAAAGAAGGAAAAAAATTATAAAAAACATTGCACAACCCGTCTTGACAAACATGTATATGGTTGAATTCAAACCCGGGTGGCTGCTGCTACGCAACGTGTTGTGCGGGTATGGAGCAGCCGTGCCGATTATCAGAGACGTTCACCTCGTAGAGCTCGTTGAGTTTTACATGCGTACCAAAAATCAGCTCAATCGAATATCGGTAAGTGCATCATTGGAACACATATAACTTGTTGCAGTGGTTTTGATCTAGTGTTTCAGATCCATTCAGAATCATGCATTTCAAGATAATCATGTTCCGATGAGGCACCTAACGATATTCAATTGATCTAATTTTTGGTACAGTTGTAGTACTCGACGAGCTCTATGCGTATCTGATTGTCGAACCGACAACTGCACAGCTACGCCAGCCCTGCACAACATGCTATGCAAGCACCCCCTGGTTCCGTTGAATTCAGAAAGTGGATTAGTTTCCTCTCTTGAGTGTTGGGTGTACGGGAATTGGAAACTCTGTAGTGCGCAATATGAGTCGTCTAAAGTATTTTCAATGATCCAGTATTCAAATGGAGTATTATCTTACATGTGAGACACTTATCTTATATGTAAAATAATCTGGATTGTTGATGGCACGATGGACAGCTCATGTTGTTCACTATAACCTTGTAATGGACCCCTACATGTTAACTTTTTGTTCGTTATGATTTTCCAAAACCATCCCTATCTCTCAGCACGGTCCAATAACTTCTCTTCTATCAGTAATCTCATTTTTCTATGCTCTATCCAATCATTACCCAAAAAACATATCTCAAAACCCAAATCAACACAAAGCGATGCGTTAAGAATTTTATCTAAATTACAGGTTGCTCGACCTAGCACGGCCGAAGTTGGCCAAACCCTTGGACAAGATTAAGATTGGTTGCTCGATGAAAAGTAGTTGTAGGCTTCGAGCAACATGAGTTTGAAGAAATGCTCGAGATAAACAAAACATTCTTTCAGGTATGCTGATTTGATTGTTTTCATCTCTTCGGTTAGCTGAGTGCTCCTTTGGCAAAAAAGCAAAAAACACTTTTTTCGTTTCTACATTTTGTAATTTTGCGTCAAATTTTCTTAGTTTATGGTTTCGTCACGCCCCAAAGAGTATAAAATTATGGTCGAAACTTTTTTTTTTAATAAAGCCAAAATTAAATCAATAAACTTGTTTATTTTGATTTATTTTCTACTTTATTCAAAAAAATATTTCTTTTGACCATAATTTTATACTCTTTGGATTCGTCTCACGAATTCATAAATCACGAAAACTTGACCAAAATAACAAATGCAAAAAAAATAAAAATAAATAAAGACAATGAAAAAAAACCAACATTACACTTTTTTGCCAAAGGAGCCCTGAATATCCACTGCGCGGCATTGCGCAAGTTGATCAGCCGCCTTCATCTAACTGCTGCAATTCACAACTCTTGGAGTCGGCCTTTTGTTTGCCTTCAGGAGGTAGTCTCTGTTCTTGTTGGTCTTGTGTTCATGCAGTTGACTCCTGGGATAGGTTGATTCATGCTCGCCTTAGAGCTTGTTCTACAAATTCGGTCTTTTTTATTAACTGTCTTTTTTTTTAGGGTTAATGTATTGTGAAAAAATAATCAATCTCGTAGAACGTGAAAAAAACAGTAAAAGGCTATTTGTTAAAAAAAAAAAGAAGTTTGTGGAACATCAAATTTCTAAACGAAAGATATCAGGGATCGATGAAGCAAACTTTTTTGGCATTCCAACTTTTGGATTGGACTAGCAATGACACCACTTCATGGCTTTCCAATAACTCTTGTTTTGGGGAGATCATTCGGGTTCCCTGAATCTCTGATGGGTGGTTGTAGCGGCCGAATGTACTGGGCCCAAAGGGGCCACCCCTCCGTACGGTGGACCACGTGCACTGTTGTCCGAGGGCTCGGCTTGGAGGGCTCGGTAGGAACCATCGTCCGCAGTGCAAACGGAAGTGTGAACAATGGTCCCCTCGGCTTGTGTCTCGGGCCTCGATTACACCCTAGCTGCATCATGAGAGGGACCCGTGGGAGGGCTCGGCGGGAGTTCCCGAGTGCCCCGAGCCGCACTTTTGCCTGCCTTCTACGGAGGGGATCGCTGCCGGGGGTCGTTTCGATTGAGACACCTCGGCAGCGGGGCGGCTCATTAATGGTCTCACCATCCCATCGTGCTCACCCCACTCGCTTCCGCGCTGCTAGCGGCAAGGCCACTAACCTGTGCTACTACAGGAGGATCAAAGACCGCAGGCGACTAATGGGCGCAGGTTACTAATGAATGGAACAAAGCAGCACGGAGCATCACTAGTCCGCGCATGCATATCAATGCACTTGAGCAAGCAGGGATAAATGACGGGCGCTGGAGTCCTTCCCGAGGCGTCTTTGGCACGCTGCGCATCCCTTACCTATAAATACGCCTCTCCTCACCTCTGTAAAGGGGCAGCGCCAAGTAAACTCTGAACCCTCTCTCTCTCTCTCTCTCTCTCTACATTTGGCTTTTAAGCTGCACTCCTCTCTCTCTCTCTCTAATCTCATCGATCTAAATCCTTCCCCACCCGCTATTTAGCCATCTGAAAGGTTTCTTCCTCCACCACCACCGCCCCAGGGCTGAGACTAACGCTAGTTGTTCCCTTTGTGCGATCTACCTCCCTGACCTCAAGAGTGTTAGCTATCCTTCCGGACGACCCCCCCCCCCACTCTGCAAATGTAGGTCAATCAGTGGCTCCCCCACTCGCGGTCTGCCGCTCCAAAGGACGTAAGAGGGCAATAGGTGAAGCATCTCCCCACAGTGGTGTTTCGAGTCTCTTTTTCATAACATATTTATGTAGGGTCTAAACACTTGATTTTATATCATTTGATCAATTTGTTAGCTTGTCTTTCATTAATTGGCCTCAATCTTAATCACATAATCTTTCAAAATACTTTGTGCTTCCGTTTTCAATTCTCACTCTAACTCTTAACTTTCACTTGTACGGATTTTAATTATTTGAGATGTGATTCAAAAATACTTTCTCACTCACGCTCCGCTCTGGAACCCGAATCATGTGACTCATGTCTCAATCAAACAAAAAGTTATTACAGGCTCAACTACATTGCATTGGTGTCCATCAAAAACCTAAGTATTAAAATCATCTCCTTAGACGTGTCCAGCCAATGAAAAAAATAAACAATCCAACAGTACTAAACACTTGTCATACGTAAGGAGAAATCTTCCACGTGCCTACGCCCCACAACACCAGTTCCACCAATAATAGTATACCAAAATGGGCTGATTTTAGCAAAAAAAATAAGTAAATCATTTGTTAAAATCAATCCATTTCAGCAACAAAAATGAGTTGATTTGAGAAAATAGTTTACTCATTTGCTAAAATTAATCCTATAAATCAAATGGGAAACAAGGCCGTAGTTTTGCCCCAAGCCACATAATTCTATACAAACGTGAGCGTGAGTGCAAAAGCGTTTGTGCATCACATAACAAACAATAAAAAATCGCGAGCGATTATTGAGAGCGAAACACATGACATTTTAAAGGATTACGTGACTTTTTAAAGGATTACGTGACTGAAATAGCCAATGTGCACCTATAAATATATTTCCACCTCCTTCCCCAATTTCATCACTCCCCCACCCTCTCTCCCTGTTCAACAATAACAAGTCTTTTCCTTCATCATTTTACATTCAATAGCATTAGAAATGGAGCCAACTAAGCTAGAATTAACCCACGAATTCCCCTTCTTCAGAGTATAACAAGACGGCAACGTTGAGAAATTCTCATGGCCTCAAGAAACGGTCCCACCCACTAGCAACGACCCAATCACCGGCGTCCAATCCAAGGACGTCATCATCTCCCGATCCGAAAATCTGGACCCGGGTCTTCTTGCCCCGCCTACCCGACCCAGCCCGCAAACTCCCCGTGCTCCTCTACGCTCACGGCGGCGGCTTCTCCACCATGTCCGCCTTCTCCCCCTGCTACGACGCCCACGTCAGGACCTTAGCTGCTGAGGCCCATGTCATTGCCGTCTCGGTCGAGTATAGGCTGGCACCGGAGCACCCGATCACAGCTTGTTACAACGATGTATGGGCCGCGCTCTAGTGGATCGCGACCCATGCTAACAGAGACGGCCCAGACCCGTGGTTGAATGAAAACGCTGATTTTAATCGGGTTTTCGTGGGTGGAGATAGTGCTGGAGGGAACATCTCGGGTAATTTGGCTTTATAGTTCGGGTCACCCGGGATCCGGGCTGTCGGGGTGTTTTTGGTTCACCCGTATTTTGGAGGAGTGGAGATTGATGATAAAATATGGTTGTACATGTGTCCTTCGGCTAGTGGAATTGATGATTTTAGGACGGAGTAATGTGTAGAGTACGACACAGCGGAATAAACAAAATCTTTTATGGTATATGCTAACTCTTGTACATACATTTTGCACTCACGTCACTTGACAACACTCACACGAAGATACATATAACTCTCACTTGACACTTACAATATCTAGACACATTCTCTGTGCTCACTCATTAGGTGGTCTCTCCCCCACTTGGGTACTCTCCCATCCAAGGGGTGTTTTCATCACCACCAAGGTGGTACTTCCTCACCACACCTCACAAATGAGGCCTTCCACCCTTTATATAGCCATCCACCTCCCCAATGGATGGCCAAGATCATTCTCATCCAACGGTCCATATTCTTCATCTAGAATCCTCCTAGAAAATATCTTCTCCTCCTCACACCTCCACAACATTCTAGAATTCTCCACACAAGTCTTCCATGTAGTGGAGTCTTCCATAACCTTCTTGAATATTCTGGAACCTTCTTGAATATTCCGGAACTCTCAAGGTTTCTCCACTTCTAGAATCTTCCAGAAATATCTAGAACATTCTAGATTTATCTAGATTATTCTTCGGCCTTCTAGAGAGTTCTCTATTATTTTAGAATTCTCTAGAATACTCTCGAACCTTCCGGACCATTCTAGAATTCTTTGTTCTATTATGGAGGATTCTAGATCCATGATCTATGGAGAGTCAAGTGTTGACTCTCAACATAATGCTACTATCACATACACCCGGTCACATAATTCTCACATACACACATAGGGTGGGCGAACAGTAGCATTTTTGTTTAGGATGAAGCCGTCCGTGGAGGATCTGGGTGGGATCGGGTGTTGGTGCTCGTGGCGGAGAAAGATCACCTGTGTGGGCCAGTTAAGGTCTACTATGAGAATTTGAAAAAGTGTGTGGAAGGGGAAGGTGGAGCTTGTGGAAAATAAAGGAGAGGAACACTGCTTCCATCTGAAGATCACCAAAGGGGATAATGGCTTTGTTTGGCTAAATTGGGGAAAATAGTTTATCGGTTTATTTGGTTTTGTCCTTATTCAAATTTTTTTTTGCATTTGTTAGTTTTCGGTCGATTTTTTGAGGTTTCTTGGCTTGTCTCGACGAGAGGAATCTAAAAAGTATAAAATTATTAGCCAAACTTAAAGTTTTGTGAATAAAGACAAAAATAAACCAAAAAATGTAACAAATGCAAAAAAAAAAAATTGAACAAGGACAAAATTACCAAATAAACCAATAAACCATTTTTCCCAATTTAGCCAAACAAAGCCAATGTTGTGGTTAAAAAGATTGTCTCTTTCATTAACCAGGATTAGGTGGACCCTGGTTCAAGACGATCTTGTAGGAAATGTGTGAAGTCCTGATGTGTGGTGCTCATGAGTGTGGAACATTATGTGGCGGTACCACAAAATCGCTGAATATATAGTTACTCATCTTTTAACGGATGAGTCAGCATTTTGCTGTTTTAATAATGTAATGTGATACTGGTTCATCGTAAAATTACTTTTTGTGTGCTTAATTTACTTTGTGAACAATGTTAGTTACGGAGTACTATGTGAAGGGTTAAGGAATTCATTTATTTAAAGTCATTTTTGTTTCTTTTGATGTTCCACGTCTTCATTTCTCGTTATTTGAAGTCATTAGTTAGGAGTTGATTTTTTTGAATAAACAAACTTGCTATTATTCTGTTGTCACTAATGGAACCAACGTTGTTAGCTTATTACCTTCACGTTGCACGCAAAGTTTGCCTTAAACTCTTTGTTGATGCATCTATCTGATTTTTCATTGTCGACTATTCGAAACAAGCAACTGTGAACTGTTCTTGCTTTTGATTCGTCATGTTTTTTTGACAATATGTTAAATTCATATTCTAGTTATTGATATAATAGGCCCCTCAGGCAATTTTACGTACGATTTTTTTTAATCGTTGATGAATTCTAGGTATTCTCAAACAAAAGAACTACCCATTGTTCCATAATACCCAAATTCAATAACCATTTCTAGAAAAATTATTTAGTGCCCCAGCCATTTTTTCTAGCACCCATTAATGTAGGAGTAAGACACAAGACAAAGAGTATAGTACTCCCACACCAATGTGTAATACTATAGTAACCAAAGATGCATGCATGGTGTCGCGGCCTCCCGGGTGCATTAATTGAATAATGCTATACAAACACAAGCTTTTTGCTAAATTTTTTTACACAAAATGTCACACGACTTATTTTGTATCATTTTTTTTTTATTTCCTTAACATATATTTTAAAAAAATACAAAAACTGCCTGGTAAATATTTATTGAAATCTTCTAAAACTCTTGTGAAAGGAGAGAAAATTATTCATGGATGACCCTCCATGAATCAAAGAATTGCGAAAAACCAATAGCAAGCTATCCCAACTGCAACTTTAATGATCTTAGTTAACTCTTTCAAAGAAAAGACAAGTACAGAAAAGATTTAAAGCAAATAATCTCTATAACTCTTCAAAGTAAGAATAATCTCTTCAGTAGAACAGTCTTCTAGCTTGATAGTATATATGAGTGGATTTTTGTTAATCAGAAGTTCCAGCCTCCTCTGTGGATAAGTTTTCTGCTCGTGAAAACCCCATTATAAAATCATGAAGATGTTCTTAAATTCTCATATATGGCCCTAATTGTAATCAGAAAATATAGTTGTGCAAACGATTTTTCTTTTTAGACAATCAATTCGTAAACCATGTATTCTATTCTATTTTGTAGGAGAGAGTGCATGTGGTAACATAGCCCACAACATGGCAATGCGGTTCGGGTCGGAAAAGCTAGATGGAGTCGAACTCTAGGGCCTTGTTGCGATCCATCCATATTTCTTACTAAAGGAACCAACCCATTCATTGTTGGCTGAGAATGAAGAAATGAGAAGCAATATCACCAAGCTATGGCCTTACGTGTGCCCCAACAATAGTGGTCTATCTGACCCAAGGATCAACACGGCTGTGGATCCGAATTTGAATAAATTAGGGTGCAAGAGAGTCCTGGTTTGTCTTGCCGAGAGAGATCCATTGATAGATGTAGGAGAAAGGTATGCTCAAGCATTGTAAAGGGAAGGAGGAAAGGATGTGGAAAATTTTGAGAGTAAAGGGAAAGGTCATGTGTTTCAATTAAGGGAGCCAAATTCTGAGGAGGCTTTGGACATGATTGATTAAGTCGCTTCTTAATGAATTGAAATTAGTCCAAGAAAAACTAACTCGTGGGATTGAATATTGAAGAGATTATTCATGCTAATATATAGTTTGGTTGAGTTGAGTAAGCATCAATTATGTCTCATTGCACTATCTATGGTTTCTTGAATTGCGTGCCTGATTGATGACATTGTAACTGTAGTAGCCGAGCACACAAGAGGTTAGGTGGGTCAACTGGAATTCTCTAAGTGGATTTCCCCAACCCTTTGGGATCCTCGGTGAGAACCACCCGCTCGGCCTACTGTTTGCCGCAAGGTCCAAGGGCTAGGATCAGACTCTTGGAACAGTGCCTCGATGACTAGTTTCTTGTTTATCATCCCCTCAATCGAGGCATCCCCTCGGTAGGAATTCCGCATGGATTCTAATATATTTGTGGAACGTCTCATCCGTCGAGGGGTATTGAGTGCCTGTGCCGAAGGGTCAGGGAACACCTTCGATCAAATCTTGAGAGGCAGGCAGCCAAAGGGAGTGAGGTCGCTGAAGACCTATGTGGTTGGAGCCCCGGTGCAGGGTAGGTGGTGATGTGACAATGGGATTGAAGTGGTGTCAGGAGGCGTCAAGACGTTGAGCTCAAGGTGTTTGGCAGACCATGTGACGGACCAAGGGATGTCCGAGAGTTGTTGAGTATGCAGACAAGCAAGTAGGGTGACGTCAATTGGAGCGGCGAAGTAATCTTGGCTGACCCATGTGCTCAGTCAGGAAAGGACAGCGTGTGGTAAACACAGTAGCGTAATAGGGAAGCCTCCCTTGGCTTATAAAAAGGAAGCTCCCCCAACAGATCAAGGGTTCTTCTCCTCCTCCTTTTTCCTCATCTCTCTAAAAAAAGATACTACTTTTCCAAGCCATATTTCTCACCACCGGCGACTTACTAGACTATTGGAGTGCCTTTCCGGACCACCACCGTCCATGCGAGGTGCTAACGCGGGTGTTACTTATGCATGTCTCCCTCTCAGGCGGATCCCTCATATCTCAAAGCCTTCACTCACCTTGTCATTTCTATCCGTTTCACAAGGTTCAAAGAGGTGCACCGGAGAAGCGAGTCCCACAGTAACATATCACACTACAAGTTGAAGACAACTGTTCTTATAATTTGGATTGTTAGGAGTACCAACTTCAATTTTATGTCACTCAAATCACATTATAAGTTGAATACAATTGTTGTTCTTATAATTTGGATCGTTCGGTGTACCAACTTCAATTTTATTTCAATCATTTGATCAGTGGTCGTCAATAGATCAGGGGCAGAGTTAGGGGCTATTTGATAAAGCTGAAAACTAAAAATTAAGTACTGAAACTGAATGTTGAATCTGTTAAGCTAATAGGCTGTTTGATATGAATTGAATTCTAAGCACTGAAAAATAAGCTGTTTGATATGTATAAGAAGCTAAAGTATTAAATTCATTAATTTTTCTACTTTGTTTTTTATAATTCCATAGTGGAATGCAAAAATCAAATCAATATATATATATATATATATATATATATATATATATATATAGTTATCCAACTAAAAAGAATATATTGACAAGATAATTCAAGGATGGATTGGTGGAGCTGTGGTTGGTGGTAGTGGTGGAATACTGATGGGAGTTATGATAGTTACGGTGGCGGTAGAGTGATAGTGGGAATGTTGGGAGAGTAATGGTGTTGGTGGTAGTGGTTGTGGAGTGGTGGCATCTAGTGGTTGAAGTGGCAGAATGGTGGCAACTGTGGATGAGGTAGGTGATGTCAGAGTGATGGTGGGAGTAGTTGTGGTGGAGAAATGTCGGTGGTGTAGGTGGTGGTGTAGTGGTTGTGGTGGTGGTAGTTATGGCGGGAGTAGCGATATAATTGTGTGGGTGGTGGCGGGATGGTGGTTGGAGTGGTGGTGGTGGTGGTGAGATGGTGGTAATGTAGGTGGCGGAAGAGTGTTTATTGTAGCGGTGATAGAAGTGGCAGAGTGGTGGTGATATCTATAGCATTGGTGGCAGTGGTGGTTGAGATGGTGGTGGTGGAGTGGTGGCGGCAGTGGTGGCATCAAGGCGGCAACGTTGGAGTGTTGATGGGAGTAGTGGTGGTGGAGTGGTGGCAATAGTGGGGAGTGGCGGCATCTATAAAGTGTTGGTGGGAGTAGTGGTGGTGTGTAGTGGCGTGAGTGGTGGTGGTGGAATGGTGGTATTGTAGCAGAGTGGTGGTAATGAAAAACACACCAATTCAACAAAAATTAACTCAAAGCTACTTAATTTTTATTACTCATAACTTTTAAGCTTACATTTTAAGAGACAATTAATTTTTTAAGTAATGTAAAATGTAGTTATCAAACCTACTTAATCACTTATTTCTTAATTCAATCAGTTTTAAGTGTTGGATCTGTGTTATCAAACAATGCCTTAGAAAATCACTGTTAGTAGGATCAATTTTTAGCTGATAATATGTATGACATTTTTCTTTCTTCATAATAATAGGAAATAGTAATATTTATCAGGGAATAAATAAACCTACGCGCACATTGACCAGTTTTGAATTATTTTGAAATGAGATTTTCGGAGTGAGTGTGGACCAAATTGTGACAATTATTTTGTGCTAAGTCAAGAATCAAATCAACTCGAACAGAAATGAAACCAAAACTACTAACATCCGAGAAAAGCTCGGCTTAAAGCACTAATTGCTATCAGCTCCGGAGCTGTACTGCCAGGGTAGACCGACACTAGGTAAAGGCATAGATTCCGGTCTGAACTTAGTAGTAAAGAATCCCGGTTGAAAACCAACCTTAAACAACAAGCACTGATGTAATCTAGAGTAACAAAAAATTATTTTCCACCATGAACAAACACAGATGTGGGGAAACCAGATTTGTAACCCAAAATCTAACACACGAAACTATTAAAAAAACCGATTGTTCCAAAACCCAGTAAAACTGAAGAATGCCCATTGCTAAGTCATCAAGTTACTCTGAGTTGCTCCGAGTCAAAGTTGAGTTACTTCCCCATTAGACATCTGAACTCCATAGCAGCCACCGAACAAAATCTAGAGAGGACCTGAGTCACCCTACATCACATCTTTGTCAGAACTAGGGGGTCGCAGAGGAGGCGGTTGGGAGCGGCAGTGGGGTGAAAATCGGTCGGTTTGGTTTGGTTTTCGGGTTGTCCCGGATCGAACCGATCGGTTCGGGGTGATTTTGCTAGGAACCGATCCCGACCGAAAAAAACAAAAGACCGATCAGTTCGGGGTGGTTCGGTTTTTTTCGGTTTTTTCGGTCCAGCGTTAAGATTGAGATGGACGGCCAGGATTTGTTATTTTTGGGGGTTAAGATCGTTTTTTTCAGTTTTCGGTCCAAATAGGGGTGGTTTCGGGGTATTTCGGTCCAATTTGGCATGGTTTCGGTTCGGTTCGGTTCAGTTCAAACCAATTTCTAGGAAACCGAGACCGAACCAATCAGTCGGTTTTTTTTTTTTTTTTTCGATTTTTCGGTTTTTCTTTCACCCCTAATGGATGTTAAGGGGCAAGTGGCGTGATGGGCTTAGAAGAGGGACGGATGAAATTGAGGGATGGATCTGATTAAGGATGGCAATGGGCGGGTAGGTGCGGGTTTTGATCTACTGCTATCCTAAATATGTCAACCTCCTCTGCCACATAGGGATGGCAAAATGCCTCGCCCCGATTAAGGCAGCTTTTTTTTATTGAATTTTCGGGTACTAGGGCTGGTACAGGGGAAAATTAGAAAAATCCAGCCGGGGTCGAGTCGAGGTCGGACCCCGCCGCAAAATATATTTATATATATAATTATACTTTTATTTTAATCTAACTATCACTATACTAAAGATATTATATTTTTTTCATAATTTTATTATCATTCTACTAAAAAACTTTCATTCTTACCTTAATATTTTAATAATTACACTAAAATATAACTTTATTTACAATTTTACTTTTATTTTTCTTTTAGATTAGCAATTTTTAAAAATTTCTTATGAAGCGGGGTGGGGCGGGTAAACCTGTCCCCCGATTAGGCTGGGAACGGGGGTACCCAAAAAATACCCAGTTGGGTTCTGGTTTATGTAATAATTTCAGGTTGGCTTCGGGTATGCTAAAAACCCACCCCGCCCCGCCCTATTGCCATTCCTACTGCCACGCTTCTACCCCGACCGAGTAATGGAAATCTACCCTACCTTGTTATGAAACAAGTTTACCCTTCCCCTTTTTCCTCTCTCAATTGTCTTACATATGTGATCTTGGGCATCTATCATTCAGAAGCACATGCCTACTCTAATAATCACAAGCTATTGCCAACAACAACAAATTGAAAGAAATATGGTATTGAAGTTTTTCTAAATTTAAAATGAAAGATTTTCTTTATATATATATTGTGGTACTTTCGCAATTAAATAAAAATATAATGGTTATAATGTTGTTTCAAATGTATTTATATATATTGGGGTGGGTGTTGGGGTGGGCCCCTAATCTACCTTAACCTGGTCATGTTTTCAATTTGTTTTCCGTGTCCCTACCTACCCTTTACCCAAAAAATTGGGGAAAAAACCCCTTCCTGCTAGGAGTGCGGCGGGTATGTTTGTCATCCCTAGATCTAATTTGGGGATGGATTTGAAAGGGTGATGAGGTTAGGTCCGTGAGCAATAAAAAATTGTATAGTTTTGAACAAAATCTATTAAAAATCTAAAAGTAACAAAAAATTGTACAAAATAATCAACCCAACATCTAGTTTTGAACGAAATCTATTAAAAATCACTTAAAGTTACTAAAATCTAATACACTTTATTCCCGCACTAATTTGTTAAAAAACGTCTCCCGATAAATAAATCCTATAGTTATATAGATACCATTCATAGACAAATCAAAAAGCTAGGAAAGTCTATTCACGCTCTCACTTTCATATAATTGCTCGATATTTTGATAGTAAAAAACGTTCACTCTTCTTGGGCCATTATGGTAATGCCCCGTTGTTACTTCTAAGGTTCCAGAATTAGTTGAAATGTGTATAAGATGATCCGAACATTCGGTTATAAAAAATAGAGAAAATCAAAAATAGTATTCATCCAAAAATCCATATTTATTATGTGAGTGTATTGTCCACTTTATTATATTTTTTTGTGTACCTAACATTTTTATAAAATAAAATTTGGCATTGTTATTAAAAGTGGGAATGCGAGTACTGAGTACACTTTCCCCCGGAGCCTAGCCTACACTACCCATAAAATTAGGATACGTATTTTTTTGGCAATCTTCCTGATATGACACACAATACTCTATGCAGATTCAGTTCACAACATTCCAGATCAAAAGCATTAAAATATCCAAGAGTTACATCGCTCCAGTTCATTCAAAACATGCAGTGCACCTCACGCAATACTCTCTGTAGCGTTTTCATCTGATCATCCATTTCGAAAATGCATGACAATCCATTTTGAAAACGCATGATTTGAAATTAATTCAAACTCCTACGAATCAAAATCATTAATTGCATGGATTAACTTCGAGCCATGCATTATCAAAATGAATGGCCGGATTGGGGCATTACACCGTGTAATTCTCAAGGGCGCTGCAAGATTCTGAGTTCTTCCAATTTCCTCAACATGGACGGTGGAAGATCATCTATCTCACGCAACCCTCTTTGGCCTCCCTATCCCACCTATCTGCACCGTCCATCCGAAGAATCAACGAGTCAGATATCGACCTCAAACGAATCTGAGCTGTCCATGTTCATTTATGAATTCGAGCCGTTAATTTCTTTAATAGACGATGCAGATAGATGAAACAGGGAGACCGGACAAGCTGGTGGGACAGATGATCTGGTTCCAACATGGACAGCTCAACTACTGTTCAAAACCCGAGTCCAAAGTTCCTCTCTATATCTGTCATTGTTTCCCCCCGCGCGCGCACACACTTTCTTTTGATACTTGACGACATATTTCTCTACCATGGAATCAAACAATCTGGAAATCGAACACGATATTTTTCCTTTGTGTCTAGTATACAAGGATGGTAAAGTGGAGAGATTGGTGGGAACCGAAATTGTTCCGCCTTCGGAGTCGGATCCAGAAACCGGTGTCGGGTCCAAAGACGTTGTTATTGAACCCGACACTGGCGTATCCGCCCGGCTCTACAAGCCCAAACACACCAACCCGGATCAAAAACTCCCTGTCCTGGTTTACTTCCACGGCGGAGGATTCTTTGTCCAGACAGCCTTTTCTCCCACATACCAGCCTTTTCTCAATTCAATTGCATCACAAGCTAATGTTATCATAGTCTCTGTTGAATACAGAAGAGCTCCGGAGCACCCGCTCCCGATCGGGTACGATGATTCGTGGGCCGCAGTGAAATGGGTCGTGTCTCACTCTAGTGGAAATGGTGAGGAGGATTGGCTGAGAGAGTTTGCGGATTTTGGGCGGTTGTTTTTTGGTGGAGATAGTGCTGGTGCAAATATAGCTCATAATTTGGCCATCCGGGTCGGGTCGGACGGGTTGGATGGTGGAAAACTTGTCGGTTTGGTTTTGATGCATCCGTACTTTTGGGGAAAAGATCCGACGGGTGATGAAACGACTGACCCGGATACAAGAGGAATTATCGAGAACTTCTGGGTTACGGCGTGTCCGTTGAGTTCCGGGATCGATGACCCGTTGATCAACCCGGTGATGGATCCGAAATGGCCAAGCATTGGGTGTGCCAAGGTCTTGGTGGTGGTATCAGAGAGAGATCTTTTGAAATACAGAGGTTGGTTTTATTTTGAGGAATTGGGAAAGAGTGAGTGGGGAGGAGAAGTGGAGATCATGGAGATTGAAGGGGAAGAACATGTTTTCCATTTGGAAAATCCCAATTGTGACAAAGCTAAGGATCTGGTGAGAAAAGTTGCATCTTTCATAAAATCAGACCAAAAACATTCAACGTACTGATGTTGTGAAATCGACAAGGTTTCGGTTATGTGGTCCTAAAATCCTCAATCCTTGAATAAATATGGTAGAACACGATACGAGAAAATATTAGACTAAAACTGAATTTGGTAGTATATGATTGTTGGTTTTATATTTTTGGGTAATGGAATCTACCAGGGTTAAATATATGCGAAAGGTTATGGGAGGAGATCGAGGGTTATATTTATTGTGGATTCAAGTATTGTTCTTTGAGTTAATTGAGAAGTCAATTTTTTTTTTGGGAAAACACTTGCTGTTTAGTTCATAAAAATCCCAATTGTGACTGTAATTGAGAAGTCAATTTTTATCTATTTATTTTTGTTAGTATTCGGATTAGCAGCGTGTTGATTTCTAATTTGTGATATTTATTAGTTACTATTTAGCTACGATCCTAACTTGACATTTCTAATTTTCCTTCAGAATTGGATTGATTTGGATTTCCTTTAAGGATTTCAATTTGCAAGTATCAAAGACTTCTCACTTTTCTTTTTGTATCACTTCCAAGGCTTCTCATCCTCACCGCAACCATTGAAACGCCTTTTGTAAGCCTATTTCACGCTCGATGATCATCAGATTTGAAAATAAGCAAAACATGTTAAAGCGACGAAATAAAATGAGTGAAATAAATGTGAGAGAGAGAGAGAGAGAGAGAGAGAGAGAGAGAGAGAGCATATGAAATGGAAATTGAACAAGCATCCCTTATAACGGGATTGGGAGTGTTTGATGTGCCCCCAGGGCACAGTAGGTTGTTCTGAGGGCCTACTTTGGCCTGTTCTCGTGGCTATAAATTTGATCTAATCTGTTAATTATCTTTGGCTCGTTGAGTATGTAACCCTTGTCAAAATTCATGTTAATCGGATGCAGATATCTATACGAACAAAACACATTTCATTCTCAAAATCCTATCATCAATAGAAATTCTACAATAACATGTTTTGTTCAAGTAGATATGTTACGTTGGTTTAATGTGATTTTACGTTCCTATAATTATGCATAGTATATACATAGAGTACAGTTAGTGACCTAACTATTTTTCCTAAACTCCATTTACTTCCCAACTAAACCCAAAACTCATGCACATCAAATTCAAATTTCCATCACACATATCTTGTTTAGCCATTTTTGGTCATCCCTTTATCCCATTCAATTAGAGCTTAACACACCCCTATAACACCTTCCTCTAACCCATGATTATAAGTCTCACTCTCACACCCTCTCACACCTGGTTACCAATGAGATTTGAGTTTAATTTATCACCCCTTTTTATTACATTTACCCCTTCTTAATTTTTATTTTTTTGGTAGAAGCAAGAGAAAGTGACAAAACCACTCTCCACCATCTTGTTCTTTTTCTTTTTTTTTTTCTTTTTTTTACCAAGAGGTGGCTGGGTGAGTGAAGAAAAGAATAAAGAAAAAAGAAGAAGAAGAAAACCAAGGAAGGAAGGAAGGAAGAAGAAGTACAGTCCGTTCGGCGCAACCAAGACCCATCCAAATCACTCCAATATAGCCTGATCTTCGGAAGAAAGGTAGGTTACGTCATACTGAACCCATCGGTATATAATAACTCAATTTTCGTTGAGTAAAAACAAAACCTGAGCAATTCGTTAGTTGAAAGGTAGTGTAAATTCGTTTTTGACCTTTAGAGCTACTGGGTCTCGTCCAAAACAATCTGAACCCAACTTTTTCCATGAGAGAGTTGTAGTTCATTTCACATCAAACGTTTCGATATATAATACGTTGATTTTCGTTAAGTAGAAATAAAATCCAAGCGTTTCGACTTTCGATTGTTGAGGAGTAGTATATATGCGTTTTTTACTTTCCGAACTACTGGGTCATGTCCAAACCACTTCAAATTCAACTTTTTCTATGATGGAACTGTATTTCATGTCCTAACAAACATTTTGATATATTATTTGTAAATTTTTATTGTATATAGACAAAACTCAGACGTTTCAATCGGTGGAGCGCATGGCTATCACCTCACTCGGTATAGCCACCAACTTGTAATCAAGTGAATAGTTTGGACATTCAACTACGCTAAGCCTAATTTTTGATTAATTATAGTTTGACCCCTAAACTTTAGATTTATTATTGTTGGGTCCCTAAACTTTAGATTTTTAACATTTTAATCACGGATTTTGGTTACTTTATATTTTAACCTTGTATTGCAAAATTTTGTATCATATTAGATTAAACATGATCTACTTTAATTACCAAGTACATGACCAGACTAGGAAATGTACCCGTGATTATCTCTTGACCATTTTTGCAACCGTACTTGTTTATTTATTAGACATGTTGATTATTATTATTGCAAGTATCAAGATTTTAAAAAATGGTATACATTTCTTATATTATCACGTGGGTTTTAATAAGGTATTTTACGAATTTAGCCTTCATTGTGAAGAAATTACAATTTTACCCTTGCATAAAGTTTTATATACAAAAGACCCCCTGAGTTAGTAAATTTTTTGCAAAGGACCCTAGAACCGTGAAATTACTTTTGTTACCCTTATACATACTTAAAATTTCGACGGTGACCCCTTATTTCTATAAATTATATTTATGACCTTATACTTTGTTTAATTATGTTATGACCCCTTATTTTCAATTATTTTGGTTTGCGATGACTTGTGAATCATGTTATTTGACTTTGTGAGCCTTAGAATATCATTACCGCTTTGCTTCTTCTGTTGTGCACACTTATCATGAAATTGTTGAATGTTAGAATGGACACTTAACTTCCCAGGTTGGGTGATCGTACGCAGATTTCACGTAGACGTTGAGGTTTATGAAAATTGGAAATGAATTGATTTATGAGGAGTCACCCTGAGATTTTTTGAATGACAGACAAACAAGTGATTTTGGTTTGGAGGATTATTTGGCAGCCTGCTAGGATTTCAAAACCCTAGGATATGACAATCTATGATTAATTCAATTGGATTATGAGGCGTTAAAAGGGTGAATGTATACCTACAGGAGCTAATAGTTGTCACTCGTAGCCCAATGGTACAGTTAGTCCTTGGGGAATTCATCCTTATGAGGCGGTTGATGGTTGGATTAAGTACGTAACTTATGCCTTTCGTTCGGGCTTCCAGTTAGGGCAAGCAAGGGGGAGTTTAATCACAGATTGGTCATAGTCCTTAGTGGTTATTTGGGAGGAAAGTTCTCAAAGTTGATAACTTAGATGAAAATGTAAGTTAATGACTAGTAATGAAATCAGTAATGTGCTTACTCTTTTACGTACTGTTTTTCAATCATATATGTTGTTCTTGTATGTTATGTAAGGGTTGGCGGTTAGATTAGCTATTGAGTGATTTATTGGTCACGATGTTACACTTTGTATGACCCTGGTATAGGTGTCGAGGGCGACAATTACCATGATGTTGTTTCGCGACTTGGACGTATTATGCCAAATTGTGATCAAATAGGAGGTGTACGTGTCGAGGGCGACGTTTATTTTGGAATAGAAGGTTTTCTAGTGGATCAAACTCAAGAGGAGCATTGGTATCAAGATCTCAACCTCAACCTGTAGAGTCAATCTCCCTTATTTTTGTGTTGGAAAACTGTAATATAATTTCCCAAGTATTATGTTATTGTTGTAATCGAATTAAGACATTTATGTTATTTCTATTGCTAATTAATGAAACTCTTTTGAATAAATCTCTTAAAGTACTTTAAAAAATGCTTCTGAAAATTGGAGCATTATAGTGACAAGGCTAAGGATATGGTGAGAAAAGTTGCATCTTTCATGAAGTCAGACCAAGAACATTCAATGTACTGATGTTGCATCTTTTATGAAAGATTTCGGGTTCTTTAGTCCTAAAATTCTTGATCCTTGAATCTCTGTAGATATAGTAGAACGTGATATGATTGTCTCGAGGAAACGTAAGACTAAAATTGAATTGGGTATATGATTTTTGGTTTTATTATTTTGTGTATTGGAAACTACAAGGGAAAATATACGTGTAACTCTATGGGGGAGATGAAGAGTTGTTTTATGAGTTTATTGTGGATTCAAGTATTATCTTTCGAATTAATTGAAAATTCAAGTTTCTTTTTTTTTTTTAGGTGGGTAAATCTGTATTTATAGTTTGGAAAAGGTCCGTTTTGGCCACCAATCAAGCAAAATTCAAGCCTATAGCATCCTGTGCAATATACTAATTATATCAACTGGCCCCGAATGTCCTTCCATACATTTCTTAGGTCAGTTGAAGTTAGGTGATACTATTCGGCTTGTTCAAATTGTAATAAATTCATATGGATTTTATTACAGCATCCACGTTTCATGATTGCCATAATGTTAATTTGTAAATCGTATAGTGCTACTAATTCACCAAAGGAAACCTAACACACAGGAACAGAATCAAGTTTTTGCCTTTGTGGTGGCGAAAATATTTAACTTAATTAGAGGATGAAAATTTTCAAAAAATCTTGTGGTGGTGAGTTTATATAATTCCGGAATGAAATTTCTGTCTTCTATAAAACAATTGTATATTTTAAAAATCTTGTGGCGGTGACCGCCACTACTTTTCTCCCTTGGCTCCATCCTTGCTAACACATACATCACCATTAGATGAAAGTCCACCCATGTGAAACTTTTTTATGATGGTTATGGTAAAATTAGGAACTTTTCTCCTCAATAGTTTTGTCCAAATTGGCTAGCCAATTAGCCATTTGATTCAAAATATGTGAAGGGGAAGAAGTGAACTTGTTTCCTTATCCAACTTTTTCTTATTTAATCCTTTTAAAATTGGGATACTATTATTAAGGATTAGTCAGCTAATCAATTGCTTGTGTCAAAATCATTTCAACAAAGGAACACATATTCTGAAACACATCTCTAGAAATAACTTTGCGTGAAAAATCATTCGATGCATGTGAGCTCCCACACAACGAACAACAATAGATGTTTGGACACAATGTTAAATTCCAGTTACATCAATAACTGTTAAGTTTATGTAAACTGTGCTTCCATCCCATTTCACCTCATTGCATATGTTGATTCCAAATATTTATTTTTTGATTATTTAAATGTCCGGACCAGTTTAAATATACCTCAACTAATCTCAACACCAATCAACCATTGAGTGGTCGTCTAAGGCAATTCCGAGTATCACTCTCTGTAACTAAGAACAGAGCCAGATTTTTTGCAAAGGAAAGATGAGCTATATATTTAAAGCAGGGGCAAAGCTACATAATTTGATAATATATATATATATATATATATATATATATATATATATATATATATACACACACACACACTACACTTTCAATCCAAACACCCGGACCTCATTGATCTCGAACGAATTTTGATGATCCGAACCGTCCAATGTGTTTAAAAGGTGTTTTTTAAGGCCTTGTGAGAAATCAGCAAAAAAAAAATACCGGGAAGTGCTTGATCCGAGCATTTTTTCACAAAACTATTATACCCTTCCAGATATTTTTTTTGCCGATTTCTCGCGGGGGCCCTAAAAAACACCTTTTAAACACATTGGATGGTTCGGATCATCGAAATTCGATTGGGATCAATGAGGTCCGGATTTTAAAAAAATTCGGGAGTTTGGACTGGAAGTGGACTGTATATATATATACAGAGCTGCCCGATGCAAGTATTTGCATTGGCCCCTCGCTCCGTCCTTGTCAGTAACCGTATCAAGAGCTGCCCGATGCAAGTAATCGTCGGCCTTTGAAAAGCCCACGCGAGTCCATCAACCACTACCATCTTTCCAAATGGCCTATATTCATCCGCTGCCTATCTAAACCATTTCCTTCCCCATTCTCTCTTCATCTCCTCCCCCCGCAATGGCTTCAGCCACGCCCGAAATAGTGGTCGATTTCCCAAACTTCATTCGGGTCTACAAAGACGGCACCGTAGAGAGATTCATCGGCACCGGAATCGTCCCCCCTTCGACCAATCCAACCACCGGCGTCCAATCGAAAGACGTCGTGATCGATCAAGAAACAGGGGTTTCTGCTCGAATTTACATCCCAAAAATAAACCCAGATCATAAAAGGCTTCCTCTTCTTATATACATCCACGGAGGCGGTTTCACCATCGAAACCGCCTTCTCTCCCACCTACCACAATTATCTCAATTCACTCGCCCCTGAAGCTAATGTTGTTATTGTCTCTGTTGATTACAGAAGAGCCCCCGAGCACCCTCTTCCGATTGCTTACGATGACTCCTGGGCCGCGATCAATTGGGTCGCCTCTCATAGTAAACAAGCTGGTCCTGAGGTATGGCTAAATGATTACGTTGATTTCAATCATGTATTTTTTGCAGGAGATAGCGCGGGTGCTAATATAGCTCATAACATGGGCATACGGGTAGGGTTAGAAAACCTGGATTGTTTCAAACTTGTTGGGATTGCTTTAATCCATCCGTATTTTACGGGAAAGGAACCAGTTGGCGGTGAACGTGATAATGTCATTGGAAAAGCAAAGGGTGACAAACTATGGCTCTTTGCTTGCCCGACATCAAGCGGGTCAGACGACCCGTTGATTAATCCAGTTATGGATCCGAATTTTTCGAAACTGGGTTGTGACAAGGTGTTGGTTTGTGTTGCTGAGAAAGATATGTTGAGAGATAGGGGGTGTTATTACAAGGAGGAATTGGAGAAGAGTGGATGGGGAGGAGTGGTGGAAGTGATGGAGGCTGAAGGGGAGAACCATGTGTTCCATTTGATAAATCCATCTTGTGACAATGCTGTTGCTATGCTCAAGAGATTGGCTGCTTTCTTGAATTGATGAGGACCGAATGTAGCCTAGTGCTTGTGAGTTGTGACAGTCAATTTGGGTTTTTTTTCCCCTCTCTAGTTTGGAGGGTTTTTTTTGTTTTTTTTTCTTTTTTTAAAATAATAATTCTGAGTGTTCGGGTCAAATTTCGAGTAACTTTTATTTATTCCCCAAAACCTATCCGATTGGGGACTTCCAAATCAATTTGGAGGGTGTTTGTATTTTGTGTTCCAAGTATTTGCCAATTACCCTTTGTTTAATATATACCTTGTTGTCGCGTTCATCAACTGTTTTACGCAAATATTTTGTTTATGTATTATAAGTCATTCAGATGAAAAACTAATTCAAAGTGAAAGCAAGTGAGGTTTATTTCATATGTTGGCACTTTGTCCGGTCGTAAAACCATGTAATTTTCTTTATAACTAAATATATAGGCCAATTTGCACGCACCTCGAGAAAAAAAACTCACTTAATTTGGTGATGTAGAATTGTTTTGTTTCCTTTGAATAATTGGTGAGCAAACACAAATGATTGTAAGATAGAGTGAGATGGGTTGACGGATCACCCGTGCTCTCATCTGTTATTCTATTTCCTGGGATGATGGCCACTTCTATTCAACTATTCAAGTTTTAAAGTTCACGTGATTGGAAAGGGGTACGTTTTGGCCACCAATCAAGCAAAATTCAGCCCTGCATTCATTGGTTAACGGAAGTTAGGTGATATTATTTGGCTTGTTTAAATTATAGTAAAATATATACTATTGGTAAGATTCATAATTATAATAATGTCAGTTTGTAAATCATTTAGTGCCACTAATTTCCATTTCTCTCGTCCTTTCCTCCCTTCGCAATGGCTTCAACCAAACCCGAATTACTCATCGATGTCCCAAACTTGTTTCGGCTATACAAAGATGGCACCATAGAGAGACTCACCGGCATCAAAATCGTCCCCCTTTGATCAATCCAATCACTGTCGTCCAATCCAAATACGTCGTGATCAATGAAGAAACAAGAATTTCTGCTCGAATCTACGTCCCCAAAATCACAAACCCAGATTATAAAAAGCTTCCTCTTCTTATGTACTTCCGCCGAGGCGGTTTCATCATCGAAACCGCCTTCTCTCCCATGTACCATAACTATCTCCGCTGAAGCCCATGTTGTTATTGTCACCGTTGATTACAGAAGAGCCCCTGAGCACCTTCTTCCCATTGCCTACGATGATTCATGGGCCACGATCAAGTGGGTTGCAGCCCACTATAATCAAGGTGGTCCTGAGGTATTGCTGAATGATTACGTTGATTTCAATAACGTGTTTTTTGCAGGGGATAGCGCGGGTGCTAATATAGCTCATAACATGGCGGTTCAGGTCGGGATAAAAAATCCGGAGGGTTTCAATCTGTTTGGTATTGCTTTATTCCATCCGTATTTAGCAGGGATTGAACCAATTGGTGCTGAACGTGATAATTGTTGGAAATATAAGTTAGAAATTCTGTAAACTAATATAATTGGAGATAACGACACAACAAAAAAATATTATGACAAAACTACAAATATGAAATAAGAGAAATTAGGAAAACTTATATTGATTGAGGTACTCGTAAAACACTATCCTAAGAGAAGATATGTCTCCGCTTGCACCGAGTTGTATGAATTCTACTTCTAATATACAACGATCATCCACGGAAGTTTTGTGTGCAGCTAAAGCTTTCCACACGAATCTAAAATGTCCGTATGCTCAGAATAATAAAAAAAAATATGTGTATATCTTAAAAGAATCTCATTATAAGTGTATGATAATCGCTCTGTATATATAATCAAATATTTCTCTATATCTTTTCATGTACACAACTTGCCACATTTATATAGTGACACCAATCACAAATGTCATTGGCTATTACATTTGTCTTGCACTTAAAGCCCTAATAAAAATGATTAGGAGTTACAAATGGTTTCATCCAAATAACCGACAACTTAATTGGTAAAAGTAATTAACATGACAAATAATAGTAAATAGGCTTTTAAAAAGCTTTTTCTAACAATAATGTCATTGGAAAATCGGTGGGGGTAAATTTTGGCTCATTGTTTACCCAACATCAAGCGGGTTGGATGACCCGTTGGTTAACCCGGGAATGGATCCGAATTTTTCAAAACTGGGTTGTGACAAGGCGTTGGTTTGTGTTGGTGAGAGAGATATGTTAAGGGATAGGGGCTAGTATTACAAAGAGGAATTGGAGAAGAGTGGGTGGGGCGGAGTGGTGGAGGTTTTGGAGGTTGAAGGGGAGAACCATGTGTTCCATTTGTATAAACCAACTTGTGACAAAGCTGTGACTATGTTCAAGAGATTGGCTGCTTTCATGAATTGATGAAGACCAAATTACGCATAATGCTTGTGACAATCTCTTTGGATTTTTTTCCTCTAGTTTGGAAGGTCTTTATTTTCTCTTTTAATAGTGAAAGTGGGGTTAATTATTAGTGAGTGTGCCTCTGGTATTTTTCAGAACTTATCACATCATCTATTAGTGGCGACTTCCGAACTAATATGGAGGATGCTTGTTTGTCTCTAAATATTCGCCAATAATCCAAACTTTGTTGTTTATGTATCAAAAGTTATTTTAATAAAATACCAATTCAAAGTGAAAGTGAGGTTACTTATTTTTTATGTTGGCACTTTTTCCGGTCCTGTAACCACATATACAAAATTTTAATTTCATTTGTATATTTGGTTACTGGTGTAAGAAAGCAAAAGTGTTTTCTTCAATTTGTTTTAATATCTTGTTAATTCTGGTAAGATACTGTAAGATAATGTTTGTTTCTTGGGAGTATTTACATCCCGCCTTCCATGGGCACTTCTAGGTCTAGAGTTTACGTGATTGGATCAAGTTTGAGGAAACGGGTGGCGTGTTGTCCCTTTTATTGTCTCATAAGGGACAATATATGTGTTGATCCCATTTGAGCGGTTCATCAACTACTCAAATGCCAAATGGTAAATAGGTTAGTATAGTTTATTTGTCGTACAATAAGCCTAGAGTGATTCACCCATCCTTCCAAATGGTAAATATATTCATCTACCCCACTGTATAAAATTTCGAATGCTCATTTTCTCTAGAAAGTTTTTGCATTATGAATGGGGAATTTAAGAACCTCCTAAACTTAAGCCAAGAAAGCATTCTTATTCAATCAAAACATGCAAGGAAAACAATGTCATAAGGGGACACAACCGAAATACAGAGTAGTTTGTAATGTCAAATGCACTTCTCCAAGTTCCAACATTAAAAACTGTGCCTTGAAAAGACCAAGAGTTAAATATAATTGGATACAGATTCTCTCTTGTCTAGGTTTTCCTTGGATACTCTAAATGATATGGGTACACCACTTATGCACACAAAGCTTATATGACCACTGAGAAGAAATTCACTGTGGGTCCCACCTAAAAAATGATTTTCTCCTCATCAGCCACATCATTTTACGGCTAAATCAATTGACCTATAGCCGCCTTCCCCAAGTCATGAAGCGATTTCAATTACGAGAAAGATTCTTTGGACCACCTGGTATAGTTGGATGGAATTCAATCTCCGGCAGCAGCAGCAATAGGTCATCTCATATAGGTGTAGGTTCACTAAGAAAAGAGTTATTGGGCACCTATCATCCGGCTATTCAAACCCGAAGCCCCATCGAGTGAACCTCCTCTATCTAAAGAAAGGAAGGACCCGGGGCCAGAGCAAGTTGGGTTGGGGTATAGAGTCATAAGCGCGGTGGGGGTGACAGAGGATGTGCTCATACGAATCATAAAAGGATATGATCAACTCGTTGATTGTTGGGAACTTTCACTCCCCTATTTCTAAATATGTCTGGTGTGAATTTTTTGTGTGCCCATAGTTTTTCCCGAGCATCTCAAAACTTTTCTTCACATTAGGAAATGTAACGGCTTTGTTTGGTTGAGAGTTTTGAGAATAATTTTTTGAGATAGTGTTTGGATGAGTTTTTGGAAAAAGTAATAATTAGAGAGATGTGTAATAATTAGAGAGAGAAATGAGAATAATTATTAGAGAGAGGGGTATAAGTAGAGAGAGAAATGTGATTAATAATTGAAGAGATGAGAAATGGGTAAAGAATCTATTTGAAATTTTTTTAGAAAATGTGAAGTGAACACAGTGGTTAATTTTTTTTTTTTTTTGAAGGCTAATGTGGCAATTTGACATTCATAATATTGTTTCTCCAACCATGGTGTCAAATTTGCTCTCAAGATCCTAAAAAAAAATCCAAATGGTATTTTTGATTATTTGAAAGGCAACCTTTACATTTGACACTTGATGTCAATTTTGAAGCAAATTGGTTGTCTTCATTTGAAGGTAAGTTTGGAGACGGCTCTAATGTCATTTTTAACAAGTGAAACTCCACATAGGATATGACTTCTCTCATTAAAAATGCTCTTACCGTTAATTGTAGCAAACGAACGATCCAAATCTTTACTTACCTGACATCAAGCAGGTCAGATGACCCATTGATTAACATGGTTATGGATCCGAAGTTTTCGAAACTGGGTTGTGACAAGGTGTGTTGGTGAGAAAGATATGTTGAGGGATAGGGGATGGTATTACAAGGAGGAATTGGGGAAGAGTGGGTGGGGAGGAGTGGTGGAAGTGATAGAGGCTGAAGGGGAGAATCATTTGTTCCATTTGATAAATCCATCTTGTGATAATGCTGTGGGATATGCTCAAGAGATTGGCTACTTTCTTGAACTCATGGCGAGCAAATGTAGCCGCCTAGTGCTTGTGACAGTCAATTTGGGTTTTATTTTTCTCTGTAGTTGGGAGGGTCTTTTTGTTTTTATTTTTATAATAACTAGATGCCGAAGCATACAGTTTGACAACTTATAAATGTCAAGTACTTTAATCTTGTCAAAAAGTGCTAAAATCTGTATGGCACTGAGGGTATACAGTACATGTGGGTCATGCCTAATGTTACCACCAAATCCACCTATATGAATAGCAAGGTGGTAAAAGATTAAGTTCCAGTTCCAAATAATTCTACTTTCTAACAGGAGTGCTGAATTCTACATAAATTAAATAACTTATATGGTGGGGAAGTATAAAAATTGAATAACATATTTACAAACCAGATTCATGTTGGCACTTCAAGACCCATGAAACAAACTCCTCAGAATCTGCTACAGTGAGATGGAGCCAGAAGGGGGTTAGTAAAGGCGGTCGCCCCTTCAACAGAAAAAAAAAAAAAAAAACCCTTTAGAATTATATAAAAATAAAAAAAATCTCATGAATTATATAAATTCGCCCCTACAAAGTATTTTGGGAAACAAATTTGCCCTTGCGTAGTAAAATTCCTGACTCCATCAGCTACACCAATCTTTCCCAAAAGATTCTGAGTGGTCAGGCCCCAGTATGCTCCATTGATCCGTATATGCTCCGTCACCCCGGATTCAAAATCGTCCTTCTTCTGAGGAAACAATGACCAAATTTCTCGTGGATATATGAAGACAAGGGGGTGAACTACAAATATTATTTCTTCCCATACAACCGAAATTCAATCAAAAAATTAGAGTGCAGACCTTTTATACCGATCAAATGTGTTAACATGTTTCTCAGCTTCTAGCTCTTCCCCCATTCTGTAACGGAGTCTCGTGCTCACTGTTATTGAGTGTTTTTAAGTTAATTATTATGTTTAATTAGATAAGGTTTGTTATGGGGTTTAGTGTATTTATGGAATTTGTTTGGGATCTATTTACAAATCATCTAAAATGTTGGGGTGTTAGTGTATTTCTCCCAACCTATCTGTTAACCAGTCTGATGCTACTGAAGAAGCTGAATCCATCTGACCGCGATGCTGAATATCTAGAAGAGTGTAAACTCGTAGGAAAGGGGCCTTCAAAATGAGAGAAGATATAGATTGAAGATAAAGTCTGTGTATGCTTTTCAATAAATTTAGTAAGGAAGAATTTTTAAAATGAGAATCATGTATTGGCTCAAAAAATTCTCACTCATTCTCGATGTAATTAACATGATCTTTCGTGTTAGATGTCCTCGATGAGGTTTAAAAAGTGAACATTCTCAATTATTAAAGGAATAATGACAGTGACACAAACTTTGTGTCACAACCAACTACAATCTCACTCACATGGGGTGTGGGGCCCGCACATAGGATGTGGGACCCACACCCAATGTGAGTGGGGTTGTGGTACAAAATTTGTGTCATAATCATTTTTGTTATTAAAGTAGGCTTAGATTTGTTTTGGAGAAGATCCAATTCTTTTTTAGAACTCTTTTGACAAACCTAGGATCTGATATATGATTAGGAGAGAGAATTTTTTACCATCTCAATCCAAAACAACAAACTTAATAAATCAGAGTTAGTGAAGAAAGCATTGTTTTATTTAAGACCAAATATTTTATTTAGCGATATTATCAAACTAAGCTTCTGGTTGAAAATGGTATCCTCTTATTTTCCCTAGGAACCAATCTTGATGTGTTCGTGTTGATCTTTGGAAATAGCAAGGTCGAGAGGGTGTTTGATCGGTATGGAGAAGCCAGTTTGAATAGCGAGTACGAATTCTGTCAGTAGTTTTATTGACTTAGTTATGTGAGTTTGGGATCAAACATCTTTTGTAAGTTTGGTTTTTTTTTTTTTATTGTTTCACCAGCCAACGTGGTGTGTAGTGGATGATGTCCATTTGTACTCCCTTGGAATGGACAACAATATCCCTTTTGTTAATTTTTGTTGAACACTGTGTAACAAAACATTCTGGGTTGTAATGTTGGATTTAAATTATCCTTTTTGTTTGTGTGAGATTACATACATCTTCTGAACTACTAATGGGTTATTGTGAATATAATTATTCTTATTAAGGATATTAGGATAATAAATTAACGTGCATTGTCTACAAATTGAACGATTTCCCAAAATAATACGTAATTTCTATTTGAACAAATTGCATATACAATATTTTGATGGTATTGGGTAAACATGTAACAATCCTAATACCATTCGAATAAACACGAAAGAAATTAGGGTCGGTTGGGCATCCGAATTTTGGATGGGTTTTCTGGATCCAACAGGAGAACGAGATCAAACCGCCTCTCTCGCACGGCAAGTCACCTCTTTCTCTCTCTCCCTACGAGAAACAAAAATTTATGGCAAATAAGACTATACTAAAATAATATTTTAAATCCTTTTTTCCTTGGGTTGGTTGCGATAATTTGTACGTGATTTAATAGTCTGACTCAAGTCGCTTTTCGAAATCACCAATACTGACAAAGAAAGAGACTTTAAACGGAGGTTTTTTACGGAGGTTTTTTTAACAAGGGGAAACTAGGCCAGTCGGAAAAAGTTGTTGGACTTACCCCGCACTCCAAAACAATGATAGAGTCACACTTCTTCCACCACACCCACTCTCACATGTGGTGGGACTCACTGTGGGTGTGTATTGGTCCCATCACATGTGTATGGGTGTGGTGGAAGAGATGTAACTCTATAATTTTTGTTGGAAAATATAGAATGCACCGCCAGGTCAGTCTTCATCCAAACCCACTCTTCATTTCCTCCCCTCTCTCTCTCTCTCTCTCTCCCCACTAAATAAAATGCCTAAACTCCTAAAATCTTATGAAAGTGATTAAACTTAAACTCTAGAGTACCCTAATGAAAGTGTCTGATATCCTAGGATACCCTATGAAAGTACCTAATACCCTAGGGTATCCTATAAAAGTGTCTAAACCACTAAAATCCTGTAATAGAAAAGTGCACCCAAAATCGAAACTTTAGGGTACCCTATGAAATTGTCTAAATCTAAACCATAGGATACCCTAATGAAAGTGTTTAAACCCTCAAAACCATACGAATGTGCCTAAACTTCAAAAACCCTATGAAATCGTAGATACCCTTGAACTTGATGAGGGCTTCTCTCTCATTCTCTAGGCAGCTTACATTTGAAGTTATACTGCCACAGCTGGAATCAAGTCTTATGATGGAAAAAAGAACCCGTAGCATCACTAAGCACATATGGTGGTTGTGGCTAGCTATGGCTTTTCAGTACTATTCAAGTTATAATTTTCAGTAGCAGCGTTTAGGACAAGTGTGTATGAAAACTTGTGGATCGCTTTTGAAGCCATGCATGGCGGCTTTCAAAGTCTTTCAATTTGCAGTGTCATTTTCTGGAGTCAAGTCTCTGCAAAAAGTCGACAACTCGTGTTGATGAATACATGGGAAATGGGCAACCAAATGGATTCAAGGAACGCTCCCTTTGTCAACGACAACAATGACCCACTAGCAAAAAGGAAAGGGCAAAAATGCCATAAAAATGCCATAACAACGACAATAACGACAATAATGCCATAAAAATGCCATAACAACGACAATAATGCATTCTTGAAAATAACTATACAAGCAAAGGGCAAAAATGCCATAAAAAAGAGAGGATGAAAGGAGTGAGAGTTTTTCCTTTTATTACGGGTAGGATTCTGAGTGTTTGGCTCAAATTTCACGTAACTCGACTAATTTCTAGAAAAGTATCCGAATGTAGACTTCCAAACCAATCTGGAGGGTGTTTGTAGTCTGTACTGTTGTAAGTATTCGCCAACCATCCTTTGTTGCTGTGTTAACCAACTGCTTTATACAATATTTTGTTGATGTAGTATTAAAATAAGTTATTCGCATGAAATACTAATTCAAACTCAAAGTGATTTGATTTGATGGGTTGAATGAAATTCTTTCTTCGGGCAAAAATAAAAATCTGAAAGTGAGGTTTATCTCATATGTGGCATCTGTCCGGTTGTAAAACCACGTAGTTTGAGTAGGTGAAGCATGTTAGAAAAAAGATTTGGGGATGTGCAATTGTTTGGTTTCCTTTGAATAATTGGTTCTGCAGTTGTGAGCAAACAAAAAATGTCTCAAATTGATGGTCCCTCTTTTTATTTTGAGATGTCTCAAAATATTGATCTTATTTCTATAAACAACTATCAAAGTATGTTGTACTTCTAATTTTACCCTTAAAGTACTCTTTCCCTCCCAATTAATTTCACAGTTTTTGAAATCTATGTCATTTCTAAATAGTTTATATCTTTTGGTATATAATGTTTTTCAAGATTTTTAAAACTTTTTATAAAACTCTACTAGTTTAGATTTATCAAATCAAATCCATATTTCATATTTTTTGAGATCCATATTGAAAGATATAAACAATTTAAAACCACTTAACTTCACAGTTTTGAAAGATAATTTTAGAACTCTAAGACAATAATTTTTTCTCCATAAAAAGTTGAATTCCACAAAAAGAAAGAGCAATTTGGGACGGAGGGAGTAGTATCCTGTAAAATAGGGTAAGATTCAACCCCGCATTTCATAGGTTAATCGAAGTTAGGTGATATTATTAGGCTTGTTTAAATTATATAATTGGTACGATTCATAATTATAATAATGTTAGTTTGTAAATCTTTTGGTGCTTTCCCATTTCTCTCTTCATTTCCTCCCCTCGCAATGTCTTCAACCAACCCCGAATTACTCTTCGATGTCCCAAACTTATTTCGGATATACAAAGAAGACACCATAGAGAGACTCTCCGGCAACGAAATCGTCCCCCCTTCGACCAATCCAATCAACGGGCGTCCAATCCAAAGACGTCGTGATCGATCAAGAAACAGGGATTTCTGCTCGAATCTACATCCCCAAAACCACAATACCAGATCATAAAAAGCGTCCTCTTCTTATGTACTTCCACGGAGGCAGTTTCATCATCGAAACAGCCTTCTCTCCCACGTACCACAACTATCTCGATTCACTAGCCGCTGAAGCCCGTGTTGTTATTGTCTCTGTTGATTACAGAAGAGCCCCTGAGCACCTTCTTCCCATTGCCTATGATGATTCATGGGCTGCGATCAAGTGGGTTGCAACCCACTCTAATCAAGGTGGTCCTGAGGTATTGCTGAATGATTAGGTTAATTTCAATAATGTGTTTTTCGCAGGGGATAGCGCGGGTGATAATATAGCTCATCACATGGCGGTTCAGGTCAGGTTAGAAAACCCGAAGGGTTTCCATCTGGTTGGTGTTGCTTTAGTCCATCCGTATTTCGCGGGGACTGAACCAATTGGTGTTGAACGTGATAATGCATGTCATTGGAAAATCGATGAGGGATAAAATATGGCCTATTGTTTACCCGACATCAAGCGGGTTGGATGACCCGTTGGTTAACCCGGTACTGGACAACAAATTTTCAAAACTGGGTTGTGACAAGGTGTTGGTTTGTGTTGCTGAGAAAGATTTCTTGAGGGATAGGGGATGGTATTACAAAGAGGAATTGGAGAAGAGTGGGTGGGGCGAAGTGGTGGAGGTTATGGAGGCTGAAGGGGAGAACCATGTATTCCATTTGTTTAATCCAGCTTGTGATAACGCTGTGGCTATGCTCAAAAGATTGGCTGCTTTCATGAATTGATGAAGACCAAATTAAGCATCTAGCTCTAGTGCTTGTGACAATCTCTTTGGAATTTTTTCCCTCTAGTTTGGGAGGTCTTTCTTTTCTCTTTTAATAGTAGTTCTAATTGTTCGCGTCAGATTGAGTGTTCCTCCAGTGTTTTTCAGAATCTATCCCACTATCTATTAGCGGTGACTTCCAAACTAATTGAGACGATGTTTGTTAATTTGTCTCTAAGTATTCGCCAATAATTCTTTGCTCCTGCTTTTTTCAGCTGCTTTATGCAATAAGTTGTTTGCATGAAATACCAATTCAAAGTGAAAGTGGGGTTATTTTGTTTGTTGGCACTTTCTCCGGTTGCGTACAAGTGAAATAAAAAATGGGTTGCTTTATTTTGTTTGTTGGCACTTTATTTCATTTGTATATTTAGTTTCTGTGTGAGAAAACAAAGGTGTTTGCAATGTGTTTTAATATCTTGTTACGTGTAATACTGTCAGATAATGTTTGCTTCTTGGGAGTATTTACATCCCACATTTGATGAGAGTAAGAGAAGAGAAATTTATTTTCCCGCCTTCTATAGAAAGCAAAGGAGGACCACAATCTCACATTATAAAACACGCAATTTTCCTGCCACAACCTTCTCGGTCACTATAAGGGGCTATCCTCCTGAGGAGAAGTTTGGTTTCAAACTCCGGTTTGAATGGGAGGAGTATGTCATGGAGTACATTATGCTAATGTGCCTTGGATGATCCACATCTTAAGCTCAGGCGTTGATGAGTGGTTGCCAACTTGCCAATAGCAATCTTCATCATTGTAAAGGGGGCTGCCAATCGGGTCCACTTCCAATGGCTCTTTGTTTCCTCACATAATTCTCATCGCGATAGTTTTTGTGTTTAGTATTTCTTATCTTGACTATATCACACCCTTGTTTTTCTGAGCTCAGATCCTTTGTGCCGAAAAATCTTTGTACCTTTATATCGAAGGATTTTTCGGCGGTTGGATCACTCAGAAATATTAAAACATAAAAGCAAAAGTGGTATTGGTGAAAGACCAAACATGAAATAGTTTGAAATGTGAAATGGCATGCTCCAAGTTCCAAAAAAAATGGTACGTTGAAAGGCACAAGAATTAAATACAATACAAGTACATCGAGATGGACGGGTTTTTTAGGGACCGGAAAATGATCCAAATCTCACCAACTAGACAAGATTTCATCCCTTCCTACCATTCAAATGAACAAAATGGTTCACCACGAAAGTGGTAATCCCCTCTCTATAAGTTACTTCCTCTGTCTCACTCTCTTTACACATAAAAACCTTGTTCGTCTCGCTTTTACCATGGATTCAAACAATCTCGAAATCAAACATGATCTATCTCCATTGTGTCTAGTTTACAAAGATGGCAAAGTTGAGTGATTAATCGGCACCGAAATTGTCCCTCCTTCGCCAGCGGATCCAGAAACCGGTGTTGGGTCAAAAGATGTTGTAATTGATCCTGAAACCGGATTGTCCGCCCGACTCTATAAACCCAAACCCACAAACCCGGATCAAAACTCCCTCTCCTAGTTTACTTCCACGGCGGTGCATTCATCGTCCAAACAGCCTTCGCTCCCATACACCAAAAATTTCTCAATGCAGTTGCAGCCGAAGCTAATGCTATTGTAGTGTCAGTGGACTAAAGAAGAGCTCCGGAGCACCCTGTCCCAATCGGGTACGATGATTCGTGGGCCTCGGTGAAATGGGTCGTGTCTCACTCTGGTGGAAATAGTGAGGAGGAATGGCTGACAGATTCTGTCAATTTCGGGCGGGTTTTTTTCGGTGGTGATAGCGCTGGTGCTTGTATAGCTCATAACATGGCCATCCGGGTTGGGTCGGATGGGTTAGGTGGTGGCAAACTTATGGGGGTGGTTTTGATCCAACCGGCTTTTGCCGGCAAAGGGCTAATTGGTGCTGAAGATGCTGACGTGGATAGAAGAGCGCGTGTCGATAAGTTGTGGCGTTTTACGTGTCCAACCACCACTGGGTTGGATGACCCGTTGATCAACCCGGTGATGGATTCGAAATTTTCTAGCCTAGGATGTGCCAAGATCTTGGTGGTTGTAGCAGGGGCGGATTTTTTCAAAGATAGAGGTTGGTTTTATTATGAGAAATTGGGCAGTAGTGGATGGAAAGGAGAGGTGGAGATTATGGACACTGAAGGGGAAGATCATATTTTTCACTTGAAAAAACCCAATTGTGAGAAGGCTAAGGATATAGTGACGCGAGTGGTATTTTTTATGAACTCGGATCAAGCACATTTAGCGGAATAATGCTACAAAAGTAAGAAGGTCAAGGATTCTTTGTTCCTGGGGATTTTTTATCCTTCAATCAGCGGACACGAAGTATGCGATATGATTGGACTAATCGACATGCAAATCGTATGATTGGAAGTGAATTGGAAAATGGGTACAAAACTTTTGAGATTAGAGACTTTCACGTTCCAGTTGTATACTTTGTGGGAACTTTAAGGGTTAATTTTGAATTCAAGTTTGTAACTTTGTTCAACTTTTTCTTATTCGGTTCATTGAATTATTTCGATAGTTTGGCTTTCGACTACCAACCAAGTGGTGCCACATCACTTTTATCTACTACATATTTAATATTTAAGTGGGCTCATTTTTTTTTTTTTTTGTCAATCGATAAGAATTTTATTTAACTCAACGGCGAACTAGACACATCAAGGATCGCTTCCCTACTAATCCAGTTTGGAACACTCTCCTTCCAAATTAGAGGGCCGTCTAAAGATAGGACAAATTTGGCTATCGCATTAGCCACCCTATTACAACTACGAGGAACAAAATTAAAAGAACAAGAAACAAACTTATTAGCTAGCACAAGTGCATCCTCAATGATAACATCCAAGCAAGTTTTGACTGGAGATTGGCCTTGAAGCATCTTGATCACTGTTTGTGCATCTCCTTCCATCACATAACTTCTATCTTGAGAGCAGATTTCAGACCCCAAAGCAAAGCGGATACCTGCGGCCTCAACCAATTCAGCAGACATACACCATGTGAGTGGTAAGGCAGCAGCACTCATAATATTCCCATACTGATCACGTATCACTACACCAACACCACCCTTACTTTTGGCCCCATCAAATGCACCATCCACATTAATTTTAAAAGTTCCTGCCTCAGGTGGATGCCACTGTTGAACTTCGGCAGCAACAGTCCCTTGTTCACCACCACGTATTTTTTGAACGGCTTGTAAAAACATATCATGTTCCTCTAAGGCACGATCTAGAATTTCCGTTTCTTTCGTCCACTATTGCTTAAAAACCCACTTGTTCCTTGCAATCCAAATGTGCCAACCAATAATAGCAAATAAACCCGCAGCTTCTGTTTGTATCACACCATTAGTTGTAGTGCCCAATTCCTTCCACAACACCCTCAAATCAGGGCCGGCTCTAAGTTTTGTGAGACTTAAAGCGAACTTTTTAAAGGAAAAAAAATGGGCCCTCAATATTTTTTTGCATAGTGAACAATAAGAGAAAGAAAAAAGCATTCATACAGAAGACAATACAATAATTTGAGACTACAAGTACCTAGAATCGATAGCCATTACAATACATTAAAAACTATCACTTAAATATTACTCTTCTCGCGTTTTTAGCAGCAAAAGTACTAATTAAACTTGCATGATCTAGTTTCTCCACCATAGCCTTTTCAATAAACAACATAGCCAATTCATTCAATCTGTCTTGTGACATGGTCGACCTAAGATAGGTTTTGATCAACTTGAATTTCAAAAAACTTCTTTTCCCAGAGGCAACTGTAACCGGAATAGTTAGCAGTATTCTGTAAGCAATCCACGCATTCGGAAAACAATTATCCATTAGAGAGAATAAGAAAATCTCTCCAAACAAGAAATAGGAAAAAAAAAATTACCCATAAAGAAATCACGAATCTTCACTGATTGTTGCACTTTTTTTTCGGTTCGGTTTCATTCAAAAACCGCTTCTTTCCAAAAATCGGTCTGAAATATGAAAATCGTTCAAGCCGGACAGTCAAACCGCCAACTTGTTCGAACTGCAGCTGGGTCTATCAACTCGGACCAGAAAATTTTGAACTGAAATTTGCACCCATTTATGATCAATGCTTACACACGTTGCAGAAACTTATCTTAGCAGTGAGCCGTTGCCAGCTCACATGCCTTCTGCTGATGCCAAGCAAAGATTAAAGGCTTCTCTTCCTTCTATAGAAGGAGAAGCAAGAGATGTACTCTTTGTCCCACCGATGTGGGATTGAATACAAGAGTGAAGGTAACCACCTTTTATAGAAGGAAAAATAAAGATTGATTCTTTGTCCCACCGATGTGGGATTGAGGGAGAATTGACTAGAAAATACTTGAGCTATCAAAGTTCACTTTTTTAAATGCTTATTCTATTAAATTATATATGTATAATATATTATTTAACATAATTATGACATCACGGGTCGATTCCGGTTCGACCGGTGACCCATCCACCCAGTCCCTTTTCCGGTTCGCTCACCAGTCCGGGTTTTAAAACATTGTTGTGCTCATGATCTTAACCCCATGATGTTTAACTCCTTTATTGACACTTAGGACCCTTAATTTTTCAAAACAATGAAATAAGTGCCAAATCATATTTCATTTGGGCCCTTTCACTTGGGTCTTATTTTAAATTAGGCCCTCAAATTATTAGACAAATTAAACTTAATTTTTTTATATATACCTAATAACTATATGGACCAATATTATTGGGGGCCCCCAAAATTAGACAAAATTTGGGGGCCTAAAGCGGTTGTTTTACGGGTTTTAGCCCAGAGCCGGCTCTGCCTCAAATGTGTAACGCTTGTCATTTTTGGTCGATATCTAAAGGGAGATAGTAACCAAACTTTTGTGGCTCTAACACAATTAAAAAACATGTGAGATGGTGTTTCCTCCGCCATTCCACACAAGGAGCAAATCGGGTCCACTAGAACTTTCCTCTGGGCTAGCGCTGTGTTGACAGGTATAATCTCTGTAAACATCGCCAAAGGAACATCTTTATCTTCATTGGTTCCTTCATGTGCCATACCCTTTTCCATGCCCCTTCGTCATCACTATCTCCACTCGATTGGCCTCTCCCCCCTATTAGAATCCCTCTACTCTGTATTAAATCCTTCGCAAGAACATAAGCCGACTTCATTTTAACCCACAAAAGTGTGTGGTAACTAAAGTTGTTTAGTCACCATAGTACCCAAGACCACTGAGTAATTACTCTATTTTGGCGCACTTCAAGCCTCCGGCCACAATCACAACCATCGCCATGCCGGTTAATCACTCGCACTCTCTATTGCACGTAAATTAATTTTCCCCACTGGTAAATCGTAACTATAAACCCTAAAAATTTTCATCCACCTAGAATACTTCAATGGACTCTTCTATTAATAATTCTCCAATCTTGTGTGGACGTGCATTTTCAAAAGGCTCCACTTACACTAAGGGTTTATCCGCTGTTGTTGGGAGCTCAGTGTCTTATCCAATTTTTCTTTTCCTAGGCCCATAGCAAAAAAAAAAACTTCTTTATGATTACAAGGTTCATTCAAATATGAGATCCCACTTTGAATTTTGTTCATCACTCTCACACACAACGAAATTTTTTTGATCTCGCTTAAAGAATTATTTATCCATATGCTGCATCTTCTTCACATTAATCTCAATTCCATAATGGAGAATCACATTGAAATAATGTAATTTTTGGTTGGTCGTATATTACTGATCTTTAATTGATGCTGCTCTCTATGTGTGCCCCATCCAAAGATGGGATCAATGCAGAACTTGTCAAATTGCATGGAGAATGCTTCATCCTCTGATTGAAATTTTGGAAGGTGAACTATGATGACACTGATGGTCCGAAACAAAAAAAAAAACTACAATATTGGGCCGATCACGGTTATCATGGACAATGGACAGCATAGATGTTGGGCCGATCACGGCCATTGTGATCGGCCATGGACAGTTCGCTAGTACATTATTTGGTGCATTTTCATTTTCTCCCGTCGGTAAATTCTTTCAAAACTTTTGACTCCGAAACCAAATCTAAACCACGACGTCGGCATAATTATCTTCTTTAATAAACTCTTCAAGCTTAAGACAACTTTGTTTCAACTTTCAAGTTATCATCGTTCAGTGATTCCAACATTTTTTCAAGAAAAGACTTCTAAAGAATGAATAGAGGAAATAAAGTATGTAATCAATGTAATTCATGTCTCCGGAACGAAATTGGGGCGCTTGTGGTGTAGCACCGCACTCTAGGGTTGAAGTGTGGCATCTAAGTCGTTGATCGCACAATAACCGACTCGAATTTCATCTCGGCACTTGAATAATCCAACCCGTCCTGCTGAATTGAAATTTGACGTTGATAACCGATTCGTGTGTCGCACTACAGGATCCCGTATCTCCTTCTAATTGGCTCTCTATAGTAGACCTTTGGGATTTCTTAATTCGTCAATCGTTACTGTAGCTTGTTTTAATTTTAACTGATTAAAAAATTAAATTGTCAAAGAAGTAGATGTATACCTAAACATATACAGTAAAATATATGTGGAATACAAGTGGAAACTTCACCTCGTTGGATTTGAATCGTTCAAAAGTTTCAACGGTTCGGATTTTATTGGAATAGTTTCATTTATATCCGGATAGTTGAATAATATTCCCGCTGTCTCCCACATGTCTACAATGTGTTAAACTTTCTACTACATAAATCCATCCCGTTTGCACTTTGGCACTTGTCATTCTTTTTTCTTCAGTTTTTTTCCCAAATGGCTTCACCCACACCCGAATTACTGCTCGATTACCCAAACTTGGCTCGGCTCTTCAAAGACGGCACCGTAGAGAGACTCGGAGGCACAGAAATCGTCCCTCCGTCAACGGATCCAATCACCGGCGTTCAATCGAAAGATGCCGTAATTGATCAAGAAACGGGGGTCAATGCAAGGCTCTACATCCCCAAAACCACAAACCCAAATCATAAAAAGCTTCCTCTTCTTGTATACTTTCACGGCGGAGGGTTTGTCATCGAGTCTGCCTTCTCTCCTCTGTACCATAACCATATCAACTCGCTAGCCAACGAAGCTCAAGTAGTGGTGGTGTCTGTAAATTTCCGAAGAGCACCTGAGCACTTTCTTCCCATAGCCTATGACGATTCATGGGCCGCGATTATGTGGATTGCGGCTCACTCTAAAGGCGGTGGTCCCGAGGTATGGCTAAACAATTATGTTGATTACGAACGTGTGTTTTTTTCAGGTGATAGCGCGGGTGGTAATATAGCTCATAACATGGCCATCCGGGTCGGGGTGGAAAAACCGTATGGGTTCAAACTGGTTGGGATTGCTTTAATCCATGCATATTTTACAGGGAAGGAACCAATTGGCAGTGAATTCGAGGACGTCATTGGGAAAGCAACTTCTGAAAAACTATGGCTCTTTGTTTGCCCGACATCAAGTGGGTCGGATGACCCGTGGATTAACCCAGTTATGAATCCGAGCTTTCCGAAGCTGGGTTGTGACAAGGTGTTGGTTTGTGTTGCTGAGAAAGATAGGATTATCAGGGATAGGGGATGGTATTACAAAGAGGAATTGGAGAAGAGTGGGTGGGGAGGAGTTGTGGAGGTTATGGAGGCTAAAGGAGAGGACCATGTGTTCCATTTGTATAAACCAACTTGTGACAAAGCCGTGGCTATGCTCAAGAGATTGACTGCTTTCATGAATTGATAAAGACCAAATTAGGCCTAGTGCGTGTGACAATCTCTTTGGATTTTTTTTTCTCTAGTTTGGGGTTTCTTTTTTTTTTTTTTTCCAACTATTTAAGTATTTTGATCCTTACAATATATGCTTGGTTTTCAATTTGGGCCTTGTAAAATTTACAGTTTCGATTTTATCCTTACACTTCGAAACGAAGTTCAATGTTACCTTTCCGTAAATTTTTGGATGAAAATGCATATGTGGATAACGGAAAATGCATATTGGCATCATTATATACACAAAAATGCTACACACACAACAAAAAATTACACATTTACACAACAGTCCAAAACGACATCGTTTTTAGTTATCCAATAAATAAATAAATAACAAGGTAAATCACCTAGACACCCCCTACAACAACACCGCCTCAACTATTGAAAAAGTTTAAAAGCCCTAACTTCGTTAAAAAAAAGACTACATAAAGACATTTATGCCCCTTATATCAATGTCCTCCTAACACTTCGATACACATCCCATACACTTCATCAATCTCCCTTCTCTCTCTACACGTATATTTTGAAATTAATTTTTTAAAACAAATATTTTGAAAACAATTTTTTTTAAGAAATTGAAAAAATTATTTTAAAAAACATTTTGAAAAAGGAAAATTTTGAAAAAAAATCAAAAACACAATCATCAAAAAAACATTTTGGTCTTAAACCCAAGAAAATTGAAAATCAATTTTTTGGGATCACCTTCCATTTGATACAGAGAAAAGAGACAGTGTGGGAAGGGGAAAGACACACCAAGACCCCCACCACCACCGCCACCCTCAGCCACTCCCCCTCTTCTGCCGACCACCACACCTTTCGCTCCTCTTTCCCTTCATGCTCAAGACCGTGCTAATCGGTGACGACACTCCGGCTTCTTCCTCGCCGTTGCCTACCATTGATGGCACCCGATTCACGTTGATTCCTCTCAAGAACGACCTCATCTCGCCCTTGCATGCGTACATCTTTCGATTTGTGAAGAGATTTGCATTTATTAGCCCCTTCTTCCGATCTTTGAAGATATTTACAATCCTTCTAAAAGGATTATTCTGCTAGTGAGCCATTGCTGCCATTTGGACGGATGGAGGAGGGGCGACATTGTTCGAAAAAGAAAATGCATCTGCTACTTCGAATGGATTTGGAGCTCATGTTCCATATACGGGCTGCTCGAACATCGGAGGGTGTTTGGGAGGGAGAGGAGGAGAGAGGTGGAGTAAAAATACAAGCGAGGGCAAATTTGGAAGAAAAATATGTATTTTGCCAAAAAAATTAACAGAGCTAGACAGATTGCTAACGGAAAGGGTGTCGGGGATAACGTTAAATAGTAGAGGGGGTGTCGTCGTAGGTTAATTTAGTTCGTGGGGTGTTTGAGTAAAAAAAGTATAGTTAGGGGGTGTCTAGGTGATTTACCCTAAATAAAAACGCGAAACATTGATTTTGCTGTGCAAAAAAATTTTAATTAAAAAAACGTGAAACAACACTCACATATCATTTTTTTCTTTACTTTTTGAAACATCAGAAGAGAAATGGCTTGTGATTTAACAGGCTTATAGAGGGTTGAATTACAAAGAAAATACACAAAAAAAAAAAAAAAAAAGTGGTTTGAAGTGTGGTTAAGTTCCCGTGAAAACTTGCTAAATTGAATTCAAAAAGTAAAGAAATCACAAACCATTGGTAGTTTGAAACATAGAAAATACAAAAGGAAAAATGTGATTTGAAACACGGTTAAGATTATGTTAAAACTTGCTAAATAGAATTCAAAAGGTAAAGAAATCAAAAACCATTGGTAGTTTGAAACATAGAAAATACAAAAGAAAAATGTGATTTGAAACATGGTTAAGATTATGTGAAAACTTGCTAAATAGAATTCAAAAGGAAAAGAAATCACATCACAAACCTTTGGTAGCTTGAAACATTGTTAAGATCGAGAGAAGGTTAACATATGCATTTTCCATCCAAGAGTAAATAGAAGGTTGACATTGAACTTTGTTTCAAAGTGTATGGGTAAAATCGAAACTAAAATTTTTACAAGAATGAACTTGAAACCAAGCGTATTTTGTAAGGACTAAAATACATAAACCTTTTTTTAACAGCTCTAGCTGTTCGGGAGTATTTCCTGAACAGTTATTAAATACATAAATAAAATATCATATAATTTATTAAATACATAAACAAAATATCGTATAAACCAGTTGACAAAGGCACCATTAAACAAAGGATTATTGGAGAATACATAAAAAGATAAACACATCCCCCTCCAGATAAATTCGGAAGTCCCCACAACTAGGAATTTGGGAGAGGTGTTATGCAATACATGTTGTGCGCTGTGTTGTGCAGCTAAACAACGTAGTTTGGTTCATTTTCTTAGTACACTTCAATATGCCCTGTTTGGAGAGTTAATTTTGAGGTTCAATTTTAGGAGATTTAAGTTCTTTGGGGTAGCATATGATGGTGTTAGACATTTAGGTTTAGGCGTTTTGAATTTTTGGGTTCAATTGAGAATCAATCAGTTTCTAGAGAGAGAGGTCAGGATTTGTTACCATTTCTCTGATGGTGTTACAATTTGAGAAGGAGGACAGAACATTTGTGTCATCGATGTATCCAAGAAACCCGTTCGCATTTAGTACATTCTCCACTTGTGTCTTCCATAATAGAAAATTGGATCCATCACGCTTGATATTCACTAGCGAATGAAAATTTGACACTAAGAATGCTAGAGATGGTAGAATTGTAACTGTTGTTGTCGCCATTTCTGAACCTTGTAAAAATCTAATTGTAGAACTTCAAGAACTCGATGAACCACAAACAAAGAACAAATCCATAGAATCGCTCGACTCTCATCTTAATAGCTCTAATACCATATAGAAAATCACAGCTATGTGATAATCTTGAATCAATATCACTGAATTTCTAGGGTTTGATGATAAAGAAAAGAAGATACAAAATGTAGAGAGAGAGAGAGAGAGAGAGAGAAGGAGGGAAAACAACTTTCAACTGAATTTCATTTCATTTCTCAATGATTACAACTGAAGCCCCACTTGACCTTTATACATGCCACTAAACAAACAAACTTAAACAGAGAGATAACAATGTTAACAGAATACACCTCACTAGGATATTTTACATCTCAGAAAAATACAACTGAAAAACCAATGTCTAACTAACTTCTAATGCCCTTTGTTTACACTATCCTCTTGAGGAGAAGTTTGGTTTCAAACTCCGGTTTTAACAAGAGGAGTACGTCATGCTAATGCGCCTTGGATGATCCACATCTTAAGGTCAGGCGCTAATGAGAGATTAATAATTGCCCACTTGGTTTTTCGATCAAAAAGCCTTCACACTAGATCAAATTCATATTGCATCACATTCGTGAGTATCAAATCCGTTTGTTTTTCGGAATCTTTCAGTATCTGATAATTGAATTCAAATTGCATTGAACCGATTCGGATCTAATCCAATCCATTGATTGTCCTACATGAGACTTAGGCCTTGTTTGTTTGGTGGGATGGAGTGGGACCCAAAATCCCTTTTTTTTAAATAAAATAAAATAAAATCCGATGTTTGGTTCCCTTATTTTGGATGAGATTTAAAATCTCATGGCAATTTTTATCCCAATTTGTACAGGATATAGATTTTCCAATGGCTAAAATAACAAAAAAGTGATTTATAGTGGCAATATCCCAAAATTTTCATATCTCACCCATATTTTAAGATGTTTCATATCTCATCCATTTATCTCCGATAAAAGAAACGAGACCTAAGAATAGATACATTGAAGTGGTGGTTTTTTTTTTTCTTTGACAAGTTACATTGAATAGTTTATAATGTCAAATGTCAAGCACAGTAATCTCAAGTTTTATTCCAGTATAGTAATCCGGAGTGGTTGCCAACTTGCCAATAGCTATCTTCAACATTGTAAAGTGGGGCTGCCAATCGGGTCCACTTCCAATGGCTTTTTGTTTCCTCACATAATTCTCATCGCGATAGTTTTTGTGTTTGACACACCCTTGTTTTTCCGAGCCTAGATCCTCTGAGCCAAAAAATTTATGTACCTTTATATTGAGGGATTTTTCAGCCGTTCGACTATCTAGAAATATTTAAACATAAAAACAAAATAGTATTGGTGAAAGACCAGACATGAAATAGTGAAATGTGAAATGGCATGCTCCAAGTTCCAAAAGAATGGTACCTTGGAAGGCACAAGAATTAAATACACAATACAAGTACCTCGAGATGCACGGGTTTTTTAGGGACCGGAAAATGGTCAAAACCTCACCAACTAGACAAGATTTCATCCCTTCCTACCATTCAAATGAACAAAATGATCCACCACAAATGTGGTAATCCCTCTGTAAGTTACTTCCTCTGTCTCACTCTCTTTACACATAAAAACCTCGTTAATCTCTCTTTTACCATGGATTCAAAAATTCTCGAAATCAAACATGATCTATCTCCATTGTGTCTAGTTTACAAAGATGGCAAAGTTGAGAGATTAATCGGCACCGAAATTGTCCCTTCTTCGCCAGCGAATTCAGAAACCGGTGTCGGGTCAAAAGATGTTGTAATTGATCCTGAGACCGGACTATCCGCCCGACTCTACAAACCCATACCCACAAACCCGGATCAAAAACTCCCTCTCCTAGTTTACTTCCACGGCGGGGCATTCATTGTCCAAACAGCCTTCACTCCCATGTACCAAAAATTTCTCCATTCAGTTGCATCCGAAGCTAATGCTATTGTAGTGTCAGTGGACTACAGAAGAGCTCCGGAGCACCCGGTCCCAATCGGGTACGATGATTCGTGGGCCGCAGTGAAATGGGTCGTGTCTCACTCGGGCGGACATGGTGAGGAGGAATGGCTGAGAGATTTCGTCGATTTCAGGCGGGGTTTTTTCGGTGGTGATAGCGCTGGTGCTAGTATAGCTCATAATATGGCCATCCGGGTAGGGTCGGATGGGTTCGGTGGTGGCAAACTTATGGGGTGGTTTTGATCCAACCGGCTTTTTCTGGAAAAGAGCCAATTGGTGCTGAAAATGCTGACGTGGATAGAAGAGCGCGTGTCCAGAAGTTGTGGCATTTTGCGTGTCCAACCACCACCGGGTTGGATGACCCGTTCATCAACTCGTGATGGATTCGAAATTTTCTAGCCTGGGATGTGCCAAGATCTTGGTGGTTGTAGCAGGGCCGGATTTTTTCAAAGATAGAGGTTGGTTTTATTATGAGAAATTGGGCAGTAGTGGATGGAAAGGAGAGGTGGAGATTATGGACACTGAAGGGGAAGATCATATTTTTCACTTGAAAAAACCCAATTGTGAGAAGGCTAAGGATATAGTGACGAGAGTGGTATCTTTTATGAACTCGGACCAAGCACATTTAGCGGAATAATGCTACAAAAGTAAGAAGGTCAAGGATTCTTTGTTTTCGGGGATCTTTTATCCTTCAATCAACGGACACGAAGTATGCGATATGATTGGACTAATCGACATGTGAATCGTACGATCGGAAGTGAATTGGAAAATGGGTACAAAACTTTTGGGATTAGAGAATTTCACGTTCCAGTTGTATACTTTGTGGGAACGTCAAGGGTTAGTTTTGAATTCAAGTTTGTAATTTTGTTTAACTTTTTTTATTCCAGTCCATCGAATTATTTACATATTTTGGCTTTCAACTACCCCAACCAAGTGGTGCTGCAACACTTTTATCCACTAACATATCTAAGTTGGCTCGTTTCAATTCCCAAAAAATTTGTATTAGCTAAAGTTGTTTAGTCACCATAGTAACCCAAGACCACTAAGACTTGGTTTTTCATTTGTTAAAATAGACATTTGTTAAAATCAACTAGGTGATTTTAGCAAATGAAGTGAGGAGGTGATTTTATCTCTAATGAATGCGGGCGTATGAGGAGGTGATTTTATCTCTACAATGAATGCGGGCATCGTATATGTCCCGATTAGGTAGAGATAAAATCACCTCCTCACTTCATTTGCTAAAATCAATCACTTGATTTTATGAGATTTCCATTTTATCAAATAGAAAACCAAGCCTAAATAATTACTCTATTTTGGCGCACTTCAAGCCTTTGGCCACAATCACAACAATCGCCACGCCGATTAGTCACTCACGCTCTCTGTTGCACATAAACTAATTTTCCCCGCTAGTAAATCGTAACTATAAACCCTAAAAATTTTCATCCAGCCATTAGAATACTTCAATTGACAGGCGTGTTTGATAGCGGGTTTCGGCAGTGGGATAGGATTGCTAAGGAGGTGGGAGGTTTAAGATTCATATTTGGTTGGAATTTTGTTGGTGGATTATTAGTCCCAAGGGATTGCCAATCCCCCAATTAGATGGGATTAGCTAACCCATGGGGGAGGTGTTATTACCAATCCTATCCCATGGGATTGAAGATTGAAAGACTTTTATGCCTCCCTTTTTATATCTATTCACACAATTATCCTCATCTATATAAATAAAATAAAAAGGGGGAAAACTTCACCACTCGTGGTATGATGTTTAGAGCAATAATTTAATGGAAGTTCACAAACGTCTGTTCATGTTTTTCTATCTTTACCTTCTGGGTGTTTCGGCTTGGATTTATTTTTCCTTTATTAATTTTTGTTTCACATTTTTTACTTTTGCGTTAATTTTTTTGTCAATGGATTTTTTTTTTGCCTTTATTAAATTTTGTTTCGCATTTGTCACTTTTACGTTAATTTTTTTTGTCAACTATTGATTCGTCTAAAAAAGATAATATAATAAGTTAACTAATGCCAATAGATTAGAGTTTGTTTATTTTTTTTATTGACCTTGACAATACGAATCAATTATAAAAAATAAAAAATAAATACCCAAAGCTAACTAATGCCAATAGATTTTTTTTTCTGAAATCAGAGTTGGTACTCCCAGTTAAGATCCATCCCATTTTGTGTAGTTCATTTGCTTGCAATTTTCTGGTTTTGGTTATGGAAAGAAATTCATAATGTATTACTCAACTACTGGTCTATGGTTTTCAACTTATTGGAAAATGCCACAATTAGGAATGCTTTTATCTGGGAGTAAGCATTTCAAATATTAATTGGAAATATGGGGAAAAAATATGGTTATCCATTTGAAAAAAAAATTGATTCCAAATGAATATGTAATAAACGGTCAAATGGTTCATGAACTCCAATGTCATTTCATGATTTTGCTGTGATAAAAATGGTGTTTCCATGGAAGGGTAGAATTGGAAACAAATTATTTTTACTCAATCCTATTCTAAACAAAATAAACACGTTATTAGTGATCCCATGATCTAATCTTGTGCAAAACAAATATGTGGGAAAGATGTATCTCCTCATTAATAATTCTATCATGTAAGGACTAAGTTTCGGATTCCTTTGTTTTGACAATTCCGTTTGACAAAACACACATTTATATTGAGTTGTAATTTTATTATTTAGAGTGTCTGTTTAAGTGTGGAAGGAAATCAATATGTAATTCTTTAGTAATTTGCTCGAGCAACTCTGAACCTACTCAAGCACATTTTGAAGCTTATAAATATAACGTTGGCTAGGGTTTTGTGGACACAACTTGGCCAACACTCATATTTCCCACCTCCAAACATCTGTGGCGGCTAGGTTTTGTGAATCTCGAAGAACTTCGAAGATTGATTGATTCTCTAAGCCAACAAATAATCTTCGAGAGGATTTTACATTAACATCATCATTCTTTAGGTTAAGCCCTTTCATAGAGTTTGAAAGGCAAATGATTGGAAGGCTTGTGCGATTCAAGGCGTTTGCGATCAAGATCACTAGGTGCGGTGTACGTGTCACTCGGCAAGTGATACTTAGAACGTTGTGAGGATTTACTCATATCCATGTATATCTATAATTGCACAACGATTATAGTGATTTGATTCATTCCCATGGTTTTTATTCATTCAGGGGTTTTCCACATATATTGTGCATTCATCTGTTTGATTGCTTATGTGATTTGTGCTAGGTAACTTATTGATTCACATTCATACTATCAGGTTTGTTTATTTAACAAATTATTAAGGAATCCTAATTTTTCACATCACATTATTAATCTTAATCTCACCTCATTACCAATCTCCCCAAAAAAAACTACGATGTTGAGCCGATCACGGTCATCGTTGGTTCACTTTTGGGTACATTCAGAGTTTTTGTTGAATCTCAAAGATAATTTTAGATCTACTTTAGTAGGACAAATTCATCTTTCAATTTCTCCTGCATGATTGATTCGTTCGTCGGAGAAATTAATGGTTCCACTGCAGGGAAAGATTATTAGTCAAGAGAATCAGAAGAGGGAGAATGAGGTGTAAGCTCGAAAAAGCAGAGTTCTACACTCAAATGGACACAGAAATTTCTTGCACCAAGTTATGAAGACAAGAGTGTTATTAATTAGCATTCAGTGAGGGGTAAGATAAATCCAATGGAGTTGGGTGCAAATAAGCTGTATTCCCCTTGTTATTCTTTTGGTTGTCCTGGATCATCGGTTCGAGGGGGAACGGAAAATATGCAAACATAAAAAATTGAAGAAACTAGTAGTATATATTTGTCCTTGGTTCTGCAGTGTACTTACCTTGTTTTGTTAAAAAAAAGGTGATTGAAATAGGGAAGCGAGAACTGACTTTTGAATGGCTCTCCATAGTAGACTTTTGGGATTTCTTTAATTCGTCAAAAATAATTCGTCTATCGTCACTGTAGCTTGTTTTAATTTTAACGGATTAAAAAATTAAATAGTCAAATAAGTAGATGTATACATAAACATAAAAATATATGTGGACTACAAGTTGAGACTTCACCTCATTGGATCAATTTTGAGAAGAAGCGTAGATTGTACATTGCACCAATTGTGCTACACAGTGCAACATAGATTTGAATCGTTCAAAAGTTTCAACGGCCCTGATTTCGTTGGAATAGTTTTATTTATATTCAGACCTGTAGAATTATATTGCTACTGTCGCACATGTACTATATAAATCCATCTCGTTTGCACTTCCACTTGCCATTCTTTTTTCTTCAGTTTTTTCCCGGATGGCTTCACCCACACCCGAATTACTGCTCGATTTCCCAAACTTCGTTCGGCTCTTCAAAGACGGCACCATAGAGAGACTCGGGGGCACAGAAATCGTCCCTCCGTCGACGGATCCTATCACCGGCGTTCAATCAAAAGATGCGATAATCGATCAAGAAACGGGGGTTAATGCAAGGCTCTACATCCCCAAAACCACAAACCCGAATCATAAAAAGCTTCCTCTTCTTGTATACTTTCACGGCGGAGGTTTTGTTATCGAGACCGCCTTCTCTCCTGTGTACCATAACCATATCAACTCCCTAGCCAATGAAGCTCAAGTAGTGGTGGTGTCTGTAAATTTCCGACGAGCACCTGAGCACTTTCTTCCCATAGCCTATGGCGATTCATGGGCAGCGATTATGTGGATCGCGGCTCACTCTAAAGTCGGTGGTCCTGAGGTATGGCTAAACAATTATGTTGATTACGAACGTGTGTTTTTTTCAGGTGATAGCGCGGGGGGTAATATAGCTCATAACATGGCCGTCCGGGTCGGGGAGGAAAAACCGCATGGGTTCAAACTGGTTGGGATTACTTTAATCCATCCGTATTTTATAGGGAAGGAACCAATTGGCAGTGAATTCGAGGACGTCGTTGGGAAAGCAACTTTTGACAAACTATGGCTCTTTGTTTGCCCGACATCAAGCGGGTCGGATGACCCGTGGATTAACCCGGTTATGAATCCGAGCTTTCCAAAGCTGGGTTGTGACAAGGTGTTGGTTTGTGTTGCTGAGAAAGATAGGATTATCAGGGATAGGGGATGGTATTACAAAGAGGAATTGGAGAAGAGTGGGTGGGGAGGAGTTGTGGAGGTTGTGCAGGATGAAGGGGAGGGACATCTGTTCCATTTGTATAAACCAACTTCTGACAAAGCCGTGGCTATGCTCAAGAGATTGGCTGCTTTCATGAATTGATGAAGACCAAATAAAGCCTACTGCGTGTGACAATCTCTTTGGATTTTTTTTTCTCTAGTTTGGGGTTTTTTTTTAATCAACTATTTTGATCCTTACAATATATGCTTGGTTTTCAATTTGGTCCTTGTAAATTTTACAGTTTCGATTTTATCTTTACACTTCGAAACGAAGGTCAATGTTACCTTTAATTTCCGTAAATTTTTGGACGAAAACGCATATGTGGATAACAAAAAATGCATATGGGCATCATTTTATACACAAAAATGCTACACACACAACAAAAAATTACACATTTACACAACAGCCGAAAACGACATCGTTTTTAGTTATCCAATAAATAAATAAATAAAAGGGTAAATCACCTAGACACCCCCTACGATGACACCCCATCAACTATCGAAAATGTTTAAAAACCCTAACTCCATTAAAAAAAGACTACATAAAGACATTTATGCCCATTATATCAATGCCCTCCTACTAACACTTCAATACACTTCAAATACACTTCATCAATCTCCCTTCTCTCTCCACACGTATATTTTGAAATTAATTTTTTTAAACAAATATTTTGAAAACAATTTTCTTTTAAGAAATTGAAAAAAGTATTTAAAAAAACATTTTGAAAAATGAAAATTTTGAACAAAAGAATCAAAAACACAATTATCAAAAAAAAAAAAAACATTTTGGTCTAAACCCAAGAAAATTGAAAATCAATTTTTTGGGATCACCTTCCATTTGATATAGAGAAAAAGAGACAGCGTGAGAAGGGGAAAGACGCACTAAGCCCCCCACCACCACCGCCACCCTCAGCCCCTCCCCCTCTTCCGACGACCACCACGTACACCTCTCGCTCCTCTTTCCCCTCACGCTCGAGACCGTGCTGATCAGTGACGACACATCGGCTTCTTCCTCACCGTTGCCTGCCATCGATGGCAACCGATTCATGTTGATTCCTCTCAGGAACGACCTCATCTCGCCCTTGCATGCGTACATCTTCCAATCTGTGAAGAGATTTGCATTTATTAGCCCCTTCTTCCGATCTGTGAAGATGGAGTATTTGCATTTATTAGCCCCTTCTTCCGATCTGTGAAGATATCTACAATCCTTCCGAAAGGATTATTCTGCTGGTGAGCCATTGCTGCCATTTGGACTAATGGAGGAGGGGCGACATTGTTCAAAAAAGAAAATGCATCTGCTATTTCGAATGGATGTGGGGCTCATGCTCCATATACGGGTTGCTCGAACGTCGGAGGGTTTAGGAGGGGAGAAAATTTTGGGTGCGTGTAGGGCAGGGTACACGTGGTACCCTGCCAGTGCATCCGAGCCGTCCAAAAATGTAACGGACGGCTCGGATTGAAACCCTTTTTTTTTTTTACTTTTTTTTAAAATCCGTCCGGCACTTTTAACTCGAGCCGTCCGTTGCATTTTTGGACGGCTCGGATGCAATGCATGGGCACCACGTGGTGCCCTACCCGCACCCAAAATCTTCTCTTAGGAGGGAGAGGAGGAGAAAGATGGAGTAAAAATATAAGCGACGGTAAATTTGGAAGAAAAATATGTATTTCACCAAAAAAAATTAACGGAACTGGACAGATTGCTAACGGAAGGGGTGTCGGGGATAACGTTAAATAGTTGAGGGGGTATCGTCGTAGGTTAATTTAGTTCAGGGAGTGTTTGGATAAAAGAGGTATAGTATAGGGGGTGTCTAGGTGATTTACCTTAAATAAAAACATGAAACATTGATTTTGCTGTCCAAAAAAAAAATTTAAAAAAAACGTGAAACACTACTCACATATCATTTTTTTCTTTACTTTTTGAAACATTAGAAGATAAATGGTTTGTGATTTAACAGGCTTATAGAGGGTTGAATTACAAAGAAAATAACAACAAAAAAAAGGTGGTTTGAAGTGTGGTTAAGTTCCTATGAAAACTTGCTAAATTGAATTCAAAAAGTAAAGAAATCGCAAACCATTGGTAATTTGAAACATAGAAAATACAAAAGGAAAAATGTGATTTGAAACACGGTTAAGATTATGTGAAAACTTGCTAAATAGAATTCAAAATGTAAAGAAATCAAAAACCATTGGTAGTTTTTTTTTTTTTTTTTGAAAGGAGCATATTCATTGATAAAACTAACGATCATTACAAATCACTTTCGCAAGGCCGGGCGGAATACAACTCGTTTGATTCAAAAGAGATTTATGTAAACAATTAGAAGCTATTCAGTGGGCCGCTCTATTACAATCTCTACTACACCAAACAAAATTCCAATTTCTGTTCGAAGCCCAAGCTTTAATGTCTTCGACCAATGCGCTAATCTCCCAAGGACTTTGAGGAGTTGAGCCCCTAAAGCAATATATGAGTTCGATCAAGGCAGTCAGACTCGAAAATCAGAGAGTGCAGATTCATTTGTCGAGCAATGGCACAAGCAATTCTCAGTGCCCAAGAAAAATGTGATTTGAAACACGGTTAAGATTATGTGAAAACTTGTTAAATAGAATTCAAAAGGTAAAGGAATCACAAACCATTGGTAGTTTGAAACACGGTTAAGATCGAGAGAAGGTATCCACATATGCATTTTCCATCCAAGAGTAAATAGAAGGTTAACATTGAACTTCATTTCAAAGTGTACGAGTAAAATCGAAACTAAAAATTTTGCAAGGATGAAATTGAAACCAAGCGTATTTTGTAAGGACTAATATACATAAACCTTTTTTTTTAATAGCTCTAAGTGTTCGGGAATATTTCCTGAATAGTTATTAAATTCATAAATAAAATATCGTATAACTTATTAAATACATAAACAAAATATCGTATAAACCAGTTGACAAAGGCACCCTTAAACAAAGTATTATTGGAGAATACTTAACAAGACAAACACATCCCCCTCCAGATAAATTCGGAAGTCCCCTCAACTAGATGGTAGGAAACGTTCCTAAAAATTAGTTGAAGTATTCCTGAAATACCAATTGAAAGTGAAAGTGGGGTTTACTCTATATCCCTAAAATTATGGGTACAACATTTTAGTATACACTAAATGTATACAAATTTCATGGGATTCATTCCAAGATCTCACACAAATAATCGGAACCACTCAATATTCTTAAAAAAATAGCTCACTTTAAGATCGGCAAGGACTCAATCAAGTCTATGCCTAATTTAATATGAGAAAATTGGGCAAATAATCAATTGAAGTCTACCGATATTAAAATGAGCTAATTTTTTTACAAGCAGGTCGAATGAACCGTGGATTAACCCGTTTATGAATCCGAATTTTTCAAAACTGGGTTGTGACAAGGTGTTGGTTTGTGTTGTTGAGAAAGATATATATGTTCATCAGGGATTCGGGATTGTATTACAGAGAGGAATTGGAGAAGAGTGGGTGGGGAGGAGTGGTGGAGTTGATGGAGGCTGAAGAGGAGAACCATGTGTTCCATTTGTACAATCCAACTTGTGACAATGTTGTGGCTATGCTAAAGAGATTGGCTGCTTTCAAGAATTGACGAGGACCAAATAAAGCCTAGTGCTTGTGACAATCTCTTAAGGATTTTTTTTCTCTAGATTGGCTGCTTTCATTAATCCTTTGTTTAATGGTGCCTTTGTCAACTAATGTACCAACTATTATACTAACTGTCTATGTGACACTTTTTTAGTGGATAAATCTATCTATGTATTAATTAGTGCATTGATGTGGTAATGTCATGTGTGCATTCAGTTTAGTAGTTAGTACTCTAGTTAGTGTCTGTAGCTTTTATGTAGTATTTAAATTAGTTAAATGAAATACCAATTGAAAGTGAAAGTGAGGTTTACTCTTTATCCATAAAACCATGGGTACAACATTTTGGTATACGCCAAATGTACACTACTTCCGTTGGACTCATTTCGGGGTTTCACACAAATGATCAGAGCCGCTAAATATTCTTTAAATACTTTCTTAAGAACCACTTTTTAAAAAATAGCTCATTTTAACATCGGCAAGGACTCGATCGATTCTATGCCCAATTTACTAGCAGAAAATTAGGCAAATAATCATTCGAGGGCCTTACTGATGTTAAAATGAGCTAATTTTTTAGAGTGACCCTTTAAAAACTATTTTAAGAACATTGAGCAACTCTGATCATTTAAGTGGGACCTAGAAATGAGCTCCGCAAAAACGGTGTACATTTGATATACACTAAAATGTAGTATCCCTAGCACGACCCTCTTTTTTTTTCATTTGCATAATTTGTTTCTTTTGTGAGAAAAAAAAAATGTACTGGCTTCAATTTTTTATTATCTTATTAATAATTCATGTAAGGTAGTGTAAGATGGGTGGACAGATCACCATGTTCTCATCTATTTATTGGAAGCATTTGCATCCTGTAACGATCCGGAAATTTCTAATAAAAGCTCCGTAAATATATATAATGAATTCTATTTCCTTCCAAATACATAATAATTTCTCTAAAAATTATTCTCTAGTCCCTCAATACTCCAACTTCGGCCACCACTTTTCTGCTCCAAACCTGCCACATAAACTATCTATATAGGAAGTACTATAATACAACGACAAAAAAAGGGCATAGCGAAATCAATAAAATGATATTCACAACTTCAATCGAATCAACTTTCACAACAAAAAATAACTTAAGCCTCGTACCCGGCCCACCTCGGTAACATGTCAAACACCACCAAACTCAAAATAATTTACAGATGCCCTCATGCAATATGAAATGATAGTAGTCTTATTCCCACATGGTAATCAATCAATCAATCATATCTCATTTAATTCCTTAGACCCGGTGGGTTTGCACATGTACCAATCTGATCCATGATAATCATCAACACACATAATATATCACTCTTCAAACATATAATGACATAACTAGAATCAATAATAGGATCAGGATAGTGAAATAATACAAATACGGGTTGATAAATACAATACACTAGAGACTTAGAATGTATTATTGTATACTTCCAGTATCTCAAGTGAAGATCATGGCCGTGCGATGTCTATATCTCACCGCCAGGAACAACACCCTAAAATCTTGCTATAAACGGAAAATGAATCGTGATCAGTAAACATTTCTTTTTTTGAACATCGAAAAGAAATTTTATTAATCTGGGTGAAGGTTGCAAATATTAAAGGGAGAAGGAGGAAAACGGCATCTCAACTAGGTTGCACCCAACTCTCCTTATAATCATATGCCTCTCCGAACCCCGAAACATGGTTGATTTGTAATCATTTCAGAGGCAGTGGGATTAGATAATGCATGTATTGGTTTCTTATAGGTTGCTGCTGGGAAGAAACAAAATGGGTAGAATGAGAGAATGAGGGAGAATAGCTTGGGCTAGGAGGTTTAGGTTATAAAATTGTCTTTTTTTAGGGCAGTTGGCTAAAGAATTAGATTAGTTTTAGTTGGTTGAGTTCTACAAGTGAAAATAACATTTGAACAAAAGATGTAATTAAAAACGTAGACAAATGTTCAATATACACAGCACCCACACTTTTATACTCCTACAAAATTTTATATGTAAAAATAAAATAAAATAAATATGCTAGTTAAAAATTCAGGTCATTAAAACCTACCCCTTAAAATAATTTCGTCCCCGAAATTCACTGAAATGTGAACAAAATAATTCTTAACAGAAATTTATAGTCGGAGTATATTACAATAGAAATTTTCTCCTCAAACTTATTTAAAAAGAAAAATATTGTTATTACAGTCGCACCATTGATAGACACTTCTAGGAACAAAGTTTACCTGATTGGATCAATTTTGAGAGGCAAGATTGGAAAAATCCAGTCTGGTCAGATTCATTCATCATATTCAAATAATTAAGTATACAAGCCAAAAAAATCCATCCCTTAAAATTTTGGAATCACATCTATAAGTTACTTCCCATGTCTCCCTCAACACAAAAACGTCCACAACAATCTTTTGTTCCTTGTTCATCTCTCTAGTATCCGGCCAAACTCGCCAAAAATGGCAAGGGGCTAGTAGGGAGACTGTTGAAGATGCTCTAATAGTTGGGCCACCCGTAGAGCACATCAATGTCTGGTGGAAGGAGTCCCACTGTCCAACTTGTATAATGTGTCGAACTTGCTATTAACCACCCCATTTGCACTTCTCCTATCTAGAATGTACTAGCTTCCCCGTTTGGTGCACTTTCGACCTGGTTCCCTTTCCTTTTTATCCCATTTTCAAAAAGATTCTTTTTTTTTTTCAAAAAGATTTTCTCTCCAGTCATTACATTATTATTTTATTTCTTTCGCTATCTCTCTCTAATCATTATTTCATTATTCTCATTTTCAAAAACTCAACCAAACACTATCTCAAAAATTCTTCTTAAAATTTTGTTTTCAAAACTCATCCAAACACAGACTTCATTTGTCATTCTTTTTTCTTCGACTCTTCAAAGACTGCACCATAGAGAGACTCGGAGGCACAGAAATCGCCCCTCCATCGACAGATCCAATCACCGACGTCCAATCGAAAGACACCGTGATCGATCAAGAAATGGGGGTTAATGCTAGGCTCTACCATCCCCAAAACCACAAACCCAATGCTAAGGACAAGTTTGCACAGCATGACAGTGGGATTAGGAGAAATAAAGAGTAGGTGAGAAAGGAGAGTGCTAGGATAACCTCTTCCAACCACTTAACCCGAAGGGTTAGAGATATAACTTTTCCTGGTTATATGGAAAAAGTTGAGATAACCCCTTCCGAAGGACAACACTGATTCCTTCCTGTGAATCACATGTTCATTGTTTATTCTTTGTTCCTATTGCCACATTATTCAATTGCTAGCAAAATCGGGTTTGAAATCACTCCAAAAATTTAAAAGAAAGCCACAAAATGTGGACAACCATTATATATTGGTCAAAAGAAAGCCAAAAAAACTGGATGCATGCCCAACAGTGCCAATCTCAACAAGCCGTCTCTACAGTATCCAAAGGTCTCCTCGAGTAAGTACGACGTCCTCTCCTTATTTTCTGGTCTCACGTCCGCCGCTTGCGTTGAACCGCTTGCCTTTTGCGTTGAACCGCTTCCTGCCTATCTGCACTTCACATCAGCAGCTTGCGTTGAACCGCCTTGCCTTTTGCGTTGAACCAAGCTAAGCTCCCCGGCCTTCCCCCCTTTTATTTATAGGGTATATATATATTTGTTGAGACTTGTGAACAAGCTCAAGCTTGAGTCAAGACTAAGCTAGCTCAGCTTGTTAAGTTTTGACATAGTTCTCGTTCATTAATAACTTAATAAATAAGTTTTAGCACAGTAAAATTCGGTTCAACTCGACTCGATTTGTTTGTGGTTCTATCCCTCGGCACACCAATGTGTGGTGGGAACAGTGCTTGGGGCACTGAATAATTCTCCCGCTGTCCCACATGTATCATGTGTCAATACAATTATATAAATCCACACCATTTGCACTTCGACTTGCCATTCTTTTTTCCTAAGTATTTTCCCTAATGGCTTCACCCACACCCGAATTACTCCTCGATTTCCCAAACTTCGTTCGGCTCTACAAAGACGGCACCATAGAGAGACTCGCAGGCACAGAAATCATCCCTCCGTCGACGGCTCCAATCACTGGCGTCCAATCGAAAGACGCCGTGATCGATCAAGAAACGGGGGTTAGTGCAAGGCTCTACAGCCCCAAAACCACAAATCCAAATCATAAAAAGCTTCCTCTTCTTGTATACTTTCACGGCGGAGGGTTTGTTATCGAGACCGCCTTCTCTCCACTGTACCATAACTATATCAACTCACTGGCCAACGAAGCTCAAGTAGTGGTGGTGTCTGTAAATTACAGAAGAGCACCTGAGCACTTTCTTCCCGTAGCCTATGACGATTCATGGACCGTGATTACGTGGGTCGCGGCCCACTCTAAAGGTGGTGGTCCCGAGGTATGGCTAAATGATTACGTTGATTTTGAACGTGTGTTTTTTGCAGGGGATAGCGCGGGTGGTAATATAGCTCATAACATGGCCATCCGGGTTGGGTTAGAAAAACCGCATGGGTTCAAGCTGGTTGGGATTGCTGTAATCCATACATATTTTGCAGGGAAGGAACCAATTGGCAGTGAATATGACAAAGTTGTTGCAAAAGCAATGTGTGACAAACTATGGCTCTTTGTTTGCCCGACATCAAGTGGGTCGGATGACCCGTGGATTAACCCATTTATGAATCCGAATCTTTCAAAATTGGGTTGTGACAAGGTGTTGGTTTGTGTTGCTGAGAAAGATATGTTCATCAGGGATTCGGGATTGTATTACAAAGAGGAATTGGAGAAGAGTGGGTGGGGAGGAGTGGTGGAGGTTATGGAGGCTGAAGGGGAGAACCATGTGTTCCATTTGTATAATCCAACATGTGACAATGCTGTGGCTATGCTCAAGAGATTGGCTGCTTTCATGAATTGATGAGGACCAAATTAATAAAGCCAAGTGCTTGTGACAATCCAATCTCTTTGGATCTTTTTCTCTAGTTTAGAGGGGTTTTTTTCCTTTTAATAATACTGACTATTTAGGTCAAATCAAGCGTATCTCAACTAATTTCTAAGATCATTTTCTACCGCCTAGTAGTGGAGACTTCTGAATTCATCTGTAGGGGCTTTGTTTGTCTTTAATTCTTCACCAGTACTTCTTTGTTTAACGTACCTTTGTTGGTGCCTTTGTTAGTTAGTGTATGCGATATTTTGTTTATGTATTAGAATAAGTTAATTAAATGAAATCTCAATTCAAAGTGAAGGCGAGGTTTATTTTATATATGGTGGAGTAATTAAATGAACAGTAAATCTAAAGGGACAAACGAGATTGTACCGATGAGGTACCGACGGCGTCGCCGGCGCCGGTGTGGGTCCCAAACGGCCGATCCGAGCCGTTGATCGTTCTCAGAATCAAATTTCGAGTGGGACAACACGGGAATCGAGGCAATCGGACGGCTGTACGAGCTCGATCTAAAATCACCCCATTTCATTCAAAAAATTTCAAATGAAATGGGGTGATTTTGGATCGAGCTCATACAGCCGTCCGATTGCCTCGATTCCCGCGGTGTCCCACTCGGAATTTGATTCTGAGAACGATCAACGGCTCGGATCGGCCGTTTGGGACCCACACCGGCGCCGGCGACGCCGTCGGTACCTCATCGGTACAATAGAAGGGTTCTTAAATGAAATACCAATTCATAGTGAAAGTGAGGTTTCTTTTATAGTACTCCATGATGGAACTTTGTCCGGTTGTAAAACCACATGCTATGATTAGGTCATAAAGATTACGAATGGTATAGCTCTATTAGCTATGGAATCTCCACCTAGGCTAATCTAGTAGCTTTGGAATCTCACCCTAGGGAGGCAGTTGGGACCATGATTTTCTTGAACCCGAACAATATGTAAGAGTGAGTGATGGGAAGTTTATTGAGTACACATCCGGACGAAGATACAATATGGAATCAAAAGTTGATTGAATGAGATTATGGGATAGTGTAAAATAGTAGTGCTACGTGCAAACTATAATCGCGCACACCACATGCACACCAGTCCGGACAAACAAGTCATAATGCATTTTAAATCTAGAACATCCAAAAAGTATTTAGACTATCCGAATGAAGTGGTGTGTAAATTACATACACACATATGGTGTACGCGTGGTTTTTGCCTATAAAACTAGTTCCAGTGTCGTGTGATTGTTCCAAACGGATTTTGACCATTCACTTTCTCTAAAAAGCCCAATACCAAGAAAGTGTATGGCCGCATTATGATTTTGTCTTATTCTTCTTACCTAGGTATATTTGGAACTCATGAAAAAGAAAATGAAGGAAAGAAAAAGTTTTTAAAAAAAAAAATCAATGGTTTGGTTTTGAGAAAAAGAGGAGAGAGGTAACAAAAAATTCTAGAATTGAACACAATCTCCCTCCCGTTGTCCTCTCATCTTTGTCTATTTTTCACTTTCCTCAAGTTCCAAACAAAGTGTTAATCTTCTTCCACTACTAGATTTGCAAATATTGTCGTGTATATATAAACCTAAAAAAACCTACGGCTACACGATTTGTGGTCCGCAATCAAGTGGGTCGCCGCCCACTGTAAAAGAAGTGGTGACGCAGCGGAATTCACGAGAACCTAGTTGCCTACTAGTTCAAACGAGAATAGGTCTCGAATCCAGGAGGTTCTTGAATCCACAAGAAGAAAGAGATATAACTCGAAATTATATTTGATTAAAAGTTGCCCAATAATAGAGGTTACATGCCATTTTATAGGGAAAACTAGCAAACCCTAACAAAACTTACCTAAAAAATTAAAGTATCCCAAAAATTGGGGAAACTCCCAAAATTGAAAACTAGAAAGAAAAATAAGATATTCCCAATTGGAAACAACGTAAACGGAATTACACGCTAAGAGTAATTTATAATCTAATTATTACCTAAAATAGTAAAATTACTAAATTGAAGTTGCGAGCAGAGGGTAGCTACATTCTCTTGACATGACAGGCTACTAGAGTGGCAGACGCAGCTAGATGAAGTTGCGAGCACTGGGTGAGGGGGTGCAGGTGCTCAGTTATGGAGCGTATACACCTTGGCAGGAGGTGTTCGAGTAGAGGCATTTCAGTTGAAGGGGTGCGATACTCGAATTTTCTTATTTGCTACAGATTCTAGTTTTGTAAGGCTACACTTATTCAGATTTTTATACTTTGGTTTGGGGGTGCATGGATGCTCATCTGGATAGTGACACAGATGCTTACTAGTTGTAGTAGAATGGAGGTGGCAACATGAGGGTGTTACTAGGACAACATTTACCCACTCGGGTTGGAGGGGATGATTGTTGAGATCCACCCCATGTGGGCCGGATGGGCTTAGTCCCAAGATTTGCTAGGGTTTCCTTAGAATTACCTAGGATTATAAATACTATTATTGTCTCTTATTTTGTAATGTGGTAGCACAATATGAGCGGGACAGGCTGAGAGTGTGAGAGGGGGAGCCAGTTGTGACTTTCCCCGCCGGAGTGGGATCAAGTTATTGCTCCCCGGAGAGGTTTTTTAACTTGTATATTGTGTGAATATATTTAAGGGAGTTTTCTTTAGTTTTCTTGTGTGTTATGAGCGCGTGTTTGACCCGTAAAGCACAACAATGCCTTGAGGTTTGAATGAGAACATCGTATTTCAACAATTTTGATTCAGCCAAAAAGAACCAGGGAGGGCACTACTGGTACAAAATTTTCTTGCACAGAAAAATGTACAACGGCTTTTGGGGCCCTCTTTTGGGTCCCAAGCGAATAATCCGAACCGTTAAATAATTTCAAAATAATTTTTCCTAGGGCCTTGCAATGTATAACTAGTCGATCCTCAATTAGATATGTATAACTGGTCGATCCAAAACTCCAAGTTTTCATTCATACATTGCAAGGCCCTTGGAAAAATTATTTTGAAATTATTTAACGGTTAGGATTATTCGTGTGGAACCTAAAAGTGAGCCCCAAAAGCCGTTGTACGTTTTCTGTGCAAGTAACCGTCCTTTTTTTTTTTAACTGCAAGAAACAGTCTCTACGCATAGCTTTATCGAATAAGCTCTCTCCCTCTCTCTTCCTGTGTTGACTCTCTCTTCCTCTGTTCACTATTGGCTCCCAGCGTTTACAACTGCCTCTGCGTGTACAGAGTTCTTGAGAGAGAGTCAACAGGAGTCATTGTTTGATGCGCGTACAATCTATTCTCCGGAAATCAAAACCCACCTCATTTGTTGAACCGTTCTCATTCTTTAAGCTTCTTCTTTCCTTCTTTACAAATACCTTCCTCCTTAACAAAAAAAAAAAACAGGAACCGAGCTCACAAAATTCACCAATCTGTCTGTGGATTACTATTTGTGACCTCCTTTTGTTCTTATCGCCGTACTCCTTGTGTTCTTATCGCCACTGAAGGCTTTACTGTCTTATTTCTGAAGAAATCTATCTAGTTTGGATCTTCTTCTTTTTTTTTTACTGGGTATTAAGCAAATTTATCAGTTTCAAAAGCTTAACCAGATTCCTTCTATCTCAGAAGCTCCTTATTATCTCTAGCTTCTTTGCAAAACTTTCCTCTTCAGAAACACAGAGCAAAGCAAAACAAAACCCATCTTACAAAACTAAAATTTTGTGGTCTATTTTTAATCCAAACTACGCAAGTTTTTCTTTCTTTTTTTTTTTTTTGATTTATTGGCTCAATTTTTAGTAGAACCGCAAACAGGTTGTTTTTGTTTTTGCTTTTTTCATTGATTTCTACAGATCTGAATTTTGTCATCAATGGGCATTTGCATGACCAAGATGATTGGGAAAAAAAAGAAACACATGACCAAATCCCCCCCAACAATCGATTTCAGGCCATACGACATTAAAATCCAAATCGACCTCGATTCATACGAGGCCGTATGTATACAAACCTTGGACGGAAGCCTCCTAGCTCGAACCAACCGTGTCATCGCATCACTAGGATCAGAAATCGAAGTCAAAGCCCTCTCATTTGACTCTCTAAAAGAAGTCACTGAATTGCATGTGGATATGAACCAGGAAGTGGTGAAAGTCATCCTTCAGTTTAAACAAGACATACGGGAAAACCCAGAGTTGCTTGAGCTCGTTAAGGAGTATTTTGAGAATAGCTCGCAAACGCTGAATTTTTGTTCCCAGTTGGAAAAGTGTTTGGAGAGGGCTAAGGATAGCCAATCACTTATGTTAGAGGCGCTTCGAGTGTTCAATGAAGAGTCTGGGTTTGAAGGAGGGAACATCCGTTATGTAAAAACACTAGAGGAGTTGAGGAAATTCAAGGCCACAGGTGAATTCTAGGCCCCGATTTCCATGTTTTTGTGTTTATTTTCTTCACAACTAAAGCTAAATTGCACCTTTGGTTTTTGGTATATAACGCCTGTCTGTTCTAGAGGATATATGAGCATCGGATTGGTTCATATATACAAGTTTTTGTAGGAACAGTGTTTAACATTGATGCTAATTCTTGACTTTGCCGTTGCAGGTGATCCTTTCCCCGACGAGTTCATCAAGATTTTCCAATCCTTTTGTGATCACCAGAAGTTGATGCGTGCTAAGTTGGAAACCAGAAAGAAGCAGCTTGAAGAGAAGCTCAATACATCTCAGGCTTGTAGGATGGTCTGCAGCATAATATTTGCCGCCATGATCACGGGGGTTTTGATTTTCTCGGTGGTGGGGGTGGCCATTGCGGCACCCCCAGTGGGCGTTGCTGTGGCCGCTGCAAGTGAACCTCTGCTGGCGTGCATGGGAACGTGGATTGATTCGCGTTGGAAGAAATTTAAGAACGCAGTGAAAGGACAGAAGGATGTCATTCAGTCAATGGAAGGGTACGTGGGTAGTCGTATTGTGATCGCTGAATTGGATAATATTTACGAAATTATCGAGAATTTGGACATAAATATTAAGTATCTGTTGAAGAATGAAAAAGAAGAAGAAGAAGGTTGTTGTGATGTTATCAAAGAAGACGAGGTGAAGATAGAGATAGAAGAGATAAATAAGAAGATGGAAGTGTTTAAGAGGGATGTGGAGCTTTTGGGGAAACATACTTATAAGTGCACCGAGGATGTTCAGAGGGCTAGAACTGTGGTTCTTAAGACGCTCATAAAACCTCCAAATGCTGGAACCCAATGCTGTTCTTGTATTGGAAATTTGATCTGATTTTCGCATTTCATGATCCTAATTGCTGAAGTGTTTATACCTTGAATTGAAGGGAAGCAATTGGATTGGTGTTTATTTCATTCAGGTATGGTTTATAAACCATGGAACATATGTCTGTAGTAGTTGTTATGTTTGTGATGTTTACTTAGCATTTCATTTGACTATCTTTTAGTGATCAGAATTTTAGTTGTCTTACTGATTTTTTTTTAATCAGCATTTGGGAAATAGGAGTCTATGCCCTTTTGAGGCAATCTTAGCCTTTCACAGTTAGGTTGTGGTATTCTTCTAGCCATCAATTTCCCCCTATTATTATGTCAAATTGAAATATGAGAGGGGATAGTTAAAGATTTAGGAATCCTTGGTTGGTTAGGACTGGATGTAACACTGTGTTCGACTGTTCGTATATCGAATTTGGGTTACATGGAGATCCAACCATAACTTGAAGGTACTTTCATAAAAAATGCTAACTACCGCTCATTGAACGAACGATATCTCTACTAGACTTACATGAAATATTGTCGTTAACGATTCATTTTACCATTTTCTGTGCCTTAAAACAGATCATTGGGCGGTGGTTAGTATTGCCATTTTTTTTTTTTTGAATCTCTACAAAATCTTAGAACAAAGCTTAGTCAAACATCCGGTCACTGCTAATAACAACTCAAAGTAAGATAATAAACTAGACATTAGGCTTGTCTGCAGATCGGTTTTGGGCGGATTTGGTTAGTACCTAAACTAATCCACATATCATGGATTGTCGTATTCTCCATCTGCACCTATCCGTGAGTGAGGTAAGTTCAATTGCGCATTGGGCGGATCAACCTCGAATTGAATCCACCAAAATTAGAATATTAGGATCCACGTCCATTTGCAACATACCTCGAATGGGTTTCCGGACGGTTCGGTTTGGATGGATTATGACGCAGCAGAATCCACGAGAAACTAGTTGCGTACTAATTCAAATGAGAATAGGTCTCGAATCCACGAGGTTCTTGAATCCACAAGAAGAAAGAGATACTCCCTCCGTCCCTTTTTAAATGTGTTACTTGGGATTCTGTGCCATTTTCAACGGCTTATAACTTTTAATTTATAATAGCTTTTATGATTTTGAAAATTTTGTATAATAGAAATAATTAAGATGAACCTCAAAACATATGCACTATGGATCTTGTTTGATAGATCTTAATTATTTCTATTATACAAAATTTTCAAAATCATAAAAGCTATTATAAATTAAAAGTTATAAGCCGTTGAAAATGGCACAGAATCCCAAGTAACACATTTAAAAAGGGACGGAGGGAGTATAACTCGAAATTATATTTGATTAAAAGCTGCCCAATAATAGAGGTTACATGCCCTTTTATAGGGAAAACTAGCAAACCCTAGCAAAACTTACCTAAAAATTAAAGTATCCCGAAAATTGGGGAAACTCCCAAAATTGAAAACTAGAAAGAAAAATAAGATAGTCCCAATTGGAAACAACGTAAACGGAATTACACACTAAGAGTAATTCGTAATCTAATTATTACCTAAAATAGCAAAATTACTAAATTGAAGGCCTAAACGAATGAATTTAGCCAAAATCCACCATCAGTCACGATTAGAATGGTGAGTATTGATTTCAGAGCGATTTTACTTCAGCCCACCAAGTTTGGGCCTATTCCGGGCTCGTCGATAAATTGCCAAATTTGGCAATTTTCAATTAAGAGTTGTTTGGGCCTCTTAGGCTTCGACCGGTCCAACTGATCATAGAATTGGGCTGCTACTTGTTTTGCATCAATCCCCTCTTCTTTGAAAGAACTCAACCTCGAGTTCAAATCTGGATAGAGCGGCTCCTCCTCATGATACTCAAAAATATCCGCAACGTTGAACACATTGGAGATCTGCATGGACTCAGGAAGATCAATCACATAAGCATTGTCCCCGATTTTCTGCAAAATCTTGTACGGACCATACTTCCTTGGCTGTAACTTGTTGTAGGTGCCGGCGGGAAACCTCTTCTTCCTTAGAAAAATCATCACCTCATCACCTACGTTGAACAGTTTAACACGCCTACCCTTGTCCGCAAATTGCCTTGTTTTTGCGGTTTGTCGCAGCCAACTTTTGCCTCACGTAATCAATCACCTCTTGGGACTGCTTAGTCATTGCCTTAGCCACAACACTAACTTCAGGACCCCGCGAAAGACGGACTAAATCCACTGCATGCTTTGGAGGCGTCACATAAACCAAGGAAAAAGGTGATTTTCCCGTGGCATTGTGAACTGCGTTGTTGAAGGCAAACTCAGCTTGTGGTAATGCATTATCCCATTGCCTTGGCTTGTCCCCACATATGCTTCGAATCAGATTGCCTAAGCTCCTGTTAGTCACCTCTGTTTGACCATCGGTTTGTGGATGCTTGGGTAGAGCTCGCCTTGATGAAGTCCCAAACATCTTCCACAAAGTGACCCAAAAATGACTAAGGAACTTCACATCCCTGTCAGAAGTAATAGACTGTGGAACCCCATGCAAACGCACCACCTCTCTAAAGAACAAATGGGACACATGAGATGCATCAGATGTCTTGCGACACGCAATAAAATGCACCATCTTAAAAAACCTGTCTACTACTACAAACACAGAATCCATACCACGTTGGGTACGAGGCAATCCATATACAAATCTTCCCAAATATTATTAGGAACAGGTAAAGGTGTATAAAGACCAGTATTTTGAGACTAACCCTTAGATACTTGACATGTGTAGCATCTGCGCACAAAATTCCAGCATCCCTCTTCAATTGTGGCCAGAAATACCTCTCCTCCAAGCTTGCAACTGTTTTGTCTCTTCCTAAATGACCACTCAATCCTCCACCATGAAGGTCTCGGATTAAGCTCTCCCTCAACGAAGTCCTTGGTATACAAAGCCGATTACCACGGAATAAATACCCATCAGTAACATGAACGTCACTAATAGGTCGATTCTGAACGCACACTTCCCAAATCTCTTTGAAATCCTCATCCCCTGGATACAACTCCTTCAAGAACTCAAAACCCACAATCTCTTGGGTTAAAGTCACCAACAACTTGGCTCGACGACTCAATGCATCAGCCACTCGATTTGTCACCCCAGACTTGTGCCGAATGGTAAAAGGAAATTTCTGAATAAAAGTGGCCAACCGCACATGCATACTATCCAGCTTCTTTTGACTGTTGATGAACTTTAGTGCTTGATGGTTAGTGAATAACACAAACTCCCTTTGAATTAGATAATACTCCCAATGTTTGAGAGCACGAACCACTGCATAGAACTCTTGGTCATATGTGATTTACTTCTGTCTTGCTTCACTTAACTTCTCGTTGAAGAAAGCCACAGGTCGCTTTTCTTGGGAAAGAACAGCCCCAATACCAACTCCACTAGCATCACATTCAATCTCAAAAACTTTCTCGAAGCTAGGTGAAGCTAGAACTGGAGCAGTGCACAGCTTCTCCTTAATCACCGTGAAACTGTTGTTCTCTGCTTCTCCCCACAAGAACTTCCCTTTCTTCAAGCATTCGGTGATCGGCGCTACAATGGTGCTAAAATTTTGAATGAATCGCCTATAGAAAGTGGTCAATCCATGGAAACTCCACACCTCAGTAATTGTTTTGGGAATTGGCCAATCACGAATGGCGCAAACTTTGTCCTCGTCCACATGTATAACGGCAGCACTCACCACATAGCCTAAGAACAATAAGCTGTTTGTCAAGAAACTGCACTTCTTGAGTTGTATGTACAGCTTATTTTCTTGCAGCACCATCAATACTTGGCGCACATGCCCCACATGTTCATCCTTTGTTTTGCTGTAGATAAGTATGTCATCGAAATAAACGACGATAAACTTTCCTGTGAAAGGTCTCAACACTTGGTTCATCACCCGCATGAAAGTACTTGGAGCATTAGAAAGGCCGAAAGGCATAACCAACCATTCATAGAGGCCATCCTTGGTTTTGAACGCAGTCTTCCACTCATCGCCAGGTCGAATACGAATCTGATGGTACCCACTTCGTAGATCAATCTTGGAAAACCACTTGGACCCATCCAGCATGTCTAGCATATCATCCAACCTAGGTATTAGAAACCTATACTGAATGGTGATCTTGTTGATGGCACGACTGTCCACACACATACGCCAACTTCCATCTTTTTTTGGTGTCAGCAAAGCTGGAACCCCACAAGGACTCAAGCTTTCTCGTATATGGCCCTTCTGCAATAACTCATCTACCTTTTCCCTCAGAATCTCATTCTCCTTCGGACTCATTCGATAGTGTGGTAAATTGGGCAGACTTGCCCCAGGCACCAAGTCAATCTGATGTTGAATGTCCCTCATTGGCAGAAGCTCGTTTGGCACGTCATATGTAACCAACTCCTCAAATTCCTCCAACAAGGGTTGTATCTTCTTAGGTACAGCAACTGCAGCCATGCTCTTATCCTCTAACACCAATGATTTTACCACCATAGCATAAATCTGTTTAGACTCCTTAAAATCTGTCACAAAATCAGCTTCTAAACTGGCAACTATTAGAAACGATGGTTGCTGCACCTTTGGCTTGACAGACACCTTTTGATTGGAAGGAACCATAACAACCTTACGGGCCTCCCAATTAAAAGAGTAGGTGTTGTCACGACCCTTGTACACCACGTCCACATCAAACTGCCAGGGTCTACCTAACAGTATGCGGCTAGCATCCATCTCAATAACATCACAAACAACCTCAGCCTGGAAAGGGGAATTTTACAAACTTCGGTTACCTTTACTGTTGGGCCCTTCTTGATCCATCCAATGTTGTAAGGTGAAGGATGGGGCTTCGTCGACAACTTCAGATGGTCCACCAGTCCTTTTGCCACAAAATTCTCACAACTGCCACTATCTACAATCAAGTCACACACCTTCTGGTTGATTGAACAGCTTGACCGAAAGATGTTGTGACGCTGAGTGTGATCTTCTGATTTTGGCACAAACAGCACCCTTTGCACCACGCAGTTGACTCGATCCCCATCTTCCTCGGCATAGTCAACTTCATACTCTTCATTCTAGTCACCCACTGCTCCCTTAACTTTTTCTTCTTCTTCCTCTGCCAAGGCCAACTTTTGATCTGGACAATTACTAGAATGGTGACCAGGCTTTTAACACCTGTAGCACTTCTCAGGCATGGGTTGGCATAAGGATTTGGTGCCTTCACAGCCCCGGTTCTACTGGAACTGCTTGTCTAATTGCCACCTCCTAATTTTGCTCCATCACCTTCTACAACTTTTGGTTGAAACATCGACTTCCCCCTAGATTCAGGAGGAATGGACGATTCTGACGTGTTACGACGGTATCCTGAGTATGCTAGTTTGCGGTCACGCTCCAACTGCTCGGCCTTCAATGCTAAGTTGTAGGCTTCATCCACATCCCACACTGTCTGCAACCCAATCTGATCCTGTATCGACTACTTCAATCCATTAAGATACCTGGCTACCTTCTGTCCGTCCGACTCATACAGATTATTACGATCTGTGAGTCGATTAAATTCAGCCGTGTAATCAAACACAGATTTGTTCCCCTGTCTGCAGTTTTGATAGGCATGAAAAAGGTGCTGCTCATAATCAGGGGGTAAAAACCTGTCCATCATGAGTTGTCTCATCCTGCGCCACATTCGCACAGAATCCTTTCCTTGCTTTCGTCGCTTCGTCTGCAACTGGTCCCACCAAACTGCAGCGCCACTTTTCAGTTTGTAAGCGACCACCTTGACCCTCTTTGAGTTTGGAATTCCCATCATGTCAAGGAACTGATCAACCTTCAAAAGCCAGTCCAAGAACCCTTCAATTTCAAGATTACCGCTGAACGTGGAAAGGTCCACCTTCACATGATATTCATCAAACAATTGTTGTGGTCGTTCTTGCGGATGGTTTTCCCTCGCTTCTCCTTCTGGTTCTGAATCTTCTTCGCTGTCTGCATAATTAGCAGGGCGTCTCCCGACTACAATCCGGTTATCGGGCTGGCGTTGGGCAAATCCCACCGCGTGCTCCCGATCCTGGTTAAAAGGACGGCGTTGGGCAAATCCCACCGCACGATTCCCTTCAACCTCTGCTGGTCCCTGGTTATGGCGAAGAGTCAACTGCAACTGCTGCAATGTTTCTTGAATCGTCGTTAACTGAGTTCGTGTTTCGTCATGAAATTCACGAAGCCCTGTCAACTGGATTCGTTGTTCTTCTACCGTCTCCCTTAGATCAGCAAGCCCCTAAGCAACGTCACGGGTTGTGTCATCAACTTTGTTAGGTGTCATTGAGCTAGAAACGATATTGCTCTGATACCACTTGACGCAGCAAAATCCACAAGAAATTAGTTGCGTACTAGTTCAAACGAGAATAGGTCTCGAATCCACGAGGTTCTTGAATCCACAAGAAGAAAGAGATATAACTCGAAATTATATTTGATTAAAAGCTGCCCAATAATAGAGGTTACATGCCCTTTTATAGGGAAAACTAGCAAACCCTAGAAAAACTTACCTAAAAATTAAAGTATACCGAAAATTGAGGAAACTCCCAAAATTGAAAACTAGAAAGAAAAATAAGATAGTCCCAATTGGAAACAACGTAAACGGAATTACACACTAAGAGTAATTCGTAATCTAATTATTACCTAAAATAGTAAAATTACTAAATTGAAGGCCTAAACGAATGAATTTGGCCAAAATCCACCATCAGTCACGATTAGAGTGGTGAGTATTGATTTCAGAGCGATTTTACTTCAGTCCACCAAGTTTGGGCCTATTCCGGACTCGTCGATAAATTGCCGAATTTGGCAATTTTCAATTAAGAGTTGTTTGGGCCTCTCAGGCTTCGACCGGTCCAACTGATCATAGAATTGGGCCGCTACTTGTTCTGTATCAAGTGGGGATGAGGTATGGCAAAAGGATTATGTTAATTTTGATCAAGAATTCTTTGCAGGGGATAGCTCGGGTGCTAACATATCCCACAACCTGGGAATTTGGTTCCGGACAAAAAACCGAATGGTGCCAATCTTGACAGAATTATTTTAGTCCATCCGTATTTTGGAGGGAATGAAGTATCATCAATGCTGAACATGATAATCATTTTTGGTAAAGAGAAGTTTGACAAGTTATGGCTCTTTGCTTGCCCAATATCTAGCGGATCAGATGATCCATTTCTTAACCCGGCTGTGGATCCGAATTTTTCGAATCTGGGTTGTCGCAAGTTGTTGATTTTTTTTTTTTGCAGAGAAATATATTTTGAGGGATAGGGGATGGTATGGCTATGCTCAAGACATTGGTTGCTTTCATGAATTGAGCCAATAGTCCTTTGTTGATGTATTTGCTACGGAATTGCTTGGATTTCGAAACTTCCTTATTTGACTAATTTTTGGGTGTTTTTTAAATATAAACCAGGACTTTGGGAGCACTGAGGTTTGTCCCTTTTTGAATTCATTATAGATATTCATTTGGATATGGAAATGAGTTGCGTACACCACATTTGGGTACCCTAAGTGTACATCAGCTCGTCTCAATCGCTCAAAAACGTTATGGACGTTTCGGATTTTATAACAAACTATTTGCGTGAATAGTTTAAGTTCTTTGCGCAAATAGCTTGTAAAAAACCTAAAACATCTCAAATGTTTTTGGACCGTTGATATTGATATGGGTTGGTGTGCACTAGGGGTACAAAGCGTGGTTTACCCTAGATGGATATCGGTGTGAAGAGTTTTCCTTTAGCTGGCACTTTTTCCAAATCATGTTGTTTGACTAGGTGATACGAGTTTAATAGTACGAGGAAACTAACACGTTTGCTTTACATTTATTTCAGCGAGGAAATAAAACAGAGTTATTTCACGTAGTTCACTATCTTACGGAGTAATATTTTGTAGCTCACTATCTGACGGACTACCCATGCTCTCAGGGGCAGCCCCATGTAGGGGCAAAGGGGCAGCTGACCACCCTGAGTCAGAAATCTTTCATGGGATATGCATTTTTTTTAAATTACTTTTGTAATTTTGCCTTACAAAAATATATATTGTTGTCTTTACATTGTGTTCTTTGCCCCAAATGTGCTGAAAATTTGCATATAACTTCATAGGAAACCATCAAAATGAAACAAAGGGACTAAATATTGTAGATTCTTGACCCCCCCCTAATGATAAATTTTTCTTCTGCCCCTAATGATGCTCTCGTCTATTGTTTGGAAGTACCATGTACACACCACTCTTGAAGGACTTTTAGACTCAAATTTTGCTTAATGGGATCAGTTTTGAGAGCTCCACTGAACCATACAGTTAACAAGTGGTGGCTACCTCATGCAGTAAAACTCTCTAATACTCCACATTGAATCTTAGGATCGAGTCTTATTCCTCCCTCCCAATGTATACAAACTCATCACTAAGTATACAAACTCTACATCAACGAGAAACGATATAAAAATAAAAAAAATAAAAAAAATAAAAAAAAAGTGTTGGCCACACGACAATTGGACAGTTATTACAACAAAAAAAGTTTACATTGGCTGTCTGGATGGATTTACTCGGTCCTAAAATATTTTTGGCTGTATGTATAGATTGATTTGATTTACGGAAAGAAAATGATTAAAGAAAAGATAGGAGGCCAAAAAAAAAAAAAACTTTTATCTCATCTCTTCAATATCGATCTCTAGAAGAGCCTAGACGAAAGTCAAGAAGCCATTACTTCAATTGAAAGAAGCAAGAAAAACCATCCCATATGGGGCATAATTAAAGTCAAGGAAAAGCTACAAATACAAACTTCTATTTGAATATCTTATCATATGTATTCTTGAAAATGTTATGGACCGATTATCTGTTATGAATGAAAAGTTACAAGTTTTTTGTATATAATACGTACACATCTTCAATAGGCGTCTATTGTAGCCATGGAAACAGAGGGAACGACAGGCAACTTTAATGCTTTGTCCTCGTCAATTCATGAAAGCAACAAATCTCTTGAGCAAAGCCACAGCATTATCACAAGTTGGATTAACAAAATGGAACACATGTTCTTCCCCTTTAGCCTCCATAATCTCCACAACTCCTCCCCACCCACTCTTCTCCAATTCCTCCTTGTAATACCATCCCCTATCCCTCAAGAAATCTTTCTCAGCAACACAAACCAACACCTTGTTACAACCCAACTTCGAAAAATCCGGATCCATGACCGGGTTAAATAACGGGTCATCTGATCCACTGGATGAAGGACAAACAAAGAGCCAAAGATTATCAGAAAAGTCCTTCACACTTAACTTTTCACCTTCGGCTCCAATTGGTTCCTTCCCCCCAAACCAAGGATGGACTAAAACTATCCCAACAAGGCTTACCCCGCCCAGTCCTTCTAACCCGACCCGAACCGCCATGTTATGAGCTAAATTAGCACCTGCACTATCTCCTGCAAAGAATAAACGATCAAAATCGACGTAATCATTTAGCCATAACTCAACCCCACCAGAATCTTTACTGTGAGAAGCGGCCCACTTGATCGCGACCCATGAATCATCGTAAGCGATCGGGATAGGGTGCTCAGGGGCTCTTCTGTAATCAACAGAGACAATAACGACGTTAGCTTCGGCTGCGAATGAATCGAGATAGTTGTGGTACATCGGAGAGACCGCGGTTTCCACGCAGAAGCCGCCGCCGTGGAAGTATACGAGAAGGGGAAGCTTTTTATGAATTGGGTTTGTGGTTTTGGGGAGGTAGAGCCTAGCAGATAGCCCTGTTTGTGGGTCGATTACGACGTCTTTGGATTGGACACCGGTGATCGGATTGGTAGAAGGGGGGACGATTTCGGTGCCGAGGAGTCTTTCTACCGTGCCGTCTTTGAATGCTCGGACTCCGAGAAGTGGGAAATCATGGGTTACTTCTTTTTCTGTGGTTGAAGCCATGGTGAAGGAACGGATGAAATAACAGTGGCGGGCCTAAAATGAAAGAGAGACGCATTTGGTGAAATGGGTTTGATGCCCACATCAATAATTGAACACAAAGGCTTTGTTCGGTTTAAATTTTGAGGGAGGTTTTGGAAATCATCAATAGATAGAAATATAAAAAAAAATTATTTGAGATCATGCAAAATAGATTTTGAGACCCAAATCAAACAAGATAAAAGAGTTTAGGTTGGGAGTACTTATTCAATAGTCCAAAACAACACTTTTTATTTGATGTGTACACGTAGAGCTCTTGGACTATTGCATAAATTCAACTTGGTTAGGTGAGTCGTGACTCATGATGCATGGCGTGATCCTTTACGACAGAATTCTACTCAAACCAAAGGAAGAGTTTTCAAAGGGTGAAGGTGTATAATCAGGTTAATAAAGAAAATAGTGTCTGACTGATAAAAAGATGAGAAAAAATGATAATGACTTGTTTCGAGCTCTCACATTGGTTACTTATAACGCCCAAAGCCTAGGCGGCTTATTCAATCATTGCCAATTAATTTTAAATTGGATGCTTTTAACATATTATGTACCCTCTTTTTTACATTCATGGACTGAAAAATTAATTAAGGAATTGACATTGAGTTAGCTAGCATAACTAAGCTGGAGTCAGGGACAAAACTAGAGGTTGGCTGTTTCCCGAGTGTCGGCAGGGACTCACCTCAGGGTAAGCATCCACTGGCTATGAAAGCTTATTGGTTTACTTGTTTGCTTTTGTAGTCGGCTGGCGATTGCTATCGGATTGTATCTCCCTTCGAGGTTTCATCTTGTGCTTTGCGATAGAGTTTGGGCTGTTATCCTTTGGGATTTCTACTACCAAATCGTAGACTGGTTCTTTGCCCAACATGAAGTGTTAGTCTGCCTCTAGCAGAGGTGCCTTTGAGCGTATTAGTATATGTGCTCTCGTCTAGATTTGTTAGTTTTGATTTATTCTTATATTTCGTGATGAAATCTGTACTGCGCTCAGGCTTTATTTAAATGGAATTGACTTGTTGGATAAAAAAAAAGGGTCACACTCAATTTGAAAAAACCTAAAATTATGTAGTATTCGTTTTCTACATATTCTCCTACCTACCATGTCCGGGCTTCCCATATAATGCCATATAAAATAATCACTGTCAACAGTATTGGAAATTACAGTGATACTTTTTACACTTATACTCAATCTTGGAATTTCAAAAAAAAAACTTTATTGCTATTATAGCCACTCCGTATATGAAATTCTAGTTTTGTCCTTGAACTTCGAGTGTGTCCCATGAGCATGTCTTTGTCTTAGAAAGGAACCCGACACTCGCTTGGGAAATCTTATTTTTTTGGTCTTGTAGCTAGTAGTGGGTATCATGTCATGTCGTTTCATGTTCTACACCTTTGCTTCCTTTATTTTAGCGAACAAATGAGAACATAGATATTTCAAATAGCTCACTATCTTAAGGACTAATACTTTGTAGTAGTGTTAATTTGCTATATGTGGAAGGAGTAACAAAATTGCTCCAGCACTGAACCTGATATTGTTATTAGATGATCAGATTTTGACTCATAACTACGTATTTGGACTCTACATAAACGTGCAGTTATAGAAAGTGGCAGACTAGTAGTATGTATATATGGGTGTGCATGTATATATGAGTAAATGTATTGTATTTAGTATTTTAATAGTGGAGAGGTAGTATAGGTAGTATTGTTAGAGTGTTGAAAATGACATGTGTAGATAAAGCACTGTTCACTAATTTATTTGGCTCAAGATTTGTTAAGTTTTGTTGGGAATGCTCTAAAGGAGAAGATAGGGAGCAAATGAAGGGGGAAAAAAAACCTTCAATTCATTACTTCAGCATTGAAAATCCCTACAATTTCAATCAAAAGAAATAGTAGAAGTGAAAAATAGGGAACTAAAGGCATCCCTTCGGAGTCTTTGACAATCTTTTAACACTTGTTCCCGTGGGAATTCGCGTGGCTCTCGCCTCTTCTAAGCCACTTTTATGCCTTGTCCTCAAAATTCATGAAAGCAGCCAACCTTTTGAGCATAGGCAAAGCATTTTCGCAAGCCGAGTTGAACAAATGGAACACATGGTCCTCTCCTTTAGCCTCCATAACCTCCACAACTCCACCCCACCCACTCTTCTCCAATTCCTCTTTGTAATACCATCCCCTATCCCTCAATGCTTGCGACATTGGATTGTATCATAGATGGTGTCGCCCCAAGCGTAGGCCTAGGTCGGCGGTAGCATAATAACCGGTAAGACCGGGTCGAATCCACAGGGACCGAACGCACCCGGCGTGAGAGTTGTCTTGCAAGTGTAGGTTTTCAGCCTTGAAGCGGCAAACTTAGTTTTGTAGTTTGAGGGTGGAATTCACTTAACTTCGTGAATGATTCAGAAGATTAAAAATGACAAATTAAATTAAGGCAAAGTCTAGGGGTATTTAACTACCATGACTCAGGTTAATCCATCCCCTCTTGATGACCGGCTCGGGGCATCGTTAAATGCCCCCGAACGGAAAATTTAGATTTTAAAACCTTTACTAGAAAAATGTGTTTAAGAAAGATTAGGATTTTCGGTTCATTTGGCAAACGGATGGGTTGACATCGCCCAAAACATCACACGTGCCAAGTAGTCAAGCTCTTGGCTACGTGTGATCAAAGAGATTAACAAACTCACCATTTGGTACATAAAAGCGCAACCCCAAATATTTGATAAACAAGATGTGTATGCTATAACATGAGATGGATTGATTAATACCAAGTCATAGAGTGCTAATCACCCCATGACTAAGCCTATTAAACTACTCACTCATTATGCTATAAATAAAACCTAGGAATTTGTAAAAAACCAAAAACATGCTTAATAAACTTGAAAACTGATTTTTAATGAAGATTATAAGTCTACCTACAACTTTAAACCTTAAGAAAATCACAAACAACAAGTAAAAGCTAAGGTTTAAGAAGGAAATGACTAGAAAATAGAGAATACAATTTAACCGATAAAAACAAAAACAAACTTGATTTATATAGTGATTCAACAAGTAGCTCCAACATTAAATAACAAGAAATTAAAGGAAAATGAAGACTTACTTAAGAAAAACTAGAGAGAGAGCTTAAAAAAATCCGTCAATGGAGGAGCAAAAACTAGACTAAGGAGGAAAGAGTAAGTGTGTGTACGAAAGAGAGAGGAGAGAGCCCCAATATAGTCTTCCCTTTCTCTCTCTACATAATATCTAATAAAGCACACACACAACAAACCAAAGTTTCCATAAAAGGAATGTGCAAAAAGAGCTTGAAAAATGGTGTCCGAAGGGTTCTAGATCGATCCACTAGGGATTTGGATCGATCCAGATTCGTCTATTCGAGCAGATTTTTTATCGAACTTCGCGGGCACGCCCCGGCTTTGTCCAAACTCAGAATGAGGTGATTCTTGAACCGTTGGAAAGCTCTATGAGTCTACTTTCAAACCCAATTGACCTCATTTTCATAGCCTTTGTATCTTGAGAGAAATGAGCCTTTTTCTATCGGTTGGTCAGATTTTCTCGAGGCTCATAACTCCAAATGTCTTGTTCTTTTGTTCCGGGCCTTCCTTGAACCTTTCAAAGCTTCTTAAGTCAACTTTTAAGCTTTGGCGATTGCCCTACACGGCAATGCGGGACCTTGGGTACTTTCAGATACAACAGGGGATTATTTGGAGCTTTACACACACCTTTTAGCTCCGATTTTCTGAAACTTATCAAAAACACAACTCTCGCAAAATCAATCGTATAAAAGCACAAAATGCACGTGTGTGTGTGATCACAATGAGCGAGATAAGCGCGGATATATACAACATTTGGGGCTTATCACTCAAGAAATCTTTCTCAACAACTCAAACCAACACCTTGTTACAACCCAACTTCGGAAAATTCGGATCCATGACCGATTTTACTAACGGGTCATCTAATCCACTGGATAAAGGACAAACAAAGAGCCACAAACTATCAAAAAAGGCCTTAGTGACTTTTTCACGTTCAACTCCAATCGGTTCCTTTCCCCCAAACCAAGGATGGACCAAAACTATCCTAACAAGGCTTAACCCACCCAGTCCTTCCAACCCAACCCAACCGCCATATTATGAGCTATAGTACCACCTGCACTATCCCCTGCAAAAAACAAACGATCAAAATCGGTGTAATCGTTTAGCCATACCTCCTCATCCCCGCCATCTTTACTGTGAGAAGTGGCCCACTTGATCGCGACCCATGAATCATCGTACACGATCGGGACAGGGTGCTCAGGTGCTCTTCTATAATCAACAGAGACAACAACGACATTAGCTTCGGCTACGAGTGAATCGAGATAGTTGTGGTACAGAGGAGAGAAGGCAGTTTCAATGCAGAAGGCGCTGCCGTGGAAGTACACGAGAAGGGGAAGCTTTTTATGAATTGGGTTTGTGGTTTTGGGGAGGTAGAGCCTCGCAGATAGCCCTGTTTGTGGGTCGATTACGACGTCTTTGGATTGGACGCCAATGATCAGATTGGTCGAAGGGGGGACGATTTCGGTGCCCATGAGTCTTTCTACAGTGTCGTCGTTGAACGCTCGGATTCCGCCGAAATCTACTTCTTTGTCTGCGGTTGAAGCCATGGTGAAGTAACGTGCGCTAACGGTGGCACCGTGGCTGGTTTTTGTGGAAAATGAAATAGAGATAGTAATGCATTTGATTGATGGCATTGATCCACTTTAAATACTCCCTCTGTCCCAATTTTTGGTCCTTCTTTCCATTTTGGAATGTCCCAAAATATTTGTCCCACTTCTAAAAATATCCATCAAAATTGGGTCACTTTCCAATTTTACCCTTAAAAAGTATTTTTCTCATCTTAATTGGCTAGTCTATTATCTTTAATTTTATAACAATTTTTATGATTTTAAAATTTTGTATAATAAAACTCATTGATATCTATCAAACAAGATCCATATTGAATATGTTTTGACTTTCATATAATAAATTAGTCTCACAAATTTGGTCACAGTAATATTGACTGGATTTAGGGGCAAAATAGAAAAGTTAATACAAAGTTTTTACATTCCTTAAAAACCCGCTTCCCCAAAAGGGGCCAAGAAATTGGGACGGAGGGAGTAATTGACAAAGTCGGTCTAGGTTCGGTAAGTCATCAGGCTCAACAAAAAGTTTGATGTAAGAGCATTTTATCAGGCTTAACAAAAATTAAATCAAATTTAACATCAAAAATATTTTTTATAAATTAACAAGTCAATCTTTTAAAAATTCAAAAAAATAGATTCTCTATTCTAACTTCACTCATAATTAAAAAGTAATAAAAAAAAAAAGATTGAAAGGGGAATAGACAGAGAGAGAGAATTGTTTTAACCCATGAATAGTGTCTCAAAAGATTTACCGAGTTACTGTAGCAAAGTTATAAGTTTTTGCAAATTTACAAAAAAAAATTGTTGAGTCTGATTTTGGAGGGTTTTTTCCTCTTTCACTCAACAACTTGGCCATCAGGGGAATTTGCCTCACCGGATGAGATGCTCTAAGACTAAATTAATCTTGACAGTGAGAATTCCAAACGTTATACTACTACTAATAATAATAATCAGTTAATAAATAAAGGAAACAATAGGCCCTTATTTAACTTCGTGCAATTTTATTTTCTTTACACAAATTTTTTTCGCATTTACTAATATAACATCAAACTTTTTTAGGTCCTTTGCTTCGTTTCGAAGAAATCAAAAAAATATAAAATTATGTCCAAAACTCGAATAAAGACAAAATGCAAAAAGTCATACAAATAAATTATTTAAGGTGAACGAGGCCTCAGTTGGCCTGGTGGTGAAGGATTGAGATTTAGGAATTTGTTACCTCTTAATCAAGAACGAGCTTTAATACCTAATCTCACTACTTTCCAATTTGTTACCGGAATTAGTTTCCTGACCACTTAGCAATTACTCTACAAAAATGATAGGTACACACCCTCTCAACCACTCCCTACCACACCCTCTCTCACATGTGTGGTGGGGCTCACCCAATGGGTCCCAGTGGACCCCACTACACATGTGAGAGGGAAAGTGGTTGAGAGGATGTGTATCTATCATTGTTCATTACTCTAAGGTTGGTACTAACTAGCATTTTGCTTGTTCAAAGCATGGCAGTGAAATGTGAACTTTTTTCCTATTATTTCGTGCATTGAACGCGCATGACACTAGTAATTTTGAATGAAAAATTGAATTTCATTGAATGTGTGGGGTTTGCCTTTCTGATGTACCTCTTTAAGCCTTTTAGATCGAGGTAAAAGGTTGGAGAAATGGGTGGACTTTGCCTGATACCTAATGAGCTCGCCTAAGAAGAAAACCTGCACAGGTAACACCCACGTCAGCGCCTAGCCAGAACGATAGTGGTCCGGGAAGGCAATCCAACGGTCTAGTAAGTGACCAAAAGTGGCAAAGATCACTGAAAATGTAGAGAGAGAGGTGTGAGTTTTTAGACTTACAAGGATACTTTTTACACTTATACTCAATCTTGGAATTTTTTTTTTTAAAGAAAAAAAAACTTTATTGCTATTATGACCACCCCATGTATAAAATTATGGTTCCATCCCTGGTCTTGGAATATGTCCCATGAGCATGTCTTTGTCTTAGAAATGAAGCCGACACTCGCTTGGGAAACATTTTTTGTGGGCTTGTAGCTAGTGGTGGGCATCGTGTCATCTCATTTCATATTTGTGTCGTGTCATCTCGTGTTCATGTCAGAATTCTCTCAACTCTAACCCGACTTGTTTAGCTTTTCATGTTATTGTGTGTGTCATATTCGTGTTTCCTGTCAGAAATAGCCAATCCTAACCCCTAAATTCATGTCGAGTCCTTGTCGTGTCAAAAATTTCCCACTCCTACTTGTAGCACTGCCACATAGTGTCCCAACACTCTTTTCCATCACTCATTTTAGTGTGACATAGTATCAAGTGCATGAACCCCATGAAAGTTTTAGGTGAAGAAAGATGAGAAAAGGGCTTGGATTAAACGTGGGGTTTGGCCTTTGCAGTGTTATACAGTATATCTCAATGAGAGGGAATGAGGCATATGGGATCCAGGAAAATGCTAAGTGTCAGAGAAAACCACCCAAAAAGTAACTAGAATTTGAAAATGAGTGGCTCAGATTACTCCCAAATGAATCTGAGACATTCATTTTCAAATTCTGGGTAGTTTTTATGTGCGCTTAACACTTATGGGAGAATGAAAGAGAATGACAAGTAGGAGGACGACCAAGGGCGTACTTTATTGCCTATCTAAAAAGGTGAAGAGACGAGTTTAAGACACAAGTGAACGATAAATTTTTGGGCTTAACGGGTGAGTACTACGTGACCGAGCCTACGTGGCACCTGAATGCTACATCCAGACCATCTAAAAATGTATTGGATGGCCCAAATTTAAACTCTCTCTTGTATTTCTCTCTACAAATTCATACCATCCAAAATTAAAATGGACAACTGGATGTGTGCGTGCGAGTACCACGTGGTACTGTTCAACAATAAAAACTCGTTCTCCAAGTGAAATGAACCCTTATAATAGCTCTAATTATGGGGAAACTAACACCTTTGCTTCCTTTATTTTAGCGAGCAAATGAGAACAAAGATATTTCTGATAGCTCACCATCTCAAGAACTAAGATTTTATAATAGTGTAAATTTGTGTATCATATGTGGAAGGAGTAACAAAATTGCTCTAGGAACGTTATAGTGTTAGACAATCAGATTTTGACTCATAACTACGTATTTGGGCTCTACATATACGTGCAGTCATAAAAAGAGTTGGGCACAAGATCATTGAACAACACTTTAACAAAACACGGGTTAAATGATGGCTGTGTAGATGGATTTATGAAAAGAAAAGGATTGGAAAACGATACTAAAGGAAAAGATAGGGAGCAAATGGAAGGAAAAAACTTCAATTCATTACTTCGCAACTGGTAATCCCTACAACATCCTGGATGGGAAACTGGGTGCGTGCTGATCATTTGTGCTCGACGATCAACAGTGCTAATTTGCTCAGACATTGAATCATTCAATCAAAAGAAAGTAAGAAACATTCGTTTCTGTGGGGATCCGCGTGGCTCTTCTAACTTTTATGCCTTGTCTTCAAAATTCATAAAAGCAGCCAACCTTTTAAGCATAGCCAGAGCATTTTCACAATCCGGGTTAAACAAATGGAACACATGGTCCTCCCCTGCAACCTCCATAACCTCCACCACTCCTCCCCACCCACTCTTCTCCAATTCCTCCTTGTAATACAATCCCCTGTCCCTCAACATATCTTTCTCAGCAACACAAACCAACACCTTGTTACAACCCAGCTTCGAAAAATCCGGATCCATGACCGGGTTAAATAACGGGTCATCTGATCCACTGGATGAAGGACAAACAAAGAGCCACAGTTTATCAGAAAAGGCCTTTCCAGTGATTTTTTCACCTTCAGCTCCAATTGATTCCTTCCCCCCAAACCAAGCATGGACCAAAACTATCCCAACAAGGGTCGCCCCACCCAGTCCTTCCAACCCGACCCGAACCGCCATATTATGAGCTATATTACCACCTGCACTATCCCCTGCAAAAAACAAACGATCAAAATCGGCGTAATCGTTTAGCCATACCTCCTCATCCCCGCCATCTTTACTGTGAGAAGTGGCCCACTTGATCGCGACCCATGAATCATCGTACGCGATCGGGATAGGGTGCTCAGGGGCTCTTCTGTAATCAACAGAGACAACAACGACATTAGCTTCGGCTGCGAGTGAATCGAGATAGTTGTGGTACACAGGAGAGAAGGCGGTTTCAATGCAGAAGCCGCCGCCGTGGAAGTATACGAGAAGGGGAAGCTTTTTATGAATTGGGTTTGTGGTTTTGGGGAGGTAGAGCCTAGCAGATAGCCCTGTTTGTGGGTCGATTACGACGTCTTTGGATTGGACGCCGGTGATCGGATTGGTCGAAGGGGGGACGATTTCGGTGCCCTTGAGTCTTTCTACAGTGCCGTCTTTGAACGCTCGGATTCCGATAAGTGGGAAATCATGGGTTACTTGTCTGTCTGCGGTTGAAGCCATTGTGAAGGAACGGATGAAATGACGGTGGCGCCGTGGCGGGTTTTTGGAATATGAGAGAGAGAGAGAGAGAGAGAGAGAGAGATGCATGATTGATGGCATTGATCTACTTTAAATAATCGATAAAGTCGGTCTAGGTTAGGTAAGTCACGACGTAAAAGTCTTGATTAATCTTCATTAATTTTATATACTCCTACTAATAATCAGTTACATAAAAAAAGGAAAGAACATAAAGGAGACAACCCCTAGCTCCGTTTTTAACTTTGCGTACCTTTCTCTTTTTTTTTCTCTATTCAAATTTATTCACATTTAATAATTTTACATTAAACTTTTTAGGTTCTGTGTTTTGTCTAAAAAATTGGAATAAAAAATATATAAAAAATCATGACCAAACTCAAATAAAAACAAAAAAATGAAAAAAGTAACACAAATAAGTTAGATTGAACAAGGCCTCACTTAGCCTCGTCTAGGATTGAGCTTTAGAAATTTGTTACCAATTAAATTTTTAGGAGTTAATTGAGGTGCACGTAGACTGATCCAAATATCCAGTTATCAAAAAAAAATTAACCTCTTTCAGACCAACTTGCACACAAAGACGGAACCACAGAGGTGCTTTGGGGGGCCAAGGCCTCCCCCACTTTCAAATTTCCAATAAATACATAGATTTTTTTTTTTTTTTTGGTATTATATATGTTTGTATTTAGGCCTCCCCCAATAAAGAAAATGGTTCTGAAACATATGACGATATATGTTTCTGGTGTTGTTTTTCTTGTTTTTGGGGGGATGTTTATGCTACTATGCTCATTCTTGAGGTTTTATCTTGGTGTTTTCTCTCGAAATTTAGGTTTGTACCTCTATTTTTGCTATAATTTATCTTTTATTTGCCGATAAAAAGAGAGACTTAGACTATGTGTTTTGTTATGGGCATTATTTGGACATTTCATAGTGTAGATTATTGAACCTTGAAATTTTAAAATCTCATTATTCATGCGGCCCTCTTGTATATGAAATCCTAGCTCCGTCCCTGCTTGTACATGACTTTGTTTTGACTTTAAATAGGATCCCCGCTAATAGACGGTAAGATTGGTCATTGAGAATTAATCAAAATGAGTGTAAATTGACACTGACACATTGGTTAGAAAAAAAAAAAAGAGTGTAAATAAAGGAAACGGAGTTGTAAATAGTAAGTAAAATTGTCTCTTTGTAAAACAAAAAGAGAAAATTTCAGTCACCTCTCTTGAGGTTTTTTACAAATACGATGAGTTCCCGTATGCGATTAGGTATTAAAGATTGGTTTTCATTTTACAATTACTTACTTACAATCCCCTATTCTTTTGTTTGTACTATTATTTCCCAAGGTTTTTATTCAATCAAGTTGTTGTGTTTAATCAAGAACGAGCTTAATACCTAATCGCACTAATTTCCAATTTGTTGCGGGGGTTAGTTTCTTGGCCGCTTAGCAATTACTCTAAGGTTGGTACTAACGAGCATTTTGCCTGTTCAAAGCACGGGAATAAAATGTGAACTTTTTTCGTGTTATTTCGAACAATGAACCCGCACAAAGCTAGTTATTTTGAATGAAAAATTGGACTTCATTGAATGGTTTCATTGTGCATAATGGTTGCTTTAAAAAGAACTTGTCATTGATTTTTTCTTCTTCATTTCTCTTATTAAATGGTGGCAGCATTAGACACTAACAAAGCAAAACAATCTTTAACCGAAGGGAGTAAATTCTCGCCACCTTATTAGGTGGAAAGCCTCCAATCCAATTTCCAGAAAAAGTTCAATTTTTTTTCTTCAAGCAATTATTTTGTGGCTCCTCTCTTGGCTAAAAGTCTTTCTTACATTATCTGCCATTTTCTTTTGTGGTCCCCTCTTTTTACTCGGGCTTTTACCCTTTGCCCTAAATAATCAAGGGTAATGTTAATGCCAAAACCAATTTTATTTGTGTCAAAATCGTAGTGTTTAAAAACCTTGTACCTTGTGCAAGGTACAAGCTTTTTATTCACAATAGTTTTGACAGATACAAAAATAGTTTTGGTATTATTATTTCCCATAATCAATTTAAATTATTTTCACGTCTTCACTCAAATTCCTTTCACATTAGTTAGTTTTGTGACAATTTTTTTAGATTATCTGTTGGTCTCGACGATAGAAATCTAAAATGTAAAAAATTGTGATCAAAATCTTCATTATTCACAAAGATAATCCAAAACAGATAGACTTATTAGATTTGTTTTGCCTTTGTTCAAAAGAAAATGGTTTGATTCATCATTTTACCTACTTTAGACTGCTCATCGAGACGAATCAATAATCTATAAAAAAAAATTTGACACAAAATTAAGAATTTCGGGAAAAAATGAAAAAGAAGAAAATAATAATTAATAAGTCACAACAGGCCTTGAAAGTTTTTTGCCTTTTGAAGTTTACTTTAGAGATTCAACAAAAGTAAAAAGTGGTAAAGTAAAAGAGTTGATGGTTCTTCTCCGCAATATTAAACGCTGACTTAGGTTCACCAGGCAACCAAGTCATGCATGGGTTCGAAGATACCGTTTGAGTTTGGTGTCGAATTTGACAACAATGACTAAAGCCTTTAGGTTAGCAGTTAGCACGATCTGTTTTTCGCTGCGTATGCTTGTATCTAGGGCTGCAAATGAGTCGAGCTGCTTGATTCGCTAAGGCAATGTTCGGCTCGGCTCGACTCGTTTATTAATCGAACCGAGCTCAAGTTTTGGGCTTGTTTACTAAATAAGCCGAGCTCAACTCACAAAAACTTGGCTCATTTTATAGGCTCGGCTCGTTTAAAGAGACTCGATTAGTAAATTAGTCTGGCTTAGCTTGTTAATGGTTTGGCTCGATTCATTTGCAGCCCTATTCGTATGTAAATAATATAGTGTCCATGCGAGCATTTGGTACAATAATTGAAGGCCACCCCAAAACCACTAGAGACGGCAACATAAATCACAACATACCCACCATATAAAGGGCTAATTAATAGGTACCTCCAAAATACCACAATGTCGCTCCTCACAAATAAAGAGGCCGACCACAGGTACAGATGAGAACTATACTAATGAGAGTGCCGATCATATTTGGACCCTATTTCAAGGGCTCATACAAATAATCCAAACCGTTGATTATTTTAAAATATATTTTCGAGTTCACTTGTAAAATTTGAGCTCAATCGAATAAATGTGAGTATCTGAACCAATCATCAATTTTTCTTTCAAAATCTAAGATCCTAAATTTTGAAAGAAAATGAGACGATTGGATCATATATTTAAATTTATCCGATTGAGCTCAAATTTCACAAGTGAATTTGAAAAATTATTTAAAAAATAATCAACAATTTGGATCATTTGTGTGAAATTGCTAAGTGGGCATACCCGTAGCATTTGCGACAAATAAAAGCATATAAAGACAGCAAACAAATCACATCACAATCCAAACCTTACTCTTGATTGATGAAAGAAGCCAAACTTTTCACCAAATCCACAGCATTCTCACAACTCGGGTTAAACAAATGAAACACATGCCCTTCTCCATGAGTCTCCAAAATCTGCACCACTCCACCCCATCCACTCTTCTTCAAAGTCTCGTAGTAAAACAATCCCCTCTCTTTCAACCCATCCTTCTCTGCAATACAAACCAACACCCTCATGCACCCAATTTTAACCAGTCTCGAATCCACGGCCGGGTTAATCCTCGGGTCGGATGAGCCGGATGTATCCGGACAAGCGAAAAACCATGCCTTGGGCACATGCCCTTCTTTGCTAGCGAAATCTGGGTGAACCAAACAAGCCCCAATCAACTTCACTCCCACTAATTCTTCCTCCCCGGCTTTCATCGCTGTGTTATGAGCAATGTTAGCTCCCGCACTGTCTCCAGAGACGAAAACTCTTTGTAGATCTGCATTTTCGTTGATCCAATCTTCGGGGCCCTTGCAACAAAAAAAAAAATCACATAATCAACGAGGCACACTAAACGCATCTAAGAGGCTGCCCAACAAACTGAACAAAGTGATGTTAACAAGACTCGGCTGTGTTATTGCACTTACGTGTGTTTGGAATTTGTGGAAACGAGAGAAATGAAAGGAAAAAAAAAATCTCAGATTTTGATTTGGGGGAAATGTTGGAATGGTTCAAATTGCCCATGGTATTTGGGACGACTTGTAGACTGTAGTCCCAATGAGTTGATTTATTCCTTAGGGCTTCGGTGTCTCTCATGGAATAATATTGTGAGTCTTTTTCAAGGTATGAAGAATTGATATTCTTGGAAGCATGCATGGTGGTTTTCTTGGGTAGTTCAAAAGGCAATCAAAGCCATAATGGCTTGTTCTTCCGATTCTATTTATACACATGATCATGTATGCTTTGGATGGCACACAGTGGCGGAGGTACTCCTAGGCTAAGTTGTTCGGACCTGCTTATATACATTTTGATTTTCCTCTCCGGTCAAGGGCATGTCATCCATGTCGGGGCTATGAGATTCAAAAGAGATTTTTCTCCTGTGACTTAGCCCCAATCAGTTGCCAAGTTTTGAACTCAGGATGTCTTGACATTTTGCAAATTGTAGTTTTAGAACAAAATAATAATTATTATTTAGACAATTTTTCACTCACAAACAACAACCCCATGATATTTGTTCACTCACTTAGAGAAAAAAAAAAAGAAGAAAAAAAAAAAGAAAAAAGAGGAACATTACCTACTTTAGTTGGGACATATTGGATCTCCCTTCTCATCGTCGCATTGCTTATCATATAAATCTAATCTAGAGGCAATTATAGGAATTGCATATTTGTAAATGCTAGATCAAAGGATACAATATTTTTTGCTGAAATGTTAACCCAAATTATAAAAGCAAGATACGTGTTATTCGATCAAATACATTGTGTCATAGGAATGTCATCTTCTTTTTTTTCTTCTTGAATCGTTTAAATGTCAAAGCCCTACAGACTGAATGTGTTCTCATTGTCGAAATAATAACTCAACGTGGACAACTAGCAATTTGAGTAATTTTCATGTATATTTTAGGTGAGTGAACTAAATAACACTTTACCAAGTCTGAAATTCTCATTTATTTCTCAAGCTATAAAAGGCAAGTGATGTCATATTTTCAAAACCATAGACTCGTGGTGGGTGGATTATTGTTGGAACTTTTGCTTATAGTGCCCACACTCATATGTAATTCTAGAAATGCCATTCATTGATGGCATAAGGTGAGAGCAAGATAGGGAATGAGAGTGTGTTGTTGTATGAGTGAGAGTATAAGGGTTTGTGTGTGATACTTGTAAAAAAATTCTCATTGTGAAGCACGGGATCCTCTACGGACTCTCCGTAGAGTATTTCTATTATTACTGAACCACGTAAATCTTTTATGTTCATCATACTTCATTAGTTGTGATTGTGATTGTGTTTGAATATCATTGCTTGAGTGCTTGTGTAATCCCAACAAGAAAGAATGAAGAAATAAGAAATTCAAGTTAATTATGAGAATATTTTCGATAAAAAAAATTCTGTGAATATTGAATTTTTCCTTGCATTTTTCTTCCATTTCCTTCTAATTTTATTCTCTTTTGTGTTTTCTGACTTTCCTCAACAAACGATAGATTTGGTAGACTGGTAGTTAGGAGTTTTAATTTCTAGAAAGTATGACAAGATAAAGAAGAAAAATACTACCTTCAATAAAGACGGAACAAAGACTAACCTGTCCATTACAATGCGAGGCGACCCATTTGAGAGCAGCCCACGAATCTTCATAAGCAATCGGAATTGGGTATTCTGGAGCTAATCTATAATCAACCGAAATCGCGATAACATTAGCTTCGGCCACGAGTGAGGTGAGATGGTTGTGGTACTCGGCGCAGAAGGGGGATCCGAAGGAATACGCCCCGCCGTGAAAATAAACCAGGAGGGGGAGTCTCCGGTTTGGGTCGACAGCGGTGGGTTTGAAGAGGCGCGCCGATACGGTGGATTCCGGCGAGATTATGACGTCCTTGGAGGAAACAGGGGAGTTGGGATTGGTAGATGGGGGAACTCTATCAGTGCCGAAGAATCTTTCGACTTGTCCGTTTTTGTAGGCTCGGAAGTATGGGAGGAACTCGTACGCGATCTCGTCGTTGGTGTTTGATGCCATTTTTCGGGAGGAGGTGAGAGAGGAAGTGGGCAATGGAGTGACGGTGGTGGAGATTCTGGGTCTAGAATCAACCGGGGTGCGTGTTCAGAACGAGATTGAAGAATTGTTGGTTGGTGGGCTTTACAAGTGAGAACATTAATTCAAAAGAAAGATTGTTTTGGATTCCCATGTCTGGGTTTACCCTTGCTTTTCCACGTTTAAAGCAGTATGAAACATCTCCACTGTAGGTATCTGTTTACATCTAAAAATTAATCAATCTAATGATTAATTGACACGTAATCAAGAGTGCTAAATATTAGCAATTACTCGTCAATACAGACACACTGGATTAAAAGAACATATTTGAGTGAATACGATGTCGTATCATGTTCAAATATAAAAACGGTTATTGGCAGTTACGAACCATCGTTATTGGAAAGAATTGACCTCAAAGCTATAGGATTAACTGCTAAATATATAAGTTCCACGAGTGAACTTGGGAAGCAAGGCAAATTGGCAGTTATAACACGTGGAATACTTATAGAAAGGCAGTTATTCATCTTAACGCTTAATCATTTGAGTTTGTTTAAACAACTGTACAGATTCAAAATCAAAGCTTTTAGAGGAAGATTTAGAAGAATTCAAATTCAGACGTGGAGGAAGGAAAGAAATCGCCAACTTCAAGAGTGGAAGTTAGAGTTGTTGTGCCCGATGTTCAAATTCATTGAGCGGGAAGTTCGAATTGCAATCAAAGATCTATAAATAGAAGAAATCAAAGAGTGAAAAACCTCGACAAATCTTTCAACAAAATGTATCATCAAAAACCCGATCTTTGGTTTGTTCGTTTAAGTAAATTAGTTTAGGATCTCAAACACGGTTCGGTAGATTAGGAAGTAGTTAGGATTAATTTCGATTGTTCGCGTGAATAATCACCCCTATCTCGATTGTTCCTGTAGCAATCAACCGTTCGAAGTTCTTGTATTTGAAGTTGGAGACAATTTCAAAGTAAGTTTATCTTTGATTCATTAATCGAAGTGTCTTGTTTCTTTTTTGTTCTTCGATTTCCTAAGTTTGTTGGTTTACATTTCTTCACTTGTTGAAAAAATCCTCTTAATTGAGGTAATTGAACCAATAAAACACAATCGTCTGATTAGATTTGGTTTTTCCAAAGTTAATCTGAGGGAGGAGATTAAACTACTCTACGGCTGGCGCATCTGATTATTTTTATTTTCCATGAAAAGAAAAGAAGCCAAAGCAGTATCACCACTTAGGGCTCTTTTTGGGTAATACGGAGTAATTCATAATCTGGATTATTGGATTATTTGTTTCGTCTTTAATCTTTCTTTTTTTTTGCATTTGTTAATTTTGCGTCAAGATTTTGTGGTTTCTGGATTCCTCTCGACGAGACGAATCTAATAAGTACAAAATTATGGTCAAACCAAATTTTTTTTTGAATAAAGCCGAAATACTTGGATTATTGGCCAATAATCCAAGTATTTTGGTTTTATTCAAAAAAATTTAAGTTTTGACTATAATTTTTATATTGTTAGGATTCGCCCTCGCCGGTAAATCTGTAAACTATAAAATCTTGACCTTAAAACAAAAATGCAAAAAAAAAAAATTGAATAAAGACAAAATAAATAATCCAATAATCTAGATTATGGATTATTACCCAAAACAGCCCTTAGGTACATACAAAGAGCCCCCGACCCCACTTAGGTGGGGTTTAGCTAAATAAGTTAAGCTACTTATTTTGATTTATTCTGTATTTTTGAAAAAATTTAAGAGTTTCAGTCAAAATTTTTTACTTTTCTGATTCCTCTCGTCGAGACGGATCAATAGATCGCAAAAGTTTGGCGCAAAACTAAAAATACAAAAAAAAAATTGAATAAGGACAAAAAAAATGAACAGTTAAAAGCAGCTTAACTTATTTAGCCAAAACACCACTTAGACGTTCTGCACCAATAATTTGAACTGTTTTAAAATTTTATACTCCTTCCGTCTCATATTTGCTGTTCGTCTACAGGTAAGCGTGTCATTTTTCAATTGCTCATATCTTTCAATCTATAATGTTTTTTCCAATTTTAAAAATTTTATTTAATAGTACTCATCGAGAACTATAAAATGAGATCATATTGAATATATATATATATATATATATAACATTATATATTTGAACATATAACTATTTCTTTGAGGTCTAGTGAATAGTGCAACTAGACAATAAATATGGAATGGAGGCAATAACATTTTTTTGAGTGGTTTCTCAAGAAATTAGCTCAAGTCAATATCTACAACTAGTTGATCTGTACTTTAAATGAAAAATAGATGCATAGTTCAGGTAGTTGCAGATATTGGTTAGAGCTAATTTCACACACGGCCCCTCAAAACAAAAAATAATAATTAATTTTTAAACATTTGAATCATTTGTGCATGAGGGGCCGACGCTTTGCGAGCCGTCTATACTCCATTAGTACCTAAGTGGTGAGTCAAGTATGAAAAGTAACAATTATTTGGTTTATTTTTTTTTTTTTTTTTAGGGTCATATGATAAGAGAAATTTTATGTTATTTTATAATTTATTGCCCAATCAGCTTATGCGCACTTTCACTAATTTTGAGAGACCATAAATTTACTACTATATATTAGTAGGGTTCCCACTTGAAATTTTATTTTATTTTTTGGTTTCCTTAGATGTTCCAAGATTTAAAATTTTATAGGTAGGCAAACCACTAAGTTTCAGCATTGACCATTAGACCAACCCCAAAGAATGAGGGTATAAAAGAACTAGTACTCCTAACCAATAACAATAGGTATAAATTTCTCTCTATAGGATTTGAATCCACGACTTCTCAACACTTGGGATTGCTAATTTGCTACATAGCCACCCGGCCAACTTCCTTAGTTCACTAGAGCATCCTCATCAGGCTCAACAAAAATTAGGTCAAATTTAACCTCAAAAATACCTTTTATAAATTAACAAGTTACTTTTTTAAAAAAAAACTCACAAAATCAAACTCTCTATTCAGGAAGTTAGGAGAGAGAATTGTTTTAACCCGTGAACAGTGCCTCAAAGGATTTACCGAGTTACTGTAACAAAGTTGTAACTTTTGCAGATTTACCAAAAAATTGTTGAGTCTAATTTTGGGGGATTTTCCCTTTTTTACTCAACAACTTAGCCATCAAGGGGATTTACCTCCCCTGATGAGATGCTCTTAATTGGACAAAATTGCTTACTTTTCACCAACATCTGTCTATATAACAAAACAACATTTGTTTTAAATAAAATATTCATCACCAACAAAATCTTAACCATCCATTCCTCCAAATCTAACAGCCTAAAAATATCTCTCTCATAAACTAACTTTTGATGACATTTTCATAAATACTACCTATTTTCTAGACAAAGTATTACCTCTCCCTTTTGGAAGCGGGGGGCCTGTCGTGACCAAATCACCACAGGCTGTGTAGTGGCCTAAAACTGCACTGTTTTGGTGCCCACCAAAAGCCTTTGCGAAATGTAATTTCGTGGGGTTCACCTTCGGGTCTCACATGAACAATCCGAACCGTTAAATAATTTTAAAATAATTATTGAGGTGATCTCAGAGAAAATCAGGCCCATTGAATATTTGTACGTTACTCATCCATTCTTTGATTTCCATTCAAAATTCAGGATCCTACCAATTTGAAAGAACCTTCAGAAAAAGTTACGAAATTGTGGACTTGGAAAATCAATGATTTGAACCATAGGAGTCGTAGGGATCGTTGAGAAGAGTATCTAGTAAAAAAATTATCTTGTTAGGATATCGATAGGTATCAAAACACTAAAAATATGAGGTTTTTTGATACCTATCGATGTCCGAATAAGATAATTTTTTTACTAGATACTCTTCTCAACGAGCCCTACGACTCTTATGATTCAGATCATTGATTTTCCAAGTCCACAATTTCGTAACTTTTTCTGAAGGTTCTTTCAAATTGGTAGGGTCCTGAATTTTGAATGGAAATCAAAGAATGGATGAGTAACATACAAATATCCAATGGGCCTGATTTTCTCTGAGATCACCTCAATAATTATTTTAAAATTATTTAACGGTTCGGATCGTTCATGTGGGATCCGAAAGTGGACCCCACGAAATTACATTTCGCAAAGGCTTTTGGTGGGCACCAAAATGGTGCAGTTTTAGGCCACTACACTCACCACAGGCCCCCCGCTTCCCTCCCTTTTCTGGTTCAAATTTTGAAACAAACTCAGGATAGGCCCTCAGGATAATCTCTCTCTTTCTTTTACTTTCCCAAATCTGCCTTGCTCCCAAAAATCTCACGAAGAGAAAACCCACCTCTTCGATCCAAAAAAAAACCTCTAAAAGACATCTCTCTCGCTCTGTGTCCTCGCACCCGAAGACATCTCTCTCTCACACACACACACACGTCTCATCTCCCTCCGCATCCGCCTCTGCTTTATGCCATCCATTCACCACTATTTTTCTGTGTGTCCATCTCCTAGAAGTGTTCAACATTTGAGATTGAGTAGAGGCTTTGATCCAAGGGCCTTTATCTCTCCCTTCCCACTTTCTCTCCTCACGCTCTCTCTTAAAAATTTACTTCTTGCCCAATTTATCTTGAAAAGAGAAATGTCAATGTTTTGATTCGAGATGAACGCAATCTCAATCAATATGCTTTTATAGGGTAATCACATATTATTTTTCAATTATGGGAAGAAAGTTTCTTCTTACATTTTTAAATTTGTTTATAGGACAAAGAAATGTCAGTGGCAAAGTCTAAGCGAAAAGAGAAAGTAATCTTCACGAATAAGAGAAAATATAATGCATGTCCAATGGTATGATTCTTTAACCTTTCTTTTGTTTTCAACGTGTTCTAACCTAATGAGTGGTGTGGTCGTCCCATCTTTTTTACGTAAAGTTTCGTGTACTCTTTCAATTTATTTATCTACCATAGATAGTCTGATACTTCTTTACAGGTTGGATATCTTCGAGAGAAAAATGTCGGTGTTGTGATCCGTGAGGAACCAACCAATGTTATCTGCTCAAATAGGGTAAGCACATTCTATCTTCCTTTCGTGAAATTAATAGTTGTTCTCACATGAAAGTAAAAGTTGTTCTCACATTTTTTACATATTTCTTTTTAAAGGACACCGAAAATGGTGGAAGCAAATTCCAAGAGTAAAGAGAAAGTAAACTCCACGAGTAAGGGAAAAGAGAATGCTTTTCCAGTGGTACAAATCTTTAACCATTCCTTTCTCTTTTATATTTGTCTTTTTTAACCACAATATGAATGGATCATTAGAAGGTCTCCACTGATGGGAAAACAATCCCTGTGCATTTGGGAAGCTAGATGTTGAACTCCCGCAAGTCATAAAATTTCAATATCTTGAGCATATACGGTTTGAGCTTGGTCAATTGATTTCCTAATCTTTTTTGTTTGGTAACTAATTTTGTTGTTAAATAATCTATTCTATTGTCATATTTATTTGCTAATTATTAGTATACTCTTCTTTAATTGATTAATGTGAGATTTAGGTGATTTTAATAGAATTGGTTCCAATATAAGTTTTTTTTAATTTATCTTGATATTTAAGTACTTTAAATAGTTTATGAAGATGAAATCTCAATTTCAAGCGAACCGTGGTTCAAAACTTAAACCAAACCATATTTTAATGGTTTGGATTGGTTTGTTTCTATGGATTTTATTGATTGGTTTGGTTTTTCAAATTCAAAATATGTATATAGTGATTTGATTCTTGGTTTACTACAAAATCGGACCAATCCTGTCTGTGATCACCCCTAATTGGGAGATGCTATTAAGTCACTTTTTAAATCCACAAGATTTTGCAAAGAAATTCATCTCTCAATTTTTTGTAAAATTAAAAATATGTGCATAAGAATATGCAACATTTATCCAAAATTCAAATAAAATTTCCTTCATTTTCTTTTCATCCTTCCTCAATTACTGCCTCACTAATTCTCAGGCTTATTTTAGCGTAAAAAGTTAAGCACGTTTTTTACCTTTTGACTTATTTTGCCCTAAAATTTTATGGGAGTTATTAGCCCAAAACAAATGATTTTTTGAAACTCAAAAAAGTAAAAAGCATTCAACTTTTTAGGCCGAAATAAGCCTGAGTAGGCAAATTTTAGAATGGGTAATTCTAATTGCACATGTCTCAAATACACCACCAAATAAAATGAGCTCCACTACACATGCTGACAACCAAAATCGTTCATTTTGCAAGTTTTGGCACGAATAGTATTCATGCCAAACATTAGGTTGATCGGGAATTTTTAAGAATCTTAAATTTTTTCATTTTTCTCGAGAAAAAATGAATCATTAAAATTCTCCCCATTATTCATTTGATTTGAATCAAACACTTATTGATATATAATCATTCTGATTTTTTACATGAATAATTTAGACATATAGAGCTACCAAATGAACGACTCAGATTGAGAAATTTTGTTATGAGACATCACGTTATTGAATAGTGTGTTTGAAAGATGTGTTTGAAATAGTGTGTACATAACAAAATTCATTATAAAACATATTCGCTTTGGTCTTCAAACCCATTCACTCACTTAGCACAAACCCCTATTTTCTTTTTTAAACCGCGAATGTGTGAGCGGTTATGCAGGTGTGCTAGGACTGGAATATTGCAGTTTGATTTGCATGCATGCATGAGTGCCTTAATCTAACTTTGTATGTAGAACGATTGTGTACACGGTACAACCTAAGGGTAGGATCATATGGTGATTCGAGCTTTGCCTTAATGACCGAGAACTTAATTGTTTATCAACTATGAGGAAAAACGAGAACGTGAAATAGAAATTAATTCAACTCCATCAAATGGGTTAACAAAGTTAAAATGGGCAGACTCTTTAATAATTCACAAATAAAAAAAGAAAACAATAAAAAATAAAAAATGCTTTAAAGAAAACACCTCAAATATTCGATCAAAGAAAATAGTAATAGGATTCAACACTGTAATAACAATAGGCCAGCTAATCATTCTATTAAATCTAGATATATTATTTAAATATCACTTATCTCACATCTTTAGTGGCAAAAATTGTAATTAACTTTCATAATCAAGTTTAGCCAACATATCTTTTTCCATGGATAGCATAACTATTCCTGTGACATATATGGTTGATCGAAGATAAGATTTGATCAACTATAACTTCAAAAAAACTATTCACCGGAGGCGATTGTGACTAGTAAAATCAACTACATTTTATAAGCAAACCACGCAATAAAAATAATAATCACACATTAGTTTCAAATGATTGAACACTTCATTTGCCTTTCTTGTTTCTTTCGGTAAAGCATTCTTCACAAAAACCGGATTTTAATTCTTTAAACAAGTTAGGATAAAAATACTATTGATTAGTATAAATTTTAATCTAACCTTTAGAATGATATTTTTACCACCATTTTTAAAGCCTTATTTTGGACTTTGACTTTAGTAGGCCCTTAAGTTATACTCCGTACTAGACATTTATCTTCTTATTTACATATATATATATATATATATATATATATATTTATATTATATAAATAATATAAGGGCAGAACAATTTTGGGGCCTCAAAAAATTAAGAAACAATCGAGAGCCTGATGTGACTGCATCCTCGGCGTGTGCTCAACATGGAAATAGAAATTGGAATGGAAATAACTAGGTTAGAAAGATCCACAATAGATTAAATTGGATAACCAAAAGTTCTTGCACATGCTTTTTGGTTATCCATTTAAAATTCTTAAAGTTAAGAATGTCAAGTCCCACATTGGTGTTTTTTGTCCATAACCAAAAATAATGGACACCCTCCATCACTTATTCAAATGATAAACAAAACTTGCCACATTACTTTTTCAAACTACGAAAAATAGTTTTGAAATTTTTTTAAAAAAATATTTTGAATTTTCTTTAAGTACAAAACGGTTTAAAAAAACAGTTTTTAAAAATAAATTTTGAAAAAAAACAGTTTTTAAAAATAAACTTTTGAAAAAAAACAGTTTTTAAAATGAACTTTTGAAAAAAAAAACAGCTTTTTTTAAAAGAACTTTTGAAAAAAACAGTTTTTAATAGGAATTTTTGAAAAAAAAAACAGTTTTAAAAAATGAACTTTTGAAAAAACCAGTTTTTTAAAATAAACTTTTGAAAAAACCAGTTTTTTAAAATTAAACTTTTGAAAAAGAAAAAAAAGTTAAATTAAACTTTTGAAAACATTGTTAAGAGAGGAGAGAGAAGGTTTTTGTCATTTTGTGTAATGGTGGGTGTACTTGATTGGGTAGATGTGGGGTCCATTAAATTTGGTTATTGGCAAAAGGTTGCTAGTTTTGATTATCCAAGTGACAAAATTTGGTTAGTTGCTAAGAGGTTGCTAAGTTTGGTTATTCTAATGTGAGCACTTTTTTAAACAAACATTGCTAACTTTAGCAACTTTTTGGTTTTGGTTATGTCAATGTGGATGCTCTTAGTCTAGATTAAATATAAAAAATGTTAGATACACAAAAAAATGAATAACACACTCACATGGTGTGTGAACTCCACACACAATTAAGTGTAAAGTATGTGCGAAACTCACACATCATGTAAGTGTTGTCCATCTTATTGTCTATTCTGTTGTGTACCTGTTTACATATAAAATTAACCAATCCAATGATTAATTGACATGTCAAAAAGTGTCAAAACGTTGCAGAATTACTCGTCAATGAAAAACCATTGCTGGTTTAATAAGTTAAAATGCACCAATCACGATGTAAATTTTTAGAAAGGTAGTTATTAGGCGATTCTGGCCATTACTATAATAAAGATTGACCCCGAAGCCATAATTTCAACTGCTAAACGTACATACTCCACGTGTAAACTTGAGAAACCAGGCGATTGGCAGTTAGAACACTTGAAATTCTTCTAGGAAGCAGTTATTTCCTTAATCACATTATCATTTGAGTGGTTAAGTCGACGTGCAGATTTAAAACTTACGGGAGAAGAGAAATTCAAATATATAGGCGTGGAGAAAGGATAAGCATCAACCATCGAGTGGAAGTTGGAGTTGAAGCAAGTTAGGTTCAAATTCATGGGCGGGAAGTTGAAATACACCAATTGTGCGCTGCGTCATAAATAGGAGAAATTGAAGAGTCTGAAGCCCGGACAAATCTTGACAAGCGGTATCAAAAACCCGATCTTGGTTTGTTCATTGACAAAAGTAGTTTAGGATTTGAACTTCAGGTTCGAAGTAGTTTAGGATCTTTCGAACAGCGGTTCCGAAGTAGATTAGGATTTAGATTAGGATTTATACCGATTGTTCTTTGTAACAATCACTTTTTATCTCGATTGTTCTTTTGTGACAATCACATTGAAGATTACATTCTTTCTATATTTGAAGTTGGAGACAATTTGAAGTAAGTTTATCTTTGATTTATCCCGATTGAAGTGTCTTTGTTTAACTTTATTGTTGTTTTGATTTCATAAGTTTATTGGTTTGCATTTCTTCACTTATTAAGAAAAATCCTCTTAATTGAGGTAATTGAACCAACAAAACACAATCGCCTGATTAGGTTTGGTTTTTCAAAGTTAATCTGAGGAAGGAGATTAAAACTCTTCTACCAAGACGCCAAGACACAATTATTTTGTATTCTGAAAAGTAAAAAAGAAACCAAACAAAGATCCAACATTGCTCATTAAAAATAGAGGGTGTAAGTGCAAATTCTCTATAAATATAAACACAAACTATGGGTCGAATGAGACGTGAAATGGAATACAATTTTGTCGCACATCTCCTTTATTTTCATGGACCATAATTTGGCAACAAACGTCTTCCCCAAGCCACTCCCACTCCTTTGCGCCATTTTTAACTCGTTAATCATTTTTCCTCCTTGATATTTCCCTCCCAATCCAATCAAATACCCAAAACCTAAACACGCCCCCCTCTCTCTCATCATCTTCTTCCTCTGCTCACACCGCCTCTCTCTCTCTCCATCGAATGAGCACACCAATGGAGAGAGCCGTCGTTCTTCGCTCGCTCTCATGCACTCCAATCGTCTGCACCAGATTCTTCTCTCGCTCCTCCCACAACCTCCTCACTCGCCTCTCTCCCCTCCCTAAACGACACCGCGCCATCACAAACCTCCACACCCGCTCTCTCCTGCGTCACCATCTCAGAGCAATCTCTACCTCATCCGCACGGCCTTCAATTCAACTGAGAAAGCACTTCTCCAGTCTCTCTCCTAGAGCTATTGCCACTCCCCCTACACAGCCTTCTCCAGGTATTACTACTCCACTCGCCTCAATTTCCAAACCCTAGCTTTTATTGAATGGGATACTTGCGTTTCTGGTGCTCAATTATATGGGGTTTTCGTTTTTTGGTCCAAAATTAGGTTTCTTTTGTGTGGATGTTTTGGTTTTGGTTGCTAAGTTAAGTGTTTTTGGTGGTTGTAGAAGTAGTTGGTGCAGATGATGATGTTGCGAAGAAGCTTGGGTTTGAGAAAGTATCGGAAGAGTTCATCGAAGAGTGTAAATCGAGAGCTGTTCTTTATAAGCATAAGAAGACTGGTGCCGAAATCATGTCGGTGTCTAACAACGATGAGAATAAGGTGTTTGGGATTGTTTTTCGCACTCCTCCGTAAGTTTACAATCAGTTTACTTGTCATTTGTTTAAATACAGACACGTGGGAATAGTGGTTATAGTGTAAATATTCTGGTATGTTGATTCCATTGTTTTGTGGAAGTTTAGCATTTATTTTTAGAGGAATTCAGAGGGTAGTAAATTAGGGAATGGGGTCTTGGTGTTTAGAAACTTGAAATGGTAAATGCCATTGCTTTACGGGTAGGAATTTCAATGTAGAGAAGAAGTGTTTAAAACAAATGCTAAACCTTTCAGCCTACTTTCAAAGTGTTTAAAACAGTGCAATCTTATCTTTTGTGTTGTAAAAAGGATCCTTTTTGTAGTTGTGAAAAAGTAAGAAATTTTTGTTACGTCATCTTGAGGATACCTTTCAGCCTACTATCATTTGACCCCCATGTTTGGTAGAGATTGTTGTCTGAGGCTAACAAAATTTACGTACCAGTCCTATAAATAGTTTAATGCAAAAATGATGTGTTGCTGATGCAGCGTACTGAGAATCCTTAAATGAGCAAAGTAGAGCAAAATGTGGTTTGTTGATGAAACTTACTTCTGCAAACTAGAGGGTCTAACTCTATATTCAGTTGGAGTGGGTACTGTACATAGCTACTGTTGGTCTATTTCTGACCCTTCTACTATGCTATCTCTAAATTATAAATGCAGGAAAGACTCCACCGGAATTCCTCACATATTGGAGCATAGCGTATTGTGTGGTTCAAGAAAGTACCCTTTGAAAGAACCATTTGTTGAATTGTTGAAAGGGAGCTTGCACACGTTTCTGAATGCATTCACATACCCCGACAGGACTTGCTATCCAGTTGCTTCCACTAATACAAAGGTAAAACTATCTGTAAGGTTTTACTGAACAAAAATGTGGGTGTTCTTTTCTTTGAATCTCGTTTCAAGTTAATGTGTTGCCATTGTTTTCTAAGCAGGATTTCTATAACTTGGTAGATGTATATTTGGATGCTGTCTTCTTTCCCAAATGCGTTGAGGACTTCCAGACTTTTCAACAAGAGGGTTGGCATTATGAGCTTAACAACCCCGCAGAGGACATAACTTATAAAGGTTGTTGTTTATAAATGTTGCACTCCTCTGGTTTTTTCTTTTCTTATTTTGCAATCAGTTAACTAATATTTTCTACTGAATTTTCATTTATTTTACAGGTGTTGTTTTTAATGAGATGAAAGGTGTATACTCTCAACCTGATAATATAATGGGCCGAATTACTCAACAGGCAAGTATTTTTGCTTTGGTTGTGAATTCACGCCATGCTTTATAGCTAGTCTCCAGCGAACAAGTTGTACAGAAATGGTATTTTTATTTAAGAAACGCTACTAGGCACTACAGCCAGTCTTTTCTTATGCAGTATGGAGATAAATTATTTAAGTTGCAGAACAGAGATAAAATCATTCCATAGACACTTATGCTGGATTTAAAATTATTAAGCTACTGGGAGTAGAGTTCCAGATACAATATTTGTTTTTTAATGCATATGGCAGGACTTTAGATCTTTGTTATGTAAAATAGATGCATGTGAAGATATTTTTGCCGATATGTAGGCTTTTCAGCTGTATTCTTTACTATATCCTACTTGGATGCGTTAGTCTGAATTATGCTGTAGATAATTCCAAAGCAAGTTGTAAGTATAATGTCAGGCCTCTTAATCTGCTTCAGTTATGTTTTATTTTGTTATCTAAAATTCAAATTGTATGTTTTTATTGATTTCTAAGAAGATTGGATAATTGGGCTTTATTAAATATTAACAGGTGTTGCGTTCTATTCTTTTTAGGCTCTTTTTCCGGACAATACATATGGTGTAGACAGTGGGGGTGATCCACAAGTTATTCCCAAGCTTTCGTATGAGGAATTCAAGGTTGGAATAGACATCAAATCTTCATCTTGTTTCTTTCTGTTTGTTTACGCATTCTGGTTTTGAATGATGGTCAATTTTTTTGGGATAGTAACCGGTATAGTTTTTTGGGTACTAATCACTGTTGAGATATAAAACGATCAATATTTCGATATTAAAGTACTCCAAAGCAGGGTGGATTTTGGGATTTTTTTTCCTTTGGCTTATGCTTTCATGATCAAGTTGCTGTGATCAGTCGGAAGCATACTTGGATAGTATGCAAATTTAGGTCGGAAGAGTTTATTTATAAACACATTAGTCTTGAATGTTTAATTCAGCAATGCGTGTCTACTGTGCTATCAATCTCGTTTTGTTTGTCACTTGGGCTTTATGCATTTTGTTTCTGTAAAATATGCAGGAGTTCCACCGTAACTATTATCATCCCAGCAACTCGAGAATATGGTTTTATGGTGACGACGACCCCACTGAACGCCTTCGCATTTTGAGTGGTATTTTTTTTCTTGATCTAGTTATAAGCGGGGTCTTATCTCTTTGGATATAACTCGATACAAAACTGTACTATTTGTTTGGTTGACTTACGAGATAACTGAAACAATTTCAGCCGTACAAGTATTATCAGCATTTAGGAAACTTGCCTGGTTGAGACAAGAGACAATCAACCTTAGTTAGGATTGATTAAGGTTATTCAGCTTATTCTCGGTTACTTCATTAATACGCAAATAAAATTGATCTAGTCGTTGGTATGGCAAGGTACCATGCATGTTATCTATTCAAAATTTAAGCTACCACACTTTTCTATACATCTTGTTAATCTCTTGAGAATGTTATTTCTGGGGGTTTTTGGTTATTGTCTTCTTCTTATTCAGTTTGCTTTTATTTTGTGCATTTTGTTGCATTACAAAGCAGGGGTCATACAATAGGACCATGAATCACATGCTTTTCCTCTATTTCTAGTCTCAGTAAAAATTGTGATTGGTTCAAATCCCTTTGGTCATTACTTTGTTACACAGTCTTGGTTACAATTTGGGTATCAAGACTCGGGTCCAACTAATTATGGGTATCACAAAGTTCATGTTTCTTAAGATTCTAATAGTTGTCTGTCAGTACTCTAGGGTGGAATAACATTTGGAAGGTGAAATGGTGCATATCATGCATTGCATTAAGACTGCATGTTGATGATCTTGAATTCAGGGGCATACTTATTGATGTTGAACCATATGTGTTGGATGCATAAACGGTAAACGAAAGTGTCAATTATTTTATACATACTTTATATATTTCAAAGATACCATGTAAAACAGGTCAAATCAATAGTTTTAAAACTCATCACCATTCAATGGTGGTTTTGGGAATTGTAATCTAGTATTCAAATTTTCTTCAAGCAGCATCTTTCTTTTGCTTAAGTATAGGTAAGTTAGTTGTATACTTGTATTTGCAACTTCATTTGGAAATGCAGTATCTCAAGCTCCGCTTTCCTCATACAGAGTATCTAGATATGTTTGATGCAAGTTCAGCTCCCAGTGAATCTGTAATCGAACCGCAAAAACTATTTTCAAAGCCAGTCAGGATTGTTGAGAAATATCCTGCCGCTGAAGGTGGCAATTTGGAAAAAAAGCACATGGTTTGCCTTAATTGGTTGCTAGATGATAAGCCCCTGGACTTGGAAACTGAGCTAGCACTGGATTTTCTGGATCATCTAATGTTGGGTACTCCTGCTTCTCCTTTAAGGAAAACCCTGCTGGAAAGTGGTTTAGGAGATGCCATTGTTGGTGGTGGGGTTGATGGTGACCTTCTTCAGCCCCAGTTCAGTTTAGGTTTAAAAGGCGTCTCCAAAGGTGACATTCAAAAAGTAGAAGAATTGATCATGAATTCGTTAAAAAAATTAGCAGAGGACGGATTTGATTCCGATGCTGTGGAGGCATCCATGAACACTATTGAGTTTGCTCTTAGAGAAAACAATACCGGGTCGTTTCCTCGTGGCTTGGCCTTGATGCTTCGCTCCGTTGTAAGGATGCTTTATTTTGTGCTAATTGCTGTTTGCTAAAATGGACTACCTTTGTTGTTCCTCAAAAAAAAAAAAAAATTTCTTGATTCGTTCTTTTTGTTTTGTAGGGAAAATGGATCTATGATAGGGATCCATTCGAACCATTAAAATATCAGAAACCCCTGATGGACCTGAAAGTCAGAATTGCCAAGGAAGGCTCCAAAGCTGTTTTTGCTCCTTTAATAGAAAAGTTCATCTTAAATAACTCTCACCTTGTAACTGTGGAAATGCAGGTGAGCATTTCTGCCAGAAACGTCTCGGTTATTGTTAAAGCACTATGTTCGTGATTTTATTAGATGAAATATTCTGTATTCTTTTTGTCAGCCTGATCCAGAGAAGGCTTCTCGAGATGAAGCAGCTGAGAGGGAAGCTTTGAACATAGTTAAAGCTAGTATGACTGAAGAGGATCTTGCTGAGCTGGCACGGGCTACGCATGAACTACGATTGAAGCAGGAAACTCCTGACCCACCAGAAGCTCTGAAAACTGTACCAAGCCTCTCTTTGAATGATATTCCAAGAAAGCCTATATCTGTTCCCACTGAGGTAATTATAGTGCTATTTCTCTTGCAGTTGAAGTTCCAATGTGATCCGTACAAGAGTAATAAAAACCTAACTGTCCTAATATGCTAGCACTCATTTATTGTAGGTTGGGGATTTGAATGGGGTGAAGATTTTGCAGCACGACCTCTTCACCAATGATGTGCTGTATGCTGAAGTCGTCTTCAATATGAGCTCACTGAAGCAAGAGCTTCTTCCTCTTGTACCCCTTTTTTGGTGAGATTCCTTTAAATTTATTTGGTCATTAATTTGTTGTTTCTTTGTCTTGTCGAGTATGTTGTTCTGCGCAACTGTTAGGATGTTGTAACCTACTAATTTCCTGGTAAAGCTTGAGTCTCTATAAACCTCCAATGGGGAAACAAGAGATGAATAAAGGAAAAAATACTGAGGTTAGAATGGTGCATGGTACACTGTATTGGTTGACACCAGCTGCCAAAATTCTTTTCTTACAGTTGGGACTCAGAATAAAGATACTTTTTTCTGTTAAGTTGATTTGAGGGCTCTTTGATGTCTTTTTAAATATTCATTCGAACATTGCAGTCGTGATAACTTCCCCTTCTACATCTGCAACAACCTTGACTGCCTTCGGCTTGTAAGCCCCACACCAGAGTTTTTATTGGGAGATCTGGGGTTTATACGTAGAAACAACCAAACAAATAAGCTATTCCTTTTTTTTTTATTGGCAAATGAAATTTATATATCACGAAGATAAAAATATAAAACCAGTACAATAGGGAAGAAATGCATTGAGAGAGCTTTGAAGAGTGAAACAAGACTCTCTTATTGTTACTACTTGCGAAATCTTAACCTATCCCTCAGCCTCTCAATTTTTAAATTTTATTTTTAAAACTAACAACAAAACAACCAAACAAAAAACGCAAAAGATAGTTGTTAAGATGCCAAATATACTAAAACGCCCCTGAAAATAAAAAAAAGCACCCCTGAAAAGCAACATACACCCAGTCTGCTGCTGCCCAAAACGCCACTGATGCCGCCCTAGTCATCGTTGCCAAAACAACACCAATCCAAGAATAGTTACACCCTTGGAACACTCGTCAGCCTTGCCAGCATCATCTGTTTTGGGGGGAGCCACTGCTGCAGCTCACCACTGTCTTTGATTTGGGAGAGGATCACGCCATGTCACTGCCGCAACCCCACAAATGCCAAGGCTGACCAGATTACTGAAACACCTTGCCGTCACCTTCCCTTGATTGGATATCTGATGTGCCGCCTCCACTGATGCAGCGCACCACCGGAGAAAAACCAAAAAGAAAAAAAAAAAACAAAAAACAAATGAGAGAGAGTAGCAACAAGTAAGCTACTTGACATCCCCTGGATAGCTTAGGTCATGGGACTTGTGGGTTATGGGCCAACATCAGAAGTTTTCATGGGGAATCTTCATTTCATAAGTACAAGCTATGTACCAAATGACATCGCTTGGCTCCTTTTGGGTGAATTCCCATTATTGTTACTTGATAATTGTTGCTGCAAGGACACTCCATCTGCAGTTATGATTTTGACTTTCCAGTTGCACAGGGACTGGGCTCTCAGCCCATCTTTCCTTGTCTTGATTTCTTTATACTAGCTGTTGCTCCTCACATGTGCACTAATTTCATTGATCTATGTTTTTCTCTTTCCAGCCAGTCATCTCAAGTTCTGAATTATGGTTCTACCATGCTCCCTTTGCACAGTTAGTATTATCACTAAAGATTTCCTCCTCTCTTTTTCCTCCCCTTTGCACAGTTACGGCACATAAGAGTGGTCACAAGAGTTATACAGACCCAATAAAACAAACCGAACCTTAATCAAGCACTTGCCTAAGATTAAGACTATCCCTAATCATAAATTCCCTAATAGAATTAGGCAGAACATCTGTGAGAATTAAATTTTCATCTTGTTCTGCACCCATCTTCGCCAGGTGATCCGCAAACTCATTTCCTCCTCTAAAAATATGAGAGAGAGTCGCTTCAGTATGGGTCAGGAGGGATTTTGTGTCACTGATGATGTTGCATTGTGGATGATTCTCTGGGGCACCTTCAATCACTAGCTTCACCTCCATACTCGAGTCAGACTCAATCCTTAGGCATGTTTTTCTCAAAAATAATTGTCAACCCTCGGTAGTTGCTCATAACCTTAGCTATAGTTACTATTGTTTCATGGCGTTTTCTTTAAAAGAAGCCATTGTCATCAATCCTCCGGTACTTGGCCTCAGAACCAAAAGAACAATTTGGTTATGTGTATGAGGGAGCCTCATTTTAAATAGGAGGGTCCTTTTGTTTTGCAAGGATTTTGTGAGTTACCTAGAAACGTAACGTTGATGCCAATAATCCTTGCATGAAAGTCAAACTGATTCACGGAAGCTCTTGTTTCATCCCTTATTTTGCTCGATCAGTTTGTCATAGATGATGATAATTAGGGTTGCATTCAGGGGAGTCGAGTTTAAAGCATTTAGTCAATCTTGTGGGGACTGGAAACTAACTTGCTAAATGATGCAAACAAAACAATTAAGAAAGAACTAAAGAAAAGGTAGATCTTGACCTGTTCACGTATTTGGCTAACAAAAGTGCCTAAGATGTTTCTCACATAAATTTAAGCAGTATCTAATCATATTGCTTGACAGTCAATCATTGCTGGAGATGGGTACAAAAGATATGGATTTTGTGCAACTTAATCAGTTGATTGGAAGGAAAACGGGAGGAATATCTGTCTATCCTCTCACATCATCAGTGAGGGGGAAGGAAGATCCATGTAGCCATATAATTGTTCGTGGAAAAGCAATGTCAGGATGCACTGAAGATTTGTTTAACCTGGTACGTCATTTTTGTGATTTGCAAGTGAATTATATAATTCCATATTGTTTAGTTCCGTATATTTCTACATTGTTTAGTTCATTGGTTAAGGTAAAGGGGTTCCAAGGCTATGGGAGAAATACCGGAGCTTCCCTTTAATGATCCGAGGTTTGATGAATTAAGAGATGGTGAGAGAGAAGGTGTTGATGCAAACTGATTTGCCAACAACTTGCTATGACTTCAGTCATTACTGTTCAGTGTTTCACTTTCTTTCCATTATTCATTAGGAACAGCACTTTAATTTGCTCTGGCTCTGAGAGATTCTGGAGCTCAGCCGGGGGGAGTAGAGATAGTGGGTTGATGGGATCCTTCTATATGTGATAGTGGGTTAAGATCCTTTTTCATAGCATCACAACTGGGGCAGGCATATCGGCCATAGAAATGTGGTTTGATAATGGCTTCTGCTTGGGTGAGAACTTGTGGGTCATATCATGACGTTGGAAAGGGTTGGTACTCTAGCCTCAGGGGCTGTATTATGCAGGATGCAAATGGGTCCAGAGACAGGGATGATATGGAATGTTTCAGCTCTGTTAAACATTCCTCTTCTCGTCTTGTGCTTTTCTTTGAGCTGGTTGTCTCCTTGGTAGAGTAAGGCTCTGAGGCAATCCAGGCAGCTTATAGTCGAGGAGATGGCATTTGGGTGAGCGGGGAGGTAAGCTGGAGTTCAATGAGGTGAACCAAGACCTCGCTTGCTCAAGTAATGTTTTGTAATGCACCAGTTTGGTGTGGGGTTTCTCGTGGGTTGGCCTCTTCATAGCAGAAGGGCTGTACTCAAAGCATTATGCTGTGGGTTGGTCATATTCTGTGGGATCACCTACTTCATATCCATCTGATTCTCATGGTTGTCAGAACCTTGTTCTATATCCTATAATTGTATACGTTGTTAAATGAAATAATCAAGGCAATGAAGTGTGGACTACGTATCCTATTTTGCGTTGGATTTACATGATACAAATCAAAGGAGGGAGAGCCAAAACCATTCTTGCATATATGAAGTATGTGTTCTACAATGAGAGAGAGAAGCAATGCTTAAATAGAAATACCTAAGAAACCCTAATATAATACAAAAAGACTAAACTATCCTGAACATAAGAGATAAATAACAATAACCTTAGCGAAACCCTAATAACACAAAAGGACTAAACTACTCTGAACATAGAAAATAAATAACAATAAACTGAAACCCTAATAAACGCTAAAATTATACTTCACATGACATTGGTTGCATTCAATTATGTTGTACTAATCTTCTTTCCCCATGGTTGTTACATTTGTCAATGTTGAGTAGCGTACTACTCCCTCCGTCCCTTTTTAAGTGAGTACTTTGGGAAACGTGTATTTTTGTGGACATTAAAAAATGTACTTTCGTATAATATTTTTTAATTTTTTTTGCTCCAAATTAAAGTACTCAATGAGCACTTTAATTTGGTATAAAGAAAATTAAAAAATTATATAGGGAAATATGTTTTTTAGGGATTTGAAATTGCACGTATTCCTAAGGTACGCACTTAAAAAGGGGATGGAGGGAGTATCTGTCTTACTTCATATTTGTTTGCATTTGCATGCATGCATGTATCAAAATTTAGTTTCATGGTGTAGACAAAACGAATATGAACTGGCCCTCTCTATGCCTTCCATGAATGATTCCCTTGCATTATGATCTTTACCGCAACAAGGTTGTCCATGGATTAGGTTATTTCCTCGATTTGATTTTTATACTTCTTCGTTCAGTTATTAAATTGTGGAGGACTGCAACGCTTACTCTTTTTTTTTTCTTCTTTTTTTTTTCAATTAGTTTTTTGTACCGCAGCTTGCAGAGGTTTAACTATGCCATGTGGCATGCCTACCAATGGATAACAAATGAAGATAAAATTGGAATTAAAAACTGTGTACTATGCTTTCCATTGTTTGGTGTGCATGAGGACGGGAATATTTTGCTCTTAAATATATGTCAATTCTTATTATCTAGAAAGTAGAATATGCATATTGTCAAATCATATTTTTTGGGTTTCATATCTAGGAATTGATGTCTTGTTATTTATTTGCTATCATGCTCCCCGTGATGTGTAGTCTGGCTTACTTAAACTGTCTCTAGTGATGGGCTTCTATTGGTTGTGATTCAGTTTACCACGACAAGAGACTTGTTAATAAATTAATTGAGGGGCTCAAGCATTGTTTGGTTGTAGGTCAATCGCATTCTTCAAGATGTTCAATTTACTGACCAAAAGAGGTTTAAGCAGTTTGTTTCCCAAAGCAAGGCACGATTGGAGGTATCTAGGACTCCTCAATTAAATTGTCATCAAAAGTGAGCCTTATTCATGTTGATTATTTGATTACTCGGTTGGTTCATTTTCAGGCCCGAATAAGAGGCAGTGGTCATGGTATTGCGGCTGCAAGAATGGATGCAAAGTTAAATGTTGCAGGATGGGTTGGTGAACAAATGGGTGGCGCTAGGTTGGTATATCTGGACTGATTTCTCTTTTTGATTTGAATTCCATGCTCAAGTAGTGTGTGTGTCATTTATCAGCCTTTTTCCATGCAAATTTACATTTAGGCACCGTTCCACTAAAAAAGCTTTTCGGGCTTTTTGGTTATCTTTATTCACAAAAAAAATAAAATTATTGTGTTTGCTAGTTTTGTATCAAACTTTTTTTGGATTATTAATTCACCTCGACGAAAGGAATCAGAAAAGTAAAAAATTACAGCCGAACCTCACAATTGTTTTTTTGGAAAATGCCCAAAAAGGCAGGCACATTTTGGATTAACAAAGCAGGTATATTTCATAGGATGTGCTCTATATGTGGGCATTAATTACTTCCTTAGAAAGCGACTAGTTAATTCAGGCTCATCAAATAATAGGTCTTTGAAAATTTAGAGTTAATTCCTTTGCCCTCCTGTTGTTACATTGGTGTTAAATTTAAAGACTCAAAAGTAAAATTTTCATGGTTTTCAGTTTCACGTTGACATCAGAAAGGTTCCAGGTTTATATATTTTGAAACACATCAAGGTTCTAGCTTTCGAGCTGAACTAGTTCCCCTTTTATTTTTGGTTTGCGGACAGTTACCTGGAGTTTCTAAAGGATCTTGGGAAGAAAGTCGATGAGGACTGGGATGGAGTCTCTTCATCTCTTGAGGAGATCCGCAGGACCTTAATTTCTAGGAATGGTTGCTTAATAAATTTGACTGCTGATGGGAAAAACCTCACAAACTCGGCGAAATTTGTTAGCAAGTTTCTTGACTTGCTTCCAAGCACTTCTCCTGTTGAATCAGCTACTTGGAATGCTCGGCTTCCTTTAACTAATGAAGCCATCATCATACCTACTCAGGTAAAATGTACAGCCTTGCTGCCCACTTGATTATATTTATGTAGTTGTCCCCTGTTGGCATTCCAGATCCCACTTCCTACTTTTGCAGGTCAATTATGTTGGAAAAGCGTCTAACATCTATGACACTGGCTATGAGCTTAATGGGAGTGCATATGTAATCTCGAAATACATCAGTAACACATGGCTATGGGACCGTGTACGTGTTAGTGGTGGGGCTTATGGAGGCTTCTGTGATTTTGACACTCACTCAGGTACTTTTTTGGGTTGATGCGTTTGATAGTTGTAACTGTTAAGTCCAAATTTCTCAATTATTTTTAACTTTCCATTTTTAGGGGTCTTCTCATTCTTATCTTATCGGGACCCCAACCTGTTGAAGACACTTGATGTATATGATGCAACTGGTGATTTTCTGCGTGATTTGGAAATGGACAATGATACTCTGACAAAAGCAATTATTGGGACCATAGGAGATGTTGACTCATACCAGCTACCAGATGCCAAAGGATATAGTAGGTAAGCCAGCAGACTCCTATTAGCCGCTCTGGAAGTCGTCATACCTTGCTGTTTGTGAATTGTGGTAACTTGTTTGCTTCATAAACAAAATTCTTTAGAAGAACATGTTATTCAGTGGGCCAATAGAATTTGGAGGGAAGTAATTGATTTCTATTTTCTGTTCTTAATCTCACCTGTTTCTAGGAGAAGGATAGAATCTTAATGGTAGATGGTTTGGGGAGTATATTATGGCTGTATTATGACACATGGAGGTTTGGTCGAATTAATAGTGAGAATGTTTTTCAAACATCTGAGAATGCTAAAATATTAATGGTAGAAGGTTTTGGGTAGGTTAGATTATGTAATTTATGTGTGATAGCTTTGGGTAGTAATGCTAGGGTGAGAGGAAGACCTAAATTGACATTAGATGCGGTTGTGCACAAAGATACGAGTATAATGGGTTTGAGTGAACAAATAGCCCTTGATAGAGCTCATTGGAGAAAAAAGATTCATGTATCCGACCCAAGTAATTGGGACATAAGGCTCAGTTTGGTTTGGTTTGGTTTGGTATGTGTGATAAACTCTCGAGGTGCCTGACCTCGTGTGTTGCCGAAATGTAAATGGCATCTATTCATTTTGTTAAGTTGCATTCCTTAATTTCACCATGTGATGATGCTAACGTACTGCGAAGAACTAACAAAATTTTGATTTTGGCTAGTATTCAATACTGACAAATGTCAAATGTGTGATGGTAAAAGTGAATGAATAAATGACTCGACAGTTATCACTGATGGCAAGGCAGTGGCATTCTTCCAAACTCATAGTAGTTATATTTCATTTTTCCTTCTTTGGGATTTTTTGAGTGTGATATATGGAATTAACTACGTTCATTCTTCCTTTCAGTTTGTTGCGATACTTGGTTGGAATCACAGAAGAAGAGAGGCAAAAGCGGCGCGAAGAGATATTATCAACCAGGTAAAAATTCTTTGATTCTCGTAGATGCATCCATTCCTTCTCGAAGTATAATGCATTGGCTGACCTTTGGTCCTAAACTACACCAAAGAACCATGGACAGTCTAGTAGCCATTGATGCTGGCACAGCTTGTCTTGTCACCATTTATCCTGTTGGAGTTTTTTGATATTCCTGAGGTGGGATCCACACATTGCATGGCATTCTCTTGAAATTATTGCATGGATTCTGATTGGGAAATAATTTTTTGAAGGATTTAAATGGAGTAGTTATTTAGGACAAAAGAAACTCCATTTTATGCAAGTGCTGACATATCATTGTCAGAACTGTGTGTTTTGTCTTATAACTACGACAATCTCGGTATCACTAGCATTCGTTCTTCTTCTTTTCTTTGAGCCGGGTGTCATTAGCATTCTCCACACTGGAGTTTTTTTGAGGTCCACATTAAGGTTTCTACCAATAGGATTATAACAATTGAATTTAGTGAGTTAAGAGTGATATAGCGGGAGCAGTATCTGAATGTGTGAGAACACCTCACAATTTAGGCACTGGAAATCATTTCCATTTCTTAATGTTTCACAAATCATAATCTTTTGTCCAGAAGCTTTCCTCATGTTTTCCCAATCCCGTCAAATCTATGTTATTTTTGTCCTTGCCCTTATATATATGAACTTTCGAAGTAACCAGTTGCTTGTGATTTTGTATTAGAAGCAAAAATGACTCCAGTGACGCACTAATTACATTATAAAATTCTAGTTGTTTATTCTGTCATTGTTACCTAATTCTTTCTTCTACTCGAAACCGTTTGGATCTGACTTGAGTTTCGTTTTTCCCCTCCCCAAAAAGCTTGACTAACTTCAAGGAATTTGCGGACGCAATTGATGCTGTAAAAAATAAAGGGGTCGTGGTCGCTGTGGCATCTCCAGAAGATGTTGAAGCTGCAAACAAGGAGCGCTCCGACTTCCTTGAAGTGAAAAATGTCCTTGATTAAGACTTCCCAGAGAATTCTATAAAGACAATCAATTCTCTTATTCCTAATCTCGCAGGCATGAAAGCATTTTTGCACCTTCAATCTATACTTCACAAAAGGTATTTACTGAACTGAATTTATGTTCTTTCAAGTTATAGGGCTCCCATTTCCTTTACACCTGAAATGGAAAATTGAGAAAATGTACAATATTAGACACTGGTGCTGGACCTCGCAATTTACCGACACAGTACCTCTTTTCCAGTTCTTTTGCATTGTAACCCAATTAGTACTATTTAGACACTTGTAATTTTTGGGTAGAGGACGGGTTATTTTTGGGATTATATATTGCCTATACCCGGTTGTCGATAAACGTCGTTGTCTTTATTTTGATTTGTTTCCTAAGATGCATGAATATTCAGATTTCGTAGATAAGATATAGTTTCAAAGTAGCAAAAGTATGGAAGCAACCAAACGGGGCTTTAACTCTGAGAAATAATGGAAAAGCACAGAATCACAAACATATTCATGGGTAGCTATCAATGTTGGAATTTTGGATAGTTTTGGGTCCGACCGTTTTCCAACAGGCTAGAGCAGGCAGCGGCCTTGTCTTGAGGGGATGATGCTGGACTGGTCACTATTGTCTCTGTTTTTGCACGGGACTAGTCATTCCGGGTGAGGGAATCCTATGTCCATCTCTCTCTCTCTCTCTCTCTCTCTCTCTCTCTCTCTCTCTCTCTCTCTATATATATATATATATATATATATATATATACAGACACACACACACACACCAAACTTCACCTCCAAATTCCCGGATTCTGTTACCGTCCGGATCTCCACCTTCCCAATTTTTTTTTGAAAATCCGAACCGTTAGATGTGTTCAAAATGTGTTTTTAAGGTCCAACACGAGGATTTGGCAAAAAAAAAAATCGGAAGGGCTTGATCGGAGCAGTTTTTGATAAAAACGCACATCTAACAGTTCGGATTTTCAAAAAAAAATTGGGAAGGTGGAGGTCCGGACGGTAGGTCCGCATTTTGGGTTTGGATAGGAAGCTTACTCTCTTTCTCTCTCTCTCTCTCTCTCTCTCTCTCTATATATATATATATATATATATATATATATATATATACCAGTAACTATTCATTAGTCTATGCATAGCCACGTGGTGTTTTAGATCATTCTAGCACTCTACATTCATATGAGATTCGTGCATCTAGTCGTGAATTTCATGAGAATATGTAGTGTTAGAGTGTCCCGAAGGTGGCCGTACTCCAGATCAGAATAATTAGACTATTTTGACAGGTTATCAGCATACAGAGATTGTATGCATTACTTGTGGATTCATCTCATGTGACTCCACAAAAAGTCTCATGTGACTCCAAAGGAGTATGGGGCATTTCACTATTTTATGTAAGTACTAGTAATAAGTAGATATAGTGGGTCATGTTTTGGACGGCAAATTAGAGAATCAATGGGAGACTACATTATTTTACGGATATAGTGTGGGTCTTTGACTTTTACTTTCTGTGGAGGAATGGTGGGTCATCTTAAAATGTACGGATTATGTAAAAATATTTGAGTGAATTTTTTAATTTTGTATGTCCTTTTTTTTTTTTGGGTAATAAATTTTGTATATCCTTTACCAATGGCGTAGACATAAAATTGCTCCACCGAGGGCACAATTTATAAATGACAATACTTTTTTTGTGAAAAAAAAATTATTTAAAAAAAATCTAACATATCTTGATTTTCATTTAAAATGAGTCTCGCTTGACTTACATTTTATGAATAGATGTTCCTTTTAGCTTATTTTGTTGTATTGCTTGGTTTCCAAGGGGGGTTTGGGGTTCGAGTTTGTGAAGGTATGGGGTTCCGTAAATGTGTCATAGTTTCGAAGTAAAAGTTTCACTTAATTAAGGCTTATTTGTGATTAATTAGTTATATAGAGGTTGTGGGGCATCGCAACGCGATGCCGTAACACCCTTCTCTATTACATTTTTTCTTATTGGCCTTCATCACATATTCAGACAAAATTTATATATTTAGTCTTGAGGACTCACATAAATATGCGCAGGAGAATAACATTATAACACTAAGTAATGATGCCCCAAGAGAACTAATTATTTTTTTGCATATATGAAAAAAGTGATGTATATTTTTCTATTAAAAAAAAAAAGATCCTTTCAAAAATTTAGTGTGGGCACTGGCGTGCATGTGGCTCCGCCACCTCATATCTTGGGAAAATGCTTCGAAGGAACCCCCTCGTCACTGGAATAGAGTTTTGCAGTCAATTTGTTTTTGGTTAAGCGAATTAATTTTATGAGGACCTTAACATGGGCAAAATCCAGTATTTAATGCTTGAATTTTGGAGAAGAGAACGGAAAGAATTACCAGAATAGATTTAAACAACCAATGGAAAATGATTAACTCACCGAATATTCGAAGAGAAAAACTCATTTGTAACCTGGTATTGTACGCGGTGGTGAATATGTGGCCACAGAGGGTCATGTGACCCCTTTGAAATTCTAGAAATTATTTTTTTGTTAGACTTGTAAAAAATCTGAGCCGTTCAATAGCTATAAAATAATTTTTCGGTTGGTCTTGTAAAAGAATTAGCTCAATGATAATCATAGGTACTTAATTGAACTTTTTAATTTTTCATTCAGGATTTTTGGACTTTAAGTACTAAATAAATTTTGAAGAAAAGTATGATAATTTTGTTTATGATATTCTAGTGATCTGAACTATAGATATTGTAGGGCTTGTTAAGAAGAATATTTGATTAAAAAATTATCTTGATCCGAAATTGATAGGTATCAAAGTGCAAAGATTTTTTCAAAAATATGAACAAAATCGATACATATCGATATTTGATCAAGATAATTTTTTAATTAACACTCTTCTCAATAAGCGCTACAATATCTATGCTTCAAATCATAATAAGGATACCGGGCACGCAATTATTAGACTTTTTTTTTTAATTAATATTAAGAAAAATTGAAAGTTTCGATCAAATCTATAATTTTATTTGCTTATGCAGGAAATCTTTCATAATGTCTTACTAAGTTTTAACTTTTTTGCTTAATGAAGAATACTTAAATATTTTATCTTCCCGATATGTTGGACCGTAATTTTTTTTTTTCAATGTAATGCTTAAAAAGTGATCCTCTTGTATGAAATTCCTGCATCCGCCACCGACTGTATTACAAAATAATGCCGTGTCTATTTGTTCTGATTCCATTATGATCGTAAATGGCTGTATCCTCTATCTGTTTGATGGGGAAAGGTTGAAATCCGGGTAGAAGAGACATTCAAGATGAATGTCGGTAATCCAGACCCCTAATGAAAGGGTTGCCCAAAATTGACGTTAGCCAATTTAGGCTGATTTGGCCAATTTAACCCTTTTGATTTGGAAAAATCCGGTGTTGATGATTCTGTTATTATTGAATTTGTCTTGGTCCATCTCGGTCTTTTTGCACGATTACCATATTGCCTTTCCAGAATTTCGTGTTTTTCTTTTGTGTCCCATTTTCCTTATCTTTTATGTCCACGTATAGAGGATCATTTCTGAAATTTATCAGGAGACAAGTGTGAACGCCAACAGACACCTTAACCTCATAAAAAAAAAAGTAAAAAGCAACCTACAACAACAACAACAACAACAACAACAACAACAACAACAAAAGGATTTTGGGCCAAGATCAATTTGAAGAGTGTGAAATTCTATTTTAGAAGGAAAAAAAAAAGATTTAAGTAAAAAAAAAAAAAGAACAGACTTTGATCAAAGTCACTCAAAACGGGACTTATTCTAACAAACAAATTGAAAAAACTTGTGCAAATATGCATTGAATCAATAATAAAATATCACACTTGGTATTATATATACAACTACGGTTTCCAACAATAGGCATGATATATGTGACACGAGGCCTTGCACTTAACATATAAAAGGATGAGAAGTTTGGATCAAATGGGTATCTTCTTGTTTGGTAGTAATTGTCATTTGGAGTTGGCTCAAAAAATATCGCCATTCATGTCCCCATCTGTCAAACTACAGGGATTTTGTCATGACCAAAGTCTGCAACAGCCTGAAATTTGCCTGGTTTTCGAGTCGCAGAGTCAATATTTTACGGACCATGGTTTGCCTTGTTTTTAATTATTAATTTATAATCGCAAGTGCAAAAATATAAAAGAGGAGTTATCATCGGACACACGAAATAATATTCGAGCTAGGCGGCGACTTGTTAAAATAATAATATGACAAAAATAACTCAATATGAATGATTTTAAAAATTGGTTGGTTTGGCGTAATGGTACTATTTCTAAGTTTGTGCATTGATTCACCGTAATATATAACCCCAACTGGTTCATTTTACCATCCCAAATTTAATGGCCATCAGTGGGAATGCTTAATTTGTAACCATACAACAATAAAAGTGTTTTAATAACATTTAGTTCTCGTGTAAATATGTTTGTTGTATCCGTCTAATAAAATTTCAACTACCCATCATATATACCCAATTACTTAAGTACATCATGGCAACATAGGACACAATTTTTTTTTTTTTGGACCATTCTTGTGTCCGGGTCACCTTATCCGCACCTCGAGTAATCATGAGAGCCCAATCTCACCGCCTACTTGCGGGGAGCTAATTAAAGCTCCGTATGAATTGACCCCAAAGGAATTGATAGCATCTGAGAAGTTTCGAACTTGATACCTTAGATGGAAATAAACTCGGAAGTCTTTTTTTTTTTTTTTGATAATTAGGTGTTCGTAGGGCCAGCCCAAGGGTTTTGAGTGCCCTAGACATAATCTAAAAAATGTGGCTTAATTTTTTTTTTCAGCGGCAACCACACGAGAAAGTCAAAACCATGTAAAGTTATACTCATTATTACATAAGAGCAAATGGGCCAAAAACAACTTCGATGTAAATTGTGCAAGTTAAAAAAATGTAAAAATGTTCCTTTGATAATATTAGTTGAGAAAACATTATTTTCACCGTCGGCGGAAACAAATGTTTCGACCACAAACATTTTTTTTGTGGATAATTCATGTGTCCGAGTCACCTTACCCACACCTCAAGTAATCACGGGGAGCCTAACTAAAGCTATGTATGAACTGACCCTAAAAGAATTGATAACACCTGAGAAGTTTCGAACGTGAGACCTACACGAGATAATATGGCAGGGGATTATAGTCTAAAGAATCATTTAAGAGATAATATTTCCTAATAATATTTCAGTAAATTTATATTACTCAAAATAATTTACAAAGAAAGAAAAAAGAAATTACAATCTACATTACACCATTCCTTTTCTTTTTTTTTGGATCATCCGCCACACTCTTCCTTGAACTCAGCGATTGTTTGGAGAAAATTGTGTAGGTCTAGAATTTAGCATGATAGCCATAAGAGGCTTATTTTCAAGTTTACAAGTGTAATTTTCATTGCTACCTTGCGGCTATTAAAATTTTATCCGCTCGTTAATTCCTTAGTTCGTAGATTAATCGAGGTGAGTTTAATTAAATTAGTGAACATACTCTCTCTCATTGGGTGATTTTTGTCTTTAGGAACCCAATCACCAATGAGGCATGGTAAAAAATTTCTACCAATTCACCCTAAAAGTATTTTTTAACTAAAACTTAGTTTTGTAATTTTTGTTAGCTTTTCATCGTAGTCTTTGGTTTTACTCCTTTCGTCTCATAAAGTTTGATCACTACGAAAGTACGTGCAATTTTCAAACTAAAAAATAATGTATTTACCAAAATAATTTTTGAATTTTTTTGAAATCGTATAAAAGTTCTCGATGAGATCTATCAAACAAGATCTATATTGACTAAAAAAATTATTTTTGTAAGCACGTTATTTTTTAGCTTGAAAATTACACGTAGTTTCGTAGTAATCAAACTTTATGGAACGGAGGGAGTAATCGTTTGTTTCAACAAGAAGAATCGGATAAGTATAAATGTGTACCAAATTTGAAAAAAAAAATTCATATAACACGATAGATGTTCGGTATTTTTTCTCCTTTAGTGAACATTTTTTTGCCTTTTGTCATAATGTTTTACTTTTTACACTTTTCTCGTCGAGAATGATAATTACTCGATAATTAAATAAAATGTGAATTCAACAAAAACTCGTAAAAGAAGACAAAAATACTGAAACAGAAAATACCAAAAATACGAACTCGGGGACTCTATGGAGCACTCCGTTCGGCAAGCCCTGCCAATCATATCTCAAAACATCCTTCGACATCCCTCGAATGTAGACCGTCCAAAACATATTTGAACGACTGAGATGTGCTCGACAGGGCCTATCAAGAGGAGCGCTCTGCAATGTTCCAAAAATACAACCTTTATATTGTTGCATTTAAAACCTTGCTCAAACATCAATCAACCCTTCTATTTCTTGCATTTAATGACAACTAACACCAAAAATAAAAGTTATGGGCCCATGATATAGAGAACCCAATGGAATCCCACACACAAGAAGCACATGTGATGTCCCAGATCCACCCAATTACTCCTCCTCATAGATACAGCTGCTGTAACGTGCAGCCAATGACGTGGCACCCATTCATTAGTTACCCGATCAACCTGATCAGTAATTATTCTGTGATACTCAACGGCCCGATATTCGCAAACGGCGCACCCACGTGACCCGACGGAGCCTAACGGAGAGAACCCCATGCGGTTTTAACGGAGCAATCATTTTCGACGTTAGAAGAAAACAGATACCGTTGAAACAAATCTCAGCCGTCCGATTTAACGCGTCGTTCACTAATCCCCGTTCTTCTGAAAAACTCTCTTGTAACCAAATTTTTACACACAGAGAGAGAGAGAGAGTAGAAAGAGGAGAGAGAGGGAGCTCTGTAGCGAATGTCGTTAGAGAGGTTCAGATATAATAAGTACAAACATATATGCGTGCATTTGTATATATATAACTGTGTGTATACATAGAGAGAGAGAGAGTGGGAGAGAGAGAGAGTGGGAGGAGAGAGAGATGGCGCAGACGGGGGACTGCACGACGGAATGCAAGGGAGTTGGAGAAATTACAGTAGTGAAGAAGACGAGATCAGCTATGGAGGTAACTGCGAGCTCAACAGCAGGTTCGTTTAAGCGACGGAAATTGGAGTCTGATGTTCGTGAACAGTCGGTGAGCAACTGCTACGACTCGAATTCCCTGGAGGATCATGACTCGATAACGGCGATTTCAGAGGATTCAGACCCAGCGTCGGTGTCTCGGTGCTCTAGCAATGACTCGAGCGAGCTTGTGACTAAACGAGAATTGAAATCCGTAGATCTGAAGGTGATCTCCGAAATTCAAGTTCAAAATCCGAAGGTGATCAGTTCACCGAAATTCCAGTTCAAATGCCGTTTAATGTTGGAGCTTAATATTCTCTAGATTTGCGTTTCTCGAGCTATAATTTTCTCATTTGAATAATAATTGAAGGTGATCAGTTCACTGAAATTCCTGTTCAAATGCGGTTAAACATATTTTCTAGCTTAATTATTCTTTAATTTTGCGTTTCTCGAGCTTTAATTTAGTTACTCATTTGAGTCGTGTATCTGATTTTGAAGGTTGAGTCATACGCTAAGGGTTACGAAACTGATATCTCCAAGCTCGTCAAATGCAGATTCAGGTGAATTTTACATTTCTCATTTAATTCGCTAATTAACTCTTCCATCATCCTCGTAATTAACTGCTTTCCAATTCTCATGAATCTCATCTGCCATACATGATACGTTACTACGGATTTTGAACCCTTTGAAAAATCGCATATACATGTATCCTTTCCTTTCATTTGCAATTCACCTGTCAATTCACAACTGTCATGACTGATACTCGAATTACAAGCTACAGACCCATTCACAACCGTCGATACTCCAATGTTACTAGTAATTTAGGTATTTAAAATATTTTTGTTCAAAATAATTTTAAAATATTTCACGACCACGACTAACCGATTCTATTATACAATATTCTCATTTAATTCGCTAATTAAATCTTCTATCATCCTCGTAATTAACTGCTTTCCAATTCTCATGAATCTCATCTGCCATACATGATACGTTACAGATTTTGAACCCTTTGAAAAATTGCATATACACGTATCCTTTCCTTTCATTTGCAATTCACGGGTCAATTTACAACTGTCATGACCGATACTCGAATTACAAGTTATAGACCAATTCACAACCGTTATGACCGATACTTGAATGTTACTAGTAATTTAGGCATTTAAAATATTTTTGTTCAAAATAATTTTTAAAAATTTCACGACCACGACTAACCGATTCTATTGTACAATATTCTAGATATCATTACGATGCGACCGTTACCGTCACATATTCCGTTTTGAACTTTTTCCCAATTCCACGGAGCCAAAACGTTACGACTAAATATCGGACGGTTTATCACCTTAAGCATTAATTTAATTTAATTAATTTTCATGTTCTCTCTGTAAATATCTCTGAATCCGTTTGTCTATATATGGTCGGAGCCATATCTGGTTCTTCATTCTCTAATTCACGGCCTTTATTCGTTCTTTGCAGTAGGGAAACGACGCTGTCAAGCGAGATTTCGGCAGACACTGACGAGCTGGAGTCTTCAACAGCAACGAAGCCACCTGCGGCGAGTCTCCGGAGAAGAAATCCGGTGGCAAATATGCCACCGGCGGCGGAGATCGAGGCTTTCTTTTCTGCGGCCGAGAAGGATGACCAAAAGAGATTTGCAGAGAAGTATGTGACTATGCGCATGATAAGCCTTATCATTCACCACCGAAGGCTCATTTTAGAAATTTTGACTCATCATTCATTCATATTCATTCACAGTCATAATCGGGTAGTAATTATTGTCTTCTTCATCCAGGTACAACTACGATGTGCAAAAGGACGTGCCATTGGAGGGCCGCTACCAGTGGGTTCGGTTAAAGCCATGATGAGAGAGAGAGAGAGAGAGAGAGAGAGAAGAGAAAGAAAAGTGACACGAAAGGCATCTTTCATGTTTCAGGAAAGCTATCTTTGTGGTATGTACAGCTTTATGTCTCTATTTTTATGTAAGAGAGAGAAAGAGAGAAGCTCTTCTCTCTCTTGAATTCGGGTACAATGCATTCAGAGAAGCTTCTTCTGGTTAGTATGAAAACAATGGAAAAAATCTGTTAAAGGAAAATTTACACATTCTTGGGGCTCTCTTTCTTTCTGTTGGCATTCAATTTGGTGGACCCAGTTGGGTTGGGGGCAGTAATTTCTTGCGGTGTAAGGAGTAGTTTGTTACATCGAATTGAAAAAGTGCATTTTGTTTGAGCTTCGTTTGGCTCTTTTTCAAGATTTGTCACTTTTGTGTGCATCTGTAAGCCCCATTTTTGTATGCAATTATTGTTTTTATTTTTCTTGGAAATACCAAAGTGCCACTAATTTCACGTGGAAGGGTTTTGTGTGGACCATGATAGACTTGCAAGTAGTGGGGTCATGTAAACTAGGTGTTGTTTATTATTTCTCGAAAAAGGGAAAAAAAAGCAAGAAATATTTGATAAATAATGGGTGGAGAAAAGGGCTAAATTAATTACCCCAAAGATATCTTGATTTCGGTTATTGCCTTCCCATTATTGGTCTCAAGGGCTAGAGTCTAGACCCATTTGATTTAACTTTTTAGAGCCCAAACTACTGAAATAATAACCCGACTAACATAATCTCTCTTTATAATTAAAAATTTGTCCGGAGAAATTTATGAGCACTAATCTAAATCTTGAAATTTTCGGTAGAGGGTCTGTTGCACCGAACTCAATTATTTCAAAATTTGACTTATTGTGTTTTACGAAATGAGATTCAAAAGTGAATCTTGCTGGAGCCAAGAAAGCAAAGACAATAGTACTTTTCTCATCCCGTTTCGGGAGGAAAGACATTGGTTCTTTTTCGCCTTTGTTGGTTCGCGGTTTTGGGGTTGGGCATCCCACAATAGTACTTTTCTCATCCCGTTTCGGGAGGAGAGACATTGGTTCTTTTTCGCCTTTGTTGGTTCGCGGTTTTGGGGTTGGGCATCCCACTCTCCATCACCTTCTTAGGAAGGCAATGACGGGGTGGGAGCTCAATCACTCCCTCATATGTTGATTCCCCCCCCCCCCACCCCCACTTTTGTGGGCTAATTTGACGTCGTTATGAGAACATTCCCTCACTCCTTTTCAATTAGCCTTCGGTACTGCTACACTCGGGCCTAACGAGTCGTTAGTCCCTCGCTCGCTTGTCAAACCTTCCTTAGTGTTGTTTTGTTAAGTCTTGAAAGTAGTGTTCAATATCCGACCAGGAAGGACAAGTCATTCTCTCACAATATATCAATTCAAAAAGCTAACCTAAACCAATACTTGAAGTCAATTTCTGGAAAAACCCAAAATAAAAACTTAATGACACCAAACTAAAAAAGTTGGTCGCACCAAGCCACCGATAGCTGCTGCATGGAGGGCATTTTCGTGAGGAAAAAGATAATCAAAAGCTATCCAGTGCACAATACTCTCGTACTACAAGGTGGGAGGAAAGGGTCTTATACCTAAAAGCGGAGAGGTTGTCTACAGTCATTTCCGTGACTCAACCCTTGACCATCAAGATACATGCACAGTTAACAATAATGAGTAGTTCTTTCTTAGTTTTATTTCCCTTAAGTCACAAGTATAGTGCAATACACACGGTCACACACACTAGTACACATGAATAGAGTATACATTATGGTCCAAAATAACCTTAGAAAATAATTCGTGTTGTACATAAAACTGAACAAAAGTTCTATAACCACATGTGCGCGCGCACACTGTGTGCAAGTATAAGGTATGCTGTGCATTGCTGATAATTGAGAGTGACAAGTGAAGGGAATCAAACAAAGATTGACATGAGATTTTTCTTTATGAAGTCTATAATGAGATTCACTACAGCCCTATAGTGAGTTATCACAGTCGTCCGTTCGGCAATCAACGGTCTGAATTATCATACATAAAAAGATAAGTGGTGAAGCCCCCATTCCGAAGAGGGGGCTTGGTGAGGAGGAAGGTGCCAAGGGCATTCTCGGAAATCAAACAAATGGATACAGTGCACAAATGTTTCACTCCCCATGTGAAGCCCTACAAATAGCTAGTAATGCAGAAAAATGCGACATATAATTATAATTATATGTATATGTATATCCACACACATATGTATCATTGGATGCACATGTATGCATGTGGTATTGTGGTGTGTATACAAAACAACAGAAAGAGGAGGTCACGTGGTGTGATGGATATGGTGGTGATCTCCTGACTGGCAATTGCTTTGGATCTGATGCTATACTCTCTGTACTTAGTTTTTTTTAAAATGAGGAGAGAGATTGTGGAGAGAGATCCGAGAGAGAGAGAGAGAGAGAGAGAGAGAGAGAGAGAGAGAATTTTACTAGTAATTGGTGAAGAAGAAGGTTTTGGTCTTCGATTTAAACGTTAATTACTTACCCCCTCCTTAATTCTCTGTTTACGAGACTGATTTTCCTTCGTTAAAATTTAGGGGAATTTACTGTTTGTACTCTGTTATTTCAATGCTAGATTTGGTCATTAGTCCAGTGGCGTTGCGGACCCCAAAAATAAGTCTAAGTTGGTGCACATGTTAATTTAGAATATAAATAATGGAAAATTTGCCTACAAAGAAAGTGATAAGGAATATATTATACTCATTATTTTTCAGTTATTTTTTTTTCCTAATCCTTTTTGGGTGACTTTTTTATTATTATTATTTTCAACAATAGTTTTTTAGGTGACTTTAGAAGAAAACATTTACTACTCCTATGTTTATAGTAAATCACTACATTAGTGTGTATATATACAAATATATGTAAATCTAATTTAATAGATCTTAGTTAATTTTATTTGAGAAGTTTTAAAGTCGTATAAAGATATTACAAATTATAAAATATAAACGATTTTGTTCGCTGCCCAATATAAAAATTGTACAAACGAATTAGGACGAAAGGAATTTATATATACGTGTGTGACACAATAATGAGCTTGTCCGAACTCGAGGAGAGTGTAGTGTTTTGGAGCTTAAGTATACGGAGAGATGAGATTAACTTGGGAATCCATTCCCATTTCCTCCTAGGTTTTTAGGTTAGAAACCTCTCAAATATTACTAACTTTTTTGGGGGTCCATAGCCTTATACTAAGTGGGGGTGTACTGTCCCTTCAAAGACAACATACATGTTGGACCGATCACAGCCGTCCTTGGTCGACCATGGACAGCTCAGATCTGTTCGACAATGGACAGTTCAAATTTGTTTGAATAAGATGTGATCTGAGCTTGTGATTAATTGGTCTCCCAAGAAGTAGTCAACGATTACGTAATCTGGACATGACACTTTGAAATGAGAAAAAATGAAAACAAAGGAATGTGAAAACTATTGTCCTTCAAAAATCTCATAAATATACCAAGGAGGTTTTTTGTTTAATTTTATTTGGACACTCCAATAAATTAACAAGGTAAAACAAAAATGATTCAGGAGAAATACTACAAGTCCAATTTTTTTAGTGCCCATGGCCCCAACATCAGGCGGCTCCGGTCAATAAAAAAAATCACGTTAAATAGGAAAATTAAGACTTGGCCATCAACTTTTTATTGTTTTATTTTGGTTTTCTATGTAATAAGTCACATCACATGACAACAGTTGAGCATCCAAGGTGTTACTGTTGCATCATTTAAATATTGGAAAGTGATGATCCTATATGTAAGGGATAAGTTCCAAAGGCCCTCCTATAAACAAAGAGGTAGCAAATTGGCAGCAATGAATATTGAAGCTGGACGAAAATGCTTTCAGAAAAGTTTTTTTTTTTTTAATGATGAAGGAGAGAATTTCATTGCCAGAGGAAAATTATTACAAATTACAGGAAAATAAAGATAATATAGAATAAAACCAATAACGTAAAGATAAGAAGAACGTAAAACAAAAACACGAAGGAATGATATATATCTAGCGAGAGCTTGCTTCGGCCTTGCATGGGTTAGTTTTATGGAATAGGAAAACATTATGTTCTCTATTTTTTGGGAAATTTGTGCCATTTTGTTTGGCACACATTGTGTTTTTGCTTAAGCCGTGATTATTTTTTTTGGGGAATAAGTTGATAATTAAAAACCTTCGTCTGAATACTTTTACCTACTTTTAGATAAGTTGGGACTCCTTCCGTCCCAAATTGCTCATCCCTTTTGGGAAATCCAACTATTTAAGGAGACAAAATTATTGTCTTAGAGTTTCAAATTTATCCTTAAAAAATGTGAAGTTTATTAAGTGGTTTAAATTGTTTATATCTTTTAATGTGGATGTAAAAAAAATATGCAATATGGATTTAATTTGATAGATCTCAATTAGTTGTTTTTACAAGGTTTTAAAAATCATGAAAAAATTATATACTAAAAGATATAAACGATTTAAGAAATGACACGAATTTTAAAAATTGTGTAATAAATCAGGAGGGAAAGAGAACTTTTAAGGGTAAAACTAGAAGTTCGATATATTTTGATAGTTGTTTTTAGAAATAGAACCAACATTTTGGGACATCTCAAAATAGAAAGAAGGACCAGCAATTTGAGAAGGATGGAGTATTTGATTTGCCCTTTTTATTTTCCCCCTTTTGAATAACTTATAAGGGTGGGAGAGGACACCGAATTGCAACCCCCCTCAGATAAGAGAGGCTCTAGCAGCCATAGTTTGTTCACCTAGTATCACTCAGTGAAGGAGTCAAACTCACCGGGGCAACAGTTCGGATTAACCTCTATTAGCGGGAGGGTACCGTGTCACCACACCCCACCAAAGTGCAAACTAAATAGATGGTGCCAAATTCAGTTCACGAGAACTATTATTTGCAAGTGGGATTTAAACTCGTTACGTACAATAGATTTATCTTTTCGTCCTCCAATGAAATAATTCAATGTATTTCTTCAATTCTCTTACGAACAAGTTAAAACTCAATTGCATTTAAACTTTAATTTGCATTTTAAACAAAACACTGTAACATATGCATGCCCCAAAGGACAGGTCTTTGCACCTGAAATTGCCACTGTGCCAGTGCCAAGTACAATGAAAACATTGAATAAAGAGAGGAGTTTCTTTTTCAGTTGAACTGGAGTCCAGCCAAGTTTTTAAGGTTTCAATGAGTACCACACTTGTTGGAGATGCAAACAACTTTCAAGAGTAGCAGGGTAAAGGATGCAGAGCCCTCTCGGTACAAGCATTTATGCTGCAAAATAGTATTTTATAATTGGGCAGGGTCAATTTTGGTGATTGAGTCTTACCTATACATTACAGTTCCTTTATAATTATTGTTAAAGCGTTTTCAAATTAAACACGGAAGGAGACGAGCGACGAGCGGAATTTTTTCTGAGAGACAAGAGAGAAAACACTTTATTTTTTCATTTAAAAAATAGCACGACTTTTCGTAGAAGACAAATAAATAGGAACGAAGAGAGTACGTTTCAGAAGTAGGTGAGAAGCCCATCCTTTCAACAAAACCTTTTGGCCCACAGCACCTTGCATGTGTGGGAACCAGACTAATGACCAGACTGGGTGTTTTGATTAAAAGTTGTACTTTTATCCTCTCTTTTTTTAACACAGAAAGAAGAAGTTTTATTGGTGAGATAATGACGGGCCAATGGCCCTAACATCAACTGGTGCTAGGGAGGATAGCCATCGGGGAAAACCACTCCTCTGACAAACCCTTCTAGCAACCTTCTAGCAACCAAGAGAATGTTTAGCCACAGAATAACTAGTATGGACTGTCCCATCACAAACTTAATATGTAGGAAATTAGTACAATAAGTAAATTTAAATATGAGATGGAAACAGTGTAGTATTTATACTCTCTCCATCCCAATTTTATATATATATTTTTTAAAATTTGTGTCACTTTTCAAAGTGTTATATCTTATAATTTGCAATATTTTAGGTGATTTTGAGCAATTTGTTTATTAGATTAAATCAAGATCTATCAAATAAAATCCATATCGCATATAAAATGTACGGTAAATTACACTGACCTCCCCTGAGATTTTTGACTTGTACACTGACTACCTCTACTTTATCTGAAATAGCACTGACCTCCCCTTGAGTTTTATATTTTAGTATCAAAAGTACCATTCACCATTCAGAGCTTGATTCAGTTCGACGGGAACCCCCTCAGGGTGCTTAACGGTTGATCCGAAATCGTCTATTCATTCCAAAATCAATTAGAAGTGGGTTTGAAGCGGAATCACCACCGGACAATCGCGTGCGATCCAAAATTTTTGAACGAAATGGGGTGATTTTGGATCGAGTACTTAGGACCGCTCGGACAGGTGATTCCCCGCTGTACCCACCTGAATCTCGACTGAATACATGGACAACTCCTGATCGACCGGCTGGGACCCACAAGTGGTCCACGGCGCGCCGCCGGCACTGGGCTTGCTTACTGGACCTGCTTTTATACTAAAATATAAAACTAAGGTGAGGCTGCTAGTTATTTCCGTGATAAAGTGAGAGGTGGTCAGCGGCATGCTCTAAACTCCTCATGGGGCTGCTAAATAAGAATTTACCCTAAAACGACATACATCATCGAAAGATATAATCATTTTTTTATCTGGTTAAGATAGAACGAGGGACTATAAAATTGGGACGGAGGGAGTAATCAAGTAACACTCAGTAAAATGAACTGGTATGACTAAAAACTTAGAACCACCTCCTTCCAGGGGCGGATCTATCAAGGGGGGCCTGGTTGCACAGGCCACCCCCTCTAACCCTCCCACTAGTATATGTACTTTTTGGACTATTATATATTATTAATCTTCTAACACTTGTGTTTCTGGGTATTAAATATTCCGCCATTCCAATAAATATTTTCCTGTCTACAAAGCAAGAACTAAAATAAATGCAATTTAGTTCAACGAGTTAATTACTTTTCTTCCGTAAGATACTAACAAAAAATTGTTTTTTCCAAAAAAATAAAAAATGAGACAGGTCATTCTCTCACACTATATCACATAAAAAAAATCGTGAAAAACTAGTTTATTCAAAAAACTAATTAATGAAACACCTCCTAAATATCAACGAGTTCTTTTAACTATTGATAAAAGTTTAAATTTGTTCAAGTAAAAGCATATCCTTTATATTTTCTCGGCTCGACGGATCGAACATTTTATGGGGGATGGTGGCAGTATATTTATCATTTTGTTTACCACCTCCAAGTTCAACTCCTTATTCCACTATTGCCTCCTTCGCATCCCCATCCACTATAATCCGACAAAAATTCCAAACCAAGACGGTTTCAAGAACAAACCGAAAGCCCATAGACGGTTTTGATTATGAAAATGGATCCTGCACTGGCCCGTCCGCGGGCCCAACTGCGAGAAGCATTCTCCGTGTCCAGTCCAATTTAGGGCCCAGTGGAGATGGTCGGTTAACCTTCCTTAAATTTGTCCGAATTCTTCTGCTGTTCCACATGAATGCCTTGTTTGGGAATTGGAACTTGAAGAAAATGGGAGTAAAGAAGAGAAAAGAAAATGGGAGGGAAAATTGTAGCGTGCACAATACCAAAACTTTCTATTTTCTCTCATTCTTTCTCCAAATCAAACAACGCAAGAGAAAATTTATAAGTTTTCCTTTCTTTTCTCTTCTGTTCCATAAGTCCCAAACAAACCCAAAGTAATCCCACATAGGCCACATCCAGTACCACAGGTAGAGGAGTAATTATTCAGTGGTCTTGGCACACTATCACATGATGACCCAACAACTCTTTACACATTTTGTTGGGTGGACCCCACACAAAATAATTCTAAAAACTAGCAACTTAAGTACTACCCATCTTAGTGATAAAAAAAAAAAGTACTACCCATCTTAAGGGCACATTGGAATGCTGGATTATTTTTTGAAAGGATTAAAAGAAAATGACATTAATGATGGGAATGAAAGAGGACATTTGAGTCCCTTGGATAATAACTGGGATGGCCTGTAATACAATATAATTAGTTGTACTATGTTTAATTTCACTAGTTAGGATTAGCTAATACCACTAAACACCCATCAAGTGATCTTGAATAGTCTCTTGCATAGGATATTAAGTAGCCAAATAATCTCGCTCTGGTCCAATCCTAACTTTGGGAAAAAGAAAAAAAACGAGTACAAAATTGGTTTTTAGGATTTTTTTGTTTTATCTTTATTCAATTTTTTTCTTTTGTTAGTATTATGTCAAGTTTTCATGGGTTATGGATTTGTCTCGATGAGACAAATCTAAAAAGTATAAAATTATGGTCAAAATTAATATGTTTTTAATAAAGCCGAAAATAAACCAAAGTAAACTAGATTATTGGTTTAATTTTGGCTTTATATTTCACATGTTCCCTTGAAACATTGATGGTGAATTATAATCTCACCATCAAAAATGCCCTAATGATTTTACAGTTTTTACTGGTATTCTCTCCATTGGTGGTAGAAGCTGACATTCTCAGGAGTCCTCGGACCACCCTAAAAAATTTCCGGGGTAGGGCAAATCTTTCTTTTTTGGGGGGGAAATTGTGGTCTGTTCTTGCCTATAAAGTTTCCTCAACAAGCAAATTTGCAGGCTAGGTATCAAATGCATTGATCGTACAGATCAGACCATCATCATCATCATCATATGTAGATTCTCTCTTTCAACTTTTCTCATGGACCGTGTAAATAATAAGAGTTTGTCCTCCATGAGTTTCGTAAAGTTGTATATGTTTGAATTTTACAGAATTCAAATATTTCAAACCTCAAGGCTACTAGAGGGTTTGTCTGGTCTTTAAATTAAGGAACTTAGAATTAATCGAGATGCAAGCAAATTGGCCGAACAAACAACAACCCAACTATGAGTACGACCATCCTGTACCGATAATGTACATATAGTTGAGTGGGATCTACTGACAATAGTGGGACTAGGATCCACTTAGGACTTCCACATAAAATCATTCAAGTCGTTTATTTTGTTTTAAAAAAAATTTATATTGTTCTTACAGAAAATCAATTCAATTTTAGGTCCCTAAAAATTTATATTGTTCCTGAATATGCAAATTTGAACGAAACAGTCAACTTCATACTCTCTCTTTTCCCATTCCCATTCTGGCATTCTCTCTGTGCTCTGCTCTGATACATTTATGTGGGGGCAACGGAGTAGTTACAATTACAATAGAATACATGAAGGGCTAGAATCAAGGGGAGGGTACAATGGGAAATCACTCAATGTACAGCTGAAGCAAAATTGGTTGAATCTTGACCGTTCATTCTTGTTTTGGACTATTCGGATTTTCACTAAATTATTCGCGTGAATAGTTTATTTAAAATTCGGACAGTTCAAAACAAGAATAAACAATTGAGATCTCGCTACACCTTGCAGTGAGATTCACTCACTATAGGGCCCTGCTTCCATAAATACGCAACCAATATGAATTTAAATATCAGGATAGCCTGAAAAAAAGAGATAGTAGACACAGATCACAAAAGTTGAAGCAGAAGAAGGTAGTGAAGAACAAGAAAAGACTCCTTGATCCCTACCACAAGACTAAGGAAGTGAGTTTTAATCTTTCTTGGCAAAACCCAACTCATTTGATATGTGAAAATTACAAATTTAAGTTTCTGGTCTTTTTTCTTGATTTGATTTGGTAATTTCAAATTATTGAGCAGAGGAAACCAATTTGCTCTGTTTATAACTCTGTTGTCCTGTTGTCTTGTTCTAGGATTGCTGGCTGTCATTATTTCATGTTGTTTGGTGTTCTATAGTTAATTTAGATATTAGTGGTTGGTAATTTGGGGGTCGGAGAGGGACCTTCAAATTGATTTTGATTCGATTTGTTTATTAACAAAACAAACCAATCTTGAACAAGCTTTTAATGAACGAACACATACTCAAATTCAAGGAGCTTGGTTCGTGTAACAGCCCTAACTGTCATTTACTGTGTCAAGCGTGTTAAGTTCCTTCATCAAAAAAAAAAAAAAAAATCGTGTTAAGTTCTTATTGTTTTGTTTGGATCATGAATTTATAAAGGGATTCATCTAATGATAAGCAAGTGTTTGAAAAATCAATTTTAAGAACCAATTCATCGTTTTTTAATCTTTCCATCTGCTAAAACTTGATGCTATCACTGTTTAATTTGAACTAAATTAGATAATTTGTGAATTCTTGAACAGGTTGGTTTTGATTTTGATGGTTATGAGCAGCCTAAAAGGTCTGTGACTATAATTTGAATGGCTTTTCATAATTCCTTTTTTAGGCTTAGCAATAATTGCTCCTGTTAAAATCTGAGAGAATAAATATATTATTTTTCATTAAATAAGAGATACATATGGGTTTTATTTATATAAAAGTGGAGTGCTAAATTATGAAAATATAATCCAATCCTAAACTGTAGAAACAAAATCAGATCTACACTACGGAAACATAATCAAATAAATCTTGAAAACATGGTAACATAATATTTCTTAATATTATGCTAACATCCCCCCTCAAACTCAAGTAGGTCTACAAACCTGAGTTTGAAACAAAAACCAGGAATGAGGAGCTAGGAGCTAGAAGAGAGAACTATGAGAAACCAAGAGCCTAGAGCGAGAAACCATGCAGGAGCCATGAGAGAGAACTAGGAGCCAAGAGCGAAAAACCAAGAGCCAGGAGAGATTAGTGTGAAAGCCAAAAAAAAAAACCGAGTTAGTACATTGATGTGAGTGCCCGGAGGACAGCAGTGAGGCTTGACTGGCCGATGAAAAGCGAGTTTCCCACAGGACCTAGACCTTATAGCTCTGATAATGTTAAAATCTGAGAGGAGAAATATTTTATTATATTTCCGTAATTTAGCACTCCACTCTTGTATAAATAAATAGCCATATGTACATGTTATTTAATGGAAAACATCAAATTCTACACTATGGAAATAGAATCAAATCTAGACTATAGAAACATAATCAAAAAATCTTGAAAACATAGTAACATAATATTTTTTAATATTATGCTAACAGCTCCAATGATCCTTTTTCGTGATAAATTTGTAGCAAAAAATGGGCAAGGGTTGATGATTTATATAATGTTACACAAGCCAACTCTTCGCTGATGAATCGGGTCTAGAGGTTCAACGAAATCTGAATCCAAAATTCCCCTTTTTTGTCAAGAGTATGAATCGCTCCACTGTGACTGTTGTGTTTCTTCTGGTATGGCCAAAAACTATTTCCAGTACCCAATTCGATGTTGAGCATTGATTTTACATCCAAGTTTCTCTGATTGCAGAAACTTCCGAGGTCATTTTGTGATTTGTATATGCCTGGATACGATACTTCTGTTGTTTTGGTGGATACAAGTGAAGAAAAATACCAGACAAAGTACTTGGCTGAGAAAAACATGCTCAGCGCTAGATGGTGAGCATTCTCAATCACCCACAGATTAATGGAGGGAGATGTTTTGATTTTTCAGTTGATCAAACCTTGCGAATTTAAGGTAACCCGTGAGCCTTTTCTTTCCTTTTGGGTTATTGGGTATGATTTCTAGATTTCTCACAGTGAAAAAAGGGCCAAGGCTACTATTAATGCTTAATTTGCATGTTTTGATTCTTACCCATGTCCATAATCATAGGTGTACATAGTTAGAACAAGTGAACTAGATGAAGTGGATGGGGCCGTTGCCCTTGTGCATTTAAAAAGAGATGGAAGCAGACACTGCAATTCTGGTAACTTGTGCTGCTTAAATTATGCAAGCTCAATTGTCTCTTTTCTACATTGTATTCCCTTTGTTGCTTCTTTTGAATGTTGATCTTGATAGGCAAATATTATGCAGAGAACTCTTCAAACGCAACTAGGACCCATTAGGACAAGGGAAGGAATATGGAACATATTCCACCCGACAGTACTCATGAAAATGGCATGGATTTATTCACTAGTGGTTGTGCATAACCTAGGCTCATTATAGACTATTTTGTTATTTACTTTTTTCATACTCGGAGCTCATTATAATATGCTGTTGAATTCTTTATGTTTGATATATATACTGGATTGGTAGAAACTGATGTACAAGAAGTTCATCAAACAAATGTGGGAATATTTTGTTTAGCTAATACTACTTGCGTGATTAGCATCCCAAAATTGGTTTGGGAGTGTTTCAACTTTTGGGTAAGCCGTTTTTTCAGTTGTAATAAATTAGTTATTAACTTTTCCTTTTACCATTGGCAAGTTTGAGACATTTAGTTTTAAATAAAGTTGACATTTTTGAGAAAATAATCATCTTATCATATGTCTTAAAGTCATCTTGTCTATACGTTTTTCAACTTCGGTTCATGTTTTAAAACTTTTTGATTCCTCGTCGTAATGGATGATAAATTCCAAATTTTTTTTATTAAAAATAACTTTTTTTAAAAAAAAACATTGAAGACCACTAATTTTGATCAGTTTAAGAATAATTATTTTTTCCCTAACACACTCTTAGCTTTTCGGCCCTTACTTAGCCCTTCAAATTAGAAATTCCAGCAAATTTTTCAGTCAAAACTATTTTTTTTTTCCAGCAAATTTTTCGTTGTGATCAAAATGGACTTTCAGTAGATGTCAAAATGGGTCTTTGCAAACCCAACGTGATTAAAACTGTCCAGTCCAATTTAGGGACCACTGGAGACTCCTTCCTCAAATTTGTGCAAATTCTTCTGCTGATCCACATGTACGCCTTGTTTGGAACTCGAGGAAAATGGGAGAAAGTAAGAGAACAAAATGGGGAAAAAAATGGGAGAGAAATGATATCGTGCATAATAGAGTACAATTTTTTTTTTTCTCTCCAAATCAAACAATGCCAGGCAAAATGTACAGTATAAATTTTCCTTTCTTTTTTTTTTTCCCCCTTCTTCCACAATTTCCGAACAAACCCGAAGAAAATCCTACATGGCCACATCCACTGGACCACTACCACGGGTAGAGAAGTAATTATTCAGTGGTCTTAGCGCACTGAGACTTGATTCCCCAACAAATCTTTACACATTTTGGGGAGTGGATCCCACCCAAAATAAATCCTAAAACTAGCAACTTAAGTACTACTCCCACCCTAAGGACATTTTTGAATGCCGGATTATTTTTTGAAAGGATTAAACAAAATGAGATTAATGATGGGGATCGAAGAGGACAAGTGAATACCTTGGATAATAACTGGGATTGTTTGTTGTAATCCATTATTAGTTGTACAATGTTTAATTTGGGAGGGACAACGGGAGGATACTCATTTTTTACCATTGGACGAAGAGAGAAATAATTCCAATAGTTTGTATTAGCTAATACCACCCCATCACGTAGTATTAGATAAAAATGTGTGGACATGATCAAGCTTAGTTCTTTAAAAATTATGTGACCACCCTTCTTGAAATTGGACGACATAAAACCTAATATTTCAACTTTTTTTTTTGATTGGGAAAAAGGGTGGGAGAGGGCGACCAGCGTTGCAGACTCCATTGGGCGTGACCATACGGGCTCCTGACCCGCTTGTGGAATGTCCGGTTCGAGCTATAGCTATTATCCGTGAGAACAGGCTGTCACCACAGGCACCACCGTGTGAACAGGATGACAGAGGTCCCTCCACGGCATAGGGAGAGCCATGTCCTGCACCACCCGTCCACCCAAAGGGTGTAGTTGGAGCACGCAGGACTCGAACTCCAGATGTGGAGGTAAGTGGACACACTTGTGCCACACACCCCGGCCATCTCGGCAACCACCTCGGTGGTATATTTCAACTTGTTTGATAGGAGTAATATAAACCCAAATCTTGGTTTTCCTTCTTTGAATGATTTGTAGAGTCAAAATTTAACTTTTCTACCTGCACAGATGCATGAGAACCGACCACGTATCGACAGCGCTGGAGACGCTGTTGTGGGTCCCAAACAATCAATTCGAGCCGTTAATCCTTCTCCAAATCGGATTTCGAGTGGGCCTATGTGGGAATCGAGGCAATCGGACGTCTGTATGGGATCGATTCAATATCACCCCATTTCATTCAAAAAATGGGTCCACTCGGAATTCGATTTGGAGAAGGATGAATGACTCAGATCAATTGTTTGGGACCCATAACGGTGTCTTTGACGCAGTCGCTCTAGGATCGGTCCTCCCTCATCTGTGCAGAAGGAATTACTGATTAAATTTTCCTCAACAAGCAAACTTAAGAGGTGTTTTGGGTAAAAAACCAAAAACCAAAAGACCACTTTTGTCCTTATTCAATTCTTTTTTTGCATTCGTTAGTTTTTGCATCAAGATTTTGTAGTTTCTGGATTCCTCTTGACGAGACGAGTCTAACAAGTATAAAATTATGGTCAAAACTCAAATTTTTTTAATAAAACCAAAATAGGTGGATTATTGGCTTTATTAAAAAAAATTGGGTTTTGACCATAATTTTATACTTGTTAGATTCGTCTCGTCGAGAGAAATTCAAAAACCAAAAATCTTGATGCAAAACAAACGAATGCAAAAAAAAAAACAAAACAAAAGTGATTTTTTGATTTTTGATTTTTTACCCAAATCACTCCTTACAGCCAGGTCAATTACATGTTCACAGGCAATGATTATGTTCACATGCAATGATCGTAGAGATCATCATAATCATACGTAGACCCTCTCTTTCAACTCTGCACATTTCGAAGTCATTATCCATTACCCTCTTTTTCTTGTCTTCACCCCTCTTTTTGTCTTCTTCTTAGGAGTGCTTTGGCTAAAAAGTAGATTATAATTTTATAATTTTTCGTTTTGTCTTTAATAATTCAAGTATTTTTGGCTTTGTTAAAAAAATTAAGTTTTGACCATAATTTTATACTTGTTAGATTTGTTTCGTTGAGAGGAATTTAGAAATCACAAAAATTTTGACGCAAAACTAATAAATGCAAAAAAAATAAATGAATAAAGACAAAACGAATAATCTAATAATCTGAATTATGGTTTTTAAGCCAAAGCACCACTTAGGGGTTGATTGGATGCGGTAAAAGGGAATCGGATAACTAATCTTCCCGGATAAAGGCTTGATCTAAAAGATTTGGATTGGTTTTGGTGCACAAAATGCACCCAAATAAATTTTCCCCCTTCCGATTTAATCTGACCAAAGGGGGGCACATGCGGATAAAATTTAGATGGGTTTCGAGGTGTCCAAAATTAGTCCAGCTAGATAAGTCTTGTTTTATCCCTGATCTCCTATTTCAACTACAAAATAATTTTATCCCCCAACCAAACCAAATACTATTTTATCTTCCATTTTTAATAGTTTCTCATCTAAACCAACTTACTTTTTGTTATCTACCCTCCATAAAAGTTACATCAATTTTGACCAACACTCCATAAATAATACTCTCTACTATCTTATCCTCCCTCCATATTAATCCACTCAAAACTTACCCTGCATTCAATCGGGCCCTTAAGCACAATGTGGTGGGTGGATAACAAAGTGAAGTGCCACTAACAATAATCAAACTGTTGGGCCCGGAGTGCCCCCATGAATTTGATTACACAATGTCACTTTCTGCGATCGATCTAAAAACAGACTTGCTGATGCGTTGTCGAATGTTATAAAAAATTTAATTAAAACCCTTCCCACCACTAATTGTTTTTAAGAGAGTTAGTGGAAAAATGATCCGACAAGTGGTATTAGAGCTAGGAGGTCATGGGTTCAAGTTGTGAGAGCGTCATTGTGAGGGAGGGATTGTTGGGCCTGGAGTGCCCTTATGAATTTGGTTACACAATGCTATTCCATGTGATAGCTCTAAAAACAGACTTGCGGGTGTGATGTCGAATGCTATAAAAGACTTAATTAAAACCTTTCTTGCCACCAATTAGTTTTAGGAGAGTTGGTAGAAAATGGTCCGACGCCGGCGATTCTACAATTTTAGTTCAAGTGACAAAAATATAAAAAATAAAAACTGTACGTATACCACGCTTTACACAAAATAAATATAGAGTAATTATTTTTGTTGAAAATTTATTGGGTCTTTCGAGTTTATTTTGTTTTGTTCAGTTATATTACCTGTTTGCTTATAAATTTAAGAGAACTTTCATTCGCTATGTATGAATAATTCAGCACCAAAAATATTAAAGAAAGATAAAATTATATGTAAAATACAAAAATTTAGTGCACTTTTTGGCCCAAAGGTCCGTTTAAACCAACAGTGATACATACCCGGAAATTTGACTCTGAAAATGACCCCGAAAACACATCCAAGGGGTTAAACAGTGTATTGGGTGAATCTCACCCTTGAATGTGTTTTTTTGGTCATTTTCGGGGTCAAATTTCTGGATATGTAGACTTATTGCCGCTTAAACCCTATCAACCCTAAAGCAGCCTACTTGCCATTCTGTGCATATAGTGTACCGATGTTTAGTGGGATCCATCTAGCATAATACTAGTTGAGTGAGAAAAAACCGCTTTGTTTGAAACATTTTTCTAATAGATTTACAAAAAACTTGCACATATCATTTTTTCAAAAAATAAGTAGGAACCAAAAATTGAATTAATTAATAAGCCTTTAATGATAATCCAAGTAATTTTTTAGACACCTTTTAAGAAAATATTTGAAATAAAATCAACAGCTTCAATTACTATTGTGCCACCTAACCACTTGTGCACTACTTGTAAAGATGAAAAACGTAGAGGAGTGTCAATTATTGAATTAATTGTGGGTTGGACCCATAAGTCTATATGTAACCTTTGGTACCGAACTCTGCAGAGAGCATTTGAGGAAACCATGAGGACTTAGTGGAAATAGGTGTTCTTTAACTACTTCCATCCAGTCTTATAAAGTTAGTCTCTTATGAAATTACGTATAATTTTTAAACTTAATAATTACGTATCTACTTTTTTGATATTTTTGCACCATTCGAAAGATTTCATCGAAAACTAGGGTATCAAATAAGATTTATATTGCAAAATTTTTTTTAATAAATATTATTTTTAAGTTTAAAAATTACACGTAATATCGTATCGTAGGGACTAAGTTTATGTGAACGATGGAGTATTTGGATAGTTTTCATGAACCCTAAAGCTGCAAATTTGAACAAACCATCAACTTCCTACTCTCTCTTTTTCCCATTCCCATTTTGGCATTTTATCCACCCCTCCACAAACCGTGTTCATGAAGGACCGGAATCAAGAGGAGGGTACAATGGGAAATCACCAAATACGCAGCTGAAACTTAAAACCCACTGATATAAATATGAACTTAGATGTCAGGATAGGCTGAAGAGAAGCAGACAGAGATCACAAAAAAAAAAAATGAAGCAGAAGATGGTGGGGAAGAGCAAGAAAAGGCTCCTTGATCTCTACCACAAGACCAAGGAAGTGAGTTTTTAATCTTTGTTTGCAAAACCCTACTCATTTACAAATTTAAGCTGCTGATTTATTATTATTTTTTTTGTTGATCTGTTTTGGTAATTTCAAATTATTGAGCAGAGGAAACCAATTTGCTGTCTTTATACCCGTATTGTCTTGGTTTAGGATTGCTATTTGGGATTATTTCCTTTTGTTTCATGTTTTACAGTTAATTTAGGTGTTAGTGGTGGGTGATTTGGGGCTAGAGAGGGTCAATTTAGTCTAATCAGAAAGCTTTGTGTACCTGATGAAGCTTAGTTTAAAAAATTAACAACCTTCAAAAAATATGTTCGAGCTTAACTTGTTTTGTGACAAGATGATCTCAGCGAGCTTTGATCAAGTCAAGCCTGAGTCAATCTTGAGTAGCTTGAATTTTTTATTAATCACAAGTTGAACGAGCTAAGTAGTAGCTTGTTCGAGCTTGGTTTGAAACTTTAACGAGCTTCAAGAAAATGTCCAAGCTTGGTGTTTTTATGCAACCAACCGATCTCAAACAAGCTTTTGACGAACAAGTAAGCTGTAATCATTTATTGTTTCAAGTCAAGCGTGTTAAATTTTCACTGTCTGGTTTGGATTATGAATTTATGAAGGGATTCATATAGTGATAGGCAAGTGTTAGAAAAATCAGTTTGACGTATCAATTCATTGGTTTTTTAATCTTTCCATCTGCCTTTTCCATTAACTTAAGTCTTCATTATTGTCTTATCTTTTCTAGCAATTTTTCGTAAGTGTTGCCCAACTGGCAAAACCATTATCCGACAAAATTGCCATAGGTTTCTTTTTGTCTCGTTTTCACTTATTTTAGCGCTACATGTGGTTAATTTATTTCATATTGTATCAAATTGTTCTTATACAATAAGAATAAGTCAGTAACTCCATTGTTTACCAAAAGAACTCCTTCAGTAACTTTGGTGCAAGTGTGCAACTTTCCATAGGAGCTCCTTCACGAGGGTTAGTAGGTTACAGGAAAAGTTTTCCTGAAAATGTCTGGGGTAGAGTATTAGAGAAATGAATGGTCTTGAACACTTGGAAAATTCAGCTCTGTGTAATACCTCCCGAATTTCACTAAAATTTGATGCTCTCGCTGTTTAATTTTGAACTGAATTAGTTATGGTGTGAATTCTTGAACAGGTTGGTTTTAATGGTTATGGGCAGCCTAAAAGGTCTGTGACTATAATTCGAATGGCCTTTCAGAACTTCTTTTCTTAGGCTTTGCATAGATTTTAATTGCTCCAATGATCCTTTTTGTGATAAATTTGTAGCCAAAAACGAACGAGGGTTGATGATTTATTCGATGTTACACAAGCCAGCCCTTCGCTGATGAATCGGGTTCTAGAGGTTGAACAAAATCTGAATCCAAATTTTCCCTTTTTTGTCAAGAGTATGAATCGCTCCACTGTGACTATTGTGTTTCTTCTGGTAAGGCCGAAACTGTTTCCATTACCCAGTTAGGAGTTGAACAATTTGTTTTATGCCCTAGTTTCTCTGATTGCAGAAACTTCCAAGGGCATTTTGTGATTTGCATATGCCCGGATACGATGCTTCTGTTGTTTTGGTGGATACAAGTGAAGAAAAATACCAGACGAAGTACTTGGCTGAGAAAAAAACACTAAGTGCTAGATGGAAAGCATTCTCAATTGCCCACAAATTAATCGAGGGAGATGTTTTGATTTTTCAGTTGATCAAACCTTGCGAATTTAAGGTAAACCATGAACATTTTCTTTGATGTCCATGTTTAGATATCGAAGAAACTTACAAAAGCTTCATGAGGCTAGGAGTTACTTTCGGATTATTGGGTATAATTTTTCTTGAACTCGTACCATGAAAAAAGCTACACTATTAATGCTTTAATTTGCATGTTTTATTCTTACCCATGTCCATAATCATAGGTGTACATAGTTAGAACAAGTGAGTTAGATGAAGTGGATGGGGCTGTTGCCCTTATGCATTTAAAAGGAGATGGAAGACACTGCAATTCTGGTAACTTGTGCTTCTTAAATCATGCTAGCTCATTTTTTTCCTTTTTTATTTCGTGTCTCAATTTGTTGCTTCTTTTGAATGTGGATCTTTATAGGCATAGATTATGCAAAGAACTCTGCAAGCACTACTGGCACCCTTCAGGACAAGGGAGGGAATTTGAAACATCTTCCTCCAGGCATTATTCATGAAAATGTCAAGAAGGATGTTGGCTTTCTTTTGGAAGGTACCTGAGTACATGGATGAGTTTTCAGAAATCAATGTTTTGCATCACATTTTTTTCAGAATCTACATTTTAATACTAGGAATTTATCATTTTAATGTCTCAATCAAATTTTAGCAAAAATAGTATTAAATAAAGTTGACAGCATTTGTTCGGTGATTTCTCAAAAATGAGTTCTTTTTCAAGTATTTTAGAAAGTAGGTTTCGTAAATTAAATTTTCTGCAAATTCATTGTGTTTTTGTTGATTTTATTTGAAAGAAAATAATGAAAAGAATGATCATTGTGTAAGTATGTAACACTAATTGTCTTCTGAGGCAGAAATAATCATTGAGACTTTAAGCATTGTCAACGCAGCCAGAGCTAGCAACCAATTAGCCTCTCGCGTTAAATTTGATAGTAGTCTCGATGAGTGTTCAAAAGCATTTGAACAGTTGCAAGCAAACATTGGATCGTTATGCACTCAAATGGACCGTCTTGATACCCTCGCTGTAAAAGCAAAAGATGCAGTAGAATCTGAGAAGGAAAGACAAAGAGAATCCGGGCAAGTTCGCACGGAAGAGGAGAAGAAAGCTCTTGTTGTGAAGCTGTTGAAATTAATGGAGGCAAAGTTGAGGCTTGGTGGTGAAATTGAGAGTCTGAAAGCACATACCAGCAGACTTGAGCTCATGTGCCAGAAAGAGGCTGACAGTAATCCAAACTATCCAAAGGCTGAAATCTCTGCCCAATAGTTAGATTCTGGTGAGATATAAGTTAAATTCTGTTCGGGATTTTTAGAGGAAAAATCTGGTCAGTAAATACTACTTTTTTCTGGAAAACGGATGAAGAAAACAGATTATAAGTTTCAACTTCATAGAGGAAATATAATTGACCCCAGAGTTTCAGGAGATCGCAGTATCGGGAAACGTAATGGTATGCGTGATATGGTTATTAACTTTTTGAACTTTTTCGTAAATAACAGTATCGGATGTCTAAAATTCCGTTCGGATGATACAATACGTAACGGTTGATATTTGAAACCCTGCCTGCTATTAACTTTTTGAACTTCCTCTGTTTTTTTTATTTTATCGAATTCTCTGTTTTTGTTTTTATTTTTGCAAAGGTAGTAGTCAGCTTGTTAATTCTAGGCGGGCCTTAATTGTGCAAAATCTGGAAATGTTTTATAGTACTATAAGTTTTTTTTTTTTTTTTTGGAGTTTATAGTTTTATATTTTAAAAATGGTCCGATTAAAGTGTGCTCATTGGATGGGTAGAAGATAATACATACAAAAAGATAATTGCTCTATCAATTGGAAAATGGCCTCCCACCTCTTCTCTACTTGCTTCCTTCGCTAAATCGCCACACAACAAATTTTCCTTCCATCTATGAGCCGTCTCAATTGTATTATCAAGAACCCATAAGACGTGCGGCCTCAATTGCTTTATCAAGAATCCTGCACGCCTTCCTAGTTCTTATTACCCAACGACGAAACAATGATTTTACCTTTATGGTGATGAAAATATGTACTTAAAAAATAAAAAAAGCAAAATGCATTATGAGTATGAAAAATTAAAAAATCAGGTGGTGGCGAGTTCATATAATTCAGGGATAAAAATTTATTTTTCATATAATAATTGTATTTTTTGAAAATCTTGTGGTGTCGGCTGCCACCACTTGTCCTCCTTGACTCCATCCTTGCTATTACCGAATTGTACTGCTCTAGTACAGGAGAAAATTGAGAAAATTTTGGGTATCAAGAGGGTTGTATCCAGGCCGTCCAAAAGTGTGTTGGAAGATTCAGATTAAAACACTCACTCTCCTTTAATCCACCCACTCTCTCTCATCTTCCTCTCTCCTGTTTCTCTGTCCAAATTTGGATTGTCCAATATATTTTTGGATGGCCTAAATGTGCCGAAGAATACCACGTTGGTAGATTTCCTTTGCATGCAATCCAATTCCTCACTGCTTTCCACATAAACATTCGTATCTTGAGAACTGTTGCGATAGCCAGAGGCGGGACCTCATAGATTTTGGAGGAATACACGAGGATGAGGGCATTGTGGGCTTGTTTGGTTTGGGTCGTGAGACCCGAATTTGAATTTTTTACCCTTATTTCTTTTTAATCATTATTTTTATCTTCAATCATAAACTTATATTTTCAATCATTTTTCTCTTTATCTCTATTTAATTATTAATCCTTCTTTCTCTCTCCACTCAAAATCCAAAATCCAAAATCAAAACCAAAACCAAAACCAAACAAAATCAGCATGTTTAGCTTGGGGTGCCTTAATAGCTTGAGAGTATCCCGACTTCACTGTGTATTTCCCAGAATTTGTATTACGCCATATAATTTCATCAATTTCGATATCTGTTGATGACTTACAAATTTGATTTAGGGTGCACATATACTTTCTTCCTACTTTCACTCCCTTCTTTTAAGAGTCTCATTTTTATTTTATTTTTTCACTTTTTACATTTTCAGACATTTTAAACTATGGCCAAGATACATTTTGAATTTGTAAAAAATCTAGCATTAATTCATAAATGCATTTTTCCAAACCTCTCTGGCTTTATTTCTGTGCGAGTTCGTTTATATTGTTAACTACCAAACAAACTTCTTCTTTTGCTAATTGCCTTTTTCGTGTGAGTTGGTTTATTTTCTTTTCCGATCATGAATTTACTGACATTCACTAATGCTAATTTTCCGTATTTTCATTATTTTTTTAGGCACTCTACTACAAAATGAACATTTTCAATAAAAAAAATATGAGCCTATATAATCATGTGGCAAATTGATCGCATGTTTGGTTGTAAAATGGATGTTTACTAAACTTTCCCATAGGGAAAAAAGAAGGAATCTTTGTGTGCGGCAGTCACGAACAAATACCTATCCTGCAAGCTTTTTGGCTTTTATATATTGCACAGTAGAGGTGTAAACAAGAGCTCCAGCTAAAACGAGGCAGAAATCAAGCTCGAGCACAATTTGTATACAAAAGTAGTTTATTTAATGAGCTTCTTTAAATAAGTCGAGCTTATAAACAAATTGAGCTTTTACGAGCCCGTTTGCCAAGCGAGTTTAAAACTCGATCTCCAGCTCGGCTCAATTAAATAAGGTGAGCCGAGTCACGAGCTGCTCGCGAGCAACTCGAATTGTTTGCAGCCCTATTGTATAATACTTACTCAATTGCTTGTCCTTTTGGGAATTTGTGCATTTTTGCACGCAAAAAATAATGTATAAGTATTCTTTTCTTTTCAAAAAAATTTACACCAATTTAATGATTTCATTGAATAGAAAAAATTGGTATAAGTTTTGTTGAAAAATAATTTTTGTAAATCCATCATTTTTTGCACACTTTCACAAAAAGAATAAACAATTTGAGACGGAAGAGTAAATAAAAAAAAAAAACTATGAGTACACTATTTCGTGTGGGCTCATTTCAAGACCATTCATTGTCAGAGCAGTTCAATTTATTGAAATATAATTTTAAAAGTCCCTTCAAAAAATTAACTCATTTAAGTAATGATAAAGCTTGGTCGATATGTGTCCCTAAATTCAATCGGAAAACAGTATGCTTTTAGAAGTCCATGATACGAATGAACTACTAATTTTTTACTGGATTCCATAGAATAATTTTTTTTTGTACTCGTCCAAATTTTACGACTTTGATCATTAATATAAAAAATTGATAATGCCAAAATTATTTTTCTTTATACTAAAATTGTAATGTATAAAAGACTTATATCTTATACATAATACAAGATTTTTAAGCACTATATTTTTGACATAAATAAAAACAATTTGGGCGTTAGCACCACATTGGTGCTTTGGCTAAATTTGATTTTTTGGTTTATTGGATTATTTGGTTTTGTCCTTATTCAAATTTTTTTTGCATTTGTTAGTTTTCGGTTGATTTTTTGAGGTTTCTTGGCTTGTCTCGACGAGAGGAATCTAAAAAGTATAAAATTATTAGCCAAATTTAAAGTTTTGTGAATAAAGACAAAAATAAACCAAAAAACCAAAAGCCAATAGTCCAATTGGACTATTGGCTTTTGGTTTTTTGGTTTATTTTTGTCTTTATTCACAAAACTTTAAGTTTGGCTAATAATTTTATACTTTTTAGATTCCTCTCGTCGAGACAAGCCAAGAAACCTCAAAAAATCAACCGAAAACTAACAAATGCAAAAAAAAATTGAATAAGGACAAAACCAAATAATCCAATAAACCAAAAAACCAAATTTAGCCAAACTCCCCCTTATATGGGATCCGAAATATGTCCCACAAGATTGTGTACCCACTGCCCATATGTAGGCCTCTGCAAAAAGTTACATTTCCGGACAGTTTTCTTTCCCAAATTTCTCCGGGAATTGTCCACACGACTCCAACGTGATTGCTCCAAGATTCTCACTCCCCCGAGCTAAACTACAATTTGGTTCGGGTGAATTGAAAAAACTAATTTTTTGGTTTTGTCTTTATTTAATTTTTTTATATTTATTGATTTTTGGTTGATTTTTATGGTTTTATGGTTTGTCTCAATGAGAGTAATTTAAAAAGTATAAAATTACTAGCCAAACTTAAAGTTTTATGAATAAAGACGAAAAATAATCAAATTCTCGTCGAGACAAATCAAGAAACTACAAAAAAATCAACGCAAAATTAACAAATGTAATTTTTTTTAATAAAAACAAAACTTAAAAAACCAAAAAAATCAATTTTCTCAATTCACTCAAACCAACCCTACATTTACCCTTATTAATCACCTAACTTTAGAGCATTGGAGATTGTGTATCAATGGACGCTCAAGAACAAACCCAGATATTTACTCCCATAGAGCAGAAAGTGAAGAAGGAAGCAGTAGAAGCAAACAGTTTCGATGATGAAGACCAACTCACTGTCTCCCAGATTTTGCTCTCTGCGAAAAACCCACTTGATCTTCCCCTCAATGTATCTCTCTTCTCCTTTTTTGAATGCTTGTATGTACATGCATATGCATATTATATACTCCTACGTTAGTTTGTGCATGTGTGGAAAAAGTTGAAATTGAAACCCTAGAAATGGGTTTTTTTTTTAAGAGAAAGCAATGGGGTCGCAGATCCGAGACAGAAAGGAGTGGAGCTTGGGACCGGGGAATGGGATGATCCCTTCTTACACCCCCAAAACCCTTTATGTTGTGAAAAGTTTTGATTTCTACCACTGATTTAAGAGTATTATTCAGTAACACCCAGGGACGGAGCAAGATTTTACCTTAGTGGCGAACATACATGTATACCTTTTTTTTTTGGATAACCGGATGTTTGGGCAAGCTGTGCGCTCCTCAACTAATTCCGGAGCCTATATGTAATGAGCGGGCATAATCCTGCGACCCCATTGTTTGAACTATGGTTTGAATATGTATATACTTTGGATAAAATATGTCTATATACTTTAGATAGATTAAAATCAAAATAGCATACCATATACCATTAACTATAAACTATAATAAACGATGTTTGTCATATGCACGTATCATGGACAGTGGTTGTCGCTCGAGATTGCTGCTTTCTTTTGTTACGTTTCTTGTTTGGTTTATTGCCTCTTGTTATCTAGCACCTTATTACGAATAGACTGTACATAAAGACAAAGTTTCAAGTTTGGTTTCACTTAATTTAGACCTAATGTTTCGTAATATTTCACTTGGACCATTCAATTTGTTTTCCGAGTATTATTTTTGGGCTTTTCTATCAGTACAAAAACTAAAGGACTAAGGACTTCCTATATAACCAAAAGATAGTGATAAAAATCTTGTGGTGGCGGACCTATAAATTTGGGGATAAATTTTTTATTTTGATATAATAATAGCATTTTTTTTAAATCATTGTATTAGTGACCGCAACCACTTGACTCCATCCTTGGTAAACAGAGCAAACAGCAAATGGACCTCCAAACAGACAAACAGATTAGGAGGGGGTGGCAGTTGGTTGGGAAAGCACCAAATTTTTCTTGTTTTTGGCCCAAAATGGACCACCATACAAGTTAACCAGCACCTGCCTTCAAAAAAAAAAAAGGGAGAACGCATATTTTTTCCTCTGTATTTTGCTTCCTAGGTTACAATCATATGTTTTTGTTGTTGTTTGAAAATATATTTCCGTTTCTACAATTATATCTTGACTGGTCATTTGGCGGATCTTTTCTTTTAATTCTTTGGATGGCATCCGAACAATTATTTTGATTCTAAATATGGAGTGCGTGAAAAAAAAGAAGTTGACTGAATACTGCTACCCTTGTGTCAACAGCAACGACAACAACACCCTCCCTAGAGTACCCATGTTATTCCAATCGGGTAGGGAGGAATGGAACCCAAAAAAAAAAGGAACCCAAGGAACATTATACCGGTGAACCATGCCCCTAAGTCAAGTCAAAGTCAAAAGGCATTAGAGAAGGCAAGCCTAGAGAACCATGCCTCCAAGTCAAGTCAAGTCAAAGTCATTACCTTTCTTCCTTCATGGTTACTTCAAGCAAATTGGATGGATTATACTCCACAAAGCAACTTCAATTACAGTAGTTGGCAAATTTTGTTTATAACTCAATTTCTGCAAGGATGATTGCGTGTATGATTATCAATATCTATGTACAATGGCGTAGCCATAAACATGGGTCACTGGGGCACTATGAAAACAACTTCAGAAATAGTTGACAACATCCCATTGCTTGAGGGTTGTTGGTGGTGCGATGATGGCTCGCGTGTTAGTTGTTAAATCATGAGAAATGAAGAAGAGTTTTCAAAGTAAAAATCTTTAGTAATATTTACCCACCTAATTAATGGGTGAATATTACTCAGTATCCATGCAAGGTGAAAATTACTCCTTTTTCAAAAATTTCACGCCGGATTTTTACTTGATGATTAGAAATATTCATTTTGTGGGACTTGTTTTTGTAACAATTCAAACAAATCGTCCTCATTTTGATAATTATTTGATAGAATAACACGGTCTTGCGATAAAAAATTAGATAGTTTGATTAAACACTTATGAATATCAAATTGAGATAAATTTTATATTAAAAAATTGCTTCTACTATGGAAGTGGGACCTAATATGGATCCTAAATAAAGTAGATATGTTCACTTCATTTTCAGTTCTTGAACAAATTATCATTGATATGTGTGTAGTTGAGTGAGCTAGTTGGCTAAGCTATATAAAAAATAAGTATTTGGTTCAAGTAAAATTAAAACTACCTATTCCAAAAATAATAATAATAATTCAACTAGAAAAAAAAAATGTTGTGTGGGACTTGATTGAGTGGCTCCACCACTGATAGGTGTGTAAGCCAACCAGGGAAAATCTCTTTCCTTGGGATGATTAAGCTTGATCTTGGCGAATTTGATTGGCTTTTTCAGTCTGATGAAATGATGTCTGACTATAAATATTGGGATTCTTTATGCAGGTAGTTTCTGATACGCCTAGTAGAAGTGAAAGGTGATTGAATCTAATTATGTAGCCCAGGTTATTTTGTCTTCCTTTTTTTGGAACTAAGGAAGAGTTTCTGGTTATTGACTTATCATGTGGTTTTTGCACCCTTGACTTGCAAAAAGTTCCAAAAGGGGGAGAGAAATAGAAGACAACTTCTCTGATTATTTCGATGTCCAGTCTCGAGTCATGGCGAGAGCAGAAGAGGTTCAAGCTAGTTTGGCTCCAGAATTTCCTAGCTTCTGGAGGTTAATGATGCGCTCCCATGTTACCAAAGGATTTTGGCTGGTTAGTACCGTTTATCAGATTATGTTACTGAAATAGGGACTGCTGAATCTGGTTGTGCTAATCCAACTGAATGACAGGGTCTTCCTTCTGAATTGTGTAAATTGCACTTGCCAAGGCTTGATGCAGCAGTGGATTTGGAGGATGAAAGTGGGGAGAAATACAATACCAAGTACCTTGCGGATAGAACAGCCCTTAGTGGTGGATGGAGAGGGTTCTCCAGTGCCCAAAAATTGCTTGAAGGTGATGCTGTAGTTTTCCATCTGGTCAGCCGACTCAACCCTATCAAATTTAAGGTAACCCGATGACACTTCTATTAGTTCAGTGTGTCCCCAACTTCGTTGTAGTCACCATCCATTTCAAAGCCACACGCTACAATTAATTACAATGAATCTGTTTTGGGCTTATTGGCAAACCAAAAGTCAGTGTGCTAATCAGCTAGGTAAGGCTCTGTTTGGTACCTTGGAAAGTAAAAGAAAAGAAAAGAAAATAAAGAAGAGGGAAATTGTGAAGAAAGTTGATTCTTTTTCTCTTGTTTGGTTGTAAAAAGAAAATGAAAGAAAATTAATGGGAAAAGGAATTTTACTTGTTCGGTTTCAAGAGGAAAATGGAGAGAAAATAAAGTTGTAACTAACTTTCAAGAGGAAAATGGAGGGAAATTTGGCGCCCATTTTCTCTCACGTTGTCTCTCAGTTTTCTTATCCTATTTCATGATTCTAAACTTTTCTTTTACCGAGTTCTTTTTAATTTCTTTCCTATCCCCTTATCCTTGCAACCAAACAACCAAGGGGGAAAATGTTATTTTCCTTTCATTTCCTTTTGCTTTCCAAGTTACCAAACAGAGCGTAAATCTATTAGCAAGTAGCATTATAGTTTTAACTCTTGGAAAGATGGCTACTGGAGATATTTTTGTGTTCCTCGCTTGCGCTTTATACGAAATAGAAAAAAGAAGAAGGATTCTAGACATTTGCGCACCCTTTTCCCTTTATTTTAATCCAATAATACAGAATGAAAATGAAAGGAGGCTGATAAATTGTGGTCCATACCCTTTTCAGATCAAGTTCTTCTAGTAGGTTTTTCTTTTCAGCGATATACGTGCTCATCTTCCCAGTGTATTTCAGGCAGCAGAGTTGTTTCTTTTTTTGGATTGAATCTCTGCTTGATTGTGATCTCTCCCCAACCCACTTTGATAGGTGTTCATCATAAGAGCTAAGGATTTTGAGGTAGCCGATGCCCTCAGCCTTCCCAATTCTGATGCTTGTGCAAAAGAAATAGGATTTGGTGAGTAGCGAACTTGCATTTTGCTCCAGCTTGTTCTAAAGACCCTCTTACGCTATATTTTTTAATTTTTCGTCAATACACTTCAATATCAATTTCCAAACAGGAGCTTATGCAGAGAAGAATAACAGAACATGTAAAAAGGAAAAGAAAAAGCATCCGAGGCTTGAAATAGATAATGAGTCCCATCACGGTGATATACACCGCTCTGACGCAACAGAAGGTTCCAAATTTTCAGGATCTATTCCTGATATCAAGAACTTCAACATTGTTGTGAAGGACTTGACTATCGACTTTGATCTCTCCACCCATGTTTGGACTAAGTACTATGATCTCTGCTTCACCCAGAAATCATACATCCATGAAGGCCTTCTTCCAACCATTGATAGCAAAATGGCTGTTGGAATTATTTCAAAGACCATCAATATCGCCGATGCCATACGAGCTCGCAAAATTTCCATCTCTCCAAAGGACGCAGAGATTTGGGACAAGACTTTGAAAGCCTTTGTGGTGTTGGGTATGAATGTAGGATTTTTACGTGATCGGTTGAACCATTTGGTGAGCCTTTCGTCCAAACTGAAAGAGGTATCAAACAGGTATGCAGAAGCCAGTATTGAGAGAGATGGTGTGCAAAGCGAGCTGAAAAGTCTTGAACTAAATCTTTTGGGAATGAAACAATAGAGGAGAAGGCTTGATGATGAGATGGAGGATTTGAAGGAGAAAGCACAGACATACAAGTTTTTGTTCCAAAAAGAGGCCATTGCCCCATGGTGAAGACTCATGGGAAAGTACATTACAAGAGTAAGCTTTTTACATGGGCTAGCTACTACCCTTCTGTTAAATTACATGACCTGAGAGTAGTTTGAGGTGGAAGTTGTAGAGTTTCTGAAGTTATTTAGTATAGCGAGATATCTGAGAAAAAGTGATGCGAAATTGTATGTACCAACAGGGTTGTAAATTTCGAGGATATTTTGTATTAGTTCTGTAATAACTCTAAAGATCGCAAGGCATTTGCATTTCTCTGTTAATAATCCATGCTCTTCATATGCAACTTCTTTAGAAACAGAAGTCCGAAAACCTGAAAAATCGCAAGGCATTTGCATTTCTCTGTCAACAATCCATTCTCTTCCTATGCAACTTCTTTAGAAACGGAAGTCCGAAATTCTGTGTCAGTAAGCATAGGTGTACATAGTTAGAACAAGTGAATATGTTGAAGTGGATGGAGCTGTGGCGCTTATGAATTTAGAAGGAGATGGAAGACACTGCAATTATGGTAACTTGTACTTCTTAAATTATATTTTCTTTTTTATTTTGTGTTCCGTTTGTTGCTTCTTTTGGATTTTGATCTTGATAGGCAAAGATTTTGAAGAGATCGCACTCTTCAAACACTATTGGGACCCATCAGGACGAGGGAAAGAATTTGAAATATCTTCCACCAGGCATTATTCAAGAAAATGGCAAGAAGGATGTTGGCTTTCTTTTGGAAGGTACCAGAGTAGCTGGTTGAGTTTTCAGAAATCAATTTTTTGCATCACACTTTTGTCAGAATCTACGTAAATACTAGGGCTTAGTTTGCCGGCAAACTAAGCCCTAGTATTTACGTAGATTCTGACAAAAGGCAAACTAAGCCCTAGTATTTACGTAGATTCTAACAAAAGTGTGATGCAAAAAATTGATTTATGAAATGAATCTACGTTAAATACTTGGACTTATTTTATGTCCAGATTCATTGGAGATAAAATCACTTCTCCATCTCATTTGATAAAATGAATCTCATTTTATCACCTTCACCTCATTTAATCTTTTGGCAAACTAAGCCTAGACATTTTTTGGTTCATTTAAAATATTTTAGAAAATAAGTTTCGCAAATTAAACTTTCTGCATATTCATTGTGTTTTTGTTGATTTTATTTGGAAGAAAATAATGACTAGTATGATGATTTTGCAACACTAAATGTCCTTTGATGCAGAGACAATCAATGAGACTATAAGCATTGCCAACGCAGCCAGAGCTGGCAACCAATTAGCCTCTCTTGTTAATTTAGTGAGTGGTCTTGATGAGTGTTCGAAAGCATTTGAGTGGTCGCAAGCAAGTGTTGGAGCGTTATGCACTCAAATGGCCCGTCTTGACACCCTCGCTCTAAAAGCAAAAGATGTTGCAGAATCCGGGAAGGAAAGAGGAAGAGAACCTGGGCAAGTTCGTAGGGAAGAGGAGAAGAATGCTCTTGCTGTGACGGTGTTGAAATTAATGGAGGGAAAGTTAAGGCTTGGTGGTGAAATTCAGAGTCTGAAAGCACAGGCCACCAGACTTGAGCTCATGGGCCAGAAGAAGGCTGATAATAATCCATACTAGTCCGAAGGCTTATGTCTCTAACTCATAGTAAAATTTTGTTGGGATTTTTTAGCAGATTGGGAACTGTATATAATATGGCTGCCTTTTTAAAAGAAAAAATATATATTGTCTGTACTGCCATGTTTTGGTGCAATAGAGAGGAAGAAATATACAGTACTTTGCAAGTTTCAACTTCATAGAGGAAAATCCCAAGAGCTTGTTGTAGTGGTTATCGATCGACTATACAGTACTTTGCAAGTTTCAATTTCATAGAGGAAAATCCCAAGACCTTGTTGCAGTGGTTATCGATCGACTTGCTTTGGCAGGGTTAACCACTCCAATGTCGCAGGGTCGTCGATTCTCCTCAGGGTTATCGATGGACTATATGGTACTTTGCAAGTTTCAATTTCGTAGAGGAAAGTCCCAAGACCTTGTTGCAGTGGTTATCGATCGACTTGCTTTGGCAGGGTTAACCACTCCAATGTCGCAGGGTCGTCGATTCTCCTCAGGGTTATCGATGGACTATATGGTACTTTGCAAGTTTCAATTTCGTAGAGGAAAATCCCAAGAGCTTGTTGCAGTGGTTATCGATCGACTTGCTTTGGTAGGGTTAACCACTCTAATGTCGCAGGGTCGTCGATTCTCCTCAGTAGTGATTTCTCCATGGGGCCACCTCACCCCACGCTAACATGTGTAAAAAAACTGAAAAGATTAGTCTAGTTCATCAAGACGTTTTTCATTATTAAAAAAAAATTCATAGAGTAAATATATCTTATAATAACTTTTGAACTTCTTCCGTGTGTGTGTGTTTTTTTTCCTTTTGTTTTATTTTTTGTATCAAATGAACTTTCTCCTTTCCATTCTCTTTTTTTTTTTTTGGCCAAAGTTAGATGTCAGCTTGTTATTACATTTGTAGCCCCCAGTTAGTCTTCAGTTGATTCTTGCATGCCAAAGTAATTGTATGGATATCCTCTCATAAGCATGACCAAATGAGCAGTGCTTTCTACCGTTTTTGGGAGCTAGTAATTATTTTAGATTTTGGATTGTGCATGGTAAACTATAGATTTTTAAATTATAACGGGAATATGTAAAATTGTTTAAACAATAATTGAAGAATAAATTTTTTTAGTAGGATTTCGTGTGAGAATTTTTTGATTCTTATGTCTTCTTCAATTTATTTGTCAGAATGAATTTTAACCGGATGCAGTTTAAAATTTTCTTCCAAATATCCAAGATACAAAAAACCTCGAAATATAAAATCCAAACTGAGGACGGCCAAATACCCTACCCTATTTGGAACAATCAAGTGAGGCAGAAACATTCAGAGTGAAGGAGAGGATCACTCATGGTGAGAGTGAGACTGAGAGATTCGCAATCTACACGAAATTTTCTTCAAGATAAGTGTATGTATGATGCTAAGTCTTTCGATAAGAGGAGATTATGTTAATAGTGATGAAATCGAAATGGCGCCCCATGTTTGATGAGTACCAATAAATACTGTACTTATAAATAAATCGATACTCTAATTGATACGATATGCAAAACATTGGTCCATGGACCATGCTATTGCTCCAAGCTCTCCAAGAAAATTTTCTAGAGGTCATCAACACCACGCACCAAATGACCACATCTCAAAATTATGGGTGCAAACGAGTCGAGCATTTTAGTATTCGAGTTCAGCTCATTTACTTCACAAACCTAAAATTCAAGTTCTTAACAAGCCGAATTTTTGCGAGTTAAGCTTGACTCGTTTGGTGAAAGAGCTAAAAATTTGAGCCCGACTCAATTACTAAATGAGCCGAGCTTGGGCCGGCCCTGTGCTAAGGTGCATGAGGAGAGTGGCTTAGCCCCAAATTTTGGCCCAAAATTAGGGCCCCAAAGAGGTATAGTCATATATGTAATATATATTTTATATAGCACTTATACAACAAATGAGCTATCTAGCCCAAATAAAATATTTAGTTTTTGCTATTTAATAGGTACATGGTTTAAATACTGTTTTTTTTCCCCTTACAAATTTATTTTAGGTTTCAAGAATCTCAAGTCTGGCCCTGAGCCGAACCAAGTAATGAGTTGTTCGGCTTATATGCTCGCCTACCCAAAATGTAAGAAGCCTAGCACATTTAAGAAGCCTTTTTTTTTTTTTTGGTACATCGGCATAGAAAATAGAACAAAACAAACCGAAAAAGACAACAACAAGAAGAACAATAAATCAGCAACAAGAACGATCAACCCAAACCAACACGATCGGGTTCCATAGAAGAAAGATCCGCATCCAACTTCCACCGACATTGCTGTCGCCGCTCTTGCTGTTGCCGAGAACCACCCACCGCCACCTTCATCAGAAGCCATTGGAGGCCGGACATGGTGGAATGGCCCTGAAATATGTGAAGTAATAGGATACATGAAATTTTATTTTAAATAATCCATCACGTAAAAGTTTTTCATATATCCTAGAAAGATGATATTGCTGCATAGGAGTAATTGACCGAATACCATTGCTGGCAAACTTTTTTTTTTTTTTTTATAGTACTAAAATGCAAAAGTACCAGTAACTTTTTCCCGAAGATGGAAGTACACTCAAATGGTCCCCCTGTCCAACCGAACTGCTAGGCCAAAATAATCTCAAAATATGCTAGAGACACTCTCCTAGAGTCCTAGTTGTACTCTCTCCCCCATCCCCCTGCTCTGTGTATCAATGGAAGTTCAAGAACAGACCCAGATATTTACTCCCATATTGCAGAAAGTGAAGATGGAGGCAGTAGAAGTATGCAGCTTCGATGATGAAGACCAACTCACTGTCTCCCAGATTTTGCTCTCAGGGAAAACCCACTTGATTTCCCCCCTCAATGTATCTCTCTTCTCCTTCTGTAAATTGCGTGAATGTACTTACATATACATATGCATAATATTACAAGTTCATTTGGGTTATTATATAAGTATTACGACATTTTAGTTTGTGCATGTATGGGAAAAGTTAAATCCCTAGAAATGGGGTTTTCAAGAGAAGGTAATGGGGTCCCAGATCCAGTATGGAGTGAAGCTAGGGACCAATGGCTGTTTCTTTTTTAACAGCCCCAACCCTTAATTTTGTAGAACTTTTTTCTACCACTGATTTAAGAATATTGATCAGCTAAACCCTCTTTCTGACCTTGTTCTGTTGAGTGGATGTTTGGGCTACTCAAGACAAACTGATGTTTTTTTCTCTGAAAAAATCAAGGGGGTGTTCGTTTGGAAAGTACCAAATGTTGCTTGGTTTTGGCCCCAATGTTGTTTTTTCTCTGAAAATTTTGGAAATCACATCTGTTTTTACTCTGTATTTTTCTTTCTTTTGTTGTTTGGAAACAGATTTTCTGGTTGCTACAATCAAATCTTGACTGGTCTTCTGGGCAGTTATGAATAGCCTCTGGGATTCTCTTTGGACATAAGCAGTCTTTCCTTTTGGTTCTCTGTATGGCAAACAATGATGATTCTGAAATATAGAGGGTGTAAAACAAGATGTGGACCTAAATACCGCTACCCTCACGAGTCACGTCAATCTTACTATGAACGAATTGCACATCATCTGGTTACTCCCTGCAACAACCACCACCATAACATCACCCGTTTAATCCCAATTGGTGGAGGGGAGGAGTGGAGGCAGATCTGACCTTTGGCAATATATGCACAAAGTGTCTGCTCTTGAGAAAACTTTACGACAAAAACACTGCCCCCTATACTTCCAAAAAATAGAGGAATTCAAGGGACATTAAACCGTTGAACCATGCCGTCAAGGTAAAGCTGAAAGGCATGAGGGAGGGCAGGCATAGAGAACCATGCTCATTACCTTGCTTCATTCATAGTTGCTCCATGCAAATTGGATGGAATGTACTCCAAAACAACTTCAATTACAGTAAATTTTGTTTAGAACTCAAATTTGTGCAAGGATGATTGTGTGTATCTATATCTATGTAGGAGTGTGCAAGTTCAAATGAGAAAATCTCTTTCCTTGGGATTAAGCATGGTCTTGACTGAATTTGATTGTACTTTTTCAGTCTCGTTGCAAAATGATGTCTGATTAGAAATAATGTTATTCTTTATGCAGATAGTTTCTAATAATCCTCGCAGTAGTGAAAGGTGAGTGAATCTAATTATGTGACTCAGGTTTTTTTTTTTTTTTTATCATCTTCTCTTTTGGAAGTAAGGAACATTTGCTAAATGTTGACTTATCATGTCATTTCTTCATCCTTGACTTACGAAAAGTTGCAAAAGGGGGAGAGAAATAGTGGATAACTTCTCTGATCATTTCGAAGCTCAGTCTCGAGCCATGGCGAGAGCAGAAGAGATTCAAGCTTGTTTGGCTCCAGAATTTCCTAGCTTCTGGAAGTTAATGATGGGTTCCCATGTTACCAAAGGATTTTTTCTGGTTAGTACCATTGTATCGTCCGATTATGTTACTGAAGTATGGAGTGCTGAATTTGTTTGTTTTAATCAAACTGAATGACAGGCTCTGCCTTCGGAATTCTGTAAATTGCACTTGCCAAGGCTTGATGCAGCAGTGGTTTTGGAGGATGAAAGTGGGGAGAATTACAATACCAAGTACCTTGTGGATAAAATGGGACTTAGTGGTGGATGGAAAGTGTTCTCCATTGCCAAAAAATTGCTTGAAGGTGATGCTGTAGTTTTCCATCTGGTCAACCAACTCAACCCTATCAAATTTAAGGTATCCAATGACACTTCTATTAGTTCGGTGTGTCCACAACATCGTTTTAGGATTGCAATGAATCTGTTTTCGGATTGTTAACAAACCAAAGATCAGTGGGGTAGGTCAATCTATTTAGCTAGTGGAATTATAGTTTTAAAAATTGGAAAGACGGAACTACTAGGGATATTTCGGATAAGTTTGCTTTGGTTACGGTTTATAGGAAATAGAAGAAATATTCTAAAATTGGTGGATTTAGTAGAAGGAACACAACTAAGATTAAGATACTTTTGTGTGTCAGAGTCCTTCCTTTTCCACCCTTTTTTCCTTTAATTTAATCCATTAATACAGAAGAAAATGAAAACTGAAGGAGACTGATAAATTCTGGTCCAAACCCTTTCCAGATCTTCATAGGTTTTTCTTTTTAGCTATATACATGCTCATCTTCCCTACTATTTCAGGCAGCGGAGTTGTTTCTTTTTCACCTTGAATCTCTGCTTGATTGTGATCTCTCCCCACCCACTTCTACAGGTGTACATAGTGAGAGCTAAGGATTTTGGGGTAGCCGATGCCCCCAGCCTTCCCAATTCTGATGCTTGCGCAAAAGAAACAGGTTCTAGTGATTATCGATCGTCCATTTTTGCTCCAGCTTGTTTTAATGACCCTCTTCAGCTACATTTTTTTAAAAATTTTTTTGTCAAGGCAATTCAATATTGATTTTCAAACAGGAGCTTATGCAGAGAACAACGGAATATGTGAGAAGGAAAAGAAAAAGCATCCGAGGCTTGAAATAGATTATAGGCCTCAATTTGATTGCAACAATATGCACTCCTCTGATAGAACAGAAGGTTCCAAATTTTCAGGATCAACATCTGATATGAAGAACTTCAACATTGTTGTGAATGGTTTGGTGATAGACTCGGAGCTCTCCACACATGATCGGACTAAGTACTATGATCTGTGCTGCACCCAGAAATCATACATCCATGAAGGCTTGCTTTCAACCATTGATAGCAAAATGGCTGTTAGAATTATTTCAGTGACCGTCAATATTGCCGATGAAATACGAGCTTGCAAGATTTCCATCTCTCCAAATGACTTAGAGATTTGGGACAAGACTTTGGAAGCCTTTGGGCTATTGGGTATGAATGTAGGATTTTTACATGATCGGTTGAAGCGACTGGTGAGCCTTTTGTCAGAATCAAAAGAAGTATCAAACAGGTATGCAGAAGCTAGCATTGAGAGAGACAATGTGCAAAGCAAGCTGAAAAGTTTTGAACTAATGCTTTTGGGAATGAAACGAGAGAGGAGAAGGCTTGATGATGAGATGAATGATTTGAAGGAGAGAGAGCAGAAGAACGGGGTTTTGTTCCAGGAAGAGGCCATTGCCCCATGGTGAAGTCTCATGGGAAAGTATATTACTACGGTAAGCTTTTTGTACATGAGCTAGCTAGCTACTACCCTTCTTGAATTACATGACCTGATAGTAGTCCGAGGTGGAAGTTGTAAAGTTTCTGAAGTTATTTACCATAGCAGAATATTGAAGAAAAAACTGTTAGAATGTTGCGTAATTGTGAGAGTATGGCAGAATTCTTATGTACGCAACAGGGTTGTAATTTTGGAGGATATTTTGTGGTAGTTCTGTAATAACTCTCAAGATGGCAAGGCATTTGCATTCTCTGTCAACAATCCATGCTCTTCGTATGCAATTTCTTTAAAAAACAGAAGTCCGAAAACCTGAAAATATGTACATACTATATAGTTAAGGCTTGGTAGCGAAATTGAGAGTCTAAAAGCACACTCCAGCTAATATGGCTGTCTTTTTAGAAGAAAAAAAAAATCTTGGCCATGTTTTGGTGCAATAGAGATGATGAAATATAGATTGCAGTTTCAACTTCATAGAGGAAAACTGTAAGAGGTTGTCGCAGTGGTTATACTTCTGTCAGAAGAATGAGGTTCGACTTGATGAATAAGAGAAGGCTACAATACATCTCCCCGGCTTATTAATTAGGTTAAGGAAAATACGTAGTGACCCCGAGAAAGAAAAGATTCAAGGATACATCGAGTCTCTTGGATTTCACATCATAGCATCTATTCCTGGACTGAGCATCATCCAAGAAAGACAGAAGTGGTTGCCTTGGGGACAATTTTTCTCTTAACTGTGCATGAATATGAACAAAACACGTGCATCCAAACACTAGAAAATTTTAGGCTTGTTAAGTAGACAAACCGATCTCTTGGATTTCACGTCATTGCATCTATACCCGGACTGAGCATATCCAAGAAAGACAGAAGTGGTTGCCTTGGGGACAATTTTGCTCTTAACTGCACAGGAATATGAAAAACACATGTGCATCCAAACACTAGAAAATTCCCAGTAAGAAACCAGCAGGGTCTGTTCAAAAAAAAAAAACCGGCGGGGTTTATCACTCCAAGGTTGCGGGGTCGATTTCCCTTGGTAGTGATTTCTCCATGGGCCACCTCACCCCACACTAACATGTGTAAAAAGTTGAATAGATTAGTCTAGTTTATCGAAACACTTTTTGTTACCAAAACAAATCACAGAGGAAATATATATGATAATAACTTTTAGAACTTCCTCTATATGTGTTTTTTTGTTCTTTTCTTTTCCATTTTTTTATATCAAATGAACTTCCTCCGTTCCATTCTCTGTTTTTTTTTTTTGGCAAAGCTAGCTGTCAGCTTGTTATAATTGCAGATGAGGCCTTAATTCATTAATTGTGCAAGATCAAAAGTAGTTTTTTTTTCCCTCGAAAATAGGGATAATAATCGGAGAAAAATAGGCGTAAAATAATTTAAATTTGGGTCTCAAGACCAAAACCAAAACAAGGCCGCTCTTTTTGCAGCCCCAAGTCAGTCTTCAATAGATTCTTGCACGCCAGAAGTAATTGCATGGATATCCTCTCATAAGCATTACCAAACGAACAACACTCTCTACTGTGTTTGGGAGCTAGTAATTATTTTTAGATTTTGGATGGTGCATGGTAAACTATAGATTTTTAGATATAACTTATAACTTATAATGAGAATATGTGAAAGTGTTTAAATAATACGGTAGTTGAAGAGTAAACTTTTTTAGAAGGATTTTGTGAGAGATAATTTTTTTATTCTTATGCATTCTTAAATTTATAGCATTCTTCAATTTATATCTCGGAATGTATTTTGACCCGAATGCATTTCTAAATTTTTCTTCCTAATATCCTAGGTACAAAAAGTCTTGAAATATAAAATGCAAAATGAGGACGGCCAACCACCCTTACCTTATTTGGAACAATCAAGTAAGGCAGAGAGATGGAGAGGGTCATTCAGGGTGAGTTAGACTGAGAGAGAAAATCGAAATGGTGTCCCTGTTTGACTAATACCAATATGTACGTACTTTTGAAAAAATCGATACTCTAAATGATACGATATCCAAAATATTGGACCATGGTCCATTCTATTGCTCTAAGCGCTCGGCAGGCCCGGTCCTGTGTTTCGTGAGACCCCAGGCATATTCTCAATTTGAAGCCCTTATATATATATATATATATTATTTTTTTTTCTACGAGAAGGGGCCTCAAAAACCGGGGAGCCCCAGGCCCGGGCCTCCCAAGCCTACCCACAGGGCCGGGCCTGGCTCTCGGAGCAATTTTCTAGAGGTCATCGGCACCATGCCCCAAATGGCCACATCTAAAAATTATGGATGCAAACGAGTTGAGCTTTTTAGTATTTGAGATCGGCTTGTTTACTTAACAAGCCTAAAATTCCAACTTGAGCTCAGTTCGCTTAACAAGCCGATTATACGTATGGAGCTCGATTATACGTATCGAGCCTCTTTTAACAAGCTCAGTTTTTAGATATTAAGCTTGACTCATTTGTTGAACGAGCTTGAAACTCGAACTTGACTTTGTTACTATACGAGCTGAGCCAAACATTAACAAACCGAGTCACGAGTTGTTGGGTTTGTAAGGTCACTGGTGATGAGGAGAGGCCCTGAGATGTTGCTAATTTGCTACAGAAAGCACTAAAATAATTGATAATATGTCAGCACAACGTGACGAACAAATAGGAAATTAAACAGCAATCCTGGTAAACTTTTTGTTTATACTCCTAAATTAATGTCCTGCAAAAAGTAAACATTTTTCCGACGAATCTCACTCTGAGCTAAATGACATACTCCATTAGACTAGGGTTGGGCATTTTATCCGCCCCGTCCGAATTCGATCCGATCCTCGATCCGAACGGATCGACAATTTGGAGATCTGTTTAGAGATTGGATAGGATATGGAGATTTTTTTTGAAAATGTTTGGGGATTGGATAGGGGGTGGAGATAGGCATGTCCCCGCCCCGAATCCGCTCCGAATCCATTCCCCACTCCGTCCCCGAATCCCTGAAATATAGGGGTCTATTCATGAATTATGAAACTTCGGGGTCTATTCATGAAATATATTATAGAAATTATCAAATTTAATTATAGAAATTATAGTCATTATGGAATTAAATTATAGAAATTAATAAATAATATAAATTAATCAAATTATAGAAATTATCAAATTAAATTATAGAAATTATAGTCATTATGAAATTAAATTATAGAAATTAATAAATAATATAAATTAATAAAATTATAGAAATTATATTATAGAAGTTAATTTATGAAAATACTAAGTTTATATTTAACTATAATAATCTAAACTTCATATGAAGTTATCAATTATGAAGGATCTCGCGGGCCGCAAGGTGTAAAATTTCAGACCTTGAATTCCAATTTTCGGAGAAAATTTCGACGATCTGAGCCGTTAGAAGTGTTCAAAAAGTGTTTTTAAGGTCCTATGAAAGGATTTGGCAAAAAATACTAACCGAAAGGGCTTGATCGGAGCATTTTTCCATAAAATCGCTATATAAAAGATTGCTCCGATCAAGCCCTTCAGGTTTTTTTTTTCAAATTTTTTCATAGGACCTTAAAACACGTTTTAAACACATCTACCAGGTTCATCTTTTCAAGAAATAGATTAGATGGCCTTTAGTTGGTGCATTATAGTGTTCAAATGCCACTGGAAGCACTGAATGTGTTCCGATCGTGTGGTTACCGACATCAGATGATCATCAATTTCGGGGAGAATGATAGAATTGATAAGATGTTTGATCGTATCGATTTAGATCAAACATTCAAGAAAATGAACTAGTATCCACCATTCAATGTTATACATTGAACATACCTAGTTATGAACCAATATATACTGTTATAGTCAAATGCATGTTAGCTACGCGATCTCAACACAATTTCAACGATCAACACTGACTATTTTGTTTTTCTTGGTGTTTTAGTGAACCTCACCAAAATTTGGATCAATCGGATTTTTAAAAACCCTTCATCGGGAGATTCCGGACGTGAGAATCATTAGTAGGCAAATATTTGTTAACTCTGATCGAGCATACAGAGATCATAAATATACTTGATTTTTTACATGAATAATATATTATATCCTACAAAAAATATAGACGGTTCCGATTTTCAATATTAGTCTCGAAAGGCCCTCGAATGATGTATCATAACTTTACGAGGATTTTCCATACTTGTTAATGCAGTGCACTGCACACACACACAATCACAAACACCAATTTTCGGTCCAAAATGGGCTTATTAATGAGCCTTTTACCTCTTCTCTTTTTTGTAAAAGGTCAGGTGGGGGTGCTATCATTTGACTATTTCTACGTTCATGTGCTGCTGAATGGTCTTTTTTTTTTTCTTTTGCCATTGATTTCTATTAAATAAACCAAACTACCTAGTTTTTTATTTCTGGTTCTCTTGGTGTTCAAATCACTGCCTATTAATCTTATCTCATGGCTTCTGAACTTATGTTTTTTATTTACTTGTTACTCTAGGAAAAGTGATTGGATCCCGAAATCTCCGTAGGGATCCCCATTCTCCATTTAGAGTGAGGATGAATATGAGTAAGGGGTTTGAGAATTGGGGACGGAGATAGTATTCTCCGACCCGATCCGTCCCATGCCCATCCGTACATTAGAACCTCATTGTTCTAATCTCTCTCTCTCTCTCTCTCTCTCTCTCTCTCTCTCTCCAGCCCTCTGCTCTGTGTATCAATGGAAGCTCAAGAACAGACCAAGATAGTTACTCCCATGGTGCAGAAAGCGAAGATGGATGCAGTGGAAGCATGCAGCTTCGATGATGAAGACCAACTCACTGTCTCCCAGATTTTTCTCAGAGGGAAAAACCCACTTGATTCCCCCCTAAATGTCTCTCTCTTCTCCTTTTTTGAATCGCGTGAATGTACATACTGATGCATAAGTTCATTTGGGTATTATATGCATATTATATGTTAGTTTGTGCATGTATGGGAAACGTTAAAACCCAACCCTAGAAATGGGGTTTCAAGAGAAGGTAATGGGGACCAATGGCTGTTTCTTTTTCTACAGCCCCAACCCTTAATTCTGTGAAACTTTTTATTTCTACCACTGGTTTAAGAATATTGATCAGCTAAACCCTCTTTCTGACGTTATACTGTTGAGTGGGTGTTTGGGCTACTCAGACAAACTGAAAAAATCAATGGGGTGTTGGTTTGGAAAGCACCAAATGTTGCTTGTTTTTTGCCCAAAGTGGGACCACCATACAAGTTAACAAGCATATCTGCCCTAAAAAACTGAAAACACATCTTTTTAACTCTGTATTTTGCTTCCCATGTTACAATCAAATTGTTCTTTTTTGTTGTTGTTTGGAAACAGATTTTCCAGTTGCTATAATCTTGACTGGTCCTGGCCATTTATAAATAGCCTCATGAATTCTCTTTGGACCTAAGCAGTCTTCCCTTTTAGTTCTCCGTATGGCACAATGATGATTCTGAAATTGAATACCGCAACCCTAATGTCAATCTTACTAGTGAACAATTGCAGATCATCTGGTTACTCCCTGCGCGGAGACCTTCATGGTTGCTCCATGCAAATTGGATGGATTATAATCCACAAAGCAACTTCAGTTACAGTAGTTTAGAAATCAATTTGTGCAACGATTAGTGGGTATATCCATATATATGCAGGTTTGTGTAAGTCAAATAGAGGAAGTCTCTTTTCCCTTGGGATGTTTAAGCTTGGTCTTGACTGTATTTGATTGTACTTTTTTTAGTCCTACTGTTGAAATAATGTCTGATTAGAAATGTTGTGATTCTTTATGCAGATAGCTTCTGATAATCCTAGCAGAAATGAAAGGCAAGTAAATCTAATTATGCGGCTTGGATATTTTATCTTCCTTTTTTTTGGAAAGTACTGGAATCAGTTGCTACAGATTGACTTATGAAGTGGTTTCTGTATCATTGACTTGTGGTTTCGGTATCATTGACTTGCGAAAAGTTCCAAAAGAGAGAGAGAAATAGTGGACAACTTCTCTTGTCATTCCGAAGCTCAGTCTCGAGTCATAGCAAGAGCAGAAGAGATTCAAGCTAGTTTGGCTCCAGAATTTCCGAGCTTCTGGAAGTTAATGAAGCGCTCCCATGTTACCAGAGGATTTTGGCTGGTTAGTACCATTGTATTGTCTGGTAATGTTACAAATTAGGGGTGCTGAATTTGTTTCTGTCTAATCTAACTGAATGACAGGGTCTACCTGTGGAATTTTGTAAATTACACTTGCCAAGGTATGATGGAGTGGTGGTTTTGGAGGATGAAAGTGGTTGTGAATGCAATACCAATTACCTTGTGGGAAAGGGGGGACTTAGTGGTGGATGGCGAGGGTTCTCCATTGCCCAAAAATTGCTTGAAGGTGATGTTTTAGTTTTCCATTTGGTCAGCCTACTCAGCCCTGTCAAATTTAAGGTAATCTCATGACACTGCTATTTTTTCAGTATGGTCTCAACTTTGTTTTAGTTGCCATCCATTTCGAAGCCACACACGACAGTTACAAATGAATCTGTTTCAGGATTATTGACTAACCAAAAATTAGTGGGCTAGTGAATCTACTTAGCTAGTGAAATTACAGTTTAAGTTTCCTTCACCTATGATTTACAGGAAAAATTAGGAGTACTCTGAAATTAGTGATTTAGTAGGACATCAGTAATTAATGCTATTAAGAAACTTCTATGGTTCAGGAGTCCTTCCTTTTGCACACTTTTTACTTATTTTGATCCATTAGTACAGAAGAAAATGAATAGGAAAGAAGACTGATAAATTCTGGTCCAGACTGTTTTCTGAGATAGTTCTTCTTATGGGTTTTTTCTTTTCAACAATATACATGTTATCTTTCCTGCCTATTTCAGGCAGCGGAGTTGTTTCTTGTTCAACTTGAATTTCTGGTTGATTGTGATCTATCCCCACCCCACTTCTATAGGTGTACATAGTGAGAGCTAGCGATTTTGAGGTAGCCGATGACCCCAGCCTTCCTGATTCTGGTGCTTGTGCAAAAGAAACAGGTTTTGGTGAGTAGTGATCCTCCATTTTGCTCCAGCTTATTTTAATGACCCTCTTTAGCTACATTTTTTTTAAAAAATTTCATCAGTGCAATTCAATATTGAGTTTCAAATAGGAGCCTATGCAGAGAAGAATAATGGAACATGTAAGAAGGAAAAGAAAAAGCATCCGAGGCTTGAAATAGAGCCCCATGGTGATTGGAACAATATGCACTCCTCTGACACAACAGAAGATTCCAAATTTTCAAGATCAGTTTCTGATATCAAGAACTTCAACATTGTTGTGAATGGCTTGACTATCGACTCTAAGCTCTGCACACATGTTCGGACTAGGTACTATGATCTCTGCTGCACCCAGAAATCATACATCCATGAGGGCCTTCTTCAGAACATTGATAGCGAAATGGCTGTTGAAATTATTTCAAAGACCATTCATATCGCCGATGCAATACGAGCTTGCAACATTTCCTCCTCTCCAAATGACTTAGCGATGTGGGACAAGACTTTGGAAGCCTTTGGGCTGTTGGGTATGGATGTAGGATTTTTAAGTCATCGGTTGAACCGACTAGTGAGCCTTTCGTCCGAATCGAAAAAGGTGTCAAACAGGTATGCAGAAGCGCGCATTGAGAGAGAAGGTGTACAAGGCGAGTTGAAAAGTCTTGAACTAAAGCTTTTGGAAATGAAACAAGAGATGAGAAGGCTTGATGATGAGATGGAGGATTTGAAGGAGAAAATGCAGAAGAACGAGTTTTTGATGCGGAAAGAGGCCATTGCTCCATGTTGAAGACTCGTGGGAAAGTATACTACTAGGGTAAGCTTTTTGTAAATATATGGGCTTTCTGTACATATATGGGCTAGCTACTGCCCTTCTGTCAAATTACATGATCTGATAGTGGTTTAAGAGGAAGTTGTATAGTTTCTGAAGTTACTGAGTATAGCGAGATACCTAAGAAAAAAGTTCATCCATATACTCTATGTAACTTAGTGAGTGAAGTACTCCCTCTATCCCGTAAAGCTGGTCAATTTTCAAGCTTAAAAATAATGTACTCACCGAAATATTTTTTTGTGCAATATGATAAATTATTTTAGTAGATACATTATTTAAGCTTTAAAAATTACACGTAGTTTTGTTGGGGATCAACTTTATGGGACGGAGGGAGTAATTAAATAGGTTAACCTTAAAAATTGTTGATGATTTTGCCATTTCCTCCGTGAAAACTGGCCATCTGCTGGTCATTTGCATCACAAACGGAGTTATTAATTGGACTTGTTGGAGATAAGATGTAAAATTGAATATCAAAATCGTCACAAATGAAACAAATTAAGACTTGGGTGAAACTAAAGGGATGATTTTTGTCATTATTTGTTAGATTCTTGACTTTAGCATGTTAAAGTGTAGATTTTTAAATTTCAGTGAGAATATGTCGAAGTGTTTGAACAATATTTGAAGAATAAATTTTGTATTGAGATTTTGTGAGTGAAAATATAATCGAAATTCGAAAAGCTCATCTAGATATAATTTTTGGACTTGTGCATTCTTCAATTGATTTCCAGAATGTATTTTGATAAGATGCATTTTAGAACTATTTCCCCAAACATCCAAAGTATAAAAGCCTCACAATGTGAAATGCAAAATGGGGACACCCAAACACCCTTCCTTTTAATCTAGCGACGCAGAAACAATCAGAGAGATAGAGAGGGTGAGACTGAGAAAATTGTAATTCACATGAATTTATCTTTTAAATAAAATCTATGTATTGTGCCAATGATTTTTTATACGAAAAGAAGATAAAAGTAAAAAAAAAAAAAACTCTTCTATTGTTTGGATTGGAGAGAAAGTGGCACCGTTTTGGTGCATTGAAGGTTCCCGTTTATACTCTCCTCTTCCCCTTTTGGTACCGCAGTAAAGGGGACAACAAGTGAGTATACTAAAGACAATTGTATCTTCTGGGTTCATTCGTATGATATTTTGAAAATTTTATAATGTCGCTGGTATTTAATATACAAATATTGCTCCATCCAAATTACTTGAACTTTTAGGTTAACCATAGATTTTCACGTCAAGAACAATGTATGGACACACATTTTTTCTCAAAAAGTTCTACACTAAATAAAAGATCAGATGTCATTGAGAAGAAATTTTTGGAGTGAAATTTTTCAAAGACAAAATATCGTAAATACACTATTCTTTATATGCAAAATGCTCGATTAATCCCAAGGCATTGGCTTAATGGTCAAGGTGTTAATAAAGTAAACTAAGGTTGAATATGGCTCAATTTCATTTTATCTCACAGTGCAATACAAGTGAATATATAGAAGAGAAATTACAATCATAGGAGAGAATAAGCTGCCTATAATCATGGGAAAAGAGCTAAGATTGATCCTCCTATAATTATGGGATTATCTTCAATACAATAGAGATCCTATAATTATGGGAAGATTGGTTGCCAAACTTATTGCCTTGACTTGATCATTTCCGTGAATAGCTTGTATTCTAATACTCCCCCTCAAGATGGAGCATGGAGAGACGTAATGCCCATCTTGGACGTCAAAGTGCGAAATTGTGCGACGCCTAAAGCCTTAGTGAAAATGTCGGCTAACTGGTCAACAGAGGAGATATGACGAAGCTGGAGAAAGCCTTGTTGAACTCGTTCGCGAATGAGATGACAGTCAATTTCAATATGTTTAGAGCGCTCATGGAAAACGGGATTACGGGCAATGTGCAAAGCAGCTTGGTTGTCACAATAGAGTGTGATAGCCGTGGATATAGGGACGGCCAAATCGTTGAGAAGTGTGCAAAGCCACAATAATTCGCAGGTGGTTGAAGCCATGGCCCGATATTCGGCTTCGGCAGAGGAGCGAGAGACAACACTTTGCTTTTTAGTACGCCAGGAGACTGGACTGCCACCCAGAGTGATAAAATAACCAATAGTAGAGCGACGAGTCATTGGACAACTAGCCCAATCCGAGTCGGTGTAAGCGGTAACCGTGAGATCAGAATGGGAAGAAAATAGTAAACCATGTGAGAGAGAGCCCTTGAGATAGCGAAGGAGATGAGTGGCAGCATCAAGGTGAGGAACCCGAGGGGTGTTCATGAACTGACTGAGCAAATTGACAGCAAAAGTGATGTCGGGACGGGAAATAGTGAGATAAATGAGGCGACCAATGAGTCTGCGGTATGAACTTGGATCAGAGAGAGGATCACCAGAATCAGCAGAGAGTTTGAGATGTTGCTCCATTGGAGAAGAGGTGGGCCGACAACCTGATTGCCTGGCATCCGTAAGAATGTCAAGAATATACTTGCGTTGATTAATAAAAATGCCAGCATGAGAACAAGCCACTTCAATGCCCAAAAAATATTTGAGCTTCCCAAGATCCTTTAACTGAAAATTGGGGGATAAGAATTCTTGTAATTGGCGGATCGAAGCTAGATCATTGCCTGTAACAAGCAAATCATCAACATAAACAAGAACAACCAAGATAGTGGAACCGGATTGTCGCGTAAATAGAGAGTGATCAGCTTAAGATTGTTTAAAATCGGCAGAGAGAAGCACAGTAGATAATTTGGAATACCAATTGCGAGATGCCTGTTTGAGCCCATATAGAGATTTTTGCAGATGGCAAACACGTAGCTCCCCCTGTGTGCCATATCCCGGAGGAAGCGACATATAAATATCTTCCTCGAGGTCACCATGTAAAAACGCATTGTTAACATCAAGTTGGTGTAAATGCCATTGACGGGTGGCTGCAATAGCAAGAACACAGCGGACAGTGACCAACTTGGCCACAGGAGCAAAAGTATCATGGAAGTCCAAACCCTCTATTTGTGTGTAACCTTTTGCCACCAAGCGAGCCTTGTAGCCTTCTACGGATCCATCTGCCTTTAATTTTGTTTTAAAAACCCATTTACAGCCAATTGATGTTTTGCCAGGGGGAAGAGGAGTAAGAATCCAGGTGTTATTTTGTTCAAGTGCATTGAGTTCCTTGGAAATGGCATCACGCCAGTGAGCATGTTTTATGGCTTGGCTATATGAAGTGGGATCATGGGAGGTGGAGAGGGCAGATATAAATGCAAAATGAGATGGGGAAAAGTGAGAGTAAGAAACAAAATTATGAAGGGGATGGGCCGTACCTGAAGACTGTGAAGAAGCGGGGGTAGAAGCAGTGGTGGCCATGGGAAAGGTGGGACAGAGATAGTCCTGAAGGTAGCCCGGGGGGCGATGGGTTCGGGTTGGCCGATAGGGGAGTGAGGAAGTCAGTTCTGACGGATTAGGAAGTCTAGGGGAGTTGTTGTTCGGGGGAGGTTGGGGTGATAGGGTGGGAGTAGTAATAGCGGGAGAGGGAGGTGGGTGTGGGGTGGGGTGATCAGGAGACGAGGAGGAGGGTTGATTGGTGGGAGTTGGAAGATTGGTTGGAGCGGAAGTAAGGGGAATAGGTGGAGTTGTAGTGGGTGGAGTAGGAGTATTGTTGGTAGGGAGGACGGGAAGGTGTAATGGTTCGGTGGGATATAAATTGGTGAGACTAGGGGCTGGATCGGAGGGAGGGATAATATGGTGAGGGCTGTGAGAATCAAAAGGAAAAATATTCTCAAAAAAAGTAATATCCCGAGAAATAAAAAACGTGTTCGTGTCAAGATTAAAAAGACGGTAGCCACTGTGGCAGGGAGGATAGCCCAAAAACACACAAGGAACACCGCGAGGTTGAAACTTGTCACGATCGACACGGGATGTTTGTGCATAACACAAACAGCCGAAAACACGTAAAAATTTGTAGTTGGGAGCCCGGCGATAAAGGCATTCATAAGGGGATAGATTTTTTAAATTTTTGGAAGGGGTGCGGTTAATGAGATAAACGGCAGTTAAAACACATTCGCCCCAAAATTTGATAGGAAGGTGTGCTTGAAAACGTAGACATCGAGCCACATTTAATATGTGACGATGTTTGCGTTCAGCAACACCATTTTGCTGAGGAGAATCGACGTTGGTTAATTCTTGTAAAATCCCATTATCATGAAACAAATTTTGAATTGGGGCTGATAAATATTCTTTGCCATTATCAGATCGGAATGATTGAACACGAGTATTAAATTGAGTTTTAACCATGTTAATAAAAAATTGGATTTTGGAAAGAGCATCCGATTTGTAGCGTAACAGGTAGACCCAAGTAGTACGTGTGCAATCATCCACAATTGTAAGAAAATATCGAGCACCGCAAGTTGAAAAAGTATGATATCCACCCCAAATGTCAACAAAAATATGAGCAAAAGGAATAGTACTTTTAGTGAGAATTGGAAAAAAAGGAAGGCGGGTGTGCTTGCCACGCAAACATGCATCACAAGGAAATTTATTTGTAGTACGACTAACAAAAGAAGGTGGTAAACTGGTAGGGGCTGGGTGTCCTAATCCGCGGTGCCAGAAGGTAGGATTATCAAATGGAGTGGCAAGGGTTGTGGATGAACTGGTGCGGAGGTAATACAGGCCATTGCGTGCGTCACCCGCTCCAATCACAGTCTTCGATTGGATGTCCTGAAAAAGACAGAAGGTGGGAAAGAAGAAAACGATGCACTTAAGATCTTGACATAATTTTTGCACAGAGATTAAATTGAATTGAAAAGTAGGAACGTGAGAAACATTAAAGAGAGTAATGGAGGGGGTAACAGTTATATCTCCTTTATGAGAGATAGCATGGGTAGAACCGGAAGCGGATCGAACCGGCAAAATTGTATCGGTGGCTGTATATGAGTTAAAAAACGATAGATGAGGCGTCATGTGAGATGATGCCCCACTATCAATAATCCATTCGGGAGAAGGAAATTCTTTGTTACCAGTAAAAAAAGCAGACGGATTATCATAGAAACCACTGGCTTGCGGATCCTCGGACTGGGCAGCATAATTGGAACGGCCTTCATTGGGGTTGGCAAGACGGTTGTAAAACCAATCGGGGTACCCGATGAGCTTAAAACAACCGGATTTGTAATGCCCTTTGCGGTTGCAATGGAGTACGAAGGCATTCGGGTCTTTTTCGGTGCGGCTTGAGGAAGGTTGGTTGGAAGGAATTTGTGTGTTGTGAGGAGGCCGGGGCTGATTTGCGGGGGCAAAGGATTGTGGCCGAGAGGGTGGTCTGTGGTGGAGTGGGTGAGCTTGGACGGAAGATTGGTTGGTGGAGGGACTGCGGGACACGTGGTGGTGGTGTTGTTGCCCGCCAGTTGGATTGGAAGAGTGGTGATTGACTGCCCTTGTGTTTGCATGGGGTTTGTAACTTATCATGGCCGAATCTTCTTGAGTGGTTGTGACTGGTGGTGAAAGCTTGGTATGTTCCTCCGAGATTAATAATCCATAAACCTTCCCAATGTCAGGAAGAGGATCCATGGCGAGAATTTGAGTACGGAGAACAAAAAAGGGTTCATTGAGGCCCATCAAGAGTTGATAGACCCGTTCATCCGAGACCCTTTTTTGCCATGTAGCGGCCGTATTACACGTGTAGTTGTTGCATGTGCAGGCGGGAAGAGGGGTGATTGCATCAAGTCTGCTCCAAAGAGTTTTGAAGGTGTTGAAATAGTTGGTGATGTCGAGGTTGTTCTGTTCAAGATTGGAGATCTCCTTCTGAATTTTAAAAATGGTGGCGTTGTTCCCTTGAGTAAAACGAGACTCAAGATCACGCCATAACTCATACGGTGTGCGGCAGCTCACCAGACTCGGAGAAATGGTGCTGCTGATGCTACTTAACAACCATGAGAGGATCATTGTAGAAACGCGTTTCCACAATGGTTGAAGATCGGGATCGGTGGGACAAGGCAGGGTATTATCAATAAATCCCAACTTGTTTTTTGCACAAAGTGCCATCTCGATTGAACGTCTTCAGGACCCATAATTGGTGTGGGTAAGAACAACGTCAACAAGAGGATTGCGGGGATGATCGGCTGAGTGGAGAAAATAAGGTGAAGAGAGATCAGAAAGAAGTTTCTGAATTTTTTCTTGAGCTTCTACCATGTCGGTAAAAATAATTTTGAGGTTAAAACTATCTTGTTCTTCGGGTTTCATTTGGTGTGGGAAGAGAACATGGACCGTGCTCTGATACAATGTTAATAAAGTAAACTAAGGTTGAATAATGCTCAATTTCATTTTATCTCACAGTGCAATACAAGTGAATATATAGAAGAGAAATTACAATCATAGGAGAGAATAAGCTGCCTATAATCATGGGAAAAGAGCTAAGATTGATCCTCCTATAATTATGGGATTATCTTCAATACAATAGATATCCTATAATTATGGGAAGATTGGTTGCCAAACTTATTGCCTTGACTTGATCATTTCCGTGAATAGCTTGTATTCTAATAAATACATTGAGGCTTATCCTCTGTTAGGATCCTATATTCAATTGGACTCTTTATAAGTGGGCGATGGGATTAATCTTTCATGATTAGTCGAGGTGGGCTGGCCTCAACACATAAGAAAACATCAAAAAAATTCGTAAGAAATTTTTTATTTTCAATTCTCCACAGTTCTTACTCTAAACTCAATTAGCAAACAGGGAAGAGGAGACTGAGAACACAAAAGGGAAGAGGAGAGCAGAAAGGAGATCCCCTTTGATGCGTTTTGCCTCATGGCAGCCCCTGCCGACCCAGGCAGAAGCAGGCAGCAAGCTCCCCAATCTCATGCCAAGTGAAAGGCCCTGAAGTATTCTCTCACGGAAACACTGAAGTCGGTACAACAGTCACGAACAAATGAAATTTTTTTTACTCTATTGTGCAACACCAATGCTCTCGATGTTGAATCAAAGAAACATGATAATGTGCACATAAATCAAAATGATTCTTGGATCTGCCCTCTCTGATGCCTTTAGGCTTTGATTTGAGGGCATGATTCCGCAGCAAACGCGACGGTTTAGGGGGACCACTGTTTCAGTAATATTCTGTGAGCAGCCACTTTGTGCATTTATTGCCAAAGGTTAGGTCTGTCTCCAATCCATCTGTTTCAGTAGTATTCTGGGAGCAGCCACTTTGTGCATTTATTGCCAAAGGTTAAGTCTGTCTCCTATCCATCCCCGCCCATACCCCCAATTATTGGGGACTAAATGGGTTATGTTATTATTGTTGTTGTTGGTACCAAACATTGTATCCGGACTATCTAAACTGTATTTGACAGCGCAGATCGAAACCCTCCCAATCACGGCCTTCCGGTCGATAATCAACCGTTCGTTCGACAATCAACAGTCCTGATTAAATGTAATTATCCTACATGTATGAGAATTATCTTTTATGTATGATAATCTGAACCATTGATCGCCAAACGAACGACTGCAATTACTCTCTACATGACCCGAATCCCCTCTCTCTCCCCTTTCTCTCTCATAATTCGGACCGTCTAAAACCGTCTAGATCGGGGATATGAGTATCACGTGGTACCCATCAAATTTTTTGTTTTATACAGTATTATGTGGAGCATACATCCTTTGTGAGTGTATTTTGTAGTTGTGTGTAATATTTTTGATCAACTTTTCCAAAGCAGCCTTCCCTCCCAAACTTTTCCAAGATAGAAGTACAGAGATGGTCCCGGTCCAACCTGATTGCCCGAAGATTCTCAAGCTAAACGACACATACCATTATTAATCACCACATTTCAGTATTTTTAACTCCCGGTTCTCTCTCTCTCGCTGTGTGCCAATGGACACTCAAGAACAAACCCAGATATTTACTCCCATAGTGCAGAAAGTGAAGATGGAAGCAGTAGAAGCATACAACTGCAATGATGAAGACCAACTCACTGTCTCCCAGATTTTGCTCACTGGGAAAAACCCACTTGATGTTCCCCTCAATGTATCTCTCTTCTCCATTTTGAAATCGTGCATATACATACATATATGCATTTTACATGTTTTTCTGGGTATCATATGCATATTACATGTGAGTTTGCGCATGTACGGAAAAAGTTAAAACCCTGGAAATGGTTTTTTTAAAAGAGAATCAAGGTAATGGGGTCCCAGATCCGAGACGGAATCGAGTGGAGGCTTGGGAGTTGGGACCAGGGCTGTTTCCTTTTTACACCCTCACCCCCTTAGTGCTGTCAAAATTTTAATTTGTACCTCTGATTTGGAGAGTACTGATCCGCAACACCCTCTTTCTGATTCTATACTGTTGGGAGCAAATAGAGTAGTAGAGTAGGTGTTTGGGTTATCAGACAAGCTAATGTGGTTTTCGCAGAAAAAAATCAGGGGGATGTTAGTTTGGGAAGCACTAAATGTTGCCTTTTTCCACTCCCCCTCCAAAAAAAAAAGAAGGTGGACCTCCATAGTCCATACAAGTTAAGCAGCACCCCTGCCTTGAAAAAATAGGAAAACACATGTTTTTTCCTGTGTTTTGTTTCCCAAGTTACAATCAAAACAGATTTCAGTATCTTTTGGCTAGTTATAATAAACAACCTCAGGGATTCTCTTTGGACCTAAGCAGTCTTTTCTTTTAATTCTTAGTATGACATGCAATTATGATTCCAAATAGAAAGGGGGTAAAACAAGAAATGAACCTGAATACTGCTACCCTCGCATCAAACTTACTAATGAATGAATTGTGCATCATCTGGTTAGTCCCTGCAAGGCTGCAACAACCACCACCACCATAACAGTGACCATGTAATCCTAATCGGGCGGGGAGGAATGGAGACAGATCTATCCTTTGGCAATACATGCACAAAGGCGGAGAATCATTGTCAACTAGTGTTGCATGTGTAAAACGGATATGGAGACAGTTGATCATCTCCCCATCCATTGCTTAGTGACTGGGAAGCTTTGAGCTTTGGCGTTTGCTTGGTTTGGGTTGAATTGAGCTATTTCAAGGAATATCCTGAAACTTTTAATTGTATGGGGAGGTACTAGGGTGGGAAAGAGAAGGAAGTGTGTTTGGGCCAGGATTCATCTTTGTTTGATGTGGATAACATGGCTAGAGAGGCACATACGATGTTTTGAAGGGATAAAATCCTTTGTTTAGAATAATTGTTTTTTTGGTTAGTAGCTTGAATAGTTGGGACAAGAGGGAATATAATCCTTCTCTTCACCAATTCATAGATTGGTTTGATCTTTTCTATTCTCATGGTAGTGTATATCGCCATTTTTTCTAGGGCATTTTTTTTGTACATGGACGGCATTACCTTTAATGCCAAGACTATATATGTATATATGAACAAAGTGTCTCTTCTCAAAAAGCTTTACTACTGAACTAGTGCCTCCTAGCCCCTATACTTCCAAAAATTTGAGGAACTCAAGGGACATTATGCCGGTGAACCATGCCCCCAAGTCAAACTCGAAGGGCATCAGAGAGGGTAGGCCTACAAAACCATGCTCATTACCCTGCTTCCTTCATGGTTGCTCCATGCAAATTGGACAGAATGTACTCCACAAAGCAACTTCAATTACAGTAGTTAGCAAATCTTGTCTAGAACTCAATTTGTGCAAGGATGATTGTGTGTATCTATGTCTATGTAGGTTGTGTAAGTCCAACTGAGAAAATCTATTTCCTTGGGATTAAGCATGGTCTTGACTGAATCTGATTATACTTTTTCAGTCTCATTGATGAAATGATGTCTGATTAGAAATATTGTGATTCTTTATGCAGATAGTTTCTGATAATCCTAGCCGAATTGAAAGGTAGTGAATCTAATTATGTGACTTGGGGTTTTTTTATTGTCCATTTTTTTGGAAGTAAGGAACAGTTGCTAAATATTGACTTAACTTGTGGTTTCTGCATCATTGACTTGCAAAAAGTTCCCAAAGGGGGAGAGAAATAGTGGACAACTTCTACAATCATTTTGAAACTCAGTCTCGAGTCGTGGCGAGAGCAAAAGAGGTTCAAGCTAGTTTCGCTCCAGAATTTCCCAACTTCTGGAGGTTAATGATGCGCTCCCATGTTACCGAAGGATTTGATTGGTTGGTTAGTACCATACTATTGAACTGTCCGATTATTTTACTGACAGAGAGTGCTGAATTTGGTTGTGCTAATCCAACTGAATGACAGGGTCTTCCTTCTGAATTGTGTAAATTGCACTTGCCAAGTCTTGATGCAGAAGTGGTTTTGGAGGATGAAAGCGGGGAGAAATACAATACCAAGTACCTTGCGGATAGAACGGGACTTTGTGGTGGATGGAGAGGGTTCTCCAGTGCCCAAAAATTGCTTGAAGGTGATGCTGTAGTTTTCAATCTGGTCAGAGGAACCAACCCTATCAAATTTAAGGTAATCCAATGACACTTCTATTAGTTCTGTGTGTCCTCCACGTCGTTTTAGTCACCATCCATTTCAAAGCCACACACCACCATTACAGTGAATCTGTTTTGGGATTGTTAACGAACCCAAAATCAGTGGGGTAGGTCAATCTATTTAACTAGTGAAATTATAGTTTTCACTCTTGAAAAGATGGAACTTCTAGGGATATTTCGGATAAGTTTCCTTTGCTTATGGTTTATAGAAAATAGAAGAAATATTTTAAAATTGGTGGATTTAGTAGAAGGAACACAAGTAAGTTTTCCTTTATTTTAATCCGTTAATACAGAAGAAAATGAAAACGTGAAGGGACTGATATGTTCTGGTCCAAACCCTTTTCAGATCAAGCTCTTCTTCACAGGTTTTTCTTTTTAGCAATATACGTGCTCATCTTCCCTGCCTATTTCAGGCAGCGGAGTTATTTCTTGTTCAGCTTTATTGTGATCTCTCCCCACCCACTTCTATAGGTGTACATAGTGAGAGCTAAGGATTTTGAGGTAGCCGATGCCCCCAGCCTTCCCAATTCTGATGCTTGTGCAAAAGAAACAGGTCTTAGTGATTCTTGATCCCCCATTTTGCTCCAGCTTGTTTTAATGACCCTCTTAAGCTATATTTTTTCTATTTTTCCTCCATACAATTCAATATTGAATCTCAAGCAGGAGCACATGGACAGAAGAATAACGGAACATGTAAGAACGTAGAGAAAAAGCATCCAAGGCTTGAAATAGATTATGAGCCCCATTGTGATTGGAACATTATGCACTTGTCTGACACAACAGAAGTTTCCAAATTTTCAGGGTCAGTATCTGATATCAAGCACTTAAGCATTGTTCTGAATGGCTGGACTATCGACTCTGAGCTCCTCTCCACACATGTTTGTACCAAGTACTATGATCTCTGCTGTACCAAGAAATCATACATCCATGAAGGCCTTCTTCCAACCATTGATAGCAAAATGGCTGTTGGAATTATTTCAGAGACCATCAATATCGCCAATGCAATACGAGCTTGCAACATCTCCACCTCCCCATATGAATTAGCAATGTGGGACAAGACTTTTGAAGCCTTTGGGCTGTTGGGTATGAATGTAGAATTTTTACGTGATCGGTTGGATCGACTAGTGAGCCTTTCGTCCAAATCGAAAGAAGTATCAAACAGGTATGCAGAAGCTAGCATTGAAAGAGACGGTGTGCAAAGCGAGATTAAAAGTCTTGAACTAAAGCTTTTGGGATTGAAACAAGATAGGAGTAGGCTTGATGATGAGATGGAGGATTTGAAGGAGAAAGAGCAGAAGAACGAGTTTTTGTTCCAGAAAGAGGCCATTGCCCCATGGTGAAGACTTTGTATTTGTACATGGGCTAAGCCACAACCTTTCTGTTAAATCACATGACCTCAGAGTAGTTTGAAGAGGAATTTGTAGAGTTTTTGAAGTTATTGAAAAAAGTGTTAGAATGATATGCAAAGTTGCAGAGTATGGTAGAATTCCTACGTTCCAACAGGTTGTGATTTAATTTTCTGCGGTTCAAGAAAAAAACAGGGTTGTGATTTTACTATCAGTATCTTTGTGTGTGTAATTGTGTTCATAGGTGTATGTTTATATATCTACGTATTGTATCACTTCTCAATCATTGTTTTATTTTTGTCAATGAATCAAAATTATCTATGAAAGAAGACGAAGGTTAATTCCCCCAAGAACTAAACAACACCCAAAACAATTGTTATTGAAAGCCAGAACAATTTTTATTCGACTCACATCTCCGACTATAATTGCCACAGCCACAATCTTTATATTGAATCCAAGCAAAGCAAAATGGAACTTTCCCTGTTCATCCTCCTTTGCCCTGTACTCCTGGTGTAAAGCTATGGTTGAAACGGAAGTCCAATCCATAGGCTCTATGAGCTCCAAAAAATTGAGCTTCTCATGTTGGCAATTTCATTGACAAAATACATTGTAAGCTCCATCAGCTGAGATCTTTTATTGGTTGTCACATTTATGTCCAAAACACACATTTTTATGTATTTTCCTTAATCGAGTTGTAATTTTATTTTTCATTTTATTCTAGAGTGTCTATATAGGTAAGGCAAGGAATCATATTTATTTGTATTGCTTTTTTGAATGCAATAGTCATACAAGGTAGTTTTGAGAATATTGAGAATTTTGTGAAAATTTTGTTTCCATTGAAGATTGGGGATATTGTGAAGTTTTGGGAAGATTCGGTTAGTGAAGATTGAGGCATTGCTGAAGATTTTGTTTTCATCAAATATGGCTAGATTGTTGTGCTGAAAAAGTCGAAAAGGAGTGTGTCAATTTGGAAAGAGATCATAGGAGATGCATGGATTATTGGGATGATCACCTTTCGAAAGGATTCTGATGTTGCTCGAGCATGTGTAACTGTTTCTCATTTTTTCCTTATAAATATGAAGGCTTCGGTTTCACAAGAGACATGGAGAGAAGCTAATATTTCCTGAGGCCATTTTTACTCTCTAAAACACTTTGAAAGTCAGGGTGTTTATTGACTCTTGAAGAACATTGAAGGATCATGAAATCCAAGTGCTAACTACCCAACTTCAAGAGGTTCATTCCATCAACTTTCATTGTCGAGTTAAAACCCTTTCGTGGAGTTCGAAAGGTATTTCTGGAAGGCTTGAGGATTCAAGAATCGGTGATCATGCAAGGGTACGATGTGCGTGGATTCGGCAGGTAGTTCTTAGGACTTGTGGTGAGGATACACGGTCAGGTGATAAGAATACTTGTAATCGTACAATAATTTTAGTGCATGATTCCTTCCCGTGGTTTTTCCCATTTAGGGTTTCCACGTAAATTTTTTGTGTCGTGCGTTTACTTATATTTGTGTGTGATTGATTATCTTTGGTTGGGCTAACATTTAATCCTTGCAGTAGTATAGAATTTTTCATACATCTTTACTGTATCTCAATTTATCGAGTTGTATTTCATTTTTCTTATTTTTATAGAGTCTCTCTCTAGGTATGTGGAAAGCAAGTGTTACAAGTTATAAATTTATATTGTGTTTGAGTGCGTTAGCGTTTGTTCATGTTTTCAGAAGCACTGAAACGGTTTAAGAAGCAGCATTTTCGCTCAAGGGAGTAGTTGAGCGAATGTCACTAGATGAAAGTTGCTCGAGCGAGATTTGAAGTCACTCGAGCAAATCTGGCATTTTTGCTTGCTCTATAAATACCAAGCAATCAGGTAAGACTTATTTGAGGTGTGTTCTCCCTCTCCCGAAGGCGAAAAAGAACTAGAAACATCTCCAAGGTTATTGGAGAGTATTTATTCCATTGTGCTTGGAGTCTAGATACGATCTTTGTATTATGAAGCGTTAATAGATCTCCAAGAGTTTTGTCATCAACTACACAACTACAACTTTGAGAGAAGACCTACAGAGGATTCCTAGGCAAATACAAAGTCCTTTTGTGGATTCCGGGAGGCAAACAGAAGGCTTGTTGATTCAAGTTAGTGGTAGTCAAAGCACTAGGTGTGGTGAATTGGATTCAGTAAGTACATCTTAAGCTCAATTGTGAGGATTCTAATTGTAAGGTAAGATTACTTGCAAGTACACTTCTTTTTTTTTTGAAACACGTCAAGTCATCATATAAAATGCCATCCGGCACCGATTACATCATAAGACAGGAATGAAACCAAAACTACTAACAATTGAAATGAGCACGGCTTGGAGAGGCTTTCAAGGGCCACCGGCTCGTAGTCACACCTGCCTAAGTAGACTCGACACCTTCGGGACGGGATGATGAATCTATCAAAGGTTAGTAGTTGAGAGTCCAACGGACACCCAATACAAACCATTACACATTACAACCCCGATGCAATCACACAAACCAACAAACAAACAAAGCAAATAAAAAAAAAAAAACAGCAAATCTAACTCTGAAAATTGGTCCAACCGGAACAACTAGTGAGTCGCCTCACCAAGTTGAGTCGAGATGCACCAAGAGCAGACTCGTCGCTTCTCCGGGGATGAAAATCAAGCTCCAAGGCCAGCCGCCTGCAAGTACACATTGAATGTTGTGTTTTCAATTCATTCCCGTGGTTTTTTTAGGGGGTTTTCACGTATATTTTGTGTTCATATGTGAGGTTGGTTTCGTTTGTGTGACTGGTTCAATTATCGGTTAGTGGGCTGATAATTAAAAGAATTTAAACATCGCAAATTTTATAAAGCTAAATGATCTAGGGTTTTTCAGACTCTCCGTAACTCAGTGAGTTTACTCATTACAAATTGTTGATTATTATGCCTTTCCTCCATGAAAACTTGCCATCTGTTGGTCGTTTGCATCATTTCCGTTACAAATCACAGACGGAGTTATCAATTGGACTTGTTTTTTTTCTTTTTGTTCGGCTATCAATGGGACTTGTTGGAGAGAAAACGTAAAATTGAAGACCGAAATCGTCACAATTAATTGATACCAGAGGGAGCAAATTGAGAGGTGGGTGAAATTAAAGGGATGATTTTTGAAATTTACCCTTTATTTCTTAAGACTCTTGACCGGTAAATTATGGATTGCCAAATTACGGTGAGCAAACGTAAAAGTGTTTTAATAATATTTGAAGACTAAATTTTCCAGAAGGATGTTGTGAGCGAAAATATAATTAAAATTTTATTTGAAAAGCTCATCTGGAGATAATTTTTGGAATTATTCATTCTTCAATGTATTTGTCTGGATGTATTTTGGCAGAATGACAAGATGCATTTTGGAAGTATTTTCCAAACATCCAAAGTATAAAAGCCACACATTGTGAGTTGCAAAATGAGGGCGCCCAAACACCCTTCCTTTTTTCCTTTTTCAACCAACGGGGCTAGTTCAGTTGGTCAGGGCTCTTGGCTAGTTCAGTTGGTCAGAGCTCTTGCATCTCACTAGGATGTCAGGAGTTCGAATCTCCCTGCCTGCATGCGGAGGCTTTTCCTTTCTTTATTTATATCCTGTAATGGACTTATTTCTTGTATTGGTTAAGTTGTTGGGCTTAGTTATCTCGTGGACTCTCACAATTTATGTAGTGTCCCGGGTTGGTACTTCGTACTTCATATGTGATGCAATTGATCTCTCTTCTATTGATTTGGATGCCCCACATTACATCTCGGGATCGAGTCTCATTTTCCCTCCCCTATGTAACAGATTAGGAATGACGAATGACCATAACAACAAAAAAACTTCAGTTTTTTGAACAATCAATCAAAGAGAGAGAGGGTGAGACGGAAATTGTAATCCACTCGAATGTTTCTTTTAAATAAATTTATGTATCACACAAAAGTTTTTCAATATGAGGAGATTATAATAGAAATGAACTGAGTCCTATGAATCCCAATCTCCTCAAAAACAAATTCACTGTCTACCGAAGGTGTTGCAGGTTGCACTGGTATCTGTTTTCCGAGATAAAATGACTAGAACCATAGTAATCAGAACACTGCTGAGAACTACCTTGACAAACCAAACCTTCGTCTCTCTCACACAAAGAACGAAAATCAGAATTCATTTCTGGTGTAGAACATAAAAACGTGATGCCAACTATTTAATCAAGGAGGAGACCCTTGAGTCTGTTGGAGTTTACTCATGTTTTCCACAAGAGGGAGTATTTAGTCAAGGATTGGCTCAATATCCCCTCCCACCCCTATGTTTGACAAAATGAGCTTTGCAGATAAAGACTCCATAAATAAGGAAGAGTTCATGGTGGAATTTTCTTCACTGGCATGGTTGTGAACATAGCTTTGTTTCCCTATAAATACCAACGTAGTCTGCAGTTGTAAAGTATCACAAAGATCTGAGAGTTTGTGAGTTTTGGTGGGTACACACTGGGATTGGGTGAGAGTTTGTAAATCCTCCAAATACAAATCAATTGCCCGTGGACGTACCCGTTTCTTTGGGGAACCACGTAAAATCTGTTGTCTCTGTGTTCAATTATGTGTGTGTGTGTGTGTGTGTGTGTGTGTGTGTGTGTGTGTGAAACTCCTGAAAAGGATTGAGCAATGAACTTCACATGATGGGGGCAATAACCAGTTTTCTGTTAACTACGACAATGTCCAAATTTGATGAACACAGAAGGGGTTTTTTGGAGGGCCTATAGTGAGCTTGCTAGGATAATTTGGACCGTTGATGTCCAAACATAAGTGGAAGGAGCATAGAGAGACAACATGAATATAAATCATGGCACTTTTTATGTTTGCGTTTTTTGAATTTTGACAAATCAACTAAATCATGAAACTTGTCGCATAGAGAGCTCTCCCACGAAAAGTCATTCTATAATATTATACTCCAAGATAGATCAAAAACATTGGTGCATAGTTCCATACTAATGATCCCAACTCTAGGAGCAATTTTCTAGTGGTCATGCGCACCGTTTACTAAGTTACCACACCTCAAAATGAAAGATGTGTTTGGAACACGTGGAAGGAAAAGGAAAGTAATAAGAAGTATCTCTGAGAGAAATCGGAGAGAAAATAATAAATCTAAGTTTTAAGAGAAAATAATAAATCTAAGTTTTGCAAACAATAAAAAATTCTCCCATTTTTTTTCCCCTCATTTTCCTCAAGTTCCTAACAAGAACTAGAAGTCTATGCCAAGACGTGGTGAAAGGCCCTCAAATATCGCTTAGAAACACTGAAGTCAGTACGGAAGAATACCAATCCTGTCAATTTTTATGTTTCATGCAGTATTGATGTCCTGCAAAAGTGAACTTTTCCAAAACAGTCTTCTCTCCCAAGGTTTTTCACGAAAGAAGTACAAAAATGGTCCCATGGAGTCCAACCTGATTGCCCAAATATTCACATTCTAAGCTAAACGACATAATACCCTTATTGATCACCACATTTCACCATTTCATCTCCTAGTTCTGTGTGTGTGTGTGTGTGTGTGTTCTGTGTATCAATGGACGCTCAAGAATACACCCAGAAAGTGGAGGAGGAAGCAGTCGAAGCATACAGTTTTGATGATGAAGACCAACTCACTGTCTCCCAGATTTTGCTCAGAGGGAAAAACCCACTTGATTTCCCCCTCAATTTATCTCTCTTCTCCCTCTTTGAAGTTGTGCATGTACATACATATGCATATTATAAGTTCATTTGTGTGTTATATATGCATATTATATGTTAGTTTGTGCATATGTTGCTTCTTGTTAGCTCCTTTGGATGGAGGGATTTGATAAGAAAAGAAAAGGTTAGAGTTTCTTGCCAAATAATCACTCATTTCAATTGAGTATCTGGATGAGAAATGATAAGGGTGCTCACCGTCCGGATTGGCATGAATCCAATCCTAATCTGCGAGTCATGGTTTTTTGAAAATACAATCCGTGTCCGATCCAAAAGTCTCACGGTTCGGTTCCAATCCAAACCGCGAGTCACGGATCGGTTCCAGATTAATCTACGGATTTTCAACTTATTCGGAAAAAACAACAAACAAAGGCACTAGCAAGTAGCAAATGCACTAAATAAAAAGTTCAAAGTTGGAAATCCCAATAAAAAAACAACAGAGGCAGTTAGACAAATAGTTATATAGGAGTAATTGAAGAAACAGAGACACAAACTTATATTACCACAAAGGATAGCAGATAGTTACTTCCGGTTCACTCACAAAGACAATAGCAAATAGTTACTTTCAGTTCACTCACAAATAGAGAGTATATGTAGTAGCACTTATAATACTTTTACCCTTAGATTTTATAGAGATAACAATATTTGCACCATAACTCCTACAACAGTACAACCAAACTGTAAGTCTGCTAAATTAACAATATCTATATAACTATAATTATAAAAGTGATAAAATTATATATAATAAAAATCTCACGGTCCGGGTCGGTTAATCCACGGTTTCAAAATCAAAATCCGTGTCCAATCCAAAAGTCACAGTTTTTTTTTTATTTTTTGAATCTGTGTCCGAACCATTAATCCACAGTTAAAATCCAAAAGGTACAGATTGGTTCATTCTAGACCGGATTCACGGTTAACCGGTTTTTTTAGCAGCCCTAAGAAATGGAGAGAAAAGTATGAAAATAATTTTTGTTTTGTTGGCCCTTCCCCCTTTCTTATCTCACCCTTTCTCACCATCCAAAGGGACTGTTAATCAAATTGTTGTTTCTTTTGTTGTTTGAAAACAGAGGTTTAGTTGCTAGAATCATATCTTGACTGATCTTTTGGCTGGTTTTAAATACCAAATTGCCTCAGGGATTCTTTTTGGACCAAAGCAAGTCTTTTCTTTTAATCCTATGTATGACATGCAATTATGATTCTACATATAGAGGGTGTAAAACAAGAAGTGGACCTTAATACTGCTAGCCTCGCGTCAATCAAGCGGAGAGGAATGGAGACAGATCTAACCATTGGAAATATATGCTAAAAGTGTCTACTCTTAGAAAGCTTTTCTATTGAAATAATGGCTCCCTATGCTTCCAAAAATAGAGGAACTAAGGGACAGAATACCAGTTAATTATGCCCCAAGTCAAAGCCGAAAAACATCAGAGAGGGCACCATTTAATTATGCCCCAAGTAAAAGCCGAAAGGCATCAGAGTGGGCAGGCCTAAAGAACCATGCTCATTACCTTTCTTCCTTCATGGTCACTCCATGCAAATTGCAAATTGGGTGGATCATACTTCACAAAGCAACTTTTTTTTTCCCCCTCGATAAGTACTCCACAAAGAACTTCAATTACAGTCGTTGGCAAATTTGGTTTAGAACTCAATTTGTGGAAAGGTAATTGCCTATATATGTATCTGTATGTAGGCGTATGTTAAAGATGAAATGATGCCTGATTAGATATATTGTGATTCTTTATGCAGATAGCTTCTGATAATTGTATTAGAAGTGAAAGGTGAGTGAATCTATTCATTAGGGTCGGGTTCTTTTATCTTCCTCTTTTTTCTTTTTTTTTTGAACTAATGAACAGTTGTTAGATATTGACTTATCATGTGTTTTCTGCGTTCTGCGTCCTTGCTTGCAAAAAGTTCCAAAAGGGGGAGAGAAATAGCGGACAACTTCTCTGATGATTTCAATGATCATTTTGAAGCTGAGTCCCAAGCCATGGCGAGAGCAAAAGAGATTCAAGCTAGTTTGGCTCCAGAATTTCCTAGCTTCTTGAAGTTAATGACGCGCTCTAATGTTACCAAAGGATTTTGGCTGGTTAGTATCGTATTGTCCGATTATGTTAGTGAAATATGGAGTGCTGAATTTCTTTGTGCTAAACTACTGAATGACAGGGTCTTCGTTCTGAATTTTGTAAATTGTATTTGCCAAGGCTCGATGCAGCAGTGGTTTTGGAGGATGAAAGTGGGGAGAAATACAATACCAAGTACCTTGCGGATAGAACAGCACTTAGTGGTGGATGGAGAGGCTTCTCCAGTGCCCAAAAATTGCTTGAAGGTGATGCTGTAGTTTTCCATCTGGTCAGCCAACTCAACCCTATCAAATTTAAGGTAATCCGATGACACTTCTATTAGTTCGGTGTGTCCTCAACGTCGTTTTAGTCACCATCTATTTCAAATCCACACACCACAATTTCCATGAATCTGTTTTGAGATTGTTAACAAACCAAAACTCAGTGGGGTTAGTCAATCTATTTAGCTAGTGGAATTAAAATTTTAACTCTTGTAACGATGGAACTACTGGGGATATCTCGGATAAGTTTCCTTCGCTTACAGTTTATAGGAAATAGAAGAAATTTACTAAAATTGGTGGATTTAGTAGAAGGAACACCAGTAAGTAAGATTAAGAAACTTTTGTGGCTCAAGAGTCCTTCCTTTTGCACGCTTTTTCATTTATTTTAATCCATTAATACAAAAGAAAATGAGAACTATAGGAGACTGATAAATTCTGGTCCAAACCCTTTTCAGATCAAGTTCTTCTTCATAGGTTTTTCTCTTTTAGCAATATACGTGCTCATCTTCCCTGCCTATTTCAGGCAGCGGAGTTGTTTCTTTTTCAGCTTGAATCTTTGCTTGGTTGTGATCTCTCCCCACCCACTTCTACAGGTGTACATAGTGAGAGCTAAGGATTTTGAGGTAGCCAATGCCCCCAGCCTTCCCAATTCTAATGCTTGTGCAAAAGAAACAGGTTTTGGTGAGTAGCGATCCTCCATTTTGCTCCAGCTTGTTCTGATGAACCTCTGAAGCTACATTTTTTTTAAAAAAAATTTCATTAAGGCAATTCAATTTTGATTTTCAAACAGGAGCTTATTCGGAGAAGAATAATGGAACATGTGAGAAGGAAAAGAAAAAGCATCCAAGGCTTGAAATAGATTATGAGCCTCAATGTGATTGGAACAATATGCACTCCTCTGAGACAACAGAAGGTTCCAAATTTTCAGGATCAATATCTGATATCAAGAACTTCAAAATTGTTGTGAATGGCTTGGCGATCGACTCGGAGCTCTCCACATATGTTCGGACCAAGTACTATGATCTCTGCTGCACCAAGAAATCATACATCCATGAAGGCCTTCTTTCAACCATTGATAACAAAATGGTAGTTGGAATTATTTCAGTGACCATCAATATCGCCAATGCAATACGAGCTTGCAAGATTTCCATCTCTCCAAATGACTTGGAGATTTGGGACAAGACTTTGGAAGGCTTTGGGCTGTTGGGTATGAATGTCGGATTTTTACGTGATAGATTGAACCGACTAGTAAGCCTTTCGTCCGAATCCAAAGAAGCATCAAACAGGTATGCACAAGTTAGCAGTGAGAGAGACCATGTGCAAAGCGAGATAAAAAGTCTTGAACTAAATCTTTTGAGAATCAAACGAGACAGGAGAAGGCTTGATGATGAGATGAAGGATTTGAAGGAGAAAGAGCAAAAGAACGAGTTTTTGTTCCAGAAAGAGGCCATTGCCCCATGGTGAAGGCTCGTGTTTGTACATGGGCTAGCTACTGCCTTCTGTTAAATTACATGACCTCAGAGTGGTTTGAAGAGGAATTTATAGAGTTTCTGATGTTACTGAAAAAAAGTGTTAGAAAGAGGCCATTGCCCCGTGGCGATGGCTCGTGTCTTATTTTTTGCCAATGAATCAAAATTATCTATGAACGAAGACGAAGGTTAATTGATCTCCAAGAACTAAACACCCAACAATTGTTATTGATAGCCAGAACAATTTTTACTCGATTCACATCTCAGACTATAATTGCCACAATCTTTTGATTGACTCCCAGCAAAGCGAAATGGAACTTCCCCTTGTTCATCCTCCTTTGCCCTGTACTCCTGGGATCCGGATCCTCTGTGAGAATTTATTGTGAGGATCTTGTGAGGGTTTTGCTGTGAGTTTTAACACACCAAAAAGGAGACCCAATGACTCACACAATCCACTTCCAAAAAAAAGAACCTGGGATAATATAATATTTCCAATTGAGTTCTACTTGTTTTTTTATTTTTCTATGAATAATTTCATAATCTCCGTTATTTTAATTTTTTTTGTCAATTTCATGGAGAGCTAAATCTAAGATTTTTTATATATACAGTAGTACTTTAATGGTGACTCGTGGGTAAGCATGCTAGGATCCGGATTGTCTATGAAAAAGTTCTTGGATTGTAAACGGAATATGTAAAATTTATATTTCAACCAAGTACTTTTTGACATCTGTTTCGAAAAAAATGCTTCGTTTTATTAGATTTCTATCACCTAATCAATTGGATGATAATGTTTGATTTCATACTTGAAATTTTTTTATAATCCAAAATTTACATTTTAATCAAGTACTTTTTGACATTTGTTTCGAAAAATGCTTCGTTGTATCAGATTTCTGTCACCTAATCAATTGGATAATAATGTTTGATTTCATGATTGAAACTTTTTTAGTCAATAGCGGATCAATAAGATGTTCAATGATTTTATTTTTTTTGAGGATTAAAGTTCACCACATAATGTCACATATGAGATATGAACAAATAAAACAGAAAGGAAAATCGGTTATGAGGGTGTTTGATCTGAGTCAATTATCATTTACATTTTGAACAAAATATATTTTGAAGATATTATCCAAACACTTTTACATATTCCGTTTATAATCCAAGAACCTTTTCATAGGCGATCCGGATCCTAGTTTGCTTACCCACGAGTCACCATTAAAGTACTACTGTATATATAATTAATCTTAGATTTAGCTCTCCATGAAATTGAGAGAAAAATTAAAATGACCGAGATTACGAAATTATTCACAGAAAAATTTTATAAAAAAAAAAAACAATAGAACTCAATTGGAAATATTATATTATCCCAGGTTCTTATTTTTTGGAAGGAGGTTGTGTGAGCCATTGGATTTCTTTTTCGGTGTGTTGTCAAATCCACAACAAAACTCTCACAAGATCCTCACAGATAAATCCTCATAGAGGATCCGGATCCGTACTCCTGGTGTGAGGCTATGGTTGAAATGGTGATAAGCCCCAAATGTTGTCTATAATCTGGGCTTATCTAGCTCATTTTTGTTCACACACACACGTGATTTCGTGCTTTATATGTTTGATATGCGCGTAGTGTTGTTTTTGTTAGTTATAGGTAAAACACGTGAATAAGCACGTTTTGGAGCGCATTGGAAGCCGTCCCAAGTTACCGAGTGCTAAGTTGCCCCATGGCACGCCAACACCGGGCCTCGAGAGCTAAGAAACGATGATTTGGCTAAGGCCCGACAAACCGAGACATCCCAAGTACCGGGGGCTTGGATGCTGCGCTTCACACTCACACAAGATTCCCGGTAGAGTCCGGGAGTGAACAAGCACTCCAATGACCAAGGAATACCTCCCCCGAGGGTCGCACCACGTATTTACGTGCTTTGGAGCAAGTCCGGAAGCACGCAAGGCCAAGGGAGTCACCAAGTGAAGTTTAAGGCATCATTGAACCTATAGTGGATCGATCCAGTATCTTGGAGTGGATCGATCCACTCAAGTCAAAACATCATCAGTCCCTTTTGGATTGATCCATTGCAACAAAGTGGATTGATCCACTCAAGGCCAACCATGCATCAGAGATAGTGGATCAATCCAGTCTCAAAGTGGATAGATCCACTCTAGTCTAGAAGTTGTCCAGAGCCTTCGGATCGATCCACTCGGTAGAAATGTGGATCGATCCACTCACGTTCAAGCTGCAAATTTCCAGCCATTTGTTGCACTTTCTATTAATGGCAATTTTGAGTTGTTGTGTGTGCTTTATAGATATTTTGTAAAGAGAGAAAGAGGAAGACTATATGACCTATCTCCTCTCTCCTTCTCCCACACAACTTACACTTTCATTTCCTAGCTTAGTTTTTGCTCTCCATTGGAGACTCTTGAAGCTCTCTCTCTCTAGTTTCTTCATGTAAGTGTTAACCTTAAGTTATTTTCATGTTCATTAATGTTGTTGCTCTTGTTTAACTCTACATAGAAATCAAGTTTATTTTCATTTCCATGTAGTGTTTGGTTTCCTTGTTCTTCTTGTCATTTCCTTAAGAAACACTTTGTTTGGTTGGTTGTTTGTTAACTTCTTCAAGTATAAAGTGATAGGCTAGGATGGCATCTTCATTAAAATCAAGTTTAATTAGTTGCTTGTTATGTTTTTTTATTTCCCTTATAAAAAAAATATGTTTTATGTAGTAATGCTTGCTTGAGTAGTCGGTTTAGGCTCTCGGTTAAGGGGGTGATTAGCACCCGTGACTTGGGTTGGTTCACTCTCCTCGCTAATGTTGCAAACTTTGTATGTTAATCAAAGAGTTAGGATTAATTTTATGTATCAAAATTCGGGTCTGTAAACCCCTTTGATCGCACGTCGCCCGGGGCATGACCACTTGGTACATGCGATGCTTAGGGATAGGGCGACTCAAATGTTTGTATAAATGGAACAAGAATCCTACTCTTTGAGAAACACCATTTTTCTAGTTAAATGAGTTTTAAGTATCAAATCTTCCGTTCGGGGCCGTTTAACAACGCCCTGAGCCGGTTATTTTAGAGGAGAATGAATCGGCCTAAGCCATGGATGTTGAGAACCCCTAAACCTTGCCTTCCTTTAATTAGTCTTTTTAATCTTTAAAGTCATTCACGTAGTTTAGTGAGCTCCACCCACAAATCACCAACGCCAAGTTTGCCGCTTTAAGGCTAAAAACCTCACTCGCAAGACAACTCTCACGCCGGGTGCGTTCGGTCCCTGTGGATTCGACCCGGTCTTACCGGTTATTATGCTACCTCCGACCTAGCCCTACGCTTGGGGCAACACTTTCTACGACACAATCCAAGGTCGCAAGCATTTTTGGTGCCGTTGCCGGGGATCAAGCATTTCTGGCTATACGTTGCCGGGGATCAAGCAAATGGAAGTCCAATCCATAGGCTCTATAAGCTCCCAAAAATAATTTGAGCTTCTCGTGTTGGCATTTTCATTGACAAAACACATATTCACTTTGTCCCAATTCATCGATTTGTATTTCGGTTTTTCTTATTTTTCTATAGCTCTATTTAGGTATGTGGAAAGGAATCGTTTTAAGTTATAAATTTATATTGTGTTCGAGTGCGGTAGCGTTTGTTCATGTTTTCGAAAGCATTAATTGAAATGGTTTCAGAAGCAAGAGTTTTGCTCAAGCGAGTACTCGAGCAAATGTAGTTTCGCTCAAGCAAGTACTCGAGAAGATGTCACTGGATGAAACTTGCTCCAACAAGTCGCTCGAGCAAATGTGGCCGTTTTGCTTGCTCTATGCATACCAAGCAATTTTCCATACTACCACTAACTAAGTGACCGCACCTCAAAATAAAAGGTCTATTTGGAACATATGGAAGGAAAAGGAAAATAAGAGAAAATTTAAAAAGTATCTTGGAGAGAAATTAGAGAGAGAATAATAAATTTAAGTCTTAATTTGTGAATAGTAAAATTTTTATCTCATTCTTTTTCTCACTTTCCTCTTGTTCCAAACAAGAACTAGAATCCAATGCCAAAGACCTGGTTAAAGACCCTCAAATATGTCTTGGAAACACTGGAATCAGTACGGGCTAATACCAATTTCTGCCGTTACAAAAAAAAAGGTACGGGAGAATACCTATTCTGTCCATTTTTTGTTTCATGCAGTATTAATGTCCTGCAAAAGCTTTTCCAAAACAGTCTTCTCTCCCAAAGTTTTTCAAGAAAGCGAGTAAAAAAAATGAGTCCAACCTGATTGCCCCAATATTCCCATTCTAAGCTAAACGACATAAATACCCCTACTGATCACCACATTTCACCATTTTCATCTACTAGTGCTACTCTCTCTGTCTCTGTTCTGTGTATCAATGGACGCTCAAGAACACACCCCAAAAATGGAGGAAGCAGAAGAAGCATACAGTTTTGATGATGAAGACCAACTCACTCTCTCCCAGATTTTGTGCAGAGGGAAAAACCCAGTTGATTTCCCCCTCATTGTATCCCTCTTCTCCTTTTTCGAAGGCGTGAATTTACATGCATATGCATATTATAAGTTCATTTGTGTATAATATAATGCATATTGTATGATAGTTTGTGCATGTGTGGAAAATGTTAATTCCCTGGAAATGGGTTTTTAAGAGAAGGTAATGGGATCCGAGACAGAATGGAGTGGAGGCTAATGTTGTCAAAATTTTGATTTGCCCCTCTCATTTTGAGAGAACTGATCAGCAACACCCTCTTTCTATTTTTTAATGTTGAGAGCAAAATGAGTCGTAGAGGGTGTTTTGGGGCTACTTAGAAAAACTAATGGATGTTGAGAAAAACCAGGGGGTGTTGTTTGGAAAGCACCATATGTTGCTTGTTTTTAGCTCCTTTGGATGGAGGGATTTGGTGATAAAAGAAACAGAAAATTGGTGTAAAGGACAAGTTTGGGGCCTTAAATGGTGTTTAGTCCATCTTAATTTATTTTAATGCCTCCAATACATTGATAGAAAAATTTTGAGGTCTCAAGGACAAAACTAGACAAAAATACCCTTAATGGAAACATTACTCTCGCGCGTGAACAGTGCATTGAAAGCGACGTGAACAGTGCGTTGAAAGCGATGGGGTCCTACCAATCGAAAGCGACGGGCGTTTTCTCTCTCATCAGACAAAATTGAAAGGAGGGTGGTCAATGTCCAGACAAAATCAAATGGCGGTGGGTACTACCCTTGAAAGCGACGGGTGGTACCCTAGTCAAATTGCCCATCCATAGGTCAAGCCTTCAACCAAGGTGACAGTAATAGGGTTACCATATCAATGGGTCTGCCTTTCATCAAGAGCGACGGCTCTATCCCAGCCTTTCAAATTGGTATTCAGTTTAATTTTGGGATTCAATTATAGGGGTTTAAGTTATTTGGGGTAGGGTATAGTGGGTTTAGGCACTTAGGGTGCACTTTCCATTATAGGGTTTTAACTGTTTAGGCACTTTCATAGGGTACCCTAGGGTTTAGGTTTAGGGTGCACTTTTCAATTATAGGGTTTTAGTGGTTTAAGCACTTTCATAGGGTACCCTAGGATTTTAGGCACTTTCATTGGGTACCCTAGTGTTTTAGGCACTTTCATAGGGTACCCTAAGGTCTTAGGGATTTTTATAGGGTACCCTAGACTTTAAGTTTAGGCACTTTCATTAAGTTTGGGAGTTTAGGCACTTTCATTGGCTAGTGGGGGCATTTTTGGAAATGTGTAGGTGATTTGTCCTTTTGACATTAAAAAAAAATTGATGTCCTTATTGAAGTAAAGACCTCTTTACTATGTCCTTCCCAAAAACGGACCCGAAAAGGTTAGAGGTTCTTGCCAAATCACTCATTTCAATTGAATTGAGTATCTGGATGAGAAATGAAGAGAAAAGTACGAAAATAAATTTCATCTGTTTTGCTTCCACCCAGGTTACAATCAAATTGTTGTTTCTTTTGTTTGAAAACAGAGGTTTATTTGCCACAATCATATCTTGACTGGTTATAAATAGCCTCAGGGATTCATTTTGGACCTATAAGCAAGTCTTTTCTTTTAATCCTGTGTATGGCATGCAATTATGATTCTACATATAGATGGTGTAAAACAAGAAGTGGACCTGAATACTGCTACCCTCTCGTCAATCTTACTAATGAACGAATTGCAAATTATCTGGTTACTCCCTACAACCACCACCGCCACCATCACCATATCAGTACCCATGTAATCCCAATCGAGCCGAGAGGAATGGAGACAGATCTAACCTTCGGAAATATATGCTCAAAGTGTCTGCTTTGAGAAATCTTTTGTACTGAAACAGTGGCTTCCTATACTTCCAAAAAATATAGAACTAAGGTATGGAATACCAGTTAACTATGCCCCGAGTCAAAGCCGAAAGGCATTAGAGAGGGCAGGCCTAGATAACCATGCTCATTTACCTTGCTTCCTTCATGGTCGCTCCATGCAAATTGGGTGGATCATATACTCCACAAAGCAACCTTTTTTTTTTTTTTTGACAAGTACTCCACAAAGCAATTTCAATTACAGTCGTTAGCAAACTTGGTTTAGAACTCAATTTGAGGAAGGATGATTGCCCATATATATCTCCCTCTATGTATGCTTATGTACTTCCAACTGAGAAAATCTCTTTCCTTGGGATGTTTAAGATGAAATGATGTCTGATTAGATATATTGTGATTATTTATGCAGATAGCTTCTGACAATTCTATTAGAAGTGAAAGGTGAGTGAATCTAATTATTTAGCACGGGTTCTTTTATCTTCCCTTTTTTTTTAACTGTGAAACAGTTGCTAGATATTGACTTATCACGTGGTTTCTGCATCCTTGGCTTGCAAAAAGTTCCAAAAGGGGGAGAGAAATAGTGGACAACTTCTCTGATCATTTCGAAGCTCAGTCTCGAGTCATGGCAAAGGCAGAAGAGATACAAGCTAGTTTGGCTGCAGAATTTCCTAGCTTCTGGAAGTTAATGATTCGCTCCCATGTTACCCAAGGATTTTGGCTGGTTAGTACAGTATTGTTCGATTATGTTACTGAAATATGGAGTGCTGAATTTGTTTGTGCTAATCCAACTGAATGACAGGGTCTTCCTTCTGAATTCTGTAAATTGCACTTGCCAAAGTTTGAAGCACCAGTGGTTTTGGAGGATGAGAGTGGAGAAGAATACATTACCAAGTACATTGCGGATAGAATGGGACTTAGTGGTGGATGGAGAGGGTTCTCCATTGCCCAAAAATTGATTGAAGGTGATGCTGTAGTTTTCCATCTGTTCAACCAAGTCAGACCTATGAAATTTAAGGTAATCCAATGACACTTCTATTAGTTCAATATGTCCTCAACTTTGTTGTAGTCACCATCCATTTCAAAGCCACACACCACAATTAATTACGATGAATCTGTTTTGGGCTTGTTGACAAACCAAAAATCAGTGAGCTAATCAGCTAGGTGAATCTATTAGAATTTAGCACGTAGAACTATAGTTTTAACTCTTGGAAATATGCCTAATGGGAATATTTTTGTGTTCCTCACTTACGCTTTATACGAAATAGAAAAAGGAAGAAAGATTCTAAAATTGCTGGATTTAGTAGAAGGGAGCCCCAGTAAGATTAAGAAACTTTTGGGTTTAGGAGTCCCTTCCTTTGGACCCTTTTTCCTTAACTTTAATCCATTAATACAGAAGAAAACGAGAGGAGGCTGATAAATTTTGGTCCAAACCTTTTCAGATCAAGTTCTTCTTAATAAGTTTTCCTTTTTAGCAATATACGTCCTCAATCATCTTCCCTGCCTATTTCAGGCAGTGGAGTTGTTTCTTTTTTCAGCTTGAAACTCTGCTTGATTCTGATCTCTTCCCACCCCACTTTTATAGGTTTACATTGTGAGAGCCAAGGATTTTGAGGCAGCCGATGCCCTTAGCCTTCCCAATTCCGACGCTTGTGCAAAAGAAACAGGTTTTGGTAAGTAGTGATCCTCCATTTTGCTCCAGTTTGTTTTGATGACCCTCTTAAGCTACATTTTTTTAAAATAATTTCATCAATACAATTCAATATTGATTTTCAAACAGGAGCTTACGCAAAGAAAAATAACGTAACATCTAAGAAGGAAGAGAAAAAGCATCAAAGACTTGAAATAGATTATGAGTCTCATTGTGATTGGAACAATATGCACTCCTCTGATGCAACAGAAGGTTTCAAATTTTCTGGATCTGTTTCTGATATAAAGAATTTCAACATTGTTGTGAAGGGCTTGACCATCGACTCTGAGCTCCTCTCCCCACATGTTCGGACCAAGTACTATGATCTGTGCTGCACCCAGAAATCATACATCCATGAAGGCTTTCTTCCGAACATTGATAGCAAAATGGCTGTTGCAATTATTTTAGAGACAGTCAATATTGCCGATGCCATACGAGCTTCCAAGATTTCCAACTCTTCAAATGACTTAGTGATTTGGGACAAAACTTTGGAAGCCTTTGCGTTATTGGGTATGAATGTAGCATTTTTACGTGATCGGTTGAACCATTTGGTGTGCCTTTCGTCCGAATTGAAAGAGGTATCAAACAGGTATGCAGAAGCCAGTATTGAGAGAGACGGTGTGCAAAGCGAGATGAAAAGTCTTGAACTAAAGCTTTTGGGAATGAAACAAGAGAGGCGAAGGCTTGATGATGAGATGGAGGATTTGAAGGACAAAGCACAGAAGAAAGAGTTATTGTTCCAGACAGAGGCCATTGCCCCATGGTGAAGACTCCTGCCAACTTATATTACAAGGGTAAGCTTTTTGTGTATGGGCTAGCTAGCTACTACCCTTCTATTAAATTGCATGACCTGGAGTAATTGAGGTGGAAGTGTAGAGTTTCTGAAGTTATTTACTACAGCAAAATATTTACTTTGTTAGGAGTATCTTCTTTTTCACTTAACAGTGTTATGTAATCTCTCTCTTATGGAATATCAGCTTGTGAAAATCGCACACACGGCATTTGCTTCTCTCTTCAATAATCCATGCTCTTTGTAAGCGACGTCTTGAAAAAACAGAACTCAAAACCCTGTAAACAATCTATAAACTTGTGTACAGAAATGGGAAGTTTATATAGGAAGGCAGCGGAAAGAAAGAACCCAAATTTGTTTCTTAGTTTGTTCACTTTGGTTAGAGATCAGTAACATTAAGTAAAACAAATAGGCAATCATCCAATAGTCCTTACTCGTTGTTTGAGCTTGCTTCGGTTTTCAGTCTAAAATCCAAATGCAACCTTAGAGACAATTCAAATGCATTTCTACCGAATCCAAAATTAATTCGATGTCTGCTTCAGATCTGTCATGGTGAAAAATCTTTGTACTATTTCCCAGAAGCAACAATTACAATTTCACACCGAATTGAAAGGGAAAGGAGAGAAGGGGAGGGAGCAGTTTGTGGCAGGGAGGGATGAGTTAGTAGTCGTGAGTTGCGGAGACCGGAGGAGGAGCGGTTGACGTTGACAGGAAGTTCTGGAACTTCTGTGATGGAAGGTAAAAGGTGCCGTCATGAAAATAATCAAGGTGTTTGATCTACCTGAATCTGAATCCAATGGCAAAAGCTGCAGTCATGAAAATAATCAGGGTGTTTGATCTACCTGGAACTGAATCCAAGCCATTGGATTCAGAAGACATTTTGTGAAACCGCTCTGGTGAATGAACAATATAGAAAACAATACTTGTGTGGGGAGTGTCCTCAAGTACGGGTATTCGCCTGTTACTCTCACAGAAAAACGAGACTCTAAATGGAGAGAAGACGGTATGGTATATTCTTGGATTTTTAATGTCCTCTTGGTTTTGAGCTTTTGAACCTAAAAAGCCAACAGCCAAAAATGGAAAACCCAAGACATGTAAAATGCCAATATCCAATATCAAAGGTCATGATACAGAGAATAGCCAAACCCATGGCTTACCACATTTGCCCCATTGTTCCAATTTTAACCGTCTAATGGCTGGCTTTCCTTGAGGGCCTTTTGGTCATCTAATGGCTTTCGGTGCAATTACTACAATACCTTTCTAGACTTTCATAAATTTCCCTGTGTCCCAACTTTGTATTGTATTTTGGCTCTATTAGTGAGGGTAGATTGGTATTTTCACTTCCCCTCTCACGCGTAATCACTCCAATCTCCTCTGTCCTATTACACAGTGCAGGGATATTTTGCACCCCTCTCTCTCTCTCTCTCTCTCTCTCTCTCTCTCTCTCTCTCTCCCCCCTCTTTGGTGAAGAAATCAGAGGGACCTCAGGTCGGTGGGTAACAGCAAGACACCTTCAACCCTTGGCCTTCTCAAGCGTGCTTGTACTTACTAAAGAATTAACTAGAAAAGAGACCTTTCTTGCACAAATGGCCATCTTCCTTAATAGTATGGTTTGACATTTGTTCCTATTATTTTTAGCTCTCTTGCTTGATGGCGCATACATAATACATCCACTTTAATGTAGCTTCTAGGACCAAGAGTTTTTCTTTCTTAATGTGGATCACTTGCTTTGAACAGGTGAACTGATTCTAGATTCATGATCTGCATGAATTGATGTTGAATGCTTGATCTAGCATATGGAAAGGAACTTGTGCCTTGTAGCTTGGAGTGGTAACCCTACTGACCTTATAAAGCACTAAAATACTTATTCTTTCCAACTATGAGAAACTTTTCTATTGTTTCAGAATTTGGGAAAAGATCGAATCTGTAACCGTGCTTTTGTGTGGGATGGGCGGCTGTGGAAAATCTACGTTGTCTGCGCTCCTGGTATACCTTTTTGTCATGAGAAAAACTTGTATTCCTTTCATAATATGGGACATGGGGAATTATTGTTGTTTTTCTACTTGTTATTTTTCTCTATTTTCTAGTTTTTCTCATCCCGAAACCTTTTAAATATGATATTATGAGGATGTTACTCCGGACTTTACATTCATTCTTTCAATAGAGACAAAATCGGGCTTGTTTCGCACTTGGATGAATGGTTCCAGTACATGATCGTAAATGCATGCAGATTTTGAGATTTGCTCATCCGGATTAGAAATTGTATTTACAGCTAATTGGGTTATTTTCGAGTTTCTCTCAGTCTCGATAATTTGTTTCAAGCAATATAGGAAGGAAGCAGACCTTTTGGTGTTTGCAATCTACTTCCAACCAAATCTTTTGCCCGGAGTTATGAATCTAAATATTTTGCTACAGGCTCAGAAACAAATTATGTACATATTTCCTACGGTAACAACAATCCTTTCATTATTCCATACTATTTAATTGTCTTCATGATGATATATTACATGAAAAAAATCATCAACAACGGGCATACACTTGAACCATTCATCTCGTGCATAGCACGTGGGATCATACCTAGTACATTATTATACGACAGTTAAAGGGCAACTCAAGCTATTTCCTCTCTTTCCTTTTGCTGACTGAAAGTTGGGTCAACGCAAACCACCACCTGTAAGATTATGTTTTTCCAGAAAAAGATTAATCATAAAGAAGCAGTTTCCACACTATTAAGAGAAAAAGCAACCATGATCTTAAAAAAATTTGTACCTTGCCCACACTTTTCCCAGAATGAAGATAATCAACTGCATCTGCAACCGATTGAAGGCCCAAAAATTTATTGGGGTTTAAGGCAACCTGTCACAATAATATGACAGAGTGGTTTCTGATTAAATGTATTGGAAATTATTATTTTTTTTTAAAAAAATGAGAGATTTAACCTCTGTGTTGGGTCGAAAATGAAAAATGTGATGACTTTTCCCATTTCAGCAGACTAATTCATTGATAGAGGAATTCATGTTTTCACTTATCTCCACATTATTACCTAATTTGGACGTGTCCAGAACTTAACGTGCCCGTCTAGATGAACTATTCGGGTACGAAAGAGCATGGTTGCTAAATATTTAACAGTAACAAAAATAATTCGGGTTGACATCAATGGGAGGTTAAACCAAAAGAGTGGACACTGACAACATATATTATAATAACTGCAATGGAACTAAATGAACTAGCTTTGCTAATCCTTAATACTCAACAAACTAGTAACCAATCTGGAGCCATCTAGCAGAAGGTCAGTTTATTAGGCTAGCAATATTATTATGTGCAGGGAATATGTCTTACCTTGAGCTTTCCCAAGGAGTAAAGATGGAAAAGCTTGTCTAGATGTTCTTGCCACAGGGAACTATGCTGTACCAAGAAGAAACCAGCCTGAAAATATTGGCATCGTTAGCTCAAGCCCAAAGAATCCAATATCATGCTAAAAGCAACTATCATCACAGAAAGAATCCGTTAATGCAAATCTCAAATCCATTTAGGCCACACACAAAATAGCTACATGGATAAGAAGAATCCTTGAATCCACAAATAAACTTAGTTAGCCATAGCCCATATGTCTCTGGAGATTTCAACGTACAGTTTTACTCAGTTGTTTCCGTTTCCCCTTCTCATTCTCTGGAAAATCATGAAAAACTTGTTTGTGCCGCACTAGTTTTTGAAACCTGCTTTCCAAAAACTATTTGAAAACAACCTGTTATCAGAGTTTTCCAAGTCTCTAAAACTGTTTCTGCTTAAAATGAACATCAGGTGAAAACAATGGGCCTTCGTTTTCCAACAAAGTTTCCGAAAAGCATTCTCCAGTAACCAAAAATGACATAAACTAGAAGTATAACTCAAACTAGAGGATCACAACACGGGGCAGGCAAAAAAGGGAAGATTCTCTTTACCGTCATCCAATGGCTTAGATTAAGCCATGGTTCCCAGCTATAATTTTGCTTCCGTTATGTCACCAAGTCGGTACATTTTGCGGTACATAAGATTTTGCTAGTATGAATTATTAGGGCAACTGAGGAATACAAGGACAAATTCTCACGAATACATCCTTTAAAATCTGGATAAGAAAAAAAACAACAAAAGTTCGTTCATAAAAACAACAAAGTAAAAATCATCTCCAACTCGTGAAGACAAGCCAAACAGGAGAAATTTTGCTTTTAAGAAGAAAAATTTAACCACAAAAGAGGTTAAACCAAAGAATGCTGTTTGTCCATGATGGAGTTATAGTTAGTGGCAACGCCCACTTCCTGTATCTGGTGAGCCGTATGTATAGTAATAAGTGTCCAAAATTCTATAGAACACCAAATAAACATTTACGAAGCTATCAAAGGGTTAATGTGTACTATTCTTATTTATCGACTCATCCAAGTATTGGGAACCCAAAATATTCTTTTCTTAAAAGCCACACCACATCATGTAGTTAGAAACGCCACATATCAATAATCAAGACATGTTGAACATGATTCCTGGAGTATTTCGAATTGGATATGTATCCAAAATGTGAGTTCCATTGGGAACGGGATTTACTTTGAAAAAGTATCCATGCACATGCACCAATACACCTAATCATTCTGTAAGCATCATCAACACTGTGGACATAACAACAATGTGGAACTAATGAATTACAACAACGGTAAAGGCAAACCTCAAAACAAAAGGAAATTTGAATACTCGAGCCTAACATGATTGTCAGTGGTATTGTTATTTCCTATAAATTTCTTCCCACAGACACTTAACATCAGCATAAAGCTGCACTTATCAACCCTTTTTGTCCTTTCTGATATAAGAAACAGATATAACCAACAGTGACGACAATAGTAGTAAGACCCATCATAAAGTAACCATATTCAAGAAAATACATCCACCTTACCACAGTTTGGCTTTTCCCTATAATCTTTTCACATAGCCCAGTGTAATTTAATGGCTTCCATCCATGCTCTCCTTGATACTGAAACCCAAATTATCAACTCATCAAAGATGGTCCTTGAGAAAGAAGCCGAGAAGAGTCATTCTAAAGCTGTAAATACAAGTTTTCTTGTGGCAATTCTTTGATCAATGGAATTTAAATTTGTTGACTCAACATGGTTACCACAGACTCAATTTCAGAGGAATACATTATGGCAATAATGATATCCAAATTTTTGCCTGCAGCTCCGATATCGTTATGATTCTACAATCTGTAAGGACATTTTCATGACAGCTTTTAATTGGTGAACTACTTATTTGATCATACAACAAATGATAAAACCTGAAGAATTAGGCCCCTTGTGGAAATAGAAAGAGTATAAAGGAGACAATCATAAGCTTTTCCCAATACATACAAACCTCATAAAAGTCTTAGCCTTCTCTCTATTACTTCAACAATCCACCTTACAAGGTAAATACTCTAGTTCCACGTTCTCTAACACACGAGTTTTTTCAAGCTCACACTTGAAAACCGAATCTTTTGCTGTTACTTGTACAAAATGGTTGAAATTCGAAAGCAAAGATGATGGAAAATTACGATAGTAGGTCCCATCTACCATCACAGATTCCTATCAAATATGAGCGCTCCCAAATGCATATGTTTTGGAACTATCTTCCCCAAAACAATCACAACAACAACAATAACATAACCCATTTAGTCCCCAATAATTGGGGGTATGTGCGGGGGATGGATAGGAGATAGACCTAACCTTTGGCAATAAATGCACAAAGTGGCTACTCCCAAAATACCACTGAAACAGATGGATTTGAGACAGACCTAACCTTTGGCAATAAATGCACAAAGTGGCTGCTCACAGAATACCACTGAAATAGTGGTCCCCCTATACCGTCAAGTTTGCTGCAGAATCATGCCCTCAAATCAAAGCCAAAAGGCATCAGAGAGGACAGACCAAGAATCATTTTGATTTATGTGAACATTGCCATGCTTCTTTCATTCAGCATCCAAAGCATTGGCGTTGCACAAATGTCTTCCCCAAAACAATGATAAGAATTTTTCTCATCTTTGAAGATATGAATTCCAAGATTCAAAAAACCTTAGTAAACAAAAGAAAGAAAGCAATCATTAAGTAGACCATTACCTGAGAAATCATTCCAATCACAACCATTCGTCCATAGACGGCCAGCGCATTCAAGCACAGATCAAACATTGCACCACCTACAGACTCGTAGACAATATCAACACCTTTTGAGAACTCCTTCTTTAGAACCTGTGCAGTAAAAAATTGGGGGAAAAAATAAAGTTTAAAATAAAATTACAAATGATCATAATTGAAGTGTATTGTAGGGTGGGCTGAAACTAGAAGATAGAAGGTAAAATAGGTGTTTTGGGGTATTTCAATGTGTATTCCACATATAACAGAAACATGATCAAAAAACGAAATCTAAGTCATGCCGAGTACATCAATTAACCACATTGGAAGATGACAGAGCACATGTCAAGATAGGTCACACAGACATGCTGAATAACAAAAACTTTCTTGATGTTTTGAAATGAAAAACGGGGTGGGGGACAGCTCAGGCCAGATGTAGGCCAGGATAAACACAGGTGGTGCTATGACGCTGATGGCTACAAAATTATTAAACTGCGCTAATTGGATCTTTCACTGGTCATGGTACATAGAAAGACAGTTCCTACATACGACGGACACAAAGCGTGTACACACCTACACGGCACAAAAACGACATTGACAAGATGCCACAGAAAGTTTGAGAAAAAGCAGGAAACCGCACTCCTATGTCATATCCCTAAATATTTTATCCATAGCTAAAAAATGCTGATTAAAATAACAAAACTGCTTATTATGTTCAATTCGTTAATGGATTGGAGAACATACAGTTTTTATATCTTCTGCTTTATAGTCAATGACACGATCAACACCCAAATCTCTCAAGAGCATAGCCTTTTCTTTGCCTCCACAAGTTGCAATCACTGTATTTCCAGCTAATTTTGCAAGCTGCACTAACCACAGCTCATAATCAGCAAACCTCTAATCGTAGTTATATTTAAAGCCAAAAAAAATTCATTGCCTCATCAACTTCTCAAATGCAGCATAAATTTATACCTAGATCTTAACAATGCATGAAAAGATTAACTAAGGGGTGAAAGAACAGACTAAAATACTCAAACCACCTCCCTTTGTAGAACAAATAGAGAGGAAAAAGGAAAAATCCCCTTGATTCCAACATGCTACAAGACTTTCTTGTAAACAACCAGATATCATGATGCTGATGTGAGCAATGATTCTGCCTGTCAGGATGTGGGAGATAACTGGCAGTGTTATTAAAACCTACCCGGGCCAACTGGTTAACCACAACCATACATGGTAGAATAACCCAGCTCAAAAGTATTCCTGTCATTCACGTCAACTTCTCGATTCCATTCTGGTTAACTCATTCATTTAACAAGATCTAGACTCTAAGAAGACACCAGACAAACAGAGGAGAAACTCATTGGTTAGATTAAGAAATTGGCCAATCGTTTCAGAAAATCAAACTGGTTGTATGCCTGGGAGATCTAATATGAGAGCTGTTTTTCTATTTTGGAGAATAGTAGGAAAACTAATGAGAAAAGGAAGAAGAAATAAACGTCATCTGGCAGTGTCAGATAAATAATCTGGAGAGTTTTTTAAAATGGAAACAACGTGAGTATCACTTACTTCTACCTACTCCATTAGCAACATGTAAGTTGTAACACAGAACTAGCTACGGTGAGAAAGATACAGGAGAAGTGAATTTCCATTAAAAATAGGTTCAAATCAAGGTTGGCACAAAGTCCATGCTTCTCAGCCCTAATTATGAACGTAATAGAAACATTCAAGAGGATATCCCTGGTGTATATTATTTGCAGTCATAGTGTAACTTTCAAAACTATACAGTCAGAAATAAACCTGGACTGCAAACTGTCCAGTTCCTCCTGCAGCAGCAGTTACAAGGACAACTTTTCCAGAATCCATCTGTGCAGCCTACAAGTTTGTAACAGAACATGTTAGCCAAGTGTGATGCTTGATCAAAGCAGAACATCCGAAGAATATAGCACTCCAATATAGAGAATGGTTCTTTGCTTAAAAGCTGAACCTTTCTACGCTAATGACAGTAGCCTTCAGCTCAAATATAAAAATGTAGACACAAATTTAAGAATACAATTTTTTTTGGAGATAACCTTTTCTAGAGCTATTGATGCTGTTAGGCCAGAAGTGAGCATGGCGACAACTTCTGGGTCAGGTCTTGGCACAGGAAGGATGTGATTTGAGGGAATCTGTTAAAAGAAGAAAAGCTGATGCAGTTATATTTCTGTTCCTTTAATTTGGAGAGGGGTGGGAGATTAGATTTATTAACACCACAACCAAAGCATACCAGATCAAGAGGGCAACCCTTAGAACCAAAACCAAACTATTCCTCAAACTAGTTAAACAATAGAAATAAAAATCCAAAGACAACCACATAAGTAACACTCAGAACTGGACTCATCAACTGTAACCTGAACTCGTCATAATGCTATAGCACTATTCACTGAGTAAACTATAAAGATCCGTTTAGGGATTCTTCTCCATGAACAAATGGAGGCTCTAGTATCACCTTCCAAATTAGCAACCACAGCACTAAAGTCCATGCTTGAATGCTGAAACATACTGCTGTATTGCTGTTCCTTTCCGTCCAAATGTGAGAGATAGTAGCAGCCATGGATAATTTGAACACAGCTAATGTAGATAAGTTGATAGTCAAGTTAATTGCAATTGACAGCCAATTGGATATTCCCAAGTGAGGAACGGGAAAAAAGAAAAGCAAAATAAAATATAAGGCCTCGTAAAATTATAAAAGTAATATATTTCAAGATCATGTACCATCTTGAATTCTGCATAACTCCCAAAAGTCATGAGTGCAGCAGGAGTGCCCACTTCTAAGTTTTTAACAGAATCGCCTACTGCAGCAATTATTCCAACAGCCTGCAATATAAGGAGATAAAAGTTTCATGGCTAAATTAGCGAGTTGAAATTTGAGTAGCATTGAGATGTAATACCATCCACCAAAAAGTGGCAACAACAGCTATCTACAAGTATTGTTGAGTTACAAATTCGAAGTACATGTGCATGTGCACATTTGTGCAACGCCAATGCTCTGGATGTTGAATGAAAGAAGCATGGTAATGTGCACATAAATCAAAATGATTCTTGGGTCTGCCCTCTCTGATGCCTTTTGGCTTTGATTTGAGGGCATGATTCTCCAGCAAACGCGATGGTATAGGGGGACCACTGTTTCAGTGGTATTCTGTGAGCAGCCACTTTGTGCATTCATTGCCAAAGGTTAGGTTTGTCTCCAATCCATCTGTTTCAGTGGTATTCTGGGAGCAGCCACTTTGTGCATTTATTGTCAAAGGTTAGGTCTGTCTCCTATCCATCCCCCGCCCATACCTCCAATTATTGGGGACTTAATGGGTTTTGTTATTGTTGTTGTTGTTGTTGTTGATGTGCATGTGCACAAATATGAAGCTTTGACTTCAGCCATACTATCATACCAAGTTAAATAGTGAGAACCATCTTGGTCAGCAGAGCAACTAGGACATATGAGCAAGCAAATTTTTTGGAGGAAAAACTATTAGACCTTTTTCAAACAGGAAGGAGTTCCCTTGGACTGGGGCTTCTTACTGGAAAAGGGATTATGCCCAAAGATATATAAGTTGAGAAGGTCTGCTGTTATGACGCCTTGATTTGGTGATGGCCCTATAGTATGCCTTCGAATATGTTAGTCAACCTAAAAGATATAAGAATAAAGTTTTCATTGATGCTTCCAATAGTCATGGGATCCAGGCCACCCCCACAAAGAGCACCACACCGGTATGAGTCTTAAGGTAAAAGTGTCCCTATCAAGTAATGATACCCTGATGCATTTTGTCTCCTCCAAGGCTCCAAGTAATTATGATTGCACTTAATAGTGATTATTTATCTTACGATTTGAGGAAGCATAACCAATTCCAATCTCAAAAGATGGAGGTGACTTCCATTCAATGGACTATCATTCAGAAATTGCTACTTGACTGCAGAGAGTGAAAATTTCATTCACAAAAACGTTCTTGTTTTGGTTGCAATGAGACAGTCAGAACTGCCTAGAATATCATCAAAGGGACATGGATTCAAGCAACACGTGAAACAGAGTTGCCGACTACTTGCAGTATAGCCTTCACAAAGAACGAGCATTTACCTTGAAGATGTGACACATTAAGTTACAATCTCCACAATTTGACCTACCCGCGCATTAATGTTCACCCCTACCCTGCGACAAATTCCATACATTTGTTTATCCGATAGAAATATCCAGGCACTGCAGGATGACCATTTTGAAATTTTGAACGTGAAGATGGAAGGTTGGTGAGGCTTCTCTCTCAGTTAAGTGTACCCTTACTTTATTATTGAAGTAAAGTAAGCACATACGAACATCAAACACATAGGACATAAGTTAAATGAGATACGCCGGGAAAAGCAAGTACTTCAAAGAATGACTGCGGAAATTATTATTGTCACATCCCATATTTTTGGTATCTAAAAAAAACAAAAAGAAAAGAAAAATGTCATAGGAAACCATGAGGTGGAACAGATCCATGTGGGAGCCATTTGGAAATTTGCCCTTCATGCATGTCTCTACTAGAAAGCTCAAGAGAATTGGAAAGAGGTCACTCCAAAAGAGTTGAGGCGGTATTTGGTGACTTGTAACAATTAGATTAATCTCATTCTTCTGCTATTTAGTTTCTTGGCTAAGAGGAAACTCATTTTGCCTACCAATACAGAAACAATATGGCCAGTGGCCTCTTGGCCGCAAGGTTGGTTTGGAACCTATTTTCTTGAAGCAATTTATGGTCTGAACACTTAGAGATGATTGGTGATTCAAGTGGGTGGTGGTTTCTATGGTGGTGTAATCAGCAGATTATATGTTTTCAAGATTTCAGGTCCCGGGTAGAGTGCAATACATTCCTCGCTAAATCTCTTGGCAAAGAGTGTTCTTTGATTCTCTCATAATTGTACTCTGTTGACCTCTAAGTTTATTGACTCAAGTTATTGTCACATCTTGTGCCGTGACACAGAGAATATTTGGCTAAAAGCCATGGAACAAATTGGTACGGGTTCAAGCCCACCAGGTAAAAATGAGTAAGGAATTATGAGTGATTTCCTTGAGGGAAATCTACTGTACTTTTATATGGCCCGAAAGGGGGCACACGAATTTGACTTTGGTGGTGCTTGCCTGCTTGGCGTGTTACCGAGATGAACCAGGAAAGAGGCTGCAAATGATTTATGATTCGCTTTGATTTGCTATCGTTGATTAATTGTGCACATCTTTATGTCGAGCTATGTTTATTGTCCTCGTATTGCACATAATACCCGGCCATTTTATATTTTTCAGGCAGAAAAGGCTAGAATCAGAGAATTCGGAGGATTGGCTTTGAGAGACTATATTGAAGAAATTAGTGTTGTCATTTTGAGGATTTTAGACCCATTGTAGTTTTCAGTGCTCTGTTGTAATATTTTGAGGTTATTATAAAGATCGTTTATTTTTTAGGTGTTTAACAAGTCAGGCTGTCACAATTATGAAGGGAGATAAAAAGTACTTAAATAGAGTTTTTATATAACAGATTCAAACATAAACACAGAGGAACAGAAAATGATAATGCTGCAGCAGCAGCAACATGTGACAGTAAAAAGATAATGTTCCTTCACAAAGACGGAAACATAGTGCAACACACTATTTGCATATACAAGCAGACACAATTTTCTAAAAAGATAGGGGAGTGGGATAAACAAAGGAAAGAAAAGAAAATCTTGCGACATCAAATGAGACAGTAAGCTCAGGAAAAAATATTTTGAAGAAAAAAGAGAAAACACTCATAACTGCCGCTTATCATAGGAAACTTAGTATTGCAAATACTCAGAATACTGGCTTGGACTGTAAGAAATTAATTGGTCCGACTCATAAGAAGCAGCAATGAGTTCACAAACCACTACCATCACGACTTGGCAAATAAACTATCCATTAACCAACGAATTTCAATCACAATCAGGACAGCAACATTAAGATGACAGCATTCAACTTAGTTTTTTACCTCAAAGCCTGCATCAAAAGGAAGACGGGAGTCGAGGTCATTTTTGTTGCCACTAGAATAGCTTCCAGAGCTAAAATTGACCTGCCCACCGAATAGATCAAAGATTTAAGGAAATGGACCACTTTACATCGGAAGGGGGAATTAATGAGGGAAAGATACTCCAAGAAATTCCAAAATCTACCGTGAATTGACTGTTATTAACACCAACATAAATGATCTTCACAAGTACATGATCTGGTTTGATTGGTAACCTCAGCGCTGTACGCACAATGCTGGTGGCGCTACGGAAATTGTGACTCAGGGTGTGAACAACTCTAGATAACCCAAAAAAAACTCAAAGATGTCAATGTCAAAAACTCAATCAAACCATCCGCTGGCTATTCAACTGAAGAAGTGATAAATAATCCACTAGTTGGAAGAAAAGGCTGCCATGAATTCATGCCTAAAAACGGAGAGATGTTCTAATGGGAATGATACATACCATGAAATGCATGAAGTGGAGGATAGCAATTGAGGCCTATGCTGAAAAGCTAATTTACAACAAAGGGAGGTACAACTAAAAGGAAGAAAGATCGCATACAAGATACTGCGTTTAGAACTAAAAAAGAAGGGAAGACCGAATCTTCAATAGCAGCTGCCAAATTGCATCCATAAAGCAGAAAAATGAAAAAAAGAAATGAGAGAACGAAATAATGTTTTATTTCATTCTATAAGAACCTCACTATTTAACTGGTGTAGAAAAATTGATTTAATAGTTGAAGCTGAAAAGCTGAAAGTCATATCATCAATCCTTTTTCTGGTAATAGACAACTCAATTTGATGTGTTTCAATTGGTTATGGAACACATGTGAAAACCCAAGTCAGGAAGAGGCTCCTTGCTCAATGGAAAAGAAAACAATTAAGAGCTAATACTCCCTCCACTCTTATACAGCCTGGGCCTTCAAAGTTAGTAAACTAATGCAGAAAGGTAGTAGTGCAGACATGATACAGTTCAACACTAGTATTACTGGCTACTGGCTGCTATCAGACTCTAAAGAGGTTTTATCTGGCAAAAGGAATATGCTACAACAAAATTTATACCCACAAAGTTGTTCCAACTTCCAGGAATATTTCACCTGAGTTCAACTAGGGTTAACACTCTCTTTCACTAAGCAGATTCAGGCCAAAGCAAGTAAATCAGGGAATACACCATCTTTCTGTGAGCCAACTACAAAAGTTTACATTATACCTTCAAAAGTTTTACAAAAACTACATCAGTCTCATCAACTTTAATAGGTAGAGGAAACTGTTGCTCACAAAAATGGAACTGCATGCTCCATCTTTTAGTTTTTTATTTTTGATAAGAGGCTTCTGATAGAATACAACTTCGTTCTATTTATTCAAAAATGCCCAAACAAAGAACCAAAAAAAAAAAAAACTACCTCTGCTCTTATACTAATGATGGAATCAGAAACATTGGAGTGTTTTTACTCACATTTTGTCAAAGCTCTGAGGTATTTGGAGATTCGATATGGCCTTAAACAAAGAACTTCTTCTCAATTTTGAAGGTTGTACCAAGTATTTTGCTTCTTCCATGGGCGTAGGCCAATACTCCATGCCCCTTCGTTTAGTAATCCACAAGCAAGAACCAGCTTTACTCTCATCCCTGATAAGCTCAAAAGCACCTGAAAGAATCATTGTAATCTTAAATTGAGAACATATATTTTGACATTAAAATGACTTTGATGTTCAATGTTTTGAGTCTATACTACAATGTCACATAGGAAAAGGGTATCCAAGCTGATGCAGCACTATTAGTGAGTAAGGATAAACACTCAAGAATCCGCACCTAAGGAACCTAGAAATCCCCATCTATGGAATATTAAAGGCAACCACACCTAAAGTGGTTTCATTTTAATGGAAGCTCCAGCATTGGATGAACATTCTTTTATAACTCAGCAACCAGTCTATCAAGGTCCTAACACAGATTTTCAAACTTTATCAACTGTTAGAGCTTGAACATTGGTTAACTCAAAAGCAATTGGCAATGGGTGGCCTCTCCACTTGCAGATCAGGGGTCGCGCCAAGTAAGCAGTGTTAGTGCTTGTCCCAAATTGGTAAATTAAAACATCCAAAACTATTATATGAGCTAGGCAGCCTCTCCACTCATCGGCAATTGATTTTGAGTTTGGTTCTTTAACATCAACAAACAAGGGAACAAAATGGAAAACCACCAAAATTCACTTCTTTTTTTTTTGTTGATGAAACTAAAATTCCCTTATCACCTTAATACTCTAGTCTCTGCAGTGTATTCAAGATATTATCCTTACATATGATAGCCAAAAACAGTCAAAAGCAAAAAATCCGTAAGACAACATACCTTTCACCACCATTTCCACGGGCATAAAGTCCCCCTCTTTTAAAGCCAACTCAGTTTGTACAAACTGCAGGCAGGACGGAGAGTGAATCACATCAATGACAAAATACTGAGCCTATCCATTTTGGTTATAGCTACAGCCTTGCAGAAGGCAACCACAAGAGCTGTTTTCTCAGAAAATTCCATGCTTTCCCATAAAACAAGAAGATAAATTAATGCCAAAACAAATTCAAACAAAGGGGAGGCAGTGTGAAATAGGAGAAAAACTTCATGATAACCACATCCTATTACTAATTTCAGAAGATGGCACCACATTAAATTTGTGGGCTCACAAACCACCATGCTGATTCCCTCCATGATCCATGAAAATGGCACATTATTGTTGACAATCAAGGCAGGGAGTCAACTAAGCCATTATTTAATGGATTTAAATTCGGAAATTAGCTAAGCATTACAGGAAACGCAGAAAAGTGGGAGCAATTGAGAGTTTCCTGCCTTCTGTAATTAAACTTCTCTCTGCAAGTGCAATACATACTTTTTTCATGCACAATGTGAAATTATTATTGATGTGAATCACTTCTAAACAATTAGAAGAAAATTGCCCTGAAAAAGCCCTTTCCATCTTATTAGAAAAGCGCTAACAAGCAAGAGAGGGCTCCATCTATAGGCTGGGCGTTAGCACTGTAGATCTATAATACCAAGAGCAAGTAGAGTTCTATTAAGCAGATGCATCAGGACTCACCTCAGGACAAAGCACATTGACCCGAATTCCTTGTTTCTTGTATGGAACAAGTGATCTGGTAAATAGAACAACTCCCCCTATGAAGAATAATCTTTTTAGGACCCAAAAGGCACTGAAGTGGCAGAAATTGAAATCATGCATGTTGCTAGGCGTCCATGGTGTAAACAAGCAAAAAAGTTTCAGGGGAGAAACCAATAGCATTGAGTAGCAAATAACACAAACCTTTGGAGGCAGAGTAGATAGGATCAATAGCCATTGGATAAAGTCCCGCGGCAGAACCCATGTTTATGATTACACCAGGCTTTTGTGCAGATTGCATGCATTGAACCTGTTCACCAGTTCTATATCAATTTGACAGGAGACGAAAAAAGATGACCATTGACCACATAAAATGTGATAAAATGTGCAAGATCGAAATATTGTGAAAGAGTCAGCATAACTTAAACGATCCGGAGACAACAATTTGCAACTTGAGGTGAATCTGTGGTGATAGCTCCTGATTGAAAATGAAGCCCAACCACAAAAATCTTAACAAAGTAGAACACGATTCCAACCACCTTTCCTTCGGAATAACATGGTGAAAATTTCGACATGAAACTGAAAAGATGTAGTCTAGTTTATTACCAAAAGATAGTTGGACATGGGTCTGCACCTCAGAAGATGCGTTACACAACAATGCACTGGTAGGTGGTCTGTATAATAAAATCAGGGACAAATGGAGAGAAACCCAACTTTTTTATTTCTCTCATTCGCTCTACAGTGTCTCATCTCTCACCAGTCTTATTCTCTTTCTCTTCTTACTTCAAAATGTCACTTACACTAAAAAAGTTTGTCAACCACCACAAGGAGTCTAGAGCAACTACGACATCATATGGGATTCAAGAGACCATGTATAGGACTTGATGCAGACGACGAAATAATTTTTAATTTTTTTCTTGAATAAATATAAGCCTACAGTAAAAGATCATCAAGGGGATGCTTCCAGCGTAGAAAAAAGGACCTCCAAATTTATCAACTAAAGGGTAAATAGATCATATAAAAAGAATTGGCCAAGCACAAGTTGAGAAAAATCTCATGACAACAAAACCAATGTAAAAATTTAAAGCATACCGCAAGTCGTGTGCATTCAATAACTGCAATGAGGTTCACATTGATAGTGTATCTCCATGAACGAGAACCATCACTTTGATCATTTTTAAACGGCACGGGATTTGCAATGCCAGCACTGTTAATACAGATATCTAACCCCCATATGTTTGCGAAATGTTTTTCAAAAGCAGCAGACAGTTCTCCTGTTTGTACAAAAAGATTATAAGAAACATCAAAAATGACATCTCTCAAATTACGAGCAACTTCTGTTTACAAAACAAAATATGGTCCTAAGGCTGTGTGAAAGCGATGAGCTACAAAGCAAGATCAGAATTCTAACATCTTTGTTACTAATGTGTGAAAAGTTTTGAATTGAGACAGAAATTGTCATCCTGATGATGTTGCATTGACCAAGGTTTTAGTAAATGTCAATGGATAGTAAAATGAGTAGATACTGCGAGAATTTTAAAACAAGAACCTCATTCCACTTCCTTTTAGCCAAATTTCCATTTTACTTATTTATCAATTTCGCTTCCCTGAATGCCGAAGTGCAATCTCCTTAGCTGTAGATTTGAACAAAGGACACTCTCTAACTGAAGCAGTTGCACCAGGTGTCATACCTAGAGATGCTAGAGTTGAGTAATTCATAAGACAAAAAGTCACCCATCATAATCCCTATGGGGTTTTTTTTCCCTATAATGTATATAGATTGCCTTATATTTAACATGAAATGTTTGGAGAATGTTTGGAGTATGCTAATACCCTGACTATCTCAAAATTCTCAAACAAAACAGGTTATCAAATTATTTTCAAGTCATGAACAGGACAATTAACGTACTTGTATTTGTTACGTCGCATCTTATAAACATAGCGGATGGAAATTCCAACTTTGAATGGAACTTGGCAATCTCCTTTTCAACAAGAGCTAAAATTTCATTTCCCCTCTCTTCAGAGAAATCAACAATCGTAACGAATACTCCCTTCTCAGCAAGAGCCACACTAAGAGCTTTACCTACACATAGACCACAACAGTAACAACAAATCAAGAAATTATATAGTCATCACATCCGGAGTAATAACAAAAAGGTTAATCTTTTTGTGGATGAAGACAGTGCAAGGTTTATCGATTGGCATATGTTCAAGACGCTTAAGACTAGAAATATATGTAGAAACTATACGGTAGCTAAATACTGCATTGACATGTTTTGTCACCAAGGACACAATCACGTATCCCTTCGTCCCATTTTTTTATTTTTTTTAATAAGTATGTTTCATTGATGAAGCTCAAACATATACAAAACTCAAAGGTGCATGCCCTAGTATTACACTTGTCGAAGAACTACACTCTAATATCCAACCAGCCAACATCGCCAAACAAATAAGAAACTAAGAAAAAATGCATTCAAGTAAACTCCTACTAGCACCAAGAGACTTATTCAAAGGGGAAGGCTTCATACCCTTCTAGAGCTTAGAAAATCCCTAATAGAATTCACAAGCTTAAGAAACTTGATCAATAGCAGTAGCCTTACCTTGGAAAGTCCTGTAATTCCTTTCCATCAATATAACATACACAGAAGCAGCCAAAACACACTTCATGATCAAGCCTTTGAATCCCTTGCCCTTTACATGCTAGGTAAACCAATCCACCACATCCAACAATCTACATGGGACACCAGAATTGGGATCCTCCCTCACGTTGCATGATAGAGAATAGAGGAAAATGGGCACTCAAAGAATAAGTGATGGTCGGACTCTTTACCATTGCACAAAGCAAGCAGGCATCATCCACCCTCATGCCCCAAATCCTTTGTATTTAACTTATGTTGCACAGCAACCAAAGCACAGGACCATCTTGGAACCAACTTACTAACCCAAACAATTGTAGGCTATAGCCCAGGTTTGAGTAGGAAATATGTTTCTGATAGCCTCCCAAGCATATTTCACAATGTAACAACCACCACTAGGATGTGGTAAGTGTGATCAATAATGGTTTGAGTGACCCTATTCCTAGGCCTTCGCCATCTCCAAACCCCTTGGCAGATGATGGAAGAAACCTTGGACTTCAAAGACCGGCCAAGATTGGAGACAACTTCATTACCAAATCTAACTACAAAGGGGGTCCAAGGGGTGCCAATTATTGAGCCATAGGAAAGTCACCTGTCCATCACCAATCCTATATTGAATCAAGGACTGCCCTAACCTTCTAAGACTCAAACCCTTCATCCCATATTGCTTGCTCTCTGTGGCGAACTCAGCCTTGTAACAGGACATGTCTCCCCGGAAAGTTTAATGAGATTTCCAACATTACCCCTTATTCCCTTTCTTTAAACTACTATTAATTTTTACGAGGATTAGTTTGTGAAAATTTACTCACTTTTAAGCAAATAATTTGGACACCCAAAATCCAATAGAAGCAAATAAAATGGGAAGGAGGGAGTGTCTATTATACGGTGTCGGTGATTAGCTATATATTTCCATGATATCTCGGAGATGTTAGGTTATCAAATTAGTCCTTGTTAGACAAAGATATAAAAAACCATCAATCCAACAGCAAGCCTGGAACCCGATTCCTATTTAGGGAAAATTTCAAAAAAAAACACCTGAACTTTCACTCCAATCACAAATAGACACCTAACCTTTTAATTTTGTCAAATAAATACTTGGTCTATCTTAAAAGTCATCAATTCCACCCCCGCCGTCCACTTCGGTTAATAATCAAACATAATCCATCCGTCAATCACACTTTTTCCCTTTAGAATTGACCAAATTCTCAATTATACCCCGTGAAATGTTCTTTTTTCCCAATTTCAACCCCTCTCTCTCTAGATCTCCTCTCTCTCCTTACTCCTCTACATGGGGATTCTTGAGACATTCTTTGAGAGCTATATATGATAGAGATTGTGTAAAAAAAAATTATTATTTTTTGTACTTGTTTTTTGAATTTTATTTTGGGAACTTTTTTTATTCAATCTCCAATTCGTTTTTTTACATTATTTTCAAAAAAAAATGAAAAAATTACTCCCTCCTTCCCAAAAATTTTCCCGTCCAATAAACGAGGACTTGAAAATAATACAACAATTTCAAGAAAAATTCAATATTTTACTATTTTTTGTACTTTTTTTTTCAATTTCCAATTCATTTTTAAAATCACTCCTCTCTCCTCTACATAGGGACACTTGAGACATTCTTTGAGAGCTATCTATGATAGAGATTTGTGTAGGAGTTTTTTATTTTTTTATTTTTTGTACTTTTTTTTTTCAATTTCCAATTCGTTTTTTTTTTTTACAATGTTTTAAAAAAGAAAATTGAAAAAATTACTCCCTCCTTCCCAAAATTTTTCCGGACCGATAAATGAGGACTTGAAAATAATACAAAAATTTCAAGAAAAATTTAATACCTTTTTTATTTTTGTACTTTTTTTTTTCAATTTTCAATTCGCTTTTTTTACAGTATTTTTCAAAAATAAAATAAAATAAAATTACTCCCTCCGTCTCAAAATTTATCCGGTTTGATAATCGAGGACTTAATAAAGATAAAAAATTACAAAAAAGAAAATCAATATCTTTTTGTAATTATTTTTTTTCAATTTCCAAAGTTTGTCCGGTCTAATAAACAAGAACTTGAAAATAATACAAAATTTTGAAGAAAATTTCAATTATTTTTTAATTATTTTTTGTACTTTTTTTTAATTTCCAATTCCTTTTTTTTTACCATATATTTTTTTCACAAAAAAAAGGAAATTGAAAGAAATTTTTTTAAAGAAACTATTAAGTTTTTCTTGAATTTTTTGTATTATTTTCAAGTCCTTGTTTATCAGACATGACAAATTTTGGGAAGGAGGGAGTAATTTTTTCATTTTTTTAAATACTTTAAAAAAAATGAATTGGAAATTGAAAAAAAAAAGTACAAAAAATTAAAAAAAAATATTAACATTTTTGTATTATTTTCAAATCCTCGTTTATTGGACTGGAAAATTTTTTGGAAGGAAGGAGTATTTTTTCTGTTTTTTTTTAAATACTGTAAAAAACCAAATTGGAAATTGAAAAAAAAAAGTACAAAAAATAATTAAAATATATATATGGAAAATAATAAAATTCCCTACACAATCTCTACCATACATAGCTCTCAAAGAATATCTCAAGAATCTCCATGTAGAGGAGAGAGGAGATCTAGAGAGAGAGAGGTCGAAATTGAAAAAAATAAATAAAAAAACTTTTTAAGGGGTAAAATTGAGAATTGGGTCAATTCTAAGGGGGAAAAGTGTGATTAATGGATTGATTCCGTTTAATTCTGAACGGAAGTGGATGGCGGGGGTGGAATTGATGACGTTTAAAACAGTCCAGGAGTTTATTTCACAAAATTAAAAGGCTAGGTATCTATTTGTGATTGGAGTGAAAGATCAGGTGTTTTTTTGAACTTTTCCCTCCCATTTAACTGCAACAAGAATGATGATTCAGACATTCAGTTGTATACTTACCAACATAATTCAAAATTAACTAGACCAATCAGGCATGTTGATGGATCAAAAAAAAAAAAAATCAGGCATGTTGGGTTTTATCTCCCATGTGAGGGAGATGTACGTGTAGTAATGGGATTATTCCCCGGGCCTTCTCATGTTCCCACCACACTAGAACTCTCCCTAGGTATATATTGTATTGAGAGGGGGTGGGGTGTGTGCACTGTGTGACAGGGTGAGAGAGCCGGTGAGAGCTTCCTCCTTAGGGAGGGAGCCGTACTCCGGATATGTTGTCGGAGCACGGTGGTGAGCGGAGGGTGAGGTCTTAGCGAACAGGGTACTGATTTGTGGTCCCAGAAAGCCAATAGGTGTTCCGAAAATAAGTTTTTTCATGTATATTGTATGCATATGATGACCGGGGTCGAACTCCAACAAGCAGGGGCAGACCGGTGGGTGCGAGGGGGTGTTCGGCCCCCCACTCCCCCAATTTTCGACAAATTTTCAATTTTTTCAAGTGTATTTTTCAATTTTTCTATATATTTTCTATGGAGTAGCCCATAGCTACAATTCTGCGTCTGCCTCTACCAACAAAATAGACATACATACATATTTTCAGAATATAATTATGCAATCGATGCCAATAACAAATTCCATTTACGAAAGAAAGTACCAATTCCAGAGGCGCCGCCTGTGACGAGAGCAGATAGGCCTGGTTTGAGCTCCATTGATTGCCGAATCTAGGCTTTGATGATTGACCGCAGTCTAGAACTTGGAGCTGAGGAACTGAAGTCGGGGGCGAGTAGATCTCCGATGTGTCCATTTGAGACGACCTTTATCTATGGGGGTTTGTTGAAATATTTTGTTTTACTCTCTCGGTGTCACTTCCACGCCATTTTTCTATGCAATCCATTTCTCGATTGATCTTGTCCTATTGAAGAGCACTACGAATATTGATACTTACTTATTTCGTTAATTATTTGCATGATTAATCCATTTCATTGTCTGTATCGTTATTTTGGCGACTTGTAGTAGGATTTTAGTGGAAACTTGCTACTATTAAAACATATATTTTTCTTTTATTAATTGCTTCATGATCTTTCGTTTTTATTGCAATGTGACGGATTAGCACCCAATTGGTCAATAATATAAGCTTTTTTGATGGATCTCAATCTTTGCAAGGTTTTCAATTTGATTTGTTTGTTTGTTTATTGTTTTTTTTATAATCAAGTGTCTAAGCGTTTACGCGCACTACGATTAATTCTGGGGTGTTAAAGTAACGATCGGACAAACATCCCGTGAATGAGTTGAGTTTGATTGCATATTTCATAAGTATTTACAAGGCCATTTTCCCTCTTATTACCATGCATGATTCATTTGTAATCATGTATTTCAAGATAATAATGTTTCAATGAGGCATCTAACCATATTCAATCGAGTTGATTTTTGAAACACTTATAGTACTCGACAAGCTATACGCGGTGAACATCTCTGATTGTTGGAACGATATCGGCACGGCGGCGCTAGTTCCTGCGTAGCATGCTGCACAGCACCCCTTGTTCCCATTAATTATTACCATAAGAAATTGTCAAACTTCAAAGTCCACGATTTATCTTTATTTTTGCAATCACAAAGTATATTGCGTAAACGTTTACGACGACGACAAAAACAAAATGAGGTAACTATCAAATTCATAACCACGTTTGGTTTAGGTTCGTCACGGTGTAGTTTCTTTCACTTGACTTTGAATATTTATACCCATTTTTAGTTTAGACACTCTTTTAGCATAAAGATAACACACTATTGGGAACCTATAACAACAATGATCCACTCATAAAATATCTCTATGTTAACAAATTAAAATGAATCCAAACCCAGTCTGATAACTACGGGTGAATTTCTCGTTTTCAGCTGAAAGTTCTAAATTTTTTTAAAAAGCTAAAACCCATAAAAGTAGTTGAAGAATGTGAAGAGAACATCTCATCTCAAATTCCATTTTTAGAAGTTTCAGGAAATGAAAAACTACGTCTATTTACTCCATATCTTAACCTCGCCCCACCTTCAATTCATCAGATAGTACTACATTTACATGTGGGTTTGACTAGTCCGAAGACAACTTCGGAAGAGGAACCCATCACTTTATTTGGTTTAAGTCTCGAAACTCATCCTGTACAGTTCTCAATATTTTTTTTCTATCTCTCTACTTATTACTCCCAAAAATCTCTCTCAAAACCTAAACCAAACATGCTCACATAGCAAGTGAGCTGCACAATCATTACAAGAAACTTACCTCGGTAAAGGTTCAACAATTCGAAATTATGGTACGACAACTTTTCATTTTTGTTTGATTCTTCGGAAATTTAAGGTACAACTATTCCACACATATCCCACTCCTTTCTATACGTTCATACTTTCCAGTTTCCACTGTGGACTCGTTCCTGAGCTCATATTAATGATCCAAATTGTTGATACTGTCAATAGTACGGTATAAGATAATGACATATACGAAGAAAATCATTTTGATCTAACATCAATAAATATGCGAATAACATGTGCAATATACGATGTTATATCAGTTATTAAAAAGTGAATACTTGTTGATATTTTATTAGTATAAGTTATACCACATATATTTATCCTTATAAAATGTACGAAATCAACGATTCAGATCATGCATGAGGTCCATTGTGAAGTGCATCATGGAGGAATTGAGGGACCCTACTGAGCGAAAAAAAAAATTGGGTACCTAATGGGTACCACCTATCCGTGCCGAGCACAATCTCGGCCGTCCAAAAGTGTTTTGGATGGCTCAGATCAATTCACTCTCTCTCCTCTCACCTGATCACTCTCTCTCCTCTTTTTCTCTCTCCTTTTCCAGACCGTTAGATTGTATTTTGGACGGCTGAGATTGCCGAGTGGGTACTATGTGGGCAATGCCCACGCGGCACTGAAAAATTCACATATCAGCCATCTAAACAAGTTTTGGAAAGCTCAAATTTTAGGAGTGCTAAAGGGCATTTATCTGAGCACATATCAGTCATCTCCTAGTTCTACTCTCTCTCTCTCTCTCTCTCTCTCTCTCTCTCTCTCTCTCTCTATATATATATATATATATATATATATATATGTCTTTGTTTTGTGTATCAATCGACGCTCAAGAACACAACCAGAAAATGGAGGAAGCAGAAGAAGCATACAATTTTGATGATGAAGACCAATTCTCCCAGATTTTGCACAAAACCCAGTTGATTTCCCCCTTAGGCTCAGTTTAGATGGCACCAATCTTGAGAGAAAATGAGAATGTGATGTCTTCTTTTCATGATTCCAATGTTTGGAACAAACAAGAATAGGAAAGTGATTTCATGCTTTTTCTGATTCCAGCGTTTGGAATAGTCAAGAACATGAATATGTTTCCTGATGACACATTCAACCAAGAATCACATTCCCAAACGAGTGGGAATCTGATTCCTCCCTTACCTCATGAGAATTTCAGATTCCTGATTCATTCAATAAGAAAAGGAAATGTTGATTTCAAAAAAAAAATCAAAATAATTGTTTCCTCCGTAAGATTACTCAATTAATCCAAACACGGTAATGAAATTACTCTAGGTATCAAATTGCTAGGAATTTGATTCCTAGTAATTACATCCCTATTCCTACCCAAGGAAATTTCCAGGAATTTGATTCCCGGTAATTACATTCTTATTCATACTCAAGATTTTGATCATCCAAACACAGTCTTATTTATCTCTCTTCTCCTTTTTTGAAGGCGTGATATATGCATATTATAAGTTCATTTGTGTATGATATATGCATATTATATTTTAGTTTGTGCATGTGTGGAAAATGTTAATTCCCTGGAAATGGGTTTTTAAGAGAAGGTAATGGGATCCGAGACAGAATGGAGTGGAGGCTTGAGACAATGAGACCAGAGCTGTTTCCTTTTTACACCCTCACCCCCTCAATGTTGTCCAAATTTTGATTTGCCCCTCTGATTTTCAGAGAACTGATCAGCAACACCCTCCTTCTGATTTTTTAATGTTGAGAGCAAAAAGAGTAGATTGGGTTTTGAGGCTACTTAGAAAAACTAATGGTGGTTGAGAAAAACCAGGGGTTGTTGTTTGGAAAGCACCATATGTTGCTTGTTTTTAGCTCCTTTGGATGGAGGAATTTGGTAATAAAAGAAAAAGTTAGAGTTTCTTGCCAAATCACTCATTTCAATTGAGTATCTGGATGATGAGTAATGGAGAGAAAAGTACGAAAATAAATTTTTATCTCTTTTCCTCTGTATTTTGCCTCCACCCAGGTTACAATCAAATTGTTGTTTCTTTTATTGTTTGAAAACAGAGGTTTAGTTGCTACAATCATATATTGATTGGTCTTTTGGCTAGTTATAAATAGCCTCAGGGATTCATTTTGGATAGAGGTGGCAATTTTGAATCCAACCCATGAATCCACTCAAATACACTCACCTAAAACCCAACTCAACTTCCCATATTTACATGGGTTGGATTGGGTTGAAAATGGGTTCAATATGAGCTCAAAAAAAAAAAACAGGTTGCTTTCTTGGCTTCTTGCCCTATCCAAGCAAGATTGCATGAACTGAGCCATTCAAGCATTGTTCAAAGCTACTCTGTAATAAATAAAAAAAAAATGAAATGCTTTCATACATACAACATGCATGTAGTAAAATCTATGTAGAGAGAGAAAGCAATAGTTGGATCAATTGAATTGAAATTCCAAAGGCTCGGAGGGACAAGTGGGAAACAACTCACTCAAACGAAATTGGTTTGTGTAGTAATTTACCGATACACCCCTCACAATTCCCATAATCTATCCTTTCACCATTCCATCCCCACATTGTAAACAATGAAAAAACTGAATTGAGGAAAATCATTTTTACACTCATTTTTAGTTTCTATAAATGCAGTCCAAATGGTCATTTACTAACAATTATGAATGAATTTACAAATAAAAAACCACCATATAATTTTCAATGTACACTGAAAGACAGGTTTTAAATTATATTTATAAAAAAAAAAAATGAAGTGCTGAAATTGTTTGTCCAAATCAGAAAACGAAATATGCATTAAGGTCGCTAAAAAAAACCGGTGAATCCGGTCTTGACCGAACCGATCTATACGTTTTGGATTTTAACCGTGGATTAATGACCTAGACACGGATTCAAAAAATAAAAAACCGTAACTCACATATTATGATTGGATTCATGTTAATCCAGACCGTAAGCACCCCCAGTGCACGATTCCTCTTCTATGTCTTGAAAAAAAAAAAGAAAAAAGCGATCCCACTTACAAATATTCTACTAGGAGTACTAAATTTCTAATCAAACAGGGGAGGGTAAAGAGTCCACAATGTATAGATTTGGGTTCCGCCATGTTTCATGGGGAGTCTGGGATTGTTTTGCATGTTTTTTACTGAAAAAGAAAAGAAAAATGGATTGGGTTGGGTTGGGTTTGGCTAGACCCATTTTCGACCCACCCATATACTCTCAACTTATATTCAACCTACCCATATTCAACCCATAATCCATGTCAACCCACTGAAACCCAACCCAATCCACCCATTTACCACTTACCTCTAATTTTGGACCTAAGCTAGTCTTTTCTTTTAATCCTGTGTATGGCATGCAATTATGATTCTACATATAGAGGGTGCAAAACAAGAAGTAGACCTGAATATTGCTAGCCTCGCGTCAATCTTACAACAACTACCACCACCACCATAGTACCCACGTAATCCCAATCGAGCGGAGATGAACGGAGATAGATCTAACTTTTAGAAATATATGCTTAAAGTGTCTGTTTTGAGAAATCTTTTCTACTAAAATAGTGACTCCCTATACTTCCAAAAAATATAGGAACTAAAGGACGGAATACCGGTTAACTGTGTCCCAAGTCAAGCCAAATGGCATTATAGAGGGTAGGCTAGAGAACCATGCCCATTACCCTGCTTCCCTTAAGGTCGACGGTCCATGCAAATTGGGTGGATAACACTCTGCAAAGCTATTTTATTTTATTTTTTTCCTGATAAGTACTCCACAAAGCAACTTCAATTACAGTCGTCGGCAAATTTGGTTTAGAACTCAATTTGTGGAAGGATGATTGCCCATATATATCTCTCCATGTAGACGTATGTACTTCCAACTGAGAAAATCTCTTTCCTTAGATATTGAAATAATGAGGAATATTCTACAATACACACCCCTTAAAGGTGTGTACAATATGCACACATTGTGTGGTCCATATTATGTCACCTCATTGGCAATCGTAACATTTTTTAGTGTTTCGTAACTTTTTCAGAAGTATGATTCGTAATATTTTTTATGATTCATAACATTTGGTGCGTCTCGTAACTTTTGTACAAAGAATTCGTAACTTTTGTTAATCGATTCGTAACTTTTATAGGGGTGCATATGATACACATTCAAATAAGGGGTGTGTATTGTAGCCATTTCCTTGAAATGATGTCTGATAAGATATGTTGTGATTCTTTTTGAAGATGGTTTCTGATAATTCCGTTAGAAGTGAAAGGTGAGTGAATCTAGTTATTTGGCTCGGGTTCTTTTATCTTCCTGTACTGATTTTGAACTAAGGAACAATGGCTAGATATTGACTTATCACATGGTTTCTGCGTCCTTGGCTTGCAAAAAGTTCCGAAAGGGGGAGAGAAATAGCGGACAACTCTTCTCCGATCATTTCGAAGCTCAGTCTCGAGTCATGGCAAGGGCAGAAGAGATTCAAGCTAGTCATGGAAGTTATTGATGCGCTCCCATGTAATCAGAGACGGATTCTTCAAGGGCACAGGGGGGTCACTTGATCCCTTGAATTCCAATTTTTTATTTTATTTTTAAAAATCTAGAAAAGGGTCTGCACTCTGTGTATCCCGTGGTGGATTAATATTTGGGTAAATGACCAAAACATGGTACTAGGGGGAAAAAATGACCAAAACATGGACATGGTTTCACAAATGACCAAAGCATGGTAAGCAAAACAAAAATTCCACATACATGGCTACTTATGAGTGAACTGACCAAAATATCCCCCATTCTAATTCTTTTCTCAAATCAATGGAATTGGAGGTGGGATCGTCATCATCGTCAACATCAGAGAAACTCATCTACAATGTTAAAAATGCAGGTTCATCAGATGCTTTTCTAAATCAAATTAGTAATGATAAAAACGAAGGTTTCATTTAGCATAAACAATTTGACTTGCAAAGTCGTCTCATTTCAGGAAGAGGTGAGAGAGAGATGGGTCTCCTCAACAACAAAGCAAGAGACCACATCTACACTTGATTCGCTTGATGAATCTTCGTTTCCACTTATCGGGATAAGATTTGGAGGTGGGATCGAGATATTTGCAGTCGTCCTGTTTTCTTACCAAACACGACGGGAAGAGACCCAATGGAGAAAAAGTTTCAATTTTGACTATCCCGACATGGTTAATTAAAAAAAAAAAATTGTCAACCTCTCAGAGGAGAGAGAGTAAAAGGATGTGCCATTGATGAGAATGGAAGCCCATGATGATGATGAGAAACCAAATTATGGAAGAATCAAAAACTAACTTATAGAGATGACTAATACTGCAAAATTGTAGCTTTGGTGTTTTTGAACACGCTTTGGTTGGTTGATGGGGAGGGGAAGGGTATATGTGTTAGGGCTTGAGGAAGTTGCTCGGGGGCTAGAGATTCTTGGACTTCTCGTCACTCGGAAAATCAAATTTCAATGGTGGTGGTTGCTTGGTAGTTACAAATGAGTGTTTGGGCAATATTTATGTTGGCAGTTCTTTTATCAGCTTATACTGCAAATGTGGTTATCTAAGCTATGCACTAAATGGGTTCAAAAAAAAAAAAAGCTATGCGCATTTCTAAGTGTTCATGAAATGCCCATGAGTTTGGGTAAGAGCTTAACAAGTTTTGATAACAATTTAAGATTGATTTGTTCATGTAAAAATTGAATCTTGGACAAGTTCAGCAAACATAGGATCAAAATCGAGTAGCTTAATTTGTTTATAAGTGCTAATGTTGAATATGTCTGGTGTTTGTTTATTTCATACACAGTGCATGTCAAGCTTATACAAAGAACACATTTTTTTGTTGCTCGGAGCAAGTTTTTCAATGTTAGTGACAATATATTGTTTTGCATGTTATAAAAATAGTGCAAAGGTCACTCCACTGACAATGGAATGTGGAGTGGATGGACTTGTATGCATGGTTCATGCCATCTAAGAACCCAAGGAAATGAGAAATAAAATTTATGGGAAGAATAGTCAGGTGCTTGTGATTTCATACACAATGCACGTCAGTGTTATATAAAGAACATGTTTTGTTCTTGCTCGGAGCAAGTTTTTCAGTGTCAGTGCAGTACATTGTTTTTCATGTTATAAAAAGAGTGCAAAGGTCACCCCACTGACAATGGAACGTCGAACGGATGGATTTGTATGCATGGTTCATGCCATCTAAGAACCCAAGGAAATGCTCTTTATAAAATTTCTGGGAAGAATAGTCAAGTGCTTGTGGTTTCATACACAATGCACGTCAGTGTTATATAAAGAGCATGTTTTGTTCTTGCTCAGAGCAAGTTTTTTAGTGTCAGTGACAGTACATTATTTTTCATGTTATAAAAAGAGTGCAAAAGTCACCCCACTAACAATGGAACGTCAAATGGATGGACTTGTATGCATGGTTCATGCCGTCTAAAAACCTAAGGAAATAAGAAATAAAATTTCTGAGAAGAACAGTCTGGTGCTTGTGGTTTCATATAGAGTGCACGACAAGGTTATACAAAGAGTAAGTTTTGTTGTTGCTCGGAACAAGTTTTGTTGTTTCTCGGAGCAAGTTTTGTTGTTGCTCGGAGCAAGTTCCCAGGGATTTTTTTACCTGGGGTATTTCTGTCAGTCGAAATATTGGTACCATGTATGTGGAATTATTTTTTTCCTTCTCATGTTATTGGTCATTTCCAAAAACCTTACCATGAAATTGGTATTATTTGTTTTAAAATCCATTTTCTGGTCATTTTCCCTTAATATTTTTAGTTTCACTGATAAATAATTTAAGAAAGAATTTACCAACTAATATTAAACAAATCTGATTGGGATCCTACTGTAAAATTATACACGAAAAACTTTAGGAATATATATATGCTCTTTCAACCCTTTTTTAAATGCCCACTATAAGAATATGTGCAATTATTGAACTTTTCTTCAAAATTTATTCAGTACTAATGGTAAAATTGAAATAGATTGATCACTTCGCTATCTTTGTCGTTGTCAATTTCTTTTCTTTTTCTCATAGGACTTTACTTTCTGAAAGCGTCATGAGCACAATATGCACAAAATGTTTCATAATGTTTTAAGTTTAAACTTTTTTGCTTAATGAAGAATCTTTAAACATTTTAGTATTTTATTGGTATATTTATTATATTGGACTGTGAGTTTTGTTTTTTTCCAAAATTGTGCTTGAAAGGTGACCCCCTATGTACTATTCTTGGATCCACCATTGCCCATGTTAGCTAAGGATTTCGGCTGGTTAGTATAGTATTGTCCTATTGTGTAACTGAAATATGGAGTGCTTGTAAGTTCCTTATTTGTGATTGTCTAATTCCGTGACGTTTCCATGTAATTGAAATCCTATGCATATGGTAGTTAGTTGATTAATTGGTGTGAAGTCAAAGATCAAAAAGTATTATGGGAAGATTGTGTGAACTTTACTCAGAAAGAATTATGGACTTATTGTGTTTGGGAAAAGCAAGAATCTTGGGGGGAAAGGAAATTAAGAATAAGGAAACAAAATATTTGGAGAAGTGTAATTCGCCCAATCAAGAAGCAATAGGTTCGCTCGAGCGAGTAGTTGAGCATCAGTAATTGGATTGGTTCTGCTCAAGCAAGTTAGTCGAGCAACAGTAGCGTTTTATTTCCTTTGTCTATAAATACAACCGCATTAGGGTTCAAAAATATCTTTAGCAGCCACAACGTGAATAGAGAGAGAAAAGTTCGTGAGAGCAAGAAAAAAACACTTGTGGATTATTTTCTTGAGAGATTGGATGAAGTATTGGAGCTATACACTCGCATAATCTCTCTCAAGTTAATTTGTTCATCATCTACATCACTTGGAGTTCTTTGATGGAGTTCAAAGGTGTTTGGAGATTGATCTAAAGGAGGAGTCCTGCGTAGATCAAGGATTTGAGGAGTCAAATCCAAAGGAGCATCTATTAGAGTGGTTCATGAGGAGTCAGCAAAGAAGTTCTTAGCCAATAATGAAGGAGTTCATAGTGTGGTTGTAAGAAACTTTGTTTCCGCGTTTTGCGTATAGTGCTCTCTTCTCTCCCGTGGTTTTTTCCCCGCCTTGGGGTTTTTCCACGTATATATGTGTGTTATGCTTGCTGTTTATTTCTTGCATTTATTATCTTGCATAATCACATAGATTATGATTTAATTAAATTAATCGATTTAATTAATTAATTCACCGTAATAGTAAATCAAAAGGTGATCCGATTTCGGGTCTCACAGTGCTGAATTTGTTTGTGCTAATCCAATTGAAGGACAGGGTCTTCCTTCTGAATTGTGTAAATTGATTGCACTTCCTTAAAATGGGAAGTTTATATAGGAACGCAATGGAATGAAAGAACCCAAATTTGTTTCTTAGGATTAGTTTGTTTTCACTTTGTTTAGAGATCAGTAAACATTTAAGTAAAACAAATAGGCAATCATCCAATAGTCCTTACTCATTATTTGAGCTTGCTTCGGTTTTCAGTCTAAAATCCAAATACAACATTAGAGACCATCCAAAAGCATTTTACCGAATCCAAAATTAATTCGATATCTGCTTCAGATCTGTCACTGATAAAAGAATGCTAGAATTGGAAATGTGGTGGAAAAATGGAGCAAGATAAGAATGGAAATGGAGGTGCTTTATTCAAATCAAGAACAATTACAGAATACAGAGAAATTGGGAGCTCTTGTCCCTTAACAAAGGAAACTCTCGTTCCAATTGTTATTTTACAAAACTCAGATGCCCTTCTCTCTACACCATGTTCCCTTTTATAATCGTGAAGCACGAGTAGTTACAATCAGTTACACAAACTATTTTTCCCTCCAAAATTAACCAACTAGCTAATGAGCAACAACTTTACACGTATGAAAGAATCGTGTGCTAACTGAAATTAAAACGTGCTAAAAGAAGAAATGAAGTTGGAAATGTATCATTCCCTTGCCCTTGAAAACAGCCTTGACCTCAAGGCAAAAAATGAGGGAACTTCTATTGAAACTGCTAGTAGTACTCCTAGGTGGCAACCTCAGGAAACGATCCCTCCCACTGGACCAAGAGTTGAGTGGCTGGCTTCCCCTTGTATTTAACCAAGCGTCTGTCCAAAATAGCCTCAGGCTTTGGATCCACTACACCAGCGTCACTGATGGAAGGAAGGGTAGAATGGACAAGGTCTACAGAACCCATCCTTTTTTTAAGCAAAGCCACATGAAACACAGGGTGGATTTTGGAAGTGGGGGGCAAGTCCAACTTGTATGCTACTGAACCAATGCGTTGCAACACCTGATATGGTTCATAGAACTTTGGAGCCAGCTTTTGGTTGGCCCTGAAATTGGTTGTAGTTTGCATATAAGGCTGTAGCTTGCCTATAGGGCTGGAGCTTGAGGTACACCCAATCACCCACCTCAAAGGTCCTTTCAGACCTATGTTTATCAGCCTGTTGCTTCATACAATTTTAAGCCTTCGCCAAATGTTCCTTAAGTAGTTGTAAGGTGGATTCCTTAGTGAGGCCCCAATTATCAACTGATGCGACAGCAGTAGCTCCAGGGACATACTGTACATGGGTAGGTGGACTCTGACCATACACCACCTTATAGGGTATCATCCTAGTGGCAAAATGGTAAATACATCGCAAATATGTTTCCAAAACCTATTTACGACCTCTACCTGGCCATCAATTTGTGGATGATAGGCAGTGTTGAGGAAAAATGTGGTCTTTTGTAGTCTGAACAATTCCCTCTAAAATGTGCTTGTGAACACCACATCTCGGTCAGACTCAATTGACCCAGGCATCCCATGCAGTTTGAACACATTATCCATAAAAGTTTGTGCCACATCAAGAGCAGCATAGGGATGACTAAGAGGCATAAAATGGGCATATTTGGATAACCTGTCAACCACCACATAAATGACAGTTTTCCCATGGGAATTAGGCAGCCCTTCAATAAAATCCATGGAAATATCAGTCCACACCCTTTGAGGAATGGGCAGAGGTTGCCGCAACCCTGGATTAGCCACTGTTTCATGCTTATTTCTTTGGCATACCTTACATTCAGCCATAAACTTATGAACATCTCCCTTTAAACCCTGCCAATAAAATGACCTCTTGATTCGCTTGTAGGTCCTCTCAACCCTAGAATGCCCCCCTTGGCCCACTATGATGCTCTTGTAACAACAATTTATGTAGCTGAGTAGATGATCCCACCATCAGCTTTCCTTTGTAAGTCAATAACCTTTGTTGCCACTTGTACCTCTTGTGGGCTTGAGGATTAAGAGTCAAGTCCTTGATAATTTCTTGCAAGCTTTGATCTGTCACCCAAGTGCTTTTCACAGCTTCCAACCAATCTGGTTTGACCAATGATAGAGCACTAAGTTGTGGTGGCAACTCCACCCCTTGTCTGGATAAGGCATCTGCTACTTTGTTCTCATAACCCGACTTGTAGACAATTTCATAGTCAAATCCCAACAACTTGGTGAGACACTTTTGTTGCATCAAGGTAGTAACTTTCTGATCCAGCAAGTACTTGAGACTTAAATGATCTGTCCTAATCACAAAATGCCTTCCCAATAGGTAGTGACCCCATTTCTGGATAGCATAGACCAATGCCAACAGCTCCTTCTCATATGCTAACAAACCCAAGTGCTTGGGGGCTAGAGCTTTGCTGATAAAAGCTATTGGATGCCCTTCCTGCATCAATAAAGCACCTATTCCCACTCTATGATGAAGTCTTTGAAATAATCAGGAAGTGCCAAAATAGGAACAAAACCATAGCATGCTTGAGATTTTGAAAGGCTTGCTCTGCAAGTTCATCCCATACAAAAGCATCCCTTTCAAGTAATCTAGTCAATGGTTGACTGATTTTCCCATAATCATTCACAAACCTTTTGTAATACCCAGTCAACCCCAAGAATCCTCTAAGGGCTTTAATGGAGGAAGGTCTAGGCCATCTCTTCATTCCCTCCAAATTAACAAGGTCAACCAACACTCCTTGATCAAAAATAATGTGTCCCAAGTACTCCAAACTGGATTGACCAAAAGCACACTTGCTTTTCTTGACAAATAATTGGTGTTGCCTCAGTAATGACAATGTAGTGGTTAAGTGTTTCAAGTGTTCAACCCAAGTGGGGTTGTATATCAGAATATCATCGAAAAATACCAATATAAACTTCCTCAAATGTGGCCTAAAGATAGAATTCATTAGGCTTTGAAAAGTGGAAGGAGCATAGGTTAGCCCAAAGGGCATTACCAAGAATTCATAGTGTCTATCATGAGTTCTAAATGCTATTTTTCTGTCACTAGGGTGGACCCTTATTTGGTGGTACCCAGCCCTTAAATCCAACTTAGAAAACACTTTTGCACCATGTAGTTCGTCCAACAGTTCATCAATGATAGGGATGGGGAATTTGTCTTTGATGGTATGCTTATTGAGTTCCCTATAGTGCACACACATTCTCCATGTATTATCTTTTTTTTTAACCAACAAAATTGGGGATGAAAAGGGGCTAACACTAGGCCTGGTCACTCCAATGGATAACATTTCTTTAACCAACTTTTCAATCTCATTCTTTTGTATATAGGGGTATCTATAAGGCCTCATATGTATTGGTTCAGTACCCGACTTTAAATGAATTTTATGGTCAGTCTCCCTTGGGGGTGGAAGAGTTTTAGGTTCAAAAAACACATCATCAGAATGCTCAAGAGTAGATTGTATATCAATATGTACCTCATGTTCTTCATGTTCCATTGTCAGACAACTGAGGTGAGCAGTGATTCCATGATTAGCATGTAGCAAGGCCTTCTACATTTTCTTGGGAGAGACTTGTTCCACTTCAACCTGAACATCCCCTTGCAGAACCACACATTTTCCCTGCAACTAAAATTCCATCCTCATGTTCCTAAAATCCCAAAGGATAGGCCCCAATGTCGTCAGCCATTGTACCCCAAGTACCATGTCACAACCACCAATTGGTAACACCCTAACTTCAATGCAAAAGGTTTCCCCTTGCATTTCCCAACTGAAGGCTTTACAGACAGCCTTACTGGAGAGTTTGGTCCCATCTGCTACTGCAACTAATAGGCTTCGCATAGGCTCCACTCCAAAACCTGATAAGTTCATTATGTTAGGCTCTATGAAGTCATGGGTACTTCCAGAGTCGATGAGTATAGTAATTGTTCTGCCATTCAAATTGCCTTTAACCCTCATAGTTCGAAAAAAAAAACTGCAGCCCATTAAAGCGTGCATGGATATCTGGAATTCCTCAATCCCTTCTTCCAACGAATCCTGAGGGACTTGTTCAAGTTCCTCATCTTCCCCAATTAACAAGAAGAGTTGTCTCCTCTAACATCTGTGACCCCTCACGTACTTCTCGTCGCAATTAAAACACAAACCATTCTCCTTCTGGCCTCCATTTCTCTTTGGGTCAGTTTCTTGATAGAGAATTGGTTAATGGGATTTAGGGTGTGTGTATTTGTATTTGCATTACTGACAATAGTGTTAAAGGGTTTGGAATCAAACCTTACCCCATAATTTGGAAGAGGCTTGGGCATTGCCAAGTTTGGTGTCGCACCCCAACTATTTGTAGATTTGCCCACAATCTTTGATCGTCCATTCATGGCCTTTATGCTTTCTTCCTTCAGACATGCTAACCCAACGGCATGGGTAATGTTTGTAGGTGCAAACATCTATACACTTGCCCCTATGTCCTCTCTCAATCCGCTCAGAAAACAACTTACAAAAATTATTGGGTGAGCCCACTCATACGATTTGCTAACTCTTCAAACCTTTCTTGGTAAGCTTTGACAGTGGTGATTTGTGTAAGCTTTGTTAATTCTCCAATGGCATCCTCAAAAATGTTGGGTCCAAATCTTGCTACTATTCCCGTAACAAACCCCTTCCAATCTAGTCTTGGCTGAGCCTTCTCAAACCACTGGAACCATTGAATGGCTTTATCAAACCACTCGATCTAGTTGAATGGCTTTATCAAACCATTGGAACCACTGAGCCTTCTCAAACCACTCGATCTAGTTGAATTCAAAAAACTTCTCACACTTGTACACCCAACTAGAGGGATCCTCCCCCTGAAACGTTGGGAAATCAATCTTGGAGAATCTTGGTTGAATTGAGTTGTGGGACTGTGAACCGTGGCCAAGGTGGTTGTTAGAATGCTCGGCTTCATCTACACCGTGAGGAAGAGTTCTTTAAGGAATCAGGTCATATTTGGTACTCATGGCAATGACGAGCTCCCTGAGTTCCTTGATAGAGCCGCCTGTGCTTTCCTTGTACTGCCTTAAAGCTTCCTCATTGCGCTTTAGATCTTGCGATCTGGTATCCATGACTTGTCAATTGAGAGTTTCCAAGGATGGTTGGCTCTAATACCAATGACAAAAGAATGCTAGAATTGGAAATGTGGTGGAAAAATAGAGCAAGAAAAGAATGGAAATGGAGGTGCTTTATTCAAATCAAGAACAATTACAGAATACAGAGAAATTGGGAGCTCTTGTCCCTTAACAAAGGAAACTCTCGTTCCAATTGTTATTTCACAAAACTCAAATGCCCTTCTCTCTACACCATGTTCCCTTTTATAATCGTGAAGCACGAGTAGTTACAATCAGTTACACAAACTGTTTTTCCCTCCAAAATTAACCAACTAGCTAATGAGCAACAACTTTACACGTATGAAAGAATCGTGTGCTAACTGAAATTAAAACGTGCTAAAAGAAGAAATGAAGTTGGAAATGTATCAGTCACGGTCATGACAAATCTTTGTACTATTTCCCGGAAGCAACAATTACAATTTCACATCGAATTGAAAGGGAAAGGGGAGAAGGGGCGGAGCAGTTTGTGGCAGGCAGGGATGAGTAGTAGTCGTGGGATGTGGAGACCGGAGGAGGAGCGGTTGATGTTGACGGGAAGTTCTGTAATTTCTGTGATGGAAGGCAAAAGCTGCAGTCATGAAAATAATCAAGGTGTTTGATCTGCCTGGATTTCAGAATCCAAGCCATTGGATTCAGAAGACATTTTGTGAAACCGCCCCGGTGAATGAACGATATAGAAAACAATACTTGTGTGGAAAATGTCCTCAGTTACGAGTATTCGCTAGTTACAGAAAAAAGAGACTCCAAATGGAGAGAAGACGGTATGGTATATTCTTGAATTTTTAATGTCTCTTGGTTTTGAGCTTTTGAACCTAAAAAGCCGACAGCCACGAAATGGAAAACCCAAGACATATAAAAAGCCAATATACATTATTATACAACAGTGAAAGGGCAAATCACGCTAATTCCTCTCTTTCCTAGTTCTGATAGCATTACATTCATTCGATGCAGATTCAGTAAGGGAAAAAACCCAGAACATCCTTATTCTTTGATAACAACTTCGTTCAAAAATTGGAGGAAATGAGAATCATGCCGGAAGAAGCCCGCAAAAAGCACGAGCTCATAATTTTGCCTTTCGCTGACTGAAAGTTGGGTCAACGCAAACCACCACCTGTAAGATTGTGTTTTCCGGAAAAAGATTAATCATAAAGAAGCAGCTTCAACACTGTTAAGAGAAAAAGCAACCATGATCTTAAAAAAATTTGTACCTTCCCCACACTTTTCCCAGAATGAAGATACTCAACAGCATCTGCAACCGATTGAAGGCCCAAAAATTTTTTGGGGTCTAAGGCAACCTGTCTCAATAATATGACAAAGCGGTTTCTGATCAAATGTATCGAAAATTAATATAAAAAAAAAAATGAGAGATTTAGCATTTTTGTTGGGTCAAAAATGAAAAATGTGATGACTTATCCCATTTCAGCAGACTAATTCATTGATAGAGGAATTCATGTTTTCACTTATCTCCACATTATTACCTAATTTGACTGTGTCCAGAACTTAATGTGCCCATGCTCTCCTTTACTTAGTTCTCCAATTAAGTGCGCAATTTATTACGATAAGATATCACATAAAGCAACAAGAACTGATTCTCTCTTATAACCGCAATGGAACTAAATGAACTAGCTTTGCTAATCCTTAATACTCAACAAACTACTGTAGTTACCAAACCAATCTCGAGCCATCTAGCAGGTAAGTTTATTAGGCTAGCAATATTATTATGTGCAGGGAATATATCTTACCTTGAGCTTTCCCAAGGAGTAAAGATGGAAAAGCTTGTCTAGATGTTCTTGCCACAGGGAACTATACTGTACCAAGAAGAAACCAGCCTGAAAATATTGGCATCGTTAGCTCAAGCCCGAAGAATCCAATGTCATGCTAAAAGTAACTATCATCACAGCAAGAATCCGTTGATGCAAATCTCAAATCTATTTAGGTCACAGACAAAATAGCTACGTGGATAAGTAGAATCCTTGAATCCACAAATAAACTTAGTTAGCCATAGCCCATATGTCTCTGGAGATTTCAACGTACAGTTTTACTCAGTTGTTTCCGTTTCCCCTTCTCATTCTCTGGAAAATCATGAAAAACTTGTTTGTGCCGCACTAGTTTTTGAAACCTGCTTTCTCAAAAACTATTTAAAAACAACCCGTTATCAGAGTTTTCCAAGTCTCTAAAACTGTATCTGCTTAAAATGAATATCAGGTGAAAACAATGGGCCTTCATTTTCCAACAAAGTTTCCAAAAAGCGTTCTCTAGTAACCAAAAATGACATAAACCAATGGCTTTAGATTAAGCCATTGGTTAACAGATATAATTTTGCTGTCAGTTATGTCACCAAGTCGGAGAATTTTGTGGTACATAAGATTTTGCTAGTATGAATTATTAGGGGAACCGAGGAATACAAGGACAAATTCCCAAGAATACATCATTTAAAATCTGGAGAAGAAAAAAGACAACAAAAGTTCGTTCATAAAAACAACAAAGTAAAAATCATCTCCAATTCATGAAGACAAGCCAAACAAGAGAACTTTTGCTCTTAAGAATCAAATTTAACCATGAGAGAGGTTAAACCAAAGAATGCTGTTTGTCCATGATGGAGTTATAGTTGGTGGCAACGCCCACTTCCTATATCTGGTGAGCCGTATGTATAGTAATAAGTGTCAAAAATTCAATAGAACACCTAATAAACATTTATGAAGCTATCAAAGGGTTAATGTATGCTATTCTTATTTATCAACTCGTCCAAGTATTGGGGACCCAAAATATTCTTTTCTTAGAAGCTACACCACATCATGTACTTAGAAATTCCACATATCAATATTCAAGACATGTTTCTTCCCACAGACACTTCAACATCTGCATAAAGCTGCACTTATCAACCCTTTTTGTCTTTTCTGATATAAGAAACAGATATAACCAACAATGTTGACAATAGTAGTAAGACCCATCATAAAGTAACCATATTCAAGAAAATACGTCCAACTTACCACAGTTTGGCTTTTCGCTAGAATCTTTTCACATAGCCCAGTGTAATTTAATGGCTTCCATCCATGCTCTCCTTGATACTGAAACCCAAATTATCAACTCATCAAAAATGGTCATAACTTGAGAAAGAAGCCGAGAAGAGTCATTCTAAAGCTGTACATACAGGTTTTCTTGTGGCAATTCTTTGATCAATGGAATTTAAATTTTTTTACTCAGCATGGTTATCACAGACTCAATTTCAGAGGAATACATTATGACAATAATGATATCCAAATTTTTTGATTCAGCATGGTTACCACAGACTCAATAATGATATCCAATATCGTTGTGATTCTACAATCTGTAAGGACATTTTCATGGCAACTTTTAATTGGTAAACTTCTTATTTGATCATACAACAAATGATAAAACCTGAAGAATTAGGACCCTTGTGGAAATAGAAATTGTATAAAGGAGACAATCATAAGCTTTTCCCAATACATACAAACCTCATAAAAGTCTTAGCCTTCTCTCCATAACTTCAACAATCCACCATAGAAGGTTAATACTCTAGTTCCACGTTCTCTAACACGAGTTTTTCAAGCACATACTTGAAAACCGAACCTTTTGCTGTTTACTTGAACAAAGTGGTTGAAATTTGAAAGCAAAGATGATGGAAAATTACAATAGTAGGTCCCATCTAACCTCACAGATTCCTATCGAATATGAGCTCCCAAATGTATATGTTTTGGAACTATCTTCCCCAAAACAATGATAAGAATTTTTCTCATCTTTCAAGATATGAATTCCAAGATTCAAAAAACCTTAGTAAACAAAAGAAAGAAAGCAATCATTAAGTAGACCATTACCTGAGAAATCATTCCAATCACAACCAATCGTCCATAGACGGCCAGTGCATTCAAGCACAGATCAAACATTGCACCACCTACAGACTCGTAGACAATATCAACACCTTTTACGAACTCCTTCTTTAGAACCTGAGCAGTAAAAAAAAACAGTTTAAAATAAAATTGCAAATGATCATAATTGAAGTGTATTGTAGGGTGGCTGCAACTAGAAGATAGAAGGTAAAATAGGTGTTTTGGGGTATTTCAATGTGTATTCCACACATAACAGAAACATGATCAAAAAACGAAATTTAAGTCATGGGTAACACAGTCGTGCTGAATAACAAAAACTTTCTTGATGTTTCGAAATGAAAAAAGGGGTGGGGGGCAGCTCAGGCCAGATGTAGGCCAAGATAAACACAGGTGGTGGTTTGATGCTGATGGCTACAAAATTATTAAACTGCGCTAATTGGATCTTTCAATGGTTGTGGTACATAGAAAGATAGTTCCTACGTACGACGGACACACAGAGTGTACACGCCTGCACGGCACAAACACGACATTTGACAAGATGCCACGATGAGTTTTAGAAAAATCTGATTAAAATAACAAAACTGATTATTATGTTAAATTCGTTAATGGATTGGAGAACATACAGTTTTTATATCTTCAGCTTTATAGTCAATGACACGATCAACACCCAAATCTCTCAAAAGCATAGCCTTTTCTTTGCCTCCACAAGTTGCAATGACTGTATTTCCAGCTAATTTTGCAAGCTGCACTAACCACAGCTTATAATCAACAAACCTCTAATCGTAGTTAGATTTAAAGCCAAAAAAAATTTCATTGCCTCATCAACTTCTCAAATGCAGCATAAATTTATACCTAGATCTTAACAGTGCATAAAAAGATTAACAAGGGGTGAAAGAACAGACTAAAATACTCAAACCACCTCCCCTTGTAGAACAAATAGAGAGGAAAAAGGAAAAATCCCTTTGATTCTAACGTGCTACATGACTTTCTTGAAAACAACCAGATATCATGATGCAGAAGTGAGCAATGATTCTGCCTGTCAGGATGTGGGAGATGACTGGCAGTGTTATTAAAACCTACGCGGGCCAACTGGTTAACCACAACCATACATGGTAGAACAACCCAGCTCAAAAGTCTTCCTGTCATTCACGTCAACTTCTTAATTCAATTCTGGTTAACTCATTCATTTAACAAGATCTAGACTCTAAGAAGACACCAGACAAACAGAGGAGAAACTCATTGGTTAGATTAAGAAATAGCCCAATGCTTTCAGAAAATCAAACTGGTTGTACGCGTGGGAGAACTAAAAGCTGTTTTTCTACTTCGGAGAATAGTAGGAAAACTAATGAGAAAAGTAAGAAGAAATCAGACAGTGTTTATTGATTTAGAAACAACATCTGGCAGTGTCAGATAAATAATCTGGAGAGTTTTTTGAAATGTAAACAACGGGCGTATCACTTACATCTACCTACTCCATTAGCAACATGTAAGTTGTAGCACAGAACTGACTATGGTGAGTGTAAGTTGTAGCACAGAACTGACTATGGTGAGAAAGATACAGGAGAAGTGAATTTCCATTAAAAATAGGTTCAAATCAGGGTTGGCACAAAGTCCATACTTCTCAGCCCGAATTGTGAACGTAATAGAAACATTCAAGAGGATATCCCTGGGGTATATTATTTGCAGTCATAGTGTAACTTTCAAAACTATACAGTCAGAAATAAACCTGGACAGCAAACTGTCCAGTTCCTCCTGCAGCAGCAGTTACAAGGACAACTTTTCCAGAATCCATCTGTGCAGCCTACAAGTTTGTAACAGAACATGTTAGCCAAGTGTGACGCTTGATCAAAGCAGAACATCTGAAGAATATAGCACTCAAATATAGAGAACGGTTCTTTGCTTAAAAGCTGAACCTTTCTACGCTAATGACTGTAGCTTTCAGCTCAAACATAAAAATGTAGACACAAATTTAAGAATACAATTTTTTTTTGGAGAGAACCTTTTCTAGAGCTATTGATGCCGTTAGGCCAGAAGTAAGCATGGCAACAACTTCTGGGTCAGGTCTTGGCACAGGAAGGATATGCTTTGAGGGAACCTGTTAAAAAAAAAAAGCTGATGCAATTATATTTCTGTTTTTTTTTAATTTGGAGAGAAGGGTGGGGGATTAGATTTATTAACACCACAACCAAAGCATACCAGATCAAGAGGGCACCCCCTAGAACCAAAACCAAACTATTCCTCAAGCTAGTGAAACAATAGAATAAAATTCCAAAGACAACCACATAACTAACACTCAGAACTGGACTCATCAACTGTAACCTGAACTCATCACAATGAACATAGCACTGTTCACCAAGTAAACTATAAAGATCCATTAAGAGATTCATCTCCATGAACAAATGGAGACTCTAGTATCACCTTCCAACTTAGCAACCACAGCACTAAAGTCCATGCTTTAACACTGAAACATACTGCTGTATTGCTGTTCCTTTCCATCCAAATGTGAGAGATAGTAGCAGCCATGGATAACTTGAACACAACTAATGTAGATAAGTTGATAGTCAAGTTAATTGCGATTGACAGCCAATTGGATATTCCCAAGTGAGGAGTGGGAAAAAAGGAAAGCAAAATAAAATGTACGGCCTCAAATAGAAGTTATATTTCAAGATCGTATACCATCGTGAATTCTGCGTAACTCCCAAAAGTCATGAGCGCAGCAGGAGTGCCCACTTCTAAGTTTTTAACAGAATCGCCTACTGCAACAATTATTCCAACAGCCTGCAATATAAGGAGATAAAAAGTTTCATGGCTAAATTATCGAGTTGAAATTTGAGCAGCATCGAGATGTAATACCATCCCCCAAAAACTGGCAACAAAAACCAAAACTAGAAAACAATTCTACATCCAGCTCTGGTGGTTTACATGTCGGCTATCTACAAGTATTGTTGATTTACCAATTGGAAGTACATGTGCACGCGTGCACACAAATATGAAGTTTTGACTTCACCATACTATAATACCAAGTTAAATAGTGAGAACCATCTTGGTCAGCAGAGCAACTAGGACATATGAGCAAGTAAATTTATTGGAGGAAAAACTATTAGACTTTTTTCAAACAGGAAGGAGTTCCCTTGGACTGGGGCTTCTTACCAGAAAAGGGATGGAGTGACAAACCCATGCTTAGTGTTGTTGATTAAAAAAGAAAAAGATGGGGTGGAAATACACTCCATGACCTAGCCAATCCATTTCTCACCAAAGCTCCACTCCACTCTATCATATGTTTTGCTCATATCCAATTTAATAGCCATCCCACAGCGACCACCTCAACACTTGGATTTGAGATGATGAATCACCTCTTGCCCAAGCAACACATTATCCGCAATGAGCCCGCCTACTACGAAGGCACCCTGGTTTTCTGAAACAATATGGGGAAGGCACACACACAACTGAATTGCCATCACTTTAGTAATGATCTTGTTAGGTCCATACCCCGTGATCTCTCTTTGTTAGCAATTTCAAGACAAAACACATATTTGGGTGTGTCCCCATTTATCGAGTTGTAATTTTTCTCCCTTATTCTTTTAGATGATGTGGAAGGATTTAATGTGCCATTTAACGGGGGACTGTGAGTTTGTAGTCATTCATGTTAAGGCATTAATTTTGTTTCCATTATGAAAGAAATTGTTTCAACTTTTGGCCAATATAAGAGGAAGTGCATGTGGTTTCCAAAGAAGGCCAATGGAAGTTACATTTGGAAGGATTTACATTGGAGTAACATGGGGCACTAAGTTTTGGAAAGATTTGCACGAGAAGCATTGGTCCTAATCAAAATGGAGAGATTTTATTTTCTATAGGAATATTCTTCCTCAACAACGAAGAAGTCTTGGCTGCCTCTTTGTAACACAACAAATGCTGTGGACAAAGATCACCACGCAAAAGAGCACATGAGGGCTGCAGTTTTGGTTAAGGGGTGATATTTAATTGTTTCGTCAGCTATTCTTTTCTATTGGAATTCTGAAAGATTCTCGGAAGGCTTGAGTGATTCAAGGCAGGCAACAATCAAACACGTGTGTTGAACGAGGATTGGACAATCGTCATTTGGTCAATTGTGAAGAGTCATAATTGTAAGTTAAGGTCGTTTTGTAACCGCAAGATGTTATTTTCTAGTGTTTAATTTCTTCCCGTGATTTTTACCCTTTTCGCCTTAATTTGGTGATGGCCCTATAGCATGCCCTCGGATATGTTAGTCAACCTAAAAGATATAAGAATAAAGTTTTCATTGATGCTTCCGGTAGTCATGGGATCTAGGCCACCCCCACAAAGAGCACCGCACCGGTATGGATCTTAAGGTAAAAGTGTCCCTGTCAAGTAATGATACCCTGATGCATTTTGTCCCCTCCAAGGCTCAAAGTAATTATGATTGCACTTAATAGTGATTATTTATCTTATGATTTGAGGAAGCATCACCAATTCCAATCTAAAAAGATGGAGGTGACTTCCATTCAATGGACTATCATTCAGAAATTGCTATTTGACTGCAGAGAGTGAAAATTTCATTCACAAAAACGTTCTTGTTTTGGTTGCAATGAGACGGTCAGAACTGCCTAGAACATCATCAAAGGGACATGGATTCAAGCAACATGAGAAACGGAGATGCTGACTGCTTGCAGTAAAGCCTTCACAAAGAACGAGCATTTACCTTGAAGATGTGACACATTAAGTTACAATCTCCACAATTTGACCTACCCAGGCATTAATGTTCACCCCTACCCTGTGAAAAAATCCATATGACATTTACTGTGCGTACAAATTTGTTTATCCGATAGAAATAGATGACCATTTTAAAATTCTGCACGTGAAGATGGAAGGTTGGTGAAGCTTCTCTCTCAGTTAAGTGTATCCTTACTTTATTATCGAAGTAAAGTAAGCACACACGAACACCAAACACATAGGACATAAGTTAACATAACTGAGATATGCCGGGAAAAGCAAGTACTTCAAAAGAATGACTGCGGAAATTATTATCGAGGGAGATAAGAAGTACTTAAATAGAGTTTTTATGTAACAGATTCAAACATAAACACAGAGGAACATAAAATGATAATGCTGCAGCAGCAGCAACATGTGACGGTAAAAAAGATAATGTTCCTTCACAAAGACGGAATCATAGTGTAAGACACTATTTGCATATACAAGCAGACACACGTTTCTAAAAAGGTACGGGGGTGGGATAAGCAAAGGAAAGAAAAGAAAATTCTGACATCAAATGAGACAGTAATTATTTTGAAGAATGAAGAGAAAACACTCATAACTGCCGCTTATCATAGGAAACTAAGTATTGCAAATACTCAGAATTCTGGCTTGGACTGTAAGAAATTAATTGGTCAGACTCATAATAAGCAGCAAAGAGGTCACAAACCAGTACTATCACGAGTTGGCAAATAAACTAAACATTAACCAACGAATTTCAATCACAATCAGGACAGCAACATTAAGATGACAGCATTCAACTTAGTATTTTACCTCAAAGCCTGCATCAAAAGGAAGACGGGAGTCGAGGTCATTTTTGTTGCCACTAAAATAACTTCCCGAGCTAAAATTGACCTGCCCACCGAATAGATCAAAGATTGAAGGAAATGGACCACTTCACATCGGAAGGGAGAATTAACGAGGGAAAGATACTCCAAAAAATTCCAAAATCTACAACCCAACAAAAAAGAGGTGAACTAAACATGAGAAGAACCACGAACTTACATCACTGGCATTAACACCAGCATAAATGATCTTCACAAGTACATGATCTGGTTTGATTGGTAACCTCAACGTTGTACGCACAATGCTGGTGGCGCTACGGAAATTGTGACTCAGGGTGTGAACAACTCTAGATAACCCAAAAAAACTCAAAGAAGTCAATGTCAAAAACTCAATCAAACCATCCGCTGGTATTCAACTGAAGAAGTGATAAATAATCCACTAGTTGGAAGAAAAGACTGCCATGAATTCATGCCTAAAAAACGGAGAGATATTCTAATGAGAATGATACATACCATGAAATGCATGAGGTGGAGAATAGCAATTGAGGCCTTTGCTGAGAAGCTAATTTACAACAAAGGGAGATACAACTAAAAGGAGGAAAGATCGCATACAAGATACTGCGTTTAGAACTCTAAAAAGAAGGGAAGACCGATTGTTCTTCAATAGCAGCTGCCAAATTGCATCCATAAAGCAGAAAAATAAAAAAAGAAATGAGAGAACAAAAGAATGTTTTATTCCATTCTATAAGAACCTCACTATTTAACCGATGTAGAAAAGTTGATTTAATAGTTGAAGCTGAAAAGCCGAAGGTCATATATCATCAATCATTTATCTGGTAATAGATAACTCAATTTGATGTGTTTCAATTGGTTATGGGACTCGTGAAAACCCAAGTCAGGAAGAGGCTCCTTGCTCAATGGAAAAGAAAACAATTAAGAGCTAATACTCCCTCCACTCTTATACAACCTAGGCCTTCAAAGTTAGTACAAAACTAATGCAGAAAGGTAGGAGTGTGGACGTGATACAGTTCAACACTGGTGGCTACTGATTACTGTCAGACTCTAAAGAGGTTTTATCTGGCAAAAGGAATATGCTACAACAAAATTTACACCCACAAAGTTGTTCCAACTTCCAGGAATATTTCACCTAAGTTCAACTAGGGTTAACACTCTCTTTCACTAAGCAGATTCAGGCCAAAGCAAGTAAATCAGGGAATACACCATCTTTCTGTGAGCCAACTACAAAAGTTTACATTATACCTTCAAAAGTTTTACAAAAACTACATCAGTCTCATCAACTTTAATAGGTAGGGGAAACTGTTGCTCACAAGAATGGAACTGCATGCTCCATCTTTTTGTTTTTTTATTTTTGATAAGAGGCTTCTTACACAATACAACTTCGTTCTATTTATTCAAAAATGCCCAAACAAAGAACAAAAAAAAAAAAACTACCACTGCTCTTATACTAATGATGGAATCAGAAAAATTGGAGTGTTTTTACTGACATTTTGTCAAAGCTCTGAGGTATTTGGAGATTCGATATGGCCTTAAACGAAGAACTTCTTCTCAATTTTGAAGGTTGTACCAAGTATTTTGCTTCTTCCATGGGCGTAGGCCAATACTCCATGCCCCTTCGTTTAGTAATCCACAAGCAAGAACCAGCTTTACTCTCATCCCTGATAAGCTCAAAAGCACCTGAAAGAATCTTAAATTGAGAACATACATTTTGACATTAAAATGACTTAGATGTTCAATGTTTTAAGTCTATACTACAATGTCACATAGGAAAAGGGTATCCAAGCTGATGCAGCACCATTAGTAAGGATAAACACTCAGGAATCCGCACCTAAGGAACCTAGAAATCCCCATCTATGGAATAGTAAAGGCAACCACACCTAAAGTGGATTCATTTTAATGGAAGCTCCAACATTGGATGAACATTCTTTTATGACTCAGGAACCAGTCTATCAAGGTCCTAAAACAGATTTTCAAACTTTATCAACTGTTAGAGCTTGTTGAACATTGGTTAACTCAAAAGCAATTGGCAATGGGTGGCCTCTCCACTCATTGCCAATTGGTTGAGTTGGATGCTTTAACATGCTATCAGAGCTAGGCATTCAAAGGATTTTGGACAAGGCTCTCTTGACTATTTTCCCCGTTGTTTGTGCCTTAAGTGCACCTTCTTTATCATTTGTCACTTTGTTGTGATCCCTATGTTATGCATCTGTTGATTACCTCTCCACTTGCAGATCAGGGGTCGCGCCAAGCAAGCAGTGTTAGAGCTTGTCCCAAATTGTTAAATTACAACATCCGAAACTATTATATGAGCAAGGCAGCATCTCCACTCATCGGCAATTGATTTTGAGTTTGATGCTTTAACATCAACAAACAAGGGAACAAAATGGAAAACCACTGAAATTCCCTTATCACCTTAATACTCTAGTCTCTGCAGTGTATTCAAGATATTATCCTTACATATGATAGCCAAAAACAGTCAAAAGCAAAAGAACCACAAGATTACATACCTTTCACCACCATTTCCATGGGCAAAAAGTCCCCCAATAACCCAATTAATCGAGGATCCACTTTTATAGCCAACTCAGTTTGTACAAACTGCAGGCAGGATGGAAAGTGAATCAGATCAATGACAAAATACTGAGCCTATCCATTTGTTTATAGCTACAGTCTTGCCGTAGGCAACCACAAGAGCTGTTTTCTCAGAAAATTCCATGCTTTCCCATAAAACAAGAACATAAATTAATGCCAAAACAATTTCAAACAAAGGGGAGGCAGTGTGAAATAGGAGAAAAACTTCATGATAACCACATCCTATTACTAATTTCAGAAGATGGCGCCACATTAAATTTGTGGGCTCACAAACCACCATGCTGATTCCCTCCATGATCCATGAAAATGTCACATTAGTGTAGACAATCAAGGCAGGGAGTCAACTAAGCCATCATTTAATGGATTTAAATTTGGAAATTAGCTAAGCATTACAGTAAATGCAGAAAAGTGGGAGCAATTGAGAGTTTCCTGCCTTCTGTAATCAAACTTCTCTCTGCAAGTGCAATACATACTTTTTCCATGCACAATGCGAAAGTATTATTGATGTGAATCACTTCTAAACAATTAGAAGAAAATTGCACTGAAAAAGCCCTTTCTATCTTATTAGAAAAGCGCTAAGAAGCAAGAGAGGGCTCTATCTATAGGCTGGGCGTTAGCGCTGTAGTTTGATCTATAATACCAGGAGCTAGTAGATTTCTATTATGCAGATGCACTATAAAGGTCAGGACTCACCTCAGGACAAAGCACATTGACCCGAATTCCTTGTTTCTTGTATGGAACAAGTGATCTGGTAAATAGAACAACTCCCCCTATGAAGCATAATCTATTTAGGACCCAAAAGGTACTGAAGTGGCAGAAATTGAAATCATGCATGTTGCTAGGCGTCCATGGTGTAAACAAGCAAAAAAGTTTCTGGGGAGAAACCAATAGCATTGAGTAGCAAATAACACAAACCTTTGGAGGCAGAGTAGATAGGATCTATAGCCATTGGATAAAGTCCCGCAGCAGAACCCATGTTTATTATTACACCAGGCTTTTGTGCAGATTGCATGCATTGAACCTGTTCACCAGTTCTATATCAATTTCACAGGAGACGAAAAAAGATGACCATTGACCACATAAAATGTGCAAGATCGAAATATTGTGAAAGAGTCAGCATAACCTAAACGATCTGCAGACAACAATTTGCAACTTGATGTGAATCTGTGTTAACAGCTCCTAATTGAAAATGAAGCCCAACCACAAAAATCTCAACAAAGGAGAACACAATTCCAACCACCTTTCCTTTGGAATAACATGGTGAAAATATTATCGAAGCTTCGACAATGAAAATGAAAAGATGTAGTCTAGTTTATTACCAAAAGATAGTTGGACATGGGTCTGCAAGACCGGCCTTAGAAAATGCGTTCCACGACTATGCACTGGTAGGTGGTCTGTTTATGTACCTTTAGTCCTTTATTACTTAGGAATTTATGTACTTTGAACTGCATTAATAAAATAAGGGACAAATGGAGAGAAATCTAACTTTTTTACTTATCTCTCATTCTCTCTACGGTGTCTCATCTCTTGCCATTCTTATTCTCTTTCTCTTCTTACTTCAAAATGTCACTTACACCACAAAAGTTTTCCAGCGACCACAAGGAGTCTATAGCAACTACGACATCATATGGGATTCAAGAGACAATGTATAGGACTTGATGCAGACAACGGAATATTTTTAATTTTTTTCTTGATTAAGTATCAAGCCTACAGTAAAAGAGCATCAAGGGGGTGCTTCCAGCGTAGAAAACGAGACCTCCAAATTTATCAACAAGAAAGGGAAAGACCAACAAAAGGCCTGTGAAAATTGCATGTAAATGGAATCCACCAAAATCAACTAAACAATCAAAGATTGGATACACCTTTCCAGACGCCCAACTATGCAGAATATTCAAAAAATGGATCTTAAGCAAATTGACTCTTCCACGCTTGAAAATCAACCGCACAAAGTAGAAAGGAGCAAGCAACCATTCCTTCCTTATTTGCCGCCCAACCCCCCGCCTCCGGCTATGCAACACCCCTCCCTCATGTCCAGTTACAAAAACACCCTGACACATTACCCGTGAAAAAAACCAAGCCACCCCGACAAGGGCAAAGATCAAAATCCACACCTCACAAGCTATGGAGCAATTGAGAAGCCAGGATCACACCTCCTCCCCATCTCTCTTGCACATACAACACCAATTAACCACAAGTATTTGGCTTCTAATATGCTTATAAATATTCAAAATCTTTCCGTCCCGTTAATATAAAAAAAAATAGCTCTTAACCCAATGAATACAACAAAAAAGGTTCTTAAACCGAGGAATATACAAAAAGCCAATCCTAAAGCCCAACTATACAGAATATTCAACTTTAGAAATCCTACTTATCGTTTCCAACAATTAGCCTAAAAAGAAAGACTGTCCGATAAAGCAAATGAAGAATATAGCCCTCCCAGATCCATAAATTGACAAGATTAGTGCTTTGCACCCACTTTTTTGCTATTCTGGAGGGTCAGGCAGATATAAGACATAGAATCTATCCCACATAGAGCAGAACTTAGTGTTACATCGAGCACGACACAAGTTGGAGTGGTTTCTAATCCCTTCCTTATTACTCAGGTTTTGCTTAGACATTTTATCTTCTATAATCATTAGGAGAAAAGAAAAAGATTAATGAGCTGATCTAGTAAGGATACAATCTCAGTAGTCATCACGTTATGGATGGAATAGACAATTAGTGAGGGTGTGAGACCCCTTTAAGAACCCTCTAAACTAAAGGCCATACAAGTAAACTAAAGGGTAAATAGATCATATAAAAAGAATTTGCCAAGCACAAGTTGAGAAAATCTCATGACAACAAAACCAATGTAAGAATTTAAAGCATACCGCAAGTCATGTGCATTCAATAACTGCAATGAGGTTCACATTGATAGTGTATCTCCATGAACGAGAACCATCACTTTGATCATTTTTAAACGGCACGGGATTTGCAATACCAGCATTGTTAATACAGATATCCAACCCCCCATATGTTGCCAAATGTTTTTCAAAAGCAGCAGACAGTTCTCCTGTTCGTACAAAAAGATTATTAGAAACATCAAAAATGACATCTCTCAAATTACGAGCAACTTCTGTTTACAAAACAAAATATGGTCCTAATGTGGTATGCGTTGGATCTGTATATGGTCCTTTTTATTTCCAGGCCATAGAAAATAAGTTGGAAGCAAGTTCTTTGATCTACTACCTCATGTGAAAGCGATGACCTACAAAGCAATGTCAGAATTCTAACATCTTTGTTACTTATGCCTGAAAAGTTTTGAATTGAGACAGAAATTGTCATCCTGATGATGTTGCATTGACCAAGATTTTAGTAAATGTCAATGGATGGTACAATGAGTAAGATAGTACGAGAATTTAAAAACAAGAACCTCATTCCACTTCCTTAAAGCCAAATTTCCATTTTACTTATTTATCGAGTTCACTTCCTTGAATGCTTAAATGCAGTCTCCTTAGCTGTAGATTTGAACAAAGGACACTCTCTAACTGAAGCAGTTGCACCAGGTGTCATATCTAGAGATGCTAGAGTTGAGTAATTCATAAGACAAAAAGTCACCCATCATAATCCCTATGGGTTTTCCCCCTATAATGTATATAGTTTGCCTTATATTTAACATCAAATGTTTGGAGTACGCTGATACCCTGAATATCTCAAAATTCTCAAACAAAACAGGTAATCAAATTATTTCCAAGTCATGAACAGGACAATTAACATACTTGTATTTGTTATGTCGCATCTTATAAACATAGCGGATGGAAATTCCAACTTTGAATGGAACTTGGCAATCTCCTTTTCAACAAGGGCTAAAACTTCCTTTCCCCTCTCTTCAGAGAAATCAACAATTGTAACGAATACTCCCTTCTCCGCAAGAGCAACACTAAGAGCTTTACCTGCACATAGACCATAATGTAACAACAAATCAAGAAATTATATAGTCATCACATCCAGAGTAATAAACAAAAAAGGATAATCTTTTTGTGGATGAAGACAGTGCAAGGTTTATCCATTGACACATGTTCAAGACGCTTAAGACTAAAAACATATGTCGAAACTATAAGGTAGCTAAATACTGCATTGACATGTTTTGTCACCAAGTACACAATCACGTCTACCTTCGTCCCATTTTTTTAATTTTTTTTAATAAGTACATTTCATTGATGAAGCTCAAACATATACAAAACTCAAAGGGGCATGCCCCAGTATTACACTTGTCGAAGAACTACACTCTAATATCTAACCAGACAACATCGCCAAACAAAGATGAAACGAAGAAAAAATGCATTCGGGTAAACTCCAACTAGCACCAAGAGACTTATTCAAAGGGGAAGGCTGCATACCCTTCTAGAGCTAAGAAAATCCGTAATAGAATTCACAAGCTTAAGAAACTTGATCAATAGCAGTAGCCTTACCTTGGAAAGTCCTGTAATTCCTTTCCATCAATATAACATACACAGAAGCAGCCAAAACACACTTCATGATCAAGCCTTTGAATCCCTTGCCCTTTACATGCTAGGTAAACCAATCCACCACATCCAACAATCTACATGGGACACGAGAATTGGGGATCCTCCCCCACGTTGCATGATAAAGAGCAGAGGAAAATGGGCACGCAAAGAATAAGTGATGGTGGGACTCTTTACCATTGCGCAATGCAAGCAAGCATCATCCACTCTCATGCCCCAAATCCTTTGTATTTAACTTTTGTTGCAGCACAAAGGACCATCATGGAACCAACTTACTAATCCAAACAATTGTAGGCTATAGCCCATCTCTGAGTAGGAAGTCTGTTTCTAACAGCCTCCCAAGCAGATTTCACAGTGTAACAACAACCACTAGGATGTGGTAGCCACACATTGGTATCCTCCCTTTCAACATCAGGCATAAAGTCAAGACGAGTGTGATCAATAAGGTTTGAGTGACCCTATTCCTAGGCCTTGGCCATCTCCAAACCCCTTGGCAGATGATGGAAGAAACCTTGGACTTCAAAGACCGGCCAAGATTGGAGACAACTTCATTACCAAATCTAACTACAAAGGGGGCCCAATGGATGCCAATTATCGAGCCATAGGAAAGTCACCTGTCCATCACCAATCCTATACTGAATCAAGGACTGCCCCAACCTTCTAAGACTCAAAACCTTCGTCCCATATTGCTTGTTCTCTGTCGCGAACTCAACCTTGTAACAGGACGTCTCCCTGGAAAGTTTAATGAGATTTCCAACATTACCACTTATTACCTTTCTTATTCCCAAAATGGAAAGAAGGACCAGCAATTTGAAACGGAGGGAGTATTAATTTTTACAATGATTAGTTTGCGAAAATTTACGGCACTTTTTCTTTGACTTCAGCAAATAATTTGGAACATCCAAAATAGAATACCAAGCAAATAAAATGGGAAGGAGGGAGTGTCTATTATATTTATACGGTATCCGTGATTAGCCATATATTTCCTTGATGTCTCGGTGATGTTGGGTTATCAAATTAGTCCCTGTTAGACAAAGATATAAAAAACCATCATTTCCAACAGCAAGCCTGCAACCCGATTCCTATTTAACTGCAACAAGAATTATGATTCAGTTGTACACTTACGAACATAATTCAAAATTAACTAGACCAATCAGATATACATACATATTCAGAATATAATTATGCATGCAATCAATACCAATAAGACGCCAAATTCCATTAAATTACGAAAGAAAGTACCAATTCCAGAGGCGCCGCCTGTGACGAAAGCAGATAGGCCTGGTTTGAGTTCCATTGATTAGCGAATCTGCTTTGAAGTTGACCGCAGTCTAGTACTTGGAGCTGAGGAACTGAAATCGGGGGCGAGTAGATCTCTGATGTGTCCATTTGAGAGACTTTTATTTATGGGTGTTTGTTAAAATATTTTGTCGTTTCCAGCGGAAATAACGTTATCCTGTATAACGTTATCCTGTTTTGACCTTGTCATGGCAATGAAGACAGCGCAAGGTATCTTTATTCCCTCCGATAATCCAAAAAAATAGTTAGTGGAGCAAATTAATTTATTTTTTTTACAAAATTAAAACATCCAAAAAAAACAAAAAAAAATCAAGTTAGTGGAACACCCCCTAACGCTAAAAAAAGAAATTATATATATATGCACTTCAAAAGGCAGATGACAATGCCGGCGCCGACGACGGTGTGGGGTCCCCAAACGGCCGATCCGGAAATAAATTCATTCCTCCGGAATTGCCGGTTCTCGTCGGTCTGCCTTTGGTCTCAATGCACATATCTTTACCGATGCGAAAATTTTGGGCTATGTTTGAAAGTTGAGAAAAGAAGTGGAAAATAGGAGAAAATTTAAAAACTTTCCTCTCATTTGTTTAGTTTCGCAATAGAAAGAGAAAAGAAAATGAAGAGTACTTTTTTCCTCTTCTTGTCTCTCCCATGAGTGCAAATTTTCTCTAATCGTTCACAAACCAAAGAAAAGAAAAAAAAATTAAGGTTGTGTTTGATTAGATAGTTTAGTTTAATTTTGATAATGTCATCAAGTGTAATGAGTGAAGAAGGATAGAGAGAGAATGAAGGAAATGATAATGTCATCAAAACTAAAACTAAATTGGGAAACGAAACAGAGCCCAAGTTTCTTTCATGTTTCTTTCCCATTTATCCTTCTTTATTTTTTCTTCTCTTTCTCTTCTCTTCCGCAACTTCCAATTTCCAAACACATTAGGTGCAAGGAGGGACGGGGCAAAACTTGGGTGTTGGATGAGTAACTGTGACGGCACTTATCGCACATCTTAGTTGTCCAAAACTTTTTTGAACGGTCTGAATTTTAAAGAGTGAGAGATGAGAGAAATCCCCACATTCCAAAACACTTTTTGACAACTAAGATGTGCATCCGGACACCACGTGCCGTATCTTGTTAGCGAGAAAATTTTGGTTCAAATAGACTACCCCACTAATGTTGTCCGAGAAGCCGACACTAACTCAATGGAACTACCGGGCTACTTTGGCTTAAAAGCCAAACTAGATTATTGGATTATTCATTTTGTTTTTATTCAATTTTTTTTCATTTGTTAGTTTTGCATTAAGATTTTGTGGTTTCTGGATTCCTCTCGACGAGACGAATCCAAAAAGTATGAAATTGTGGTCAAAAGTAAAAGTTTTTTTAATAAAGCCAAAATAGGTGGATTATTGGTCAATCCAATAATCCAATTTTTGGATTTTAAGCCAAAGTAGCCCGCCCTTTCTTGCCGTACACGCATTCAGTTGAACAAATTTCATTATTTCAGGATGACTTTGGCATAACTTACCGTTAAACTATTCTTCATGAATTTTTTCGTTAACGAGCTTGCGTTGATATTTTATATTCACAAAAAGTACCACAAAGACATGCATGTTTGGAAGTTTATATTCACACCTCCAAATTTTCTCCACATTTTTTAGTTTTGATACTTTTAAATTTAAGTTTTTTAATAACTTTTTTAAGCTTTTTAATAACTTTATGATTTATTTGGTAGATGGGGAAAGAAAAAGAAAGTGAAGAGGAAACTATAAAATAAAAAATAAAAACCACTTCTTTGTTTAATTTATTTGGAGAGGGAAGGGGTGGAATTTTCCATCTCCTTTACTCGATACTTTATCTTAGCATCTTCTTTATAGTTTCTCCTTTATTTTCTTTACCTTTATCTTTCATTCCGTGGCTTTCAAATTTAAAAACGTCACCGTTCTAGCCGTTTCTCCACACCCACCAACCACATAGTTTTCAGCATAAAGTTGCTGCAGTTAAAAAAAAAAAAAAGTTGCAGCATTAATTCCATGTGGGCTATGATGCATGCTATGAGTATGAGTGTTGACTCCGATTGCAAAAATGTTATGCTGTGAAAGTTTCTTTTAATCAATCATACAATGAATGTGAAATCTTTTTAAAAACGTATTTCAAGCGAATAACACCTACTTCATATTCTCACATTTTATATATGGTTCGGTGTAAACATATTTGTGCATAGTATTACTCAGACAAGTGGTGGCGGTCGCTCACCACAGAGATGTTAAGAAAGCAATTATTACATTATAAATATATATATGGGAGAGGATCCGGTCAGGACTCCCGCACTTTAATAAAATGCGGACCTTCCCTCTCCCGGCCAAATGGTCGGAATCCGAACTGTTAGATGTGTTTAAAATGTGTTTTCAAGGGCCTACGCGAAGATTCGGCAAAAAAAAAAGACTGGGAAGGGTTTCATCCAAACAGTTTTCATGAAATATTTATGCTACGATTTCCTACGAAAACTGCTCGGATGAAGCCCTTCCCGGTCCCTTTTTTTTGCCAAATCTTCGCGTAGGCCCTTGAAAACACATTTTAAACACATCTAATGGTTCGGATCCCGACCATTTGGCCGAGAAATGGCCGGGAGAGGGGAGGTTCGCATTTTATTAAAATGCGGTAGTCCTGATTGGCTCCTCTCCCTATATATATATACCCAAATTATACAGAGTGGGCACCATAAATGTTTTTCATTATATTGAAAATATTCAATTCTTTTTGTTTTGTTTTAATGAATGAAGCTTAAAAAATTAATCCAATACAAATTTTTAATGGGCTAAGTGAAATATTATGAAGCATGAAAAAAAAAAAAAAAACCCTTCAAAATTGTCTTTGTATGCGAACTCTGTTTGTATTAAGGCGCTACATAAACACAAAGGGAAGGAAACTTATTAGCCGAGTGAAGGAAAGAAAGCGGCGTGCCAAGACGAAGTTCACGGTCATGATACGTATATGAAAAACATCGTTTGTTATAGTTTTAAGTGTGTTATGTTGATTTTTTTTCCCCTCAAGTCTTCCAATATTAAAATCATATATAGTTCATCTTTCGATTTGTTTTAAATTTTTAATATACATGTTCACCATTATTGAGGTAAAATCATGATCACGTCTCTAGTCATGACATGTAATGTCAATTAGTGTTTGATATATTGCACAGACCAAAGGTAAACCAATAAGAAGTTTAGAGAAAATTGTAGATAGGAATTACCCACAAAAAAATAAAAATGTAGATAGGGATATTTTAGAAACAATGCAAACAAAATTCTATAGGTTGGCGAAATAAATAAGATGAGTTATGCTTTGTATTGAGTCTCTCTGTACAATTCTGAAAATATTATTAACGTGTCGGTTCTCTGGTCCACAATAATCTAAACTGTTTAACTTGGAATTTTTACAAAGAAAACTAGCTTGGTCAAACATCAATAATTGTTTGAACAAACACTTCTCGTTTTATATAATAGACGGTTTAGGTTCTATAATTACTTTTCAATTTACACGATAAGGCTCTTTGTTAATGCATCTCTCAGTGTGTTTGATCAAGTTTATTTCTCTATGGACATGTTCACCAACGTGGAAACTAGGGTTGTCAAAAAAAATCCGCGAACCGTGAATCCGAAACAAACCGTAGGTTTTGGATTGGGTCCGTGGATTAATGGCCCGGACATGAATTGAAAAATTAGAAAACCGTGATTCGTAGTTCGGTCCATGTATTTTCATAAAATAACCATGGATAAACCGAACCGGACTGTGAGAATTTAATCAATAAAAATATGTATATTTATATATATATATATTAGGATAAGAATTATAAATATAATTAAACATATTATTCTTAATTTTATACCCTAAATAAGTGAATGGGGTATAACTGAAAAGTAAAGGTGCAGATTGTAATTAACAATTGTAATTTTGCTTGCACGTATATTAGCTACTCCCGGACTCGGGATTAGTTGTGGTGAAAACTTTTGTTTACTCGCTTTATATTATGCTGTTTTTGTATCTTTTTATTACTGCAAGTGTTTACTCTCTTGAATGTGAATCTCTTTGAATTATTTTGAAGCAATGTTATTGGTGACTTGGTTTTGTTTATTAAAACTTAAAAGCTACTGATGAATTTGTTCCAAAAGTTACATTGAGAATGTGAATGTGGAAAATATATTTTTATTTTGTGAATTGTTATAATCCGTGGATAAACTGTGAACTGAACTGTGATTTTTTTTATTGTTTTAGAACCGGACCGTAGACTTTTGGTTTGGACACAGATTGCCTTATATTGGACCGTAGACTTTTGGTTTGGTCATCGGATTCAAATCAATCCGCACCAAACCGGACCGTTGACACTCCTAATTGGAAACAACTAAGTGAAAGGTTCATATCATGGTTTAAGCCTTTATTAGAGAGCACAAACTTTAGTTTTGAATAGCATGGAGAGATAAGGGTATGGAAGAAACAAATCTCAAAATAAACATTGAAGGCAGTAGATTACAAAATTTTCTAATAATGTGTTTGCTTTATATTCGGGGGTTGCTTTGTCTTCGTCATACAACCAATCAACGGATAAGATTGAACTTACTTGACCGCATAAAAATTCTCTTTGTTTTTTGATACATGTAGATTAATTTATTTTGCTTGGTTTCATTTACATGACGTCTCTAAAGTGGACATTATGACGTTTGACAAATAAATTTTAGAATTACATTATTGGTACGTTACTTCATTTTGAACTTTGGAAAAAGATAAATTTCAAGAATGGTGGCTTACAGGTACTTATTGATCGCAATAATTAAAGAATCTTGTTCGGTTTTGGTTTTGACTTTTGAGTGGAGAAAGGAAGAGAGGTAATGATTGAAAATATGGGATAATAATGTGAGAGAGAGAGAGAGAGAGTGATATGAAATAATTGAAAAATATAAGGTAATAATTGACAATGGGGATAATAATTGGAGAGAAATAGAGATAAACAAATTTAAATTTGGGTCTTAAGACCCAAACCAAACAAGGCCGAGACTCAAGCAAAACAATAGACTAATTTTACCCATTGATATTGATTTCTACATTTACAAAAGAAAGAGGGGGGATGTGCAATATACTTATACTATATACTCCATCTGTCCCAATTTGTTGCGCTTGTTTCCTTTTTGGAACTTCTCAAAAAATTGTCTATATTTCATAATCTACAATATTTTTTACGATTTCGAAATCTTTCTTTTGAAAAATTAATTGAGATCTATCAAACAAGATCCATATTGACTATAAAAAACATTATAGATTGAAAGATATTGACGATTTTTTTAGACGTCCAAAAGAGGAAATGGGCACAACAAATTGGGACGGAGGGAGTATATGAACATGAAATGTCTTTTCACGAGCAACACGTGACAAATTTAATCTTATAACTATCTAAAAATGTTTGTTGGCTATTCATTTTTTATAATTCATTTTTACTGAATATTATTTCACAATGAAATCTTACCACGCCATCGATCCACAATTTTTTTAGTTTGATTGCATATTTCAAAAAGTATTTACAAGGCCATTCTTCCTCTTATTACCATGTGTAGAAAAACTTTCATTAGTATTAATGGAACATGTCTTAAAGGGACCAATTAAAGTCAAGTAAAATGGACAACACCATCCCTAATTCATAATTTTCAGACTGTTATAGGAGGCATGTTTTTATTAAGTCAAATACATTCTACAATATTTTTTTGGATTTTGATGTTTCTTCAATGTTGTTAAGTTGAATAATTCTTTACCGATTGACAAAAAAAAAAAAAACATATTACCATTAATTATTACCATAAGAAATTGTTGAATTTCAAAGTCCACAATTTATCTTTACTCGCAATCACGCAGTGTATTCCGTAAACGTTTACAACGACGACAAAACGAAATAAGGTAACTGTCAAATTCATCAACACATTTCGTTCAACTTCGTAACCGTGTACTTTTTTTCGCCCGAGTCCGAGTATTTTTACTTGTTTTTAGTTTAGACACTCTTTTAGTATAAAGATAACGCACCATTGAGAACCTATAACAATGACTTTCAAATTTTCACCCACAAAATATCTCTACATTAACAAATTAAAAATGGATCCAAACCCAGCTCGATAGTTAAGGGTGAGTTTCCTGTTTTCAGCTAAAAATCCTAGAACTTTTAAAAATGCTAAAACTTTGAAAAGTAGCTGAAGAAGGGGAAGAGAATGTTTCATCTCAAAATCCATTTTTAGAAGTTTAAGGAAATAAATGAAAAACTACCTTGTCCCACCTTCAATTCATCATTTAGTACTTCATTTTTACAGGTGGGTTTGACTCGTCGGAAGACAACTTCGGAAGAGGAGCCTGTGTTCCACGGCAAGTTGGTTGCGCAATCATTACAAGAATCTTATCTCAAGGCTATTTTGGGTAGTAATCCATAATCGGATTATTGAATTATTTATTTTGTCTTTATTTAATTTTTTTTACATTTGTTAATTTTGCGTCAAGAGTTTGTGATTTCTAGACTCCTCTCGATGAAACGAATCTAACAAGTACAAAATTATGATCAAACCAAATATTTTTTTGAATAAAGCCGAAATACTTAGATTATTGCCTCAAAAAAATATTTGGTTTGATCATAATTTTGTACTTGTTAGATTCGTCTCGTCGAGAGGAGTCCAGAAACCACAAAATCTTGACGCAAAACTAACAAATGCAAAAAAAAATTTTGAATAAAGACAAAATGAATAATCCATAATCCGGATTATTAGCCAAAATACCCTGAGTAGAGGTTCAACAATTCGATTCGGAATTAACAACACAAATTTTTTTTTTTGACTCTTCGGAAATTTAAGGTACAACTATTCGAGACATCCCACTCATTTGTATTTGTTCATACTCCCTTTGTCTCCAAATTTTGGTCTATCATTATATTTTTATTGGATAAAAAAAATAAGTTATAACTTTAAATCGTTAATGAATTTTATATTCATTATAGATTTTATTTGATAGATTTCAATTAATTATATTAGACAATATTTTCGAAATCACGTAAAACAATATAAATTGCGAGATATAATCAATTGAAAAGTGACGAGAACTCTCAAAATGGACAAATAAATTGGGACAGAGGGAGTAATTTCTACTGTGGGCTCATTCCTGGGCTCACATTAACAGATCCAGGGTGCACCGCGCCCCCGTCGTTTGATCTTGTTTTGGACAGTCCAAATGCATTTCACAATTTTAATTTAATGTTGATTTATTTTAATTTGTAAAAAATTAAAACACATCTATGCTATCCAAACATGATCAAACGGTCGAAAGGTACATAGTACTGTGCACAACACCTCTCCCATTTTCCACATTAACTATCCAAACTGTTGATATTGTCACTCATACGATACATGAATAATAACATACAAGAAGAAAATAATTTTGATCGAACATCAATAAAATGTGTGAATAACATGTGCAAAATAGATGTTATATATTAGTTCTAAATGTAAAGTGTTCATTAAATAAACAATGAATAAAATTAAGTGTTATTATTTAATGGTAATATTCAAGATATATTTATTGTTGTTGTTGTATTCAAGATATATTTATTCTTATAAAATGTACGAAATTAACGATTCACATCATTACAGACTAGCATAAGGTCCATAATAAAGTGCATAAAGGAGGAATTGAGGCCTGAGGGATTTTGTTGAGCACTCTGAAGAATTGAGGCCTGAGGGATCTCGATCTTCTAAACGTGGTTAAAGAGTACGGAAGAGTATTTATCTAGACCATCTAAAATATACTTCCTTCGTCTCAATTTTATGGTCTCTTTTGGGGATTCCAACTTAATAAGGGGACATAATTATTGCACTTTTAAAAACATGTTTTTCCTATTTTACCCTTCAATCATTACACTTTCTTACTTTTTTATTATTTTTAATTTCAAAATACAAGGGTATAAGAGAAAATTCTTTAACAATTACTCATTTAGTTTTGAAGTGGGACAATTTTTTTGGAACAACAAAAAATGTCAATTGAGATTATAAAATTGGGACGAAAAGAATATTTAGACGATCAAGATATGCTTAGCAGGACCTGTCGAGCGGAGCGCTCAACACTCGGCTCAGTTGGCTGGGCTGTGCCCCGTTCATAAAGGAGTAGGAAAGATTCGAAAGATTAGGATATGCAGGTAGCGAGGGTAGTAGGGGAGCTGACCCATTTATTCAATGGCATGACGGCTACAATTGATTACTGTGGGATTAGTATTTAATTACCCTGTTTAAAGGAACGATTGATTAATAAGAATCCCCAACCAACTCGAACACGTAATCACAATTTCACAATCCAAACAAGACTCTGCGCCGTCTCTCTCTCTCTCTCTCGAAATTCAGATACACAATCAAATAATCTCTCTCTCTCTCTCTCTCTCTCTCTCTCCTGTATTTTTGGATGGAAGTTCGAGCTTCTGGTACGAGCAAGTTGAGAAAGTTACTGTTCGAAGCCCTAATTCCCATATCAGAAGTCCTAGGAATCGGATTATAGGGCACGGAAGAGAGAGGAAGGAACGGCAAAGATGTTTCCGTGGAACATCGCCAAATCGGCTGAGGCGATGTTCTCTCGTTGGGCCATAAAGAGGTTTTGCAAGTTCTTATTGAAGAAGAAATTGGGGCAATTCATACTTGGTGAAATCGATCTTAACCAGCTCGATGTTCAGCTCCGAGCCGGCACTATTCAGCTCTCCGATCTCGCTCTCAACGTTGATTATCTCAACCAGAAGGTCTGCTTATTTATGTTCCCCGATAGGGCAACATATAATTCAATACTTTTGATTTTTGAAAATTGTAAATTACATAGCTTTTTAAGGATTTTACTGTTGATCGGAATTCATTTTGTGTTTAAATACATTCATTTTGTGTTTAAATACACTGTTGGTTTGTGAAGCCTCTAATTTGCGGTTCCTGGGTTATAAATACTTGCTCTATGCAGTCAATGGAATTAGTACGCTATATACCTCACTCGGTAGTAGTTATTGCATAGTGGAAACTGGTGTGAGACGTGGATGTACTCCACTACTCAACATTTTAGGAACCGTGTAGTTGAGGAACCACTTCAAAATCCCCGCGCGTGTGTGTGTCTTGCGTTCTCTGTTTCTTTTCTTGACTATTTTTCATGCGTTACGCGTTTGTTGGTTTGGCCAATCTCTCAATGCCATGGCGTATACAATGATTTAGACACTTGCCTTGAGAGATTTAAGGTTTACCGGTAAGGTTTTAGATTACATGTGCACGATGTTATCACTTGTCAGGCAAGGAGGTTAGGGAGATGAATAAATAGAAGCTTTTGATAGATGTCTAGATAATATCACTTTGTTTAGTTTATAGTTTTGCTCAAGGTGGGGCTCATGTGCATGTTAATGATTTGCCTTGGTTGAGCTGTGGTTATTATCACTGATTATTTGGTAATTTGCAAGGCTGTTCAATATTACAAAGGTAATGATTCCTTATAGTATGACGCCACACAAATTATTTTTAAAGGCAAATTTCTGTCTCCAATTAGAGCTTTGCCAAGGTGGGTTATTGGAACTAGGTTCAGCAGTTAGATGTTGATTATGTTGGTTCTTTGGCCTTGAATTGACCAGTCTGTTTTATTGGTCTCGCAAAGAGAAAAGGGAAACTAGGTTGCAAAGGACACTTTTGTTAAGTTAATACGTTAAGAGATCTGTAAAGGGATTGGATTGATTTTTTTTCTAGTTGATTCAATTTACTTTGTTCAAAGGTTTGACATTCCAACCTAATTTGCATACGTACAAGAATTGTGTCATGCCTGTTGTCTGATTGTGTTTAGCAAACTCAAATTTTTAGTTACATATCGCTTCAAGGCTAACACTAAAAAACTTACTCCCTCCATCCCAAATTGTTCGCCCTTTTTGGGAATCCGTGCATTTTGCACCCAAAAAATGATGTATAAGCATTCTTTTCTTTTCAAAATTTTTTACACCAATTTAAAGATCTCATTGAGTAGAAAAAAATGGTGTAATTTTTTTTGAAAAATAATTTTCATAAACCCATCATTTTTTGCATCCAAAATGCACGTTTTCCAAAAGGGGCAAACAATTTGGGACGGAGGGAGCATATGCCAATATACAAGAATGATTTTATGCACATTGTCATCCTCCATACTGTCTGTTAATAATTTTGGACTTTTGTGCTAGATTGGTCATGAATTCTGACGTGTCCTGGAATTTGAATATAACATTAACAGTTTTCAATAATATTAGGCCTATGTCATGCACAGTAGACAGATTGCGTATGTTGGTTGAGAGACCTTAAGAGTTTCTAACAATCAGATGCCATATACCTGTTGTGCTGGTTTTTTTGCTATAAAATACTTAGCAGATTACACAAAATAGGAACACTGTCTCCCTCTCTCCGTGCCTCTTTGTCTTCTGATAGTTGTAATGCCCTCTTGCACCTTTGTTTTCAGGTCGGTTCTGCAACATCAATCATAGTAAAAGAAGGATCAATTGGGTCTCTATTGGTCACAATGCCTTGGAAGGGTACAGGTTGTGAGATCGAGTTGGAGGAGCTTGAGATCGTTCTTGGGCCTCGTGAGGACATTAAGTATCAACATGGATCCCTGACTAGTATTACTAGACGAGATGATAACCACTGTCCCAGTGAATTTGGAAAGCTTGATGATGAAAAGGTGGAGAACACTCCGATGTCTGCTTCCGTGGATGTTCATGAAGGAGTTAAAACTGTTGCTAAAATGGTGAAATGGCTGCTCACTAGCTTCCATTTAAAAGTGAAAAAGCTGATTGTTGCATTTGATGCCTCTTCAGTAGGAAATGAAAACAATATGAAGTTTTGCAGAACCTTGGTTCTTCGAATAAATGACGTAGAATGCGGAGCACGCATCTCTGAAGAGGTCTCTTCAAAAGCTGATGCTACAGTTGATAACTTTCTTGGGTTGAATCGTTTAACAAACTTCGTAAAATTTCAAGGAGCAGTGCTAGAGTTTCTTCAGATTGATGCTGTTGACAATCAAACCCTCCCTCCATGTGCTTCTGGGACAACTTTTGGTGAATGGTTTTCTGCATCTAATGCTAGGACTCCTGTTGTCACAGGGGAAAGAGGTGGATTTTCAGGGACCCTGAAATTGAGTATCCCTTGGAAGAATGGTTCATTGGATATCCGTAAAGTGGATGCAGATGCTTATATTGATCCTCTGGAATTAAGATTTCAACCTAGTTCCATAAAATGGTTGTTGGATTTGTGGGAAATTGTTAAAGATTCAGGGAAGAATGGCAGGGAGCATGCAGTCTATGCGACAAAGGAATCTTTTTATTACAACGCTGCATCTCATCTAAGCTCTTCTGTAACTTCAAATGATAAGGCGACGTCTTGTAAAGAAAGTTCTCCCCCAGGTTTATGTTCTCCAATGGGCAAACAAACAGTAGCAGATGTTCTGTTACCAGAGTCACGACTTATATCAGATTGGGTGCCATGCTCTACTAGTAAAATCCAGAAAGACTGGACTGAAGAAGAACCAGATTTTGGAGCCAGGTATGCTTAACTGAAGTAGATCTTAAGAAAATTAAATGTGAATGATCCCATCATTGTCTGTTAAAATGATTGGTGGTTTATCAGATATGCTACATGTCTTCATGATTTTGTTTTAACTTTATGAACGGAATAAATAAATTGAGTTCACATTGCGAAGGCGCCTTATCAAACATTTCCATGCTACTCCTTTTTTCTAGTTTTGAGTTAATTCATCAGGAGCATTAGCTCTTTCCAGTTGGTATGTTCTTAATTCTCATATAAAGTTTTTGTTATTATAGGCTTTTTATTTTGACTGGTAACTGAATGGATTATTTTTCAACTGTTTGTATGTATATATATTGGAGATATGATGTTTGATGCAGTTCACCTAGCAATTTTCAATTTACACTAGTATATCTGTGACATTCTGCAGCGTAGAGCAGTTTTTTGAATGTTTTGATGGAATGAGAAACTCCCAATCAGCATTAGGAAACAGTGGGATGTGGAACTGGACATGTTCTGTTTTCAGTGCAATAACTGCAGCATCCAACCTTGCCTCTGGATCTTTGCCTGTCCCCTCTGGTATGTACTTTAATCTTGGTTGTATGTAATGCTGAAAATGTAGCCTTATTCTAGCGTTGTGTATCAGTTGCATTGAATTCCTATGTTGCTCTGTATTATATGAATACCTGTTAATATGGGGATCTTCTTTCTTAGCTTTTAAATTTCTTGCATTTATGATTGCCAAGTATGAAACATGAAACAAAGTGAATTGGGAGAGGAGAAAAATTGAGCTCTGAGACTAACCTTGAAATCCTCGTCTAGTTTAGGAGTGTGGTGCACAAGTTGTTACTCCGTGTATCAATTAACAAATAGTATTAACTGTAGTGGTGCATTATTGATAGTTTATCTTAATAAGTCTTGCTGTATCAACCTAATATCCATTTGTTCCACTTGGACAGAGCAACAACATGTTGAAACCAATCTTAAGGCAACTCTTGCTGGAATTTCTGTTCTCTTTTCCCTCCTTGAAGGAGACCTTGAGCATTCATTTGATCTAGAGAGTGATTGGACAAATGTTGGTTCCCGTGCTCATTTTCTTGGAGCAAAATTCCAAGACATGGTTCTAGTCTTGCAGGTACTGGTTACAGTTTGAGGTTTTCCTTGTCAGTACTGAACTTTACTATCGATGCCCTCCATTTGTTGGCTTTGCACAGTTCTCTTGTGCTAACTTCAAACATTCTTTAAGGTCAACAGGTATGTCCTCAAGAAATGACTTTTAAAGGAACAGTGGAGTATATTGAGCTTAATGATCACTTCACTAATGCAAATGATGGTGGGGACTTTGGTTTGCATGATTGTAATGATGTTGAAAGTCAGATTCTCATGATACAACAAATGCAAGCTGCAGTTCAAGTTGCTCTCCCTCCCTTGTCTTCCTCTTCCATGGATGACGATTCAGAGGAATCCACTGCAGATTTTTCATCCAAAAACTCCGGTATGGATGGATGCATTCGGGGAACTGGTCATAAAGGTATATATAGTGATGATGTAGTCAAGGTTAACTTGTTCAGAACTTTAGGCGGCACCCAGTTCACTGTAAATTATGGTTCTTCCAATAGGAATTTCAGTGGGCCAACTTCTTTTTCACTAAATCTACCACCATTAGTGCTTTGGGTGAATTTCCACTTGATTGATATAGTTTTGGGTCTTCTAAAGGAAGTTGGAAGTTCCTTTGGTGTGGGTAGAGATGGTTCCGCATCCAAAGGCCTCAACAGTAGGTATTGCTCTTCATCTCTTGGAGAAGTGAAAAGGAGTTCTTGCCATAATTTGATGAAATCGTCCCCAGAAGAACTGTTAAGAGTTAATATATTCCTTCCCAAAGCAAGGGTAATATTGTGTTTCCCCTCTGAGAATGGAGTTTTTAGAAGCTACTCTTCGTGGGATCAGTTTATTGCTCTTGAATTTACTTCACCTTTGAAGGCGAGCGAAGAAAATGTTCAAGTCACTGCTTCAATTCCAAATGCAAGTTCTCACGAGAGATATTCTTCAAAAACCTCATGTTCGCTCCATTTAAATATGGGCAATCTTGCCATCTACATAATCACTGCTGCTTCAAATGATAGCGTTGGAAGTAGCCGTGATGGCTTACACAGACAGATATTTTCAGCTGAGAACATTCTCTGTTCCAAAAATAGAAGAGGTCGCCTTTCTCTTATTAGTATGTTTTGGCATGAGGGTTCTGTGACTGGTCCTTGGATAGCAGAGAGAGCAAAGCTTCTAGCTACTTCAAAGGATTCTAGGGGAAGGAATAGCTTTGTGGGAAAAGGTTATGAGTTTGCCTCTGTTACTACTGCCAAAGATGTGGAAGACCAGGGTGATCTTGCACGGAAAGAGATGATTTTAAGCTCTGCATTTTTCCTGCATATTTATCTGTCTCCTGTTAAGATCAATCTAAGCAGTTCTCAGTATAGGGGCTTACATCGTCTCCTTAAACAGGCAACTGAAGGATTATCATGTGAAGTGCATGATCCAATTAGTGTTAAGAATGCTTCTGCCGTGACTCAAACATCAATCCTTGTGGAATGTGATTCAGTTGAAATTTCTGTTAGTCTGGAAATTGTAGAGAGTAACAAAGGCTCAATGGAGAGGGAACTTCCTGGATCGTGGAATCATTTCAAACTGCAAATTGAGAAATTTCAGTTCCTGTCAGTGTCCAATATCGGCGGAATTTGTGGTACCAATTTCAATTGGGTCGCCCATGGTGAAGGCTGTTTGTGGGGCTCCATTAGTGGAGCTCCTGCGAGAGAGTTCCTTCTGATATCATGTTCCAACTCTTCAATGGGACGTGGTGGTGGTGAAGGTTCCAATGTTTTGTCTTCTAAATTTTCAGGTTCCAATATCATACACTTATGGGATCCAGAGACTCCTTACAGTTATATGTCCATAACTGTCAGATGCAGCACCCTTGTTGCAGTAGGTGGTCGCATGGATTGGTTGGATGCAATAACCTCCTTCTTCAGTTTGCCCTCTCCTGAAAATGAACAAGCAGCTGAAAGTGTGCCTTGTGAATCTTCTTTTGTTCTTGATTTGGTGGATGTTGGTTTAAGTTATGAGCCCTACTTGCAGGGTTTGATCAATACTGAAGTGTTTGATTCTGAGTCCAGCTCATTGAATCTCAAAGGAGGAATTCAGGATAATTATGTTGCTTGTCTCCTAGCAGCTTCTTCATTGAAGCTTTCGAACACCAAAGCAGCAGATTGTTTCAACAGTGGTTACAAAATTAGGGTGCAAGATCTTGGGCTACTTTTACGTTCAGTATTGGGGCCTGAGAATGTTGGCGGCACGTATAGTGTGGAACAGCTTCAAAAAGTTGGCTATGTTAAAGTTGCTCGAGAGCCACATTTTGAAGCAAATTTGAGAATGAATTGTGAGAATGGCCTTCTTTGGGAATTGGAATGTTCTGAATCTCGTGTTTTTCTGGACACTTGCCATGACACCACTTCTGGCCTGATTCATCTAGCTGCTCAACTTCAACAGCTTTTTGCCCCTGATTTGGAGGAATCATTCACTCACTTGCAAACTAGGTGGAATAATGTGCAGAAAGCACAAGAGAGTGATGTAACAGGAGTATTCAATAGTGATGCTGCACCATCAACATCTCAAGCTAATACTTCACATCTGGATATGAAGAGCCAGCCCAGTGTAGTCAACTTGATGGACGAGATTTGTGAAGATGCATTTCAGTGGGATGGATGTTGGGATGGTCTGTCTGATTCTTTTGAATCACAACTTAATATGTCAGTTGATGATCGGCTTTTTGAAGAGACATTCAACTTCATTGCCAGAGATCCTGAGAGTATGCCACATAATTTTTCCTTGGAAAGCAGTCACCCTTCATTGTTACAAGAGAGCTCTCCTCAGTTTATAGAAGGCTATTTCTTAACTGAGTCACGTTCTATGTCAAATCTATCTCAAGAGAAGAAATCAGCAATTGAAACACCTAGATACGAATTCAGGAATAATGGAATAAGAGACATTGACAGAGGAAGCATTGGTTGGTTTGGGGAAGCCTCATTAAAAATTCTGGAAGATCACGTATCAGATGTCAGCATTCGAAGTGGTCCTCAACAACTTGTAGCAGAGGAAGCTTCTACTAGCAATCGTGACAAAGTTTGTGATTATGGAAAAGTGAGGGGCCGTGTCCTTTTTAAGAAGATTAATGTTATCTGGAGAATGTATGCTGGATCTGATTGGCACAGTTTTCGGAAAAATGTCCTGAATTCCCCAATTATTCGTGGAAGGGATAGGACTGTTTGTCTTGAGCTTGCATTGTTTGGAATGGAGTTTCAGTATGAAATTTATCCCGAGGGTGAAACATTTGTATCCCGGCTTTCTCTCTCGGTCAAAGATTTTCATCTCAGTGATAACAGCAAGGATGCACCATGGAAACTGGTAATCTGATCTCTGCGAAGTGAAATGACTTGTACGTGTCTTGTCTTACTTTTGTCTGCAATACAGCTGACCACTTGTTTCCTTTTGTCCGGAAGGTGGTAGGATATTATCAATCAAAGGGTCATCCTAGAAAATCTTCCTCAAAAGCATTGAAGCTGGAATTGGAAACTGTCAGACCAGATCCTTTGACCCCTCTTGAGGAGTATCGGTGTGTGTCATCTCCCCTCTCTCTCTCTCTCTCTCTCTCTCTCTCTCTCTCTCTCTCTCTCTCTCTCTCTCTCTCTCTCTCTCTCGTGTATTCTCCCATTTTTGGTTTTTAGAAATAGGATCTATGGTTCTTAGTAATAGTTTTTGGATGGGACAAAAGTCACAAAACAATGAAGCAAATGAACTTACAGAATGCTAATTTCTCCTTCAGGCTACGCATTGCTTTCCTTCCCCTGCTTTTGCATCTTCATCAGAGCCAACTTGATTTTCTCATCAGCTTCTTTGGGGGGGAAACCTCATCAGTTGACCAGTCTCCAAATGCTCAACAGGATTTGAGTGAACCAGAAGTGTTTCTAGAAAAGAGTAGTAATTTTGTGGGCCATACCATCAACGAGGAGGCACTGCTTCCTTTTTTCCAGGCACGCAATTTCAGTTATCTTGTTTACCAATCTCTGAACTTGCTGTACTTTCTATTAATAATGTTTGAGAAAAAATATCCCCATCTTTTATCTCGAAAGTGATAGTGACAAATTATCTGATTTAGGGATGGTTTTTCCATCTACGTTTCAAATTGGTTGCTTTCAACTTAGTTGTTATGTTATAATACCTTGTATTCTGGTTACTGAAATGATCAATACATTGCTATTTGCCCAGCGGTTTGATATATGGCCTGGTCTTGTTCGTGTTGACTACATGCCCTGCCGTGTTGACTTAGCTGCATTAAGGGGTGGGAACTATGTGGAATTTGTTAACCTAGTTCCTTGGAAGGTAAATTTCCATTCTTATTAGAAGTTTAGGAAGTTCGACTCTACAAATTATGGTTTTCATCAAGCAAAAAGCACTGCTTATGTGCTCCATCATATTATATTTCTTCATTTCTCCTGAGTTTTGTGCCCAATTTCCATAAGGATTTTATTCTCTGAACATTTATATTTTTTGTTGCTTTACATGCATTTACTTGTGTTATTTTCAAATTAGACTTTATGCACGTCTCTGATGAGAATCGCCCCTATAATTTATGCGACAACATTTGTCAGCTCTTTTTTGTTGTCCATAAAAAATTGGAAATATCGAAGAACTTCCTCACATTTTAAATGCAAATGGGCTCAAGGCGATGGACTAATTCGGGCTGCTATTTGTCGGATTTTGTTGCAGGGAGTTGAACTACGACTTAAGCATGTGCATGCCGTTGGTGTCTATGGCTGGGATAGCGTGTGCGAAAAAATATTTGGGGAGTGGATGGAAGATATTTCTCAAAATCAGGTTTTATTTTACTCGGTGCTTCATGCAAATGTTTGGCTTTTGGGTTTTGAAGCAATAGTGTTTTTTTCATATTTACATCTTTCATATCAACTATGTAGGTTCATAAACTCCTGCGTGGCCTCCCTCCCATTAAAACGTTAGTTGCTGTTGGTTCTGGTGCTGCAAAGTTGGTTTCCTTGCCCGTGAAGAATTACAAGAAGGATCGCAGATTAGTGAAAGGAATGCAACGAGGTAACTGGTTTGTGCAGGGAAATCTATTTAATTATCATTGGAGTTTAATAGCTTCCTCTTGTACTAGCCAATACTTGCTGAATCCTTCGGGGGTTAACCTTACATTGAAAAGATTGCATTTGTTGGAAGTATGCAGTGCGAAATAACTACCTTGGGGAACGTGTATGGTCGAGCTAGAAGAGAATTATTACATTCAATGCATCAAAGGAAGAAATAATCCTCTCTAAGTTATATATTGGAACTTAACTGATCTCAATTTGCGACCCTTCTAATTTAAATTGGTGGAGTTTATGGTGACATTTCACTAGCTGTTTATGTAACAGTTAAATGCAACATATCTTAGCCAACAGTATATCCGGATAGCATTTTTCTTTCGTTCCTACAATTATTTCTTTTGAGACAATGTAGTTGAGTCAAGATGATAATCATATGTATGACTCGCTTTTATGCATAAGTACTTGGTGCTATGTAAACACTGCTCCACTCTACAAATGAACTTAAGTTTCTAGCATGATAATTAGATGAATCCAACACAGACACATACTTCCCCGGCACACGTAACTGGGTTGACGTGGCATAGCTTTTGGGATACCCTTGTCCATGAAATACGTTATACTAAGTTACAAGAAATAAACTGGGTCCAATTTTTCAATAAAGACAAGGTGGGGGTATGGATCGAATCCCTTTTGATAAACTGGGCATTTAAGAGCCAAACCACTGGCTAGCCCATCGGGTGGTTCCTAACCTACTTTATCTTTCGTGAAGAACTTAATGAACCAGCTTTATTTTTCCAGGTACGATGGCATTTCTTAGAAGTGTTTCAGTTGAAGCTGTTGGGCTGGGAGTACATTTGGCAGCGGGAGCTCATGACATCCTGCTGCAAGCAGAATCCATTGTTAGAAGCATTCCACCATCTGTACCATTGCAAAGAAGAACAAAAATAAACGTGAGATCTAATCAGCCAAAAAATGCCAAACAAGGAATTCGACAGGTGACCTTCCTATCTTTATGTAACTGTTCTTGGAAAACTGCATATTAGAATGTTGCTTGTTCTTCGTTTGCTAGTTTTTGCGAGTATTGATAATTGTTCTGCTCAACACCATATATTCTGCATATTTCTGTGTTGGAAAGAAAATATGACTTCAAATGGCTGCATGTTCTCACACCATAACTTTGTTGGATTGTGAACATGAAGGGCCTTTCTTCTTCTTCTCTTCTTATGCTGTCAAGTTTTTCATTTGGGGTTTGTTCACACTCTCTGCCCCATCTCCCTAGTGTGGAAAGGTAAAAAAAAATTGACGTTCTTAATTTGGCAGGCTTATCAGAGTATCAGTGATGGCCTTGGGAAAAGTGCTTCTGCTTTAGTTCGAACTCCATTGAAAAGATACCAGCGTGGTGATGGTGCAGGATCTGCATTGGTTTCTGCCATTCAGGCAGCTCCAGCAGCCGCCATAGCTCCAGCTTCTGCTGCTGCATGTGCCCTTCATTGTGCTCTTCTTGGTGTCAGAAACAGGTCAGGCCCTTTGTATATTTGTGTTTGTTCACAATGCCTATTTTCTCAGTCTTGTGACCAAACTTAGATTATGGTTCTATACTTGCAGTCTCGATCCTGAGCACAAGAAGGAGTCAATTGAAAAGTATCTTGGTGCTGCTCAGCCAAGGGAGAGTATAACTGGTATCAGTTACGGGCCTTATGGCTTGGTTTTTGCTTTTTTGTACTTTGTGAATTTTTTCTGATCCGGGTAAAAAAACTGTTATAAGTCCCTTCATCTCGAAACAAGGCTGCACTGTTTTCAATGTCAGTGCATAATTTTCTCCATTTCGTTCAGCCAAAGGCCAAAAAAAGGTTAAATAATGACAAAAATAAGCCATATCAAAAACTTCGTCAATAAGTTGGCCATTGTAAATATGATGTATTGTTATTTGATTTATAATGTTGCATTTGCAGAGGGTTAAAAGCGTAGATCTTTTCATCATGTCATTATGAAGCTCCCTTCTGTTATTGTGGAGACTCTGCATTTGGGTGCTGAAGCTCTTAAAGATTTTACAAGCTCAACATGGCACGTTGGAATTCTTCTTTCTTTAGTGGTAAGCACATCCCCCGCGAAGGAAATACTAATCATTTGGGCAAGTTTTTATTGTTTTCCATTAAGAGAAAAATTCTGCTACAGAAACTTATCTCGTCTCTTGCTGCCTATGCTGCTGAGTTCAGGATTTCTGCATCTGATAATCTTATTTGATGCGAATCTGATTTTGTTATTTCGTTCTGTGATTGCAGATGTACAGATAGTGAAGTCATTGGAACAGATTCTTTGTTTGTTGGACAAGAAGATAATAGTCATCTAGAAAGTGTACATAGGTTTGTGTTTATATACGGTTTAGCTGTGGCGCCGATACATGTAATTATGAATATTGCAATTGGATTCGGTGCAATTTTAACATGTGAACAGTCTTTCCCATGTAGCTAATTTTTCTACTATTACCAAAAAGCTTGGGAGTTTTTTGTTTTCCTTTTTCTTATTGGCTATTCCTATTTTATGTTTACCTAAACATCCTAAAATGCCGAGGTTGGAGAAAAACAAGAGATGCAAGTGTGTGTTTCGATCCAAAATGTACGTTAAAAGATGGACCGCATACTTAAGGCAGTCATTCCCAATCTTCAAATTTGGTAGAGATGACTGGAGAGTGGGTTATTTTAAATCTGGGTAAACAGAAAAACAACGTATCTCCAATGCTTACTCAAATGGGTAACCATTTTTTGGTTTTACCCTTTTGCTTCCCAAATTGAGGAGAAAATTTTGGGTGCAAATAGGGTAGCATCCAACGTGGTGCACTTTTGGCACATTCGGGCCGTTCAAAAGTGTGTTAGACTGTCCAAATTAAAACACTCTCTCTCCTCTTCCTCTGTTACGTTTCTCTCTCTAATTCTTGACCATCTAACACATTTTTGGACGGTCTGGATATGCGGGCACCACGTGGTTCCCTATTTGCCCCCAAAATTTTCTCAATGCTGGAACTCAGCTAGATCTGATTCTTTCATAATTCTTATTTACATGTATAGCATTGGATTTTTTTAAAATAAATGAAGTTTTGTTGAAAATGGGTTTTGCCGTGGAGATGCTTCTACCCAAATCAAGTTTTTACACAAAATTTGACTGAAATTTGGCTAGAAAGAGAGATCAAGGGTTGGAGTATATGCTCGTAGGACATCTCTGATCCTTGCCCATTTTAAGACCCAAATTCTAAATTTGGGTAAAGACAAAATTCACCTCCAATACTTTACCCAAATGTGTGTACTTATTTTTGCAATTTACCCATTTCTTTGCTCAAATGAGGAACAAACCCAAATCCATCCCCATTTTCCAATGGCTCTTTTGACTTGTTTCGTACATCGCCGGAGCTGGCCGATGTTTCCGGAGCTTTGTTTACTCAGAGTTTCGCTCGGGCTTGTTTTGCCATAGCTCACCTGTTTTGTACATTGTTAAGAGCTTTGAATCCGAGTTCTGCTTTGTTGAGCTTCGCGGAAGCTCTGTTGGATCAATTTCTCATCTCTCTTATTTACGGGGCAAAAGCTACAAACCACCTAGTGGGTGATCCGGGGTGTATCTCACGCGCGTGGTATGGCACTGTACTTGTATCTATAAGGCTGCTGCCTGCTGGAAACTCTGATATGTTTCAATGAAAAGACATCTCAGTACACTATTGATGGTATTGGTATAGAGGGCTAGATGCCACAGCAACCCAAAGTAGGATTCTATTTTCTCCTCTTTATTTACAGTTATTTTCATTTAAAAAATGCTAACATGTGCAGTGGACATATACTCCCTCCGCTCCTAAACTTTTGACATTTTTTGAATTGCGTGTCATTTTAGATTACTTATATTTTTCTATTTAGAACGTTTTATGTGATTTTCAAAATTTTGTTTAGTAGAAATAATTAAAATCTATTAAAGGAAATCCATATTATATTATATATTTTTTGACATTTATATTGAAAGATATAAGTATTTGAAAATGACACACTGTCCAAAAATTGTCAAATTTTAAGGGGCAGAGGGAGTATTAAAGTTAAAAAATAATGTTCAAATACGTGAAAACTGTATAAAAGTAAGTGTAAATGTATTAAAAATGTAAAAGATAAATTAGAGTGCATTTTTTTGTGTTTATTATGTGCCCAGTGGATACACAATGGCAAGACCTTTATTTTTATTCACTTCAGTAAATTCTTTTTCTCCATACTACAAGTTTGTGGACCCCACACATTACCACTGCTAGTGTGTGATAGTGTAAATTTGTGTATAAGGGCATCCTTATCTGATTCACAAAAAAAAAAACCCACCAAATTTAACCTCAAAAACACCTTTTATAATTTAGCAAGTCACTTTTCAATAAATTCACAAAATCATACTAGCTATTCAAACTTTAGCAAATCATTTTATAGAAAACTCACTTTATCAAATATTCCCTATCCAAAAAACAAATAAATTGAGATAAAAGGACCATAATAGTGAATTGATATTGGCATTCCCCTTTTCTCTATTAGCATTTTTTTTGTCTTTATATATGTACAATAGTAAGTTTACATAATAAGGGAAACTCCATAAAAAAATTAAAAAAAAAAGAGGAGAAAGTCAATAACACTTCCCTAATTTTATTCTCAAGCTCCGTTTATTTTGGGCAAAAATATTTTCTGGAAAACCTTTTCCATGGAAAACTGTTTATGGAAAAGAAAATGTTTTCCAGTTTTTGGTTGTGATATGAAAACATTTTCTAGAAAACATTTTCCATTGTTTGGTAGACATGAAAAATCATTAATTGACAAACTAACCAAAATATATTTGTAAAAGTAGAAATGGTACCGATATTATATACATAACCTATGCAAATGACATAAATACCCTTGTAGTATAGAAACAAAATCCAAGAGAACTCAAACAATAAACAAAAAATATATTCCGCTCACATGTCTTAACAAACATAAATACTCCTAACAAATATAGTTCATCAACCAAAAAAATTATCTATTCCTCCAAGCAATAAAATCTGCCCACATGCAATCACTAATCTCCTCCATTTTGCTAACCCATTCTCTATTCTCTTCTTGAACTTCCCTTTGTGTTTGTTGGACTTTAGGATTTGGATTTCTAGCTATCTCATTATTTACTTCTTCCATAATAGCATCCATAGGATCAACCTCCTTTACATAATTGTGAATGATGCAACATGCTAGGACCATATCCACTTGTGTCTTAAATGAAAAAAACAATTCTGCATCTATTACGCGAAAGCTTTTCTTAAAAACTCCAAAGCACCTTTCAACTGTAGATCGCAAGGAAGAATGACGAAGATTGAATAACTCTTTTTTGTTTTGAGGAGGATTGTTACCAAATTCTTTCAAATGGTATCGAGTACCACAATAGGGGGAGATAATTCCTCTTCGAACCCCATAACCATCATCTCCAATATAATATTTCCTTGCAATTTAACAATGAAATTAGAGACACTTGCAAACGATACTAATCAATTAAAAAAGAAAACCTTTTTCTACATTACCTTCAGGAACTTTAAATCCCCTTGGCCTCAAGAGTGCATGGTCAAGAATACGAGAATCACGTGCACTTCATTCCCACCTTGCTAAGACATATGTGAAATTCAAGTCAAATGAAATGGTAGCTAAGACATTTTGGCTTGTTTCACCCTTTCGACTAAGAAATTTTCCTTGGAATTCGAGTGAGACAAATGCCCGGACATGAGTTCCATCAATTGCCTCGAAACAATCCTTGAAGTATGGGTAAAACCTTCTGTTATTCATTATTTCAGGTGGTGTCTCATTATTCAAAAGTTTAACCACATGTTTGTATAACAGCAAAACAACCTTAAGAGCAACTCAAAAGTATCGATATTTCAGTTAATTATTCTAGAAGCAAGTGTTCACATACGGATATCCAACGAGACCGGACCTTTTCCCTTATTTCTTTTTTATTCACCCTCTAGCTAGAAAAGTTGCCAAGGGTGCTTCAGTTAATTATTCTAGAAGCACACCATCAACAGTCAAAAGAGCATTTAAAAATAATTCGTTCAAAAAGAAAAAAGAGAATGTAGAAAGAGTGTAAAAATATCACTTTTGCATGAAACGCACATCAGCTGCTGTGCATGGCTAAAAAGACACAGTTTTGAGGCAAACCCAAGTGGTTTGCTAAATTTGATCTTGTGGGATCCACTCTCGAGTCTCACACAAACGATCCAAACCGTTAAATAATTTTAAAATAATTATTCAAGTGGTCTTCAAAAAAAATCAAGCCCATTGGATATTTTTACATAATTGATCTAATTCGTTTAATTTTTCATCAAAATTCAGGACCCTGTAGTTTGAAAGAATCTTTAAGAAAAGTTATACAATTGTGCGCTTAGTAATCCATTGATCTAAACCACAGATATTATAGGTCTTATTGAGAAGATCATCCAGTAAAAATAATATTCTATTCAGACATAATATAGGTATCAAAAAACTAAAATATGAGTTTTTTTTTTACGCCTATCGATATCCGATCAAGATAATTTTTTTACTGGATGATCTTCTCCATAAGCCCTACAATATATGTGGTTCAAACCAATGGATTACAAAGCGTATAATTGCATAATTTTTTTTAAAGATTCTTTCAAACTACAAGGTCCTAAATTTTGAACGAAAATCAAACGAATTAGATCAATTACGTAAAAATATCCAATGGGCCCGATTTTTTTTAAAATACCACTTGAATAATTATTTTAAAATTATTTAATGGTTCAGATCGTTTGTGTAAGACTCGAAAGTGTGTTGTTTAAGCCCTGCACACTAGCTGCCGTGCAATTCACGAACAGCAACATCCCCACCTCCCACTTTTCTTCCCTTGATAAGACTTCTATTTTTTTCAGTAACGGGGAATAGTGGAAGTAGCAATCAATCTCCTTATCGTGTCCCCAAATTCAATGCTAATTTCTATTAAGGTAGAACTGGAAATAACTTTGACTTTACTAAATTTTTCCAAGCCTCATACCACGAACTTTGGCTTCTCGGCTTTTTGGAAATTTACCCTTGCCCAGTTGAGCTAACCTCGGTTCAATTTTCTCTGAAGATTATATGGACTTGATGATATTCAAAACCACTAGCGAAAAGAGAAACAAAAGCTTCAGTTTCATTTTCCATTCCTTACTTCATTCACATGCTAGATAAATTTATGCTATCCTGACCTCTACAACAGGTACATTATATGATATTACACAACAAAGATAGAGTGACAACAATTGAAGTGCTTATTTTGATAACAATAACTAATACAAATTCAATAGCAACGGTAGGTGGTATCTCCAACTGTGTGTTGGGTATAATAGTTCATAGTTTGTTTCCTTTTATCTTGTGACCTCTTGACATTTGTGTCTCCTGTTGTGGTTTTTAAAACTTTCACTTACCAAAACACAATCACATTGTAGCCTAAGCAAATTATCAAACAGTTGAACAGTTGGTGGGCACACTGAAAGAAGATTGAACCATACAATGCAATTAAGGATCAATGGAAAAGCACATTGATTAAACAACAGAGCAAGAGAAAATGGAAGTTACGTAATTGGAGAATTCAACCGTGCAGTATATATCGAGTTTATGCATTTGAACATACGTAACAAACTAGATCTGATAGTGAAATAGAAAGAATCAAACCTGCAAGGCTTTGACGAAACTCTTGCTACGCTGCATGGACAGCTCGTCGATCCCTCTTCGTCCATTTGGAGCTTTTCCAATTCCATCTCTCTCTCTCTCTCTCTCTCTCTCTCTCTCTCTCTCTCTCACACACACACACACACAGAGGAAATATGGATTGAAGTGATAATCGAGAAAGAATCGGGGAAAATGTTTATGTTGGGGGGGGAGCAAACTGGCTTGGGGAAAATGTTTTCCAGGGCTTAAAACCGGAAAACATTTTCCAGATGTAGTGGTTCATTTTTCGTTTGACTTTTTAACTTTGGAAAAGGTTTTCCATTGACTTTAATTTTTTGTTTCACCCAAACAACAGAAAATGTTTTCCACCTGAAACAAACAGAGCCTCAATTTGAAATTTACATTAACTCAGCAAATAACAAAATATACGTATTTATCCAAAAAAAAATATACATGCACCTCAAAGCCATGTAGGCTCCTCATTAAATAAATAAAAAAGGATGGCAGGCTAGTTTTGGAAATGACCCCGTCCTATTATGCATCGAAGGGAACGAAAAAGTAATTTTCTTATAGTTGACTAGACCACCCAATGGGTATTATCGAGCAAAATTTTAACTCAAATTTGGGTTATAAAGAGGGTGGGGGCCAGAGATGTTGCTCTTCGGTGTACAAGTGTAACTACCCGTCTCAGTTAACCTACTAGCTTTTAGTCTAACCAAATGACTTAAAAGGTTAACCTCAAGTTATACATAGCTGCTCAAAATCGTTTATATAGTACTCAATTTTCCTCTAGCCAACCGATGTGGGATATCACAAGTGGGTGCAGTTTATGAAACAAAAATGTTGGATAATGAAAACTTTTGCCGTAGTGGCCAATGGTCATGAATCTGGACTATTGATTTCTTTTTCTTGAACTATTTTGAGAAAGTTTTTGTGTAGCCTACTATTTCTTTACGTGTAAATAGGAGTAGCTTTTCTTCTCCATTCTCTTTACTATTACTCCTTTAAATACCATTTTCTTTCTAAATTTAATTGGAAAATGATACAGGCACTATCTAGTGTATCAATTATTATACTAACTGTCAATGTGTCACTCTTTTAATAAATGAATCTATCCATGTATTGAATAGTGCATTGATGTGGTAATGCCATGTGTGCATTTAATGTAATAGTTGGTACACTAGCTAGTGCATGTAGCATTGCTCAATTTAATTTCCCCTCCATTTTCTTCCCCTTTTCCGGAGCAAATTGGAGTTATGTTTCATAGAATTTTTTGTACTAGGTTTTTTTTTTCTTTTCTCCTTGTAATTGGAACCAAACGACCAGGGAGGAAAATATATATTTCTTTTCTTTCTTGGAATAATTAGTCATAAATACACAATATTTTGCATATTTGAAGAGAAGGACAAAGAACTTTTGCAATCAAACATAAAGACATTGTTTGTAATTATAATTTAATAAAAGGATAAAACACACCCACACTCCCTTGTGTTTGGATGACCAAAATCTTGAGTAGGAATAGGAATGTGATTACTGGGAATCAAATTTCTGAAAATTTCTTTTGGTAGGAATAGAAATGTAATTACTGGGAATCAAATTCCTAGGAATTTGATAGCTGGAGTAATTTCATTATGATGTTTGGATTAATTGAGTAATCACACATAGGAAACAATTATTTTGGAAATTTATTGAAGTCAACATTTCTTTTTCCTATTAAATGAACCAGAAATCTGAGATTTTCATGGGGTAAGGGAGGAATCAGATTCCCACAAAGTTTGGGAATGTGATTCCTAGTTGATGTGTTATCGAAATCACATTCTTATTCCCTGACTATACCAAACGCTGGAATCAAAAAGCATGGAATCACATTCTTATTCTTGACTATACAAAACGCTGGAATCAAAAAAGCATGGAATCACATTATTATTCCTGTCTGTTCTAAGCATTGGAACCATGAAAAAAAGGCATCACATTTCCATTTCTCCTCAAAATTGCTGCCATCCAAACTGAGCCTCAAGGAAAATTTCATGATTCAAAAATTCTATGATATGTATACCAAGAACCAAAACCACCTTACGGCATTTTGCTCTCTCCCCACCCCAAAAACCAAAACCATCTAGTGGGCAGCGGTGCACACTCAGTGGAGGAAAGGATAAGCAATAGCTCTAATCAAATAATTCATGCACCTGGCTCATGAACTTCCAGTTTTAAGGTCAAATTTTGGTACAAATAATATTGTGACCTAAGATCACTACTAGTTTATTTTCACCCCCCAAAAAATACAAAAACATAACAAAAGATATTAAACAAAAAAATTAACTGACATAACAAATGCATATTAAAAGCCTAAATGTGTACATTCTTGATGTGCCCAATTTGCATGCCACAACTTTTTTTTGATGTGAATAGACAGCAAGTTTGGTTTTGGTGTGACTTAAACAAGCTCGAAATTAAAACTTTTAAAAATCAGTGACATTTCACTGACTTTTCTAGTCATCGGAAGTGGTCGGCCAGATGTGAGGTGGTGGTTGATCAAATGTGAGGTGGTGATTTTTTAAAATTTTATGTTCAAAATTCGAATTTTTAAAAATTAGTGACATTTCCCTAACTTTTTTGGTCGCAGGAAATGGTCAGCTAGAGGTGGGGTGGTGGTCGGCTTGAGGTGGAGTCGTGATTTTTTTGAATTTTATGTTCGAAATTAGAATTTTTAAAAATTAGTGACATTTCACTTCTTCTTTTTTTGTCGCAGGAATTGGTCAGCTAGAGATGGGGTAGTGGTCAGCTCGAGGTTGGATGGTGATTTTTGAATTTTATATTCATAATTAAATTTTTAAAAATTAGTGACATTTCACTAATTTTTTTTGGTTGCTAAAAGTGGTAGGCTTGAGGTGGGGTGGTGGTTGGCTGGAGGTGGAGTAGTGATTTTTTAAAATTTTATGTTCGAAATTCGAATTTTTAAAAATTAGTGACATTTCACTTTTTTTTGTTGTTGCTAGAAGTGGTGAGCTAGAGGTAGGGTGGTGGTCAGTTCGAGGTGGGATGATGATTTTTTGAATTTTATGTTCGAAATTAGAATTTTTTAAAATAGTGATATTTCACTAATTTTTTTGGTCACCGAAAATGAACAACCGGAGGTGGGTGGTAGTAGGTTGGAGGTAGGGTGGTGATTTTTTTGAATTTTATGTACAAAATTAGAATTTTTAAAAATTAGTGACATTTTACTCTCTTTTTTTGTTTTTATGTTCAATTGCAAAAGTTATTTGTCCTTCTTTTTAAAAATGTCAATTTTTTTTGTTTTTATGTTTGAATGCAAAAGTTCTTTGTCATTCCCTTTAAAAATGTCAAATGTTTTGGATTTTTTACTAGAGTTTTTTTTTTCTTCCAAAACATCCCTCAAACTATATACATGTTGTTCACTTTTAGTCCTTGAACTATCTATTTTTTTTACTTGGTCCTCAAACTATTACTCCTACTTTGCGTTCTATTTAGTCAAATAGACGATTTCCGTTAAACAAATCTGTCAGGAAAAACTCACCTGAGTGGCACATGCCTAATTTCCCCCAACTCAAGGGATAAAAACGCGATTTCAGCTCAAATTACACGTTCAAACACCCCTCTCGCTCTCTCTCTCTGCTCCGTAATTGTGTAATCGACAGAAGAAAACCCAAAGCATTCCCACGCGCTCAAAACCCAGAAGTCGATCGTGAAGGCTTGAGCGAATCTTCAATGGCTGATCAGTTAAGGCAAGGGGATGAGAGAACTCGAAACTGTAAGTTGCCACATTCAATGTATTTTCGAATCTATGAGTTACCACGATATCTAGGTATTCTAAACCCATGTGAGTTCTATGTTCTTGCATATGTATAGTGTACTCATGTCTCTCCTCCTGACAATTGATCCCTGATGTAGTTTTCAGTGTTGAATTTGCTTTATTTGATTTAGTGATGATTGATCAACTGATCATTATCTATTGTTTTTCTGCTTTGATCCGAATTTCATTGTTTTAGTGGCTGAATCAAACCAATTCAATCAGACACATAAGATGTTTGATTAAATTGCTAATCAGGCCATTGTCTTCTTTCTTTTCTTTCTTTTTCGTTTTTTGTAGTAATGGGATCTTGGGAGAAAAATGCTCTCTCTCTCTCTCTCTCTCTCTCTCTCTCTCTCTCTCAATAGTGTTGCTGTCTCTCTTAGGGTTTTTTTTTTTTGCTGCTGCTTCTCTGAAAAATTCTGAAGATCTTGGGAGAGAAATCAAGTGGAATGACGATTGTACTCTTAGATGGGGTGGAAAAAGGCCATCTGTTAAAGTTTCCATCCATGTCCGTTAGCCTAGGACCACATAAAATACAAATTGGCTTTGTTTGGTTGATAATTTTGAAACAATATTTTGAGAAATAATTTTGAGAGTGTTAGAATTGAAAAAAAGTAATAGTTAGAGAGATGTGTAATAATTAGAGAGAGAAATGAAAATAATGATTAGAGAGGAGTATGAGTAGAAAGAGAAATATGATTAATGATTAGAGAAATGAGAGATTAGGAAAGAATTTTTTTTAATTTTTTTTTGGGAATTATGAAGTGAACACAGTGAATGCAATTGTTTGAGGACTAAGTAAACAAAATTTATAGTTTGAGGACTAAGGTCCCATTCTGCTAAAAAAAATAATTTTATATTAACTCAAAACTATCTCATTTTACTAACAAAGAAACTACTTAGTTTTTTTGCAAAATTAAAAACCAAAAAAAATCAAAAAACTAGTTAGTGGAATAAATTTTTTTATTTGCAAAACTAAACATACAAAAAATTAGCTTAATACAACAAGTTAGTGGAACAAGTTAGTATTTTTGTAAAACTAAAAATCAAAAAAATTAAGTTAGTGAAACACGCAACAGGTGTATAGTTTTGAGGGATGTTTTGGAAAAAAACTGTTTTGACTAGTAAGCCTTTCTTTGTTTCTTCTGTTTCCGTGTGTTCCAAACAGAGCGTTAAGCAATCTTCGTCTGCCTCCCAAGCCGTGGTTCCGCTGTCCAAACCTTACACCATTGAATCACTTCCTGAGACACTTTTTCCACATATATATACACACAAAACGTACGTATATACATGTGCCTCTTCGTCCAATGTTGCCTGTTACAAACCCTAGCTCAATCTTCTCTCCCTTTCGAAAGTCCTACTCTCTCTCTCCTCCTTCCTCTCTCTCCACTGTCCGTTGCCGCGCCGCCGACCCTCCTGCCGGACCATCATTTCCACGGTGGTTGTTCAATTTCCCCGCAGCCGCTGTTGACGCGGTCAGCAGTGGTATCCCAAGACTTACCCCCGACTCCGACGCCGTCGCCGGAGAGAAAAGGCGAGTTTCTAGCAAGAACAGCAACACCAAGGTCAATGCGAGAGAGAAGCGGTGGTCACGTCCAGGCGAGAGCTACTTGGCCGACGACGGCGATGCTCTCCCTCTCCCTATGACGTATCCTGACACGTCGCCCGTTTCGCCCGATGAGATTGATCGTCGGCTTCGTTGCGATCCCGAATTCGAGGTTTGATTTCTGTTTCGTTGCTCAATTCCGTCTCTTTGGTCGCTGAGAAATTGTAGGAGTAGGTAAGAATGTGCAAATAAGTTTTATAGCAACTTTTATATCCCTTTGGCACTTGCTAGTTGCAACAGTGGACTTGGATTGCGGTGTTAGTCAAAATTTGGTATTAGAACTCACTTGGTATGATTTAGAGCAGACTTGTTTGTAGGGGTGATTAACGAGCCAAAGCCGAGCACTTAATTGTTAAAGCTTGATTTCAAAACTTTGGGAGCTTCAAAATTTGTTCAAGCTTAGCTTGTTTAGGAAGCATGTCAATCAAACGAGCTTTAGCTTTACACAAGTAGCTTGGATTTTATATATATCATTAGCTTAACAAGCCAAGTAGTAGCTTGTGCGAGCTTGTTTTGAAAGCTTAATAAGCTTCAAAAAAGGTTAATTAACAAATTTCAAACGCGCAAACATGAGGTCGAACCTTGAGCGGTGTGGTTCATTTATCAGCCCTGATTCCGTCTCTTTGGGTTACTGAGAAATTGTAGGAAAAGGTAAGAATTTGCAAAAGTGGACTTGTATTGAGATTACTGCAAGGGTTTGTAGAAGTAAATAGCAGTCATTTATATCAGGATGGAATTTGCAAACGTGGACTTGGATTGAGAATTTGAGATTACTAGAAGGGTTTGTAGCTTGTGGGTGTTGCGAGTCCAAATTAAGTCCTTGAACTCATTTTGTTTGATTTAAATCAGATTTGTTTTATTATAACAGATCAAATTGTGACTCCGCCTAGCGTAATTTACGTAAGTTATGGCATTTACCCCGTAATCCTGCTTTATGGATAAGCAGCAAAATGAAATTGTCCACCTAGCAGCTCAGTGAACGGTTATCTGCTGCCAAATGAAAGGGTGTCAAGTAAAGGGAAATGTGGAGAGAAGTAGGGTGATTAATTAACTCCCAGATATTTGCAGAAGGAAAATATTTTTTGTTGTGAACAACAAAAGGAAGATGTTGGATATTTGAATTTTTGTTGTAAAGGCTTTTAATGACAGGTTTTGCATAAGCTTCTCAGTCATTTTTGGGCATTAAATCTTATCAGAAGTCTCTATGGACACCTGATGGTTGATTAGTCTTTAATTTTGGAACTGCAGGATTGTAAGGAAGTGGTATATGAATGGACTGGGAAGTGTCGGAGTTGCCAAGGGTCAGGACTTGTTAGTTATTATAATAAAAGAGGAAAAGAAACAATCTGCAAGTGCATACCTTGCTTGGGAATTGGTACTCTTCTCGTTCCTTCTTTGTCTCTTACTGTCTTCTTGTTCCTTCTTGACTCTTCCTGCTGCATTATCTTATTTTCAATTCTCAAGTGCGTTCTTTTTCCTGAAAACATTGAACATAAGATATGCCATGTTTCTAAGCATATGCAATCTACAGTATGATACATTTGTTAATGTTTGTCAATTTACATATGGCTCAGTTACATCCTGACCTCATCTCTCGTCAAAGGGCGGGACAGCTTGGCAACGTACTTTTTAAAACTATCTTATGAATTTAGTTCTCCCATTAGTTGTTACAGAAAGGGGGATAAGGATGTTTTAGTCCTAAAATTCGAAGCCATTTCAGTAACTTGGTTCACGTTATGATAGTTAAATCTGGGCTTGATGCTTTTACTTCATATCCCACGTCTACATGAACCCCTTTTTAGTCCTTCTTGATTCTCACCATTATAATCAGAATTTAGAAGCAGTAGAGCAGTACCTCCCCCTTCTCAATTGTTGGCCCCTCATTTTACTGCCCTCATATGATTCCCATTTCAGTATGCTGTCGTTTTGTACACAACCTGGGTTGTAGAAATAATCTGTCAATTGGAGCTTTAGCGATCAGGTTAACCATGCTTGCATTAACTGAGATCCAAGTGTGCGTCGTAGGCATTGACAATGGTCTTAGTCTCCTTTCTACGTGCTTCTTGGGAAAGAGGCCTACTTTTGGGTACATAACCCCTTACGGCCTTACCTAAACATCAAGCCGCGAGATATGGTAGTGGCACCTTTTCCAATCATCCCACTGCATACCATGGCCTATTAAAAGACGGAGTTGCTCATGAATTCCATTAGCAATTTCAGAAAAGGATATGACAAGTTTCAGGGGTATTTTTGCTGAATTTCATTATTTTCTCTTTCTGGTCATTGTTCAATATACTCTTCCAACTCAAGAAGTCATTCCTGCATCATTTGTGGGATTATCTCGCATACCAGCTTCATTATTTTTATGAAAACATAGTTCAACGAATTGGATGATCACTTCAAACGTATGTATATTGTTGAGTTTCCAGTGTAGTTCTGCCGCTCTGAGCACGTAGCATTCTTGTTTGTCTTCAATTTGTATCTGTCTTCTCATATTGTGCACAATGGCGGATGTTACCCAAGCTGCTCTTTGAGCTATAACGATGTCATGAATCCATGTCCTTGCTCGTTGATCTATCTCTTATTATTTGCTGAACCACCAAAATAGCTTTATGGTATATGGTTCATTTTATAATTGCAAGTAGGATCTCAAGTTAAGGAGTACACCACTACCCCTCTCCATGCACCAAGTAGTTGTCTTGATAGCTCCCCTTTCAGCATCAGCATTATTGCTTCACCTTACAAGATATTTTAGATACTCAATGATGGAGAATCCCAGCCCTATATTTTAGGATGACGCGGTGAGGTTGGTAACATCTGTTGCATACTGGTGTGGGGGAATCTAACATGTATTTCTTCTCTAAAGCTGACATGTCCATCTTGTTTATCATGTGGAGCTTTTAGATTTCCCAGCATGGAGTCCAATTTGTTGGTGCTATTGAAGTCCAGCAAATGTTAGTTGTGGAATAAAGATTTTAGAGGTGTTTTAAACTTGGTTTACTCTTTACATTATAGTAACTGTTCCCCTGCAATGCAAACTTTAGATGACAATATGACTTCGGGGGATAGATCCATATAACCAATCTCATTCGGGAATCGGGCTTGAATTTGACAATTAAATTTTGTTGCCTCATGAACGTTACAAAAGATCTGAACCTTGATTTTCTGCTAGTTTCTCGAATTGTTTTGAAGGGGCTTTTGTTGGTGCAATGACGAGGCTTTGTTGAATTACAAATTGGCAATTAGTGGTTTAGGCTTTGTTGACTTGTTAGTTTTAAAAAGTATGGATTTTACACTCTGTATACCCCAAATTGCAGGTTATGTGCAGAAGATAACAGCACGCACAGATGTTGAAGTGATGGAGGATTTGGACAATGGAAAACCACCTTGAGCTGAATAGATTTAACCATTTGCTTTATACTTATTTTCCATCTCGGGATTTTTTGGTTCAAAATTGGATGAGTACATCTCCTAACCGATCCTTGTAGCATTGTGGTAACTTTGAGGATCTTTGTTCAATTTCTTCTGCAGAAATATTACAAAAGATCAGAAAATAAAAGATTATTGATTCTTGGTGATTATTTCGATGGTTAAGGTTATGTTGTAAAATGCATAGATAATCAGAAATCCATTCTCTCCCCCTGTTTGATTCTTATTCCTCTTTTTTCTCTGTGGAATTTTTTGTTCTATTGTTGAGCAAGTCATTGAAGAATAAAATTTGATTTTCTTCCCCATTTCAGCATCAGATATCGATATCTTTTGTCCCTCCAACAGGATATGAAGACAATATGGCAGAACCAATCGAAGGGCCTGGGTTTACTTGCTTACTGCTCAATATTTTTAGCAACTGATCGGTTTTTTTTTTATAACTGAACTGATGGGTTACTTGACTTGCTTATTGAAAGAAATTAACCACCAATGAGGAATTGGATTGCAAAATCGATTTGTATCATTCTCAGATTTTGCTTATTGCTTAAGGGAGAAAAATTAACCACCAGACCCTTTTAAGGGAGAAAAACTTGGGTGTTGTCTGGATATCACGTGGCGGTTCCTGACACATCACGGTACCACATGGCACCCAAGGGGCATCTCCGCCGTCTAACACCGCCGGAGGGGGATGTGACCATCCGTAATACTTTTGATGTCCGGTGATGGGTATATGGGGGATGTGCCATCCAAAACACTTTTGGATGTCCGAGATGGGTATACCACATATGGGTACCCCATATGTACACCATCACATCCCAACCGTACAAATGCTTTTTTTGACGTTCCGGATTTGAAATGCACTCTTACCGGTTCTCTTTGACCGATAAGAGTGATTTCAAAAATCCGGACCATTAATATTTGAGATGGACAATCGAGATGTAGAGGGGTATATTCGGGGTACACTTTGGTGTACCCAAATAATTTTCGTTCTGTGTAATGCTCTCCTGTTTGTTTTGTTTGGTTCGGTTCTGGGGTGTTTCTTGCTTGCTTGCCTTTTGATGGGCAGAGTAGTGTAAGGTTGGAGTCTTACTGTTTCTGCTTCTCTAAACTTCCCTTTGAGTAACAGAAATTCTATGCGCAAGAAAACTTATACTAAACTATACATAGAATCACATTATGCATATAATTCCGTATAAACTTTCTTGTGCGTAGCTTATTTGCTCTACAAAAGTGTATTGTTTAAAAAAAAACACCGATGTCGATCTAGATGACATCAGTACCCTTAACCTTCTAAAAATTAATGTTACACTTGTGCTTTATTTTCTTTTCCCGCTAACAAAAAAACTGTCTCTCTTAATACGTAACAGATTGTTGGGTATACAACTTATATAGAGAATTCTTTACGCTAAGGAAATACATCTTGAACAAGAATAAACTAAAAAAGCAAGGCAAGAAATCTGGAGAGAAATGTGCCAAAATCCTTGTGCATGACTCAAGGCTTCGAATCATGCCAAAATCTTTGTGATTGATTCAAGGCTGCAAATCATGTGTCAATCAAATGCAAGTCAAACTTTCTTGTTTTGGACACTTGATTTTTTATCAGGTGTGTGTGTTATTTTTTTGTTACAAAAAATGGTCAAAATCTCTCTGAGTATATTCATTCATTCAAATCAATTTGTTACAAAAAATGGTCAAAATCTCTCTGAGTATATTCCCCAAATCAATTTGCGATGAGTCGAATGCTATCGGAAAACCGGTTACAGATAAGAACAAAGTTTTCCAATTGCTACATGGTCTTGGACCAAAATATGAAAATAATGCTTCCCGCCAAAAATCTAATTTTGTATTAACACCACTAGCCATTTCATCTACAAGGACAATATCATCTGCAAACAACATACACAATGGGATATCTTCCTAAACCTGCCTAGTCAATTCATCCATAACTAACGCAAAAAGATACGAGTTTAACGGTGACCCATGGTGCAATCCTACTGTGATGAAAAATTCACTCGTTTCTCCTGCTGGTGATCTAATGGCAGTGACTGCACCTTCATACATGTCTCTAACTACGTCAACATAGCCTCTGATCACTCCCTTTCTCTCCAGAACCCACCATATGATGTCTCTAGGCCTTTTCCATATAATGTCTCTCTAGGCACCCTATCATAAGCATTTTCCGGGTCTATGAAAATCATAAGGAGATCATTCTTCATTGAATTGTGTCTTTCCTACCAATCTCATTAGTAGGTAAATAGCTTCCATAGTTGATCTCCCAGGCACAAACCCAAACTGTTTCTCCGACACCATAGTCACCATCCTCAATCGATGTTCAATAACTCTTTCCGACAACTTCATCGTATGACTCATCAACTTAATACCTTTATAGTTGTTGCAACTTTGAATATCCTTTTATTTTTGTATATAGGTACTAAGGTACTCCTTCTCCATTCGTCGGTCATCCTCCTAGATAAAATAATCTTGTTGAACAATTTTGTCAACCAAGTCACCTAGGCTTCTCCACACTTCAATGGGGATACCATCTGGTCATAAGGCCTTACCCGGTTTCATCATCTTCAAAACTTTGGCCACTTCAAACTTTTGTATCCTACAATAGAACTCGTATTCTATTTTCTCACTAGGGACATCAACTTCGTCCTCACCAAAGCTTCTTTCATGTTTCTCATTTAACAACTTCTCATTAAATAAAAGAAACGAATTAAATAATTAAATGAATTAATGTATAAAAGAGAAAAAAAAAAGATATTAATAAAATAGATGAACAAGTAATTGAATAAAAGAAATAAATAAAATAAAATAACTTAATTAAATAATTAAATGAATTAATATAAAGAAATGAATGAACTAAATAAATTAATTTTTATAAAGAAATTAAATAATACAACTAAAGTAATTAATAGAGGGGAGGAAGGGTAAAACTGTAATTAGGGGGTCAGTGGGTGGGGAAAGGCCGCCTGACAGGGGCGGGGCGCGTAACAATTTACGCTATAGGCCTTTGGAGGGTAAAACAAAGAAAGAGAAAAAAGAGTTAAATCAGGCTTAAAGCAAATCGAGTTTTGGCAGACAAACCTATATTTGCACAAATATATACAAACTACCTCAGTAGGCAAGAAACCCAAATCAATCAAAAGAAACAAATTAAACAAACTAGAATGGTATTACAAGAACGCCAAAGACAGAAGACGCTTTGACAATGTTCACCGCTTGCTTCCAGACATGCTGAAAGAAGTAACTTTCATTGGAGTAGCCACTACGAGGGGAGCTTCCGGGGAGTCGCTAACAGCAAATCTATCGTGCATGAACTGACTATCGATGATGGACTCATCTTTCAGCACGATCTTATAGCAGTAGCAGCTCTTGAGGCCCTGCTGATTCAGATAACATTCATGACCACTGTTCTTAACCTGCTGGAAATTCCATATCACGCTGAATTTGCCAACCGTTGTGACCAGGTGGCGCTCCTGCTTCCCATTCTCAGTGACCTGCAAGATATAGATAAAGCTCTTAGAAACATTGAACTTAAAAGTCCAAGAGAAGAGAACAAGCTGCAACAAAATATTAGCATATGCCAAGATTAAGACGAAGATATGGCTCCCTTAACTCCAGCCCTCCGACAACTTCAGTGCTGAAAAGCCAAAAGCCAAATATTTGCCAACCAAGTACCCCTTAATCTATGATATCCATCGCTAACTAACGAACAATATATTTGTGAAGAGCAATACACAAGTCAATGATATCAACTTTCCTAAGAGCTGGAAGTGGTGGATGCAGGTGCTCTCAATAGCACAAAAATCTCTTTAAATGCTTATAGGCAGGCAAAGGGCGGGAAGGGGAAAGAAAGGACGGGAAAGTGAAGTTTTAAGTTTCATTCACCAAGACCATTGTATTTCGTGCACAAAAAGTTACAGGGGGCCAAAAAAAATACTAAAAATGATCAGGATTAGCTGGCAAAGTAAAACCTCAAAGTCCGAAAGCCAAATGGAGGAACACTATACACCGCGACCTGGTAATGTGAATAGTAAATGGTTTTACTGGGTTCCCAGGCCTCATTACAGTTTGGGAAAAAGGTAACTCAATCTCCCAGTTCCCAGGCCCCTTTCAGACTTCACTAATTCTCATTTCCCTTCAAGATCATTTATGTGATACTTCAAGTTCTGGAAGTCCTTTCCACAAAAAGTGATCATTTGACAAGTTTCGAACTTCAGAAGAATAGTTGGTAAGGTGCACAATGGTTGAATTGATGAACCATTCCAACTTGATAATTCAGATCATAAAGACGGCAAAAAGGGCCCGCGTCCCAGTGAGCCACATTCTTTAGAAATCATAGCTCTACATATAAGTAGGCTTCTATTAAGCAGAAGAGTAATCATTTTTGAGAACTTTTAGCCAACTAACCTCTCCATACTCACTTAACCCTATGAGTTTTACTTTTAGCCTAACAAACCCTACTTAACAAAAGCTAGCTTAACAAATCCTACAACCTTGACAACAGTCTCCCACTTAGAATTCCCCCTTAGAGGAACTTCATGTTCAAAGTAGTTGGACTCACCAAACATATATAAGCAATAATTTGAAGTACGCAACAATTCCCAGGTCCAATGAAGGCAAGGGAAAAGAAACATACAAGATCATATGCAATAAAAGTAACATATACATGTCATCTGATAAGTTCCACTCAAGGAAATACTGCAACCTACCCCAATTGCAAACAATAAAGTTCCACAGAAGGAGAAACTTATATGTTCAAAAGTTTGATAGACTTCCTACTTACTATTCGAACCAAAGTACTACACATGTGAGCGTTGGTATAAGGTATGATATGCAACAATCATCTAAATCACAGTTCACAAACCGAAACAATTGAACAATACAAAGCACTGGACAGAGCTCGTTTACCAAGGTTCACTTATGAGTATGGTAACAAATTTAGACAATAAGCCAAATTGCCAACATTAAAAGTGACAATAACTTAAAAAAGAACAACTAGAATATCAAATCATGCCTCGGTCAACAATACCACAAAAATAATAGGAATGAACTCGCAAGAGAACTAAAACAGGTAAGACAAAGTGCACTAAAAGCTATTAACTCACCCACGAGAACTGGCCTCTTTGGAACTTATTATCTGTTCCAGCCATATGTGAATCCACAGGAGTAAGCTTCAACAATCTCGGAGCTGGGATTTTATTTCCCATTCGACCACTGAAACCAGTCTTTGTCTTCCCATCTTTGTCAGTAAATAGAGTGCAAATGAGAATCAAATAAGTGTCAGTGGTGCCCAATACCCATTTCCCATCGTATGTTACATCAACATGGGTAATAGGCGAACCAAGCCCTGGAAATGCAGTCTTGGCCTGCCTCATTGAAGTATTCGAATACAGCCTTATCTTCCCATCAATTGAACCAACAACAATGGATCCATCCCCGGCCGTAGCAAAGCACTGGAAATTTGTACCCCTAGAGAACTGATGCCCCTGCGTCCAATTCAATACTGGTGAATTCGAACTCACTATATTCTGAACCATTCCTCTCTTATCTCTCATATCCCATTGGCACAGCCTATTATCATCCAAACCCAAGAATGTAGACTCTGAAGGATCCAACTGCGACCCTTTTGTATCATTAGTAATATCTCTCATTGTCACATCAGTTCCATCTTTTTCAAACTTCCATTCTGTGACAATTTTCCCTGTCTCAATATCCAACTGGTGGAGTCCAGTCGAACGGGGCTTCCCTTCCTTTAAGGGACTCATTAACATCATATTAGTCTCACCTCTCATCAAAAGCGCCTTCTTCGGCGTGGATCTTCCCTCACTAGAACTACCAATACCCTTTTGTCCTGAATTCTCGAATTTCACATACACCCCTTTCCCATGTATCCCATGGCTGAAATTCTTCACAACCTGAACACCCATATCATTCACCAAGAAACTATTTTCCAATGCCCCTAAAGCCAAGCTTTGTATCCCTCCACCCGTTGCCGCCTCCTCAAATTCCTCCAACAAATCCTGATTCCCTCTCCTCACCGTCTTCACCGGACTCTTCCACTCTCCGGCCTCCGCATCCTCCCACATCGAATCATCAGCCGCCTCCGGCTTTACCCACCCCAAAAACTCCTTTCCATAAACCTTAACCTTATTCTCATCATTAGCAACTAACCCATAAACATTCTCAAACAAACGGTCCTGAAACAATCCCACAAAACTCCTATACTCCTCATCAGCAAAAAACTTCAAAGCCCAAACCCCGTTCGCGACGAAATCGATGCGTCTCTGATCACCAAACATCTTCAATTGCATATCGGTCGAAACCCTAGCTTTAATCTTAGAACCCACTTTTAAAACCCAGTAATTCTTACCTCCACCGTCGCTTACGTCGTCGTCTTTGAGGAATTCGAAGTGGGTGAGTTTGTCGGAGACGATCCATTTAGCCTTGGGAGTGTTGCCGCCTATGTGGAGGTAGAGTTTGACGGCGTTTTTGGAATTAGGGTTTTGCTGAGAAGAATAAGGGTACTTGAGCTTGAGGGCTTTGAGCTTTTCGTCGAGTTCGTCTAAGGTATGGGGTTTGGAAGTAGTCGGTTGCTGTTGGTGGTGGTGTAGATCGGCTTCGTGGTCCACTGCGTCGTCGTATTGTTGCTCTTCGCTGTTCTCTTCCTCTTCGTCTGATGAGTAGTCTGAGAGGTCCAAGCCCTCGCGACTCTGTGAGGCTCCCATTTCTCTGAGAGAGAGAGAGAGAGAGAGAGAGAGAGAGAGAGAGAGAGAGGGGTTGATTCGAAGATTGGATTGTGAAATGAAGGTTTTGATTGGATCGGGAAGGTGGAATTTGGGAGAGATTCGAAGATGACGGTGATTCGAATTCAGGGGTTTTCCCGTACAAATATGAGGTGTGGGATCAACCGCTTTTACCGGCCGTGACCGAGTGGCGTTGATCTAAAGCGGGATTTCCTTGGCATCGAAGTAACAAGAACCCTTTGATCAAAGCAAAAAGAAAGAAAATACTACTAGGAACACGGGCCCCTTTTTTATGAGGATAGACAGCTGTAGGCTGTAGCTATACAATGCCTTATCTTTTAACATTTTCTTGATGACGAAGGGTGTTTTCTTCTCTCTTTTTTTTGTTTTTAATAGTATTCAGATCAGTTTACACACCTCACCTCGATTAAAATTCCACTCCAATTTAGTCAAATGCAGGCCAAGGAATTGACAAGATATTATTAGCAAGTTTCAAACTAAAATGTATGATTTTTTTTCAATGCCTATGGGACAAGATTGAACACCATTTCAGACCACACAAGCATGTGATCATGGTCCAAAATGGTGTAACCAAGGTAGAGGTATCAATCATGTTTTGTCGTGCTGTGCTGTAGAGTTTTTTAATCATGTCGTGCCGGTGTTGCCACGTCTCCAGCTAGGAAACAATTCTAGGATAAGCCCTGGTTTTTTAGATTAAACATTGTTTTCTTCCTCTTTTTTATATACCACTCTTATTGCATTTTGCTTCTTAATCTCCATATTGTGGGTTTGAGCTTAAGTTTGTCTTCCGAGAAAGACATTTCAGAGTATGCCGAGTTCTACCTTTTAGTGACACTCCATTAAAATTTGAGTGACAACCCTAAATTTTGATTGCACGCCCAAATTATGCATGACCAGCCGGCGCCAAAATTTAGACCATTTGGTGACAAACAAAAGGAAAATTCTTGTCACCATAAAATGGTTAATGATCCAAACATTTTCTTAATGATCCAAACATTTTCGGTGACATATTTGGAATCTCGTGTCTCTGCTGGTTACATTTAGTGACAACTGTAATATGTTGTCTCTAAAAGGTGTCACCTTTAGTGTTTTTCCTTGTATACTGCCGATAAGTGTCAGGCGCAAACTTGTATCATTTGACTGTAAGGGGTGTTTTACTAACAAAAAATTGTTTTTTTCAAACATCGAGACAAATCATTCTTTCACAACACATCACATAAAAAATCGTAAAAAATCAATTTTTTCAAAAACCTGAGTTAGTGGAACACCCCCTAAGTTTACTAAAACTTTCAACACATAATGACATGGACATAGTAAATAAGTGAGGCATACAATTTGCTTTGACACGGCCATTTGGCTCCGTTCCTAAACAAGGAAAAATATTCAATTCAATCGTTATTTATAACGCCTTTTCACGTAATGAGAGCATTCATATTTGTGTAGGACACCTCATATAAGAGAGACGTTACAAATAACCGTTTCATTAAAAAAATTCTCGTAAATAGCCTCAGGCCTCTCCCTTAAATATTTTCCAGTCAACGCAGGCCCCCAACACCCTCTCCTAGTTTGCCACAGTGTTCTACTAAGGAAATTTTGTTTTAAAACTGTCTTGTTTTTGTATTCACAAATTTTTATGTGATGTATTGTGAGAGGATGACTTATCTTGATTTTTGGGAAAAAACTAGTGGAGCACTCCCTTTTAATTGCTCTTGGAGCACAGTTACATACTCCATCCGTCGCAATTTTATAGTCCCTTTGGGAGTTCGTGCCACTTTTCAAAGTGTTATATCTTATAGTCTACAATGTTTTAGGTGATTTTGAATGCTTTGTTTATTAGATTAAATCAAGATCTATCAAACAAGATCCATATTGCATATAAAATGTAGTATTATTGATTAAAAGATATAATCATTTTTTTATCCGGTTAGGATAGAACGATGGACTCTAAAATTGGGACGGAGGGAGTATTAATGTGGATCAACTCCAACGCTAAGGTGTGCCACTAATAAAAAACTATTTTTTTTAACCGAGATAGGTGATTCTCTCACAATACATCGTATAAAAAAATTGTAAAAAACTACTTTATACAAAAAAAAACTAGCTTTAGCGGAACACCTCCAAGTGTACGGTAGAAAAAACTCCTAAAACATTACGTGTCAATGCTCCATTAGGCCTAGTTTTCCAAAAAAAAATTAGCAACTCAGTTGCTAAAATCAACCCTGATTTAGCAAATGAGTTCACTAAGTTCTAAAATCATGGTTTTGAAATAAAAAAATGAAGTGGTTCCGTGTATTATTTTTCAATTTTTTTGCACCAAATTAAAGTAATTTCAAAAATAATACACGGATGCACTTAATTTTTTTTATTTGAAATACCATCATTTTAGCACCTAGTGAACTCATTTTTTAAAATCATTGTTGATTTTAGCAATTGCGTTACTAATTTTTTTTTGGAAAACTGCCTAAAAGCATTGAATAATCACTCGCTCTGCCCTTCCCTATACACGTCACATCATAATAAATGGCCAGGAAAAAAAAAATCAATGGTGTTTTGGCTTAAAAAGCCAACTTAACCTTTTGTTTTGTCTTTATTTGAATTTTTTTTTTGCGTTAGTTAGTTTTGCATCAATTTTTGGAATATTATTGTTTTGTCTCGGCGAGAAAAATCCAAAAAGGTAAAAGATTATGACTAGAACTCTCAATTTTTTGAATATGATTGAAAAAAATGTAAAAAATTGTCTTTTAGACTTATTTTTGTCTTTATTAAAAAAATTATGATTTGATCATAATGTTTTACTTTTTTTATTCCTTTCGCCGAGATGAACCAATAATATACAAAAATTGATGAAAAACTAAAAAACAAGAAAAAAAATCAAATAAAGACAAAATAAATAAGCCAACTAATTTTTTAAGCCAAAATACATCTTAGGTAATTGTAGATTTTGTATTGCTTTTGTGGATGGGTAAGAGCATCCTCATCAGCTTCACAAAAGAAATATCAAATTTAACCACAAAAATACCTTTTATAAGTTAACAAGTCACTTTATCAAAAATTTACAAAATCAGACTCTCTATTTTAACTTTACTATATTAAACTATTCCCCTCAAATCTATAAATAAATAAAAAAATTCCCCCCAAAAGTTTCTCCCCACCTAGGGAATAGCATACGGGAGTGTATGGACCCCCCACCCAACCCCACTTTTTGTCATTAAAATATCCTCCCCTCCACTTACAATCCACCACGTGTTTTGACCTCCCCACTTCTCCTCTTCCCCTCCCTTTCTCTCTTCCACGTATTCCCACGCCACCCCACACCTGATGCAACAACTGGAAAAAAAAAAAAACAATAAAAAACCATTTGGTTTGTGAAAAGTACTGCACCAAATTTGGTGTCGTACTGTAGCAAAAGTAATTTGATGAAGAAAAATAGAAAGCTTGATTTTGGTGTGATTTTGTGATTTGAAAAATAGATGCCGATGAAAATGCCCTAATACCGACACGGATATATTTTTTTTTTTTTTTTTGGTGCAACGGAAGCTAGGTTGTACCGACACGGATATATGCGTGTTCTTTCCGTTGATTTGAGTCATATGCGCATACGTAAATCGCATAAGTAAAGTGCACTCTGGGCAAAGCAAGGGATTTATATTTATTTGGTTGAGAGTTATTAAATTAAAGCACATGTTGTCACTGTATACTTTTTTTTTTTTTTTTATAATTTCAACATCTATAGAATAATGGCGGACAATTCTGATTACAAAGGAGAGCCTTGTCAGTTGTCCCATTGTTAACTCGTTAAGGCCTTGCTCTCAGAATAAATTTTATCTCATAAAATTTAGTTTTGATAAAATCTACTGTAACATTCTCAACAAATTTTAACAAAATTAAATTTTATTAACACTACATTTTATGACACAAAATTATTTACAAAACACTTTTATCAACCCTACATTTAATCAATTGGAAAAATAATTTCATTTTATCATACATCTAAACGAAACTATATTTTATCAAAATTAGATTTTATCTCAAAAAATCCATTCAAGAACAAGGTCTAAACACCAGATGTGTCCATGGCCCACATCTGAAAATATCCAGGACATGGTTCTGATCTGGCCATTTCTTTTTTCTGAATGTTTTCGGAAAAGTTTTTTTTAACTCTAATTACTATTCTTTTGAATCTTATGAGCCTATGTTGTCTAATTATACTAAGTTATTTTAAAAAATTATTAGTATTGGTTAATAATTACTACGTATTTGTATTTTAATGACTAATGAGATTTGCATAGATTATTTGTTTTGAAAAACAACTCTTCGTCATGCTCGATCAAACTCATTTATGTCATGATAAATCTATAAAAATTGACATGAATTCTGACATGATGGATGAACTCGAAGAACTACAGTACAAAACTAGACAATTCATTCATAATAAGGAACCCGAGAGAAGATGCTCCCATACGACAATCCTTTTTGGATGGAGAGATTTCGGAGGAAAAAAATAAGAAGTGTTTTGGATGCTCCCATTCCTTTGGCTAAATCACTTACTTGAATTGAGTATTTTTGGTGAGAATTGGTGAGGAAAATACAAAAGTAAAACATTTTGGTTGACCCTTCCCCCTTTTTAACCCAATTTCACTTAAAATAGTGAGATTTGTTAAGAAATGACTCCACTATCTAATTTCTTCTTTTGTCACCCATTCAAAGGAGCTATAACTCGATAGAACAGTTAACTCAGTTGGTCGTGTATCCTCTTCTATAGGAGTGAAATTCTAGATTCGATTCTTATAAAAAGGAGGTCAACCTTTATAGTTTACTAACATCTAACTAACTCTACTAACTAACTCTATTGATGATTTATATCGAACGGCAAAGGAGATATAACTATAACGATTGCTTATAAAAACAAAAATGCTAGATACACAACAAAAAGGTACACCAAAAAATCAATCCATTCTCATTCCAAAATCCATTGAATACAAAGAATCACTACATTCTACTTGTTTTTATTTTCTTTTCTGATTCATAACCGATTTGTAGCTAGTAATCTAAAATCCTGACTAGCTTTCAAATCCCCCAAAAAAAAAAAAAAAAATCAAAGATTGAAAGAATATTCAGAGACCAATTCAATAAATTTAGACTTGACCAGGACTAAAACAATGCATGCCCACTTCCAGCAGTAACAGAGTGATCCAAGGACCCACCATTGAAATCCATCAACATCACCATCCATTCTTCAATCTTCTCCTCCCCAATCCCTTCCCAAAACTCTTTCTCATCGTTCCTCCCCATCTCCATCGCCGAATTTTCCTGATTATTCTGCTCCGAATTCGAACCCTGATCATGACTCTGATTGATCACCGTCGCGTTCTCTTGAGGGAAAGGGAAATTGAGCTTGGCACGGGCCCCGCGGAACTCGATCGCCGCCTTATCGTAGGCGTGCGCCGCGGCCTCCGCCGTCTCGAACGTACCCAGCCACACCCGCGCCGCCCGCCTCGGGTCCCGTATCTCCGCCGCCCACTTCCCCCAGGGCCTCTGCCTCACTCCCCTGTAATTATTCTTATTCTTCTTCTTCACAACGACCGCCGGTTTTCTGCCAGTGCTCCTCCTCTGGTTTTCTCCTTGAGTCGGGCCGAAAAAGTTGCAGCCCAAGCAGCCGTTGATCTTGCATTGCTGGCACGTGTCGGGATCCGAAATGGGCACAATTTGATCGATTTGATTTCCGAGAGGGGTGGTGGTGGTGCCGGTGATAACGTTGATGAGGGTGGCGACGATGACGGAGGACTCCTGGTCAGGGGTGAGACGAGTAGGCGGTGGTTTCGGCTGAGAAGTGGAAGCTCCGCCGCGGTTGAATTTGTTGCTGGGTGGCATATTCTGGGTGGCGGGTGTGGTTTTTGCTCTTGCTGCTGTTTGACAGTTTGTTTGTACTTCAGATGTTTTTTGGGGTTTGGACTTTAGGGGAGAGAGAGAGAGAGAGTTATATATGGGATGGGGGCGGTCAACGGGGTGGACATAACTCAGTCGGTCAGTGTATACGCCTTTCACACGCGGGATGGGCCATTTTAATTTGGTGGCACGTGTGATTTCGTGGGATTCGGGAAGCAGTGACGTTAGGGAAGTGGGGGCCAGGTGTTTTGATGCAAAGGGGACATGCTACGAAGGGAGTGTCGAGTTCACACGCGGCCTTGGGTTGGGTTGGGTTGGGTTGGGGGCTCGTTTCTCTTTCTGGTAATGGGCCAACTGGCAAATACGCGGCCGTAGTGCGGCGCGTGGATTCTAAAATACCAGCACCTGACCTTTCCTAACTGGAAAAACTAACTTCAGTTGTCCCCCAATTCAGACCAAATATTGAACGACCCTCGGAGTTTCCCACGGGGTCTTATACTAGAAGTTTTTTTTAAATTAATTAATTTTTTATATGATATACTACGAGAGGATAAACTTTCTTAGTTTTTGAAGAAAAAAACTGTTTTCTGTTAGTTGAACACCTCCTTAATGAGATAAAATGGGAGATTTTATAAAAAAATATTTTTCAAATGTTAAAAGTTGGAACAAATTTTGTCACCTCTTGTCAAACTCATTTTATAGGGTTTTTTTGTTTGACTGGGTATAGATATGAAATCCTTTGCGATACGAGTGAGATATTAAATCCCTTGGAATATTGCTTAGAATATCAATAGATGGAGAAAATCTATATATGTTGTTTTTGTTCAACGAGATATAATCATTGGAAAACACTTTTTTTTGTTATAGCACATGACCAATAAGCGGAAATCTCATCCAAATTATGGACAACTATTCGGATGAAGTCCTTTTCGGTCTTTTTTTTTATATTTCTGGTAAGGACTTAAAAAATATTTTAAACTCATTGGACGGTTCAGATCATCAAAATTTGATCGAAAAATGAAAGGTGTGGACGGGAGTGAACTTTAAGGGTAAGTGGTCTAGAATATTGGTGTATGTATATATAAACATGCATAGATTGTTTTCCTAATTTAGGGGGATTAGAGGTATCCAAACAGATCAATCACAATAATTACGGGATACATATAGCGGAGGTTTTTTTTTTTGGGTCAACATGGTAAGAACTTTTATTGATAAAATTACGGGTGTAACCGGTTCGGTTTAATTAGATTAAACTGAAAATTTCAGTTTCTAAATATGTACCAAAACCAAACCGATGGTTTCGATCGAAAATGTTAATTGGGTCTGGATCGCTAGATTATTTGGATTAAAACTCCATCATAAGCATGTACAAATAGCCCAAATAACAATTCTAGCACAATAATTTAGCCCAACAATAACTCTAGCCAAAATTTGTAGTAATTCTTTTTTATGGCATCCTGCCTATGTATGAAATATCTTTATATACAAAAACAATGGTTCGGTTTGGTCTATAACGATTTTCAGTCCAGTTTTTCAGTTTTAGTTCACCCCTGTATAAAACTCATCATGAAAACATAAAAAAGGATGGTTATCTTTCCTAAACAGTAGAATAACCAAAAAGGAGGTCTAGATTTCCAAGTCTTTAACTCCAAATCCTGGCATTCTGATAATTGCCAGTATATGTGCCACTGCATTCGCCAATTTTTGAACAAAAAGAATCTTGCGACTCTCGAAATCCATCGATTTTGTTTCCATTTCCAAACATACGTTTATTATTTTTCCACTAGTTTCCATGATAAATTACGAATGACTATGGAAATACCAACATGTATGTATGTGTTGAAAAGATTCATGATAAGTTTGAATATCATTTACTGTGTATATCCCGAAATAACAAATTTGGACCCCAAGTTTAGGAATTTAGTACCAATTGGGACTAGCTCAATTTGCATCTCACTAGGAGGTTGGGAATTCGAATCTCCCTACTTGTGTGTAAGGGCTTTACCTTTCTTGTTTCAACCTTTTATAAGATTTTTTTTGACAATTTATATTAGAGAGTAATATACCCAGGGATGGAGCCAGGATTTTGACTCGGAGGTAGCACCTAAAATTAACATTCTTCCACCTCCATCCCACAAAAGAGTAGTTTATTAATTATAAAGCGATGCGCAATTTTTTTGGATAAATATCTCAATTAGTTCTTTAATTTTGTATGAAGAAATGTATAAATCATGTACTGATGTGCTTTATTTTCTATCCAGATATTAGAGGTTTTTTGACAATGGATTATCTTTACGAATGGAGGGATTATTAATATAAAAAAAATATAAGTGTTCTAAGATTAATTATTTATAATACCCAAAATAATACACATTTTCATAGGTTAATCATCATCAACATGATTAATACCCAAAAATTACACACTTTCATCGATTAATCACTCATCAATATGTTTAATACCAAAAATAATACATGTGTTTTGTAGAATAACACTATTCTTGCCATACAAATTTAAATTATTGGTATATGATAACATTAATTAATCCCGTACATAGCATGGTTTTCCGCTAGATTGTGGAATCAAAGTGCACCATGCATATAATCATGTATCGCGGTACGATGCTAGATTTTTGTGGAAAACTTAACTAACAAACAAATAAGGCCATTTTAATGTTGAAAGTATTCATCAATAGTTAAAAAATTTCATGTATTGCAACTCCGTGCATAGCACGGATTTAATGCTAGTTTATTGTATTGGATTAGTTGTCAGGCTTAATTATTTTGTGGACTCTCATAATTGATGTAGTGTCCGGGGTTTGTATTCTGCACTTCATATGCGATGTAATTGATCTCTTTTATTGATTGACAAAAAAAAAGGTTTATAAATTTAGTCCAAAAAATCTTTGCATGTATAGGGGCGGACATACGAGGGTCCAAAAAATCTTTTCTACTATATTTTAGATTTTGTTTGTAAAAATTTATGAAGAAAAGTCCTCTCAAAATTGTTTTATGAATACGTAAGGATGAAATTTTGATGTTAATTTATGAATACAAATGATTTAGTCCCTCGTGATAGGGGGATTAAATCATTTATGAATTAATTTTTTTTTTTACTTTCCCCTTCAACTACCAATTAAACTCCAACCCCCTTTCAACCAACTGTCACGCCCCGGACCCGTCCCTAAAGGTCACAAGCGCAACAAAGTGCTGGTGACACAGTCACCAAGGCCTAAATATAACATAAATTTATCCAAAAATGATGATTAAAAAGGGACACCATAACTAGCAGCGGAAAACATGACCTATATTACACATCAAAAAATGGTCACAAGTGTCAAGTCTAAATATGACCATAAAGTATCCGACATAGCTTGTGCTTAATGTTACAAAATTACAATCCATATTAAATATTTACAAGTCAATAGTTCACATAAACATGCTCGTAAAGCCCACAGTTACCCTAGTGTTAACAAAAATGAAGACTAGAGGAAAGTCATATCAACATAAGTCTTCTACCACCGAACATGCTCACAAAAATGTCCTATCAACACACCCGACTACTCCTCGTCGCTTGAAAGGTGAAAAAACATCATAAGCTAAAGCTCGTATGAGAAATCGATACATATTTCATACGCTTTCCATGGATATATTTTAGAAAACACTTTAATTAGGCAAAACTACTTGCGACCTAAGATTGTATCTTAGATGGTATTGCCCCAAGCGTAGGGCTAGGTCGGCGGTAGCATAATAACCAGTAAGACCGGGTCAAATCCACAGGGACCGAATTCACCCGGCATGAGAGTTGTCTTGCAAGTGTAGGTTTTCGGCCTTGAAGCGGCAAACTTAGCGTTTGGAGTTTAGGAGTGGAATTCTCTTAACTTCGAGAATGACTTGGAAGATTAAAAAGAATAATTAAACTAAGGCAAAGTCTAGGAGATTTTAACAACCATAACTTAGGCTAATTCGTTCCTCTCTTGTTGAGATTAAGATTCTTATAACCATTTGGCAAACATCTAGGTTGACATCGCTCCAAGCATCACACGTGAAAAAGGAGAATCAACCCTTAACTACGAGAGATAAAAAAGATTAACAAACCTAGACTTTGGTACATAAAATTGATCCTAACTCTTTGAACTATAATGGTGTTCGATAAAGTGTAGGATTCTTGTGCCATTTATACAAACATTTGGATTGACATCGCCCTAAGCATCACACGTGCCAAGTGGTCAAGCCCTTGGCTACGTGTGATCAAAGAGATTAACAAATCCCAATTTTGATACATAAAGATGAACCCGTGACTTTATTAAACAAGAAGTGTTTGCAATTTGGGGAGAAGAATGAATTGAAAACCGAGCCTAAAACGACTACTCGATCATTATGCAAGAAATAAAGCCTAAGAATTTGTAGAAAACCAAAAACATGCTTGATAAACTTGAAAATTGATTTTTAATGAAGATTATAAGTCTACCTATAACTTTAAACCTTAAGAAAATCACAAACAACAAGTAAAAACTAAAGTTTAAGAAGGAAATGACTAGAAAATGGAGAACACAGTTTAACCGATAGAAACGTAAATAAACTTGATTTATATAAAGATCCAACAAGTAGCTACAACATTAATAAATGACAAATCAACGGCAACTTAGTACTTACTTGAGAGTTCTAGAGAGATAAAACTTGAAAATCCTCCAATAGAGGAGCAAAAACTAAACTAAAATGAAAGTGTAAGAAGTAGTTAATGGGAGAGAAGGATAGAGGGGAGGCCCCCATATAGTCTTTCCATTCTCTCTCTACAAAATATCCAATAAAGTCCTCACAACAACTAAGAGTTTCCATTAATAGAAAGTGAATAAAGTGCAAAAAAAAAAAGGTTCGGAGCATTTTTGGACCGGTCTAGAATTATTCCGGACCGGTCCGGAATCGTCTGGAAATTTTTGGGCAATTCTGGATCGGTCCATAATAATTCCGGACTGGTCCGGAATCGCCTGGAAGACTGATTTTTTACCCAACTTCGCGGGCATGCCCCGACTTCATCCGAACTCGGAATGAGGTGATTCTTGAACCGTTGGAAAGCTCTATGAGTCTACTTTCCAACCCAATTGACCTCATATTCATAGCTTTTGTATCTTGAGAAATGAGCCTTTTTCTATCGGTTGGTCATATTTTCTCGAGGCTCATTACTCCAAATGTCTTCTTCTTTTGTTCCGGGCCTTCCTTGAACCTTTCAAAGCTTCTTGAATCGACTTCTAAGCTTCGACGATTGTCCTCCATGGCATTGTATGACCTTGGGTACTTCTGGATACAATCGGGGATTATTTGGAGCTTTGGACACACCTTTTAGCTCTGATTTTTTAAAACTCATCAAAAACACAACTCGGACAAAATCAATCGTATAAAGGCACAAAATGCACGTATGTGTGATCACAATGAGCGAGATAAGCTCGGATATATACAACATTAGGGGCTTATCAAAAACACAAATTCATATCCAAAAGATTCATATCTTCCAAATCCAATTTATAATGCATATCCTAGTAACAAATCAAATCGTACCACCAAGCGTCCCTAGTGTGGATGGGCTTAGACGTTTATGCATACCCCGTACCAAACACATCAATCTTGCTAGCCCTTTAGCATTGTCCCCTAGCAAGCTGAGATTTCAGAGATGCCATTAATAGATACAAAATATGACCACCTTTCATTGAATATCCATGGAGTACATTTCATTTAACAAAACAAGTGAGATAATGGAACATTTACACAAAGTACCAAATTGCGCTTTAAACTATGTAAATTATGTATATTACTCACCTCTGTCCTCGTGCAAACCCAAACCTCATATATTAATTAAAATAATAAAAGGGAATTGATATCCGCACTCCCAATTTTAATGCAGCCGCTCCAAGCTACAACAATTTTCCAAAATTACCTTTCTGCAAGTTTTATAATTTACTTCAAGCACTCCAAAAAAACTTTACTCTTTTCCTTTACTTCAGGCACTCCAAAAAAGTAAATAGTTTTTTTTTTAATAAGAAAAAAACATATAGTTGTTCAACTCTTTTTATTACACGTCACTAAATTGTCTACTTCAATATGTGATGTTTCCTTTGTAGAGCCTTTATATTATTGTCTCTATGTTCTGCAGCAGGACAACCTGGACAAGTGGTTTTCGACCTATGATTGTAGAACTATCCTTTTATCCATGCAAAGTCTCTTGAGAGTTCTCCAACTATGAGTTTTAAATATAAATTTGTAAACTGTTACGAAGATTTTGAGGAAAAAATGGTAGATAATGAGTAAGAAAATATGAAGATCTTGCGTTGCAATTGTTGTGAAGATTTTGCACCATCAACATTTTCAATTGTGTGTTGTTTATTTAAGAGAATTCTAGCAACGTTTATTTTTTTTACAAAGTGGCGTGAAACAATTTGACATAGATGCATGTTTAATGTTTGAAACCTAATATTTATGTTGTGGATGTTTAATGTTTAGAACGCAATGTTAATTTTTAGAGCCTAATGTTTATATTTGATTTCGGTTTATTTTTCCGTTTGGAGTGCTTTAGTAAATGAGGAGATAATTTGGGGGCAAAGTGCCTCTAAAAGTTTTTATATATTTAAAAAAGGTAGTTTTGTAACTTCATTAAATATTGGAATACTTGCATAAAAAAAGGAGCCTCAAATCAACAATCATAATAAAATGCGATTAGGAGCTGCCATTCAAGTAATCACAAACTCTAAATGATCCTCCTAAATGCTTTAAGTATCCCTAAAATGTCGTGGGACCAAGTATAAAGTTGAGTCAATTCCTAGGGACACAAAAATACTGTATCCTTCCAAATGAGCCTTGTACACCAATTTAAAGAAAACTAGTTCATTCCGGAAAAACAAAACTTTAGAAACTACAATTGTCTGAACTTCAATGCAAAAACTGATTTTGCGCGGCCAAATTTAAAGTAAAATACTTACATGGGCAACAAGATATATGAGTCTAGTTTCGAAAAAATCAAACGGTGTGCGATTTCGATACCCGTAGCAAAAATTATGACTGTTTTTTACCAAAATGTGTTACTGTTGCCTGCAGAAATCCATATTGACATCAACAACTTCACGAATTTCTAAAGAGCTCAATACATGGAATCAAGGTCCGAAATTTTAAACCAACAAAGAGGACCCATAGAGGAACTCTCTGTAAAATTTAAAAAAAATTACGAGCTGTATAACCCTGTCAATAAAATCTTCAAAATCAGCCATACTTGCCCTAAAATCTGCAGAATTTCAAAGATGCATAATCTAACCGAATTCACCTAAAATTCACCAAGAATTCTTCCAAAACTTTGTAATCAAGGATTTCTATGGTCTCTAAGCACAAACCGTCTAATTAAACATGAGTTGAACATGCAAACATATGGAATCAAGTGTAAGAAAACATGAATTACCAAGTATAACACATTCTCTTAATTTTTCTCTTTTCCTCGTCCTTTCCTTCTTTTTCTTTCTTCTTCTTACTGCCAAACTCACTCTCTCTCTCTCTCTCTCTCTCTCTCTCTCTCTCTTTCTACGTAGAAGAACCCAGATGGGTGAGGAAAATATCCCCCACTAACTCTATTATTGGTCTTATAAGGGAAAATGATTGTGTGTGCATGTGTCCATCACGTGTATGTGTGCCCACCAATTATATAAGTCCAAATATGCACATAAAACTGTCAATTAACACATAATGAAATTACAAGTCTTCAAAATTAAGTTCTAGGGTACTACAATATCATTTTATTCTTTACTAAGGACAAATCACGTTTTTCATCCAAAATTTGAAATTGAAATCGTTAATTTTTTTTTTTGGTGAACTGATGAAGAGAGAGAGAGAGAGAGAGAGAGAGAGAGGATAATATGGACATTTTGTACATCTACAACAATGAAGCCGATTGTGAGTTTTCATTTTGTTAATCAAACCAAAGTTATGATTTTTTGGAGAAGAGATTTCAGCTTTCGCAAAGACTGGAAAGTTTTTCCAGTTTAGTTCCAATTTTCAATCACATGGTTGTTTCATAGGGCTATTTCTTTCAATTTTCTTGCTGCTTTAAAAAAATGTTAACAACCTTGCACTTTTTTAGTTTGGTTCTTATGTTGTACTTCCATTTAATGAGTGGTTCTTATGCTTGTCGGAATGCTTTATGTTTACATATGGAATGCACTGCTAATAACAGTACTTTGTTTTTATTTTGGATTGTTTGTTGGAAGTCTCGTAGGATCTCCCTTTGAGGAAAAACAAAAAGTCCTAAAGGAAGTCCTGGTGAATCTCGCTTGAGGAAAAAAACCTCAATTACTACTGAAAAACTCCAAGTCCTGCAGGAATGTCATTTATATTGTACCTTGGCCACAGAGAGTGAGAGTGTAGGGTAGGTGAAAGACATTATTATCCTTGTTGCTAGCTTTTTCATCCAGACCATGGATGAAATCTGTGTAATTGATAAAGTAAGAAACTTTTATACAATTGAAGGGACAAGTATATAAAATTAATAGTAATTAAAAAGGAAAATAAGCATTTTCGGGTTAGTTTAAGGGCAAGATATTTTACCATTTTTAACAACGCGCGCGCGCGACTCCAAAGTCCAGATATCTACCTCCCTAATTTCCGTCGTTCCCTCTCTCTCTCTCTCTCTACATTGCACTCAGATTAGGGCAATAGTAGTTCCGTTGAATGCCAGCATTTCGCGTGGCATCGCTGGATTTGCGAGGGAGATCCAACTTGGACGAGAATGATATCCACAGATTTGATTGGACACCTCAAATGGACTCGATCTGGAATGACAATGGCGTCGCAAGCGTTTGGCGTTTCATCTGGGCAGATACTTTGCTTTTGGTTCCGATTCTGTTTTCTGTAAGTGAAAGGAAGCATTGTTTTGTATCTTGAGTTAGAAATGTGAGCCTTTTCTCTAGAAAGGGGAAGGAGCCGATAAAGATACCGGTATCTTTTGCTTTTCTCTTAATTTCTACACAAAGTACTTGATCGAATGAGCGATTGGTCGAGAAACTCTATTTTTATTTTATTTTATTTTTTCAAATCCCTCAATCCAAAAGGGCTGCCAGGGTTATTTGTCACTCGGGAACTTAGTTAAAACTTACTAGAAGGTTTGAATGTGGGCATTTAGTCATGTACAGTATTTTTCAGGTTAATGGTATTATCTTTTATGTGCGTTTGCCACCATAAATTAGAATGTAATGGTTGGGGTTGTATGTACATTCACCTAGACAAAAAGCGATGTAATCTCCTTTCTCCGACTCAACATTGTTGTGGGATCCATTGATTTTGGTTAGAAAAATGCATTTGGATTTATTACATTGTTCAATGATAGCCAATTAGGTGTTTAGTATCCACAATTGACTTTTTTTAAGAATGACATGGCTTTGTCGCGGGGAATAATCAACTGCCTGGAACATACGCTCTAAGCTATTGTTTTTATGGGTATAATGACTAATTCAGCAGCATTGGTTGAGTTCAAAAAACAATTCAAGTTTTATGTTTTAATATGCAAATGGTCGCTGAACTAAGAGATCCTTGACCATCAAACCGTGGAGAAAGATAATTTTCATTTGCCATTGGAATCCATTGGCTTCACTGGCATCATCATAAAATAACCTGTGGTTATGGTAAAGGAAGCGAAAGACTATGAATGGCCACTTTCCATTGGGCTGGAAACTTGTTCTACACCAATCAATTGATTTTCTTGTGAAACTTTGCAAACAAACTTGAATACCTCATTCGATTAATTGAACGGTGGACACCCATCAATCTTTCCTAAGGTATAATAGACAATCATACTTCGGCACTAATGGCTTTTGTAGCAGACTGACCATGTGGATTATGTTTCTAGCTATGTAACTCTATGACTCACTTTCATCTTCCTCAAACTATGGTAGTGATATTTGAATGCGGATGATTGGAAGACAACACACTATCATCAGCTCCAATACCAGTGATGAGATTCCTCCAGGCCTTGTCATTCTGGGTATTTCTTTTTACTGTGTTTAAATGCGAAAAAACTTTAACAATTAATCATTTTGTGCATGTATTTGGAATTCGGTTATTCTTCAATAGCTATAGCCTGTAGTTACTGTGCAACGCCAATGCTCTGGATGTTGAATGAAAGAAGCATGGTAATGTGCACACAAATGAAAATGATTCTTGGGTCTGCCTTCTCTGATGCCTTTGGCTTTGATTTGAAGGCATGATTCCGCAGCAAACTCGACGGTATAGGGGGGCCACTGTTTCAGTGGTATTCTGTGAGCAGCCACTTTGTGCATTTATTGCTAAATGTTAGATCTGTCTCAAATCCATCTGTTTCAGTGGTATTCTGGGAGCAGCCACTTTGTGCATTTATTGCCAAAGATTAGGTTTGTCTTCTATCCATCCCCCGCCCATACCCCCAATTATTAGGGACTAAATGGGTTATGTTATTGTTGTTGTAGCTACAGCCTGTAGTTCTTATTACTGAGATACCTGTAGTGGCGTAATCTTGTCACTCTCTATGTACCGTTTTTGTAGTCCTGAATTTGTTACTTTGAACTACTATTTGACCACAATATCCCACATTAAAGCATGGCGATGAATACTTTGACCAAACTAGTTATAGTATGCGGGAAATGGGTCTTATAAATTTAATGCTCACATGTTACTTGCCATTAAGTGAAACCCTTTATTTGGAAACCTTAAATAATATCTGAAAATGCCACATGGTATGCTATAATGCTATAATCTTTCAACAAACTTTCTGAAACAGTTATTTGACATTTAAATTTATCTTGATGTTGGCCTTCTACATGCTTCCTAGGTGCTCCTATGTTTGTCTTCAAAAGACAACATGATGTTGTCTTGGCAATCTTGGAACTGTGCGTTGTACAGGTAATCTCCAAACCACTTTCCATGTCACCTTCACGTAAAAGTTTTTCTCACAATTATTAGCATTTAACCCCCATAGTCTGCAACCTCCATACCTGTATCTCTATGGTTTAGAAGTGAGGGACATTTCTTGATTGGAATATTCCAGATGAGAGGTTTGGGGTAATATGTTGGCTGCCCTTTGTATCAGGTTCACTTTCACAGAGACCCTCAGTCATATGGATCTCTCTGGTTCTGGCCTTCATAATGTCCCATAGGCTGTTTGACACAGGAGCGTCGGGATTAGTACTGACTACTGAGCAATGGGTAGCTAAGTGGATACTATTTTGATTTCCTTTGGATTGCTCCCTCCCTTACAAGTCATTAACAAAACAATATCACGTGTTACATGTTCGCACTTGTAGTTATATAGTACAAGTTGCAAAATTGCTAATAACTCAAAAAGGTAATTACATTAGATATAAAATGGATCAGTGAAAGGAGACCTGAAGTTTACACTGTTTGGTGTAATGGCCTTGTAGGATGTCAATGACTCAATAGCACTAGCCCCACTCAAGCTCATATAAATACTACTAGAAACAAGGAACACATAAGGGACGATCTAGAGAGAATTTGATCAGGTCTTATGTTTATGCTAATCCTGTAATCTCCATAAGATAATATGTTGAGTCTTATCTTTGACAGTAATATCATGGACATGAAGGAAACAGGCAGCAGCAAGACCCATAAATAACACGGTTTGATTAGCACCATCGAGTATTCATAATCTCCCTTACAAATCTTACGCACAAATTTCATCTTTAACAGACATGAAATGCAATTCAAAAATAAAAATTGAATGTTCTCACATAATGCCTAGTTAGGAAGATTTGTTTGTAAAATGAAGTCGAGAATCAGATTTCTCTAAAAGGAGTCAGCTTCTGCTTGATTCACAATTCTTGAGTGCTGGAAGTTTCCAAAACTTGGCTGGTAGTCCTTGCTGAGGGACTGGGAATGGGCCATACTCAACTCCACTTTGGGAACCGACCACATCCCACCTGCAACCAAAAGTCACCAGTTACAGACAAAAATAGCCTTGTCAGAATATTTTTTTGCACTTTCAGACAAATTTATCCTCCGTAATTCAATTTACTTCTTCCACTCCTTTTTCTTTTTCAACCTTTCATTAGAAACATATATTCAGGTATAGATAAGTAAATTGCGGTCCAGAAAATTCAAATTGTTGACGTACTCAATATTCCTTAGAATCTTTTTTAAACTTTAGTTTGTTAACCAAAATAAATTCCTTTTGTAGATAAGAAATGCAAAAAACCTATGGTGGTTGGACATATTTTTTTTTCCTTGAATCTTTCTGTGAAGAAAGTTGAGGATATTCAATTATTCTTTTTCTTTTTCTTTTTCCTGGAGAAGAGAATTTTGACTGTCATTTTCATTACCTGAACTTGGTAACCAGATGTTGGACCAAAATAAGGATCTCCAATTTGGCAAGCTCATTCCCTGGACATGCATGCACTCCATTGCCAAATGGCATAAATGTGCTTGGCTTTTGAGCTACCTGAATCCACCAAAACCAGAAGATATAAGTATTAAAGAAACCTTTAAAATTCTTTTCTTTGCTTATATGCACAGAGCTCCTTTGCCTCATACCTCAAACCTTGATGGATCAAAATGTTTAGGATCAGGGAAGAATTCAGGGTTGTGGTGAATGTTCCTGAACAATGGCATCACCTTCCAACCTTTTGGAATTACGTATCCTGCATATTGGTAAACAAGACATCATAACAATTTGTAATGTACTTACCCTCCCCCCCCATCCAAAAAAAAAAATAAAATTGTTAATATCACAGACTCATAGCTATGCTTCTGTTTTTGAGATTTAATATCAACGTCAAGGCGACTTATATATATCTTTTACTTCTAGACATTGGAAAATCCATGTGAGATGTAAAATTTTCTGTTTTCGTTTCCTTTTTTTGTGCAGATTTCTTGTCCACCTTGTTGTACTTTCTCATTACTTTCTGTCAGTAATATCCTCTCTGCTGCTTACGAAAACATAGACTCTTCTTAAGGCTTATGTCATATGGTCTATGATGTTCAATCTTCTTCAAACCCTTACCTTCATATTCTACATCTATCACTGCTTCCCGGAAGGTGAAAGATATGATGCTTGCCATCCTCAAGCTCTCTAATATAACCTGAAATTTTTAGACATAAGGCATAATACTTAGCAGGCATTCTTCCAAGATTGTGCTTTTAAGAAGACATACAAGAGTGGGAGGGCACATACCCTGTGCGTAAGTGGCATATTTCTAGTCTGAGCCCATGTCAAGGGCCTGTTTCCTCTGTCATTTGACTCATATATTGTGGTTTGCTCTGCCTGCCACAAGAAAAACGTGAATTTTGTGTACATGACAGAGCTAGGAATCGAGTTTTCAGAACCTACATGGAAATGTTACCTTGACAGCTTCTAGAAGTTTCTTGTCATCATGGAGGTATTTTACAACCCATGTTAGGACACTAGCTGTTGTATCTTGTGCAGCGAACAGAACCCCTATGATGTTATCAGCAATTTGATCTTCTGCTAATGCCTGCCCTCTTTCATCTTTGAAGTTCAGCAAATGACTCAATAGATCCTTCTCCAGTAGTCTTTTTTCCTTCCTCTCGCATATTATCTCACTTAGTATCTGAGTAAGCCTTTTCCTAGCCTTTAAGAATTCATTGAGAGATGTTTCAGGGAATAGTTTAAAGGATTTCAACAGATATCAGAAACACCTAATAATGGCAGAGACTAGAACTTTGCTTTTTACCATGATTGCTTTGCTATATGCAGTTCCTGGAAAATTGGTTGGAAAAGAATTGTAACCCTTGTCCACTATGCCGTATTTCTCCTTGAGCTCTTCTCTATATTTTCCGTCCAAATGACCAAACACCGAGAGGATTCCGACTTCGAAAGCGAACTGTGGAGGATTATCAGAGTTCATATGTTTTTGAAAAACATATTCGAAAAAATGAAAAATTAAGAAGAATTAGAATGGCAAAACGACAAACAGAAGATACTCCCACTTACCTTTTTCATTTCATTGAAGGTGTTGATGACCTGGTCACTGGCCCATGACTCCAAGGCAGAAATGGCTATGTCTTCGATATCAGGAATGAGTATCCTAATTGCCTCCGGTGATAAAGAGCTCTGAACCAGCTTCCTCAGGCGAGTATGGTAGTCTCCTTGGTGGAAAAACAGTGCCGAAGGGCCAATCATCTTCTCTTTACTTTTGGGGTATGTGGGCTTGAACAAGTGAGCTTGAGTAACCAGCACAAACCGTGCAGCCTCAGGGTTAGCCAGCATGACACAAGGGCACCCAAGAATGTGGGTTTTGAATATCTCACCATATCTGAATAAAACAAGACCTCAAATAGTTAATCCATATGCAAGTAAAAGGCTGGGAGAGAGGAATATGATATATAGAGTATTTAACGATGGTGTTCTACCTTTTTTGCTTTTTAGCAAAGAACTCATTTGGGTCTTGAGAGTAGAGTTGGAGAGTCTCTCCTATATAAGGCCACCCCATTGATCCTGGGGGAAGCATAGCCTTTTGTTTTGGTTTCCTCTTCTGCTTCTTTGATGAAAAATAGGAGAGGATAGCAAGGATAAGAAATATCAAGGCAAAAGTACTAGGCATAATTTGCGTCCGTGTCCGTGCTCGAGCCTTTGATTTTTCAGTTATTCAGTTATGTGTGGGTTGAAAAGAGTGGATGTGGTGATGGATGCTGCTCAAGAAATCCAGTCAATGGAAAGGGAGGTGAGTGATGAGGTGTTTATGTAGATTAGAGAGTTAAGGATGTGGATAGGGACAAATCTGGTATTGGACAGAAGTTTGCCAAATAGTTTTCAGGGATGGTCCTTATTTTTGGTGAGGTTCACTTACACGTAAGATGTACCGGAGGTACAAGAAAAAACAAGAATGTTACTAGGATGCTACTACGGCATGTGTTTTTTGTTAGATAACCCCAAAAAAAAAAAAAAAACTCTCAAATTGCTTTCAAAAGATGGATGTTCAAAAATTGAACGGTACTTATCTATATCTCAAGTACAGTACTTGTCATCAACGGAACACATTAGATTATGTGGGCCATGGTTGATGCAATGCTCCAAAATCGCTAGGCGCTTATTCGGGAGAAAAATGGGCGCCTTGGAGCCAACTAGTCGGCTCCCTAGTGCCTCGGTGGGATAGATGCCAACTAGTCGGTTGTGCAATCTAGGTGTTGGGTCACCATCTAGCACCTAGGCGGGGACTAGTTTGGCAGTCTGCCTAGGCATCTGTCTAATCTAGGAGTTGGACCATCGCCTAGCGCCTAGCGATAATAATTGATAGGAACACAATGAAGAGGTTTATAGTGAAATTGCATGTAGTGTCCTGACCACCCGAGTCACCTGAATATGGATTGGTAAGATGTCTTCTATATTAGAAAAATTTGTTAAAAACTAAAATCCACTGTACTCATGCTTTTTGTTTATACTTTCGCAACATCAGCAGTCTTTCTGATTTCTGCTCTGCCTTAGTCCTTAGCTGAAGCTCTTCGGTATTTTGCTCGTTTGATGAATAGCTTAGACAGAAATATGAACATTTTGGAGTAAGATTCGTAAGCACTCCATGTAGGCTACATCCCAAAATCCCGTAATATCACACACCACGGAATTTCAACGTCATTTTGAAACCGCGTATTTCTTATATTTTTTCTACGTACTCGTATCCCAACAGCCTGTTCTACCCAACGATGCGTCTCTGGTACTTTAACCTTGTGTTAGGGATGGGTTTGAGACTGGGGAGAACAGAGAATCTACCACAAGATCAGGGCTCCGGACCGAAGATTTGGTCAAGTAGGTTCTTTCTAATCTCTCTTTCTGCTAAGTTTTTCTTCCAATGTGTTAACTGTTGAAATCAGGTCTTTGAAAAGATAAACACATACACAGACGCAAAAACAGAGTCCATGCACGTACGTGTATATTATAGATGTAGTTTTCTACGATTTTTTTGTACCTAACTTCTTCTTTTCTTTGAATTACTGGGTGGTCACACATGATCATCTGGACAATCCTTGGCCTCATGTTGGTTATGCAGGTTTTGGTGTTATTTGGCTCCTTGGTATCTCAAATTTTAATACTAATTATCTTAGTTGCACAAAGTGGGAGCGGGTATGTAGAAGCTCTCTAGGTTGGGAGTAGCGAGGGAATGTTTAATGAATAAATGTATATACGTGTGTGTGTACATACATGAGTGGGATGTCAATTATATGGACTAAACAAGTAGATAAATAATAGAATACAAGATGAGAAAGAGAGTCCGAAAATTTTGCTACTTTTTTCTTTTTCTACTACCTTCCTTGTATTTGGAAAGAAAAGGGCGAATTTCGTCCTTACGATTATTGTGGAAGTTCCTATCCTATTTAGGAGCGGGTTCCCATTTGGATGGGGAGCGGGCACTAGTCTCGGGAGCCCGAATTCGAGCTCCCGTTTAGAGAGCGCACCCATTTTAGAAGGATCTTGCTGCTATTTACGTTTTGAGGTAAGACATTTTAGTTGTTGATTTCAATCAGATCTCAATAAGGCATGAAAAGGGACTTCGAAAAGCAATAGAGTCCAATGCGCTGGCTCAGCTGTGCTGCAAACAAATCGAGCAGCTCGTGGCTTGGCTTGTTAAGGTTTGACTTGGTTAGTTTAGTAATTGAGTCTAGTTCGAGCTCGGTAAAACTTGGCTCGGCTCAGCTCGTTTATATAGACTCGGCTAGTTTAAGGAGGCTTCATTAAGTAATTTACTTTGATTTGGCTCAGTAATGACTCTGCTCATTTACTAAATAAGCCGAACTCAAGCTCTATAAAGCTCGGTTTGGCTCAGCTCATTTGCACCCCATGCTCTGCTAGATTTTACTTTTGACGGCATAGAGGGGGAAAGAGGAGTAGTATTCAGTGACTTTGGTACCTCCACGTGGTCCATACATTTGATCCTAAGCCCCACATGAATTGTTCTAGAGACGAGCATTGGAGCACCATGGCGGTCAGTGGCAGAGGAAAGGGGAACGTGAATCTCATGTTTTTTTATTTTCGAAGTTAGACTTATAACCTCTTGTGCATTGATTTAAATATCAATTCAAGCCCAGTTTTTCAAAAGTGGGTCCACTAACAAAAATTGTTTTTTCCAAAAATCGTGACAAGTCATTTTTTCACAATACATTACATAAAAAATCGTGAAAAACCAATTTTTTCAAAAAACCACTTTAGTGAAACACCCCCTAAAGTGTGTTAAACGCCATTTTTATTACTTTTTAAAACCTATATCAATTTTAAGAACATGTCAATCTCATCCAGTTAACATGATTTTTAGCTAGGTTAAAAATCTTGACAAGTTCTAAATATTAAAGAGTTCCACTCATGGAATTGGCCTGAAAAAAACTCTCAGAATTTGGACTGAACGGTCTAGTCCCATAATAGGAAATTGGAGAGGATCCTAATCTTTTTTTTCTCCATTATAATATCATAGGAACCGGGGTGGGTGCCGTGCGGTGCACTACGGGCTGTCCAATGTCGGAATGAATGGTCCATATTTATTCTCTGCCCCTTTACATTCTATCTGTTCATTAGCGCATGTAGCGTGATTAAATTTGATCATTCATCCGGGTATTGGATGACCCATAGTGAATACTCTAGTGAAAAGTAAAGTTTTCCCACCATAAAAGTTATATAAATATTTTCTACAAGGCATCAGAAAAGTGAAGCTTAAAAGAACTTTTAAAATCGTTGAATACTTTTGGCACACATTTCGAGTACTAAAAGCATTGAAAAACCTTAAAGCAGTGTATGCGACTCCACTCCAGAAACCAAAAAAAAAAAAGATCTTCTAAAAAAAGGAACAAAAAATAATTGAAAAAAAAAAACAGTTGAGAAAAATTCATTTTGCACCCCTAATTTTTACATCAAATTTCACTTTAGGCAGCAATGTCACCCCGGTTAGGGCTGGCCCAGGCCCAAGGCCCACAAGGCCTAGACCCCGGGCACTCAAAAAATGGCTACTATTTGGGGCACTCCACCATTTTATACAATTGGACTTGACTATAACTCTTTTGATCCAAATCAAGAAAAAATCTATTATTAGTTATAAAATAGTTCAGCCATTGCGATCCAATATTAAAAAAAATGCCCAAGAACCATTGTGGCCCAGTGTCAAAAGAGTCCAGACATTAGCTTTATCATTTATGCCTTGACTTTATTTCACAACCACAATTTCCACTTTCCCTTTGACAAATATTGTTGTCTGTTGATCTCAATGTGAGAAAACAATGGTAAAAAAAACGTTTTTGATTTTCCCCATTTTTTAAAATTATATTGCAAGTAGATGTTTAAGTAATGGTAAAAAACAATTTCTATGTTATTCAATTTTTTAAAATTATATTGCAATTCCTATGTTATTCAATTTTTTCCCTATGTTATTCGTATGTTAAAAAAACAATTTCTATGGATTATACAAGTGTAATTGATACTTTTGCTTTTAAAAATGTAACACGTGTAATATTCAAGTGATACTCATGCGTTATATATATCTAGAGACTTCGTGTTTTGATTTTTCCGTTATTATGTAATGCTTGTAGAACTTTATATTGTTTTGGTTTTCTCGTATAGTGATTGTTACTCAAAAAAATTATTTAAGTGTCGTATTTGAAGGGCACAATTTTTGGACTAGGCCTAGGGCACTTCAAACTCTTGAGGCGGCCCTGACGTCGGTAGTTCAATACTGAACAAAGCATTAAGGGTAAAACCGAGCTATGCTTCATTGTACAACGAATCGTCCTTAGGGTCAGTCACATTGATCTTTTTCAGAGTTAATGTTAATTTAGATATGATTGACGCATATGGATTTTACCAGAATATCCCCGCCTTCTAATAATTTCATTAATTGTTGTCGAATATTGTTTAAATTTGAGCTATATTGGAGTTGATCATCGGTTGATGCAAGAAATTGGCAGAACGAAGTCATGGGGATTAATAACTAGTCGAGTCAATTGAGAGTACTCAACAAGTATCGTTGAGTCAATTGATCACGATTGTAAATAAATTGTAAAAATCAGGGCGTTTGACGGGCGTTTGATTGTCGTTTATTCGATTGTTGAGAATCCTTGGCTACATTTTGACGTTAATTTATATTATAGTTTAAGGAGGAAGGCTAAAAGCGACTATCAACAATAATGTGTCTGCCTTTTCTACTCGTCAGTACCGGTATTGATGGAATGTATATTTTATAGTTGCTACTTCCTTTAATTTGCAAATGCTTTTTTATTTTGTCCAAAGTAGGAAGTGTAATAATGACTAAATCTTGAATAAACAACATGGTACCACCAAATGTGATAGGTAAGATTAGACTTGTATTCTTGAGTTTTAATTAATGTCAGTCAAGGCATAATTCCAAGGGTTAAGTCCTTTTATGCTTGTTCCAAAGAAGCAATTCACCCACTTGGGATTTTCAATTGAAGTGTATGGTAAGTTAGATATCTATCATTCATGAGGCTCATTTTATTATTTTTTGATGTAATGTTCTCACGCGTACATCTTTAACATTTAAAGGATGGTGGATTATGCAACATCAGACGACAAAAACAAACGATGAAACAAGCAAGACTAATGGTTCCTCCTCCTCCGATCCCCTTACACACAGGCGCAGAGTCAACATTTATCGACGGTGGAATCAATCATTTGTTATGGCATAAGGCAAAAATAAAAAAAATTCAAAAGTTTTTATGAGGCAATGGGATAGTATTAAAGGAACCAAATGCGAAAAAATAACACTAAAACCATAGCTACTTTAGCAAAATTTTAAAACTCAATAAGTCAAGTGGTCCCATTTGCCAATGCATATAGCAAGCTTTGGGGAACTTGTAGTGACCCAAGTTACTACTCCCTCCGTCCCTTTTAAATGATACATTTGGAAAATGTGTATTTTGTAGACGTTAAAAAATGTACTTTCGTATGATGTTTTTACTTTTTTTTGCTACTCAATGAGCACTTTAATTTGATATAAAAAAAATTAAAAAATTATATAAAGAAATATGTTTTTTAGGAGTTTGAAATTGCACGTATTCTGATAGGGATCACTTAAAAAGTGACGGAGGGAGTACATCCCTTTGAAATCTTCATTTGGGATTGAAACCGGTCATTTTTAGCAATGGTAAAGTACATTATGGGTACAAAAACTTATGATCATTGGAGATTGATAGACGCATAACTAAACATTACTGAAAAAATGACCGGTTTCAATCCCAAATGAAGATTTTAAAGAACTCACAATTAAGAACACGACGGAAATGTTGTGACTTGAATTATTAGGAAAACCTACGATCCTAGCATATCATATATATTCTCCCAAATGCACACACTCTGCACAAATGCTTTCTTACTTGTGGCAAAATATGGTTACTATCGTGAGGTCAACCAAAATCTCTTTTAATCATGTTCTCATAGGTCTCGTTTGTTTGGCCGAAGATTAATGGATGGGATATGGGTGTGATATGAAATCCTTGGGATATTGCTCAGGATATCAATGGATGAAAAAAATTCATATCCGGTGTTTGTGTTCGACGGGATATTGCTCAGGATATCCAATTTTTTGCTCTAAAATGGGGAAATCCCATCCAAATCCCACCCCCATGGGATTTTATATCCCGTACGGATCGGGATAAAAAATGGGTGGGGATTTGAAATCCCATCCAAATTAAACGAAACAAATACAAAATTTTGAATCCCGTGTCATTCTATCTCCTATCCCACCCTCCAAATTCCACGTAACAAACAAGGCCATAGGAGTACCTTGCTCCATTGAATCAGGGCATGTTTCCCTTACACTAACATGAGTGATCATGCATGAATTTTCCAATCGAAGTACAAATAATTTGGTCCGACAATTATTGTCGTCAGCACTAGGACAAGTGAAGAACGAATCAAAATCTAGTGTACATCCATTGCAGTTGTACAAAAAATTTGAATACTAATTACCTTAGTTGCACAAAGCGGGAACGGGTAAGTTGAAGTTCCCGAGATTGGGATTAGTTAGAGAATGTTTAACGAATAAATGTATATACGTGTGTGTGGGTCTGTGTGTGTACATACATCCATGAGTGAGATGTCAATTATATGGACTAAACAAGTAGATAAATAATACTCCATCCGTCCGGATTTGTTAGTCCATAAACATATTTTTTCAAGTCCTAAAATGTTTGTCTATTTTTAAAAGTCAAAGCATAAAGTATGAACAATTTACTTTTTTTGCCCTTTTTCTAAAACTTAAAATAACAACCCAAAAACTAATTTTTTAAAATAATGTGTTTACTTTTTTAAATTTTTTTGGACCGTATTAAAGTTCTTAATGAAATCTATCAAATAAGATTCATATTGATAAAAAAATAATTTTTGCAACTGCATTATTTTTGAGTTTGAAAATTGAACGTATTTCGTAGTGGATTATCAAATTGGATTGAATGGAGTATAGGGATTGATGATAAAATATGAAATTAACAAACTCAAAATATAATGGAAAACAAGTTGGAATTCCCAAAACGGACAACAAATCCGGACGAAGGGAGTAGAATACAAGAAGAGAAAGAGAGTCCTAAAATTTTGCCACTTTTGTCTTTTTCTGCTACCTTGCTTTTATTTGGAAAGAGAAGGGAGAATTTCGTCCTTACGATTAGTATAGAAGCTCCTATCTTATTTAGGAGCGGGTTCCCATTTGGATGGGGAGCGAGCTCTAGTCTCGGGAACCCGAATTTGAGCTCCTGTTTAGAAACCGCACCCATTTTTGAAGGATCTTGTTGCTATTTACGTTTTGAGGTAAGACATTTTAGTTGTTGATTTCAATCAGATCTCAATAAGGCATGAAAAGGGACTTCCAAAAGCAATATAGTCCAATACGCTGGCGCAGCTAGTGCTACAAACAAATCGAGCAACTCGTGGCTCGGCTTGTTAAGGTTCGACTTGGCTAGTTTAGTAATTGAGTCTAGTTCGAGCTCGAGTTTTAGGCTCGTTTAGTAAATGAGCTCGGTAAAACTTGGCCCAGCTCAGCTCGTTTATATAGGTTCGGCTAGTTTAAGGAGGTTTTGTTAAGTAATTTACTTTGGTTAGGCTCGTTAATGGCTCTGCTCATTTAAGAACGAGCCGAGCTTGAGCTCGTTTACTAAATAAGCCAAGCTCGAGCTCTATAAAGCTCGGTTTGGCTCAGCTCTTTTACACCCGATGCTCTGCTAGATTTTACTTTTGACGGTATAAAGGGGGAAAGAGGAGTAATATTCAGTGACTTTGGTACCTCCACGTGGTCCATACATTTGATCCTAAGCCACACATGAATGGTTCTAGAGAAGAGCATGGGAGCACCATGGCGGTCAGTGGCATAGGAAAGGGGACCGTGAATCTCATGTTTTTAATTTTTGAAGTTAGACTTATAACCTCTTGTGGATTGATCTAAATAGAAAATTTTAACAAGCCATTCTGTAAAAAAAAAGAAAAAGAAAAAGAAGTGGGCTTCTAGTTTTTCAAAAGTGGGGTTCCATTTAAGCTCTGTTTGTTTGGATGTAAAATATTTTCCTGTAAAGCATTTTACTCATTTACCTTTGTTTGGTGGGGCAAAAGTTTGTAAAAAATTTTCCAAAGTAAAACAATTTCCATGAAACGGGGGAAAATGATTTACTTCGAAAAACTGGAAACCCACTTTTGAAAAGTGTTAAACGCCATTTTTATTACTTTTTAAACGCCATTTTTATTACTTTTTAAAACCTATATCAATTTTAAGAACATATCAATCACATCCGGTCAACATGATTTTTAGCTAGGTTAAAAATCTTGACAAGTTCTAAATATTAAAGGGTTCCACTCATAGAATTGGCCTGAAAAAAAAAAACTCTCAAACAATTTGGACTCTAGTCCCATAATAGGAAACTGGAGAGGATCCTAATCTTTTTTTCTCTATTATAATATCATAGGAACCGGGGTGGGTGTCATGCACCGTGTAGTGCACTACGGACTGTCAAATATCGAAATGAACGGCCCAAATTTGATCTCCGCCCCTTAACATCCTATCCATTCATTGGCGCACGTAGTCCGATCAAATTTGATCATCCATCCGGGTATCGGATGACCCATAGTGAATACTCCTAGTGAAAAGTAAAGTTTTCCACCATAAAAGTTATATAAATATTTTTTACAAGGCATCATAAAAGTGAAGCTTAAAAGAACTTTTAAAATCGTTGAATACTTTTGGCATTCATTTGTCTTTTTTGCAAATGTTTGGGAGGCTATTTTTCAATTTTTCATTTTTATTTTTTTGGCTTTTTTGCTTTTTGGATTATGATCAGAATATTTTTTGAATTTGGGAGGAGTGTTTGAGAGAAATGTGCAAAATGCATTTTGCAAGTGGAGAATGTGAAAAGTAGCTCAATATCTCTTTTTTACTTCTCTTCTCTAAAGTGAAAAACCAAGAACTCATTCTTCAAAAATGTGTTTTGGGGGGGACAACTCCCAAATATCCAAAATGTGATAAGTAGAAATGGAAAATGCAAAAAATGAGTGGCCAAACACTAAGGGTGAGTTTCCGAATGGATTTTATTTAGATTTTATCAAGATTTGATAAAATCAAGGCTTGATTTTATCAAATTTTGATAAAATTCATTCGTAAACTCATCCTAAAAGCATTGAAAAAACTTAAAGCAGTGTATGGGACTCCACTCCAGAAACAAACAAAAAAACATATCTTCTAAAAAAAGGAACAAAAAATAATTGAAAAAAAGAAGTTGAGATAAATTCATTTTGCACCCCTAATTTTTACCTCAAATTTCACTTTTTGTCGCAATGTCACTCCGGTAGTTCAATACTGAACAAAAAACCGAGCTATGCTTTGTTTTACAACGAATAGTCCTTAGGGTCAATCACATTGATCTTTTTCAGAGTTAATGTTAATTTAGATATGATTTACGCATATGGATTTTACCACAATATCCCCGTCTTCTAATAACAATTAGTGAGAAGTCCACTATAAACATTTCTTAGGCTTAATTTTTTAAAAGATTTTAGTACATGAGTGCTAAAATCTTAAAATTTCAAATAAAAAAAATGAAGTGATTTCATGTATCATTTTTTAATTTTTTTAATTTGGTGCGAAAAAAATAGAAAAACGATACACGAAACCACTTTATTTTTTAATTTGAAATATCATAATTTTAACACCTGAGATACTAAAATCTTTTGAAAAATTAGACTTTTAACACCTCGCATCACTCTAGATTTTCGTAATACTTCCGGTTCACCAGCCCATCAAAAGTACGGTTATACCCATGGAACCGGATCGGAATGCCATACGTGCGCACATCCACCGCAACTACCATTTCCATTGCCATCCCTCACCCCGCTACAGAAACCGGCGCCGGCAACGGACCCTTCTTCATTCTAGAGTGTGTCGTTCCACACAAAGAAAACGACGGCGACGATCAAGTGAAGAGAGGGAAAACAAAGAAGAGATAGAGGATGACGACGGAGAAGAGTTCAAGTTCAGGCTCTCTCCTTTCGGTGAGATCCGGCGGTAGGGATGAGCTACTGAAAAAATGAAGAAAATCAAAGGATAATAAAAAGAAGTTATCAAATCCGAAATTGACCACATGACTGCCTCTGGAACTGATTCATTTTCCGATCTCTTTTCTTTAAAGCATTCCAGCGACGAGTTTCACGTTTTTTTTGAGCTTTGATCGCCTAGCTATGGGGTTTTGACTTTTTGGGATTAGTAGAGGAGAGAAGTGGGGTAAAAAGTTGGAGATTTCATGAGGGGCAGAGCAATAGCCCTTTGGAGATTGTAATATTGTACACTTATCACACCAGAGAGGCTTTCTCCCTCTTATCTTTCAACAGACGGTTCACATGTGTTATTTTAATGTGATTAGGGGTTTACACCAGCAGTCTTATGGCATATTACAATATAGGAGTAATTTATAATTTTGACTAATGTATACATGTACAATGAAAAATTCAAAATGGTACTCAGTAATATCCCGATACCAGTAAGTATCATATTAATGACAAAAAATAGGTTGAGCATTGTATGCAAACGTGGTGTTTGGGTGGATGATGATTTGATCCCAAGAAGGCTTTTTTAAAAAAGAAATAAATAATCACTTCTTGTGAATTTAGATAATCACATCTGATCCCAATTAGGCTTTAAAAAAAGATATAGTATAAATAACTACGTCTTGTGAGCCCAAATAACCACCTCCAATTTTTCTGTGAATTTTAGGTGAGATAACGACATCTTCTGAGTCTAGATAACCACCTCTTGTGAGTCCAGACAATCACATTTGATCCTAAGTAGGCTTTAAAAAAAAGACCACCTCCAATTTTTCTGTGAATTTTGGGTGAGATAACGACATCTTCTGAGTCTAGATAACCACCTCTTGTAAGTTCAGATAATCACATTTGATCTAAAGTAGGCTTTAAAAAAAAAGATACAACCACATTTTGTGAGTTCAGATAATCACTTATTTATTTGGTCCTCGGATGGCACTTTTGCCCGTGTACCTGTGACCTTTTAATCTTTTCAAAATTATAAAATTTCTTTTCCTGATCGAAAAAAAAGAAAGTTAAATCACGGTAATTGATTTGAACGCACAAAAAAGTGAAAGCTTTTATTTTTTGTGTCAGTTGGCCTTAGGTCTACTATACGCAATTTCAAAAGTCTCGCGTCCACTTTATAAATACATAACACCTCCAGTCCACTCACCTAGGCAAAATACCTTTCTACCCCTTGTGTTTTGGCTAAAGAAATTTTCACCCCGGCAAGCTCACAAAATCGAGGATTATCCAAATATGTTTTGTGAATTGTCTTACGTGTGGGTGGACGAGGATTTGACCCAAGTAACCGTTTTTTTTTAAAAAAAAAGATATAGTCTAGATAATCATATCTTGTAAGTCTAGATAACCACCTCTTGTAACTATATCTAATCCTAAGTAGGCTTTTTTAAAAAAAGAAAAAAGATTTAAGCAGATAGTCATATCTTGTGAGACTAGATAACCACATCTAATCCCAAGTAGGCTTTAAAAAAATATATAATCCAGATAATCACATCTTGTAAGCCTAGATAACCACTTCTTGTGATTCTAGATAAACATATTTGATCCCAAGTAGGCTTTGAAAAAAAATGGTACAGATAACCACATCTTGTGAGTCCAGATAGCCACCTATTGTGATTCCAGATATGGTATTTGCATCGACAACTTTTTTCAATGAAGACCAATTTTCCTTAAATTAATAGCAAAATGCAACACAAATGATATGATATACGCTGATGGACATCAATTATTAGGATTGGAGTGATTCATTCAACCCGTCTATGGGTACCAACCCATACGCATCGATGGATACTTTCGGATGCCACACAAATTATTTGAACAGTTCAATTTAAAATAAAAAAAAAATCGAGTGACCCATTTAAAAAAATAGGTCAAGCATTTATTTGATAATGCATCATGAAGAAAATTCTACATATAGAACTGTTTGTTAAAAAAATTCTTTTTTTTCCCTAATGAAATCAAAGTCACCACTTCCCTTGACAAATATTTCTATCAATGCAAATCTCACATCCCAAACCAGTCATCCAATATTTGCCAAAAAATAAAATAAAATGAAAGAATCAAACCAAAATAACAACTTGAATGATAGAGAACTTTCCTTTAAGACATATTTTCTCCGCCTCAATAGTCACACCTCTTATTCAGAGCTAAAGAAATAACAGCTTGAATAATGATAGAAAGGAAGAAACAAATCAATGAAGCGTTGCTAGCACAGTAAGCTCAAATTACATCCTCACAAAGATTCCTATCAGCCATGTCCATTAACAAACTACTCCTACTAAACAATTATGCTATCTGTAGCGGACGGGTTCATAGGGGTCAGTGAAGGCCCCTCTCCGCATCACAAAAAGCTAAAAGGATCACTGTCTCAGAATCTGCAAAACTGAATGCAGATCGATCTGTCTCGCTGGTACCTAGCGTACAGTGCCCTCGGCGGAGGACGTGGATGTACGGTTCTGGACAAATATGGATTTGAATGACGCTTGCCGAACGAGAGGTGTCGAGGACATGACATTCTCCGCTTGGCCCTCGGGATCTCTGCCGATGGACGTGCCAAGCGCCTGAGAAGCTGGGCCACTCATTTGCCGAGTCGATTGGCTCCACCCATGCGGGGTCTCGAGTGTACCTGATTTGGTGGTGGCGTATTAGGCACGCTACACATTCCACGATGAAGCATTAAATGTGACAGTCACCTATCCTGTCACCGCCACCGCCACTTGTAGAGTCATGTGGGTGATGGGGAATATCACGAGATGATTTTACCCGTCACACCCATGTGCCTTGACGTCAGCTGGGGTGTGGTGTCTGTAGCAAAGATAGAAGTCACATTAGTTGTCATTCTGAGCACGAATGACAGGTGCGTGGCGGCCACCGAACGTGTGTAAGGCACGCCCTCTCTGCCTATAAATACCCAACTACAACTACCACAATGGGTATCCCTTTCTCCTCATTTACTGCCACCATAACTCTGCTTCTTTTGAGTTCCCGGCGAACCTCTTCTCCTCTGGTGACTGACTTTACCATCGGAGTGCCTTCTCGGACCACCACCGTCCAGGCGAGGCACTAACGTGGTTGCTCTTGTGTGCAGGTCTCCATCTCCGGTGCGTAGCAAGGGCTCAGGCATGTTCCATCCACCCCATCACTACTCATTCCACTCCAGGAGGTTCAAAGAGCTCATTCTAGCGAGAAACACTCCCACACTATCTTCACTCACAAAAGGGCCTATCAAATAAATCCTAGCTAGAGCTCATTTTCAAATAGATACCTCACTTACATTCTTTACTACAATATGGAAGTATGGAACGACCAGAGTTTAACTCAAAAACCGGAAACTGATGATGCCTAATTACCTCTTACTTGGTTAGCATCTACATTTGCATTCTTTTCTTATAGGCATTTTATCAAACAACTTTTGTGTAAATAAAAAGGAGCACCGAACAATTTTGTCCCTCAAAGTTGAAGATAGAGAGACAGATCCCATCAGAGCACCATAATGGGATGACGATTCCAAAACAAAAAAAAATCTTCATTGGTATGTTGAATGGTTGAACAGAAAAATCTTCGTCAGTATGTTGGACGGCGATTCCAAAAATTCTTCGTTGTTGAAAGTCCACCGGTGAACCCACCACCATTGTCGTTGTTCCATCACGCTCTGATTTGGAATGAACTTGTTGCAATTTTAGAGCCACGGAGTTGATAAGGTTAAGGGAGATGAGGACAGAGATGACGAAGATGAGAACTACAATGGAGTAGCTTGAGTTACAGAGGTATTCACTGGAGATTTCGCTGGAATATTGCCAGTGTCGATAGCCGGTGGTACTCACTGTTGTAGATACGAGTTACTGTAGAGAATGAGAGAGATGCGGAATGGAGTCATTTGTAGCGTTAGAGAAAAGGCCAGTGGAGAGAGGGGGCATTTTTGTCCAATTAAAAAACAAAATGGACCTAAGAGAATAAAAAAAGTGATTTGGTGGATTAGAGGTATTATGAAAACATTAGGTGGACTAGAGTTGTTATAAAAAGCTATAATGGACTCTAACAATTTTTTATTTCATTAATTGTTGTTGAATATTGTTTAAATTTGAGCGATATAGGAGTTGATCATCGGTTGATGCAAGAAATTGGTAGAACGAAGTCATAGGTTCCTTTAACTAGTCAAGCACGTCGTTGAGTCAGTTGAGAGTACTCAACAAGTATGGGCCGGGCAAAGTTTCACAAGGGATGCAATCTCCAGTGATCACGATTGTAAATAAATTGTAAAAATCAGGGTGTTTGACGGGTGTTTGATTGTCGTTTATTTGATCGTTGAGAATCCTTGGCTACATTTTGACGTTAATGTATATTATAGTTTAAGGAGGAAGGCTTGGAGTGACTATCAACGATAATGTGACTGTCTTTTCTACTCGTTGGTACCGGTATCAATCTTGCTATTTCCTTCAATTTGCAAATGTTTTTTTTTTTTTTCCAAAGTAGGAAGTGTAAAAATGAACCAGATCTTGAATAAACAGCATGGTACCAACAAATGTGATAGGTGAGATTAGACTTGTATTCTTGAGTTTTAATTAATGTCAGTCAAGGCATAAATCCAAGGGTTAAGTCCTTTTATGCTTGTTCCAAAGAAGCAATTCATCCACTTGGGATTTTCAAGTGAAGTGTATGGTAAGTTAGATATCTATCATTCATGAGGCTCATTTTATTATTTTTGATGTAATGTTCCCACAATTACATCTTTAACATTTAAGGATGGTGGACTATGCAACATCAGACGACATAAACAAATGATGAAACAAACAAGACTAATGCATGGTTCCTCCTCCTCCTCCCCTCCCCTTACACACATACGCAGAGTCAGGATTTATCAACAATGGAATCAATCGTTTGTTGTGGCATAAGGCAAAAATAAAAAAATTCAAAAGTTTTCATGAGGGAATGGGGTAGTATTAAAGGAAGCAAATGTGAAAAATAACACTAAAACTATATCTAATTTAGCAAATTTTTAAAACTCAATAAGTCAAGAGGTTCCATTTGCCAATGCATAAAGCAGGAGTTGGGGGACTTGCAGTGACCCCAAGTCACTACATCCCCGTAGTGACTTCAATTGTGAGCTCTTTTAAATCTTCATTTGAGATCGAAACCGTTTATTTTTTCAGCAATGTTGAGCACATTATGGGTACAAAAAAATATGATCATCGGAGATTGGTAGACAAACAATTGATTATAAGTCCTCTATAATTTATATTTGGGATCGGAATCGTATAATTTGTCGGAAATGTTGAGTAATTCATTCATGTATAAAATCAAATTAATTGGACATTGGTAGCCATATAGTCAGATACAATTCATATGGACAACCAATATCATTTATAGAATACACTGTAAGATAACTTTGTCTCAATTATGTGTCTACCGATCTCTAATGATTATAATTTTTGTACCCATAATGTTGTGTTCAACATTGCTGAAAAAAATGAACGTTTTTTATCCCAAATGAAAATTTCAAAGAGCCCACAATTAAGATCATTACGGAGATTTATAGGTTTGGCTATATAAGTTGGGTTAACTTTTTTTTTTTTTGTGTGTCTTTATTTGATTTTTTTTTTTTTGCGTTTGTTAGTTTTGTATCGATTTTTTGAGTATTATTGGTTCGTCTCAATGAGAGGAATCCAAAGAGTAAAAAATATGACCGAAGCTTAAATTTTTTTGAATAGAGACAAAAATAAGCCAAAAAGTCAGATTTTTACACTTTTTTCGATCTTATTCAAAAAATTGAAAGTTCTAGTCATAATTTTTTACCTTTTTGGATTTGTCTCACCGATACAAACCAATAATACTCAAAAAATCGATGCAAAACTAACAAATGCAAAAAAAAATCAAATAAAGACAAAACAAAAAGTTAAATTGGCTTTTTTAGACAAACCTAGTTAGGACGAGTTTCCGAATAGATTTTATCAAAATCTAATAAAATCAAGCCTTGAATCAGGGCATGTTTCCCTTACACAATATCTCTTTTAATCATGTTAGTACTTTTTTTTTTAGCAGAACCATGTTAGTACTTTGCTTCATTGAATCAGGGCATGTTTCCCTTACACAAACATGAGTGATCATGCATGAATTTTGCAATCGAAGTACAAATAATTTGGTCTGACAATTATTGTCGTCAGCACTAGGACAAGTGAAGAACGAATCAAAATCTAGTGTACATCCATTACAGTTGTACCTCTGCATTATTGATGAATTAGCTCTTAGTTCATCTTCACTACGTACCAAGAATGAACCCCACATCACCCATAGCACTGGAAATAAGTATTCTCTCTGTCCCTGTTTGTTAATTCATTTTAGAGATTCATGAAAATTTTAAATTGTTTATACCTTTTTAATTTTGTAAACTTTGAATGAGTCTTGGGGAATGCCCTCAATGATTGTTTATACCTTTTTAAAAATTGTTTATACCTTTTAAATTTTGTAAATTTTAAATGGGTCTTCAAGCAAGAATGGGTGTAGGAGACACGAATCTTGGGGAATGCCCTCAATGATTTTTCTAATTTTTGTGTGGCTAATGCACGTGAGTTCCAAGTTCCAGTGGTCCAAAGGAGTGAAATTGTTAAGTGGACCGCCACCGACAGGAGTGCTTAAGGTGAATGTTGATGGAGCGCTGGATAGGAGGAAAGGTAAGGGGGGTGTGGGCATAGCTGTGCGGGATGAGTTTGGGAAACTTGTGAGGGCAGTAGCTATCCCTCTACCAAATGTTTGGTCAGCAGAGGGGGTTGAGGCAACGGGCTTTAGGTATGCTTTGGAATCTATTAGGGACCGCTCTGAGGAAGATTTTGTGGTGGAAGGTGATGCGCAAGGGGTTATTCAGATGCTGCAGGGCGTGAAGTGTGCTAATTCTAGCGTGGCTGTGGTCATTACAGATGTCATCAACTTAGCTCGCTTGTTTCATTCTATTTCTTTTTCTTTTGTTCGTCGTACTTTCAATAGGGTGGCTCAGGTTATAAATGCAAGATGTATCTTTCTATTGAGAACTTTGCTACCACCGATGGAGATTTTCCTGACTAGGTGTGTCGCCAAAAACTCCTTGGACGATGTTCTTTTAGGTAGTAACCAATAATACAATTATCGATTGACAAAAAAAAAAAACCTTTGAATGAGTCTTGTTATTATAAAGCCCACTGGGCTTAGTGGGCTTACAATAAGTACAGAAAAAAAAAAACACTCTAGTGCATATTTTACACTTTTCAATGCATTTATGCTTACTTTTATACACATTTCAACATACTTTTAACCTTAATATAAGTCTATTGGTTTTGTTTTCGCATTTTTTCATAGTTGAAAAGTGACACAGACTTCTAAAAAAAACTAACAAACAGGGACGGAGATAGTACTTCAATAGAAGGATTGATTATACTTCACAAAAGATGAAAACACAATGCGATGGTTATGAAAAATTTCTCTTCATGAAGTAAATTATTTAAAACCTCTCATCTAGACATAAGCGTCAAACACTAACACATAATGCATAGCAGGCTAAGAACAAGTTCTGTAAAGTCAAATATAACGATCACAATCCCTCCGCTTTTTCTAGACATGAGCATCAAGCACTCCAACACATATTGTGTAGCAAACCGAAAACAACTTCGGGTTTTTTTTTTTTTTTATCTCTCATTCAACCATGGTCCTTGTTGGTGATGGCCCACAGACTAATTATTTTAGTACTCCTATGTAATCTTTGAAATGGGTAAAGAGAACAAAACATTGAGGATGATATTCACAGAGAAAAACAAAATAAAGAAGATATTCCAAGATATAGAGCCCATGCATTACGGAACCGAGCATTTCACTTCATGTCATGAGAAAAGTCCAAAGGATTCTAAAAGATAGACCAGGAAACAACTACTCACTAGTGAACTATGAAAGTGGCAAAACAGCACTCTCTCCATTGAAATTTTGATTCCTCTGATCATGTGTATCTTTCTTAGGGGTGTTCCACTAACTTAGGGGGTGTTTGGCACTTTGGCTCCTTATTTTTCATATTTTCATTTTTAGTATGTTTTTTGGTTTTGGCTGTTTGGGAGAGATGATAGAAAAGTCATTCTTCCAAAACTCATTCTCCAATTTGATGAAAATAGAGGAGAAGTTAAAAGGAGATTAAGAATAGCTTTTTGACTTCTTATTTTATACTTATCGATTCAAAAAATTAGGAAAAATAGGTACCATACACGCGTCCCTCCTTGTTTGTGGTAAAAGAAACAAAAGTTTGGTTCCTCTTTCTCTATACAACCAAATGGTGTCTTGTCAATATTGGACTTACACACACTATCTATAATCTCCACAGACTCCCCGGATAGGGAGATAAGTTGAGATAAGACCATTGAATTCAAATTCGAAAGGATTGTCGCGGTGGTTAATCGACTTGTTTCGGCAGAGTGTCACAGGGTCGATTCCCCTCAATAGTAATTTGTCATTAGGGTACTTCACATCACACAAACGGGTGAAAATGGTCGTGAGAAGGAAAGATTAATATAGTTCATCGGTACACTCTTCGTTACCAAAAAAAACACTTATAAAACATTGAATTCGTGGCTTCCAGGACAGCAAAACCTACAATCGCTTTTGAAACCCACATGGGATTTTCTCAATCTCTGATAAAGCAAAAAACCCAAAAGTCAATTTCTTTATCCACAACTTTATGACTAGCAAACTGGCTCTGCACAATTGGTATCACCATGGACTCTGTGTTTATGATTTCACGAAATAAAATGTCTCTCTCTCGCTAGATATTCTTATCTTGTGTACGATATGTATATATAGCTTAGCTGCATATTTAACCTTAAAAAGGGACCCATAAAATCTATTAGTCAATAAAACACCCCGTTGGGTTTGCCGGATAGCTGGATAGTAAGGCCTAAGACTTAAGAATTTGGTTCTTCTTAAAGTTCCAAGGTAGGCCCTTCGTTAGTGGACATGGAAATTGGTCCCAAAGATTAGTCGAGGTGACATTTGATTATTATAAAAATAAAAAGTCATATATAGTCTATATTGCTGATTAAAGGCGGCTTAGATTTTTGTTCTAAAATTCATAACTTCTATGCTGCATATATTTGCAATCTTTAATTAATAGCCCCAAACAAAGATTGTAATGGTGATGATAATAGTACTCTCCGGGAATATGAATTTGAAGAGTGGTTGCGTATGTAACATTTCTCCTATGTACATGATTTGTAGGTACAGAGTTTGATTCTTGTAATTCAAACTCGGCTAGAGTATTACCTTTGGACTTTGGATGGTGTTTGCTTAATCCTAATGTGAATGACTTATTTTCAACTGGACAAAAAAGGACATTTGTTGAGAAGGGCGTAAATTGGCCCGATGACTTTTAACTGTCAAACCAAAAAATCAAAGGATAGCGTTTGCCATCACTTGTGGTCAGCCGAACGAACAACCACAAAATTGTTTGAAGATATTTCACGAATTAAAGTTTAAAGTTTCTCCACATCTTCCTCTTGCACAATCATACAATGATTACCATTGTCAACTTAACTTGAGATGAGGTGCATGTGTTGGTTTCAAAAATGCAAAACTAAAAAAGGAGTGGCAAAAGTGTGAGTTCAAAAAAGGTCATTTTATTTATTGACAACCTACCAGACTGACAATAAATCAAAAATAAAATAAAAAACACACTCTCTAGACTCCGGTGTAGTTTTTTTTTTTTACTTTTCCATACACTTTTCCATTTTTTTTAATATATTTTTCATATATTTAATTTTTTTTAAACCTTAAAAACGGGCTGATTTTAAAATTTTCCTTCAAAAAAATATGAAAGGAATCTCGAAAAGTGACTCAACGCAAAATCCAACAAGATCTGGAGTTATCAAATCAAACAAACACAGCAGCACAGTACAGTACCTTCAAAAGAAGGCCCCGGATGAGTGATGCCCATGTCTGCCTAAATTTGCCAAACAAGAGCTACTATATAATAATGGTCCCATTTTATTCCGTTTTTGGAACATACGGCGCATTTCCACCTTTTAACCATATCAACAATTACACAACACTGTGAATATGTGATGGTGATTTTTGATATGAAGAGATTGTGGCATGTGTTTTCCCAGCAATGGTCTATTGTTTTTCTTTTGATTTAGGGCTCAGAAGTGCCCCGGCCAGCTGTGCATATCTCTACTAATCTCTTTTCTAGTCGGGTTAAAGACAGACTATCTACGATAAGATTTGGGAGCTCATTCACAAGAAATTAGTTTAAGCAGCGTGATCTCAAGAGTTGAACCTTGGTTAATTGTGTAGAAAGAAAATCCACTAACCAACTAGACTAACCTTTAGAGCTGTATTTTCCCATCAATGATCTTTTACTAGTGAGACCAGGTCAGGAGGGAATATGCAAAATAGCAACACGGGCACTTTAAAAAGTCCAAATTTTTGTGGTACTCCCATATTTATTTGTAATAAGTTTGAGTAGGACTTTTTTTTTACCCAATAAAAAAATATAAAGGCTCAATCTTACTGAAAAAAGGCCTAAACTATTGTAATGAAACAAAAACAGACCCGTAATCCAAAAAATAAAAAAATTATTTTGAAACTTGTTCGGCACACCCAAAAGTAGATAGAAATCTGTCATCTGCAACTCCATTTGCGAATCTCACAGGAGAGAGAGAGAGAGAGAGAGAGAGAGAGAGAGAGAGAGAGAGAGAGAGAGAGAGAGAGAGAGGAGGAGGAGGAGGAGGAGGAAGGGATAGGTTACGGTACTAAAACTCTATTTGGAACTTAGGGATGGAAAGGAAAGTGGATGAAAAATTTTAAAAATTTTCTTTTGTTGTTTGGTTCCTAAAGAAATAGAAGGGAAAGTTTAAAAAACAAGTATAATTTTTCCTCCAATTTCTTCCTAATTTTCTCTCAAACTTTTCTTTCTCCCATTTTCTTTCCATCCTCAAGTTCCAAACAGAGCAACGAGCCAACATTTCTTCTTCCCTCCCCGCCTCCCTGATCTCACCAATCTCTGTAAATCTCCCCCTTCTCACACTATTTTCAAAATTAAATACAGAATTTTTTTGCTGCATACACAAATTCAGAAATCTTGTACAATTTCTAAACCTTCAAAATCCCACTGGCAGCTCTTTATGCTTCCATACACCAGTCTAATAGTGAATGAATAACGGTTAACCACAAACGAATAGTTTATTAATTATTAGGTTTTGTTTAATAGTGAAGGATTAATTTATTACTTGTGGGTTACCCATGAAGTAAAATAAAAAAAATTAAAAAAATCAAGTGCCGCTTCTTGGTAAGGCGGTACCCTTGAAGTAAAATAAAAAAATTTAAAAAATCGAGTGGCGCCTCTTGGTAAGGCGCTACCCATGAAATAAAATAAATTTTTTTTAAAAATCGAGTAGCGCCTCTTGGAATGGCGCTACCCATGAAAAAAATAAAAAAATATAAAAATTAAGTAGTGCCTCTTGTAATGACGCTATAAATGAAATTAAATAAAAAAACATTAAAAATCCAGTAGCGTCTTTAGAAATGACGCTACCCGTGAAAAAAAATAAAAAATAAAAAATAAAATCCAGAGCGCCTCTTAGAATGGCGCTACCCTTGAAAAAAATTAAAAAAAATTAAAATCAAGTAGCGCCTCTTGGAATGGCGCTACCCGTGAAAAAAATAAAAAAAATTTAAAAATTAAGTAGCACCTCTTGTAATGACACTATAAATGAAATTAAATAAAAAAAAATTTAAAATCAAGTAGCGTCTGTTGGAATGATGCTACCCATGAAAAAAATAAAATAAATAAAAAATCCAGTAGCGCCTTCTTGAATGGCGCTTCTTATGAAAAAAATTAAAATCGAGTAGCGCCTCTTTGAATGACGCTACCCATGAAAAAAAATTTAAAAAATTAAAAAATTAAGTAGCGCGTCTTGGAATGGCGCTATAAATGAAATTAAATAAAAAAAAATTTTAAAAATCTAGTAGCGTCTTTAGGAATAACGCTACCCATGAAAAAAAATAAAAAAAATAAAAAATCGAGCAGCGCCTCTTCGAATGACGCTACCCATGGAAAAAAATAAAAAAAATTTAAAAATTACGTAGCGTGTCTTGGAATGGCGCTACCCATGAAAAAAGTAAAAAAAATAAAAAAAATCAAGTAGCGCCTCTTGCAATCGCGCTACTAATGAAAAATATAAAAAAAAATTAAAATCGAGTAACGCCTCTTTGAATGGCGCTGCCCATGAAAAAAATAAAAAAAATTTAAAAATCGAGTAGCGCCTTTTGGAATGACGCTACCCATGAAAAAAATAAAAAATAAAATAAAATCCAGTAGCGCTTCTTGGAATGGCGCTACCCGTGAAAAAATTTAAAAAAATTAAAATCGAGTAACGCCTCTTTGAATGGCGCTACCCATGAAAAAAATAAAAAATATTTAAAAATCGAGTAGCGCCTTTTGGAATGACGCTACCCATGAAAAAAATAAAAAATAAAATAAAATCCAGTAGCGTTTCTTGGAATAGCGCTACCCGTGAAAAAATTAAAAAAAATTAAAATCGAGTAACGCCTCTTTGAATGGCGCTACCCATGAAAAAAATAAAAAAAATTTAAAAATCGAGTAGCGCCTTTTGGAATGACGCTACCCATGAAAAAAATAAAATATAAAATAAAATCCAGTAGCGCTTCTTGGAATGGCGCTACCCGTGAAAAAAATTTAAAAAAATTAAAATCGAGTAGCGCTTCTTGGAATGGCGCTACCCATGAAAAAATAAATAAAATTTAAAAATTAAGTAGCGCCTCTTGTAACGACGCTATAAATGAAATTAAATAAAAAAAAATTTAAAAATCCAGTAGCGTCTTTAGGAATGACGCTACCTATGAAAAAAAATAAAAAATAAAATAAAAAATCCAGTAGCGCTTCTTGGAATGGCGCTACCCGTGAAAAAAATTTAAAAAAATTAAAATCGAGTAGCGCCTCTTGGAATGGTGCTACCCATGAAAAAAATAAAAAAATTTTAAAAATTAAGTAGCGCCTCTTGTAATGACGCTATAAATGAAATTAAATAAAAAAAAATTTAAAAATCAAGTAGCGTCTGTTGGAATGACGCTACCCATGAAAAAAATAAAAAATAAATAAAAAAAATCTAGTAGCGTCTCTTCGATTGGCGCTACCCATGAAAAAAAAAATAAAAAATTAAGTAGCGCCTCTAGGAATGGCGCTATAAATGAAATTAAGTAAAAAAAAATTAAAAATCCAGTAGCGACTCTTCGAATGGCGCTACCCATGAAAAAAATAAAAAATATATAAAAATCGAGTAGCGCCTCTTGGAATAGCGCTACTCATGAAAAAAATAAATAAATAATTTAAAAATCTAGTGGCGCCTCTTGGAATGGCGCTACCCATGAAAAAATTTTAAAAAATTTAAAAATCGAGTTGCGCCTCTTCGAATGGCGCTACCCATGAAAAAAAATAAAAAAATTTTAAAAATCAAGTAGCGCCTCTTGGAATGGCGATATACATGAAATTAAATAAAAAACAATTTAAAAATTGAGTGTCGCCTCTTGGAATGGTGCTATACATGAAATTAAATAAAAAAAAATTTAAAAATCGAGTGGTGCCTTTTGGGATGGCGCTACCCATGAAAAAAATTAAAAAATCGAGTCGCACCTCTTGGAATGGCGCTACCCATGAAAAAAATTATAAAAAATTTAAAAATCAAGTCGCGCCTCTTGGAATGGCGCTATACATGAAATTAAATAAAAAAAAATTAAAAATCGAGTTGCGCCTCTTGGAATGGCGCTACCCATGAAATTAAATAAAAAAATAAAATAAAAAACACACTCTCTTGACTCCGTGTAGGTTTTTTTTTTTTTTTTACTTTTCCATACAATTTTACATTTTTCTATATATTTTTTATATATTTGAATTTTTTTAAGCCTTAAAAATGGGCTAATTTTAGAATTTTCCTTCAAAAAAATATAAAAGGAATCTCGAAAAGTGACTCAATGCAAAATCCAACAAGATCTGGAGTTATTAAATCAAACAAACACAGCAGCATAGTACAGTACCTTCAAAAGAAGGCCCCGGATGAGTGATGCCCATGTCTGCCTAAATTTGCCATACAAGAGCTACTATATAATAATGGTCCCATTTTATTCCGTTTTTGGAACATACGACGCATTTCCACCTTTTAACCATATCAAGAATTACACAACACTGTGAATATGTGATGGTGATTTTTGATATGAAGAGATTGTGGCATGTGTTTTCCCAGCAATGGTCTATTGTTTTTATTTTGATTTAGAGCTCAGAAGTGCCCCGGCCAGCTGTGCATATCTCTACTAATCTCTTTTCTAGTCGGGTTAAAGGCAGACTATCTACGATAAGATTTGGGAGCTCATTCAAAAGAAACTAGTTTAAGCAGCGTGATCTCAAGAGTTGAACCTTGGTTAATTGTTTAGGAAGAAAATCCACTAACCAACTAGACTAACCTTTAGAGCTGTATTTTCCCATCAATGATCTTTTACTAGTGAGACCAGGTCATGAGGGAATATGCAAAATAGCAACACGGGCACTTTAAAAAGTCCAAATTTTTGTGGTACTCCCATATTTATTTGTAATAAGTTTGAGTAGGACTTTTTTTTTACCCAATAAAAAAATATAAAGGCTCGATCTTACTGAAAAAGGCCTAAACTGTTGTAATGAAACAAAAACAGACCCGTAATCCAAAAAATAAAAAATAAAAAAATTATTTTGAAACTTGTTCGGCACACCCAAAAGTAGATAGAGATCTGTCATCTGCAACTCCATTCGCGAATCTCACAGGAGAGGGAGAGAGAGAGAGAGAGAGAGGGAGGAGGAGAAGGAGGAAGGGATAGGTTACGGTACTAAAACTCTGTTTGGAACTTAGGGATGGAAAGGAAAGTGGATGAAAAATTTTAAAATTTTTCTTTCGTTGTTTGGTTCCTAAAGAAATAGAAGGGAAAGTTTAAAAAACAAGTATAATTTTTCCTCCAATTTCTTCCTAATTTTCTCTCAAACTTTTCTTTCTCCCATTTTCTTTCCATCCTCAAGTTCCAAACAGAGCAACGAGCCAATATTTCTTCTTCCCTCCCCGCCTCCCTGATCTCACCAATCTCTGTAAATCTCCCCCTTCTCACACTATTTTCAAAATTAAATACAGAATTTTTTTGCTGCATAAACAAATTCAGAAATCTTGTACAATTTCTAAACCTTCAAAATCCCACTGGCAGCTCTTTATGCTTCCATACACCAGTCTAATAGTGAATGAATAACGGTTAGCCACGAACGATTAGTTTATTAATTATTAGGTTTTGTTTAATAGTGAAGGATTAATTAATACTTGTGGGTTTTGTTTAATAGTGAATGATTAGTAGAAATGCAACATGAGTAATATTCAAGTGGTGTTGCAATATTCAAATAATACTCCTGCGTTTTTGAGATTATATGTATTTGGAGACTTTGTATTTTGATTTTTATGTTATTATATAATGATTAATTTTATATTGTTTTGACTTTCTCTTATTGTGATTGTTGCTAAATTTTTTTTAAGAAAGGCACAACTTTTAGATTAGGCCTTTGGCACTCGAAATCCGTGGGCCGGCCTTGTAACTTCCTCTTGAATGATATGAAATTCGGGTTTGTGGTATCTACATATTAACTTCTGCCAGCAAAGACTCTAAGATTTTTGAGAGCTTAAGGCTGATTTTAAAGATATTTCTATCAGGTTTTAAGACACGATATTTCAATCATCACTATTCTTACAGTTTTAGCACCCAAAAAATTATTAAGCTCTTGTAATCAAGTATATTCACCATATACGTAACTTTTAATGTATATAACATAGCTAATTTATTCAACTAATTTCACGTATAGATATTATATAAGAGCATAAGAAATTTGGAAGTCCCCAAAATTAGATAATATATGGGAGCGCGAAGCGGTAGAATTCTTGTGCATACCAAATACCGGCCAAGGCTATCACCTTTTCCTACATCAGGATAAACTATCCATTCAGAAGTATAGAAGAGAAAACAAATGGGTAGTAATTTTTGCACTCCCCTTTTTACTATCTGCACTTTCCGTTTTGTTTTTATTAGCGTGAAATTACCATTTTGCCCTTTCATTAGCACAATTTTCCACACATCAAGGGATAGTGTAGTAAATTGACATGAATAAAAACAAAAAGAAGAATGCAGATGGTAAGAAGAGAACATGAAAATCAAACTTTGTTTTCTACAGAAGAACAAACAGAACATACAAGCAATTGAGCAAGTGGGGTGGTTGCTGCTTTCATACATTTGATTGTGGTTCAAACCTTATTAACTACAACTAACACACTGAATTTGGCTGAGCCAAAAAAATAATAATAATAATTATAATAATAATAATAAACAGAATATGTAAACACTTGCATTTTTGGGCTGCAATTGTAAATATAAAGGGTGGGTTCTGGGTTTGGTGGGCTGGCCCATGGGAAAGGAAGACCATACTTTTGAAAAGTTTGGGCTAAATTTTGAGGGGCATAATAGACGCTGCCACCACTACAAATATGGTCGCACCAGGTCGGTTTTTAAACAGATTGGTTGGTTTGGAAGTTCATACCCATAGATTACCCTCATCATGCTTTATAAATAACCAAACCAAACCATATCGGCCAAAAAGCTTGGGCAAATTGGTTCCGATTAGAATTGCGATTCCACCAATGGCACGTGTACTAAAATAATTTGCAAGAATGCAGTATAGTAGCATCAAATCTTGGTCTGTCGAAGAAGCAGCAGTCGCACTGGGCGCCTGTTTGGAACGATTTCCTAAAATTCTTCCTCTTCTTCCCTCCCCCTAGGTAAACCTCCAAAGAAATTGACCAAAATGTCCACAACTAAATTTACCAAATCCTCATCACAAGGCACACCCTTCTTATAAACATCTCCCAAGTGTGAGTCACTCCCTATTCTCCCTCCCAAGTAAACATCAACCCCTTCTACAATCTTTCCATTTCTATCCCTTGTCATGCACCCCATGAACCCAATATCAGCCACCTGGACCTGTCCGCAGCTATTTGGGCAGCCCGTCCAGTGCATTCTCACTGCCCTAGTCACCGAAACCCGCCTCTCCAGCTCCTCGGTCAGCTTAACTGCCCGAGCCTTCGTCTCAATTATGGCTTGCCCGCAAAACTGGTTGCCTGTGCATGCGACCAGTCCTTTCATAAGAATAGTTGGTTCAGGTTGAAATTTTTCCACCAAAAGAGACTCTTTTAGTAAGGATTCAATATTTGAATTCTCAACATTTGGGATTATAATGTTTTGCTCTACCGTCAGCCGAAGCTCGCCTGAGCCGTATTTGTCAGCTAAGCGGGCTAGCTCGTCCATTTCGTCGGCTTGAATCCGGCCCACCGGTATGTGAAGGCCCACAAAGCTGTAGCCCTCCTGTTTCTGTGGGTGTACACCTAGATAATCTCTTCTCTCCCATTGCTTCTGAACCAAGTCTTCAGAAGATGATCTTTCAAGTTGTTGTTCAGGCATTCTCTTCACTACCTCTGACCTGAATCCTTCAATCCCCTGCATTCTCACATTGCAAAGGAAATTCATACAGTTGCTTGTTTTCATTGTCAGGAAAACAAACACATATAACTTGTTTTCGGAAAATACGTATAACCTTCAATCAAACTGTGGTTTCAGGAAACAACCAAAAAAAGTTTTTGACGTTCAAAAGTTGTTTCAAGACCAAAAATAGGGATGATAGGGTACATGAAAATTTCCCCTGAAAACGTTCAGGAAAGAAAAATGAACGGTTCAAATTCCCATCATTGCGAAACTGAACCGTTTATTTCTCTTTCCTGAATATTTTCGGGAAAACTGGATCCTAACATTTTTGGACCAAAAATGAGAAAAATGGTTGTCTTCCTCCCATACTTCTGTGCCAGAAGGGCAAACAAGAACACAGAATTTGTGTCTTGATTGTCTGCAAAGTTGATTTGCTAAGTCTAAAAAGAAGAAGAAGATTAGATAAGGGCTTCTCACAAGTTCATCAATCAGCCACATGATTCTAGTCTTTTGCCGGTTTCCTCTAGAACCGAGGTCTCTGTAAGCTTCCAACACAGCTTTGCACACTGGGATCAGGTCATCGGCTGGAACCCAGGCGTCGAGAGGAACTGCCTCTGCACATCTTTTGGGGCTAAAGAACCCACCAACTAGCAGGTTGAATCCAAACCTTCCATTCTTCGTTGCAGGCATGTAAGCAAGATCATTGATGTGAGGATGCTCATATAGATCATGAGATCCCACCACACACACATTCCACTTCCTTGGCCTGCTCAACATGATACAGCAATAGATTCCATTATACAATCGTCGATGTCTCCTCCATTAAACTAATGAAACAGCCGAAGAAAAAAATCACGAAAATGTAAAGAAATTGGGCTGTTTTTGTTCTTGTGGAAGTGTGGAATCCATTTGGTATATTTCACTGTTGCCAGTACAACATTCTGTACATATTTCTGAAAAATTCTATTGGTTTCCATTGTTGGTTGAATATCCCTTTACTATGAATAACTTCATCATTTGTGAACTTCATTACACCACAAAAAGCTAATTAAACAAGATATTGTACATCATTTTCAATGGAAAGTAGAGTGTATTTCTCCTTCTCACTAAGGCATCAAAACAATTATAAAGTAAATAAATTCAACTATTGAAGCCATGCTTTTAAAAGTCAGCCAAGACGTACGGTACGTGTTGGCTGGTTCGTATCAGATTTTGGAGGTTCCGGTAAGGATACTCACAAGTATAGGGGTGGGATTGAAAATCGCATACCGCGTCAGCCGGTTCCTAATACGTGTCGATGTATCAACTAGTTCAGGATGAGACGGCTGAGACAGCAATGGAAACAAAGTACCAGCCTTTTTTTTTTTCCTTCTAAATTTCCAGCTTTATTTGTGTTGCTAATGATTTTAAAAAATTCACGACCGCGACACCCGATTTCCGGTACATATGCTATTGGAGTGTGGCAGCTATTGCGGTGATTTTGTGTTTGGGTGTCTTGTCTTTTCCCTTTTCTTTTTTGCTGGACTCTGTTTTGATAATATTGGCATACAATGTTGTACTGCTTGGAAGACTATCTTGCGAATTACAGACAGTTCACTCAAATGTGTGTAGATCGTTTTTGGACATGGAAAATAGGACTGTGCGTAGAGAGTTGGTCTACAGCTCTGGTGAAGTTTGTTCCAGCGTGCAAGGAAGAGAGGGACTTAATTTCAAAGATAAGGTGTCTCAAACGAAGGGTTAGTAGAGGTAATAGAGTGGGTAGGTTCGATATGCCCGCTACTGATACACTAAAACCGTGACCACTACCTCTCCCGTTACTGCTATTTAACTATGATTAAAACTATTTAATTCTATTTAGGAAGGTTTACAACAATACAGAGGTGTAGAGACGGATGACTCACAGGTTAGTTATGGCCAAATTCCCTTGCGAATTGGCAGTGATGTATTGAGACAACAAATTTGTGTAAGGCCGTGTATCTACAATCTCATGGGGATCGATTCCTGCCAAAGAATTCCCAACCGGGTTCCTGGCATTGTCCATTCCACTCTGTAAGCTAGTCAAGCCAACTTCGGCAAGACCCTTTAGGATGTCTGGCACATCAGGCAATACCTGTTGAGAATATGAACAATAAATTAGACACTATCTCTAAAGTTTGCGCTTCCAAGTTAGAGTTGATGGTGAATGATGTCAAAGTACCACGCCACGGATTTGCCAGTTTTGCCTTGTGGTCACATCTGCGCACCCTTCTTTTCCATATTTCCTTATGACACTGGCTAGGTACCGAGTCTGCGCACTTGTTGTCACACCATTTGGCAGCTTCAGTCTCATCATAAATCTACCATCTGATCAACAACCCAAAAAAGCAAATTACAGAGAGAACATAACGGGTGATCATCCGATAAAAGCTTATTTTAGGACATGTCACTTTATGTTTGAATTTGGCATCCAAAAAGAAGCTTTTTTATTTGGTTACCAAGAAAAGGTAGGAAAAGAGCCCCAAAATTCAGAATCTTAAGTTTTCCAATATGTAGAGTCCCGACGGGAGGCTCTTTCGCATTACTTACTTGGATTCCCATGTTTTATAGATACAGATACTGTTACTGAGAATCCAAATTTGAAAAAAAAAAAGAGGCAAGATATCTAAAAACAATATGCAATTCAATTATCCTATGTACAAACCAAACCAAACCAAATCAAATCGAGCCTTGTAATCTATTCATCAAGTATATATACTACTCCTACATGAATTCTCTTTGGATTCATATTCTTGAGGACCTAACTGTCTTTTTGCATACTACTAGCTGTTTGAAGTATCTAACTCATCAAAGAATCGAGACTATTCATTTTGTGTTTTTCATATCGCACAACATACTTCGTCTTTACCACCCTTTTGAGATGGTCAATGGAAAATGCTTAGTACGCAACACAAATGTCCAAACGCAAATTCAACTATATATATGCCCAACTTCATCAAATGTGTGTGCTTCTGTGTTTATTGTGCGGGACTCACCATTGTACATGTACACAATCTTGTCTTCTTCTCCACTAGTAAGTAGCAATATTTATATTATAGACTATAATTTTTGTTATTAATGTAAAAACACATGTGATTCAGGTATTTGCTGAGTACAAATCTCGCGTCCGCTACTAACCACAGTTGTATTGTTTAGTCAAATGAAACACCAAAACACAAACAACAAAAGAAAAATGGCACACAAACGTAATTTTAAAGGAAACAAAATCAGCATTTTTTGAGCTTACATTGATGCTTCCTCCTATGAAACAAACCAAGCCATTTGAGCCGAGTATCAATATCATCCTTTGTGACCTTACACTTCTCAATCTCTTCAATTGACATCTTAGCAAGTTCTTCAACACCATTCTCCATAAACAGCTTCATGGGCTCTTTCTCAATCTTCACCTTCTCCGAAGGATTTATACCTCCCCTGAACTTCTCTTTCAACACCCAATACCCATCTCTCTCCTCCACCCTCGGCTCCAGCCGGGCGGCGTCAATACCTGCCGCTACCCGCGGTGGCACCACCAACTGAGTTGGAGTACTGACAAATACTCTTGTTTTCGTGTTTCTTGAATTGGGTAGTAAAGGTGCCGAAAATTTAACAGAAATTGATGACATGTTGGTAATAGTTCAAGAAAAAGACTACCGGTGATGGTGGTGGTGGCGGCGGTGGTGAGAGGCTGAGGGAGGGGAGAGAAGGCTGGGACCATTATGTAGTGGGTGGCGGTTGGGAGCTTTCGGGGGTACCCCCACGATTCATGGACTGACCCTTGGTTAATCTCAAGAGTCATTTTTTTCTCTTTTTGGAATTTGGACAGCCACCTGATGACCAAACCGTTTGTTCCATTTTGTTCGCCTAAATACCTCCACGTTGCCGTTATTTTTCTTTTACTTTTTCTAACATAGAGCATAAATTAGTGCCACGTGGCAGTCTACCCCTTCAATTTGATTTGGAATATTGCTTCGTGATAGGACTTTTCTATATTTCTAATAATCGGCCTGCAGATTAAATTACACGCATCTCAATAAAATTAGAGTCTAGCTTATAGCTAGATACGTTTTTTGTGACCCCAAAATTTCTTTGATTATTTTTATAGTGGTAATTATTTTGCTTTACTTGAGATTTTGGTCAATTTATGTACCCATTTTACAGGGAATTTATTTATTGAACTAAACAGATTTGCACCTACGAAGTCATGAATTAGAGCCACGGGGACACATGTCAATAACTAAAAAAGTAGTAATAAGAGACGCAATCAATATTGATGACCGGATACTTGTATGTAAAACTACTCTAGAAAAACAATATTAAAAATGAAACTATATTCTTAAAATAACACAATATTAACAAAAATCAAATCGTTCTATTTTTTTTTCTTTATCCGAGTAGGGATAGCATTTCTTTATACGTATTCGTAGGATCTGAAAGAACTTTAATAAGAGATTGCATCAATATTTACGGTCTGACTACTTGTATATGCAGGGCCGGACCAAGGTATTTGGGTGTTCTAGGCCAAATTAAAAAAATTATGCCCTAAAATTTTTCGTGTTCCTCAACCAAACTTTTTACGTTTTTGTTACTACAATATCTCCGTCAAAAGGGTTTTAATACAAGCTAAATTTAACAACGATGTAGAGCATCTAGAGATCTTGTGTTTTTTTTAACAAAATTTGGGTCAAAACTCCTTTGCTATGCAAATGCCGAACCCTAATTTTACCCAAATCTGTTGCTCTTCAAGTTTTCTCTAAAAAATTTGGGTCAAAATGGCCCATTTAACTACTTATAATAAGTAAGAAATTTGATCTGCTGGAATTAATATTATGACTTTATTTGCTGGAAAAAGAATGAAATTTGTTCAACTTTTGGGTTACTTGGGAAAACTCAAGAATTTGTGTCAATTTTGAAATTCTAAATACAAACCCACTCGAAACTCTAACAAGAAGATTAGAAAATTACTACCTAATTACTTCGTCTTTAAGCAAATAATAAACTAAACTGAATCATTTCGTTTAGAAATGCCTTGATTTTTTACAAAACTAAACTTGATTTTTAAAATTTTGGGCCATAATGGTTGGGCTCTTTTGTAACTTATAATGGATTTTTTTTTATATTTTGGTCCAAAAAAGTGTTCTAGTCAAGCCCATTAGTATAAAATGGTGGAGTGCCCCCAAAAGTGACTATTTTTGGAGTGCCCTAGGCCCAGGCCTTGTGGACCTTCGGCCTGGGCCGGCCCTGTGTATATGTAAAACTGCTCCAAAAATAAAAATAGTTAAAATATCAAACTAAACTCTCAAAATATAAATAATATTACAAAAATCACATCATTCTATTTTTTTCCTCTTTATCTAAGTAGGACAACATTTCTTTCTGCGTGTCCGTAGGATTTGAAAGAACTGTAATAATTAAGAGATTGCGGCAAATATTTATGGCTGGCTATTTGCATGTATAGAACTGCTCTTTAAATAAAAACAATAGTATTAAAAAAAATCAAATTATGCTCCCAAGATAAAAACAATATTACAAAAATCCTATCATTCTATTTTTCGTCCTTATCCAAGTTGGGATAGCATTTTTTTCGGGTGTTCATAGATTGTGAGAGAACTTAAACATATGGTATTGTCGTTGGTTTAATAGTAAGAGTCTATCATGCGAGATTCTTTGCGTTGAGGAAGTTTGGACCGTTAGATTGTATGCGTTATTTTTTCTTATGTCCATATAATCCAACGACCGAAAATCTCTCGACACAGAGATTCTCCGAGAATAGAGGATGTTTGGCCAAACTCTATACAATGAGTCAATGACTCTAACTAAATAGCCCTTCACAGGATTTGGGGAAGTATTTTTAATCAAGGAGTTGCATTCATATGCCTTTTGGGTCAAGGCCGAATGCATCACATAAATAGACCATTCAAAGAGCCAAGATATATATACGACCTTTACAAGCACCTTCTCTAAAAGGGTAATATGATGATTGGCCATTCAGTATGGCCAATAGCCAAATTACTGGCTTCGGTGAAGTATCATAACTTTTATGTCTATCAATCCATCTATCTACTTAGAGAGAGAGAGAGAGAGAGAGAGAGAGAGAGAGAGAGAGAGAGAGAGAGAGAGAGAGAGAATGCCAGGAAAATAGTGAACAAAGGTGAAGTAAAAGGATTTTCCTATTTTTGGGGGAAAATAGGAAGAGGAAAAAAAAGTGTAATGTACATCTAGAAGTATGGATTTTGATTATGTGATTTGTCAGATCACTTTTTCATAATATCTCTTAAAACCAATTATTATTAAGAAGAGTTTCATTTTAGTCTTTTATGACATTTAAGATCGCACCCGCAAATTAAATTTTAGAGTGGTCACAAAAAGTGACATTGTGCAATCAAATCCATGGCAAACTCTATCGAATATGATTGTTGTTCTTGATAAATGAGGAGAAAAATAATATGGAAAGTAAGCTGGGAAAAAACCTGTTTCAAAGAAGTTCCAACGAGCACATCATTTTAAAATGCTTTTCAAAATTCTCAAAAAAATAATTCCACACATGAAAACGTCGATATTTTAGACAAGGCAAATTTTTAAGTAAAAGATTCAGAAATAGCAACAAAAATAGACCTTGCCGACTAAACAAAAATAGACCTTTGTATACTCAACAAGGCAACTCAATGTCCTCACATTTCTGTTAAAGAGCCGAGGTATTGCATGTTTTGAGGTATAATAGAGAGCCATATCAATTCAAAATCACTGCAGCAGCCTAGGTATGTAGCTCTCCATTTTATTTGTGTGAACAGTCGTTCTCCACATTGCCCACGTTTGGGCGAGGCACTGTGCATAAGCTATACGTTTAAAAAACACACTCCCCCCTCTCTTACCCATCATTTCCCACTTCAACTCTCTCTCTCTCTCTCTCTCTCTCTCTCTCTGGTAAAGTGAAAAATGTGTATTGTTCACTACTACTATTTTGGGTGCAAAATTTATTGAAGTTGCTGGGGTTGCCTAGAAGTTTTATGAAAAAAAACTACAAACCATAGAGAAAATTTAGAACTTGGACAGAGCAGTCGTCCGGGCTCATCCACCTTTTGGTCCCTCCTTGAAGATCTTGGCCTAGACATGACAAAAACTGGGAGGGGTTGTGAATGCAAATCGGGTTGGTAAAAGCAATCGAAATTATTTTAATATTGCGTCTCGTTTGCAACGGCAAGATCGATTATTCAGGTATTGATCGAGATGCGCGTAATTTGATTCGGACACTTCAATTATTCAGAGATTAATCCAAATGCAACCTCAGTTATTTTGATTATCAGCTACAATGAAGAGGACATACGTAACGCAAAAGGGAAAACGAAGTTTTGTTACAAAATAGTGGGGCTTTCTGAATTTAGGTAGTGTCCCTCACCTCTCAAATATTCTGTAAATGGCCAAAAAGGTGATCAAAAGTGCAATAAACCCCCAGTTATCGGAGCAAATTAAAACATCTTAGAAACAAATTAATCCCTGAGAAAAAGTGACCATCTCAAAAGCAGACTTCCAAAGTGCAAAGTGCAATTCGTCTTCAAAGTTCCATCACAAATATCAAGTTCTGAAACTGGACATAGAGGGAGAGAGAGGGGATAAAATTCTTTACATAGTGCTTCAAGAACTCGAAATGCCACGGACTTCATCTCTGCCGAATGTACTCCAACTATTATACATAGACGAATAAGTGATCGTTATTACTAGTAGTAAATATTGAATCAAAGAATTTTAGCAATAAACCCTGTTTCTTCTACACTAAACCTAGGATATCGGACTCTTTCGTTCCAACTACATATTCATAGTTTGGGGACACCGAAAAGCTTCTTCCTCCACTGATTAGCTGTATCTATCTCCGATTGCAATAACATATTCAAAGTCACAGCTCAGCTCTCTTACGAAAGATTTCACATCACGTCCCGGGCAAATAAAGTTAATTTAAGGACATATGATCCACCTGTTCTTTCTCTCATTTGTTACCTGCATTTGGAATTTCCGCAGCAAAAATATCCCCAGAGGCCACTATCTGAAAGATTGAAAAGAGGTGGATTGTCATATTCTGGTACAAGATGAATAAACAATTGCCAGTATATCAGCTAAATAATTTACTTGATCGTTTGTTGAAGAGTCGGCTGCATTCATCTTCAACCTTTTTGACCTGGACAAACTGCTTGACTTCTCTTCTTGGTCTACATCCACAAAGTTCTGATCCGAAACCTCTGCAGGAAGCCCGGCGATTTAATATTTCAATTTAGTAAGAAAATTAAAATATGAGGACGGAGAAGAACTATTGCATTAGAAGGTTTCAGCCATACTGCCATCTATACCAAAAACTAAATCGTAGTCTTCCTTAAACCTGCCAAATGCAAATTACTAGTGATGCCTAAAATAACCAAGTCATAAACCCCATTTCTTTATTAGCTTCTTTGTGCTCTCTTGTTTTGGTCAGGGTTGTTAACAACGGAAATGCAACAAAGGAAAACCTAGCAAATTATAATCTCTTAAAGAGTTGAGAGAAGAACCATTTCACAATGGTTGACACATCTTTGATGTCGTATGTTAGAGGCACAAAAGCCCAAAACCAAAGCGGAAACCTTGTTGGCTGAAACATCAGTACATCAATATACTCCTACAAGGTGACACTAGCATTCCAAGAGTTGCCAATTGTTAAACTTCCAAAATACTAAAATAGCATTCTTTTCCGAGAGTTGAAGAATCTTATAACCTCCTACACGCCCTACGTTGAATAGAGTTTACTCAGGCAGTTACCTAGCCAACTGGCAGTACAATAAAGGGAAACAGTGGTTATCTTAAGGCTACAGGCCGGATAGAGGCGCGTGTCTCTAGGAATGAAGAACTACAACATTATCAAATTATGAGTACCACTCATCTTACTGTACAGTCATATCCTAATTAAAACTAATGCATGTCCAGTCATGCGCCAAACCAATGATGGACATGAAAAGGGACTAGCAACTGAAAGCTTAAACCACTGATGATTCGGAAAAGAAAGTTAGGTTCAATAATTACCTGCAGTATTGCCAACTGCATCCTCATCGCATTCATGGAATACACATGGCTGCCCTGAAATTGATGATAATCGATGGGTGAAAATCCTCTTCTTACCAGAGAGCAATTCCTCACTAGATGTACTGCATTCTCGTAAATCAGCTGATATTTTGGTGCTGTGTTTACTTGAAAATCTAAGATGATGACTCCATGAACTTTCTTTAACAAAATGAGAACCAGCTGCATTATATGGTAAAGGCTGGGTTCTCTCAAATTTGATCCTCTACCAAAAGCCATCTTGTAATACTTTGAACTGGAAACAAACCAGAGAGAGAGAGAGAGAAAATAGGAATCACAGATTTCATGGTTAAGAACAGAATTCGGTAGGGACAAAATAAAGGCTTATTCAAAGGGGGAAAAATACACAAAACATATTGAATGAAGTGATTTTTTAAGTGTCTAACCTGGTCAGAAGAGCAACTAGCATTTGGTGGTAGTTGCTGAGATGGACTTGGATCATGCGTATGCTGTTCTGGGCACGCGGAGAGCAAACCCAAGGAATGATGCAACTGCTTAACAAATGATGTTTCCAAAGAAGCTAGATACAAATTATGCTTCTCATTCGTCCATGCCGTGCACTGAACTCGATGAAATCAATGATCACACAAAATTCAAACATATAAGGAAAATAAAGAACGATGACGTGATGTACACATTTGCAACATGAGCAAGTGTTCAACAGTGGTCAGAAAGATTTCTAAGCGAAAGAAATGCATGATAATGATAGAACCTACTGCTCTACCAATAACATGCATTAAATAGTTTGAGGGGCTTGCCATTAGTTCCACTAAGTTTTTCTATGGTCTGTTTACAGCTCAAGGGCATGCTCTATTAGTGGTATGACCTAATGAAATTGCCAGCTAAGAGAAAATATGAAAAGAGGTGAAACAATGAGCCAGAATATCCAAAGAGATGCAATATGAGAGAGGCGATCTGGAGGAACCCTAGCCGACATCAATGTTCACCCATCCCACCACCGTTTTGACCCTATCCTCCTCTGCATTCCCCTTCTCTGCTATTACCAGTCGGCTCCACCCCCATTCTTTGTCGGATCTGCATCATCGTCATGCTCTCAACTGGTGGTTTTTTTTCCGAGTCTTTTCAGGCAACAGCGTTCAGGCTCCAGATCTGGTTTTCCTTGTGGTCAATGTATTTTTTGTTTCCTTCCTAGGCTTCTGAGATTGTTCTCTGCTCTCCATAGGTGCCTGGGTCAGTTCCGTTTGTTGCTATCTGGGTTTTAGGGTTGCCATTTTTTTTGCCATGTTTATTGCCGTTCTGTTTGCTTCTTCCTGGCTGCTGTTGTTCTTCTGAGCCGTGGTGTTTCTGTTTCTGGCATCTTTATGGTGTAATTGGTGAGGCCATGTCTAGGGAAGGGATGTGCACGCTTTTTGTGGACAATTTACTTGAGCTTGTGAGTTTTTCATGGCTTAGGAAGATGTTCAATAATTACGGGGTAGTGCAGGACGCTTTCATACCAGAGAAACATAGCAAGATCTCTGGAAGAAAATTTGGATTTGTGAGGTACAATTGCTCCATTTCTGCCGAGGTAGCTATAGCGAGGGCAAATGGCTTATGGTGCGAGGAGAAAAAATTGTTCGTGAAATATGCAAGTTTTAATCAGTATCAACACAGGAAATCTACTGGTGCAAAAGTGGGGTTATACAAACATGGGGGTTGGAGCTTTCTATCACAATGATCAGTATAGAGAGATTACTTCTCATGGTGAGAACAATCTCAAAGGCGCCGAGGGTCACCATTTTTCAACTTTCAACTCTGTTACTGGTTTCAAACCTTATGCCTAGATATTAAAGGGAGATCATAGTGGAAAGGTGGAGAAGGCATATGAGAACTTGACAACCCTTAGAATCTCACCTACGGGATCTGAATGGCTCTCTAGAAGTGTAGAAGCCAATCTGAATAAGATGATTGCTATTGAGAAGTTATATGAGGCTTTAAGAATGGAAAATCTTACCAGTGATGTGAAGATTAGAAGCTTGGGGGAAGATCTTTATTGCTAACCTTTCTTGAAACGGAAACATTGGAGAAATTCATTAATGAGAAAATGATATTAAATTGGTTCTCTGACGTTAAAAAGTGGAATGGTGAAGCTGCAAGTTTGGAAAGAATTATACGGCTTAAATGTTCTGGAATCCCCCTCAATGTGTGGAATCTTTCAACTTTTAGAAAGATAGGTGAGATTTGGGGCTTTTTCCTTGCCATTGATGAATCTACTTTAGGTTTTTCTTCCTTTGCTGAAGGAAAAGTCTTGATTGCTACTGAGAAACAGGATCTTATTGATGATTGGATTCAGCTGGATGTTCATGGGGTGCTTTACAAAGTGAGGATTCAGGAGATCCATAATCCTGATGGTTTTAAGGTGGATACTCGGATCTCGCAGGAGGAAAATTTGTTGGTTGTTGATAAGCTTGTTAAAGAACCAATAGATTCTTTTCAATCTTAGGTTCCCGATACTAATGAAGCACAACCTGACTCGACGGGATCCTTGGGCTGCTCTGATTCTTGGGTTGGCAACTCATTAGGCCTTGTTCCACTTAGAGAAACCCTTGGGATTGGTTCAGATGCTTCACTTTCCAAAGCTCTTGATCTTGTATCCGAAGGGGCTGATTTGACTAAGGATACACCTGCTTTAGAAGAGGCGAAAAACTCAGCGGAGGACGTGGCAAAATCAATGGAGGAGGTGGCAGATTCTTTGGAGAATGTGGAAGATCCAGTTGAGGTTTTGGAAGATGATGATGACTGTGCAACCTTAGATCTTGTTTCTGCCAATCCTTTTACTCCCTCTGTCCCATAAAGTTTGATCACTACAAAATTACGTGCAATTTTCAAGCTAAAAAATAACGTGCTTACGAAAATAATTTTCTAGTCAATATGGATCTTATTTGATACATTTCATCGAGAACTTTTGTACGATGCAAAAAAAATTCAAAAACTATTTTGGTTAATACATTATTTTTTAGTTTGAAAATTGCACGTAGTTTCGTAGTGATAAAACTTTATGGGACGGAGGGAGTATTAATTATGTGGAACTCAAGCGTCACAAGAAGAAAAATTGCATCAAACAGGGAGTTTGAAGGAAATCTTTCCCCTTATAGAGATATAATCCTTTAAAATCACCTATTTTTTCAAGGCCGAATAGCTTGGATAAATTTGAGAACAATTCAAGAAGGTTTAAGCCGGGATCGAAGAAAGCAAGTCGAAATGATCAATCTCTACTTAGCTCGTCTATTGATGCATCTCTTTCTTTGGGGGATAGCCGAAACTCCGTTTTTGGGCACATGCATTTGACTAAAGAGGAAATTAGCAGCTTCGAGAAAAGGTTGGAGAAAGATATTATAGCATCTAGAAGACTAAAACCACTGGCAATATTCTCGATATTAACCTTCTTCCGGGGGATGAAGCATTATTAAAGGAAATGATTGAAGCTGATCTTAAAAGAACTCTCTATAATGGCTGATTTATGGAAGGTTTTCTGTTTTTCTCCAGTGAGCGTTTGGAGCCTTTTGGTTTTTTTGGTGGAGGTGGTTGGGGTTAGTTTCGCGTTTGTTTGTTTGTTTTCTTTTGGGTTGTAGGAGCTCAGGGTCGTGCTGTTGGTGCCTAAGGGCAGTGTTGGGATGGCTTTGCAAGGGTTTGTGTGGCAGCTGTTTTGGTTTTGGGGCTTTTTGGTGTTTTTGGTGTTTTCTTCTTTCCCCTTCTGTTTTCCTTCATTCAACCTTGGTTGGATATCTCCTCCCCCTCTTCCCGATGTACCCTTATCGAGTTTCTTTTATATATCTTCTTTTTCTGATAAAAAAAAAATGAAATTGCCAGCTAAGCCAAAAAGCAAAACATGGAGAGAAATTTGAAAAGAAAGTGATATAAGAGCTCATATGAAGAAGTTAGTTCCACAAACTTATATGAAGAGACATTCATTGGACAATTGTAGCAAGAACCTACATCTTGCCAATAATGATGTCCGGGTATCTCCAAGAGAACGCAGAGAATAATTCAAATAAGGGAAATCAGCATTAGCAAATTTTTGAACACATTGTACTTAACATGTAAGTTCACAATATTCTCTTTCCAATTATAGTGAGAAAAACTGAAAAAGTATCAGCACAAAAAATGGTGTAGGATCACACGGAGATCCCCATGGAACATATAACCTTTATTCTTTTCACACTCAGAAATAGTCAACTGCCATACATTCAAATCTTGTAATTGCCTACCTGATATTTTACTTTTGCGATATCAAGAGTCTGAGTCTACAAACTATGCTATATGCTCATCATAATCATCACCATCAGCAACTACCCTTGCCGGCTCACACCAAGGTTTCACACATTGTCATTCCATGGTCCGCTTGGATCAGACACGGAACCCACAGACTGACACAACTGCCCAGCCCAAATGCGTCGTATTTGTGGTCAGAGTAACACTTCCTAACAAGCCATTACAACTAATCCACAACTTTCATCTGCAGTCCAATCAACCAAACAATAATGGACTGAAGCTACTGCGTAACAAGCAGATTTGATGAAACGAGATGATTTTTCAGAAGAATACCATCTTCCTTAGTTTAGTCATAAGATTCCAAACATATTGGTAATCCTTCATACTTGTAGCATTGCTGAAGCTGCAACCACGAGATCACGTTTCAAAATCAATTCAATAAAGCCCCATATCAACTTGGATTGTCCTCCAAAAATACTAACTCAGTAGGTGACAAGGTGCCCTAACCCTAATAACATCCAATCTAGAAAATACACTTGCTTTCAGGAACTTTCAATTCAAATGTGCAACCATGGCAATCTTTGTGAAATAAGGAACCGTGGAAATCATGGGTCACTTAACAATCATGTGTCATCTGTATCATTAACCTTGTAAAAGGGAAGTCAATAAATGACAAGTAATTCAAGTATCAAGAAAGAAGGGTTGAATATCTCATGAGGGCATTAGATGCTGCAGTCCGCAAGGATATGAGTACTCCAAATCTCATCGAACATGTAGACCTTGATAGAACTCAATGGAAAAATAGGATTCATGTAGCCAACCCCAATTGATTGGGACATAGGCTCGGTTCGATTTGGTTTGGTTAACTGCAGAAACCTCGTGAAGACAGCTTAGTTGAGCCTGTGACAAATATAAACATATGGAGGTAAGGAACTGAGAATTGTCATTCTCTGCCCCACTGCTACCACACTCCATCAGAAGATATGTTGAATCTTTTGGTGTTCGCGTTTCTGATCTAAAGCTAAAACAACAGAGTAGCTACCACCAACAGCATATTCTTTTGCACCGCTCGAAGTCACTCATTCTCCTATTTTATTTGTCAGCTTCAAATGCCAACTAGGAGCTCCCACCCACTCAAAGGGTACACGATATCTACCTTCGTTTCGTTTCGGAAACTATAAGCTTGCTCTTATTAAATAATCTCATTTTTGAGATGTCAACTAAAGCCCAGTGTTCTTGATCCCCTCCCTTGTTAGTTCCCCCCTCTCGTGGCGCACCATTTCCAAACATACCAGTACTAATCACGGTATCATCACCAAGATCGTTTGGGCTTGGAAAGCCTAATTTGATTTGCTAGCGCCCCCGAAACCTATATTGGGGTATTACAGTAATTTGTGGTGCCAACCGTATATTATATACTTGCTATACACAGCCGTAACTTGTACTCTCTTTTCAATACCTAGCGGAAACTGGTGTGAGTCTTGGATGTGCAGCTGCACAGGTGGGAACCATGTAAAAAATATATGTGTCTTGCATTCTGTTTTCTTTTCTTGATTGATGTTGCGCGTTGTGTGTTTGTTGGTTTGGCCAGTTTCTCAACAAGGTCAATGGACAAAGGACATCCGGTAGATATGCACACACTCAAAACTTCTGTAAATTACGACTGAAACGACAAAACACCCGATTATCCAGTAAGAACAACGTGTATTTTGATTTACAATTCTTAAGGTCAATCAAACCAAGCCAACCGATTTCCCAGAAATTCCGTAAATAGTAAGAAAAATCTAGCCAAATACGCAGTAATTCAACTGTAATAACAATTAACAATAACAGAACAGAATACAGAACCATAAAAAAGATCACAAAAGAAACAAGGAAAACAAAAGCGAAAAAATGAGGAGCATATAAATTATATACCGGTCTCGCAACACTACTCCGGCGAGCACTGAAATTCTTCGAAACATCATCAGTGACGGAGGACGAGTAGGAGTTCGTCTGAGTCAACTCGTTCCTGCAAACCTCGGCTGCGGCCAGATCAGGCGACGCAGGCCTTGAATCCTCTTCCATGTTCTGTATAGACAATGCGTCCGAGTCAACTCGTCGGCCTTGTTTTCTAAGAAACGGTCCGTAAATTGAGCGGCGAAACCCTCGGCTCGTGCTCGGTGGTGGAGAGAGAGAGAGACGGTGTAAAGGAAGGCTCCACCAAGAGGCGCTTTTTTACACGTGTTAGTAATATCAGCTGGGAGCCACGTCAGCAGGGGTGATCCATTGTCCGCCAGGAGATATTTTATCTGACGGAACTTTAACGGAACTTTTAGCGGTCCCGAGTTTGGATTTGGAAATAGGAAAGGGAAAATGCAAAAAACTGTGGGCTCGTTTTACAAATTAAAAGTGAAATTGAGTTGATGTATGGAGAAAGTATAACCTGTCTCCTAAAGTACAAAAAATTAATTTTGAGTTTAAAAGTCAATTTTGTGAAAAAACTCTAAAATGGAGTATGTAAAAAGTGTGAAATATTTTAAAGGTAAGTAATTTTTACACTCCTTTTTATCTCTAAACACTTTATTTTGTCTTTATTTAACTTGAAATTACTAAATTACCCTTACCTCATAAGTCACTTCTTCATATGAATGGAAAATTGATATTTTCAAATGAATAAAGAAAAAAAGAGAGAGTGTTTTATAAATAAAAGTGAGTGTGAAAATCATTTCTTTATTTTTTAAAGTGTAAAAATTACATTGAAGTGTGCCAATAAAAAAAAGTACTACAGTGTTGGCTAGCTCATGTGGTAGAGCTATTATAAATGCTTTATACTGCATCTCGAGATCAAATTACATTCCTCCTCCTCATCTAAAAGATTAAGAACACGGATGACAAAAAAAATACTCCCTCCGTTCGGATTTATTGGTTCATTTTGGAGATTTCAACTTTTTTTTATTACCTTTTGAGTTTGTTAATTTCTCATTTTAACCTCAATTCCTCCATTTAATAATCTCTCCTTTGTAATTTGATAATCCATTATGAAACTACGTGCAATTTTCAAACTAAAAAAATAATGTAGTTACAAAATTATTTTTTTATCAGTATGGATCTTGTTTGATAAATTTTATTGAGAACTTTAATATGGTGCAAAAAACTTTCAAAAATTCATATTTTATCTTTTGACTTTTGAAAATGAACAAATATTTTAGAACTTGAAAAACATATTTGTGGACTAACAAATTCGGACGGAGGGAGTAATAGTAGTATTATATTTTTTCCCTCTAGAATCTTTGGAAACAGGAGTAACTTTAACCGTAACCGTTACAACAACCATCTAGGATCGGACTTCGGAGCATGTTTCGCCCACCACGTGGAGCTTGGTTTGGATCATGTACGGTAGGGTCCAGGGTAAGTTGACTGAGCCCCAATCACTTCTTCTTCTTCTTTTTTTTTTTTTTTTGGTTTTAGGTACATAATCACTTCTTACATTGGAGACACAGCTTGGACATTTTTAATGATTTTGTTAGTTTTATTAGTATTTTTTAAAACTAGGACGGTCTTTTGATTTTAGAGTTCAATCTATCGTTTTATATGATTTGTTGATGTATTTACTATAGTACTAATGTCTATTCAAGTTAAGTTTTTCATTGATATTGTTCTCGATCCATTAAATTATAGAATGAACGATATACATCTCTAATATGAATTTGTGGTGAAGAAAAAAGAAATGGAGTTAAGTTTAATCCAAGCCAAACGTATCCGTGACAACCATTGAGTGAGAGAAAATATGGAAAGCTCTCTTTATCATCGACTACTCTTTTTGGTATCAAATTAAAGTAATTGGCACATGTTTATAATGGAAAACAGTTCCACCAGTGTCGTCTCCTCTCCACTTTTAGAAAAATACTAGATTGCTCAATTTTAATATTTTCGAATTTATTGCACATATATTTCGATTATCAAAAGGTTCATTTGTGGAATTTGTAATGAAGATCAACATGTAAAAAGTCATTGTGAATTTGTGATAGGGCATTGATATCGATGTATATATAATTCTTAAAGTACATGTATCATAATAAAAAAAAATAGACTGATATACCAGATCAGAATTCATACTCCTACGCGTTTAACATTAATATTCAACTAATATAATTTTTGGTATGACTGAGTTTCTTGACAATCTCTTTAAAAAGAAATTAGTAGTTCTGAGCATCAAAATAAAAATTAAAATGGATCGATCAGAACATATAAAAACTACACATGTTCAATAATCAAGGGCTTGTAGTCTAATGGTTATCTCCTGATTTTCCCACAAGGGAAACTAGGGTTCAAGTCTCGGCAGAAGCGTTTGGAGTTTAGGGCACCTTCTATACTAACTCATTAACTACCCTGCAAATCCCTCAACTGATATATATCGAATGGCAAAAGAAATATTAAAACACAACACTCTTTCAGGCCCCCTTGTGATGTTCTGAACCATTGATCTTGTTCAAATGAGTAAATTAAAAGGTTTTGCAAAATTTCAGCTCAATCAGATATCAGTTAGTGCTTGATCCAAACGATTTTAAAAACACTAGTTCCTGTCACATTTTTTACAAAACTATTTGGATCAAGCACTTATTGATATCCAATTAAGCTGAATTTTTGCAAAACCTCGTATTTTACTCATTTAAACAAAATCAACGGTTCAGAATATCACAGTGGGGCTCAGAACAAAATCTTGTGTTTTATTGTGTGTTTTTTTAAGTGTGAGGGGAACCGGCCTCTCTCTCTCTCCCGCAACTTATTAATGTCCGGACCTCCACTTTTCGGACCAAATTTTGAAGGTCCGAACCGTTAGATGTGTTTAAAATGTGTTTTTCATAAAAATGTTATATGTGCATTTTTATGAAAAACTGCTCCGATAAAGCCATTCCGGGTTTTTTTTTTGGCCAAATCCTCGCGCTAGACCTTAAAAACACATTTTAAACACATCTAACGGTTCGGATCGTCAAAATTTGGTCTGAAAAGTGAGGTCCGGACGATAGGTCCGGATTTAGTGGTTTGGATAGGAAGCTCGCTGTGTATATATACAGAAAATTTCTAGTCCAAACCGTCCCGAAAATAAGAAAAAAATGATTTTTTTATGTTGCAAATTATTTTTGGAAAATCCGAGCCGTCCAATGTGTTTTCAAGGGTCCATACGAGAAATATTCAAAAAAATACCAAGAAGGGCTTGATCCAAGTAGTTTTCGCAAAAACTATAAATATAAAATTTTTGCGAAAACTGCTTGGATCAATCCCATCCTGGTTTTTTTTTGTTTTTGATGATTTCTCGCGTAGATTGTTGAAAACACCTTCTGAACACATTGGACGACTCAAATCGTCAAAAAAAAAATTTGGATCATGGATGTCCGAAAGTCCGGAGTCCGGAGGAAAAGCTTACCCTATATAATAATAATAATAATAATAATAATAATAATAATTTCTTAATGAAACAGAAGAAGAGCCGGCGTAAGGCTTGGTTTTTTTTTTTTTGCTAAAATGGACATTTGCTAAAATCAAGTGGGTGATTTTAGCAAATGAAGTGGGGAGGTGATTTTATCTCCAATGAATCTGGACATATTATGAGATAAAATCACCTTCCCATTTTATTTGCTAAAATCATCCACTTGATTTTACCAAATGTCCATTTTAGCAAATGAAAAACCAAGCCAAGTAAATGAAATGGAGAGTTAATTAGGCATCCTGTAAAAAAAATATCATTATGATTTCATCCTATGAGATTTGAATACTTATGATTTCATCCTGAAATTCAAATAAACCCCAAAACACCCTTTCTCTCTCATAATTTTCCTAATATTTCTTTCTCCTATTCTTTCCTAATTTCTCTTCCTCTTTCTCTAATCTTCTTCTTCCTAATTTTTTAATTCTTTCACTCCTAAACTCTCTCTATAATCAGGAAAACTATGCAAATAAATACAAAAAAGAAAAAGAAAATTCCTTGTGATAGCGAATAAAACATAATAAATTAAGTAACCATGTTAAACTATGTAAAAAACATGATAAATTGATGAACCATCTTAGATTATGTAAAAAAATGTGGTAAATTAAAAATGACAAATACAAAAAACATGATAAATTAATAAACCATGTTCACTGATCAAAATCACTTCCACGAAAAAACTAGGGAAAAAATACCTTCAATGTTGAATTGTTCCATGAAAAATAGATAAAAAGAGATATAATATCAAAATCAATAAACCATATTCACAGTATGAAATAATCCTACGTGAACATGGTTTATTGATTTAGCACTTTTACTACATCAAATCACCCAATATGGTAAATCAATAAACCAAACTTACTCTACGAAATAACCATCTTTTAAAGCACGTGTGGACATGGTTTATTGATTTACCATTTTTTCTATATCGAAAAAAAAAAATTAGTACTAAATCGGAAAAAACCATGGCTCCTATATGAAAAATTATAAATAACCAAAAGTGTTGTACAAGTAGAAAATCAAACCTAAAAATAAAACTCCTTAAATCTTTGAATACAGATGTGATGAACAAAACCAAGAAACAAAAATAAAATTACTCAAACCTGGAAAAAAAAGAATTAAAAGTGGATCTTTGAGACATCCTCAAGCGATATGGTTTTACAATCTATGGCCTTAATCGTAGTGGTGTTGTGATCGCACTGGTGGTGACGACAGCGGTGGGGATTTGCTGGATGAGGACCACCATGCAGGCATCGAGGACGAGGTTTATGAATTTAGATATGAAGGGTTGGAGGTTGAAATTGACTTTGTATTTGCATCGGAGGTGGCCCATCTGGAGGCATACCGTTTGGTAGCACAGAGGGACATGGGTTTTGACGAGTACTCACCACCCATGGCGACTTTGCGGAAACCAATTCTGCTTCCCTAAAATGTATTATTAGTAACTGCAATTGATATCAATCATGTCATCCACGAAGAATCTCCAAGTGAATTTTGCTTGCCAATTGAAGCCGAAGAATCTCTACGTTCCCTAAAATGTAGGTAACCAATTGATATCAATCCCTTGTAATTTGGTAGCTGCAATTTTTCATTTGACTTAATTATGGAATGTCAATTAGTGTTAGAATATATTATTAGTATAATATATATACAACTAAAATACAAAATAGGGGCACAATGGTCCAAATTTCATTTATAGGATGAAATCAAAAATATTCAAATTCCAAAGGTTGGCATCCTATGGATAATATTGTAACAGGATGTCCTAATTAATTTGTTTAAATAGAACTTCATTATTCAATGAAGTCCGTTGACGAAAATCACATTTTTGCTTCTTTGTTTTTGGCTCGAGAATCTTGCCTTTTCTCATCTTAGATCTAAAGTACTAGGATTTTTTTATTCAATTCTTCACTTCCATCAACGTCAATTTTGATTTCTTTGCGATCTAAATACCAGCCGGTAATCTTTGATTAATGAATTTCTCTTTCATTTTGCCTTGTGACATTCTTTAAATCCTTGGAAAGGTTGAATTATTCCAAAAATAGGACAATCCCTACAACAATGTTTATAGTATTTCTGAAATAACTTAGGGGTTTGTATAGCTATAAGGTCCAGCTAAAGAACATAATGAGAGAGACCATGAATCTCACATAAAGTGTGCCCCCAATCAGTGACAGATACATAATTTTGAATTGGAAAATTTTTAAATCAGCCCATTTGGGCTTACATTAAAAAGTGTGTTGAAATGTGCAAAAAAAGTATATAGAAATGTGTGAAAACATGTAAAAAAGTGAAAAAATACATTATAATTTATGTTTTTTTTTTAAATTTTCTTGTTGCATTATTGTTAGCCCAATGGACTGACAATAGAAAAACCCTTTAGAATTAACAGTGGCTGAAATACAAATTCAGTAACTAAAAGGTATACTGGATAAGTATTTATATACTACTAGTCATTTGTTAAGTCTGATGAAGAGGCAAAATTGTGTACATATACATAATCATCATTTAAATTTACGCGCGTGACCGACAAACTGTGTATAGAACTACTCTAATCAAGCCCTTCCCGGTCTTTCTTTTTGCTAATTTCTTGTAGAGATTCTTAACAATACATTTTAAATACATTTAACAGTTCAGATCATCCAAATTCGATCGAGATCCATGAGGTGTGGATGAAATTTGTGTTTTAAGGGTTTGGATAAAAAGTTGGTGTGTGTGTATATATATGTCCTGGAATACTTATGCAATATCCAAGGGACTTGAAGAGAGCTCATCTCAAAGAACTTTTTCAAATAAACTTAAAAAATCAGTACTGATAGGGCCCGATTGGATGAGGTATTATTTTTTGAGGTATTATATATGGAAGGAGATAAGATAGTAGGGGGTAATATGTATGAAGGGTGGTACCACATTGATGTGACAATTATAGAAGAAGGTTAAATAGTGGTTGGTTTGGATGATTTTAGTAATATCGTGGTATAAGGATGTAAAAAAAACTATCAAAAGACAAATTTGCCCTTATGCATGCCCAATTTAAATTTTAAGCGTCATTTAAATATTAAATTCAAAACTTATTAATTTATTACACTTGTCAACAAATAAGCTATAATAACTAATTAACTCTCAAATAATTGTATTAATTTATTTGAAATATAATTACAAAAGCTTAAAAAAAAGCACAACTTGGTGCAAAATAAAAAATTATGGGCGGAAGTTCATTATTTTTTTATCTGAAGAATATTGCAAAGCAACAGAATACCAATAATGTAAATACTAAAGAGTATAATTTTTTGATTTTTTTTATCAAATTAAAGATCTCTACGAGTAGTTTAATTTGGTGCAAAAAAAAAACTAAAAAATTATGGGCGAAAGTATTTTATTTTTTGATCCAAAAAAAATTGTCAAGCCTAAAAAATTGCCTAGAATTTGCACCAATGGCAACAATACACTTCAGTAGCAATACCAAGGGTATTGGACTGTGGTATTAACAGGGGTACAATAGTCCCTTTTCAAGGAGTATTAGGGGGTCATATTATGGACACGTGTCCATAAATAACAGCCTTGCAGGGGTGTTATTTAGTCTAGATGATAAGTAACCCCCTGCACTTATTTTTTGACAAACCATTTCATAGACGTAGGCCCGGGCATAAATAAGACCACTCATATTTATGCCCCCAATAAGACCCCATCCAAACGGGCCAATAATACATATATTTGGAGTTGTCAAGGGCCCCGCATCCCCTGGCACTAGGGATGGCAATGGAGGCGGGCGGGCGGTTTTGGCATACCCGACAGGCCACCCAATTCGGTATTTTTTCGGTACCCCCGCTTCCTTCAGCCGTAAGAAATTTTAAAAATTCGTTAATCTAAAAGCAAAATAAAAAAAAAAACCTATAAATAAAGTGATATTTTAGGCTAATGGTTAACATATTAAGGTAAGAATGAAAGTTTTTTTAGTAGAATGATAATAAAATTAGGATAAAATTATAATATCTTTAGTATAATGATAATTAGATTAAAATAAAAGTATAATTTTATATATAAATATATTTCGGGGCGGGGCGGGGCGGGTATCGGGGCGGGGCACGTCTCCCCCCAACCCTACCCGAACCCGGTCGGGTTTTTAAATTTCTGTCCCTTACCCTACCCGTTACCCGGAAAATTTGAAAAAACTCGCCCCATTCGGGGCGGGGCGGGGCGGGGTCGGGGCGGGTATGATTGCCTAGCCTACCTGGCAGCCCTTTGGCCGCCACTTTCTACAATTTGGTTCACTTTTCCCTTGTATTTTTTTGCTTGATTAGAGTATCCCATCAGTCTATTCAAATTTCATACAAAATGTAACGTCAAAAACACCTTTTATACTTTAACTAGTCAATTTTTTCAAGAACTTACAGAATCAAACTCTTTATTGTAACATTATTATATTAAATTATTCTTTGTTTCTACTTCTACTTTTCTATTTAAATATCTTTATAAATTTCTTTATTCTTATTTTTACTACTTTCAAACAAATATTTTTTTTATACTTTACAAGCTGATCATACAACCGGACACATGGCTTAATCCGTCCGGTTGGATGGTGCAAGGCTATTTGGATATGTCTGGTCCAACGGGACACATGATTGATCATACAACCGTACACATGACTTAATCTGTCCGGTTGGATGGTGCAAGGCTATCTGGATATGTCTGGTCCAACGGGACACATGATTGATCATACAACCAGGCAGATGGCTTGACTTCAACATTCTAAAGTGATCCGGCCGGTGGGATGGTGCAAGGCTCTCTAGATATGTCTGGTCCAACCAATCACGTGATTGGTCATACAACTGGACACATAGCTTGACGTCAAAATGCAAAAACAACAAACACAAATAGAGAGAGAGAGAGAGAGAGAGAGAGAGAGTGAACAGTAGCTCAACAATAGAAGTTAATATTTTAGCAAAAACAAAGTAAAGGCTTTCGTTGAATTTTTTTTTTTTTGAACTAGAAAGCTTTTGTTGAGGTTGATGTAGCAATATTTTGTGATACTATTGATGAGGATGCTCTTAATGCAAAATCTTCAAAGTAAAGGCTTTTGTTGATTTATGCTTGATTTGGATATTTTTTCTTGACAACTAGGTGTTTGGGCCAACTTTTGTGTGACTCGATTAATCTTAAGGGATCAATCTCACTGTCTATTAACTTGGACTCCATTTAAAATTAGAGTAAAACACCATATGGACAACCTCAAAACAAAAAATTTTGAACCTTGGCTGTGTTCGTTTGATAGTTTTAGTTTAGTTTTGATGATGTCATCAAATGTAATGAGTGGAAAGAGATAGAGAGAGAAATGAGAAAAATGATGATGTCATCAAAACTAAAACTAAAACTAAACTGGGAAACGAACAAGGCCTTAAATTTCCTGAGTGAAGAATAAAAGGAAATGGAACAAAAAATTATTGTTTCCATATTTCAATTGGGTCAAACCTTACAGATAGAGATGTAACCCTTACTCGAATAAAACTCTTGCAAGTGGCAGCGGCTTAGAATGAAACGGAGAAGAAGCAATGAACTTGGATATTATCGAATCGTTTGCTTGTGCCCATCTCCATGTTCCATTATCGAACGATTAAAAATTGATTTACGTGATGATTGCAAACCCAGAAAACAAAAAAATATCTTGATTGGCGGTTGCTGTGGCTTATCTTGGAGAGGGAGAAAGTCAGATGGGAAAATTTCTCTTTGAAATGTGATAGTACAAATTTCCAGTGACACCAAGAAATTTTCGTTGATGGTAAGAGATCACATGTCTCACTACAACTTTGTGAGACATAATTTCGGGTAATTTTATGATGGATGTCGGTCGGCTTAAGTGATTAGAATGAGTATTTGTCGCGATCGTTAACTTGTGGATCTCAAAATTAAGTTGATGTGCATGAAAATAAATAAGTAAGAGCATTGTTAAACACATTCAGACCACACACCATACTGACATACATGTAGGACCCACAAATAAACGGGAGAATAGTTAGTTAGGCCAACTCCAAAGCCTATAAGTGTGATTCCTCGGTCAGGTATCTTACAGTTCTTTGAAACAGAACCATCATTGGCAAAATTAATTAGGCCAACCCCAAGCCATAAGTGTGATTCCTTGGTCAGGTATCTTAACAGTTCTTAAAACAGAAAATTAGCAAAATTAATTAGGCCAAACCCAAGCCATAAGTGTGATTCCTTGGTCAGGTATCTTAACAGTTCTTAAAACAGAAAATTAGCAAAATTAATTAGGCCGTACACTTGTCAACCGTCTCAAGAATTAAACGCCAACATCAAAATTTTCTACTAGTATTTTTTTTTTTTTTTGCCAAACAGAATTATAAGTCCCACCAATTATCCAACTAAAATGTAGCCAAAATTATATATAACAAATTTTTTTCCAACAAGGCAATTTTCTAAATCTATTTTATTCTAAAGAAAAATGATTGGTCGGAGTTGAACTCCCGACCTCATAGATGGAGGTGCTCCAACGGAAGCGAGCTCACTATCCATAATATCCATATCCAACACAATTGATTCCATAATGATCTATCACTCTTCATCATTGCTTTGGCTAAAAAAAATTAAGCGGTTTATTATTTTGTTCTTATTCAAAAAAAATTTGCATTTGTTAGTCCTGTGTCAATTTTTTGTGAATTCTTAGGTTGTCTCGACGAAAGATTTCTAAAAAGTATAAAATTATTTAACGAAACTTAATTTTTTTGAATAAAGACAAAAATAATAAAATAAACTACAAAAAATTTGAATTATTTTTGTCTTTACTGAATTTTTTAAAAAAAATTATTGTAATTTTATAATTTTTAGATTTCTCTCGTCGAGACGAAACAAGAAACCACAAAAATTTAATGCAAAACTAATAAATGCAAAAATTTTTTTGAATAAAAACAAAAAAAATAAACCAGAACTGATTTAATCAGCCAAGGCAAATTCACTCAAGACTGACGCACAACACAAGCAACCACCCGGGCCCACTGCCTTAATCTCGTCTTCACCGTCTCCGGATCATCATCTACAAAAAAATTAAGAATCGAATTTTGAAAGGAAACCAAAAAAAAAAAAAAAAAATCGTAAAACCACAGCCGTCCGATCAATCTAGATTGCATGTACAATGTATACGTGCCTGGGTCGAATATAGTGCTGCTAGGGCTCTCAACCGAGCACGACGGCTTATCGGAATCAGCAACAGCCGTCGACGACGACGACGAAGACGACGTCGTTCTAGATAAGCTTTGGCTATACTGCTTATTAACTTTCTGGTAGAACTCAAGAGCAGGAAAAGTGTCTGATAGTTTCGGGTCGATATCGGGCGAGTCGAACCTGAAACCTAACTCGAAGCAGGCCTTGAGTTCGTCCAAATCGTAGTCGGTGACAGTCCGACGGAGGCTGCTTTGGCTCCGCCGCAGCTTTTGGTGTCCCTTCCGCCTCGACCAAGCCTCGTCGCGCAGCATGTCCGGTGACCACGACTGTTGCTTGAGGAGCGGTGACGCACGCGGTGGGGCATTGGGTTCGGACTCCGGTGACCACGACTGTTGCTTGAGGAGCGGTGATGCACGCGGCGGCGCATTGGGTTCGGACATTGCGGCTGCGGCTGGGCGGAGGATTTTTAACGTGGCTCGTTGAGGCGGGAAGGGTGAGGGGATTCTTACAAGGGTGGGGGGTTTTATAGTACGAGGTGGAGCAGGGAGGGGACCGTGTCGTGGAGGAAAAGGGCTCAAAGTTCAGCTGGGGTGGGGCCATAGTTTTGGTTAATGTAACACTCCTTTAATGATTGGTCAACTATAACCAATCGTTTTTTGCCACATCAAGCATCCCTCTGGAGCTTTAATACTCTCTCCGTGCCAATTTTATAATCCTTTTTGGAGATTCTAACTTAATAAGAGAATATAATCATTGTATTTTTTAAAAACATGTTTTTCTTGTTTTACCCTTCAATCACTAAAACTTCTTACTTTTTTTATTACTTTTAACTTCAAAATATAAGAGTAAAAGAGGAAATTCATTAACAATTAGTCATTTAGTTTTAAAGTGGGACAATATTTTTGAGACTCCAAAAAGTGTCAATTTGGACTATAAAATTGGGACGGAGGGAGTAGTAAAATTGAGTTTATACCTCGGTATTTTTGATATTTTTAGTCTAAAAGTTGTCAAATTCTTTTTCTTTTTCTTTTTTTTTTCACTTCCCTTGAGTCATCGATTGAATGGTGTATATTGAAGCCGAATGAGTTTGGGCTCATCCTAGGGATATGAGTTATCCATAGTTTGGGGGGAAAGTTCAAACGCCCGGATTACTTATCCACCCCACAAATTAATTAACCAGGCCCAGCCCCCTCTTATAGTTAGATAGGGTAGACCCTGTCCAAATTTAATCAGAGTGCCAAAAGACTTTGCTACCCTTGCCCCAAAACCCAATTTTTTCGTAATTCTACGTGAGCATCTCCAACAACCAGTGGCCGGCCATAGCATAATCAATTGAGAAAAATATTTCATCTAAAAAATGGAAATCATACCAAATTGGAAAGTTTGAGAGAGAAATCTGAAGTCGTCATCCGACTGTGTGAAATCTCAAGTCGCCATAGACATTGACAACTCTAGCTGCCGTTGCTGAAGTAATAAATAACTCCCCGCCGACGAGAGAAATCTGTGGAGAGAGATCAACGGGCCTCCATATATTTGTTGTCGGTGGGTCTGTTATCTCCCCTCTCCTTCCCTCTCCCCCCTCTCTCTCTCTCTCTCACACACACACACACACACACAACCCGTTCCACAAAGCATTCCATTCATCTCCTTCTCTCTATCTTTGCACTCAGGTCTCTCTCTTTCTCTCAAAGAAGAAATAATTTTCTCCTCTTCTATTTCTTCCTTGAGAGGGGGAGAGAGAGAGAGAGATCTGAGTGTGAGAGATAGAGGGAAGGAAATCAACAATGGAATGCTCTGTGGAACGGAGAGAGAGAGAGAGAGGAGGGGGGAAGATATAAATGTGGTACATCGATGTTTACAAGGAAATCGATGTTTACAAGGAGGAAATAGAAGAAGAGAAAATTATGGTGTGGCAGATGCCGAACCCTTGAAATGTTCGATGATCCAACGGTCGTTGTGTGTGCTAGGGCTGTCCAATGGATCATCCGATCTGCCAATTCGACCAATCCGAACCATCCGTTGATCTATCCGAGATATGTATGGATGGGTTGCAAATCGTCCACAACATATATTCACGGATCCAGATCAGTTTAGGATAAAATAAAATAAAAAACTTTAAAAAATATATATTATGTGAATTACAAGTCATTTAAACAATTTATCAGTGGTTTATTCCAAACAAATTTAAAAGTCATTTTAATATTTAATAATTTTTATTTTCAATTATTTTTAATATTTAATAATTATTAAAATAAATTATAATAGAATAATTGTTGACAAATACTCCCTTTGTTCATAAATAAAAGTAGAGTATTCCATTATGAGCCGTCCCAAGTATGTGTTTTGAAAAGTTAATGGGTAAAAGTTTTTACAATTATTATTTTGGCCTTTTCAAAAATTAATGGGTAAAGAGTGGAGTATAATTTTGAAAAGTGGAGGTACAAGTTGGTGTGTGAGGCGTAAAGTGGAGTACGTAAAAGTTGATGAAAATGTGTAATGATTATATTTCTCTAATAAGTTGGACTGACGAAGCAATACATGAAAAAAGGGGACAAAGCAAATATAATTTATCTAATTAGTTTTGTATTTATATAATTACTTTAATGTATAGTAGCAAATAAGTCATTTGTCAGGTTTTACTATTTTATCCCCTTATTACAAATTCATCCAAATCAAACACTATTTAACCCCCTTTCTATAAATGTCACATCATTGTGAATATACCCACCATAAATAAAACCCTCTAGTATCTTATTCTCTTACTATCTAATTTACTCAAAACTCTTCCCGCATCTAATCGGCCCTAATATTAAGTGCTTATCAAGTCTCATCCATGGAGTATTTGGTTATTAATGGAGGAGGGGAGGCTGATATGCAACTAACAATTTTTGCACAACAGTTGCTGTGCAACTAACAAACGGCACCGTTTTGTGCCAATTCAATTGGTTAGTAAAATGCAATCTTTTGGAACCTATCTTCGGGTCCCACACAAATGATCCGAACCATTAAATAATTTTAAAATAATTATTCAAGTGGTCTTGAAGGCCCGTTGGATATTTTCATGTAATTGATCTAATTCGTTTGATTTTCATTCAGAACTCTACAGTTTGAAAGAATCTTCAAGAAAAATTATACAATTCTACGTTTAGTAATCCATTTATTTGAACCATACATGTTGTAGGGCTCGTTAAAAAGAGCATCCAGCAAAAAAATTATCCTGTTTGGACATCAATAGGTATAAAAAAAAACTCATATTTTTAATTTTTTGATACCTACCGATGTCTGAACAAGATAATTTTTTTTATTGGATCTCTTCTCAAGATGCCCTACAATATGTATAGTTCAGATCAATGGATTATCAAACGTACAATTGTATAACTTTTCTTGAAGATTCTTTCAAACTGTAGGGTCCTAAATTCTGAATGAAAATCAAACGAATTATATCAATTACGTAAAAATATCCAACGGGCTTGATTTTTTTCAAGACCACTTGAATAATTATTTTAAAATTATTTCATGGTTCGGATCATTTGTGTGAGACCTGAAGATAGGTCCCACAAGATTGCATTTTACAAACCAATTGAATTGGCACAAAACGGTGTCGTTTGTTAGCTGCACAGCAGCCTCCCCTCCACCGTTATGGACGTGTCGCAATTATTCTTTTGTTTCATACATATTCTATCATAGTCCGTTTTAGTCAGTATTAGTTAATTAAATTGCATTTTTGGGGGGATACTGCGAAGTTGCGATGTTCCAGTGTCCAAAAGTTTTTCTCCTTTTCTCACTTCCCTTAATACTTGTATTTTTAATGTGCCGCAATTAATTTTCATTATGTAAGTATTCTATCGTAGTCCGTTTTAGTAGAGATGGAAATTTCGGCCAATCCGATCTGCTCTGATCTGTCCCCGCCCCATTCGGATTGGAGTTTCAGAGATTTTTTGGAGTTTGGGTTGGATTTGGAGGAAAAAATAAAAATAAAATCGGGGATTACGTTGGAGGTTGTTCTACATAACCCCGATCCATTCCCCGACCCCTTTTTTTTATTACACGTCAAATATGTTATTCACATTTAGATCTCTTGAATTATTATTAATTGCTAGGGCTTCCTCAAAATATACACTATTAGTTTGTAATAAATACAGTTCATTCTTCACTTCTTAAACATAATCAAACATAATTTAATCGGTAATTCCAACCTTTTAAGGTTGGAATCCCTTACTATTATGTAATTTTATTTAGTTGGTTGGGATTTTTAGTGAAAAATTACAAATTATTGTCATGTTTTTCACCATTTGGTGGTTTAGATATTAAATATGTTGATAAAGTCTAAGGGGTATTTTTCTAGATTTTTTTTATTTGTTTATTGGTTTGGTAACTTTCGGATCAGCGCGGGGATCCCCAATCCCCGTTAGGAGTGGGGATGGAGGGTGGAGATGATTCCTCGTACGGGGATCGGGGCGGGGAGGGAGGTAGATATGAGATTCGGAAATTGGAGGTGGGGATGGCCAAATTTGCCCCCGATCCTCCCCATTGCCATCCCTACGTTTTAGTCAATGATAGTTGAATTGTCAAAACTAGATACATGGTATATCTGGAATAAGTATATCTTTTGAGGCCACGTGAAAAAGATCAAGGGTGCTGGAAACCAGCCTCTAGAAATCACCCTGAAAATCGCACAAAACGAAGGCATCAAAAAAATCAGTTCAACACCATGTCGTTTTGAGTCCTAGGAGAACAAAAATATTACACAGAATTTGTGGGTCCTATCCTCACCTATGCCTACCTATTAGAGCATGGAAAGGTTCAAAAATGAAACAAGAAAAGAGAGGGAGGAAATAAATTCATGAGCTCTAGAATTTTTTTTATTTTTTTTTGTAGAGTCATGCTAAAAAATGGTCATTAATCTCAAATATTTTGTGACTATCTTGTGATATGAGCAATGAAAGAGTCCAACTCTAGGCAAGAGCCACCACCTTCCGCCACGGACTCTCGAATGTCACCGCTAGCTCCTCCGCCTCCTCATCTCCCTCTCTTTCCTTTGACCCCATCAATATTCTAACAGCTCTTTCAATAGTTGTTGATTCCACCAAATTATCCCTCCTCTACCAATCCTTCACAACTAAGCAAATTTTAAGCAATTTTTTTATGAGCTGCATATGCAGTGGCGACTCTAGGAAATTTGATTAGTGGTGTCATTCAAAAAATTTATGTGAACGGAATTAGTATAGTTACACAAGCAAATGAATCTACACTTCTCAAAATGTTAACCAAAAGAGTACTTTCAATTACAACCGTTCAAACAAAAAGCAAGTACATGAATTTTTACAACTGCCCTTGACGAGTTTTCATGTTTTGAAATCTTTGCATTATAAGCTCATTGTCAATGCTCCTAAATATGTCGGATTCAATGTAAGTAACCAAGCAATCATTCATCAATTGATCACCCATTTGACTCCTTAGACGGTTCTTTACGATTTTCATCGTTGAAAATGCTTTTTCCACGGTTGCCGTTGCTACAGGTAAGATTAATGTCAATTTCACGAGCAAATAATGTTGATTCCTCAGACACTTAGGCATTGTTTTGGTTTCACTGTCACCACAAGTTTTTGGAGAATGAATTGAATGTTGGGCTACCATTGATTTTCTTTTCAGAAATTTGTCCATAATGAGAAGAACTAGTCAATGAAAAAAAGAAAAAGCAAATGGATTAATGAAACTTGGAAGCACTGATTAGTACTAGTTACAGAAGCAAATCAGTTAAATCCTGAAATTTACGCACCTTAAACCCTCAAACGAAGCTCCAGGGCAATCCTTAATCCTGCAAATCAGTTAATACTCCTAGCTATCCTTAATCTTGTAAATGAATAGAGTAGGATTTACTTGATAAATGGATTAAAGAAACTCGGAAGCACTGATCATCTGCCTCTCCCTCTCGTGTTTCAATCCCATGAGCAGGTTCCTATTCGGTAAAGTGTGAAGATTCTGGGGAAGAGAGATGAAAAGCCAGAAAATGTGATCATCTTTTAGTACTTGGGGCAAGAGTTAAAAAAACTTTCTCAAGGCTTTTAAAGTTGGGATAACTTTTTAGGCAACTATTTTTACTTTTTTGGTTCAGAAACCACCTGGTCTGTATACGTATGGGTTCAAGAGTTTTTTTAAGTGGTGTCATGTAGCAGTTGGTCCAAAAATAAAATAAAAATTTATACTTAGTAATTTTTACAAATTTTTTTTTGAGTGGGTTCATTTGACACCCCTTCTCATACACTGCAGTTGCCCCTGTGCATATGCCAAGCTTCTATAGTCACTCCCATTGTTATGCTTTCCATGCAAGAATTCCACCCGTATTGTTCTCCTAGGAGAGTTCAAAATGACATAGTTTTGAACTATTTTTTTTTTGTGCCGCCGCAAAAAACGATGTCATTTTGGGTTATTTTCAAGATGATTTCTAGGGGTTGATTTTCAGCACTCCGGATCCACGAGGGAATATATATCTTTTCGGGTGGAAAATCGAAAGAACTTTAGGTTCAGCAAAACAAGCTAAAATCAAACTTTATAAAGTCTTTCTTTATTGACAAGAAAATACAAAATATAAATAAAAAATTTCTTCCATCGGCTGAAGGAATTTAACTTCCGAAACAGAGCATGAGAGAAATTGTGAAGGAAGAGGAATTGGGCCACAGCCCACACCCGTAGCAAAGGACGTCTCCCATAAAAAGTCATGGGCTGCTACATGTTTCCGTGATGGACTCACTTGGAAATCTTCTTAATGAATTGGGTCCAGTCTATTTTCCGCTATAATTACATGGATTTACTAGGGCCGGTACAAAAACAAATATTTATTATCACAAACTCCAATCATTCTTTTTAATTACCACTAACTCCATTTAAGGTCAATCACTCTTTTTTGGGCTTAGGCACTTAGGGTGCACTTTCCTATTATAGATTTTTAGTGGTTTAGGCGCTTTCATAGGGTAACCTAAGATTTTAGGCACTTTCATAAGGTACCCTAGGGTTTAGGTTTATGCACTTTCATTGGGTACCCTGCGGTTTAGGTGAGGTGGGTAGAGAGAGAGAGACCGTAATAAAGGGACTAACGAGTTTGGGAATCTAGAGATAATGAGTTGGTGGTGCATTTTTTCCAAATGTTTGGACCGCGTGATTACCTGCCCTCCAAAACTGGAATGGCTGGTAAATGCATCTAATTACATTTCACCGTCCTCAATGTCTGAGGAGAGATGTGGAGCAAACAAAATGAAAAAAAAAAAAATTTGTATTGTATAATTTTACTCTGTATCTTTTATCTATTCCACTTTTAACTTTTCCCCTTTGTCAATTTTTATCAAAGGGTCTTGTTAACCTCTACTCAATAAATGGATCCGAAGGCGTGGTATTCCTTCGAGAACAACATGCATGTTGGGCCAAAGGAACAGCACGTCTCCCGCTCTTCAATATAGGTGGAAGATAATGCATAAAACGACAATGCACATTTCACGGATATCAATATACTTTTACGGATATTAGTACACTTTTCTCGGATATCTATTTATTTTCCAATTACTATCCTCAACGTTTTAAGCTGAGATTAGCATTTTTCTTTATCAAATTCAAGAACTCCAGCCGCAAAACACCAAGTCATGTACTAGTAAAAGATTTACATCCCGTAGTTGGATATGGGGAGTAACTCACAAATTACCATGCCAGAAAAAACCATTTACATTCTGTAGAGGGTGTTTGGATACCTTCTTTTTTCATTTTGATTTTTCTGTTTTTTAGTTTTAGGTTTTTGGCTTACCTCACCCAAAATGAATTCAGATCTTACAATACATTTTCACTTTTTGCGTTTAGAGAACAAATGGTAAAAGTAGGACAAACGAGTTTTTTTACTTCTTAGAATATTGTTTTTCTTATTCTAAACAAAAAGACTACGAGGTATTTGGCAGTCAATTTTTGGAGTCCAAATTTGTTTACCCTCACCAAAAGAGGGTAAACAAAACCTTCAACCTCATTGACTGAGAAGAATGGTCCCTTCCACTCCCAACCCAAGTTACTTTGTATGCTTAATTTCAGAATAAGAAAAATAGGTCTACTCTACATTCTAAAATATCCTAGGCTCATTCACTTCATGTTTTTTTGAAACGCACTTTTACCATGTTCTAGAAGACTCCACACAAATCTATAGTTTTCTTGAACCTTCTAGAATCCTCTAGGACCGTCAAGCTTCTTTAATATTCTAGAATGTTTTAAGACATTCTAGATACTTCAAGAACTGTCTAGACTTCTCCAAAATATTCCAGAACATTCATATCTCTTTATGAATTCTCTAGAGTATTCTTGAACTATGGAAAATAAGTGTTAACTCTTAACATCATGATGTATTAAAAAACAAAAATTTCTCAAATATTGGTCTGTGAAACTTTTTCAAGTATCTTTACTGTCCTTTACAAAATATATATAGTTTCATTGAGAGAGAATGAATGAGGCCTTGTTTCACTAAGTGGATATTGATTTTTTTGACTTTTTATGCTTTATGAGATATGTCATTCTAATCACATACATCAATTAAAGAAGGGAAAAAAAACCAAGCAAAAAACAGAAGAGAACATTATTTAGTAATAGAATTTGACATTGAAAACGTGCTTGGTGACGTGGGAGGCCACCACTTGAAGAACTCTTTGTTATATAGTGACAAAACTGAGGGGGTGTTCCACTAACAAAAAAAAACTATTTTTTCCAAAAATCGAGATAGGTCATTCTCTCATAATACATCACTTAAAAAACTGTGAAAACCAATTTTTTTTAAAAACTGAGTTAGTGGAACACCCCTGAATCATCACCCGAAACGTGTCACCAATGACAACACCTCACTGTCTCCATTTAATTAATGGATCTGGTTTGCCTTATGATTGTGAATTTGTGATTCTCCTTTTGGAGGAATATAACTTTCACTAAATTGGTTACCAAATTAACTACTATAATAATGGGGGTACAATTTGTTTGACTATAAGGCCCCGATTGGATGGTGCTAAAATTTTAGAGGGGTATAAAATAAGAGAGGGTATTATTTTTTGAGGCTTGACCCGCATTGATGTGATGTTTATAAATGAGTGATAAAAAAGTTGATAGTTTGGATGATGGATTAAACAGGGAGATAACTTTTGACATAATTTGTATATTTATAAACAAGAGGGGGTAGATGATGGAAAAAACTGTCAAATGACTATTTTGCCCTTGTGGTGTACCAAAGTTTGTTTATGCATTAAATTAATTATATAATTTCAAAATTTTATATTTTTAATAAATTTTGGACAATTTCAAGCTATATTAATTTATTTCATTGAAAATATTAAATTTTAAGGAAAAAGCGTTTTTTTTAATAAATCCATTTCAATGGTTGGTTGTCATAAAAAAAATATTGACATAGAAGTCATAAAAAAAATATAAATCCAAAACCCAATATAGTTAATTAATTTTGGATACTTTGGAATTGATTAATTAACTAATTAAGAAATTCATTATTTTAATATGTTTAGTTAAAAAAAACGTGTCACACCAAAACATACACTGTTATCTACTACAACCTTGATGGAGTATTATGACATACATGTGCAATTGTGCAACACCATTGGATCATGCACTCTTGCCTACTTTAATTTGAAACTGTTGGATCACTTGCATTGTGGTACACATGTGCCACACCAAAACACTTCTTCTTCTTGTAAACACCCATCCCATTCATCTCTCTCTCTACGCATACATGCACCAGAGGCTATATGAAAGTTATCAGGGAGAAGGACCACCAAACGTGAAAAGGGAAGAGGGGGGAGTCATTTGGGTTGCCAAAACCAGCAAAACCAGTGGGACCGACATTTTTCACCCGATATAAGTTTTTTTTTTTTTTTTTTTTGGGGGTGGTTTAGATGCATCCAATCGGGGCCTAAGATTTGTTAACCGATTCAAGTCATTTTCATGAATTGGCCAGTTTACATAGTAAGATTCGCTACGCGGCAAGGGCATGGTAATATGTAGTAAATGGTGATACCACGTGTACATAATGATTTCACGTATTCAACGTTTTTTTGTACAACCGTTAGCTCAATCACACAATTTTATACTTAATTCATACCAAATTAGTGGTGCTTCAAGTAGTGTGCGTACGTTGCATCTCAACTTAAATAGGTCCTTCGAAAACTAGGGTTAGAGAAGATTAAAATTCCCACAAAATTCTAATGTTGAACGTTTACAGTAAACTACTCTAGTTAAACTTTAACCCAAACCCATTGCAAACTCTAACCATTCTCAACATTCACGTAGACGAAAAGTGCAGATGTCTCAAATTCTAATTGTGCGAGCTCTGCATGTATGTAAAGTGGTTGTAAATGGTTGGAGTTAAAATGGTTGTACATGTAACATTTTTTTATGTCCGAAACCTAAAGTATTTACCTTGTCAAAAACCGTATGGATGAACGAAAAAGTACTGCATTACTTGTTTTCTTCTTCTGGGTCGCTTGGTAGCTACATTGGGTATACTTCTTTTATTCTTTTTCGAGCTTCTAAACATGAAATTGAAATTTGTCCAAGAATTCCTGTGACTTATGATACCAAGTAACGAAATGAAATATATATACCAAAATTTGATTTATTCAAAAAATATTTACATTTGTTAGTTTTGCTTCTAGTTTTCATAGATTATTAATTTGTCTCGATAAGAGGAATCCAAAAAAATATAAAATTATGGTCAAAACTAAATTTTTTTAGTAAAGCCAAAAAAAAAAGTTTATTAGAGACTTTAATAAGACAAATTAATTTTGGCCATAATTTTATACTTTTTAGATTCCTCTAGTCGAGACAAATGAACATTCCATGAAAACTTGACACAAAACTAACAAATGTAATGTCTTTCAATTAAAAAAAATACTAGCAAATTTATTTTTTTAACAAAGACAAAACGAATAAACCAAAAAAACGGCTTAAACTTTTTTGCCAAAGGAAGGCCAAGAACTAGCTTAAGTTGACTTTTTTGGTTAATATACTGTAAGAGAATGAGTTGTCTCATAAAACGCAATAAGTCTGTTTCTCAATAATCTCATGTGATTTTAAAGTGTCATAGGCCTTGCATGTTCAGGATTGACTTGAGGGTTCTAAAGAGCGAGAGCGCGCTATGGCGCTATATTGCGGCATCCGAGCAGTTGATCTCAGTAATCAATAGCTCAAATTTCAACTTGGCAATGGACGGTTCGAATCTACAAAATGAAAAGATAAAATCAGAACCGTTGATTGTGAGATGGATGATGTCACACGATAGCATTCCTGGTTCCAATCAAGATACACTATCATCCACTATTTTTTCCAGTAGGCTCCTCCAAAGCATTTGACGATGTAGATGGCTCCAAACTTAGGGAAAGAAAGAGAAAAAGAAAGGAAGAAAAATAATTAAGAAAGAAATTAGAGGTAAAATTGAAGAGAAAATGGGAGGAAAGTTAAGTAAGATTCCTCTTTTTTAGAACCAAAAAATTTTCCCCTTCTTTCCACGGCTTTCCCTAAGATCAAACAGAGCCTAAGAGCATCTCCAACCATTCCTTCATTTCTTCATTTTGAAGAATGAGGCCCCTCCAAACCACACTTCATTTCCCTTCTTCAAAATGAAGAACCATTTTTTATTCTTCAGATATGAAGAACCACTTCAAAAATGAAGAACATTCTTCAAATGGGATTTGTAACATTCGTTTTTTTGTAAAATGTGTGCATCTTTTAAATTCTTGATCCAATTTTTATATATTTGGTAGCAATAAAAAGATATTGAAAATAAATTTAAAATGAGACCAATAACCAATATATTTTACTAAAAAAATTAATTTGGAGCAAAGAACACCATGATAGCACATGGGGGCAAGACATTAGAAAGCGGAGAAAATACGGTAGTTCGGATACTTGATGCAATACTTCGTTTCCCGTTCAAGTGAACCGCACAGAGTTGGCTTCTAAAGGTAAGGGCTGTGTTTGGTTAGATAGTTTAGTTTAGTTTTGATAATGTCAGCAAATGTAATGAGTGGAGAGAGATAGAGAGAGAAATGAGGGAAATGATGATGTCATCAAAACTAAAACTAAACAGAGAAACGAACAAGGCCAAAATAATTAGTATCTCAGAAGAACAAGGCAGTTGACCCCCTACGGTTTGGTTTTTGTGTGATTTCATCCTTTCACATTTGATTCTCTGCATAACTTTCTTGTTTTTGGACCAATGTGCGTTAACAAAATTTTGCAAAATGACCTTCATAACCTTATTTTCCACTCGGACATATACAAGTACACCTATCTGTCATGTGTTGATAACCAAATGTGAAAAGCGTGAAACTGCAAACAGGCGAAACCACTCAAGTAAGAAATTGAAATTTTCTCTTGTTATCTAGATCAAAAATTAGAACTTTTAACTATTATCAAGATAGCGAGTTAAAAATTTAAATTGGTCATTCGAAAATTCTCAAGAAGATACCGAGCCAATTCTAATCCGTATCCTTGCCAGTATGCAGACAAATTAGTTATTCGAGAATTTTCAACCAATTTTAGCCCACTTTCACTTTTTTGATTCTCTTTTCAATTGTCTATATATTTTAATTTATAATATTTTTTAAGATTAAAAAAATTTTGTTTAATGAAACTAATTGAGATCTATTAAATAAGATTCATATTGCATATATAAAGTGTTATATATTACAAGATATAAACTTTTTTTTTATCAAGTTATAGTAGTAACATAGACTAAAATTTTGGAACGAAATGAGGATCTTACTAGTAAGATAGGCCAATTTGACCCTCTATGATTTGGTTCATGGGTGATTTCACCCATTCACATTTGATTATCTGCGTCGCCTTGTTGTTTTTGACCAATGTGCATCATGTTTTCATTGTCAACAAAATTTGCAAAATGATCTTAATAACTTCATCTTCCACTCGCATATATACAAAGTACACTTATCTGCCATATACTAATAATCAAATGTGAAAGGCATGAAACTTCAAACAGGCGAAACCACTCAAGTATATATTGAACTTTTCCCTTGTTATCCATATCACAAATTAAAGCTTTTAACCCGTATCAACATAGCGAGTTATAAATTTAATTGGTCATCATTCGAGAATTCTTGAAAAGATAATTCTCGAATATAGTGAGTCAATCCGTGACTTTGCTAGTATGTAGTCAAAATAGTCATTCGAGAATTTTGAAGAAGCAGTGGACGTGTACGTAAGTTGATTGGATTCGCTGCATTTAAGATATAAAGAAAAAACGAATACGTGCAATGATGTTGAAATATGAGTAGACCGTATTATATCAAGAAGCATATATCGTAGTATAAATTTCCAAATAGAGTAACATTAGAGGACCTGAGAGTGCGTAGTAAGCACCAGGCGCACACTTCGCCCCCTCTAACTCCCCAGGAAAGAAAACTGACCAATAACCAGTCGGCATCTGCCATCTTGTCGGAAAAAGAAAACGGACGGCCCAAATTTCCCCACCTCGCGCTCCATGATTGGAGACGCGTCACATCAGTAAGTCCACTTGTCAGCGATTGGACCACGTCGCGCAATTCTAGCAGCCGTAGAGAATAAAATACTATTGCTAGGATTTACGTAATTTTATTTTTGTGACGGGGAGTATTAATGGAAAGTTTAGCAGAAAAGAGAACGGAAGAGCTTAAATACCTGACTCGTGTCGGCACAAAGAGACACTTGTCGCCTCCACCGTTGCCCTAACCGGAGAACGAAGAAGAAGGAAACGGTGAAAAGGTATTAAACCCGCCTCCCTCTCACTCTCTCTATCTCTCTCCTGTTATAAATTCTCTCTCTCTCTCTCTCTCTCTAGAAAATTAATTGCAAGTTTTGTTTTATTTTATGCTTTTTTATTTTCCTCTGTAATTTATGGAAATTCAGTATTTTTCCCCCCGAATTGTCGCTGTAATTGCCATATGAATTTGGATCTCATTGAATAGGATTTGGAAGAAAAAGAGGAGCCTTTTTCAATTCAACTGGGTTTTGAGCTCGGAATTTCAGTTTTTTCTTAATTCATATGAAATACTAAAAGATTTGAGGTTGGGGTGGTGTTCGTCCGTTGGATTACTGGCATGGTTTTCTTTGAAGTAAAGATTTGATATAAAATTAATTGATGTATATGGACCCTGGGATTTGGTTAATTATGGATCGGAGGTTGAAGAAGAAGAAGAAGAAGAAAACTACCTGTCAAATCACTCACAAATCTGATCTGCATAAATTGTTTGGGTTTTGTTCATATAACTTGAAATTCTGGGTGGGTTTTCATTTGATTCGTATTTTCATTGTTGTAGTTGTTTCAGAGGTTGAAGGTAAACTGTTCAAGATCTTGAATGCTTTCACATGATTTTGAATTTTTTTTAGCTTATCAGTTGTGTTTTCTCATTATTATTAGTGGTGGTTCTGTTCGGTAGTAGTGGGAAGATCAATGGGATATGTAAAATAATGCATGCACTTCCATACTGTGGGTCCTTGGATTTCATTGGACTTTTGTTCAGTATATGTATGAAACCAATAATTGGAAAACGGGGTGTTTAAGGGCGGTCTTGTAGTGTGGCATTTGAGCCGTCGGATTGGTAATCAAAGATCCGGATTTATGTTAGCACTTTGCATATTAGAGTCATCTATTGCCAAGACGAAATCTGAGCCGTTGATTGCCAATGAAATCTAAGCCATTGATTGCAGAGATCAACGGCTAGAATGTCCGGATCCCAATAATTGGGAAACAGAGTGTTGTAGGGCAGTACTGTAGTGCCGCACCCGAGCTGTTGGATTGGCAATCAATGATTCGGATTTTATCTTTGCACTTTGCAGATTAGAGCCATCTATTGACTAGATGAAATTCGAGCAATTGATTGCCGAGATCAACGGTTCAAATATCGCACTACACGCTACAGCTCCCCCGATCCCAATAATTGTTCCAAATAAACTAAAACTCTCTCTTCTTGATTTTCTTAGTTTCTTGGTCTATCAAGCCAAAGGGAATTCTTGAGCCACTTTTGAAATTTGAACAGATCAACTTTTAGACAGTTTGGTACATCTGTTTCCAAAACAATGGGATCATCCTACTTGAACTTCAAGAACTTCGTCGAGACGCCGCAACCCGAAGGCCTAAAACAACCATTAGGGAGGTTTCCATTGACTCGGCAATCTTCCATATACTCCTTGACCTTTGATGAGTTCCAAAACAGCTTGGGCAAGGATTTCGGGTCGATGAACATGGACGAACTATTAAAGAGCATTTGGACAGCAGAAGAGACTCAAGCCATGGCTTCTGTTCTTGGTTCTGGACAAGGGGTTGTCCCTAGTGAAACTTTCAATTTGCAGAGACAAGGGTCCCTCACATTACCTCGTACGCTTAGTCAGAAAACTGTGGACGAGGTTTGGAAAGACTTGATTAAAGAAGATGGCGATTTCAGTGGATCCCATTTGCAGCAGAGGGAACCTACTTTGGGAGAGATGACTTTGGAAGAGTTCTTGAATAGAGCAGGAGTAGTTAGGGAAGAAAGTACTCAACCAATCGCGGCGCAAAACAATAGTGCAGCATTTTTCGGTGACACATCGCAACCGAATCACCAAAACCCCGGTTTGATTCTCGGGTTTCAGCAACCGGCGCAGAACAATGCAGTAATGGGTAATCGGATTGCCGATAACAAAAATTCATTGACTCCGATTTTCCCCAAGCAAGCCGCGGTGACCTTCTCCAATTCCAATTTCGCCCAAGCGAACAACGGGTATTTGGCTAACCCGGGAACGAGGGATCCGATTGGTAGGGTTGGGGATGCGTCTAGAAACAATGGTTTTGTTCAAACTACTGTGATACAGAGTGGATCTCCTGTGAGCCAGTTATCTTCGGACGGGAATGGGACGGGTAATGTGGATACATCGTCGGTTTCACCATCTCCTTACGCGTTCACTGGAAGCGCAAGGGGACGGAGAAGTGGTGGGACTTTGGAGAAAGCAATGGAGAGAAGGCACAGGAGGATGATTAAGAATAGGGAGTCTGCTGCGCGATCAAGAGCTCGGAAGCAGGTGAATATAATGATACATAGAGTTGCTATTTTTATGAATCTTTCTAGAAAAAAAAAAAAATACTATGAAACATGGAAATATGACTACTTGGGTTGATACATCAATGTCTCTTGGGGTTTCTGATAGGCTTATACCTTGGAATTGGAGGCAGAAGTAGCAAAACTCAAAGAAATGAATGAAGAGTTGCGGAGAAAACAGGTATATTAGGAAACTGTATCCAAGATTCGAACTTTTTGTGCTTTCTGGAATGATTTTAATGGTTTGGTTTTTTTGATGAATTTTTGTTTGCTGCAGGAGGAAATTATGGAGATGCAGAAAGATCAGGTACATGCCCCTTTCAATTTTACTGTTGTTGTTGTTGCCTTGGCATTTCATCCACTAACTCATGGTACTTGTTCCAAAACAAGATTGTTCAAAAAGGTTTGCGCTTTAAAAGGATAAAAAGCATAGGTTTGCTAGAATCTTCAAGCATGTAGATAGCATTAGATGCTCACTGTTTATAATTACACCCACTGTCTCATTTTCGTCATTTGACCTGAAAAATTGAGGTACTTCCAAGAATAATTTTTTTGAGCATTTTAGCACCCTTTAAATTTTCTCATTGAGATCTTCTGAACTGTGCCAAAAGAAAATCAGAAAATAGTTTCAGAAAACAGCCTACTTTTAGAGGTTAAAACACGGTCTCCAGTAAAGAGCAAGCGATGTGGGATGGAGGGAGTATTAATTCTTACAGCAGTTTTGATATGGTCTGCTGTCTTGCACTAGGACTGAAAAAGCTATTGTTGGAGTTTTACACATAGAATAAATGAAATTTATCAAATTTCGAACATGGACTAGAGAGGAAGAAAGCATGCAAGAAAATATTGGTTGGTTGTCTCTGAAATTGCTAAAGCCATTTAATAACCAAGGGCATTCAAGAAGAAGAGTCGAAAATCAGTTAGACCATGTTGTTCGTGGTCCAATTAACAGGGTCTTCCGGTAGGTACCAGATAGAGAATCCTGCTCGCTTCTTGATTCATCTAACGTTGTGTGTTTTCGTTCGGTTGACAGATCTTGGAGACGATGAATAAGCCATGGGGAAGTAAAAGGCGATGCTTGAGGAGGACACTGACGGGGCCCTGGTAGAGTAGATAGAGAGGCGACAACTACGGAAGGCGTGTTTGAAATTACAGGACAGAGCTGTAGAAAGGGTTTCACTGGAACTTCAATTGTAGATTGGATTTGGTCCTTCCTCGAACGAACCTGTGTCTGGGAATGATAAAGGTGTATATACAAAAGCAGAGTGTATGCATGTTGTAAAAAAAGAAAGGAAGAGGTATAGCAGATTATACTTACCTAGTTGTGTAATCTCTGTTTGCTGATGTCTAATCAGACAAGATTCTGATCTGTCAAGTTCAATTCCGAACCACTTGAAACTATGACCACGATAAGCATCAATTTATGTTATTGACATCTTTGGTAGTTATTGTAAAAACTAATTGCTATAATATCTTTTCAATATCGTGTATTTCCCGCACATTTCCAGAAAGGCAAAAAAGTGAAAATCGTCGAAGGAGTTCAGAAAAACACGAATCTGACTGCTTTACTTAAGAGGAGTTGACAATCGGATGCTGCATATCATCATTTAAGGAAAGGGACGCGTTTAAGCAGTTTTAGGCGTTAATACATATACAATGGTATTCCCAAGGTCAAAAATCTGTTTAGCAGAAGGGATCACATACAAAAACTCTGCATTGCTATCTAACCAGAGGCAAAGGATAAGTAACCAGTCAGAGAAGATCCGATCTTGGGATATCTGCAGAAGTTCCTGGACATCTGACTGGCTCAATACAATTGAACTCTTACTCATAAACATCTGAATTCTCCATGCAATCTTTCCCATGAATGAAGGGTAGCTCAATTCTCGTAATAACTAACCACCTAAAAAGGCAGCTTAATTCTCCATGAACATCCCTCCAAGTTTCTTGCATATAGGCATTTAGAACCTCTGCGACTTCAAAACTTCACAAAAAATATTTTTAGCTCCTGGGATACTCAAAAACAAGACTTTCTGCTACACTCCAAGCTCTTGTATGGTTAAAAAGCTTCCTCACAATAGCCAAGGCGAAATCGATAGTGGTGGAAAGCCCACTGCTTGTGATCAGTTTCCCATCGATAACCACTCTTGCACCATCCATTGCCATTGCTCTCTTACCCTGGTTTTGTTACGGGAGGCATAAATATTTATCGTATATGGCATATAAACTTGCAAAGCATCAAGTTATTCTCAACTGACCTTCAGTAACCCTTGTCTATGCAGGATTTCAGATGAAGAGCATATTGCTCCATATATCCTGTCGGATGATTCTTGTTCTTTTAGCAGCTTCTTTAGAAACCTCGATTTGTGCAGCCTCTCAGCCCCCACAATTCCTCCCTAAATATTTAAGATCAGCCAATTGTTAAGAGATGCAGAGTGGAACAAAAATTTCTTGCTAGGTGCATAAAGCTTGTCGACTTTATCAGTAGGAGGAGACAATTGAATATACCGATATGGTTTTGCTTATCCGATAATATTCATAAAATGCCAATTGGAAATTATCCATAAACATACTACAAAATGATAATACACATTCACAGATTTGATTACAATTTTGATGAACAACAATGCAATTTTTAAATATTGGCAACTGCCCTACGGGTAGTTTTTAGCATTTTCCTTGAAGATAAGCATCAATGAAGCTCCAAATGAGTTGATTAGAAATGGCACACATCAACTCTTAAGTACCAGTAGAATATGTTGTCTAAGAAATAACAAGATCTTAATATTACACTAGTGAAAAAATATACATAAATGAGCATGAGATGAAATCATGGCAGTAGTGTCAGTAGCAAAAATTGGCTGCAACACAGGTTCAAAGTGGTGACGAGAATAGTCATAATCCAAAGTACCCTTATTAAGTACTTTATTTGCCTCACCGGTAGGATGATCAAGTCATAAATCGATTCTGCAGCTTTTCCAATTAACTTGTCTGCAATGATCTTTGTGCCTTGCGATGCCAAAATCTTCACAGATCGTTCGACTGAAGCAATCACAACGTCCACCTTTGCTCGACGTAGAATGTCAGCAATTGTAACTATTTCAACTGCTTCAGATCCATTTGCAACTGGGATTAGCACCTGTTACACGTGTCACTAGTGAAGATTTGACGGTTCCCATAATAACAGAGGATACAGAGATTAGCCATAATTTATACTCCTAGTAATTTCTCAAGCTAAAGGAACAACTTACCTGAGGGGTATGGCCAACTGTCCACTCAACTCCATTGGATTCTTCCTTCCTAGGATCTTCCTTCGGAGCAGTCATTAGCTAATGAAAAACAAGAGACTTAGGTACTTAACCCAAGAGCATAGAATTGATTTACCACAGAAAAAAAAGAGGGGTTAAACATTAAAAAATAGCAAGTATTTGCAGCATCGATAGGGAAATAGCAGGGGTTTTCCGAGATAGAAGACTACCATGAAAGATATTTCTACTTGAGAAATCAACGACTTACTAAGTAATACATTACCTCTCAGATGTTAACATAAATCGGATAAATAATATCAATCAATTAGTCACGGAAATAAAAATTTTTGGGGACATTACTCAAAGTAGCAGTATGAGTAAAGATAGTTTGTCACGTGCAAGACAAAGTAGAGTGGCAAAACAGAATCCATGAAACTAAAACCAACCGAGTAGTTGGAATAGTTTGAAGATGGATTTAGTGATTTATGAACAAATAGGCAGCTTCTCGATCAAACTAACATAGGGATTTCAGACTTTCAGGATTCTCAAAATGTCAATCTTTATAGTCAGTATTGGAACACAAATGAGATAATGAACAAGGGGCGAGTCTCAAGCGTCAGAAGAGGATAATTTTATAATGCAAACCTGTAAACCTACTGGATAGTAATCATTAGGAGTCCAATAAAAGTGTCCGATCATTCAAAGTAATGGTGATATTTCAATGAGAACAAATGCAGAAGTTTGGTTTTCTTATACCCAATAGAGGATGTAGTGGCAGTTGTACATCGCCTCAGGGCTTCAGGCACAAGCCGTCAACCATACATAATGAAGATGGCGACAGAGCCGCAGTATAACTTCAGAAACATTAGTGTTCTCTTGGGATCCTGAATATTGATCTCTACAAGCAAAACAGAAGGAATTCTGACATGTATCTTACCAACAATTCTGCGACTTCCACGGCAACAGGCCCCCCAAACAGCTGCTCCACCAATGATATAGCAAACTCAAAACAAGTACCCGGGCCGCGGCTTGTTGTTAGCTCCTCTGAAACTTGGATATTTGACTTAACTGCGTAGAAGGTTGGGAGCATGCCCATAAATGCTGGGTGACCAGTCATCTTGCAAAACACACTAAAATCCAGTTAGCCAACGTTAAATACATAGAAAGCTTAACAAGACTCCATATAAACACCACGGACCTCTTTTCTTTTGAGGAGACCCCATGGCAGAAGTGTGAATGCTGGAGCAGCAGAAATAGCACCATATAACCTTTTTTCCTCGGCTTGTTTGCTAGTAATTCGACGGAGTAGATCACAATCTCTCAAGCTTACAGAGCCAGGCATTCCACCCTATATGAATCCAAACAAACGATGAAACGACTTAAATCAAAAGAACTCATATATTTGTTGGACTACAGGATAGATTGCAAATAGGCACGAAAGCGCACACATTCTGCAGATTAAACAACTTTTAATTCATATCAGATTTAATCATATGAGGCTCGTTTCCCAGAGTTTTTTTCCAGCCTTATAGCGTTCAAGAAATATATACTGCACCTCTTAACTTATGATTCCTGACCACCACAATACTGCAAAAGGTTTTGATCTAGAGGTCGACTAGCAGTCTGTAGTACAAACTACAAAGTAAAAATAAACGCTACTAAATAGTCCATAATCAACTTGATCCTTGGAGTGTGGAAACTTTATATCCATCTCAAAACCAATTAACAATGAGTGGAGAAGCCCAACATTATATTAAGTGATCACCCATTCCATCCCCAAGCAATGTGGGACTATACTTGTTAACACGGAGTACCACGAAACGATTCTTATTTAGTCATATAATCTCCACTGCATGTATCAATTTCCTAGTGACGCACATACATCGGGCTGGGTTAGGCTTATACTAGATAATAACTCGACTTAACGAGACTTGTGCATGCCCAAGCCTGATCCATTAATAATCGGGCTTCGTTTAATATTCCCAAAACCCAGCCCTTTCAAAATTTTATTTCCCAAACCCATCCAACTAACCCATTTATTTCTCTAAATTATTGTACCCAAGTAAAAATTAATCATCCAGACTATTATAAATTAGAGCTTATAGCCGTAATAGTAATAGTTATTCAAAAACCAAGGAATAGATGTACATATATGCTTTAAGAAAAGGGTTATGCATATATATAAGTATAGTAGCGGTTTTTTTCCTTCTTAATACTTTTTTGGTAGTATAAATATCTAATGAACATCATTATCGTTATTTTATATGGGCCAGGCCGGGCTTGATTTTTAGAGAGATTCTCAAGCCCAAACCGTTTACTATACGGGCTTAAAAACTCAACCCAACCCAACCCAACCCGATGGGCCTAATTATATATACCAAACCCTACAAAAATCGGGCTGGGTTGGGTGGGCCGGTGTGCACCCCTACAATTTCAATTTCTACACCAAGCCAAAAGTAGTTTTTTGGTTGTGTATCTCACTTGATACCTAGAGCAAGTCCACCAGTGTGCCGAATACCATGCCAAAGCCACAATTTGGCATCAAGAATAGCAAAATCTTCACCACCTTGTGCCAAATCGATGGCAAAATTTGGCAATGCCATTCTTGGTGCCAAATTTACATCAACTTTGGCAATTGTGAAACTTGCCACATCATCAAAGCTGTTTGCTTCACATGAACGATGAGATGGATTTAATCCAATGTTCTGATTTTGAGGTTGTGCCGAAGCGCACCAAACCAGTGTAGTCACAATTTATTTATTTTTTACTTTGACACTGTAGCAAGCAAAAAAGTGGTTTTGACAATGCCACTTTGGTACCAACGGATGGACTAGCTCTAATCAGGTATAGTTATTGACTAAGAAATTAAAAGAATTTCTCATAGTAGCAGCATAAAAACTAGCTAAATGATCAACCAAATCAAACTCAAATTTTCAAGGTTAAGCATAGCTCACTGGCAAAGCAATAAGATCGTAAGTTTCATCCCAACAAGCCGAGATTAACTTATCGGCAACCAGCTTAGTACCACCGGAAGCCTGTACTTCAAGCTGCGGCTCAACAGACGCCACTGAGACATCAGCACCAGCTCGGCGCAGGACATCAATCATAATCACAGCTTCCATTTCCTCCGTACCAAACCCAATTGGAATTAGAACCTGTTCCCACACAAAAACCAATCAATCCTCACAAAAACCCAACCAAGATTTACTTAAAGCAAGTCTGCCCTTGGCATTTTGGGCCCTTGGCGTTTTCAGTCTCGGTCCCTTTAATTTTGTAATTCGTTTATAAAGTTTAATAAATTCCCTTTAATTTTGTAATTCGTTTATAATTTTGTAATTCGTTTATAAAGATTAATAAATTCTTTGCTTAGCAAAAAAAAAGCAAGTCTACCCTTGTGCCAAATCTCATGACAAAGCCAAAATTTAGCATCAAGAATGGCAAAACCATCTCCACCCTAGTGCAAAATTCAATGCCAAATTTTGGCAATATCTCATTCTTGGTACCAAATTGGCCATCAACTTTGACAATTACCAAATTTACCAATGTTTTTTTTTTTTTTAAAGATTAACCGGTCTAGTAGCATTGCTGTTTTTTCACTAACAAGGGGAAAAAACTGACTTTGACCATGCTGCTTTGGGCAAAAACAGGTAGACTCGCTCTTATCAGTTATTACAAAGCATAGAATCAGAGCATACCTTTTTGGGAGGAAGGGAGTTCGTGGTAGTGATAGCGGGTGTGGGAGTTTCGGAACTTGGTGGCGGAGAGAGAGTTTTAGTGGGTTTTGAAAGGCGTTTAGAAGTGGGTTTCTTTTGCTCTTGGACGGATATGGACGCGATTGGCGAGGAGTGATAAGTGGCGGAAGCGACGATTCTTAGGGGTTGCCGTGGAGAAGGGAGCTTCAGAGGAGGTAGAGAGAGAAACGACAGTAGAGATGCCATTGTCCTGTATGTATACGTGTATGTATCTGTATACGAACTCAGTGAGGCGCAATTGGCGGTGGAGAGAGAAGAAGAGCAGGCAGCTCGAGCATGTCGGGTGAAGAAGAACTGAAGAAGATATAAGCAATATCGGTAAAACCCGATTTGATTTCCGCTTTTATGCGGGTCTATGGATAAAATGGAAAAATACGTAAATGGCTCGCAACGTATGAGTTTTGTGTCAATTTCGTCCGAAATGTTTTAATTTGTTCAATATCATCCCCGAAGGTAGCATTCAGTGTGTAAAAAATTCAATAACTAAGGGCATCTCCAATGAAGTTAAGGTGATATTAGTGTAAGGATTTAGTCAATTAACGTTTTTTGGGTTTAATTTAGTTCCAATAGTGTTGCTTAAGTGTAGTTTGTGTCATAAAAAATAATTGCATGCATAAGCAGGTATAGAACTTGTAGTTGTACGACTAACCTTGCTTGAAGTAGGCCTGACTGCTTTTAACGTATAAAATTTTAGATTTTAACTGTTAGCGACTTAGCATTTCTCCTCCACCTCTGTTTCATATTTGGGTCTCACTCGACCATAAATTTAACCAAATACTAACTACAACAATGGAGGATAAATACGAAAGTCACCTAACACCGCCATAACATCATATATATGGACCCCATTTTGTTTTGTACTTTTGTGTCCTATAACAACACATTTTTGTCGTAATGACTTTGAGATGCCCTAATGGGCCCTCAAAAAGTCAAAATTATGTTGTTATGTTTAAGCATCTCTAAAGAGTTGCATGTTACAGTTACTCAATCAAGTTTTTATATGTTGTTGCATTTAAGTTTTATATGCGGTTGTGTATTTTGGTAGATTTGATATGCATGTAGCTCAATCACTTCCTTAAAGTCTCTACCTTTGGCAAAAGAAGTTATATAGTAATTAAAGGGGAGTTGCAAACGAAAAACGCCCTCACTTAGAAAAACAGAAAACGAGAATTTTGTGGGAAGTTTTGTCACCACTAGAAGTTTGTAAGTTTGTTCTGTAATTCTAATGGATGTATATACTCACGCACATCTATATTGCATCCATTTCTAGATAATTTTTTTCCTCACATGGGTATTTCATCGAAAATATTTGGGGAAATGACCAAAACATGGTGGTTGGAGCAATTTATTCCAAAAACATGACCATGGTTTCACAAATTCCAGAAGCATGGGAAGGAAAAAAAATATGACACATACATGGTGTTTTTGACATTGACTGTCAAAAATACCCTCCTAATACGTAATTCTCCCTTCACTTCCCTTCCCTTCTCTAAACCAAATCCCATTCGTTTCCCACCCCTCAATCGATCGACAAAAAACACCATCTCCGCCCTCTCTCTCTCTCCCTCTGTATCTACCGGTGCAACGTTGCTCTTTCTCTCTCTCGCAACTAAAGGAGGGCATAAACAACGGTGTGAATCAAAGCCACTGTCGGCAACCATCGAGCACCAGCAGTACCACTGCCGACCTCAGTTCTATCATCTCGAAGCACTGGGTAGCCACCTCTTCTTCTTCTCCCTTTGTTTTGAGACATTAATTTTATTCCATGATCATTGTTAAACCTTTGTAGATGTGCACACCAACTATTTGATAATTGTTATTTAATTATTGGTCAATTAAAAATGTTAGAGGAAATACTGAACCAAGTGACAATTGACCCAACTTGGATTCATAGGTGAATGGTGATTAGTCTGCGTGATAATTGGGCGGATGGTTTTCTCGGTTTGGAATCGTTTGACGAAAATGCCCAATTGAACGTGAGTGAGCAAAGGTTTTTATTGCACGGTGCAATGATTTTCATTTTATGGTGCAATGTTGTTGCATACGCAAAGGTAATTTTGAGATTGTCCATCCAAAACAAGTTTTGATAAAAGTTTAAGATTGATTTGTTCATGTAAAATTGAATCTTGGACAAGTTCAAAGAAACATAGGATCAAAATCGTAAAAAGCTTAATTTGTTTATAAGTACTAATGGTGAATATGTTTGGTGCTTGTTTATTTCATACACAATGCATGTCAAGCTTATACAAAGAGCACATTTTTTTTGTTGCTTGGAGCAAGTTTTTCAGTAATGGTGAATATATTATATTGTTTTGCATGTTATAAAAATAGTGCAAAAGTCACTCCACTGACAATGGAATGTGGAGTGGATGGACTTGTATGCATGATTCATGCCATCTAAGAACCCAAGGAAATGAGAAATAAAATTTATGGGAAGAATAGTCACATGCTTGTGGTTTCATACACAATGCACGTTAGTGTTATACAAAGAGCATGTTTTGTTCTTGCTCGGAGCAAGTTTTTCAGTGTCAGTGACAGTACATTATTTTTCATGTTATAAAAAGAGTGCAAAAGTCACCCCACTGACAATGAAACGTCGAACGGATGGACCTGTATGAATGGTTCATGCCATCTAAAAACCTAAGGAAATTAGAAATAAAATTTCTGAGAAGAACAGTTTGGTGCTTGTGGTTTCATATAGAGTGCACGACAAGGTTATACAAAGAGTAAGTTTTGTTATTGCTCGGAGCAAGTTTTGTTGTTTCTCGGAGCAAGTTTTGTTGTTGCTTTCGAGCAAAGTTCCCGTGATTTTTTTTACCCTGGGGTATTTCACAAAATAAAATATTGGTACCATGTATGTGGAATTATTTTTTTCCTTCCCATGTTATTGGTCATTTTCAAAAACCTTACCATGAAATTGGTATTATTTGTTTTAAAACCCATTTTCTGGTCATTTTCCCAAAATATATTTTCGGGCTTTTTGTTTATTTCACAAAAACAATGTCTTTGAGTAAAAGATAAGTTATTTGAGCTAAATTTGTTATAAAGCTAAATTCATGGTCTTTAGGCCGAAGACAACTTATATGGAGGCAACCATGAAATCTTTTTAGCATGGCGCGCCACATTAGGGCATGGCATAGATGTTACAAGTACAGTCATAACAGCCCCCAAGGACCACACTAATTACTTGTGCGGAATGAAGTCCACAAGCAAACTGATTTTTTTTTTTTTTTTTTTTGAACAGCAAAGAAGAATTTTATTAATCCGTGAAAAGGAATTACAAAGATTAATAGGGCCGGGGAAAAAGGCATCACAACGCAAGAAAGACATCTCAGCTAGGTGCAAACCGATTAGTGTTATAACCGGGAGATCGAATTATAGCTGTGATCGAGCTAGTCTCGATCTTTATTACCCTTCCTCTGTCGTCCTCCTCAACAACACCTACAATGGTAGTTACACCTTCAAGAGGATTGCTTAGCAATGTGGTGAACAGTCCCTTGGTCTACAAACACAGTGGAGAAAGCTTCATCAGGCATGAGAGTCGTGATAGAGCCGCCAACATTAAGGTTTGCTGGAAAATATAGCAGAGCCGAGTTCAAGACAACAATGGAGGCCGACGCAGGAGATTCCAGTGCAGAAAGTGATTACATAATACGTAATGAATTAATGGGTATTTAAGCTGGAAGGTCAATGGAACTTATGCAGTGAGAAGTCCACTTGTTGCCGCTTATTCACATTATTTGTAATGAGAAGTCCTTTTATGCTGCTGATCTGAACTAGCTTGTCACGTGCTCCCTCTTTCTATATATATGCATGTTATCACGACAATAATCGCAGCACTACCATACATTTCATTGAGATGTGGCATGGCACTAAAGTTTTACAAACTTGCAATCATTTCAACCTTGAAAATTTTGCGACACACTGAAAAGATACAAACTTGACATATCTCTATATCCTTTGAATAGGATTATATACTTTACCTCAGCCAAAATTCTAGTGCAACTTCCTTTTTCCAATCGAAATGTCTGCTAATCCTCCCGAATTTGTTGAACCGCTCTATAGAAAGAAAGCTTCAAAATTTAATGAGAAAGCCATGCATACCTGATACCTGAATGAACTAAAGGAACTGTGATCCTGTTCTTTACGAATCAAACCGTGGATTTCTCTGGAGGGTTGCCCCCCGTACAATTCCTATCAAATGGAGGGTATAGCTGATGGAGATTGAGGAGAACCGGTTTCAAGTAGAAAGTTCCGACTACAATGTGACCTAGATGTACTTGATGATGAAGCAAGAAACCTTCCATCTCCGCTGTGAAAAATCAACTGACCCCCACGCTTTTTACCTCCACTTAACCTTCCTTTTGCCTCGGCTCTTTCATACTCTTCATCTTCCACAGCTTCAACAAACCCGCTATGCATTGGGTCTGAACACTCGTACAGAACCCGAAGGACTTGCTTGATTGACGGTCTTGCCCTTCCTTCTCTCTGAGTGCACCATCTTATGATTGTCACAACTGTTTGAAGTTGATCCAAGTCTAAAGAATCACCAATAGTTGGGTCCACAAGCTCAGGAAGCCTTGAATCCGAGTTCATGAAGACTTGTGACCACTCCACCAAATTCTTGTTGTCTTGTATTGCTCTCCTTGCCGTAAGCAGCTCTAACAGGACCACACCGTAACTGTACACGTCACTTTTTTCAGTAAGTTCTTGGGTGACCACATACTCCGGATCCATGTAACCTGAAAGTCCCCATGAAATCTCATTGGTGATTCAGAGTCCATTAGACCAAGTGCATTAGAGTTTTTCTCTGTTTGGTAACTTTTGTTAAAATTTTCTGAATCAGTTTTGGAGAATTTTTTTCTAGAAACTTGTTAGGTTCACTTTTTCCAGAACATTCTTTTTTCAGTTTTTCTAAAAAAGAGCCCATTCCTATATTAAAAGACATGTCCTGACCTGGAGTGCCTCTGATTTCAGTGTTGACTGGTTCAAAGAAAATTGACCCATCTTTTGAAGCATGTGCAAGGCCAAAATCAGCAACCTGTAAAACAAATTGAAGGTGGGAAGTAGACCACAAAATGGAATCATGTGCATACTCATCAAATCAAATGGACCATTCCAAGACCACAAAATGGAAGCAACAGCAGCTGGAAGAAGAAAAAGAATCGGATCAAGGTTATTTAGTTAAAATAGAGACTTGGAAGACCATCCCAAATTTTTTTATCCCCCACCCACTGAGAATGAGTTCAGAATTGACAAACAAAATGCTACAAGGTTATCTAACATTGGACTTTACCTTTGCAACAAAACTCTCATCTAGTAAAATATTGCTGGACTTGATGTCTCTATGGCACAAGGGAGGATCGCAATAGTAATGGAGGTACTCCTGTGTGCCGGTATCAAATAAGAGCAGAGAACGTCAAAAGATGACAATTAGATTTTCAATGAATCTAGAAGTTTGGAAACTGAAGCATATTGGCAAGGGTGAGTAGTATTCTGTGCATTACCAAAGCATTTGCCACATCAATGGCAATATTAATTCTAGTCTGCCAACTCAGAGGAGTTCTACCCGAATCTGCACATAAATAAAGGGGCATTTCAAATTCAAACACATCAAGAAGCCAACTTCATATCATTTTCTGTGGCATCTGAATACATCTATTTACCAATGGAGAATAGAACCTTAGATGAGGTGGTGTTTTGTTTTGTTGCCAAAACATGGCTGGAATTTGACATCGAATTAGTAAGTTTTCATGTCATGGTTTATCAAATAAATACTACATCAATAGAGGCCCAAGGTTCTTATTGATAACCATGGAAATAAAATGGAACTATTCCATCTGTAAAGATGAGTTCCAAACAGCATTCCTTGTAGGCCATGAAACCTTTTTATCCCCGTCTTAAATGATTTAGCACCAACAAAGATAACCACAGAAATTGAAAGGCATACTGTGAAGATGGTCCTTTAAGCTACCATTTGCCATATACTCATATATGAGAAACCTGCCATGAAGAAAATAAACGTCTTTCATGTCTTCCAGCTTTAAGTTCATTACACGAACACACAACAGTGTATACATATGGAAGAGTGAGGACTACCTCTCACGTTTTTCAATGCAAAAGCCTTTGAGAGCGACAAGATGACGATGATGCAGCCTAGCAAGAAGCTCTATTTCTCTGCAGAACTCATCCTTAGCTTGCTCGGAAACTTTGTCCATCCGCTTCACAGCTACCACTGAACCATCACTAAATTGAGCTTTGAAAACGGTCCCAAATCCCCCTTGTCCAATTACTGTGTTGAAGTTATCTGTTGCCTTCTTTGTCTCCTTATAAGTGAATTTCCGAAATATTGATGTTGCGCCTGCATGGGGTTTGTATTTCCCATCCCAAAACGACGGAAAGGAAGAAAGGGGAAAAGAACAAAAACATGAAAGAGAGGCAAGGAACCAAAAACAAAAAAGGACACTCTTACAGTTTATTTCAGCAGAAAAAATATTCTGCAAAACATTTTCTAGATTCTCTGGTAATTGGTGTTACAGAAACCAGAAGTCAGCAGAAAATATTTTGCATGCTCCACGAGGAACGACTTGATTTGTTAGGGAAACGGCTTCCACTGTTTAAAGGTGAAAAATGTCTTTGTGATCAACAGCACTACACCACCACCAAACCACCACCAATATCCACCCAACCCCCACACCCAAAAACACGTCTATGAATTGAGACCGTACAACAAGTAATGAGAATTCTACCTTCCGCAAATCTTCTGGGAAGCTGACCAAATGCTTTTGAAGAAGACTTATCAATTGTATCAGAAAACTCTAGCTCTCTTTTCTTCCTCCGAATCAGGAATAACAAAACTACCAGCATCATAACAGCAACCACTGTAACTGCTATGCCCAGACCTGGCATCAATGTGAGATGGTAGGTGTGGTGCTTTTCTCTAAGAGGCACAGTCAAAGAGAGCTGGCTAGGGCTAGAGGCAACCAATGGACTAGGAGATGCCTCTGGTGAACTCAAAGATGGGGTTTGACCTAAAGCAAAGGTGAAAATGCGAAATCAGGAATAACTAACAGTAAAGGGTTTTACACATTTAAAATGAAATAAAACCTATGATATCAGCAAAAGTATAAGATGACCATCATACGTCATGTGAACATTTAATGCATGTTAAAATTGACCATTATAGAATAAAGCAAATTAGCCATGGTCCATTGTTCAGAAGGTGTTTCTTGGCATGATTAAATTGGCATCTTGGATTAGTCCAATAGATCATTACCAAGTCTAGAAAGGAAAAATGTATGGAGATTTGACAAGAACATCATTACATCATAAGCCAGAAGGCCCAAACACTAGTGACCTATGTTACATGAACTCTTCGATGTAATTGAAGTACCCCTGTTAAGACACTTGATAGAGGTTACTGTATTGGATAGGTGTCCAACAAGTCCAGTTGGACATTGAACTGACAGATATGGTTAAGTAGAAGATGTTGGTATGATACTAGGCATAAGACATGTAATCCATACATTCCATACATACAAAAGTTAGATGTAAGTTTGCAAACACCATTGTATACATATCCAAAATGTATGACTTTTGGATGTGTCATCTGACCTTGGACACACAACTAGCTGAATCGAACACTTAAACATTACCTGACATCCATAGCCAAGTTCATGTAACCTAGCTGACAACGAATAAGGAGCTTCTAAGAAAAGACGGGGAGAATTTAGGGACCTTGGTCAGATCTCATTTATAGTACCCCAAAACTTCATCAAATAAAAAAGAATATATGAGTCCCTTAGGGAACACCCCAGTGGCTTAGGTTGCATTTCCACAAACAAAGAGACTCAACTTTGAATCTCCTCAGCTTACTTATCAAAACGAGGGACAATAAGTATCTGCATCATAAGGCCAAAATTCTTTTAACCAATCAGGGAGAGGCCAGCAGATCCCAAAGTTACTTAATCTGAATGCCAATGTCAAGGATTGCAGTCCGAAACAACATAGTTACATAGACCATGAATGATCTGTCTCCCATGTTCAAAACATAATCCAACTTCGCAAAAAAACAATGCACATAAATTTCCTCGAGTAAAACGAACATCTAGAGAAAGGATATAAAACAAGCATATAACCAAACCAAACCGAGCCTTAACTCCCAATTAATTGGGGTTGGCTAATGTACAACAAGCATATCATGAAACCAAGTTCTCCATAAGAAGAGATTTTAGCTCAGGAGGTGAACCTGTTTATCCAACTACTTTTAACATCAAGCAGTACCTGAAGGAGTCATTAGCCCTTGAACCCCAAAGAAGCAGCTTGCAATGTTGACAGCTGACCCATTATCAACTTGGCTAGCAAAGGCAACAAAAGTTGCATCCCTACAAGTACTCAATGTCATGTTATCTACTGACCCAATTAGATTGCGAAGATAAAGAATGCCAGCATTTAGACATGTTCTGCAATCACTGTCTGCTGACAGTGGCAATTTGCAATTTGCAGTGACATTCGAAAAATTTGGAGACTCCAGCATCTGTGTAACAGTTGTTCTACCCTGGCAAACATAGTCAACGGTTATTTTGGTTCCAAATCCACAGAACGCTGTAGCATTTGATGATACTCCATACAGTGCCAAAGTTTCTGATATAGAACCAAGGCAAATCTGAGATAGATCTGAAGTGACCCCAAGGTCACCGGTTACATTCGCATATTGAGCAATAGAAACTGCAATAAGGGCATTAAGGTACCGGCAACACTTTCCTCTGTCTTCATTATTGGAGCAGATGGAGGCAGCTAGTGTAAAGTTTGACCCACTCAAATCTAAGGGGCAATCTGCATTAGAAAAGAAACAAAGATTTCTGAACCTGCCAAATGAGAGTATTGCAAAAGATACCCGGTAATTACAGAAGTAGCTTAGGAATATAGGGGGGAAAAAGGATGTGATCAAGTAAAATCATACTCCCACCGTCCCAATTTGTTGTGCCCATTTCCTCTTTTGGACGTCTAAAAAAATCGTCAATATCTTTCAATCTATAATGTTTTTTATAGTCAAAATGGATCTTGTTTGATAGATCTCAATTAATTTTTCAAAAGAAAGATTTCAAAATCGTAAAAAATATTGTAGATTATGAAATATAGACAATTTTTTGAGAAGTTCCAAAAAGGAAACAAGCGCAACAAATTGGGACGGAGGGAGTAGTTTATTTTATTTGCAATGACACTAACATATTTATCGCATTTTGACATGTAAACTCCAGGATATCTATATCAAAGATGGTGCTGTACTGAAATCCATGTCCACTATTATTCTATATCTAAAGTCAGAATGATTGATGTATTTGCCTGTCGATCTCCGCAACATAACTCCGATGTCAGTCTCCAAAGGCAAAGCATAAAGAATGAAATCAATCAATGTGGTTTACTTTACGACATCAGGTTGCTTTACCGGCGAATTGAAAGTCCAAAGTAGTTTGTTCATATCTTTTAATATCAGTAGTTTAAAAAATGAGTTCGTGACCACCATTTTAGTAGACAATCAATACTATTCTACAAAGTAAAAGTAAAAGTAAAATGAAGAACTCGATACACATATCTCCACATATAGTACCGAGCTGAATTAGTAAGAAAAATAGTGAATTACACAGCTAATAACATTGATTCAATTGGCCCAAACAAAGCCCCCACCTTCTTGGTTATTAGACCTGGTATACTTGCTGCCCTCATAATCCCAGTCAATTATGCCCCAATCATTAATCATTGTATTGAATTCCTCTAAAGATACAAGATTTTGAGGTCTGCCACCAAGTTTTTCAGACACATTCGAATTTTCCAAAAAAAACAAGAATCGCAGATGCAGATTACAACTCACTCACATATTGACATAGACATGGTCAGAAGATATTAACATTGACACGGTCAGAGGCTTCTATACTTACGTTCAAAATGCACCAATAAGAAGTGGTCACTATACTGCAAGATACTACCAAAAATCACTGTTTCACTAAACTATAGGTGAAGTTTAAAACACTGTAAATGGTCATGTCCCCAACCAAGTAAAATTTCATCTCATTCCCAAGCAAAAGTTGTTCATTTCAATCAAGAAGATGAAACTGCGTGCCTGAATTTGTCATAATAACCAAAAATCCTACATCCAATGATCCTAAACTCCTCATCATAAGTATAATGCAGTTGTGCATCCTAGGGAAGAATGAAGGCATAAGTTTTTTTCACGAGATCATAATGGAGTCAAAGGTGAGGATGAAAATGAAACTATAGTTTGCCCATCAATCACTAAACATGTGTTCCATGGGCTTCTCTTTTATGAAATTTTTTTTACTGGTGTAGCTAACACTTACTTACAGCCATCCTAGCCTCTAACAAACTCGACAGAAAGTCATGTTCAAGAAAGAGCTGGTCATTAGCATTTAGCATCACAACCAACAAAAGGAATACATATAAAGCCTTCTAGCAACAATAAACAGAATTCCTTTTAGAGCACAAATAGAGCCGGGTATTAGGTAAAATTAAAAAGAAAGGCATAAATTGCTCAAAATCAGGTGAGAAAAAAATAATTATGTGTTGTTCATTTCGATAAGTAAATCCTATAGTAACGGTATCAATACTCTTCAAGTACCAGCATTTAGTGCCTACAATTGCAGTGCTAAATTAGAAATATGCATCAACAAATCCTGGGACACAGCTAATACAAGTAAAGAAACAAGAGAAGGGGACTGAAGCAATGTGTTCATACCCAAACATCAAATCATACAGGGAACATATGCACACACAAGAAACTCACATAAATCAATTTTAGAGGCATCAATACTTGCGTGATTTCGCGATACAACCCCTTAGAAATTAAGTGAAACAAGAGCCCTCAAATTTTCACTGAGATAAAACCAAATATGGATGCATAAACAGGCATGCTTTACAATGAAGATTCTTCACTCCAAAACTGACATATGGTCAGGTAATTTTGTTTGTCAAGATTCACCTACCCTGCCAATTGGAAGCCCCAAACCTCCAAAGATCATGAATAATCGTACATACCCACACTAAATTGAAAAAATAAGAACAAAAAAAAAAAACTAACAGAAGGAACCATTCAAGTAGCTTCAAGTTCGCAGCCAAACCCATAAACAAAATGAGAAAAAAAAATGCCAAAAAATAGAGGGAATCGTGAAGTGAGATTAAAAGTGCAATTAGAACAAAGAACAGAGTGAACCCAGCAAAAAAAAAAAAAGAAGAGTAATGTGAGAAATTATAAAGAAAGAAGGCCTCACCTGCAGCTGACACTGTCAGTGAAAGATGCATTTCAAGGAAAACCAGTAAACCCATGAAGACGGCTGTTCTGGATATGAACATGGTCGCGACGAAGAAGGAAAGTGCCCCAAAGAGAGAGAGAGAGAGAGAGAGAGAGAGAGAGTCTCCTTCTGGGAACTACTACAGGATGTAAAGGTGTGAGCTTGAGAGAAGGTAGTGGGGCTTTTGAGAGAGTCTTCTGATTTGTGAATGAATTACCGTACGATTAAAATCCCATTTCTTTAGCCCGTTTGATACCAGATTTCATTTTAGAAAGGATTGGTAATAAGGTGGAATTGGGATTGGGATTGATAATGTGTTGAGATTATTAATGAGGAGATAAATCTTAGACCACATGTTTATTTTGCACAGGATTAGATCATGGGATTACTAATAACATGTTTGTTTTGCTTAGAATAGGATTGAGTTTTCAATTCCACCCCTCTATTGAAACACCATTTTTATCACAGCAAAATCATGAAATGCCACTGGAGTTCAAGAACCATTTGACCGTTTATTACATATTCATTTGGAATTTTTTTTTTTGTCAATTTTTTTTTCAAATTTCAAATGGAGAACAATATTTTTTTGTTGTGTGCAATCGTTTGGTTTTTTGGTTTTTGTGGTGTGCAATCGTTTACCAAAAAATTGCAAGCAAATGAACAACACAAAATGGGATAGATCTTAACTGGGTGTAGCGACTCAGATTTCAAGGAAAAAAAACTGGGTAGCAAGTTTTTTGAATTTTGTTTACTCGGCACAACCAATTTGTTTCAATAACAGCAAGAACTCATCCACCATTGTGTTAAATATGTCATTATCTGCCCAATCCCTTGGTATAGTATTAACAATATCAACCCCCACTTGGGTTGGTGAATCCTACCAATTGGGGGGTTTCAAAGTCCCAAAGGATTATTAATCCCATACCTAAAAAACAAATCAAACAACAATTTAAAGGGTCCACCACCTTAACAATCCTGATCCCACCCCCGAAACCTGGTAACAAACAGGGCCTTACTCCCTTGCATCTGGAGAAATTATTTTGTGTTTTAGTGCTTGTCCAGGCCCCTTTTTCATGCACATTGTGATAAAAATTCAAACACTGTATCTTCAACTTCATCCCAATATGTAGTGGAACATAGACGTCGAATGACGCGGTGCCACACTGAATAACTTTTCCTGGCATGTGCTAGGTTACGACTCAAGTTGGTTTTCATAAAAAAAAAAAAAGGAAAAGAAAAAAAAACAAATAAAAGAGTTGGCTTTTATCAAAGGGTCTTGCGCCTCTTCGGGGTAAAAAATCAAAGACTATTCAATTTTTTTTTTGGGTTAATTACCTATATATCCCTTCGACTTTCACTTAAGTTTCACTTTAGTCTTTTTGGTTTCAATTTGGACAATAAAAACCTTTTAATTTCTAATGAGTTTCAATGTGACCCCTCTGCAACATTCCGTCCAATTTTTGGACGGAAAAAGCCATGTGCCATCCACGTGACAATGCTACAAGGGTATTTTGGACTTTTTCATTCCACCCTCTTCCCTCGGAAAACGCAACCCTTAAATCCCTAAATATCTTGTCCCCGAAATTTTTTTAAAAATGCAACGGACAGCTCGGATTGAAAGTGCCGGACGGATTTTTAAAAAAAAAGCAAAAAAAAAAAAAGGGTTTCAATCCGAGCTATCCATTGCATTTTTGGACGGCTCAGATGCATTCCGATTTAGCCAACCAACCGTTGAATTTTTATTTTTATTTTTGCTTTTTTTTTGGGGACAAAAAAAAAATGTTGGCTAAATCAGAATCCGATAATCCGGTAAACCGTTGGCTAAATCAAAAAAATGCATCTGAGCGGATAACATTTTGACAAAAAAAAAACCGTTGGCTAAAAATTCACTGACAATCAAAATCCGGTAAAAAACCATTGGCTAAATCGAAATGCATCTGAGCCGTCCAAAAGTACAACGGACGGATCGGATTGAAACCCATTTTTTATTTTTTCTATGTTGCTCTTTTTTAAAAATTCGTGCGGCACTTTCAATCCGAGCCGTCCGTTGCATTTTTTAAATTTTTTCGGGGACAAGATATTTAGGGATTTAAGGGCTCCATTTTCCGGGGGAAGATGGTGGAATGAAAAAATCCAAAATACCCTTGTAGCATTGTCACGTGGATGGCACATGGCTTTTTCCATCCAAAAATTGAACGGAATGTTGCAGAGGGGTCACATTGAAACTCATTAGAAATTGGAAGGTTTTTATTGTCCAGATTGAAACCAGAAGGACTAAAGTGAAACTTGAGTGAAAGTCGAAGGGATATATAGGTAATTAACCCCTTTTTTTGTATTCATTAGTTTTGCGTCAAGATTTTGTAGTTTCTGAATTTCTCTCGATGAGATGAATCTAACAAGTATAAATTTATGGTCAAAACTCAATTTTTTTTAATAAAGCCAAAATAGGTCCCATCATCCAACTATTTTGGCTTTATTAAAAAAATTGAGTTTTGATCATAATTTTATACGCGTTAGATTCGTCTCGTCAAGAGGAATTCATAAACCACAAAATCTTGATGCAAAACTAACGAATGCAAAAAAAATTTGAATAAGGACAAAATGATTTTTTAAAAAACTGGTTTATAGTTTTTTACCCAAAGGAGGCCTAAGCATACAAAAAATAAAAATAAAAACACACACTTCAATACAACTTTTATACCTTTCAATAAACTCTCACATATTCTTATATGTTTTTACCATATTTTAATACATTTTTTCAACGTGTGCCTGTTGAAAACACACTAGCATTTTCCTTGAAAAATACCGCCCTTGAAAATAGAACATGCAATTAATTTCTCCTGACCTTGTAGTCTTGTACTATTTTGGTTTGTTGCAATTTACACTCTTTTCGCTTGAATTCTAGTTATGCAAAATGAGTATCAAGCAACAAAAAGATTTACTAATGAACAATAAATCAAAAAGGAAAGCATTATGCAAAAACAGAGGGGTAGCGACACCACACTGGATTTTTTGGGAAGATTTTTTTTTTTTTTTTCCGTTAAAAAAATATAATTGGTTCATCACTTTTTTTTATTGAAAAATAAAACTAATTAATACTCTTGGAGTATCATTACTTAAAGGTGAGGTTTGGCCTAATTAAGCTAACTTAACTTATTTTTTTGCCTTTATTTGATTTTTTTTTTTTGCGTTTGTTAGTTTTGCATCGATTTTTTGAGTACTATTTGGTTCATCTCGACGAGAGGAATCCAAAAATGCAAAAGATTATGACTAGAACTCTCAATTTTTTTAATAAAATCGAAAAAAATGTAAAAACTGTCTTTTTTACTTACTTTTGTCTTTATTCAAAAAAAATTATGATTTGATCATAATTTTTTACTTTTTTGATTCCTCTCGCCGAGACGAACCAATAATACACAAAAAGTTGAAGCAAAACTAAAAAAACACGAAAAAAATTAAATAAAGACGAAAAAATAAATCATCTAACTTTTTTTGCCAAAACACTCCATGTTATAATGTCATTCTCCTGTACATATTAATGTGGGACTCCAGATTCAATATATAAGTTTTACCCGAATATGTGATGAAGGCCGATAAAAAAAATGATGGAGAAGGGTGATACGTTATGGCAACACGTGGCGATGCCCTAGAACTACTGAATAACTAATTACTCTCAAATAAGCCTTAATTCGTTGAATCTCTACCTCAAAAGCTTATTCGTTTCATGGTTTTAGTTTAGTTTTAATTTTATTTTTATATTCAGTACTTTCAATTCTCTCTCTCTCTCTCTCTCTCTCTCTCTCTCTCTATATATATATATATATATATACATACATATCCACTCATTATCCCTATCTCCAAACTAAACTAAACTAAAACTACTACACGAACAGTACTCATGTTTGCGGAACCCCAGACTTCCACTGACTCGAACCCCATACCTTCACTTTGGAAGCCAAGGGGTACAACCAAATAGGCTATCATCTATCCATAAAATAAGTCAAAAGAGACTCATTTCAAATGAGAACCAAGACACATAAGATTCTTAAAGAAGAGATTTTTTCTCCACAACAATCGTACTGACGTTTATGAATTATGCCTTTAGTGGAACAATTTTCTAAGTATGCGACTTTTAGGAGGTGTTCCATTAAGGTGGTTGTTTTTTTAATAAACTGGTTTTTCACGATTTTTTATGTGATCTTTTGTGAGAGAATGACTAGTCTCAATTTTTGGAAAAAATAATTTCTTGTTAGTGGAACACTCCCTTAGTACGCGCCATAATGTGCTTACAACCATGTGAGAGTAAAAGGAAAACTCACTATATGCAAGCAAGAGGGTGTTCCATTAACCCAGTTTTTTGAAAAAAAATGATTTTTCACGGTTTTTTATGTGATGTATTGTGAGATAATAACCTGTCTTACTGTTTGGAAAAAATAGTTTTTTATTAGCGGAACACCCCCTAAATAGTGATGATAATACACTCTTGTCCATTTTTTTAAGAACGAAAACTCATTCATCCCATCGAACAGACATAATAGGGTCTGAAAGTTTTGTTGTCTGCTCTATAACATACTCATTGAAATTATGGGAGAGAAGCTTTTAAGAATAAGATTTCTCCACATAGTCGTCATAGAAACTGGATCGGTAGCAGCGAGTAGAGTACTCCTAGTCTCCTACAAGGTGCTGTTCCACGTAGTCTATGGACTTTTCTACCACAAATTTATCTTAATTTAGATGTACACTTCCATATGTGGAATGTGGCGAAAAAGCCCGTGGACCACCACGCAGCGGTGCCGAGAAGCAAATAATAATTTCTCTCAACTTGGTGCTCCTAATTCTCTGCTGATGTGGATCGACGGGACCCACAGCACAGCCTAGCTCAAATTGGCTGGAATTTGGGTAGATGGATTGGAGGTGCAAAGACCACAGGAAGAATCCGAGATATATGGGCAATATGTCTCAAGGGTTCTTTGGAACTTAGTGAATTTGTTGGCAAACCCATGAGAATGTGACAGTGTTGCAAGAGGTGCACCTAACATCTGTTTATAATTTCATATTCTTTCGGCTTCTTATTTTTTAATGAAGTTAAGAAAACAATACAATTTCATAGAAATATTTGGATTGGCATTGGAACCACTAGTTAAAAAGTAATTTAAGTAAGTATTTTTTGTTACTGAAGTTGGATCTCAAAACACGAGTTAACAGGTTCGATTCTCCCAAACAAATAATTCAAATTTTCACTTCTATTAGCAGTTCACGACTTTCATTTTGTTATGACTCGTAGATTTTGAAGCGATGAATGTCTATTAAAAAAAAGTTAACTGGATCGAAGGGTGCACCGAAAGAAGTTAAAGTTTACCTCAATTCCACCCGCTCTAATGGAAAATGTTCTAGTCCAAATTGGACAAACAAGACTATTAAAAAATGTTATGGCTTTCTATGAAAAATGAAAAAATTGATTTTGGGCCGGGTATGGGGTTTTCTCCCCTACCACTGCAATGAAAATGGGGACCCAGAAAGAGAAGCTATAAAGTTCCTGTGTTTGGCCCAGTACTAAAGAGTGAGAGATATGTGCATGGCCCATGAAGGGTGAGTTTTTTTTTTTTTTTTTTTGCCATTTGTTAAACCTAATCTACTCTATCCTAGGGGACTTGGGGAGGGAGATGGGTGCTTACGGGAATCGAACCTTGTCCGTGTGCATGAGAGTATAAGGGAGACACCAACTGCACTGCACTCCACTTGCCTATGAACTATGAAGGGTTAGTTACAGCACCCATCTACGGCGGTATTTAGTAGTCCTTCCATCCGCTTTTGGTGGTCAAGTTTAAAATACATGCTGCCGAACAAGGCCCTTAATAAACCCAATATTCACTGTTCATCCTCTCCAATTGGATCTTGGGCCTTTTACAAACCGGTTTGCTCTCGCTTAAAAAGGTCTGTTCTTCCTGTCAAGTGAACAAACAAACATAGATAGCTATGGAAGTAAGAAGTCTTGGCATGGAGTCAAATGAGTCTATGAAAGTTATAATTACAACTCTAAGGGATAGGAAAAAATGATCTTGCCTTGGCCATTTTACCAGCAAATTCTTAGGGTTACTGAAAGTTATGCTTAATCGTTTTTTCAGGTCTTGAAATTAGTCGAGGTGCTCACAAATTGACTTAAATATCCATTTATCAAACAACAAAAAAGGTTGCAATTATAAATATGAGATAAAATTAAAGTTGTATCAAGTTAGGAAAGAATCCTCATTCCCAATGTTCAAGCAACAAGGCTTGAAAGCATAAAATTGCTTCTTTGGGAGACAAAAGCAAGTTTGGCTTTTGTGTGTCATCGTTTACCAAACTACCATGCCTTTTTCCTTGACAAGATAGAAGTATTTCAGGAAATACCAAAAAAAAAAAAAAACGTCTAGTAACTAATGCTTAAACTAATGCTAGCAATAAGTAATATTTGGTTTATAAAAATTAGATTACTCAACACCGATGTCTATATATACTTGTAATAAGTAATATTTGGTTTAAAAAAATAAATGAAAATATAATATCAACACTGTCATTAGGTCTGTGAAAGTGAATGACAAATAAGCTTAACTTCAAACTATAGTGTAATATTTTCTTCCATAGATTTATAACCGTACTTTGATTACGGGTAGTGATTCTTGCGCTATCTTTTTTACCATCCGTCACTCCTATTTATCAATTCACAAAAAATCACCATGTAAACCTTCAATTAGTTGCAAGTGGTGGTTAACTCATGCGGTAGAGCTCTTGGATGCCCAACACTGCATCTCAGAACCTAGTCTCATTCTCCCTCCTTCCATGTAATAGATTAGGAATAACAAATGACAAAAAAAAGAAAAAGAAAAAGAGAACCTTCTATCGGTCTATCTTTTAACACATCAATGGATAAAATAGTAAATTCACATGAATAAAAACAGAAAAAGAAACATGGATACCGAAAATGGGAGAAATTCCTTTTGATTATACTTATCCGATCAGCTCATAGCAGGCCTATTGGGCCATGTTAAGCCCAATTAAAAGGAGTGAGAAGGCCCAAGGAACCCGCTCCGCTGTCGTTAATGGAGCGTTACCACCGAATATAAAACTCCCGTAGATATAGTACACAACAGCTCTCTCTCTCTCTCTCTCTCTCTCTCATCCCGTCTCCATTTTCCCTCCAGAAAGAAGACGCAACTATCTCCTTCAGATTTCAGAGAGAGAAACAATTCTACAGTGATCAGCAATGAAGGCAAGTAATCTTCTCTCTCATCGCCGTCCTTTTAACTATATCTCGTCCTGCTGTCTTCTGTTGCTTGAATCTTCGTTTAATTTTACTTGCAGACAATCAAATTCATGCTTAATCTCTGTATTGCCACTCTGGCGCTCCCAGTTATTCTCTCAGGTCTCTCTTCAGCTCTCAAGGTTCTCCTTAATTACTCTCTACAATCACCTTCAAACTTTCTAGATCGATTGAAATGCATATACATATCGGTGTGTTAGTTTTGAATCAGTTGATTAATCACTGTATAACAGGAGGGGCAAACTTGCGTAATGGACCGAAACTGCGACTCAGGGCTACATTGCGAAACGTGCGTTGCTAACGGAAATATACGGCCGCGTTGCACTCGAATCCGACCTGTGATTCCAACTTCGAAGGTATCTGTGATTGTATATGGACATAGATATATGCATATGCACATTAGTAGAAGTAGATTTTTATTTTCGATTGACTTGACTAGGTGAAAGGACTGCCGTTTAATAGATATTCGTGGCTAACGACGCACAATTCCTTTGCTCGACTTGGAGAGAAGTCGGATACGGGGTCTGTGATTTTGGCTCCGACGAACCAGCAGGACTCCATTACCGATCAGCTCAATGTAAGTCTCTCTCTTAGGGATGATGAACGGCTGAAAAGTCGGTTAGTTGTTCAAGTTTAGTTTAAAAAGTTGATTAACAGGTTCTAAACAGTAGAGTTTTGCTTCTTCATGAGATGAGCCGATCGAGATCGAGCTTTAATCAAGCCAAATTCGAACCAAGGCTTGAATTTTTAATATAATTGATTCATAAGCCAAACGAGCCGATTAATACCTTAATCGAGCTGGTTATAAAGCTCAAGCTTGGTCTTGCTTTCTTTTATCGGCCTATCTTCTTATGTATGTAAAATTGCCGTAAAGTTTGGGTTTCAATGACCGTTAGGCGATGAGGACTGCATTTTTTGTCCTTTTGTTGTTCGCTCTTTGAGGATAAACAAAGGTTTCCTCTTGACTTTCTGAAAAGCAGTATTGCATTTTTCTTCACTTTTCTTTTTGGCTGGGTTGGGAAAGAAGCAAAGCACCAAACTAGAGCAAAAAGGAAAACAGAATTGATTTTTAAAAGCTGAACGGTTGAGCAAACTGGGAAAGCTATTGGTCAAGACTCCACAATATTGCATCATAAATACTTTGGTAATACTCCTTGAAATAGTAAATGAAGTTTACTAGTACTACTATAAACAGATCTACAATAGTAAACATTTTCCCCTTTGTTATTATGTTTGTCATTCAATAGAGCATCCCAAGTCATGCATAAAGTCACAAATCAAGATCAGAACTCTAATTTGAAATTAGAGGATGAAAGCTTGATGTCTCCTATGCCTAGATTACAAAGATAAAAAATGTTCTCACTTTTATTATACATTCGCTGCCAATACATCAGCTATGCAACCATACTAATAGCGTAAAAGTTCAGAATCGTGAAATCCGGTCGTGTATTCTAACAGTAGTGAACAACAATAAATATTAATATTATCTTCTTACCTTGTTAGTAGATTGTATGCATTGGTGCTCCATTTAATCAAGTAATGGGATCATGTGGTTAGCAAAATTCTTTCTTTTGTAAATCACATGTCTAGTCATTTTGGTTTGGTTTGGTTTTATATTCTTTGCACATGTTTTGCATTTTAGAACCAATTGTCATGATTTTGTAGAGGTTTGGTTGGTGAAATGTTGAGGAAGGCTCCATGCTGCTCCGTGCCAAAACAGTCTTTGGCTTCTGGAGTGATATACTTAAATATTTGGATCTGTTTACTTCACATGGCTCCTTTGGAATATTTTAACAAGCAAACTGACTTGTCTTGACTTCTAAAATATCCCAACATGCTTATGCTTAATTCATTATTCGGAAAGTAGATCCTCCAAGACTTGTGGAGGCCCCCCCACAGAGATTAAGGCAGTGGATCTCCCTCATATAAAAATCCAAGCATTAAGACAGTAAAATAAAAGAGGAAAAAATTACAAGTCCCATATGCGTTGCATTTGGCAACTGAAACCATCAGGCTTAAAGCGAACTACTTGGGTTAGGTTAGGGGGCAATATAATACCGGCTGACAAAGAAAGTATGTCATCTTCCTCGCTGCATTAACTAAAAACTAAGGTGCCATTTCTCATAGCTTTTTGTGTCTTTAAGCTATAGACAAAAGTCATGTTGTTTCTACTATTTGGGTGTTTGAGCTTTTTAGTTGATGTATTTGAGGAGAATGACTTGCATTGGAATACATGAAAACTAGTGAAAAGACCAAAAAGCTCAAAAATCCCTTAAGAGGAACCACATAACTGAAATAATCTTTAAGTAACAGAGGTGGATTTCTTTTTGGATCGGCACTCGTTAGCAAGTTCCAAGTGTAGGGCTTCAGTAGGCATATTCGTGTGTTGCAACGATGGACCCGATTTCACATTTAATTAGGGGTAGATCTGTTTTGCAATTTCGACTTTAGCGTATGTTCTTGTACGATCCTAATCAAAGTTGATTAGTGGTGAATTACACTTTGATGTTTTTGAAATGATCATATTGCAGAATGGTGTTAGAGGTTTGATGCTAGATATGTATGACTTCAACAACGACATCTGGTTATGTCACTCCTTTGGTGGCACCTGCTACAACTACACAGCTTTTGTATGTGTTCTTTACTACTTTTCATGTTCTAGTTATTCTGCCTAGCATTTGATTTTTTTATTGGACCCTACAGGAATTTAGCAAATGAACCGTTCCTATACTGGGTTCAATTGATTGGGACATAGGCATGGTTTAGGTTTGGTTAATTTTAGAAAATGTTCCTAATTGTAAGGAAGAAAAGGCAAACACCAATCCCAGATCTTTGGTTGCTTTAGAACAAATTTTAATGGCAATGGAGGCTGCCGAATTAAAGTCTGATACCCGAACTTCCCTTCGAAGATTGACTTTGTTTTGTTGGAAGCATTTGAGTATGTCTATATATAAAAACGATTACTTCACGAGTTCATGTTCTATCCTTCCTATTGGTTGCTTTTTTCCAAAAGATTTGTGGCAATACAGAAGCTGAATTCATGTCTGATACCAAAACATTCCTTTGAAGATTCATCCTGTTTTGCGAAAAAACCATTTGAATAAGCATACGTAAAACGAGACTTTATATTCACTCCTTCCAGTTGGTTGTTTTTTTCATGAAAAGATGAAAAGTCGTGGCAGTGGAGCATCTAATGTCAAGTGATACCAAAGTCGGTCATTTTCTGTCCTTCCAGATGCTGGAAAACTGTATTCTTGACTCATGACTACTTCATGTAGTTGCTACTTTTGTTCTGTATAACTAATAGATATCCAAATGTATATCACCAGCAACCAGCGATTAATGTTTTGAAAGAGATTCATGTTTTTCTGGAAGCAAACCCCTCTGAAATCATCACCATAATGATAGAAGACTATGTCTCATCTCCAAAAGGCCTGACAAAGGTGTTTGATGCTGCTGGACTAAGGAAATTCTGGTTTCCAATTTCCCGGATGCCAAAAAATGGCGAAAATTGGCCAACAGTTGATGACATGGTCCAGCAAAATCAGCGTTTAGTAGTTTTCACTTCAAAATCTGCTAAGGAGGCTTCTGAAGGGATTGCGTATGAATGGAAATACCTGGTAGAAAACCAATGTGAGTTTTACTTGTGTCCCTTGTGAAAATTTGAGGGTATACTGAAAGAAAAAGTAAAATCATACCTGAAGAGGAATTTTCCTGTATTTGTAAATTGTAATTGCAGATGGGAATGGTGGGCTGACAGCTGGTTCTTGTCCAAACCGTGGAGAGTCGTCTCCCATGAGCACAAAAACAAAGTCTCTAGTCCTAATGAACTATTTTCCTGACAACCCTGATTTTACACAAGCATGCAAGCACAACTCAGCTCCTTTAGTTAACATGATGAACACTTGTCATGAGGCTGCTGGTAAACGATGGCCCAATTTTATTGCCGTGGATTTCTACAAGGTTAATTTTTAAATTTATTCTCAAGTAAATCTCAGTGGATTTGAAACAGTGCTCCATATGTAATTTTAGAAATAATGTCTCCTTCATAAATAAATGTTGCAGAGAAGTGATGGAGGAGGAGCACCTCAAGCTGTTGATATTAGCAATGGGCGTCTAGTTTGTGGCTGCGAGGGTATTGCCGATTGCAAGGTATGCGACATCTACAGTTTACCCTTTTCCTCCTTTGTTAAAATGTAAATTTACTTCTCGACAGAAATAATATAAGCCAAGACGAACTTTACATGTCATGAAATGCGAACTTCTGTTCAGTGGCTCCAAACTATCAGGACGTAAATGAGCTTTTTTGTTTTGGAACTTGACCTTAATGAACTTACCAAGAGATATATTAGATGCCTGATTAACAGTGATGATGGATATTTATCTTTATAATTGGTGCATTGAAAGTGTAAATTTCCATGGTGTGGGAAAAATATTTTGCAGGAAAATGCAACTTCTGGTACATGTAGCCTACCTGAAGTTGCTGTTGTCCATGCCAGCCCCACAAGTTCAGATAGTAGACAAGCTGGATTGCAGTGGTTCTTTGGGACGGTTTTGATGGCTCTCACAACATGGAACTTATAATCTACGTGTAAGTTTCCACAGCTCTTTATTAGAAGCACCTTAGAAAATACCTACGGCCAACATAAAGATTATGTAGTACGAACAGTTTTTGATATTTTAGGAATGACCGTAAAACAAGATACCTTAGGCAGTTTCATAATTTGTGACGATATATTTTTTTTTTGTAAATCCTATGCCCTGTTGGAATCTACACATTTGAAAATGTTTTGTAATGTTCTCTAAAAAAAGAAAAAAAATTTAATTGGTGATATGTAATTGTAACAATACAAACAACTTATCCAAAAAAGAAAAGAAAAGAAAAGACAACTATAGGACAATTTTAACCCAGGTATTTGCTTTTTTGAATTATGTTGGCAGGTTCAACTGAGTGCCTGTGGTGATTATCTGGGACGGTATCTTTTTACTGGTTTCTTCTGTTTTCTCTGTAATCAAACTGCAATGAGAAGATGGGGAAAAGGAAAAAAAAATGGTGGATATCGTGTGGTGCAAGTAAACTAAACATAAAATCTGAGGCTTTCAGCATATGTTGTCCAATCTGTCTTCTTGATTCTTACCCAAAATAAAAACTGGGCTTCATTTCTGGGTTCGAGTCTTACCAGCTGTGAGTCATAGCTTCCCTATTCTTGGTCAACTGATTACACGAAACGGAGTGCATTTTCTTTGGTAAGCTTTTTTGGCAAGAGATTATTAGTTTTAATGTTTTTCTTCGTTTTTCGTTGTTGAATGGAAAAGAACAATATGATCGGGTGACTCACCCGATAGTGGACGGTGGGATTATTTCCCAGAATTGGTTCGTTGGATTGGACATCAAGTTATAATAACCTGAATGGCGAAATGAAATAGAGTGATGTCCAATATGAAAGGGGCTGGTAGAGACATGATGGGCCGGGTCGACGAAGTAGAGTATGTTGCGCTGGACTTAAGTTTGATTTATGGTGGATTGACTGCAAACCATGGGCCAGAGTCCATAATGAACTAGCTCAAACCCATCCAAGGCTAGAAGCCACCCCATGGATCTTTGTGGGCCAAGAAATAGCTGGATTGTTTACTCCATTTCCTCCTTAACTCCATAAGCCTGCAGCACCAATTCGTGGTAAACGTTAACACTTTTTGAAATTCTTATACTCCTCTTTACTATGGGACCAGACTAGAGCTGTAAACGAGTTGAATTGAGTTGAGCTTTAGAATTTTCAAGTTCGCTTATAAGTTTATAAACGAACCTGAGCCAAGCTTGAGCTCAATGAAAATTTGACGAGCCGAACTCAAACCGAACTTGTCTAAGTTTGAGTTGAACTCGAACAAAAATATATAAGTGTGGAGAGCGTTGGGCATCGCAGGACGGTGTCTGAAGAAGATCCAAATTTGTATTCCTTGTTCGTTTAGTAGTTTTAGTTTAGTTTAGTTTTGGAGATAGGAGTAATGAGTGAAGAGAGATATAGAGGGAAATGAGGGTAATAATTACAACATAAAACTAAAACTGTGAAACAAATAAGACCATATAACTTCCTGAAGTTATATATATATATATATATATATATATATATATATATATATATATGGTGCAATGGAAACTTTTCCCGAAGTTATATATACTATAATCTGTTAGTGCACTTGGATCACAAATTTTCATTCTAGGATTTTAGGTTGCACAAAGCTCAAGAAAAGGGCGGTTCTTCAAATTTTAGTACTCAGTAATTTTTGGACCCAACTACCCGTACATAATCAAATGTCCAGAAAATGCACCAATCTTGTTTAGGGACTCATTTTTGGGTCTCACACGAGTGTTCCGAACCGTTCATTATTCTTAGAATATTTTTTTGAGAAGATCTACAAAAGTTCAGCTCAATTGGACGGTTAGAAGTGCTTGAACCAAAGTTCCACCGTTTGAAGCAAAAAAAATTGATTGAAAACGGTGAGACTTTGGTTCGAGCATTTTTAACCGTCTGATTGTGCTGAAATTTTGAGGGGCCTCTCGGAAAAATGTTCTAATAATAATGCATGGTTCGGATCACTCTTGTGGGTCCCAAAAGTGGATCCCCAAACACAGTCGGTGCATTTTCTGTGCATTCTTGTCTGTACTCGTATGTTTACCGGTAATTTTTACTACAATTAACCTGCGGCAACCAACTCAAAAGTCAAAACCTTCTGAACAAGCACACAGACCGAAACTAATTACCTCCTTAATTGAACTCATTAATCCTCAGTAAAATATTATCAAATGATGTAGCTTGAAGGGTGGTAGGGAGAATCTAGCAAAAGTATGTGTATTGTGGCTAATGATATGTAAGCAATATAAATAAACTGATGAAAAGCAAATTCCAAGCATAATTTTAATAAAGCCATATTTGCTTGTTTGGGTTAGTGTAGAAATTATTGAGCTTTATTGGAAGTTACTAAAGTGAAAGACAAAAGATGAATGCCAAGTGCTCCACTAAACTGAGACAGAATAGCATCGTCTCAATGTCATAGTTTTTCATTAAATGACTAAAACTTGTAAATTACTTTAATAGATGGGTTTAATTATATAAGGAGGAATTGTGAACTTTGCACATTCCACATTTGATAAATTCAAACTTTTAGATATCGCGGCTCTAGAAAAATTTTAGTCAGGGTATTCATTCGATGACAGCTCCGAAAATTTGAAGCAAGGTTTCTTTAGTTTCATGTGTTCAATTAACGTCGAATTCATGGATAATGGGTAACAAAGAAAGTACGGTTGAATATGGGTGTTCAAAATTATTTAGTTAGGTGGCTTGGGTGTTAGAAATTAAGTTAAATTGTCTATATACATACTATATGAATAATGAATATGCAACTCCAAGTCTATGGAGTTCATTTGACAACCCATGGCCTAATGTGGAGCCGCCGGTGTCTACCTCGGTACTATAATGGTGTTTTAGAGCTGTACCTTTCAAATATTTGTTTGCACAATTTATATTACAATCAATTATAAAGATCGTGTTGCAAATAGCGCGATGACAAATGCTATATGTCTCCAATATTGTGTCATGTGTTCAAGTGAGAACAATTAGTCTCTTGACAAAATTGCATGTCATTGCTAAACTATTTACTACGTTTGCTTAGATCCTAAAACTTTGTGCATTGTATGTGACCTTTTACTATACAATTAATGTTTTCCAAAATATTGCTTACTTGACTAATTGTATAACTAAACAACAATGATACATACACAACTTTTCAACCACAACCAACCACAAACCCTCTCACATGTGATGGGACCCACCCGGGGGGGGCCCACTGGTGGGTCCCATCACATGTGAGAGGGTTTGTGGTTGGTTGTGGTTGAAGGGTTGTGTCACAATCATTTTTGATAACTAAAACTTACGTTTAAGAGGAGACTAATTTTGGAGTATTCAATTGTGGAGACTTGAGAAGTCAATTTGTGTTAAAAAAAGTTCCTATTTGTCTAGTGATCTTTTGAGAAAATTTTTTGTTCTCTTTTCTTTAATAAATTGGTAGTCGCATAATTATGTCTCGAGATTTGTGTGGTTTGAAATTCTCAGCACACCATCCCAGAGGACAAACAAAAAAAAATTTGGCTTCACCTAGCAATCGTTAACCATTGGTCATTTGGGCATGCGCAGGCGACCAATTAAGCTGTTTTTAGTGAATCAAATAAGTGATTAGGGTTATTATAATTTTGTTACTTGCTTTGTTTAATTGCACATGCTTGTGGCACTCAACTTGCCTTCAAGTGGGATTTTGAAAACTTTTTAACGTTAATGGTCGCTTAGTCAGAAAGCTAGTACAAGAATTTACGAGATTGTGTGTTGAATGATCATGGTTAAGCCATCAATGAAGTTTGACTGCATGGATTACTAAGCAATCCAACTCATGATTCTTAATCCATTGAAACAACATTGTGCGACCTAGGCCTCTGACACCGACGGATAGCGGCGGTGACGGTTCCAGCGGTTTGTTTTTCATTCTTTTTTTGTTTTACCGTTTTGATTTGTTTAGTTTTAGGATAGTTTTTCGGGTTTTTTTGGTTTGATTTGTCTACTGTGGGTTTGATTTAATGAATTTTCTATCTATTGCTCAAAAAAAAAATGTCCTGTTATAATGGAGTACTAAATCTTTCTTAGTCAAACAAGAGAACTAGAGAAAAGCTTCTCTGGTATAAAAATCCACGCCAATAAGTATTTTCGACAGTCTTTCACTTTAGTCCTAGTTGATAACTCTGACAATAAAGATTAGAATCGATTGACATTCTTAAGTTCGAAGAGTCCTGCAAGGCCCTGTTCAGTTGTAGGGAAAGAAAAAAAAAAAAAGAGAAGGGAATATTTAACTTTCTTGCATGCATTTTTACTAGCAGGAAAGTTTTAGGACCATTGTCTCTGATTTTTTTCACTCTCTCTCCCATAACATGTCTTCGAAAAGAACACTACTAAACTACTTATTTCCAGAATTTCTCTTAAATTGCTTTTATCAAATGAACGCAAAAATAATTTTTATTTTCCTTTAATTCAATCAATATTTTCTTGCACTAATTTCTTGAAAGGTAAATAAAACTCTAGAGATTAGGTGCTCGACTATCCAATCTCCCTTGGAATCCCCTATATTAATCCTCTCATCTCATATCAATTGAAATGTTGTCCTAATCTTATATAATCTCTTCTCGTATATGTTATTAATCCATTTTATCATAACACAATTGTATCATCATGAATTGAATTCAATCAAATCCAAATATCTACATCAATTATCAAACATGGTCTCTTAATACTCGAATATATTTGGTAACTATCTAGAGAGATCACCCATTATCTCCATCATCGAACCAATTTGCCAATAGAATCATTATCACACATAGAGGGTTCTAATTGGAAATTGGAAGTTTGTTTATGGATCACATCAAATTCATATCAAAATGGTGGTGTACACGTGCTTGTTCCAAAACAACCCATGTGGAAAAGATATATATATATATATATATATATATATATATATATATATATATATATATATATATATATCACCGGCGATTCAATCAAGGATCTCGGATTTCCCGGATTGAAGCTTTTTTCGGTGTTTTGATGCTTTTAAAAATTGTTTTTGGAAAATCCGAGCCGTCCAATGTGTTCAAAAGGTGTTTTCCAAGATTCACGAGTGAAATCTTCAAAAAAAAAAAATATCGGGAAGGGCTTGATCCAAGTAGTTTTTCGCAAAAACTGTAAATATAAAGTTTTTGCGAAAACTGCTTGGATCAAGCCCTTCCCGGTATTTTTTTTGAAGATTTCCCATGTAGACCCTTGAAAACACCTTTTGAACACATTGGACGGCTCGGATCGTCAAAAAAATATCGGGAAGGTAGAGTCCCGGATCCGGGACTCCCGGACTAGATCACTACTCATAGATATAAACTTCACATCCACACCTCCCAGAAATAAGAAAAAATTGGCTTTTTTTGTGTTGCAAATTATTTTTGAAAAATCCAGTCCATCCAATGTGTTCAGAAGGTGTTTTCTAGGGTCCAAGCGGAAAATGTTCAAAAAAAAAATCGGGAAGGGTTGATCCGTGGCGCCGCAAAAACCGTGCATTTATATATTTTTTTAAAACTCGCTTGGATCAAGCCCTTCCCGGTATTTTTTTTGAAGATTTTCTGCGAGCACCTTTGAAAACACCTTTTGAACACATTGAAAGGTTCGGATCGTCAAAAAAAAATTTGGATCAAAAGTCCGGATAAGAAGTGTTATTTATGGGTCAAAACAAAACCCATTCTCTCATTTTACGGAGACAGAGAGAGAGAGAGAGAGAGAGAGAGAGAGAGAGAGGCGATTTCAAAGGGAGAAGAGGAAGAATCAATCGAAGAAGAAATCAAACCCCCTCCAATTGCAAGGTTCGTCTCTCTCTCTCTCTCTCTCGTGCGTACTAGAAAAAATTTGTTCGAAGTCGAAAATCTAGAGTTCGAATTTTGTTTTTGGGTTCGTATCACTTTCTCTCTCTCTCTCACTCTCATTCTCTGGTTCGATTTTTTTGTTACAAATCGAAGAGCTCCATGGCTAGGTTTGTATCTAGGGTTTCAAAAAATGTTTGATTTTTGAAATCTAAGGTTTCGAACACGAAAATCTGTGAGTTTTGGATGAAATTGATGAAAACATATTTCATAGAACTTCTGGTAATCGGTTTATCTCTCGCTCTCTCTCTATTCTCTCCTTACGCATACATTTCTCTATTTTTCATCGATTTAACCTTTTTTTTCTTCTTGTTTTCAGCAAACCAGATCTGGTACTTGAACTTGAAAAACAAGATCTCAAACTTGAACATCTGTTTATCGATTTAACCAAGGTCAGTCATTTGAAACCCTAAATCATATATCTTTCGCATCTATCTCAGTAATTTTTATGCATAGATCGACATATCTAGACGAGGCTTTCTTCTTGTACAAATTTTTCATGTTTGTCATATTTTGTAAGTCCCAGTAATGTTCATATCACTCTATTGGGACTTGCTAGATCTATTTTGTTGTTATTTTGATTTGTTGGTCAAAATTCCCCCAAGGCTACCAAACTTTAATTCCCCCAAGGCTACCAAACTTTGCCTTATTTTCGTCTCATATATACATTGAATAATCTGTTATTTTTGTTTTGTGTGATAGTTTCTGAATAATTTTTTTTTTGGTTTTCAGAATGCAGGGCTTCGAAGATGTAGAAGTATTATCAGCGGCACCATCTCAATCGGGTGATTCATCTGCTAATTCCTCCTGGGTACTTTACAATCCTCAAGTGAAAAATGACTTGATACCGAAAATGAAACAAAAGTTTCAGAGTTTAGATGATGCTCACAAGTTTTACAACAACTATGCTAAAACATGTGGATTTAGTGTCTGAATCAATTCTAGTAAGTTGGGTAAGGAAGGTCAAGTCATTAGAAAAGAATACATTTGTTACAATGAAGGGTTGAGGTCCGAAAAAAATACACATCTAATTTCTGAAAAAACTATACGGAAATGGGGTCGAACTAGAGAGGGTTTGGCGAAAATGTCAATTGTGAAAGACAAGTCAGGTGGTCCGGGGTATGAAGTCATCCAATTTCTCGAGGGTCATAACCACCCTTTGGCGTCGCCGAGGAGGGTGCATTTGTTGCCATCTCATTGAGGTGTGTAGGGTGCCAAAAAGGCTTTAACACAGCAACTTGCTGCAGCAAGTGTGTCCCCCTCCACTCAAATGAGTATTTTGGAGTTGCAAGCCGGCGGTCTTGAAAACGTTGGCTTTTTAGAACACGATCTTTTTAATGCTGAAAGGGATAGGCGTAAAATGTTACAGGGACATGACGGGAATATGTTGTATGAGTACTTTGAGAATGAAAACAAAATAATTCCAGTTTTTATGTTTTCATGGGAGCCAAGTGATGATGGGACGTTGCACACTGTTTTTGGGCTGATGCGACATGTAGAAAGTCATACGAGTATTTTGGGGATGTGGTGGTCTTTGATACCACATACAACACAAACCGATATGGTTTAATCTTCGCACCTATTTTAGGGGTTAATCACCTTGGGCAGACTACACTTTTTGGGTGTGCGTTCTTAGATGGCGAAAAGAGTGATGCCTTTGATTGGCTTTTCAAAGTTTGGTTGAATGCAATGCCTGGTGCCCCTCCTAAGATGATCATAACTGATCAAGATCCGGCAATGGCAACAACAATTGCTACTCTTCTTCCAAATTCGCATCATAGGTTTTGCATTTGGCACATAGTGAGTAAATTTTCAGGAAAAATAGGTGCATTATCCTGCAAAGAGCATTATGAAGAGTTCTCAAAATGTATCTAGAATTCCGAGAGCCGAGAAGAGTTCGTAGAAACATGGGTGAAGGTTGTGAAAAGGCCAACTTGTCCTCCAATGATTGGCTGAACGACGTATACAAAATTCGTGATAGATGGGTTCCTGTTTATATGCGACACATTTTTTTTGCTGGAATGACAAGTAGTTAAAGAGTTGAAAGTTGCCATTCTTTCTTCAAAAAGTATGTGAGTCCAAATAATTCTTTGATGGATTTTTTGACACGATTTCAAAGGGCACTTTCACGCTTATGGCACAATGAGTTGGATTTGGATCACAAAGATGTAAATGAGAAGCCACTCTTCAAAACTTATCGGTTAATTGAGTCGAAAATGAGTGAGTTGTACACACAAGCTCTCTTTTACGAGTTCCAAAAGGAACTCGTTCAAAGCGGTGCATATGTAGTAACGAGGATATCTAAAGATGCACATCACACTTTGTATTGTGTTAGGAAGGACAAAGAGATTGTATTGAAGGGTCGTGAGGTTTCGGTAGATAAGTCATCGAACTTTGTTAGTTGCACCTGTAAGATGTTTCAATGTGAGGGAATTCCATGTCGCCACATGTTGGCATACTTCACTAAAAAATGCTTGTCAAACTTCCTAACGAGTAAATCTTGCAGAGGTGGACTAAGTCAGCTAAGGCAAGTAGAGTTATAGATGACTTGGGTGTGGGTGTGAAAGAAATATGTGATACTGCTTTGTTGGCGAGGCGACATAGACTCTTACAACTTGCTTGTAGTTTAATTGATGAGGCCGTGATAAGTGAAGATGATAGTCAACATTTGGAAGATACCTTGTTATCAACTCAAAAGAACTTTGCGATTAGGAAACGTGTGAGGGAAGATGAAATTAAGAGAAAGAGCACTACTTAAGTGCCTATTTCGCTTGGCAACCAACACAATTTTAAAGAACCACTTCCAGTTAGGCATAAGGGTTGTGGTAAACGATTGAAGGGAGGGAAAGAGAAAGCGTTGAAAAAGGCTAGGCATTGTAATGGTTGTGGCTTAATGGGGCAGTCCCATGACAAAATGAATTGTCCAAAACTTCTAAATAGGATGGTGTATAAGTTTATTTATTTCTTATTCAAGTTTAATAGTTTCTGAATAATTGTTGGTTTTTTCTTAGCTCTTCAAAAGATATTATGTTGAATGATGATTCCGACGACGACCAGGACGACATTGACTCTAATGATGATTGTAAGTGTTTGTAGATCTTTTTATAAGTTCATCGAGTAGTTCATTTTATGTTTTAGGATAGGACAAGCAATCATGAGAACATGGCAACATGCGAGGATGGAGCTGAAGAAAATGGCAGAAAGGCTTTGAAAGTTGCTGTTTTTATTGGAATTTGGCAGATTGTATTTGTATTTTTTGTGTCTAAAAACTGGGAGTAGACTGAACTATAATGTCTTTGGCAGATTGGTCTTTTGATGATGAGGTTGGATTATGGTAAAATCTGAACTACAATGTATGTGTTAGGGAATTTTTTGTTGAACTGAAATGTATGAACAGATTGGTAGACTGTTATGGCAGATTGTTATGTTAAATTTTTTGGGTGTGATGTTAATGCAAAAGGACTTTTACTGTAGTATTTTTTTGGGTCTGGTCTGATGCAGATTGTTCCAGTTTGGATTGTGGTGAAATCTGATGCAGAATGTTGCAGTTTGGATTGTGGTGAAATTTGAGGCATATTTTTTTGTTGCACAGATTGTTCCCCCTGTCCTTAAAAGAACCATGGTCTGATTTTGTTTTGTCTATACTCTTATTTTGTAATATGGAGGGCCAACTTCACATTGAACCCAATTGTTTGTGTTGTGTCGATCATCTTCATCTCATAAACTAGCACACAATGCCCACATAAAAGGATTTTTGGACGAAAATGCACGGGCCTATTTCCTGCCTAAGTTAACTTAATGTTTAGTCATACACATAATTTAAGTTCTGCAAATCTTGGCTATGATTGTTTCAACTGAGGTAATACAAGGAAATGCTTCAATGATTTGAGCCAAATAGGTGAACAACATCACAATATTGACTTAACTAAATGGACTTCCGGACCTCCATGATCCAAGCCGTCTAATGTGTTCAGAAGGTGTTTTTAAGGGTCTATATGAGAAATCTTCAAAAAAAAAAATACTAGGAAGGGCTTGCTCCAAGCAGTTTTTTGCAAAACTGCAAATATACAGTTTTTGCGAAAAACTATTTGGATCAAGCCCTTCCTAGTATTTTTTTTTTGAAGATTTCTGGCGTGGACCCTTGAAAACACCTTTTGAACACATTGGACGGCTCGGATTTTCCAAAAACAATTTGCAAAACAAAAAAAATACGTTTTTTCTTAAATCTGGGAGTTCCGAATAATAAAATCACTTTATATATATATATATATATATATATATATATATGTATAGACCAACAAATAATTCAATTATTTGATCAAATAAGAGTATATAGGACCACCTGATTAGTTCATAGGCATAATCAGAAAGCCAACTAGCCTTTGCTCCTTTACAACCTAACAGTGCCCTATTAAATTCGAAAAGAATAAATTCCTAAACCAGCCAAGGGCCCAACCCACCACCACACCCCACAGTAATTGTTTTAAAACAAAACCCTCAAAATTTTACGTAAGTTTAAAGGTTGAGAATAAAAAAATAATCAAAATCTAAAATCACTGTTGTGATACGATTTTGTACCATAAACAAGATTTGTTGCTATTAAGTTGCGATCGAATTTCATTGGTAAAATATTTTACTGGCTTTTTTAAAGTTTGGTAAAGCAGACTCGGGTTGCTACTGTGCAGCCCATGCATAGTAGGTATTGTGCACCATCTAGACCGTTTGTTGCTCGGAACGGACGGTTTGGATTTCATCTTATACGCATGACAACGTACGGTTCGGATGCGAAGAGAAATCTGGACAGTCAATCTGAGCAACGAATAACTCGGATGGTTCACAACACTTACTGTGCATGGGTTGCACGGCAACAACCATTAATTAACCATATATGTATGTTTTTAAAGCTAGTTTCAATTTGTTACTACAATATCTAGGTGCTTGATTGGTTGGCCTTATCAATCGCATGAACTCTAAAAAATAATTATATTTTACACTCCAAGTGGTTTATTTACATAAACTAAGATACAAACAATAATAATATTTTTCTTATCGGTTATGGAAATATTTGTCCCGTAGTGCGGCGAATGGTCCCGAATAACATTTTTTTTTCCCTCGGAAAATAACTGAATAATTCTTAACATCCTAATAATATACAGTAGTATCCGAAAGATGCTAAAATTCATTAAATCAAATTGATATGGTGGGTTACACGTCAGAAGAGAATAGAAAATAGCCCTATAAAGACAGGACATGCGTACTAAAGAATGACCTAGGGCTAGGAAATCCCCTTAGGTAAAGTCATTTTCTAGCTATAATCTCTTTTTAATCCTCTTATCCAAAGTAAACTTTTCCATATGCTCTTCTTTTTTTCTTTTTTAAATTTAATTTTGAACCCTTTAGCACAGTTGACTATGTATACAGCATCAATACATCATGATCATGTCGGAAAGAATTGTTGGGGATTTCAACACCTCAATCCCACCGCAACGGAAACGTAATAATAATCAACAATAAACACAAGCACACAAAGAACACACAAGCAATTTTACGTGGTTCCCCAAATCAGATACGTCCACGGGAGAGAGATATCTTCACTATATTTGGAAAAATAGAGTATACAATGTGACGTGAAAAAACTCATCCAAAGAGCACCTAACATATGGCTTTATATGTAGTTTTTCACTCACCTCCGCACTCTATTTTTTCCTCACATTTTCTCCTCTCAAACTCACAACCGGAGCACACGGCAAACCTGCCACGAGCTGCCCTCCCGTGTGCCCTTCTCCGTTGCTCTCAAACCGTTCGGTCTCATCTCACTTTCTTCTCTCCACTAAACACACACACATATATATAGGCAGTTGTACAACAAAAAAGGGGGGGCCCAAAGGACACTTGAATTGCCGAGATAGTTCTGGAGTCCAACACGGACTTCCATAAGAAGCAAATAATATGGAACGGAGGGAATATGATTTTAAAATCAAAGAGAGAAGGAAACAAAGAAATGTTTTCTTTTTATTTTAGCAGAAAGGAAGTAAGGACCAAAGCAACTTGTAACCTAGTCCACTTTCCACTTTCCACTTTCTTATATTCCACTCCAGAGTAACTTTTTTATTTTTTCGAAGTACCACTAATTAAGAACTCCTTTCCTTTATTTGTTCTGTATTTTCTTCAGTTAAAATCCATTCTTAAGCTGTGGATTATAAAGCTGTCCAAATTTAAGTCTAGGGAACACTGAACTTTCTTTATTCAATATTTGGGGTACTAGCATGGAACATTTAACTGGATAATGATTTTCCGGTTTTGAACTTCAGGAATTCCGTATTAACAAAGGCCGAATTAAAATAAATACTGTAAGAAAGGCATAGGAGGAAATAGAAATACAGTGGGAGATAATAGTGACAGCAACCCAAGGGATTTAGCTAAGTGATAACAGGTATGAATTACTTAACACATCTTGACATTCCAAGTTCGAAACTTTGTACATTTTTAGTGTCAGGTAGGGAGAAGTATCTTGTGAATTCTCTAGTCCAGGCATGATTGGCTCGTCATTGATTCGGATCTAGGAGGATAGTAATCAAAATACACGTAACTTGGCCTAGATAACTTGACCGCCCAAAGGAGGGAAAGAAAAAGGAGTATAGAGACGGGACAGTGAGAGTGTTTTGGAAAAGAGAAATAATTTGGGTACATCACCAAGTGTACCCCATATATACACCACTACATTCCTACCGTTCAAATGTTTTTTTCAATGAACATTGTTGCGGTCAAAGACAAGAACTTGAGTTTAAAGGGAAGAAAGTAAAAAAAAAAAAAAAACTTTTGGGCTATCGGGATGTAGTGGTGTACATACGAGTTACCTGCATGTGATGTACCCATTATAGCATTGTTGCTTGGAAGCGATGCGGTCCAAGACAAGAACTTGAGTTTAAAGGGAAGCAAGTTTGTGGGAGCTTAGCTGGGAACACGTGCGAGAGGGGGTTTTGGAGCACGTGCATTAGGTAACCAAAGTGGGGGAGTTATAAGGTGTACAAGGGGGGGTATCCCTTGCCCGGTTGACCACAGACAAACAAGGTCCCTTCGGGGCGTGGCTCGTGGGGCGCACTGTCCCACCACCTCTCTCACGCGTGCACCTCCCCCTAAACGACACCGCCTCCTATCTCCTAATGCTTGGTTTTCCAAAAACTAAAATGGAAATTTGCTAAAATTAAATGGTTGATTTTAGCAAATTTCCATTTTAGTTTTTGAAAAACCAAGCCTAAATTCTCCTCCTCTTCATCTAGTGTCACTTACCAAAGCCTTGAGCTCTAAAGTGGTGCACCCCTTGTCGGATCACGAGTTCAAGTCATATTATCTACTAGCGTCGGAGTGATGCTATACACGTAAACACGTCGTCACACGAGTGCAACAGCCCCTAAACGACACCACCTCATTCTCTTTTTGATTTTTTTAGTATTGTCAGTTCAGTTCGTGTAGTTCAATTTGAACTGCTATTTATAAGCTCGTCTCGAAGTCTTTATACAAAAGCATTCGAATAACAAATCAGAGAAATGGAAAACTTTTAAACATGCCATTAGAAATTTCTAGCTCGGGCCGTGTAGTATACCATCTGACCATCCATTTCAATAATGGATAGCTCGGATTTAATTTGAGGAGTGAATTGAATCCGACCGTTGATTGTTTGGATTAAATCCGAGCCGTCGAAATGAATTGCCGGATGGTGACCATTGCATTGTGTAGGGCATTTTTTGCACTACAGGGACGCCTTGGCCGAAATTTCTGATGTTACAAAAGATAAACGGTTAATTTTACGATTAAGTTGGATGTCTATTTTCATCAAACAAATATGGCTTGAAATAATATTACTAGATACGGATTTGAATTTTTGAAATAGACAGTTTGGATCAATAAAATTGGAATCGCGAATGAGTATTTTTAATATTTCTAAACTACATGTTACCGAAGATACCATAGAAAAATGATACACGTACAACAGAGTTTTCCAACAAAGTTCTCCAACATGCCAAAACGATGCTAGACTAAAAAAAAAAACTCAAAATCAGATATGGCTCTCTCCCCCACCCCCATTTCTGACCAAAACCTCCCATTCCACCACCACCACCACCACCGCCGGCGACCCAGCTCCTTTGCCCTCCCTCTCCACTTTCGGCGACCGCTGCCACCTCCATCGCCACCACCAAGAACACCCCGAACCAAAAAGCTACTCGATTCACAACTTTCAATACACCCAAATCAACCACAACTTTCTCATAAAGTTCGCATACATCAATTCTTAGATAGAAAACAGTAGAAAAAAATACACAAAACAAAAATATACGAATGTGGTGGGAAGATTCTGACGGAGGGTACAATCTTCCTGTAATGTACTTGCACCTTCTACTAAATGATCCTGCACCAGAGAGCACAAGTTAGTGTCACTCGGGCCTCTTGCCTAAGGACACTCCGACGATCAAGTCAGTAGAGAGAGAGGAGTACAAAAGAATGGATCTGAGATTGTGTGTGTACCTTCTAGGGTTTATCCCTTGGTATTTATAGATATCTCTGTACTTGCTCTCCAAGTCAAGTGACATCATTCGTCACATCTGCAGTCATGTGACACGGCCTATAATAGGACTCCATGTGGTCACCTAGAGGCTTCTAAAAGCCCCTTCCACAGTGTCAGCTGTCCCTCTGCATGTGCTCACAGTAACCGCCTTATTGACCTAATTGAATAAGCTCATGGGTCAGGATTTAACCACCCACCCGTATATTGCTTAACCCGATAGGACCATACTTTGATCTGGAGACATACCACTCCTTAGTTTGGCCCTAATGGGGCACCTTTGATACCGTCGGCCATAATAGGCCCAAAGATCCATGATCTGTGTTAGGTATGCCCCAATATTCATATATTTGGCCCCCACAACGAAGATAGCCATCCTCCATATTTTCCTCCAAAAGTATACGAAGATACCCGAAACAAAAGTATATGAAGTTCGCATACATCTAGAGCTTTTTGGTTCAGGGTGTTCTTGGAGGCGGCGGCGGTCGCCGGAGGTGGAGAGGGAGGGTGAAGGAGTTGGGTCGCCGGCGGCGGTGGTGGTGGAATGAGAGGTTTTGGTTGGAAATGGGGGATGGGGAGAGAGCCAGATCTGATTTTGAGTTTTTTTATTTTTTATTTTTAGTCCAACATGTTAAAACGATGTCGTGTTGACTTTGACATGTTGGAGAACTTTGTTGGAAAACTATGTTCTACGTGTATCATTTTTCTACCACAAATGCCTTACTGAAAACTCACCGCAATGGTTTTAGACCAGACAAGAAAGGTTGACTGTTTGATGGTGAATAGGAGGACCCACTTTTGGGATTTCTCTCCTCAAAGGCAAACATGTGATGGATTCTCGTTTAATGAAAGGGTGACGGATTCTCTCTGTCATCCAATTTTATGGGAATCAAATCCTCTGCATCAATTTTCCTCTGTACCTCTGTTTCCTACATTGTCAACCTTTAAATTACACGATAATTTAACACTAAAATATTAAAACAAGATCTAACAGCTCAAAATATTTGAGTACACGGGCACAGAGAATTCCCGGTACAGAGGAGCTGGTGTGAATTTTGTGGAGTAGATAAATTTCGTTTGTCATGAGTCATGACTCAAAAACATAAACATTTCTAGGACCCACTTGTAATCGAAATCGTCCAATTCTGGGAGGGCCCACCCGTCAATAGTCCAGCACTACTGACAGCAAGTTTTCTGTTCTTTTCTTGTATACTGTCAAAGCAGTCAAATTTCAAAAGTTTTTTTTTATCCAACACACACATGACAAGATTTTGGGTGACATCTCAATAGTCCAAAACACTTCTAGGAGGCCGAGATATGTTCTAAGACGCAGTCACGTGGTGCTAGTCGGATACTCAAAATTTTTCTCATACGAACACACAAAATTTCTCTAGCCCGAAGAAATATCTCCGAAAATAAAATTAGTGGTTTAGATAAAAATTAAAGTGAATCTGAATCACTGATTTCACAAACATTTTCCGGGTAATTTTTCCTGTCCCTGGCATTTTCAGAGTAGAGAGATCGGAGAGAGAGAGAGAGGAGAGACAACCTGGACCCCCCGGTACCCCGCATATTACTCTGTTCAACTTTGACCTTTGACCAAACCCCTCTAACAGTAATAGTAAATTAGTACAGTAATAATCCATCAGCGCCTTACGAAATGTACAAGACCCATCCCCCCATGTTTGAATCCTTGATTTAAGTGGTCACAATTGTTTTTAATTACTCCCATAAAAAATACAATCAACAGGAGGAAGATAACTACGAACCCACAATCCCACTTGCCTTCTAACGTAATCTGTTTACGGTTTTCAAGCAAAATAATAATAGAAAAGTTAAAAATTTCATACGGTCAAAATACCAAATCTTCATTAATATTCCAATAAACTTTGGTCCGCCTCGGTCCAAGCTGGGGGTGATGCCATTGAAATATTAAATTAAGAGCTCGTTCAAAAGAGCTAAGGAGGCCAAACAGAGACATTATTGTTTGAATAATTTAATTAGCAATAACATGAATCCATTCTCCTCTGTAAATTCTTGCAATCTTTTTGAATTAACCCCATCCATAATTACCACAACACTGCTCAAGAGGTTTCTTCGCAAAGGCGTTGTCCTTTTGTAAAGGGGTCCATATGGCTTTTGTTAAAACAAAAAGTTTTACCTTGTGGGTTGTCATGAACTGTGAGCTATATGCCCATTTCCACTTTCTGCATCTCTCTAACATTCCACTTTCACCTTTTTCTTTTCATTTTATTTTAATCTCAGTTTGGTCCATGCATGATTTTAAAGCATGTCCTTCACTTTTGATCCCATGGCAACGTCAATGGGAAGGTTACTGTAGCTGATTACTCTCTATTTTCTCGTCAATAGACCAATTTTCGCACAACTCAATAAATCCTCTTTTAGGTCTGGTCAAAAGTCGGACTAAAGGTATCAATTTATTTATTTATTTTTTGCAAATTGACCCCAATTTAGTTGCTAAAATTAAACAGAAAACAAGAGGGAAAAGTCAACCTAATTAAAAGGGAGCAACCCACAACTCAACAGGAATAATTCTGACCTATGTGCCTACCGAAAAAGGGGGGTGTTAGTGTGTAGTCCCGGTGTGTGGTATTAGAGGTCGAATGTGTTTTCAACGACTCAAATTTCATCTTATCATGTTATAGATCCGTGTGGCATTAGAGGTCGAATGTGTTTTCAACGAGTCAAATTTCATCTTGTCATATTATTGATCCGATTAATTAATTATCAAAGTTAAATTCAAACTATTAATTATCAAAATCAACGACCCTGATACGCTCACTAGGACTGCACATACGTGTACCCTAGTCTGGGCCTCTACAGTTTGAAAATGCACAATCGATGTCAATTCGGAGTACGGCAATTACCATAGCGAGAAAGTGGGACCCAACCAGTCGCAGATTTTCATTTTGACCAAGGAAAAACCTACCCCAGTCCAAAACTCGCCCAACCATGGTTAAGTAAAAATTTGGACACACACGTGTGGGGATAATCGTCAGAAACAGTCCTACGGCTCTGCTGCTTATGTCCCCTCTTCGTATAAGAGACATCAAAGCGGACCAATTTTGAAAGAGAATTTGCAGAGCTCTCAGAAACAAGTACTCCTAGTAAACAAACAAAGAGATATATAGAAAGAAATACAGATATAGATACAACTATAGAGAGAGAGAGAGAGTAGAAGAAGACATGCCTGGAAGCTTGGAGCCATTGGACGTGGGGGTTCAGATCCCATACCACTTCAGGTGTCCGATCTCGCTCGAGCTGATGCGGGACCCAGTCACCGTCAGTACAGGTCAAACCTACGACCGACCCAGCATCGAGTCGTGGGTGGCCACCGGCAACACCACGTGCCCGGTCACCAGGGTCCCACTCTCCGACTTCACCCTCATCCCAAACCACACCCTGCGCCGGCTCATCCAGGAGTGGTGTGTCGCCAACCGGTCTTTCGGAGTCGAACGGATCCCCACCCCAAAACAACCGGCCGACCCGGCCACAGTCAGGACGCTTCTTAACCAGGCCGGTTCGAACGCTTCTCCTATGCAATTACGGCTTTCTGCGCTTCGACGGCTCAGAGGCCTCGCTCGTGACTCCGAAAAGAACCGTTCTGTCATCTCCGCTCATAATCCACGTGAACTCCTGCTGTGTATCATGTTCTCGAATGCAAATCCCGACTCGTCAGAGTTGAATCACGAGGCGCTAGCGATTCTGTCGCTGTTTCCTCTGTCCGAATCGGAGTGTGTCTTTGTCGGCTCCGATTCAGGTCGAGTCAACTACCTAGTGTCTCTCCTGTTCCATTCCTGTATCGAAGTCCGCGTTAACTCGGCCGCGCTGATTGAAAACGTTGTCGCTGGAACCAGATCGACTGAGCTCCGATCGGAAATCTGCAATGCCGATGGAATCTACGAAGGAATCATTAACGTTTTCAACTGTCCGATCGCGTATCCGCGCGCTCTGAAAATCGGTATCAAAGCGTTATTCGCTTTGTGTCTAGTAAAGCAGAACCGACACAAGGCAGTGCAGGCGGGGGCCGTGGAGGCGCTGATCGATAAACTGGCGGATTTCGAGAAATGCGACGCTGAAAGAGCGCTGGCCACGGTGGAGCTACTCTGCCGGATTCCGACGGGGTGCGCGGCGTTTGCTGGACACGCACTGACGGTTCCTTTACTGGTGAAGATTATACTGAAGGTGTCGGATCGGGCGACGGAGTACGCTGCGGGAGCGCTGCTGTCGCTGTGTACGGCGTCGGAGGGGTGCCAGAGGGAGGCGGTGGCGGCGGGCGTGTTGACTCAGTTGCTCTTGCTGGTTCAGAGCGAGTGTACGGAGAGAGCCAAGAGGAAGGCGCAGATGTTGTTGAAACTGCTGCGGGATTCGTGGCCGGAGGATACGGTTGGGAATTGTGATGAGTTTGCTTGCAGCGACGTCGTACAGTATTGAGTTCTTGGGAGACCCTAATCTTATTTGGTTTTGTATTTTAGAAATTTAAAAGAAAAAAAAAGGGGAAAATGAAGAAATGAAGTACTAGATTGGTACATAGAGAATTGTATTTGTGTATGTATTTTCATATGTACGAAATTTTGTCGAACAATTGTATTTTAAAATTAAATTAACTAATTTTCCGTTAGATTTTTATGAACGTGTAAGAGCTTTGTGGACTGCAAATATTCGAATTTCCTACGTTTACAACCTTATCTTGAACAAAAAAAATTGTGTGACGGATGTTTCTTTTCTGCATTATCATACGCTCTGAAGTTGTTCAATATTTTTTCTAGAATATTATGTATGATTGTTTTTAGGAAAATACATATATTTCGAATAGAAATATATTTTAAAAGATGAAGTCAAAAAAATCCAAATTTTGCGCAAGGGGCTTGTATTTTCTGTAAAATCCTTTCACATGCTTTGGAGTCATTAATTTAAGAGCTAGGTGCCCCTTCACATGTAAGAATTTTTTTTCCCCCCAAAAGATTATTGTAGAAATTAAATTTACAATTAATTTTCTATTTCATTTTTACGAGTGATAGCTTTGCACGGATGAATTTTTTTCGAAATTTCATTTGGTATCTCTCTGTTTTCAGCAATAATTTTTTTTTTTTGACGGGTGTCTTTTTCTTGTTTATCCTATGCCTGGGGTCATTCGACTTTTTCTTTATTTTGTTAATATGGAGGATTTTAATTGGGAAAAAGGAATATTTGAGTTAAGATCAATTTTGAAAGATGAATTCAAAAAAATTCTGTCTGAACTAATCCGCTCGACAAATGAGTCGTAACAACAGAGACATGTGCCTCGAAGAATAACTGAGAGCAGCATTTGCTTTTACTCAATTAGTGAGATGATGTAAACATTTTTCTTACGTATGGGAACGGACCCGTTCACCAGGTGATACAGAAGTTTGGGACCAGAAAATGTACCGATTTATTTGGGAGACTAACTTTTGGATCTCACACGGGAAATCTGAATCGTTCAATATTCTTAAAACATTTTTCCGAGGGCCCTCACAAAATTTCAGCTCAATCGGACGGTTAAAAGTGCGTAAACCAAAGTCCCACTGTTTTTCTCAATTGAAACGGTGGGAGTTTGGTTTATGCATTTTTAACCGTCCGATTGAGCTAAAATTTTTTATGGGCTCTTGGAAAAATATTTTAAGAATAATGAACGGTTCGGATCGCTCTTATGAGACCCAAAAGTGGATCCCCCCAGCAAATTGGTACATTTTTTGGTCACAATCTTCTGTACGCGTAGGATTTCCGTATGGGAACAACGGCAATATGCCAAACACAGGATCAATTCTGTGATTTTATTGAGGCATCATGCATGTCATTGTCCACTAGGCTAATGATACTGCTCCCACACTTTGTGCGGTCGAGGGAAAAGAGAGATGTGATCAAATGGGGCCGAATTCCCATCACATTTGAGGAAGTGATTGATAGCTAAATTTCCTTTGACTTGGGGAGTGCCAAGAATCCTGTAGTGGGAATATGAAGGTACCCAAGCAGGGCAAAACAGGTTGTTAATAATTCCGGGAGTTGGCCCGGTGGTCAAAACCTAAAATTTAGGAGTTCGCTGCTTTTGACGGCTCAAAAATTTCTAACGTCCTATCAACTCTTTTGAGACCAAGTAGATGGTTGGATTTAAAATGAGGGGCGCGCTGTCCCTTTGGGGACAATATGCATGTTGGGTCGATTACGGCCGTCCGTGATCGGCTATGGACAACTCAAATCTGTTCTGCAGTGGACGGTTCAGATTTGTTTGAATAAGATGTTATCTGAGCCGTCCATGACCGACCACTGACGGCCATGATTAGCCCAACATTCGGGAACATCATGTCCCCCGAATTTCTTAAGAGCTGGTCCGAACATCTGAATAGCCAATGATGTTACGGTGATCATATTCTAATAGTATCATATATGGTGTGTTACTTGGAAGTGATGTAGTAAGTATTATATGAAACTGAATTACTGTATCTCCACGAGTCGGATACTAAATTATTCTACGTGATCTGTCATGTGAAATATTTCTAATGTTGTTATGCTCGAAGATAAGATTAGACAACAAATGAAAATGGGATATTCCAAAGGGATTACTTAGAATCTCAATTCTTTTTTACTTAGGTTTCGGACTGCACATGGCTTCACCTTGGCTGACGGCTTCCCATCAATCCAAACAAGAGGGAACTCAAATTCCGGAGCTAAAAAAATACTACCTCCGTCCCAATTTTATAGTCCCTCGTTCTATCCTAACCAGATAAAAAAACGATTATATCTTTCAATCGGTAATACATTTTATATGCAATATGAATCTTGTTTGATACATTTTGATTTAATCTAATAAACAAAGTGTTCAAAATCACCTAAAATATTATAGATTATAAGATATTAACACTTTGAAAAGTGGCACAAACTCCCATAAAGGACTATAAAATTGGGATGGAGGGAGTACTATTCAAATTCTAGGCTATTAGGACAAAAAAGTGCTGATAAAAAAAAAATACTCGCATCCGCCTAACATGTCACATTTGTTGCGAAAAAAGACTGTATGTATAATTTGGCTTATTTTTCTTCCAAAAAAAAAAAAAACAAATGTTCACGAACCAACATATATATGTGGGCGGCTCACTTTCAAGAACACATGTTGTGTGTTGGTTTTCCATTTTCGTGATGGAGCAGGTATTTATTATTATTTTTCCCTTTTTCCCTAGCATTGTCAAATGCCCAATCCGGCCTTTTATCTTCTTGTTTTTTTATCAAGGCCCAACCCAGCTTTAATTCAGTTTTTTTTTTTAAAACCCGGAGCATTCTTTAATTAATTAATTAATAATAACTCAAGGTGTTTAGCTAGGCCCAGTTTTCCAAAAGATTTTAGCACCCAGTTGCTAAAATCACTATATTTCAAATCAAAAAATGAAGTGGTTCCGTGTATCGTTTTTCGATTTTTTTGCACCAAATTAAATAACTCCTCAAGTACTTTAATTTGGTGCGAAAAAAATCGAAAATCGATACACAAAATTACTTTATTTTTTGATTTGAAATATGGTGATTTTAGCAACTGGGTGCTAAAATCATTTGGAAAACTGGTCCTTAGCCTACTCATATCTCAAAGTAAATTCTTGAGGACCAATATCTTGAATAATGATTGAAGCTATTTGGGTCGGGGTCTATGCAGTACCACATCTCAGTTGTCCAAAGTGTTTTCAATATTCTAAATTCACAAATGCTTTTTTAACAATAAGTGTTTGCGAATCCGAACCACTAATTTTCAAAATGGATAGCTATGGCATGCGTTGCACGGTACAACGCAACACATACCCGTACAAGCTATTTGGACCAAACAAGCAATCATTTGCGTCAGAGTCTCTATTTGATCAACTTTTTTGAATTTTGGGGTTGTGGGTTGAATAATATTGCGTGCTACCAACCACTCCTTTGAACATTTATGAGTTTTTATTGTACACGAAGCCATGCTTCACCGCAATCAATGGTGGTTTGATTAGATGACCTTGTTTTTTGTGCGTGTTTTTCAAACCGCTATGTATACGTACGTACGTGCGCTAACACATCCTGATCATTCATTTCAGGAATCGACGGTTGTGATTTAAAACAAAATCTATTCCGTGTAAGAGTTCTTTTAAAATCTAAATCATCAAAAACACGAACAAACGGTCAAAATGCACCGTCTGTGGCTAGGGATGGAGAAGTGTGGAGCTTCTCCCAAGGCCCACGAAAAGCTCAAGGAAATGGGCTCATGTCGTCATTGGGTTTATGTCATCAATCTTGAGCATAGATTTTACTTTGGGCCACCCACAAACAGCATAAGGAAATAGACACATATCCTCAATGGGTTAGAACATCTCTAGTCCTGCCCCATTTTATGACCCAAATTCAAAATTTGGGCAAAAAACTCCTCTCCAATGCTTGACCCAAGCCCTTGCCCATTCTAGGTTTTACCCATTTCTTTCCCTAAATCTGAGAAAATCCATGCCCTTCTTCCCCATTTTTCCAATGGCTATATTGATCTCATACAATATTTACTGGTCTGCCATCTATACCATTGCAGCCATAATTCTAGGCGACTCGACCTTTCTTCATCGATCACCTTCCTAAACCTCAACAAGAAGAAATGAAATTGAATATTTACTTTGATTTTCTCGCTATGATTTCTCAAATTCGTCGCTGGATCAGAGTCGAAGTCGTCGTCGTCGGAGTGCTGGCCGAGTTATCGGAGTAGAGGTGTGAGACACAGAGAACACGTCCGAGCAAAAAAATCCCTTTAGATAATGTTGCTAGATCTTCGTCGGAGCCATCCAAATCCTGACGATTTGTCACTTGAGCTTCGTCAAAGTAACCCAAACCTTTTCCAAAAGCCACTGGAGTCCGCGGGAGCTGCTTAGCTTTGCCAGAGTTCGTCTTGTCTGATCGTCTCCTCTCTCTAAATTCCATGAATGCCATCAAAGATTTGAAAAAATATATATTTGGGTACAAAATAGGTTTTTTCCTTGGAGACGCTCATACCCAAATTGGGAATTTTTGCTCAAATTTTGACTCAAATTGGGCTAAAAAAAGAAAAAGAAAAAGGGTTTGGATTTTAGACACTTACTACATATTTGAACCTCTGAAGCTTACACATTGTCAAAGCCACAACTTCCTGTTCACAATGGAAAATAGTCAAATCATCCCCCTAGCAACTATCCAAAAAGTTTTGAATGTAGGCAAATTTGGACATGAAGATTATAACTGGACGGATATTGATGGGTTTATGAGTCGGGTTCCGATCATAGTTTTAAATTGCGGTATCGGTCGCTGTATCAGTGTATCAGAAACTAGCATATTGAATGATACGTTGCGAGAATTGAGTGTAGTGATCGTGAATTTTTTTAACTTTTTTGGGTGTATTGGCCTATGGTACGGTATGCGGAACCTCCAAATCTTGAGACGAACCGGCTGATGTAGCACGTATTAGCCGATATTCAAAACTATGATTCCATTTGCCAGCTCTAACCAAAACTATTAAAGAAGAAGTCTTATTGCACATTGCACCCATGCTAGCTAATAACAAGAAGATCATCTTTAGAAAAACTGCATAGTATCTTGATCTCACAATATCTTACAGATTGAGAACAAACTTTGGGGAAGAAGAAATTATCTTGATCAGCTGAGTTTGTTCAAGATGAGACCCACAGCATTATCTCTCCTGCTGCTTGCTTGTATATTTCTTCCACTGGAAATGCTTCTGGAAGCTGATCATGACCTATCCTTGCCTGTTAAATAAATCCGCGAAGAAATTAGAAACTAATTATGTATACATACAAGTTAACAATAAAAATTCACATCTGTAAACCTTAAAAGCACGTCATACGATAGGGGAATACCATTGCAACCAATACCAATTCATTTTTCGACAACGTTCTTGAAAATCATGCAGCCACAACTCTCCACACCCGCCAATATTTGCTATTTCTGTTTAAGATTATCTTAGTTACTTAATGCTTATTCGCCGATAACTGAAATGAGATCTTGATCTCGCCTTTCATCTACGTATGATACGTGGATATATATATATATATATATATATATATATATATATATATATATATATATATATATATATATATATATATATATATATATATATATATATATATATATATATATATATATATATAGTCTGATGTATTGTGCAAGGCCTACTATATAGAGATGATCAAATCGAGGTTATGCAGCCTTAATGTGCATATCAAATCCTAGTTCATAATGAACAGTCAAATTTAGGGTTTCATTATGTGTTTCCAATATGTACTTGTAAGCACAGTTTCTTTCCTTGCCAGTTAAATAAATCCACGAAGAAGTTAGCAGTAAAAATTCACATCAGTATACTTTAAAAGCACGTCGTGCGATAGTGGAACACTATTGCAACCAATACCAACTCATTTTTCGACGACGATCGATGTTGAAAATCATGTGCACAAAACTCTCCATAAGCACCAATATTTGCCATTTCTTTTTAAGATTATCTTTGTTACTTAATGCTTATTCGCCGATAACTGAAATGAGATATTGATCTCGCCTTTCATCTACGTATGGCACGTGGATATATACACACACACACACACATATATATATGTATGTATATATTTAGTCTGATGTATTGTGCAAGACCTACTATATAGAGATGACCAAATTGAGGTTATGCAGCCCAAATGTGCATATCAAATCCAAGTTCATAATGAACAGTCAAATTTAGGGTTTCATTATGTGTTTCCAATATACTTTTAAGCACAATTTATGAACCTAGATCTCCCATTCCACTTGCCATATTTAAGGAACTTACTCAATGGCATGAACTAAGGAAATTTGGAGATAGATACATAAATCAATTAATTTCACCAAAAATCATATCCATTCAACCATAAATGTTAAGACAATGAGGGTTTTAATAAATGGAGGAAGGAAAGAATTTTGGGGACTTACATGAGCTTGAATCATGAACATGGTCCAATTTTGATCCGACGAAACATGAGCGGATACCACATCTATTTTGTGCTTCTCCAACACGTAGCATATGGCTGCAAAGAGCCCCGGTTTTTTTGGCGAGCAAATGTTGATTTGTGCTTGTTCACCACATATGTTCAAAATGACATTCTGGGAAGTCCATGTTTGAAAAATAGGAGGAAACCGAGAGGCGAACGGTAGTACTGAATTCGAATTGTTTGAGTTGGTGGGGTTAACATTGGCTAAGTTACTTGAAGAAACTTGATCAGCTACAAACGCTTCCCTCGATTCAATAGCTAGCTTTTGAGGAGTGACTATAGATGGATCGTAATTGATGGATGTAACACCGTGGAGCCGTTCAAGCTTTTTTCGTTGAAGCTTTTGGAGAGTTTGTTGCAGGGTTTTTATGTAGTTCACGGCTTCATCAACAATTGTAGACTTGTCTGCCTGTGCACAGTTTAGCGTAAACTGTAAAGGATGCTTAAGAATAATAAAAAAGGATGCTTGGAAAAATAGCTATGGGAGGTTATGTCATTCACGACAAGTATTTGTAAATTAATTACGTTTCTCTTAGAGAAAGAACATAAATTAGGGTTTAAGGAACTGAATAAAAGATACTTCAACGATCACATTAAGGATTAAATAGGAGAATGGTAATTACTGTAAAATTCCCAAGTCAGCTTATAAAACCATTAATGAAACCTCTTTAACACTTTTTCTATATATAATACACCAATTCAATTATTAGAATGTGGGGAACAAAGATAAAAGAATCTTTGAAATCCAAAACTTGTACCCAAATAATAATCTAATATTCTATTTTAGATTGTCCCTTAATAAGTGTCCACCTTTAAAAAATTAATAGGTAAAAAGCTTGAACAATTAGTGTTATTGGTGAAGAATTAATGCGGAAAAGTAAAGGATAATATTGAAAAATCGAGATAAAAGTTGATGTTTACTTAATAAATTGAAATTACGAAGCAACATAAAAAAAAAAAAGAGAAAAGAACCCGAGTGATTAAGCATCTGCTTTTTGCATGATGTGCCGATCTCAAGATTTAAGTTTCATAGATATTGGAACTCAAATTGTCCATTGTTTACAGATATTCCTCATACATGCCCAATTTAGGAGGGACAAAAGCAACCCCAAATAGAAAGAAATTGATGAAAAGGACTGGTACTCATTTAGCACCCAAAAAAAGAAGAAAAAAAAGGAAGAAGAACCTTATTCTTTACATATTTACAACAAATTAATAAGTGGAGGCTTGTCCGAAATATAGAGAGGGTAAGGAGCTGGATTGCCTCCCCAGAAAAAGAGAGTGAACGCAAACCATACAACCATATAGAAATATAGATGTAAACTATATATACACACAATCAAAATTGATCTCGAAGCTCGGACAGCTTTGATCGTCAAACCAAATAAAAAAAATTAAAAATTGGTCTTGAAGGAGATGTAAATTTCTTTACCTTAGGAGGGAGTTGAGGGAGCAAAGTATGAAGATTAGAAAACATGTTCCTCATCTTCTTCCTCCTTTCCCTCTCTGTCCATATATGTATCTCATGATCTGACTCACCACCACCACATTTTCCTTCATTTCCCTCCTCTCCACCACCACCACCACCATCACCACAGCCACCGCCACCACTCCCCTTTCCTTTCTTCTTTCCACCCGCACTCCTTTTCTTCCCACCCGGCGCCACTTGTGCTGCCTCCACTTCCTTCCCCGTTGGAGTCTGAGTGTTAGATCCCAAATCCGGTGGCTTTCCACCTGATCCAGAGTGATCCGAATTCGAGATAGCCGACGATTGCGACTCCCACAGAAAATTCTCATGTCCACCCGCCTCAGACATGGCTACAGAAAAAGAAAAGAAAAGAAATGGACGAGTGAAAATTACCCGAGAGAGAGAGAGAGAGAGAGAGAGAGAGAGAGAGAGAGAGAGAGAGAGAGAGAGAGAGAGAGAGAGAGAGAGAGAGAGAGAGAGTCTTATGGAGCAGGAGGAGGTAGAGAGAGGGGAGGGTTAAAAAGGGTGGCAAAGGGAAGGGAAGTGTGGAAGAAGAGATGAGGTGATTCGCTTTTGGGCTTAGGAAGATCCCAAAATACAATCATAAGCCGAAATGCCGTTACTGGCTTCGAACCAAAAAACGGAGAATAGCCAAACCGCGTTGTACAAAATTTTCTCTCACCATTGTGGGTCCCACTTCGATGGTAGTAGCACCGCTACGTGGTGCGTCAACACTTTCATTCACCACATATTGCGATAAGGATGGTGGTGCTCTGCGTGGCGTCTATACTCTTAATACTGGATTCCACAAAAATATATGATAAATAAGAGTATTGGGACACCACATCGCGATGCCCCAAGATCACTAAATAATTTTTCCGCTCTCTCTTTCTCTGAGTCGCTTAGGGGAAGTGCCAACACAGCCCATGTCATGACCATGTGGCCTACAATGCGGTACAGGCCAAATAATAAGAGAGTTTTAACAAATTGAGACTATCTGATTTCTTCTTAATAATAAGAGAGTTTCCATTCAAAAAAAGAAATCGAGCTAGCTCGAACTCGAATAGTTTTGTTCATTTATCATGTTCATCCATAATTTGAATTAATTTTGCTTAAATGTAAGGTTGAAATTTCATTTGTGCATAGCAGAAGCGATCGATAATTGGTTTGTCATATCAACAAAATTCCCTCAGTATCATCCGCTTGGAGAATTAATAGATGGGTAGACTCTATCCATTACAACACATATACGATTCAACCCAGTCATTGTTGATAATCGATCAACTAAAAATTTTCCCGGTTTAAATAATCACGCGAAATTATTGTACTGGGTTCTATTTTGCCGTCATGAGAAATCATCAAATAATTGAATTAGTGCTCGATTCTTCCTTATTGTTTTTTAAAATGAAATAAGAGTGTTTGGATGTAATTAGTAGGTTCTTATCATGTGACTGATACTAACTGACTAATTATTACAAAATTCGAGCGTTACATAAATGTGTAGTGATGATATATTGTCGCCAAATGTGTTTTGTCGGCATGCATGCAAGCTTCGTAATGCATGCACTTTATACATTAATTAATGCCAACGTCATTTCTGTTGCTAATCATTACCTTGGAGTATTATCTGCTTAATGACACCTCAATTTATTCACTAATACAAGGGTGAGGCTACAATACACACCTGTTTTTGATTGTGTATCATTTGATCCAAGCTATTTGTTGGATCATTAAAAGTTACAAATTGGTAATTTGTTAAACTGAGCAACAGATGAGTTAACAAATTATAAAAAAAAAAAAAAACATTACGAATCGTATTTTTGAAGAGTTACGAAACATACAAAAACGTTATGAATCGTATTTGAGAAAAGTTATAATTTTTTTTATCAAAGTTAAAAGTTATGAAACACATGAAAAATTACGAAACAGAAGAAAATGTTACGAATCATATTGTTTAAAAGTCACGAATGCTTAGTATAAAAGTTACGAAACATACAAAAATGTTATGAATCATATTTGAGAAAAGTTATAATTTTTTTTTATCTCAAAGTTACGAAACCCACGAAATGTTACGAAACACACGAAAAAAAAGTTGCGAAATGAAAGAAAATGTTACGAATCATATTGTCTAAAAGTTACAAATTCTTAGTATAAAAGTTACAAAACAAACGAAAATGTTACGAATAACCAGTTCTCCAGGTCATTTTTTATGAGGTCGCGCAATATGGACCACATAATGAGTGCATATCGTACACACCTTAAAGAGGTGTGTATTGTAAATTTTTCCCTAATACAAACACGAAATGGTAAAATTAATTCATTACAAGCTAATTGCATTTGTTAAATCTAATCTACCACACATTTTTTGGGATTTTTTTGGGTTCACACATTTAGTATTTGACTCATACAAATGTGTGATAAATAAAAGTGTTGGGACACCATATTGTTTATATATAAAATAAACAAATCCAACAAATAATTGATACGTAATTAGGAATGCCAAACATTGGCAAATACTATCTGTCAATAAAGATACATTAGATTAATAGAACAAAGTTGAGTAAAGAGGATGTTGTATTGTTTCTCAATTTGAAAAACAATTACGAGTTATTTGACTTCAAAGTCATATTTGTTAACTAGTAAACACATGAACTTCTTCATCAAAAAAAAAAAAAAACATGAACTTCAAGTGTAAACTTGTGAAATAAGACAATGAGCAGTTACAAGACGTGGAGTACATCATGTAAGGTAGTTATTCCCTTAACATGTAATCATTTGAATTATCTTAAATAACTGTGCAGATTCAAGTTAAAACTTTTGGGAGAAGATTAAAGGAATTCAAATTGACATAAAAGAGAAATGTCAAAGATGGAGTTCGAAGCAAGCCAAGTTCAAGTATTTTGAGCTGGGAGTTCAAATTGTAAGCAAAATCTGTAAATGGAAGAGATTGAAGAGTGAAAAGTCCGGACAAATCTTTAACAAACCGGTATCAAACAAAATGATGCTTGATTTGTTCATTGACAAATAGTTTAGGATTTCAATCCAGGTTTGAGGTAGATTAGGAAATAGTTAGGATTAATTTCAGTTGTTCTTTTAACAATCGTCTATTCGAAGTTCTTATCATCTTGTATATGAAGTTGAAGAAAATTTCGAAGTAAGTTTACTTTTGATTTATCAATCGAAATATCATGTTTCTTTGTTGTTCTTTAATTTGCTAAGTATATTAGTTTATATTTTTTTACTTTGAAAGAAAAATCCTCTTAATTGAGGTAATTAAACTATTAAAAACACAATCGTCTGATTAGATTTAGTTTTTTCAAAGTTAATCTGAGGAAGAGATTAAAACTCTCTTTGGTACACTCGCACTCAATTATTTTCTATTGCAAAGAAGTAAAATAACCAAACACACACCGAAAGGCCATCAAATAACTTTTGGTTAGTTAGACGTGCGCCACAGTTTTTTGGCACTGCATAATATATAGGAGTAAATTCGTTGATTAATCAGCTTCCAATGGCAGGATCACCATCTTCTAAGGTATTTTTGCTATTTTGAAAGGCAGTAAAATGTGAAACTCTAAGGAATAGGGAACCATGTCACTTGTACTGGTATCTTTTTGTGCCTCTATTATTTTTATTTTTTTATTACTCTCTCTCTCTCTCTCTCTTCTTCGAAAATCCTAACCACAACTAATATTACTCTTTCTCCTCTCCCTCCTCCCTAGGATTTCAATATCCATGGTGATGGGAGGGGAGGGTCATGGTACTATTTATTTTCTTCATTCGTTCTTTTTTTTTTCTTTCTTTTGTCTCTCAAAGATCGACGACTTGTCCTCTGATCTGAGAGGGTTATGTCTCTCGCTTTGTGAGAATTATTAGTTTCGTCTTCGGAGGAATTTTTGTCTACAGATTGTGTACTTTAAGCGTGGTTGCTTTGCAATGGTATCAGTACCAACAATGTTCTTACCCTACATGATATCGTACACAGGGCAACTTGTGGTGGTTTTGAAGATCTGTAGTTTTGGGAGTTTATTGGTGCGATCATGTTTGGTTGGAATCCATCCGATCATCCAGGTATTCTTTGTCTTTTATCTTTAACTAGGACCAAGCGTGATTTGGCTAATTTGAAAAAAAAAAAGATTTTTTGGTTTTTTTCGTTTTGTCCTTGTTCAATTTTTTTTTTGCATTTGTTAGTTTTCGGTTGATTTTTTTTATGGTTTCTTGGCTTGTCTCGACAAGAGGAATCTAAAAAGTATAAAATTATTAGCCAAACTTAAAGTTTTGTGAATAAAGATGAAAAATAATCCAAAAAATTGGTTTATTTTGGTTTATTTTCGGTTTTATTAAAAAAACTATTACTTTTGACCATAATTTTATATTCTTTGGATTTGCATTGACGAGATAAATCCATAAATTAAAAAATCTTGACGCAAAACTAACAAATGCAAAATTTTTTTTGAATAAAGACAACAAAAAAAACCAAATAACCAGTTTTTAAAATTTTGCCAAATCACGCCTAAGTCTCTTTAGAGATGTTGATTCTAGGTATGAATCTTGTAAGTGCCGCTGTTTGTGTTAGGCTAGGTCTAGGAATTAGTAGAAAAGAATTGTACATGCAAGTTGCTTCTATTCATTAATGTAATGTGGTTGTTGCATCCATTAATGTATGGTTAGGAATTACTAATGTACTCTATTACTGTCTAGAGGATCTGGCTAGGATTCCTTTGAGAGAAATTACTAATGGTTTGGTAAAAATAAAAGAATGATTTTGTTTCGGTTTTGGCTTTTCAATTTTTGGAAAATCATGCAATAGAATTGGCAGCCGTGCGTACCATTATTACATATTTATAAGAAAAAATTATAAAATTTTCATAAACAATAACCAAAGAACTCTTCATATTCAACAACACTAAAAAATATCAAATAAGTATAGTATTCATCGTGCACTATAAGGCTCCTTTTGTTTCGGATGGAAAACATTTTTTTTATGGAAAACACTTTCCGCTGCTTGGGTGAAACAAAAAATTAAAGTCAATGAAAAACCTTTTCCAAAGTTAAAAAATCAAAAGAAAAAATGAACCATACCTCTGGAAAATGTTTTCCGTTTTTAAGACCCGGAAAACATTTTCCCCAGTCGTGTTGCTCCCAACCTCCCACCCCTAACTATGAGTGTCCTACCTCCCTCGACGATCCAGGTAACGATTCATCTCTCTCTCTCTCTCTCTCTCTCTCTCTCTCTCTTCCAACTCTATTTTCACTCGTGATTTACATGATAGAGTAGATAATAATTGCTGTGGTTTGCGCGCTGTAATTAAGCTAATCGTGTTCGTTCTTTCCGCGTTCATGAAATTGAATTGTGTTTGTTTGTTAAGAAATTCAACAATGCTACATGCACTGCCTATTTTACTGCGGTTCGATTCACAGAATCTTGTACATATCTCACTTGGTGGGGTTCACCAAATAATGTGACAATCTGTACTCAATTTTGGAGGAGGCAGAGGATTGTATTCCATTGTTATTACTCGTCACGACCATGACAGTTTGTCTGGATTTGATTGCTTAATTAACTCGGTCACCTTCGTCCCTTCACTTTCTAGTGGTGGATTCTATGAAATTAAAACGATTTTTTTGGATGCCATAACTCTATTGGGGTATTATGTGTTCGATGAAATGTCTGAGACATTTTGTGCAAGCATTTTTTGTTTGGTTCATTGAGCTTGGAACAAATATTTGGTTTTAATGATTGAACCACTGCCAATTATTTGGTTCAACAATGTCCAACTAGTGTACTATTTCTAATGAAGGGCCCACTCTTGTTGGCAAGGACGAAGCCAGGACTATAATTTATCTTAGGCTAACCAAAACTTATACATAAACATGTAAATGTTAAAAAATGTACAAAAGAAAAAGTAAAAAAATGTACACAATTGAAGTTGGACTTCACAATGTTTTAGAGTGTAGAATTTATCTATTAGCGAATGTGAGTCGATATCTTTTACAAATTCTCTTTCAATAAAAATAATCCTTGAATCCGCATCAAAATCGTCCCCTTTTTGTTGCAAAGATAAGTTTCCACATGCTTTATAGCTAAAAATGCGCTTTCCGTAGTTTTTGTGGTAAATGATGAATCATGAATGCCGTAATGGACATGGTACCGTTTTGGTTATTGAGAGACGGTATGGTATGTACGAACATCGATATGTTACCGGATACCTTTTCTAGATTATTTGTTATATTTTTATTAAAATACAATGGACATATAAACTTGAAAACTTAGCCATCATTTAGTATAAGTGGATAATATACTTGCATAACATTATTGAGAGAAAAAAATAAAAAGAAACGTAAGAACAAACATATAAAATAAAAACTCAAATATATAACTATGAAAATGTACCCCAAGTAGGGTGTGGAGCGTACCCTAGTGTGGTAGTCTGAAAAGTTAATGCACTGTCTTGTCTATCTTCTACTCACCCGTTCATGTCCCTTCCCCTAAAAACCTCATTTGTTAACTTGAGGAAGACAAAACACTTCAATGCCATCTTCATGGTCGTAGGAGGAGTAGAAAAACTGCCGGACATCCGTCGGAAAATTGCAAGGATATCAGATCCATAATGGAATTAATCCTTGGTTTAATTGTCTTCTTCTCATCTTTTTGCAAATTTATCATAGTCCGGTACATCTTGTGGAACTCGCCGGAAATTGCCGGAAGTAGCCAGATGGGTGCTCATGGGTGCTCATTTACTTTTGAATGAGTGTTCATTTAAAATGGATTGGGCTACACACACACAAAAAAAAAAAAAAAGGTGAGCTAAAATTTATTAGGCCCCAATTTTACCTATAATTTTTTTTTTCATTCTTTTTCCTACTCCACTTGAGCTATAGCCCACCTCAGCCTCCTCATGGTTCCACCCTTGCTTGTTGGTAATCTAAATCAATGTTTTCACAGGGCAATGATTTTGATTGCCTGTTCCATAACAGTTGCTGCTTCCGTTATAAACATAAACTTGAAACGGCTGTTGAAAGGATTTCTTTACGTTGCTCCTTTCCTAGTAGAGTTATGGCATTTTTTTTTCAACTTTTGTTTTTGAGTTATATGGGGTGCAACCTAAAGTGTTTTCCACAGAAAATGTTTTCCTAGAAAATGTTTTCCATCCGAAACAAACGGAGCCTAAGTTATGAGCAAGGGCGGAGCCACATGGAGACAACAAGGGTAAGTTGATGTGTCTAATTCTTGCCCCTCCTAAACCAAAATCTTGGCTCTGCCCCTGGCTATGAGTGTGACAATGATAATAATTGTGATTATATTAAGGCCAACTTTGTGTTTTCTTTTTCTTATATGTAAATCTTGATGGATAATTTAATGAAGTTCTAAATCCGTAAAAGGACTGGAAGTCTGGATCACCGGGACACCCTTTGTTAAAAAAAAAAAAACACACACACAAGTGTATAGCATGAAAAAAGACAAACGGGTGGAGTAGGAGATTTCTTGGTAAAGAGAAAAGCAAAGATCAGGGTGGTACGTCACGAACTTATAGAGTAGTACAAGTGAGGAAATGGCCGTTATTTTTTCATTTTTCGAATCTGGTTCTTAAATTGCGGCTGGTCGGTCACTTTCTCAGACCATGGACCCGTGTAGTAAAGCCAAGAACTAATGCACTACGGAGTTGTAATACATTTTTCTAACGGAATTCATTGTTATTAGCTCAAGAGTTTGATCATATGGCAGAGCTCCATAACACTTTTTGTGTTTAAAAAACCAAAATAATCAGATATCGATGGGCAGATAATGAAACACAATTTGTTATGGAATTATAATACGTACTTCAACAGAATTCATTTTTATTTTCTCAACATTTCATATGGTAAAGCTCCATAACATTTTTTGTGTTTGAAATACCTAAATAATCAGATATTGGTGGTCGGATTATGGAACACAATTTGTTACGGAGTTGTAATACGTATCTCAACAAAATTCATTGTTATTATCTCAACAGTTCATATGGTAAAGCTCCATAACACTTTTTGTGTTTGAAAAATGAAAACAATCGGATATCGATGGTTGGATTATGGAACACAATTTGTCACGGAGTTGTAATACATATTTCAACGGAATTCATTGTTATTATCTCAATAGTTCATATGGTAAAGTTTCATAACACTTTTTGAGTTTGAAAAACCAACATAATCGGATATTGATGGTCGAATTATGGAACACAATTTGAATTTAATAAATACATGGCTAATATGATTCAAGGAAGGGATTGCAGTACAAACCTTTTAGTCGGGTTTTATTAGTTTGATTTTGCAAACAAATAAAGTGCTCATGAAATTCTGTAATGAACTAGTAAATCATGAAGATGAAATCGCGAAAGATACAGATCCTTCCAAGTTGCACTACAATCCCGCATCTTTTTCCTTGTAGCACCTCTATCTATAATGTGGGAGGCGTTTTACCGGAATTACCTCTTTGGCCGTCTGGTACTGCACATAGAAGAAAGAGCTGGGCTAAACCTCGTTGGAGCCCTAGGGACTCGTCGGAGAAGAAGGCTGGAACTCCTGGGATATGTTGGTGGAGGACTTGCACAAGGGAGAAACCATGTTAGTGCCTAGCCCGGACGGTGGTAGTCCGGGAAGGCACTCTGATGGCTAAGTCAGCAACGGAGGGAGAAGTTTAGTTGAGAATTTTAAAGAGAGAGAGTAGCAATTGAGTATTCAGTGTAGAGAGAGAGAGAAAGAGAGAGAGAGAGAGAGCGATCCCGAGTGAAGAGGGTGAGGGTCATATTTATAGGCAAGGGGGAGCGTGTTCCGTACGCTCCTCGGGGGCCTCACACGCTCCGCCTTTACCATCACATTAAATGCATGGATTGACGTCTATCTCTTAAGCGGCGCCATGGCCGCTATCCTTCCGAAAGAGTCACCTGTCACATTGATATTCCTGTCAATCAGGTACCCCTGCAGGTTGAGCCTGTAGGTTTGTGGCTCACCATAAATGCAATGCAGGCGGAGTGGTTGAACCCATTAATGAGCCGCTCAGACTGTGAGGGGTGCCTCGATCGAGCCATTGACATCTGACGTGATCCTCCTGTACCGAGGTCAATTGACTTAGTCCGGACAGTGTTTGGGAACAGCCCTTCGCGGGCAGCTGCCTCGAACTTCTTAGCGCAGGCTCCCGAGGTGGGGTCCAGCTGAGGTTCCTAGGTTCCCCGTGGCCTGGGCTGCCCCCTGACTATTGGGACCTCGACTTCGATATTTGCTGCCTTCCATGGGAGATCGTTCGGCCGGGACTAGGGGTTCCGGGCCCTCTTGAGCTACTTAGGTGAAGGTAGTCCCCTGGACCCCCTGCTGACACTAAAACTTTGGGTCCTCGACTGCTATATATAAGTTTGAGCTTGTTCTCCTTGGAACATCTCCATCTATAAGGTTGGACGTTCAACTCCCACCAACCTCCCCCTTTTCCCTTAGGGTTGAAAATAGATTTGGATAATTGCCTTGTAAAAAAAAAAAATCTTTTCCTTATAAAAAAAAAACAATCTTTTCCACCATGTGATATTTATTCATGATTTTTTGATTGGAGCATGTGCTAAATATAATTCAAACATAAAACAGCACGAAACTTTCAGTGATATTGATGTGTGTTCGCTTTGATTTCAGTGGACCCCATTATGGTTATCACGTTACATGTTGAAATCATTGCTACCAACAAGAAAAAATAAAAAATGAATTTGTCAATGTTATAGTAATATTTAACGTAGATGACATTTAAAGAACTCTACAAAATAAATAGTTCCTATCATGATTGAAAATTCAAGAGAAGTGGTACCCACAAACAACTCAAACAGGACAGGACAGGACTGGACAATGGAAAACGAGACGGGAGCTAACAACTCAAACAGGATAAGACAAGACAGTGGGGAACGAGATGGGAGCTCATCCAGTGGGAATTGGCTTCTAGCCTCTAGGCCCCTTTAGGTAAAAAATAAAAAATTGGTTTTAAAAAAAATTATTTTGTGCTTATTTAATTTTTTTTTATTCGTTAGTTTTGCATCAAGATTTTTTAGTTTTTAGATTCTTTTCGATGAGACAAATCTAACAAGTATAAAATTATGGTCAAAACTCAATTCTTTTTTAATAAAACCAAAATAGGACTAGTTGAATTATTGGACCTATTTTGGCTTTATTAAACAAAATTAAGTTTTAACTATAAATTTATACTTGTTAGATTCATCTCATCGAAAGGAATCCAGAAACCACAAAATCTTGACACAAAACTAACGAATGCAAAAAAAAAAATTGAATAAAGACAAATAATTTTTTAAAAAATCGATTTTTTTTTTTACCCAAAGGAGACCCTACTAATTAATCGTACTTTCATCATATTCGCATTAATAGATCTATTATTTAGCCAGTTTACTCATACGTTGATTATTTTTTGATAGTTCAATATTATCATCTTTAAATGTTGGCCCAATTAAAGTCGGAACAGTGTCATATGAACTTAACTAGCAAGAGTCGATGGCACTTAGAAAATTTCAAGGCCAACAAGTGTGTGTCCTGACTAAGGCCTTGTTTGATAACCAAGATATAACACTTAAAACTGAATCAATTAAGTAATAAGTAATTAAGTAGGTTTGATAACCACATTTTACAATACTTAAAAAATTAAGTGGCTCTTAAAATGCAAGATTAAATGTTAACAAAAAATTAAGTAGCTTCGAGCTACTTAATTTTTGTTGATTTTTTGAGTGGTTTCATTTAACTATTTTTTCCTGCACCAGATCATCACCGCCACTCTGCCACCACTGCCACCATTATACCACTACCAACCTGCCACTCTCACTACCACCACTCGTACCACCATAACCGCCACTTTGCCACTCCCACCACTTTGCCACTCCATCGTTACACCACCACCACCACTTCTAACAACACCATAACCATCACTCCACCACTACACCACCATCACCACTCCGCCGCCACCACCACCACCATTATTGCCGCCACTCCACCACCACCACTCACACCACTATCCGACCACCGCCACTCTGCCACTCCCACTAATACCACAACCATTGAAACCACAATTACCACCACTGCCGCCACGACACCACCACTACTCCCATCGTCGCTCTCCCACCACCACGAGTCCACCACTCCACAATCACAACCACCACCCCACAATCACAACCACCACTGCCGTTATACCACCATCTTGCCAACATTTTGTATATTTTTTATAAATGTATTTTTTTTTTCATTTATTAATTTCATTTTTGTATTTCAGTATGAATATATAAAATAAAAGACAAAGTAAGATAATTAGTTAATTTAACACCAACACCGCTATACCATCATCTTGTCAATATTCTACATATTTTTATTATTTTCATAAATGTACTTTTTTTCATTTATGCACTTCAGTATGTATATATGAAAGGCAAATTAAGAAAATTAGTAAATTTAATAGTTTAACTCATTATACAGATCAAACAACTTATTTATTTCAGTGCTTAAGATTCAACACATATCAAACAGCTTATTAGCTTAATAAATTCAGCATTCAGTTTTCAGTACTTATTTTTTAATTTTTAGTTTTCAGCTTTCAGTTTTATTAAACATGGCCTAAGATTTCAACCTTGAAATTTTAAAATGAGCATTATCTAAAATCTCGAAATTTGATCATTAAATCGACCAGAGATGGAATTTTGTGGCACCATCGAGTGAAATTTCATATGATGGCTGTTTTGGAAAGGTAAACTCCATTCAAAATGGGGCTATTAGATTACTAAGGCTAAGTTTCTACTATGATATTTTCATTATTTTCAGTATTCTCCCACAAATAATTTTTTTAACATACATTAACTGATTTAACATTTAGCGAAAATAACATATACTTTTACAGTAAAAATACAATATTTTTAGTGAAAAGTAGCCGGATCACCTAAATTATGTTTAACCCAAGCCTTTTTACTTGGCTTTGCAAAGTAAAAGACCTCTCAAGTGAGAAAGATTAATGACGATATGGGGCTATGGGCATTATAGGACGAAGGCGTTTTTTTGGCTTTTTGCTTTCAATTAGAATGATTGGAGCAGTTGTCCTGCCGTGACGTCTCTTAGTTTCATTCTTGTCATTAGTGAAATGAGAATATCTTCTTTATGAATCCGGCGCAAACTGGGTGTTTGCACCGGCAAGATTTGTGTCATACGTTTTTAACTTTTAACGGTTCGGATTGATTCTCTCTCTCCCCTCATTAAATACTGTACCGTCCGATTTTTTTAAAAAAACAAGGTACTGAGCCTTTGAATCCCAACCATCCAATATTGGAATGAAAGGCCCAAATTGTTCAGGTTTCAGGGTGTTTGCGCCTACTCCACAAATAAGTTTCTCTCGTGAAATTGGGAGGAAAAGTTATGGTGAGATCAAACCCCATACAACATTAGTTCAAATTTGGCCTTAAACGGCCCAAAATCGGATCAATTTCACCCCTATGACACGTATATTTGATCCTCCCGGATCCGGACATCATGTAGTGCGGCGCCTGATGTCATCCCAGCATTGGACGACTCAAATCCTGTAAGTGCCGAGATGAAATCCTCTCACCATCGATATTCCTTGGGTTTCCATTTTCTGAGAGTAAAAGTAGATCAGATTAAATTGAAAGGTCAAAGGATTTTGTTTTTCCCCTGATCTCAAGAAACATGGCCAAAGGCTACAAAACCAGATTGAACACCCAAAGCAAGATTTATTTATTATTTTTTTCCAAAATCGGAATTTCATTTCATTGTAAAGCTGAAATGTAGCTAAAAAGATGAGGAAGAAATCACTATAATCCAAAAAATGCAAACAATTAAACACTAAATCGTAATTTGCTGGGCCTAATTCCCACTAAACTATAGTAATAATAGTAATAATACCGTAAGCAAATCAATTGAATCTTTTGGAACAGAAACTCCGTAATTACGTTGCCGCAACTCAATGGGCCACTCCGTTGCCTTTCCTGGACGTCCAAGAAATCCTCCACCCAGATGAACGAACCAGATTTCTAACATCTGCCATGCGCCTGTAATGAGCATTGCTAAGTACTACAGAGTGTAGTGAGTAGTAGGGGCTATTGATATTTGCAAGGGATAGTTTAGATTCACTAGGACTTTTAACCGGTCAAAAAATATTTTTACTAGTCAAAATATAAAAATATATATAAACCATTGATTGTTGTAATGGATGACTCAAATACTCACTACACCCTGTAGTGAATCTTCTCACTACATATATGTAGCGAACTCTCTCGGCCGTCTAATCCGATATCAATGGTCCGGATCGTCTTGCACTTTACATTTACATTGAACTCCAATTTATTCGGACTGTTAATCTCGGATTAGACGACTGAGAAAACTCACTATATGTTTGTAATAAGCTCACTCACTACATGCCGCCCAATCCCCTGGTCCCACCATCAAAAGGTCAAAGGTTAATACAGCTACTTCCTTTGATGTAAGTGTGCGTGGAAAACAGTACTACACAGAAAACAATGATGAAGAAAATTCTCTTCTGATCTTTCCCTAAGAAAGATCAATCAATCTCAGCGTACAATTGATTTTTCACGCTCCACTTTTGACGTGCAATTAGTAATTTGGAAAATGCAAAAATCTATTCCCAATTTTTATTGTAAATTGAGTTTGTGTTGTTACATTTGCATATTAAATGAAGTATATATTAATTAATCTATATCATTAACCGTAGTCTTATGCATCATAGTTAATTAATAACTAATAACGCAAGAGTTTAAAGTTAGAAATTAACTTAACATGTTATTAAATACGGAACTAATTAATTAAATAAATGAAATGGATTGTTTCATTGCGTTAAGTGTCAGGGGATTTACAAAGGCTATAAAAAGCCTTATGCATGCAAGTTTGAAAAAGGTCAAGGAAAAAGTAGAAGTAACTTTAGTAACTTTCTACTTAGGTTATATATCTATTTTTGTGGGCAAAGAAAGGTGTTTATTTGGTGGAGCTTTGGGCTCGCACACTTATGCAGAGTGTAAGAGCCACACAACTCGAAATGGGCCAAATTTGATCCCTATAGAATAAAGTAGTAGTCCGTGATCGCTTATTGAGAACTTACCCAATCACCGGCTATATCTCCCAAAAAAAGAGATCATACCAAAATAAATTCTTCTTGTGTTGTGCTTATTTATATATTTTATTATCTGCGGTACAGTTTGGAATTGCAAAAGTTCTCTATGATTTTGTCATAATTAACTAAAATCCTGAATGTTTAGAAAGAACTAAAATCTTGGAGCAGCTTTTATATATCAAAAAAAATATTGATATCACTCAAAAAATTTACACTGAGCCTAACCCAACTTTAGAAATGGAATATTTTGATGGTTAGAATTACTGGCGGAGTCAGAATTCTATTTAAAGGGAGGACATTTTCATAATAAAGAAAAAGAAAAATTAATAATAAAATCATATTGTGAGACCCCATGTCCCACATTGGAGGGGAAAATTGAAAACGAATAGTTTGAGGTCAACTTTTGAGCCACTTAATTAGGCTAAAAATTAGCAAGTTAGCTGGCGAAGCTAATTACATGTGGTATCAGAGCTTATACCAACCGGAAGTGTGGAATGGGTCTCGTAGGGAGACATGTTTAGGTGGGCCCGACAAGAAGGGAGTTAAGGTCATGTTGTGCTTAGGCAGTTCCCATATGAGATAAGCTTAAGGAGCTTGCCCTGCTTAAGCCAGACTTCTTCCACATTGCTAGGTGGATGGAAGTTGATAGATCATGTTGCGATCTTAAGTGGGTGAGATTATGAGACTCCCATGTTGATCCACATGGATGCAAAAAATTGAAAATGAATAAAGAATCGTGAGCAGCTATAACTTGATGTTAATTTTTTGAGCCACGTGGTTAAGTTAAGAGTTAGCAAATCAACTAACGTAGGTCGTTACATATATAATAAAGAAATATTATGCAAAAAAAATCAAACATTCTCCATTAGATAAAAGCTTGTAGCATAATATATTCAAATAGTTTTTAAACATAAGTACAAAAGTCGAATATCCATCATTAAATTTTTCTACAATTGATTCCGACGAGTTTTCAATCTTGAGAAATCCTCCGAAGATCGCATGCGAAAAACAAATGTATCGAGTTAATCCGTGAGTTCCATAAACTCTACTGAAGAAAATTCTTTTGGATGAAACTCGATAAGGCGAATCAACTTTTTCTTCAAACAGCTAGAAAATGAGTTGGATGGATTTAAACATCCAGCACAAAGTAACAATTCCCTATTGATTTATATCTTGAAAGGCCTATTGATTTGGTTAAAAGTGCACGGCAACACAGTAAAAAATAAGCCCAATATCCAAAATTTTCAATTCCCCAAACATTTGACTAAGTGTAAAACTAAAAATCCAGAAGACTCATGTGATCTGCCTGTGCCAAAGATTGTACAAGCCCAGTCGGCTGCATACTCTTTTTATACTCCAGTACAAACCCAATATTCGGTACAAAAATTCAAGCAAAGCATGGGGGTTACGAAAAATTGTGGCGGCAAAACGAAAGAGTTAGGTTTTGATTAATTCAAGTTGATTGCTTGGGCAAGTCGAAGAAAAACATGCGCAGTTGCCTTTGCTGGAAAAAATTAATGGCAAAGTCCAGAATACAATTCCGTTGATATGAATATGCAGAAATTACAATGTAGAAATCTAAATAACAGATTACACAAATTGCAAATCGAAATGACAGTAATCAAAACAACAAAATCGAACTGAGACCTGACCTGTGTACCACAATGTCCCTAAAACAAATTCCCCACCTACCCAGGGTATTGTAGGTGAATCGGCGTCTGTCTTGCAAAATAAAACGGTTGAATCACGAACATTGGAACACCTTCAAAGAACGCCTTGGCAAACTAACCCCTCTCTCTCTCACACACACACACACAAAATGTGTTTTGGGGATGTAAAATGGAACTTGCCAGCACAAACCACAAGTGGAATGACTGAATATATTCACTAAGAATGACCGTTGAGATGCTCTGCCTAATTCAATACGCAAAATCGACGTGATAACTTATTGGAATTAACTTGCCATCAACATCACATCATGGGAGAGGTTACAACCATAACTAGCTAGGCAGATTAACTCCCCCGAGCAAAATTGATGAACCACGAGATGGGTCTCTTTGGTTGCCCCGGAAGATCCTCCGACTGCCCCGAGTGATTCATATGAAATTCTGAAATTTCCAACAGCCCTCTAATCCAGTTAGTTATGCACTGCATTTGATAAGAGTTCAAACCCCAGTATACTCCCCCCCTTCTGTAAAATAGAATAGATTACGAATTTCTTGGATAGGTGGGAAAAAAAAAAGAAAAGAAAAAGATGCCCGTTAGCTCTCTCTCTCTCTCTCTCTCTCTTCCTTTCTTTGTTGGATCTGGCCTGCCCAACTAGATAGAAATGGTCTTTTCATATGCATAGGTCTATATCATTAGGCCCAACACATCGAAGCAACAGCCGAGAAGCAATTGATGCCTTGATGGTCGACTACAAAACCATCACAACAGGGCTGCAAATAATTCGAAACGTTCGTGAACTGTTCGAAGCTTGACTCGGTAAAGATCTGTACAAGTTCGTTTTTTCATATGCATAGGCCTATATATCATTAGGCCTAACACATCGAAGCAACAGCCCAGAAGCAATTGATGCCTTGATGGAAACCATCACAAATAATTCGAGACGTTTGTGAATTGTGCGAGGCTTGACTCGGCAAAAATGCGTTCAAGTTCAATCGGATATTAATTAGGACAGTTGGGTAATTTTATCAGGGGTATTAGGGAGTGTTAAATACGGATACCCTCTGATCTATCTAAAAATAATACCCATTCAGACTCTAGGAGTGAATTTATGACCTTCCATTAACATCCCATCCAAACATACCAAAGGCTAACCCTTCCAAAAAAAAAAAGAGAAGAAAGACCCGACCCTTTCTAGAAGTGAACTCTTTGTGATTGCACCCATAGTTTTTGCATCTTCTATTGTTAGGCTTGGCTATTGAGAGAATTTTCAATGGATTTACCCACTTTTAGTACTGTGTACGTTTCTGATGAATTTTTATTATTATCCAAACTTGTGATTTTTTTTTGCAAAATATCCTAATGATACACGCACAATTTCCATTTTTGATACAAGCCGAAAAAACCGATCAAACAGAATAAAATTGAGCCAATCCAAATCGAATACCAAACAGTTTGATTTAAGTTAGGACAAATAGAAACCGAAAAGTGCAGCTCATTACGTGAAAATGCCAAATCAAACTGAATCGGCCCGATTATCCTCACTCCTTTCATAAAAAAAGAAAAAAAACAAGGGATACATTCATAGAGGAGACGACGTCACTTTCAGACATCCGATAAAATTGAAACGATACATAGATGACAATTTTGTTATTAGGTTGAAAACCCGAGGCTATTTCCACCATCACATCCAAAACCCTAAACACACCCAAATAAATACCTCCCCTTCGCCTCCAACACTCTTCCTCTCAAACCAATCTACACTTTAGGGTTTCCAAAGCACAATGGCAGCTGCCGCCCCCGCCGCTATCGAGTCCGTCCAATGCTTCGGCCGCAAGAAAACCGCTGTCGCCGTCACCTACTGCAAGCGCGGCCGCGGCCTGATCAAGATCAACGGCTGCCCGATCGAACTCATCGAGCCTGAAATCCTCCGTTACAAGGCATACGAACCTATCCTCCTCCTCGGCCGCCACCGCTTCGCTGGCGTCGACATGCGCATACGCGTCAAAGGTGGAGGCCACACCTCTCAGATCTACGCTATACGCCAGAGCATCGCTAAAGCTCTTGTCGCGTTTTACCAGAAGTATGTTGATGAGCAGTCGAAGAAGGAGATTAAGGATATTCTTGTCAGGTATGATAGGACGCTGCTTGTTGCTGATCCAAGGCGGTGTGAGCCGAAGAAGTTTGGTGGGCGTGGTGCTCGTGCCAGGTTCCAGAAGTCGTACCGTTAAACGTATGATTTTGAAATTTTTGGGTCTGTTTTAGAGGTTTTGAGGGTTTAAGTTGGTTATGCATGATGTTTATGTCGTTTCGGTGAATTGAGACTTTGATGTTATGGTTTTTAATTTGGATATGAACTGCTTCGGTTGATTTTATCACATATTATTGCTCTGTTTCGTTAATATGTTCGTTAAATTCTGCTATAGCATTGAACATTTTCTTCGTATTAGTCTTTTTCCTTATAGGTTTGTGTGGGATTAATTTGTTTCTCGATAACAATTATGCCATTTCTTAGACTTTGATGTTATGGTTTTAATTGGGCTCTTGTTAGTAGATGGTGGGATTCGTGTATGAGGATTAGTCGATGTGCAAGCAAGCTAGCCCATACACTAATAAGTTATAAGAAGAATCAGTGAGTTGAGACTTTGCTGTTACTGTTTTTAATTTGAATACGAACTGCTTCGGTTTAGGATATTCCTAGGATTCACTGAGCATTTCTGCATATTGTGAAGTGCTTGGGGATGTTATGAATCTGGAATTGAGAGCGTAGAAATGGTTAAGATTGTACGCGTCTTGGATGTCTTTTAAATGGCATCTCAAAACATGCCTGGTATCTTAATTTGAATCTGTTTGTGTATATTGTTGAAATAAACATAAGGATTCCATTATCAGAAACATGACTTGTGCATTTGGATTTCTTTCAGAATGTTATGAATCTATTTGTATATTTTAATGCAAATGCCATTTCTATTAAGGTTCCTAGATTAGATCAACCAAATTGGCTTCTGTTGACCGTAAAAGTGCTTTGTCTGAGGAGGAGAACAACGAAGATCAAAGATCAATAGGGATAATTAGCTCTCTGTTGTAGTGTAGATGATAAATAGTGTTGGAAAGAAGGAATAATTTGCACTTTTGTGATGGTTGAAACATACAGAATGATATTTTGTTTTGCATTTCTGAGTTATGATTGTAAGCAATCCCAGACTTTGGCATAAAAACTGATCACTGATGTACCAATTGCTTTCACATGCTTTCTCGCTTTGCTGATTTTTATGTCAACTCTTTGCCAAAGAGCGTGATGGCGCTTTCTGGTGAATTGCCCACTGCCCTAAATCAACCAAATTAGTTCTGTTGACCATGTTAGTTCTTCGTCTAAATGACCGTAATATTGCTCTATCAAAAGAGGAGAAGTGGGGATCAAAGATCGACAATCTTTTGGGTTTCCTCTATAGTGTAGATTATACGTAGTGGTGTTCTTAATGCCGGTTGGTACATTCCATTTTGGACAGAAACTTGTACAATAGAGGGGAGGTTTTGTTTTGATGAACTTTCGGGCGTATACTGGTAGTAATCAGCGATTTCTGTCCTTCTCGGTTGTTTCCTTTAGTTTCTGGTTGTTTCCAACTAGGGTTGCAAAGGAACCAAGTCGAGCTTTGTAGTGCTTGAGCTCAACTCGTTTTGTAAACGAGTCAAAAACTTGAGCTCCAACTCGGCTTGTTCGAGTCAGGTTAATTTACTTAAAGAGTCTCTTTAAATGAGTCGTACTTATATAAATGAGTTGAGTTTTTGCAAGCTGAGTTGAGTTTTAGAATGTTGAGCTTGGCTCATTTACTAAACGAGCTTCAAACGTCAGCTTGAGTGTAGTTCGATTATGAGCCTTGCCTTGCCTTGCCTGCCTTAACAAGCAGAGCCACCGGCCACGATCTGCTCTTGGCTCGTTTGCAGCCTAATTCGGACGGTGAAGAAAAATGAAGAAATAGAGGAAATAGAGAAAAGAAGACAGATTGGAGCCATTTGTAATTTAGGGAGTAAATCATATAGTGATCCATGTGAAATTTGAAAACTTCTGCTTATTCTGCAATCTAGAAGACTTTTAGGAATCTAAGTGTTATTTACCAAAAGTTAGGGCCTAGGGAAATTCAATCCCGTTCTACTAAGGACTCCTTCAAACTCTCAATTTGCGGACCTCATGAATCAAGGTCATGGATTAGGGTCGAATATCGACGATCCGAACGGCTCAATGTGTTTAAAATGTGTTTTTAAGGGTCTCAGTGAGGATTCGTCCAAAAAAAATACACGGAAAGGCTTCATTCGGGCCTTTTTTTTGATAAATTATATATGTACGGTTATTATGAAAAATTGCTCGGATGAAGCCTTTCGAGTTTTTTTTTTTGTGATTCCTCACGTTGGTCATGGAAAACATGTGTTAAACACATGGAGTGATTCAGATCGTCGAAATTTGATCCGAAAAATCAGAAAAAGGATGGTTCTCACGGAGTAGATATATGAGGGAGTCCTTAATAGAACATAATTATTCCACTTTCTGGGTTGTTAGACATTTGGGTAAACAAAGAACTTTCTGTAGTACTCAAATACTTTTAACTCATGTGCTAACCTATCCGCTGCAAGATAAAAATGGCTAAAAGCTAAACTTCTTCCACTAACTTACTCCTAATCTATTCCTTAATGGGTTACTTAGTCAAAAATTCAAAATATTTGACATTTTTGAAGGGAATGACAAGGATTTTTTTGCAATCTAACATAAAATATAAAAAAAAACATTTGACATTTTTAAAGAGAAGGACAATAAACTTTTTCAGTTGAACATAAAGAAAAAAAAATGGTTTAAAGGCCAAATTTGGGCTTTAAATGGTGTTTAGTCCAGTTTAACTTATTTTAATACTTCCAATACATTGATATGAAATTTTTGAGGATTCAAGGACAACACTAGACAAAAATACCCTTAATGATAAAAAAAATTACAATCCGAAAAGTCAGCCGGTACAGCCTTGAAAGCGACAGGTACCCCTTTGTTGAGACTAACATTGAAAGCGACATGTGGTCCTGAATGTGGTCCCTGCGTCACTTTTCTTTCATGCCCGACTCTCTCTCTCTCTCTCTCTCATGTTTGGGTCATGAGTGGGACAAAATTAATTGTCTCTTTAATTTTGGGTTTGGGTTCAATTTTAATGGGGTTAGACTATTTGGGGTAGATTATAGTTGGTTTAAGCATTTTGGGTTTGAGCACCTAGGCTTTGTTCGTTTGGGGTTTGAAGACCCGATTTCTCAATTATTATCCCATCATTACTTTTATTTTTAAATATTATTATCATTTTTCTCTCTACCTCTCTAAAATCATTAACCTCTATTTTAAATTATTATCCTTATTCTCCCTCTAATTATTACAAAACCAAAACCCAAAATCCAAACTAAACACAACCTTAGAGTGCAATTTACAATTATAAGGTTTTAGTTGTTTAGACACTTTCATAGGATACCTTAGTGTTTTAGACACTTTCATAGGGTGTTTAGGTTTAGACATTTTCATTAGGTTTGGGAGTTTAGGCATTTTTATGGGGTATCCTAGGGTTTAGGCACATTAATGGGCTAGCGAGGACATTTTTGGAATGTGTAGGTGATTTGTCCTCTTGGCATTAAAGAATTAGTTTATGTCCTATTTCCATTATTAACTTTTATATCATGTCCTTGTTGAAGAAAGACTAAAAAAATGAAGTAAATGCCACTAATTTTTAAAAGTTCTTATTTTGTACATAAAATTAAAAAAACCAACTCTTTGCCTCTTAACCGACCAAATCCTCACTTCTGGCGACCCAAAAATTGGTGACATTTCACTAATTTTTAAAAGTTTTAATTTTGTACAGAAAATTCAAAAAAATCAACTCTTGCCTTTTCTCTGATGACCACCCAACCTTCGGCAACCACTTCCCACAACCCAAAAAATTAGTGACATTTCACTAATTTTGTACAGAAAAGTCACAAAAATCAACTCGTGCATCTTGACCACTCACTAAAACTTCATAAAAAGTTAAAGAGTTTAAGAACAAAGCTATTTCGAGTCTAGTGACAACTCACTAATTTTCACACTTGTATGTTTTTTAAATAAATCAAACCAATAATCCGAATCAATAAGTGGTCAACAACCCCCTATTGGTCCCCTCCCTTCAATTCAATGCATGATTCCATCTCTCTCTCTCTCTCTCTCTCTCTATATATATATATATATATATATATATATATATTTCAGTCTTCACCATGTCTTACCCAAATACAACAACTAACATTAATAGTAATAATAATGTCGTAGTGGCCGCCTTCGAATCATTCTTCCACGGCTGGCTAGTCCGACAACAACACTTCTTCAATCAACTCCTCCTCTCATCCCAACAAATTCTTCAACACCCTCTGACTTCAAGGGTTTGATCTACTTGGTTCAACCCCTTAGAGCGGACCTTCTTCTAGATCGCCGACTTCGAATGGACACTTATTCTGTCTCGTCAACAAGTTTGTTGGTGATTTGACGGAGGAATAGAAGCGAATGTTGGGAAGAGAGATGTGCGGAGATAATATTGAAAAATGTTTTGGATTTCGAAACAAAATATTTAACAAAACTCAAGTTGTATTAATCAAATCCCCCACACTATTTGCAAATTACAATTAGGGTCTAGAACCAAACTAGAGTAGTAAACAAAACATATTCACTTGATTCAATAATCAATGTGTTGAAAACCCAAATAATCAATATTCGCTAAAAAATCTATGGTGGGAGAAAGAGATATATGTTATAAGGTATTCAATAATTGCAAGAATAAAAATGCAATTACTGTAGAGAGAGAGAGAGAGAGAGAGAGAGAGAGAGAGAGAGAGAGAGAGAGAGATAAGTTTTCAATGGATCACTCCCATCACTTGAGGAGGATAGTATTAAAAAAAATCGAGTTCATAAATTTGCTGAAGGTTTGTGTAGACACCCCAATTTTGACGACTTGTGCATCCCCGATGATGAGAAAAGAGCGCGTGAAATATACCTTGGAACAGTTCCTCAAGTCAAAAGGATCGAAAACCCAAACCTAATTGGATCGTACGAGCTCATCGCTTGAACTGCACGCCACGAAAAGCCACTTGCACCGTGCACTATCAATATGTGATTAAGCCCTCACGAGCCTCGAGAGCCAAGAAATGAAGATTTGGCTAAGGCGCGGGAAGTTTACAAGGCACAAGATCAAGCCGGAAGGCTAAAGGCGTAATCCGGGAGTGATTAAGCCCTCACAAGACCAAGTGCCCCTCTTCCCGAGGCTCACACAATGTTTGGAAGTGTTTTGGAAGATGCCCGGTAGCACACAAGGCCAATGGATGGCGAAGAAAGAAGAAGAAACCTCAAATGCCTTAGAATTGGTGCAGGTATTGATACCAGTATTGATAGGTATCAATACCTCTGAAGAAGAAGCTTCACAGAACCTTGGGTATTGATACCCCCAAACCTTGGTATCAATACCGAGGCCTTTCGGGTAGCCTTTTAAATGCAGGTATTGATACCAGTATTGATAGGTATCAATACCTAGCAATCCGAAAAAAGTGTTTTAACCACTTGTTGGACTTTCTACTTATGGGAACTTTCACCTTTAGTGCTTTTAGGATATTTTTGGTGTGAGAGAAAGACTACTTGTATAATATCTCTTCCTCTATCCTTCTCTCTTATCCTCACACACTTTAACTTAGATATTATTTTTGCTCTTCCTTCTCTCTTCCATGGGAGTTAATTGCAAGCTCTCTCTCTCTATATTTTCCCATGTAAGTATTGGACCTATGTTATTTTTCATGTTTATTAATGTTATAGCTCTTGCTTAGTTCTACCTAGAAATCAAGTTTATTTTCAATTCCATTAAGTATTTAGTTTCCTTGTTTAACTTGCTATTTTCCTAGTTAACTCTTGGTTTGATTGGTTGTTTGTTAAGTTCTTCAAGTATAGAGTGATAGGTTAGGTTAGTCTCTTCATCAAAATCAAGTTTATTTGGTTACTTGTTATGTTTTTTTATTTCCCTTAGAAAAAAAGCCATGTTTTCCTTAGTAATGAACGAGTAGTCGGTTTAGGCTCGGTTAAGGGGTGATTAGCACCCCGTGACTTAGGTTGGTTCACTCTCCTCACAAATGTTGCAAACTTTGCATGTTAATCAAAAAGTATGGATTGATTTTATGTATCAAAATTGCGATTAGTTAATCCCATTGATCACGCGTAACCAAGGGCGTGACCGCTTGGCACGTGTGATGCTTCGGGCTATGGCAATCAAAATGTTTGTATAAATGGTACAAGAATCCTACTCTTTGAGAAACACCACTTTTCTAGTAAATTGAGTTTAAGTACCAAATCTTCCGTTCGGGGTCGTTTAACGACGCCCCGAGCCGGTTATCTTAGGGGAGAGTGAATTGGCCTAAGGCATGGGTGTTGAAAACCCCTAAACCTTGCCTTCCTTTAATTAGTCTTTTTAATCCTTAAGTCATTCACGTAGTTAAGAGAATTTAACCCCCAAACTCCAAACGCCAAGTTTGCCGCTTTAAGGCTAAACCTTCATTCGCGAAACAAATACTCACGCTCAGCACATTCGGTCCCTGAGGACTCGACCCGGACTTCCGGTTACTATGCCACGCGTCACCTAAACCCTACGCTTGGGGAAAGCACATTGAGATACAATCTAAGGTCGCAAGCACTCCCGGACTTAAATCTCTATTTTTCGTAGATCAAACCCTTTTTAAGCGGCACAAGAGTTATTATTTTTCTAAACGGTTTCTCGAATACCCATCATTTCTTAGAAATTAAACCCCGGGTGGCGACTCTAAATTTTTCCTTTTTTTTGGATCGCCTTTTTTCACAAACACTACCCAAACGCATGGGCTCGCCCAAGAGACGAGCGTCCACAGTTTATGTCTATTAGAGTGAGAGGAGAGAGAGAATTGATGGCAAAAGAATAATTTTTATCAAAATAAAGAGAGAACCTGTGTTTTGTACGTTTGCTAAATTAATATTAAAAGCAATTTCTTTATTTTATATTCCAAAGTTCCTTGTCATTCCCTTCATAAGGGTAAAATATATTATAGTTATGCTTAATTTCCCCTTTTTGTTACTTCAAGTATGGATAATTTTCCAAGATGTTTACACTAAGGAGTAACCGAGTAAGGGTGCTCGTTACTGGCAAGCACGGTCGGTCCAAGGTATTTGGGTGCCCTAGGCTTAATTTAAAAATTGTGCTCTTAAGAGTGTAATACTTAAACAGTTTTTCTAGCAACAATCACAATACGAGAAAGCCAAAACAAAGAGATTGCGTACGGGGAACGGATGATAGTTACACATAGAGCACAAAATAGAAATAGGCCCCGCTCACAATGGGGTAAACAAGGAAAACAGACCAAAAGCCCAATCCCCACCTATTAAAAATCCAACTACATTTGGAAGGAAAATGAAAGAAATGAGAGCCCCATAAAAGCTTGTGGGAAAAAACAAGGGTCCATTGACTCAGAACCCCAAACCCACAGGTTGGCCCAATATGGGTAGGTTAAGGGCCCATGCCCCAATAGCCCAGAAATGGAAAGGTATTGCCTCTCAATCCGATTACAATTTTTATTTCAACCCATTACTTAAGCAAACCTAACCCAGTTTGGTGCAACCCACATTTAAGCCCACTACATCCATCATCATTGCCCTAAACCCCCATAAAGATATCTCATTACCCGACGCCACCATCTCTCCTTTCTTTGGAAAGACACCTTCATCTTCCTCTACCCCCAATAACCTCAAAGCACCAACAGATATAAATCTGCTCCCTACCCAAACTTATCATGAGTTTGCTAGAAATTCAAACAACGCAAGTCAGTTATCACAAGATCCGAATATGGCCTGAAGCAGGGATAGAAGCAATGCACCTTGTCGAAGTCAACTGGTGGCTGGAGGAAGTGAGCATGAAAGTGAAATCCAAAGAGCAATTCTTGGGAAACCCGTACCCACTCCAAGTGTCCTTGAAGTCACGCAGGATACAAAAACCAACTCTGGTGGATCTGAGAAACGTCTTTAATACTCTAGGTGATATTCTTTTTGACTCTAGTTTCTTAATGGATAGTTACAAAATCATTGTGTGGAATTGTAGAAGAGTTAGGCATAATCGGTTCAAAAATAACTTCTTTGAACTGGTTAGACAGCATAAACATGAGATTGTTGGTCTTCTCGAACCTAAAGTGAACATGCAATCGATGGATTTTTTCTTTCGAAATATGGGTTTCACTAGGGATACATTCACTGAACTAAATGAAAGGTTAGGAGGAATTTGGATCCTCTGGGACCGAACTAGAGTTTTGGCCTATACCATCTCCGTAACCCCTCAATTCATCCATGTTAACATTAAGAAAAATGGTTATGAGGAGTGGATTTTGTCAGCCTTATATGCAAGCCCATCTCATTGTAGTCCCCCACCATGGCCTAAGGAACATTTTTGAAATTCCTAAATCGATGCAATGAATAATAATAATAATAAGAAACTTCTTCAAACTAAACGATAAAAGAACAAGGCACAAGAAGTACATGGAAAACCCCGAAAAGGGTAAAAAAACCACGGAAATGAATCATGCACTAAATAAATGTGTGATTACAAGTAGACTTACTCGATGACTGTGTATCATCACTACGAATCCTAAGCCCTACTTGTTGAATCCACGTACATCACACCTTTGCATGATCGCCACATCTTGAATCCTCAAACCTTCCAACTATTTTGCCCTTCAAACTCCAAGAAAGGACTTTGATAGAGAAACATTGAATTGAATATGAACAATGAAACCCTTTGAAGATGATTTTGATCGCACGGCAATGAAAAGCCTTCGCAAATCTTCAAAGTTCATGAATCCTAGCACTCGTGGCTGGTATTTTGATGAGAGAGGCACAAATGGTCGAAATATGGTTGCTGTGGTGATTAGAAAAAAACCTAATCGCTGAGATTTTATAGTTGCTGAATCGAGCATTTTTGCCGGTTGTTTTGCTCGAGCAAAAGGCCTCGAAATGCTTGAGCAAAAAGTTGCAGCATCTAACTTCTTTCCTTGTGCATTTCCAATGATATAGTTGCCAAAATGCAACGTATCACCAAATCCCAGCATATTTCCAAATCTCATATTCTCACTACAACAAATTTCACCAATGCCGACTAAAAATTTACTCGGCAAATGTCACTTTTTAGTCGTTGAAAACCACTACCGACTAAAATATTTACTCGGCACTTTACTCGGTGAATGACACTCGGTGAATGTATTTACCGAGTAAAAAATGCTTTACTCGGCAAAAAATATTTTAGCCGGTAAAGGGGTACACTAATTACCGACTAAAGTTTACTCGGTAAATGGTTACACTAATTACCGACTAAAGTTTACTCGGTAATGGGGTTGCTGATGAGCACAAAATATTGACTTAATAGTATCTCCAATATCATATTTTGTTAGGTTTTAAAAGGGCATAATTGAGTAATATTATTATCTTTTTAGTTGTTGACATTTAATTATTAATTTTGTAGAAAAAGATGATAATTTTATCCATATTTAAGTGCGGGGTATCTACTGTGATTTTCTTTCGTGGATACAGTTGATCTTGGCTTGAACTTTGAATTAGAGGGAGAACATATTTTCATTAAAAAGAAAAAAGTGTGTATTATAATATTATCCACGGTGGTTAAGATTAGCTTCTAAAATCATTGTGTAGAATCATAGGAAAAATCATTGCATAAAATTAATTGATATATTTATGGGTGTGAATTCCGAAACCTTAGTTAATTTTTCCAACCGTTAATCTACACTAATTTTCTTGTGTGATAATTTAGTTGCTTCTTTTGTCATTATTTGTTTAATTTTTATCTTCCAAACTAATCACACTTTTTGGAACTAGGTTAGGGTTTAATCAATTTTAAGTTTATATAGTTTTCCTATAAAAATCACAAGTCCCTGTGGGTTCGACCTCGCACTTGCATAACTATACTTCAATCCATTCATGCGCTTGTGAGTACATTAAAATTTCATATCAGTTGCACCAATCACCGACTAAAGTTTACTCGGTAATGGGTTACGATTTTGCTTCTTGGAGATTTTTCAAGCTAAATCATTGAGGTAGGGGACAAATTTCTACTCCCTCTAGTTGTATTTTGTTGATTTGTTGCATATGTTGTTGGGTTGCCCACAAATTTCTAGCCAAACATGTTTATCACCATTGATAAGGGTTTTAATCTTGAATATCACCATGATTATGGGTTTGATCATGTTTAATCTTGAAATCTACTCCCTCTAAGTGTTTGGGTAATGTTTTGATTCATATTTTGATGTATTTCAAGTGGTTCTTGCTTGGGTTAGAACCCCCATTGAATCTTAGAAAACTGTCCAAAATCTATGCGAAACCATCTGGTATCGATACTCCTGCGATCTCGTATTGATACCAGCGCGTTCTGTTTTTTTTCCTGGTCGACTGGTATTGATACCCCATTTTGGGGTATTGATACCAGATAGCTTCGGATCTTTGTTTTTGTTTAGGTCTCTCCTTAACTTTTGGGCTCTTGGATTATCTTCAAATGACTTGTTACCTTAAAATCATACTTTTTATTGAACGCCTTGATGATTGGGTTGCGTGTTTAGCTCTCCTTTGACCCCGGTCCGGTGGTTTGACCGTGTATTTTCCATATTCATCAATTACACTCCAAAACTTGTTGGGAGCCTTGTTCTAACTAAAATCTTGTATCGTTGATTGTTTTTTTTTCAATTCCATGATATTTGAGTATATTCTTAGACATTAAATACATGATGGCGTAACGTAAGGGGCACATGCCTCATTGAGTCGTTTTTTTGACATTTTGATAAAGTTGGAACAATTGGAATGAAATATGATCCTTCGAAATATTTTGATGAATGAATTGTACTAAACAAACTTAAATAGAGTTTTGGACACTTGATGGTTTAACGAACTTTTGAAAAATGATGGTGATCTAATACTAGGGCCACTATTCGGTGCGTCCCTAGTCATGGGTGTTTGGAGCCCACGAAATCCGGCAGGGGTGCACGGACGGAGCCCACGAAATTCGGCAGATGATTCATTCCCTATTAAAAACAAGTGGTTATTTGTGAAGAGGTGAAAAAAGGAAATTTTATGAAAAGCATGATGTTTTGAAGAAATCAAACACATGACACAAATTGTAACGGTTTTTGAGAAAATTAACATACACTTGGGTTATTATCGAACACTTTGGTATTTCTTTGGATACATGGGTACTTTTTTTATCATTATTCTCTTACTTTAGTCCTGATTTTCATACTTCGCTCAAATCATTCTTGGTATCCAAATTCATGTGCACATATCATACTTTATACACCTAGTATTTGTAGAATGGTTTCCTACTGGGCTAGTGTAGCTCAACCTATCAATTTTCAGGTACACACTTAAGGAACATGTGTTGGATGCTTTGAGTATGGATGCATTGCATGAAGCTTTTTTGATCATGAAGCTAATTTTATCCTTTCCATACTTGTATTTTTTTTTTTTGGGAAATAACTTTATAACATTAATTTGTTTCTTCAATCTTTTGATGATATTTAAAATATGTAAATGTTTTAACTCTTTTGGTACTTATGTAATTGGATATGGGTACCTTTGGTGAGGACGCGGAATTCGATTTGGATATGTACTATTGACTTGACTTTTCAACTATGACCTTGATCTATCCTACGTGGATTTTATATGAATTTTGGTTATTAAAAAAATGAGGGTGTGACATAATTACTTGATTTAACGTGTTAATTACTTGTTTAGACTAATTATTTAATGGGACGGTTTTGCTAACACTTATTTTGACACACTTTTTTTCCTGGCTCTCACTGTGATGTTCCGAACCGTTGATCTTGTTTAAATGAGTAAAATAAAGAGCCCTACAAAATTAGCTCAATCGAATATCGGTAAATGTTTGATGGAAACAATTTTGCAAAAACTGTGATAGGAAATAGTGTTTACAAAATTATTTTAATCAAGCCATTATTGATATCCAATTGAGCTAATTTTTTGTAGAACCCCCTATTTTACTCACTTAAACAAGATCAACGGTTCGGAACTTACAGGGGGACTCAGAAATGCATGTGAGTTGAATCACGAATGATCATAGTCTAAGTGGTCAAACTATCATGATTGATTTCTCAAGGACGAGAATCATAGAATGCACGTAAGTTAAAGGCTAATAATAAAAAGATGGTTTGTCGTGTTATTCTCTCGTTATCATTTTATCATTTTGTTTATATTTTTTGGGATGTAATGTAAGGGGGTAATGGGTAAGAGCCGATCTACGAAGTATTTTAACACTCAGTGCTATTGTTGCTCTGACATTTTACGCCAGGTATCGAAGAAGGTGGAGGAGAGCAAAATATCCAAGCAGAGAACCTAACTACTGAGGTGGAAATAGAAGAAGCATGGAATCCCTACTGCTAGTGCTCTGTTCTTCATTTTTAAGTAATTTAAGTTGGAATGTAACTTTAATTTTCGAGACTGTTAGTACTATTTTCTTTTTGTAGACTAAATAATTTGAAGGTTATCATTTTGTTTAAAGTTAGGGTGGTGCTAATGCCAAAACCGTTTTTGTTTGTGCCAAATTTCTAGTGCTTAAAATCCTTGTACCATGTGCAAGGTAGAAACTTTTTATGCACTTTAGTTTTGGCACAAACAAAAATAGGTTTGGCATTATCATTTCCAAAGTTAATGTTTTTATAAAAATTCCTTCATTAATGCCTTCGAAAATCAGGGCATTACAGGTTTGCTCTTCACAATTGACTACAGTTTAATTTTTAGGATTAGGATCAGGCTGCAAGAAAGTAATTTTTTGTGAATGCTTCAGTCTCGGTTTTTAACTAGACCGGAGAGGGAAATAATCAAGGTGTAATACCTTAGGTTTAATTTGGGGGTAGATGGTGTTTAGTCCTACATTGGTTGTTTACATGAGTGGTCTTGGGTATATAACAAACTATGTGGGCTACTACTAGTACCTTGGACTTAAGCATTTTGGGTCATGTGGTGTGGCCCTGGATAAAATTAGGGTACTGGGCTAGTGGTCTAAATGGAGCGTTACAAATGGTATCGGAGACCCACTCTGATCCAAGTGTTGGGTTGGATGTGCTCTGCTACCACGGACACCAAGGGAAGTTGTTTAGACTATGCAACGAGGACGTTGCATCCCTAATTAAAAGGAGAATATTGTAATACCCTAGGTTTAATTTGGGGGTAGATGGTGTTTAGTCTCACATTGGTTGTTTACATGAGTGGTCTTGGGTATATAACAAACCATATGGGCTATTACTAATACCTTGAACTTAAACATTTTGGGCCATTTGGTGTGATTGTGATTAAAATCAAGGTACTGAGCTAGTGGTCTACATGAGACGTTATAAAAAGGTGTGCATAAGCTAACCCGGCCAAACACTCTTACCCAGGGACGGAGATAGTAGGGGTGGCGCCACCCCCCATTTAAATACAAAACTTGAGAAAGTATAATCGTGAAAAAGTATAATCGTCGGTGGGCTTTGTCTCCATGGTTGAAGTGCTCTACTCTTTGGCGTTCCACCCTGGAAACTTGTCATCAGAAGAAAGAGACTTTCTCTCTCTAGAGACTTTTCTTTCTCCTGAATCCCTTCAATCCAACTGACCCAAAGTATAATCGTCGGGGCGTTTCACCCAGGGGGTGGGGTGGAATCTCGAAGCTTGATCTTGGCAGTAAACCTTGTGTCGTTGTATCTATTGTCAACTTGATGAAGGAGTGGTACAAAAGCTACCGCGCCATGATCTGGGAGAACATTTTAGGAGGTTTGCGGTTTTTTACCGGCATGTATGTTGCCCAATAAAAATCAGTTCGGCATGTATTTTGCCCAACAAAAATCAGGGATTGATGGGCAAATTTTGGGAAAATTGGGTTTATGGTTAGGTTTGTAATGAAGACATCACAAGACCTACATTAAATTTAGGGACGGTTGGAGGATATGGAAATTAGGTTTTAAATTTAAGGTAATATAGAACCAAAATTAGGGTCTGATGGGTCAGTTTACAGTGATGAAGACATTTCTAGACCTACATTAAATTCAGGGGCGGTGGGAGTACATGGAAATGAGGATTAGTACATCACAGAAAACCCTGAAAACCTTCCCAAAAAGAAAATTTATGGGTGTGATTTATCCGGTGTACTATGCACACAATACACCGAGTGAATCACACCTATAAATTTCTTTTTCGGGGAGGTTTTCGGGGTTTCCTTTCTTGTCACGTAACTGATCTGTATGGAAATTAGGTTTAGGATTAGGACAGTATATAACAAGGAGGTGGTAGTAGTATTAAAAGCAGTGAAAGTAACGAACTGAAGCAGGAATTTTTTAGTGCCAAGTGGGTATTGCTGATGTGGTACCGCTCACACACATCCGGTTGTCCAAAACTACAACAGATGACATGGATTAAGACACACTTTTTTTAAATAAAAAAAAATTCATTCGGTACTTTCAATCTAGACCGTCAGTTCTATTTTTGGACAGCCGGATATGCGTGAACGGACATCACGTGGTACCCGCTCAACATTGAAAATTAGTCATGGTGGTTGAAAACTTAAAGACCGAGGAAGCAATAGATATCAAAGGCCGGCTGTCAGTTTCAATGTTTGTTGTGAACTCACTCGATGGTTACTATGGTTACTGAAGCAACTAACTAAAAATGTATGCTTGTTTAAGTGTTTTGATTGTTTAAGTGTTTTGAACTAGATGATCAGTACTCTGTACTCTGTAGATGAGTTGATGGTACCATGTTTGTTTTTTATTTATTCCACGTAAGTTGTTCAATTTGAGTTTTTGAATGACTTTGATGAATTTCCTTGTAGAATAGATTGAAAATTCGCGGACAAATCTGTGTTCAATTCGGGACTCGCGGATCGGATTGGAATTGATCCGTGAGCTTTTGGATTGAATACATATTTTATTTTCAAAAATCCATGACTCACGTATTAAAATTAGATTCATGTCAATCGATTCTATCTAAACCATGTGCTTAGCTATTAAATTTGCGCTAAAAGGACTGATTTATAGGCCAATGAACTCGTTTTTTTCATTCCCACGCCAAACAATTCCTTAAACCTTGAGGTTTTTTTACTCGAGGTTGAGGGAAGAAGATTGTCGCTGTAGATGACAGCGCATTTGAGTCTTAATGATGTCCCTTGCAAGTGACAACACCTGCTGTCCCCAGTAATTTCGGGCCGCTCCGGTCACTTTCCGATGATCAGAAACGTTCTCTTTCTAGAGCTCATCGAGTAGAACAAGTGTACCAAAAATCAACTCAATCGAATATCATTAAGTGCCTGATCGGAACATTTTTATCATGAAACGAATGCATCCAAAATACTAGATTAAATCCACTCAAACTCATAATTGTCTAGTTATATGTGTACCCATGAGGCACTTAATGATATTAAACCTTGCAAGGGACAGCACAGTCCCCGCTTCCCAACCAAATGGCCCAGATACAGTTGAGGAGTGTAATGGATTGGGACTTGGGAGGCAGAATCCCCATCTACCAGTACACAATAAATATTTGCATTTATCAAGTTGTCATAAATGGGAGAGAAATGCTAGCCGTTTCGTTAGAAATAATACCAGAAATAATTTCGAAAAGTGAAATTACCCAGTCATTTTTTCTTTTCTGGGTATTACTCCCTCTGTTTTAAATTACTAGTCATTTATATAATATTTTGGGATGTTTCGTATTGTTAATTTGTCTTGTTTGAAAAATCAAAACAAAATTGATTCAATCTTCCAAAATACTCATTCCGTCCCAATTTGTTCTGCCCTTATTAGGAAATAACAAATTTAAAGAAACATCATGATTGTTTCGACTTTTTGATAATTTTACCATTTTACCTTTTTAAAATAATGCAGTAGTACTCATAAATTTTTTTTAAGAAAGGGCACAAAATGTTTGCCGCCAAAAATTGTGATTTGACATGATGGTTTGGGTCTCATGGAGAAAATAGTACATCAGGTTTCATACAAATCAAAATTTTGAATTTGATGAATGAATGGTTGACCATATTTGCCAAAAATGGTGCTTTGACTTGTGGGCCATAAATATTTATAAATGTAGAATAAATGAGGGGTAAAATGGACATCCAAAAATAAAAAGTTTTGAAATGAGGAAAATATTTTGGGATATCCCAAAAAGAATAAGGGCGGAACAAATTGGGACGGAGGGAGTAATCCATTTACCAGAAACAATAATTTTTTTCAAAAGTTGAAATTATGAATCTATTTAATGTGAATACAGTTATTGCATGTCTACTTAAAAAGTTGAAATTCTAAAAAATTACTACCAATTTGAAAAGAATGGAGTATTTCAGTGCACGTAGCACTATCCGTCGTAAATATAAGTTTTGGTCTCCTTGGGTAATAATCCAATAATCCAGATTATTGGATTATTCATTTGTCCTTATTCAATTTTTTTTTTGCATCTGTTAGTTTTGCATTAAATTTTTGTAGTTTCTGAATTCTTTTCGACGAGACGAATTTAACAAGTACTTATAAAAATTATGGTCAAAACTCAAATTTTCTTTAATAAAACCAAAATAGGTGGATTATTGACCAAATAATGCCCATTTTCATAGAAAAGGAGATAGAGCTAAAATAGCAAAGAGAATATCTTATTTACAGAGGTTCCGTAAATAGGGAATTTGCTTGACCCCGCCGTCCATCCCAAGATCCAACGACTCGAAGCCATGTACAATTTTTTTTTACATTTGCAGTGCATTTAAGGAGAAGAGAGAATGTACATGACTCCAAACCGTTAGATCTCGGGATAAATAACGAGAATTTGCGCAGCGATTTATGGAACCTCTATAAATAAGATATTCTCAATAGCAAAATACAGTATCCAACACTTGCTTTCATTCAGGAGAAAACGGAAGACGTGTTTACCAAATATCACTCTCTCTCTCTCTCTCTCTCTCTTTTCAATGGGCAATTCAAGAGACGAGCCACTAACCCCGGCGGGCCGGCTCTTCCTCGGACCCCGTATGCACCAAATATCCCACCTTATCATGGGTTGCAAAAACCCAATCGACAGCGACGCCGTCAAATCCGAAATCGCCAACTCCGTCATGATCAAACTCCCTCGATTCTCCAGCCTCATGGTCCGAAACTCCCATGGCGGAGAGCACTGGCGCAAAACCCAAGTCGACGTCGACCGCCACGTCATTGTCGTCGAAGACCCCGTCTCCAACAATGCAAGCACCGGAGACGAAGAGGCGGTCAACGACTACGTTGCCGATCTCTCCGTCTCCTCGCCGCTCAGCTATGACAAGCCCCTGTGGGAGGTCTGTTGAAAATTAGGATGAAATTGTTATTTTTTTTTCTAATTCTAAGGAGTAAATAGTTTTAATTGATGGAAAAATCTATGGGTACACAATTACACCACTCGTTCACACAAGACTGGTGAGTTTCTCTTCATCCCCAACATTTAGTTTTGTGTGCATTTGTGTGCATTAATGGTTTCGGGTATCGTGTCATTTACTCAGCTATCAGGTGCAAGAAAATTTCATTGGACTGAAAAAATAGGTCCGCTACATACTTTGAAGTAGATAAAATTACGAACAACATCATAAATTAGAACTAAAAAAAATGTAGTTTTTCTAATTAATATACAACCACTCTCCTAATTATATTTTCACCTTTATTAAATAACAAATGCGCGATCAAAATAGTGATGTGAAATCTAATATTCTTTTTGTCGTCGAAAATCAGTATTGTTAGTTGTAATTAACAATATCAATCAAAAGAAAGATGAAAAGAGACGGCGCGTTGGGAGAACTCTCCGTTGATTTTGCAGGAACTCTTAGTTGAACGTACAAGATTATTATGACTTCCTAAATTAAATAAAACTACGTCGTTTTGAAGCTCTAATTTTTATTCAACTTAATTAATTTTATTAATTGTATGCCAATGGAATTTGTGTGCAATTAGATTTTGTCTAAACATTCCCGTCACTTTTGCTAAGTTATGGCGAGTGTTATTGCGCAAAAATATTATTTTTTGTTGCTTCCATTTCTTCATAATGATTTTGTAGGTTTCAGAGATAGTTATCCTAGTGATAGATTTTGAATTTTCTAATTCGATTATTAGTGGATAACACCAAGGGCGGAGGCAAGTGAGTACCAGAGTGGTCAGGTGACCACTCTGGCCCAAAGGTTTCAATAGGGGAGTAGATCTACTTTGCATCATTAAGTTGCTATTGACCACCCTTTAGACTCTCAATTTGCCTTGTTTAAATAAAAACATTTTGGTCATGGGTAAATTTAGGGTGAATATAGGCTTTCTACCATTTCAGTATTGAAGTTTTCCAATGTGGGTCAACTAGAAAGACTTGTTGTGAAGCTTTAAATGAGACACGACAGTCAACCATGTCTGTCTTAAACAATGACACACGGCAGCCATTAGTATTATTTTTGTGCATGTATGGTTCAACTCGTGAGCTCAACTCCTTAAGCAAAAGAGGCTAGGAAATTAGGCTTGAGCTTCTTCATCTGTAGGCTGAGTCCTAGCTCATCTATAGGCCGAGTCGAGTTAGGACTCGATGAATTGCCCATAGTTCATATAGAGTCCGAGTAGCTAGCCCATAGTAATTTGACCACTCTAATGAAAATTTCTCGCTCCGCCCCTGGATAACACTAGAAGTTAGTATTTTTTCCTTAAACCATAAACACTATGTGTGTAGAAAAATATTTTATACTTTAATTGGGTTTATTAGATAAATTAACTTCCAAAAAGAATGTTACTTTTTTCTGAACTATAATTAATTGTTTCATTCTTGTGTAAGTATAACAGTCTTATGTTTTAATTCTAGAAGGCTAGAAGCAATTAATAAATTTGATAATCTGATCAAAATCATTTAGGGAATCATATGATGATCTTGGACGGTAATTCTAAAGCAGGGTATAGGTGTCACTACAAAGATTGTGAATACTGTTTTGTACCACCTGACATGTACTGGTTTGGCAAAAAAATGGTACCATACACCTCTAATACCAAACCATGTTCAATACCGGCCCTTACCGGGCAGGTACTGGCCGTAGTGCAAAATACCGGCAAATATCGGCCTTACAGACAAAAACATGTATACCGGCTGCTATGAAAAAAAAAAGAAAAAAGAAAAAAGAAAAATCAATAGAAAATCGAAGGAAGAAGAAGATCGAAGGTTGTGATCGTTGGTTTTTGCAGTAAAGTGTGAATCTCTCCCTCTCTCTCTCTCTATGTGTTTGGCTGTGATCGTTGGTTGATCGTCAATTTTTGCTATAATTGTGTATTTTTGTACATATAATAGATCATATATATATATATATATATGGTAATACCATAAAATTTGAATCGATACCGGCCCGTACCGGTACCAGTTACTAGTAAAAAAGCCAATACCCAAGACACTACTGGATTCGGAACCTTGATCGAGATCACTACCATATCAAATGGAATATAAAGGGGATGTAGACGTGAGGGAGAGATGCAACCTTGAGTGAGAGCGTCAAGTGTAGTTTGAAAAGTTAATAGATAAAAGTTTGTACAATTATCATTTTATCATTTTGTAAAGTTAGTAGGTAAAAAATTAATGAATCAAAGTGGATGTAAAAAGTAAAAAAAATTGATGTGAAAAGTGTAATAATAATGTTTTTTTTAATAAGTTTGATTTACGAAGCAACGTACTTGGTATAAGTTTGATTTTTTTTAATAAGTTTAATAAGTTTGTTTTTTTTTAATAAGTTTGATTTAAGGCCTAGTTTTTTAAAAGATTTTAGCACGTAGGTGCTAAAATCTTTTAGAAAACTGGGTCTTAAAAAGGGACGGAGGAGTACAATTTATTGCCTCGTGCATTGCAATTTCTTAGGCTTCCTTTGGGTAATAATCTGGATTATGGATTAATATTAGATTATTCATTTTGTCTTTATTCAATTTTTTTAATATTTATTCATTTTGCATCAAGATTTTGTGATTTTTGGATTCCTCTCGATGAGACGAATCTAATAAATACAAAATTATGGTCAAACCAAATATTTTTTTGAATAAAACCGAAATACTTGGATTATTGGCTTTCAAATTTACCACATCAGTTAATCCACGTAATAAGTAATGTAAAAAATAAAAAGTGTAGTTGTGGTGAAAATTAGCATTTACTAAAAAATACGACAAGCGTCAAAGAACAGAGATACCAAACTTTGCTTTCTTAGAATAGAATAGATTTAATGTTATAATTATTTGCCAAATTTCCAGGTCCATCTATTGATAGCCCACAACTGTATGGTGTTTCGTACCCACCACGCCTTGGGGGACGGGATTTCAATGTTGTCGATGTTTCGGGAGTGGTGTCGGAGGGCCGATGAACCACATCAGAGTTCTAGTACTGGTTCGTTGCGTACTTCGTCTTTGAACAAGAAGAACCGGATGATGAGGGAGTTGTGGAATGTAGTGGTGCGGTGGTTCATGAATGCCGTTTTTATTATTGAGATGCTGTTCAGGGCTTTCTGGGTTAAAGACCGGAGGACTGTCGTGAGCGGTGGTGCTGGGGTGGAGCTGTGGCCGAGGAAGCTTGCTACGGCTAAGTTCCGGTTGGATGATATGAAGCAGGTGCAGAAAGCCGTAGCTGGTGCGGTAAGTTCTACTTCCGAACCTATTTCTAATATGACAATGCCAGAAACATGATTTTCAAATACAATATTTAAAACAACGTAAGAGACATTATATGCATGTGGATTTACATGCATTGAACAATTTCGAATATGTCTGAAATTGTATTGTCAAAATGTGTTTGTAGATTGTTAGTTGTAATTTTTTAGTATCGTTATTTTAGAGAGAGAAACTGGTAAATTCAAAAGGATTTCTTATTCTACGGGAGACAGTTATAAGTTATAATACAAAAGTGTTCAAGGGAATTAGCCCAACAACCGTGTATTATGAATATGTATTCCATCCGTCTTTTTTTAAGTGTAGATTCGTAATTCAACCTCGTTAAATAGACAGATGCCTTGTTTTCTAATAGATTTTGGGTAGATTTTATGAAAATCTCATAAAATGAACATTTTATGGAGATGTGATAAAATAAAGTTATTTTCTCAACTGATAAAATGTAGTTGTTTTTCAATTCCTACAGATTTTAGGAGAATTTTATGAAAATCTCATAAAGTCACTTTTATATTTTATGTGTTAAGATTGAAGTGTCATAAAATATGAGATTTTATGAAATAAAAATCTGTTGAAGAACGAAGCCAGAATCATTACCCCTTTTACATCAACTTTTTTCCCATTTTCTCAATTTTGAAGTCCACTTTTCAAAATTATTCTCCATTTTTATTCATTAACTCTTTACTTATTAACTTTTCAATATGATAAAATACTCCGTAATACTCAAATATATTAACTTTAAACATTATCTTTTTAAAATGGACATCTACTAAGGGACAGCCCCATACTACACTCTTATTTTGGAGATTGAGGGAGTACTTTTTATATTTGAGTTTTTTGGATTTAGTTTTTCAATTAAAAAACACTAATAATAGATGCATTTTAAAATTGGCTTTTAGAGTAGTTTAAAAATTATGGTGTGCCTACTTTAAAATACTGGAAGACAATTGGGCATGATGATTGGTAGCACGAAAATTTACGTGAATTGTATTTTTTAAGTATAGCTTTAAAAAACATATTCTCATTTCTCATACTAATTCCATTCTAGTACAAATGCAGACGATAAATGATGTGATTTCCGGCATAATTTCTTTTGGCCTATCAAGATATTTGGATATGCACTCGCCAAAAGGTAAAATTTATTATACGATTAATTTTTCACCTAAAGTTCGAAAGAACATTTAACACAACTTTAGAAACTTGAGATCATTTACCTTGTCTAGCTCTTCGAGACGGTGTTCAAATTACAGGCCTCGCTATGGTTAATTTGAGAAAACAACCAGGATTACAGGTCATTTCAATTCTCTTTCCTAATTTCTTTTGAAGTTTTTTCTTTCATAAAAGAAAAAATAAATAGTGCTACATAATCGCGATCCAGATTAGTTTTGGCCTTGAAATGATAATGAACGGCTTTGATCAGGAACTTTCGAAAATGATAAGGGGCAATTCAGGAATTCGTTGGGGTAACAAATTTGGTACGATTCTGTTTCCTGTTTATTACCGTCATGGTGGAGCTGATCCACTACAACATGTGAAGACAGCCAAGAAAATGATGGACCAGAAGAAACATTCTCTAGAGGCTCACTTCTCATACTACGTTGGCATGTGCTGTTTTGGACCAAAGGTGCATTTCTAGCTATATTTAAAGAGAAAAACTTATTAACCAAAAAAAGAGAAAAACTTGGGTGCCGGACGGGTTACACGTGGCAGTACACGTTGTGCATGTCAGTCGTCCAAAAGTGTTATGGACCGTTCAGATTTTAGAAAGAGAAAGAGGAGAGAGAGAGAGAGAGAGAGAGAGAGAGAGAGAGAAATTTGGGCTGTGCAAAACACTTTTGGACTGCCGAGATGCTTGCCCACATGTGTGGTACTCTATTTGCACCCAAAATTTGCTCTTATGAGAGAGAGAGAGATTCATGTACTGATGGTTTTGTAGTTTGTTTAATGTAGATTTCAAGCTGGCTTAGCTACAGGACTGCATGCAACACAACCTTCACAATCTCAAACGCGGTTGGCCTAAAAGAGGAAATTGCAATTGCGGGCAATCCTGTAACTTACATGAGGGTGAATATGTCAAGCCTACCCCATGTAAACTTCTTAAACTCTGCCGATCAGTCTTGAAGTTAGTGACCCTCCTTTTGTTTTGTGAGAAGTACAATTAAAAGGCAAATCGAAATCGAATCGGGTCCATGGAAAACGGATTTGGAGTTTCTGTAGTGACTCAAGTCACTAAACCCTAGTAGTTAGGGTTGTCCACGAATCAGTTCTGAGCAAATCGGTTCGATTCTCAATCCAATCCGCTCATGGTTGATTGTCATTTTGTGCATCCACAACCCGTTCATCAGTTATATACGAATGTGTCGGTTCGGTTATGGATTGAGCGGATCGGACGGATTTGACGGATCAAAGAAGGATTAAAGGTAGATTGGGCTGATTAAACCCAAACCGAACTGAACTGAATCGAACTGCATCCACCAAAATAAAAATATTAGGATCCACATCCATCTGTAACATACTTTGGGTGGGTTCGCAAACAGTTCGGTTTGGGCGGATTTGGTGATTCGTTGGGTAGCTCTATCCATAGTAACCTCAATTGTGGGCCCTTTATAATCTGCATTTGAGATTAGAACGATTCAATTTGTCGGGGATGTTGAGTAGATAATTCATGTAAAAAAATCAAATTAATTGGGTATTAGTCATATGGTCGGATACCATTTATTTTACGAAAATAAATGGTCATTATCATTGAGAGAATAAACTGTGAGAAAATTTTGGGTCAATATATTGTTTGTCTAACAATCTCTGATGACCATAATTTTTTGTACTCATGATGTGCTCAGCATTTCTGAAAAAATGAATGATTTAGTTCCCAAGTAAAGATTTCAGAGAGCCCACAATTGAACTCACTACAGCTTGCAACCATGTAATGGTAGGATTGGTTTAAAGGATTACGGGAAATTATATGGTTTTGTTGTTTTTGGTGATGGTGCAGGCAATCTCAATGACCATATTAAGCTATCGAGGAAGAGCTGATATGCAAATATTAGTTGCAAAAGACATCATACCTGACGCACAATTCCTAGCGAAGTGTTTTGAAGATGCCCTACTCCAAATGAAGGAGGCTGCATGCACCTAAAGAATTAGGAAAGCAGAATATGATAATTAGTGAAAGACATCATATGCCATTGCTGTTCTTTCACTCTCCAAAACTTATTTGCAGTTGCTTGTATCACTACCTGTCAACATTATCTTTGTATCATTATTGTACTGTAGTTCTGAACCGTTAGTATCATTGTAGTAAAACTGGTCCTGTTGTGGTGCTCTAAAGTGGTATCGGGGCACTAGTGCTCTAATTTTACTTGTCACGAACACTATGTCTACAAGTAAAGCTTATATTTGTGGTAAGTAAATCATACGTTTATAGTAAGTACAATTGCGGTAGTTTGCATCTAAAGGCTCATATTCATCTCCTTCCTTTTTATCTAATGGCTTAGATTTAGTGCAGTACCAGTGCCCCAATATCACATTGGGGTAGCATAGAAATATTCAGTAAAACTACCAACATTATTTTGTTGCCAAGGAAGCGGTTTAAGCAGTGGCAGCTCCAAAAATGTTGAATAAAGTGTTCAAAAATTACCTTAATTCTACTAGTTCATTAACTAGCTAGTCATACATACCCCCAAATTTTTATGGAGTATATTTGTGTCAATAATGCAACCAAATAATGCGAAAATACGTAAGATGTCACAATTACATGCTTTCTCTGCGAATTCTATATTTTAGGCCAAACAAAATTAAATTGAGACTTAAGAATATAAGTTTTTATTGTAGAAAGTTGTTTGGCAAATAGGTTCCCATGGATTTTTTTTAATTTTATTTTACGTATGCTCTTATTTTTTGGAGATATAGAGCACGAATTGATACCGATAGATACTCTGTCTCTAGGTTTTTTTTATATTATTATTATTATCATTAAGAGTGTGTGCTTTGGTTTGAGCTTATACAATGTGTTAAATTGTGAATTTTCTAGATTGATGGATATTCACAGTGTAAGACTAAGTGTTCAGACAAATATGAGATAAAATTATTACATGTAATATAAAATATAAAAGGGTTTAGGTTATTCAATTGACATCTATGAAATCTGGCTATAAAGTCGCCTATGACTTATAATTTGGTTGTTTACATTCGATTGGTTTGTGGGTTGATTCTTAGGGCTAGTTCAAATTTTTTGGGTTAGGTGTTCAAATATTTATGCTTAGGGTGTCCAAATATTTTTAGGTTTTGTGTTCAAAAAGGCCTAAACTCAAAGAAAACTAAAAATATTACATATATTTTAACAAAACAAAAAAATTTTGGGTGGTCAATTGACAACCCTAAGCCTCATGTAGAGCCGCCAGTGGGTTTAAATCTCGCGATTGGATCATGAATGGTCTTGTAGTTTGTGGGAACAGATGTTTGATGAGAGATATATGCATTTTAGAGTGTGTTGGATATTTTCATATTTTAATAGTAATTTTATCGGTGCTAGATTGTCCAAATCATGTGTACATCTTTGGATATCTTGGAAGATCAAATTCCAATCTTATCTTGATTTTTACTTGGGAACCAAGTAGCTTATCTAATAAAGTCTTCCTAATCTTATCTTGATTTTTCTTGGTGACCAAGGATATCTAGAACATATCTTATCTTTATTTTTACTTGGTAACCAAGATAAACTAGAAGCTTCCTTTTATTAATTATGAAGACTTGAGGGAGACTTACTCTCTCCTTCTACTTCCTTGGCCTATAAATAAGCTTGAGCTATCCTCCTTTTTCTGTGTGTGTGTGTGTGTGTGTGTTTGCCGAAAGAAATAGGAAAAAAGAAAAAACTTCTTCTCTCAAATCTTATTCCCTTAATTTAAAAATAGCCCATTAAGTTTTAATATGTACATGAGAGTATTGGGCAAAGTGTAAGGGTATTTATTTGGTGGAGTTTTGGGTTCTCCTAATTGTGCAGAGTAGGTTCGAACCACACGGAAAATTATCGGGCTGTTGTATCCTGGAGGGGACAAGCCAAGAGATTTTCTACTGCACCAGTCTATTACTGTGGAGGGCTTGAATCTCCTTAAAGGGAGTGAGATTTCCGTGCCTCAGCCTATTAATTTCTCCATCATAATTTTATTTTTTTGTGCTTATTATTGTAATATCACCAACAATTTTTAAGGAGATTCAAACAATGGACTATAATGCTGAGAGGTCCAACGAGAATGTCGGAGATCTCAACAAGCCCTTCAAGTTCAGAGGAGCTCACTTCAAACGATGGCAGGGCAAGGTGCTCTTCTATCTCACTCTCCTCAAGGTGGCCTATGTCCTCACTGAAAAGAATCCCAACAAAGTCTCCACCGATGGCATGAGTGATGAAGAAAAAACTAATCATTCTGAACTAGTTGAGCAATACAACGCAAATGAGTATAATTGCCGTTATTATCTCTTAAATTGCCTTGGAGATCAATTTTATGATTATTATGTTACTACTTACTCCACTGCAAAAAAAAATTTGGAAAGCTTTGCAGAGCAAATATGACATAGAAGAGGCTGGTGCAAAGAAATATGCAGCTAGTCATTTTTTTCGCTACCAGATGGTAGACGGGAAATCTGTGGTGGAGCAAGTACAAGACTTCTAAATGATCGTCGCAAAGGTCAGGTCTGAAGGCATCAAAATTGGAGACAATCTTGTGGTGGCTGGTATTATCGACAAATTACCAACTCAATGGCGGGAGTTTCAGAAGTCCATGCGCCACAAGCAAAAAGAGACGTCTCTGGAGGCTTTGATTACCCGCATCCGTGTGGAAGAGGAGGCTAGAGGCCAAGATGTACTTATGACTGAGGAAGGTAGTGGACATTCCAACACTAAGGTAAATTTGGTTCATGTGAATAATAACTTACCCAGAGGTCAGGTTCCAAAGAATGCTTATTTAAAGCCAAATAAGAAAAACTGGAAAAATAAAAATAAATCTCGCAGTGAAATGAAAGTGAGATCATATAATAGGAACCAAGGACACCCTCCACCAGCACAACAAACTGGTGCGTGTTATGTCTGTGGCAAGAGTGGGCATATTGCTCGATTTTGCAAGTTTCGTAAAACACAGCCTGCTCCATAGGCTAATGTTGTTGAGGAGGTCTTTGTGGCTATGGTCACAGACATATGTATGGTTCAATGTGTGGAAGGGTGGTGGGCAGACTCTGGTGCCAATAGGCATGTCTGTTACAATAAAACTTGGTTCAAAACTTATACTCCCTTTGCAGAAGAAAAAATTGTGATGCTTGGTGATTCTAGTACAACCAAGGTGCTTGGGAGTGGCGTGGTTGATTTGAAGTTTACCTCTGCATGTGTGTTGACTTTGAAAGATGTACTTTATACACCGTCCATGAGGAAGAATTTGATGTCCAGTTATTTGCTAAACAAAGCTGGCTTTAAGCAAACTATGGAATCTGATCAGTATATAATTACGAAAAAAGGAGTGTTTGTGGGTAAGGGATATGCCTGTGATGGAATGTTCAAACTTAATGTTGAGAATAATAAACCACATACTGTTTCTGTTTACATGCTGTCTTCTTTAAATTTCTGGCATGCAAGACTTTGTCATGTTAACAGTAGATATGTTGGAATCATGAGTAGTTTAGGGCTAATTCCCAGACTGAATAAAGATTTTGAGAAATGCGAAACATGTAGTAAAGCAAAAATAACAAAAAGGCCTCATAAAACTGTGGTAAGAAATACTGAATTATTAGAATTAATCCATTCAGATTTATGTGAATTTGAAGGAATTTTAACACGAGGAGGAAATAGATATTTCATCACTTTTATTGATGACTTTTCAAAATATACTTATGTATATTTGTTAAAACACAAAATTGATGCTTTTGATAAATTCAAAGAATTCCTTCAAGAAGTTGAAAATCAATTCGGTAGAAAAATCAAAAGAATTAGAAGTGACAGAGGCCGTGAGTATGAATCCTTTGGATTCAACTCATTTGTTCAGTCCTTGCGAATCATCCATGAAATTACTCCGCCATATTCGCCTGCGTCTAATGGTGTGGCTGAGAGAAAAAATAGAACATTAATTGACTTGACAAATGCTATGCTTATTGAAGTAGGAGCTCCCTCAAATCTTTGGGGAGAAGCAATTTTAACTGCTTTTCATGTGATAAATAGAGTGCCACACAAAAGGACTAAAATTACACCTTTTAAATTGTGGAAAGGTCATAAGTCAAATTTGGGATATTTAAGAGTTTGGGGTTGTTTAGCCTTTGTGAGGCTTACAAATCCTAAAAGACCCAAACTGGGTGTTAGAGCTATCACTTGTGCTTTTCTTGGATATGCAATAAATAGTACAGCCTATAGATTTTTTGATATGGAAAATAAAATTATTTTTGAATCAGGTGATGCAATTTTTCATGAAGAAAAATTTCCTTTTAAATTTCGAAATGGTGGGGGTAAAGAATCTATAGGAAATTTTTTATCTGTGCTCTGCTACTCCTAGTTTACAAAATCAAGAAAAATTTGAAATTGAACTGAGAAGGAGTAAGAGAGCTAGAATTGCAAAAGATTTTGGCCCTGACTATATTTTTAATGTGGAGGACATTCCACAAACTCTACAAGAGGCTTTGACATCACCTGATGCTGTTTTCTGGAAAGAGGCTATTACTGATGAGATGGAATCACTAATATCCAATAAAACTTGGAAATTAGTTGATTTACCATCAGGTTGTAGAACTATCGGGTGTAAATGAGTCCTATGTAAAAAGCTCAAACCGGATGGCAGCATTGACAAATACAAAGCAAGACTTGTTGCAAAAGGGTTTAAGCAACAAGTTGATCTTGACTTTTTTGATACTTTTTCTCCGGCTACATGAGTGATATCCATTAGATTGTTAATCGCAGTTGCTGCAATTCATGATCCGAAAATCCATCAAATGGATGTCAAAACAGCTTTTTTAAATGGGGACCTAGATAAGGAAATTTACATTGACCAACCCGTGGGCTTTGTAGAGCTTGGTCAAGAAAGCAAAGTGTGTAGGTTGATTCCTGCATGATTGAGACTGGTTTTAAGACAAATGAGTGTGATAAGTGCATCTATTATAAATCTTGTGAAAATTCACATGTCATTGTTAGCCTATATGTGGACGATTTATTACTCTTTGGCTCTAATATGCATATTATTAATGAGACTAAGAATATGCTTAGTAGCCATTTTGATATGAAAGATCTTGGAGAGGCTAACATAATTTTGGGAATGAAAATTACAAAGACGTGTGATGGTATTTTTCTTGATCAGTCGCACTATATTGAGAAAATTTTGAAAAAAATACTATTTTGAGAATTGCAAGCATGTAGTTACTCCTTTTGATCCCAATGTGCATTTATTTCCTGTCAAAAATGACAAGGATGTGGTTGATCAAAAAGGATATGCTAGCATAATTGGGAGTTTGCGTTAAGCGACTGACTGTACTCGACCTAACATTGCTTATGCAGTGGGAGTACTAAGCAGGTTTACTAGCAAGTCTAGCAATGATCACTAGCTAGCCATTGAGCGATTATTGAGATATTTATCTAGTACCAAAAATTATGGCTTGTTTTACAAAAAGTATCCTGCAGTACTTGAAGGTTATTGTGATGCTGATTGTCAAGTGATTCTCTTTCTACCACAAGATATATGTTCGCTTTGGGTGGTGGTGCTATACGTTGGAAATCGAAAAGGCAATCTATTATTGCTAACTCTACTATGGAGGCTGAGCTAATAGCATTAGCTTCAGCAAGTGAGGAGGCTAATTGGTTAAGAGATTTACTTAATGAAATTCCTCATTGGGAAAAACCAATTCCTCCAGTGTTAATTCATTGTGACAGCACCGTTGCAATTGGTAGAGTACAAAGCCATTATTACAATGGCAAATCCAGACCTATCAGAAGAAAACACAGCACTGTGAGAACTTATTTAAGTGATGGGGTCATAAATGTGACTTATATTAAGTCATTTGAAAATCTTGCAGATCCATTAACCAAGGCCTTGGCAAGAGAAAAGGTCTGGAGTACATCGAGGGGGATGAGAATAAAGCCATTAAATTCATGAGCCACATATGAGGATACCCAACCCAGGGACCAGAGATCCTGTAACTGGGTTCAATGGGAAGAACGAATCATATGGTGGTTGTTAAAAATTGAACTAAATTATTTAATTATTTCTATCCCTATGGTGTGAGTGCATTTATCCTGTAATGTTTTGGAGGTTGAGTTTCTAAGAAACTCTTAATGAAATTCTGTAGCTCTTATAAGTGGGGTGTTAGAATTACAGCAGCATCCTTGACAGATTTCACCAATGTCAGCGTGGAGGTGAGGTTGCTTCCTATGAGAATTAGGCTTTATTCTCAAAGACGCTCATGAAAACCAGGATTAGCACAAGGCCAAAATGTGCTGGCTAATAAAGCTCATGTCAATACCTGGACTATTATGTGTGGACAGTATTTTTTTTTTATTTCCCCAAAGTAGTCATATTTCAAGTTGAAGACCACTACTGACTCTGGAGTAAAGATTACTGTTTCACTAAGTGGAGGTTCAATGCAGAGCACACCTTCATGATGCATAATGTCCCTCTTTGCCCAAGAAGTCTCATTTAATATTAAAATAGGTGGGGGAATGTTGGATATTTTAATATTAATTTTATCGATGCTAGACTGTCCAAATCATGTGTACATCTTTGGGCATCTTGGAAGATCAAATTCCAATCTTATCTTGATTTTTACTTGGGAACCAAGTAGCTTATCTAATAAAGTCTTCCTAATCTTATCTTGATTTTGCTTGGTGACCAAGGATATCTAAAGCATATCTTATCTTTATTTTTACTTGGTGACCAAGATAAACTAGAAGCTTCATTTTATTAATTATGAAGACTTGAGGGAGACTTACTCTCTCCTTCTACTTCCTTGGTCTATAAATAAGCTTGAGCTATCCTCCTTTTTCTGTGTGTGTGTATGCCGAAAGAAATAGGAAAAAAGAAAAAACTTCTTCTCTCAACTCTTCTTCTCTCAAATCTTGTTCCCTCAATTTTAAAATAGTCTATAAGTTTTAATATGTACGTGAGAGTCTTGGGCAAAGTGTAAGGGTATTTATTTGGTGGAGCTTTGGGTTCTCCTACTTGTGCAGAGTAGGTTCGAACCACACGATAAATTATCGGGCTGTTGTATCCTAGAGGGGACAAGCCAAGAGATTTTCTACTGCACCGGTCTATTATCGTAGATGGCTTGAATCTCCTTAAAGAGAGCGAGATTTTCATGTCTCAACCTGTTAATTTGTCCATCGTAATTTTAATTTTTGGTGCTTATTATTGTAATATCACCAACAGAGTGTACCAAGAAAGCGATTGTGATCATAGCTACAAATGAACCGAGACGCTAGTGACATAGTCAAGTCTCTACTTGATAAAGGCTTATTCGAGTGCGATTCGTGTACTAAGTGAAGCTAAACCTGAGCCTCAATTTTAGATTTATTTAATGAATGAGATGATCCTAAATCTTACGATAATCGGCTCAAGTAGGATCGCGAGCCTAGAGTATATATGTCACGTCCCGTCCTGCCCCTTCCCGAAATAACAATTTTCACTAGTCATTATATAATCTCATATACGTAAATGAACATATAGTCCCCTCCCTAGTCAAGTCTAACTTCCCAACTTATTATGTGAAACTGAAAAATGTGTGAGACCACTTTATTTTTTTTACGACGTGCAAAACAATACTATAGAAACAGATTTAAAACACAAAGTTTGACATATACATGTACCATCAATGATGTGTCATGTACATTAGAGATTTAGAATACATTTTAAAATTAAAATGTGTCCAGATATCTATGTCTAAGTCGTTTTCCAACCATGAAATTGGGGTTGTAATCCTAGTCTCGAGCATGCCCTATTTTTCATTCAAGCACTCAAAGATCGAAACGACGCCGTCGTCGCATTTGCAAAGATTCTAATCTAACAGCCAATAATAATCCGATGGTACTTCCTAAAAAAGTCTTGGATTCCACCAAATCACACCCCAGCCCTCCCTTAACAAAACTGAAAACCCTAAAGCCTAATCCACATACCAATACGTATATATATATAAGAGAGAGAGAGAGAGAGAGAGAGAGAGAGAGAGAGAGGAACATCACCTCGATCTAAGTCTTTCCGATACACTCCGCAATGGCGCTGTATCTTCTGTACGGGTCAGCTTCGGGTTACTCGTTGTTTCTCGCCCACCGCCGATATCGGAACACTGAGTCAGTTCAGGACTCGGTCTCCGATCTCAACCGATTCAGAAAGGTCGTGAAGCTCGTTGCTTTTACCCCGTTCGAGTCTGCTCTCGATGCTTTTAACCAGTGCATCGCTGTCAGCGAAGGTGATTTTTGTACTGGCTCTCTGTTTGTATGGGTGGTTGTTTCCTAGGTTATCGTTTTTTCCCTGCATAGATAAGGTTGATCGTTGGATAAACTCTTAGCGTTGTGTTAAATGCAGTGAATGTTTTGTTATGTTTGATCTGATTCCAAGTGGAATTGCTTTGTGTTCAGTATATTTATGCATTCTGTCGAGGGAACACAATAAGCAGTTCGAAAATAGGACCGTGCATACCATGCATAAACATTGGTCAAGATTTGCAACCTCAGAGAACTGAAGTTTTGGATTAACTACTAGTTGTTTTAGGCGAGTTGCAGTGGCAAACTAGGATTCAGACGCGGGGTGGCACCGTTTAATGGAAAGTTAGTTACATGTTTTGCAGAAAAATATGGAGAAGAAAATTAGGATTAAAGTCATATTAATCATTAGGTTTTGTTTGTGAAAAAGAAATAAAGGTTTGCTCCAACTCTCTTATGGTATTTAATGAAAGACATTAAGATGTGAATTTTCTTATTCGAACTGACCATTCTCTAAATTGCAATTTTTATAATAATTGAAAAAATTAATATTTTCTATTAGGGGAAACAATTATTTCCTCCGTACCATTCTACATAGACCTTAGCAATGTTTATGCTTGAATTAAGTATGTTGGCACAATTACTGTATTGATTGAGAATAATTAATTAAAACTTTCTTGTATATATTTAAGGGTGAGGAAAACTTTTAAAAAGTTGGAAAATAAAAAATAAATAAAAACAAGTATACTATTTTTGCATGAAAGAAATAGGTGTTTGTTTTGTAGGGTGTGTGCACGTGAAAGTGAAGCACTGGTGTGGTGAGTGCGCATGTGGAGTAAAAGGAGAAAAAAAAATGGGAAGAAAACATTATTAAGCAAAAAATCGAACATGGCTCATTTCAACACTTGAAGAACACACCACCTCCCACATGGAGTACCTAACACTTTACCACTGAGCTAGGCATTCATGCTTTCACATTCTCGACATACACACACGCACACATATAGTCATATACACACACACGAAAGTACAGTCACAATTTTTTTTATTAAGAAACCGGGGATCGAGCGTGGCACGTGCCACCTCCCCCATTGTATTCTGCCACTGGGCCGAGTTGCATATTTTGATGTTATTAAAGCATTTGGAAGATTGTGTGTTTTTTTTCCATTATAAAAGTAATGTTGGTTACTCGGCGTCTTAAGTGGAGCTTGGCTTGAACTTGAAAAATGTTGTTTTTGGGTAAGCTTTTCTATTAGACCTGGTTTTAATTTAATCTTTGTTTGAGTGATTTTTCTAGTACGATATTGTTCATTTTAACCTTAAATCTGCCTTTTCGTTGCTTAAAAGCCAAGGAAGAACTGTAGTGGAGACTGTAATTTAAATTGCTTAGCTCTTTTTTATATATTATTATTAGCTAAATTGAGTGTTTTAAAGACGTTGTTCAAGCTTTGTCCCCAACTAGAAAAGCCGTCTTGTGTCCACTAGCCTTTCAGTACGTAAGTATGGTTTGGCTCTTTGTCTATGAGATGGTATGGGTGGAAAATGAGTGTTAGTTTTATATGTTACTAAGGTGTAGCAGGGGGTAAAACATGGGAATGAAAATTTATTACCCCCTTGTTGTTGTGAAACAATTGCATCAAACCAGTTGAGGGATGATTTTTTTTAAGCTCCACATTTTGGATAATGAAACCATATATGGCCAAATTCTGGCTTTGGATCTCCTGGATATTGTCATTTGGGTTTCATCCAAAAATGGAAGAAGTATCCGTTGCTTGAATTAACATTGCAGATTTTGAGTTTACTCTTTTGAGCACATTTCTAAGTTCCATCTGTTATTCTTCTATTGTCTTGTTTGCTTTTGTTTGTCTCTAATACATTTATTAGATATTTTGTGTAACGATTAGCATTCCTATGTATGCTGTTTTCACTTGAGCTTTTGTTTTTGGTGGCAGGGCGTATGACTGATGTGTTGAGGAAATTTTTGGATCTAACCCTCCCAAAAGTTAAGGAGGGAAAGAAGCCTAAGTTCAGTTTAGGAGTTGCTGAGCCTGATATTGGATCCCATATTTTTGAAGAGATGAAGATCCCCTGCCAAAGTAACGAGTTTGTTCTTGAGCTTCTTCGTGGTGTGCTTTTGCATTTTGACAACTTGGTTATTCAGGCTATCTTCCTTATTGATAAGCTTGATAAGGACATCAATTCCTTCTCCATGAGAATCAGGTTCGTTGGTAAACAAATTAACACTTTGACAAGTCTGTTTAGTCTTGAAACCTCCATGGTTTTATAAATTTTTGAAAGCTGAAACTAGTTTACTCGTTATTGCTGTTAACCTTGATCGGGCAACATAATGAGCATTTTTACAAAATACTGAAATATTGATCAGAAATTGTGTCATTTGTATTGTGCACGATCAATTTTTTTTTTTCTTTCTGATTATCCCAGTAGGGGTTTTGTTAAACTTGTTATCTGATTTGGCTCTTATTTGCAGAGAATCATACTCTTGGCATTTCCCTAAATTGGTGGAGATTATCAATGATAACTATTTGTATGCCAAAGTTGCAAAATTTGTTGATAATAAATCAGAGTTGTCTGAAGAACACATTCCAGGACTAATTGACATACTTGGAGATGAAGACAAAGCAAAGGAAATTTTAGAGGCTTCAAAATCATCCATGGGTAGGGTTTGTTGGCCCATTGCATATATATTTAAAGCGTAGTTTTCACCTCAGAAACTTAACAATTAGGTTAAGCAATACCGAAAACACAATTTTTGGAATTGCTTTTGCTAAAATTTTCTGGAAGCAGGCCATTTTTTGGAACAATATTGTTAGCTGTTTTATGTTTTCTCCTAACTCCAATGGAATGGATCCTTAAAACACTACAGTTAGAAAGATCCTGTTGTTCTTGTGTTTTCTGAATTCATGAATAGCGTAGACCACTAATGAAAAATAAAAAAACCATACAGTATCAAATGGGACCCAAGTTATTGCATCTTCCAAGTCACATCGCATGTTTTACGTACTCACTTAAGGTGTATTTATGTTTTCAGGACATGACTTGTCTCCAATTGACCTGATTAATGTCAAGCAATTTGCGCAGAGGGTGATAGACCTCTCTGAGTACAGGAAGAAGCTCTATGACTTTCTGGTGACTAAAATGAATGACATTGCACCCAATTTGACTTCATTGATTGGTGAAGTGGTTGCAGCTCGTTTGATTGCTCATGCTGGTAGCCTAACCAATCTGGCAAACTGCCCTTCTTCTACCCTACAAATCCTTGGTGCAGAGAAGGCGCTCTTCAGGTGTCTACTCATTACCTGACACCATGTTAATTTGCATCGCTTGCAAAAACCAGTTACTCTTCGCTTGCAAAAATCAGTAAATCCTCATTTTAAAAGGTCAAAATAATCAGTAAATGACCACGTTCAGGTCATGCTTTAGCCAAAATACAATGTTGAGAGCCAAATTGTGATGTCATCCACTTACATCAGCTGTTTATGTGTCCTTAGTTCTGTTGACACCATATGTTCCTTTCGTCTATTTTGTAGCGTATTAGGAGTTTAATATTCAAGTCTTGCCCTGTTTTGACTTTAGGGCGAAGAAGACCGGGGGAAACACACCAAAATATGGTCTCATATTCAATTCTTCTTTTATTGGACGGGCATCTGCTCAAAACAAAGGCCGAATGGCTCGTTATCTTGCAAACAAGTGCTCTATTGCATCTCGCATTGACTGTTTCTCAGGTAAGCCTTTTCGTTTATGACAAAGAATGCAGTGTTAATGATTTGTTATCTTGTGTTTGCTGGATTTAATTTCAGATTTTGCTTTGAATGCAGAGAAGAGTACCAATACCACTTCTTTTGGGGACAAACTCCGTCAACAAGTTGAGGAACGACTTGACTTCTATGAGAAGATGGTTGACATTGATATGATGAAAGCTGCTCTTGAAAATGTTCAAAATAAAGGTGGGTGAAAGAGCATGTGATTGTAGCTCGTCTCCTCTCTAAATTCAAATATATGAGTGATTGGCTGCAGAATAATAGTAGTATTAACTGTGTCTATGCAATATTGGGAGCTGTGTGCTAGATGAGTACTCTCTCTGGAGCACTCAAGAAAATGTGCTCCTGAGGTGTGGGTGACTTACTTGAGAGCGAGAATTGGTGAGTGCGTAGGTGGTCTTCAAAAGGCAGGAGAAAGTCTCTCGTTATTGGGGGGAGGGGAAAAGACCACCTCTTTGTAGAAGGTTTGGACCACCAATATCATCATAGGATCGTTTTGAGGGATAGGTGGCTGCCTACTTCAGAGACTTCAACTGCTGACTGATATATGCCTTGAGTCTTTTATTATGACACCAATAAATATGCAGGCCGCTTGAGCGGCACCGGATGAGCCTCGTTTTGGAATCCTGTAATCATAGGCTCATAGCCACCAAGCCACGGGATCCCGGGTACACCAAGCAACTTGGGTGCATCCCAAAGTTGCATGGTGGTAGAGGGTTAGATAAGATGAGCCAGTTGGATGTTGGATCCATGTACCTAGTAAATATATAACAGACAAAGATCCATTAATAGACAAGTATATTTATGCTTTCCCGGGTCTTTTAAGTTGAATATTTGACCATTACTCTTGAGTTTCTCATTTGATTGTGACGTTGTTATCCTTAAATTGTCCATATATTTTGTTTGGTTTCCTTTATTCTTTCTCCCACCCTTACGCTGTTCAAGTCGTAGTTTGTAGAGATTGTAGGTTCGGCTAGTTTTGTCCCTCCCCACCAAGGGATACTGCTGAGGGCTTGGGTCACATTCTCTCAATTTCGAGTCTCGATTGTTTTATCAAAAGTGAGAACCATATTAGCATTTCTATAACCCATGTGTGTTTTAGTTCCTGCTGACCAAAATTTCCTCAATATTTAAGTGAATAACTCAGGTTTTATGGCATTTTGTGCATCTTGGTACTCATTCTGGCTCTAAATGCTGTTTCCAGATATTGAGAAGGAAGTGGAAAAAGCAAATGTGGACGCTTCAGTAAAGAAAAGCAAGAAAGAGAAGTCAAAAGTAGAAGCTGCGGAAGATGGTGATGTAATGGAAGAGGATAAGCCAAGTGATGGAGAATGGGAATTGATTGAATGGGTTCAATGCAAATGGGGGATCGGTGAAGAAGAAGAAAAAGAAGAGTAAGAAGGAAGATAGAGAGGATCTTTTGGTATATAGAAAGTGTTGGATATTTTAATATTTTAATATTAATTTTATTGGTGTTAGACTGTCTAAATCATGTGTTTCCAATCTTATCTTGATTTTTACTTGGGAACCAAGTAGCTTATCTAATAAAGTCTTTCTAATCTTATCTTGATTTTGCTTTGTGACCAAGGATATTTAAAAGCATATCTTATCTTTATTTTTACTTGGGGACCAAGATAAATTAGAAGCTTTCTTTTATTAATTATGAAGAGTTGAGGGAGACTTACTCTCTCCTTCTACTTCCTTGGTCTATAAATAGGCTTGAGCTATCCTCCTTTTTCTGTGTGTATGTATGCCGAAAGAAATAGGAAAAAAGAAAAAACTTCTTCTCTCAAATCTTGTTCCCTTAATTTAAAAATAGCCTATAAGTTTTAATATGTACGTGAGAGTCTTGGGCAAATTGTAAGGGTATTTATTTGGTGGAGCTTTGGGTTCTCCTACTTGTGCAGAGTAGGTTCGAATCACACGATAAATTATCGGGCTGTTGTATCCTGAATGGGACAAGCTAAGAGATTTTTTACTGCACCGGTCTATTACCGTAGAGGACTTGAATCTCCTTAAAGAGAGCGAGATTTCCGTGTCTCAGCCTGTTAATTTGTCCATCGTAATTTTAATTTTCAGTGCTTATTATTGTAATATCACCAACAGAAAGTGTTAATAAGTTATGTATTTTTAATTTTAATAGAGGAAGCCCGAAAAATAGTTTAAATTCAAATTTAATGGGACAAGTGAAATATTTTCTTCTAAAGGAATATAACAGTGAATCGAATAAACGAAAGCTACATGTCAAGCTACGTCCACAGATTATGATACGTTCATATGGAAAGTATCGTTTATTATAGTATTTTATTTTGATATTTTTCAAAGTCGGTATAAATATTCATTTTGTAGGCCATCTTTTTAAATTTTTATTTGAAGGCATGTTTGTCACGACTAAGGTAAAATATCGACTCTGGCAACGAGTCCTTCATAACGGTTGGCTAGATAATTTATTAGTGCCACTTTTGTCTGGTTTGTGTGTATGATTTACCTGTTCATTGAAATCAATATCTGCCAAAGTCAATATCGAAAGTTTATTATGGGTACCTTGTTTTATGTGTGTGTCTGTGGCTTCCAAATTTCTACCATTTGTTGGTTTTTGTGGGGTCTAACTTCGGGGTCCCATATAAAAGATCTAAACTGTTCAATAATATTAAAATAATTAATCAAGTGGTCTTAAAAAATTATCCTCATTGGATATTTATAATTGATTCTTATTGTTTGTTAAGATAAGTATTCACTAATAAAATTATCTTGATCAGACATAGATAAGCATCAAAACAGTTCATATTTTTGCATTGTTCATATCTATCGATGTCCGATCAAGATAACTTTTTAATTAAATGCTAATCTCAACAAGCGTTACGATATCTACGGTTCAGATTCAGGGGACACCGACCTACAATTTTATAACTTTTTTCAAAACCAATCCAAAATATATCCACTTGGTTTAATTGTAGTTTTATAAAAAATAAAAAAAATCAATACTACCATTCAATTGAATGGGCAAAATACTTATTATCTACCCCTTCAAATTTTCTTCTAAAAAAACTGAACAAACCAATTTTTAATCTTCCTTCTAAAATAATGCTCTCCTCCAACTATATCCCCTCTTATTATATTATTCATTTCTTGCCTCCAAAACATATCTTGCTAGCGAACGAACTATTAACGTGCAATTTCTCTACCCCAATGGTTATTCCTGTTAGTCGATGAGTTTGTTTTTCAAACAATTGACTATAATTCGATTATTAGGATCATGCCGTAGAAATTAATTTCTTTCCAATTTTAATCGGATCGGAGTGAGGATTAATCGAGGTTCGCGTAAGTTGAGCCAAACACCTTTACCGCCAAAAAAAAAAATTTCTTTGGACATGGACGTTTTACAGGAGTAGTAGTAACCGTAGTGCAAGCTACAGCATCCTCGATTGATGCTCTATTTGGATTATAGTTTAGGGGGTAAATCGGTGCAATTTTAAGCAAAAAAAACTCAGTGGTAATTGCCATGTGATAGCGAATGGCGATCTGAATAGAGTAGCGCAATCCCATCCCATAGAATCGCCTTAACAGTAGGGAACAGATCGAAAAGAAAATCTGGTACAAAATGGCGCCGGCGTCGCTGTTTTCGGGTTGAATGTTGAGAATTGACATCATCAAATAGTCATATTCTGATGAACTTTTGTGCCACCGGTTTAGTTTTAGTTCATTTTCTTCTTCGGTTTCATACAAGGAATATTTCACTTGGTCTCTGCGTAGTATTGAAGTTCTTTTTGGATAATTGGATGAAAGGATTTCAGGTTGGACTTTACAAAATGGTAGTTTTGGAGTGGATTTCTTGTAATCTTGAATCCAAAAAGATTTCTGGAATAGGTTATAGTATTCCTTGGAGCTGCATCTTTTTAGCCATTCTTTGGCAAATATGCAAAGATAGAAATCGGAAAAGTTTTGACGACATAGATAATTAGATACTCCCGTTAGCTTCAAGTCTACTATTTCATATGCCAAAGATATCGGTTAAGCATTCAAATCCCTGCTAACCATGAGGCTTAAAAACCTGCATTAACACAGTTGTTTCCTCCATCGACAGGGCTGAAACTTAACATGGATGGCTGCTGGTACGTCACATCTCAGAAAGCTGGTTGTGCCGTTGTGGAGGTTTATTCTGCAGGGAAGATGGAGAATGGGTCTTGGGTTTTTATGGTAAACTGACCTGGGTTTTTTTATGGGCTATCTATCCCGGATTGACCATCATTTTAGAGAAAAACATACAAAATGTGTTTATTGAATCTGATTCTCTTGTCGCGTAAACTTGATTAACAGAAGTTTTGATGGTAATCATCGACAAAGAAACATGATAATGGAGGCTAAAGTTTGATGGCAAGAGCGGGAGCTACTCTGAAACACATCTACCACAGCGCAAATAATTGTGCAGATCATCTTGCACATCTTGGTGCTGAGCAGGAAGAAAATTCGATTGTCACAGATGTGATGCCCCTCTCAATTAGAGAGTTCATGAACAGAGACCGTTTAGGTCAAAGAATTTCTAGATTAGTTTCTTCCTTTTGATGGGTTTGTATCCTTAACTTTCACCTTCATGGATGTTGTACCTTTTTTTCTAGTTATTTGATTTCCGAATTACCCACAAAAAAAAAAAAAAATGCTTGCCATTATATATGGTGGTCTATATATATATATATATATATATATATATAGAAGAAACAATATTAATAGAAGGATCGATACAAAAGAAGATAAAGGAACTTACTGAAATACTGATTGAATTTATTCACGATGGTGGTGGTGGAAGATGAAAGTAATTTACAATTGGAAGGATGGAGAGATATTACAGAGGTGAGAGAGTAGAGTGAGAGAGAGAGAGAGGGTACTTCGAAATCTGCCTTCGAAGATTTAGAATCTGACTATTTATAAAAGCTTCTGACCTATCAGAGCGATTCTTGTAGATGGCGTCACCGATGGCGTTTAACAAAATATCTAAATATCATTCGCGGCGTCATGGATGACGTTCTTGTTGTTGTCGTTTTGTACCGACGATTATTGTTGATGTCGTCATGGATGACGTTCTACCGATGCTTCTTCTTTTCCTTGGCCTTCAGCATTTTTAACTCAATCATAGAGTCTCAAATATCCGCCTCTTCTGGATATACTTCAGTGTCCTCATTGGGATCCTGAGATTCACCAGCTAGACAAGCAAATTGCCCTGGATTCTGATCTTGAGAGGACATAGAAATGTCACTCTTGGAGTCCAACTTGGGAAGAATTTGGCTCTTGAAGAGCTAAGTCTTGATCTTTAATAATTTCCATGAGCTTAATATCTTGCTCATGTTCGGTTAGATTTGGATGCTGATTTTGAATCATCAATTTGATCTGTTGGATAAAATTTACTGGACCCTGAGTTGGGTTACTGCTTGAGGCTTGTTTCTTATAGTCAGCCTGATACTGCTCGACTGTTTCTTTGATAAATGTTAAACATTTATCAGTCTCAAAACGAGACCACCATTTTACAAAAAAGGTTCTTTGAATTCCTGGGATACGAAGATGATCTTCGGCAATTTCATAGTCCCATTGCCAAATCCAATTAATTACAATTGGTACAAAACCATAAGAGATCTTGTCCTTGGTGGATTTCTTTGTTGTTATTCCCTTCAACTTCGGATGATATTTGTACCATATAGGGAATTGTTTCTGAATTGTTTCTGGAAAAATTGCAATTTCTGGTGCATGATATTCCCACCAATGGAGAAACCAAGATGGAAATCCCGTTTCTTTTCACGCACAATCTCCTGATTTAGAATAAAGAACCATGAATGGGTTCTTCTTGGATTACGATAATAAAATGCATAGGTCCATGCCCTTGCATAGTCCCAATAATTATATTTTTGCTCATTAATTTTTAGTGTTCTGGTTGCAAAAGTTGAAAGGCCCCACTCTTGAGGATGCAGCACCCTGACAATATAACATTTTGAATAGGTAATGGGTGTTCTGCTATTACCATCTTCCAAATAATGATGGTTAATTTGTACTGATGATGTCTTTGAAAGAATGGCCTCATAAATGTACCGAGACTTCCCTTCTTGGACGGTATACTGCTGATGTTAAAGATATCTTTCTTTAAGACACCAAGGATCCTTCGGATGCAGATTTAGATCACCATCAGATAATGTGATCGAGGGGTTACGTTATCGCTTTTTAATTTATTGAGGTCCTTGCTCAAAGGCCTCTTTTCTTTGTTTTTTTTTTGACCGGCCGGAAGATTCTCCCAGAGTCGGATATTCTGATAAAAAGAGAGACGTTCGGCCTCTTCCATACTGATTAGGTCCTGTTTTTCGGCCACGGCCACGGCCTTGGCCACGACCTCGGTCAGGAGGTTCCATACTGCACGAAGAGGAAATTTGTTAAACTCGAGATAAGACACCTAGAGCTCTTTGTAACCGGTGGATAGAAATTTCCATATGCCTGCATAAAGCTTTATCTTCCATACTAATATCATTATTACTTCGGAGTTGAGAAATGCCTCTGGAAAGCTTAGAAATCCAGTATCTGAGATTAGGTTTTGAATAAGGTTTAACAATAGAAATCGAACCCAAATACGATTTAACTCAATTACGATGCGTTACGTTGAAACTTCATCCATCTGTTAAAATTCTCTTGTTAAAAATGCGGTAAAGAGTTACATTTCACCTTTTATATATTCTATCTCAAAATCAAAGGCGAGATAATTGGATTGCCATCTAGCAAATATTTGTTTGGAAACAAGATTTTTAACATCTTTTGCTAAAATAAATTTAGCAGAACTGCAATCAATACGGATAAGAAATGTTTGATTAAGCAAATCATCCTGAAATTTAGAAACACATTTCACAATAGAAAGCATTTCTTTCTTAATCGTATTAGAATAATTAAAAGGCTGAGCTTTTTTCCACGATCCCCCGATTAAATCTTACCAATTCCTCCTTCTGAAAATGAGGATTCTGCTGCTTAAGAATTCCTCCATAGCCAATATTAGAGGCATCTGTTTCTACAACCTTACGCCAAGCAGGGTTTGCTAAACATAAACAAGGCAACTGTTTTGCCTTAAGCTTAATCTTTCTTCTGCTTTGGTATGCTCCCTCTGTCCAAAGGGGGAGGAGTCTTACATGTCGGCCGATATAGAATAGCGAAGATCTTGGGCTAAATTCGATAATAATCTGCTATATAATTTAAACTTCCCAAGAATCTTTGTAGTTGAGTTTTTTCCTTAATTTCATCTGGAAATTTAGAAGCAAACTCAATACTTCGGTCTATAGGGATAATAGTTCCTTGATTTATATTATGACCCAAAAATCGTTCTGTTGTTTGAAATAATTTCATTTTTGGTGCAGATATAACTAAACCATTACGTTTAATAGCATCCTTAAGAGCTCTAAGATGCTTAAAGTGTTGATCAATAGATGATGAGAAAACAAGAATATCATCTATATAAACAATACAATAATCAGAATAGGGTGAAAATATTTCATTCATAATATTACAAATTACGATGGGGCATTTTTTAAGTAGAATGGCATAACATTCCATTAAGTAGTGACCAAATGGAACAATAAATGCAGTTTTATACCGATCTTTCTCTTCAATGCTGATCTGCCAATATCCGATTTTAGATCAAACTTTGAGAAGATGACAAATGGTTGTAATCACTGTCTAATAAATCTTTTTTGTTTGGAATAGGATATCTAATCCACTTTAAAACATCATTTAATGGTTTATAATTAATAACAAGGCGAGGAACTCCCCGCTCCTTTTCAAAGATTCTTGAAGACATAAAAGGCGATACAACTCCAAGGAGAATAGCTTTTTTCTCGATTAATTTTTATCAAGAAGAGTTTGAATCTCCTTTTTACAAAGCTCCAAATAATCGATTTCATCCGACTAGGTCGAAACTTTAGTTGGGATATCGCTTTTCATCAAAATCCCGATTATAAGGAAGAGAAACAATATGACGTTTTCTTTCCCAAAAAGTGTTAGGTAAATCAATTTGCAAACTTCTTTTTAAAATTGATTTTCAATCTCTTTGATCTTTTCTTGTAAACTAGGAGATTGAAGTTTACGATTGATATTCATAACTTTTGGATCTCCTTTTGAAGAAAATTTAACCGCTTTTCTTATTATTTTGAAGAAATCCTTGTAATTCTGAATAATCACGGTTTTGATCGGATCGAACAAAAGGATAAGAAATATCGTGATCCCCGTATACTACGATATATACGAGAAGGATCAATTTTTTTTTGGCATGATCATATTTAAAAAGGGTGTTCCTAAAATCACCTTTGTTGTAGATTTTTAACAAGCAAAAACATAGTTGGTAAACAAGTACCATCATTACGGATCAAAACATCGATAATTTATAATTTGAATGTGCATTCTATTACCTCCTACATTTTGTTAAAAGGCCGGACCAGTTTTTTCAAAAATACTTAGTAGGAACTAAACCTTCCCAATGCGATTCATGTCCGCACCACTATCTACTAGTGCCACTATATCCTGAATTGTATATTCTTGATTAATTACAAGATTAATTTGGATATACCATTTTTTGATGTGTCACCTTGTTGATACTATTTAAATAAGTAGGTTCTTCAAAAGTTTGAGGTTCAGATTCTGGTTTTTCTATGGGTTTTAAACTCAATTGTTCGAGGCTAGAGAGTCTAGTTTTCACAGAAGAAATACTTTTCTGAGCCTCAAGTTGTGACAACTTTAAGCTGTTTTAATTACCTTTGAGATCATTGACCTCTTTACTCAAGATCTTGTAAAGTGGGTGGTTTAATAGAAGTACCTTCCATGCGATTAAAAACTTCATTGATACTATAATATCTAGAGAGACTAGGTTTCTCCGGCTCAATATTAGATCTGAGAAAAGAACTTAATGAGATTTCAATGATTTTTCTTCTTGATTTACGGATCTTGAATTTTATCAATAAGATCAAGAGTTTCTTGTTGTGATTTTGATAAAACATTTAAACTCAACCCATTAAGGTTGGCAAAAGCTTTAAGATAATGCGGGTTAGAAGATGAACAAAGACTTTACGTGCAATCTTCAGATGATTCTGATTCGGACGAAGAGTATTCCAGATCATTAATCTCGTCACTTTCTGATTCAGTTTCTGATTCATCACTAGAATTTAGAAGCAATTTACTGAGTTGAAGACGGAGCCCTTCATCTAGTTGGAGCTCATTTAGCTTCTTTTTGGTTAAACATCTATTAGCATAATGACCACATTTGTAACATTTGACTTGGTTGGGCTTTTCTTGGAATTAAGCTTATTGGTCTTCCCTTTGTCTCTGCTATTCGATTAGACTTTGTTTTGGAATAATCTTTGTCATAAGACTTTCTTCTATAAGACTTCTTCCTATATGGTTTAGAAGATTTTGAAATAGTTTTTCTATGATGCTTCTTAGGATAATTTGTGGGCATGTTAACAGCAAATTGCTGGCAAAACTCACCGATTTCTCTTTTTCCGGTGAGATTCTGCTTCTTAAAAAAGAGCGTCACTAGACTTCATATCATTCTGAATAGATAATCCTACTTGGACACAAACACTAATAAGGTGTCCATAGGTACAACTAGTCCATTGAATTATATTCCCAACACTAAGATCCATCAATTTTTGACGAACCTTTTGGGCAAATAAGGGGGGTAGGCCATCGATAAATTTGGCCTTCCAATGTTCAGAATTTGCGTCTTTTCGTTGCATAACTTTAGTGATAAAAACATCCTTGTACCATCTAAAATGTGTTAAGGATGGACATCTTAAATTTTGCAACAATTCTCTCCCCACGCTCTTGTCGTTGTTCTCGGCTCCTATAAAATGTAAAATTATAGCTTGAATAAGAGTATAAAAAGCGTCTTTGAACTGTTTGTTCTCTAACTCCTGCATGCAGGTTGACTAGTTGATTGATCAATCACCATATACGTGACAAGTTAGGTTTTAACGGCACCTAATATCTCAGTTGTTGGGCAAGAGAGAGATAATTATCCCACCAACCTTTGAGACTTCCAAAGAAACCATTGATAATAAGAACAAATGATATCTCTATCTCTCTCGCTTTGTGCTGCGACTCTACAAACACTAGAATACATAAGCATTTTTTTGAAGGACTCCATAAATTTGATATTACGAGAGTCCATCTATATTCCATTCATAAATGGTTCTAGCACTATAAACTTGCTTTGAGTCACGAAAAAAAATCTTCTTCCCATTGAAGATCTTGAAGCGTTGGCCTCTTGTAATAGGTTCTCTGAATACTTTCATTTCTCACGGTCCTTTCTCATCATACTCAACTTTATTAATAGTATGTTCTTGCATAGTTTGAAATGAATCTTTGAATCTCTTGGATTTGTTGAGCATCCAAAATATCTAATTAGAATCTCGAGTATCACGGGTTATTTTGACTCGAGAATTGATATCACGACTTACTATCTATTACGCCAATAAGTTGATCAAAAATTGAATTCTCCTTACGATTAGAAAATTTAAAATTTTCTAAAGGTATGAAAGGTTTAATATCGGCTTAGTATCTTTTCCTTCTAAAGCTTTAGCTAAGGAAATAGAAGAGGATGGTATAGAAGATATAACCTTAGATTATCAATAACGGCTTGAACATCATGCTCAATGCGAATCGGTTGTTGACCAATAGTCTGCAAACTCATATCGATGAAATTATTTTGTTTTATCATATGAATACTTTCGGGTAAATAAGTTGTAGAAGTAATCTTACTTAAATCTACATAAGGGGTTGCTTTCAAAGCATTTTTCTTGTTTTCTATTTTAATTGGTTACGGAGGAGGATGAACCGATTTAATTATTGTACCATCAGATTTACTCGGACCTTTTGAAAATCTTGGATAAGCTGCTATATATGATCTTGATTAGTATACCAATTTAAAACCATTTTTTAAAAGGTATCAAAGTTTGGCGATTTTCCAAATCTTTATAAAAATGATCTTTGATAAAATCTTGTTACGATTTATCAAACTTGGTAAAATACCAATGCCTAAACTCTTGATGTTAGGGTGACATAAATTCTTTTCTTGATTAATAATCTTATAGGTGAGTTAGGTGTATAATCCATAAAAACTTCGGATATGAAAAGTCATTTTAGGATCTTTGTTGGCGAGTCACGTTTCTTACCCACTACTTTCTTTGTAAATTCCATGAGGAATTTGTTGATGGATATGTGAATACCCTCAATATGAGTTTCTAAAGTTTTAAAGGAACTTACATTTGGGGTTTGCTCTTGGATTTGGGACCGGGTGTCTTGAAGTAGTTGGATGAGATACCCTATAAGGTGGATAACTATGCACGGATGAGAAACTTACGGTTAAGGATATTGGTGACATTTTCAGGGAGTGAACCTTATTTCGACATCACCTTCTACTTGTTTGGACAATTTGGTCCACTTGACTACTAATAATTGGTTGAGGTTGCACAGCATTAGGTATAGACCAGTTGGTGGGAAAAGTAAATTCTTCCCAATCTATTAATCTTGGTACTGCTATGTTTGTGGTTAAAAGGTTACTTTCCACCACTACGGTTTTTCCTGGATCGCTACGCAAAATAGCGTTATGATACATAGTATTAATAACTTTATAATGAATGCGATAAATAACAGCAATAGTTTCAGATCTTGGCAAAAAATTATATCCCTGTGTTTGGATATGTAAACTTACAGCTTCAAACAAATTTCTATCAGTTAAAGATAGAGCAAGGTTAGGATAAACATTAAAATATACTGGTCCGTGACATAAACTAGTTTGAACAATCCCCATAAGAGAGGATTTCCAATCATTACATCTAGCATCTCTCAAATCAGCTTGAATACTGGAATTCAATCCTTGTAAGGTCAAAGGTTTAAAGGCAATTTGAATTAACCCAATATGGAGATATTTATACTTATGCATGTACCGTTGAATATCTTTAACACATAACACTTTAATTGTTTTATCATGTGTGTCTAGACAAATAGTTTGTTCTGATGTCTTTACAGCATTCTTGCTAAGAAAATCAAAAATTCCCAATTTATAAATTCTTTTGGGTTCAACTTCGGGTATAGACCATTGATTAAGCTGTTGAGCCTGAGAGTACTCAACAATTTCTTCATTTTTTTACAGATATTGAAGATCTGTCTAAAGATAGAACAGAGATGATAAAGATGTTAATTCATATATGAATGAGGATAGAACGGATAGTCTCATAAAATAAACCTCATATCATTGTTGTGTATTATGTTTTCATCAAATACCTATAATGGATCTCAGATATACCCATCTGTCAACGGTTTACGAGTCAAGGCCATCAATTCCCTTTCGGGACCTAAAGGCACACAAAACCTCTACGCGACTTGGGTGAGGAACATATACCTCAGATCCATTACAGAATCATATAAAACATAACAAACAAAAAGATATGTGATTCATTAAAGGGCTATCTACACCTATCTTTCCCCCTTCATATATGAATTAATATTGTTTGGTATCAGAGCCATCATGGCTTGCTAAATCTGTTGTTTATATATATATACACCACACTTCCGGTACAAGCTCCCAGATTTAAGAAAAATCCGGACCTCATTGATTCCGATCAAATTTTGATGATCCGAACCGTCCAATGTGTTTAAAAGGTGTTTTTTAGGGCTCTCGTAAGAATTCAGCAAAAAAAAATACCGGGAAGAGCTTGATCCAAGCAGTTTTTCACAAAACTGCTATATGTACAATTTTGTGAAAAACTGCTCAGATCAAGCCCTTCCCGAAATTTTTTTTTGCTGATTTCTCGCGTGACCCTAAAAAACACCTTTTAAACACATTGGACGGTTCGGATTGTCGAAATTTGATCGGGAAAGTGGAGGTACAGATTTTTTGATTTTTTTAAAATCCGGGCTCCCTGACTGGAAGCTTACTGTGTATATATATATAGGAGTCAGTTCCCCTCACACTTAAAAAAAAACACAAGATTTTGTTCCGCGCTCCACTTTGACGTTCTGAACCGTTGATCTTATTTAAATGAGTAAAATAAGATGTTCTGCAAAAATTCAGTTTAATCGGATATCGATAAGTGCTTGATCCAAATAGTTTTGCAAAAAAAGTGACAGGAACTAGTGTTTTTAAATCGTTTGGATCAAGCACTTACCGATATCCGATTGAGCTGAAATTTTGTAGCACCTTTTAGTTTACTCATTTAAACAAGATCAATGGTTTAGAACATTACAAGGGGCCCCAGAAGAGTTGTGTTTTTTTATGTGTTTTTTTAAGTGTAACGGGAACTGGATTCATATATATATATATATATATATATTATCCACACCTCCTAAAAATTAATAAGAAAAAATTGATTTTTTTTTTTGCAAATTATTTTTGAAAAATTCGAGCTATTCAATGTGTTCAGAAGGTGTTTTCAAGGGTGCATGAGAGAAATCTTCAAAAAAAATACTGACATTTTTGCGAAAATTGCTTGGATCCCGGTATTTTTTTGTAGATTTTTTGAGAAGACTCTTGAAAACACCTTCTGAACACATTGGACGGCTCGGATCGTCAAAAAATATTTAGATCATGGAGGTCCGGAAATGGGAATTCCGTTTTAGAAGCCCGTATTTTTTTTGGGTACTAAAGACTTCAGATTATTTTAACAATACCAAAAAAAAAGGGGTAGTGCAAGTGTATTTGTTGTGTCAAGTTTTGAGAGAATTTGCATGACAATCTGTGTGGAGTTGAGTACGTGGAACGGTGGAAATGTTGGCAGAGGAATAGGACGTGTCATTTGGAGGAAGGAACTGCTTGGGTAATTATGGATTGGGTTGCATGGTGATCTAGAAATTCCTTATAGCACAGAGAGATGTATATGAGACAAAATGTAAATATGTAATATGCTGCTTTGTATAAATATATGATGTACACCCCACTTTGATGGCTAGCATTTACCTTGTCCATGGAAGTTCAGTGACTCCATGGTAGTTGATGGATTGAAATTGCATGTGAATGTGATTGGTTTCTAGCATGTGCACAACACTCCGAGAAGTAGAGTAGTAGTAGCAAAAGAAAGGGAAAGAGGAGAAAAACTTCGGCGAGAGCAGGCCCGGCCCTAGAATTTTCGTGGCTCTAAACGATAATGTAAAATAGGGCCTTATGTTTTTCTGGAGAAAAAAAATTAAAAAACCAATATTTATTTCAAATGATAATACTGTGTTCCATTTTTTTTTTTTTGTAATTCATGTCTTCATATTAATAAAAATAGTTTTCAGTCATAATTATCTATTCTTATTGCAAGAATTAGAAAATCAATTGAAAGGAGCAATGCGAACATTTTATGAATACGTATGAAGTGTTTTATTTATTTTTTCCCTAATTACTACACCGGCAATTTTTTTTGAAAAAAGTCAACAAATGATAAGGATGTAGTGGAAGGGGAAGAAGAGACGGTAGATCATGAAAATGACTATGGTAAGAAAAATAAGGGAAGAGAAGAAAAAGAAAAAAAAGACCCATGGGAATTGAACCCTGACATTTACTAAGAAACACACAAATCCTTCAACTATGTCAAATGTTTCTCTATTTCTTGTAGTGCAATATTATATATTTATTACTTTTTATGAACATATATATATATACCTACCTAATTGGGACCCTAAAAATAGGCTATATTTTTTGTGGGCCCTAGACTCAAGCCTACCCATAGGGCTGGCCCTGGTGAGGAGTAGAAGCTCGAAGTTGGACCGAATTAATGGGGTTGTTTCCATTGATTTGGGACAAGTACAGGACGTGTGTAGTTAGCTACGTCTTCCGGAAAAAGGTAAAACACGCATATCTTGTTCACATAGTTGTATTTAAAGCGTGATATATTTGCTGGAACGTTTTGAAATTTTGTTTTAAATTGAATCATGGATATTGGTTGATTTGTGAAATGAACTTGCAAAGGTTATATTTTTTTCACATCGATACATCCGAACATGTGTCTGGGCTTGAGGACTTTACACAGACAAATCGGTTTGGTGTTATTAGGATGGGAGATGTGGGCCAGGTATCTCGATGGTTTGATGTCATTCCCATTTATTGCAAGAGGTTGCTCCTCTTCTATTTTGGTCGAAACATGTTCATGGAAGGTGTGTGAAATCGACGAGTATTAGTTGATGTGATATTTTAATATCACAATGGTTTCTTGCTTGATCCTAAAAAGCTGGATTTCATTCCATGAACGAACTGAAATTTTATTATCTTGTTACTAAGAATCTTTTTATTGCTTAGTAACTGAAAAGTATGATTTAAACTTTTTGCTCGGCATTGACTAAATTCATGATTAGATTGTGTATAAGATATGCGGTGTTTCACACGAGTTTTAGCTTATTGAGTTTTCAAAAATCATACTTTTCAGGTTCGTTGCAGTAGATGGATTATTTGGAGAATTGACTCCGAGAGACTATATTAAAAAAGTTAGTGTTGTTGTTTCAGGATTTTGGGTCAATGTAATTTTCAGTGATTTGTTGTATAATTTTCAAGTTAATGGACAAATCATTTATTTTTGAGGTGTTTAACAAGCCGGGTCGTCACAGAAGGAGTAAAAAAAAAGGACAAAATTTGGATGGCCTTTGTAAGGGCAAGAAGAAAGAGCAATCACACACAGAAAATAAGCAAGCAATCAAAAAAGAACAAGACAACGGTATATGTGGTTTTGACTTACGCTACTAGATTAATCGTACTCCTCAAGGTTTTGGGAGGTTTCACTACAATGAAAGAGAACCAAGATTACACATTGGGGATGCGGATCCTTTGCCTTTTATAAGGAATACAAGCGAACCCCTAAAAACCCAACAAAATTCTCGCTCACAGCGACACCCTGGTTTGGACGACCGAACTTGCTTGTCTGAACCAGCACCAAACCATAGATGTTCTGAGTTGATTTTTGCTTACTCTTGCCTTGTCTGAACCATCCTTGTCCTAGTCTGGATCAGAGATGTTGAAACATCACAAAATGCAGAATTCAACTTCACACTCAAAAGCCTTTTAAGACATAGTTTTCCAAAAGATTTTAGCAACCTAGTTCAACCATGATTTTAGCAAATGAGTTCAGCATGAGCTAAAATTATGGTTTTGAAATCAAAAAATGAAGTGGATCCCTATATCATTTTTTTGATTTTTTGCATCAAATTAAAGTACTCCTCGTGTACTTTAATTCGGTGTGAAAAATTCAAAAAATAATGCACAGAAACCCTTAATTTTTTATTTCAAATACTGTGGGGGTGCACTTCACCGAAATGACCTCCCTAGACGCCTAGAACAACACCGTGGGGGTGGAGCTCGACTGGATCGCTCTGGACCCTCTGGATGCGCGCAGGAGATGGCTATTGCTCTCGGGGTACGCTGGAAGGGGACCTACACAAGGGAACAACCACGTTAGTCAAATTCTAATAAAGTGGTGGTCCGGGAGGCATCCAGATGGCTAAGTCAAAATGTAGAGAGCTGTGTAATGGAGAACTCGAGAGAGGAAGTGCAGTTGATAGCCAAATGTAGAGAAAGAGCACGATTTTGTTTTTTTTCCTTTATGGAGGTGGTGGGAGTTGTATTTATCGGCGAGGGAGCACGTGCCCCGCACACCCCTCAGGGCCTCACGCGCCCCATCCCTATCGCTCTATTGAATGCATGGATACTTGACTGTGAGTCAAGTGGCACTTCGGCCACTTTTCCTGCGTCAGAGTCGTTACCTGCTCCTGACATTCTCGCCGGCCTAGTCCTCCTTGCAAGCGTAGCCTGTGGAGTTGGTGGCTTGCCACTTGTGCAAAGCAAGTGGGGTGATTGAGATCGTTAATGAGCCACCCAGGCTGTTAGAGCTGTCACGATCGAACCTCCTGACACCTGGCGTGACCGTCCTCGATACCGAGGTCAATCGACTTCGGTTGGCGCCGTATTTCGAGGCGATCTCGGCGCTCCCCGGCTCCTTTGCCTTGCCCACGCACACACGGCTAAACCACGGGGCACGATACCGAGACCCTGGCGGTGTCGGTGACGACTATCGGCGGTGGTCCGCCGGAGGACGAGACCATGCGAGAATTCCGATAACGCCCCCACGTGGCCCATCCCACGAGGTGGCGCGGGCCCTGGTCCATTCGGCCGCTAGTCAAATCTGGCGTGATTTTAGTATCTGTTGAACTCAGTTACTAAAGTCTTTTGAAAAACTATGCCTAATAACCAATTTTTTTATTCCGTGGCTAATTCCACTTTTGGCGACAAAATTATAACCTGTTCGCCTAAACTATTTTTTTGACTTTTCTGGACCACGTTTCGATTTTCAAGCACAAACCTCATAACCATGGAATATTGTTGTCTGAAATGCCTTTGGCAACCAAAATTTTAGCTTTCGCAATCAGAATATTTATCTTTAGAACCGTCAAAATATTTAGTCTTTAATGTGTACTGTGAACTGTGAAGTGACAAAATCATCCACGTCCAATTGTAGTGATTGGTGAGATAATGTGTACTGTGAACTGTGAAGTGACAAAATCATCCACGTCCAATTGTCCAAACCTGTGGTTCTACCCGTGATAAAAGACAAACACAATGCCTAAAAAGTCCGCGATAGATTGGAATTATTGTTCGGTGGGAAATTGGTGAAATGTTAAAACAAGAAATTCAGTGGCCTGTGATTAGGGGTGTAATCTGCTTGACCCGCCCAACTCGACCAATCTAAATCATCCGCTGATCCACCCAAGATATATATGGATGGATAATGGTTCTTGAATATAACAATTTTAAGGTTTCGGGTCGGGTTCGATTTTGGTTAAAACCGAACCATCTATTGCCAAGATGAAAATGAAATAAAATAATAAAATAATAATAAAATGTGTATTCTCCTCCCACTCTCAAACTCCAACACGTCACCCACATCATTATTCTTTACCCACTAGGGCCGGCCACTACCCATCCATTTACCATAAATGTAATCACTCATTCACTCGCACAGAGTCTCTCTCAGTCACTTGACTCACTCCCTCATTCTCTCACACAAATCATCCATGGGACGCCTCTCTCCCTCCATCCCTCCCTCTCTCTCCTCCTCTGCCGCCGTATGACTGAACGATAACTCCAGATCATGAACAGTGAACAAATACACAGGAAGACTGGTACGACTACGAACAAGCGTTGTATGATTGATGTTGATGGAAGCTGCTATTTTTTTGTGATTTGGAGGATGTTGTTATTAATTCTGTGCTGTAAAAATGTGATGGGTTATGAAAGTTCAAGTTTATGACATTGATTCTCCCAAAGGAGCTGAAAAAATAGGATTGAAAAATGATTGGGCCAGAAAATGGGCTAGAAATATGATTAGAAAATTTCCTAAATTTGCCCAAATGCGAGGTCCATTTGACAATCCAGTCCGTCCAATTCATCCGGAACCAATCTGTCAAATCTGGAACTGAACCGATCCATCCGTATATCATCCACGGATAGTTTCAGATCTTGAAAACATAAATCCGCTATTACCGGTTCAGATCACATCCGGAACCGATTCGGTCAAAACTGCAACGTGGACACCCCTACCTGTGATAGTGGGTATTTTGGTAAAATGACAGAGCAAAAAATTTTTTTTTTTTTGTATTGATTAGTTTAGCATCAAATTTTTTGAATTATTAGTTTGTCTCCGATATGAAGAATCTAAAAAGTAAAAAATTATGATCAAATTTTATGGGAAAAAAAAAAACAATCCAAATTTTTGTAGATTATTGGGTTATTTATGTCCTTATTTACAAATATTTTAGTTTAGTTGATATTTTTTTACTTATTAGATTTCTCTCATCAAGACAAATCAATAATCTAAAAAAAAACAAATGATGCAAATTAACAAATGCATAAAAAAAATTTTGAATAAGGATTAAAAAAAATTAAATTAATTATTTTGCCAAAATACCCCTCAATAGCGATTTGAATGGTGTAACAGTACTGCTATAAGTGTTGATGAAATTTAAAAGCAACGTGGCCGAATTGATTTTTCGCAGACATTTATGTTTTGTGGAAATTATTAGTGGGAAATTTGATTGATCCATTTTTTTAAGGGGCCCACTCATTCTGAGATTAGTCGACACAAGTCTCGAACACCATCTCCAGCTACAGGACACGGTAGAGACTTTTCTTATTCCCTGCGTCCTAATTTTATAATTCTTTTTGAGAATTCGTGTCATTTTTTAAAGTGTTATATTTTATTATTTATAATATTTTAAGTGATTTTAAACACTTTTTTTATTAGATTAAATCAACATCTATCAAACAAGATCCATATTGCATATAAAATGTATTACCGATTAAAAGACATAATCATTTTTTTATCCGGTTAGGATAAACGAGAGACTATAAAATTGGAACGGATGGAGTGTATGATAGTGTACCACAACACTTCCAAAATTTAGGCATGGGTCCCATTCCTTTATTGACGTTTTAACATTCTTAATTTGTTTTGTTTGTAGAGATGGCAACCGGTGGATATAGATCGAAGGATCCTATTCCATAATTGATACTTAATTGGAGGGTCTTTCACCACCCACACTCCCATCCCCATTGGAAATATTAGATAAAGAACCGAACCCATCTCCAGATGGGGATCCGGAGACTCCCGAATATATCCAATCCAAACAAATAATATATAGATTTGCTAATTAAAGCGGTAATTGTTTACATATATAACTATAGAGTCTGGATCTAATTCGGGAATCTCGGATCCGAGACTCTGCCTTACCAATATTTTTTTGAAAATCCGAGCTATCCAATGTGTTCCAAAAGTGTTTTCACGGGTCCACACGAGAAATCTTCAAAAAAAAAATACCGGGAAAGGCTTGATCCGAGCAATTTTTTGCAAAATTGTATATATGGCCTCTTGAAAACTTCTTTTGAACACATTGAACGGCTCAGATTTCTCAAAAATAATTTTTAAAAGCATCAAAAAACCAGCAATCCGGGATCCCGGCCTAGATAATTGCCATATAACTATACTTAAGATTTTATACGCATGTTCCTATTTATATGTATATGTATAATTTATTATATGTAGTATGTATAACTAGGTATGGGGTGAGTAGGCGGGTACGGGTATTTGGGGAAAGGGATTAGAAAATCATCCCCGCTCCATACTCGAGCGGATTTTCTTCATATCCTACCATACCCACTATTATTGGAGAAAATTCTAGGTGATCCCCCACTATAGATTGGCGGAATTGGGCCGGTATCCACTAGATATGGGGAAATTGCTATCCCTATTTGCTTAGGTCAATTTCACTTACCTCCTCTGAGGTTTTTGACAAATATAGAGACTTCCTCTATATTTTTTGAAATTTCACTCCCCTCCCTTACTTATCAAAATAATTGCCACTTATCTCCCTTGCCGTTACTTTAAGACTAACGATATTAACTTTTTGCGTGCAATGACCGTAGTACCCATAGTATATATTCTCCATCCTAAAAAAAAATCTTTTTATAAAAAAATAGATTTAAAAAAGTTTTACTAAAAATTTAAATCATTTTTTATTATTAAAAAATAGCTTATAGACCAAAAGCATCGAAGAGATTTTTTTTTTTTCACAAAAACTACTTTTTTAAAAAAAAATTGTTTTGTTGAAAAAAGCTTTTCCAGTGGAAAAAAAAAACTAATTTTGAAAAAAGTTTTTTAAAACAATTTTTGAAATGAGAAATTTTTGAAAACATGGTTTTGGATTAGAAAATATAGTTTTTGGTAAACCGTTGTTTTAAAAAATAAAGTTTTGAAGATAATTTTTTTAAATCTGAAAAATAAATTTAAAAAAAAAACTATTTCAAAAACTAGTTGTTTTTTACTAAAAAAAATTGAAAACAAATTCTTTGATACTTTTTGTTTAAAAACTTTTTTTCAAAATGAAAAACGATTTAATTTTTTTGGAAAACTTTTTTTACTGTAATTTTTTTTAAAAAAAATTTTTTTTTAGGGTGAAGAATATATATTAAGGGTGTTACGGTCATTTCATACAAAAAGTTAACACTGTTAGCTTAAAGTAAAGGCAGGGGAGCTAAGTGACAATTATTTTGAAAAGTAAGGGAAGACAGTGGAATTTCATAAAATATAGGAGATGTCTCTCTATTTGTCAAAAACCTCAAGGGAGGTATGTGAAATTTACCCCTTTTGCTTTTATGCTCAAAAAGATTAAGAAGTCTCAAAATTTTCTCGTCGAAAAAAAATATCTCAAAATTTTAAAAAGACACAATATGAGAAATAATCTTACTTTTTCTACAGCTTAAAAAAGAAGACGGCTAAACTCGTAGATTAATGTCTAAACTCGAAGATTTACAGACCTTGATTAATGTCTTAATTATTTGAGCGTATTCTAGTATTGAAGTCATTGGTTAAACTCAAAGATTTTGGGTGAAAATAGAGTATGAGTGATGTGGCACCCATTTGGCACATCTGGGCTCTCCGAAAATGTAACCAACGGTCCAGATTAAACACACTTTTTCTTTTCTTTAGTTTTTATAAAAATCCGATCTGCAATTGAACACGCATTTTCTTTTCTTTTGCTTTTTTTAAAAAAAAATGGCTCGTCAATGAAGAACACACTTTTTCTATATATATATTTTTTAAATCCGGCTCATCATTCAATGTGGATAGTCGATTTTTATTTTTGGACAATCCGGATGAACCACACGAATATCACATGGTAGCAAGCACCCAAAACCTTTTCATTAAACTAGATCTCACCTTCTTGTAAGAGGGTGTTTGGCCACCTCTTTATTGCATTTTCACCTTCTTATTTTCTCCTTTTGGGTGTTTGGGGGAGAACACCCAAAACTCATTCTCAAAAAACTCATTCTTGATTTTGAACAATCTAGATGAGAAGTTAAAAAGAGGTTGGAGGCTACCTTTCCATTTCTACTTCTCATTCTCTTCTTGCAAAATGCATTCTGTAAATTTCTCTCAAACACTTCTCCTAAATTTAAAACATATTCTGACCTTAATCCAAAAAACTAAAAAGCCAAAAAGTTGAAAATTAAAAACTAAAAAGTAGGCTATCAAACACCCCCTAAAGTTAGATCTCACATGCATTTCCTTCTACCTATGCTCTCTATAATTAAATACACCCGACTAAAATAAATTTGACCTCCGTTACCTGGAACCGGGGGCTCTCACTCATTATATGCGTGTAGTGAGCTCTCTCGACCATCCGATCGGAGATCAATGATTCGGATCGTCCTACACTTTAAAAAACACTTTTACATTAACTTTAACTCCAATTTATCCGGACCTTTGATTTCGGATCGGATGACCGAGAAAGCTCACTACAAGTTCCCCAATTCCCCGTTACCTAGTAGGGAATTAAGGGGAATTTTGGAATATTCTACAATTACATCACACAACACATCAAAATTGTACTTTACCGAATTTGTATGGTTTATAGTATGTTAAACAAAAATGAATGAATGATTTTTCCCTTCATAATATATATTCATAAATATTGTGAGAAATATCATAGTAGTATCTCTTTTCCCTGGTGTTCTAACTTTTTAATGGAATAAATATGTAATTAATACATGTCTCTTTGTTCAAATTGCCTACAGTACCCCTTTTATCTACTTCCACAACTACTTAGGCCTTGTTTGGTAATCATTTCACTTTTAGTTTTTTGTTTTTATTTTCAGAATTTTCAAAAATTAAGAACGGAAGTTTGTTTGGTGCACTGCTTTCATTTACAAATTCTATAACTCACTTCCACCATTTTTGAAATTTGTGAAAGTTGAAAAACTTTTTAAAAACCAATTTCACTTCCACCACTCCCCAATCCCCAATTTCCTCTCTCTCTCTCTCCAATTTCTTGTTCCGCCCTCCTGCTCCGCCAAATTTGAATGAATAATGTTAGAAGCACACACTTACATGTGGTGGAACCATGGGTTTCAATTTGAACCATAGATAGATGTGACATCGGGTTTGGTCCCATGTTTCTGCCAAATTTGCTTATGTGTCAAAAACTTATTCGTTGGGTGCAATACGGATTTCCAGGGCTGATCCGTGAGAAAGTTTATCTCGTACTATAAAAGAGCTGCAAATGTATTAATGGAGCCGAAGAAGACTACTCATACTCTCTACAGTATCTCTCTCAATGGGCAATTCCAAAGTAGAGAGAGAAGAGCCACTGACCCCGGCCGGCCGGCTATTCCTCCGACCCGATTTTCACCAAATAATCCACATTATCATGGGTTGCAAAAACCCAATCGACACCGACGCCGTTAAATTCGAAATTACCAACTCGGTCATGATCAAACTACCCCGATTCTCCAGCCTCATGGTCCGAAACTCCAGCGGTGGAGAAACCTGGCGCAAAACCCAAGTCGACGTTGACCGCCATGTCATTGTCATTGAAGACCCCGTCTCAGACGCAAGCGCCGGAGATGAAGAGGCGGTCAACGACTACGTTGCCGATCTCTCCGTCTCCTCGCCGCTCAGCTCTGACAAACCGCTATGGGAGGTCTGTTGAAATAACTTTGAAATGTTCAATTATTTTTTAAGAGAAGTGTTAAAAGGCACTAATTAAAATACCAAGTTATCAACTAATGTAATAAGGCTTAGTTTGGGTAAACCAAAAAATTTGGTTTTTTGGTTTAATCCCTTTTAAACTTGGTTTTTTGGGTTAATCCACTCATGCAAATTGGACTCCAACGGTTAAAAACTGAAAAACCAAAAAACTCGTTTGGATGAATCAGTGGTTTTTTCCATTCATCCAAACGACCCCAGTTTTTTGCACCCCAAAAAACCAAGTTTTTTGGTTTACCCAAACTAAGCCTAAATATATATTATTATTTATGTGGTGTATTATTTTAGTGTATGGGTGCCTTCATGTTTTTTATCACGTATTGATGTAGTAATAGCATGTGTATTTTTAGTGTGATAAATAGTTTATAATTAATTTAGTGCCTCTATCATTTCTTTTTATTTAATTCTAAGGAGTAATAGTTTCAATTGATTGTGTCGTGTATCCATGGATGGAGCCTTCTAGTGGGGCGGGATGACACGTGTCACCCCTTGTTTTCTAAAAATATTTTATTTACATTTAGGCACCTACTGATGTTCATATAACTTGATTTTTTACCCACACAATGCAAAAACGTTTTAAGAGATGAATGGTTCAGATCATTAATAAAATCCATATAAGACTTTCATTTAAAGACCACAGGAGAATGAAATCAAACTTTTATTTTTATTTTAATGAAATAGATACTCATGATAAAGAACTATCTTAACTATGTTTTCGCTAAATTAAATTAACAAATTCATGATAAAATAGTGAAATGAAATCCAAGTTTTATCTTCGACAGTCATCATTGTTAGTTGTAATTAACAAAGTTTGGACATGTTAAATAATGTTAGTACATATTGCCCATCACTTGCTTACAACTCTACTTAAAGACTATTAAAGTCATACCTTATTGGAAATAAATCAATTACTAAAAGAAAGAAGAAAAGAGACGGCATTGGGAGAACTCTCAGTTGATTTTTTCTCTTTTGAGGATCTGCCTACGTTGAAATTGAATATTAATCAAATTTAATCATCAATAATCTGAATCTTAACTGCTGATCAAGTAAACCATTCGTGTATATGACACAAAAATGTAAAAAGTGGGTCTCACGGACTCATTTTCCTCCTTTTTTTTTGTTTCTCTCCTCATGGTCCTACACCAATGTGTCACTCTCTCAGTCTCTCCCCTCCCGGTTATACACCAAGAGGGTGTTTGGGCGCCAAGTTTTCCATTTTCTCATTCTCATTTTTGGCTTCTGATTGGTTGGCCGCTCGGACAAAAAACACATTATCTCAAAATGAGTTCTTCATTTTTCACTTTCTAGACTAAAAGCCAGAATCTGCTGCTCACCTCCTTTTGATTTCTCATTCTCATTTTCCATTTCCCGTCAATTTTTCTCTCCCATCCTTACCCCTTTAGTTTACTTTGTATTTGGGTTGGTTTTTTCCACCACACATAGTCACACACAATGACGGCAGGAGAGAAGAGAGGAGGAAAGGCAAGGCAAGACTCCTGTGATTTCTCCACACCAGTCGAAATCTAGACAACGATTGATGAACTAGACGACAAAGTGGGTTCTCTTGGGATTTCTTGCACAGATTGGCCATATCTTTTTTCTTTGCACAGATTCCTAGTCTGGAATTTTACTGTTGATTTCCTGAGTTTTCAAATTGAGGATTTGGACAATGTAGAAAATTGGTAGAGAGAGAGAGAGAGAGAGAGAGAGATTACAGATTGGGGGAGAAACAGAGAAATTAGGTTTGGTTTGGAGTGGAAGCATGAGAGAGAGTAATGGGATGGGTAAATCACTGTGTTCGCCTGTACATAGAAAATTGTACTAACATAATTAATAAAAGGATGAAATGGTAAAAAATTAAATCATAACTCATTTTCATCTTCTTCTCCCAAACACTATTATTTTTGCAAAATACATTTTGTGCATTTCTCCTAAATACTCTTTCTGAATTGAAAACTCATTCTAACTGTAATTCAAAAAATTAAAAAACCAAAAAATCAAAAATAAAAAAGTAAAAAATAAGCTCTTAAACACCCTCTAAGTAGGCAAGTATTTTTAAAGTGTTGTGAGCTCCACTTGTTGAAGAGTTTGCTACGGCAACACAGCTATTGTGGCAGCAAATGCTGTCACAATGTAGGGCCCAAGTAACTTATTCCTAATTAAACTATTGGAACAAAAAAAATTATAAAAGTTAGCTACTTAAACTATTTCTTACCTTATTTCTTACACAAATTTTATTATTGAAGATGTCCTAGGCCATCTCTAATGGTGGAGTTAAAAATATGTTGTTATATGATATAAAAATACAAAAAAAGAGTCTCATTTATGTATTATGATAACAAAATATGTTGTTAAATTAATGAGTGTTATAGCGGTTTTGTTTGAGTGTTGTTAAAATATAAAAGAGTACACAAATATATTTGTACATATAGATATATACATAGAAAGTACACAAAAAGAGTGTAGCAATGCCCAACTTATCTTCCTTCTTGCACTCTCTCTCCTTCCGTCTGACACCAATTGCTCTCTCTCTCTAGATCTCTCTCGTCCCTCTCTCTCACACCTCCCTTGGGGAGTTTCTTGCACAATCAACTTTAACCTCCGACCTAACTCATTTTCATCTTTTACACAACTTAATTAACTATTTCTTAGCTACACTATTTTTTTTTTTTTTTGATCGGCAAAAAAAGTTTCATTAATCTTGAAAAATTACAAGACTAAAAGGAACAAGGAAACAACGTCATGCAAGAGCAATCTGTCCAATCCGAGACCTAAACCAGCGATTGACGAGAAGCCAATCAAAGACACCCCAAGGGCCAAAGCCCACCACAAGCGGCCGAAGCCAAAACCCCACAAAGGTCTAAAGGACCAGATAATTACATTGCGCACAAGAAAACAACATCTAAAGGCCCAGAAAGCCCAGATAAATGGGCCTAGCCCAACCAATAAAACCCTAAAAAGCCCGGCGCGTACCCGGCCTCAATACGCAATGCCCGGCAAACCCATCAACTTGACAGCAACACCAGCCAAGACAACCCGACCACCACCAAAGCCACCCAAACCCCGACCCCAACACCAGGCGCCAAACACACCGACCCACAGCTCCCCACCGCCGCCACTGCCCAAAAGCACCTAGAACCGCCGCCATTCGACGCCACCACCACAGGAGGTGCAAAGAGAGGACCAACCATCAGCAGCACAAACCGCACCGACAGCCACATCGCCGTTAAGCCAAAACCGATTGAAACCCATGAGAAAAAACCAGTGAGCCGCCAGGCCGCCGACAGCAACGATTAGCCCCCCAAGAAGGAGGTACACATCACCTCAACGACCGAAGAGGGCGACAAGAATAGGAGCACCCGAGTCCGAGCAACCGCTAGGCATATCCGGACTGCTCCAACAACGGATACAACCTAAACACGAAAAAAAGGGAGAGGGAAGATGTTGGGGAAGGAGGGAGAAAGAGGAAGGGAGGGAGAAAGCAAATGAGAAAGAGTCCCTGCAGGGAGGAGGAAAAAGAGCCGCCCCCTGGAAGTAGGAGAACCGATTTTGGGCCTGAGGTTTAGAGAGAGAGGGAACTATGATAGGAGTGTTTAACTAAGCGACTCTTAGCTACACTATTACGGACAAACAAAACGAAAATGCTAACTAACTGTTCTAACTCCCGAGTAATTTGAGCCTCTAACTCCACCACACTAGAGATGGCCTAAAGAAGATAGAGATCGATGGAGTCCAATTAGAGAGAGGGCCAGGGATATGCATCCTCTCCATTCCACTCACGAAAGATTTTCATACTATATATATATATGATAATGACACCTGGTTTATTTTAAAATGAACGGACTAGATTGTTATGACTTCCTAAATTAAATGAAACTACGTAGTTTTGAACATCTAATTTGTAAAACTTCATTAATTTTATTAGTTGGACACCAATGGAATTTTTGTGCAATTAGATTTTGTCTAAACATTCCCGTCATTTTTGCTAAGTCGTGGTGAGTGTTATTGCGCAAAAATACTTTTTTTTTGTTGTTTCCATTTCTTCAAAATGATTTATTTTTCGCGGGTAGAACGATTGCTCGGATATTGAGACTGGAGGTTTGTTATCCTAGTGATAAATTTTAAATTTTGTAATCCGCTCAATAGTGTAGACAACACTAGATGTTCTTTTTCCTTAAACCATAAACACTATGTGTTGAAAAATAACTTCCAAAAAGAATGCCACTCCTTTTTTTGAACTATATTAATTGTTTCGTTCTTCTATCGGTAGAATACTCTTATGTTTTAATTCTAGAAGGCTAGAAACAAATAATAAATATAATTATATGATCAAAATCACGTATTTTTGTTTAATTTAGGAAATTTGTGATCATCTTGGACGGTCATTTTAAATTAGGTTAGGTGTCGTTACTGTACCAAATCTTGGAATGGAGAGGATGTAGATCTGAGGGAGTGAAGCGACCAAGAGAGAGAGGGAGAAGCAACCCCTAAAAACGGTAATTCCTTTTTGCACAAACGGAAATGCACCGACCACATACCAACGGTATTGGAAAAGCCGTTGTGAGTCTCAACCGATCGATCCGAACAGTTCATCCTTTTGAAAATCGAATTTCGAGTGGGCTTACGTAGGAATCAAGGCAATCGGACGGTTGTATGAGTTCGATCAAAAATCACCCCATTTCATTTAAAAAATACGTTGGCATTTGCTAAAAAATATGAGAGGCTTCAAAGAAGGGAGATACCAAACTTAGCTTTCTAGAGTAAACTTAATTTTTTTTCACAATCATTTGACAAATTCCCACAGGTCCATGTATTGACGGCCCACAGCTGCATGGTGTTTCGTATCCACCACGCCCTGGGGGACGGGATTTCTCTTATGTCGATGCTTCAGGAGTGTTGTCAGAGGGCTAACAGACCAAATGATCAGAGGCTAAGTACTACTGGTTCGGTGATTAATTTATCTTTGAACAAGAAGAACCGGATGAGGGAGTTGTGGAAGTTAATAGTGGGGTTGTTCATGAATGTGGTTTTTATTATCGAGATTATGTTGAGGGCTTTCTGGGTTAAAGACCGGAGGATCGTCGTGAGCGGTGGTGCTGGGGTGGAGCTGTGGCCGAGGAAGCTTGCTACTGCAAAGTTTCGGTTCGACGACCTGAAGCAGGTGAAAAAAGCCGTAGCTGACGCGGTAAGCTCCAACTACCAAACCTATTTCTAATTTGACAATGCCAGAAACATGACTTTTGAATACAATATTTAAAACAACGGTTTTAAGAGCCATTAGGGCCGTAATGAAGGATAGAAGCGGGGGTGACTAGTATGGGCTAGTCTTTGCTATAATTTGAAAAAATCCTACTCTTACAGTGAATATATATGTGTGTATAGGAGGCATTTCTAGTAAGGGCTCCCTTATATGAACTACGGTGCGGAATTTTTTATTCGAGATTAAATTTCGACAATCCAAACCGTTTGATGTGTTGAAAACATATTTTTTAAGGTCTAACATGATATTCGTAAAAACAAACCCTGAATGGCTTGATCCGAATAGTTTTCGATAAAAATGTACATATATACATTTTCTTTTAAAACAACTCAGATCAAACCCTATTGGGTTTTTTTTTATAAAACCTCGCGTTGATCCTTAAAAACACATTTTAAACACATTTAACGATTTGGATCATCAAAAGTCAATCCCGAATAAAAAATTCCGCACCGTAGAGTTTAAAATGTGTGTATGTGTATATGTATATATATATAAATATAAATTATAACACCTCACCCCTCCATTACAACAAAATCCTGGCTTTGTCCTTGCTCGTAATTGAGCTGAGTTAAGTCGATTTTCGGGATGCTCGAGCTCGGCTCGCTAGAAAAAAATTCAGCTCAAACTCAACTCGCAAATTATTTTGGTGGTTGGAGCTCAGCTCATGCTAGCTGAGAACGCACTTGAGTTGCCTATGTGCAGGTGAGGAATAGTACTTACTGTACAGGAAGAGAAACCAAGAAAGAAGGGAAAAAAAAAAAAGAAAAGGGTATCGGACGGCTGAGATCCGTTTGATGCACTATTTAAATTGTGTATCGAACAGATCTCAATCGTCATATGCACTTTCCTTTTCTTTTTTTTTGGTTTCTTTTCTTGTTTCCTACACTTTTCCATGTGCAGGTAAGGGAAAGAAGTTAGTGCTATGCTTGTAAGGGTCTCTCACAAGAAAATTCCCAGAAACTTGTGGTGTGGGACTCCGACGAAGCGCTGATAGGATAGAGAAGTGGAGAACCTTGCCTTCCCATTTCCTTCTTAGGTCACAAGAAGTCCCACATAGCTCAGCAACCATACTTTTGTTATAAACTAGTGAAAAGGTCGCCCGCGATGCACTACGAAACTAAAAAAATGTACGTATAAAAATAATTTTTTAAATAAAAATTAATTTACATACGAAAAAAAAATTCTAATCAATTTGTATCTTGTTTGATAGATCTCATTGAAAATTTTAATACAGTGCAAAAAAATTTTATTATTTTGATAATTATATTATTTTTTGGTTTGAAAATTGTAATTTCGTAATAGACTATATATCAAATTGGAACGGAAAAAGTAGTACGGTTGTGGTGGGGACCACAATCAAAGTGGTATAGGCCTCTTTTGGTTAATAATCCGGATTATGAATTATTGAATTATTCATTTTGTCCTTATTCAAATTTTTTTTGTATTTTTTAGTTTTACATCAAGATTTTGTGGTTTCTGAACTCCTCTCGATGAAACGAATTTAACAAGTACAAAATTATAGTCAAAAATCAAATTTTTTTAATAAAGCCAAAATACTTGAATCATTGGCCAATAATCCAAGTATTTCGGCTTTATTCAAAAAAAAAATTTGTTTGACCATAACTTTGTACTTTTTAGATTCATCTCGTCGAGAGAACTTCAGAAACCACAAAATCTTAACGCAAAACTAACAAATGCAAAAAAAAAAATGAATAAAGACAAAACGAATAATCCAATAATCCATAATCGGATTATTAGCCAAAATAAGCCATAGTTTCATTATCTTAATTTTCCACGAATATCCACATTCGCCCTGTTTGTTAAAATGATATATATATGAGAGGGGAAGAGGGATATAATAAGAGGGGGATATAGAGGTGGATATAGTTGGAAGGGTATTATTTTAGAAGAGGAGATAAAAAATTACTTTGTTTGTTTTGTTGTTGTAGAAGTGGGATATGAGGGGTTGGATAATGTAAAATACCGTTTTTGTCCCAAATTAAAAAGTCAAAAAGTAAAAAAAATGGTGGGTCATTCATCTCTCCCTCTCTCAGCAATACTCCCTCTCTCCTGCGTTATGTGACAAATGGCAGTGGGGCCGTTTCAATCTCTCTCTTCTGACGCACAGGTGAGACAAAAGGAGGGGAGTGTTTTGGTGAAAAGGGGCTGGATATAATAAAGGCTGGGGTAGTGGTGCCTTAATTTAGTACCCCTGCAGGGGGATTTTTATATCCAAGGAAATGTATATCCTGGACCCCAAAACCAAACAAACACATCATATGGTTGACCTGGATATGTATATTCCACACAAATCTATATCCCACCCTTATCTCCTTCAAACAAACAGGGCGATAGGGTAAAGTATTTACTTTGCATGGCCAAAGCAAAACGTTTAAATAAGGGCAACCAAGTAAATTTACCTTCGCTTAATCTAGTTCAGTTGTAACACTATACTAGCCGATCAATGTCAGCCTTCCTCCTTTAGCTTCAAAAGTTGAAGTAAAGAGTAAACTCCTCCAAAATTTCAAAAATTAGACTCACCAAACGAAATCAACAATTTAAAGATTTCTTAACTTTGCTAAAAGTAACTTAACAAATTTGGTGACCTACTGTTCACTCACCAAAAGAAGAGGAAGGATGGAAGAGTAAAAGTTTGAATAGAGAGTCTGATTTTGTGATTTTTTCATAAAGTGACTTGCTAAAGTTTGAATAGATAATTTGATTTTGTGAATTTTTTTAAAAATGACTTGCTAAATTATAAAAGATGTGTTTGAGGTTAAATTTGGTGTTTTTTTGGGTGTGTCAGATAAGTTGCCCTTAACCAATGTTTAATCCGTGAAACCACTGTTCAAACTTGGGACGAAATTATTGTCCATTGCACTCCCCTTTTATATATAGGTCTTACTAACAGGTACACCATTACATCCATTAATGGTACAAAAAAAATACATGTGTTAGGTCTCACTTGTATTATAACGAACACTTTTTTTTTTGAACAGCCAAGATGAGAATTTTATAAATCTTTGAAAACACATTACAAAGATTTAAAGGCCAAGGTGAAAGGCATCACCATGTCGCCAAAGACCGAAGGGAGATAACAAAGGTTAACAAGAGGTCAACCAAAGGGAAATAAAACCAAGATAGACTACAACAACAAAGATCTATATTGTGGCAGTCAGTGTTGAGTCAGCTCCACTTGCCAAACTGGAATAGTCACCATCCAATCTCTAGTCATTTTCTTTTATAGTAGTAGTCCTCTTCTGGAAAATTATAAGGCCTGCAAGATGCTTGGGAGCCTGAAAATGAAGTCTTCCATAGAGTAGTTGTCTCCACATCCACCTTTCTTTGTTTTCACCCAAAGAACAATTCTGATTTTAGTTGCTTCGTGAATCTCATCCCAATCAAGTGCAGTTCCCTCAAAGATGTAAGCATTTCTTCTATTCCAAATAGACCACATGACTGCAAGTGGGATACAATCCCAAATAATTCTCTTTTCTTCATTTAAAAGTACACTTTATGTATATGTATGTTCTATGTGTACATGTTTTGGGCTTATGTGCGCCTCCCCTTGCGAGCTGCCAATTGGAAGAAAAGTTTGTGTATATGTATGTTGTACGTACACATGTTTTAGGCTCGCGAGCCCATTTGAGTTGAGCATTACGTAACTTGAGCTTGGCTTGTTCATTTGACGAGCCAAAAAATTTAGCTCAACTTCGTTCGTTTGACGTACGAGTCGAGTTTGAACAAGCTCGATTTGAATGAAGCCACAAGCTGCTCGCAAATGGCTCGGCTAATTTACAACCCTAGGAGTCATTATATACATGTGGATTTGCATGCATTAAACAATTTTGAGTATGTCTAAAATTGGGATGTGAAATTGAGTTACTAGATTGTTTGGTTGTAATTTATAAGTAGTATCATCGTTTTGGAGAGAGAAACTGGTAAAGTAGTGAGTTGATGGGAATTAGCTAACCCAACAACCCTGTATTATAGTATATACTTTCTTGTCCACTTAAACTTTTAAGTGTGTAGCTTCATAACTTTTAAGTGTGTAGTTTCATAAGTGTGTAGGGAAGGTTTTCACCTTAGGAAAGCAAGCTACCAAAAGTTGCGTTGAGTAGGGTTCTAGTGAGAGCACCTGCAATACTCAAAGATCATTAGGCTACCCGGTTAAGGTTTTGTAGCAGTCGAGGTCCAAGGGGTTCGAGAGGTTCAACTGGGGCTCGGTGAACCTGTCCCTTTTACCGAGCAGCTTCAGGGCGCTCGGATTGGTTATGCCTAGTTCCATCCGATTTTTGCTTCCACAGGAATCTCTTCGGCTGATTGAATACGATTAGACTGCCCGGAAGCCACAATTTAGCCGAAGGGCCTTATCGCCGAGGGGCTGTGATTGCATTGGTTCGCCAACCCGGCCAACAACCGGCTGGTCCTAGGCCGTCCGCCGAGGGGAATGGGGGCGCGGACAACGATTCGAGTGCCACAGGGATATGTTGGCCGGTGAGACAATATTGCTGAGGACCCTTGGAGCCATGCTGACGAAAGGCAGTTGGTGATCTGACAGATAGGATCGAAGCAGTGACAGGTGGCGTCAGGACGTTGCGCTCGAGGCTCCTAGCAGATCACGTGACGAGCCGGTGGGTATCCGGGAGTTGTTAAGTGTGCAGAGTAGGATGACGTCAGCCGAAGTAGCTGAGTAACCATTACAGGCCTATGTGCTTAGTCAGGATGAGACATTGCATAGGGAAGTGGGATGGCGTATAAGAGAAGCTTCACTTCGCCTATAAAAAGAGGCTCCCTCACTAGTTAGGAAAAAAAAAACACTCTTCTTTCTCCCCTAAGAGAACTCATTCCTTACTTTTCTCATCCATACTGTTGCCGGTGACTTACTAGACCGTCGGAGTATCTTCCCGGGCTACCCCATCCGGGCAAGGCACTAACGCGGGTGTTACTTGTGCAGGCTTCCCCACAATTGGGTCATCTCTACTACAGGTTCTCTGCCTCCAACATCATCCATCTTCGCCCGTTCTCCAAGGTTCAAACAGGTACGTCGGAGAAGCGCTCCCAACAAGTTTGGTTGTAATACTGCTCTAATACTTAAGTTAGAGGCTGAATGTAGGAGAAGGGAGGAAACTAGGATTTCGGGAGTAAAATTGTGTGTACTTTTAGATGAGGGTGAAACCCCCCTTTTATAAGCTCTCCTCACTTGGTGTCCAAGATAGCCAGTGTAGTGGCCGAGTTGATAAAGGTCAGCAAAAGCCCTGCTCCGCATCGCAAAGAGCTAAAAGGGTCACTGTCTCAGAATCTGTAAAGCTGAATGCAAATTGATCCATCTTGCTGGTGACGAAAGTACAGTGCCCTCGGTGGATGGCGCAGATGTACGGTTTTGAATGAATATGGGTTTGTGTGATGTTCGCCGAACCAAGATGTGCCGAAGACACGACACTCTCCGTTTATCTCTCAAATCGCTCTTGGGGACTCCGCCGATCGTCGTGCCAAGCACCTGAAAGGCTGGGCCACTCATGTGCCGAGTCGATTGACTTCACCCACATGGGGTCTCGAGTGTACCCAATTTGGTGGTGGCGTATCAGGCACGTTGCACATTCCACGATGGAGTATTAAATGCGGCAGTCACCTACCCTGCCCACCCCTACCTGCAGAGTCATGTGGGTGATGGGGAATGTCTCGAGGTGATGTGACCCCTCACACCCACGTGACGTGATGTCAGCCAAAGCGTGGCGTCTATAGCAGAAATGAAAGTCACATTAATTGTCATTCCAGGCACGAATGACGAGAGCATAAGGGCACCGAGTGCGTAGAACTCACGCCCCCTCTGCCTATAAATATCCAACTACAACTACCACAATGGGGATATCTCTCTCTCTCTCCTCATTTACTACCCTTATAACTCCACTTCTTTCTCTGAGTTCCTGGCGAACCTCTTTTCCTTCGGTGACTGACTTTACCATCGAAGTGCCTTCCCGGACCGCCACCGTCCACGCGAGACACTAATGTGGTTGCTCTTGTGTGCAGGTCACCATCCCCGACATATAGCAAGGGCTCAGGCGTGTTCCATCCATCCCATCACTACTTATTCCACTCCAGTAGGTTTGAAGAGCTCACTCCGGTGAGGACTCCCCCACATCCAGTCTATCTGAGATATGTTCATATCCCTAAATCTCTGGAGCTTAGCCTTTATCGGGACACTTGATCATTTTTATTAAGATAGCTCCCCTGACTGAGACAGACTCCAATCTCAACTAGATCTTCGTCTCTAGAGCTTCGCCCTTATCATGACACTTGATGATACTTATTAAGGTAGCTTCCCCGATTAGGGCAAACTCCTCAAGGTGGCTTCCCCCGATTAAGGCAGACTCCACAAGATAGCTTCCCTAGTTAGCACAGACTCCTCAAGGTAGCTTTAAGGTGGGCTCCTATCTCAAGTAGATCCATTAAGCGCCTTTTAGGATATTCTTTATGCCATTTGGACTTTTACTCTGCCCATTGAGATAGTTCATCCCAACAGGACCTAGTCTATCCAGGTCAAGCTATTTTCTAGCATGCACCACTAGTCTGACCCAATTAATTCAGGGGCCTAAAGTTCGACCCACTTTAGATATCATTATTACACTTTTCACATCAATTTTTCTCAACTTTTACCTCTACTTTTATCCATTAATTCTTTATCTTTTAACTTTTCAAAAAGACAAAATAATAAGGGACAGCCCAATACTACACTCTTATTTGGGACAAAGAGTGTACTTTTTAATATTTGAGTTTCTTGGATGTAGTTTTTCAATTAAAATACACTAATAATAGATGCATTTGATTTTTTTATAAATGCATTTTAAAATTGACTTTTAGCGTAGTTTAAAAATTATGTTGTGCGTAATTTTAAATACTAGAAGACAATTACGCATGATGATCGGTAGCATGAAAATTTACATGATTTTTTTTTAAACATAGCTTTTAAAAAGCACATTCTCATTTCTCGTACTAATTCCTTTCTAGTACAAATGCAGAACATAAACGATGTGCTTTCCGGCGTAATTTCTTCTGGCCTATCAAGATATTTGGATATGCGCTCATCAAAAGGTAAACTTTATTACAATCAATCATTTTTCACCCAAAGTTAAAAAAGAACATTTAACGCATCTTAAGAAACTTGAGTTCATTTACCTTGTCTAGCTCTTCAAGATGGTGTTCAAATTACCGGCCTCGCCATGGTTAATTTGAGGAAACAACCAGGATTACAGGTTATTTCAATTGTCTGTCCTAATTTCTTTGGAATCTTTTTCTTTCATAAAAGAAAAAATAAATAGTTCTACATAATCGGGATCAAGATTTTGGCCTTGAAATGATAATGAACGGCTTTGATCAGGAACTTTCGAAAATGATAAGGGGCAATTCAGGAATTCGTTGGGGTAACAAATTTGGTACGGTTCTGTTTCCTGTTTATTACCGTCAAGGTGGAGCTGATCCACTACAGAATGTGAAAACAGCCAAGAAAATGATGGACCAGAAGAAAAATTCTCTAGAGGCTCACTTCTCATACTACTTCGGCATGTGCTGTTTTGGACCAAAGGTGCATTTCTACCTATATATATTTAAAGAGGAAAACTTATTTACCAACACAGAGAGAGAGAGAGAGAGAATAATTGGGTGCCGGACGGGTAGCACATGTCGGTACACGTCGTGCATCTCGATCATTTAAAAGTGTTTCGGACAGTTCAAACTTTAGAAAGGGAAAGAGGAGAGAGGAAGGGAGAAATATGGGTCATCCAAAATACTTTTGGACTACCGAGAAGTGCGCTCAGGCACCGTGTGTGCAGTACTCTATTTGCATCTAAAGTTTTCTCTTATTTAAGAGCATGTACAAGAGATTTGGCAAAATTTGAGCCAAAATTGTCAGTGAACAGTGCACATTTAACTCGTATATTTTTCAACACTCTAACAACCTTCTCTATTTTCCTTGCCATTTCTTTCCTCCCTAAACAAATGGTAAGCTTGTGAACAGTGCTTAGGTAAATCTACCCAAGTACTGTAAAATACCAAACCATTTACAGTCTGTTGCAGCCGATATATATGCTCTCATTTTGGTTAGCTTAAAGAGCAAAGATTCTTCTTTACCATATCTGATGCACTTGCTCTAAGAGAGAGAGAGATCTCCATGTACTGATGGTTTTGTGGTTGGTTTAATGTAGCTTTCAAGCTGGCTCAGCTACAGGACTGTATGCAACACAACCTTCACAATCTCAAACGTGGTTGGCCTAAAAGAGGAAATTACAATTGCGGGCAATCCTGTATCTTACATGAGGATGAATATGACTAGCATACCCCATGTAAACTTCTTAAACTCCACTGACACAGAACGAACGTTGTGCTGTCAATGCTACACGTTTCTGTTTTATAAAAAAGAAAAAGAAAAGAAAAAAAGCTACACCTTGCAACCATGTAATGGTAGGAATGGTTTAAAGAATTATGGGAATTTATATGTTTTTGTTGTTTTTGGTGATGGTGCAGGCAATCTCAATGCACATTTTGAGCTATGGAGGAAGAGCTGATATGCAAATATTAGTGGCAAAAGACATCATACCTGACCCAGAAGTTCTAGCGAAGTGTTTTGAAGATGCCCTACTCCAAATGAAGGAGGCAGCTGCACCTGAAGAATTTGGAAAGTAGAATATGATAATTAGTGGCAAAAGACATCATATCCCATGGCTGTTCTTTCACTCTCGGAAACTTATTGCAATTGCTTGTATCACTCCACCTGTCAACAATATTTTTGTATCATTGAAGTTCTGAACCTGTAGTAAAACTACAATTTCAGCCGTATCCTGAATTTTTGTGTTCAAACTAAATTTGCTCCCTTGTCCTCCCCTCCAAGTGGTTGCCTCGAAAACCTATGTTACATGGACTGGAGTACATGTGTCAGTTCATTTAAAACTGTACGTGTCTACCTATTTTTTCCCTCAATCAAAATTGACTGAGATTTCAGGAAACAAAGTAGTCAACGACAAATTAAGACAAGGGCAATATGTCTGCCAATACGTGGTTCCTTGCGATATTTCAGGACTTCACCGGATGTGACAATCAAATCAAATTGGTGATCATGGGATGATTTGTAACATAGCTTACCCTCACTACTGTTGCTGCACTCATTATGTAGTTGCATGCCTTCGCCTGGAGCTAAACCGGGTTATCCTACATAGACGTGAATCAAAGTCCCTCCTTGCAAGCAATTATGGCCTTTATTTGGGTAAATTACACTCACCTCCTCAAAACCTACTCGAATAATTTATCGGTTCTCTAATTGGATATGAGATGAGTTGTACCATGGAGAGGAGATGAATCAAGCTTATCCTCACCACCGTTACTGCACTCGTTGTGTAGTTACATGTCTGCATCTCAGGGTCTACCCTGAGCTAAGGTTCAATAGGCCAACGTCTTAGGCCCCCCAAAAAATGAAAAAATAAGGCCCCCTAATATTTTTTAACACCAAGTATTTAGGCCCATTTTAAGTGATGGTGGTGGACGATGCCTCCATTTACAAACTTCGTCTTAGGCCCCTAAAATGTCAGGGTCGACCTTGGTCTGCATAGCCATGAATCGAAATCCCTCATCGCAAGCAACGGTGGCTTTTATTACTGCTATTTTGCCTTGTCAAACGAGTAAAAAAAAAAAAATTACTACGTCTTTCTCAAGTGCTAGCTTCTCATGGTGAAGATTTTAGTAGAGGGTTGCCTCGTTTGGATTGGGGATGAGGTGGGGGTATAACTCATCCCCTCCCCTTTTCCTGGTTCCACCTCATAGCTATGCTTCAGGAGAAGTTGGAGAGAGGGTATGAAATAAACCCCGAACTAAATAATGAGGCCCATGGGGTATTAATGGATAACCGAGGCCTTTCTAATACCTTCTCAATCCACCCCAAACCATCTGATTTATCCTTATCCCCCCATTTTGACTACAAAATAAACTAAATGCTATTTTATTGTCCCCAAATACCAAAATCTTCCGAACTAAGTATTATTTTATCCTCCTCATAAATGTACAATCAATGTGGGTCCACCCACTATAAATAATATCACCTACTATCTTATCCCCTCTTATATTTTATATTACCAAAACTCATCTTGCATCTAATCGGGCCCTCCAGGATAATTGTCACCCACAAACCTAGTAGATGAGGGACCACTAGGAGGACAACAACGTACAAGGTATTGAATTTTTTTTTTTTCAAAGGTTGAAGTGTCTACGCCTCTTATCTGGTCAAAGGCAAGGTCATTCACGTTGTGACAAGGGAGTTCATAAGAAATTATTCTCTTATGGCCTAACTTTGAGAATCGAACCTCATCACATTATTTTTTGAAAGAAAACTCACTATTAACCCTCAGGCTGGTCTATTGAAAATTTATGGCTCCAGCTAGAGGCTTACAAGCTATTGAGGCCTCCTCTAGCTAAAAAGTTTAAACCAGTTTTTTGTTTTATTCGTTTTGTATTTATTTGATTTTTTTTTCCATTTGTTAGTTTTGTGTTAAGTTCGTGGTTTATTGATTTATCTCGACGATATGAATCTAAAAATTACAAAGTTATGGTGAAAACTAATTTTGTTTTAATAAAGCCAAATTTATCCAATAAACTAGTTCATTTTCAAATTTATTAAAATAATAATAATTTAGACTATAATTTTATATTTTTTAGATTCACCTCGTCAAGCCAACTCAATAAACTACTTAAACTTAACACAAAAAATAACAACTTTGTTTGAATAAAGACAAAATGAATTTATTGCTTTTTTGCTAAGGGAGGCCTGAAATTTGTGGTTTAGTTTTGCTTTGCGCTTTGAATGGCCACGGGTCCGTGATAACGTAGGCTACTTTCTGGATTCTACTCTTGTATGGTGTATGATTTCTCTGTCGTTCATTGAATGCCAAAGCCGGTATTATGTACAGTACATTCTGTAGTAACGCCTTCATCTGATCGTCTATTTTGACAATGAAGGGTTCGAATTTAATCTAAGCTCTAATAAATTTGAATCATTCATTATTTGAATTAAATTCGAACTTTATATTTTCAAAATGGATCATCGAATGAAAACACAACGCGGTTCCGCATTTGGGGCACTACGGGAACCTTGTCCGAGGAAAATGTGTATTGTTCCTGGGCAGTTCTGTTTGTTTTTTATTTCCATCTACCAGTTGTGAAGTGACAAAATCATCCACGTCTACACCTGTGGTCCTAATCGTATGTGTTGTCTATGGTGAACCAGCGCGATTGCCTTCTTCGTACATCGCCACAAACGAAACGACGACATTATTGTCCGATCTCGACCTGGGATCAGAATGACAGCGTCCAAAATATTTTGCAGATGGACAATCATATTAATACTCCTTCCAGCTCAATTTAATAGTTCACTTTCACTTTTTCTATTCTCTCTTCAATCTTCTTTATATTTTAGTTTATAATATTTTCTAAAATTTCAAAAATTTTGTTTAATAAAATTAATTGAGATTTATCAAACAAGATCTACATTGCGTATACAAAGCCTTATATATTTACAAGATATGAACAGTTTTCATCAAGTTAGAATAGTGACATAAACTATTAATTTGGGATAGAGACCTTTCAACTTCCCGATTTGGGGTTATGGCAGTCATGGGTGTAGCGCCCCCGATCTAATTGTCCATCTCCAAATTGATGGTTCAAATATGCAAAAGTAAACACTTTGTTCACTTCAAATTTTCAAAAAAATTACCAAATCGATTTTTTTTCTCATCTCTCCAATCATTAACCATATTTCTCTCTCTACTCATACCTCATTATTCAATCATTATTCTCATTTCTTGCTCTATCTCTCTCTAATTATTACATCTTTCTCTAATTATTATTTTTTCTCAAAACTCTCAACCAAACACGGCCAATTTATCACTAAGAGTATTCTAGGTCATACGTTTGTTCCTTGTAGTTCTAAAATCTAAATCTGTCTTACGTAAAGTCATATTTCCTATTCAATCTCATGGTCATGGCTATCACTCACCATTTTTTTTGGTTGGTTAGCTGTGGATGAAAAACATTTTTTAGCTCGGAATATTTGTAGTTCTAGTTGGTTTTACCTCTGGTTCTGGTGCGTTTGTTTTAATGTTTGAGTTTCATAATCGATGGTTTCTAGTACTACCATTTCCTTTATTTGAGTTTCTGAATCTGGTACTGATGTTATTTTGGAAATGAAAATAGATAATTCGGGTACTCATTCGGTTAGGGGAAAACACAAACCCCGTTTGATTCGGTTACGGTGGGTATTTTCTCACCCCGTTTGGTTAACGGGGCGGATTCGGGGTGGGTTTTAGTTTCACGGTTTGGTCCAGGTTATACCCATATCCGCCTCATTGTCATCCCTAACAATAATGACATCACAAAAACTAAAGCACTAAAAGTATGATTTGTATGAGAGTGCTAAATTCACAGGAACCGATCAAGTTGTACAAATGGTGAACAGATCGGTTTATGGTGCTCACTTTTGGACCTATACAAAAAATCCAAACCGTTAATTAATTTTTAAAATATTTTTTTAATTGATTCAATGAAAATCAACGTAATCAAATACATTTATATGTTTAATCCAATTTACCCATTTTTCATTCAGATAGTAGGATCTTAAATTCTAAATGAAAAATGTGTGCATTGGATCAAGCATTTATAGTTAACCGATTGAGTTGATTTTTCTATGGGTCTCTTGAAAAAATATTTTAAAATTAATGAACATCTTGAATCTTTTGTGCGAGGCCATTCGATCAGTACCAATGGCAAGGCTAATTGTCAAAAGAATAGATTCAAAAAAAAATTCGATAAACTATTTTCAAAATGTTACAGACACAACATCTAACACAACATCCAAATATCACTCACATGAGGCCGGACTCTTAGTTGGGTCTGACCCATAAGTCCAACCTCATTTAACTATTGTGTCCATATTAAGGGTCATCAGTAGGCCGGGTCGGGCTGGCCCAGCCCGCAAACTTCCAGCCCAAACCCACCCGCGGGCTAGACTTGACGGACTTTTTCTTTTTAGTGGGTCAGGCTATCTCTCAAAAGATGAAACCCAAGCCTAGCCCAAGGACTTATCCTAGTCGGGAAGGCAGGGCGTCTTTGGGCAAGCCATGCTGGGCTATTTGAGTGGTCTAAAATGCTTATTGCCTATTATTTTTCCCTCATCCTCCACCAAAAATACTCCTTTTTGCTACTTTTTTGGAGTATTTCTTTAGTTCCTCGCCGACACTGTCTCACATCAAATTGTTATATATTGCTTTGTGTAAATCCATGGCACCAATTTTCAACGAAAAAGAATCCCGATGGCATAATGATTGATTATTCAAACCAATCCCAGGAACAATTGATTGGCTATTCAAATGTGCAGGAACAAATGGTTTGATTATTCAAAGCACTTCATCGATTTTGGTTTAGCAATACGGCTGCGATGCAATATAAGAAGACTTGGAGTTTTTTTGTTACAAACCCATGCTATAGGTGTGTATCAGTGTACGGGCTATAGGCGGGTTGGGCTAATGGGCGGGTTAACAGATGGGCAGGTTGGAGCTAAAATTTTAAAGCCTTAATCCGGTCTATGGAAAAGTTGGGCTGGGATAACCAACCCATTTGGCAGGTCGGACAAAGCCCAACATGCCTAGCGGGTTGCCATAGGCCCAATGATGAGGCCTAAACATAGTTTTCCAAAAGATTCATGATAATTTTAGTAAATGAGTTCAGCAGGTGTTGTGTTCTCCTAAAATTGTTGAAACTTTTTTTAAAAACAAAAATGATAAAAGTAGAACAAAAGTAGATAGAGAATGTCATGCAAATGGAATGGAAGGTCGAGTGATAGGCCTCCTTTGTGTAAAAAATCAAAAACCAATTTTTTAAAAAATTATTTTGTCATTATTCTTTTTTTTTTTTTTGCATTTGTTAGTTTTGCGTCAAGATTTTGTAGTTTCTGGATTCCTCTCGATGAGACGAATCTAACAAGTATAAATTTATGGTCAAAACTCAATTTTTTTAATAAAGCCAAAATAAGTCCAATAATCCAATTATTTTGGTTTTATTCAAAAAAATTTGAGTTTTGACTATAATTTTATACTCATTAGATTCGTCTCGTCGAGAGAAATTCAAAAATCACAAAATCTTAACGCAAAACTAACTAATGCAAAAAAAAAAAAAAAAAGAACAAAATAATTTTTTAAAAAACCGATTTTTAGTTTTTTCCCCCAAAAAGGCCATAATGGGAAAGCTGGGCTTTTGACATTGTTCACTCGGTCCTCCTCCCTCGCTCTCTCAATGGGCAACCCGGAAGTAGAGAGAGACGACGAGCCAGTAACTCCGGCGGGCCGGCTTTTCCTCCGACCCCACAGTTACCAAATAATCCACATCATCATGGGTTGCAAAAACCCAATCGACACCGACGCCGTCAAATCCGCAATCACCAACTCCGTCATGATCCAACTCCCCCGATTCTCCAGCCTCTTAGTCCGAAACTCTCGCGGCCGAGAACACTGGCGCAAAACCCAAGTCGACGTCGACCGCCAGGTCGTCGTCGTCGAAGATCCCGTCTCCGACACCGCCGCCGGTAATGAAGAGGCGGTCAACGACTACGTTGCAGATCTCGCCGTCTCGTCGCCGCTCAGCTCTGACAAGCCGCTGTGGGAGGTCGGTTGGAAATTAAGTTTTAGTAAATGGCTATTTGTTTAATTCTAATTATTTTAATATCTTTAATTGATTGCGTTACGGTATGGTGTTTCATGCCATTTGCTAGAGTGATGGTGCAAGTAATTAGCAAGAAAATTTTATTGAATTGATATTCAACACTGAACAATTTGGTACACCACATACTTTGAAATAGTAGATAAGATTACATATCGTGTTATAATAATAAGCTGGCTTTTGGGCTTTTTTAGTTTGTTGACTTATAATAATAAGTTGACTTTTGGGTTTTTTTAGTTGATGTATAATAGGAGTAATAAATTGGCTTTTGGGCTTTTTTTAGTATGTGTGTCGTAAAGTATGAAAAACCAAAAAGACAATAATCCACCTTGTGTGACGGGGCCTAGTATTGTTTTCTTGGTTAACAAGGTTTGAACCCTATCAAATGGAAGAGTTGTCGTTGATTTTTCAGGATTTGTCTGAGTTGAAATTGGATGGGTTAAAGTTTTATGAATCAAACTTGAATCATCACTAATCTAATTCTTAACTTTAGATCAAGTAAACCGTTTGTGGGGAACTTTGAAATTGAAAGTCGTGAAGAATTAAAGAAGATAGTGATAAAGGGATAGAGAGAGTTGGATCCGGATCCTCTCCATTCCACCCATGAAAGATTTTCATACCATCCAACAGGTTAGTGACACCTCATCTATTCTAGGATGAGCGGGCAAGATTATCCTGACTACCCAAATGTGGGCACCCGAAACCTTGCAAGAAACCTTGAAATTAGTAGAGCATGCATTTGTTGGAGTCGCCACTTGATTTTAAAGTTAATCAAGCAACCGAATTTAACGTACAATCATTTGAGACAACCAATCCATCATTACCCGAGATAATCTTGGTTTGGGAGCTAAGTTACGGGATGGAAAAGGGTTAGGCATCCATCCCGCCTAACCAAAAATGGTTAGCCTCTACTCATTAATTTTGGAGTTTTGCACTTTAACTTTGTCTCTTTCTTTGTGAGAAGATTGTAATTGTACCACATTTTCTTATCCTTCTCCATAAGAAAAGGATTATGGTTTTGGAGAGCGAAACACAAGAATAATGTTTAAGACAAAGGTTATTCTTCCTAGGATTTCTGGACAAATCTTGAGGTGTCTCAAGTCTAGAGTTTAGGCATCCTTTCATAGGCACAAATGAAGCTTCTCCTATTTAATTCCAACAAGAAATCAAGTGCGATATCCTTGAAAGCACATGACAACCCCATGCCTACTCTGCAGAAATCTGTCTGCTCCCTGGATTGCATATTGCGTCCACAAGGATAGGATGCCCATGGTATTACATCCGTGAGGTAAGAAATTGTGGGTGTAGGTTATGGAGGCCCAGAATGCTACGTCAATGATGTCGGTGTCCAACATCGTGGCTGTAAGGTGTGTTTTGGGCCAGATTTTGAGCTTGGTCAGTGGGCTTCATGGGTGAGAAATTGGGCCTATTGATTGGGCTTATTAATGGATTTGGAGTACATTAGGGTGGGTTTGTATAAATTCAGTGTTTTAAATGGCTCACGGCGCACCAAGGCGCAATGGTCCCCTAGAGCAATAGCACACAGTGTGGTGCGCGCCTTAGCAAACCGTGGTGCACTTTATTATAACGAGTAGAATTCTAAAATAGGCAACACATAGACGTTTACGAAGGAGAATTTTTTTGGAGACAACAAAATTAAGGATACGGTAATTACGAAGGAGAATTAGGAGACGATAGAGCAGCAGTAGTTGCCACACAAAAAAAAAAAAAACAGAGCAGCAATACTTGTAAAAAAAAACAGAGAGAACTTTGTCAAAAAAATGTGCTGAAAAAAATAAAGATAAAAATAAAAAAGAATGCAAAAACAGAGAGAAGAAGGAGAAGAAGAAAACACAGCAGAAGAAGAAAAATGAACAGAGACAGAAAAGAAGAAGAAGAGAAGGAAGAGGAGGAGTGGAACAGAGATCGATCGCAGAGAAGAATAGGATAATACGTTGTTGCTACTGGCAGGAAGATACTACGCTGCTGCTGGCTGCTGCTAATGGATACGTCAGAGATTGTTATCCTAATGAAAAAGTTGGAATTTTTTTAATTAGATTATTAGTATAGACAACACTAGATATTCTTTTGCCTTAAACCAAAAACACTATATTTTGGAAAATATTTTAATTAGGTTTATTATATCTATTAACTTCCAAAAAGAATGATTACTTGTTTTTGAACTATAATTAATTGTTTCATGCTTGTATCAGTAGAATAGTCTTATGTTTTAATTCTATTAGTCTAGAAGTAATTAATAAATTTTATTATATGGTCAAAACCACATAGTTTTGTTTAATTTAGTAAGTCAGTGATGATCTTGGACGATCATTCTAAAATAAGTTAGGTGTCACTACCGCATTGGATGGAATGGAGAGCAAATCCAAGGGGAGACGAGCAACCTCAAGAGAGTGAGAGAAGCTACCTCTAAAAACAATCCATCACATTTTAATGCCTCATGCATTGTAATATTTGAAGTTTGGCTTCCAAATTTACCCCAGCCGTTAGTTACAGTTTAATAAGTGAGTAATGGAAGAAATTGTGTAGTTATGGTTAGAATTGGCAGCTAAAAAGTATGACAGGCTTCAAATAAGGGAGATACCAAATTTTGCTTTCTGGAATAGACATAATATTTTGTCACAATCGTTTGATAAATTTCAATAGGTCCATCTATTGAGGGCCCACAATTGCATGGTGTTTCGTATCCACCATGCATTGGGTGATGGTATTTCGCTAATGTCAATGCTTCTTGAGTGGGGTCGGAGGGCTGATGAACCACATCAGAGTCCGAGTACAGGTTTGTTGGGTACTTCGTCTTTGAACAAGAACCAGAGGAGGGAGTTGTGGAAGGTAGTCGTGTGGATGTTCATGAACGTGGTTTTTATTGTTGAGTTTGTGTTGAGGGCATTGTGGGTTAAAGACCAGAGGACTGCCGTGAGCGGTGGTGCTGGGGTGGAGCTGTGGCCGAGGAAGCTTGCTACGGCAAAGTTTCGGTTGGATGATATGAAGCAGGTGAAAAAAGTGGTAGCTGGCGCGGTAAGCTCAATAATCGAATCCATTTCTAATTCAACAATGCCAGAAACATGATTTTAGAAAACAGTTTTTAAAGCAACAGTGTTAAGAGCCATTTTATGCTCGTGGATTTGCATACGTCGAACGATTTTGAATATATCTAAAATTGTGTTGTGAAATTATGGTAGTGGATTGTTTAATGTTAATTTAGTTTCATTTTTTTGGAGAGAGAAACTGGTAAAATTTAAAAAGATTTCCTATTTGACAGGAGATAGTTATAATGAGTTGATGGGCATTGGCCCAACAACCCTATACTACAAGTATGTACTTAAACTGAGATTCTTGAATGTAGTCTTTCAATTAAAAAAAACTAATAATTGATGCATTTGATTTTTATAAATTCATCTTAAAATTGATTTTTAGTATGTTTTAAAAATCATGTTGTGGGTAATTTTAAATACTAGAAGACATATTTTAACTCATGATGACAGTTAACATGAAAATTTATGTGAATCATTTTGAAATAAGCACGTTGTCATTTTACGTACTAATTCAATTCTTGTACAAATGCAGACCATTAACGATGTGCTTTCTGGCGTAGTCTCTTATGGTCTATCAAGATATTTGGATATGCGATCGCCGAAAGGTAGACCTTATTGCGATCAATCATTTCTTACCCAAAGTTAAAAAAGAACATTTAACTCATCTTAAGAAACTTGAGCTCATTTACCTTGTCTACTAGCTCTTCGAGATGGTGTTCAAATTACGGGCTTAGCCATGGTTAATTTGAGGAAACGACCAGGATTACAGGTCATTTCAATTCTCTTTCCTAATTTCTTTCATAATTGGGATGGTACTATGTAATTGGGATTCAAGATTGTGGCTTGAATGAAAACAAACGGCTATGATCAGGAACTTTCGGATATGATAAGGGGCGATCCAGGAATTCGTTGGGGTAACAAATTTGGTACGCATCTTTTTCCTGTTTATTATCGTCAAGGTGGAGCTGATCCTCTACAGCATGTGAAGACAGCGAAGAAAATCATGGACCAGAAGAAACAGTCTCTAGAGGCTCACTTGTCATACTACATTGGCATTTCCTGTTTTGCACCAAAGGTGCATTTCTAGATATATTTAAGAGAGAGACAGAGAGAGAGAGAGAGACAGAGAGAGAGAGAGAGATTCGTGTACTGATGGTTTTGTTGTTGGTTTTATGTAGGTTGCAAGCTGGTTCAGCTACAGGATTGTATGCAACACAACCTTCACAATCTCGAATGTGGTTGGCCTAAAAGAGGAGATTACAATTGCGGGCAATCCTGTAACTTACATGAGGGTGAATAACACTAGCCTACCGCATGTAAAACTTCTTAAACTCAATCTAATTTTCCCTCTTCCGATCATTCTTGAAGTCAGAAACCCTCCTTTTGTTTTGTTGGAAGTGCAAAAGGAAAACGAAAATCATAACGGGTCCTCGGAAAACTGAGTTGATTTTGGTGAAAAAAGGTTTTCACTTTTTTAAGTTAAAGAATGTCTATTAGATCAGCACAACCGTGCACGATTACTCTTACTCTTACCCACAATCACCAGCCACTACCTCGTTAAAACCACAATGGCACATCATTTCTTTATCGAACAGAGCATATAAGTGCACCGATACAGAACGAATGTAATGGTAGGATTGGTTTATAGAACAATGGGACTTTGTATGTTTTTTGTGATGGTGCAGGCAATCACAATGCACATGTTGACCTATGGAGACAGAGCTGATATGCAAATATTGGTGGCAAAAGACATCATACCTGACGCACAAGTTCTAGCAAAGTGTTTTGAAGATGCCCTGCTCCAAATGAAGGAGGCTGCAACTAAACAATTAGGAAAATAAAATATCACCTATAGAAATACACTGTTGTAACAAGATTCACATTTCGTGTAATTGCACAAATGGCAAAAATATTACCTTGATTTTTATGTAAAACTGCATCACAGAGTGGAAGGCCAAGATTATGCCTAGTACCTGTGTAGAAATAAAATTATAAGATATATATGTAATTATAGTAGTTCATTACTTTTTGTTTTGTTTTTTGTTTATCAGATTTACTTTTTGTCTTGAATGCTGCTGGTTTTATTTTATTGTTTTCATGGTGCATTTGTTACGCGGCAAAAGGTTCAAGATGTCTTTTTACTATCCCCCTCTTCTGTCTGAATAGAAGCTTTCTCATAAAACCTATACCTCCTCCCTTTTTCTTACATGGAACAATTGCCGGAGATAAGTCATTGTTAGAGATGGAGTCAATCAATTTAAAACATGGTGTAGAGTAGGATGCAACGGAACAAACAAAATCTTTTATTGCCTATGCTAACTCTTGTATGTACACTATGCATTCACTTCACTTGACAACACTCACATGAAGATACATATGACTCTTACTTGACATTTACAATATCTAAGCACACTCTTTGTACTCACTCATAGGTGGTCTTTCCCTTACTTGGGTACTCTCCCACCCAAGGGTTGCTTTCACCACATCTCACAAATGAGGCATTCCACCCTTTATATAGTCATCCACCTCCTCAATGGACGGCCAAGGTCATTATCATCCAACGGTTGATATTCTTCATCTAGAATCCTCCTAGAAAATATATTCTCCTCCTCACACCTCCACAACATTCTAGAACTCTCCACACAAGTCTAGTATGTAGTGGAGTTTTCCATAACCTTCTTGAATATTCCAGAACTCTCTAGGTTCCTCCACTTCTAGAATCTTCCAGAAATATCTAGACCATTCTAGATTTATCTAGATTATTTTTCGACTTTCTAGAGAGTTCTCCATTATTCTAGAATTCTCTAGAATACCCTCGAACCTTCCGAACTATTCTAGAATTCTTTGTTCTATTATGGAGGATTCTAGATCCATGATCTATGGAGAGTCAAGTGTTGACTCTCAAAACATGGGTCCCACTTCTCATAATCCTTTTTTCTTTTCATTTTTCAAACACATTATTACATGTGCAAGAAATCCCAACAATCACCCCCTTTTTGCACATGTGAGCATGCACCCCCTTGTTCGCATGCCTCGCACCCCCTAACTGGATGCCTATCCGAATACATTGGCAACCAAATTGGTTGCAAACGTAACCCTTCTCCTTCTACACATCTTTTCATCCTCGACTTTCGAAGTCAAAACTCCATCCAAGCTCAGCAATACATGCGCTTCCTTTTCGATCTTGCTCTCCACACATTGCAACTCATTTGCTTGCACCTTTACTTGCCACATTTGTGTAACCCAACACCTCACGTCAACACAACCTTGGAGCTTGTATAAATTTCCTACCGATTTTCCTTGCATCACCACTTTCTCATTTTTTAACACATCAAGAACGCCATCATTTGATGCGAAGCTACGACCATTGGAGTGTAACGCTCCCAATGAAATCAGATTCTTTCTCAATCCCGGCACATGTCGAACTCCGATCAACCTCACAAATCTTCCATCGCTCATCCAAAATCGTACCAAACCCATGCCAACCACCTTATTGACCATGTTGTTCATCATTCTTACATTACTTCTATCACAAGCTTCGTATGAGTAAAAATATTTTCTATTTGAGCACATATGGAAAGAACAACCAGAATCCATAACCCAACCAAAATGATCCGTACCTTCGCAAGTCACCGAAAGTAAATCACCATCATCTTTGACAAAACTCTCAACCACCGCTGCTTCGGAATTTTCCTTCCATTTCTCCTTCTCAATCTTTGCTTTGAGTTTTGAGCAAAACTTCATTACGTGTCCCTCTTCTTCACAAAAATAACATTTTCGATTGTCAACCCATCGCGACTCACCACCTCGCGAGTGTGAATGCCCCCTTGATTGTGAACGAGACGTCCAATTCAGTCCTCCTTGCCTCTCGATTTTTCTACCCCGGTCATGACCACCATTGGATTCAACCACACACATGCTCCTCCGAAAAACTTACGCTCTCCTTCCTCCGCATCGACTAGTGGGATAGGAGAGTATCAATAACCTCATCAAGCTTGAGAGTGTCCTTTCCATAGATCAAGGTAGTCCGAAGATGCTCATACGACGGCGGCAATGAAACCAACAAAAGTATCGCTTTATCCTCTTCTTAAATCTTTGCACCAATTGATTCCAACTCCGTTAGTAGCTGATTGAACTCATCCAAATGCTCATTAAAAATTCCTCATTCAGACATGTTTAACCCATACAATTGTTTCTTTAACGACAACCGATTTGTTAAAGACTTCAACTTGTACCGACTCTCCAACTTTGCCCAAAGTTCCGCCGGATCCATTTCATTGATGACTTCCCAAAGCGTGCTATTTCCGAGATATATAATTGGATCGTGCTATTTGCAAGCTCTCTCATCTCTTCCCATTTAGCATCCGTCACATCCTCCAGCTTTTCTGATTTTTTCTTGAGTGTCTTCGCCAAACCTTCTCTCGTCAACATGTTCTTCACCCTTTGTTGCCAAAGAGTAAAATCATTGTGGCCGTTGAAAAGCTCGATAGCAAATCCGGTGTTTTTCCCCACCATACCGTAGCTCTAATACAACTTGTTAAGAGGTTTGAGGATCCAACAAGCAACACACCAACACGCGCAAATAAACTGAACAAAGAACACAAACAATTTTACGTGGTTCCCCAAAATCGGGTATGTCCACGGGAGAGATTTTCACTATGAACACGAGATTTACAGTGAGGAGATACACTCTCACACTCACACAGAGCTCTCTCAAGTTCACACACAGATTCTCTCTTCACTCTCAACACTACTCTTTCACAATACAACAGTGTACACACACTACTCTCTCTCTTGGTTTGGGTGAATTCAAAAAACTAGTTTTTTGGTTTTGTCCTTATTCAAATTTTTTTTGCATTTGTTTATTTTCGGTCGATTTTTTGTGGTTTTTGGCTTGTCTCAACGAGAGGAATCTAAAAAGTATAAAATTATTAGCCAAACTTAAAATTTTTTGAATAAAGACGAAAAATAATCCAAAAAAATAAAAAAAATCGACCGAAAACTAACAAATACAAAAAAAAATTGAATAAGAATAAAATCAATAAACTAGTTTTTTCAATTTTTCCAAACCAGCCCTAGAGAGATGAAGAGAGTTGGACAACAAATGAGATGTGGGCTGCCCAAGGTTTCTCCCACGCCTGCCAAGCAATTAATTTCCAGAGCATCCCAAAGCCACCAACTCCTGACATGCATTCACTGCCTTGCACCTACTCCTGACTTCTTTCTTCTTTTACAAGGTGTAGCATCTCTCCTTCCCAAGGTTTTCCCAAAACCAGCGACCAATTTTAAACATTAGGTCCCACTTCTCATAATCCCTTTTCTTTTCATTTTTCAAACACATTATTACATGTGCAAAAAATCCCAACATGGACGCTGGCTCGGCAGTGGCAGCAGCAGGGTTGGTAGAATCCTTTGGAAAAGAGACAACCTTAACTGTTTACCCAGACTGCAATTGCTTGTGTCCCTCCCAACTGTCAACGTTGTTGTAGTATCATTGAAGTTCTGGAGCATTATTAGTATTATTGTACAGAAGTTCTACAACAATTCCAAACGTATCTGGAGTTTTATTGGCAATGTTCGGTTGAGAGTTTTGTACTGGTTTTGTTTTGGTTTTTTTTATATCATCATTTTTCTCATTTTTCTCTCTATCTCTCTCTACTTATTACACCTGCTTACATCATCAAAACTAAACTAAACTTACTAACTGAACAAGACCATTGTGTTGTAACCAGACTTCCCACTGTCCTCCTCTCGAAGTGGTCGCTTTGACAAGCTATGTTACATGGACTTCTAGTACATGTATTGGAACACAACAAATGGGACGGTTATTCCTTTTAAAAAGTTTTGTTGCTACCGCGAAAGCAGTTTTAGTCTCGCATTTTGGTCAAGAGCAGTATAGTCAGGTAGTCTCGGTTTTGGGCCAAGTCAAGAGTAATAGTCGTGTAGTTGTGGTAACCGGAGTTGAATGAGAGTTAGATTGCTAGTGTTTAGAATGTGTATCGATCATGGTAACGTTTGTGAGAGTTTATAATTTTGATGCGTAGAGTTTATAATTTTGATGCGTTTAAAACTACTCGCTGCGTAGTTACATGTCTTTGCCTGGAGCGAAACCGGGCTGTCCTGCATAGCCGTGAATCAAAGTCCCATCTTGCAAGCAAGGATGGTTCTTATTACTGCTATATTGCCTTTTCAAATTACATGTTTTTCTCAAGTGTTAGCTTATCATGACGAGGACTACAGCAGAGGGTGTCTCTCTCCCTTTCAAGAATCTCGTTAAAATTTCTACTAATAAAACACTTTGCAGTTTGTAGCGTACAAGCTATTGAACACTTATGGTTTTTTTTTTTGTTTTTTGTGTGGGTAAATAACGCTTATGGTTTAATTTGGCTTTGTGCTTAGAATGGCGACGTTTCCGGGATAACAATTGGCTAAATTCTGGATGTCACTTTTGCAGTGGCGGAGGGAATAAAGGCCCAGTAAGGGGCCCCACTGAATTCCCACTTTTTTTCTCTTTTTTTTTTTTTTATTGTATGATTTCTTTTCATAAATTTTTCTTTTCAATCACTCTAAAATTTATTCTCAAGTTTTTATCTCAAATATTTGAACAATTCTACTATATTGATTAAATGAGATGTACGTAATGCCAAAAATATCTCCCACTTTTTTTTCGAAAGTAAAAGAGAATTTCATTAGTCTTTGAAAGAAATTAAAAGGATTAACGGGAACCAATGGGAAGACATTACAACGTGACTAAGTGAGGAAGCATCCCAACTATGTTGGCTCCCAACCATACGACAATCATATGCCACCTTGGATCCAAAAGGACAAGTTGACAAGGAGTCAAGAAGCAACAAACAAAAAGCCAAACACCCATACACCTGATACATCATGGCTACAACTCAACCAATTGAGTAGAAACCAAAGGTAAATTATAGTAGCCCAGAATGAATCTCCCAAGAAACTGCAGCAGCAAAACATATAGGCTTTTGTTTGGCTAAATTGAGAAAAATAGTTTATTGGTTTATTTGGTTGTCCTTATTCAATTTTTTTTTGCATTTGTTAGTTTTCGGTCGATTTTTTGAGGTTTCTTGGCTTGTCTCGACGAGAGGAATCTAAAAAGTATAAAATTATTAGCCAAACTTAAAGTTTTGTGAATAAAGACAAAAAAATTTAGTCAAAAAACCGGTTTTTTGGATTATTCTTCGTCTTTATTCACAAAATTTTAAGTTTGGCTAATAATTTTATACTTTTTAGATTCCTCTCGTCGAGACAAGCCAAGAAACCTCAAAAAATCGACCGAAAACTAACAAATGCAAAAAAAAATTTGAATAAGGACAAAACCAAATAAACCATTTTTTCCAAGTTAGCCAAACTAAGTCATAGTGCAAACCAACAAATGCAGCGTTATTAGAAGTTCCAAAAAGCAACAACAGCAGCAAACTCAGGGGCGGATCCAGAAATCTAGGATAGTAGGGTCAATAATTAAACATATACTTGATCTTTACTAATTTAATAACGGAATACTCACTATTATTACTAAGAAAGATTTAGTGGTTGATAGCCCTATGGGAAGCGTTAACATGCAAATAATTCTCCACATTAATGAAATATGCACAGGGGTTTACAAATGTGTATTTGTAATTGGAAAATGCAATTGCAATATTTAATTCTTAGCACTCAGTGGGTTTTATCCACACGTATTGACCGGTAGTTAGCACTAATGCTAGGAGGAGGGCAAATTTAAAATTTTAGTGATGTTGCTTCCTATTTGGGACAATTTCATTAAAATTGTGGGGTCAAATTCTGAAAATACACGAAAATTATGTTAGAGGTTAATGTGGAAATCAGTGGAGTCAAGTGACCATATGTGGCTCCGCCCATGAGCAGACTTCATTATACCCAGTCTCATCAACAACCTAGAACCATGTATGAAGCCTGAAGTGGCAAGTCGATCTCCCATGTAACTTAGATCCAAAGGATCTGTGATCTAACGGCTTGGATCGTTTGCGTGGAACCCAAACGTAGGTCCCCGAGACCCATCTGTGCATAATTTGTGCACTATGATCTATCCCCATTGAATTACCGGATCCAACAGTACGTAGAAAACCAGTAACAAGTACCAGGTAGTAGCAGTCAGAGTCACAAGGAAGAGACACTAAAAACAGCAGCAAATATACCCTCCAAGGCCTCCATATTATGCAAAAATAAAAAATAAAAATCATCAAAAATATCCACCACGTACTAGGTAATTGAAACTTTTATGTCTAAAATTTAAAAGTGTCTAAACCGTTAGCTGTACGAATTGTAAGATAGAAACCGCTACAACGCAAGTTGAGTGTGGAAATTCACGAATAAAATTTGAGGAAAAAAAATGTAGATTGTTTTCAACCGGTACAACAGCTTTTCCAAATATTCCTTCAGCTCCGTTCGAGAAATTGAACATTACACGAGGAAGTTGAAAGTTAAATTGGCGCACATGATATGATGCTTAAACTGCCAAATATAGTGGCTTTGTTTGGTTGAGAGTTTTGAAAAGAATTTTTTGAGAAATATTTTTGAAATGGTGTTTGGATGAGTTTTTGGAAAAAGTAATAATTAGAAAGATGTGTAATAATTAGAGAGAGATAGAGAGAAAAATGAGAATAATATATATACCGTGGACATACCTCCATCTTAGGGGAACCACGTATATCTTTGTGTGCGTGTGATTGCTTGTTGTTTTGTTTACTTTCTCCCAACTTAGTCGCATTCATAGCGTTCGTTACAATAAACACAATATATATACCGGGAGTTATCCAGTATGGTGGAAACATGGGAAGGCTGGGAGGGAGTAATCCCCCGCTATGCACACTCTCCCTCGGATGGGAGAAATCCCAACAATTTTGGAGGCTGTCATTCTCATCCCAACTCGAGAACGAACACCATGTCGTTGTTCCGTCTGTGGCGCAAGAGCAAGGCAAGGCAATCGCTGGTGCACCACATTGACATTTTGCTCTCATTGACATTTTTATTACTCCATCCGTCCCAATTTATAGTTTCTCGTTCTATCCTAACCGAATAAAAAAAAAAATTATATCTTTCAATCAGTAATACATTTTATATGCAGTATCGATCTTGTTTGATAGATCTTGATTTAATCTAATAAACAAAGTGTTCAAAATCACTTGAAAACGTTGTAGATTATAAGATATAATACTTTGAAAAGTAGCACGAACTCCCAAAAGAGACTATAAAATTGGGACGGATGGAGTAATAAAGTATGTTAGCATTTTCTTTATTTTTAGTGTTAAAGTCTTTTAAGTATTCCAGCATATTGCTTATTAGGAATTGTTTTCTTTTGGAATGTGTTTAAAAGGTGCCCTACTACACTCCTCTTCACTTTATCTAGCCAAAAAGACAAAAAAAAGTACTCTCTCCGTCACATTTTAAATGCTTCCTACGAATATCTGTGTCATTTTCAAACATCCGTATCCTTTTATTGGTGATGTTTTCAAAGTTTTTAAAAAATTTGTCTAATAGAACTAATTGAGATCTATTAAATAAGATCCATATTTCATATATAATTCATTATAGAATAAAAACTACAAGAGTTTTAAAAAAAACACGCATAACCGTAGGGAGCATTTAAATTGGGACAGAGGGAGTACAATATCTATTTTTCCTATTCACTTTTCATCTTTGTATTCCAACAACACGCTCCATTTTACGTTCCAACCAATAAAATGAAGAGTTGAAATTAAAAAACTTTCTATTTTCTTACCTTTGGTGGTGCCTTTTTGGGAGTAGAGAGGGCAAATAGACTACCTACTAGTAGAGAGGGGAAATAGACCAAGACAAATAGTTGAGCCTAATAGAGAGTCTGTTGGAGCATTGAAAAATTGATTAAGCTAGTTATTCAAAAAAAAACTTGTATTCGTTAGTTTTCGGTTGATTTTTTGAGGTTTCTTGGCTTGTCTCGATGAGAGGAATCTAAAAAGTATAAAATTATTAGCCAAATTTTAAGTTTTGTGAATAAAGACGAAAATTTATGAGAAACTCTTTAGGTAACAAACACTTTCTTGAATATAGCTGAAGGCATATTTTAGAAAATCTGAGTTGTGCTGTTGGAGTGTACCAGATGAATTTTACCGTTGGATGCATTTCCTAGGTGAATTTACGGGGAACTCTTTAGGTAAAAAAATTTCTCAAACGCATATTTTGGAAAAGCTGACTTTTTGTTCACTGCTTCACTCTCGATCTCCGCATATATATATATATATACTCTATTCGTCCCATTAAGTTTTGGTCCCTACGAAACTATGACTTGGTTTGACTAAATTGAAAAAACTAGATTATTGGTTTTTTTTGTTTTGTCCTTATTCAAATTTTTTTTGTATTTGTTAGTTTTCGGTCAATTTTTTGAGATTTCTTGGCTTGTCTCGACGAGTTTGATTATATTTCATCTTTATTCACAAAACTTAAAATTTGGCTAATAATTTTATACTTTTTAGATTCCTCTCGTCGAGATAAGCCAAAAAACCTCAAAAAATAGACCAAAAACCAACAAATGCAATTTTTTTTTGAATAAGGACAAAACCAATAATCCAAAAAATTAGTTTTTTCAAATTAGCCAAACCAAGCCTGTGTAATTTTTAAATTAAAAAATAATGTACTTATAAAAATAATTTTTCAGCCAATATGAATCTTATATGATAGATCTCATTCAAAACTTTTATTCTGGTGAATAAATTATTTTTTTAATTTAAAAATTACACGTAATTATATAGAGACCAAAATTTTTGAGATAGACGGAATAGTAAAAATCATTATTGGTTTATTTGACCCCTTCTCTCACTACAGCCTCTCTTCCGGTCTTCCCACTCTCTCTCTCTCTCTCTCTCTCTATCTCGATGGGCAACTCAGAAGTAGAGAGAGACGACGAGCCAGTAACTCCGGCGGGCCGGCTCTTCCTCCAACCCGAAATGAACCAAATAATCCACTGCATCATCGGTTGCAAAAACCCAATCGACGTCGGCGCCGTCAAATCCGAAATCACTAACTCCGTCATGATCCAACACCCCCGATTCTCCAGCCTCTTGGTCCGAAACTCTCACGGCCGAGAACACTGGCGCAAAACCCAAGTCGACGTCGACCGCCACGTCATCGTCTTCGATGACCCCGTCTCCGGCGATTGTGCGGGCGACGAAGGGGCGGTCAACGACTACGTCGCAGATCTCGCTGTCTCGTCGCCGCTCAGCTCCGACAAGCCGTTGTGGGAGGTCGGTTGAAAATTAAGTTTTTGAATTGCTATTTACTCCCTCGGTCCTAATTTTTTCGAACAATCATGCATGTACAACAAAAGTTTCTAACAAATCTCTAATCCACTCACATACTCACATGGTGTGTAGAGCTCACATATACTTGTGTGTGAAATATGTGTGGATTCCATACACTAAGTGAGTATGTTGGAGACTTATTGGAGATGATTGTTGTATGCTTATCATTTTTGTAATTGTATAGTTTCTCGGTTCTATCCAGACCGGATAAAAAAACGACGACTATATCTTTCAATCGGAAATACATTTTATATGCAATATGGATCTTGTTTGATAGATTTTGATTTAATATAATAAACAAAACTTTTAAAATCACCTAAAATATTATAGATCAGAAGATATAACACTTTGAAAGAAAAGTGACACAAACTTCAAAAGTGACTATAAAATTGGGACGGAAGATGAATTTTCTTATTCAAATTATGAACTAATATCTTCAATTGATTGTGTCACGGCATCATGTTTCATGCCATTTTTAATTACTCCTAGAGTGTCGCTGCAAGTAATTGGCAAGAAGAATTCTTTCAATTGATATTCGACACTGAACAATTTGGTACACCACATATTTTCGGACAAGGGGACCGTGTGATACGTGCACCACATTTAGGCCATCCATTTCAACAATGAATTGCTCAAATTTAATCTAAAAAATAGACGATTAGATTAAATTCATTGATTGGATTAAATTTGAGCCGTGCATTGTCGTGGACGGTCCAACGACTACACCATCCCCCAAATCCCATATTTTGAAGTAGATATAGGAGTACAAATCATGTCATAAATTAAGACTAAATTTTTTTTAGTATTTCTAATTCACGTACTACCACTCTCTTAATTTTTCATTTATTGGCAAGGGCATGAGAGGACATAGTGCCTGCCTGCCACCGAGCTACCACTCCACTTGCGATCAGATTTGTGCCAAATCCGATTAAAGAGTTATTAAGTGTCGTAACTTAGAAATATCCATCCAAAGAAAGATGAAAAGAGACGCAGCATCAGGGTAACTCTCAGTTGATTTTATAGTATCTGGGGGACTTAATTTGAGATTGAAAGTCGTGAAGAACAATTACATTTTAATGACTCTTGCATTGCAATTTCTGAACATTGGTTTTCAGAGTTACCCCAGCATGCAGTTGTTACAGATTAAGGATTTATTAATGGAAAAAATTGTGTAGTTGTGATCAAAATTGGCATTTAAAAACTATGACAGTCTTAAAAGGGTGATACCGAATTTTGTGATAATATGTTTGATAAATGGTCAACAGATCCACCTATTGAGGGCCCACAACTGCATGGTATTTCGGGTCCACCACGCGTTGGGGGACGGGATATCGCTGATGTCGATGTTTCTGGAGTGTTGTCGGAGGGCCGATGAGCCGGATCAGAGGCCAAGTATTGGTTCGGTGGGTACTTCGTCATCGGACAGGATGAACCGGAGGAGGGATTTGTGGAAGGTAGTGGTGGGGATGTTTATGATGGTGGTTTTTATTGTCGAGTTTGTGTTGACGGCTTTGTGGGTTAAAGACCGGAGGACCGCCGTGAGCGGTGGTGCTGGGGTGGAGCTGTGGCCGAGGAAGCTTGTTACGGCAAAGTTTCAGTTGGATGACATGAAGCAGGTGAAAGAAGTCATAGCTGATGCGGTAAGTTTAACGACAGAATTTTGAAAACAACGGTTTTAAGAGCCATTCAATATGTTTGTGGATCACGTGCATCCAGGGACGGATCCAAGGGGGCACAGGGGGGCACGTGCCCCCTCTGACCCCCACTTTTCAACGTTAAAAAAAAAAATTTGGACAATAAGTTTTATATATGTATAGTTTGTGTCTAGACCTGGTAACATATTCCGTATGTAGCTTGGTGGAAAGGTGCTCGGTCTCCGAGTTGGAGGTCACAAGTTCGACTCTTGGTTCCTTTTTTTGCGCCAAAAAATTTATAAGGATGTCCATTCAATTGTTTGCCCATTGAATATATCTACTGTATTGCAACTATATATAGTATATCATATGGGACAAAGGTAGCGCTCAAATTTTTTGGTTCTCGATTGTTTATATTTTTTGAATTGCCAACCAAACATAGAAAAATAAAAGTACAAAATTCATCTGTTACAAAATTATTTTACATAGAAAATCTTTTACGTGAGAAAATATTTTACATTGAAACAAACGGAACCGACAAGTGATTGTTGAGGTTTGAACCCAAGACCTCTGCTTCCAAAAGCAATACCTTCCCTCTTGCCACAAGACTAGCAACATTCAATATACAACAACCTTTTAGTTTTATTATACATACTGTGAACGTATAATGGTTATAATAATTCACCTAGTATTTTTTTATAACTTAATTTTAATTTTCTCCCTTCTTTTTTAATAAAAAGTTATACATTATAATCTTTGTAGTTCACAATAAATGTCTTAATTTAGCAAAATCGTCGATTAGGAATTTTTTTTTACAAGATTACAATTAATAAGGTGCCCCCACTGAGTTAGATTTCTGGATCTGTCCCTGCGTGCATCGGACAATTTTGAATGTGTCCAGAATTTTTTGTAAAATTAAGCTTGTTAACTTTCAAAACTGCATTTCTTTTTCTCGTGCTAATTCCATTCTACTACAAATGCAGACTATTAACGATGTGCTTTTCGGTGTAATCTCTTCTGGTCTGTCAAGATATTTGGATATGCGATCACCGAATGGTAAACTTTATTACGGTCAATTATTTTTCACCCAAAGAGAAGCCCAAAAAAAAAAAAGTTGTTGATTTATCAGATATGAGGAAACTTTTCATTTTACTTTGTCTAGCTCTTCAAGATGGTGTTAAAATTACTGGCCTAGCCATGGTTAATTTGAGGAAACAACCAGGATTACAGGTCATTTCAATTCTCTTTCCTAATTTCTTTCGAAGCTTTTTCTTTCTTAAAAAAGAAATATATAGTTAGGATTCGAGATTTTGGCTTGAAATGAAAATGAACGGCTATGATCAGGAATTTTCGGCTATGATGAGGAACAATTCAGGAATTCGGTGGGGTAACAAATTTGGTATGCTTCTCTTGCCTGTTTATTATCATCACAGTGGAGCTGATCCTCTACAATATGTGAAGACAGCCAAAAAAATGATTGACCTGAAGAAACAGTCTCTAGAGGCTCACTTCTCATACAACATTGGCTATCTTGTCATGTCCACTTTTGGACCAAAGGTGCATTTCCAGTAATATTTCAGACAGAGAGAGAAAGAGAGAGAGAGAGAGAGAGAGATTTTCATGTACTGATGGTTCTGTTGTGGGTTTGATATAGGTTGCAAGCTGGCTTAACTACAGGATTGTGTGCAACACAACCTTCACAATCTCAAATGTGCTTGGCCCAAAAGAGGAGATAACAATTGTGGGCAATCCTGTCACTTACTTGAGGGCGAATAACACTAGCCTACCTCATGTAAGCTTCTTAAACCCACTTCTGTTTTTGTTGCAAGTGAAGGAAAGCAATAATGTTAGCGTCGACGGAAAAAAATTATTGATTTTGGTGAAAAACAGTTTGCGCTTTTTATAAAGTTAGAAAACTTTTTCCATATCAGAACTGCAATCTTACCACTGCCACTATTACTAAAACCATTTTCCGTTGAAGCCAAGATGCCACAAGAAGCATTTTCTGTCAAACTAAAGTGAGCGTAAGTCAACCGACACAGAACAAACATTGTGCTGTCAACGTTAGGCGTTGCAACCATGTGTAACTGTAGGATTTGGGTAAAGAACAATGGGTATTTATAGGTTTTTTGTTATTTTTGGTGATGGTGCAGGCAATCACAATGCACATGTTGAGCTATGGAGGAAGAGCTGATATGCAAATATTAGTTGCAAAAGACATCATACCTGACCCACAAATTCTAGCAAAGTGTTTTGAAGATGCCCTACTCCAAATGAAGGAGGCTGCAACTAAACAATTAGGAAAATAAAATATCAGCATGTAAATTACCCTGATTCTTATGTAAACCAGCATGTAAATTTTATAGCTTTTATAATTCAACTATAGCAGTGCATTTACTTAAGTTGTTTCACTGGCTTTTCTTTTCCTTTGGGTTCTTTTTTCTACATTTGGTTCTATGGTCCTCGTGTGCCTGAGGAAGCAATTCTGAGAGGAACAGCTCCTAATCCAAAACATATTTTACTTAAGAATTTGGCTTTGCAAATACTTGAAATTGTTGAACATATTTACACATCAATGCTACGGCCTATGAGATAATCAAATCCAAATGAATGCTTGAACCATACATGTACAACATCTGTAGCAAGGCAAGGCCTGGCCTGATTGAGGTTACGTAAATCAGCATCAGCAGCAAAAAAGCTGCATGGATAATCAAGCGCTCAACACACACACACACACACACACACACACACACACACACACATATATTCAGCGGTAGCATGGCAAAGAGGTATATACAATAGCGTCATCAGCAACAAAGCTGCGTCGATAATCAAGTGCACAACACCACCACAGTCCACATAGATAAGCAAGTGCTTGACGCATACATATATACACATCAGTAGCATGGCATAGAGGTATATACATCGGCATCACCAGCAACTCTCTCTCTCTCTCTCTCTCTCTCTCTCTCTCTCTCTCTCTCTCTCTCTCTCTCTCTCTCTCTCTCTCTCTCAAAATGCTGAAGAAACTCACACACTTCTTATTTTCAACCAAACAGGCAAAGGTGAGCAAAAAAACTAAAATCATTGACAAGCAAGTCTTGAATGCTGCTGGTTTTGTTTATTGTTTCCATGGTGCATTTGTTATGCGGCAAAGTATCGAGAAGTCTTTTTACTATTCCCTCTCTTCCTCCTGAGTAGAAGTTTCCTCAGAAAACCAATTCCTCCCTTTTTCTTACTCGGAATAATTGCCAGAGATAAGGCATCATTAGAGTACAAAAAGGAAGGTTTCTTTTCTTCTACGGTGCTTAGAATTTCCAGTGTCTTTGGGGAATTTGGATCCTTTGCTTTAGCACTGTCCTCGGCTAGCATTCGATCACGGAGGGATGGACGCTGGCCCAACTTGTAATTGTCAATGGCGGCGATGGCAGTGGCGTTGGTAGAATCCTTTGGTGAAGAGAGAGCCTTTAACTGTTTCCCCAGACTTAAAATTGTTTCTTGGCACTCTGCTAACTTAGCCGAAGCAGTTGAGATCTCCCACCCCTGCAAATTAGACACAATTCTTTTTTAGATTGGTGGTCGATTTTCATTTCTTGACTATCATGTTGAGCAGTATCAGAGATCAGATATTACGCAAAACCAAATGCCAACAATATTGAAGTTAATCTTCAACACTCTAGAGTGCGTGCATATAGTTTCTAAGGGTATCAAGAACATTAAAAGCTCGAGAGGTGATGGGCCTTCAAGGTAATGATTTTGCACAAAAACAGTAAGTAAAAGGGGATGTACTACTCTAACTCTCATGGACTGATATCAAACATATGGTCGGACCTAAAACGTATTCCATCCCAAAGATGTCAAGAATCCCCTGGACAATCAAAAATATGGATGGTGTGGTTCCTCTACACCTAGGACACCAGAATATTGAACCATGAACGAAGAAAGGCATGAGAGAAAAGCATATTGGCTGGTGATTGTGAGGCCCCAATTCTTGACTGGAGGGGACACCAAAGGCCTCTGCCGGATCTTAAAACATATTCCATCCCAAAGATGTCAACAAAGGAAATTGAACAAAAAACCGCAGGGTTGGGCATATACATGCACGCCAGCATTTAATGCCAATTCAGTCTCATAAGATCACTTTCGAGACTGCAATGTAGGCTGAAGTGAACATAAAGAGCACCATAACTGTGTGTACAGTTTACGTGGTCGTATATGCCGAGACCTACCCCAACTATGCAAGCACAAATTTCAAAAAACTAGATCATGGACACGCAAGTCAACAATCACTAAATAAGTCATGAACTAAGCTTCACAATGACAGTTTTGACTCACCCCCAACTTTTAAAGCTCCATAGTAATTTCCTAATGTGGTTCCCAAGGTGACCGTAGTGTGTCTGAATAGAAAGTATGTGACATATCAAGGGACAAGTATTTGAGCGTGTCATGTTGTGTCTTTCTTTGACATGCGTTGAACATGGATAAGTAAGGTAAGGCCAATAGATGTTCTTAGGCAGGTAGGCTAGCCACAATATACATGGCCAAGATTTTATATAAACAGAATTAAACGCATCAAACGCATAGTCCCTTCGGACAGGGGGATGCAATTCCTCGAGGAGTTGGATTCGCAAAATCATGAGCCTTGAGTCTAGTATTAGTCAGCCTTCACAAAACCAAAACAATATTGCTGTTTTTATGAAATAGAAGAAGAACTTACAGTTTGAAGTAGCCTTTCCTCTTGGTCCAGGCTGTCCTTCGGAAGTTCATTGTTGTTAACACTGTAAATAAACCAGGTTTCAAGAAGTTAGACACCCGTTGCTGATTAACCAAAACTATTGTTGCAACACTATTGTCTGACTCTGTCAGAAAACAGTAGGTACCTTTCCAGCTGTAGTTGAAGCTCAAGGCAAGTTGTTTCCAACTCTTCGCAACAGTGACTTTTATCGTCCAGTTCTACTTCAAGAGACGAAAACTTCTGAACTACCTCATTTAGTTTAGCTTTCGCAACAGTCAGTTGGGTATCAAGTTCCTCATTAATAAGCTTTTGGTGTTCGATCTGATCCACCATTATTCCTTTTGATTCTCTCAAAAAAATCAGTTCCGTCTTTAAGTCTTCAAGATTTCGCTCTGATTCCCGAAGTTGATTCATCAAGGTCTCGCTCTCATCATTTGCTAAACTTAGCCTTGCTTCTAACTCTTTCCGTAAAGACTCCATATTCTTCAACTCATCTTTTAGTACCATATTCTCTTTCCTCAAATCCATCTCAAATCTAACTTTTTGGCAATTGGATACTGAAAATGGGCCATCTATTCTATCTTCAGGCTCAATTGTACTTTTAGATTTATCCAAAACCAAATGCCTATTCGTTTCCTCGCTGACACTTGAAACATCTTCACTCGAAACAACTTGAGGAACTCCATTGAGTGAACCCACCCTTGGTACGATTGGAGACTTCCAAGTGATATAGCCACTGATTGGGACCATCGAGCTTTCTTCCCTGTTTGCTTCACTACCAAGAGAATGCTTCATATAAGTCCAAGCCATTCTAATATCCTCAATAAGATCATCGAAAGTTCTTTCAGATAAATGGGTTTGATCTAATATCAAGTTCAGAACACTCTGAAGCCAATCACCTTTGGTTTGGATTTCCCGTTCATTGTAATTGGACTGACCTTGTTCCACAGGAACTAGTTCCTTACCTCTAGAATCTAAATCACATCCAACTGAATTCTCCACCGAAATGGTTAAAGCATTATTTGCATCGGAAGAAGCACAAGAAGACCCCAGTGGTGTTCCAATAGTGACTATTGCCAATTTCTCCATTTCAGCAAAGTCGTCCATTAAACTCATGTCTGAAACGCCAAAACTTTTGCATTCATGTGGAGTTTTGGGACTCTGATCTCTTAAGTTTCCGAGTTCCGAAATTAAAGCAGTAGCCCATGACTCAGAAGGGGTAATCTCCATATGTTTCTGACATTTCGACAGCTTCTCAAGCTGAGCTTCAATCTCTGATAATTTGGAAGCTGTTTGATTACAGACGATTTCTGAAAAATGGAGATCATTATCTTTCTTGGCTATAATTGCTTTGAGCGTCTTGTTTTCTTCTTCCAAATCACACAGGTGGTCAATCAAGAAACTAATCTTGTTGGGCATGTCATTAGGGTTTTGTAGACTGGAACTGGAGTCCCTCGAAACAAGACTTAGATTCGGCTTTCTCCTTCTCGTATCCAGCTGATTCCTTTGCACAACTTCAACCTCACTCTTCATCTTCGCCAAAGCAGCAGGACCCGGAAATCGCTTCCTCAGAAGGATTCGTAATCTCTGACATTCCGTTTCCAACTTCGCATTCTTCTTTAAACAATCCATGTGTTGCTTGTGGGACACATCAGCCGATTGACGGTTAAACTCACTCTCTTCGTTCCTCATCTCAAGCTCCTTCTCAAGCATGCGAAACTCATACTTCAGAAAAGCATTTTCTTTTTCAACTGAGTCTAGTCTGGCCATTAGTGCATTGAACTCCGCTTCCGCTTGATATTTTTGTTCACTTAGACCTTCAATCAATTTATCATTCACTAGGAGAGTTTTACTCAGACGAGTGTTCTCAACAGTTAAGTTTGAAAGCCTTTTACATTTTTCGGTTAATTTCTCCTCCAACTTTTTCTGGGCCTTCTCCAATTCCCTTGATGTCTTCATAACAGTATCGCGTATCCTTTGGTCATGTTCTTCTCGAACAAAAGTCAATTGCTGCATGGATTCCTTCAACGCCACATTTAACTGAGTTAACTTTTCATCTGAATCTGTTTTCTGCTGTAAAGCTTTGTCAAGTTCTTGTTTTAGAGACACGACCTCTGCCACTGCCTTCTCACGGTCTAAGAGAACAGATACAGATAAAATCAATCAAACATCAATCACCCCTGAATAAAGGCTGTATTTGGATCTTGGACTTATGGAGGGGCTTGTAGAGCGAAAAAAAGAAAAAAAGGAAGGCCGAAGGAAAAGGGGAGCAAAATAAAAAAGCTAACCAAATCCATTTCCTTTTCTTTTCATACACAAATCAGTACACAAATTCAAGATCCAAACAGAGCCTTACAAGATTGGTAAAAGGACATACGATATCTTTAAATTAGAGCAACAAAATGTGAAGCATTGGTCAGAAAAAGAAGGAAAACAGCAAATTACCTGTGTTGGCTTCTTCTGCCATTTTTGCATGTTTTGCCAAAAGCTCATCTTTAGCGTTAAGCTCGCAGAGGACTGATGCTAATTTCTCATTTAAATTTCCCAATGCTCTCTCCAAATTAACTTCTTTCTCAGTCGGAAGGATCTGCATTTTGGACACAACATTTTCATGAGTAAGATGCTAAAGGAAAAACTATTAATGCCCCAAATCATATTTATGTTTGTGCTGTATGGTTAGTCATAGAGCTATTCTTCAGCTAACAGGCATCAAAAAGAATTTTCATTACCTCTTCTACATTTCCGTTTGATGAGGAATCTGATTTAGCAGCTGCAATGATAGTCTTCTCTGATGATCTTTTCCTCCAAAGCCATGTCTTGTTGTCCATGATTATACTCTCTATTTGGCATACAAAAGAATGAAATCCCAACTTTTTTAGCAATAGGTCAATGGAGGTAGATTCAAAAGAATCATAACATCCACAACAGGGAGACATGCCGTACCTATTCAAGGTTCTAAGAACGGGGACAAACTTGGGCCGGAGAACTTTATTTGGGTTAATACTGCTTCAGGGAGACAGTTTAAGGTGAGGCACTGTAACAAATAGGAGTTCTAAATATTTCAACCTCTAAGCTAATTGAGACAATTTTCAAAAGGAACCATACTACTTATTCATCTAAAAGAGCCATAACAACACAACTTGTGACATATTTCCAGCGAACATATAGACCTACCAGATATATGCAAGCGGGTTTCCCATTTGAAAAAATGGGAAATCCCATAACATCACCACTTAATAAAATCACTTCTTGATAAAAGCCAATTTTGATAAAATCTTCTCTCGACGCTTCATTTACCATTCCATTTGCTAAAATCAATGGTTGATTTTAGCAAATGGGTATTGGTGATTTTAGCAATTGGTATTTTAGCAAACAGGAAACTTGGTGAAGTACGAAATGAAGAACCAACTAAATTGCTGCTTAGCCAAACATCAATACCTTTATAATTGCATCTTGTTGTGAACAAACTGCAGCATATAGCATCAGGAATTCAGATACCAACACAATATTGTGCATTCAACAACATGAATTATACAGAAAACACCAATTGATGAAGAGAATATCAATTGACAATCACATCCGTTGAGAGCGATCCGTGCTAATTTATGGATGAATTAACTATTAAAGTGCTCTGTGATTTCCCTTGATTGGTGCTCAATATAGAGAACCAAACTGAAAATCAAGATTATCTTATGGGGAAAATTTCACTGTCTCATGCAACAATGGTCTTAGAAACAAAGGCAAAAGTAACTAATCCGGCGACATGAGAACTATTCATAACTGTGACGTGCTACAGCCTGACATTATAGACAAAATGAACTTTTATTATCACCAATTATGACTATCAAAAAGTTACAAAAAGAAAATATATTCAGCTACATAAGAAAGTCCAATAAGACCTGCAACAAGCATGTTAAGCTCAACAAACAATCATGAGTTACTATTGAATGCTCTTGGAGTACCATGTGGTATTTCTATGCGGTATTGCCAACCAATGACATAGCGACAAATTTTGCAGGTGGGTCAAAAAAAGTGCTCTTGTGGGAACTTATTAGCCGGGATTCACGATTACCCAATAATAAGTCAACCATCACAAATACAACTCCATCAGAAAGAGAAATCCCTGTGCCAGGAGGCAAATTGAACATCAGGACAGGGCATTGGCTCAATCAAGAAACTAAATGACGTTACAGGCCAACTTTTGGTAGATCAAAGGCCTCATGATCGAAGCAGAAATGACTTGTCTGAGAATATTGTGTCACAATGATGTTCTAAGTAGAGATAAGAAGTCCTTAATTCGACTATCAGAGATACTCCATGAGAGAGAGAGAGAGAGAGAGAGAGGGGAAAAAATCAAAGGTTCCACATATAATAAGGAAGGGGCGGTGGGATTGGTTCTCAAGATTTTCGAGGTGCAACGTAAGCTAATCTCCCCACCAAGTCATCAAAATTCAATAAGAAGGTGGGCTGGGGAACATGATAACTACTATAACTAGAGGCAGAAAATTGTAACGGCTGTTTTTGGTTTGATAGTTTAGTTTAGTTTTGACGATGTCAGCAGGTGTAATGAGTGGAGAGATAGCGAGAGAAATGACGAAAATGATAATGTCATCAAAACTAAAAAAAAACAGCAAAACGAACAAGGCCATTATACTTTCTAGATTAATGAAATTTTTTCTCCGTTCAAAAAAAATATTAAAAAAAATAACTAGAGGCAGAAGATGATTTCTAATTAGAAGCAAATTAACATAATCTAACACTCTATCAGTTTGAATATTATTTGCCGTTAAAAAAAAACAAAAACTAGAAGCAAATTAACATAATCTGACACTCTATCAGTTGAATATTACGTCAGATTTTAGAGATAAACGTCGGCAATTTGAAATAAACATGTAAAGAACCAATCAAAAAAAAAAAACAAAAGTAAAGTTGATACACACAATATCTTTTTTTTTTTTTTTGGGTAATCTGATCATCTGATACACACAATTTGAGCAACCAGAAGCAAGATTCCAAGAATAATTTCTAAAATACAAGCAGGGTTCAGAGTTTATACCGTTACAGTACGCACCTGGACCTGGTTCAGTATAGCAAGGAATGGAGATGCTGGCAATTCAGTGTTAATGGGTTACCCGCCATTTTCTCTGTCAAAGAAGAATCTGTAAATTAAAGACTTCCGAAAACATGACTTGTGATGTAAAAGAGCACAATTAAAAGCAAACCCAGAAGCTGAGAAACCCACTCGAGACTCGTGCAACTGAAAGCTTCAGCAAATACTACTTACGCCCACAAATTGTACTGGTGATGATAAAGTCCACCGACACAGAGAGAAGTTAAAAATTACATCAGGGGAAAGAGAGAGGCAAAGGTGAAAGTCTTAAAGTGGGTACTGGGCATCGATGATAGAACATTGACAAAAGGGAGAGAGAGAGAGAGAGAGAGAGAGAGAGAGAAGTTGACAGATTCCTTTTAGTGCGGGGAGCAGCTGTGATAGACATGCAGTATATGGTCAGACTTCAGAGAAATTTTGGAGTATATAGGGGGGGAAAAAAACTATTCCACGAACGAACTAATAAATGAATGTTTATTTTAAGTGCTTCAATGATTGTATTATTATGATTTTATGATGTGACTTATTTTATGTAAGTTCATACTACTACTGTCTGTGCCAAGAGTGACTTTTTTTTATTGTACTATAAGTCACAAAAATGATAAAAGTATTACAAAAAAAAAAAAACACAGGATTTCGAGATATATCAATCTCCTTGCATATATCAACAATGAGACTTTTTTTGGGAAAAAAGTTTAATAAAAATTGGCTAAAAGTCCTTTTAGGGTTAGCCCTAAAAATGAGAAACCACTCCTAAAATATTTGTCAAATTTGGTTTATCTTTCAGGTAGAAAGGATGAAAGAGAAGCACAAGACCAAAATTAATAGTCCTGCACAATTTAGGACATGTTTTCGAAGGCCAAAATAATGCGATCACGAACAGCTCGAGACTCATCTCATTACAGGTTCGTCAACTCGATTTGTTAGTAAACAAGCCAAAATTGATGTCAAGTTTTAATTTGTTTAGTAAAAGAATGAAGCTCAAATTAGATTTTCGAGACCCTTTTGAAGGAATGGAGATCATTTGTTTGTTCATGGAGGAGTAATTTCTCCGAATGTGGGATGGTCAGTACTAATAAGGAAACTGGAATCACGCGCATGATCCACTCGAGAATAACACGTGCGTTTGCAAAACGTAGCACGTGCACATCACCTTCTCATAAAAGGCCCGGAACATCTCTTGTCCAGAACTAAAACTTTATTTTAGAATTCAGATGTAATGTATTGAAAAGAGATTTCACAATTTATCCCTTTTTCTTTCATTTTTTGTTTGTACTTTATATAGAGATCCATCTTCCTTTTTAGAGATTTTGAACACGGGTCACACTTCCATTTTGATCTCCAAATCTCTAAAAAGGACAATGAATCCCTCTAAAACTTACTCCCTCCGTTCCAAAATAAGTGTCATTTTTTGGATTGCGTGCATTTTTAACGGCTTATATCTTTTAATTTGTAATAGTTTTTATGATTTTTAAAACTTTGTATAATAAAATTAATTACCATTTATCAAACAAGATCCATAATGCATATTTTTAGAAGTTTGCATTAAAAGATATATGCCATTAAAAATGCACGTAATCCCAAAAAAAACACTTATTTTGGAACGGATGGAGTACAAAAGGTTGAAGAAAAGCATCTCCTATCAAGCTCTTATTACTCTATTTTGGAGACTGATTTGATAATTTATTCCCCATTTTCTTACACTTTTTATACTTTTTTTTAGAGACCCGTCGTCGTTGTTAGAGATTTGAAGATCAAAATGGAGGCATGAGTCTCTAAATAAAAAGAAATTTTTTTTAGACAAAATCTTTAAAAGGACAATACGTCCCACTATGAAGTACAAAAAAAAATGAGTAAAAGAGGGGAGTATATTACAAAACATGGAGACCCAAATCTAAAAGCAACAATAGATTCCTCCATAACGTTGAAAAAAAATAAATGACAAAACGGTCAAGAATCAAAAGCATGTAGTAGTAATAATTTTGTCCCAGACATTTTATGCTTTGTTTAAAGGAACATCCTTACATTGGCAGAGTAATATGTAAGGTAAATTACACTGACATCCCTTAAGGTTTCTAACAAATACAAGAACTCCTCATAAAATTTGTAAAATTACACTAAGTTCCCCTGTCAGATTTGTCCCCTAAAGTTAACTATAGCTAAAAATCACAATTCAGGATTCCCAAAGGAAACGAACAAGCATGAAAATTTTGAAAAGTTACAAATTTTGGGTATCATTGTGTATTGTGCATAAAATGTTGAAATATAAAAGTAGGACAAATATTTCGGGATGGAGAGAGTATTTTATTCGTTGTAATCTTTAATAATATTAAATGATGGCATATAAAAGAAGCAAAAAACAAACTCCTTAATAAAAATTCCATTTATGCAATTAGCAAGGTTGGAAAAAAGTTCGGGAGGAGTGAGAGCTAAGTGAGAACAAAAAATTTATGATTGTAACTTCATTTTTTGGTGAGAATCAAAAGTTTACGACTGTAAATTTAATTTTTAGGGGTTAATAGACAAATGGATACTAACATGTTAACATTATAATAGTAATGATGGGTATTAAGCGGAGAAAATTAGATAATAGCAATGGTGAGTACAAAGTGAAGGGTTTGGTTACATTCACTATATTTGTTAAAAGGCAATGAGTGATAAAAAAGGGTATTTTTGGCGATTAGACACACTTAATAGCTAAAATTGTTCATTTTCGCATAGTATTTTAACAGTGACGTAGGTCTCATTCCACTAACTCAAAAAGCTAAAAAGCCAGCTTATTCCAACAATCAACACAATCACTCTCTTGATACATCACATAAAAATTCATGAAAAGCCAAAAAGTATATAATAAAAAAAACTGCCTTAGTGGAACACCCCCTTAACAAGAAGGGAGGTTTTTGTACATTGTTAGAAAAAGCAAGGGAACTCAGTGTAATTATAGAAACTATAGGGGAGCTAACTAATTGTTAGAAACCTCAAGAGAGGTCACTGTAATTTGCCCAATAAGAAATGATTTTCTCTCCCCTTTTTCATCGGAGGGAATCAAAGAAAAAGAGCCGAACGACATTGGATATCATTTTTATTTATTTATCAAAAGAGGTCCTTGTTAGAAGAACAATGATACATACACACTCATTCGTACACACTCTGTCACACCCCATCTCACATGTGAGGGGACTCATCCGGGAGGGACATCTCACATGTGAGAAGGAGTGTGGCAGAGTGTGTCCGAGTGGATGTGTTTGTATCATTTTTGTTGTTAGAAACTATCGTTTTAAAGATGTTGACATGGTGGGTCCCGATTGAACTCATATATGCAGTGTTGGACAGCAATATAAACGCACAATGAAATAAAATACACATAAACTTGTTTGTATAAAACACTTTATTGATAGATAAAGAAGAATATATTTAAAAGATTAAACTAATTACTACCTCCGTCCCAAATAATGGTTCATTTTTAACAGTCGTGTCACTCAAATAATTGTATATACATTTCACAATTTATATGTTTTCTATGATTTTGAATATTAAACAACATTATAAATTCGAAAATATAGACAATTTTTTTAGAGGTTCCAAATAGTGAAACATAATTAACAATTTGAGACGAAGGGAGTATTATTAAATATTGTCGGTAGTATAGTTGTTTATTCATTCCACAAACTGACTTAAACTCAATAAGACAGTGGAACTGGTTTAAAAGTTGGTCTTTTGAGTTGATGTGTTTCAAGATAGTGGCTTGTCTCGTAAGTGCATAAATCAGTTTTGAATTTAAGTCAATTTCGTGGAACAAGTTTAGTGAATTTATGCTTTGTGAGTTTTTGAAATTTATCGTTTATGCGACACGAGCAACGACCCTAGAGACACTAGTTACACTGCTTTAAAAAAAAATCATCTTTATTGATCTATTTTTTTATTTTTACTTTTGATCATTTTTTTTAGTGCGTCAAGATGAATAGTTAATTTTTAAATTTGTTACAAAAAATGTAGAAATAATATCATAAAAAACAATTTTAATTTTTAAAGATGAGGACTAAGTTTGGGGCAAACTAACCCCAATGATATTTTGTTTTGAACGGTCACAAATTTCTTCTTATTTTTTAAAACACATAAAAGAAAATTTAAAAAAATCTCTTATTTTAACTTTTATGTTTTCTTCCCATCGCGTAGAACAACCTAACACAACATAGCAGGTGTGTTCATGAGAGTGACGCAAGCCTCCTTTGCGACGTAGTGTATATATATATATAGGTTAAAAGGAAATTCAGAGTGAGGAGGACATGCAAAATTGACAGTGAAAAGAAGTTCCTAGTGGAGTGGGTTATTTGGTTGCACACATAGACTATGGCCGACGCAAAATTCTTAATGCAAAGGTATCAAAGTACGGGTATTCATAAATTAACAACAAATTTCCACTGAGATCGACCATTTGACCCGGGTTTATGAGGGAAACCACTCTTAAACTAATTTCGAAGGAAAACTAAAGATGTGCAATAATTAGTAAGAAAGTTGGGGGGTTTGCAGGTACCAAACACCCCCTCACACTCCAAGTCCGACCCTGTATAGAGATTGTGTAGAAATTGGTATAACTATGTTTATTTTGGTTGAGGAATGAAATGGGTTAATCTGATAAGGAATGCGGAGGTATCAAACTACTACGTGTATTCATAAATTAACACAAATTCTTACTGAGATAATTTAACTTGGGTTTATGGGGGGCACTCTTAAAATAATTTCCAGAAAAAACAAAAAATGTACAATAATTGGTAAGAAAATTGAGGGGTTTGCAGGAACCAAACACCCCTCGCACCCCAAGTCCGGCCCCGTGTAGAGATGGTGTAGAAAGTGGCATAACCATGTTTATTTTGGTTGAGGAATGAAATGGGTTAATCTGATAAGGAATGGAATGGTAGCCAAATGATTGGACTGAATAATGAAACCCAATGCCTTTGGGTTTGCAATCCCCTCATTTTGGGAGATTTCGGCCTTGTTTGGAAAGGTTCTCAAGAACCGGTTTCCAACATCATTATTCAATTATTACCCCTATTTTTAAATATTATTCTTATTTTTCTCTCTATCTCTCTCTAATCATTAATACCTATTTTTTAATTATTACCCTTATTTCTCCCTCTAATCATTACAAAAATCAAAACTCAAAACCAAATCAAACACAACCTTCAAGTCTGTGTCCCTAAAATACACCAAAAACGCCCAGTACCCCCTGGAGGGCTAAAGAGGACATAAAAAGGGGTCCCCATGCTCATTGTTTTAGGGTGGTCACCATCACCTTTCAGTTCTTTCATGCTTTATATAGATAATAGATGGATCCGTCAATCACAATTAGGGACCAAAAAGGGTGATGGTTGAGAGATTCCAATCGAGAAATGCATGCCAACTCAAGCTTGATGGTAGACTTTGTAGGTTTTAAGGGACGAGTCGAATTTCACAGTGAAAAATACTATTTAACTGGGAAGCCCTAAAGGGCTTTGATGCCCACAAGACTTTGAAAGACCTTGTACAATTTAAGGACGTAGGTCACGATCTATTATGAGAAAAATTTGGGTGCAAATGGGATCACGCGCGTGATCCTCGCTTGCACAAAGATCCGGCCCCGCTTCAAAATCGCAATGGACGGCGAATTGAAAGAATCTTGGGGACGGATTTAAAAAAACAAAAAAAAGGAAAAATGGGTTTGTCCGAACCGGTCCGATTCACGTTTTGGGCCGGCCCGGATCTTTGTCTGAGGATCGATACCACGCACCCTACTCTATTTGAACCCAAAATTCTCTCATCTATTATATATAGTACCTAACTTTGCGATCCCCTAGGTCCAAGAGATATGAGACTAGTGACCACCCAGCCAGACGCCTACAGGGACTCGATCTCTGCTGGAACCCTGTCGGCGTCACAATCTCCCCTACTTATGAACGCATGTTCCCGTGTGTGGGTCAATATTTCTCCCACATTTTCCAGTTGGATGCAAGCTTTGATACCACTTCACTGCCGCTCTGTACAATATTGTCCATTTCATTTGCCAAGTAGGTCACCCATCCCTAAATTGCTCCAAGTTGGACATGCTTAATTGCGAAGTTCCAAAGTGCTTCGACGCCCACATGGCTTCCAAAGATCTTGTACAATATAGAACCAAACTTTGCATTCACCAAGATGAGTTCACACATTTGATGCTTTAACTATCGATCTTGTGACGAAGGTTGATCCAGAGGTTCACAAGTTATCTCATCTATCTGCCGCTACACTGGATCCTAGCTCAAGTGATGCCAGCTCAACAGGAGTTAACCACCATTTATCAAGCTGTTAAAAGGACTTAGGGGTGGTTTGGGTGAATTCAAAAAACTAATTTTTGGTTTTTTTGGTTTCGTCCTTATTCAAAAATTTTTGCATTTGTTGGTTTTTGGTCGATTTTTTGTGGTTTCTTGACTTGTCTCGATGAGAAGAATCTAAAAAATACAAAATTATTAGCCAAACTTAAAATTTTGTGAATAAAAACGAAAAATAATCCAAAAAACCCGTTTTTTGTTTCATTTTTCGTCTTTATTCACAAAACTTTAAGTTTGGCTAATAATTTTATACTTTTTAGATTCCTCTCGTCCATACAAGCTAAGAAACCACAAAAAATCGACCGAAAACCAACAAATACAAAAAAAAAAAATTGAATAAAGACAACCAAAAAACTAGTTTTTTTAATTCACCCAAACCAACCCCTTAGTGGGTAGTTAATTGGGGCAAGTTGTTTCTGTAAAAAGAGCACGTGTATAAACTTAGAGGAGATACCATTGTAGTGGACATAGATTTTCAGATAGAAAAAATATATAAATAATTGTTCTAAGGTCCATTATAGCTTTTTGTAACATCTTTAATCCACCTCATACTTCCATAACACTTCTAATCCATTTTTTTAATAGACAAATATATCCTCACATTGATTTTTAAACATAATACACCCTCGCCGGATATTCGCCGAAAAGTCACTAGCGTCGGAAGTTTGACGGGAAAGTTCATCGGCGCCAGAAAGTCGTCGGAAATTGGAGTTCGCCGGAAAAGTCACCGGCATAGATAACCATATCTGGAATCAAAAGAAGTAGTTATTTGGTGATTCCAAATATGGCTCTGTTGCTATAGGGAATAGATTGAAAAAGTCGTCAACACAGATAACCACATCTTGTGAGCCCAGATAACTACATTTGGTGATTCTAGATAAGGGCCAGTTACTATAAGAATCAGATTGAAAAAGTTATCAATGCAAATAACCACATCTTGTAGATAACCACATCTTGTGAGCCCAGATAACCACATCTGGTGATTCCAAATATGAAGTCAGTTGCTATAAGGATCAGATTGGAAAAGCCATCAGCCCAGATAACCACATTTTGGCCGGAATTTCGCTAACCACATCCTTAGGATTCCGTGATATGGGGCAGTTTCTATATGGGATCAAATTGGAAAAATCGCCCAAGCCCATGAGTAACCACATCTCTTGTAAGCGTGATAACCATACATAAATAACGCATCCTGGTGATTCCAAGATATGGAAAAATTCTTATAGGAATTAGATTGGAAAACCCATCAACCTAAATAACCACATCTTGTGAGCCCAGATAACCACTTCTTGTAGATAACCACATATGGTGATTCTTGATATGGGATAAGTTGTTATAGGGTACACCCTAAGATTTTAGGGTAGGATGCCCTAGGTTTTTAGGGTAGGGTACCCTAGGATCTTAAGATAGGGTACCCTAGGATTTTAGGGTAGGGCACCCTAGGATTTTAGGGTATCCTAAAAAGTGAGGGTATTCTTGTAATTGGTACATGTGAGTGGACTAGATATGTTAGGATAATATTAGGTGGACTAGAAGTGTTAGGAAATAGTTATAGTGGACCCAATATCAATTCTCCCCAAAAAAATAAGAGAGGAACTTCTCTCTCCAGAGATTGCCCTCTCTCTCTCTCTCTCTCTCTCTCTCTCTCTCTCTCTCTAGTTTTGGGGATCTTACCCTTGTAATTTCGTTTGAAGTCTTTGATTAGAGATAATGAAATCTTGAATTTCTTGTGGTATCAGAGTAGATTAGACAAGAGTCTTTGATCCAATCAACCTGTGTTTCACTCAATCAAAGTGTTCGTCATTTCTAGGGTTTAACCATCGCTGGAGATTCAAGCAACAATTCTTCTTCTGAACATGAGGTCACAATGCCTCCAACCCTAGCATTCTTGGTGGCCAATTTTCATTCCCTAGTAACAATCAAGCTTGATACAGGTACTAATAATTACCTCTTGTGGAAAACACAAGGTTTGAATGCTACTCGTGCAAATGGGTTTTTACAGTACATTGAAGGATCGGTAGTTTGTCCTCCGAAGGAGATTCCTAAGGAGATTATGAATTCAGGTAATATGATGATGCAAATGAAGCATTTCTAAAATGAAAACTCATTGACAATCAACTGCTCTCTTGTTTAAATTCTTCATTGACAACATTGACTTTATCTTTTGTGATGGGGTTAGAATAGTCATCGGAAGTATGGTGTTGCTTAGAACATAGGTTTAATTCTATGTCTAGGTCAAATGTGCATGATCTCAAACGAGAATTATTCAATTTTAGTAACAAGGAAAGTGATAATCTGAACACCTATATATATGATATCAAGATTTGTGCACAAAAGTTGGGAGCAGTTGGTTATACTGTAGATGATGATAACATGATTTTTCATACACTCAATGGCTTGCCCTCTGAATATGATCCACTGAAACAGACTATAAAAGCACAAAGGGATCTTAGATTTTATGAAGTTAGTACAATTCTGAAAGGGGAAGAGAAAACTATTCATAAAGAAAAGCAAGATGAGGGATCTAGTAGTGTGTTTCTTGTAACACAAAAGGTACAATATCTGAGCCAATTCCTCTAATTCTGGTTCTCGATTGGAAACACATCCGTTTGCTCCTCAGTCTCCATCAGGTTTTCAAATGCATGCACCCCTATATCCAACACAAGGTTCAGTAGGGCCATTTATTTCACCACAGTTTATGTCTTCTCCCATGTCTGGTCCTTTCTTTTCTTAGTCCCCACAGGGATATCAGGGGTATCAAATGTTTCTTCCACCACAGTTTTTCCACAAGCACAAAGGATTTCTGGGAATAGGTCCAATGGCAATAACATGTTCAAATCCATCTCGAGGACAGAATTTTGGTTCTAAAGTAGAATGTCAAAGCTGTGGCAAGGATAACCACTCAGCAAAAACCGGTTATTATAGGAACACAGATACTCTATTCGCAGGGCAAAATTTTCAGTCTTTTCAATCATTTCCTAGAAATTCTCCACCAATTTGGCAGCGCAACAATCTTTTTTCAATGAGAGAGGAGGATATTCTCAAAATCAATCACATCAAGTGCATTATATAGTCACAAGACCTTCGTCCACTTTTTCTGGGTATGGTGGAAGTGTTCATGGTCAGAATCAAGGATTTGGTGGAGATTTTTCATATTAGGGGTATCCACAGCCAACTGCCTTTTCTGTCATGCCTTCGCAAGGACTATCTAGTGTGCCTTCAACACCAGTTTTTGCTGCATCTAGTTCTGTTACATCAGGTTCTAGTCTTGGTCAGCGGATGTAACAACAGACACCATAGAATTGGTACTTTGACAGTGGAGCCACAAATCATGTGACTCCAGATGTGACAACTTTGACACATGCCCAACCTTATGCTACTGGTGTTGTTGGTAATGGTGCATCTTTACATGTTGCATGTACTGGTAAAGGAATCCTGCCTACACTTAATGTTCATTTTAAACTCACTAATGTGCTTCATACTCCTGCCATTACTCATAATCTATTGTCTGTATTTCAATTTGCCAAGGACAATAATTGTTGTCTCACTTTTAATTCATCTGGCTATGTAATTCAAGACAATTTTTCACGCCAAATCCTTCACAAGGGACCTTGTCATCAGGGACTTTATCCTATCCAGAGCTCCTCTAGTTCAGCTTCTACTCAGGTTCCTGCTATTCTTGCTCATACTACTTTACATAATTCCAATTCTGCGACTCTGTGGCATCAGAGGTTGGGGCATCCTAGCTTTCCTTTATTTCAATCATTGGTTAAACAATTCAACCTACCTCTGTCAAAACCTCTGGATGTGAATTGTTATAGTTGTAGTTCAGTGAAGAGTCATAAGCTTGCTTTTGCATTGTCTGACTCTTATTCTGCCCATCCTTTTGATTTGCTTCATATGGACGTTTGGGGACCAGCTCCAATATCATCAGTCCAGGGATATAGATATTATTTGTTGATAATTGATCATCACACTAGGTACTTTTGGCTCTTTCCACTGTTCTATAAATCTGAGGTTAAAACTACATTAGCCAACTTCAAGGCTTATGTACAAAATCGATTTCACACCACAGTTAAGACTGTTAGGTCTGACAATGGCAAGGAATTTGTCAAACATTTCTTAACTAATCTGTTTCTCATTGCTGGGATTAATCATCAAACATCACTTCCTTATACACCTGAGCAAAATGGTGTAGTGGAGAGGAAGCATAGACATCTTGTTGAGACTACTCTCACTCTTCTTACTCAAGCAAATATGCCAGTTATGTTTTGGCTTGAAGCCCTTATTACTACAATGTTTCTTGCAAATTGGTTACCTCACTCATCTCTTGGTTTTCAAATCCCATATTGCTACTATTCAAAACTCAACCTAATTACTCTATTCTCAAACCTCTTGGTTGCAGATGTTTTCTTGGCTCAATCCCTATCGTTCACACAAACTCATTCCTAAGTCTGCTCCATGTGTTTTCTTAGGTTATTGTACCACTAGTGAAGGGTATAGATGTCTTGATACTCTCATTAACAAAGTTTATGTGTCAAGACATGTGAAATTTTTTGAAAGTGAATTTCCCTATAAAACTCTAGCTTCAACATCCCAGTCTTCATCTCCTCCTTCAATAGGTACATGTTCTTTCTCTGTTCCTCTTACTTCATTTGAGGACATAGTGGTTCCTTCTAATAATCAGCATGTTGCTCCAATTCCTGTATTTAACTCTCACTCCTTTATTATTCCTATTTCTTGTACTTCTGTCCCTGCAAATGTTTCAGTTCAACCTATAAGATCTTCTCCTTTTAGAGCTTTTGCTTTTACTGATCAGTCTATTCCTTCCCCTGTTCCTCCATCTCTTGGTTCTTTCCCTTTCCCTACTGCATCTTCTTTGCCTTGCTCTATTTCTAATGGTCATCCTATGACAACAAGGTCTATACATGGGATTATAAAGCCCAGAATTCCACTCAGTTTGTTTACTTCTACTCAAGAGTGTTCTTCTTCTTCTCTTCCCACAACTGAACCTTCTCACTACTCTCAAGCTATTTCTCATCATGTTCAACAAAAAGCAATGGCAGAGGAGTATGAAGCCTTGGTGAAACAAGGCACTCGAGTTCTTGTCCCTCCACCTTTACATGCCAACATCATAGGATGTCAGTGGATTTACAGATTAAAAGACATTCTAATGGCTCTGTGGCTAGATATAAGGCTAGGTTGGTTGCCAATAATCAAACAACCTTCCTTGAGAGTTATTTTAAGCATGGTTGTTCATCACAAGTGGCATTTAAGACAATTGGATGTCTCTAATGCATTCTTGCATGGTGAAACAAATGAGGATGTGTATATGAGGCAACCTTTGGGATACAAAGATCCAGCGCATCCTAATTTTTTTTGCAAACTTACTAAAGCTTTGTATGGACTTCGACAAGCACCAAGGGCTTAGTATGCCTTGTTTTCCAACTGTCTCTTACAACTGGGTTTTGTTTCTAGTAGAGCTGATACCTCATTGTTTCTTCTTCGCAAAGATCACTCTCTTACTATTGTGTTTATCTATGTTGATGACATTGTTATCACTGGGTCTGATTCAGCATATATTTCTCACTTAGTTGAAGTTTTGAGCAACAAATTTGTTATGAAGGACTTAGGCTTATTGAACTATTTTCTTGGTCTTGAGTTTCAATCAACAACTACTGGTTTGTTTGTGTCTCAAACCAAATATGACACTAAATTGCTTGTCAAAGCTGGGATGACAGATTGTAAACCAAATGCCTCTCCAGCTTCAATTAAGCCTGGGTTTTCTGATTCAAATTCTTTATTTGAAGATGCTACTCTCTATCGTACTATTGTTGGTTCACTGCAGTATTTAACCTTAACAAGACCAAAAATTTCTTTCTCAGTCAATGTGGCAAGCCAGCACATACATGCTCCTCGAAACGAGATTTTGTGGCTGTCAAACAAATCCTTCGATATGTTAAAGGGTCTGTTAATCAGGGGCTTCAGTTTATTTATGGGCCTTTATCTTTAACAACCTTTGCCGACGCCGATTAGGCTGGTGATCCTGTTGACAGAAGATCCACAATTGGGTTTGCTATTTTTTTATGTCATAATCTTGTGTCTTGGTGTGCAAAGAAATAGCACACCGTGGCTCGATCATCCACTGAGGCTGAGTATAGGGCCATGGCCCAAACTGCCAGTGAATTGGTCTGGTTGCAGGAGCTATTCTTTGAACTTGGCATCCCTTCTTCTATCCCTCATGTTTTGTGGTGCGATAACAAGTCTGCCATAGCCCTTGCATATAATCCCGTGTTCCATGCTCGCACCAAGCATATTGAGCTTGATTATCATTTTATTAGAGATCAAGTTTTGTCTCGTCAAATTTCTACGTTTCATATCAGTTCTGAGGCTCAAATAGCAGATATATTTACCAAACCTTTGTCTATGTCACATTTCCTGCAGCTAAAGAGCAAACTTATGGTCAGTACCCCTCCCTTAAGTTTGAGGGTGTGTGTGAAGAAGGTTGGTCCAGAGGTTCACAATTTATCTCCTCTATCTGCCACTACACTGGATCCTAGCTCAAGTGATGCCAGCTCAATAGGAGTTAACCACCATTTATCAATCTGTTAAGAGGACTTAGTGGGTAGTTAGTCGTGGCAAGTTGTTTTTATAATCAGAGCACGTGTATAAACTTAGAAGAGATACCATTGTAGTGGACACAGATTTTCAGGTAGAAAAAAATAAGAGAGGAACTTCTCTCTCCATAGATTGCCCTCTCTATCTCTCTCTCTCTCTAGTTTTGGGGATCTTACCCTTGTAATTTGGTTTGAAGTCTTTAATTAGAGATAATGAAATCTTGAATTTCTTAAATCTCATATACACGGGAAGCAAACAAATGTGCCAATGCCTTACCAAATGATGCTTCAATAGTTATGGGATCTCCACATTATCTTTGTGATTCGTTATGTATTGTTAATTTCTGCAATTATCAAATGATGTAAATGTTTGATTTCTTTCCTTGTTTTCTATTTGCTTAAATGAAACTTTTCATAAAATTAATTGCGTTGATTTTAGCGAATGAGAAACAAAGCCGATTCGAGCCTTTCGAATGACCGCTGCATTGAAATCAAGTCATTCGACCGAGCCCCACATGGAAACAGAGCCACTTTGTCCTCAAATGAGAAAATATCTCTAATTTTTCACCTCGGGCTACATTTGTCATCCTAGAAGTTAAACATTTTGTAACCCTTAATTATTGAAAAATTCAATCTAAAACGCCAATGGTCCACAGACTTAGAGTATGACAAAAGGTCAGAAACATTACAACCCAATTGCATTTTGTGATTTCGTAAGAAAGGGAACTATAATAGTTTCTTACGAAATCTCAAAATTTATGTAATAAACAAAACATGTCTTGCATTCGGTCGGAGATCCTCTATTCTGAAAAAATCTCTATGCTCTTGTGCCGAGCGATTTTCGATTGTTAGATCACTAGGAAACAAAACATGTCTTGTATTTGGCCGGAGATCCTCCGTTCTGGGAAAACTATGCCCCTGTGCCGAGTGATTTTCAGCTCTTACATCTAAAACATGTCTTGCATTCAGCCGGAGATCCTCTGTTCCGGGAAAACCTCTATGTCCCTGTGCCAAGTGATTTCCGGCTCTTACATCTAAAACATGTCTTGCATTCGGCTAGAGATCCTCTGTTCCCGAAAAACCTCTATGTCCATGTGCCGAGTGATTTCCAGCTATTAGATCACTTGAAAATTAAAAAACACACAATCTAATAGCCCGAACTCGCTCAGCACAACCATTTCTTTTTTTTTTTTCTCCCTCCCATTCCAATCCAAAGGAGCTGATGGAGTTCAAGGATCAACCACATTTCAGACATCGTCACCGCTATAAGCTAATACGGAGTATCTAGCTGTTCACTGTGTTGTATATATAGGTTCGTTTGTATCTGCCAGGGGCAAAACCGACATAAAAATCTCTCTCTCCCCTCTTCCTCTTCCCCCTCCCTGGCCTCTCAGCTCTCTCTGATCATTTCATCGGTTCGCAGTCCACGCAACTGATTCACCTCTTCGTCTCCATCAAACCCCCAGCCAACGCACGAACTCTATATATCTAGAGAGAGAAGAGGAGAGGAGAGAGAAATTCGTCGGAGACCTATGGAGATCGCACAGACTGTCTCCGTCGACTCTGCCCGCACAACCTCGTCCTCCTCTTCCCCTTCTTCACCTTCGCCTTCGGCTGAAAATGAGGTTAACAGAAACGCGCCGCCGCGAAGGTACGAAATCGATGACGACGAGGAGGGGGACGTTTGTCGAATCTGCAGGAACCCAGGGGACAGCGAGAATCCGCTGCGGTACCCGTGCGCGTGCAGCGGTAGCATAAAGTTTGTCCACCAAGATTGCCTCCTCCAGTGGCTCAATCACAGCAACGCTCGCCAATGCGAGGTCCGCCTTCTCTCTATCGTGTATTACTTGTTGTTTTGATCTAAGTCACACAATTCGCGTGTGTGTGCTTGCTCACAGTATGAGCGTGAAAGCTTCTTTTAAATATAACCCTAAGTACTACAATTTACAAATTCGCGAGATTGAGAGCGGGAGCGGAGGATACTATGGAACGATTATGTGACTCAGGTTTTGATGTGTCAATTTGGTGCTCATTTGCGTTTTTGTGCTGATTGATATATGTTACGATCCTAATGTCCCACATTGACTAAGTATGGGATTGGTCTTGTGCATATAAGCTCTTGGGCACCCTCTCCTTGTAAGCCGGTTTTCAAGGGTTTTCAAGGGTGAGTTCTACCCATGAGTTTGTATCATTGGTATCAGAGCTAGCCACCACGTTGCAATTCGATCAACGGAGGGGGCGACCTATAGGCTGGATTAAAATACCAAAAAAGTATTGAATACTGATAGGTGAATGGAGCCACCAAAAAAGAGAAAGGGCTACCATCGGGTCAGTGTCGATAGAGTGAGCCGCCGTGGACGTTGCTTGCGGAGCGTGGTGGTATGTTACGATCCTAATGTCCCACATTGACTAAGTATGGGATTGGTCTTGTGCGTATAAGCTCTTGGGCACCCTCTCCTTGTAAGCCGGTTTTCAAGGGTGAGTTCTACCATGAGTTTGTATCAATATCCTGTTTCAGTAATCTTGAATCGATGTTTTGTTTGCTAGAAACCTTGAATGGGGTTTAGGGTTTTTTGGTCTTCCTGGTTTTAATGTGTCAATTTCATGCTCATTTGCGGTTTTTTTTTTTTTTGTGTGTCTCCTGATTGATTTCCTGTTTCAGTAATCTTAATTCAGTGTTTTGCTTGCTAGAAACCTTGAACGGTTTAGGGTTTTTCTGTTTTCGTTCCTTTTTTCTTTTTCTTTTTTTTTTCATTTTTGCCGCAGGGAAGCTCTACAAGTGATGTAGGACGGGATTGGAATAGGGTTAAGGATGGTCAAACACCAAGGAAGGGACTGTTCTTTGAGGATGTGAACAATAGACATGAACAGTGAACGAGAAGAGAAGAAGAAGGGGTTTAAGAAGATAGATCTAGGCCTCACACCTAGGTTACCAAAGGCTTCACATCTAAGGCCTCTTTAGCATCACACCAAAAAATGGATTGCATCCGCACAATCTTAAAGCTTAAAGCTTTAGGAATTTTATATATTGAATCATTCATTCATAATTCAAACTTTTGAAGTACATCAATTTATAGACTCCTAACCATGTGTTAAATGCAAATAACTACTCCTATTTCCAAGATATTGCCTAGATGTTTTTAATACCAAAGACTATTCCCATTCCCTAGATGGCTCGGTAGGATGAATGTGCTATCTAATGGTTGCATACATTAAATATGTGGTCAAACTTCCCTAAATCAAAAGTCACATGGCTCATGAAAAGTCACAGGGTTAAATACTCCAGCCAATGCATAGTTAATTCCAAGTAGGTCCATTTAGTGGCCAATGGACCACCCTTCCGGCCCATACTTGATACTTGCAACCATATGAATTTACCGAAGTACCTGTGACCTCTTGTATGGACCACATCATTCTCCCTTGGTTGGAGAAAACTCGACCTCGATTTTGAAATGTTGAAGAATACGAATCCATAATCTTTTCAATCGCATCCATGACTTTTTAAAATCTTCAAGTTGACCTCACCTTCGTTTTCTGATTGGTCGTAATAAAGAAAGCAAAATATCTTTGGAATTCCAAAACTGAATCTTTCAGTTATGACAAAATCAAATGAAGTAAAAGGAAAATCTCTGAATTCACCCAAATCTTGGGTAGTAGACTCAGGCCTAGTCATTCGGATTTCATCTGGCTCTATGTCATAAAGATTCAGAGGCAGTTTTTTGCACTCCGAAGATGTATTACTTTCTGGCAGTTGTTTACTTCAGTTTGAAGGTCTCGAGAGCACTAGGAACATGAGATTCTGGGGTTGCAACTCTAGCCACTTTAGCAACAGTATTGACAAACTCAAAAGGACTGTTTTGGCTCAGGACCTGCTGCTGGTTCCTCTAATTCAACAGACTTCGCAGCGCAGGAACCGACATGTACATGTTCTGTAGTTTCAACACTGGCCACACTAGCAACAGTATCAAAAACCTGTTGCAAGTCTTTTACTTCAAAAATTGAAGCATTTTCTGCCTTAGAAATCTGATTTTCTTCCATCTTGGGCGGATTTGGGACATAATCAATTTCTTGTGACATCAACTCTATAAAGCTTGTACCTTTATCTCTCCTTTTGGTTTTGGATTCACTTGATGCGCATGCTCCACACTAGCTTGTTTTGGTTGTGGAAGTTTTGTAATGGGCTTCACACTGGTGTGAAGTTTGGAAATGTTTAGGTGTGAGCTTTCCACGACTCTATTACGAGTGTCAGTTTGGAAATGTTTAGGCGTGAGCTTTCCACAACTCTATTATGAGTGTCAATGGCCTCCAGTCTTTGCATACACTCTTCAAATATGTTTGAGTACATGTCTTGAATTAACTCGCTGCTCACAAACCTTGGTATGACAAGGTGAAGGCATGTACTTCTCTTGAAGCTTAGCTTTCATCACTTGCCATGTGTTTATCGGTGGCAATTACAATCTTATAATATGACCTTCGAGACCATACCACCTCATCTGTGTCAAGCCAACAAGTTTCATCTTTGCAAATCTTATTCTTCGATCATCTGTCATATTATAGTTTTCAAAAAAATCCTCCATTGATGCAAGCCAATTGAAGAACACTCTTGGATCATTCCTTCCATCAAAATATGGAACTTCAATCTTATTGCTCAAGGCATGTTGTGGCACATTGGATCTCCCAATTTGAACACAGTGGTGAAACTGTAAGCTCTGATACCAAATTGATGTAGAATGGGATTGGAATAGGGTTAACGATGGTCAAACACCAAGGAAGGGACTGTTCTTTGAGGATGTGAACAGTACTACAGTAGACATGAACTGTGAACTGTGAACGAGAAGAGAAGAAGAAGGGGTTTAAGAAGATGGATCTAGGCCTCACATCTAAGGCTTATTTAGCATCACACCAAAGAATGGAATTGCATCACACAATCTTAAAGCTTAAAGCTTTAGGCATTTTATATATTGAATCATTCATTCATGATTCAAACTCTTGAAGTACATCAATTTATAGACTCCTAAGCATGTGTTAAACGCAAATAACTACTCCTATTTCCAAGATATTCCCTAGATGTTTTTAATACTAAAAACTTTACTCATTCCCTAGATGGCTAGGTAGGATGAATGTGCTATCTAATGGTTGCATACATTAAATATGTGGTCAAACTTCCCTAAATCTAAAGTCACAAGGCTCATGAAAAGTCACAGCATTAATACTCCAGCCAATGCATAGTTAATTCCAAGTAGGTCCATTTAGTGGCCAATGGGCTACCCTTCCAGTCCACAAGCACCATAACTTGCAACCTTATGAATTTACCAAAGTACCTGTGACCTCTCGTATGGACTGCATCAACAAGGCTCCGTTTATCTGTTAAAATATAAGTACATGAAGCTATTCTCAAGAAAAATTATAGTGGAGTAAAAGAAAATGAAAAGTATTTTCCTTTATGCATTCATATGGTATAAGAAATCTAAAAGAAAGTTGAAAGTAGTAGTTTAATTATGCAAAAACTAGGTAGAAAAAAGAGTCTTGCAAAATCTAATGATTTTTGCTGGACAAATTTCTAGGGGAGTCTAACAGCTTTGGAAAAGTTATGGATGTGGATCCCATGATTAACTGAACACATTGAAGATGCAGGAAAGTTAGCTTTCTTGAGCTTTCCTTGCCCTTCCCTACTATTGAACGGGGCCTTAGGTATTTAATGTTGTGTTGATGCGTCTTGGTGTTCATTTTTGGTTTTTTGTCCGGATTGATTCCATATCTGAGCAATCTTGAATGGATTTTTTTTTTTTTTTTGCCAAAAACCCTGAAGGGGTTTAGTGTTTGTTGGTTTTCTTTCCTTTTCTTCTTCTTTGTTTTGTGATCTTTCTGAAAGATGCTTACCAATTATATCATGTATGTTCTGATGAGGAATTCAAATTGCATTAATTAAGGTCTTTGGAATGCTTGTAGATGTGAGATGAAAATTGAGGTCTATGGATATAAACTTTTGCCACCAGTGTTGGGCTCAAGATTTTGGAATCCAATCCTTTAAATGTTAATGAATTTCAGTTGATTGCAAGTCCAAAACACAAGTATCGTTCAAGACAACACTACTTGTTCATTGTAAAGCGACATGTTTTTGGATGCTAAGCGCATGTTTGTGATGTTCTCGGGATGCATTTGTTCAAGTTGGCACTGTTATTTGAGAAATATACCTCCCAAACTGGTGTAGCATATATTTGAAAATTTTAAGTTATTATAGGCAGACACAATGTCAAACCTGTTGGTCTACAAGCAGGAAAGTCTGGTTTAATTTTTGCTGCGATAAGGTCTGTGGAATGGTCAAGGCCAAATAATTGGTTAATGTTCTGTTACAATTCTTCAAGAATCCTGGCTAAAACATCCAGTGTGGAGCCTATGCATCATCTATGGAAGTCTACTTTTCCGATCCTTTCAAATATCTTGTAAGTAGTCAGCTCAGGCCTGCCACTTGAACTATTAATTCTTGTTGCAATCCCGAAAGGCAGGACCGTATTTGATCCATGTGATGCTGAATTAGATTTATATCTAAACGATATTCTTGTGAGGACAACTCATTAGACTTATATTTTAGTTGCATTGCGTCATATCTAGAGCTGATGCTTCTTTTTCTTTCTTATACTTGATTTAAGATGCTGACTGTTCCAGTGGTCAGTTTGTCAATTTTAACTCACTCGGTATTTAATTCCAGGTATGCAAACATGCATTTTCGTTCTCTCCCGTCTACGCTGAGAATGCTCCAGCAAGGCTTCCCTTCCAGGAGTTCGTTTTCGGGATGGCTATGAAAGCATGCCATGTCCTGCAATTCTTTCTGCGCCTTAGTTTTGTACTTTCTGTCTGGCTCCTTATCATTCCCTTCATTACCTTCTGGATATGGCGGCTGGCATTTGTGAGGAGTTTCGGTGAAGCCCAAAGACTTCTCTTGAGTCATATATCTACTACTGTTATTCTTACCGACTGTCTGCATGGGTTCCTCCTCTCGGCAAGCATCGTGTTCATTTTTCTCGGAGCAACTTCTTTGAGGGATTACTTTAGGCACTTAAGAGAGATTGGAGGACAGGAGGCAGAAAGAGCAGAAGAAGCCGAAAGAAATGGTGCTCGTGCTGCAAGAAGACCTCCCGGACAAGCTAACAGAAATTTGGCTGGAGATGGAAATGGGGAGGATGTTGGTGGAGGGCAAGGAATTGCTGGAGCTGGTCAAATAATTAGAAGGAATGCAGAGAATGTCGCTGCTCGGTGGGAGATGCAGGCAGCTCGTCTTGAGGCACAAGTTGAACAGATGTTTGATGGGTTGGATGACGCTGATGGTGCAGAGGATGTGCCTTTTGATGAGCTAGTTGGGATGCAGGGACCTGTTTTCCATTTAGTGGAGAATGCATTCACTGTGAGTCTGTCATCTCCTCCTTTTTCAAATCTGAGCTTTCCATTTACTCTTGTTGTTGAAGGGAATTGGGAAAGACAGATTCTTTGAAGTGTTTTCTAGTAGTTATTTTGAGTTTTAGTGCCCTCTTGTTTATTATATTTAGTTTCGGGTTGCTTATTTCGTAGATTTAATCATGATTGCTGCAGGTTGATTCATTTAGTTGACTTCTGCATGTTTTTGCATGTATGAAGAATATATTCTAGGATTTTCCAGTTAACAGGCTTGATTTAGCAATTTAATTTCCTATTTACTGGAAAATTTTGACTCTGATATTCTGATGCTTCTGCAGGTTCTTGCAAGCAATATGATATTCCTTGGTGTTGTGATCTTTGTGCCCTTTTCACTGGGACGGGTCATACTTCATTATGTGTCATGGCTTTTGTTCTCTGCTACAACTCCAATGTTATCTACAATGGTGCCACTTACAGAATCTGCTCTCTCGTTGGCCAATATCACTTTGAAGAATGCATTAAATTTGACCTCTGATAACCAAGAAAATGGTTTGCTTGGCCAGGTTGCAGAAATGTTGAATGCAAATGCTTCTGGACCACAGGAAGTGTCAAGCAATCTTAGCAGTCCAGTTTCAACTGATATTGTGAAAGTGGCAACTGCTGGACTATCACGGCTTTCTGATGTTACAACTCTTGCTGTTGGCTACATGTTTATATTCTCCCTAGTTTTTCTCTACCTTGGAATTGTTGCATTGATTCGGTACACTAAAGGCGAGCCTTTGACTATGGGAAGGTTCTATGGTTTTGCTTCAATTGCAGAGACGATACCATCCCTCTTCAGGCAGTTTGTGGCAGCAATGAGACATCTAATGACTATGGTTAAGGTTGCTTTCCTTCTGGTCATCGAACTTGGTGTTTTTCCTCTTATGTGCGGATGGTGGCTGGATGTTTGTACCATAAGGATGTTTGGGAAGTCAATTGCTGTAAGAGTTGACTTCCTCGCTGCCTCTCCATTAGCAAGCTCATTGATTCATTGGGTGGTAGGAATTGTTTATATGCTACAAATTAGTATCTTTGTTAGCCTACTTCGAGGGGTATGTATTTTCCTGCATTTGTTCTTCATATTTCATGTTCTAAATAATCAATCCATCTGGTTTTCAATTAATCTTTGCATGCTTTGGATAGGTTTTGCGTAATGGGGTTCTTTACTTTCTTCGAGATCCGGCTGATCCCAACTATAACCCTTTCCGTGATTTAATCGATGATCCAGTGCACAAACATGCTCGTAGGGTTCTTTTGTCTGTTTTTGTATATGGGAGTTTAATCGTCATGCTGGTATATTTACCAGTTAACCTTGCCATGCGAGTGGCACCCTCCATTTTTCCGCTCGATATTACGTAAGATCACTCTCCATGTTTTAGGGGCATCAATTGTTGCTATCGCATTTTCGAGCGTTGAGGCATTTTAACTTGAATATGCGCCCTTGAATTGCAGTGTATCTGACCCATTTACTGAAATCCCTGCTGACATGCTTCTTTTCCAAATCTGCATTCCATTTGCTGTTGAGCATTTTAAGCTGCGCGCCACCATCAAGTCTGTTCTCCGCTATTGGTTTACTGGAGTTGGGTGGGCTCTTGGTTTAATAGATTTCTTACTGCCCAGACGTGAGGAAGGTGGTGGTCAAGAAAATGGAAATGGGGAGCCAGCAAGGCAGGATAGGCTACTTGTACAACTAGGCGGACAAGATCAGGCATTAGGAGGACTTGTTGCCCCTGAGGATTTGAACAGAGGCAGACATGCACCTGCAAATACAACTGGAGAAGACTATTATAGTGATGAGCAATCTGACTCAGAGTAAGTTGGATTAGAAAAGATAAATTGCAATGAATAGTGTTTATAATGCGTGTGAAGTTCATCCTTGCAGGAAATCAAATAGAAATTTTATTGCTTTGATATTCATTTTGCTTGCATAAGTGGAGTCTACGGACTTGCTTTTTGTCCCAGAATTTGTTTCCATTGATGATGGATTTCATTTATTTATATAAAGTACCAAATCAAGTTTTAAGCATTACTTTCCAGTTACATGCAGTTTAATTAGTGAAATAATCGGTACTCGAAACTTGTGTTAAACATTTCCTCGTATCCCCACTCCATATCCCTCCTATATCTAACCGTGACAAGTTGCAAAGAAGAAGGGAGCAGTAGTTTGTGCTTGAATGTATATTAGTCAAGTGCACTCATGCTGAGTCAATGAAGTTGACAGTTGTCACTGTATGTATCGCACTTGCATCCTCCTAAATACATTTTGACAATGTCAGCTCATGAATATGCTTTATATAACTTTGTACTGGGCTTTACATTTGCTTCGTTGCTTTGTTTTTGAAATCCATATCTTGCTTATGTTAATGTATTCTTTTTTCTTCCCTGTTTTTCTTTCTTCCTTTTTTGAATATGAATTCTTGTGGATGCTTCTGATTTTTGTGCATTACAATCTAATAGTTTTTTTTATTCCGTCTTTCAGTAGGTATGGGTTTGTGCTCCGCATTGTACTCTTGTTGGTGGTGGCTTGGATGACCCTACTTATTGTTAACTCTGCCTTGATAATCGTACCAATTTCACTTGGACGAGCACTGTTCAATGCAATCCCTCGTCTCCCAATCACTCATGGCATCAAGTGCAATGGTAATGTGATTGATTGAGCTGTTTCTCCTTGTACTATTTCTTGGTTTTAGAATGATTACATTAACCATCTGCTTCTTATTATTTTATTTATTTATTTTTTTTGTCTTTCAGATATTTATGCTTTTGTCATAGGAAGCTATGTCATCTGGACTATAATAGCTGGAGCCAGGTACTCCATTGAGTACATTAAGGCAAGGAGGGTACGAGTTCTGCTAAGCCAAATTTGGAAATGGTGTTGCATTGTTTTGAAGAGTTCTGCACTGTTGTCAATATGGGTAAGGAAATGACATATTGGTTATCTTTATTTTATTTGTTTTTTTGCTTCAGTTTTTCAGTCATTTGACTCTTACATCACCTTTTTGTTCCAGATTTTTGTCATTCCTGTGCTAATTGGACTGCTTTTTGAACTTCTTGTTATTGTGCCGATGCGGGTGCCCGTTGATGAGAGCCCAGTTTTCCTTCTTTATCAGGACTGGGCTTTGGGGCTCATCTTTCTTAAGATCTGGACTAGACTGGTGAGTTTTCTAAGCAGTTGTATATTGATGTGTGGTCGGATGATTTCTCTCTTTTGATCTTAAGGTTATCAGTGCTCCTTGACACGCACACATTTTTTTTGGTGAATACATGCACACATTCAACTACACTTTAACGAAAGATGAGTCTAAAACCCATACAGCCTCCTAGAGGATATAATTTGTGCTGGATTGGAACATGCACAAAACAATTAGCTCTTTTGCTTCCTATTGTACGCTTTCCTACATTGCGCCCAAGTCTTTTGATTTTTCTTTTGCCATTTGTTTCAACTGGAGTTATATTTTCCTCTGAAGTCAGTTCTGAGCAAAAGCCTCCGCTGCCCTGATAACTTATACTCCAATATTGTACTCTTTTGTATGGCCTAGGATTTGGCATCTGTTGTGACATTATCATGCCTTTCGATTCCTCCATAATCTCTAACGAACAAATCTTTATCTGGAATTTGTTATGTACTGGTCAGGTTATGCTCGATCATATGGTTCCCCTGGTGGATGAGAGTTGGCGAACAAAGTTTGAAAGGGTGAGAGAAGATGGTTTCTCCAGGATTCAGGGCTTCTGGATACTGCGGGAGATTGTGTTGCCAATTATTATGAAGCTTCTTACTGCTTTGTGTGTTCCTTACGTTTTGGCTAGAGGGGTATTCCCGGTGTTTGGATACCCTTTGGTCGTTAACTCAGCTGTATATAGGTTTGCCTGGTTGGGATGCCTTGGCTTCAGCCTCTTGTGCTTTTGTGCAAAAAGATTCCATGTCTGGTTCACTAACCTGCATAATGCTATACGCGATGATCGATATTTGATTGGTCGGAGGCTTCATAATTATGGGGAGGACATAGTGGAGAGGCAAAACAAGGAAGCGGATGAGAATACCGTGGAAATAGAAAATCCAGATACAATTCGGGCTGGATTAATCCGGCGTGACCATGGGCTGAGGCTGAGGCGCTAATCGACTTGAAGCCTGATAATGAGACGTGTTCATTGCAGTCTCCGCTGTACTTTCACTTGTTGAAGGTGATGTACTAATCTTGGTGTGTATGTTTAGGTTGTGAATATATATTTGTGAGGTCTAGTTATCAGAAATTGAACAGCAACTCGGACTTATTTTTGTCCATAGAGAGGTTTATTTTAAAATGTCTTGTTGAGTCTTACAAAAGAGAGGCGTAATCCATCTTGAGATGAACAACATTTTGGAAATCAAATTCGGACAATTATTTATTTTGTCCTTGTTATTGTTTTTTACTGGTTCTTTTCAGATGTTACTAGTCCCAGGCATGTGCGATGCACGTGCTTTACTGCTTCGTCCTGGCTTTTAAATACTCCAACGGATGTTATCCACGACCGAAGGAAGGGCTAATAAAAGAGGAGCTTTTCCAATTTCATGTTTGGTCATTTGCCAATTTCGGTAGATTTGCCATGGTGGTTTTCGTGTGGTTTGGATGCTATTAGCTGTCCTCTTTCGTCTTTTCACCGTGTGGTTTTTATAATAGTTTTCGGAGTGTTGTTTTGTCTAGTTATGGCGTACTGTAGTGGGTTATCTGTTGGATTTTGTGCCATGCCACCCTGTTTGTTAGCGGGATATGTATATAAGGGGTGAGAGGAGATATAATAAAAGGGGATATAGAGGTGGATATGATTTGAGGGTATTATTTTAGAAGGGGAGATAAAAAAATTACTTTGTTTATTTTGTTATTGTATAAGGGAGTTATGGGAGTTGGATAATATAAAAGAGTGGGCCACATCCCTGCTTCCGGCCTCTCTCTCTTTTGGTGCCCTTTAGCCTCTCTCTCTCTCTCTCTCTCTCTCTCCTTTGTTGCAATGTGGTGGGCCACAGCAAAAGGTTACAAAAGTTGAAGTAAGGCCGAATATAACTAAGGTTGGGGGGAGGGTGCCTAATTTTTAGCCGGCCACAGAGGGATATACAAATACTAGCTAAAATATATCCAGGATACTCTTAACCAAACAAAAACCGGATATGGGTCTCCCGAATATGTATATCCGGGACAAATTTATATCCCCATCCATGTGCTGCTACCAAACAGGGCATGCAGAGGAGAGATTTGGCAAGATCCAATGTATATTGCAACGACGTCTTCTGAACCATGATTTTGTTTGCCTACTTTTTGATGATTCCGTCTTTTTTTTTATGCCTGCCGGAGGTGTTGTTTGGTTTTACACGTCTTCTGCGAGAATAAACTCTCTTGGTGGTTGAGCTCGGGTTGCGTGCCATCTACGGTGCCCAGATGTAGAGAGGTTGGAGAGTATTCACTATTCAGTGTATTGGGTTTAAAAAAAATTGGCCCAATTTTGCAATCTACTGCTTCCATTCTCTCTCTCTCTCTCTCTCTCTCTCTCTCTCTCAATAATCCCTTGGAAATACATCCAGTCAACCAAAACCCACTGTTCCAAATCGCAGCAATTCAGATCTCCCAATTCCCTTTTCCAAAATCTAATTTATCTCTCCAAATTTCAATGGCACCTAGAAGCCCGCAGAGGAGAAGAAGGCCGTGAAGACCCCAGCAGAGAGGAAGCCCACATTCCCTCTGCTGCCGAAGATAAGAAAGAGAAGAAGAGCGTAGACATACAAGATCTGCATTTTCACTGTTTTGAAACAAATCCAATCCTATATAGGGATCTCGAGCAAGGCCATGGGGATCATGAAACTGGAAAGAGTTAGATGGACGAGGCTTCAAGTGCTTGTTTTCATTTTTCCAAGGGATTATTGAGAGAGAGAGAGAGAGAGAGAGAGAGAGAGAGAGAGAGAGAGAGATTTTCTACCTGCTGCCAGAGGCCCAGAGTCATCTCTTGCAACCAAAGTAGAAACAGTGTATCGCCACTCAGATTTAAATAAACCGAGGTACGGTAAAGTCATACTATGGCACGTAAAAACAAGGTTATTATAAAGTTGCGTCTTTTTTTTTTTATTTATTCAAACCATGATATCCAGCATAAAACAAAAGCCATGGAGTCAAAAAGATAAAACACAAACAGCACACAATGTCATAAACTTCAACTCTTCAAAACGAGCACTCAAAAAGAATAGTGCCGACGGCATACCAAAACAAGAGCATTCTTTCAAGAGACATTCTCGGAAGCACACCAAACTCACACAACTGGTTTTCAGAATCAAACGGAACTCATACTTGAAATGAGGAAATTACTCTCAAGGCACAATGCCGTCATTTAAAGACAATGCGGCAAGTTGATCAGCAGGGTTGCCGACCTGCTGCTGTTGAACATTCCTCAGAACCTCCATAGCCTCCGCAACCTTTGCTTTGAGAGCCTCTGGTGACTCCAGCAAATGCAAAACCTCGGTCTGATCCATCTCTAAAAGCATTCCAGTTACTTTAGCCGCATACTCGGGCTCCAGCTGCTCCACAAGTGGATACAGATTTTCACCCAGCATCTACAGTTGTCCATCCAACACAGAGAATTCAGAAAGTTATTCATCACATCACGTCTTCTCGACCAAACTAAATGAAGAGAGAAAATTTCCTACCGTCCTCTGGTCGGAAGGAGAAGCATTTGCAAGGGCAGAAGCCAAAGCCCCAATTGGAATTGGTTGAGACATTCCCGCATCACGCAAAGGCATGCCAGCACCAATATCATAAGGAACAGAAAGCATGCCTCCACCAACACCTTGCATGGAAACATCAGGGAGACCACGGCCAGGGGGGTAACGGTAGACCCTCCCCCTTGGAAGCATCTATCATGCAAACGATAACATCAGACAAAGTTCAACAAACGTGAAAGGAAAAATCAAATAATGGGAGAGTTTACAATAAGTGACCTGCTGCTGCATGAATGGAAGTGGCTGCTGACCCTGTTGCACTGGTACAGGGCCTCCGCGTCTGCCACCTGGACGCTGACCCTGCTGACCCTGCTGAACCATTGGCATAAAGAAGTTCGGCATGGGGGCCCCACCAGGCCTCATGCCCGGTAAAAGTTGCTGCTGGTACCCAAAACCGGGCTGATCAAAATTTTAAAAACACAAACAAAAAACAATGTTAGAAAAATAATCAATCGTGAAACACTGCAGTCATTTGAAGAACCAAGCAATGAAGATTGATCCTGAAACTTCATAAGGAGGCATATTTTATGAATAACTTGCATTTAAGATATGTTAATTTACTATTTTGACAGTCATTTAAAACATCAATTTATCACACAAGTTTCCCAAGGCATATTTTGCCACATAAACATACTATTTTGGCACTATGTCATGTAAAACATCGATTTATTACACAAGTTCCCCATACACATGCATAATTCCCGTCCACATCAGTATGGCATATGTTAACGGACCTCATACAAACAATGCATGATTTTTAGTCCAAATCAGAGAACTACAGACTAGAGCATGATGTTCAAGATAACTCAGATTGTCCATTGCTTAGCCAAAAGGAAAAACTACAATGCTTGGCTTTCAACTCTGTTTCCATCGAAAGCTCCAAGCCACAAGGAAGAAAGAAAAAAACTTTGTAACCAGTAGAACTCATGGTCCACCTGACTCCACCAGAAGATCATGATGGATACCTTGTTTTATGCAGAACATTTAGTCATTTAATGGTGAAAAACAATGACAATTTGAAGTTTGAACACAAAAGATCCTATACAATTTACTATGAGAAATGTGTAGTAGAAAAGTAATCATGACGAATGGATTACTTGTGGAGGCATGATAGCAGGGGGAGCTTGTCCATAGAATATCTGTTGCCCAAGACCGGGACCACCAGGTGGATACATTGGCATACGAGGAGCAACAGAAGGTGGCATTGCAACTGGACGCATTTGAGAAAATTGTGCCTGCACAAGCAAAATAGGATTACCATTCTCTTCTCCAAGTGAACCAATGTAAAACCAAAAATATCACAGAAAAGCACCATCAGTTTGTCTGCCATTCATCTGAGCTGCATCTTCTTTTTCCGTTAAAAAGTAAGCAGAAACCAATTCAGTGAGTTTTTTTTTTCCCCGAAAAGTGGCAGAGTGAAATATAGGTAGGAAGCAATTCTGTCTTAAGCTCCATAACCACTAAATTTGCACTATTATATTCCTTTGAAGTTACAGTTGGTTGGAAGCTGAAAACAACCCTTGTATGTACCTGCAATCTTACTCTTCGATCTTCTTTTCGCTGTGCATGGGCAACATAAAGAGGTTTGCTGACAACCATCTTTCCATTCATCTCCGACAGCTATTCAATAACAAGAAAAGGCCATAAAATTTTGAACCAGAAGGAAAGACTATTAGTTATTCGATGCTAAAGTAGTGAAGTTGGTAAATACTGAAAACCTTAAGCGTAATGATAATAATCATGACAAAACTAGTTTTACAAATTCAATGATGAATTTTTTGTAGTCATCGAAAGCATATAAACTCACAGCTCTTGAAGCCTCTTCAGGAGTAGAAAATGCAACAAATCCTGATCCCTTACTTATTCCATGAGGGTCTCGCATAACCTGTTTGTGTATCAAAACAAAGAAACTCCGCTTAACAATCAACAATCAGCAATCAACCAATCTACTAACAAAGCCAAATATATCAGTGGTTTCCAACACAAAGTATATAGGGGACACAAACCTTAAAGGAAGTTATGGTGCCAAATGGAGAAAACATTTCCTTAAGACTATCATCATCAATGCTATCATCTAAATTCTTAATATATAGGTTTAGCCCAGAAGATTTGTCCGCTGCCTCCTTTACACTCTGCTCAAATCGAACTTTTAATTCAAGCTCCCTCTCTGATTTTTTTTGGGCTTTCCCAACATACCACTCCTTATTATCAAAAGTTTGCCCATTAAGAGTCTCAACAGATTGAGCTGCATCATCTGCACTCTCAAAATTGACAAAACCAAAGCACCTAGAGGTTCCATCAGCATCCCTCATCACCACAGCACTAGTGATTGTTCCAAATTCACCAAATATATTCTTAAGATCTTCTTCAGTTGTTGATTCTGATAGATTTTTCACAAAGACATTGGTGAATTTTTCCTTGTCCATAGCCATTTCTCTTTCCTGCTTCCGAAGGAAGGGTCCCACATATACTTGCTTATCATTCAACAGCATACCATTAAGCTTCTCAATAGCTTTTTGGGCAGCTTCATCGCTATCATATTGCACAAACCCGTAGCCTTTTGACTGACCAGAGGAGTCCGTAGCTACCTTGCACGAGAGAATATTACCAAATGAAGAGAATGTATCATGTAATGCTTTGTGGTCAATAGCCTTATCCAAGTTCTGCCATGGCAAATCACAGGAAACTTCGTTAACACACAAAAAAAAATCACAAAAACTCTGATCAAACTAGATGACACGCGAAAGAAAATATACCAGTACCTTAATAAATATATTCCCAGCTCCGCTCTTGCGTACACTGGGGTCGCGATGAGAATACATTATCCTAATGGGCTTTCCATTTAGAGGAGTGAAGTTCAGCACCTCCAATGCCCTCGCAGCTGTCATCACAATGCATAGCAAAAGAAAAGGGGCAAATATTTCATGTGCACAATTCAGTTGAAAACAATACCATCATCAGTTGAATAAGGAAAAGAAACAAGGTCCCAACCACGTGTGCATAAGCTTCACAGAACCAAAGAACATTCAAGAAGAAAACGAAACAACATATCTTATGACGCAATAACATTGTAACTATTATGGACATAGAACTTAGAAGCTAATTACGGTTTAACACTTCTTTGAATAACTTCAGGCCCAACAAAGTTTTGGTCATCAGGCTAGAGAACGCTGTTATAAAGCTTGATTACCATGACAAAAGCAAGCAATTATGCTTGATTGTTATCTTAGTTTGAGAGAAACCACACCCACGATTCTCTAAGGCATCCTTAATGAAGTTACATAAAGAATAAGTTATAAGTAATCATACTCCATACGATCATGAAATGAATACAGACTAATAGAGGTTGGATCAAATCTTGTAAGAGGCATAAACTCCTACTTGCTAAGACATGAAGGGATGATGCAAGTAGCACAAAAAAATAAAAAATAAAAAGGCTCAGGACTAGCCAGAAAAGGGAAAAAAAAATTTTAAATATAACAATTGTTATTTAACAGGACTCTACTTTTATAACTTCTCTATGAGCACATACCATTTCAAAAGCACCATCTAGGACATGCACTAATAAGAACCATTTCCATCCATTTGAAGGAAATACCAATAAAATCAAATGCCAAAACGTAAGATTTGTTCAACTTAGTCTACCCTTTTCGAGGTCCTCTTGTGTGCATCTTTTCCCCCATAAGCAAGCGTAGACTACAATGTTACTAAAAGTGTCCTACGTCTATTGCACAATATTCACTGATATTCTGAACTCAAACTGCAATCTGATCATACCATTTACCAGAATTGCTTATATTGTTTCCTTGAAAGGTAATCAGGGGAAAAAATTCAATGACCAAGTAACAAAGGTGCAACTAGCGAACAGTTAAAATGAGTGCTTGTTGAAGTAAAGCAGTTTCAAGTTAAAATAATTTCAAGTGATCATCCAACAGTTGCATTCCTAAAAATGGCCACCCCCATCTCCTACACTACCAAATTTGCATTAGATCAAATACAATGTGCAGTCTTTCTTCCTGCAACTTGTTCCTGATTTACAGCTACTTGTGCAACACCACAAATTTCTCCCCCCACAAACAGTGTCAATTGAACATTATCCAAATCTTAAGTAACATGCTTTATGGAACTAGACAATGAACTAAAAATACATACAAGTTATTTAATGATAAAGGACCACCCAAGTACCACGTTCAATTAAACTAACTGCATTGAATAGTCAAGCAAAGAACTAACCATCTTGAGGGTTGGCATAATTAACATAGCCGTAACGGAGCGATAGGTGAGTAGTCGCGTCCCTACAAACCCTAACAGAGACCACCTGACCCAGATGATTAAACAAATCATACAGCTGAGATTCGGTCACATTAACCTCCAGGTCACCGACGTAAAGAGCCATTGTCGCGAACTGGTTCCCACCAGCATTCACAGCCTGTGGCGGAACTTGAGGAACCTGTGCCATGTCTACTGAAACCCTAAAAGAGTTTTCCTTTTACCAAGATTTTCAATTTTCTGGGAATTTTGTTTGATATCTTCCCTCCTCTCTCGATTATTCAGGGAAATCAAATACTAGATACAATAAAAAGATCAACCGCAAAATGAGATGAAGGTGAACCCTAAAAATTTGAGTTTGAGAGAGATTTTTTGTTTGGATAGATGGATAGAGGAGAGGGAAGAGTGTATAGGGTGGACAGGTAGGTTGGATGTCTGAAGGAGGAAGGAGATCGCCGCCGCCTGCAACGACTGAGATGGAAAGAGATAGGGTAAATGTGAGGACTTGGGAGGGTGCAAAATTGGAGGATGCGTTTGTGTACAAACCCTAAGATTATATAAAGGAGGAAGGAATCTCTGGCCGTTGGGATTCGAAGGGGGACCCCACTTGGCTTCTTATGGGTTTGAGATACGTGTCTTTTAGAATCGCCGGCTCATCCGACCTCTCGGGTATATTACACTGAAACTCCATGCAATACTCTTCAATGACAACATTAATCCCTAAAGTTTATAGAAATATCGGGGGCATCCCTTGTTAGTTATTTCCATTAATGGATCACTGTCAAGCACCAACAGGTCGCAGTTAGGGATGGGTTAACCAAATTGAATCATACTGTTTGTGATGGTTTTTAACTGATTTTTTAACCGCAGTTATGGTTATGGTTTTTAATTCAAAAAACCCCAAAACTTCAATTTGGTTTTAATTTTATATGATAACTGCTATGAAATCGAAAACACACCGCAATAAATTGCCAAAATTTCCATTTATATCATATTATAAATAGGGTTTTCAATTGATTTTAGTTTGAGGGTATATCATTTATCCATTATAAATAGGGTTTTCGATTGATTTTAGTTTGAGGGTATATCATTTATAATACTGTTTCAAGATATAATGGAAGGAAATATATTGTTTTGAACTTTATGGTGATTTTGTCTTTGAAGTTGAATCCAGAATCACTTTGTAATAATTGCACTTACTCCCTTTGTCCCAAATTGTATGTCCACTTTCACAATTTATGACCGCTCAAAAATTTGTCTATATTATTTATTTTATAATGCTTTTTCATATTCAATATAAATCTTGTTTAATAAATCTTAATTCTATTGTAAAAAAATTTTAAAAATATGTACAAATACTATAAATTGTAAGATATAAACAATTTTGCAAGTGACAAGTATGTTGAAATTCGATGAACAATTTTGGGACAGATGGGGTGTTATTTAAATTATTCTTAATTTTTTGCTGCCTCTTTTGTCTAGTTGATTAAAAACTTCTTTGATAACTTGAGACCTAACAAAGTTTTGGTCATCATGCTAGAGAACACTGTTATAAAGCTTGATTACCATGACAAAAGCAGGAAATAATGCTTGATTGTTATCTTAGTTAGAGCGAAACCTCACCCACGATTCTCTAAGGCGCCCTTAATGAAGTTACATAATGAATTAGTTATAAGTATTATCATACTCCATACGATCTTAAAATGAAAACAGACTAATAGAGGTTGGATTAAAATCCTTGTAAGACACATAAACTCACTAAGAAGAAGTTTCCCCACGTCATGAAGGGATGATGCAAATAGCACCCCCCCCCAAAAAGAAAGCTCAGGACTAGCCAGAAAAGGAAAACGAAATTTTAAACATAACTATTGCTATTTAACAAGATTCTACTTTTAAAATTTCTCTATGACCACATACCATCTGAAAAGCACCATCTAGGACATGCACTAATGAGAACAATCATTTCCTTCCATTTGAAGGAAATACCAAGAAAATCAAATGCCAAAAAGCAAGATTTGTAAAACTAATTCTCCCCTTTTCTGGGTCCTCTTGTATGCATCTTTATCCCCATGCATAAGCGTAGACTACGAAGTTACCAAGAGCGTCCTACATCTATCGCACAACATTCACAAATATTTTGAATTAATTACATTGTTTACTTGAAAGGTAATCATATTCAATTACGAAGTAAGAAAGGTACAACTAGCTAACAGTTGAAATGATTACTTCTTGAAGTAAAGCAGTTAAAACATTTCTCCAAAAGAACTCGAATCTGCCATCTTCCATACCAAATAAATAGATACTTGGAATACTTCAATCACTTGATTTCCTTTCAAAAATGTTCCATAGCAAAATTTACTTGCGATGATATCTTCCCTCTATACTTCAATTGACTCATAAGATCCACTAGGTGAATATTGGGAATCTAATCATACTATTGCAATCTATGTTACTTGGACTCGGGTACGGGTGTCAGGTACAAGTATGCATCCACGTGTCGGATTCAACTATTTCTCATTTCAAGGACATAGGGACACGGCAAAATATTCAAATTTGCTTCTATTTTTGTGTATTTTCTTATGTAAAATTGTGCTTTAAAGTTCAATGGTGCATTTTATGGATAATAAGAGAGGTTTATGCATAATTCCATGATAAACTCAAACTACAATTAGATTTTCTATAGAAGTGTTCTACTAAACTTATCAGACACATATCCCACAACCTTATCCGAGTGTCCGACACAGGTACTTTATACAATTACGAGAGTCCGCATAACATAACATACGTTGCAATCCAAGAAAATCAACAAAATCAACTTGACTTTGCGGGTACCCATTTATAAAGAATGGCTTGACCATGTAGCCATTGCATAAGGTTGCATCATCGATAATCTCCTTTAAAAATTTGTTTTGGTCCTCAACAACTTGATCCCCAACAACAATAACAATTTTTTTTGTTTCTCACTAAAATCCATATTAATTCAATTCAATCATCAATAAAATTCTAGAGTTCTCTCTATTTTCCTTGTGCGCAAGGTGTGTATCACTTCTCTTGTGAATTCAAGAGTTTGTCTGTTGGAACGATATCTAACCAATTCGTCTACTAGAACGATATCTAGTCTTCTTACACTACGGCATTGTGTCAAGTGGTATCAAAGCAAGGATTCATCTGGCTCAATGAGTTACATTCGTTGGAGAAGGAAGCACAAACCATATTGATGATGGTCATAGGGGTGGATTAAATAAGATTCGCACTAAAGGAGTTGCCAATAGCCAACGCATGAATCCCAAAATTAATAGGAACCGTGTTGAAGGATTTGCTCACAACCAACCTATTAATCAACATATCTTTATAGAAAATTCTTGTAACCTACATATAGTAGTTAAGATTAATACCTAATAGAAACATGCCATGACAAGTGGCAGAAAATAATAGTTTCCTAAACCAAGTTATTAGTAAAATAACATTTTCGTAAATTAAAACACAAAATATCTTGTTCTAAATCACAATGTCAAGTGATCATCCAGCAATTACATTCCTAAAAAAGGCCATGCCTATCTCCTACACTACCAAATTTACATTAGATCGAATAAATGTGTAGTCACAATTCAAAAAAATAAAATAAATGTGCAGTCTTTCCTACAACACGAGAAAATTTTGGGTGCAAATAGGATACCACGTGGCGCCTGACATGGTACCCGCAACACCCCATCACAGCCGTCTAAAAGTGTTTTGAACGGTCGGGATTTTAAATAAACTCTTACCGGTAAGAGTTTATTGAAAATCTAGACCGTTCAAAAGTGTTTTGAATGGCCCGGGATGCGTGCTAGGTACCGCCACGCAATACCCAGCCGGCATCCAAGTTTTTCTCCTGAGTAACAATTACTTGTGCAGCAATACACATTTCTCTCCCACAAACAGTGTCAATTAAACATTATCCAAATCGCTCTTGAACAACCGGATTATGAAACTATGTTGAATAATCATGGTTTATGGAACTAGCCAATGCACTAAAAATACATACAAGTAATTAGTGATGAAGCACCACACAAGTATCACATTCAATTAAACTAACTGCATTGAATAATTAAGCAAAGAACTAACCATCTTGAGGGTTTGCATAATTAACATAGCCGTAACCGAGCGATAGGCGTGTAGTTGCGTCCCTACAAACCCTAACAGAGACCACCTGACCCAGATGATTAAACAAATCATACAACTGAGAATCGGTCACATTAACCTCCAGGTCACCGACGTAAAGAGACGTCGTCGCGAACTGGTTCCCACCAGCATTCACAGCCTGAGGCGTAACTTGAGGAACCTGTGCCATGTCTACCGAAACCCTGAAAGAATTTTCCTTTTTTCCAAAATTTTCGATTTTTTTGGTATTTTTTTCGATATCTTCCCTCTCCTCTTGATTATTCAGGGAAATCAAACACTAGATACGATAAAAGATCAACCGCAAAACGAAATGAAGGTAAACCTTACAATTTTGAGTTTGAGAGAGATTTTTTGTTTTGTTTTGTTAGGATAGATGGATAGAGAGGAGAGGGAAGAGTGGATAGGGTGGATAGGTAGGTCGGATATCCGACGGAGGAGGGAGATCACCGCCGCCGGCGACGACGGAGATGAGAAGAGATAGGGTAAATGTGAGGATGGGGGAGGGTGCAAAATCGGAGGGACGCGTTTGTGTACAAACCCTAAAAGATTATGTAAAGCAGGACGGAATCTCTGCCGTTGGATTCGAGGGGGGACCACACTTGGTATCTTACGGGTTTTGAGATGGAATTGGGGAGTTGCTAATCAGTGTGTTGTGCGACCCACCGTGTGGTCACGCCGGCATCTTTTCAATAATAGGAGACATTTATAGCGTAGAGCTCATTAAGTATTATAAATATATCAAAAATTAATTTGATCGGATATTATTAAGTTCATAATCAAAATACTTATAACTTGAAAAAAAATAAATCGTAAAAAATCCCGAAACACTGGGTCAATGACAACATTAATCCGTAGTGCCCTGTTGGATACCGGATTAGTTTTGGGTAGATTAAATAGTCATGAAAAATAAAATAGTAGGGGTAATAGTTATGGATGGTTGGTCCGCAATGATGTAGTGTTTATGAGGGCTGGATAAACTAATATTTCTTTTTTTTAACGGCTATAAATTATTAGTACTTTGTTTAGATGATTTTTGTAAAAATGAGAATAAAGTTAAGTAGATGATGTAAAAATGGATTATTACCTCTAGGTCTAGAAAAGAAATGTCTAGTTACCAATAAGGTAAGTCATTTTTTTTAATTACCACTAAGGTAAGTTACTCTTTTTTGAAATTTAGGTTTAGGGTGCACTTTTCTATTATAAGGTTTTAATGATTTGGAAGCAACTTTTCGTAGAGTCTTGCTATGATTTTAAGAAGCTGACTTTAAGTAGAATCTACTTTTTAAGTAGGATCTTACTTAGAATTTTAGAAAGGCACTTTCATAAGATGCACTATTTAGTAGTAGGATCTGCTAGGATTTTAGATACTTTTTGGAGTGCACTTATAGAATTTTAAGAAGACTTTCATGGGATCACACTTATAGAATTTTAAGCGACTTTCATTTAGATGCAATAGAGTTTAGGATTATGATGCACTTTCCTATTACTACAAGATTTAGTAGTTTAGACATTTTCATAAGATATCCTAGGATTTTAGGCATTTTCAAAGGGTACCCTATGATTTAGGCATTTTTATATGAGTTGGGGAGTTAATGAAATTTTTTTAGAGTTGGGCTTGATCTGATAGTAATTATGGGATCCAAGGGCAACCTGATGGTAAATATGTAAAAAACTCTCAAATGAAAAAATTATCCTTGTGCATGCCCATATTGAATTATGCATTAAATCAATTATATAATTATAAATATTTAATTTTCTTCTTAACAATTAACTATAATGGTATATATTTATTATTACGTATATTAAATTTTTTACTAATAATGTTTAATAAATTCATATAAAATGTACTAATTTATTTGAGATACCATTACAAAGGCTTAAAGGAAACACAACTACTAATTGAAAAAAAGTACATAGTTGTAATTAGAGGTGTTGACGGGGATTGATGCAGATTGGTATGAATTCGAGAACTAGATAGTGAATCATGGTTCTAAGGAAAGACAATCAGTGTCCAAACCAAAAGTTTACGGTCCAATTCCAAAATAATCAAATAACTCACAGTTCAGTACACAGTTTATCCACAAATTATTGCATTTCATAAAATTGGAAAGTAGATTCCAGATTTATGTTCCAAATTCAAATCCCATCAAGAGTTCCAACTTTAAAGTATGTTGCAAGAGCGTTACAATTCCAATATACAATTACCATTACAATCCCCACTTGTTCAGATAAAGTAGCATTCAATAAATAAATATATATATATACACAAAAAACTTCTAATCCACACCTCACGGAAATAAGAAAAAAAAGATATTTTTTGTGTGTTGCAAATTATTTTTTGAAAATCCGATTCATCCAATGTATTCAGAAGGTGTTTTCAAGACTCCATGCGAGAAATCTTCAAAAAAAAAAAAAAAAACCAAGAAGGGCTTGATCCAAGCAGTTTTCGCAACAAATGTAAATATATATTTTTTGCGAAAACTACTTGGATCAAGCCCTTCTCGGTATTTTTTTTATTTTTAAGATTTCCTGTGAGGACCTTTGAAAACACCTTCTGAATACATTGGACGAATTGGATCATCAAAAAAATTGTTTGGATCATGAGGTCCGGAAATGAAAAGTCCAGATAAGAAGTTTACCTTATATACATACATATATATATATATATATATATATATATATATATATATATATATATATATATATATATATATATATATATATACATAAAGAGAGAGAGAGAGAGAGAGAGAGAGAGAGAGATATTTATGTTCTAAATTCAAACCCGACAAAAATTAAGAATGATATGTTAAATTATACTCCATCCGTCCCATTTTGTTTGTCATTTTTAGTAAACCGTGCCTAATTTCAATTGCTTATACTTTTAATATAAATTTCAAAAAAAAATCAATATAGTTTTTGTTTGATAGTTCTTGATGAGTTCTATTATACAAAGTTTTAAAATCTTGAAAAACATAAGAATTGCTCCCTCTGTCCCATTTTGTTTATCAATTTTTGAATATCGTGTCATTGATCAAACACTTATAACTTTTAATATATATTTATACACACACAGACACACCAGTTATCTAGTCAAAGATCCTGAACTTGAGGTTTTGGGGTGTTTTAATGGTTTAAAATCTAATTTTGCATGATCTGAACCGTCCAATGTGGTACAGTTTTTTGTGAAAAACTGTTTTGATCAAGCCCTTCCCGGTATTTTTATTTTTATTTTTTATGATTTCTCACGAGGACCCTTAAAAACACTTTTTAAACACATTGGACGGTTCAAATCATAAAAAAAAAGAAACGGAAAAGTGGATCCCAAATCCCAGGAATCTCGGACTAGATAACTCCTCTCCCTCTCTCTGTGGACCGAATTGCAAGTCATAGTTTTCTAATTTTTCAATCCATATCTGGATCATTAATCGACAGACCCAATTCAAAACCTATGGTCCAGTTAGTGCTGGACTTATTTTATCCTAGTACAAGATATATCTCCCAAAACCAAAAGCCGGTTTTTTAAAAAACCATTTTATCCTTAATCAATTTTTTTTTGCATTCGTTAGTTTTGTATCAAGATTTTGTGGTTTCTGGATTCCTCTCAACGAGACGAATCTAACGAATATAAAATTATGGTCAAAACTCAAAAAAATTTCAATAAAGCCAAAATAATTGGATTATTGAACCTATTTTGGCTTTATTCAAAAAAAAAATTGTTTTGACCATAAATTTATACTTGTTAGATTCGTCTCATCGAGAGGAATCTAGAAACCACAAAATCTTGACGCAAAACTAACAAATGCAAAAAAAATGAATAAGGAAAAAATGATTTTTTAAAAAACCGATTTTTGGTTTTTTACCCAAAGGAGGCCAAACCTTGGACTGTGGTGGGCTCCGGATAATTAAACTAGACCCAAAATTTTATTCGGGCTCTAAGACTTATGAGTCTTACGCATAAATGGAAAAAAAATACAAACAAGGAAAAACATACAAACAGGGGGGACTTCAGGGGAGAACGAAAAAAAAAAAAGAAAAAAAAAAGGAGAAAGAAGCATAAATCAAGAGAGTAAAAGAGAAAGAAAGGGAAACAAAGAATAGGGGTGAAAGGGAGAAGATAAGTGGAAGAGATGCTATACGTGCAAAGTATCTATGGAAAAAGATGTAAATTGTCAAAGAAGTTGGAAACTTGGGACGGGTTTTCAATAATCACCTGTTTCTTGCTTTAATGGCGTTAATCAGTCGATTATTGTTACAATTGCTTTGTGGTGGTTGAGAAAACGGATCGTTACTACAGTTGTGGTTTGAGTTTTTAATTTGAAAAAACCATCTCATTTTGATTTTGGTTTATATATGATAGCTGCACGAAAATTGAAGTCAAACCACAATACAATTGCTAAAGTACCCATCTATGTCCATTATAAGGTTTCATTGATTTTGGTTTGAGGGTATCATCTTTAATACTAGTACACTTTAAGAAATAAAATTGAAGGAAATCTATTGTTTTAAAAGTTATCCCAGTAAGTTGATTTTTCTAAGATGTTATATTAGGGCATCCTTATTAGACACGGCAAAAAAACAAAACAAAAAAATACAAAATTTAACCCCAAAAATACTTTTTGTAATTTAGCAAGTCATTTTACCAAAAAATCACAAAAACAAATTCTCTATTATAAATCCACTATATTAAACTATTATTTTTTTTCTACTCCTACTCCCCAAAAGTAATAAAAAAATGAACGATGTGTGAATAGTGCGTAAACAGTGCCTCACCAAATTTGTTTAGCTACTGTAGTAAAGTTAAAAAATCTACAAATTGCTAAGGCATTTGGAGCCTGTTTGGGCACCTATTTTTCCCGTTTTCCCATTTTTGTTTTTCATTTCTGAGTGTTTGGCCGCCTGTTTTGGGAATGAGTTCGCATTTGGAGCCTGTTTGGGCGCCTATTTTTCCCATTTTCGTTTTTCATTTCTGAGTGTTTGGCCGCCTGTTTTGGGAATGAGTTCTTCAAAACTCATTCTTCGTTTTTGACGTTAGAAGCACAAACCGAGCAACAGCCCTGGACTTCGGGGGTGTTTGGGAACCTCATTTTCAGCTTTTCGTTTTTAAGTTTTTGGCTTTTCAACTTTTTGGATTATGGTCAGAATGTATTTTGAATTTGTAGGAGTGTTTGGGAAAAATGTGCAAAATGTATTTTATAACAGGAGTAGTGGTTGGGAGATATGTACAGAATCCATTTTGTGGGGCTTTTTGTTAATGAAAATGAGAAAAATGGAAAATGAGAAATCAAAAAGCTCCTCCCCACCTTTTTTTCACTTCTCCTCTCTAAAGTAAAAAATGGAAAACTAATTTTGCTAGAAATCATTTTGGCTCAAGACTCCCAAACATCCAAAACCCAAAAATGTGAAAATGAGAAGTTGAAAAGGGGCTCCCAAACACCCCCTTCTTTGTTCCATTCTCGTTTTCCACTTTCCCTTGATCCTTATCTCTGCCATATGTACCCTTCTCTTTCCAAGACTTTTCTCTTCCCAAATTCAAAAAATTACCATTTTTTCTCCAAAAAGAGCCCAGAATCCTGCAAAAAAAAAAATCATGAAACTAATAGAGGGACACCCAGAAAATTAGAAATCATCAAACTATTAGAAAGAGAAATACATAGGGATGGGATTTATTTACAAATACTAAGGAGATAGGAGTATTTCTTGGCCGAAATCATCAAAATAATTCAGAGAGAATTGTACCGAGATTACAAAACCCTTTCAAAACATAGATCTTACCAAACTCTCCAAAATATAAAAAAATGCAGGCAAAATGGAGAATAAAACCTAAAAAAAACTTGCAAAGTTGGTCGCCAAGACTCGCCGCCATCCATGGAATAGAAACAGTGACAGATAACTCTGGTTTGCGAGGAAAGAGAGAGAGAGGGGAAAAGAGAGAGAGAGAGAGAGAGAGAGAGAGGGGAAAAAGGGAACAAATGAACCCCAGTAGACCACATGTTTTCTAAAAGTTCTAGACAATTCTATCATAATCTGACGATGGAAATTTTATTTTGTGATCCAAAGGTCAAGAAGAATTGGTGAACAATGTGGGAAAAAATTCTAGACCAACCGACCAAACTTTATGTTTTTGTAGTCATTTCTCTCATTTTACATTGTTTTTATTAAGTATGGGAGACTTTCAATTACCAAAAAAAATTAAGAGCAAAAACCATTTTCTAACAAAAAAAATTAAAAAAATGGATGGGACACATGATCAGATGCATGTTTCACCAATTTGTGTCAAAATTCCCGGTAATTTTTGTCTAACAAGTTAACTGTTAACATCGTTTTAACAAACAAGGCTAAATTGGTAAAAACTAGTTTGTAACTCATTTTCATCATTTTTCTCTCAAACACTAATACTTTTGTAAAATGCATTTTACACATTTCTCCCAAACACTCCTCCCAAATTCAAAACTCATTCTAGCTATAATCCAAAAACTCAAAAACCCAAAAATCCAAAAATGAAAAGTTAAAAATTGACTTCTCAAACACTCCCTTAGTAAGATTGACTTTTTTAGATTTTTTAGGAGTATGCTTTCTACTTTGACTTAAAAGTTACTCCTAATTTGTTAAACCTACTGATACTCTCAGAATGAATAATTTCTATGAAAATCCGTTGGGCGACCAACAAAACCGTATGTAGCATATTTGGTCGGTACCGAGTAGTGAGTACCCTTGTTTTTTTTTTTTGGGGATAGTTGCAGGAAAAGGGACCAAAATTTACCCAAAATAACAAAATTAATGGACCAGATGTTATATGTACAACCGTTTTGACTTCAACCATTTACAACTTCCTCATATACATATAGCACCCACACATAATTATGAGTATAAGCCTACGAGTATATAAGAGAGTTGTAAATGGTTGAAGCCGAAATTGTTGTATAAATAACATTTTTGTGTTTTTTTCCGATGGTGTTCCAATGACTCAGTGTCATCGCTCCTGATAGGTGTCGAAAAGCACCTATTTGATCCTTTAATTTACGCGTTAATAGTCCATTTGTTATGTTACTTGGCGAATTTTGATAGTTGCATGGTGTTTGCAGGCATTGGAGCGGGTTGGACCATGAAAGGATGCAATTCGGATGTCTTAGAAGTGTCAAAGTGCAAAAAACCGCAGAACTTTGTTGAGCATCATTAGAAAGTTTGTCCCAAAGTTCTTTGAAATTCTAGTCCTGCCGCCCTTAAGTCCGTCCGGACGGTCCGGACCAAGTTAGGTCGGCAGAACGCGATTTTGTGTAACTTTTAGGGTTTTGCATAAATAGATGCCGGCTATGTACGTTCTGGGGGTCGAGAAATCAGAGTTTGGCAAGGGAGAAAGGCTACTTAGAGAGAAAGATCAAGAGTTATTGATGTTCTTCGCAATTTCTCCAACTTCAAGCGCTCCAACTTCTTCCATGGCCGGCTAAAGCACCTATCTAGGGGAAGGATGAAACTCTACGTCAAGTAACCTCTTATTTTGTGTAGGTTAGGGTTTTAATCGAATCGGATTATATGTTCAGAACTTGGTTTCATAAAACTAATAGGAATCGTGGTTTTATTCTTTCAATCTATTGCGTATTTGCATACCGGTTGTCAAATACTAGTTCATATAATTGTTTTTCGATGTTGTGTTTGGAGTTAAGAGATAGATTATGCTCGTGAGGCGGATCGTGCCGCATTGTGAGGCGGGCCCGTTAAAGCTTTCACGATAGTCTATGCCTTTTAACAAACACGTATTTTCTTGACGATTATCAATGGGGATTGCAAGCCTTAGTGATAGTCCCTTGTGATTCGATTATCAACCTAATCTATACGAAAGTCGTGGTTATGAGGGTAGAGTGGATTCTAAACCCTAGATTCCCTCTCCATCAATTTAAATCCTTTTTAATTATTGCACTTTTTAGTTTAATTATTTCACAACCAATCAAACATCTTTTTACCGAATTAAATTAAAGGTTAATTGGAATTAATGCAACTCAGCCATTTGTCCCTGCGGATCGACACTCGGACTTGACCATTGTTCTTTTGAAGAAGGGTTAATTCCTTGTTTTTATAAATATATTTTTGGTGTGAAAAACGACCTACCAGCTCCCAAATCAACCGCTTTTTCATACCTTGCAGTGTTGAATTCGATGCCCCATTTACCACCTTTACTATTCAATTTCAAAGCCAACTCTCTCATCTCTCTCTCCCATTTACCATGGACACTGAAGCTCCTAAGCTCTCAATCTTCTTCCTCCCCTTCATGGGCGGCGGCCACTTAATCCCAATGATCGACCTCGCCGGACTCTTCTCCACCCACAACGTCAAATCCACCGGCCTCACCGTCCCAAACGACGCCTTTGTCTTCCAATCCACCATCACCCGCGAACGACAAAACCTAGGCTCCGACATCCACCTCCTCACCCTCCAACTCCCCTTAATGGGCCAACCTCATGCTGTCACCGCCGTCGACATGTCCCTTTCCCCCTTCACGGACACCTCCATCCTCCAACAACCCCTCGTCGACCTCCTTCGCCGTTACTGTCCCGACTACATCGTCACAGATACGTTTCATCAGTGGACCGCTGACGCCGTTGATGTGGTGGGGATACCAACGGTTATATTTAACGGGAATTGCTGCTTCACTAGGTGTTGTGAGGAAAGTCTTAAAAGGAATTGGTTGTTGAAGTCATCACCGCCTCTCCGGATGATTTCAGAAATCTCTGGGTTCCTTCGGAGTGTTTCGGATCTCGCCGGAATGTTCTGGACTCCACTAAAAAGTTTTGGATCCCTTTGGAACCTTTCGGATTACAATGAAAGCCTCCGGATTCTACCGGAAAGTTCTGGTACTTGAAGTTTCTAGATTTTTCACCATCATTTCTCATTCTCAACATTTATCTAGAATCTTCCTGTATTATCTCTAGGAGTTTTAGTCTAGAATGTTTCAATGTAGTTTATAAATAGGAGGTGGGAGCTCATTTGTTGTGTGTGTTAGAGAGATACACCAAGTTTTGTGAGAAGCACAAAGTGTGCATTTGAGTGATACTCAAGTCTGAGTAAGTGTCAAAGTGAAATGTCTTTGAGTGGTGTTTCGTGTACAAGTAAGTGTACTTGTATAATTTTGTATTGAATAAAACTGAGAATATTCAATACAAGTGTATAGTTTGTGGTGTCCAAACTCAACATTGGCCACATGAGAAGGTCGGGTCGGATTTTGAGCCGTTTGTGTTGGAGGGATTGTTGGATAGGATTGAGTTGACGAGGTCTCAGCTGCCGATTTTCATTCGAACGAGAATTGAATTTCCAGGTCAAGCTCGCAACTTTTTAAAGACTGTACACTAGTACTATTTAATTTTATTTTTTTTTTTGGTAGAAGATTAGACTTGTGGCACGGTGAGTTTTTCATTTTTAGCTAAAAGTACTTGTCTCGAAATTCGTCTTTAGAAGTTTTAGTATTAGCACGGAAGAAAGGAAAGAGTGAAATGGTGTTTTTTGTTGTTCCCGCAAAGCGAAGATCATTGGGTCGGTCCCTGATTAAGCTTCTGGTTCTTGTAGGTTAGTTGTTCACTCAGTGTTCTAAAAGTTGGCCTCCTAAGCCGACTAATCCCTGTTTAGGCTCTAGGCGATGGTCTAACGTCTAGATTAGGAAGCCGACTAGTCAGCGCCTAATCATAACCTAGGGCATTAGGATGTTGACTAGCCGGTGTCTAAGCCCTAGGTGCCTATTTTCCGTCCGACTAGCACCTAGCGAGTTTTAGAACATTGGTTGCACTAAGAAAAAAAGAAAGGAAAAGAAAAGGTTAGATGTTGTCTTATTGTGAGACTTTTCAAGGTCGTTAATAGGTGATCTTTCTGTGTTAAATTTTTTAATACAGGTAAGGGCATGAAAAGCAGAGCAGAACAATTTTGGGCAAGTGTTGAATAGCTTCTACGAGCTGGAACCAGCTTATGTTAAATACTATCGAAACCTGAGGAAAAAGTCATGGCTTGATGGCCCAGTTTTGCTGTGTAATAAAAATGTTGAAGATAAAGCTGAAAGAGGCCAAAAAGCAGCCATTGATGAACACAGTTGCTTGAACTGGCTCGATTCCAAAAAAACCCAATTTTGTTCTTTACGTGAGTTTTGGGAGTGTAACTCGCATGAAGCCCACACAGCTTATTGAACTTGCACATGGTCTCGAGGCTTCCGATTGCTCTTTCATTTGGGCAGTGGGGAGAATTCTCGAATCGAAAGATGGAGAGAATATGCTTCCTTATGGTTTTTGAACAGAGGATGATTGAAAGCAACAGAGGTCTGATAATTAAGGGATGGGCACCACAGTTGCTGATATTGGAACACGCGGCGGTTGAAGGATTCATGTCACATTGTGGATGGAATTCAACATTGGAAGGTGTGTGCACTGGCATGATATCACGAGGGTGTTTTTAGTTGAACAATTTTATAACGAGAAGTTGGTGAAAGATGTGCTCAAAATTGGGGTTAAGGTTGCGAGTGAAGAGTGGGCATCTTGGAACATGGAGAGGAATATGGTGGGGAGGGAGAAAGTGGAGGCAACAGTGAAGAAGTTGATGGGTGGCAGAGAGGAGGTTGATACGATGACAAGGATGGCAAAGGAGTTGGCGGAGAAGCCAAAGAGAGTGGTGGGGGAAGGTGGGTCGTCCTGGAATGATGTTGAGGCTTTGATTGAGAAGCTTAAATCTTGAGTGAGTAGGTGAGGTGGAATAATTTGTGGTGGGTGCATATGCTTGAATATTTGTGGATTCACTATCACATTAAAAATCCACGGGAGCCAATTATTACATGATTCATGGGGGATTCAAGTTGCACTCGTGGATTCAAGTTTCTCTTGCTGAGCGATTGACGATTGCTTAATCCCATATTAGGGCGAAAAATTCCTTGGTTGTGTTCAGTTGGGAGATTTAGTTTAGTTTAGTTTTGATGATGTAAGTAGGTGTAATAAGTGGAGAGAGATAGAGAGAAAAAGTGAGAAAAATGATGATGTCAGCAATACAGAAATGGGACAAAACTGGAGCTAAACTTCTAAACGAACATGCCCCTTGTCTTTCTGAGTGTGTGATTTGGGTTTGAGGTTCATTCATCTTGCCCAAACTTGTAATTGATGTTCTTGCTCTTCTGATTAAAAGAAAAGAAATTGTTGGGCATTTGTATTGTTCACTACCAAATTACTCTATAATAGAAAAATGGAACAGGAAAATGCATAAAGGAAATTCATTATACATGGTTGTGTAAGCATTGATGGTTGCAGAACCTCAAAAGGGAATAATCACGACCCACATTATTGTTAAGTGGGTGTTTGTGTGAACTTTGAAGTTACATGGTGGTATATATAGAAAGGAGACTTGGATTGGAAGCTCCAAAAACGACATCATCATTTTCGTATGAGATCGAGATGTTCTCTATGTTTTGCTAAGCCAATACATGAGAAAACAAACTGTCAAGCCTCGAGCATGTTCAAATCTACAATCTAGGCAAGGGGGGAATATCATTTATGAACAAAGAATCAGAGAAACTGCTTTTGGGAACCCATGAGGCCATTTCATGAGACTAGGAGTTGGCTTGTCGAGGCACATAAAATGATGCCCACCAATGATTTTTCTAAAAGAATGTTTGTGTATCTTGGATATAGGTGGTGATTGACCAATTCAAATTTTGAGAACTTTTTGTGACTGGTTTGATTAAGGCTTAGAGCGCATCACCCGCAATAGATATGGACTCAAGCTTCTTCAGCCATTCCAAGACATGCCATACTTACCGCTTCAACTTTGATAATGAGCGACTGAGTGGGGAGCACGGAGTGCCCCAGGGAGGATTTCACCACCAATATTAATATTCACCAGATGTGAGATAGGTAAACACGATCATGTCTCATGCATTTAGTGTACCAAAACTACGATGTTAAAAACTATTACTTTCAAGCTACATTGTCACACTATCCTAGACGTTGTTCCATCTTCTTTACCCCTCTGTGTTGTATCTTCGACTTCCCGATAGCATACCGACATGGGTCACAAATGTGTCTTTGACAATTTTTAAATTGTTGAAAGCTCACAAATGTTACATTTTTTGAAAGAATGCTCCATGATCTAAGTTAAATAGTTAAACTAATTCTTAAGAGACCAATCGCACTATCCACCAATGGTGAACCCGACAAAATTCCATATGAACTGATCCCTCAAAATTTGATAACACAAAGAAGGTTTCAAACCCATAACTTGGAAATGAAGAAATCTCTAAATCCCAAACTTAACCATCAGGTCATCAATTCTTTGGGATTGACAGTGTAGGATACAAAAGCCCAACATAAATGGATTTTAGCTCACTTTGCGTAAAGTTTAAAGAAGTCCAAAACTCTATTCGAAGTAAGAACACCTTTATGTACCCCGGATCTCTTAGACCATCTTCAATATCCTTCAAAACTCTAATTTGGAGAATCAAAATAAAATATTTTAGTCAAAACTCTAATTCCAAGGATCAAAATAAAATATTTTATTCAAAAAGTGTTTATAGAGGGTTACACTATTCGTATTAAGTAGGTGTTTGACATAGATTATTTCTACTGGATTGTAAAATATTGTAGAATCTAGATTATGATAAACTTGTAAATAGAATCTGTGAAAGTGCTTGGTAGAAGTGTGAAATAAATTCTTCATTTGTGAAGTGTTTGCAAGTATAATCACATTATTGGATTTGGGTGACCTTTGACCATAATGCCCTTACTATTATTGGCTCCTTATATAAACATAGATAACATTATTCGTTGAAACCATTAAAAAATAGTTAAGAGTATTACAAACTATAAATATTCGTAATATGCATATTTGAATTTACCAATTGTTATAAGTTCATTTTTTTTCATCAACATTCATATCATATAATAACATAACAAAGAATCTACCAGGTTGAGGTCATCATCAAAAGTAGTAGCAGCAAACTGGTCAAGAAGAGCCAAGTTGTAAAGACCCAGAAAATTTAACTACTTTTTCAAAAATCACCTTTTGGAGAAGTTTTGATTTGGTCGATAAAAAGTGCCGGTAATTGTTCCTTGAATTTTTCTAATCAAAATAGTATAATCGAAAGTTATTTTTGAGTAAGGCAAAGTCATCTTTCGCCCATTTTCTTCGGAGAAAAATGTGTCCGTTTTCGATTTTGTACTAAAAGTGGGGGGATGAGATTTTGATGTGATGAGAATTTCAAAATTCTGTAAATGCCATTGTTTCCAAATGGGGGGTACTTCCTTATTTTCATAAATAAATTAAAGTAAAGACTATTCAAAATTATAGTCTTTACTTAAGTTTGGGTTATGAAAATAAGTATTGTGGTCTCATATTACATACACAGGTGACATTTGGGTGTGAGGTGTGATTATGTGAGTATATTAAAAGTGTGTGGGGGTGAAATTGCAAAAACATAAAACTTCACTTCTTCTCCCTCCCCAAACCCGATCGGCACCTCTCTCTCTCTCTTCTCCTCCATTAACAACTCCTCCAAGCTCAAAACTCTCCCTCCTCACTCAACCCCCCTTGAGAACCTGGACCATTTTAGGTGTTCTGCACCGTGTGGAGTCCGGGGTTCATTGGTTTCGCGTGGGAAGGAGGTATTTCGGGTGGAAGATTCATAACCTAGGGTTTTGCATTTTCTACATATTTGGAGCTTAACCCATGAGGTAGGAAGATAAATTCTACTCCCTCTAGTTGTATTAATGTGATGTATAGCATATACTTTGTTCTTGCTCCTCAAATCCATTGAATTCATGTTTTGCCCTCATAGTGAGTTTGTTTGGCTTTGATTTTGAGATCTATGGATTGATTAAGTATTTGATGAAATTGTTGGTTGGATTACCCTCCTTTGATGTCCATTAGTTACTCTACATATTCAATTTTTTACCCTAAGCTTCACATTTATGTTGGGGTTGAAATTTCACACCTAAAATGGTGCAAATCATCATTTTACGGACCGGTGTAGCTGCTGCCCCTGTTTTTTTTGAACCGTCCCCTGTTTTGGGTGGTTTTAGGCCACCATTTGATGCCCGCTTGGTCTCCGTCGTTCATTTAAATCAGATATTTGACATATACCATCATTTTGAACACCGAATTCACTTTAAATTCTCAAATTTGACCCTTGGACACATGATTTAATGAATTTCTTAGTCTTATGAATTGATCACACTTCGGTTGACACTTTTTGACGAAAACGATGAACTCTTGGAATAAATGAGACTTTTGGAAACTTTTGAAAGACAAATGGTTTTGAATTGATATTGTTGGATAAAATGAACTCTAGGGATCACCCGTTTGGTGTCCCCGGCCATGGAGTGCTGCTTGTGAGCCCGAGAAATTCGCCAGGGTGCACCTGAGCCCATGAAATCCGGCGGGGTGTCACGGAGTCCACGAAATCCGGCGGGGGTGCACCTGAGCCCATGAAATCCGGTAGGGATACTTCCCTATTAAAATTGAAGATGGGTTTCTTATGAAATATCAGTTGTGATGAATTTGGATTAATTTGGCGTTTTTGGCAAAAATTGACTTTCGATATGCGAAAATGAGAATTTTGGGAACTACTTGGACCTTGGTGAGATACTTAAATCTATTTTGGGACACTTGGACACCTTTTGGACACTTGGATACACTTTTGGACACTTGGATACATTTTTGGACACTTGGAAACACTTTGATTACTTTGTTGTCGAATTATAGCCTTCTGTCCATTTTAACTTGTACATTGGTCGTGCCCATCCCTATACTCACTCATTATGCATATATCATGTTCATACACCTAGCGTTAGTAGAATAGTTTTCCCTCTTGGGCTTTTGAGTCAGGCTCAACCTATAAATTTTTACACCTTATGGCATGGGCGTGAAGTTGGATGCGTGTGGTGTGACACTTATATGGAGCACATTCATGCATGAAGTTATTTTTTTATCTTTGTATTTCATTTTGGGAAAGACGGTTTTGTAACTTCCATATGGTTAACTTTTTGACTAGTTGATCAATGTAATAACTTTTAAACCTTGTACTTCTGCATTCGAGTTATGGTTGATAATAGATAGACCTTGTTATTAAAAATGGTGAGATTGTATTGTGTTGACTTGGACTATTTTAAGAAAATTGTGAGACTTTGACTTATTCCACGTGAATTTTATTTACTTTTGAGTTATTAAATTTGAGGGCGTGACACAAGTCCAACTCAAGGTTGTCAGGAAGAGCCAGATTGGCAACAAGACCATCCATGTTAAGGTCGTCAGGGGTGTTGGCGATAGGAGGAGGGAGCAGAGCGTCAGTGCCTAGAATACTAAGCGGCAGCTCGATAACCGGAGTAGCTGGTGCCATGACAACAAGCTAGTCGTCAACCTCTTCAATCAAAAAACCCAAGTCGATGTCATTATCAAAAGTAGCAACAGGCTGGTTAGCCTCTCCAACCTCCCCAAACAAGAAGTCCAAGCCAAAGTCATCAAGAAGAGCTAAGTCGGCGATAACAACATCAATATCAAAGTCATCAAAAACAACAATAGCAGCAACAGGCCGCTGCCCGACCGCCTCTCCAAACTCCCCGGGCAAGTCGTCCTCAGCTGCCAGATCGACAACAACAGGCATGTCAGTGTTAAAGACCCAGTATATCTGCTAAGAACCCAGCATGACATTTTAGAAAGAAAAAAAATCGCATTATTTACCAAATAAAACTGAAAAATAGGAAAAGACATCTAATATTCTAATGCACATGGGAATGAATAACCAATTAGTAGATATTGTTTTTCTACTATTCTAATGCACTTTCTAGTTATTAGGTGGAGGTTATCATTTTCCTTAAAAAAAAGATCTCCACAAGGTTTAGCTATTTATGTTGTTGTTGTTTTTTGCTTCGTTGCCTATTGTTGTTGCTATCTTGGCATTTGATCTCAAAATTTAGACTTGTATATTCTTTTTTTGCTATAATATACTTCTCTTTGCTTATTAAAAAAACAAAAAAGGAGCACCTTGGTAGATATTGTTTTTGGAATTATTTAGATATTGAAATGTTTAGTTTCTTGAACATTGAAATTTTAAAATCTCATTGTTCATGTTGTGGCTGACCCCCTCGTATGTAAAATCGTAGTTCCGTCCCTGTGGAGCTGTATAACGTAAACTAGCTTTATCATCATACCCAATATCTCTAATATAATCCTTCAATTCACAGAAGGACATCTAATCTGGATCCACCCTAGAAGTGGCAACTTGTAATGACTTGTCTGCACTCATTTTTATTGGTAATTGAAGATTGTTTCTTCTAATTGGTTATTCATTCCCATGTGCATTAGAATATTAGATGTCTTTTCCTATTTTTCAGTTTTATTTGGTAAATAATGCGATTTTTTTCTCTAAAATGTCACGCAGGATCCCTGGCAGATATACCAGGTCTTTAACACTGACATACCTATTTTTGTCGATCTGACAGTTGAGGACAACTTGCCTAGGGAGTTTAGAGAGGCTGCCAGGCAACAGACCGATGCTGTTGTCATTTTTGATGACTTTGATATTGATGTTGTTATCGACAACTTAGCTCTTCTTGACCAGTTTGCTGCTGCTGCTTTTGATGATGACCTCAACTTGGGATAAGTTAATTGAATTTACCAATTGTTATAAGTTCATTTAAAAAAAAATAATAATAGCATTTCACTAATTTTTTGGTTGACGGAGGTGGGATGATTTTTTTGAATTTTATGTACGAAATTAGAACTTTTAAATATTAGTAACATTTTACTAATTTTTAGGTCGCCGGAAGTGGCCGAATGGAGGTGGGGTGGTGGTCAGCCGGAGGTAGAAATTCTGTACGAAATTAGAACTTTTAAAAATTAGTGAAATGTCACTAATTTTTGGGGTCCCGGAAGTGGGGTGGTGGTCAGTTGGAGGTAGAGTTGATTTTTTTGAATTTTCTATATAAAATTAGAACTTTTAAAAATTAGTGAAATCTCAATTATTTTTTGGGCCGTCGGAAGTGGTCGGCTGGAGGTGAGGTGGTGGTCAGCCAGGAGGCAGGAGTTGATTTTTTTGAATTTTTTGTACTAAATTATAACTTTTAAAAATTAGTGACATTTCACTATTTTTTTTGTCTTTATGTTGGATTACAAAAGTTTCTTGTCATTCCTTTTAAAAATGTCAAGTGTTTTTTGTTTTTATGTTCGATTGCAAAAGTTCCTCGTCTTTCTCTTTAAAAAATGTCAAATGTTTTAGATTTTTGGCTATAATAAATCAAGATTAATAATAATAAAAAAAGAAGCTTAGGTTTAGGACATTAGCAAAAAAGTTAAGGTAATGCAATAAGTGCTTGGTAGGTTTGTAAATAATTAAAAAGATCAAGGATAGAATGGTCATCAGAAGTTCAAAATCCAGAAGTACCTCTGGAGCTACTGGTGAGATTGTGTCTCTTTAGATATTGACTTTTTTATGGATGATTTGTAAAAGAGGGTTTGCATCGAGCAAATTCTTACCATCCATCTTGAGATTCAACGACTTAGATAACATGCGGATTTTTATTTTTTTAATGCGAGATGCTTTTAATAAAGAGAGAGAGTGCATTAATCCAAACTATTGAATCTCAGAATGAATGACGAGGATTTACTCGGTGTAAACCTCCTCTTTGCGAATCAGCCGTAAAAAATGGTTAATCTCATCTCCTTATGCTTGTTTTGAGAGCTTGTTTTTTGAGATAGAGAAACTACTCCTAAACCAGGTAGAGTGATCCACCGCTTCTCTTATTTCCTCTCAGATGCACGGGGGCCCTGCTGTGCATAGCCGCATCAAGACGGTGAAATCGCGATCATCCGGACCGGCCGCCCATTCTGAAAATGTGCGGGCTTCGGATTGATAAAGATCCTTGTATTACCGGATTTAATTGAGTTGGTTCATCCAGTACGCTCATTTTCATGATACAACTTTCCGGATGGTACGGGCTGGGTCAAGACAGCAGGCAAGGCCCAATTCTGCAATCACTAGCTATTTGCTTTCCTTGGTTGTTGAGAAGACTTTGTTGTGCACCAAACCTATTGCCGGTTTCAAAAGGGCCTGACGCAAGCGATTATGTCAATACAAGTACCTTACCGGTATATGTTTCCACATGGCCACATGCATATGCTTTGGAGTTTAGCCGAAGATTCTCAATAATTGTACCGGGCATAATATCGTTTTTGTTACAGAATTACTTCCTCTGTCCCAATTTGTTTTCTCACTATGAAATTACGTGTAATTTTCCAAACTAAAAAATAATGTATTTATCAAAATAATTTTTTTTTTTGCACCGTATTAAAGTTCTCAATGAAATTTATTAAACAAGATCAATATTTGATTAGAAAATTATTTTTGTAAGTACATTATTTTTTAGTTTGAAAATTGTACGTAGTTTCGTATTGAGCAAACAAATTGGAACGAATAGAGTAGTATGATATGATACATATGTGTACCGGAGTGATATTGGGTAGCATTTCGAATTCCTCATTAAAAATGAATTTTATTAAGATTCTTACAAAAGTACAGTCCGTAACTTTTTGTATAATGCGTAAAAAACATTGCTCTAATAAAAGCTAAATTACCCACAAAAATAAAAAAAACATTGCTCTAATAATTCCAATAAAAATGAAACACCACCACAATCGCATTCTTCTCTACGAGTAATAGACTTTATTTTTTTGTTAGACAGTGTAATATTAGTATGTTAGTATTTGTTAAATTAATACGAGGTTCAACATCTTATTAATAGAAGTCAAATCTTAGACATCACATTCCCAAATAGCGCTACACAACATAGCCATTGGGCCAAACCCCAAAGTCTACTTGTTGCAGACTTGCCGCATTCATTGTCTAATAGGAGTACGTAACTTTTCCAAAAAAAATTTCTCATCTAGGAAGAAACACTCTTTCTTCTATAATCGGATTTTCCGAGTTAGCTTGCGCACATCCCAAAATTTGTTTGTTTGGACTGAAAATATTTTCCTCAAGAATGTTTTTAGAATTTCCAATGTTTGGCTACACATAAATTGGGACAAATGTTCTACATGTAAAATGTTTTCCTCCAAATCAACTTAAAGGCGACACAATCCCCATAAGTTATTCGTAGTCTGCAAATGAGGCCTGGTAGGAAACATAAAAAAAACCGCCAAAAAACAATCCATAAAATATATCTAATAGGTGAGATTCATCTTGAACGCTATTTAAACAATGTACCAAATAAATTTCACCAATCAAATATACTTTATGGGTTTTCTTTCATGTTTCCAACTACTTCCCTTGGCAGATCTTTCCCCCCTAGCTAAGTCCCCTGGCAACTGCCTAGGAAACTTTTCTTCCAAGTTAGAAAATTCAAACCATAACCCCATGTTTCTCCAAAGCTCCAATGTTTGACAAGAGAGAAAAGTAGTTTAGGGGAGAAAAGGTAAAATAACCAACCTAAACAAGTGTCTTCGGAATGCTTGGTGTCATTTGGGATTTCTTTCCTCTTGTAAATGTCATCAATCACTTTTTTCATTTTTTATTTTTTTTTAAAAAAAATTTAAAAAGATTATCTTCTCATCTCTCATCTCTCCAATCATTAATTACATTTCTCTTTCTACTCACACCTCTCTCTCCAATTATTATTCTTATTTCTCTCTCTATCTCTCTCCAATTATTACATCTATTTTATTATTATTATTTCAAAAAATTCATCCAAACACTATCTCAAAAATATTTATCAAAATATTCTTCACAAAACGGTCTAATTATTACTTTTTCCTACACAAAACAAAACACTGTAAAACCGTAAATGATACTTGTGTAAAATAATATTTTCGGGTAAAATCATTTACGTAGAAAACATTTTTTTACATTGAAACGAACGGAGAGCCTTGGATATCCTCAATTTCCCTAATATATTTAAAATTTTCTCGTCCCTTTTTTATGAAGAGAATATTCCATTGAAGAATGTTGGAAAACTCTCACGGAGAATTCCAACAAAACAACAAAAAAGAAAAAAAGATTGTGCAGTCTGGTCTGTCTCTCCCATCATCTTCAGACTTCGAGAACAGGTCAAGTTCGAGCTTCTCACAAACTCTCCACCACCATACGACGAAGCTTCCTCCAATTTCCTCCAAGGTCGAGCTTCCTCCAGTTTGCTCTGTAACTATATATAGCCGCCATACTCTAATTAATTCCTCATCCTCCTCAAACTAGTCCTCTGTATTCGTCAACACAGTTTGCTTCCCCCTCTCTGTCTCTCTCAAACTTTCATTTCCAAGTCTCCTAAGTTTGATTAATTACTCTTCCAAAACCCTAAAAATGGGCCAACTAGTACATGTCTTTTTCTTTCCCATGATGGCTCACGGCCACATGATCCCAACTCTTGACATCGCCAAACTCTTCGCCTCCCGTGGCGTTAAATCCACCATTATCACCACTCCTCTGAACGCACGCTACTTCACAAAATCAGTAGAAAAAACCAATCAACTGGGTTTCCATATGGGAATCAAAACAATCAAGTTCCCCGCAGTTGCCGCGGGCTTACCGGAAGGATGCGAGAGCGTCGATCAAGTACCTTCCAACGACATGATCCCAAATTTCATTAAGGCCACCACCATGCTCCAAGCCCCGCTCGAGCAGATCCTCGATGAGGTCCGACCCGACTGCCTCGTCGCGGACATGTTTTTCCCGTGGGCCACGGAAGCCGCTGCGAAGTTCGGCATCCCGAGGCTGGTTTTCCACGGGACTAGCTTTTTCGCCCTCTGTGCTTCGGAGAATCTGAGGTTATACAAGCCTCAGAGAGAAGTTTCGTCCGATGATGAACCCTTTTTGGTACCTGATCTTCCTCATCAAATTAAGCTCACGAAAATGCAATTGCCGGAGCATGAACGAAATGAGTCAGAAACAGATTTCGCCAGATTAGCGGTACGGATGAAAGAGTCGGAGTTATTAAGCTATGGAGTTATAGTCAACAGCTTTTACGAGCTTGAAACAGAGTATGCCGATTATTACAGGAACGTTTTGAAAAGAAGGGCTTGGCATATCGGACCGGTTTCTTTGTGCAATCGGGAAATCGAAGACAAAGCACAGAGGGGTAAAGAAGCATCCATCGACGAACATGATTGCTTAAAATGGCTTGATTCAAAGAAACCCAATTCGGTGACTTATATTTGTTTCGGAAGCGTCGCGAAATTCGTTGCTTCTCAATTGTACGAGATCGCAATGGGTTTGGAGTCTTCAGGACAACAATTCATCTGGGTCGTGAGAAGAGGGGAAAAGGAAGACGAAAATGAGAAGTGGTTACCAGAGGGGTTCGAAGAGAGGATGAAAGACAAGGGTTTAATTATCAGAGGGTGGGCTCCCCAAGTGTTGATTCTCGATCACGAAGCGGTGGGTGGTTTTGTGACTCACTGTGGGTGGAATTCGACGTTAGAAGGAATTACTGCAGGAGTTCCAATGGTGACGTGGCCGGTGTTCGCTGAACAATTTTATAATGAGAAATTGGTGACAGAGGTTTTAAGGACAGGGATTAGCGTTGGGAATTTGAAGTGGAGCAGGACGGTGAATAATGAGGTGAAGAGAGAGGAGATAGGGAAGGCTGTGCAGCGGGTTATGGTGGGGGAAGAGGCAGAGCAAATGAGGAAAAGGGCGATGGGGTTTAAGGAAATGGCAAAGAAGGCGGTTGAGGAAGGTGGATCATCCTACACCGATTTGCATGATCTTATACAAGAATTGAGTTCTTATCGGGCTTAAGTTGCTGAAGCTTGGATAATGAATGTATAAATGCTAGTATATTCTTGTCAGTTTCTTTTGTTTGTGTTTTCTAAATACTGTGGTGTTAATTTGTTTGTTGGGTGAATTTGTTTCAATAGCACAGAGAAGAAAACTTGGTTCAATATCTAGTAGGAAAATGCTACCCTATTTTAATCACTCTCTCTCTCTCTCGTATCGTTTCTTTTTTTTTTGGGTGAAGAGGTAGAAGAATCATTAATCAAAAACCCCCAAACAATCTATCAAAACCAGCCAAAAAAACCAAAAAAAGACAGAAAAAATACAGGGGAAAAAAAAACAAAAAATACATAAAAAGGAAGATTGCCGGAGTTGTCATGCCACCGTCATTGCCGTCACCGATGTCTGGGATCCGGATCGGAAACCCCAGATCCGGCCCCCCTTGCCCAAAAATCGGTTCCAGCCGCCCATGAAAGAAGGTAGGTTGATTTCCATGGAGAGTCACCGGAAACCAAGTGGGGGAAATAGGAGAGGAGAGGAGTGGAGGAGGAAGAAGGTGTTGGGGGGGGAGGGGTAGTGCGGCAGCCACTAGATAACCTAGGGAGGATTTCTTCCGCCACCTCCCTTGCTCACACTCTCTGGCGCAACAGAATTCACGAAAAACTAGTTGCATACTAGTTCAGACGAAAATAGGTCTCGAATCAACTAGGTTCTTAAATCTACAACAAGAAAGAGAAGTAATTCTGAATTATACTATTTGATTAAAGGCTACATAATAGTAGAGGTTACATGCCTTTTTATAGAGAAAACTAGCAAACCCTAGCAAAATTTATCTAAAAATTAAAGTATCCCGAAAATTGGGAAAACTCCCAAATTGAAAACTAAAAGAAAAATAAGATATTCCCAATTGGAAACAACGTAAACGAAATTGCATGCTAAGAGTAATTCGTAATCTAATTATTACCTAAAATAGAAAAATTACTAAATTGAAGGCCTAAACGAATGAATTTGGTCGAAATCCACCATCAATCACGATTATGGTGGCGAGTCTTGATCGCAACGCAATCTGCTTTAGCCCACCAAGTTTGGGCCTATTCCGGACTCATCGATAAATTGCCGAAATTGACAATTTTCAATTAGAAATTGTTTGGGTCTTTTAGGCTTTGACCAGTCCAATTGATTGTAGAATTGGGTCGCTACTTGTTCTGTATCACTCTTTCTCTCTCTCTCTCTCACACACACACACACACACTTCTCCTCTCACCCTCGTGCCACCATTCTTCTCTCTCTTATTGTTGATAACGATTTCAAGTTTTAGTAAAATTAATTAATTGATAGTAAAAGCAACAGGAGCAAAGGTAAATTTTGAGCAAAAAAAGTTGGCGCACAATGTATATAGTTACTTCATCACTTTCAACACTCCAAAAATTCTACCCATTTTACCTATCTTTTATTAAAAAATTATTTTTTCCTTTTTCAAAATATCACAATATATTAACACCAAATATAATTCATACAATAAAAGGCTTTGTTGATTTGTTCAATATAGATACAACCAAATTCTTTGTCAATCTCATCGCCCAATCGTTACCTCTTTGCCGTCGATCTTGGTTGTCATACAATGAAAAGCTTTGTCGATCTGTTTAATATAGATACAACCAAAGATTTTGTCAATTTCATTGCCTAATCATTACCTCTTTGCCATCGAGGGTCACCATTGATCTTGGTTGTCATCGTTGTCATTGTTGCTGGTGATCCAAAGCTCCATCATTGTTCACCTGGGTTTCTAGTTTTAGGGGGAGAGAGAGAAGCAAATAAAAATTGGTATAGTGCATATGTATATTTACCGAGGTACAGTAGATATATCTATGATGAACAGTACTTTAACCAATTTGCTGCACCTCTCTTTTGTTCCTCCTCTTTCTTTATTGTCTCAAATTTGCATATAGCGTGGCAGTTGTTTTTGCTCCAAGAATGAATCATATATTTTTCATGTACTTAAACTCGATTACATACAAGTCGCGATTTGACTCCATAAACCATCCTATATGTTACGCAGTACATCTCAGCTCGACAAAATTGACACGGTTGCTTGGGAGTCTGGGCAGCATGCTCGGTTGATTTGAAAGCTAGACGCTAGAATGTTGAAGTTGAGATCATTACTACTCCTACTTCATTACGTAAAATCATGTAGTACAGTACTCTCGGTTGATTTGCTGATTTAGTATTAGATAGAGCAGGTGGAACTTTTGGCGCCACTGCCTTATTTAAATTGTTGCTATAGGTCCCTAATGAAAGCATGGTGACATATTGATTGCTTATGTCATTTTCTATTAATTCACCCATGTAATGAAATGAATCAACGTCTACCACATGCATCGATTGCAATGTCTATACAATATAAAAGTTTTCTACTTTTTCAGATCAAAGTTCTATCCCTAAGCAAGCGGCAACGTACAACGCAAGTTGATTTACAATAGTTAAATTTCTAGGCCTTAGTGAGTTCTCTGCCATCCCGAACTTGACTTTAAAATATCCGTGAACAAAATCTTGTAAGAAATGAAATCGAACTTATTACCCAAAAACCCAAAAAAAGAGATCACGAAAATCATCAATGGCGGAAGAACATTGGGGTGTTCCGTTAAGAGAGTTTTGTTTCAAAACTGTCTTGATTTTTGTGTTCACACTTTTTTATGTGATATATTGTGAAAAGATGACATGTCTTGATTTTAAGAAAAAAATAGTTTTTTTTTAAAAAAACTAGTTTTTGGAACACCGTATTTTTCTGTGCTAAGCGGGGATTTAGGCCTCCTTTGGGTAAAAAACCAAACACCAGTTTTTTAAAAAAACCATTTTGTTCTTATTCAATTTTTTTTTTGCATTCGTTAATTTGCGCTAAGATTTTGTGATTTCGGATTCCTCTCGATGAGACGAATCTAACAAGTATAAATTTATAGTCAAAAATCAATTTTTTTTGAATAAAGCCAAAATATGTCTAATAATCCAACTATTTTGGCTTTATTAAAAAAAAATTGAGTTTTGACCATAATTTTATACTCGTTAGATTTGTCTCGTCGAGAAGAATCCAGAAATTACAAAATCTTGATTCAAAACTAACGAATGCAAAAAAAAATTAAAAAAAGACAAAATAATTTTTAAAAAAATCGATTTTTAGATTTTTACCGCAAACTAGGCCTTGGGCAACAAGGAGGGAATCCCAGCAAGCTTACACACTGCGACGTTCGGGAGGGCGGCACCCTCTGTCCCTTTTGGGACAACAACAACTTCCCTCTGATTGGCTGTATTTTGGCTGGTCAACTTATAGACTGGGAATACAAAGACCTGGACGGCAAACCAAGTGGCAAGTAGTGGATAAGATTCGCATTCCAAAATGCATGACGGGAGTGATTATGTCAATGGACTGTGTAAGAGGATTCTCATCGGTCTGAATAAATTTTGTATCAAATTTAATTACAAAAATACTTTTTACAATTTAGCAAGTCACTTTATAAAAAATTCAAATAATCACTCTCTATCCAAATTTTACTTTATTAAACTATTCCCCTCAAATCTATAAAAAAAAAAAGACGCACTTTCTCATTTCTCCCGCCACAAACACTGTAGTCCCCTCCCCCCCAGTCGTTCAACGTTCATCCCCCACAAACAATAAGCCACGTGTTCTCCGCCCCCTTCCCTATTCCACTCGCTCTCTCTCTCTCTCTCTCTCTTCTCTGACCGAGACCCCGCTTTCTGACGCATTCGGAGGAAAAAAATAAGCTTGTGAACAATGACTCGTTGGGTAAGAGCATCCTCATCAGCTTCAGTAAATTTTGGACCAAATTTAACCTGAAAAGCACATTTTATACTTTATCAAGTCATTTTTTCAAAAACTCACATAATCAGGCTCTCTATTCTAACCCATGAAGGTAGAAGCAACAATATAAGGCTAACCCATGAATAGTAAAAAAGACAACAATATAAGGCTTAACCCATGAATAGTGACTCGCTGGGGAAGTAAAGACACTGTAGCAATTATATTTTGACCCAAGGAAGTAGCGAGACTGATTTTCTTGCATTTCTTTCACTTCTACTCAGTAGTTTAGATCCAAAGCCAAAATAGCAAAGCTGATGGGATGCATTAAGTAACAGTACTGTAGCAAAAACAATTTGTTGAGGGAACGTAGAAAGGATGATTTTTTTTGGGTTTTGGGGTGTTTAGTTCTCTATTTTAACCAAAAAGTTATTTTAGTAATGTTGATGATGACGCCCTAACCCGTACAGAACGACAGACACAGAAAATGAATAGCCCTCGGAGATTCACTTTTGAGTTCCACACAAGTGATCCAAACCGTTCATTATTCTTAGAATATTTTTTCGCGGGTCTCCGTAAGATTTCAGCTCAATCGGATTGTTAGAAGTAATTCAACCAAAGCCCCACCTTTAATTTTTTGATTGAAACGGTGGGGCTTTGGTTGAACCACTTCTAACCGTCCGATTGAGCCGAAATTTTTTGGGGACCCTCGAAAACATGTTCTAAAAATAATAAACGATTCGAATCACTCGTGTGAGATCCAGAAATGAATCCCAAATGCACTTTGTGTATGTTCTATGCCCACCGTATTATACCCATAGGTTTATCCTTATGTCAATTGTCAACACAAGAATGTTACCACCCCCAGACAAGAAGCTGACAATTGCACGTGTGCCCAACGAAATACGGAGTACTACCCAATAGCATCATGTAGACATGTACAGACATTGCTGGGCTCATTTTTTGGTAAAATGATACTGAGCCCATGGCTACCATTAATGATGTCCAACCCCTCTGGCCCATACCAGCGTGTGGGGTGGGGGCTTTAAGGTGGATGCCATGTGAGCCAAGTTCTGGGTGGGTTTTTTGTCAGATTATCGTTTCGTTTTTTTTGGTCTCACCCCAAAAATTTAAAAATAATTTTTTAATAGTCCGATATAAAATTAGCTTAATCTGATGATCAAAAACTTATTATTCAGAATTCACGACTTATGGCTTTGAACAAAAAATTTAAAGATTAGATCAAGAACTTATGGTCATTAGATTGAAATGATTTAATTTAAAAATTATTTTAAATAGGATCATTCGTATGATAAAAACAGGATCCCACACATGTCTGTGCACGATAGGTACAAACCAAATTTGTGTGCGTAGATTTAGCATTCGGTGCCCTTCCAATTCCCTGGCACCTTAATTATGAAGATTAATGTAATAAGGTTTTAAAGGTAAATGTTTGCCCTTCCTCCACACGATAGCGGTTTCAGAAAATTTTAAAAGAATTTTTTAGAATTACCTTAATTTTACTAACTCTATGAACCAGTTATGTATCTACAAAATTTCATATATTAGTAGTATGAATTATGCAATCTACAAAATGCTAGGAGTATAATTGTTCTCAGAATTTTTTCTTATATTTTGGGCCAAGAAAGATTAAACCAATTTAGTATGTTCTCGAATTTTTTTTCATATTTTGGTTCGAAAAAGATACTATAACCGATACAATACCAATATATTTTCTCTTTATTTTTCTAACATTTGCCATTTGACATGATCCCCAAGTTTTTCAAAGCCTCCTTCCTGCTCCATGACCCACTCGAGCGGATCCTCGATGAGATCCGACCCGATTGTCTCGTCGCCGACTCGTTCTTCCCGTGGGCCACCCACGTCGCCTCGAAATTCAGCATTCCGAGGTTGGTTTTCCATGGGACTGGCTTTTTCTCCCTCTGTGCTACGGAAAATACGAGGTTAAACAAGCCTCAGAGAGAAGCTTCGTCCGATGACGAACCCTTTTTGGTGCCTCATCTTCCTCATCAAATTTGGCTCACAAAAATGCAGCTGTCCCCGGAAGACCGGAACCAGTTCGAAACAGATTTTGCTAGATTGCGGATAGTAATGAAAGAGTCGGAGCTATCAAGCTATGGAGTTATAGTTAATACGGAGTAGCTTTTACGAGCTTGAACCAGAGTATGCTGATTATTACAGGAACGTTTTGAAAATAAAGGCTTGGCATATTGGACCCGTTCCGTTATGCAATCGGGAAGTCGAAGACAAGGCACAGAGGGGCAAAGAAGCAACGATTGATGAACACGACTGCTTGAAATGGCTTGATTCGAAGGAACCCAATTCGGTAGTTTACATATGTTTTGGAAGCGTGGCAAAATTCGATGATTCTCAGTTGTTCGAGGTCACAATGGGGCTGGAATCTTCAGGTCAACATTTTATCTGGGTTGTTAGGAGAGAGATGAGCGAAGTTGAAAAAGAGGTGTGGCTACCAGAGGGGTTTGAAGAGAGGATGAAAGACAAGGGTTTAATTTATCCGAGGGTGGGCCCCCCCAAGTGTTGATTCTTAATCACGAAGCGGTGGGTGGTTTTGTGACTCACTGCGGGTGGAATTCGATATTGGAAGGAATTAGTGCTGGAGTTCCAATGGTGACTTGGCCGGTGTTTGCTGAACAATTTTACAGCGAGAAGTTGGTGACTGAGATTTTGAGGATTGGGATTAGTGTTGGGAATTTAAAGTGGAGCATGAGGGTGAATAGTGGGGTGAAGAGAGAGGCGATTGGGAAGGCGGTGCGGAAGGTTACGGTGGGGGAAGAGGCAGAGGAGATGAGGTCCAAGGCGAGGGAGTTTAATAGGAGATGGCAAAGAAGGCTATTGAGGAAGGTGGATCGTCGTATGTTGATTTGAATGATCTTATACAACAATTGACTTCTTACTGGGCTTGAGATGTGATAAAGCTGAAATTAAAGAATAGTGGATGAATACTTGAGCTGGTTGCTTATGTTTTCTTTTTTCCCCCCCTTCAATTTTAGCTGTTTGTTATTTTATGTAAAGACTCTACATTTGAGATTTTTTTCTTTGGACGCGGCGGCATATTTGAGGGTAATCAAGCGGTTAAAATCTTAGCAAAACAAATCATATTAGGAAATTTGGGTGATATTCAATATCTAAGGAAACAACAGAAAAAGTGCATCATTAGGAAATTTCGGAAGATAATGGCAAGGATAAGCGCCTAAGCCAAGAAATAAAATGAACTTTTGCCGTAGCTTACGCTGCTTTTCATTTGATAAAATCAAGTAAATAATTTTATCAAATGAAGTGAAGGAGTGTTAAAATCAATTGAGTCATGTGCAAAAAACAAGGATGATTTTAGCAATGGGTCACTTAATTTTAGCAATGGGTCCACAGACTATCAAAATGATCCGACACACTAGCTGTTACTTTCACCAATACAGGGTCACATCAACGACGAGTTCTACTTCGAAGATGCTCACAGAAATCGTGTCAACTCCTTTATGAATTATTTTAACCATTGCAAATCCATGTTGATCGGAAATTTCTCGCTCAAGACATACTACCATCTTCTCTAGTACCGTTAAATGTGATAACATAATCTTAATGATGAGAAGCTAGAAATCTCTAAAGCTTATAATAACGGTAAAAATTGATTACATGACGAATTGGGGTGTGTTTGACACGAATGAGAAATTGGGTATGTATGTAAAGATCTGACTACTGGTACAGAGGGAGGAGTACCGAGAATGTACTGACTACATTCGAGGACCCACTTTTGGGTCCCACACGAGTGATCCGAACCGTTCATTGTTCTTAAAATATTTTTCCAAGGGGCTCCACAAAATTTCAGCTCAATCGGACGATTAGAAGTGTTCGAACCAAAGTCCCACCGTTTCAATCAAAATTAGGAGTGCTCGAAACGGTGAGACTTTGGTTCGAGCACTTCTAACCGTCCAACTGAGTTGAAATTTTATGGGGCCCCTCGGAAAAATGTTTTAAGAACAATGAACGGTTTGGATCACTCGTGTGAGACCCAAAAGTGGGTCCCCGAATGCAGTCAGTACCTTCTCGGTACCCCTCCCTCTGTACGCATATGTTTACCGTGTATCTAATACACCGTTTTCATGTAAAGGGGATCTTGTGACTTGAGGATGTATTGTCCGTTCTCAATTGATGTCTGTATGTTTATTCCATTCTTATTGGTAATCCTTTCTTACTTTCAATCTTGCACATTCATCTTATTCGTATTTAGTTTTGATAAAGGTTTTTCTATTGGGCTAGTGTAGCCTAATCTTGGGACCTTATTCGCTGTTTAAGGTATTTTTTTGTAATGTCATTTGGCTATTGTTGGCAAAATTTTCCGTTTAGTGTGATTATGATTGTTTGGAAAATATATATATATATATATATATATATATATATATATATATATATTTTGGTTATTAAACTAACCGTGATCATACGTTGTTACTACGAGTATAATTTTGAATTCAATCCTCTAAATATTCTTAACTAAAAGTTGTTAATAGTGTTACGTTGATCATTGCAATCTATTTGACACTATTTTTACTTAACAAGAAGAAAATAGTTTAAGCAGATCACATTAGTTAAAAAAAAGGACGTACGTAAAATAAGAGTTTTAAAACGAATCGAACATTAAAGAAAATACAAAAGACACAACATGACATCCCACTTAACCATTTAAAAATCTATTGCATGCGGAGAATGAGACTCCATCTCAGAATGAAGTGTGAAACAACCAAGAGCTCTACCCAGGGACGGAGCCAGGATTTTACCTTTGTGGTGGCAAAAATATGTACTTAAAAAATAAAATGACAAAATGTATTATGAATATTTATCCACTCTACAAAAAACTATAATAATATAAAAACTTTAATCAAAGATGTTTGTCCCTTGCATATAAAGCATCAAGAAATAGTAATTTCGGTTCAATCTATCTACTAAACTGAGGCATCTTGAATTGTGCTCGACGCTCTTTCATGTTGTTGAAAGCGTCGATGATAGAATCAGCATTGAAACTGCGGGCAATATCCCTCTCAATGTATGTGATCAAGAAACTTGCCAAAAAATCATCTTCCATCCTATTGCGCAATCTGGTCTTCACAAGTTTCATAGCTGAAAATGCACGCTCCGTCGTAGCCGTTGAAACGGACAAAGTCAATACAAGACGAATTAATCTATCAACAAGAGGATAAATTATGGACTTTCTTGTCTTATTCAACACTTGACATAACTTTGAAATAGTAGTCAGACTCTGAAACTCCGGATGCTTGAGAACATCGAGTTCATAATTTTGCAACTGAAATTTGAAGTGTAGTTTCTCTTGCTCTGTAAAGTCAGAAGGATAATATTTCTCAGCAAGTTTGCAAATGTCTTCGATTTTGAATGATTTAAACCTATCCCGAGGATCTAAAGCTGTGCTGAGAATGAGCAACTCTATTGTATCTTCTTTGAACCTTATTTTAATTCTTGCAACTGAGAATCAATTGTACCCATAAAAATATCGACTTGAAAATGATGCCCAATGGTGATGGGATCTTTTCGAAACGACCTCGACCAGCAGTATAAGGTGCACTAAAATCAGGAACGGTTATCCCACTACGCCAAATATTGCTTTTGCCGGCGGGGCTACTAATGCCAAAAAAGCCACTTTTTCCGGCGGCTTTATAAATTACCGCCGGCAAAAGTGACGTTCTGGCGGTTTTCTTGAAAATTCCAGTAAAAAAAAATTTCAGAAAAAAATTACGGTAAACTATAAATATTTTTTTTGGTTCAAATGACACAAAGTGCATGCTAGTTCAGTTGGTAGCGCATGCACGCGCGCGGTGCGAGGTCTCGTGTTCGAGACTTGGGCGAAGCATTACAAATGAAGAATGCGTGCCACGCGGGCGGTCAAATGGTGCCACACGGGGTTGCCACGTGTAATTCTTTTTTTATTTATAAATATACGTTATTAGTATTCCCGGCAGTTTTTAAACTGCCGCTAATGGCCTCTACTTTTACCAGCGGTATTATAACTTTTCCCGGCGGTAATAGTATTTTCAACGGCCGTACAGACGGCGGTTGTGATTACCGCCCATTCCCAGCAGTTTTTGGGCTTTTTTCGGCAATTTTCTAATGCCGGTAATGCTTAAAATTGGCGTAGTGTCTCATTCTTTCCACAAAATAGGGTGACTTTCTCAAGTAAAGGAACGCGTCCGTCTTCTCTAAGATTTTGAATTAGAACTTTCGTTGTAGCTACCAAATTCATCGCATTCAATATGTCTTGAGATTGACGCTGCAAAGCTTGACAAAGGTCATCAGTTATCTCCATAGTCTCCTTCATAAGATGTAAGATGAACACAAACTCAAAAGTGGTAATGGCATCATAAGCTCCATCTGCTTCTGCACGGTGAGTAGAGGTGTTGTCTTCATCATTGATGATGACTTTTAAAACTGAACAAATTGCACTAAATAAATTCATTAAACTGGAAATGGAACCAAAGTGCGAACCCCATTGAGTATCTCCAACTCGTTTCAAAGTACGAATCTGTTTATTTCCCTGACCAGTCTCAAGCTCACCACCACCACCACCACCACCACCACCACCGCCACCGTCATCGTCGTCACCACCACCATCATCATCATCAATAGCTAGCCTTTCAGCGATTTCTGTAGCTTAAACAGTTCTAAATTGATCATAACTTTTAGGAGATGAGCGAATTATATTGACTATGAGAGTCAAATAAGAGAAGAAATTTTTGACAGATATAACTTCTTTAGATGCCGCCAGCAATGCTAATTGAAGCCGATGAGCGAAGCAGTGAATATAATATGCAGATGAACAATCATTCAAGAATAAAGTTTGCAAACCTTTCCATCTTCCACGCATGTTACTAGCACCATCATATCCTTGACCACGAATGTTTTGAACACTAAGGCTATGACGAGCAAGAACATTACATATATGCTCTTTCAAAGTTGTCGACGCAGTATTCAATACATGAACTATATCAAAAAACTGCTCTTGTATGAGACCATCCTTGTCAACAAACCTTAAAACAATAGCCATTTGCTCCCTATTTGACTCATCTTGAGACTCATCCACAATAATGCAAAATTTTCCACCATTAATCTCCTTACAGATGAATCTTTGTATTTTATCATGAAAAATACTAAGAATCTCTTTTTGAGTCCGACCTGAATGATAAGATGCATTTTGAGGGGCATTGCATAATACAACTTTTTCCACTTCGGGGTTATAAGAAGCCAATAACTCAACCAAGTCAATACAATTCCCTCTATTGCTAGATGCAATGCTTTCATCACGTCCTCTAAGAGCACAACTATGCAATGTGAGCCACTTCACTACATCTATTGAAGTCTTCAATTGCAAACAATTTCTCACAACTAGTTCTGAAGTTTGTTTCTCAACTGCTTTCTCAATATGTTGTGGTTGATTCAATAAATCATGACATTTACTCACAGCACATCTATGATACGAGTTAAGGTCTTTTCCCACATGAAGTACGAGAGGGAACCTCATTCCGTTTTTTACCTTCTTCCATTTTGAAAATCTATGAACAACAAAAGCATTATATCCAAGGCGTCCAGATGCCTGAGCAAATAGATAACAAGGAAGGCAAAAGGCACGATCTTTTGCTAGAGAATACTACAACCAATTTGGATACGACATATACTAAGAAGGTAGAAAGCGGCGATTGTCACAATCTTTAGGATATTGGTCTTTCGGGAAGTCTGGTTGATAGGCTCCAAAATTAAGATAAGCTCGTCGGACCTCATCATGTTGAGAAGTTGGATAATCCCCTATTGACTGCCTTAACCCCGGATCTCTTATCAAAGACGAAGGATCAAATTCATTCAATTGCACTCTAGGACTTTTAAGAGGACGAGCTTCAGGTTCAATTGTATTTCGTGAAGGTTCTGCAGTTGTACTATGTTCAACACTTTGAGGACTTCTTCTCTTAAAGAATGAGTCAATTGTTTTCTTGGCCATGATTACCTAACATATGATTTTACACAAATCATTAAACTATTATATTTGTTTGCATATGGTGCAAATACCATCTATTATCCACGACAAAACTCATCACGAGAATAAAAAAAATTCCTAACTTCAACTAGATATGTGACAAATCAAATGAAGACTCACCTTTTTCTAATAGAGGTTGAGAAAATTCACAGCAAAATGACGAACGAAGAAGATTCCCTTCAATAGATGCCTTTCTGTTTTTTATTGAAGAAAGAAATCTAATAAAAGAGGAGATCCTTTAGGCCATGATAGATAAATCTTGTAAAGGAGATTATTTAATTAATATTTACTAACCTTCAGAATTCCGTCGTTACACGACTTCTTCCACCGCCTAACTCTCAAAATCCTGATCAAAGGCTATATCTTCTTCTTTTTAAACATTTACTATTGAGTAAAGGCTCTGGCATAGGGTTTTTCTTTTGGCCTCCCCTTTTTGGTTTTTCCGTTTCCATTTTTTTTCTTTTTTTAAGTTTCGATCCCATCTTTTATTATATTTCACTTGGTCCCCATAATTTGGCTTGTACTATTATTTTTTTTGGGCATCTTTTTAGGAAAAAAAAATTGAAGGATGAAAGATTACAAAAATCTAGTGGGGGGGAGTGTACAAAAATCTAGTGGTGGCAAGTCTATGTAATTTGGGAATAAATTTTTTTTTATATAATAATTGTATTTTTTGAAAACCTTGTGGTGACAACCGCCACCACTTATCCCCTCCTCCATCCTTGGCTCTACCGCATGAAATTAACACCACTTGTATATAACTAACAATTTGTTAATACTATTAAAATACAAATAATTGCTACCTGGTTTCGCTAACCATCTGCGCTTTGTCGTTTTCGCACAGCATGATGACGAGTGCACAAACGTATTCAGATCTCGTCTTTGTCTTCATATATATCCACGATTTGCTGTATTCTCATGGTCAAACTAGTCTCTGTCCCGAAGTTGCATCCAAAAACGCAAAAAATGAGTCAACTCCATGTCGTCTTCTTCCCCATGATGGCTCACGGCCACATGATCCCAACTCTTGACATCGCCAAACTCTTCGCCACCCGCGGCGTTAAATCTACCATAATCACCACTCCTCTCAACGCCCACTACTTCACCAAATCAGTTGAAAGAATCAATCAATTGGGTTTCCAAATGGGAATCATAACAATCAAGTTCCCAGCAGTCGCCGCCGGCTTGCCCGAAGGATACGAGAACGCCGACCAATTAACTTCCGATGACATGTTCCCCAATTTCTTTAAGGCCGTCACCATGCTCCAAGACCCGTTCGAGAGGATCCTCGACGAAGTCCGACCCGACTGCCTCGTTGCCGACGTGTTCTTCCCGTGGGCCACCGAGGCTGCCGCGAAATTCGGCATTCCTAGGCTGGTTTTCCACGGGACTAGCTTTTTCGCCCTCTGTGCTTCGGAGAATCTGAGGTTGTACAAGCCTCATAGAGAAGTTTCGTCCGATGATGAACCCTTTTTGGTGCCTCATCTTCCTCATCAAATTAAGCTCACGAAACTGCAACTGGCGGGGGACGATCGAAGCGAGTCCGAAACCGATTTCTCCAGATTGCGGATTAGGATGAAAGAATCGGAGATAGCAAGCTACGGAGTTATAGCCAATAGCTTTTACGAGCTTGAACCAGAATATGCTGATTATTACAGGAACGTTTTGAAAAGAAAAGTGTGGAATATTGGACCCGTTTCGTTATGCAATCGGGAAGTTGAAGACAAAGCGCAGAGGGGTAAAGAAGCAACGATTGGTGAACATGAGTGTTTAAAATGGCTTGATTCGAAGGAACCTGATTCGGTAATCTATATTTGTTTCGGAAGCATGGCGAAATTCGATGATTCTCAGCTGTACGAGATCGCAATAGGCCTTGAATCTTCTGGACAACAATTCATCTGGGTTGTAAGGAGAGAGAGAAGCGAAGAGGAAAAAGAGGAATGGCTTCCCGACGGGTTTGAAGAGAGGATGAAAAATAAGGGTTTAATTATTAGAGGGTGGGCTCCCCAAGTGTTGATTCTCGATCACGAAGCAGTGGGTGGTTTTGTGACTCACTGCGGGTGGAATTCGACTTTGGAAGGGGTTAGCGCCGGAGTTCCGATGGTGACGTGGCCAATGTTCGCTGAACAATTTTTCAACGAGAAGTTGTTGACAGAGATATTGAGGATTGGGGTTAGTGTTGGGAATTTGAAGAGGAGCAGGACAGGGAATAGTGGGGTGAAGAGAGAGGAGATAGGGAAGGCGGTGCGGCGGGTTATGGTGGGGGAAGAGGCGGAGGAGATGAGGACCAAGGCGAGGGGGTTTAAGGATAAGGCAAAGAAGGCGGTTGAAGAAGGTGGATTGTCATACACCAATTTGAATGGTTTGATATGTGAATTGAGTTCTTCTCGGGTTTGAGATTCTGAAACTTTCCACTAAGTGAGTTGTTTTTTGTTGTTTTGTTGAATAATAAGCCAAGGTGTTCACTAACTTGACTAGTGGCTTTTTGGTTTTTTTTTTTTTTGTGGTTATTTAAAAATATGACAATATTAACCTTGAATTGTGGTATTAATTGCGAAATAAGCCATGGTGTTCCACTAACTTGATTAGTGGGAAGGGGCAATTTTTTGTCTTTTATGTGAAAGTAAGGATTGTTTGAGAAGTTTAATATTGGAACAACTTGACTTCTGATTTTTCTTCGATGGGCTGAAGTGTAATATTTTAGTGAACAATGTCACTCCTAGCATAAATTTTAAGCCCAAAAAAATTAAGAAGAATGAGGCCTGTCAATTGTGAATGAAACTTGGATTTTTTTTTGGAGGAAGAGAGAAAAATTTCATACCTACTTGAGAAAAATCAATCGATACGATACATATTACATGGTCATTCTTTGTGAAAATATTCCTTGGGGACCAATTGACCCGAAATAATTGAATTGCTATTCGAGTTTGGAAAATCTTTCTCCATATCTATTGTATTCGTGTTGATGATTTCGAATATTCCTTTACAAAATCCTTTATTTCTTTAGTAAATTCAATAAAATAAAAAAGCAACAAGTATATTGATATACCCAACCCACCCGCCACACCATCCTACGTAATCTCTCTATCTCTTTCTCTCTCAAACCCACCTCCCTCCTTTTCTTCCCACCACCACCTCCTCACGTGCCCCTCCCTATCAGCTATAAAAGGGAGCCCAAGAACAGCTCCCATTGTAATCTTGATTATTATTCATTACAATGAAACACAACAACCCCTTGTGAAATACAATTAAACAATATTCAGCTTCTCTTTTTGAATTGCAGCTTTGAGTCAAAAGCAAGTAAAATCTTTGTGTCTTGCTTTCTTGCTTGTGATTGTCTTTATGTTCTTCATTTGTTCTTCGTTAATGTGTGTTTGCTTGTGGGTTTGAACGCACAAATCCATTGGTAACAATAGTCAACTAAAGACCGATGGGACTTGTGAAGGAATGAACAAGAAGCACATGGGCTGCTACCGCGAAGAAGCACCGAACTCTGAGGAGGGAGTTGTAGAGGCAGAGCTAAGTTGAGACGAGTTGAACACAATAGAGCATTCTAGAGAGAGAAAGAGAACTAATCAAGCGTGTGGATCTGACATACTTTACTCCAACAGCGTGTGTGGCATTCCGGTGACTAGATGGTGCACTTTACCATCATATTAGGGCCATCTACAGTCCTATCCCGAAGTGCACCTACAGCCCCATCCCAAAGCTCTGTGGTTAGATCTAATTTTCGTATTGTGTTTTTGGTTTAATTTGTATCCACTCATCTGTTTTCTGTTTCTTGGGATATACTGGTGGTCTGTTAATTTGGTATGATTATTGGGTTGGATACCTAGTTGTTATTCTAGTTAATCTACCTTTTTTTTCGTCCACTTCCTGCTCCAGTATTCTTTTGCTTTTGTTCTTCTATGTGCGGGTCTTAGCCCAATAGTTGTAGTGTTTTGATTTATATATTCCAGGGTTTATATATATATATATGGTGGCTTTCAGTCAATAGTAAGGTATTTTGGTGTGTTTCGCATTCTGATTGTACTTCAAGTGCCTTATTGCATACGGTATTTTCTAGTCGATGTAATACTTGTTTTGATGTGTTTAATTCGTGTCTTTCCCTAGTGTCTGCGAGTCCAGTCCTCTTGTGTGTGTCTTTCTTCCTTTGTATGATGCCTAAGGGGTTTCAGCTATTTAAGGAGTTTTTAAAGGACTTGTGTCAGCTCTCCAAGGAAGCTAAGGGGAATATCGTGTGGGTTCCAAAGCAGTGGATCCTCCTAGGGGCATCAGAGGTCTTTCTTTATGTCAACTGAGAGGCATTAGGCTTTAGCCTTGGATACAGCCTTAGATTATTTTGATGCTTCTGATTTTGGACTAGAGTTTTGATTGGCAACTTGCTAAAGCATGGAAGGATGCCCAAGCTCAATTACATGAGATTATTTACCCAAATAATAAGCTGTGGGAAGATGTGCAAGATGACTTGGACCAATCGGATTTAGACCAATTAGATATGGATTATATGGATGTTAATCCGTCGGGTGGGAATTCTCGTGGTTCCAATCGAATTGCTCCAGATGTTTGCAACTTATAGATCGGTGAATCTTCGCATTCTAGTTCCAAAAAAGAGGCATGTGGGTCTATAGTGGCGAAAGGTCTATGTGGTGGGTTCTCCTAACTGTAGTGCTATGTATTGTCTAGTAGTAGTGGCCCTTTCATCCAACATGATGAAATGGCGAAGTCGGCAAGGCTGTGTAACATTTTGTTAATAGGGAGCGTCCTAGTCCGACATTGCATTGACAAAGATAGAAGAAGGTTATCGTGGGTCGGCATTTTCTCCTTGTTGACCGTCATTGCCTTAGTGAGTTGGGCAAGGTTAAGAAGTTTCAGTTCTTCCATTATTCGCTGAGTTTGTTAGTTGCTGAAGTTAAAGCCCAAGAGCTCCAATAGGAGACTGGTCATAGTGGGCAAAAGAATGATGTTTCGAGAGAGATAGGGTACTTAATTGGCCTTGGTCTGTTTGTTTGCTTGGGTCCTGCTCAAATATTTTTTCTTTATTTTTCTAACATTTGCCATTTGTAAATTATTTTCTTGCCTATGCCTCTATAAATAGCTGTGGTACTCTACTAAGAGCATTAGCAGCAAATTGGGTAAAATGCATATTTGGGCAAAATAGAGGGGAGGAAGAAGAAAAGGGTATTGTAGCAGATTGGTTATAACACTGTTCCCCATCCATATTTGAACAGTGCTCCGGTATTTTTGCGTTGCATTGTTCATCAGCTACCCAATTTTTTTTATTCTCTCTTTCTCTCTCTCTCTCTCTCTCTCTCTCTCTCTCTTCCCCTATAGCGGACAACGATGGTGAAGATCGACTACGAACGACAGCAATGGAGCGATGGAGTTTTGGGTTGCTCTGTTGATGGTCGCCGGCGATGGAGCGATGGAGTTTTAGGTCGCTGACGATGGAGTTTTTCCCTCTTCAAGCTTCAATCAACAGATCGACGGCGATGGAGCTTTGGAGGAACTACGCTAACGAACGACGACGTGGAGGAACGACGGCGAAGGTAGATGAACAACGAACGACGACAATCTGGGTATATATATATATCTATGTGTGTGTGTGTATATATATATAAGAAAAAATATTATTTTAATGAGAGGTAAGGTAAAATTGATAGATTATTGGAGTGTTGATGGTGACAAGGTAACTATATGCACTGTACACCTGATATTTTGGCTAAATTTTTGACTTTGTTGCTGTTGTTGCTCTAACTCCTTGTTGCAAAACTAGTCTTTGTCGCTATTTTCAAGTCTCCAAAGTTGGATTATAACAACAAAAAGCCCCAAAATGGGTCAACTCCATGTCTTCTTCTTCCCAATGATGGCTCACGGCCACATGATCCCAACTCTTGACATCGCCAAACTCTTTACTTCCCGCGGCGTCAAATCCACCATAATCACCACTCCTCTCAACGTCCACTACTTCACCAAATTAGTTGAAAAGAACAATCAACTGGGTTTCCAAATGGGGATCATTACCATCAAATTCCCCGCAGCCGCAGCCGCCGCCGGCTGGCCGGAAGGGTGCGAAAATTCCGATCAGATCACTGCGGAGGACATGCATGATCCGCAAGTTTTTCAAAGCCACCTTCCTGCTCCAAGACCCACTCGAGCGGATCCTCGATGAGATCCGACCCGATTGTCTCGTCGCCGAATCGTTCTTCCCGTTGGCCACCCACGTCGCCTCGAAATTCAGCATTCCGAGGTTGGTTTTCCATGGGACTGGCTTTTTCTCCCTTCGTGCTACTAAAAATACGAGGTTAAACAAGCCTCAGAGAGAAGCTTCGTCCGTTGATGAACCCTTTTTGGTGCCTCATCTTCCTCATCAAATTTGACTCATGGAAATGCAGCTGTCCCCGGAAGATCGGAACAGGTCCGAAACACATTTCGCTAGAATGCGGAAAATAATGAAAGAGTTGGAGCTATCAAGCTATGGAGTTATAGTTAATACGGAGTAGCTTTTACGAGCTTGAACCAGAGTATGCTGATTATTACAGGAACGTTTTGAAAATAAAGGCTTGGCATATTCGACCCGGTTCGTTACGCAATCGGGAAGTCGAAGACAAGGCACAGAGGGGCAAAGAAGCAACGATTGATGAACACGACTGCTTGAAATGGCTTGATTCGAAGGAACCCAATTCGGTAGAGGTGTGGCTACCAGAGGGGTTTGAAGAGAGGATGAAAGACAAGGGTTTAATTTATCCGAGGGTGGGCCCCCCCAAGTGTTGATTCTTGATCACGAAGCGGTGGGTGGTTTTGTGACTCGCTGCGGGTGGAATTCGATATTGGAAGGAATTAGTGCTGGAGTTCCAATGGTGACTTGGCCGGTGTTTGCTGAACAATTTTACAGCGAGAAGTTGGTGACTGAGATTTTGAGGATTGGGATTAGTGTTGGGAATTTAAAGTGGAGCATGAGGGTGAATAGTAGGGTGAAGAGAGAGGCGGTGCGGAAGGTTACGGTGGGGGAAGATCGAGGCGGAGGAGATGAGGTCTAAGGCGAAGGAGTTTATGGAGATGGCAGAGAAGGCTATTGAGGAAGGTGGATCGTCTTACGTTGATTTGAATGATCTTATACAACAATTGACTTCTTACCGGGGCTTGAGATGTGGTAAAGCTGAAATTAGAGAATCGTGGATGAATACTTGAGCTGGTTGCTTATGTTTTCTTTTTTCCCTCTGCAATTTTAGTTTTTTGTTATTTTATGTAAATTTGTTTGGAGAAAAATGTTACAATACACACCCCCTGTAAAAGTTAGGAATTTTTTTGGAAAGTTACAATTTTTTTTGTAAAGGTTACGAGACACGCCAAAATGTTACGAATCATATTGCTGAAAAGTTACGAAAAACTAGAAAATGTTATAATTGTCGATAAGGTGACACAATCTAAACTATACAAAAGATGCATATGGTACACCCAAATAAATAGTGTGTATTGTAACTATTTCCAAGCGGTGAAAATCTTAGCAAAACAAATCATATTAGGAGATTTGGGTGATATTCAATATCTAAGGAAACTACAGAAAAAGAGCATCGTTAGGAAATTTCGGAAGATAATGGTAAGGATAAACGCCTAAGCCAAGAAATAAAATCAACTTTTGCTGTAGCCTACGCTGCTTTGAAGTTTATGTAGGTTTGGCGAGCTTCAAAGCAAGCAAAGAGCCCGTGAGACATGATCCAAATTAGAATAACAAACATATATATCATAAATACGTAATACTAAGTTACTAACTTAAGTATTTGAGGGCCTAGCGCCAACGAGATGCATATGTGATTCTCAGTAGGGTTGCACAAAAAAATTGGTGAACCGTGAATCCGGTCCGGATCGAACTGATCCATGCGTTTTGGATTTTAACCGTGGATTAATGGTCCGGACACGGATTGAAAAAATAGTAAACCGTGGCTCGCGGTCCGGAAACGGATTTTGATTTCAAAACCGTAGATTAACCGATCCGGATCGTGAGATTTTTATTATATATAATTTTTTAATATATATATATATATATATACACGTACATAATTTTATACAAACTTCTACTACAAAGACTAGGGGTAAACTGTGATCTCTTTCAAAACTTGGATGTGTATTTTTATTGATGACCCATTAGTGTGAGATTCCAATGAAGACATCTTCTCTAATTAGCTACGGGNAGCTCTTTACTTTGATTTTCTATTGTTTCAAGTTGATGTTTTAGTTTCAAAATAGGAATTAGCTGTTACGAACTTCTGTGTTTGTGAACTTGTGGTGTCCTTAGTATTTATAGAATTTGAATAATGTACTTTGGGATGCTTCTTGATTTATTTTTATGTCAGATTACGACTACCGTAAATAATAATGTCTTATATAACATGTAATCCGTGGATAAAACCGGAACCGATCTGTGACACGTGGATTGGATTGGAACCGAACTGTGAGACTTTTGGTCCGGACATGGATTGTATTTTCTAAAAACCGTGACTCGCGGATTAGGATTGGATTCATGCCAATCCGATCCGATCCGGACCGTGTACATCCCTAATTCTCACTGTCTTTCTATCTTGTAGTGCTAGGGTTTTGACAAGGAAGCACGTGATTTGTCTCTTAAAAGCTTGGGACAAATATATGCGAATTTATGCCACGTACATTTACTTTGGTACCAACGAGTAGACTTGCTCTAAAAAAACCTAGAGTAATATTCCCTCTGCCCCATTTTGTTTGTCAATTATTCTTTTTGACTATTTTGCGTCTATTGACTATATCTTTCGATGCGTATCTCCAAAAATATGCAATATGAATGTTATTTGATAGATCTCAATTAGTTCTATAATACGAAGTTCTTGAAATCATGAAAGATAGGAGTATTATAGATTGAAAGATATAGACAATGACACAAAAAGAGACAAAATGAATAATTGACGAACAAAAACTATAATAGATTAAAAAACAGTTTCACAAAATTGATCTAAATCATTCGTTGGGTAGATGATAAGCATGGCACCAAAGCATGGAAGCAAATGACAAAAGTACAATTAGAAGATTATTTTCTTAACAAAAAACACATTATCTTTGCAAAAATTTACCACAATAAATAAATAAATAACATTTCACGAAGCGCTTAAAGCATCTCATCAGGCCAACAAAAATTGGGCCAAATTTAACCTCAAAAATACTTTTTATAAATTAACAAGTCACTTTTTAAAAGGAAAATGATTTCTCCCCCCATTTTACAATCCACACTCCATTTTTGCCTTTATCTTACATGAATTTACAATATTGCCCTTTTTCAAAATACACTTTTTTCATAGATTCAAGGGAAATATTGTAAATTCATGAAGATAAATACAAAATAGGGAGTGTGAATTGTAAAAAGGGGGGGGAGGTGTGAATATCATTTTTCTTTTAAAAAAACTCACAAAATCAGACTTTCTATTCAGAAAGTCAGAAGAGAGAATTGTTTTAAGCTGTGAACAGTGCGTCAAAGGATTTACTGAGTTACTGTAGCAAAGTTATAACTTTTGCAGATTTACAAAAAATTTGTTGAGTCTAATTTTGGGAGTTTTTTTCCCCTTTCACTCAACAACTTAGCCATTAAGGGGATTTGCTTCCCTGATGAGGATGCTCTTATACACAGTATCTCAAATCTGTTATAATCTTTTACACCACTCCTTCCACACCTTTTAGCTTACTTTGAAAAATCCTAGGCTGTGTTTGGATGGGTTTTAAAAAGAAATTTTTTTAGAAGAATTTTTGAGATAGTGTTTGATTGGATTGTTGAAAATGAGAATAATGAGATAATGATTAGATAGAGATAAAGAGAAAAATGAAATAATGAGGTAATGAGTAGAGAGATTCTTTTTGAAAAAGAGAAATCTTTTTGAATTTTTTTTAAAAAATAAATGAAAATGAAAAAGAACAAGGCGCTAGCATTCCTTAAAAGGTCTTGCCCATCTACTCCCCAGACAACATACTAGCTTCTACTTTCACCAATACGGGGTCACATTTCAGGTGCTTACCAAGGAACATGAAGTGAGTTGTTTGATGTGAGTTGCCTTGTTTCTAAAGCTAATCGGAAAGAGAGTTATTTCATCATCTTGTGGATATTATATATATTTTTGGAGGAATTTGTAACTTTATCCTTTTGTCTTTTGAAGTATTGAAGGAATGTAATAATTTTAACCTCTCATATTATAGTTTGAACATGGGACATGGGTACCCTATTCGGATTTCTAAATAGTTTGAACATGGGACATGGGTACCCTATTCGGATTTCTAACTTAGATATGAACATGGGATGATGTGAGCTGACTTTTGGACAATTGAGAATGAAATTTTGAAATTTTCTTATTTAGAAATATTTATTTATTTATACTGAAAATTTAAGATAGTGATAGACCCCACCTCCCCCCACCCCTCTCTCACTCTCACATTGCCCTCCCCTCTTCCTTTCACCTCTCCTCCAACAACACCCATCTTCGCCTCACTTTCTTTCTACATATCTAACCCATTTCCTTCTTCTCATCAGCCAAGATGGAGTCCATTTATGGCATGAAAAGGCTGTTAGGGCCGGCCAGGGTCTGCTCCTACGGCGAGTAAAGTCGCCAGATCTAGTGTGGCAGTTTCCGACAACCTCATAAACGACGAAGGTTTTTTCATTTGTTTTGCTTATGTTTTAGGCCCCGTTTGGATGACGTTTTACGCCCCTGACTATTTCATCCTTGTTCCCGCATCCCTCTTTTCAGCCATATCCTTTGTTTGGCAGCAACAAAACCCACCCGGATGATTCATCTGGCTTCCCTCCTCATCCCTCTTCTCCCGAACTAAACATAGATAGGGGAGGGGGTGCTTAGAGCATCTACATTGGCATAACCAAAACCAAAAAGTTGCTAAAGTTAGCAATGTTTGTTTAAAAAAATGCTCACATTGGAATAAGCAAACTTAGCAACCTCTTAGCAACTAACCAAATTTTGTCACTTGGATAACCAAAACTAGCAACCTTTTGCCAATAACCAAATTTAATGGACCCCACATCTACCCAATCAAATACACCCACCATTACACAAAATGACAAAAACCTTCTCTCTCCTCTCTCAACAATGTTTTCAAAAGTTTAATTTAAAAAACTTTTTTTCTTTTTCAAAAGTTTAATTTTAAAAAACTGGTTTTTTTCAAAAGTTTATTTTAAAAAATTGTTTTTTTCAAAAGTTCATTTTAAAAAACTGTTTTTTTTAAAAAAATTGTTTTTTTTTTCAAAAGTTCATTTTAGAAACTGTTTTTTTCAGAAGTTTATTTTAAAAACTGTTTTTTTCAGAAGTTTATTTTTAAAAACTGTTATTTTTTCAAAATTTATTTTTAAAAAATGTTATTTTTTCAAAATTTATTTTTAAAAACTGTTTTTTTTAAAAACCGTTTTGTACTTAAAGAAAATTAAATTTTTTTTTTTAAATTTCAAAACTATTTTTTGTAGTTTGAAAAAGTAATGTGGCAAGTTTTGTTTATCATTTGAATAAGTGATGGAGGGTGTCCATTATTTTTGGTTATGGACAAAAAACACCAATGTGGGACTTGACATTGCTAACTTTAGCAACCTCTAAATAGATAACCAAAAGCTTATGTGGCAACTTTTGGTTATCCAATTTTGGTTAGACCATTGTGGATGCTCTTATATTTAGTCAGGGGACTCATCCATGGCCATTTTACCTCCCAACCCTCCCTAATCCCCAATTTCAGACCCAAAAATTTCAAGTAAAACCAGATCTTGAACCAAAAAAAAAGAGGAGAAATTACTGGAGTGCTCCGTCGGACCAATATAGCTTCTTGTGGCAGACATGGAAGTGCTTCGCCGGAGTGCTTCGTCGAACCAATTTCGTCATCATTGGTCAGACCAATTTCTGGGTTGAAGATGAGAGGGTTTTTTTTGTTGCAGTCTTGCACACACAGAGAGAGAGAGAGAGAGAGAGAGAGAGAGAAGAAGAAGAAGAAGAAGAAGAAGAAGAAGCTGGGTGTAACGGAGTAAACAAGTGTAATGGGGTAAACAATTTCTGGGTGTAATGGCCCAGCCACTTGTTGTTTTGATCGCCACTTGTCCTTTAATTTAGTTTATGTGTATTTGTTTTTTTTAATTTTACTACCTAATTTCATGTATTGCACAATTTTACCTAAAAGTATTAGTTGTTTTGAATATTTAGAACTTTTAAATGTTAGTCGGTTTGAATATTTACAAAATTTTGGATTTAGAACTTTTAAATATTAATAATTTGAATTTATATAAAAAATATTAGAAGGACTTACTATAGCTTAACTTTTGTTAAGTATAACAAATTAATTATTTTTGAAATTATATAAGTGATTTAATTAATTATCAAATACGGGCTCATGAAAGGGCAAATATGTCATTTAACAATTTTTTACATCATCTAGCCTCCTAATCCCTCATTTTTTTATCCCTCATCCAAACCATGTACTATTTAATCATCCATTCTTAACTATCACATCAATGTGGGTCCACCCTTCTTATTTAATCACCCCGACTAGTTTATCCCCCCTTACTGTTTAATCCTTCTCAAACTAATACGTCATCCAAACGGCCGTTACTGTATTATTCTTCCCCTGTGTGGGATCTGTTTCGATTGTGGAGGCTCCGTTTTGTAGAGTTCTCCGTTCCCTGTGTGGAATGTTTCCTACCCTTTTTATGGGTATTGCTCTTCAAAACTCAGTTCCAATTGATATGAACAGTCCGAAAGTAAGGTCTGACTTACCCAAACAAGAGCTCCAGATTGTGATTTGTAGCCTTTTGGGTTATTCTGAGTATATTTTAGGTAAAGAGGTAAATGAAATTTTATTAAACAAAACTGCCGGCCAAAATCGGCAAACAAAAAACCATAGCCACAAAACTGCCGGCTATTATGAGTATTGAAATTATCCATTTAGGATCTTTGATAATAAAAATCAATAGATATGGGAAATCAAAATGAATGATGCCTGCAGACGGAAGTGATTATGTCAATTGTCAAGAACATTAATTGTACCCAAAGACATTCCTTGGCCTATTCTCTCACATACATACCGTCACCAGGCGTCACTTTTATCTACCACACATTTCAATATATGAACTTCACATAAGTACTTGGTTTAGAAGAATTGAGAATTCAGGAAGCATTCAGGAAGCGGGACTGTCTTACTATTAGGCAAATCTTTTTTTTTGTTGGTAAAGTGCGATATTATAGAAAAATAAGCATAAATAGTCTTGGGGTATTTGACCCCTATAGAATCATCGGCCAATTGACGAGCCAGAAACAACAGAAATTCCGCTAAAGAAACATAATTAAAATTACATAAACTAAAGGAGTTCTTAACAAGAATGTCCGCACTCCAGTTAGCTTCTCTCCAAACATGATGTAAACTACCTTGGCACCTCTCTATTGAGATTAAGTTAGTGTTGCTTTATCTCGGTCTGTAATCTTATTCTAACAGACCCTATTGTTGAACTCTTCTCGTAGTTATTTTATGTATTTGTGACATACCAAAAAAAAAAAAAAAGACAATGCTCCAAGGCCACCCAATAATTTTTCATGGTAAGAGCAGAGTATCCAAAATCTCCGAAGACTATAATAGAGAGGCTTTTCCTCAATTTTGTCTGGTCATTTGGTCCAATTTGGACACATTTACCCATCAATTGGTTTGGCTCCAGTTATAGCATCAGGAGTAATTTCGTCTTTCCATTGTGTTTTCTACAATTACCAAAAAGGTCTTGGGGAATCTTCAGAAAACTCCCACTGTATCCCTTAGTGTGTGAGAGCTGTGAATAGTAAATTTCCTTGGGTACCGAGTGGTACTGTTTTCCAAACGCGTTTTCCACTGTTTCGTGAAAGTGGGTGAATAAGAAAATGGAGAAAAATGAAAAGAAAAATAAAGAAAGGAAAAGAAGTCAAAAAGTGCACATTTCGTTCATCTTCTTCTTCATGTCTGATACAATTGGATAGCAAGATGAAAAACATAAATCAAACAAAGAGAGCCAAGGTTGGATAAAAAATATGTAAATCAAAAAAGAAACCCAAAAACCGGATTCTGTGTAGCAAAAAACGCAGTAATAAAAAATAGAAATACAGAAATACTCATATAAACAGAAGGAAAAAAAATACAAGTTTAAGCCCCAGTTCTAAAAATCAGAGAAAGAGAGAGAAGTCGCGGACCATCGTCATCGTTAAACCGCCTTTTTCGTTCACACCGTGGCTTTGATCGACTTTGAGAGAGAGCGAGAGACGTGGTGGGGAGGGTTGATCGGAGGGATACAAAAGGATGGGGAAGTATTTTGTCGCAAGAACCAGAGAGAAAGAGAGAGAGTAAAAGTTGTGAAGAAAAAAGAGTAAGGCCTATTTTGGCTAATAATCCGATTATGGATTATTGAATTATCCGTTTTGTCTTTATTCAATTTTTTTTATATTTGTTAGTTTTGCGTCAAGATTTTGTGGTTTTTAAATTTCTCTTAATGAGACGAATTTAACAAGTACAAAATTATGATCAAAATTCATATTTTTTTGAATAAAGTCAAAATACTTGGATTATTACAAAATCTTGACATTAAACTAACAAATGCAAAAAAAATAAAAATAAAAGACAAAATAGAAAATCTAATAATCCATAATCAGATTATTAGCCAAAACAGGCCGAAAGTAACAATAAATTATAGTATGAACTTATCATAGAACTGTGTGCAATCTGTGGATGGGTTTTTTTTCTTTTTAATAAAAGTGGGGATCGATGTTTACAATGAAGAAAAAACAAAAGGGAGAAAATTATTTGGTGTAGCATCGGAGCATGTGTGAAATCAACATCGCTACCATCAACCTCTGTCTTCCCTTTCTTCACTTGTACAAATGAAAATTTACACTCTATTCAAGAAACAAAAGTAGTACTCCCTTTGTCCGAATTTATTAGTTCATTTTAGGAGCTCATACCACTTTTTAAATAATTACATCATATAATTTTTGTGACAAATTTAGACACCCAAAAACAAACTTCAAAAATATGACAGAATAGCCCCGGACTTTAGATCATGACTATTTATGCCTTATAATTTGAAACAACCTTCAACGGGCATGATACTCGTGCTTAGCACGACGCCATAGACCTAGTTTTTTAGAAAAAGAACGATATTCCTGTGCTGGAATTTGAAATACGACATGAAGTTACAAACTTGACATAAACACAAATTTATACAACTTAACAACACTAATAAATGGGACAAATACAAGTTAAACTTGCATAACTCGATAATGATTCTAGAAACCATCTAAGGGGGAATTTTTGAATGGATTTTATGAGATAAAATGAGAAATTTGATTTTAGTTGGTGTTTTATGGAGGGGTGATAAAATCATCTTGTTTTCTCAATAGACAAAATCTAGTGTGATAATAGTTGTAGATAATATAGTGTAATAAAATTTAGTGTGATAAAATCACCTTTCTTTTATCTATTCGTAACAGATGATGATAAAATCGAAAATGATAAAATTAAATAATCCATTGGAAAACTCTCCCTAATTATTATGTGAGTCCTGAGTGAAAATAACTAGACTTGAAAACACATGTAACAACATCCTTTTTGTGGTTTGAGTTGTTTTTTTCCATTATTTTAGACCTGGTCTTAGTTTAAAATTGAGACTTATGCCATATCTATTGATTTTTTTTTTTGTTGTTATTTCTGGTTTTTTTTTAAAGTACGGATTTTGGGACCTTTTTCGCTATTTAAGGTATTTTTTTGTAATGTCATTTGGCTATCGTTGGCAAAATTTTCCCTTTAGTGGGATTATGATTGTTTGGAAATTGTATATATTTTGGTTATTAAACTAACCGTGATCATATGTTGCTACTACGAGTATAATTTTGAATACAATCATCTAAATATTCTTAACTAAAAGGGGTAATAGTGTTACGTTGATCATTGCGATCTATTTAACAATATTTTTACTTAACAAGAAGAAAATAGTTTAAGTACATCACATTAGTTTAAAAAAAAATGACACACTTAAAATAAGAGATTTAAAATGAATTGAACATAAAACAAAATACAAAAGACACGACACGACACAACACCCCAATTAACCTTTTAAAAATCTATTGCATCGGGAGAATGAGATTCCTTATCAAAATGAAGTGTGAAGCAACCAAAAGCTCTACTGCATAAAATATACACCACTTGCATATAACTTACTCCTTATTTAACTAACAATTTGTTACTATTTAACTAACAATTTGTTACTCCAGCAGTATTAAAATACAAATAATTGCAATCTGGTTTCTCTCACCTTATGACGAATGCGCAAACGTATTCAGATCTCGTCTTTGTCTTCATATACATCCACGATTTGCTGTATTCTCATCGTCAAACTAGTCTCTGTCCCGAAGTTGCATCCAAAAGCCCAAAATATGAGTCAACTCCATGTCGTCTTCTTCCCCATGATGGCTCACGGCCACATGATCCCAACTCTTGACATCGCCAAACTCTTCGCCTCCCGTGGCGTTAAATCTACCATAATCACCACTCCTCTCAATGCCCACTACTTCACCAAATCAGTTGAAAGAATCAATCAATTGGGTTTCCAAATGGGAATCATAACAATCAAGTTCCCAGCAGTCGCCGCCGGCTTGCCCGAAGGATACGAGAACGCCGATCAATTCACTTCCGATGACATGTTCCCCAATTTCTTTAAGGCCGTCAACATGCTCCAAGACCCGCTCGAGAGGATCCTCGACGAAGTCCGACCCGACTGCCTCGTTGCCGACATGTTCTTCCCGTGGGCCACCGAGGCTGCCGCGAAATTTGGCATTCCTAGGCTGGTTTTCCACGGGACTAGCTTTTTCGCCCTCTGTGCTTCGGAGAATCTGAGGTCGTACAAGCCTCATAGAGAAGTTTCGTCCGATGATGAACCCTTTTTGGTGCCTCACCTTCCTCATCAAATTAAGCTCACGAAAATGCAACTGGCGGAGGACGATCGAAGCGAGTCCGAAACAGTTTTCTCCAGATTGCGGATTAGGATGAAAGAATCGGAGATAGCAAGCTACGGAGTTATAGCCAATAGCTTTTACGAGCTTGAACCAGAATATGCTGATTATTACAGGAACGTTTTGAAAAGAAAAGTGTGGAATATTGGACCCGTTTCGTTATGCAATCGGGAAGTTGAAGACAAAGGGCAGAGGGGTAGAGAAGCAACAATTGGTGAACATGAGTGTTTAAAATGGCTTGATTCGAAGGAACCTGATTCGGTAATCTATATTTGTTTCGGAAGCATGGCGAAATTCGATGATTCTCAGCTGTACGAGATCGCAATGGGCCTTGAATCTTCTGGACAACAATTCATCTGGGTTGTAAGGAGAGAGAGAAGCGAAGAGGAAAAAGAGGAATGGCTTCCCGACGGGTTTGAAGAGAGGATGAAAAATAAGGGTTTAATTATTAGAGGGTGGGCTCCCCAAGTGTTGATTCTCGATCACGAAGCAGTGGGTGGTTTTGTGACTCACTGCGGGTGGAATTCGACTTTGGAAGGGGTTAGCGCCGGAGTTTCGATGGTGACGTGGCCAGTGTTCGCTGAACAATTTTTCAACGAGAAGTTGTTGACAGAGATATTGAGGATTGGGGTTAGTGTTGGGAATTTGAAGTGGAGCAAGACGGGGAATAGTGGGGTGAAGAGAGAGGAGATAGGAAAGGCGGTGCAGCGGGTTATGGTGGGGGAAGAGGCGGAGGAGATAAGGACTAAGGCGAGGGGGTTTAAGGAGAAGGCAAAGAAGGCGGTTGAAGAAGGTGGATCGTCATACACCAATTTGAATGGTTTGATATGTGAATTGAGTTCTTCTCGGGTTTGAGATGCTGAAACTTTCCACTAAGTGAGTTTTTTTGGTTGTTTTGTTGAAGAATAAGCCAAGTGTTCCACTAACTTGACTAGTGGCTTTTCGGTTTTTTTTTTTTTTTTTTTTGTGTGGTTATTTTAACAAATGACAATATTGGCCTTGAATTGTGGTATTAATTGGGAAATAAGTCAAGGTGTTCCACTAACTTGATTAGTGGGACGGGGCAATTTTTTTGTCTTTTATGTGAAAGTAAGGATTGTTTGAGAAGTTTAATATTGGAACAACTTGACTTCTGATTTTGGAAGCGGGGATTGTGTTGTCCCTTGCAGGAGACTGTGTCGTCCCTTGCAAGGGACATCACCTGTTGTCCCCGGCAATTTCAGGCTGCTCCGGTCACTTTTCAATTATTGGAAACGTTCACTTTGTAGAGCTCGTCAAGTAGAACAAGTGTACCAAAAATTAACTCAATCGAATATCATTAAGTGCCTGATCGGTACACATATAACCAGACAATTATGGGTTTGGGTGGGTTTAATCTAGTGTTTCAGATGCATTCGTTTCATGATAAAATGTTCCGATCAGGCACTTAATGATATTTGATTGAGTTGATTTTTTGTACTCTTATTCTACTCGACGAGCTATACAAAGTCAACGTTTCCGATCATCGAAAAGTGACCGTAGCGGCCCGATATTGCCGGGGACAGCAGGTGTTGTCCCTTGCAAGGGACAACACAGTCCCCGCGTCCCTGATTTTTCTTTGATGTGCTGAAGTGTAATATTTTAGTGAACAATGTCACTCCGAGCATAAATTTTAAGCCCAAAAAATTAAGAAGAACGAGGCTTGGGTTAATGGTGAATGAACATTGGATTTGAATTGGTTGATTTTGTTTTCTGTCCTCAATTTTAGTTGTTTAATATTTTATGTAAACTTATTTCAGTACTTTGAAAATATGAGAAAGTGGCCCAAATACAATTCCACGACAAATATATGTTGAAAATGAATCTCTTTTGTTGCTGAATATTGCGACTGGATTAAAAAAAAAATTGTTGGGATACGGCACATTTGAGATCAATTAAGTGAAAATCACAACAAATTTATATCTTACTATCACCTACCTACTTGAGAAAAATCAATCTATACGATACAATATTACATGGTCATTCTTTGTGGAAATATTCCTTGGAGACCAATTGACCCGAAATAATTGAATTGCTATTCGAGTTTGGAAAATCTTTCTCCGTATCTATTGTATTCGTGTTGATGATTTCGAATATTCCTTTACAAAATCCTTTATTTCTTTAGTAAATTCGATAAAATAAAATAAAAAGCAACAAGTATATTGATATAACCAACCCACCTACATAATCTCTCTCTCTCTCTCTCTCTCAAACCCACCTCCCTCCTCTTCTCCCCACCACCACCTCCTCATATGCCCCTCCCTTGCAGCTATAAAAGGGAGCCCAAGAACAGCTCCCATCGCAATTTTGATTATTATTCATTATAGTGAAACACAACAACACCTTGTGAAATACAATTAAACAATATTCAGCTTCTCTTTTTGAACTACAACTTTAAGTTAGAAGCAAGTAAAATCTTTGTGTCTTGTTTTCTTGCTTGTGATTGTCTTTTTGTTCTTCATTTGTTCTTCGTTTATGTGTGTTTGCTTGTGGGTTTGAGCACATGAATCCATTGGTAACAATAGTCAACTAAATACCAATGGGACTTGTGAAGGAATGAACAAGAAGCACATGGGCCGCTACCGCGAAGAAGCACCAAACTCTAAGGAGGGAGCTGTAGAGGCGGAGCTAAGTTGAGACGAGTTGAACACAATAGAGCGTTCAAGAGAGAGGGAGAGAGAGCTAATCAGGCGCGTGGATCTGACATACTTTACTCCGACTGCGTGTGCGGCATTCCAGTGACTGGATGCTTGACCATCATGTTAGGGCCATCTACAGTCCTATCCCGAAGTGCACCTACAGCCCCATCCCAAAGCTCTGTGGTTAGATCTAATTTTCGTATTGTCTTTTTGGTTTAGTGTGTATCCACTCATCTGTTTTCTGTTTCTTGGGATATACTGGTGGTCTGTTAATTTGGTCTGATTATTGTGTTGGATACCTAGTTGTTATTCTAGTTAATCTACCTTGTTTTTTTCGTCCACTTCCTGCTCCAGTATTCTATTGCTTTTGTTCTTCTACGTGCGGGTCTTAGCCCAGTAGTTGTAGTGTTCTGATTTATATCTTCTACTTTTTTTTTATGGTGGGTTTCAGTCAATACTGAGGTATTTTGGTGTGTTTCACATTCTGATTGTGGTTCAGGTGCCTTACTGCATATTGTATTTTCTCGTCATTGTAACTAGGGGTGTCCTGCGGATCGTCTGATCTGCTCAATCCTCCCAAACTAACCAATTTGAACCATCCGTTGATCCACCTTAGGTATGTATGGATGGATAACGGATCTTGAATACAACAAGTTAATGGTTTTGGATTGGATTCGGTTTGGTTCCGGTTAAAACCAAACTGCCCGTTGACAAAAAAAAACGTGTATTCTGTTCTCCCTCTAACACGTCACCCACAGTCCCACACGTTAACCCACTACTCCACTAGGGCCGGCCACGTTACCCACTACTAGTTGTTACCCTAAGTCTCTCACTCCCTCATCCATGCGGCGCCTCTCTCGCTCCCTCCCTCCCTTTCCTCTTCCACCGCTGTACTACTCCACCAGAGACCTCTGAACTCAGATCGTGAAATGGGCTTCTCCTTTACCAGGTTATTTTCTTTAAATTCTGACATTCTTCTATGCAATCGATATACGGTATTTTATCTTTCAATAGTGATAAAGTTTCACACTTTCAACCACACACCCTCTCACATGTGGTGGGGCCCACCTCATGTGGGAGACTCTAGCATTATTGTTTATTCTTTTCTCATTTAGACTTTTGCGTGCAAGCCCAGGCAACCAAAAATCTTCCAGAGAAACTTGTCTGCCAGATCATTCATCTTCCAAGTAGTGAAAGGTCAATGGCATTGATTCATCTCACTCGTCTACCAGATCATACATCAACCAGTTTGGTCATCCAATATCACAGAGCATTTCTCTCTTACATTCTCAAACACACAAACAGATCCTAGCTAAAATAGCTCTGTGATATTTTGCCCAAATCTTATTAATTTGAGCAATTTGATACCCAAATCAAATACTTTGCATTTGAACTTTGATTTGCAACTTGTTGATGCAAAGATGTTGATGCTTTATGGTTCCTAATACTGCAGTGCTACGGCCGTTATTCTTCTCATGCTAATTGATTGAATTGTGTTGTTGCTGCTCAAGTGTGTAGTGTTGATGCTGTGTTAAAGTGATGTTGATTTTGTGTTAAATAGGCTTGAAAAATGATGCTAGAAATATGATTGGAAAATTTCATAAATTTGCCCAAGTTAGAGGCCCATTTGTCATGGCCCAATCCGTCAAATCTATCCGGAACCAATCCATCAAATCCAAAATTGAAACGATCCATCCGTATATTATACACGGATGGTTCCGGATCTTGAAAACATAAATCTGTTATTACCGATTCGGATCAAATCCGGAACCGATACGGCCGAATCCGAAGCATGGACACCCCTAGCTGTAATACTTGTTCGGCTACGTTTAATTCGTGTCTTTCCCTAGTGTTTGTGAGTCCAATCCTCTTGTGTGTGTTTTTCTTTCTTTTTATGATGGCTAAGGGGTTTCGGCTATCTAAGGGCAACTTCAATCCACCTCCATTCCTCCAAAATGGAGGGTGGATGTGACACATTGAGGGGAAATTTTGTAATTAATGCCCACTTTTCTTTAATTTTTGTACTTTTTAGGAGGGGCCCATCCTCTAAAAATAGAGAAAGGAGAACAAAATGAGATTTGGTCCTCCATATTTGGAGGATCAAAATAGTTTTGGAGGACCAAATCTCTAAAAAGGACAGTGGGTCCCTCCAAGATACTCACAAAAAGTACAAAAAATAAAGAAAAGTGGGCATAAATTATAAAATTTTCCCTCAATATGTCACATCCACCCTCCATTTTGGAGGAATGGAGGTGGGTTGTAGTTGCCCTAAGGAGTTTTTAAAGGAGTTGCATCAGCTCTCCAAGGAAGCTAAGGGGAAGAATCGTGCTGGTTCCAAATTTGTGGATCCTCCTAGGGGCATCATAGGTCTTTTTTTATGTCAACTGAGAGGCATTAGGCTTTAGCCATGGATACGGCCTTAGATGATTTTGATGCTTCTGATTTTGGACTGGAGTTTTGATTGGCAACTTGCTAAAGCATGGAAGGATGCCCAAGTTGTGGAGAATTTATATCCATCTCAAAATCAATTGACAATGAGTGGAGAGGTCCCAACATATATAAAGTGATCACCCATTCCACTCCTAAGCAATGTGGGAAAATTTTTCCTTAACACAGTTACATGAGATTATTTACCCAAATTACAAGCTATGGGAAGATGTGCAAGATGTCTTGGACCAATTGGATTTAGACCAGTTAGATATGGATTATATGGATGTTAATTCGTCGGGTGGGAATTCTCATGGTTCCTATCGAATTGCTACAGATGTTTGCAACTTTCAGATTGGTGAATCTTCGCATTCTAGTTCCAAAAAGGAGGCATGTGGGTCTATAGTGGCGAAAGATCTGTGTGTGGTGGGTTCTCCTAACTGTGGTGCTATGTCTGGTAGTGTTGACCCTTTCATCCAACAAGATGAAATGGCGAAGTCGGCAAGGCTGCAGAACATTTTGTTAATAGGGAGCATCCTAGTCTGACATTGCATCGACAACGATAGAAGAAGGTTATCGTGGGTCGGCATTTTCTCCTTGTTGATCGTCATTGCCTTAGAGAGTTGGGCAAGGTTAAGAAGTTTCAATTCTTCCATTATTCGCCGAGTCTGTTGGTTGCTGAAGTTAAAGGCCAAGAGCTCCCACATGAGACTAGTCATAGTGGGCAAAAGAATGATGTTTCGAGAGAGATAGGGTACTTGATTGGTCTTGGTTTGTTTGTTTGGTTGGGTCTTGCTCATGTATTTTCTTTGATTTTGTTGATGTTGTTTGTTGTATGGATGTGTCTTATTGTACTTTCTTTGATATTAATGATATAGATGTGTTTGTGTTTTGTTCAAAAAAAAAAAAAAAACAATTGAGATGAGTTAAGGTAATTTCAACCCTCTAATTAAACTTTGCTTTTCATTGCTTAAGGTAAGGTGTTATTTCTCAAAACAAATATTACCGCAACAACTAAGCTATTCTTGGCATCCAAGGGTAGAAATTTTAATAATTTTTGGAATGCACCAATATTGGATTTTTTAAAAGGAACAAAGCCAGATCGTAGTAATTTATAATAATTCCTTGAAGAAGCTAAAAGCTAAAATAAAGAAGCATTTCATAACCTCATTGATCTGATAACAGTAATCTATTAGCGTTGGTTACCAAGTTTTTTCTTGCACTCGAAGTTCATAGAAAACAATAAACTATATAAACCAATAAAGATCAGCAAATTATTGACTAAGCTTTCTCCTGCTTACTCTGCTAATCAGCCTAATCCCTTGGGGTTGTCTCCTTATACTCCCTCCGTCCGTTCCTAAATAAGAGTTCTATTTTCTCTCTCTTGTCATCTTTTAAATCAAAAAATAAAGTACTTTCGTGTATCATTTTTCAAATTTTTTAGCATCAAATTAAAGTACTCGTCGAGTAATTTAATTTGATGCGAAAAAATAAGAAAAATGATACACATAAATTGTTCATTTTTTAACTTAAAAATGACACAAATTTTCGTAATAGACTATTATTATTTAATAACGGATAGCCATGACTTGCTGTATAAACTCCTCATCATCAAACTAGTCTTCGTCGCCAAAGTTACATCCAAAAGCCCAAAATATGAGTCAACTCCATGTCTTCTTCCTCCCCATGTTGGCTCACGGCCACATGATCCCAATTCTTGACATCGCCAAACTCTTCGCCACCCGCGGCGTCAAATCCACCATAATCACCACTCCTCTCAACGCCCACAGCTTCACCAAATCAGTTGAAAGATTCAATCAATTGGGTTTCCAAATGGGAATCATAACAATCAAGTTCCCAGCAGTCGCCGCGGGCTTACCCGAAGGATGCGAGAACGCTGATCAAGTAACTTCCGGTGACATGCTCCCCAATTTCTTTAAGGCCGTCACCGTGCTCCAAGAACCGGTCGAGAGGATCCTCGATGAGATCCGACCCGACTGTCTCGTTGCCGACCTGTTCTTCCCGTGGGCCGCTGAGGCTGCCGCGAAATTCGGCATTCCTAGGCTGGTTTTCCACGGGACTAGCTTTTTCGCCCTCTGTGCTTCGGAGAATCTGAGGCTATACAAGCCTCAGAGAGAAGTTTCGTCCGATGATGAACCCTTTTCGGTGCCTGATCTTCCCCATCAAATTAAGCTCACGAAAATGCAATTGCCGGAGCACGAACGAAACGAGTCTGAAACAGATTTCTCAAGATTAGTAATAAAGCTGAAAGAATCGGTGCTAGCAAGCTACGGAGTTATAGCCAATACCTTTTACGAGCTTGAACCAGAGTATGCTGATTATTACAGGAACGTTTTGAAAAGAAAAGTGTGGAATATTGGACCCGTTTCGTTATGCAATTTGGAAGTTGAAGACAAGGCGCAGAGGGGTAAAGAAGCAACGATTGGTGAACATGAGTGTTTGAAATGGCTTGATTCGAAGGAATCTGATTCGGTAATCTATATTTGTCTCGGAAGCCTGGCGAAATTCGATGATTCTCAGCTGTACGAGATCGCAATGGGTGTTGAATCTTCTGGACAACAATTCATCTGGGTTGTAAGGAGACAGAAAAGCGAAGAGGAAAAAGAGGAATGGCTACCAGAGGGGTTTGAAGAGAGGATGAAAAATAAGGGTCTGATTATTAGAGGGTGGGCTCCCCAAGTGTTGATTCTAGATCACGAAGCAGTGGGTGGTTTTGTGACTCACTGCGGGTGGAATTCGACTTTGGAAGGGATTAGCGCCGGAGTTCCGATGGTAACCTGGCCTGTATTCGCTGAACAATTTTTCAATGAGAAGTTGGTGACAGAGATATTGAGGATTGGGGTTAGTGTTGGGAATTTGAAGTGGAGCAGGACGGCGAGTGGGGTGAAGAGAGAGGAGATAGAGAAGGCGCTGTGGCGGGTTATGGTGGGGGAAGAGGCGGAGGAGATGAGGACTAAGGCGAGGGGGTTTAAGGAAATGTCAAAGAAGGCTGTTGAAGAAGGTGGATCGTCGTACACCAATTTGAATGATTTGATATGTGAATTGAATTCTCATCGGGCTTGAGATGCTAAAACAAAATTTGGTTAATGAAAACATTGGATTTGAATTGGTCGCTTTTGTTAACAATCCTTCAATTTTAGTTGTTCGATATTTTATGTAAACTTATTTCAGTAGTACTCTGAAAATAAAGATTTTTTTTTTTTTTTTGGATACGGCACTTTTGAGATTAATTAAGTGAAAATCACAAGTTATATCTTATTACCTACTTACTTGAGAAAAATCAATCTGTACGATACAATTCCTTCCTTTGGGGAAAAAAAAAATCAAAAACGGATTATTGGTTTTTTCATTTTGTCTTTATTCAAAAAAATTTTGCATTCGTTAGTCTTGCGTCAAGATTTTGTAGTTTCTGGATTCCTCTCACGGAGACGAATCTAACAAGTATAAATTTATGGTCAAATCAAATATTTTTTAATAAAGCCAAAATTAATCTAGTAATCTAAGTATTTCGGCTTTATTCATAAGAATATTTGATTTGACCACAAATTTATACTTGTTAGATTCGTCTCGTCGAGAGGAACTAGAAATCACAAAATCTTGACGCAAAACTGACAAATGCAAAAAAAAATTTAAAAATTGAATAAAGACAAAATGAAAAAATCAATAATCCGTTTTTGGTTTTTTTTTTCCCAAAGGAGCCCAATATTACATTGTTATTCTCTGTGAAAAAAAATACCGTGGAGTACCAAGTGACAGGAACTGATGGAATTTATATCAAAATTCGGAAAATCTTTCTCCGTATCTGCTGTATTCGTTTCAATGATTCCGAATAATCCTTCAAAAAGTTCTTTATTTCCTCAGCAAATCCAGTAAAATAAGATAGAGAGAAATCTGGTACCTTACTCATATCTCAACTCTTATCTCCTCTCTCCCTCTTCCTCGAAAAATTTTAGGGCACCAGGTGGGTACCACATGGCCGAGCCCACGTGATACCCGAACATTGCATCCAGGCCGTCCAAAAGTGTATTGGACGGCCAAGATTAAAATCCTCTCTCTCCTGCTCTCTCTCCATAATCCAACCCATCCAATACCGAAATGAACGGTCTAGATTGCGAAAGCAGGTACCACGTTATACCCGCAAAAATAAAACTCCCCTGAATCAAAACAGGAAAAGAACAGAAATCTGAATCTTATTTTTTTATTCTTCTTCAGCGATAATGGCAAAACACCTCAGAAATCGGACTCTCTTACCTTCTCTCCCTCTTTGTTCCACTGAGAAACTATGCATCGAAATCAAAATAGGCAAGGGGAGTGGAGTACAGTTAGCACCTCCCTCCCTCATACTCCCACGCTATTGTAATTAGATTTCCTTTCATGAAAATAGATAGGGATTTCTGATGCCTGAGAAGAGAGAGATAGAAACACCTTGGGCAACTAGAAGTTTGTCTAGTCGTTTACTTTAGCGCCTCGAGATTAGTCGAATGTGAACAAGTTGGTACAAATTTCCTATTTAAAATTAATAAATAAGTAAACAGATATATAGAAATGCGGCAAGTACAGTTACATGGCATTAGATTAGCTTTCTTCATATCTTTTTTTATATTTATTTTTTGTTTCAATTTTATATTTTATAAGATGATAATATATAGTGCCACACAAGAAGCCACCTAGATTGGAGGATGATAGACGACTTTATTGTCCGACCAATGGACATTATGGGCAACAATAACTCTAATAAATAAACTATTCGCATAAATAGATTAGTGAAAATCCGAACAATCTAAAATTGAAGAAGCATTTCATAAGTCACTCACTGATCTGATGACAATAAATATTAAAACATCAAGAAGGTGATTAAGACATTCTTGCACTCCAAGTTTATAGAAAACAATAAACTAGACCAATAAAGTTAGTCAGAATAAAATGTTTTGGAAGCACCTTCCTGGTTGCTTAGTCAGTCAGAATAATTAGGAAAGTTTTGACTAAAAGATGAATTATTGCTAAGCTGAAAAAAAAAGAAGTCATTTCGATGCTTAACCTCCAAGTTTCATTGGGTTTAAATATCATTTGGAATTGTAAAAGGAAATAAGAAAAGATCCAAACTTTGTCCCTTGTAAAGTTTCCACTCGAGCATATTGCCTTAAGGCAGCCTCTGTCATCAACTATTTTACGACTTTCATTCCTCCAAAAAGGCTACATGGATTCCAAACCTCAAAATAAGCTTCACATCTACTTCCTTCCAATGATGTCTCCTGGCCACATTATACCCATGGTAGACATGGCAAGACTATTTGCCGGACGCGGCGTCAAAGCAACTTTAATCTTAACTCCCCTCAATGCAGCTCATGCCTCCAAAACAATCGACAGAGACAGAGAACTCGGCATGGAAATCGCTATTCGGGTTATTAACTTCCCTTCAGCAGAAGTTGGGCTGCCCAAAGACATTGAGAACCACAGTTCCATCACTTCCCCAGAAATGTCCCAGAAAATGTACAAGGCCACGGAGCTTCTTCAACAGCCAGTTGAAAACCTGTTAGAAGAAGACTCCCCAGATTGCCTAGTCGCCGATGTGTTTTTTCCATGGGCTAGTGATGTTGCAACTAAGCGTGGGATTCCAAGGTTGGTTTTCTACGGAACTAGTGCATATGATCTTTGTGTTTATCATGTATTAAACCAGAAAAAGCCTTACAAGAACATTGAATCCGACTCAGAAGTCTTCGTTTTGCCTGACCTTCCAAACAAAATTACGATGACGAAACGACAACTTCCTGATTACATAAGAGATGGAACTGAAAACCACTTAACCAAGTTGATTGAGAAAATCACGGAATCAGAGGTGACAAGCTATGGAGTTATAATAATAAGCTTCCATGAGCTGGAATCAGCTTACTCAGAACTCTACAGTAAGGTAATTGGAAGAAAGGTGTGGCATGTGGGACCCGTCTCACTCTGCAACAGAGACAACGAAGAAAAGGTCCATAGAGGAAGCAAAATCTCTATCAGTGAGCACGAGTGCTTGACTTGGCTTGACTCAAAGAAACCAAACTCGGTCCTCTATGTGTGCTTTGGAAGCTTGTCCTACTTTTCGAATGTTCAGCTACTTGAGATAGCAATGGGCCTGGAGAATTCGGGACAGGAATTCATTTGGGTTGTGAGGAAGGAGAAAAAGACCAAGGAAGAAGAAGATTGGGACAAGTGGTTGCCGGAAGGGTTTGAGAAGAGGTTAGAGGGGAAGGGCTTCATAATAAGGGGTTGGGCCCCACAAGTGCTTATACTCGATCATGCAGCAATTGGAGGGTTTATGACTCACTGTGGATGGAACTCGATGTTGGAGGGAGTGACTGCTGGAGTGCCGTTGATTGCATGGCCGCTGTTTGCTGAGCAGTTTTACAATGAAAAGTTGGTGACAGATATTCTGAGGATCGGGGTCGGAGTAGGGGCTCAGGAATGGTGTAGATGGCCGGATGAGAGTAAGATTTATGTACAGAGGAAACATATAGAGAAGGCAGTGGTTCAACTAATGGTTGGCAAAGAAGCTGAGGAAAATAGGAGCAGAGCAAGGGCACTGGGAGAAATGGCGAAGAAGGCTGTTCAAAAAGGTGGATCGTCTTACAATTATCTGAGTGCTTTACTTGAAGAACTAAAGTTGAATAGCAATTGACTTACTTGTGTTTCGTTGGTCCTTAAAAAATCTGGACATAACCGCCAACTTCTTTACCTCTTGAGGCAAGGTGCAAGAGATAAATGTACCTAAATATTACCTGAGAGAAGTGACTCCAAGAAAATGATCAAATCGAACACCACAAAAGTTTAGGGAAATCCAAAATTGGACGACTGTCTAAAAAACGATCAGATGGCCGAGGGGTGCAAAGCACCAAGGTACAAGTATTTTAAGCATGCTAATAAGTCTCGAATGCTATGGTTACAGTGCGAGTACCAAGTATAATTTTAGGTACTTTTTTCCTAGTTTTTTTTCGCACCCCGATGTTCAATATGACATGCTTATTAGCATAAAAACATAATTTTCCAGTTGCCAACCCCGATGTTTTTCTGGAAGACATTTCGTTTCCATTTTATGAAGTAAAATTTTCATTTGATGCCATTTTATAATTAGTCATAATTGGGAGGTGTGCATGGGCCCATGCCTAGGTTTTCCCCCAGTCTCTAGCATGCGTAAAATGGGATTACGACACTTGTTCCTCGTAAGTCCAATTAGGCAACTTGAAGGGGGTGATGCATTTGACCAGTATAATAAAAATAAAAATGTCCAACTTTTTGTCTAATACACTCATACTCCCCCACTTGTAGTATTACGGGAGTATTAACTAATGAGGACTACTCGCTGGAAAAACAAGAAACAGCTAACTTGGCATTAATATTCTTTGTTGGGGGCTAGCTGTCATTTTCTTCAGGTGGGTTTCTACTAAAAATACCGTCTTTTCAGTGTAATTAAACATGAGTGTAGGCAGTAGCTTTCGCTAAATAGTAAGTTTGTAATGTATGTGACGAGAGTGATTTCTCTTCACGCTATAGACAATTGATAATAATATAAAAAATACTGTTTAGACGATAGTAAAAACTCAACCTAATTATGATTCACCAAGATTGACCGAATTAGACTAAAATCAGAGTTTGCTACTAATAAGGTATTCAATGTAGTCCAAGTGGCCCATAAACAAGTCATTAATTAGTGAGGTCCCTTGGTTTATGTTTGGACGCTAAATTTTTTTAAAATGGAAAGGATTAATTTGTAAGAGAACGGAAACCAAATGAAGATGTTTAGAGTCATCTTGTTCTTTCTTCATGTCTATAAATAAATCCTGCAAATTCATGAGCCAAACAGTGCCTTAGAAGCGACATAAAATTGCATAACACATAAATGCAATGATGGAAATGTCTCAATACGCTACAACAATAACGGACTTGTAAAAATCTCTGAGTCCATGCTGCTTACGCAAAATGTAGCACGAGAAATCTACTAGTTCTAGTATAATAGGCCAATGGATACTATGGGCAACAATAAATCTAAAGGGGAAGCCATATAGGCGGGGAGCTAAGTTGAGACGAGTGAAGGAAATTTCAGCCCATTAATTGAACTTCGCTCTTTTTTTTTTTGCTTAAGTTGAGGTGTCATTTCTCAGAACAAATATTACCGCAACAACTGCGCTATTCTAGGCTACGAAAGGGTAGAAATTTTCTTAATTTTTCGAATGCAACCAATGATGGATTTTTTAAAGGAACAAAACCAGCTCGTAGTAATATATAATAATTCCTTGGAAGAAGCTAAAATAAGGACGCATCTCATAAGTCAACTAATTGATATGATAACAAACGATATAATAACGTGATTACCAAGATATTCTTGCACTACAAGTTTATAGAAAACAACAAACTAGACCAATAAGTTAAGAGAGAGTGAGAGATGAGAGATGCATACCATGTTTTGGAAGCATCTTCTTGGTTGCTTCGTCAACCAAGTCTTCTGCACGCCATTGACAGTTGGAAAAATTAGGAAAGTTTTGACTAAAAAATAAAAAGATCCAAATAAAAGTTTCCACTTGAGCATATTGCCTTAAGGCCTCTCTTCAGCCTCTTTCATCGTCTATTTTACAACTCTCATTCCTTCTGAAAGGCTAAATGGATTCAAAACCTCACAATAAGCTTCACATCTACTTCCTTCCAATGATGTCTCCTGGCCACATGATCCCGATGGTGGACATGGCAAGACTATTTGCCGAGCGTGGCGTCAAAGCAACTTTAATTCTAACTCCCCTCAATGCAATTCTTGTCTCCAAAACAATCGAAAGAGACAGAGACAACGGTTTGGAAATTACCATTCGTCTTATTAACTTCCCTTCAGCAGAAGTCGGGCTGCCCGAAGACATCGAGAACCATAGTTCCATCACTTCCCCAGAAATGTCCCAGAAAATGTACAAGGCCAAAGAGCTTCTTCGACAGCCAGTTGAAAAACTCTTAGAAGAAGATTTCCCAGATTGCCTAGTCGCTGACATGATGTTTCCATGGGCTAGCGACGTTGCAACTAAGCGTGGGATTCCAAGGTTGGTTTTCCACGGAACTAGTGCATGTGCTCTTTATGTTAATCACATATTAAACCAGCAAAAGCCTTACAAGAACATCGAATCCGACTCAGAAGTCGTCGTTCTGCCAGGCCTTCCAAACAAAATTACGATGACGAGACGACAACTTCCTGATTACATGAGAGATGGAACTGAAAACCACTTAACCAGGTTGATGGAGAAAATCACGGAATCAGTGGTGACAAGCTATGGAGTTGTAATAAACAGCTTCCGTGAGCTGGAACCGGCTTACTCAGAACTCTACAGTAAGTTAATTGGAAGAAAGGTGTGGCATGTGGGTCCTGTCTCACTCTGCAACAGAGACAACGAAGATAAATCTTGTAGAGGAAGCAAAATCTCTATCAGTGGGCACGAGTGCTTGACTTGGCTTGACTCAAAGAAACCAAACTCGGTCCTCTATGTGTGCTTTGGAAGCTTGTCCTACTTTTCAAACGTTCAACTACTTGAGATAGCAATGGGTCTGGAAAATTTCGGACAGGAATTCATATGGGTTGTGAGGAAGGAGAAAAAGACCAAGGAAGAAGAAGGATGTGATGAGTGGTTGCTGGAAGGATTTGAGAAGAGGTTAGATGGGAAATGCTTCATAATAAGGGGTTGGGCCCCACAAGTGCTTATACTCGATCATGCAGCAATTGGAGGGTTTATGACTCACTGTGGATGGAACTCGATGCTGGAGGGAGTGACTGCTGGAGTGCCATTGATTACATGGCCGCTGTTTTTTTTTTTGTCAATCGTTAAGAATTTTATTTAACTCAACGGCAAACTAGAAACATCAAGGATCGCTTCCCTACTAATCCAGTTTGGAACATTCTCCTTCCAGATTAGAGGGCCGTCCAAAGATAGGGCAAATTTGGCTATTGCATTAGCCACCCTATTACAACTACGAGGAACAAAATTAAAAGAACAAGAAACAAACATATTAGCTAGCACAAGTGCATCCTCAATGATAACATCCAAGCAAGCTTTGACTGGAGATTGGCCTTGAAGCATCTTGATCACTGTTTGTGCATCTCCTTCCATCACATACCTGCTATCCCGAGAGCAGATTTCAGACCCCAAAGCAAAGCGGATACCTTTGGCCTCAACCAATTCAGCAGATATACACCATGTGAGTGGTAAGGCAGCAGCACTCACAATATTCCCATACTGATCACGTACCACTACACCAACACCACCCTTACTTTTGGCCCCATCAAATGCACCATCCACATTAATTTTAAAAGTTCCTGCCTCAGGTGGATGCCACTTTTGAACCTCGGCAACAACAATCCCTTGTTCAACATCACGTATTTTTTGAACAGATTGTAAAAACATATCATGTTCCTCTAAGGCACGATCCAGAATTTCCGTTTCTTTTTCGGCCCATCGCTTGCTTAAAAACCCACTTGTTCCTTGCAATCCAAATGTGCCAACCAATAATAGCGAATAAACCCGCAGCTTCTGTTTGTGTCACACCATTAGTTGTAGTGCCCAACTCCTTCCACAACTCCCTCAAATGTGTAACGCTTGTCATTTCTGGTCGATATCTAAAGGGAAATAGTAACCAAACTTTCGTGGCTCTAACACAATTAAAAAACATGTGAGATGGTGTTTCCTCCGCCATTCCACACAAGGAGCAAATCGGGTCCACCGGAACTTTCCTCTGGGCTAGCGCTGTATTGACAGGTATAATCCCGTGTAAACATCGCCAAAGGAACATCTTTATCTTTATTGGTGCCTTCATGTGCCATACCCTTTTCCATGCCCCTTCATCACTATCTCCACTTCGATTGGCCTCTCCCCTCATTAGAATCCTTCTACTCTGTATTAAATCCTTCGCAAGAACATAAGCCGACTTCACTGAAAACTGCCCAGATATCGTACCTTTCCAAATCATCTTATCCTCCATACCAGTCACGCTTAACGGAATGCTCAGGATCTTATCCACGTCCCGATCCACAAAGGTTTGTTTGATCAAAGACTCCTTCCAAACCACACGACCCGTGTCAATCAGCTCACTGACCTTCATAAGATTACTACCATTTTTAAGAGTTAAAATTTTAGAATAGTGCTCATCATTCAACCATGGGTCCTCCCAAATCTTCACCTTCAACCCATTGCCTACTCTCCATCTCCCACCTTTCATAATTACCTCCTTACTTGCTAAGATACTCTGCCACGCCCATGATGATAGTGGTTTTGACTGAGCCTCAAGAAATGAAGAACTAGGGAAGTACTTGGCCTTGTAAACTTTGAAAAACAAGGAGTCGTCACCAACAGTCAGTCTCCATCCTTGTTTTGCCAGCATAGCTAAATTGAATGCTTCCATGTCCCGAAAACCCAATCCTCCCATGCCTTTGACCTGGGTCATCTTCTCCCAACTCATCCAATGCATCTTCTGTCCATCATCCGCCCCACTCCAGAAAAACTTAGCAATCAAAGAGTTCAGCTTCTTGCATAGCCCCACCGGCAATTTTACACAAGCCATGGCGTAGATTGGTAGAGCCAATAAGACATGCTTAGCCAATACCTCTCTGCCCGCATGGTTTGTGAATTTTCCAGTCCAGCTCGCAACTTTCTTCCTCACTAACTCCTCAATATACTTAAGCGCACCCCTTTTGGAAACAGTAGTCACGCAATTCATTATCCATTTTATCCACTGGTCAGCGAAACCCATACACCTCATGACGGCCTCTAAATACCTCCATTCCACCCTGTCATATGCTTTAGAGACATCTAACTTCAAAGACATAAAACCATCTCTCCCACTTCTTTTATTCTTCAAGTAATGCACCACCTCATGAGCCACCAATATGTTATCCGAGATTTGCCTATTCTGGACAAATGCACTCTGATTGGCACTTATCAGACTAGGCAAAACACGTTTCAAGCGATTGGAGAGCACCTTGGCTATGATTTTATAAAAAACATTGCATAATGAGATGGGCCTGAATTGTGATACCTGCAATGGTGTTTTGACTTTGGGAATGAGTACAATTTAGGCATGGTTCAAGCTCTTCAGTAGATCGCCGGATTGAAAAAATTGTTGCACTGCCTCGATGACTTCTCTCCCAACTACATCCCAATACTTTTGATAGAACCCGGCTGTCATCCCATCCGCACCTGGTGCTTTGTTAGGGTCCATATCAAAAACCGCCTCTCGGATTTCTACCGCCCCAACATGCCTTGTCAAGGAATGGTTCATCTGATCCGTAACCCGTGCTTTAATAGAATCGACCACCTCGCAGATTTGGTTTGGACCATCAGATTTGAATAAGTCCTGGAAATACATTACAAATTCCTTAGCAATCTCTTCTTGATTTTCACACCAATTTCCACTCGAGTCCTGGATACCCGAGATTGTATTCCTTTCTCTTCGCTGTGTGACCTTGGCATGAAAAAAAGACGTGTTGCGATCTCCTTCAATCATCCATGATATCCTAGCTTTCTGCCTCCAGTACCTCTCCTCTTGGACCCAAGCATCTCCCAGATCCTTTTCTAATGCCCGAATCTGCTCCATTTCCCCATGCACACGCTCCTCTCCAATTTCCTGTAGTCGATTCTGAACCTTGTTAATTTTCCTCCTTGCATTAAAGTTTCTAGCTTTACTCCATACCCTCAGTTTGCTGCGAGTATACCGAATTCTATGAAAAACATCGAACATCTTGGACCCTCTCATCCCAACCTGCCAACTGTTGCGTATCACCTCTTTGCATTCGGCATCACCATTCCACCTATTATCAAACCAAAATTGCCTGTGACCTGTGAATTTAGGTGGCTTTGTGTCCAAAAGAATAGCCATATGATCTGACCCCACTGCAAACAAATGTTGTAACTTCGATCTTTCATAATGCAAGCGCCACCCCGAGGAAACCAATGCTCTATCTAGCTGTTCTTTAATCTGTCCATTCCCATTCCTTCTATTAACCCATGTAAACAGATAACCAGTAAACCCCAAATCGACAGCCCCAAGATTCGTCACAAAGTCCCTAAAAACTTTTAAGGACCAATCTTCCCTTCGACGGCCTCCCTATTTCTCATCCACTGCTAACAAATCATTAAAATCACCCCAGATCATCCACTCTTCTGAGTTTTGTTGTCTATACCGGATCAATTCATCCCACTGTTGTTTTCGAACACTATCAATGGAGCTTGCATATAGATTGATCAAACGCCAGACATAACCAGATTCATCATCTTTTATTTCAACTTCAATAAAAAAGCTACTACTACGAATAAGACGAACATTAAAATTGCGTTTCCAGAGTACCGCCAGACCGCCAGCAATACCAACTGGATTCACAACATAGCAAAAATCCATCCCTACAAATCTCCGAATAAAATCAATTCTACAAAGCTGATTTTTCGTTTCGGAAAGAAAAATCAACTGGGGAGAGTGGAGTCGACAAAATTCCTTCAATTGGTTTGCAGTCAAGGCCCCCCCCAGTCCTTGACTGTTCCAAGCAATAAGCTTCATCTGGCCCCTTGGGGCCATTTAGGGCTGGCATCCTCCACCGCTATGAAATTAGTTACCTCATCCTGACTGACTCCAACTTTCTGTTTCTTTTGGTACTTCTGGTTGGTCTCCTCCATAAGCTGCACCTCCTTTGACCCTTCACCATTTTTACGTTTACACGGGACAGAACTCCCCCCTTTCGGATCCTTCCCCATACCCCCAGGTTGCGTCCCATTCGGTTGCATCTTCCGCTTATAACCTCGCATAACAGTACTCTTCGTTGGCCTTGTTCCTCCATTTCCCACCTGTTCAGATTGCTTCTCCACATATTCTTTGATTTCTCCACTTGACCCCTGCACGAAAATAGGAGTTTTGTCCCTTACTGGTAAATTCTTAAGTGTGTCTCCTGTGGGTGTCGAGATATTTTGGTTAATTGGATCCTCCTCCATAATTTGGGATGGGCTTACTAAAGACCCTTCAGAGTGGGCCACAGATTGCAGAACCACTTGAGGCCCAACCTTTGACATAATGGGCTCTGATATGGGCCAAGCCGTTTTTATGGAATTGTACACAACATCATCAATTGGGCTGTCTCCTTCCTTTCCAGCATTGGAGATCTTGTTCCCATTTGCTTCCTTATTCAAATCCCATAACAATTGCCGTTTTCTATTTTCAAAAATCCCCGATTTCCGCTTGTCATTCAAATCATTCCCACGATCATCGGCCTTTCCAACATTGTTTCTTTCCGGTGACGATTCCGCCGATGAAGAATCCGGTTGATCCTCAGCTCTCCGGCGAGGGGGTAGTTTTGTCGGTGACGCTTTCAACCAACCGCCGTATTGATTTTCTTTCAAATTTCCATCTTTTACATGTTGATGCTTTACCATGCACGCACGATCGTCGTGACCCACCACCCCACAGTAATGGCAGAGAATTGGAAGCTTTTCATACCGAAACGACACCCAAATCGGCTTCCAATCCGCTGTATATACCTTCTTACCACGAGGAAGTGGTTTTTTGATATCCAGTTCTACTTTCACCCGAATGCATCTTCCTTGATTACCACTGAGTTAAGCGATAGACACTTCCTCTACATCGCCAAACCCTGCCATCATTCTCTTACCTACATCAATAGACATAAACTCCAATGGTAGCGCTCGCAATTGGATCCAAAAAGGGCTGTACGCAAAAATGATTTCCTCCGGTGAGATACCTTCCTCCCATCTTTGAAGGACAATCAACTGATTATTATACAACCAAGGAGGACCCGCAAGAACCCTTAGCAAATCCATCTCGTTACCAAAAACAAACTGAAAAACTCCGCCACCGACCTCCATCACCTTGAAACCCTTGGGGTACCCCCACACCGATTCCATTGCCGCTTTCAACCCAGAGAGGTTAATACTTTTCTGCGTGATAATCTTCCCCATTGCACTCAGCAAACACTCCTGTTTACATGGCCGCTGTTTGCTGAGCAATTTTACAATGAAAAGTTGGTGACAGATATTCTGAGGATTGGGGTCGGAGTAGGGGCTCAGGAATGGTGTAGATGGCCGGATGAGAGTAAGATTTATGTAAAGAGGAAAGATATAGAGAAGGCAGTGGTTCAACTAATGGTTGGCGAAGAAGCTGAGGAAAATAGGAGCAGAGCAAGGGCACTGGGAGAAATGGCGAAGAAGGCTGTTCAAAAGGGTGGATCGTCTTACAATTATCTGAGTGCTTTACTTGAAGAACTAAAGCTGAATATCAATTGACTTACATGTGTTTCGTTGGTCATTAAAAAACTTTCGATCTTTCACTTATGTTTTCAATAAAAGTTGTCAAGTACTATATCCTTGCTTTCTATGTAATTATTGGCTTTCATGGTTTTCTCACAATCTCTCTCTCTCCCTCTACCAATCCTCAAATCCACAACCTGCGGCTTCAATTGTTACGCAATTAGTCTACAAGTCAGTAAGAGGACCGGTGGCTATCGTGATTTCGACATGCTTTGCAAAATCTGGACATAACTGCCAAGTTGTTTACCTCTTGAGGCAAGGTGCAAGAGATAAATATACCTAAATACAGTATTAACTGAGAGAAGTGACCCCAAGAAAATGATCAAATCAAACACCACAAAAGTTTAGGGAAATGCAAAATTGGCAATCTAAGCACCCCAATCCCATCTTTAAAAAAGTTAACACCACTGCATGCCTCTAAAGGATCATAGGATGTTTGAAAGGAATCATGTTGTATTAGATAAACTGGATTGCGATAAAATGAGAGAATCTTTCTAAGCGATCGTCACTTACATGTATCAAAGCCTCATCTTTATCACTTCTACGGATAAACTATTCCTGCAGCAGAACCTAATTCTTATGTGTATAGTCCTGTTTATCAGAGAAAGGAACATAATCTTTCTTAGCTGGAATTGAAAAGGAAACCAAGAATGCCCATTTTCTTCAATGCCATCACCATGCTCCAAGACAAGCAAGAGCAGATCCTTGACGAGGTCCAACCAGATTGCCTTGTCGCCAACATGTACTTCCTATGGGCCACTAAAGCAGCCACAAAATTCAGCATTCTAACGTTGGTTTTGTACCGGACAAGCTTTTCTGCCCTGTGTGCATTGGAGAACTTGAGACTTTACAATTATCCAGGCCCAACCCTAGGCATAGACAAGGCGACAACCTAGGGCTCTAGTTTCCAACCCAATGATAGGGCCCCTAACTATTTACAAATAGGTGATTGTAGCAAGGTGGTATGATCCGCGCAGTCACTTGTACAAGGTAACTTAATTAATCCTTGCCGCCTTCAATTTTTATATGCGAACAGTTTTGAAGTTGTCCCAAAATTGGTTTAAAATTGACAGTGCTGAGGTTTGAACTCGCAACGTTAGGTTGTAAATGACGTTATGGGTAGCGTGCCAGTAAACCACAAGGCTGTGCTATTTACATATAGAACAATGAGAGGCCCCATTTTCAAAACAAATTTTAGGGCCTTGAAAAATTCAGGGCTGAGCCTGCAAGCCTCATAAAGAAGTTTCATTCATTCGATGATAAACCCAGACCTTAAGCATCACAACTCTTTGATGAAGAGTACTTCTTAATCCTAATACAGAGCATCTAGCTATATTCTTTATCAGTACTCTCAATTAACTAGATTGCCAGATGGTCTGTGATAGAAAGTAGAAACACCACCCATCCTTGGATCAACCGTTCAAATATTCACAACATCAATAACCACAATGTCCATTCGAATATCATGCCAATACGTGTATATTTCCGAGGTCCCGCCATAAATCGTGCCATTTTGACTTTAAAAGAAAATATATTTCTAGAATTTTTTTTTGAAAATTTTGTACACCATTCAAAAGTACTCATTGAAAATTTTGAAGTGTTACAAAAATATTTAAAAAGTAGTTCCAAAAGTTTTTTTTTTAAGGTCAAACTTACACGGTCTCCTGTAGAAGAAATTTAAATTGGGACGGAGGAAGTATAATTCATAAAAGTGGTCAACCGGTTCTTGTTCGGAAATCGTGATTCCCTTCAACCGGGCCCGTCATCTAAGGCCTTAAACTACTAAATAAACTACAATATACTTAGAATTAGAAGGATTAAGATATATCTACCTTTGATTTGAGCTTTAGGAGTGGAATTTGGAAAGTTGGTGAAATGGGCACAAGGAAGAAGACGACTATGTGATTTTGATGAAGCTTGATGGAGGGGTTTGAGTGGTGATCTCAGTAACTAAACTTCTAATTGGAAATATAGAACCACTTATTTTGGTTGCTAATGGTGAATTTGAGTGATAGGAACTAAACCCACTTGCATGTGTATATTCTCTCTCTAAAATTTTCTCGATTCTCAGCTCTCTCTCTCTCTCTCTATCCTTTGTTGCTGATTTTACAGGTCCACAATATGCACGAAAATTAGTCCAAGTCATAGTGGAAGGGAGTATTGGCATGGAGGGCAAGTGGCATGGTAAGAGTGAATGAGTTTCACACAGGGCCATCGAATTTTGCCACGTATGGGTTTAGCTTGCGCAAAGAGTAAATGGGAGGTAGAGCTCTGATTTTACAGAAGCATGGGAGTGGGGGTAATGGCAGGTCCCTTCATGCTCTATGAATGGGGAAGATGGGAGGTGTCAACTTCGGGGTCTCTGAAACTGGGGAGAAGCGAAGGAGAAAAGGTAATTTACCAACAAAAAAAAAAAAAGAGGTGAAAAGGATTGACAGTAGCAAAGCGACTCAAATTTGAGTTTAGAAGTTGGAGGAAGTTATTCTTTTCATTTTTCTTTTCAAACAAAACAATGGAAAGTTTTATTCCATTTACTTTCCCACCACTCTTTCTTCAGACAGCCAAACAAATTAAAATCCTCAACTTTCTTCTTAATTTTCCTCTCAAATATTTTCTCTTCTTTTTCACTTCCATTCCCAAATTCCAAACAAAGCCTTATAAGTCTAATTGGAAGTGAAATAAACTAATTATCAATTAAATTAAGATATCAATAATTTCTATTATTGTTATAATACAAATTCCCCCCTCGCGTCCTAGAAATTACACTGAACTCCCCTGTTAGAATTTGTCTATTAATGAAGTTACTTGAGAATGCTAAAGGTAATTAATTACCTATGTAACGTATCCTTCAAACGCTTTACTGTTCCACAAACCCCCTGTTCTTACTGAGGACTCGACCGAACTTGCCGTTGAGACCACCAACCGGCACTGCTTCCCTCAGTCACCACCCTCATCCACAAATCTACTTTGCCTCTCTCTCTCTCTCTCTCTCTCTCTCTCTCTCTCTTTCTCTCTCTCACACACACACACACATTTGATGATCTAGAGGAGGGAAGATATTGATTTACTCCGGTATGAATCTCACCAAAAATAAATAAAAAAACACGTGGTGACCTATAGTTATGCTCTTCTTATTCAACAACTCCCAAAAGCAAATATGTTTTCAAAAAAGTATGTCTTCCAAAATAAAATGAAGAAAAAACTAGGAAAAAGTACCTAAAATTATAGAAACATAAAACATAATCTTCCAGTTGCCAACCTGATCGTTTTTCTGGAAGACGTTTCGTTTCTATTTTACGAAGCAAAATTTTCATTTGATGCACTCAACTTTAAATAGTTTTTCCTGCACTCAATCCATGATGTTTATTGGTATTGGGCTATAATTAGTCGCAAAATTGGGAGGTGTGCATGGACCTAGGCTTGGGCCTCCCCCGTCCCCCCGTCTCTAATGTTGAGAGACATTCCACAATGTTCCGGAATGTTCTGGACTCTAGTGGAAGGTTCCGGATCCTATTAGAATGCCCCGGGTTATTCTAGATCCTTCCGGAAACTTATAGAAGGTGATGGAGTCTTCCGGATTACTCTGGAATCTTCTAGACTATGGTAGTGTAGTCTAGGTTTCTCTAGAAGATTTTAGTCTTATTCTAGAATTGACTTGTATCTAGAATATTCTATAGGTGACTATAAATAGGATAGGTGACCTCATTTGTATGTGTGTTGGTGAGAGACACCAAGTGTGTGAGTGATACACCAAGTGTTGTGAGAAGCACAAAGTGTGTGCATGTGAGTGATACTCAAGTGTGAGTAAGTGTCTTGTGTACAAGTGTACTTGTGTAATTTTGTATTGAATAAAAGTGAGAATATTCAATACAAGTTTATAGTTTAGGGTGTCCAAACTCAACTTGACTCTCCATAGATCATGGATCTAAAATCCTCCATAATAGAACAGAGAATTCTAGAATAGTCCGGAAGGTTCGAGGGTATTCTAGAATAATGGAGAATTCTCTAGAAGGTCGAAGAATAATCTAGATAAATCTAGAATGGTCTAGAATGTTCTAGATATTTCTGGAAGATTCTAGAAATGGAGGAACCTAAAGAGTTCCGGAATATTCAAGAAGGTTCTGGAATATTCAAGAAGGTTATGGAAGACTCCACTACATGCTAGACTTGTGTGGAGAGTTCTAGAATGTTGTGGAGGTGTGAGGAGGAGAATATATTTTCTATGAGGATTCTAGATGAAGAATATCAACCGTTGAATGAGAATGATCTTGGCCGTCCATTGAGGAGGTGGATGGCTATATAAAGGGTGGAAGGCCTCATTTATGAAGTGTGGTGAGGAAGTACCACCTTGGTGGTGATGAACCACCCCTTGGGTGGGAGAGTACCTAAGTGGGGGAGAGACTACCTAATGAGTGAGCACAAAGAGTGTGCTTAGATATTGTAAGTGTCAAATAAGAGTCATATGTATCTTCGTGTGAGTGTTGTCAAGTGACGTAAGTGCGAAGTGTATGTACAAGAGTTAGCATACACAATAAAAGATTTTGTTTATTCCGCTGTGTCGTACTCTACATGTAACATGCGTAAAATGGGATTACGACATTTGTTCCTCTTAAGTCCAATTAGGCAACTTGAAGGGGGTGATGCATTGGATCAGTTTCATAAAAATAAAATGTCCACCTTATGGGAGTATTAAGAGGACCCCTCGCTGGGAAAACAAGAAGAAACAACTAGCTTGGCATTAATAATCTTAGTTGGGGGCTAGCGGTCATTTTCTTGGGATGAGTTTCATTAAAAATACCATCTTTCCAGTGTAATTAAACATGAGTGTAGCTTTTGCTAAATAGTTTATTTGTGATGTATGTGAGGAGAATGATTTCTTGTCACGCTATAGATAATTGACAATAATATAAAAAATAACGTTTAGACAATAGTAAAAACTCAACCTAATTATGATTTACCAAGATTGACTAAATGAGACAGAGTTCTAATCAGAGTTCGCCGCTAATAAGGTATTCAATGTAGTCCAAGTGGCTCATAATTAAACAAGTCATTTATTGGACCCTAAATTTTTTAAAACGGAAAGGATTAATATATAAGCGAATGGAAACCAAATGAAGATGTTTAGCTACTGATCAATTTAGAATCATTTTGTTTTTTCTTCATGTCTATAAATAAATCCTGCAAATTCATGAGCTGAACAGGGCCTTACAAGCGACATAAAATTGCATAACACATATTTGCAATGATGGAAATGTCTCAATAAGCTACAACAGTAACGGACTTGTAGAAATATCTGAGCTTAGGGTTTCATCACCCGTGAAAGGGAGGGAAATTCTCTTCTTTCAATGAGTCCATGCTGCTTGCGCAAAATGTAGCACGAGAAATCTTCTAGTTCTAGTATAATAGGCCATTAGACACAATGGGCAACATTAACTATAAAGGGGGAGCGATATAGGCGGAGCTAAGTTGAGACGAGTGAAAGCAATTTCGGCTCACTAATTAAACTTTGCTTTTTTTGCTTTAAGGTGAGGTGTCATTTCTCAGAACAAGTATTACCGCAACAACTACACTATTCTAGGCTACAAAACAGTAGAAATTTTCTTAATTTTTCGAATGCAACCAATGATGGATTTTTTAAAGGAACAAAACTAGCTCGTAGTAATTTATGATAATTCCAAGAAGCTAAAATAAAGAAGCATCTCATGAGTCAACTAATTGATATGATAACAATCGATTTAACCACGTGATTACCAAGATATTCTTGCACTCCAAGTTCATAGAAAACAATAATCTAGACCAATAAGTTATGAGAGAGAGAGAGAGTCAGAGAGATGCGTACCAAGTTTTGGAAGCATCTTCTGGCTTGCTTCGCACCCAAGTCTTGCTGCAAGCCATTGAAAGTTAGAAAAATTAGGAAAATTTTGACCAAAAATAAAATCATTTCTAAGCAGAAAAAAAAGGTCATTTCGATACTTAACCTCCAAGTTTCATTGGGTATTTGGGTTTAAATATCATTGGGGATTGTAAAAGGAAATAGAAAAGATCCAAACTTTGTCCCTTGTAAAGTTTCCCCTTAAGCATATTGCCTCAAGGCCTCTCTTCAGCCTCTTTCATCATCTATTTTACAACTCTCATTCCTCCTGAAAGGCTAAATGGATTCAAAACCTCACAATAAGCTTCACATCTACTTCCTTCCAATGACGTCTCGTGGCCACATGAACCCCATGGTAGACATGGCAAGACTATTCGCCGGGCGTGGCGTCAAAGCAACTTTAATTCTAACTCCCCTCAGTGCAGCTCTCGTCTCCAAAACAATCAACAGAGACAGAGAACTCGGCTTAGAAATCACTATTCGTCTTATCAACTTCCCTTCAGCAGAAGTCGGGCTGCCTGAAGGCATTGAGAACCACAGTTCCGTCACTTCCCCAGAAATGTCCCAGAAAATATACAAGGCCACAGTGCTGCTTCAACAGCCAGTTGAAAACCTCTTAGAAGAAGAATCCCCAAATTGCCTAGTCGCCGATGTGTATTTTCCATGGGCTAGTGATGTTGCAACAAAGCATGGGATTCCAAGGTTGATTTTCCATGGAACTAGTGCATATGCTCTTTCTGTTCATCACATATTAAGCCAACAAAAACCTTACAAGAATATCGAATCAGACACGGAAGTTTTCGTTGTGACCGACCTTCCAAATGACATTACGATGACAAGACAACAACTCCCTGATCACATGAGAGATGGAACTGAAAACCACTTAACCAAATTGATGGAGAAAGTCATGGAAGCAGAGATGACAAGCTATGGAGTTGTGATAAACAGCTTCCATGAGCTGGAACCAGCTTACTCAAAACTCTACAGTGAGGTAATTGGAAGAAAGGTTTGGCATGTGGGTCCCGTCTCACTCTGCAACAGAGACAATGAAGATAAAGCTCATAGAGGAAGCAAAATCTCTATGAGTGAGCACGAGTGCTTGACTTGGCTTGACTCCAAGAAACCAAACTCGGTCCTATACGTGTGCTTTGGAAGCTTGTCCATCTTCTCCAACATTCAGCTACTTGAGATAGCAATGGGTCTGGAAAATTCCGGACAGGAATTCATATGGGTTGTGAGGAAGGAGAAAAAGACCAAGGAAGATAAAGATACGGAAGAGTGGTTGCCGGAAGGGTTTGAGAAGAGTTTAGAGGGGAAGGGCTTCATAATAAGGGGGTGGGCTCCACAAGTGGTTATACTCGATCATGCAGCAATTGGAGGGTTTATGACTCACTGTGGATGGAACTCGACCATGGAGGGAGTGACTGCTGGAGTGCCATTGATTACGTGGCCGCTGTTTGCTGATCAATTTTACAATGAAAAGCTGGTGACGGATATTCTGAGGATTGGGGTCAGAGTAGGGGCTAAGGAAGGGTGTAGATGGCCTGATGAGAGTAAGATTTATGTAAAGAGGAAAGATATAGAGAAGGCAGTGGTTCAACTCATGGTTGGCAAAGAAGCTGAAGAAAATAGGAGCAGAGCAAGGGAACTGGGAGAAATGGCGAAGAAGGCTGTTCAAAAGGGTGGATCGTCTTACAATTACCTGAGTGCTTTACTTGAAAAACTAAAGCTGAATAGCAATTGACAGAAGTTGCTGGTGTTTCTTTGGCATTTATAAAAGCTTTGTATCTTTCACTTCTATTTTCAATAAATGTTGTTTAAGTACCGTATCCTTGTTTTCCATGGAATTATTGGTTATCATGATCACCACATGCTTTGCAAAATCCCGACATAACAGCCAACTCCTTTACCACTTGAGGCAAGGTGAAAGAGATAAATGTACTAAAAATTAACTGAGAGAAGTCACTCCGAGAAAATGATCAAATCAAACACCACAAAAGTTTAAGGAAACGCAAAATTGGCAATCTAAGCACCCCAATCCCATCTTTGAAAAAGTTAACACCAACGCATGCATCAAAGCACATATATCAACAAAAGGCATGGCATTGTTGACACAAAACAAGTGAGGGTCGCTCTCAGTGTAAGTTTGTAACTTTCCATTGAACCGATTGAGCATATGCTTGACCATAGGAGAAACTGAGTAATCCCACCAAATGATTGCTTGGGGCCCCTAAACGTTGGATTATAAGATAAAAGGGCAGGCATTTTATAGCTCACCTAGGGCCTCGAAAATTTCAAGGCCCGGCCCTATCATCTATTCTTTTTGCCATTCAAAAATACTAATACTAATACTAATAATAATATGGTAGCTAGATATATGAGAATCTAACACTATACTAATCACCCCAAATGCAACAACACACGTGTGTGCATATAGAAGCATTATTGGTGACAAGTGGAAATAATTGAGGGTTGGTGTATCGACAATGGACAGTTTAGGCCAGGAAATATCAGTAGTCAAGGGCCAAACAGTATGAGATGATAATGCTAAGAATGTTTTGCCTGGTGGTGGGAGGCTGTTGCCCCCTCATTTTCAGTGTATGCCTTCATTTCTTGATTTCCTTGCATTGCAAAATGCCAGAAATGTTAGTACAGGTAGTACGAATCTTCTATAATAATAGGCTAATGGACACCATGGGCAACTATAGCCCACTAAATTATTTCCGAAACATCAAAAAAAAAAATTAAAAACTATAGCCCACTAAAGACCAATGGGACTTGTGAAGTAATGTACTACAAGCAGCCGGGCTGCTCCTGCAAAAAATACAGCTAACTCCTAAGAGGGAGCCATATAGCAGAGCCAAGTTGAGACAACTCAAGGCAATTCGGCCCACTACTTAAACTTCACTTCTGTTTGCACAAGGTGGGGGTTATTTCTCAAAACAACTATTACCGCAACAAGTCAACGACATAGCTATTCTAGGTTTCCAAAGGGTAGAAATTTTCAAGTTTTTGGAATGCAACCAGGGATGGGGACAGATAGTAATTTATAATAATTCCTTAGAAGAGACTAAAAAAAAGAAGCATCTCAGAAGTCACTCATTGATCAGTCACTCATTGATCTGATAACAATCAATGTCTTGCACTCCAAGTTCATAAAAAAACAACAAACTAGACCAATAAAGTTATGTGTGTGAGAGAGAAAGAGAGAGAGATGCATACCATGCTTTGGAAGCGTCTTCTTACTTGCTATGTCCTTTGTTTGATTAGTCCATCGTCCAAGTCGGCTGGCCATTGTCAGTTAGAAAATTAGGTAGGTTTTGCTGAGTTGAAAAAAAGGCCATTTTGATGCTTACCTCCAAGTTTGACTAGGTTTAAAATTTAAATATCAAACTGAAGAAGAATCAACATAGGAACCGTACAAGAAAATAGAAAAGATCCAAACTTTTAGACCCTTGTACAGTTTCCACTTGAGCATGTTGCCATAAATTCCCTCTTCAGCCTCTTTGGTCATCTATTTTACAACTCCCATTCCTCCTAGAAGGCTACATGGATTCAAAACCTCACAATAAGCTTCACATCTACTTCCTTCCAATGATGGCTCATGGCCACATGATCCCGATGGTAGACATGGCAAGACTATTTTCTGGGCGCGGCATCAAAGTAACTTTAATTCTAACTCCCCTCAATGCAATTCTCGTCTCCAAAACAATAGAAAGAAACAGAGAACTCAGTTTGGAAATCACTATACGTCTCATTAACTTCCCTTCAGCAGAAGTTGGGTTGCCGGAAGGCATTGAGAACCACAGTTCCGTGACTTCCCCAGAAATGACCCAGAAAATGCACAAGGCCATGGAGCTTCTTCAACAACCATTTGAAAACCTCTTCAAAGAAGACTCCCTGGATTTCCTAGTCGCTGACATGTTGTTTCCCTGGGCTAGCGATGTTGCAACTAAGCGGGGGATTCCAAGGTTGGTTTTCCACGGAACTAGTGCATATGCTCTTTGTGTTTATCACATATTAAACCACCAAAAACCTTACAAGAATATCGAATCAGACTCAGAGGTCTTCATTTTGCCTGACCTTCCAAACAAAATTAAGATGACGAGACGACAACTTCCTGATTACATAAGAGATGGAAATGAAAATAACATAACCAAGTTGATCAAGAAGGTCATGGAATCAGAGATGACAAGCTATGGAGTTGTGATAAACAGCTTCCATGAGCTGGACCGGCTTACTCAGAACTCTACAGGAAGGTAATTGGAAAAAAGGTCTGGCATGTGGGTCCCGTCTCACTCTGCAATAGAGACAATGAAGATAAAGTTTGTAGAGGAAGCAAAATCTCTATGAGTGGGCATGAGTGCTTGACTTGGCTTGACTCAAAGGAACCAAACTCGGTCCTATATGTGTGCTTTGGAAGCTTGTCCTACTTTTCAAATATTCAGCTACGTGAGATAGCAATGGGGTTGGAAAATTCGGGACAGGAATTCATATGGGTTGTGAGGAAGGAGAAAAAGAGTGAGGAAGAAGAAGATAGAGTAGAGTGGTTGCCAGAAGGGTTTGAGAAGATGGGAAGGGCTTCATAATAAGAGGGTGGGCCCCACAAGTGCTTATACTCGAGCATGAAGCGGTTGGAGGGTTTTTGAGTCACTGTGGATGGAACTCAATGCTGGAGGGAGTGGCTGCTGGAGTGCCATTGATTGCGTGGCCGCTGTTTGCTGAGCAGTTTTACAATGAACAGCTGGTGACGGATATTCTGGGATTGGGATCGGAGTAGGGGCTCAGGAATGGTGTAGATGGCCTGATGAGAGTAAGATTTATGTAACCAGTGAAGATATAGAGAAGGCAGTGGTTCAACTATTGCTTGGTGAAGAAGCTGAGGGAAATAGGAGTAGAGCAAGGGCACTGGGAGAAATGGCGAAGAAGGCTGTTCAAAAGGGTGGATCGTCTTACAATTACCTCGATGCTTTACTTGAAGATCTAAAGCTGAATAGCAGTTGACACAAGTTACTTCTGCTTATTTGGCCCTTAAAAAAGATACGTATCTTTCACTTCTGTTTTCAATAAAAGTTGTTCAAGTACCATATTGTTGTTTTGTACTCTATGTAATTATTGGCTGTTGTGATTGCCACATGCTTTGCAAAATCTGGACATAACCGCCGACTCCTTTACCGCATGAGGCAAGGCGCAAGAGATAAAAGTACTAAAAATAACTGAAAGAAGTGACTCCAAGAAAATGATCAAATTGAACACAACAATGGTTAAAGGAAGTGCAAAATCGACAATCTAAGCACTGCAATCCCATCTCCAAAAAAATTAACGCCACCGCATGCAACATAAGAATCACAGAATGTTTTAAATGGATCATACTGTGTGAAATATACTAGATTGCAATAAAATGTGAGAATCTTCCTAAGCTATCAACACTTACATGTAGCAAAGCCTCGTCTTTCTGGCTTCTGAGGATAGACTATTCTAGCAGGAACTTAGTTCTTCGGTGGATAGTCCTGTTTATCAGAGACAGGAGCATAACTTTTCTTGCTGCAATGGAAAAATAAAAGCAATAAAAACAGACAAAAAGCAAAAAAGAACATTTACAGGGAAAACATATTAAGCCAACTAAGAATGACTGAAATTTGGTACCATAAACAAACAAAACGCAAGATATGTGAGATAGAAACCTAAGAATTAAACCAACTACACATTGTTAAAGGTTGATTATGCGTCCAAACATGAGCAATAGCTGAGATAAATTACAGCCGTGAAGTAGGAGTAATATACAGGCATACATACAGCAGACAACTTTCTCATACAGAATATGACTACACTCTACACAAACCATCAATAGCTTACGATGGCTAGCGAAATCATATTGGCATTTCAGCAAACAACTTGTAAGCATATGCATCTAACAGCTCTGGATTCCAAGAGTGTCAGGATATGACGCCCCGTCTCATCACCTTGGTCAGCATTTCGTGTGCATTTTGGTGTACCCATAGTACTGTACTGTTGCAGAAACTATATAGAAACACTTAAAAATGCAAATAAAACTTAATAGAGTTCTAGTTTTTTTCCTTCTCTATTTAATATCGGTAAGCATTTCATCCATGCATTTAATTCTTAATCGAAAATTCTAAACCAAAACAAGTGTTATTTGATCAAATACTTGCGCATGTGAAATTAAACAGGATTGGCTAAAATATCTAACTAGCGATCATCATTGAACTAGTACTCCCTGTGAGCTTCGTCGGCAAAGGCAGAGGGGAAGTAGGTACAAATTTTGATTTTCTCAGAAGGACGATTGATAGTTTCCAACCAACTATTTTGACCTCACAGAGAAATCTCTTTGGCTGTGTTCGTCTGGGAGTTTTGGGCTGGTTTTGCCTGTTTTAGTTTTACTTACATCATCATTTTTCTCTATCTCTCCACTTATTACACCTGCTTACATCATCAAAACTAAACTAAACCTACTAACCAAACAAGGCCTTTGTAATTTCCCTTCGATGATTGATAGCATTGTAGGACCAGTGGGGAGCTACATAGGGGCCGGAGTGACCCTGGCCCCTCCCCATTTTTTATTTTTGGATATATTTTATATATATTTTTAAAATTCATAAATAATTATGGTAAATGAAACTATGCGAGAATAATGTTGCAATTCGTCAAACAATACGATAACAACAATACTCGAGATTGTTTTACCGAAAAACAATACTCGAGATTAATTTTTTAATTTATCAAAATAGTCTCACAAAAACTCGAATGACTGAATTTAATCTTAAAAAATTATGGAACCAAAATTTATTTCATAATTCCTCCTACTTCAATTCCTGGTTCTGCCACTAAATTAAACTATCGTCCAACTTTTCAAAATTTAGTAAAGCTCCGTTTAGTACCCTGGAAAAGAAATTAAAAAAGAAAATAAAATGAAAGGAAAGAGGAAAGTTAAAAGAAGAAATTTTTTACTTAAAATAATTTTATTTGGTTATTTTTCCTCTCCACCCAAACAAAGGGAGAGGAATTTTTGTTTCCCCTCTTCTTTCCTTTCTTTTCCTAGGAATCAAATGGAGCCAAGTCGTTCGGAAAGGAAAATTACATTTATGTGTCATAACACTTCTTTAGATTGGCAAATAGGAAAAATAAGGTGAGTTGATTTTTGGATTTTGCACTAGTTTTCACGTATTTTAATGTAATTCCCCTCACATGCATCAACAAAAAATCTCAAATAGCACAACCAACCCGACTTTCATCTGTGGCTTAAAAAAAGAAAAAGAAAAGAAAGCTAGTTGTTGGTGAGAGAGTATGAAAAAAACCACAAGACCAAATGTTATACAAACCCTCGATCAAACACACTCGATCATTTTTCAATTACTACGTGATGACCCAAGATCTTGAGTGGGTGTCCTGTTTCTAGAAGCAGGCAGGCAACTAAGGAAGGCAAGGGGCGGGTTGGGGTGAGTTTTGATGATCTCGACCCCGACCCTAAAATTCTCTCACCCTTAACCCGATCGGGTAATTTGTGAGTATCTCCGCCCCCGCGCCTATGTGGTATCGGATTTACCTGTTCTACCCTTATTTTTTCACATATTAGTAAAATATATTTTAAACTTCAATTAGCAAGCACAAATGATAAAAGTTTTCAAAATAACTTTTTCAATTTAACCAAAATCTACAATCTAATGTTGTATTTTAGTTGTAAAACTAAAATTATAAAATAAAAATATAATTTGATGCATATAAGTGAGAAATATAATTGGATATATACATATAAGAGTATATAAATATGGGGCCGGTGTCAGGGACACAAGTTTTGACACAAAAAATAACACTCCATCTTAGCCATTCAAATGGACGGCTGAGATTAGATTTTACTCTTTATCCTCTAAGTCACTCGCATCTAATCCCTCCCAATAGTCTCTCTCCCGTCTCTACCTTTCTCCCTCACAACAGCCTGGCCACTCCCCTCCCCACTCCAGCAACTCCATCTTCAAGCCGACCCCAACTCTAGCAGCCCCATCTCTGGCTAACCTCTGCACCATTGAACCCACCTTCACTCGACTCCTTCCACTCCCCCTACCATCCCAGCCAAAACGACATTCCACCTGCCACTGACGTAGTTGATTCCTTACATGGCAGAGTTGGACTCTTTTCTGATCACACACATATATTATACAATGCTCCATAAATATGCATATATATATATATATATATATATATATATATATATATATTCATAGTTTTGATTTGTGAGTTTTTTGGGATTTCAAAATAGCCTGTTATATGGGGGGTAAAAAAAATGGATACAATCCTTCAAATTTCGACAAAGGACTGGTTGGAGGAACTGGGTTAACTTTGAAGAATTCATACTCTGTGTTTTTCTGCCAAATTTGTTCAATGTGAAGAAATAAACAAAATACTCCAAGTTATGGCATCAAAATCCAATTTGTATATCAGAACTAGAATTGGAAAAAAAGGAAACTAATCCAGATTAAAGTTTCGCCAGAGTTGGGGTCCGCTGATGTAGGGAGGGGAGTCGACCCATGGCTGTGTGTGTGTGTGTGTGTGTGTGTGTGTGTGTGTGAGAGAGAGAGAGAGAGAGAGAGAGAAAGAGAGAGAGATTAAGTGTGAGTGACTTAGAGGATAGAGAGTAAAATCTAATCTCAGCCATCCATTTGAATGGCTGAGATGGAGTGTTATTTTTTGTGTCAAAACTTATGTCCTCAGAACCGGCCCCTATTTATAGGTACACACACACACACACACACACACACACACATATATACATATATATGTATGTCAGAGCGGGTAATATTGGAGCGGGTTGGCCATAGCCCTTCCCCTACCCTAACCCTGATGGTTTTCTCAAAATCACCCCCTGTCCCTACTCGTTACCCAAAAAAATAGTAAAAAACCCTACCTTATCGGTAGGGCGGGGTTCAGAGCGGGGCATGTTGAATTCTCATCCCTACAAACAACTGATTATTTTGGGTGTGTTTGATAACCCTCTTGGGTTGGATTGGATTAGTAAGGTAGTGGGCCTTTTAGAAAAAAACATGTTTGGTTTGTTTCTTGTGGGGTGTATTATCAATCTCATGTGATTCTCAATCCCCCAATTCAATGGGATTAGGCTTAGTTTGCCAAAAGATTTTAGCAACTCATTTGTTAAAATCAATCATGATTTTAGCAAATGAGTTGAGTTATTAAAATCATAGAAATTTCAAATCACAAAGGCTGTGTTTGGTTTAGAGTTTTAATTTAGTTTTGGTGATGTAAGCAGGTGTAATGAGTGGAGAGAGATAGAGAGAGAAATGAGTAAAATGATGATGTCATAAAAAACAAAACTAAAACAAAACTACAAACCGAACAGGGCCAAAATTATGTGGTTCTGTTTATAGTTTTTCGATTTTTTTCGCACCAAGTTAAAGTACTCAAGGAATACTTTAATTTGGCGCAAAAAAAATTGAAAAATGATAAGCGGAACCACTTAATTTTGCGCTATGAAATTTCCATAATTTTACCAACTCAACTCATTTGCTAAAATCATTGTTGATTTTAGCAAATGACTTGCTAAAATCTTTTGGCAAACTAAGCCTTAGCCAACCCATGACGAATCTAATAAGTATAAAATTATGGTCAAAACACAATTTTTTTTGAATAAAGCCATAATCCACTTATTTTGGCTTTATTAAAAAAAATTAATTTTTTACCATAATTTTATACTTATTAGATTCGTCTCGTCGAGAGGAATTCAGAAATCACCAAATCTTTATTCAAAACTAACAAATAAAAAAAAATTGAACAAGAACAAAAATAATTTTTGATTTTTACATAAATTTTTACCCAAAGCACCCCAAAAGTGCAATAATGCGTCTATGTAACCGACTTTTCCGTATCCCGGTGGGTCACCACTTTCGTACCATCCTTCTCCCACACGGCAAAGCTCCTATTTCCCCGGATTCAGGTCTCTCCATTGGACCAATCCGATTCCATTTCAACGGAATCAACCTTCACCCATCGAACCTCCTTACTTCTCACAAATCCCCACCCTTCTCGGACGACTCCTCTGGAAATAAATTTTCAATGCCGAGCAAGTATCACCTAGTGTTCGACCGAGTACATGTGTCCATAAAAAATGTAACAACAGCCCGGATTAAAACTTTTGGGTGAATTTAGATGTATCGAATGGGTACCACATCAACTGTACCTATACCGCTCAGCACTGGAAAATTCCTCCCTCCTCTTCCCCTATATATCTTCCTCCTTCCCCTCCCCTACCAAACCAACAATGGCTACCTTCAAATCTTCTCCCATGGCTTCTCTCCTTTTCCTCCTCTTCGTCTCCGCCTCCGCTCTGGACATGTCCATCATCGACTACGACAAAACCCACGTCAAAAATCCTCCTCCTGTCCGAACGGAGGCCGAAATCGAAGCGATATACGAGAAGTGGCTGGTTACCCACAGGAAGGCGTATAACGGGATAGGAGAGAAGGAGAGGCGGTTCGAGATATTCAAAGATAACATGAGGTTTGTTGACGCGGAGAATGCCGTGAGCCGGAGTTATAAGGTGGGGTTGAACCGGTTTGCGGATCTGACCAACGAGGAGTTCCGGTCGATGTATTTGGGTGGGAAGGTGGAGATGAAGGAGAGGGCGGAGAGGGTGAAGAGCGATCGGTACGCGGTTCGAGTAGGGGAGGAGTTGGCGGAGGCGGTGGATTGGAGAGGGAAAGGGGCTGTTGGTTCTGTCAAGGATCAAGGACAATGCGGTAGGCCTTTTGTATGCAGTACTAAGTTTTTTTTGTAAGAGTTTTTTATTTTTATTTTGTTGCGATTGATATGATGCATGTGGAATTCTTGTTTATTTTTATTTTCCACTGACTAGTTTTTTCCAAAAATTAGTTTTTCCAAAAAATTGACAGGTCATCCTCCTAAAATACATCATGTAAAAAAGTGTGAACACAAAAATTAAGACACTTTTAAAACAAAACTACCGTAGCGGAACACCCCCAATAGTTGTTGTTTGTGGGGATGGATTGGGGGTTAAGTCACATAATGTGCGTGCATAATAGAATGCATGAGAATACAGAATGCGAAAGGTCGACCTAATACAAAAATTATAGAAATATGATTTATAAGCAATTGTAGATTCCTATAATCTTGTGTAACTAGTATATTGATTTCAAAAGGTAAAACTAATTTATGTTGTTAGAATTTTATTTTGATGTATGCTATCACCGAGGGACGATTATTGAATTTTTCAAAAAATCTTTGATGGGTGGGTCATGGGTGTTTGATTTTGTTGGAAAAAGTTGGGAGGGGAAGTTGTTTAATTTTGATGTTTTGAAGAAAAAAACTACGAGGATTCTAATAAAATTTTGAAACGTGAATAGGACGGTCGCTCCTCTGTTTGTCCCTTGAGCGGAGCATTTCCTAGTGGAGGATTATGTATCCTAAATTGGGACATGTCGAGAAGACCTAATTATATATTCATAACTTATGGTGCGAATCTTTATGGGAGTAAAAGGAAGATATTTATGGGAGTTTTATATACCAATAACTAACCAAACTCTGGTTATGCATAATTCTTTTCTTTTTTGCTCTATTTTATCAGTTTCAGGTGAAGTGATCTATTTTTCCCGTCTTTGAGCTATTAAAAAAAAAACAGTGTTCCTCACTTTTATTGGGTATATGGCCTATCCTGCTCCCCAAAAATTTCCATCAAAAGTTCAAAACACATAAAACAGCTCTGAAAACCGCACATTATGTATGTAATCTAGCTTTCTGGCATGATTGGGTTGTCTTCTTGAAGCTCATGTGATGATTGTAAATCGTGATGCAAGCAAATTTAGGAGCAAGTTGGGGAGATTTGACTAATTTTTGTGGCATTTATTGGCGTACATAGTTACATCATACCTGCACCTTCTTGTTATGAATACGGGCAAATTATTGGGGTGATGTGATGAGGTAAGAGATTTGGTTTCATCCTGACCAAAACTGAGTTAACTATACATGTTACAGATAGAATGAAAATAGCAATTGATTTGCATGTGGCGTCTCGTTAACATTTTGATCCAGGGGATAGAAGCTTGACTGGTGCTAAACATGTCAATCACTTGCTTCATCACTTGCCATTTGCTGCCAAAACATCCAGTTCTGAATAGGATGATTGTTGAAAATCCACAAGAGGGAAATGGAAGCGGCCCATTGTTTAATTGCGCGAACTGGCTTCTTATAGTCGTCTTTATAACTTTTCTTTTGAATGAAAATTAACCAAATAATTTCCATATTGAAGGGAGTTGCTGGGCGTTCTCAACAATTGGTGCTGTGGAAGGGATAAACCAGATTGTTACAGGAAACCTGGTGTCTTTGTCGGAGCAGGAGTTGGTGGATTGCGACAAATCCTACAATCAGGGGTGCAATGGAGGTCTCATGGACTATGGCTTTCAATTCATCATTAACAATGGTGGCATTGATACTGAGGAAGATTATCCTTACCGAGCTGTTGATGGCATGTGCGACCAGAACCGGGTTTGTCTCATACCATACTCAAAGAAAGAAGAGGGAAATAACCTTTAGTGAATTAATCGGATTAGCATTGTGCATGTTAAATGCTTTAATCTTTTTTGTACTTCAGAAAAATGCACGAGTAGTTACCATTGATGGATACGAAGATGTTCCAGAAAATGATGAGAAGGCATTGCAGAAGGCTGTGGCCCATCAACCAGTTAGCGTTGCCATTGAAGCTGGGGGCAGAGCTTTCCAACTTTATGAATCGGTAATGACTCTTGGAAATTTTGGTTTCTCCTCTTACAGTAATTCTCTCACTCAGGAATGATCTGAAACTCATCTCAAGAAACACTAACCGTAGGCTTATAGTTCAGAAACATAACGCTTTAAGTTGTACAGAAGTTCAGCTCTTATAGTTATAAGCTTGCAACATAAACCAAGTCAAACTAAGCCTTGTATCGCAATCGATTGGGGTTGGCTACATGAATCATTTTTGCGTTATTCTGCTTTGTCAAGGGCTTTATGTTCAATAAATAAGTTCATATCCCCAAAATTAAGATAATTAGCATTCAATGCCTAGGCCATTAACAATGTCCTTTTCAAACTTGGTCTTTTTTCTAATTTTTGTGTGTATTTGATGGGTGGGCGGAGCCACGATTGCGAACTTCTTCAACAAGCTATACAAACAATTTCGACGTTATTTTTTGATCTTTTATTTGAGCTCAACTGGGTTTTTCCTTTATTTCTTTCCAGGGTGTATTCACTGGACAATGTGGAACCAACCTTGACCACGGTGTTGTTGCTGTTGGATACGGTACAGAAAACGGCCTAGATTACTGGGTAGTGAGGAACTCGTGGGGATCAAACTGGGGAGAGAACGGGTACATCAGGATGGAGCGCAATGTCAACGCCTCTAGTGGCAAGTGTGGAATTGCACAAATGGCTTCATATCCCATCAAGTCCGGTTCAAACCCTCCTAACCCCGGTCCAACCCCTCCAACCCCCGTGAAACCCCAAGCAGTCTGTGATGAATACTACAGTTGCCCCGAGGACACCACATGCTGCTGTGTCTTCCAGTATGGTGACTATTGCTTTGGCTGGGGATGCTGTCCCCTTCCGTCTGCTACCTGCTGCGACGACCACTCTAGCTGCTGCCCACCCGAGTATCCTGTATGCGACCTAAATGCTGGAACCTGCCTAATGGTAATCATTTCTCAACTTAGCTTCTAGGGTAATGAACTTGGATTATATGGCATTTGCTTTTGCTCCTACTTTTGGGCTAAAAACCGGTTTTGAAGCTGCTTAAAAGCGAAGCATCGCCTCGATGCTTTTGAATGCTGATTTTTTAGAATCAGCTTTTACAACAAAACGCCCCTTAGTTATCATCATTTAGTAAGCTCTTAACTTTTGAGTCGAAAGTTTACTACCTTTATTGGTCGAGATTTTCTTAGAGCTTTTCGTCGAAAAAATTTCACCCGAACCTGGGAAAAAGTTCTGAAAGGCTTAATTATGCTCTAGTCTGTCAGAACTCAGCCTATAACTCACTAAGAAATCTCTTCTTCATTAGTTTAATCTGAATAAAAAGAAAGAAAAATATCGCTGATGGTTTTGTGTTATGCAACAGAGCAAGGAAAATCCTGTGGGAGTGAAAGCGTTGAGGCGGGGTCCTGCTATGCGAAACCGGGGTCACAGACACGTTGACAGTTATTGAGTATCCGCAGTTGATCTGGGGCGCGGGGAGGCGGAAAAAGCAAGGGTTTTCATTGAAGAATTGGTTCTTCCTGTGAAGAAAAAAAGGCTTCTTTTTGTCAAGACAACGGATGATTGCAGAGCACGCGCCTTTTCCCCTCATATTGCTTTAGATTTTTTCCGTCTTAGAGCTTGTGTACATAAAAGTCTTTTTAATTCTTTGCATTTTCCTAAACAGAAGAACAAGAAGAGAAGAATTTGATTTATATTTACCAATTACTTATGTGAATTATGAGAAAGGAAGAACAATTTGTTAATGCAGAATACTTGCAGGTTGAAAACGTGACCTAGGGTGCTGTGCACAGCCATGCTTTGCACCCCTTGGCTATTCGATCATGTTTTGGGCGGTCTGAATGTGTTCGGCAATTTTTTTAATTCTAGTTTATTTTTATTAGTAAAAAATTAAAACACATCCGAACCGTCCAAAACACGATCGGACGGCCGAGAGGTGCACAACACCCCCTCATTTCCGTTGAAAACATGTGGTTGCTTCGTCAATGGAGCTCTTCAGTTGATTGCTTAAGTATTTGGTCAGCTTAGAAAGCTATTTTTTTCTTATTCTGTGAGTTTCATGGGTTTTGAAGCTAAAATAAACCTTTTGTGAGTGGCGACAAATTATTATTCTTTTGAAAATTAGTACTTACCTTGTTTGGACAATGCCTACAATAGATACCAATCAGGAATATGGCATTCATTTTGGTGATTTTTGGAACTCCATCACTTGTAACTTTCACTTATTTTTCTGGGCTCATTTTGCGCATACGGGCACGTATAGGCCAGCCCGAATTGAGCCGAGCTTTAGCATGCTCAGTTTTGTTCATTAAGTTTTTAAGAGCTCGGCTTAAGCTCAATAAAATTTTGACGAGTCAAGTTTATCTAGGTTTGAGTCGAACCCAAACTTATTCATGAACTCTAACAATTCAAAAACATTATTTTTGTGTTCTCATACAGGTCTAAAACTTCAAATTAAAATTTTATTTTGCACATAAATAAGTTTATACATATACACAATTATAAAAACATGTTAAAATTTATGCTCATAGTGATTTTAAAAATTTGTACATGTACAAATTTAAAAAAATTACATTATGTACTTGTAAAAGTTTATACATATTCAAGGTTAATGTGAAATTATATTAGATATATATCATCATGATCCCAATCGAGCCAACTACTGTCAGGTTTAGGTTTGGCTTATTTTTTGGATGAGCCTAAAATTGAGGCTAAAGTTCAGTTCATTTAGTACCCAAATCGAACTCGGACATAGGCACGCCACCAACAAAATAATATTTGTCAACCCTAAGGATTTGGCCAAGCAAGCATGAGCAAGCAATAAGTACTTACCTTCCATGAGATGACACACACGTACGATTCAGTGGTGGGGCTACGGATTCTATTTAGAGGGGGCACAATTTTGGAAAAGACTTAAAAGAAATTCACAATCAAACATACTGAGAAGAAAAGTTCAAACATACTCCATTAGACACAAAAGTTTGTAACATACGGAGTATAATTCAAAAAGCTTCTATACATAAGCACAAAAGTCTAAATATTTGTTGCTAATTTTTTTTACAATTGACCCCTACGAGTTTCCATATCTTTTGAAAGTTTCTTCATGATTGCTTCATTACTAATCCTATAAAAAAATATCTCACTTTGTATATACCATCAAGCCATTGTTTAACATTGATCATTCATTTGGTTCCGAAATTAATTGTTCAACTTTTAACTTGGAAAACTAGAAAATAAGTTGGATGTTCAATCACACACAAGTAGGAAATGGGGGCTTTGCTGACCGTAGTGGGTCAAGGCAGCCTCGCTGACCATCCCCGGCCGTCCTTTTCTTCATCAACGACTCGATCTTTACCTCTCCAAAGTGCATCCGGAAATGCATCCATTTGTTTCATCACGCAATCCGAAATTGCCGCTGATCCAGCAAAATGAACGGCGCGGATGGGGGTTGGCAAGGCCTGCCAACCCCACGGACAGTAGGCCCCCCGGGTTCAGCATTTTGCTATTTGTCTCGGTAAAAACGAGCTTTTAATTCTTGGAGGGCCTATTGACTTGCCGGGAAACCCATGACAAGCCCAATACCTAAAATTACCGTTAACAACGATAGAATATACATCTCAACCACTTCCCCACCACACCATCTCTCACACGTGTGTGGGCCAGAATCCACCACCGAGCCCCACCCACACACGCGGGAGAGAGCCAGTGAGGTTTCATCGGTGTTGAAAGAGTGATCTATCATTCGTCGGTTGCATTTGTATGTACTTATCATTTTTGAATTCCCAATGCTTCAAACATCTTTCAAGTAAGTGTGGTAAAAAAAAAAAAAAAAAAAGGCAGCGGGTTATAAAAAATCCTGGGGGCACGTGAGTTGTGACCCGCTGGTTCATATTTGGCTGTCCTTGGTACGAATCCACAAACGTTCCAAACCTTGGGTTACTGGTTGGTTTGCCGGATCTTTAATTTAAGAATTCCAGAATTAATCAAGGTTCACGCAAGTTTTAACATTTGCTTGTAAAAAGAATAAATAATTAAGTATCGTTTAGGTTGAGTTCAAAAAAAATGAAAAGTGAAAAAAACATGGCTGGGCTTTAATAAGGAATGAAATAAATTTCATAATTGCAGTTTAAAAAAAAAATACCACATAATTAACCGGACACGATAGATGATGATAGGTCCACTTTTCTTTACCTTTCTTTTTGATCATCACAAGAGAGGTCCACTTTTTGAGAAGAACAATGATAGAGACACATATTTTGTGTCACACCTTTACTCACATGGGATGTGGGCCTTACATGTGGGCACCGTGTGGGTCCCACACCCCATGTGAGTGTGGGTGTAACACAAAATATGGGGTGGTTTGGGTGAATTGAAAAATTAGTTTTTTGGTTTTTTTAGTTTTGTCCTTATTCAATTTTTTTTTGCTTTTGCTAGTTTTCGGTCAATTTTTTGTGGTTTATTGGCTTGTCTCGACGAGAGAAATCTAAAAAGTATAAAATTATTAGCCAAACTTAAAGTTTTGTGAATAAAGACGAAAAATAAACCAAAAAACTAGTTTTTTGCCATAATTTTTCGTTTTTATTCTCAAAATTTTAAGTCTGATTAATAATTTTATATTTTTTAAATTTATCTCGTCGAGATAAACCGAGAAACCAAAAAAATCGACTAAAAACTAACAAATACAAAAAAAAAATTAAATAAAGACAAAATTTAAAAAATCAAAAAACTAATTTTTTGGTTTTAGCCAAAGGAGGCCTACGTGTCTCTAAAACCGGATCAAGGGCTTGTTTCTTTAATCTGTCACTTCAATTTCTATTGCAGTGTAGCACGCAGATAGAGAAGAAAAGAAGAAAACCACGACGACGACGACAAGACCAAAACCTCCGCAACCACAGCATCCGTCGCCTCCCGGAAACTACCTCCGCCGTCCTCCCTTTCTGGTACCTTCTCTTTCTGTCTCCTTGCTACGTATTACGTTACCAGCATCTACGTATATAACTATTTATTTGTGAGGACTTCACGGAGTCGTCTAGGATTGGAGATCGGAAGTCGAATTAGTGAAATAAAGCAGATTCAACTGTTCGAGTTCGCGGATTGAGGCTCCTATTGAGGAGTTCTTACTTTGTGCTGGCAATTATTATGAGATGCAAATAAATTTTCCCCGTTTGTCCTTCCATTTCTTTGTTGAAGCGGTTTTTCTGTTGCAGTTAGATTGAAGTAACAATCTTTCCGTCTTTTGACTTTTTTGAGATTTGTCGATATCGTGTTTGTATGATGGGAGATTCTTCAGCTTTCTATGTCTACGCCATAGATGATGAAAGAATGAAGATTTTTTCCCAAATTGAATCACTGGTTAGAAAATACTAGTAGCTAAGTAGTAACTAGGGAAAAAATTACTCAGGTGCCCCATACCCCTTTTCCAGCCCACAGCACAGTTTGTAGGCCCCACCCCATTGTGTGATGGAAAGGGACCAGAGGCACTGAATAATCTCTTGTAACTGGGCAAAGTATTGTATGATGTCTTATGTCATGGTAACTCGATTGCAACCAGAGTCATTGTTTGTTGTGTAGAGGTTTTTTTTCTTTAATTTAGATTTGGTTTTGCTCACTGAAAAAGGGATAAGGAAATCTATCTAGAGGTTATCTACACCTTTGGTAACTAATGAGCTTGAAATGATGTGAACTTTAATGGAACATAGCGGGACTAGGAATTAGGAGGTTCCTTCCTGGCAGAAGGGAAGTTTTTCTACCACACCAAAGAAAGTTCAACATTCCAATGTTGAACTATATTTTTAGTTGACTGTTGTTCAGTAATCTATATATAGATATGGTTAGCTACCATGTTACAGCTGCTTTGGTACCATTTCTAGTTTGTTGTTTTGTAATCTAAGAATTCGGCTATAAACAAATGGAACTTTATCTGTTATTTGTAATTTTTGTCAATTGTCATACTAATAACGTATACGGTCTGAAGCAAAGGACCTTATGCAATTATTACTCGTTCACTCCATTTGCGTAAATACGTTCTCCATCTTGCATATATATATATATATATATATATATATATATATATATATATATATATAGGTGGTGCTTCTAGTCCGGATCTCCCGTTTCCGGACCTCCATGATCAAAATTTTTTTTTGACGATCCGAGCCGTCCAATATGTTCAGAAGGTGTTTTCAAGGGTCCTTCATGGAAAATCTTCAAAAAAAAAATACCGGGAAGGGCTTGATCCAAGCAGTTTTCGCAAAATATATATATATATAGTTTTTGGCGAAAAACCGCTGAATCTGCCGCCCGTATTTTTTTTTTGAAGATTTCTCACGAGGGCCCTTGAAAACACCTTCTGAACACATTGGACGGCTCGGATTTTCCAAAAATAATTTGCAACACAAAAAAAACACCAAAAAACCTCTAATCCGGGAGTCCGGATTACAAGTTTTTCGTGTATACATATATATGGATTAAATGGAGTGGAAAAAGCAAGGCTCTAGTTGCAAAAGTATGCCAGTTTACAGCTTGCCCATTCATCTACTTCTCAAGCAATATCATGCTTATTTTTGGACATGTTGAAGGGTTTTCTCTCTTTGGTGTTGTTTAATGTGTTGTTTACTGACTTAAGTTATGTACCTTTCCCCCTTACATTGACGTTCTATTTTTTTCCCTTCCTTTTTTGGGTATTTTGTTGTGGTGCAGCTGTGGTTATGGAGTGAACTAGAAACATATCACATGCAGAGTTAGTGCTTCTGTTGAGCTTTCTTGGGGTGGCAGCATGGATTTGGATTCTGCTGATTCATCGACTCCACATCCTGCTAAAACTTCGGATTTACAAACTCCCACTACTGCAGATTCTGGACCAGATAATTCTTCGCGTGATGCACCACCTAGGTTCTCAGCTTCTGGCATATCAACGTGGGCCAAAAGTTTAAAAATTCCCCAGCCATTGATGGGCACTCAGGATGAATCACCATCAGGCAATGGTGGAAAATCGGCATTTGCTCGTTTCACTGGTGGTTTGGGATTGCGCTTGTCTCCTAAAGCTTCTCAACCTGATGAGAATTCTGATTTAGCTTCTTCATCAACAGCACAACCTGGTTTATTTGGAACCCTCACTAAAGGGTTAGTTGACTCATCTAAGAGTGCCGTGAAGGCTGTGCAGGTCAAAGCTCGGCATGTTGTCTCTCAGAACAAACGAAGATACCAGGTAGCTTACTAGTATAATTATTGCTGCTATTTTCTTTACATTATGTGTATTTTACATGATGTTTTGAGCCCCCCTTTCACTAAAATTTTTGCCTTACAACTGGTATCGAGGATTATCTATTGCTAACTTAACAATATGGGGTGCTCACCAACCACATTATTTTACATGGACTATGGAGTGAGTATTTGGTGTTGGAATGAGTCCAGGCATTGGCGTTTGTTTGCTTTAATTTTCCCCATCTTGTGATGAACTTCTCAGTAAGAAGCTCAATATATGGCTCTCACAGTAGATTGCTAACATATTGAATATGATCCGACCTAAATGCAATGGCCCGGTCCTTAAAATGATATGGAATTCTTGATGCATGACCTCAAAGAACACATGGCTTTCTAATACTTTGTGGATGAAGCGATTATCTCTGTCATTCTTGCTTTTTTACATTATGTTTAAAATTGAAGACCTATTATTTGTTGATGTGTAAAAGTGATTCTTCTTGTTCCTTAGGAAGGAGGGTTCGATTTAGATATGACGTACATAACAGAAAATATTATTGCTATGGGGTTTCCTGCTGGTGATATGAGCTCTGGCTTTTTTGGCTATGTTGAGGTAAGTAAACTGCAGTTCTCTGTAGAAGAAACTTATTTACCATGCCTCACTTATGGCATTGATGTATAGACTTTTTGAAAAATGTGATCCAGGGTTTTTATCGAAATCACATGGAAGAAGTGATCAAGTTCTTTGAAACCCATCACAAGGTAAGGTCATTCATTGGTGATATTGGTGATACTCTAGACTTGTATAGCTGTGTACCATTAATACAAAAGTATCGCCTCTTCAAATTTGTGGAGCTAATTGCCTGAAAATGCGCGGTATCAGTATTAAAAGCTTACTTCTGGTGTGAAATATTGTTGGTACTAGCTTTTCAGCATTGCTCTTTTAGAATGGCATGCGTACTAATTTTACTACGTAACAACAAGCTTTATTCTTATACCTTTCTAGTTTCTTTGCTGACGCTGTGCCAATTATTTTGTTACATTTTTAAGAAACTGTGGTGGATTACTTGTCCTTGTCTAGTGTATCTGTTATTTCATGACCAGTTTAAGTCATCATAAATAATCAAGTTCTAGTCGGTAGGAGAGGATGGTCAGATCAACATTTATCTGCAATCCTTGAGCAGCTATAATACTTGCCTTTGAGTGATGGTCTTTATTTGGATATTTCTCCTAAAAGTGAGAGGGCCTTTTGTTTCGAGAAAGATAATAACAGATTGGCATTTCTGTGTTAAATTGTTTGTCCAACGGAACTCTGCTATTTTGGCTTTTCTGATTTATGTGGTCTGTTTCTGCTGTTTTTTTAGTTTTAGGTTGTGTCTATTGTTGTGTTGGCAATTTACTGTCAATAGATAATGTTTAGGAACTAGAAAAACAGTACTGGAAATTTTGAGTACTTAATTTCTAAGTCCTGGGCTTGAAGATTTCTTCAGAGCAATAAATCTGAATTGTTAACGTAGGCAGGCAAAAATCTTTTTCCATGTTGGCAGAAAACCAATGGGCCAGCATGGATTCTGCACTCAACTTATGATATAATATCCATATCTGTGTTTTTTTGTGAACATTATTGGTTGATTTAGTTGAACCCCGTCTCCCATTTTTAGTCAGGGTGACTTTTAGCACAATCACTTCGCAAAAAAGGCCTCAACCTTGCCTTTTGTGTTGTCCTTATTCAATTTTTCTTCATGTTTGTTAGTTTTGCGCCCAAATTTTGTGGATTATTGATTCTTCCCAACGAGAGGAATCAGAGAAGTATAAAATTATGAACGAAACCCATTTTTTGGGGAATTATCCAAGAATTAGTCCTAGCCCAGGCTCTTTGGCTATTTCTGATACAAATCAACGCAAAGAGAAGAGAGAGAGAGAGAGAGAGAGGGAGAGAGAGATCACCCAAAGGGACTACATTGCATATATTAGACTAGGGTTTGCCTGTGCCTAAAGGCACGAAGGAACGCGTTCTGAACACAATTTAATTGAATTATGCTTCTCTAACCTGCCAACCAAGCCGACCTCTCCTAGAAGTAGCGTTCTTAAAGAAGCTTTATATAGAGTTCATCAAATAAATGGGTTTGGCCAAGTACAAAACATATCAATTCAACGTGGCATTAAAAACTGTTCAAAAAATAGCACATTTGTTGTATTTGTCCGCCTAAAGACACAACACAGAATGTATTGAACACAACCTAAGTATAATTTCTCATTCTAACAAATAAACTATACTTATCACGGTATCACCAGATAAATATTCCAAATAGACCTCAAACATGCCCCGTCAAACTAATTTCAGCAAAAATGAATTCTAATACAAAATGAAGAAGTAGCTTCCAACCAATTAAACAAAACCTATGTAATACCATTGAGTGTGTTTAAGCAAAAGCAAAACTATGGGTGCCTCTAATATTAAGCAGCTTCAATTTCTTCATCATTGTTTAGGACATCTTTGTATCTCCTTGCCATCTTCGTATCAACTTCTTCATAGAAAGTACCTATTTGCAACATGCACAACAACCTAGTTATTGTAATTAACATGTAGATATTAGTTTAGACTATGATTTATCCTGAGAAATGTGGGAGTCTATCAAGCAAACTTAAATATGATATCTGACACGCCAAAAAGTATAAAGCACATGCCTACATTGTATTCTTTTAGCTAAGATACTTGAGATCCCCTTGATGTCCATAACTTATTCAACCTAGAAACGAAAATCTTAACTTAAATCATCAAATTAGTATTTTTAAAAATAGAGGAATGCCTGTGCCTGTGCCTGAAGGCACTTAAAGCTTGCAAACAAAAAAATACTTCACATGATACTAACCACTTTAGCACAATATAGACGAAAAAAATGAAGCCATGCAACTTATTATTTGCTAGATAATTCTTTTTTTGAACTTCCTCGACTCTTGGGAGCATACTCTCTAATTTTAAGTTAGACTAGACCACCAAAGGAATTTCCAATAAGACGATGGTCATTTTTTCATCCAATCCCACCCTCCCAATTGCCCAGTACTACAACTAAGAGGATTCAAACAAAATGAAACCTAAATGGCTAAAGGTGAATCAGAAATGACCAAAGTGACACATGTTAATTGAAGGCTTAAACAATTTATTCCGTGTGTGATATAGAAGCTACCCTTGCAGATTTTTAATTTTTTTTAAGAGTGCACTTTGTCAATTTTGTTACAATAGAAAACATAAAGTGTGACGATTATGCAGGACAACGAAAAAATAAAACAAAAAAACAGGACTAACGTACTCGTGGCATAGGAACGAAGGCGAGTGTTGGGCGACAAAATAATCCATTAAGCTAAGAGAGTAGTCTGTTCTCTTTATGATTTGTTTGAACTTCTATAGGCCATCTTGATCATAAAAGAATTGCATCTTGAAAAACACAACCAAACCATTAGTATAAGGATGCAGAGATCTGCGGGGATGAGAGTAGCAATCTGCAGCAGCCTTGGGGTGGGGCAATGAGCGGTGGTTGAAAGGGCCTACGGGAAGGAGGGATTAGAATTTAGAAACTCAATAAAGATGTAAAAAAGTGTGAGACTGATTTCCTTGACCACCGGGATTGTAGCAGCAAATTAAGCTAATCAATTTATTTTGGAAGGGAAATTAATCGAATCTATGATTGAGGATATCCAAGAAACAATCCGAGCCCATTTAATTAAAGAGGTACTTAAATCTTAGCCTTCTAAGGCTTAGTTTTCCATTTGATTCTAGCAAATGAGTTCAGGTGCTAAAATTATAGGTATTTCAAATCACAAAATTAAATGGTTCCGTTTATTGTTTTTTGATTTTTTTCACACCGAATTAAAGTACACGAGGAGTACTTTAATTTGGTGTAAAAAAAATCGAAAAACGATACACGGAACCACTTCATTTTTTGGTTTCAAAATCATGATTTTAGCACCTGTTAAACTCATTTGCTAAAATTATGGGTTGATTTTAGCAACTGAGTTGCTAAAATCAAATGGAAAACTAAGCCTAAGTCACTTGATTCGTTTCTCTCAATCTCAGCCGTAAAAGATAATTCCTTTAATTTTGGGTTTTGAATTTTGAAATGAAAGTAATTTGAAACATCAGATTAGTTGAGAAGAAACTTTAAAATTCGATCACGGTCCTCCAAAGTGCCACGGAGGACATTTGTGAGGGAGACACTCTGAAAAGCATTGTGTAATTTAATATAGATTTTTCAATTACAATGACAGAGCAAAGCTTAAATAGACCAAACCTAAGAAACCCTAATAATACAAGAAGACTAAACTACCCCGAACATAAAAGATAATTAACAATTTAACGGAAACCCTAACAATGAAACCCTAATTAATGCTAACCCTAAATTATACTTCACACCCCCTCTCATACTCATGATGCGAACCTGGAGAACATCGTGAGTTTGCCAAGACAATAACGAAGCCAAACGGTGCAATAGGGGCCAAACCATTGCAATACCAATGCCAATTTGCGCTGCCAAGACAGTAACAAAGCCAAAAGGTGCAATAGGGGCCAAACATTGCTAGTACCAATGTCAGCATTAATGCCAATGCCAATGCCAATGCCAAACTGTGCTGAACCGTTGCCAATACCAATGCCGAACAACTGCAAATTTTGGAGATTTCAAATACACAACGGATTGGGTGGAGAGAGAGAAGACAGACTTAGTATTCAGAGAAGAAAATACCCAAGAGAGAGGAGAGATGCTGATGGAGCTCTGGCGAAGGTTGCCGGAGGCCAACGGAACGCCAGCGAAGGTGTCAAAGTGCTGATGGAACTCCGGCAAGGATGCTGGAGTACACAGAAGTGCCCAAACATACTTGGCTGTGCAGATCTGAAGATTACACCACCAAACTGGGCTGTTTGGAGGCAAACCGGGCTCTGGCAATGGTCGCCGGAGGCTGACGAAGCTCCGACGAGCTGCCGGAGTGCAGAGGAGTGCCAAAAAGTTCAAAGAGAGGGTTCAGATTCAGAAACAAGGGCCAAAATAGCCCTGTACAATGCAGACTACACCAAAAACTGCCAAAAAGAAACCATCAACGGCTGCCGGAGCTCCGGCGATGATCGCCGGAGTCAGGCGAGGCTCCAGCAAGGGTCGTAGGAGTCAGGCGAAGGTCCAGGAGCATTTGGGTGAACATAAAATGAACAATACGCGAAAAGAAGAAGATGAACAGTGCGATGCTACAGATTTTTTCCCCTACTGCTATAATGGTCAGCAAACAGTGAACAGTGCAACGATGGACAGTGAACATTGCGATGATGAATAGTGCTTGAAATAGTGATACTTTTGCAAAGAGAGGAAGTTTTTTAGCTGATTACGAGAGGGAGGGGAGCATACTTTTAAAAATCAGCCGATACGTACCGGAATTTTGAGCCTCCGATGGACCGATACGGATACATCCCGATATAGTGGTGTTACCTAAATATCGCATACGAACCGGCCGATTCCCAGTACGTATCGGTCTATCGGCTGATACGGAAGCCGGTTCTGAGAGTATCGGCCGAGACGGAAAAAAAGAAGAAGACTGGAACCCACATTCGATTCTCAAGAAAGAGAAAGGGGATCGTGGGGAGACTGGAAAAGGATGAGAAACCTGATCTTCATCTTCTCCTTTGATATTTTCGTCCATAGCAGCATCTCTCAATCTACCATCATACTCCATAGTGAAAAAACAAAACAAAGGATCCACAAAAAAAAAGGAAGAGAGAGATTCTCTGATCTGTGCACCACCATTGTTAGAGGCTGAGAGAGTTGCATTGGTTGCTAGCATTTGCTGCTATCGCAGAGATTGAGATAAGAAAGAGGCGTGTAAAAGAAGAATACTAGAAGAGGCGTGTAAAAGAAAGAGATTGAGATTGCGATTTATAGAAAGAGGCGTTTAAAAGAAAGAAGAGGAAGTACTTTTGGTTCTACTGTTGGAGTAACGTTTAAGTTTGGGTCCAGCTGTTTACTTGAAAGGAGTGCTTGGTCTCTATTCAAACACGTAACCTTTCTCTTGGGAAAATACTCCTCTACTCTAATAACAAATTTAAAAAAAGGAAGAAAATATGCAAGTAGGCAAAGACTAGTAGAGGAAAATTTGTTCACTGTAAACACAGAAATTTGAAGTATGTATGTATTTTACAGAATTTTAAGGAAAATAATAAGTATTTATATGTTCTAAGATCGTCTAAAATATGAAAAATTAAGCTAATGAGGCAAAAAAACCTGTACCATAAGGTTTTGTATGAGTTACTAATGATTTTAAAAATTCACGGCCGAGACAGCCGATTCCCGCAATGTATCGCCGATACGTCCCGATACCGATACACCGATATCGCGACTGATACCGCGACCGATACCACTATTTAAAACTATGGAGGGGAGATGCTACTGCTGCTGATGCTACAAGAGAGGGGGATGCTATTGCTGCTGATGCTACCAGAGAAAGAGAGAGAAGGCTGACTGATGCAGAAAGAACCGGAGGAAGAAACCAAGGACACGATTAACCTGCTTTGATACCATGATACAAATCAAAGCAAAGAGAAGAGAGAGAGAGAGGGACTACCCAAAGAGACTACATTGCATATATCAGATGTTTCAATTACAATGACAGAGCAAAGCTTAAATAGACGAAACCTAAGAAACCCTAGTAATAGAAAAAAGACTAAACTACCCTGAACATAAAAGATAAATAACAATTTAACGGAAACCCTAACAATGAAACCCTAATTAATGCGAACCCTAAATTATACTTCCCAATTTCTTGGATAGTTCCAAAAAAAATTGGGTTTTGATCATAATTTTATACTTTTCCGATTCTCTCTTCGAAGCGAATCAATAATCCAAAAAAATTTGGCGAAAACTAAAGAACACGAAAATGAATTTGAATAAAGAGGGAAAAAAAAATGTGGCTTTTGATGGGAAACAATGCTAAAAGTCACCTTGGCTAAAGACTGGAAACGCTCCTTAAGTAACAAAGGCCCATTCTTATGCACTGCTACTCTTCAGTAGAGGCTTATTTTTACAAAAAGAGATAAAATGGGCAAAATAAAATGGATAATATTTCTAATCATATTTTTTGTGTTTGCTTTTATCAGTTTTTATTCTGATTTCTGTTACTGTATGCACTATGCAGGATAAATACAAAGTATACAACCTTTGTTCTGAGAGGCTCTATGATGCATCACTATTTGAAGGAAAGGTGTGCTATTAAAATGTTATTTTTTGAGTTGTACTTTTAAATGATACTGAGTGCACTAAATGTTATTGCCACGATCATGATTGATGGTCATGGAATATGTGCATAGGTTGCTTTTATTCAGTTATTAAACTAGCTTGGTTTTTCCACTCTTATTAAACCTCCGTATGATACTGGTTTCTTTTGATTCCTGTTGAACTACCAGTTTATTTTACTCATGTTTGAGAGAGCATTTTAATTTCTTGTAATTTTGAAAGTTGTAAGAATGTGTGTGGAAAAGTCTGCGATCCCCGCAGCCCCGAAATAGCTGGCCCCTGCTTTAACTGCTGCCCTTTACCTCTAATCATAGTAGAGTGATGACTATCAGTAACTAGCCTTTCCCGAGTTCATCGCTTCAACCATGGACTGTTCAGCTTTTCAAATTGTTCACACAGTTGTATATTGAGTTCTGACGGTGATTTAACTTATGTTTTATTATATAAGTATTTTGTTGAGTGGTAGATAAAAATGGGTAGACATTTGATCTGTCATTGCTATGAGTGCTTTAGTTTAAGAAGGCTCCTCTCAAAGTAGATGTGAAAGAGCTTGATGACAGCTTTCTAATGTGACTGTATCTGCAGGTGGCTAGTTTCCCATTTGATGACCACAACTGCCCTCCTATTCATCTGATCAAGTCATTTTGTCAAAGTGCGTACTCCTGGTTGAAGGAGGATATAGAAAATGTTGTGGTTGTGCATTGTAAGGCTGGAATGGCAAGGACAGGGCTGATGATAGCTAGCCTCCTCCTATATTTGAAGGTGGGGTTATTGCAATATGTTTTATGCGACTGGTCTATTGTTGTATTGGAAAAGTATAGTTCCCTTCTATCTTGTTAGTTTAGTCCATTTCCCAATTTCGTAATTGCCCCGCTGCATTTGCATCTTTGTGCAGTTCTTTCCCACTGCTGAGGAGTCAATTGATTACTACAACCAGAAGAGATGTATCGATGGAAAGGGACTTGTGCTTCCAAGTCAGATTGTCAGTCTTTTATTAATATGATTTTCTTCAAACATAACATTGTATTTTTTAGCTAGCTTCCTTAGATCTCATCTTATGAGGTGTTATTCTTTTGTGCCTGCTTTTGTAGAGGTACGTCAAATATTTTGAACGGGTCCTAACATACTTTAACGGGGAAAACCAGCCTGGGAGAAGGTATATTGCTGGTCCTGCATCAAGTTCTTTTTTTCTTTTCAGTGCAATGTGCTTGAGTTTGCCCTCATGAACTCGAACCCTCGACAAAATTAAAATAGCACTCTTGGAGGTTCTCTTCTATCAGAGGATCATTGCATAGATAGGACTTTGGAGCTTAATTGTGAACCAACTCTTGTTGCCAACCCATAGTTGGAATTAAGTCATTGTTGACTTGTACTACATCAAACTTGTGCAGATGCATGCTTAGGGGTTTTCGGCTTCACCGGTGCCCGTATTGGATTAGGCCTTCCATTATGGTCTCTGATCACAATGGTATGCCTCTTTCTGACAGTTTCTTCTTTGCATCTGATGATACTATTCTATTTGAGTGGGGTTATGAATCCTTTTTTGTTTGACTGTTCTTTGTCATTTAGTCATTTTCTTCTTAATTACAGTCCTAATTTTGACAGCATTCCATGACCATATTATCAATCAAGGTCATTGAATTTTTTTTTTTAGCTAGTGAATCCAAGGCCCTTGGACGTTAAAACCACAGATATAGCAATTTATAGATCAGACATTAACCCTCTTAATTGGTGATCCATTCCTTCCTTTCTTGACTTGCAGGTGTTCTTTTCTCCACGAAGAAGCATCCAAGAACCAAGGATCTGTCGGTAAGTTTGTTTTGTATTTTGGATATTAACCAAGTGTGCTCTCTTTGCTCTGTCATTCTGTAGTGCTTTTTAGTTTATTTGTTTCACACTTTCATAATTATGCAGCCTGAAGATTTTTGGTTTAGTGCCCCAAAGAAAGGGATTATGGTTTTTGCTCTGCCTGGGGAGCCGGGTCTTACAGAGCTGGCTGGTGATTTCAAAATTCATTTTCACGATCGCCAAGGAGATTTTTACTGGTATGCTAGAAGAACCACTCTTCCCCCTTGTCCTAGACAAAAACAAAGCAAAATGAAAGCACACTCCATGGTCCTAAACATTTCCATTCTCTCTTTCATGGGTGCATAATGTATGTCTTTTCTTGATACTCCTACAGTTGGTTAAACACCACGATGATCGAGAACAGGAAAATTCTGAACACCAGTGATCTTGATGGGTTTGACAAGGTATTCATCATCTTTCTTTTTCCATTCTATGAATATGATAATGTAGATTGTTGACCTTGGAAGTACCTTTAGAAGTTGCATATCCAATTCTAAGTAGTTCCTTCCCCTGCAAAAGATTTGGCGCTAAAACTAAGCAACAGATTACTTTCTTTCTTCATTCTAATGGTTTTTATGGTTCCATGATTCCAGTCATTTTTCTAATTTGCCTTTGTTCTATATTTTCTGCTCTGAATTTCCTGCAGAGGAAACTGCCATCTCCTGGATTTCAAGTTGAGGTGGTGCTTGTGGACTATAATGGGACAGTTCCTGCAAGCCCTCAAACTGAAACTTCCAATGATAAATCAGTTGAAAGTTCAGTTACCACTCCTATCCCAGTTGATGGAAATTCCGGGACTACAAACTCAAATAAAGACTCAGAAAGCAACGATAAAGATGACGTATTCTCAGACAGTGAGGCCGAAGAATCCTCTTCAAAAACCAGGCAATCGAAAGCTACCTCTGAAGCTGGAGGAACTGACAATACAAAATCCCCCACTTCTGAAACTACTAATGCAACCCAAATAGCAGGTTTGACCCACGAGACACAACAAATCTCTCTGGGTAAAACAAGCTCTACTACTGAACCCAGAAATGTGGCGATTGGAGAAACTGCATCTGGTTTAGAGGTCCCTACTCCGGTAGGAGAGGTAAGTGATTTCAAGGCAATGGCTGCTGATGCATCTGTGTTCACATTTGGAGATGATGAAGATTACGATGATGAGTGAACAAACGTGGGGTTGTGCCGTAGGGATGAGATCTGTACATAAATAGTCAATAAGCCGTTTGAAAGTGCCCCCTTCTCCCAGAACAAATCATTTCATTCATTTTATTGTATAAGTTCCCAAGTCTGGTTAAGGATTACTGCCTGCATAAACAAGTGTTGTGATGACTATTCAACTGTATTTGCTTTTATCAAATGTGGATTGGTTTTTATTATATTCTCTTCTTGGCTGTCTGGTTATGACTTGAGCCATCATTCTTGTCGTATTTTGTCGCATTAGTTTGCTGAAAATTTGCCAATTTGTTTTTAATTATTTCAGCAAGCAATATGATATTGTCACTCATCTCTAATTTCAAGAGTATTGCGAGGATGTCATTCCTTGCTCAATATTGTGCTGTTCTTTCTTTCATATACCAATTCCCCCCTTTTCTTCCATTTTCTCTCTCACACACACAGTTCATGAAGTGCTATGATTGATGTCCTCTCTCTTAGGTTATTCATGTCAATAATGCTACTCTTACACCCATCCGGTTACACCCCACTTTGATTTCTGACACGTGGAGAGAGAGTCAAAGGGATTGAGAGAGATGCCACATGTCAGAAATCAAAGTGGGGTGTAATCCATGAGTGTAAGAGTAGCATTATTCTATTCATATATATTTTTTAAGAGATCTTTCATAGTTCATGAAGTGATATGATTGAAGTGGCATGATTTGCATAGTTAATGAAGTGATATCATTGAAGGGGTAAGATTGATGTCATCTCTCCCTCTCACACGGTTCATGAAGTGATATGTTTGATGCCTTCTAAGATGAAGCCACACGTTTGATGACACTTGATATTGAAATAGGATAATATCTCACTCTTAATTATATAACGCCTCGTTTGATTTGCGGACTAAAATAGGTGGGATTGATAGTCGTGGGATTAATAGTCCGAGACTATTTGTCCTGGGACTAATTTAGTACTGAGTCTCACTCAATCCTTTGTTTGATTCGTGTAGGATTAACATTGGGATATCCCGTGTTTCGGGCAATCCCATGTTTGGTTCCCCAAACTAAATTTTGGGATTAGCACTCTCTCTCAATCTCTCAGAAAATCATGATCGATTAAGCACCAGAGAAATCAAGATCGAGTCGAACCAGAGAAATCAAGATCAAGTCTACCTAGAAAATGTTCACGTCTATGTATACCAAGAAAACCAAAAAGAAAATCTTGGTCGAAAATCATAATCAAGAAAATCTTGGTTGTAAATCATAATCCAGAAATACAATTGCAAAATTTTACATCCATGAAAGTACGTAATATAAAAAGAAGTTAGAGAGAAATTTTACATCCATGAAAGTAACATAATCCAGAAACACAATTGCAAAATTGTACCCCGAGCTTGTACCCAGATCTGGGTATACATAGACGTGAACCCAGATTTTGACAAACCCAAATTTTGAAGATTCCCGAGCTTCTACCCAGATTTTGAAGATTCCCGAGCTTCTACCCAGATTTTGACGAACCTCATGGATGTGTTTGAGGAGCTTCTTCAAGAGCTTGTAATAGAGAGAGAGAGAGAGAGAGACAAGTTCCAGATCTGGGTTCCATACGCGTGAAAGAGACGATGGAACATGTCCATGGCAATTTTGTAATTACCCAGCCTTCCATATGCGTGTTCCTTTGTCTCGGACTAATTAGTCCCACACCCCCCCCGGTATTGTGTAATATCATACGTATTGGACTAAAATAGTATCGGGATTGTTAATTCCATGCCATTTTTCAGGAACCAAACAAGGGACTACGCGGGATTGGATACAAATAGTCCAATCCCAGGTACTTAATACTCGAATCAAACGAGGCCTAAGCTTATTATATAGATGGGGTAGTTGCAATGTCACCATTCAATTTTATAAGCTTGGATAAGATGATTTGAGAGGGCGGTAAATAATGTATTATTTGAGACTCATTAAGCCATGTATGAAACCATATTATATTTTATACCCGGGGATGAATGGGTGTTCAAGGACTACTTTCCATCGCAGTTCAACAAAAATAAATAAATAAATATTTTCCATCAGTGGAGAGAGCCCTTTGAACATTACTCAACAACAACGAATAATTTTTCTTAATCATGACTCTTCAATATTAAATTTATGATGTTGGAATTCCTAGGAATCTATGAGCTTGAAAATATGATTTAAGGTGAGTTTTTCAAATGATAAAATTTGATAAAATCATTTTCACAAAAATCTTTGATTTTAGTGATCGGGGAAGATTTTTGTGAAAACGTTGATTTTATCATTTGGAAAACTCACCCTTAGATTGTTCACTTCAAAAACTTGAACAAGCAAAAACATTTATGCAAAGAATTAAATTCACCGGAATTTTTTTGAAAAAATGTTCTGTACTAGACGTGATTGTTAATGAATTTGAGTTTTTTATTTCCCATTTACTAAAATGGGAAATATCATAAGTTGAGTTTTAGTAGATTGCTAAAATTGCTTTTGATTCTGATTCTCGTTAGATAAAAGTTACGTAGTTAAAAACTAATTTTCTCTTCCATGCAACTTTTGCTAAAATTATTTGTTATTTTTAGCAAACGAGAATGGCAGAAAAACTCACCCACTGGGGTGGGTCCCAGCACATGTAAACGTGTGTGGTTAAATGCGTGTATCACAAGAATTTTCCTAGGAAAACTCCCCCAGAATTCCGTGCATGTTGGGAATGAGGAGGATAAGTGGGAATTTTGTCCCAATCCTGGTTGGTCTGCGGAACTTTCAACGATCTGACGTCCAAGTTTCAAACTTCGTCCGCGTGGAAATGGCAACGAGAGCCAGCGCTTGCTTTAGCAATTTTCCTAATTTGAAAAGTGGAAAGCCTTTGAAGATAGACAGCGCGTCTTTTTTAATGTCAGGCTTAAACACGTCTTCAATTAGCTTTTCCTTGCGTCTATATATAATGATATATCTTCACCGTCCCACGGAAGGAGACGAAAACGAAGAACAAGAAGAAGAGGAAGAAGAATTCCAATTGATTCTGCTGTTTCTCGCAAGGCTTTACAAACCAAACGGCAATTTGGAGCTACTTTTCACAGAGAGAGAGAGAGAGAGAGAGAGAGAGAGAGGATGTATCATTCGTCAACTCCGTCCGCTGCTTATCCTTCAACGTCGATTAGTGGTATTCATGGCCAGCTCCTTGAAGTCACAGGTACCTTTCCATATTAGAATCAGAGTGAAGCTTTCAAATAACTATATGGGACACATAACGGTAATCGTTAACGTGTTACAATCTTGAAATAGAAGTCCTAGCAAATCAAGAAAATGAAATCATTTTTGCACCCCAAATTTTGATAACCGCATTCCAATTCAAGTTTTTATGTATTTTGATAGACACAAGTTTTAGAGTGTGATTATTATAAAAAAATAATAATTGAGTGCCTAAGCATAAAAACATTGAGTAGCAATCGTAAATCGGCCCGTGAATTGAAAACGGAAACGCTAGACACACTTGCAATTTTCTACATCTATATCGGAATGTAACTGCATCGAAAGGTTAAGACTTTGCTTGGAACTTAAAAGGAAAGAAAGAGAAAAAAAAAGGGAGCATAATTAATTAAGAAGGAAATTAGAGAAAAGTCCCAAACAAATAAAAAGAAAATTTTACAAAAAATTATCTTCCTTTCCAAACAGAGTCCTAAAAGAATAATTATACATTTACTCCCTAATTCACTCCTTCTCACTCCCCCTCTCACATGCCGTGGGACTCATCACATGTGGACCCACGGCGGGATCCACGGTATGTGAGAGAGGGAGTAAGAGAGAGTGGATGGGGAGGGAGTGAGTGTATCATTTTTGGTCCTAAAAACCCTTGGGTAACGACCGGGCCGGTGCAACACGTAACCACTAATAATTAGGATTTGATCAGGGTATCTTCTTCTTCCTGTTTCCAGTAATGGAATTTGTAACTCGTTCTGAGTGTATAAATGTGATGCAGTCGTTAGCGGTACCAAATTGAAGAACACCGAATTTATATCAAGGCAAGATCCCTACGTATGCCTCGAATACGGCAGCACCAAGTTCCGTACCCGCACCTGCACAGGTACGGTTTATATGGAGCACCATTTTTGTTTGTTTTGTTGCTTAGCAGGTTTTTTTTTTTTTTTTTTTAATTTGGTTTTCAAACCATGAATTTCAATTGGCTTCTGAAACACAGACGGAGGCAAAAACCCCACGTTCCAAGAGAAGTTCACGTTCACGCTGATTGAAGGGCTACGGGAACTGAAGCTTGTGGTTTGGAATAGCAACACCATCAATCATGACGACTTTATCGGCACCGGAAAGTAATTCACTCTTTTTTTCTCAGTTCTTTATTGAAAGAATGTTGATTTTTTTCGCTTAGTTTGATATCGCATTGTCTCAACTTATTCTCGTGGTGTTGCTATGTGTAGTGTTCGATTGCAAAAGGTTCTTTCTGAGGGATACGACGACAGCTCTTGGCCACTTCAGAGTAAATCTGGAAGGTAAACTTTTGCTTCTCATTTATTGCCATGGCTGTAATGATTCTGAGTTGTAACATGTATGTAATTTGAATACTGGGGTTTTTATTTTAGCATTTACAAGTTCAAAAACGACTCACTAGGTGAAAGTTCGGGTGATTCATTTGTATTGCGACATCACTGTGGGATAACAATATAAGTAGTGAAAATCCATGTTATGGTGTTAACTAAAGAGAAGCTGGTTCAGGAAATTAGGAAACCAATCAAAATCTGAATTGAAAACCAAAGACATTATTGTGGACTCTTCTGATCTTATAATGGTGCAGGAATGTCCTCCTAACAGCTCACTTAACTTGGCTTATCTGCAAGACTGGGTTGGGAATTCTGTGCATAACTCCAAAAAAATGCTGAAATAATTGCCCAATTGTCACTGATGCGATGTAAATTTGATCAGTATATATCAGCATAAGTTATCTAATTTTTTGTCAAAACAGCACATGCTTCCACATGAATTAGCCTTCCACATCACATTTAGGGGTTGGATATTAATTATTTGAACAGCACATTCTCTGTATGATTTGGTTTTGCGAATTTCAAACGAGTAATTGTTGAATATTGCGTATATGACATCATTATAATCTTTGTCTGATTCAAGCTAGGTCTGCAATGACCTGTATGTCATGGCAACTGACTTGAATAGAACAATCAAACCAAAAATATTCAATGATGTTATCACGATTTCCTTTCATTTGGTTTCCTGCTCTTGTTGCATGTTGTTAATTAATGATTAACTTGGCTAGTTCATAAATATAGCGAAAACTCGCCCTTATAAATGGAAAATGTATTTTCAAACTTTCTAATGCACCTTTATTTTGTTTACAGGTCTGCCGGAGAAATTAGACTCATATTGCACTATGCTAATGCCAAGGTAAGCTCCATGTTCCATGCTTTAGTGCTAAATAGAAATGTAAGAAATGCTCTTAGTTACTAGTAAGTCATTAGCCATAAGGTTTTTTGTTTATTTTTTTGCACTTCATTTAAATATCTATGGTGGCTGGCCTATAAGATTGCCGTTGTTGTATTCTTGCAGAAACCAGCAGGAAGCTATGCTTCTTTAGCTCCACCGTATCATCCCCAAGCCGCTCCTTACTCTACCCCACCGCCTTCACATGTAGCCTCATATCCATTTCCAGGCTCTGGTTACCCAGCACCATCGCCATACACTTCATACCCGCCAAATTCAGCAGCCCCATACTCTAACCCTCAGTCATCTGCTTACCCTACACCATACCCACCACCTTCGGCATATCCCCCATCACCATATCCGCCACCGCCACAGTCCTCCCCATATCATCCTCCAGGTGAGCCTCATTTCTGCTTCATACTTTTTCTGCTCCATAACAGAAATTATCAATGAGGTTCTGAAGTTCCGTTTTTCTTTCCAATCAGGTCCGTTCCCCGGCATCTATCGTCCACCACCGTACTGAGACCAATAAAGCTCCTACATCTCCAAATTGAAGAAACAGTATTTGCAATTGACTGACTGTTGTCATAGGTTTTGTGACAATGATGTTACATCCTCCCTAACATCAGTATTTCAGTTCTGCTTATGACATTTTATGCTGTTCATAGTGGAAACTGTTGATATGTTGTCTATCAATATGTTCTTCGAACGTGATTGCTTGTTCATTGGGTTGTTTTATTTGTTCTTTCGACTTCTTTGTGAACTTTGAGTAGTTTACTAGTACGGCATGTTGATATTGAATGTTGGACACATTGTGATCAGCAAGCGTTGTAATTTTATTTGAGGAAATATATGGTAAAACTATTTGTGCACTCCCGTGTTTGATTCACTCAGACCCTCGTATGTTGAATTTTGAACCATGAAGGTGCAAGCTATTAGATGATGAAACCACTTTTATGGATGGAATGGTCGACGACTCCACATTGAGGGTAATTCAGTGGTGGAGGAAAGCTACCGTAAGAATGTTGAGACGCTCGTTTACTTGGTATGATGCCTTAGTTCGAGTCTTACTGTTGTGAACTGAAGATTCCCTTCCCCAATCCTCGCCTGCCTATTGTGCAAAAAACAGTGTGTGGTTCAACTAATTTATTGAACAGCAGGGGAATTTATGATTTGAACATTTGGATTTTATGGTCCTAAAATACAGTTACATTACCATGTCATTGAATTGTTATGTGTATTTGTACATGTGTATATGGACTTTCCCTTTACATTTGGTTGGATGGATTCTGAATTTATGGAATGGTTGCGAAACTAAAGGAAAATATGTGGCAATCCATGAACTATGATTGCAAAACAAAACGATGAATTTTTCTTTGCCTCCTCCTCCTCCTTTTCCTGCATTGGTGCCTCCATAGCACAGATGTTACGGATTAGGTTGACAGTAGAAAGGTTGTACAAATTGGAGGAATTTGGCTATCAATCTTCATCAAAATTGAGATTTTCCTGAGCTAGAAAATCTGAATTCTGAACGCTAGTTAAATTCAATCTGCTTACCGTGCAGTCTGAGCCTAACCCTTATCTGTTATGTGTTCTGCTGCTTCTGCTTGAACTATGGCATCCGTTATAGAAGCAAGGGATCTAGTTCCTTGATTTAGATAAGGGTGAAATCTCCAATTTCAGTTTTTATCATTCAGTTTGGATGTTGAGAAACTTGAGTGCAAAACAAAAAGAGAATGGAAAGTCTCGGACTTATGGTTCTGTCTTGTACTGTATTTGTCGTTATACAGTAATATTGATCTTTCGGGGTAGACTACAAAGTTACAAGTGTAGTTCCTGTTTTAGTTTTTCACACCTTGGTTATTATGGGAATTTGAAGCACAGGAACAAGGTGGGAAGAAGTTTAGAGCAATTTCAAGTATCACCTTGTCTATCCAAAGGTGATGCAGTAAATGGTATTAGCACTCCAAAAGCTTATATTGTTCTTGCAATTCTGCTGCAATCACAGGAGAACCCATGGTCTATAACCTGTTGAAGTAAGTTTATAGAGTTGCCTTGCTTCTTATCACCAGTAAAATTGTGACGTTACTCATCAAAGCCACTATTGCAGTACTCATTTGTCCCATTTGGTCTTGTCAACAGATGTATAGAAATGCAAATGTACACACATTTACACTGTGCACTGTATGTGGTGACCGTCGTCCAAGTAACCTTTCTGATCTGAACCTCTTGAGTGGATTATGTTACTCCCCTGAACCCTTAGCCTTCCTGCACAAGTAACACCCAATGTTTGTGGTGGCGGGAAGGCACTCCCACGGATCAAGTAAGTACTTGCTTGAGAGAGGAAGTATAGAGTATTGAGAGTGGATAGTTGTCCGTCCCTCGTAGGTTTATCCTTGTACTTATATAGACTCCCTTAGCTTCTTCTCCAAGGTGTCATGTGCTAATCACGCACGGTAACCAATTCGGGTGACATCATCCATGACATACTGAATGAGGTAGTTAAGTGCACGTGGGCTGTCATGAGTATGGCCTGCACAGTAACTGCGTTGAATGACATCATCCGTGACTTGTCGGATGTGGGCGGTTATGCGTGCACGGACAAACTATCTCCCGTATTTCTTGAGAGTCATTTCGGGTTTACCCGAAACGGATGAGTCATCCTGATCGATCTTGTATCGGGGCTACTTACCCAGATGTTTCGGCTTGGCACGATCTTTCTTAACTTGATAATTGTCTCAGCCCAGGTGCCTTCAGTCAGGTTCGACCCGTTTGGACTTCACCTAATCGTTGGGCCCCCAACCCGAGCTCTTCTTGACCCCTTGTTATTCTCGGCCCACTACACTGTGCTTGGAAGTATTGGATGGCCTAATGCTATCGACCTTCGTTAGTTTGTTGAACAGAACATAAGAGTAACAAGATTAAAGCATTGCCAAGAGGTTAATATGCTCCAACTGTAAAAACCTTTTCATTTCTGAATTCGAATAAATTCATAAAGTATTGCTCTATCTTTCCTGGGATGTTTAGGCCTTGTTGATTTCATTTCTTTTTGGCTCCTATTGTACGAATCTAATCAAAGTCTTTTCTTATCATTTGATTTCCCTGCATTGCAAAAAAGGTAGGTAAACTGATTTATTTGGCAGGGGCATACCGGATTCAGTACGCTTCCTATTGCTGTGCAAACTGAGGAGGACAGATCAAGGTTGTAGTCCAATAAATTCCGTTACCCTCTTCAACTTTAAAGTCGTAGGGTAAGTAGCCAGCTGAAACATTTGTTTGGTAGAGATGGGCATGGATTCGGATGCATGCATAGTATTTGTCTTGTTTGTGTTGGAAAACATTTTAAGTCGTGGAACTGTGGAATATCATTTCAATCTTTCTAATGGCTATGTTTTGCCCAAATTCAATGGGCATGCAAGCATGCATAGTATTTGTTTTCTTATGTTGGAAAAAGTTTTAAGTCGTGGAACTATTGAATATCATTTCAATCTTTCTAATGGCTATGTGCTCTTATGGACTAGTCTAACAATTTTGCGCAACTGGCAATTTTTGTATGCTAACAATAAAAGAAAGTTATAACCATTACCAGCTTAAGTTAAGAATTTGGAAACAAGCTATATTGGTGGTTCTTAAAAGTTGGATATTTTTGTTGAGAACAAAGATATCGCAGCCCTCCTTTTGGATTTCAATTAGATCTTGTGCTTCTGTCTGAGCTTCCTTCAGGCACACTTCACATACTCTTTGTCGATGTAATAATATAATGATGAAAGTTTATAGTGGTTGATGTTTAATCATTAGGCTTTAGCATAAGTTAGCCATTGTGGAAAATCATAATTGTTGGAGTAGTTAGTTTTCCACTAATGTCTTGACTAGGATAGGTTTGTAGAGGATGGTTTTAATTTATTTGGTTGGTGTTTGTAGGATTATCTTAGCTAGGCTCCTAAAGTGGTACCGCTCTCATTTTATGGGCGCAATTCTGTGCTCCCAAATTAGGAGCTTAATGGGAGCTCCTTGTGAAGATGGGAGCTTTTGTAGGTATAAAAGAAACGATGATTTATTACTTAGCTGTGTAAATTGATCTTCGGTTTAGCTCATATGTACAACTCTAGTCATAATGTAGTGAAAAGAAAACCATAAAGTGTATACACTACCCATGCTACATTATTCATACTACATGCTACGTTATTCATACTATATGTACACTTTCTTTTCATGCTGCCAGCCTTGAGAGCTTCTATATTCCTCCGCTTCCACGTTCCCCTTCCGCTTCATGCAACAAATTATGATCCATTACATCATGGTGCAAACATGTATTTAGCATGCTCTTAACACAAATATGACTGCATTTGAAGTTCTCAAACGAATTGGGCTCCTCTAGAGACTCGTCAATATGAATGCTTACATGCAAAGATTCATCTCACTCACACTTGATTTAGTTGTAATGATGAGTTTTCTTATTGGTGGAACTTTCAACCATCCACCACTTTGTTTGACCATTCATAGCAACATGAATTGCATTGTAGTATCACATTCAAGGTTGATATCTAGCCACTGAGATCACTTTCGGTGGGAGCCCTGGAAATTAGTTTTCCCACTTTCATCCTTCACACCTTTTTGTGGTGAGTGGTTGAGTCTAGTCGTGGATGCCAAAAAAAAAAAAAAAATAGCCATCTCAGCGGGGCTTGTCACCGAAGGTCGCAGGGTTGATTTTCCTTTGCAGCGATTTGTCCTTGGAGCCACCTCACCTCACGCAAATGCGTGGAAAAAATTGTGGAAGGGGTTGAAGAGATTAGTTCGGTTTTATCGGGACACTCTTCATTACACACACACAAAAAAAAAAGAAAAAAGGGTCAAGCTCTGCTTGGTCACTCTATGAAGCTAGGTTAGTAACCCCTTTTTTTCTCCTTTTGTCATGCCCATGTTGGTTATTATTGGCAAGTTTGAAAGGTTTTTCTTATAGTGGATGACCTCAGTGCACCTTACGTGAAAAGAAGGATAATCATGGATTGGCCACAATTAGCAGGAGGGGAAGTTGGAGGGCTCTTTATAAGCTGTACGTGCACTTTATGTGTTGCCCTATTATATTGTTGATACTTGAGTAGAGAAAAACTTACTTATGGATGACTAGATTGGGGCTTTACCGAACCTCCGTCGATACAACAAGCTGTAAGGTTTTTTTTTCCTTGCAAGGGCATGTTAGTTTTGCGAGTATCACCATCATTTCTCAGTCCCACAAGTTTGCACACTCGCTGCATCGCTGTCCTATGGATGACTGAACTCGATTCATGAAACGCGCTAGTATCAATTCTGCTTTACACTGGTTAAGCAATGGGAAATCACTGTCCTGTTAACTTGAATTCAGGTTTTCTTTCATCTAGGAAAAGTCATCTTCTGGTACCAAGCTGGTTTAGTAGTGTTTGAAAATTGCTCTTCCTCGTGCTCTTGAAAATTTCTCTTCCTGTGACAAAAATTTGAATTGCTGACATCAATCAATGGAATATCCGAGAATCTCGAGTACCTAGCTGAGCAAAAAAAAATTAACTATTGTAGTTATAAATTCTGTCACTAAAAACAGGCCCCCTACAGAAATTGCTAGTACTTAGATAACCTGGTTTCAGATCATTTATTTGTTTTCCACAACTAGTTTGGAACTTTGGCCTACTTTGCTGATATGGCTCTAGTGTTGATCAATTCCATTTTTCTGTGTGCGCGCTCACGAACCAATTGAGAGATTGTTTCTTTTTCTTTGGTAAAACAAAGGGTTTTAAATTGCGATACTGAAAAAATGTGATGATATTGGTGATACAGTCATATCAGTCAATATCGGAATATATCGATCCGTGTCAAAAGTTCGAATCCCGTCATGTATCGTAACGACCTCTATTTGAAACCTTGGTAAGACATCATCTAGTAGAAGGGTCTTAAAAATTAAATGAAACATTCCGCAAGATCAATATTTGCCTGAAATGATTAGTGATACAAAAAGGGGATTTGGTCGTTATCATGGAATGCAACTAAATCTTAAAGGCAAAAGGAGACAGGTGGGGTTGTTTTGACTTTTTAGACTAATACCAGTGCAGCAGCTGTATGCGGTGTTTGAGTGTCTGCAGCTAAGAATCCATTATTAACGATCGAGATAAATAGGTTTGTTCCCCACACAATTAACTAGAATTGGATTTTTGGGGACAAGCCGAAAGAAAGTAATTTTTGTGTATCCCTAGTTTCGGTGTGAATGGTTTGCCTTTGACTGGACCGGAGAGGAAATACTGGTAAATTGGTCCAAACACCACTAAGGCCTTGACCGTCGAACCAAAAAAATTATAACGAGATAATAGCTGGTTTAACAGTGTACCTACTGTGATAACTAACTATTAATCCTTCTCTTAATGCGCTGGCAACCACTTGTGACCTCCACTGTAAGTAAATGGAGACCCCTTTCCATGTCATCGAATTTCCAAGTAGCTGCTTTTGTATTTCTATCGTGGATGGATTCAAATAATGACGGCTTTGTTCTCTTCCCTTTTCTTCCCATCTTCAAAAATTCTTTTCAAAAAGATTCTTTCTTTTCAAAAAAAATCTCTCCCTACTCATTATCTTATTATTTCATTTCTCTCTCTATCTCTCTCTAATCATTATTCTCATTTTCAAAAATTCAACCAAACACTATCTCAAAAATTCTTCTCAAAATTTCCTTTTCAAAACCAATTCAAACACAGCCATCGACCACTTTGTACTTCTGGGGTTATCTCTGAATTTTTTTTTTTTTTTGTGGTTTTAAGATAATATTAGCCTCAATTTTTTTTTTAAAAAAACTATTGCCTTTTCTGGACATGCATATTGAATTTGGCTTCAAGGCTGGGTATGAAGTGCTTGCATCTGAGCTTTATCTAGGAGTTTAGAAACCAAAGGCAATTGCGTCACAAAATTGAAGTGCACATTAAGAAATCTTGTAGGACTTGTAGATTTTTCTGAGTAGTCCTTCCATGAAGATGGTGAAATTCTTTCAAAACAATCGAGAAGACGGAAAATGTTGCATTCGCAGCACTAGTTTGAGTAGACGAAACTCTTTTATGTTGTCGTAGTTGTAATTGTAATAATTACGTTCAATTACTTCTTTGCTTTTAACCAGACACGAATTATTTTATATGGAAATCCCAAAATCGTAAGAGGAAATTTAATTTTATGTGTGATTGAAATCTACCATGTTGTATTTGTTTCCACTTCTTTGATTTTGGATTTAAATTAGATTTTTGATAGTAGAAAAAAGTTTCCAAGTTGGGTAGAACTTTTTTCACTTGGATTAAACTCTAATATGATTAACCTCTTAACCTTTTTCAATTTTGTTGTAAAGAGAGCAGCATAAAGTGGCTTTTATACTTCGTGTCTGGCTTTTCACTCGAGCAAATTAAATGCAATCTACAATGAGGGATGGAAGCTGCTTAAAAAGGCTTCCCTCAGCAACAAAGCTACTTAATTATCAGGTAAAACAGTTATTTTCATTTACAAGAAATTCACGTAAATCCTGAACTTGATCCCAGTAATCTTAAGTTTGGGGAAGGTTTTGTGTGGTGTTCATTCGCAAGCTCTTCTAGAATTTTCCTCTCTCATGGTGTAAGTGGTTCGTCATTTGCAAGTGAAGTGGCAGACATCATGTACTCTCATACATTTGATCCGGGTTCAAATTTTCACTCACTATAACTAACACTACTGACTTTTACCGAGCAAAAAATAAAATAAAAAAGTGGAGTATCATTTTGTTCATTTTTGTACCTTTTCCTATTGGTCTACGTCCAACCGGAAAATAGCTTATATATGTTTGTTGTATTTCTGCTGGTGTGTTATAACCTTTTTCATTGCAAGTTTTCTATGTTCTTTCTTTTGGTGCTTGTCCTCGCTTTGTTATTCATCAGGCTTGATTTTCCAAAAGATAAAATGGACATTTGCTAAAATCACACCCTTGATTTTAGCAAATGAAATGGGAAGGTGATAAAATCTCCAATGAATCTGGACATACATTGGAGATTTTATCATCTAAAATGGACATTTGCTAAAATCACCCCCTGATTTTAGCAAATGTCCATTTTATCTTTTGGAAAACCAAGCCTGAGAGTACAGATTAGTTAGTTACTAATTCATTTTTTGGAGTAGCATTTTTCTGAAGCGATGAGTCATGGAGTCAATGGGTACAGTGTACTGAGTTTAGTTCTCCAATAGATTTTAAGTTGGTTGTTTTTTCCCTTCGTTAATAGGCCAAAGCATGTCATTGTGGAAACTTTAATTAGCTCAGGAAAATCAGATTTGGTGATTGTCTTTATATGTAGAAAACGTGGGCATTAGATAATCTACTCTACATATTTTTCGAGATTATATTCTCCGCGATATATGCTATTCATATTGATATTTTTATAGAGCATTACGATTACAGCAAGGATAGCGATTACGATGGGGATAGTAATTGTCGAGAAATTTTCCGGGATGGTCTTTTCCAATTTGTGGATAACTTCTTTCCGGATTTCATGAAGTTGAAAAATCCACTTTCATCGGGAAAAGAAAAATATGACAAAGATGAAAAGAAAGGAAATGATTGGTCGGATTATGAAATCTAGATTTCATAAAATGTCTCAAATTTCCTCTCTCAATCTTTGTATATTTTATTTAAGTAGTTTTTTCTAACTAGGGATGGCAATGGGGGGTTAGATTCGGGTTTACCATCCTCTGTACCTACTCTATTCTTATCGGGGTGGAGTTGGAGGGGAAGTGGGGAGGATGTAGTGCCCCAAAGCACTGTAGGGTTATAGTCCCCCGATCCTACGGTTCATCTTCCCAATATACTCCTACTGTTAAAAGTTAACAAACATATCTTAACTGTTGATTATGTAGATGAATGGTCCAATTGGGAGACTACAACCCTGTAGTGTTTTGGGGCACTATAGCGTCCCCATATCCGAGTTGGAAATTCTGGGAGGCGGTCAGGGAATAATCAAGTCCTCATTCACCGTTGTAATTTTCAATAACTCTGTTCTCTTATAGAATGTTTTGGTAAGAAAACAAAATATTGATGAATGATGAAATTTCAACAAATAAAAACAGACGAATCAAAGACATAAAAAAGTGATTTATTATTAGATGTTTTGCTATTACTATATCAAAACAAGGAGATCTATGTACATATACATACCAAAATATGTTGGATCGGGTTAAAATATAGCGAAAGAAGCAAGTACCACCCGCCCTTATTTTGCTTATCGGATCAAGAATACCCGTTCTAATTGAGATGGGAACAGGAGGTAATTGCCATCACTAATTCTCACACGCAAAATTAGATCCACATACAGTTAGTTGCTCCAAGAATTTGTACCCAACTCTACGGGCTCAATTAACCATTGCATATTTTAGTGGAAATATTACGGTCAATAAAAATATCCTCCATTTCAAAAAGATTTTATATTATGCAAAATGAGAAACTAATTTTTTTTTTTGGTCTAAAAATTCATAAATTTTTAAAGTTCTTGCTTGCATAGTGGTGGGACAAAATACAATCTTTTGTAAATAGGGGAATAAGTTTTTATAGTTTCTTAAATGATTTAAATAAGAGTATTTAATCTACCAATACCTTTTTACGAGAAATTGTGGTGAATAGATTGAGACAGATCTTTTAAAGATGTTACTCTGTTTGGTTGAGAGCTTTGAGAATAATATTTTGAGAAATATTTTTTAGTAGTGTTTGGATGAGTTTTTGGAAAAAATAATAATTAGAGAGAGATGTAATAATTGGAGAGAGATAAATAGAGAAATGAGAATTAATGATTGGAGAAAATGGTATGAGTAGAGAGAAAAATGTGATTAATGATTGTTAAATGAGAAATGGGGAATTTTTTTTTTTGGAAATGTGAAGTGAATACATCGATGATCTTCTTCTTTGGGATGATGTGGAGATTTTTTTTGTTATAGGATGTAATTTGTTTGTTACATTGGATTGACTTGTAGGCTGAGTTTTTCGGGCCGGGTGTTCAAGTATTTTTAGATTTAAAGATTTTCAAGTTGGGTGTTCAATAAAGGCTAGGCTAAACAAAAATTTAAAATGTTACGTGTATACTAAGCAATTTTTTTTTTTTTGAAGTGTTTAAGTGACCATTCTCCCTTACGTATGGAGGCGCCCCAACCGAATATGAGATTAATGGAGCCGCCATTGCCCCACACATTTTATAGTGTTATATAGGGAATCTATTATATAGTAGTCACTTAATTGTTTGCAAATGCAAAAGAATTTCTGATCCTCAACAACTAGTGAGAGACAGAGCAAACATTTAATCAAGTAGATTCAGAAATTAGGTAGGACTTCGCTATCATATACTAATATTAATTGGACATACTGCTTTCATTGCATGTCTCCTAAATTGTAGGTTTATTTTTTCATCAGCCATCTCTTAAACAGTAGAGGTTAGACAGCTAGCCTAGTTTTTGTTTGAACTTTTCCTTTCTGAACAAATCAAAAAGAATTTATGTCACATGCTAGCCTTATTAAACTCACCGAAATTGGCCAAACATGATTCTGAGGAACTTTCCCCCCACCTTAATTCATTTAATGTAAGATTTCGCCTAACCACTTGTGGGAGTATATTGGATTGAGGAAATATAAGTCATATTACATATATCTTTTTTGTTTTTTTGGGTAATAAAGGTGAATCATTGAAAATAGTTAAAGGATTACATCTGGGTATTTAACCCTTCTAGTGTTATAATAAAACAAATATGCATCTGTTATATGGTTCATATTTGGGTCACTTCATTGGCAATTGTAATATTTTTTAGTGTTTTGTTACTTTTCTGCAACATAATTCATAACGTTTTCTAAGATTCACAATATTTTGATGATTCTCGTAACTTTTATTAATCGATTCGTGACTTTTTATAGGAATGCATGTATCGGAGTCTTTCCCACAGAAATTGGTTTAGAAATGTTTGCCTTCTAATAATAGATGTGCTTTATTGTTGAAGCTTCAATCTCTACATGAGGAACCTGCAATTGAGAATCAAATTACAACCATAGTGAAATTTTCTGATAGTGCCAAATGTTACTCGTCTCGCAATGCCGAAAGTTAAGTTATGGTTCTTGAGTTGCCTTAATAATATTAATGCACCATATATTTTCTGTTTCCATGCATCTCAAATCAGAACATTATTTTGGGGGGGGAAAAAAAAAAAACCCTAGAAGTACTCAAAATATTGATTATATAGAATTTTTTTCCCTATGAAGTTCAAAGGTATAGATTTAAATACAAGGCAAGGCGATTCATACTTGCATTGAATTTAGTCTATACATAGACTGTTGGCCGGAGTTGGGGAAAAAATTCCAAGCACTGGAACATTGTTCTTTTTATTATAACGTACGAGTATAAGTAATAAATACTCCTCCGTCCCTAATTGTTCGCTTTTTTTTTAAATCCGTGCATTTTAAACCAAAAAAATAATGTATAAGCATTCTTTTCTTTTCTTTTCAAAAATTTTTATACCAATTTAAAGATCTCATTGAGTAGAAAAAAATGGTGTAAATTTTTTTGAAAAGTAATTTTCATAAATCCATCATCTTTTGTATCCAAAATGCACGCTTTCCCACAATGAGCGAACAATTTGGGACAGAGGGAGTAGACAACTGTAGCGGAGGAACAAATAAGACGGATAACCTTTTTGGGTGTGTATGTGTAGAGATGGATTAGGAGTTGCTGCTGTGCAACCTCCGCATAGCAGCTGCTGTGCACTATCCGGGATGTTTGTTGCTCGAATGGACAGCCCAGATTTCATTTTGCACGCACGTAACGAACCGTTCGGATGCAAAAGTGCTAAGGTGAAATCTAGGCCGTCCGTCCGAGCAACGAATGGTGCACAGCAGCTGTTGTGCGGGGGCTGCATAGTGGCAACCCTGTGTCCGTCTATATAGATAAAGAAAACCAATGGTGGAGTTACCTTGGGGTTGGGTGCAACAAAAATAGGTTATTTCACATTTTTATTTCTCTATTTCTTTTATAACCAAGCAAATGAGTAGGTGAATGTTGTCGTAACTTAAAGTAATAAAACAAAATGATTTATATATTTTTACTGCATGAGATTACAATAATTTCAATTTACATATGTATTAAACTAGAAAACAAAAACTATATGGTATAATATGTTCACGTGTGGACAATAAGATGTCTATTACTTCAGCCTCTCTTGGTTTAAAATTCTTGCTCCGCCACTAAAGAAGACGTATGAATAAACTTGGACAGAGACTTGATCACATACACTAAGGCACCTAACTATCTCAGTTTCTTGTTTGATTTTATTTTTAATTAAATCAAGATTTGATAAAATCACCCTTAATTTTATCAAAAAAAAACTGTGATGTAATCACCCCTTTCTCATTTGATAAAATCAATGGGTGATTTTATCAAATTTTGATTTAATCTTTTGAAAAACTACAAAAAAATAAATAAATAAACAAGTTGTTATTTAATCACCCTTCCTCCTCATTTGATAAAAATCAAGGGTGATGTTTTCAAATTTTAATTTAATCTTTTGAAAAACTAGGAACTGTATGAGGTTTCTTGGAGGTCCAACATAAAAATCAATTGCGATGATCTCTAATACTCCTAAATCTATCTATATTTATATAGGAGTAATGCACTTTTGATGCAGATATGCGCATCTGGAGCACAGTGTCTCTTTAATTCTGCTTCCATTAATGGTTACTTTCATGTGTCCGGATTGGTGTGTGTGCCGTTACATTTCTACCCGCCCACAAAAGACACCGAAAGCATAGAAATTCGAAACCCAAGAAAAAAAAGGAAGTAACGAAAAGGAAAGAGAAAACCCAACCCCATGGTTAGGGTTGGTTTGGATGAATTGAAAAAACTAATTTTTTGGTTTTTTAATTTTGTCTTTATTCATTTTTTTTTTTTTGCTATTTTTTGGTTGATTTTTTGTGGTTTCTTGGTTTGTCTCGACGAGATGGTTTTTTGGATTATTTTTCGTCTTTATTCACAAAACTTTAAGTTTGACTAATAATTTTATACTTTTTAGATTCCTCTCGTCGAGACAAGTCAAAAAACCAGAAAAAATCGACCAAAAACTAACAAATGCAATTTTTTTAACAAGGACAAAACTAAAAAAACCAAAAAATAACTTTTCTGATTCACCCAAACCACCTCTTAATCCGGTTAGTTGTTGTGTTTGTTTTGCACTTTTTTTTTTATCAGCAAAAAAGGTGAGAGGGGACAATCAGTGTAGCAACTCTCATTGGGTGTGATCATAGGGGCTCTCGTCTTCCGATCTACTGTGCAATGTTCGGTTTGATCCATAGCTACTATCCGGAAAGACAGATCGTCACCACAAAATCACCTAGGTACTAGATGACAAAAGGTCCTCCACGCTAGTCTTGTACTAGTTTGCTTTGCACGCGATTGACCGAGGTTTGATGCTTGGAGTTTGGCTGCAAGGAAGTCCTCCAATTTCTTGTGAATTCTCCCATTGTAAATGGTCTACATTTGATTGGACCGAAAAAGAAAATAGTTGAAATGCGCGTAAGCTGACCTGTACATTCTAACCATAAAAAAACAAAAAAACCTACACCCCACAAAAACCAATACAAACCCCAATATATAAAGAAAGGACAAGCGTGAAACCCACTCTGATGAAATCTCTTCCTTTTCTTTCTGTTTTTGAGAACTGAGATTGTCTCTCTCTCTCTCTTAAACACCAGCAGAACAGAGGAGAGAGAGAGAGGGAGGGAGGGAAGACCGTCAATGTGTTAGAATGAGGTCCACTTTCCTTTTCTCTTTTGTATAGTAATGAGCAACAGACTAATATCTCTTCTTCAAGGAAGAAGATGAAGCAAAACCACTCATTTCTGTTAGATGATGCTCTGTACTGTGAGGAAGAAGAGCAATGGGATGATGATGAACAAGAATCAGAAGAGGAGAGAGAGAGATTTCACATGAGCAGCAGCATTACCAGTAATGATGGGACAAACCCATCTCTTTTTCCTCTGGTTTTACTGGAGCAGCATGACCTGTTTTGGGAAGATGAAGAGCTTCTCTCTCTCTTCTCCAAAGAAAAGGACATGAAGATTAATCATCATCTTGATCTTGAGAACAAGGATCCAGATCAGTACTATTCACTCTGCTTGGCTCGAAAAGAGGCTGTAGAATGGATCCTCAAAGTCAATGCCTATTATGGATTCACAGCTCTCACTGCAATTCTTGCCATTAATTATCTGGATAGGTTTATGTTTGGCCTTCATTTCCAGAGAGAGAAGCCATGGATGATCCAGCTTGCTGCTGTTACCTGTCTCTCTTTGGCTGCAAAAGTTGAAGAGACCCAAGTCCCTCTCCTCTTAGACCTTCAGGTGTGTGAACAACCTTGTTTTTATTTAAATCCCATTTTTCCATTACTTTGTATCCTGTTAGTACTGACTTTTGCGGCTTGATTTTATTTAGGCTTGGTTTAGGCAAATTGAAAAAATTAGTTCTTTGATTTTTTTTTTGTTTTGTTTTTATTCAATTTTTTTTTTTGCATTTGTTGGTTTTCGGTCAACTTTTTGTGATTTCTTGACTTGTCTTCGACGAGAAAATTTAGAAAGTATAAAATTATTAGTCAAACTTGATAAGTCAAGAAATCACAAAAAATCGACTGAAAACTAACTAATACAAAAAAAATATTAAATAAGGAAAAAATAAAAAAAACCAAAAAACTAGTTTTTTCAATTTACCCAAATCACCCTTTAATTGAGTTGTGGTAACCGGAGGGATGGATGCAAGATTCGAGTGTACCTTAGTGAACCCTATTACAAAAATTTATAGGGTGGACGAAGTTGTAATTTTTTAATAAATTAATACTACATTTATTAGAAAATTTGGACACTTGAACAGGGCGGTCTCCGGGCTAGCCCGGTCTTGCATCCGTCGACTCGACCTTCTGTGGTAAGGCCATGAAATAAATTGTGATGGTATTGGGATGCGAAACTAGAGTTTTGACCCGATAATCGAAAGTATACCGATAACTGTCCTGACCAGTTACTGGAGTTATCGTTCCAATGTGGGTTAGCATTGAGTTGTTAATAGTGCTTTTTGATTAGGTGGCGGACGCAAAGTTTGTATTCGAGGCCAAAACAATCCAGAGAATGGAGCTACTGGTGCTGTCCACTCTCCGATGGAAAATGAATCCGGTGACCCCAATCTCATTTCTCGACCACATTGTAAGGAGGCTTGGACTGAACACCCACCTCCACTGGGAGTTTCTCCGGCGATCTGAACGCCTCCTCCTCTCCGCTGTCGCCGGTAAGCTAAAAGCCCATTAACATAATGCTTTTGTTTTTCTCGAATCCCGTTGACCTGATTAGAACTTTCGATGACAACAAACAACAAAGAAACAAAAACCTTAATTTGTTGCTATATACTCCTAACTATCATCATTACAAGTATATGCGTTTTGTTGATGATTGCATAGATTCGAGATTTGTGCGGTATCTGCCATCTGTGTTGGCCACTGCAACAATGCTTCACGTTATACATCAGATGGAGCCTGCTGGTTCCATGGATTATCAAAACCAGCTTCTGGGTGTTCTCAATCTGAGCAGGGTATGAATTATTTGTCCTTTTCTTGCATTTTGGTTGGACTGGAGTGCTAATTATGGGATAATGACACTAAGCACCCTTGAGGTTCTATTGAAGTTTCAGTGTACCCCTATAGTTTATTATAAGTGACATATTGTACCCCAAAATTGTCAAACCAGTTGCAAGTTTACCGTGTTACTTTCTTTACTTGGCTATATTAATAGTACTGTTCTTTAGACAAAGATAGCACCTCGTTTGTGCCACCGCTTGTGCATAACATATTGTTGCAACACATTGTTGGACCTACAATTGAACCAATCATTACTGTCAAATACTGTCCCTTCTATGTTCTTTATTTATCAATTTGCACTGTCGAATTGCAAGTTGGGAAACACTGTAACGGTTTCGACAAATTCAGGGTGCAAATTTGCCAGTTTTACTATAGTATGGTGGGTAAACTGCACGTTACAAAATATTTTAGGGAGCGAAGTGCTGTTAACCATGAAAAATTCACGGTGCAATTTTGCCAGTTTTACTATTGTAGGGAGGCTAAACTGCACCTTACTAAAGTATTTTAGGGAGCAAAGTGCCATTGACCGCCATAATTATAGTTGTCAGTACTAGGAGTATTTTTCTTTCTTCTTATTGTGCTTGTATTAAAGTTTAAACGGAATCCATAACGTGTTTGTTTGTGTACAGGAGAAAGTGAATGATTGCTACCAACTAATAACAGAGCTATCATCCACCACCACTACTGGTTTCTTCTTCAATGGCCAACAAACCAGTCCTTCTCACAAGAGAAAGTTTGATCAAATTCCAAACAGCCCAAGTGGAGTGATTGATGCATATTTCAGCTGCTCTGATAGCTCAAATGACTCTTGGGCTGTGGTGGGTTCCTCAGTTTCTTCTTCCCCAGATCAGCCACTCCTGAAGAAGAAGAAGAACAGATCTTCATCATCAGCCCAAGAGCAGCAGCAGATGCTTTTGCCATTATCGCTCAGCAGGGTGTTTGTTGATGTCCTTGGCAGCCCTCATTAATCTCTCTGTCTCTCTGTCTCTCTCTCTCTCTCTCTCTCTCTCTCTCTCCCTTTAAAGAACTCAATATTTATTATGTTTAACTATGTTGAGAATTTAAGTTGGCCTTTCCATCTGTGGTCTGCATTCATTTCCAATGTAACATGAGAACAGGAAAAGCCTGGATGAATGGCTGGCATTTTAGCAGAGAGAAGGGAAAGAGTAAAGACAGAGAGAGAGAGAGAGAAGCAATGAAGAATATCTGTCATCTGATTTCTTCATCTCCAGTCATTTTCTAGCATATTTATTATGGACATGTTTATATCTCTCTATCATAAATCTGAGACAGTACATTTTTGTTGCTCTTTCTGTGAAATATATTTCCATTTTCGAAATTCTCTGTGCTGGTTAGCAATAGAAATTTTGGCTGGATGTAGATAGATACAATGGGTAATTAAAAGGGTGTATTGACCAATGTGTCTTATGGTCGTCTAGTAGTTGATAATTTTAATATAAGTGCTACTGTAACTTGCATGAGAGAGAGAGACAGAGAGAGATTTTGTTTGCATGTGAAGGGAAGAAACAGATTGTCGGGCAGTGTTTGGGGGGTTAGGTATTTTTAATAATGGAGGGAGAGTTTACCTTTGGTTTGATTTTGTGGGTTTTGACTTCGGTACTAGAGCCCCTACCTTTGGTGTCAGAGTGAGGCGACCGTAATCTCCTCCCTCTCTTTTCTTTTCTTGATCGGGTGTTTGAGTTAGTTTATGTGCACTTTAGTACTCTCACTTTGTTTGTCCCTTTTGGAGAAGCAGGTATTTAAAGAGTGTGAAAATTTTGTTTTGTTTTTTTTATTTTGCCTATAAATTCAATCAATATTACTGAGACCAAATTTGTGGGGCTAAATTATTATATGAAAATCAAAACATATTCAATATGGATCTTGTTTGATAGATATCGATTATCTTTATTATACGAAATTTTCAAAATCATAAAAATTGTTATAAAATAAAAGATAATAGACTAGCTAATTAAGATGAGAAAAGTATTTTTTAAGAGTAAAATTGGAAAATGATCCAATTTTTATGAATGTTTTTAGAAGTAGGACAAATATTTTGGGACATCCTAAAATAGAAAAAGGACAAAAAAATTGGGAAAAAAAATTGGGATGAAGGGAGTAATTTTTTATTCGTTCTAGTCAATGTCAGATCATTTATACCGAAGGAGATAAATAGGAAATTTCTTACTTGCAGTTTCATCATAATAAATGAGGAAACAGGTTCTTGTAGCATCCTTATGCCCTGCAAGCCTATCAACAATCTAAAAATGTTTTCGGGGTGTTTCACTAAGTTTCTTTTTTTGAAAAAATTAGTTTTTCATAATTTTTTATGTGATGTATTATAAGAGAATGACTTGTCTCAATTTTTTTTTAAATAATTTTTTTGTTAGTCAAACACCCTTAATGGTTTGAATTTAAAATAAAACAATTCTATGGATAACTCTTATATAAAAGAGTTACTCCCTCTGTCCCATAAAGTTTGATCACCACGAAACTATGAGTAATTTTCAAACTAAAAAATAATATATTTACCAAAATAATTTTTAATTTTTTTTTTTGCATCATATAAAAGTTCTCGATGAGATCTATTAAACTAGATCTATATTGGCTTAAAAATTATTTTCGTAAGTACTTTACTCCCTCCATCTCTTTTTAAATGAGTACTTTGAGAAATGTGTACATTAAAAAATGTACTTTCGTATAATATTTTTAATTTTTTTTGCACCAAATTAAAGTACTCAATGAGCACTTTAATTTGGTATAAAGAAAGTTAAAAAATTATATAGGGAAATATGGTTTTTAGGGGTTTGAAATTGCACGTATTTCCAAGGTACGCACTTAAAAAGGGACGTAGGGAGTATTTTTTAGCTTAAAATTGCATATAGTTTCGTAGTGATAAAACTTTATGGGACTGAGAGTATATTTTAAATCCGGATCATTGATTGTTACGATGAACGGTTGAGTTGGAGACGCCCTTTCGTGCGAAAGAAGTGTTACAGGAATCCCGGACCAAATAAATGAATCGTGGTCAATCAAGTGTAAAGCACGTATAACTCTTATATAATATTCTCTTTGTCCCAATTTTATAGTCTCTTGTTCTATCCTAACTGAATAAAAAACGATTATATCTTTCAATCGGTAATACATTTTATATACAATATGGATATTGTTTGATAGATTTTGATTTACTCTAATAAAAAAGTGTACAAAATCACTTAAAATATTATAAATTATAAGATATAATACTTTAAAAAGTGATACGAACTCAAAAAAAAAAAAAAAAGACTATAAAATTGGCCCTGGGGTATATGTTAATCCAAGAAGACCCCTCTTAAATTTTCTACGTAATTTTTTTGGTACCTCAAGTATAGTTGTTCGTACAGAGAGATGTCCTCTTTACTTTTTCGCGCCACTTGCATGAGCTGTTGTAGTGCCTTCCCTCCATGCAGTAGCGGAAGCTGCGGAACCATTCCATATGACTTAAAAATTGTTTATTTTCGTGCATTGGATCTTGTTTTTTAACCACATTTTAAATTCTTTTTGTTTTTTCTGATCTATGTTGATGATACTCCCCGTCCCGAATTTGTTGTCCATTTATAAACTTGTGTGTCATTTTTTAATTTCTTATTTCTTTTAATCTATTAATATTTTTTCAATTTTGAAAACTTCGTTTAATGGAACCTATTGAGAGCTACTACCTCCGTCCCAATTTTATAGTGTCTCATGGGAGTTCGTGCCACTTTTTAAAGTGTTATATCTTATAATTTATAATGTTTTAGGTGATTTTGAACACTTTGTTTATTAGATTAAATCAAGATCTATCAAACAAGATCCATATTGCATATAAAATGTATTACCGATTGAAAGATATAATCGTTTTTTTATCCGGTTAGGATAGAACGAGGGACTATAAAATTGGGACGGAGGGAGTATCAAAGAAGATCCATATTGAATATATGTAACATGAGAGAAAATTATTTACACTGGCAGTATAAATCAAAGTCTCCTTCAAATCTATTATATTGTGTCATGTCTCTAAACAATGATCTCAAAAGGTAGAATATGGATACATGGCGCAATGCAATCGATTTGGACAAAATTTTGGTTTACACTACCGGTGAAAAATGTTTTCTCATATAACATACATTTGAAAATATAATAATTTTTTTTTGGTGCTGTGAATTGTGTTAAGTGGACAAGAAATTTGACAGAGGAAATATAAATAATTGTATTATGAAACATTGTTATAATCTCTCTCTTAAAAAGTCCATAATCAATGCAAAATGGTTTTTTAACGGACAATCATTTCTCTGTAATTATAGAAACTGAAGTTTTATTCATTTTCAAATGTCATGCCCTCTGTTTTCAATCATCTCTCTTAGATCTTGTGCCACCTTTTTTTTTTCTTTTTTCTTTTTTCCATTTATTATTTTCTTCATCAATTGTGTAAAACCCATGATAAGCATTTTAGAGCATGCCATGTCCTTTTGGGTAGATTTTTAGCCCTTTTTCACAAGTTAGCAACATATACTTTTCCGTTGTTGGGTTACCCAAGGAATTAGCTATTGCATGCGTGTCAACTGTCAATTTACATAATCGTCCACCGTCTGTGATATCTTAGCCACTTGTCCTTCTCGGATTTGCCCTATAGTAAACAATCACGTCCGTCGGTTTTGCAATTAATAATCCAGATTAAATGTAAGTATCTTACATATAAGACACTTATCTTTTGTGTAAGATAATTCAGACCGTTGATTACAGAACGAACGACCATGATTGCTCACTAGAAGCCCCTCAATTCCGTCCTCTTGTATGTCCATGTGTCATCAACCCTTCCTACAAAGATTTTTCTTTTTTCTTTTTTTTTTCCTAGACGGCCGATGGAGGATCGGAGGAACCGACAAGCTATATCAATCTTACCTTGGCGTGACTATAAGGGATTCTAGATCCGTTGTGGCACCGTGAGGACCCATATTTTCTACCGCCTCACTAACTGCTACAAAGTTCAAGTGGGCATCGTTCTAAAAGAGAGGGGAGCAACTTGTTCATTCGGGAACTAATACTAGGAGACCAGTCTCCGTCAAATTATCTTGTCTTGTTTTTCAATTAGTATTAGTAAGTGCCACCACTTTGTAGGGAAACCATTTATCATATTGTATTCCGAGATCAAGTCTCATTCATCAAGTCCCATTCCCTCCACTCCCTGTAATAAATTAGGAATGACAAACAACAACCCCTGGTGGTGACCGAGAAATTATTTGGTGCTTCTGGAGCATTATTCCAAGGGCTCACCTCTCCATCAAATATTGGTGTGAGTTTTGTGATGGATTTCACACCAAAGTATACAAATAATTTTTTCTCTTTATAATGTAATGTTAGATGAACTTCCCTATAAATGGAATTAAAATTAGATTCTGTCTCAAAAACCCTCCAACAAGTAGCCTATAGAAATACTCCCTCCGTCCCAATTTCTTTGCCCCTTGTGGAGAAGTGGATTTTTAAGGGGCGTGAAAACTTTATATTGACTTTTCTATTTTGCCCCGAAGTCTAGTCAATATTATTGTGACCAAATTTGTGAGGCTAATTTATTATATGAAAGTCAAAACATATTCAATATGGATCTTATTTGATAGATATCAATTAGTTTTATTATACAAAATTTTTAAAATCATAAAAACCATTATAAAATAAAAGATAATAGACTAGCCAATTAAGATGGAAAAAATACTTTTTAAGGTTAAAACTGAAAATTGACCCTGTTTTAATGAATGTTTTTAGAAGTGGAATAAATATTTTGGGATATCCCAAAATGAAAAGAAGAATCAAGAAATTGGGACAGAGGGAGTATTAATTTAGGCTTGATTTTCCATTTGCTAAAATGACTTTTAGCATGGGGCCCACTTGATTTTAGCACCCCTCCACTTTATTTGCTAAAATCACCCACTTGATTTTAGCAAATCTCCATTTTAGCAAATGGAAAACTACCCCTTAGGGAGAAAGGTGTTGGAATGGGGTTTGATGAAGCAATCCACCACAATAAATAAAAAGGTAGGAAGACAAAAGGTAGGAGAATTTGAATTTGGGAGACAAAAAATCTTTGGTAGTGTGGAAGATGTCCATGGTCCCACTTTTGTTCTTTTGCTTTAAGGTTTTGGTATTTGTATACTGATTGTCTAGGTGGTGGGAGTAGATGCGTGCTCGTGATCATAATTCCTACTTCTTCATATGAGAGAGAGAGAGATGAGAGATGAGAGATGATAATTCACCACTTTTTTTATAACTAGATGTCCGGATTAGTATGCGGCTTTGCGTGTATTGCGATCAATTTTGAAATCCTAGAGTTAATGACCCAGCAAATCCTCCAGTAACCTCAAGGCTTTTGAACATGCGACTACATGCAGGTCCTGAAGGACAAACACTTACTCGATCATGTCATGCCCACTTGGCCAAATCCTTCAGGTTATGAAATGTTACTGTTACCCCACACTCCAATAATTGTAGAATAATATGATTGGGTGGGGTGCTTAATGATTTTCAACTTAATTTCCTTTTGACCTGGTCTCTCTCTCTCTCTCTCTCTCTCTCTCTCTCTCTGAGAGTTGTTATTGATTCATTACCAAAAGTATAGATGAATTCAATATATGGGCTATTAAAAGGTGTAAGAATCCTTGATGTAGGAGTAAAATTTTCTTCCACCTATATTTTTCTTCCTCACAGCTGTAAAGCTGAAATGTCACAGCAAAAGAGAACAAAGAAAAGTAGTAAAAGCCCCTCTCTCTCTCTTACATACACACAAAACACAGTGGACCTATGCCCCCATAGCCAAGCGGGGTTGTTCATCAATGGAAAGTAGTAAAACATCCATTGAAAACCTTTTGTCACTACTTCAGAAGCCTGATTAGCCATGTATACGATTGCAAATGAACCAAATCGAATCGAGTTGTAGAATGTTCATGTTTGGTTAGTAAAATTTTAAGCGAGCTCGAGCTTAATAAAAATTTGACTAGCCGAGTCGAGTTTGCTTGGGTATTAGTAGAATTTAAACTTGTTCACGAGTCTTAGCGAGTAAATTATATTCATGCTCTCATCAAGTCTAGAACTTTAAATAAACTTTTTTATGTTATACTACATATATAAAATAAATAATTGGTCTAAAGTCTATAGATATATGACCAAGGCCCAATCCACTACTCTTTTAAGAAAGGCAAGGGATTAACTATTCATATTTTCAAAGATTTGAGGACCACCTTCTCTTTTACTCAAAACAAAAAAACCCTCACACTAAATTCTAACCCTTTTTTTTTTTTCTATCCTCTCCCACTACATTCCCTCAAAATGTTACAGGCGCTGCCGGAGATGGTCGCCGGCGTTGAACAATATTTGAATTATGCTCGTTAAAGGATCGTTTAGTAAATGAGTCAAGCATTCAAACTCCAACAACATTTTTGACTAGTGTTCTTTTAATCTTGGCGTTGTTTTGACAGCGTAATTTCTTACTATAAATCTTCTAATCATGGCGTTGTTTTGACAGCGTGTAAGGTAACTTGGACACCCTTACCGTCTAAACAAAAAAGAAAGGACCCCACAAAAAATCCACAAGGCCCCAGCGATCCATTAAGGTTCCTGCATTGAGCTTGGCAGTAGAGCACCACCACCCTCCTCCTCTGAGACCATGGCCCTCAAACTGATCAGAATAGTGGCCCCCAAAGCACCTGTACATTTATACATATATTTGCATCAGATAGCTGTCCCCTTGCATCGCATTGCACACCCTCCGCGTGAATCAAATAATTGTACAACACTGATGAAATATCACCTTTGTGTCACTTACTTCTTCCCAATACATGCCCACTCAATGGGTATCCTAAGTGTGTTTTCGGAATTGGATGTCATTCAAATGTTGTCTCTATCTCATATACATGCCAAAATTTTCAATCACATTGTAGCGTCGATATACAAAACCTTAAATTTATACGTTATCAAATTCATCATTTTAGAATTGTCGCATTGAGAATGTGAAACTGTCAAAAGAAACTACGAAAAGAAAACTGAAATTGAGATATGTGGTCCTAATTTTGAGTTGTACAATCTAGGGCATTGATTCATCTTGATGAGAGTTGTGTATAATGTGTGTGAATTTACTAGCTTATTCAATGAAGTGATTTGAAGACAAAAATTCATCCATACCCATACAAGTGGTAAATGGTCCAACTTTTCAATTAAAGGTCCCCAAATTCCAACCTTCTGCTAACATTATTGTTGGAACAACCTTTGTCCAATCAGGCCACCCATGGGCAAGCACAATCACAAGCACAAAAAATATGGAATGTACCCAAAATTTTATACCTTTCAATTCTTGTTTTTGCATTTAGAAAGGGATTTATGTTTAAGAAGGAACAAAAGACATTAAACACTGAAATTATGGTAAGAGTAGTGCCATGGGTGAGGTGGTTGATGAATGGAGAGGGTAGATGGGGCTCATAATATTGTGTTTATCTCATTTTGTTAGTAAAATTTCATTACAACAGTAATAGCAGGTTGTCAGTGTCAAGTGTCATCACAGTCTTATTTAACAATAACCATTGCATGTAACACAATATAGTACCTATCATACTTGCTTAGTAAGATTGAGCGCCCATGCACATCATTGGTAAACAAGGTAGTAATAAAATTAAAGATTTAATTTTCGCACTCCGTAATATTTTTTTTTCAATTGCACTCCTTGTTTTATTCTTATTCATTTGAAATTACAAGACTAGACTTTAATCTAACTATTTCAAATTACATTCTCACAAACCAAAGGATGATTTGTAGTTTTATATGAAAAAGGTTGAAAGAAAGTGCAAAATTCTCTACCCACATTCTTATCCTGGTGAAAACTTATGGGTTATGGCTACTAACAGGGATTGCCTGTTAGGCCACAAGAGCCCCATTTAGATGGGCCAGAAGTAGAATAAGAGGACAAGGGGGTGGTTTTAGATGTATTCAGAAGTCAGCTATCTGTGTCCCTAATCTGAAAAAACTTGGGTTGCCATCCTGTCTAGCTAGCATGTCTGCCATCCTGCCTAGCTAGCATGTCTGCTTCCTCACACAATGATTTGGGTATCTTTTGACGGGTTAAGAGCATCTCCAATCAATCCCTATATCTTCATTTTAGAAACTGGATGCGAGATAATAATGATAGATATCATAATTTGTTCTATCTTTTGTTTAATTTTTTCTACTTTATGAGATAATATTGGAGAGATTCATCATCATTTTTTGAGATTTAGACACCGCTATTGCGGTCTCTAAATCTCTAGAAAGGACAATGGATCCCTCAAAAAATACAAAAAGTGGAAGAAAAGAGGGGGACAAATTACATAATTTTCCCTCATCATATCACATCTGATCATTAAAATGGAGATATAGAAATTGATACGAGAGTGGGCAAACCTACATTTTGTATGATCAGCTTCTAGGGTCTCAAAATATCTTTATCTTTATCTTTACTATATATAAAGAGCAAGTGTAGTGGATGAAAGTTTAGTTTTCTCCCTATGTAAAATGCCTACTTTGTCCTTCATTTGTACACTATAGTGATGGACTTTGTTGTAAATATTGGATAGGTCCAAGGCAATTCCAAATATTCCCTCCATCCCAATTTTATAGTCCTTTTTAAGAGTTCGTGTCACTTTTCAAAGTATTATATCTTATAATCTACAATGTTTTAGGTGATTTTGAACACTTTGTTTATTAGATTAAATCAAAATCTATCAAACAAGATTCATATTGCATATAAAATGTATTATCGATTGAAAGATATAATCATTTTTTTATCCGGTTAGGATAGAACGAAAGACTATAAAATTGGGACAGAGGGAGTACTATTTTCTGTGAAAGGCTTTATTGCCATCATTGCCTAGAAAGTACTATTACAAATAGGGGTGGACAACAGGTAATTTTGGGTCATTTTCGTGTCAATATGAGAACCTTATTTATAAATTCCCACCACATTTTTCAACTCATCAAATTTTTGTGTCATGTTTCGGGTCGTGTCAGGTTCATAATGACATATCATGACAAAAAAAAATCTTACTTATAGCTAGAATTTTATTCATTTTACTTGACAATTAATTAAACTAATGTCTAATATATAAAATTACTCATAATTTTTTTTATTTTAAGCTCAATTATATAGATTTATTTTATTTTCATGTCAGGCATACCCACGCCTAATTACAAACAAACCTCTAGCACGTTTCTTTCAAGAGAAAGTTATTTCTAGACTAGGTGAAAACCATGTCACCTATTGTGTGGCCCATCATGCGTTCATGGCACTAATATGAACTGTTTATCTTGTGGAGCTCAAATAATAGTGTATTCAAACAAAAAAATTAGTTTGATCGGACATTGATAGATGTTTCAAAAGTTGAATTTTGACTTATAAAATGGACAGTTAGGTTTACCGTTTGCGTGCTTGTTTGTAATTTCGATGAAAGCTTAAATTTTCAAGTGAATTTAGAAACATGGAGTGCAAAAATCACTGGATTATGATTCACTCCATTTTTATTTATTTATTTATTTATTTTTAGCTAAAAAAATTAAAAGGGTGGAAAGCGGCAACCTGAGTAGCAACCCCCTTGCACTCTCTTTGTTTTTTTTTTTTGTTTTTTTATTTATTCAGATAAAATTATCAAATTGTTGTTAAATATAAAAAATGAATGTAGGAGAATTGATAGTTTAGTAATTTCATGTGAATAACAACAACAAAAAGTTCATGAGGTTAAAAAGGTAGTGGGAAAGTTATTTTCCAAATGATTAACATTAAATAGGTAGTGATCTTCACACTCCCCTTTTTCATAAGCTTACTCACTTTTTTCTCTTTTTACATGTTAATTTGTGAAATTTACCCTTTTATTTGTATATTTTTACACACATAGAAGGATATTATTGAAAATTTGAATTTCAAGAGGACAAAAGAAAATCATTTGTCAAAAAAAAAAAAGAGTGTAAATGTAACAGCCCGCATTTTCGTAAAATAGAATTTATAAAATAATAATAATATTTTTTTTCATATATACTATACTCTAAGTTATTTTGATTTCATTCAATTAACAAATTTCGTGGATGAAATTATGTTAAGGTGGATAGGTCATAACGGTCCATTATTTATTTTTTTTATTTTGATTTTATTAAGTCGTTTAAATTCTAAGTTTTACTTAACGTAAGTAGACCTTATTTACTACTACATTTTGTTCAAACCTTACTTACTACTACATTTTATAGGTATGTATATGTATATAGATATACATGTATGTGTAACCATTTAATTCCCTATTTCATTTACTTCCTAACCAAATTCCAAAGTAGCCTAACTAGACATCATTTCTCTCCACAAAATGTCAACTTCCCTTGTCAATCCATGCTTAACCATTTTTGCTTACCTTTTAAAATTAGCCAATAAGACGTGCTTACATAACCTCAAGGCCTTCCCTTAACCTCCAAACAAAACCCCTCCTCTAAGCATCCTATTATCCTTCAGTTTATGGACCTAAACCACTTGCCCTTTTATCCCCTCTCCTCTACTCCGAAAATCACCACAACCCACTTATTTTATGTTGCAAACATACTAGAGAAAGAAAGAGAGTGAGAGCTAGGTACAACAATGGAGTTTTAGGAGAGAGAAACCCAAGTGGGTTTAATATACACACACCTCCAAACTAAAATTCTGAATTTTAAACATCCTCCTACCTTCTCATACACCACCAAGCTCCAACCATTCACCTCAACGCCACCCCGTGGCCTTCTCTCCGGTCATCTTTTCCATTTACATTTTTTTCGCCAAAAATCTCTTTTCCTCGCTAAGACTTCAGAGGAGAGGTAGATTAACTTTTTCCCCCCTTCTCTAAGTATATTTTGATGTTTGATAATGTTATTTGATGTTTAATAGTGTAAGAAGTTAGACCAGAGCATCATCAACCTCCAAGCCGAAAGGCTGTGTTTCGTTTTTAATATACATGCTTTGTTTTAGAGTTGGGTAATGCTACAATGTGCACCCTCTAAAAATTACTCAATATGAGATTTTGTGGCTGGAGATACGAAATGCATATGGCATGCACACTCATATGAAAAGTCACAAAATCTCATATATTTCCAGAAAATCTCATATTTGGAGCCACACAATCTCATATTGGATCCATGCAGACTTTGCTACAGTGCGTGCGGACCTCATATTTGGAGTCACAAAATCTCATATATTTCTAGAAAATCTCATATTTGGTGCCACAAAATCTCAACAAAATCTCATATTTGGTGTCGCAAAATCTTATAATTTGGAGCCACAAAATCTCATAGAGTCAATGGTCAAAGGCGGCACAAATCTCCACATGTCATACGTGGCGCAATCTCAGCCGTCCATCCGTATGGGGTGCATACTGTATGCCATATCATATTTGGAGTCACAAAATCTAATATTTGGTACTACAAAATCTTATGATATCTCATATTTGGTGCCACAAAACTCAGATTTAAAGCCACAAAATCTCATATGGGGGTTGTTCATTTGTAGCATTACCCTTTCAAGTTTACATTTTCTAACAGTGGCAATTTGATATGGATATTATCTTTATTACATTAGACGCCCCTGGGCTTGCATGATTTCTTAAATTGGAACTATGCACATAATGCTATTTTTTTTAGTTAACGTGTTTCACTATCATGCTATACTATAGAATCAAGTTCTTTTTATTTTATTTTTATTTTTCTTTACATGTTTTGTTAAAACAAAGATATTAATTAGTTAAGGGTTGTATTAAATGAGACTTACTCTTTTAACTTGTTAATCATATTTTTTTTACCTGATATTACAATCTAGTTGTTATTATTATTATTAGTTTTGATCAACATATCTAATAAGCTATTAAAGTAAGATATATGATCAAGGTTTATCCTAACTATTCCAAACTTTTTTTTTTGTGCTATTATAAGTCAAGTATTTTTTTTATGATAACAAAATTACTTCTCTTTTATTATTTTTACACTAGAATGATAAGTGTAAATGTAAATGTAACTATTATAATTTTTTTTAAAGCATTTGTCATGTATTTATATTGATAAGCTACTGTTGGGTAAGGAAGAAAAAATGGTAAAGATTAGAATCATTTATTTATTTATAGGAATTTATTTTTCTATAGGAATATGACCAAAAATAAAAAGTCGTTTTAGATGTTAGAACTTATAAGGTCCAGTTGATAACTTTAGGTTTTTATAAAAAGAAAATATCATCACCCTATGAACCCTAATTTTTTATTTTGAAAGTTACATACGGCTCACGAAATAAAATTTAATCCTCTTGTATTGTAGTTGTAAGGACCCGTATTTTTATATAATTTTCTAGAAATAATGTTGGGGAGGTGTGAGGAAATGAAAATAGAGTAATATAGGGTCAATGTGAAGTTAGTGTTGCATTTGGGGTCTTTGTGAGATGCATTATGAACATGAGGGGTGTAAGTGCATAAGAGGGGTGTATATATATGTAATGTATGGCTGATTTTGGTCAAAAAAATACACTTCTCCCTCTCTCAAAAATCAGACGTCTTTCCTCCTCTTCTCCTCCTCTTAAACTTTCTTCAAAACTCTTCACCAAATCCACCCTCCACACTCAAATACTTCAACACCCAACCAAATATTCATCATCTACACGCAATTTGGAGTCCGGGTTTCTTTGAAATTGCTTGGTGAGGTCTCACTTTGTTTGGAGTTGCAAGAACAAGAGCTAGGGCTTTCACTCTCTCATCCTTGGAGCTAAACCATTGAGGTAGGGAACAATCTTCTACCCCTCTAAGTGTATATTGGCTGAATAATGGCATTGTTGGTGTTATTGTTCCCAAAATTCTTGTTAAAACTTGTTTTCACCATGGAAGTGAGCTTGGTTTTTGATTGAGTTTGGGTTTTGTATGTTTAGTTAATCAACCCATGAATTGATTGTTGATATGTCCTTCTCCCTTGATTAGTTGTGTTTTGAAACCCCAATTTGGACTTGGAATGAAGCCCCCATCCATTTGAGCAAGGTTGTTAATTTTCCACCCGAAACCTAGGTGGATTGATCCACTCTTAACAGTGGATCGATCCAAAACCCTCTATTCCACTTTTGGTACGTAGTGGATCGATCCACTCCTTGGTTGGATCGATCCAGAATGGCTTGTTCTCGGATTTCACTAGAGTGGATCGATCCACTCCTTGGTTGGATCGATCCAGAATAGTCTGCTCGCTGATTTCACTAGAGTGGATCAATCCACTCATTGCATGGATCAATCCAGATTCCTTTGTTCAGACAGATTTTTTTTCCAACTTTGCGGGCACGCCCCGGCTTCATCTGAACTCCGATTGAGGTGATTCTTGAACCGTTGGAAAGCTCTACGAGTCTACTTTCAAACCCAATTGGTTTCATATTCATATCCTTTGTATTTTGAGAGAAATGTCCTTTTAACTATCAGTGTGTCGTATTTTCTCAAAGTTTATAACTCCGTTTTCATGTTTCATTACTCCAGGCCCTCATTGGTCCTTTCAAAACTTCTCTAATTGACCTTTAAGCTTTGGTAACCCATCATGGTGCATTTTATGCTTTCTCTAGGTTGTCTTGGTTTCTCATACACTTTGACACGTGTTAACTTAGCCATTACCGGTACACGACGAGTTTTTTTTGAACTAAGTAAATTACATGGATGTTTTGGACACTTGTGAAAGGGTATTGTGATACGCGAATTGGCTTTGGACACTGAGTTTAACTTATTAATTGATAAGTGAAAATGTAAATGTGAAATGCATGACACGAGGCCCAAAAGGGTATTCTCGGAGTGACACGGGGCCTTTAATGGTATGCCCGGAGTGACACGGGGCCTATATAGCATGCCCAGAGAATAAACGAATGATTAAAAAGAATAAGATACATATGATAAATGTAAAGGATACTTGGGTTGTTTTTGGACATTTTGGGTATTTGTGAAGTATTGTGAATGAAATGTTCGTGTAAATGACTGTGTTTTGAGGGGAATGAATCCACGACACGAAATGTAGTGGTTATGAGGAAACTTATGGATATTTTGGTTCCACTAGATCTTTGTGGTATCTCCTAGACACCTTGTCATCGAATTCCTTTATCTTGGTCCATCTTAGCTTATTCATTCACGTGCATATTTCAATCTCTATACCCTTAGTGTTGGTAGAAACGTTTCCTACGAGCTAGTGAGCTCACCCTATCTTTCCCAGGTACACAGCATGGAGCATGAAATCGGATGCTTGGAGTGTGATTGCATGCCATGAAGATTTTAAGATTTCGAAGTTATTTTCTCATCTTCATACTAAGTACATTTTTGGAAGATGATATTGTAACTTTAATTTCTCCAAGTTTTTTTTGACTATTTCAACTTATGTAATAACTTTAAAACTTTTGTTATTTTTGCATTGGTAAGGGTACCCTTGAGTAGCAGCTCATTGTACTTTGACTTTGATTTTCTATGGGAAATTGTTTGACCTTGTCATCGATCCTACGTGGATTTTATTTGTATTTGGCTTATTGAAATTGAGGGCGTGACAGTAGTAATACTAATCAAGCTATGTGTTAAGTCACGACAAACCCAAAAGTCACTTGGACTATCCCAAATAAATTATATGTGAATTGCATGCACATTATCAACTGTTATATTGTTTGTTTCTTTATTTTATTATTGCAAGCTTGGATGCAAATGTTGATTGTTAGAACAGACAAATAGGTTCCCGGGTTGGGTGATCGTACGCAGATTTCACGTAGATGTTGAGATTAATGGAAATTGGAAATGAATTGATTTATGGGGAGTCACCCCGAGATTTGTTGAATGGCAGACAACCAAGTGATTTCAGTTTGGAGGATTATTTGGCAGCCTGCCAGTATTTTGAAACCCTAGGATATGACAATCTGTGATTACTACATTTGAATTCTGAGGCGTTAAAAGGGTGGATGTATTATAGACCGAGTTACGGTTATATACCTACAGGAGCTGACAGTTGTCACTCGTAGCCTAGTGGTACAGTCAATCCCTGGGAAATTCATCATTGTGAGATAGTTGACGGTTGGATTAAGTACGTAACTTATGCCTTCTGTCAGGGCTCCCAGTCAGGGCAAGCAAGGGGGGAGTTTAATCTTGGATTGGTCATAGTCCTTATCGGTTATTTGGGAGGAAAGTTCTCTAGGTTGAGAACTTAGATGAAAATGTAAGTTAATGGCTAGTAATGAAATCAGTTATGTGTTTACTCTTTTATGTACTGTTTTTCAATCATATATATATTGTTCTTGTATGTTCTATAAGGGTTGGGGGTTAGAGTAACTATTAAGTGATTTATCGCTCACGGTGTTACACTTTGTGTGACCCTGGTATGATACCATGATGTTGCTTCGCGAATCAGACGTATTACGCCATATTGTGATCAAACAGAAGGTGTAGGTGTCGAGGGCAACGCTTATTTTGGAACAGAAGGTTTTCAGTGGATCAGGCTTAAGAGGAGCATTGGGATCAAGATCTCAACCTTAACTTGTAGAGCCAATCTCCCTTATTTTTGTGTTGGAAAATTGTAAAGAAAAATACTAAGTTTATTTGTGCTTGAACTAAGACAATTACGTTAGATCCTTTTTATTAATAAGATCCTTTACAATGAGATCCTTTATTAATAAGATCCTTTTTATTTGTATTAATATTTTATTAAATGATTTGAATTAATGCTTCCAAAAATTGAGTCGTTACAGTAAAAATCAGTTACCTAATAAAATATGCACATCAATATTTTTAACAAATATGACATGCAACCCACTATAGAGACAAAGTGGAAGGATAAGTATTGGCCATATATCCAACAGATCAACACCCATATAATGGCATTCCAATTCGCTGTATAATAGGACACTCCAACACTTTTAAGCAATTTTCCTAGTCAAAAAATGTTTACTAAAACATTTTTTTATTTACATACTTAATCACTATTTCTAATTGTAATGATCTTTTCAAAACAAATTAACCAAGATATGAGATTTTTTTTTACAATGAGAAGAACAATTTACACTATTCTTCTTACACGCACATATATCAAAAGAGAATAATTTTAAAACGAAAGGCTGTGTCAATTGTGTGTTCTTCTCTCTAATTAAAAAATTTACATGCTCACAACATGTGAGAACAATTACACAAATTCTCATGTGCATTGACAAATCACATTTTTATTTGTGCACCCACTTTCATATGCCATGCAACATTTCACTTTCTTAGGTATTTTCATTAAACATTCTACTAATGAACAGCAATTAACTATATTTATTTCATTTTTTACTCATAAACTATTTTGAATTTGACCGCGGGCCTCGACCGCGGCCCCTCACTAGTATAGATTGAAGTCTGAGAGGAAAAGTGTGTTTGGTAACAAGTACTGTACTGCTGTACTGGTAAAAAAATGTCATCCTTGTGCAAGACCATGTCAAGGACAACACTGCCCAGAATATCATAGTCTCGCATTTGTCTTCATTTGTTAAAAAGTGAACAAATGAAGTTGCAAGCTGGCCGAGTTGATTGGGTGCTTGGCTAAACACTTACGGCCGAATGGATTGCCGGATTAGTTTTAGGGGTATTAAATATGGAGGGGGTATAAGATAGTAGCGGCCCGATTGAATGCCGGATTAGTTTTAGGGGTATTAAATATGGAGGGGGTATAAGATAGTATGGGTAATATATATGGAGGGTGGTCTCACAGTGATGTGACATTTATGGAGGGGGGATTAAGTAGTACTTGGTTTGGATGATTTTGTGAGAAGGGGGATTAAATTTGGGTGGATGATGTAAAAAACTGTCAAAAGACTTTTTTGCCCTTGTGTGAATATTCGTATTAGTTATGTGTTTTTTTAATTAGACAAATCTAATAATTTATTTATTTATTATTGAAACTCAATAACTAATTAAGCTATAAGATTTAATTGTAATTAATTTTTATATTAATTGTTTTATTATAAAAATTAATTTATATGTTTACTTTTTATTATAAAAATTATTGAATCGGATCATCTTTTAGGAGTTTTTCAAAAAATATGTCAAAAAACTAACGAGATTTTTGGGTAAAGAATGTATACTAACGAGATTTTTGGGTTTTATAATTATTTTATTATAAAAACTAATTAATGTTTTATTTATTTTGGGTAAATAATACTCCTAATTTTTTAGTACATTTTCAAATAATAAAAAAAGAAAACACAGCACATGCCAATGTCTTGGGAGGGGTATTGGGATGGGATATTAAAAGGGGTACAATGGTCATTTTTCAGGGGTATTAGGGGGTCATAAATATGGACACCCCCTGGGGTGTCCATAAATAACACCCCTGAAGGGATGATATTTAGTCCGGGTGATAAATAACACCCCTGCACTTATTTTTGGCAAATCATTCCATACCAGGTAGGCGCGGCGTAAATAAGCACTCCCCATATTTATCTTGACTAAGCACCCCATCCAAACGAGCCGTAAGGGTCAATGTTCAACTCTTACCCACCACTAAAAGCACCAAGGGTTATCCCATTAGTTTGTGGGTTTTTGTCCCGCGCTCTGCACACAATTGATTAGGGTTCGATTCTTGGAATTGGGCAGCAAGAAATTAATTTCCTGACCGGAGAATTAATCGAAGTGCGTGTAAGCTTGACTGGACACCCCTGACCGTCGAACCGAAAGCAAATGGAAGGATCATGGTGAAAATTAATACTCTATGACTGAGACAAAAATGAAATGGGGAAAGAAAAAAAATGCAGTGAAAAATCAGTGGCTATGTACGTGGAGTATTTGTCACTAGAAGGCAAAGATGGTTTCAGCTGCCAACTGGTTTGATAGAGGTCTGAGACAGCATTTGGTACGGGGGTACAGCAAGTTTGGAGACAGCATGATGATATAGCAGTTAGTGAAAGAGCCAAATACTTTTTCTTTTTCTTTTTTGAACCATAAACATAACGAAGAGCCAAATACTTGAAAGAGCCATATCACCTAAATTTCTAGTAAGGAATATGCACAAGGATGATAGTGACTTAACTACTGTTAGTCCCTCTGACCATTAATTTTTAAAATGGTGAACTTAGTACTTTGAACTAGCTATAATCCAAGCATAAAGACGCTACGTACGTAATCGCTTCGATCAAAAAAGTCTGTAACGTATAACAATGTGTTTTTGGGTGATCCAACGATGTTCGGAATTGTTCTATGGATGGTAATTTGTAAATTTAGGCATGACAAGCTAAACAGTCCTACTTATGCACGTTTGAGCAACAGTGCATTTCATCAACCGAAGCAATGGTTCAGCAATAGATCTGAGGATTTCAGGTTTTATCATAATGAATTCTTCTCTCAATTGCACAAGTCAACAAAAATACTCATTGGATTTGCTTCTTCTCTTCAAAGTTCTACTAGAGGAACTTTCCTTCTGCACAGAGATACAATCATGGTTTCCCAAAAAAATCAATCCAACTGCATAACAGTACCAAGGCAGCACAGAATAACCTTTTGAAACCAGTTTCTGAAAAGATTGCACACGGTGTAGGAAAAACAGAGACTCTCTCATCAAAAAAATTCACAAGCAATGAGTTTCATAAATTGATTACTACAACGTACCCATTGCCGTTTACGCATCAGCCCCCCCATTTGTAGTACTATAACACCAAAAATAGAAGATTTTTGCAAGGAAAGTGAAATCGGTATCTTTTTGAAACATCTTGGATGACATAATGTCAATCGCTCGCAAAGGTCACTGAACAGATAGAATGGCCAAAACCTACGATGCAAAACTGCGACCATCTGTTCCATGAGGTTCTCTCCTTTTATAAAGATTCTGTAGGCATTTTGTTAAAAGCTAGGGTTTAGCAATACATACGAGGAATTCGGGGCACAACCCAAGTTCTTCCGTCAAATGCTCAACGACAATGATATGGAGAGGTTACTGTTGCGCTGGTTTATCAATCCACGCCATTTATATGCTTAAATTCTAGTCCAGATCACAAATCAAATACCCGCTGGCATGGCAGGGATTAAAGTTTGTGGTGATTAGTGCAACAGAAGTACAAGGCATTGATCGTTCAGAATCAAGAAAAAAAAAATTGATATTCTTCTGGCGTACAATCTTCTAGCACGAACTGCAAAAATTTACTAATTTTCATTTCACCTACAAAGTTTCTGCATAAAGATACCAATCATGATTTCCCAACACGAAATCCATCCAACTGCACAACACTATCAGATGATAACGCACACGTACCAAGAGAAGAATATCCAAAATACACGATAATGAGAACTGCGACTAAGAGCTAGAAGAACTCCGAACAAGATTAGCCTAACTTCTCAAATAAGATCCAAGTAAGATTGTTCCAAAAACACAAATTCCAGCTTGCACTTTTTGCATGTTAAATTCGAAGTACATAATATATGCAACTTGACATAAGTACTGCAAAAGAAATCGGGTTCTAATTGTTGCCAGAAACTTTTTGATCTATACACTGACTATAGACACGACAATCTATCAACCATTTGCAGGGAACATCTGGACAAAAACATGTTCCATGAAGCAACATGAATTCCTTAGATTCCAGGAAAACAAACTAGGATTATTGTCTTATAAAGTGATCCTCCTCGCATGTGTGCGCCCAACTCTCCAAACTGCTCATCAGCTTCTACAAGATCCTCTGAGAGGCGAACTGCATCTAGCTTCTGTTTAAGAATCTCTATTGCGTTCAGCACCAACTGAGAAGCTTTGATTGTGCCCGTAGTTTCCACTGTGAATATGAAACTGTCTTCTTTGGCAGATATTTCAACGAGTCCTGGCTTTCCCATTGCCTCTGCTTTCTTGATCACTTCATCATCATACGTGTTTGCCTCAGGATCAACTATCACAACCTGGGAGAAGAGAGAAAAGAAACCAACAATGTGACTGGGACACATAACATCAAACTACAAGATGCTTTTGAAGGTTGGAATGTACCAGTGTGCATCATTAAGAAAATAAAAAAACAATCAGGTAAAAATCACAGCGAACAGAACGATAGAGCTAAGGGAATCTATTTTGGAAATGCAAAACATCACCCGATCAATGGCATTCTTTAATAGTTTTGGAGAGCGAAAACCACAAGGTACGCAAAAGTCTTACTTTCCTACTAACAAAGCACTCCTATACTTGGATTTGAGTAAATAACCCAAAGTAGGAGAGTGAATCCTTCATTGAATTCAACTGGAACTTTTATTAAGTCATGATCACAAACAATGTAAACCACTAAAAATTGGAGTTTGACATCACAGTCATAATTTGGCGATTGGCAATTAATACAAATTATGCATATTGCATTCTGATGCAATTGCAAGAATCTACTTTTCACTTAACACAATTTTTAGCAATTAGGATGATATACTTACAAAAGTTCTTTTTTGAAATACAGCTGCCAACGTGGCAGATGTGAACATCTGCTCAACTGGTCTCGTGCTTTGCACAACCTACTTAGCTGGAGTGATGTTTGGCGTCATGATTTGGTGTTTGAGAAGGTTGGGGTTGGGTTCTAAGTTACTCTTACAAAACCCTAATTCCAATATGGGTGTGTGGCAATTGATTAAGAATTTAAGATATTTAGAAACAGCCCATAACTAGTGTTGCTCCAAATACAAAATGCAAATGCCATTTGTTGATCGAAACATACAAAACGGACAAGTGTGGCTACAAATGCAAATGTGGTACTCAACTTACCTGCTGCGTACTAGGATCAATGCCAAATACTTGGTAGGACAACTATCAATCAAATCTGTCTTCTCTTGAAGTGTTAAGGTCTGCATCAAATCTTCATCGATATGAATCTCTGGCTCATACATGAATGTAACAGTGGCTGCAGGAGACCATTTTGCGTGGTCATTGCCAATGCCTTTTCTGGCTATTGCTCTCAGCCTCAGTTGCCCACGGCGTAATTTCACAATTATAATCCCCCTGAGTACATAATGAACAATCGTATCTCAACTTCTAAAACTTTAATTCTGTGGGGCAATTGAATCAGCAGACTGATTATGGGGCGGTGACATTAATACTTAAATTAAACTTGACACTACAAGGAAAACACTTGTAGAAAATTAACAATTTCATACTGGGATCTCCATTTATCTACAATCTATACAGTTTAAGAACAATACTATGCTAAAACTTGACAGTGCCTTGCACGGCATTATGCTCTGGTTGGTGGCCACTTGATAGGAGAAAAACTTCCACTGAATAAAGACTGATACTACCATGGCTTAAGTAAAGTTAATCTCAATTCTTAAGAGTAAGATATCAACAATAAAGCAATCAGCTTACAAATTCATTATATTGCAGTATTAATTTTCCATTTCTTCTGCAAAAGGAGCAGATTATTAATGCTCAACATCGCTTTGTACCGATTTTCACCCTACAGCCGCTTAACATCCTCTAGCGCAAAAATAAATAAATAAATAACGATGGCTACATCCGATTCCCGCTTCTACTACGCAGTCCCCTTCCACAATTTAAGACGCTGGTAATCCGATAACATACTTATACACAGACTTGATTATAACGCGAGAGAGAGAGAGAGAGAGAGAGAGAGAGAGAGAGAGAGAGAGAAACTTTTGATCAGGATTGTCATCAACAAACGCAGATTCAGAAAAATCAACCGGCAAAACAGTGTGGTCAGAACTAATAAGCTCTTTGCTTGTAACATCTAGGGTTTGGTCCTTAATACATTTCGCCCTCAAGTAAAAACTCGACAGAGCAGAACTCACACTGTCCATCACCGTTACACGAGTCGCAGTCCCTTGCAAACCGCATGCTCAAGGCTCGGTCGTTGGTGAGTGGGACCAGCCCGAGTCGGTGGGCGGTGAACTCGTCGTTGAGTACAGACGAGTTGACCTCGATTTCGACGAGGTCGATGGCTATTGTGGGGACCTCGGCTATCATGACTCGACGGAGGGAGTTGGCCATGCTTGCGTCGGTTTGTTGGAGCTCGAACTTGCAGTAGTAGTCTTGGAGCTCTCGGATTTTCACATTTGGGAATCGCTGGTATGCTATGCCCTCCATCTTCTCTCTCTCTCTCCCAAGATTTTAAACCCTTCGTTACGGAGAATTGGGATTTTGGCCTGTGTCGGCAAGGCTGGCCCTGACATTTAAAAGGCTTAAAGCGAATTTCGGAGAAAGACCCTTAATTTTTTATAAAGAAAAATTTAATAGACGTGACTAATATAAGGTATAAAAATTAAACATGGTATTTTAACTTGGTAATTTAACGAACATAAACTTTTAAGTTTTTTATATTTTTTTTTCATACCGCTCATCAAATGCATTTTTCTAGTGTAATTAAAATAAATGAAACAAAAAATAAAATAAAAAAACTTATCAAATATGGTGTGTAAAGTATTTGAACATTGGTCTTGACTAACATCTACCACTGAAATTTTTTTTCAGTATTAATTAATTTATCAAGAGTTTCATGAGGTGGAACTCACTGGGAAAAAAACAAATGGTAAAAAAAATTACCGAGCATAGGGCCTGTAAAATATCGAACCTGGGACACAGTGTAAGCGCTCAAACCAGCTTGACAGCCGCCCCATTGGTGCTTTGTGAGTAGTTGTTTATATATATATATATATATATATATATATATATATATATATATATATATATATATATATAGAGAGAGAGAGAGAGAGAGAGAGAGAGAGAGAGAGTAGTGTTCTAGTCCGGAGTCCCGGATCCCAACCTACGTTCCCGATATTTTTTTGATTTATCCGAAGCCGTTGATGTGTTGTTCAAGGTGTTTTCAAGGCCCACGAAATTCAAAAAAAAATACCGGGAAGGGCTTGATCCAAGCAGTTTTCGCAAAAACTTTATATTTACAGTTTTTGCGAAAAACTATTTGGATCAAGCCCTTCTCGGTATTTTTTTTTGAAGATTTCTCGCGGGGGCCTTGGAAAACACCTTTTGAACACATTGGACGGCTTGAATTTCCCAAAAACAATGTTTAAAAGCATCAAAACACCGAAAAATGCTCCAGTCCTGGAAATCCGGGATCCCGGACTGGATCACCACTGTGTGTATATATATATATATATATAAACAAGTTCTATGAAAAATGGGCCCTTTTTTTTTTGCTTAAATTATGGGGCTAAAGCTGCCACACCTCCGGCTTCACCTCAGGGCCGGTCCTGTGTGTTGGAGGTGTGAAGTTTTTGCAATTATCGGTTGTAGATAGTAATTCCTTTACGTCCGATGCGCGTGGAGGGTACGACACTCTTGATACGCTAAACTAAACTAGCGTTGAGCACATTCGATGAAAGGGGAACAAAAAAAACCAGCATGAATCCCTCTTCTTGTTCTTTTTCCCGTGCATATAATGAGCACACCACTAGTAAGCGAAAAATTAAAAATAATAAAATCTCATAACGAACTTGTAACAGTTTCAATCAATTGTTGCGATTATGAAAGTAGGAAAAAAAATTAAGCAGAAATATAAGATGGAAGTGGAGAGAGTAAATAGAGAAGTTAGAGACTTAGAGATGAGGTGAGAGTCATGGGACAGGTGGAAAGAGAGAGACGGGAAAGGGGATATGAGACTTTTTTTAAAAAATATCAAAATTCTAGAAAATTAGCATTTGGGGTTGGGATCTTTTGGAGCTCAACTATATTGCTATAGAAGCTACTAGCATTGTGCCCATTCGATGAACGGGAAAAGAAAAAAAAAAAAAAGCATCAACCTGAACCCTTCTGTTTTTACTATCCTGTGCATTGAACAAATACAACGTTGGTGTTGGTTTAGTCAATTGCATTGCTAAAGAATTAAAGACAGTAAAACAAACCATGCAATACCTAACCTAAAATCATAACATGATCTTCTAAAGAAGAGGGGTACTATACAATGAACAGGGGATACTTACCTAAAATCGTATGAAAATATACCCTTCATAAAATGAGCCGCCTTTTGATGCGCAAGAACAACTCATACATGTTAGTCGGAGAGAACCCTTGAAGACTTCACAGGCTAAATCCAAATAAATTTTAGTGTTGGACAAAAGATGGTCAACTCGAAAATTAATACCAAATCTCTCCTTCAAGGGTATCATATAAAATTCATACCATCACACATAAAAAAAAATATATGGAGTAACATAGAAATATAGGCCAAAAGCATACCGTTTTTTAGATACTTGGATAGAATCTGAAGTGAGCAATTTTTTTTTTGGAGCAGAAACAGAACGTAATCTTACATTATTAACCAAAAAGTTGTGTAATTTTTGAGAGAGAGCCAAACAGAAATATGGCCAAAGGCACACCTTTATTTGGGTCCTCGTAATATATTGCAATTAGCTCCTCTAAAGTTTCTAAAAAATCCGTAGAGACACTCCCTACTAGAGATGAAATCAATTCGGTTCGGTTGGTTTTTTCGATATTTTTGACCGAACTGATTAAATCGGTTTTCAATAATCAAAACCGAAGCCGAACATATTTTTAAGAAAACCGTTCAGTTCGGTTTGATATAGGTCGGTTCGGTTTTGTTGGTTTTCGCTTAACTAGGCCGAAAGCCCAAAAACTAAATTATTCTCCACATTATAAAAAGCCCAATTTTCAGTCATAAACCACATAATAGAAGTACTTTAAAGCCCAATTAGCCCATTGTCACATATTAGACCACTGCCCCTTCAAATTCAAAAAGAAAACCGAAAAAAAGGGAAAAAGACATATTACACACAATAGTGATAGGTATACACCCTCTCAACCACTCTCCACCATACCCTCTCTCACATGTGTGGTGGGGTCCACTGGGACCCTCCTGATGAGCCCCACCACACATGTGAGAGAGGGTGTGTTGGGGAGTGGTTGAGATGGGTGTGTACCTATCATTTTTGTATTACATATCACCAACGACCACATATTCCCAAGGCAAGTTAAAAAATCAACCGTAGGATCTTTAGATGAACGGTAGGGATTAGAAGTGTATAACCCTTTAATAAAATCGGTTCTGTTCGGTTGGTTTCAGCTTATTTTTACATAAAACCGAACAGAAATTTTTATTTTTATTTTTGCAAAAAATGAAACCAAACCAAACCGAGTGAAAATTAAAACCGACCGAATTTGCCAAAAATGGTCCGGTTAGGTTGGCCGGTTCGTTTTTTTTGGTCAAAACTTACATCCCTACTCCCTAGTCCCTACTCTACCTACGGTTTATTTTTTTTAGGAGTAATCGTTGCGGATAGTATGAATGAGAAATCAAATACAAGCTACACAGTCCAAAGGCTAACCAAGCAAACAATTACAAAGAGGACTCGAAAGGTCCCGGGAGAGAGAGAGAGAGAGAAAAAATTTTGCAAGGAACCGCCAATCCGCCATCCGCTCAAAACAATTCTCAAGGTTAGAACTCAAGTACTTAACGTCCCTTAATCTCACTATAATAGAAGGGGGCGGTGGCTGAAAAGGAAAAGGGGAAAAGGGGCTCAAGCCTAGGAAAGCTAGAGAGACAGGATGCCAAATTTGCATTGGGGTACTTCTTGAGGAAGATTGATTTTACAGGAGAGCAATTTTTGGTCTCCCAGCAGCTAACTTGATTTCAGAACTCTAGGCAAACACTGAGGCCCATTTTGGCCTAATAAGTTAAGTCACTTTTTACTATTCTTTTTTTTTTTTTCTTTATTTATTTATTTATTTTTTTTTAGTTTTGCGTCAAACTTTTGCGACCTATTGATCCGTCTCGACGAGAGAAATCGCAGCTTTTTTGGACTTATTCTGTATTTTTGAAAAAAAATTAGAGTTTCGGTCAAAATTTTTTACTTTGCCGATTCCTCTCGTCGAGACGGATCAATAGGTCGCAAAAGTTTGACGCAAAACTAAAAAGAAAATGAATAAAGACAAAAAAAAAAAAAAGGAATAGTAAAAAGTGGCTTAACTGATTAGGCCCGACTTCTCTTCCAAAAAAAAAAGGCGAACACTATGAACTTAACAAATGTGCATCAAGAGTCTATTTAGCAGTAAATCAAGTCAAAAAATAAATTCCGGAAGCCAGAGCATCTGCTTGCTAGGTTGATTGCAACCTTGTTCTACTACGCACAGTCAACTCACTAGCAGGGGCCGATTAAAGCTGGAGCGAATGCCCCGTATATAATAGCCCCACATAATTTGATAGCTTCTGAAAAGTTTCTAACCTACGACCATAGGAGGGAGCAAACCCCCCAAATAGCGCTGACCACCAACCCACTCCTTAGGTTTCAAGTAGCCTGCTTTCTAATGCAATGCATCTAAGATTGCTTGACAGCTTTCGAGATTAATGAACTTTTACAGGTATGGTTAAAGCCCGACTAGTTTACACTCTACATAGTAGGTCGGTTTTGAAATCCGTCTTAATTATTTGGCCAAAATACCCTTTAATCTGACTTGTTTACGCTTTACATAGCAGCTCGGTTCTGAACTCCGACTCAATTATTAAGTCAAAACAAACCTTAGCATGCAAGCTGGCTTATTTACAATCATATGATTCTAGGTAGATCGGTTCATTCCAAAGTCTTGTATGATCAGATTTACTCTGAACAAAACAAATGGCAGAAACACCCGACCTTCCAAACAATTGCTTGGTACTTTCTTTTCACCAAACTTCTCCACCACATAATTTCTAAAAATGAACCAATCTAGACTTAATTTTGTCCAGTACATGGATGCTAGCATGTCTTGAGTTCTGGAAAACCATGGAATCCAATAACCGAACAATTCAGTGGTAACTGGATAATCCTCTAGCGACTGACCTGAGCAATTTAAAATCATCAGCCAAAAAGAAATTTATTTTAAAGGCCATTTATAAACATGATGCTTAATAGTTCTGATAAATATCATGCATGTCACAAAATCTACCCATTACATGCAAACATAGAACTCATAACGGTATTCACTCCACAGTTGATGATACGCCTAGCCATACTGATAACAGGAGGTCAAGTATTTACAGACTCTTTAACTTCATTATTTTCCTAACGGTATAACATTGCGTGCACCAAAGAGTTGTGTTGTTTCAGGTCTTCCACTCGCAGGGGTTTTTCTGTTTCCTGCAATCAAGTTTGCAAGAAGACATGAGCAAGGCCAATGTGGCAATGAAAAACAATCTCTGCAATCTTGTAATATTAGTGAAGAAAATGTATAAGGCAGATGCTGGGATAGTCAATTTAGGTCAAATTCAAGACTCCTGTGGTGGAACCAAACAATTTTGAGCATCGTGTATATCATAGTAACCAGAGAAAACATAAACGCACTTACAATAACAATTTATTTGATGAGGATGCATCTAATAGGTGAGCCCTCAGCGCCAAGCAACCTGAGTGGTAAGCAATGGACGGAATATATTCCCGTTTGAATATCATCTAATTTCAGGCCTTCCACAAGAATAATTTCCTGCAGCATTTTGGAGGAATATTTTTGTTGAGTACGATACATGGAACTTTTTCTTCATGTAAATATCTGAACATCAACCCAAAAAATGTACACAATACCAAGGAGAGAACCCTTATTTGAAATTGCTTCACTAATTATCATCCTGCCCAATAAGGAAAAAAAATCCACAAAAAAAAAACCAAAAAATCTTCGAGAAAAACAAAAACGGGACTGAAAACAAGAAAAACAAAAAAAAAATACAGAAATGACCATTTGCCACGTTTGCCATTCTAATATCTTCAAGAAAAACAAAAACAAAAAATCTTCGTCATGTTTGCCACTCTAATATCCAAGAAAACTAGGAACAAAAAAAGGGACTGAAAACAAGTTTAAATCAATGTATATCACATTATCCAGAGCATAGGTTCATTAGCAGATACTATCCCATTGATGGAAACATTCCATAGTATACGCAGTTAGCAACATTTGAAGCAAAAATGACCATTTTCTTCAACTAAAGGATTCTACCGTACGTGTTTTCACCACTGTTACCAAAACATTAATACAGAAATGCAGCGATAAAAGTTTGTAAATATAAACAATAACTCAATAAGCATTTCATGGCCTACGATTACATAATGGACACGGGATCATCACCCAAATAAAACCCATGCCCACATCTCCTGTCCGTAAGAAACATCCTTTCGTACATCAAAAGACTCCGCATTGTTGCAGAGGTAGGTACGATACATAAGAAAAGTCACAAATTGGCCCAAAGTCCGGTTTTATCTTTGTGTGGAGAAATCAAATTATCTCCTTCTCTAAGATCGGTCAAGACGCAAGTTCCCTCAAAGGAGCGGATGGACGCTTATTCTAGGAGTCCTCATTTACAAGATCAAATCAGGCACCATTATTTCTGCACCTCTATATAGCTTCTATGGATATACATCCTTTGATAAAAAGTAACTGAAAAAAAAAAGAAAAAGATATACATCTCCTTACATAATGCAATAAAAACTTATCAAATAAAACAGAAGGAATGATCCATTTTTAGTTACGCCTATGATCTGGCATTCCAAAAATCCAGAGTAGAGAATTCCAAATAGATGCAACCTAGGAGAGAGAGAAAAGTAAACGACAAATAATACTTCTACCTTCACAGCAAAACCAGTAACATTTTGTTTTATGGTTTGGCCAAAGAGGCAAATTTACATTTCTTCAAAAAAAAAATTGACTTTTTTTATTTCAAATATCATGTTGCCTATTGCAACCTTTTCTCATAACTGCCAAAACAACATAAAATCTCAACCACCATTCGCAGTATAAAAACATGCATGGTACATTAGGAAACGGCAATAATTGCAAAGAATCTAATGCTGAAGTTGGAATGACTAGGAGTTAAACAGACGAAATTAACAATAGTGTCATCTGTTCAATATCAGTATCCAGTTAAACGAGAATCAAAGCTCTGCCTGATTGATATAAACTGATCACTGAAACAACTAAAAGAAATATTTCAAGGTGGGAGAAAAATAAATGCTGCCAATGAAACACAAATAACTCCAGCACATTTGAGCTATAACTTCTTACCCTGCTTTCAAGGAAAACAAGATGAGAAGGAATAAGATCATCATAGGCAGCAACAGATAAATAATCAATACCTGCGATTGAGAGCAAACAGATGGGTTAACAGCACAGACACGTCAGTATTTTAAAGCAAGGAGGATATTCATTATACAATTTTCAGCTTGCAAAAATTTTAAAGATAGGCCGTCAATGTTAAATCACATCATGTCTTAATGGGAGTTGATAATATACAAACTCACTAATTTCTTCAGAATATTAAAGTATTTTGATTTCGATCAAACATAATTGACATGGTTAAGAACAAATCTTTCTAGATGGCTGACTGTGGGGCAATGAACTACAGCTACGTTTTCCACCATAGGCTGATCAAGCCATAGATTTTGTAATGATTGTTGATCTTTTTGAAACAGCAATGTAGTATTTTCCTTCATGATTATGGAGACCATGAAACATGTCCTAGATGAGCATCACTGAAACCAGAATACATTGATATCGGTGAGTAGCAAGACAAGGAAGATGGATTGTGAAATAGGATTCATGAAAAATCTGACGTTCAACATTCCAAGAAACATGGCTGAGATTTCGTCAAGGCATTAGATCTATGCAGCAATGCCAGATGTAAGTAATGTTCAAGGCATTCAAAGGAAATGTCTATGCAAAGAAGAACGTGATCAAGTCGGCGTGGTATTGTTGACACCAAAGTTACCACAAGGATGCAACTAGTGCTAAACCACTGCCACATCACAAATGTGCAAAAGCCAAAAGCCCCAGAGATTGCTGATGCATTTAGCCATATTGGCAAACCATTCATACAATAACAGAAACTAACAGATTGCAGGCGATCTTAAGAGCTGACAACTTCAGTGTTGAGTTCTTCTTCCTCCTCCTTTAAACTACCTCGCTCATATTTGAAAGGGGGGCAGCCCTTAGCCCAGTATGGAGGGCAGTGGAAGAATGTGTTCTACTGGAGAGGACCTCTTCCTCCAGTGAGAGATCTCCAACCTCTGTGCTAAAATGCCAGAAGTCAAGGTCATGTGACATAATGCAAGGCACTTCAAGATGCTTAAAAATAATATGAGCAGAAATCCAGGGATCCTTGCCACATAAGTGCCAACCTACAAATAAACTACCTGCATAACTATGTTACCTATATTCAATGGTGTCCTTACCAACAAGTTTGATGTCAGTGTTATCCACCAACCATTGTGCCCCATCTTTCATGAATCCCACATAGCTGGTATCAAAGTTCTTTTTCCACATTAGCCGCCTGAAAGATATATCAGTTTAGGTCATGAGTACAGCAAAATTTCAGCCATTTATTTTAAGTCGTAATGTGAGAAAAATAAGTGGTCAGATATTGAATATTAAAAACTAAGTGAAACAAGGTAGTAGGTGTGGGCTGTTCTGAGTAAGGGGTGACTGTGTCAAATGCGGTTTATTTTAGAACAGAAACTCAGGCATTCTCGCTTAGCCTACAATTAAAAAAAATTGACATGATGGACCAACTTATTTTGCTTCTACCACAATTTTCTTTAACATAACATGTCAGATGCAACAAAATCATGCAAAAAAAGTTCATCATTGGCAGAGAGTATCCACCAAAGTACTGAGACTTCCTCAAAAGAACATAATCGAAACCCAGGTCACTCATTCAATAATTCTGCACAAAAAAAATACCTGTCAGTGTTTAATGTTCTGAAAAGCACGCGACGCACTCCCTTGGGAATATTTAAGGACATCATAACTTCGGCTGCACAAGAGAAATAATTAATTAGTCCACCCAGTTTTAGAAAGATGGTTACGGAGAACAGAAAATTCAAACAGCAACTCAGCGAATTCTAATAAGCACGTGTCCCAATGCCCCTTGTTTCCCAGGAGAATGTAAATATTGAACAGTGTCCAATTTGACTTAGATTACTTGACATATTGTACCCAAAAAAAGACCACAGTGACATTTTATCAAAATGCATGTATGAACAGTATGCACAATGAGATTGAAAGATGTACTACCAATGCAGGTACCAAAATTACAGAATAAACACTGCATATATTCTCATTTCAGAGAAACTACAATATTGCAATTACGCGTAGATTGCATATACACATACAACTCCAGCAAGTCAGTCTCATAACAACAATGATTGGTACATAAAAGGATGTCAACTTAAACGCTTAGTTCCTCAAGCATCATTGCCGCCTTGGTCATCCATCTCTCCAGAATCTTAAACGCTTAGTTCCGTCTTGCAGTTGTGTCAATAATTTACCATGTGAAGTCTGTCAATTTAGTAAGCATCACCGTGTTTCCTTTTCCCCTAGAGTAGAGAGTCGTGTCCTTTTCATTTAGTTCATTCAGATATTTGGATCTTATACATGTTCTGTCACGCTCAAGCTTTCAGTATTTTGTCATTTTTGTGGATGATTATTCCAGACTTGCTTATGTTTATCTTATGAAAGCACAATCTGAGTTGTATACCATTTTTAAATCTTTTTATCAAGAAATCAAAACTCAGTTTGATGTTCCTATTCGGATTCTTCGTACTGATAATGCTGCAGAATATTTTCGTACCGTTTTATTTGTTTTTCTTGATGACTATGGTATTATTCATCAATCTTCTTGTTCTCACACACCCCAACAGAATGATGTTGTTGAACATAAGTTGCGTCATATGTTAGATGTCGCCCGTGCACTTTTATTTTAGCACCAAGTTCCTAAATCTTTTTGGAGCGATGTTGTTCTTACTGCAGGGTATCTTATTAATCGCATGCCATCAATGGTCTTGGGGGGTCAAATTCCATATGGAGTTTTGTTCCCTGCATTCCCTACCTCTTAAGGTTTTTGGTTGCACATGTTATGTCCATGTTTTTGATCCTGGGCGGGATAAACTGGATCACCAATCCATTAAGTGTGTATTTCGTGGGTACTCTCAGGCCCAAAAGGGATATAAGTGTTACTCTCCGTCTCTCCAGCGTGAGTTTGTGTGTGCTGATGTCACCTTCAATGAGTCCTTGCCTTTTTTCCCGTCTTCTACCACAATGGATCCGTCTCATTATATACTCACATTGGTTCCATCTCCACCTACCCCTACGGCCCCAATGCAGGTATATACTCGTCGGTCGTCCCCAATGCAGGTATATACTCGTCGGCCAAAAGTTCCATCAGCTTTGCCCCCCGCCCATCTTGTTCACCACATCGCGAGATCCTGAGCCGCCACCCCATTCAAAGCTAGAGCCACCGCTTTCTCCTGATTCCCTTCTTATTGCTCTTTGCAAAGGAACTTGTGCATGCATTTATCATCCCATTGCTTGTTGTGTTTCTTATGCACACTTATCTCCCTCCCTTAGTGTCTTTGCAACTTCTGTTTCATCCATTTTTGTGCTTACTACTGTCCAGGAAGCCTTATCTATTTCTGAGTGGAGGAAGGCTATGGAAAATGAGATGTCTGCCCTTCACCATAATGGCACTTGGGACTTGGTATCTCTTCCGTCTGGAAAGACCACCGTAGGGTGTCACTGGGTGTTCATTGTGAAATACCATCTAGATGGGTCTATTGAGCGCTACAAAGCCTGTCTTGTTGCTAAGGGTTATACTCAGACTTATGGTGTTGATTATGCTGAGACATTCTCTCCCGTTGCCAAGCATGGGTCAGTTCATATTCTTCTCTCTCTTGCTGCTATTCTCGGCTGGCTCTTATTCCAATTAGATGTCAAAAATGCTTTTTCTGCACGGCGACCTTCACGAGGAAGTCTAAATGGAGCAACTACTAGGTTTTGTTACTTAGGGGGAGCGTAATCGGGTATGTCGCCTCCGTAAAGCATTGTATGGCCTTAAGCAATCTCTTAGAGCTTGGTTTCGCAAGTTTAGCGATGTTGTTTTGAGGTTTGGCATGCATCGTAGTGAGTCGGATCATTCTGTTTTTTCTCTCACATCGGCAAGGGGAAAAGTATTGTTGATTGTCGATGTGGATGACATTATTATAACCGGTGATGATCAGAAAGGTATCGATGCGTTAAGGTGGCACGCTCTAAAGATGGTATTAGCTTGTCTTAGAGAAAGTATGTGTTGGATATTTTGCAAGAGACTGGACTATTGGGAAGTAAACCTGTTAAGACGACCATGGATCCTAACATGAAACTGTAGAGTGGTGAGCCAGTTTATGTATGCACCTCGTCTTCCACATTGGGAAGCAGTTCTTAGAATTGTGAAGCATCTTAAGGCTCATCCAGGGCGTGGTTTGTTTCATCGAGCAAGTGGACACTTGCGTGTTGAGGCATTCACAGATTCTGATTAGGCAGGGTCTCTATTTGATAGGCAATCGACCACAGGATATTGTGTCTTTGTAGGTGGAAATCTTGTCAATTGGAAGAGTGAGAAACAGACTGTTGTTGCTCGATCTAGTGCATAAGCCGAATACCGAGCCATGGCTCATACTACATGTGAGATTGTGTGGGTGCGTTCTTTCCTTGAAGATTAGGATTCAATGTGCAGTTGCCTATGAATCTATTTTGTGATAATCAAGCAGCAATCCACATTGCATCTAATCCAGTTTTTCATGAGAGGACTAAGCATATTGAAGTCGATTGCCATTTGGTTCGCGAGAAGCTGACAGCTGGCATGATTGCTACTCCTTTTGTCCTTTTGTGTCTACCAGCGCTCCGTTAGCTGATATGTTTACTAAACCATTATTTAAGCCACGGTTAGAATTATTGTGTAACAAGCTGAGACTTATTGATATTTATTCTCCAGCTTGAGGGGGAGTGTTAGAATATGTTACGTTATGATTTGTCCCACGTTGGTTAAACACAACTTGTAAAAGGCTTATGCCTAATATAAATAAAACTTACATGTGTTAAGGTTTGTTAACACCCTATATACACTTTTCTCTCACACAAACAACTACTATCATCCTAAGTCAACATATAGTCATTGTTATACAACAAGGAAATTGAGACATCCACGAGGAAATAGAATGATGAAGTACCTAAAATTATGTCAGAGCAACCTAAAAGTTTCAGGAACTGTTCGTCCACCACCGATCAACTACTATAAACTTCAAGAGTATATCGAAACACATACAACAAAACTGAAAACATCTCCAGATTCTGGAAGAAACTCATAAACACGACTTGACTAAGGATGCGACGATGTTGTACTATTCATGTCCAATGTTACTGCTCGCAGTCTCTCCATTTAAAGCCCGAAATTGCTGCTTAAATATGTGTTCAAAGTTCAGTGCCACAAGGGAAGTGAAAGAACAAAGAAGAAGAAGAAGAAGAAGACATGTTTCCAAAATCTAGTGTAGAAGCAAACTGCAAATGTATACCAGTTAGGTTTTTGTTCCTTGGAACATCAACTAACAAAGCCGGACCTGCAAAAACAAACAATAGGAAACATTAAAAAAGATGAAATAAAGGATGAATGAATGTGGTTATGATTTCCACAGAAGAGAGGAGATCATCATAATATTCTGCATACAAGATTAATCAATAAATTCTTAAGGAAGCTTTGGTGAAAAAACCAAAGTAACTTGCTGGAAAAATCCATTTCCAAGGACTCAGTTGTCAGGATATTAGAACCTCACACCCCTAAATAGTGATATCATCCAACTTCCAAAGTACCAGAGAATAGGAATAGCAACTCAAAAAAAGAAACAATCTGCCTAGCTATTGCCAGCAAACTCAATCACCATCATCAATCTTGTGTGATGATCCAACAAAGAAACTGAAATCATGCTTTACTTTTCACTAGCATACTTTTGAAGATAAGTATCTCACATCGTCTCCTCCCCATCTTAGGTACTTTTTGCCACGTAATAATTGGAAGAAGTTGGTCGAATCAAAGCAAACCATAACTACTTTCATTGCACCTTTGAGGCTTATTTACTATATAATCCACTCACAACTCACAAGACAAGCCTTCTAAAGTGTGATCCCTTGTAGTACTTTTTGCCACGTAATAATTGCACCTTTGAGGCTTATTTTTTGTCTTAAAGCAAACCATAACTACTTTCATTGCCAGCACTCCACTAGTAATTCCTATGCAACATTAGGAAGTCTCACGCATCTTCCCTGCTTCAGGTCCTGGACCCAATCCAGCAATTTGTTAGGCGTAGCCGCGTAGCTTTTAGCTTGCCCCACATCAAGAGTTGCGGAATTTTCTGCCTATGTAGCATTTACAGAATATGCCATCTCTATAAGAAACTCCTTTCACGTGAAATCAGCCCAAACTGATCTCAAAGTCCAAAATATATAACGATCCTGTAAATTTCCATCAAGACTCAAAACACAAACTTGACAAAATCAGTAAACTACCATAATTTTATAAGCCTTTTTGGCTTAGAAAGTCCAAATACAGAACCAACCAAACTATAAGACAACAGATTCAGAAAAACAGAAAGGAAAAAACAACTTTTCCTAGTCATAATACCGTTGAGGACATCAAGGTCAAGAGTATCCACATCGAACCCAGCATCAAAGTAATGGTCGAAGTAATGCCCTGGTGCGTCAACATGAGTACCGGAATGAACAGGTAACTTCATGATAGAGAAGTTATAATCTGAACCATTCTTCATGCTCTTAGAAAGCCATACGAACTTTTCATCCACCTCCGAGCTATCAAAAAGTGAATAAGAAGTGATCCTATGACTTATATCAAAAATCCTTCCATTACCATAAACCTCCCTTCTCACAGGAACTAATTTCTCCCCCGTAACACCACAAGCACCCGAATCATCACCATACCCGGATGGATAAGCGTCATTAGTTGATGTAAGTGCCAGAGAGATCCTGGCAACTGCCAGTACCTCAGCAACCACCAGCAAAATCAATAAAAACCGCATCTTTCTAGCCATATCTTGAATTGGTGGAAAAGATAATAACAAGTTACGAAGACCCAAGAAACACATCCAGTAAGATACTTCTAAAGAGAGATGCCAAATAGTCACGGCATCTTTCACAAGCAGCCAAATATGCTGTTGTCATCACGGCTTAGTAGGATGAAATATTAGCAAAACGTATATTCCCCTGAAGATATAATCTTATTTACGGATCTCCGTAAACAGGGGTTTGCGGTACGGATCTCCGTAAATAGGGGTTTGTGCCGAACAAATTTTCGCCACCCATTCCGAGATTCAACTACTCGAAGCCGTGCCCACTCTCTCTCCTCCTTAAATGCACTACAGGTGTAAAAAAAAACTGTGTACAGACTCCAAGCCATTAGATCTCGGGATAGACGGCGGCGAAAATTTGCTCGGCGCAAACCCTCTATTTACAATGGATCCGTAAATAAGATTATCTCTACCCTGAAATGCTTATTTCAGTGTCTCGTTCACCAATAAAATTACTGAAATGCCCATTATGATTACGATCATCTTTCACCTTATTGATTCTATTGGTTCATTTGAATAATAATTCATTGAAAAGGCGTCAAATGGGTTCCACCCATGTACAGGTGTAAGCAAAGAACAAATTATCGAAAGTGACCCAACAATAAATAGAGTCTATACACTTCTCAAGAAGCCGAAAAGATCTGTCACCTCCCTGGATAGGAAAACAAAATGAAATTACCACTAACTATCGACTATTCGAACAAGAGACCAAACCTAATTCACATAATGTGCTGGTATGGAACAAAGTGTGTAAAGTGTTTTTTAAGGACTTTTCAAGCTACTAAAATTCGCAAATTAGCAAACATAAGAAATGAGAAATAGTGCCAGAATCGAAACCGGAAAGTGAGACCATAGTGCGAGAATTGAGAGAGGTGCAAGTTCTTTAATTTCATCAAATCGTAGCCTGAGAAAACTCAAGGTTTGTACACCAAGTGTATTTATATATATATACCAAAACTAATCAAGGCGAATCAATGATTACCATTGAGTAGACCAAGTATGTATATATACACATATACCAAAACTAATCAAGGAGAATCAATGATTACCATTGAGTACACCAAGGTCTAGCGTGTCGACGTCGAATCCAGCATCGAAATAGTGATCGAACACGTGACCAGGCGCGTCGACGTGCGTCCCGGTGTGCGTCGGTAGCTTCATCTCGGAGTTATTAGCGAGTGAGCCGTTCTTCATGCTGGCCGGAAGCCAGAGGAACTGGCCCAGCCCGTCGTCGGAGTCCCAGAGAGGCATTCCAGGCCTGTACCTGTGGGTGATGTCGTAGATTCGGTCATTTTCGTAGACTTCTCTTCGGACAGGTGCGAGGTCGTCGACGCCGGTGGTCGGGTTGCAGGTGAAGGTGTCGCCGCCGCAGGCGAAGGGGTACGCTGTAGGGTAGGCTGCGGTGAGGGTTAGGATTGTGAGGGCCAAGGCGCATGGTAGCAGAAGTGACGGAGGATTCATTGTAGCGGAGTGCAGAGACGAGGATGGAGAGTATTGTTGCAAAGGTGAACTAGGTAGGATGAGCAGTACCGTATACGACTCTGTTTTGATTTTTAACGAAAAATAAGGGAAAAAGAAATCCCTTTTAGTCCTGATTTGGATAAATTGAAAAATCTAGTTTTTTCCGTTTTGTATTTATTTAAAAAATTTCATTTGTTATTTTTAAGTCAAAATTTTGTAGTTTCTTAATTTATTTCGTCGAGACGAATCCAAATAGTATAAAATTATGGTCATAAATAATAGTTTTTTAAATAAAACCGAAAATAAACCAAAATTTTGGATTATTTTTCGTCTTTATTCACAAAACTTTAAGTTTTGTTAACAATTTTATACTTTTTAGATTCCTTTCGTCCAGATAAGCCAATAAATTACAAAAATCAACTGGAAATTAACAAATGCAAATTTTTTTTGAATAAGGACAAAACGAGAAAAAAAAACCCAAAAACTAGTTTTTTTCAATTTAGCCAAATTAAGCCTTAGAGTAAGAACCCAAATTTGACCCAACCCAAATTTGACCCAAATTTTTTATTTTTAAAACATCCAATGGTATACATGTAAATAACAGAGGATGAACCTTTACCCTAGTTGGTGGGCTACATACCTCGCGGAACCCTAACCCCTCAATCAAAGTTGTTACATGCCTACCCTTTACCTTCGTTGACTAGATCTTCTCTATCGAACTGTGGTTCTTATTGACACTACCCTCTACTCGTATGATTTGATCGAGCCTAGACATTGCCTTAACCCTATGTTCGGACACAATGCTCTCTCGCTGCTCTGTTCTTGCAAGAATGGCATAAGGCCCTGTTTGTTACCAGGTTTCAGTGGTAGGATTAGGATTGTGAAGGTGATGGGCCCTTTAATCCTTTGTTTGGTTTGTTTTTTGGTTATGGGATTGATAATCTCTTGAATTGTGAAACCCACCAATTAGCCAGATTCACCAACCCAAAGGAGGGTTGGTATTGTTAATCCTATCCCAAGGGATTGAAGGTGAGAAGACCTACTTACCCTCAAAATCTGTCAACAAAAACTGGATTTGAAGATCTGAGACCCAAAAACCAGATTTTGTGGGTAACGGATTGATGGTGAGAGGAGAAAGCGTTCTAGCCTCTGGGCTCCTCTGATTCAATTCTAATTTTGTGAAGGGAGAGAGATGACAGAGATGTCAATGATTACAAAGTTGGGAAAAATAATCTAGGGTTTTGCTTCTCACCACAATCCCAAGATCCTATGGTCTATATTGATTGAGAGCAATCTAACGGCCAGAGTAATTACTGATTTGTATTTATATATTAGTTTTGCACAAGGGAAAAAATGGAAATTGATTTATAATCCAATCCTATCATATGCAAAACAAACATGTTATTAGTAATCTCATGATCTAATCCCGAGCAAAACAAATATGAGGGAAAGATTCATCTCCTCATTAATAATCCCACCTCATTACCAATCCTAATCCCAATCCCATCTCATTACCAATCCCTTCGAAACGAAACCTCGTATCAAACGGGGCTTAAAAGTAATTATTTTATGAGGTGGAGTGAGCTGGTGGAAAAATGGGGACGAGTTTGGGTTGTCCTCAACTTGTGCCAAGAAATGGGTAAAAACCCAAAATGGAATAAGATTTTGGGTCATACACTAGAGATGGGTTTTTGAGATTTTTGCCAAAATTAAATTTGAGTCTTAAAATGAGTCAAGATTAGACATGCTATAGGATGTTGATTCGATGATAAGGGATGCAAACAAGTAAAGTTGAGACGAGTTGTCTCGTTTGCTAAATAAGTCTAAAATTTTATACAAACGAGTCAAGTTTTTTCGATTCAATTAGAGTCGAGATTTAAAGTTTGGAGCTCAATTCATTTACTACCACTAGCCTAATACTCTAGTTCAAGCTCGACTCGATTACTAAGTTAAATCAAACTAAGCCAATGATGAGCCAAGCCTCAAGTTACTTATGAGCCGCTCGGTTGGTTTGCAATCCAATGAGGAGGATTTCGCACGCTATGTTCAACTCATTGGGAACTACGAGACCATGTCCTACAAATTGATTTATTAGCAATAAGTCAGTGAAACTCATGTTTCACTCATGTATTAAGGAAATTAGATTGATGTATTATGAGATAACGACATGTATCGTAAAACGCAATAAGCTAGTTTAGCTAATAAGGTAATCCCTCTGTCCCAATTCATTAGTATCTTTTGGGGATTCTAACTTACCATGGGGAACATTCACCATGTTTGGTTACCAAAAAAATTCAAAAACAATTTCCCCCCCCCCCCCTTTTTTTTTCCCTCTATCCATTCATTTCTTGCAGTTTCCTTTCTACTCATTACCTCTCTACATCACTACCCTCATTTTTATCTCTATCTCGCTCCACTTATTACCCACCTTTCTAATTATTACTTATTTTTCTCTCAAAACATTACTCCAACCATTTCCAAACACCAAAACAAACACTATCTAAAAAATAAATCTCCAAATTTTGTTCTCAAAACGACAATTAATCTTACACTTGTCATATAGAGTATATTTTTTACTTCTTCTTTTTTCCTTCCAAGATACCATCATTGCGTGTTTGCTTTTGAAAGGAAAGGTTAAAAGAGTAAAATCATCACTTTTTACGCATTACTTTTCAATTGGGACAATATATTTAGGACCTGCACAATAGATAGTACTATTTGGGACCAAATATAAGGAAACAGGACTCTAGTCTGGTGTAACGCATCCGCATTGTCGGATGTTTTTTCAACGATCATGATTTCATCTTGACACTGTACAGATCTAAGTCGTCCATTGATGAGATGAAATTCGAGTCGTTATTATCGAGATCACGGCTCAGATACACACAACAAGATTTGCACACCAACACTCCCGGTCCAAAAAATTAGGGATGGATGGAGAAGTAAAAAGGAACGATCTCTACGTAGTCCCACGATGAATTGTAGGGTCTGTTTGGAACATGTGGAAGGGAATAGAAGAGAAAAGAAGAGAAAATTTTTAAGAGGGAAATTGGGATGAAAGTGGGTTTCATTATCTTGTTTGGTTCTAGAAAGAAAATGAGAGAAAATTTGGGAGAAGAAGATGGGCTGCAATGTGAAGAAATCAAAGATGAAGTGGGTTCACCAGCTGAGTGTGTGTGTGTGAGAGAGAGAGAAGTGAGAGAGAGAGAGAGAGTTCGTTTCATCAAGGGTTGGGATTTTATGTTCAACACGTGGCAGCAATGAAGAGAGGGATACTACAGATCAGGACAGGCATAAGATACAGAGGATCCAAGCCTACTCTTATCTCTCCCATTTCTTCCCCTTTCCAGTTTCCAGAGCTTTCCTCCTACAATTCCCCTGCGCCTTTCCCTTCTCTTCCTGCAGTGGGAACCAAACAGCCAAGAATGAAAAATTCCCGTTTTCCTTTTCTTTCCACCATTTTCTTCAAGTTACTATTGGACATTGTATCTTAACTTACTTATGTATCTATTGTTAAGGTCACCCGCCAGGAGGTGAAGAATGCTCACAACCTTGCGTGGCGTCACCTTTGTAATGTTTAAGTCTAATATTGAATGTTTATGGTTAAAAAAAAAAAAAAAAACAGACTGGTAAATTTTGGGGGGTCCACTGCGTGATTATTTGGTTGGAACTTGGAAGTGTCACCCATGTGACTCGCTGTTTGTTGACGAAATTTGGGGGGCCATCTTGGGATGGGCCGGAAACTTGGGCTTCGGTTACAATTTGTGAGTGATTTGGTTCAGGTTAGAATTCCACTCATTGAAGTTTGAACTGCTGTTGAAGTCCAATTTTTTACACAACCACTAACCACAGAACTTTTTTTTTTTAAATAAATGAGTCATCTGGGTTAGTTTACGTGCACATCAACTAATTTCACAGTAGACAAAGCCAATATACCCTATGAGAACTGTAAGATCTTGTGTAGATGACCCCGATAAGTTAAGAAGAGTTCAACCCAATACCTCAAATTCCTCAGGCTCAGGATAAGTCTTCGCCAACTCATCTACTTTTTTTGGTGCTTTATTTACACGTTGTGAATCACAACCAACAAAAAGAAACTTGCATCTCCTTCTCTTTCTCTTTCTCTTTCTCCTTCGTGTTGTCTTGATTCGGTTGTTCATACAATTAGTGAAGCTGTTTTAAATACAAAAACTTTAGTGATAGTTGTGGCAATTGCTATGAGTAGAAATGTACCAGTCTTAGAATTGGTTAGTCATAGGAGTAGTATTATTAATGGCGGATAGTGCTTCTTGGATGGAGGTAGGCATTTGGAAATAGTTGGGTAGTTGGGTGTCGTAAACCTACTTTTTAAGTGGTAACCAAGTTATGAAAAAGTGAAATTGCAGTAATAAAAATTTATATACTTTTATATATGTGTGTAATTTTTTTTGTGCTTGTGTTCGCGCACTATTTTACGATATGTGTATCTTAGACTCTGATTATATTAGTGGTAAAAGGCGAGTTAGGATGGTGATATATATGGAATATCGGAAAAATTATTTACTTCCTCCGTCCCAATTTGTTGCGTCTATTTCTTTTTTTGGACGTCTCAAAAAATCTTCTATATCTTTCAAATTATAATGTTCTTTATAGTCAATATGGATCTTTTTTTATATAGATCTCAATTAATTTTTTAAAACAAAGATTTCGAAATCGTAAAAAATATTATAAATTATGAAATATAGACAATTTTTTGAGAAGTTCCAAAAAGGAAACAGACGCAACAAATTGGGACGGAGAGAGTATGTCTCTAAGACATCGTTACTGATTATATCAATAGTAAAAAGGCGAGTGAGAATGGTGATGTAAAGAATATCCGGAAAAATTATTTGTCTATAAGACATCGTCATGTGATACCTCATGTTTCTTCACCATCACAATTCACACATCATGTGATGTTTAGGGTGGATACTAGTTTAAATCTCACATCAATGTCAAGTGATGAAGGAGCTTGGAGTACCATGTGATAGTCCTCTAACAAAAATGATACATATACAATAACCCACTCCAACGTTACTCTTATACGCTTACATAGTGTGAGGTCCACACAAACTTCTAGATGTACAATAATGCTCTAACACACTTACATAGTGTGTGGAGCTCACACGGACATTGTTGTACACCTATCATTTTTTGTCTCTAATGAGTGAGAAAATTTCAAATCTTAGAAAGAAAATTGTCCCACAGCGTGCATCTGCCGCCAAAGAATCTCACCATCCATAACGCGATCCAATGGTCCAAAGTTTAGAGGGAGGGAGAGAGAGAGAGAGAGAGAGAGAGAGAGAGAGAGAGAGAGAGAGAGAGAGAGAGTGTTTGGGTGAGAGGGGAGATAGGGAATCAATTCGGCTGCTTAAAACACATCGAGACAGCTCAGATCATGCTTGAATACCAAGTGACAATACCCACTCGCCAACCAATTTCTTTTCCTAATAAGGTGTATACATCATGCATGGGCTGTCAGATGATTGATGGAGTATTTTAATGGGCCGAGGGCCATAAAAGCTAGTGTGAAACCAACTTTTACCAATAATGATGTTTTTAAGAATAATAAAAAGGATTAGAATGATGTTTTTAGGAATTGCTCCATAAAAATTGAGAAAGCAATAAGTCTTTGGTAAAATTGGGCATAAAAAAACAATAAATACTCGATCACGAGGCCTTATGTTCGAATCTCATGGAGGTTAACCATTCCAAATCTCGGGGCCAATAAAGTATGCCTAATTATTATCTCCAGGGCTCTAAAATTAGTCGAAATGCGCATAAATTTACTCCGACATCCAGTCAGCGTATGTTTAATTGAATTTTTTAAATATCACGTTGAATATGTACGTAACTACAGAAATAGAACCACTTTTTGCATAAAATAGTGGGAAATGGGTAATCCAACACTGTAAACACGTGCTCCGAGTTAAGCCTTTTTTTTTTTCCCCCTTTTTTTCTTGTTTTTTTAGATCTAGCTACTTTAACTTCACATAAATTATTAATATCGAAGCATTAGAGTTAAGGACGGGTCAAACTTCCCGAAGTTCTAAATCTTTTGCTATGTGAATTGAACTAGGAAGCACAAGATAAATAGATTAACCGTTGGGGTTTTTTCTTCTCTATTAATTGAGGCCCAAAGCACCTCAATGGTTGCCTAAACTCACTCCCAAACCAAATAGGCCCCCACTGACTGGTCACATATCACTTTATGTTACTGCGGAAGCCGAAATCAAACTACGAAATTATTAGAGACATTTCGGCCTGAGAGTGTTTGAATGGAGAGTAGAAGGCGTATGGTTAATGAATGTTTGGTGCCTTGGTAGATATTTTAAAGAATAGTGGGTTTGTATTTGAATGGTTGTTCAAAAATTTCCTATAAATACCAAACATTAGTCATTTGGTTATTTACTTGGTATTTTCTATATAAAAAAAGTGTTATATTTGTACAAATTTCCTTGGTTTCAATGGCACGCTGGGGTTGGAGCGAGATTGAGGAGCAAACTTTGCTCCAATACCTTACGACCCTTGTTGATGAGGGTGTTTGGCAAGGTAATTTTGAATTTCGTCCATTATATTCGGAAGTGATACAAAATCTGATGCAAGGTTGTTTCCTTGAAAGTGGTATTACAAAAATTCATATTGAAGCTAAGATTAAGGGTTGGGCAAGGATCTATCGCTCTGTTAATCAGCTACTTGAAAGTGATGGATTTGAATGGGATGAAAGTGAAAACAGATTGGTGGTGGAAAACGCTGAAGTTTGGAATCAATTTGTCCAAGTACGACATCTTCAATATTCATTAGTTTTATATTTATTAGAGGTAATTATAGAATCATCCATTTTTATACTCCACATATATTTTCATGCCTCCCACTTTTTGGGCTTATGTTTTCATCCTCTTTATATGTGATATTCCAATCTTACCCTTTATTATTATATTGATACAATAAAAGATAATCATTTCCTGATTTGTTGGGATTTTGTATATTAATGTCAAATTTTAGGGATTCTTTTGAAATATTGTGGAAATTCAAAATGATGAGAAGATAATGGAATTCAATAGGATTTTTGAATGTGAATGATCTTATTTCCTAAAAGAATGGATGAGGATGATGTGGGAGTAATGAGTGCATCTATATTGGATAAAAGCTACAAACAACAATAATAATCTCCATTTACCAAAGTTGATGAACTTCTTTATCCTCAAAAGTATTTATTTCATGGTAAAAATAAAAATATGAAACAAAAACCACGGTAAATAGTAGCCTTTTATATCTCATATCATGGTAAAACAATTAAAATATAACATAGCGATTATGGTAAAAAATATAGAATAAAAAACACGGCAGATATATAGTAGCTTTTTAATACAATACTATGAAAACATGGTACATTACAAATTGAAACACGATAAACTCGAATACCATTTTGATTGATTTGATGGTAAATTCAAAAACCTCTAAATCGATATCATGGTAAAAATATCAACTGGTTTCAGATTTCATGGTAAACTCAAAATATAGTCATGGTCAAACGTACATATACAAGAACTGTGGAAAAGATAATCAATCTGATATCCGAACATGGTAAATTCATTGATTTAAAATAGAAATATGGCAGATCTAATCCAAGAATCATGTTAAATACGTACACCAAAACCATAACAAATATATTCATGAAATCATGATAAAAATATATATATCCCTATCTGTAAACACGGTATATTCAAGCGAGCATGGTAAAAAAGACAACCAAAAAAGAAAGAAAGAAAGAGATCTCTATGAAACTCTGCAGCTTAGTCCTCATGGACTAATCGTACGAAATGTCGGTATATATAACTCCACTACTTTGTCATATGGCAAGCACTAATCAAAAAGATTGGGGGAAAATAGAGAATGAAGAGATTTTGTGATTTCAACGCAAATAACCTCATGCATCTGATTCACTCTATCTTCGTTGTTTACTCTCCATCGCAAATTTCGAATGGGTTGCTTCAATGAACCACCCACTCTATCCTCTCTGTGTAGCCGATTGCGCTACTCTTCGTCGATCTCTGTTGTCTACTCTCCATTGCAATCGTTGAATGGGACTCCAAATGATGACGTTTTCGGACCACAAATGGACGGCGAAGGTGGAAGGTTTGGCATTGGGATGGTTGAATGTCGACAATGGCAGGGCGACGAGAAGATAGAGAAGGGGTAAGAAAGATTCCTGGAATGAAAATTTTAGGGCATGATTTTAAACAAAAATGGTAAAGCGTAAAAATGGTCCACTTTTTCCGTTTAAAATCACAATGTGTATTCCACTTTTTCTGTTAATTTATTTTTGGGTCAATGACCTGGACACCTCTTGTACTTATACGTTTTCCCCCAAACACCCCCTGCAAAAAAAAAAAATCTACGGTGACTCCCCCTCTAAGTACTAAAACCTCTCGATCGACCTCTAACTCTGTTAACGGAACGAGATAAAAGACGTATTTGCCCCCCACTATCTTCCAGTGATGAAAATAGCCCCCCATAAAATTGTTTCTTCTTCTCCCTTTCCCTTCCCCATTCAATCCAGAACACAGAGATCAGAGAGCTTGAAAGAGGGGTGACAATACGATTACACTCCTTTTTGCAACAGAAAACAATTTGCATCTTCCATTTATGGGAATAGAAAACGATTTACATCTTCCACAATCATCTTCCATTTACCCATCAGAAAACGATTTTCCCATGGGATCAAAATAATGGTTTTTTTTTACCCAACAACTCAAAATTGAGGGAGAAAAAGAGAGGACAGACCGTGCTGATGGTGGTGGTGTTCAGCGCTCGTACAGATGGCGGTGTTGGGGTGCCGACGATCGTGGAGGCGGCGGTAGTGTTTGTCAAGAGAAAGAGAGAGTAGCCCGCATCGTTTCAAATCTTGTCGGCGTACGGAGGTTGTGGCGAGGAGTCCTCGTCGATGTGGTCCGCGGCGGCGGCGGCTGCGGTGGTGGGTGCGTGAGTTTCTTCGATTGCTTTCATTTCATTTCACTCGAGAGAAAGAGGGGAGAGAGAGAAGAAGAAGAAAACTAGGGTTAATCGATTTGTGAAATTTTAGGGATTTCATTTCTCGTATTTCTTCGATTGCTTAAAAACTAGGGTTAATGAACTTGATTTGTGAAATTTCAAGGTTACCAGACGAAGAGATATCAAAGAAGAAGAGGGTTAACCGAACCCACATCAAGAACATGTTGGAATTAGCTATGTCAGTTTGAACTGAATTCTGGGCATGGGGTTACTGTGGATGGCTTGAATTTGGAATGTTATTGAGTCTGTGATTTTGAAGTTGGAATACTTTGAATGTTATTTTGTCAATTTAAAGTTATTGTTGTACGTTCAGTTTATGCAAGTGCCATGTTTAACACTTTCTTCTTCGTTATTGTTGTCAAGTTCCAAGTTATTGTTGTCAATTTCTTTCTTTACGGGTTAGTGATTCAAACTCAAATCAAATAGAAGATATGGGTTTTTTTTAATGTAAATTTCACGTAAATGTGGGAATAGGGGGAGAAGGGGGAAAATGAGAGGGAACATGGGTGGGGGTATAATTGGTAGATCATATCATATTTTTTGCCAAAATTTTACAGTAGGAGGGTCAAGGCCTAATAGAAGGTTGGGATGGGGGAAAACGTATACTTAGAGGGGGTGTTGCCGTAGATTTTTTTCTTGCAGGGGTGTTTGGAGGAAAACGTATACGTACAGGGGGTGTCTAGGCCATTAACCCTTCAAAGAATTAAAGTTAAATACTGACCCAATGGTTTATAAATTTTCTTGGTAATTCCAAAATTTTTGAGATGTGAGTTGAACTAATGATCTTGAGATAACTACTACTCGATTAACCATTGATTTTTTTTCCCTTCTTTATTCCTTTGGGCCCAAAGCACCTCAATAGTTGCCTACACTCACTCCCAACTCAAAAAGTTGCTTTGGAGACTTGTCTATTGCCTATCAAAATCATGGATTCGGGGTAGGTGCTATGCGGTATGTGTTGTATAGTAAAACTATGTCGTTTTGCTTAATTTTTGTACATACCTCCAAAACTTCCAAGGACCTTGTTTGGAGGGGAAAAAAACTACTACAAAGTGTCTAAACCCAAAGTGCCTAAATCCTAAACCTAAAATGTCTAAACCCACTATACCTTACTCCAAAGAGCCTAAATCTCCAAAAATTGAACCCCAAGATTGAATCCCAAAATTAACTCCTCAAACAGGGCCCTTGGGTGTGCACAAAAATCAAGCAAAATGACATAATTTTGTTGCACAACACGGCGCATAATACCTACCGCACAATGCCTCTCTTGGATTCCAAACTCATGAATGTGGGCTCTCACCACCTCGATAACCGACTACGCTAAATGGCTAAGAAAAAGTCCATATTTTGGTGTTAAAATGTCACTGTCTAAGATATTTTATACTCCCTCCGTTCCTATTTGTTTGTTCCATACTTTCTCTCTTGCCTTTTTTTAAATCAAAAAATTAAGTGCTTCTAAGTATCATTTTTCAAATTTTTTTGCACCGAATGAAAGTACACGATGAGTACTTTAATTTGGTATAAAAAATTTTGAAAAATGATACACGAAAACATTTTATTTTTTTATTTGAAAAGTGAAACGACTTTTCGTAGAGGACAAATAAATATGAATGGAGAAAATAGTTTTCTATTGTGTCAGAAAGTTGAAATATAGCAATGTGCTCACAGGTTTGGTACCATTTTAGCATAATCTCAAATCTAAATCATTGAATTACATTCATCTCATTTTTTTTATGCAAATAAAATGACTTACTATAAGATATCTAACAGATTTGGAAGTCGCCAAATTTGGGACCAAGCATGACATTGCCAAAGTTGGCCTTGACTTTGACCCATTGCTGGGGAGAATTTTGCAATTCTTGATGCCAAATTTTGGCTTTGACATAGGATGAAGTCTTGCAATAAAATCGATTAAGATTTGAAGTTAACGAAGTGTAAAATTTTAGTTGTTAAAGGGGATATAATTTAGGTATAATTTATAATTACAAACTCTAAATGGATATATATATATATTACTTTATAAACCTTAATCACTCAACGAAATTACTTTAAACACATGTTCTTGAATACAAATTCAGACACAATCCCATCGCACAATAGTCATTTGATGTGTGTGAATCTCACATGTATGATGAGAAATTTACGTAAATCAAATGATTCCAAACACATGTACACTTTAATATAAATTGTAGTGATTGAAGTTTTCCATTTTACAATTGTTTAGGGGGAGTTTGGCTAAATTTGGTTTTTTGGTTTATTGGATTATTTGGTTTTGTCCTTATTCAAATTTTTTTTGCATTTGTTAGTTTTCGGTCGATTTTTTGAGGTTTCTTGGCTTGTCTCGACGAGAGGAATCTAAAAAGTATAAAATTATTAGCCAAACTTAAAGTTTTGTGAATAAAGACAAAAATAAACCAAATTGGATTATTGGTTTTTGGTTTTTTGGTTTATTTTTGTCTTTATTCACAAAACTTTAAGTTTGGCTAATAATTTTATACTTTTTAGATTCCTCTCGTCGAGACAAGCCAAGAAACCTCAAAAAATCGACCGAAAACTAACAAATGCAAAAAAAATTTGAATAAGGACAAAACCAAATAATCCAATAAACCAAAAAACCAAATTTAGCCAAAGCACCCCTAAGTCTGATTCCTACCATGGGTTCATTGCTATAAACTAACGCAGTGATTGAAGTTTTCCTTTTCCAAATTGTGTTTGGAGTGAGTTTCCACTACATATTTTTGATATTTTTGGTATTAAGTTATAGTCTCAAGTGTAGTTCTCGCTGAAAATACCATGCTTTTTGTATTTTTATGATGTATATTAAAAAAATGAAATGCTTTATATAATGCATGAAAAATAATAAAAAATAATAAACGATACAAAAAATACCGCAGACGAAACCCCACTCTAATTCCTACCATTGCTAGTATTCCCATAAATTTCCCCTCACCAAAACAGAGCGTGATTGGAGATTGCTGCAACATGTCTCTCCAAGTCTAAGTAGTGCTGTCCAACTGTTCCACTAATCAAAATTGAAAAAAATCATCCACCAAGCCAACCCACTCTTTACGTCTCTCTCACCTCTCTCTCTCTCTCTCTAAAAATCAACAGCAGAGATCACAACTCCTCGTCCCGCCATGTCTACCCTCTCCTTCCTCCTCCTCCACCTCTCTCTCTCCTCCCTCATTCTATCCCAATCCCTAACCCTCCCTTCAGACATAGCAGCCCTCCAAGCCTTCAAATCCTCAATCAAACCCACAACAATCCCATCTTTCTCCTGCTTAGCCTCCTGGAACTTCACCTCCGACCCTTGCTCTTTCCCCAAAGTCACCCACTTCACCTGCGGCCTGACCTGCACCACCACATCCAATCCCTTCCGAGTCACCCAACTCACGCTCGACCCGGCCGGCTACTCGGGCACCCTCTCCCCACTCGTCTCCAAACTGACCCAACTTGTCCACCTCGACCTCTCCGATAACAACTTCTTCGGCCCAATCCCCGCTTCTCTCTCCGCTCTCCCCAATCTCCAATCCCTAATTCTCCGATCCAATTCCTTCTCTGGCTCAATCCCATTTTCCATTTCCAATTTTAAATCTCTTCAATCCCTTGATCTATCAAGGAATTCGCTTTCTGGGTCATTGCCAAATTCACTTAATTCGATGATAAATCTGTCAAGACTCGACCTTAGCTTCAATAAACTCACTGGGTCACTCCCGAAACTTCCCCCAAACTTACTCGAACTCGCTATGAAGGCCAATTCTCTATCTGGGTCTCTCTGCAAATCGTCTTTTGACGGGTTAACTCAGCTGGAGGTAGTCGAACTCAGCGAAAACTACCTCTCGGGAACACTAGAATCGTGGTTCTTCCTTTTACCGTCAATTCAACAAATCAATTTTTCTAATAACAGCTTGGCAGGTGTCGAGATCTCTCAGCCGACAAACAGTGACCTCGTCGCTGTTGATTTGGGTTTTAACAAAATACAAGGCTACGTCCCGAAGAATTTCTCTTTTTATCCGGCGTTGTCGTCTCTGTCGCTGCGGTACAACCGGTTACGTGGACCAATCCCGTGGGAGTTTGGAAAGAAGGAGAAGCTGAGAAGGTTGTTTCTCGATGGGAATTTCTTGAATGGGACGCCGCCGGTGGGTTTTTTCTCCGGTGCGACGGCGGTATACGGTAGTTTGGGGGACAATTGCCTACAGAACTGTCCGGGTTCGTCGGAGCTTTGTTCGAAGTCACAGAAACCTACGTCGATTTGCAGGGAAGCCTATGGTGGAGGAAAACCAAGGTTCTCATAGTGTCATGAGTCAAATGTTTTTCTTGATTATAGTTATTGTTTACTATTATAAGAAAAAATCTAAAATTAGTCCGGCTTCACTAAAATCAATCTATGACCGGTAAGAGTGATTTTAGCGACAGGTTAGAAGGATCAATCCTTATTATATTTCTCACATTTGTAAAATATATAATAAGAAAATCTCTCATTTTCCCCCTTCTAAAATTGGGGTGTCAAATGTCAATATCAGCTTGTACCATAAGTCCATAACATAAGAAATAAGGATTAAATTTGTGAATTGTTCTCTAGTTTCATCGATTGAATTTTTATTTTTTATACTTGGGAAACTCTAGTAGTTGTATTGCTAAAATTTAGATTTACGTGGAGAATAAGATGTTTATGCTTTATGGTGGTACTTAGACTTGACCGTTGTTTTCTCAGCTCGAACTTGCGATTTCACTCTCGAAACTCAAAGTCTCAAACCACCAAAACCATCGCGCTAAAGTCTAGGGTCTTCACTTCTCTATTACTGATACATATGAATTGCTATTAATGTTAAAGAGATTTGTTTTCTTTTAAAAATAATTTGCAAGCATAATGTACTGTGGAAAGGAGATAACTACTAAAAAAAATGTTATAGTACGCTTCATCTATGCCATTTTTTTGGAAGTCAACTTTTGTTATGAATAACCTTTCTTTAATGGAATTCGAATCTCTTTATAAATTATGACAATGGAATGGAAAGTTTACTATACAACTTTCGAATACATACTTAGCACCACAAGGTCGAGTAATTGGTTCTCCTCGGTAGGTTTTTTTTCTAAATTTTTTTTAAGGCTACCTCACCTTATTGAAACGTGTGAAAAGGGCGTGAGAATGGTTAAATGGATTATCGGGTCACTCTTATTTTTTTTTTTTAAAAAAAAAAGAGTTTTCAAATTAGGGAGGTTAGTATATTTTTCTTCATAATACTGTGGTCTAGGCTGTATTTTCAACAAATGATATGGGTGTTTATCATAATTTACTACTGGTTTCTTTTTAGGGAGAGTTCTTGAATAAATTTTATGAGATAAAAATGAGAAATTTGATTTTAGTTATTGTTTTATGGAGGGATGATAAAATCACCTTTTTTTCTTAATAGATAAAATCTAGTGTGATAATAGTTGTGGATAATATAATGTAATAAAATTTAGTGTGATAAAATTACCTTTCTTTTATTTATTCGTAAAAGATGATGATAAAATTAAATAATTCATTAGAAAACTCCCTATTAAAAAATTGAAAAGTCGGTTAAGGACAGACTAACGTCTGTGCATTTGCTGTGTCGGCGACCTCGGCTTTAGAACCTTTCGCATGTCAGGGTCAAAGTGATATCAGTTATATTTCTGTTGGTTTCATACTAGAAAAACTTACCTGCGGAATAGGTAACGTTACACGTGGTATAACGGTAGTTTTCCATTTGCTAAAATGGAGATTTGCTAAAATCAAGTAGGTGATTTTAGAAAATGAAATGGAGGATCTTTAAAATTAAGTGGAACCATGCTTTAAAGTAATGTGTTTTTAGCGTAGTACCATTTAATTTTAAAGACTCATCCATTTCATTCTTAAAATCACCCATTCGATTTTTTAGAAATCTCCATTTTTTTAAAAAATCTAAAAACCGCCCCAAAGAGTGCACATAATGGGTTGGTTTGGATTTGGACCAGACTTATACTTTAGGCTTGGTTTGGGTGAATTGAAAAAACTAATTTTTTTGTTTTTTGATTTTGTCCTTATTCAATTTTTTTTTGCATTTGTTAGTTTTTGGTCGATTTTTTGTGGTTTCTTGGCTTATCTCGACGAGAGGAATCTAACTTTTTTTGGATTATTTTTCTTCTTTATTCACAAAACTTTAAGTTTGGCTAATAATTTTATACTTTTTAGATTCCTCTCGTCGAGACAAGCTAAGAAACCTCAAAAAATCGACCGCAAACTAACAAATACAAAAAAAATTTGAATAAGTACAAAACCAAAAAAACCAAAAACTAGTTTTTTCAATTTACCCAAACCACCCCTAAATAGAGATTTGTGGGCCGGTCCTATAAACAAGTTTATAGCTTGTAAGGTCCGGAGCAAATAATGTGCGCCCAGCCTTNCAATAGTTTGCTAGGTCCTGAATATAAGTTTTACACTTTTTCTTCCGAAATTACCCCCTTCTTTATCAAGTACGTCCCTCCATCCCATCTCTCTCTCTCTCTCTCTCTCTCTCTCTCTCTCTACCCACCCCACCTAAACCTTAAGGTACCCTATGAAAGTGTCTAAACGTAAACCTAAATCCTAAGGCACCTTATGAAAGTACCTAAACCACTAAAAAATCTATAATAGAAAAGTGCACTCTAAACCTAAACCCGAGCTATCCTATGAAAATGCCTAAAATTTGAATGTATTGTCTAAATTCTAAAGGAAAATGATAATGCCAAAACCATTTTTGTTTGTGCCAAAATTAAAGTGCATAAAAGGTTTGTACCTTGTACATAGTACAAGGATTTTAAACACTAGATTTTGGCAGAAACAAAAAGGGTTTTGGCACAAACAAAAAGGGTTTTGGCATTAGCACCACTCATTCTAAATGTATGGTCTAAATTATAAAATGTACATTTTAAAATCTAAATATATAGTCTAAATTCTAAAATGTATAGTCTAAATTCTAAATATACGGTCTAAATTCTAAAATGCACATTCTAAATTTAGGGTACCCTAAATTGTAGGGTACCCTAAATTGTAGGGTACCCTATGAAAGTACCTAAACGGTTAGTAAAAACAAAAAGTAATGACTACGAGAATGGGCAAAAAGTAAAATCCCCAACCATATTTGTTAAGGGACCCTCTCCAAGAAGAATTTTTAATTTCGGGTGTTGGTAAAATTCTAAACAATAGGACCGGCCAATAGATTTCTATAAACTATACAATATCAAGATTTGTACATTTTCAACCTCGACCTATTTGTAATCAGACTTCATTTAATATGCCCAAACCCAACCTAAATAAAATTTTAATTTTTCAAGTCCATATAATAAGCCCATTTATTTTTTTCTAAAGTATGATAAAACATAAATTAATCAATCATAACGATCACAGTAATTCACAATCGTAATAATTTATACTTATAGTTTTGAGTTATTACAAAAATATTATAAACAGACCTATAAATTAAAGTGTAATTAAAATATTCAAAAAGATGAAACTCTCTAATATATATCAATCTCTATCAACAGCAACAAAAAAAAATCAATCTCTATGTTATAGGATTAAAATAAAATATTACTTAATTCGGGGACGGCTCAAAAGCGTAGTACCACGAAACCCGTCCAACACACAAATTTTTTTCGTTTCATACACATGCAAAAGTAGGGATTCTCCCTAAGCAGTTTTGTTTTTATTGTATGTCCAAAATTGAGTTGGAATAGCCATTTTTTACAAGGCTTCAAACCCAAACTATCTAAAATTAACCAAAATTCCTTGAAATACCCAATTTCATCAAAATTAGCCACAATTAGATAAATTTAATGTAGTCTCCTCAATGATTACTAAATAACAAGTACCCAAGTAATATATTAAGATATGCTTTACACAAGTTCATTAAATCCAATAGTTATTTTTTCAATGAGTCTTATTATTATTATTATTATTATTATTATTATTATTATTATTATTATTATTATTATTATTATTATTATTATTTAATTTTAATTTTTTTTATAGAGTTATTCAATGAGTCTATGAACGTAGCTTTGGGACACAAATTAGAAACAAATATGTGCCGCAATGCATACGATGTCATGTAGTGAGTTGAACGGCAGGTCCATGGTTTGGACCGCTGGATAGGGCCAAGTTGAATCAACCTAACAGCCAACGACTGGGAGCACCAATTGGGCCACTACACTCATGAATGAACGGGCTGGCCAAAGCGCCAGGTCGAGTCAGGTCAAGTCACAATTATGACGAACAGCAAAGGCTATGGCACATCGGTAAGAAAGATAATTTGGTTCGGGCTCGTTGCACCAACCTGATCTCGCTATGTGGCACGACGTAATATGTAATATAGAATACTGTCCGACGTATGGTCCAACATGATGGCACCAATTTGGTCTTGCCTTTGGTGCAGTCGCGTAGCTATTGCAAGGCAATTGAACGATTTGTCTGCACAACATTAATTTGATCTGGCCATGTGCAATTGGCATGGTCACTGTCCTCGTGACAATTTTTTTTATTTGCTTAGCCTACCATGGTGGGGTGGGTACTCATCACAATTTAGTTATGAAGTGTATTGAACAGTCCACCCACCATATTAGAGTATTAATCGTAATTCAAACATTTTAATGTATCGTTTGGTTACAAGCTTACATTATTGAGCTTGGCTTCCTTGTGACAATGTAGGGTCGTTTGTCGCCTCTGGCCAAGAAGTGGCTGCTAATGATGTCATCGTGGTACGAGCGCCTGAGGCCGGCATGCGTTGCCCTAACTGCCAATTAAAGCAAGTCACTCTTATACATACTACAATGTTAAACCCTAGCGGGTATGACATCTACTCTCTCATTAATGGGGCGTTTAGCTGGTGGATTTGATTTTGGGTGTGTTTGTAATGAGGGTGCATTCGTAATGAGGTGTTTGAATGATTTTTTGAGAAGGGAGATTTGGAGGGTGGATATGATAGGATAAGAGGCAAATGACCAAATTGCCCCCAATTTATTAATTTCATTATAATTAGAATAAATACACAGTAATTACATAAATATGTTTATACTATATTAGATGTTAAAAATATTATTTCCAGGAAATTTTTTGATAAAACATTAGTAATATATTTATGGGTAAATCGCAATATTAAATAACTAGATAAAGCAGAAGTTCCGCAACATAGATGCGAACGTACAGGGGTGCATAATACAAATACCCATCCCTAATTTTAAAAGCTTGTCCTGGTTCTTCGACCACCCAAAGATGTGCTTCATGTGGATGGAGCGTGGAAGGAAGAAAATTCATGGAATGAAATTGGTTTGACAGCTAGATCAACTCGTATAGCAATAGTTCTATCCAAACGGAAATTCATGTAATTAATCAAGTGGTTAAATGGGCTTTAAATCACAATTTTAATGCTACCAATATTTTTGGTTGCTTTAATGTTATCATGCAGATGCCAGATAGGGAGGAGGAGTGAGTGTCACTACCAGGACACCTTTTTTATTCGCAACCTGTGAGAGGAAATTGCAAAGTTCAGCTTTTGTCAAATTACTAAAGTAGCGCAGAAGGGGGTCTAGTGTGTGCATCTCTTGGCCAAGCATGCGCTGCCCATTTTGTTCCTCACCTGGACACCAGTGATGGAAATCCCCTTTAGTTTTTGCTTTGTTGTTCATAATTTCTATGTTGTTATTAGCATTTTCAATGTTATTTTAGTTCTTAGCTTGCAAGAACTCGGTTTGTATCAAGTTGCGATTGCTAATGATATTTCTCTCTCTTTATCGCGCAAAAAAGAAAGAAAGAGGGTAATTGTCCTATTAATCTAACACCTGCCTAATATTTAGGCAATCCCTAATCATAAACAATGATGAAATCATAAGCAGTCAACTATGCAACTATATTAAAAGGTTGATACATAATTCATAAATTTTTTCGTAACACATTATTTTGGTCATGTTACTTTCTCATATTCGGATAGAAGTTTTTTTTATTAAACCGTTTCAAAAGTATAATCATACACGAGGAAAAATTAACATTTATCTCTAAATACAAGTAGTATTATTGAACGGGCACATTTAATTGTTCGACTTCAAAGATGATTAGGTATTAGGGGAGCATGAGAACCCGTATATTATAGTGCGTTTGTCGTGCATGGTATTAGAGAGGAATTTAATGACTCAGGACTATTTCATGAAAATAGTGTCCCATAAATACTACAAACTTGTGGGTGGTATTGCCTAGTCTTGCTCATCCAGATTAGATTTCCTCCACCCAAACATAGTACAATTAATCTTAGGATTTGTATAATTACATCTATTATTCCGTGGACTTCATTTGTTCCCCTCGTTGTCATCCTTAAACCAACCTAATTCAATTATTCTTAAGAATAATCTGACAATTAACCGTACCCTATCAATACAATCTTATCTTATCTTCTAAAGAAGACGATGTTTACTTATTAATTTCATAGACCTCCCTAGCTATATATAAGCACTCCATCACTCCATGATCATCCAAGATTCATTTAACCTGTCAATAAAATGTTCCATTCTGAAACTTCACAAATTACATAGCAAGGAAATTTCAGGAAAAAAAAAATACTAAATAAATAAAGTTTGGCCCAAATATAAGGCCCAAATGAGACTCCTGAACAAACTTTCGATGGGCTAGAAATTGGGCTAAAACAAAAACAATCCATTTCCCAGCCCCCTTAATCCTTCCCCTTCGCAAAGAAGACGACACCGCTTTAAAGTCCGGAGGCAGATCGTCTCTCTCCGCAAAACCCTAATCAGCATGGGCAAGACTAGCAGGAGGTAAAATTTCGATATCACCACGTATTTGCTGTGATGTTCTCGTTTTCGATATATGGGTTTGTAATTTCATATATATGAATGCATGTATATAATCCTGTTGGATTTGAAATATAGTTTTTTTTTTCCTCTCCTCATTTGATGACTTTTTGATGCAGTTCAGAACCTTCGACCCGTGCCGATCGAAAATTTGAGAAGAAACTTGAGTTCTATGCTAGTAAGTTTGCGTAATCGGATTAGAAGACAGCATTGATTTTTGTTAGCAAAGCGTGATTGCATCAGCATTTGCATTTGTGCTGATTTAACTATGTGCTGCCGTATCTCAGTGATTGTTAGTGCTAACCTCCACCATTAGGGGGAGGGTAATGTGCAAAAAATATATCGATATCCGAGAAAAAATGTATTGATATCCGTAAAATTTTATTGATATGTGTGAAATGTGCATTGATATATGAACTTGTTTATTTGTCGTTATATGCATATTATCCTCCACCTAATTGGTGGTTGTAGCAAGACCCTTGTTAAAAAGCTCCCCTTAAACTCTTTTGTGGGTATGTGTTTTTTTTCAGAGGTGAGAGACACTGTTGCTTCATTAGGTGTCCAAAAGGCCATCAGTAAGGTGAGAAACTTTACATTTTCTAGTATATCATGGCTTGAAACTGCACTACTACAATGACCTGGTAGTTATTGTTTGCTGGAGTGTCGTTGTTATCGAGAGACTATTTCAAATTGTTCAACTCTTATTTTCCATTTTACCTCTTGAACAGCATTGGGTTATTAGACTTTTGCCAGTGATTTTTCTGTTAAGCAATTTTTTTTTTCTTTCTTTTTGGGTATAGGATGTTATGCTAAGAATGTCTCCATGGGTAGAGTTTTGTTTAACTATGGGTGCTCCACTATGAAGAGCGTCTCTCTGAATCTGTTAAATGTTCTCAGCTTGTTACTTCTGCAATACACCTAATTACCTGTTGCTTGTGGGCAAAGGATAACATGGGCATGAATCCCTTAAATGTCAATTCTCTGGCATTAGAGTGGACTATTTTATTAGAAGTTAGAACTTAGAAGAATAAACAAATACCTGCAGAAGTATAAGAAAATGATGGAAAAAGAAAATTTGGAGAAATCAATTGAATAATAAGCTTAAAGCTTTTGATAAATTGTTACTTTGCTAGTGAGACAAGGGTTGGAGCCATTTTGCTGTTAGGACTTAGGATACAAGCATTATAAATTACTTTCAGAGGATATGTACTTTTCATGGATACCGGGTGGCACTTATAATCGTTATCAGAGAGTATGCGTCTTAAAATGCCCACATATTCAAGTATCTTGATGTTTGGTGCGCACCGTACCTTAGTGGTAATGTGTACACTTCTGATTACTATCCAATTGGTTATTATGATTTGCGAGCTTACTGTGATCTGAGTTAAACTCCTTGCTTATTTAGCAGCTGCACTTGCTTTTGTAATGTGACATGTGAATACACAATGACACTTATATTTGCTGGAATGCTGTTAAAACTTTTGAGTGTTCACAGGGCAGCCGGGCACCTTTTAGCTTCGAGGCCGAGTACTCCGTGCCTAGTTCGGCTAGTCAGGGCGAGTCAGGCTAGTCGGCAAGTACTCGGCCGCCCAGACCTTCTTTTCGAACACTGATTGCTTTCCTTTTGAAACATTGTCTCCAATATTTCTTTGCTGAAAAATGCAATTTCTGTTCTACCAGAAGAAAAAAGTTAGAAGCCGGAAAAAGAAACTGAAAGCATATGATCTTTCATCTCTCTCTGAGTTCCTTCCCGACTTGAAGGCTCCAAGGCAGCCACTTCCTACTGAGTTTAAACTCACTAGTAAATCCAGGCAGAATCTAGTGTGAGTACTTAGTGAAAAATTCCATTACTTAATATTCACTTATGCTACCTAGTTCTCCATTGCATGAATCGTTGTTTCCATTGTTTTCATGTAATAATGGGTTAATTTTGGCAGATTGAAGGAAACAAACCAATTAAAGACAGTTCTTGACCATCCTGCTTTCCAGGCAGACCCATTGGCTGCCATTCATCAACATTTGCAGAGTACTCAACCTGTTACAGTTGAGAAGCCTGAAAAGAAGAAGAGCAAAGGTGGGAAGAAGAAATCAAAAAAGAAAAAGCATAGAACTTCATCTGGGCCGCAATCTATGGAGAGCTGATTTAAGATGTTGGCATATGCTTGGGGCTTTCATTAGCCATGTCCATAATCAGTCTTAAAATCATTTCATTACTCAATTTTGCATATGTTTTCCCCTCATCTTGCATGCGGATCCCCTGGCTGTAGAAAACTGCAAATGGGAGAGCTTTTATTTGTTAATTCATTTGTAGCAGTTCTCTTACAGAGGGTTTCCTAAGAATGAAAATTGCCAGGGTTTTCGTAGTTCTATTAGACTACTGCTTGATTTTTATTTTTCCGAGTGAGGCTTTTCTCTATAACTTGTCCTCTCTCTGCGCCTCTCAAGAATCATGGTTTTCAGCTCCTCCGCTATCCCCCCACTTCTCTGCCCTCTTCTACCCCATTTTTCCATAAATCTTCCTCTTCGACACCTTCTGGGTTAGATCTAGCGTCCACTGCCCACTCCAGAGAGGAGGTTTGTCCGGATGATGAGGTTTGTCCAACAACTTTGGAGTCAATTTCGATGGTAAAATGCAAGATCTACTGAGACCAACACTTGTCGGTAATGGAATCACAGGCTTTTTCTTAGCTGCGGTGGAGTCATCTACCAGCAGTGTCTGTGACGGGAAGGGTTGGTTCCAATTTGATGCAGGTACTTTATTACGAATGATTTGTGTTTTTGCTTCCCCAGCCTTAATTACTAACACTAGACCCACACCTGCTTAGAAGACTCGCCAAACTTTCGCAGGCGCTCACCTCGCCAACTTGGCAAACCGCTATTTATTAGGCTAATTTGTACTCTTCACAGTTTAGTACTCCATAAGTGATTGTGATTCTGTTATTTTGGATTGTATTAAGATTGGAGTTTTCGTTTTGCCCTTCTCGTTTTTGTGTGTGTGTGTGGAACATGCAAGAAGTGTTAGTTATTACTAGTAGTGTATTGTTAGTGGGACTTGTGTGTGGAACATGCAAGAAGTGTTAGTTATTAATTACTAGTATATTGTTAGTGGGACTTGACCCTTGGTCTAGGGGTATAAATTGTTTTCCAACTTGGCTACCACCGTAGTTGCACCTGTCTTCTTTTATGGAATAAATTGCTCTTGTTTGGGTAAAATAAAAACGGAGGACATTTTATTTTCCTGGTAGAGTTTACCGGGCCAACTTATGTGCATTTTGAATTAATCCTTGCAATTTCTTCCATATGCTTACGAATGAGGTGAGGTAGTCTTAAGAGTGACACATGACAAATTGTACTTGATACTTTACTTAATTCAACACTTAAAACTTAATGCATTAAGTAATCAGTTATCAAGTTAGTTTGTAACTATATTTGATCATACTTAAATTCCATACCTAAAGAGTCTCACCATCCATATTCTAATGAATAGCTCCTTCTTCGAGCTCGACCCCCTCAAGAACGAGATTCGGGGAAAGAAATGGGTGAGGGAATGACTTCAAAGGTATGGCTATCTATCCATCTCTCTATGGAGTTGACTCACGGGAAAAGGAGGGTAACGTACAAGTTCAATCCTACCTTGTTATCCAGGACATTCTATATTGTTGGCGATGGCAATACCATTATCTCGTTAGTTTAAGCGTCTCTTAAAATATTGGTTAAAACAGTTACTTAATTATGATAATTATGATGGAATTTGTTTGTTATTGTATATCACCTCTTCATTTACCGCCTCCATCCTCCACGACACAGCCACCACCATTCCCCCACCTCTTCCACTACCACCATCGCAATGCCACAATCATTATCACAACCTCTACCACCATTACTCCATTGTCTCCACCTCCACACCGCCTTCATTAGGCCACCGTTGTCACCGTTACTCCATCATTGCCACCACCATCACTATTCCACCGCTGTACCACCTCTAACACTACGCCGCCACCACCACCCCATTCTACCGTTGTCACTACTACCACTACAACTAATTTATTGCCGTTGCCACCACCATTGCCGCTGTCACCTCTACCACCGCCATCACTAGTCTATCACTCCCACTACCACTGCCGCTGTCACCGCTACCACCGCCGCTGTCACCGCTACCACCGCCATCACTAGTCTATCACTCCCACCACCATCACCTCTGCAGTCGCCACGACTACCACGCTCACTCCATCACCGTCATCACTATTAGCGCCACTCCCAAGATTGCTACAATTACTACCATCCCATTACAACTCCAACGCCATCATCACTACCATTGTTGCCATCAGTATACTATCCCTACTATCAGGGCCGGCCCTGACCCAAGCCTGGCAAGACCTTGGGCTAGGGCAACCCCCCTCAGCCAGGGCAACCAAAAAAAAAAAAAACCGTAAGTTATATAATAAATTTTAAAAAGTTTCCCTTTTGTAACTAAGTAATGTATTGATGCATTGGTCTCCCGTGGGTTTTTAAAATCCCGCACAACTCGACTGGAGGTCAAGTCCCACCACCTACAACCATTTTATTTTTTCGTCAGGCAACAAAAAAAAAAAATTATATAGTGATACTTTTTTGAAACTCCCCATTCAAAACCCTCTTTTATTCCCATATTCCCAGATCCCCATGACCCCATTCCCATACGAGCTCCCCATTTGAAACACCATAACCCTCCAGCCGCTCCACCCTCGTGAGTCGTGACCGACCTGTCCAAATATATACTTTTGATAGATTTCTTGGGTATTCTTTCAACCCCCCCACCCTCTTTGTTTTCTTGTTTTTGAATTCTGTGTCTAGAAAGTTTGTTCCTTTGTGGACTTCTTTAATTTTTTATTTTTTTGTGCTTTGTCGCTTTTGGACCAAACTAAACCCATAAATCTGCTATTCTTTTTGACGAACAGGTTCCATAGAAAGGTTATTTGAGTCGGAGCATTAGGGTTTTTACATTCCTTCAATACCAAAGCTAATTGTGAGGTTCAACTCAATCTGGGTATCAGTTGAATTGCTGGTTTTGATCAGATATCTTCGTCTTCCCTGAGGTTTGGGCATAAGTCTTAGCTTTTTCTTGTCTCTTATGTTGTTTAGTTTTCAGTTCTTATGATGTGTTTTCCAATCTTTATCTAAATTTGTAGTGGTTGGCCCTGATTAACTGAGAAACGTATAAGCAGGCAATATTTGAGAATTTTTTGTTTTCCCCTTGGTATGTAAAATCCTATTTCCCACAAGTATCTAATTGAAGATACTTTACTAATGAATAGTATGTTAAGTAGCAGAGAAATGTGCTGGGTGCCAGTGCTTTATTGTTGAAGAGCACAAAATCACCAATCATGGCGACGGATTTCCCATGATTGGCTAATGGAAAATCCTATGTGGTATGCCCCTTCATTTTGTTTTGTTGCTTGGTTTTTAATGTGATCCACTATAAAGATATTTCAAATTTTATGACAATTGCTTGATTAAATAGTAAGTTTGTGTTAAGTATTTACTAGTTATTAATTTATTAGAATGAATTATGATTTGAATTATAGGTACTATGACGAAGAATGATGATGATAACAAAAGAGTGAGGGTTCGAAAACAAAATTCCGGATACTATAATAGAAAAGTCAAGCAACGAAAAGATACAATCGCAAAATCACTAGTGGGTTCGATATCTAGCCTATTTGATGCAAAAAAACAGAAAGATCTACTTTCGAGTCAAGTTGAAGAAGCAAGTGATGAAGAAGTAGGAGTGCAATGTGTTAATGAAGGAGCTAGTGGTGAAGGTATGAATGATGTTCACAAGGAACCTACAGGTGAAGGTGTTGGTGTAGCAAATGAAGAATCTAGGGAGGGGCATAACGAAGACCCTATTCCTACGAATGATAATCTTGAGGATGGAGGTGTTAATGAAGAAAATGAAACTATGCTTGACCTTGAGAAAGATGTTGATGTGAACTACGATCCGGGATTGTGGGGAAGTATTAATCATGCTAAGAGGGTAATGTTAGTTCAACGAGGTCCTATTAAGATCTTGAGAGAAAATGATGTGTTTCCAAAAGATATTAATAGGAGACACTTCTCTTCTAATCATTACATTTGTGATCTTCCAAATGGTGAGAAACAAGAAAGGAGGTGGCTTGTGTATTCAAATGAGTTGGATAAGGTCTTTTGTTTTTGTTGCAAGTTATTCAAGTCTAAACCAATGAAAACTAGTTTGCCCGAAGAGGGAATTAATGATTGGCATAACCTTCCTACAAAACTTAGAGAGCATGAAAGGAACGTGGAACACAATGCCAATGTTGTGAGGTGGGTGGACTTGCATAAAGGACTTCAACAAAAGGCAACAATTGACAAAAGAATGGAAGACCAAATCGATAAAGAGTGAGTTCGTTGGAAGATGATACTAGTTCAAATCATTGGAGTGGTGAAGGTTCTTTCACGAAATAGTTTGCCATTTCGTGGAACTAATGAGAAGATTTATGAAAAGAATAATGGGCTTTTTTGTCAACTTATTCAATTTGTTGCAGAATTTGATCCTATTATGCAAGACCACCTTCGGCGTGTGCTAGATAAAAAAATTCAACATCATTATCTTAGCCACAAAATTCAAAATGAATTGATAATCTTGTTGGCGAAAGAGATTGAAGAGAAAATCTTGAAGAAGATTTTGAAAGCTAAGTACTTTTCAGTTATCCTTGATTGTACTCCGGATCTCAGTCATGAAGAACAAATGTCGATTGTTATACGATGTGTGGATGTTGAGGATGAAAGTAAAGTCAAGGTGGAAGAGTTCTTTCTTGGGTTTCTAAAGGTTGATGATACATCAGGGCTTGGGCTTTTCAACAGACTTGAAAGTGCTTTGGTTGATCTAAAACTCAACATAGATGATATAAGAGGACAAGGTTATGACAATGGCTCAAATATGAAAGGTAAACATCAAGGCGTACAAAAAAGGCTACTCGATGTAAATCCTAGAGCCTTTTATATTCCTTGTGGATGTCATAGCTTAAACCTTGCATTATGTGATATGGCAAAATCTTGTGCGAAAGCAAGAAACTTTTTCGCATATGTGCAAAAGATTTACACTTTGTTTTCGGGTTCAACACAACGGTGGGATGTTCTTAGATCATATGTGAGAGGCTTGACACCGAAGGCATTGTCGGTAACTCGTTGGGAAAGTCATGTTGAGAGTGTTAGAGCAATAAGAAGCCAAGCGCCGGAATTAAGAGATGCGTTGATTGAAATTGCGAATATTTCTAAAGAGGATGTTGTGATGTCAGAAGCTAAAGGCTTGTGTAAGAATGCTTTGGAGGATTTTGAGTTCTTGATTAGCTTATGTATTTGGTACAAAATTTTAGATAAAGTTAATCAAGTTAGCAAAGTTCTTCAACGAGAAGAGATGGATATTGAAGATGCAATTACAAGAATAAAGGAATTGATTGTATTCTTTCAAGAGCTTAGAGAAGATAGTTTTGAAGATTTGATGAATGAAGCCAAAAAACTTGCAAATGAAGTTGGTATTGATCCGGTATTCGCAAAAAAAAGAGTTGTTCGTAGAACAAAGCAATTTGATGAGGATGTGGAAGATGATGCCGATGAAAGTCAATCACCGGAAGGTAAGTTTAGAGTTACATATTTCCTCCACATTATAGATCAAGCTCTTACATCACTTAATGATCGCTTTGAGCAATTTGAACTATATGAAGCTACTTTTGGATTTTTGTTTAATGCAAGATTCAAAAGTATTGGAGAAGAGCAATTGAGGGAGCATTGCACTAAGTTAGAAAGTTTCTTGAAACACAACGAACATGGTGATATTTATGGGGATGAGTTGTTCCAAGAACTTAGACATTTGAAAACAATATTGCCGAGGGAAGTGACAAAAGCAATTGACATCCTTGATTTTATAAGGCCTTATTGGAAAGAGGGTGGTTTCAAGATGGCATGGGTTGCTTTTCGAATTTTGTTGACTATACCGGTTACAGTTGCATCGGCGGAGAGGAGTTTTTCTAAGTTGAAGTTGATTAAAACTTACCTTCGGACTACCATGTCACAAGAAAGATTAAGTGGGTTGGCAATGATTTCAATTGAAAATGAGTTCTTAGATAAGTTGAACTATGATAACTTAATTGAACAATCTGCTTCAAAAAATGCAAGGAGAAGTTGTTTTCTTTGAATCGGATTGTACTAATCATAAAGTACCATAACAGATTAACCGAGGTTACATTTTGGTTTATCTTTTTTGATGTAATTGAAGCTAAAAGCATAATGTAACCTTGAATTTATTTTGCCTTTTAACTTGTATGTTTTTTTTTATTTATAAACTTAATAGTAAATGGGCAACCAACTTGGAGTCCGTCTAGGGCAACCCAAATGGTTGGGCCGGCCCTGCCTACTATCGCTACCACCATCTCTCCAACGCCGCCACCATTGCTCCAACCATCACCATCTCTACATTTACATACCTTTTCACCACCACGAGTACACTGCTCCCTATTGTCATAATTTGCACCGCTTTCTTTCCACCACCACCCTAAACATCCTTTTACCATACCACTAATCGCACAACCACCACCACCACATTACCAAGTGCCGTCGCTGCCAACACCATTAACAAAACTAAATAAGAACAATCATGAATAATTTCAATTAAGTTCATTTATCTTTATTTCAAAACAGTTAAGGCTTGGTTTGGCTAAATTGAAAAAACTAGTTTTTTGATTTTTTTGGTTTTGTCCTTATTCAATTTTTTTTTGTATTCGTTGGTTTTCGGTCGATTTTTTGATGTTTCTTGGCTTGTCCCGACGAGAGGAATCTAAAAAGTATAAAATTATTAGCCAAATTTTAAGTTTTGTGAATAAAGACGAAAAATAATCCAAAAGTAAACCTCAAAAAATCGACCGAAAACCAACAAATGCAGAAGAATTTTGAATAAGAACAAAACCAAAAAAATCAAAAAACCAATTTTTTCAATTTAGCCAAACCAAACCTTAGTATTTTTATTTAGCTCTTGGTACTTTTACCGGGGGGACAAGATCCGCCAATGCATCAATTTAATAAACGAGGCCAAATATAAATTAAATTAAACTCTTTAATCTACTCGACTTCTTCATTAAACGTTCAAAACAGAACCATACCTCTCTGATTCCAAATTTACCATATGGGAGCTCAATTTCTGGAGAAAGCCTGTGATTTACGAAGCTTCCTCTTCTGACCCCAGGAAACCGTATAGACTGTACAGCCATTGATTCACAGCCTCCTCATTCAAATCCAAATCAATCTAGCCGCATCTCAGAAGAACACTATACAAAAAATTGCTTTCGACTATGGAAATCGGAAATTCCATCCAGAAACAATCCCAAACGAAAAAGAACATCTTCATACTCTCCGGCCAAAGCAACATGGCCGGTCGCGGCGGGGTTAAAAACCACCACTGGGACGCCGCCGTCCCACCCGAGTGCCGCCCCGACCCACCCTCCATCCTCCGCCTGACCGCCCACCTCAAATGGGAACCGGCGCGTGAGCCTCTCCACGCCGACATCGACACCAAGAAAACGTGCGGGGTGGGACCCGGTATGTCGTTTGCTAACGCCGTTAAGGAGCAAGTGGGGGTGGTCGGGCTGGTTCCGTGTGCCGTGGGTGGGACGGCGATTAAGGAGTGGGCGCGTGGGGAGCACTTGTACGAGAGTATGGTGAGGAGGGCGAGAGCGGCGGTGGAGGGAGAAGGCGGTGGTTGTGAGATCAAGGCGGTGGTTTGGTACCAAGGAGAGAGTGACACTTCGTCCCAACACGATGCGGAGGCTTACAAGGCTAATATGAAGAGTTTGATTCATAATGTGCGCCTGGATCTTCACTCTCCTTCGCTCCCAATTATTCAGGTATGTCAGAATTTTTTTTCCTCTCTCTCTCTCTCTCTGCAAAACCCATTTAATCACTGATGCTTTACTTCCTTAGATCTCCAAAAACACGGATATCGCATCCAAACCAGACTGCCTTTTCCCAATTGCACGGAAACAACATATGCTCCGTATATTCCACCTCGGAGCCACAAAATAGGACATTAGTTTGATGGAGCACATTTTCGCTTGAACAAATTCTCCATTGTAGCTAATATCTTCTTGCAAGCTCCTTATCTTGTAATCGGCAAACTCAGCTGATTGGCAATATGATAACATGAATTGACTCTATAAAAATACCTTTAGAGTTGAAGTTCCAAGCTAATTGGTCAGCTTTATCCATAAATGGAAGAGATATTGCTAAAATTGCTTCCACCTTCTCTTAGAGAAACCTCCCTAGCCAGCTTTCCAGTATTCCATTGGCCTGTTCGCGCATCAATAACGTCTGCCACCATGTTAATGTTGCTGTCCAGAGGTTTGGAAGAAGACTTTTGAAAGCCAGAGGGGAGGGGGAATCCTGGGATCATTCCAAAAATGAATGCTCCTTGCTTTTTTCACCTGCCATCTCAAGCCTTTGGGAAGCAAATTTCAGCCATGAAGTAAGCTTAGCTAGGCCCAGGATGCATCACTTTCCCTTGATGCTTGAAGGAAAGATGAATTTCGGAATTAGATGCCCTTCAAAGAACTTGCCCAGAAGGCTTGTGGATTCATTATCAGTCTCCATCCTTGACAAGCTAGCATTGCTTCGTTGAAAGCTCTGCAGTTTCGAAACCCCATTCCACCTTGAGATTTGGCTTTTGAAGAACTATCCCAGCATGCCCAACAAATCCCTCTGTCCTGTGGGTAACCTTTCCACCAGAAATTGCGAGTCAAAGAATTCAGCTTCTCACACAGGCTTTTAGGAAGGAGGAAACGAGCCACAGCATAAGTTGGACTTCCTTGCACCACTGATTTGATTAACTTCTCCTTTCTGGCTAAAGAAATTTGTTTATTTTTCCATCCCTGCATCTTCCCCATGGCTTTTCCACTAGGAAAATATATGCCTCTGCCTTTCATAGGAGCAACCATCCATAAAATCAGAACTTAACTGTCTATACATGTCCCATAAATTAGTGGGAAAATGAATTCCTGATTTTTTCAAAATTGATAAGTTGGCCAGACGCCAGACCAAACACAAACCAAACAAAATGAAATTAACAGTTGGGATGAACAATGATAAGAAAACGAAAACAACAAAATGAAGATCCGCAAAAAATTAACAGTTGCGATGTTGGATACCGTCAATCACCTCATGAATGTGGATGGAAGGAGTTGGAGGTATGTTGAATTGAACTTAGGTGATATCAAAGAGCTGAATAACGGATCGTTATGGTTTAATTTGCAAATTTGAAGAGTTTTAAAGGTGCATTCAAATTATATTTGTTCATGAGACAAGTTTAGTCAGGCTTAGCACGAGTAACTTGAATCTTTATGAATCACAATTCATAAGTCAAATGAGCTGAGTGATACTTTGTCAAGCTTGGTTTCATAGATTAAAGGATTGGAAAATAAATAATTAATCAACGAACTCTAGTAGCTTCGTTCTTTTATCAGATTTCTGAACTTTTTTGGGATAAAAAGTTTAGTTCAACAAGGCCTGGAGTAAGACTATTTAACACTCCTTTATTCACCCACAAAAATTAGCCTATCTTTTGGGGAACACTTTTTATTTTACCAGCAAACAATTTTCATCCAAAATCAGTACTGTCTCAGACTCATAGTAATCAAAGGTAGAAGTAGTTGTACATAATGGGGACCAGGGCATATTTCAACTTAAGGATAAACTCCACCATGAGAAGAAATTATCGATCGACACTACAGCCTATGTTTTGACCTAATGACATTCCACATAAAAATGAACTATCCCATTTCGTCAAATTCAACAAGTGAAAAATACAAGATGAATGTAATGCTGCACTAAGATCTTTAGTAGATGGGTCAATGCTCATACAAGATGAATGTAATGCGAGCGAAAGGATTGGCTTGGTGTCAAGGCATAAACTTAAAATTTAACTCCTCTAAGCTCGTTCTCTGTTCCTGGTAGGGATGGCAATGGATTGGTATTGTTTGGCCATATGCATATGAAATTATATTCAGTGAATCTGAGTGTGAATTTGGAACAGGTGGCAATTGCATCAGGGGAGAAGTATATGGAGACGGTGAGGGAGGCCCAAAAGAGTATAGATCTGCCTAATGTGGTGTGTGTGGATGCCAAGGGGTTGAAACTTGGCCCAGATAACTTGCACCTAATGACCGAGGCCCAGGTTCAATTAGGCCACATACTGGCTGATGCCTATCTGAAGCATTTTGGTCCTACACCACCTCAACCGATTTCTGAACATTCTACAAATGATGTTCAAAGTTCAAACACAGACTATCATCCAGCATGATTTTTAACTTTGAGCATTACGATTCTAAGTTGTACGTAGCTCTTCCTTCTCATCGCTATTTGAAAAAGACTAATCGGGGTTGTTTTCTTGTAGCCATGTAATGCAAATGATGCCTAAAATGAGAGATGGGCGAGGACTGTGGAATTTCAATAAGGTTATGGCATTCGCACCCCATTTAAGTACCTGATGTAGTTTTTTACATAGCCTAGTCGGGTTTTCATTCCAAACATTAACCTATCAAGCCTTTGTAGGTTGGTGCAAATGGGCCATTATGTCAATTTTCATCGATAAAAGTTGAATTTGGAGCCACCTAGTTCATATGTAGTAGTTACTAAATAAAATGGAACAAAATAAATTGCATAATTTTCTGAATGCATACCTTTTTTTGTTCATGAAAAGAAGAAATATGATATATATAAAAGGTTTTTTTATGTACTTGACCCCTATAGCATCATTGCAAGATAAAAGACGAATATTCAATCAATACATAAACTCTAATGAACTGAAATTAAATACATCCTTTGCTGGTAAATTTGCACTCTTGTTAGCTTCACGAATCACGCCTCGCCTGCCGGATTTCCCGCACATTGCATTGAGTCATTAAGATGCTGCAATGTAAATTATCTCTATTATTTGACATAACCCATTTAGTACCCCAATAATTGGGGGTATGAGCAGGGGATGGATAAAAGATAGACCTAACATTTAGCAATAAATGCACAAAGTGACCACTCCCAGAATATCACTGAAACAGATGGATTGGAGACAGACTTAACATTTGGCAATAAATGCATAAAGTGGTTGTTCACAGAATACCACTGAAACAGTGGTCTCCTATACCATCGCGTTTGCTGCGGAATCATGTCCTCAAATCAAAAGCCAAAAGCCATCAGAGAGGACAGATTCAAAAATCATTTTGATTTATGTGCACATTACCATGCTTGTTTCATTAAGCATCCAGAGCATTGGCGTTGCACAACATATTATTTGATGGTTAAGTTTTGTCATTCATACATTTGAAAGGGCTTTTAGCAGCTTAACCAAAGAACCTATAAAGACAACAATACTTGATTAAAGCAACTTTTATTTGGAAAAGCATATCAGAAAGTACTTCCTCGGCATAGGATTACAAAGCATGGGTTTTCCTAAAGGTTTAGGCCACAAATAAAGCAGAACCACCTATCATATAGTCAGTGCTTAATTACCCTCTGTAGTCTTCACCTTTATAAAAGATCGCATGCAAATCATTTGCCCTCTTCAATCATGATGTCTTCGTTCTTTAATGCACTTCTCACACTCTTCCAAAAAGGGAAAGGATAACATCTAAATGGTGAGTTCAATCGACTGACCATGTTGAGCCGGGAGTGTCTCGTGGATTTGGTCACATAATTACATTCTCTGCGACCGCTCTAAAAATAGACTTGTTGGTGTAATTTCACCAATTAATTTTAGAAGGGATAGTAGAAAAGTAGTCCGACACACAAAACGGTATTTTTAATACTTAAGTTAAATTTTTTCACTATTCAAGGCAAGTCATTTCTCCTAACTAAATAGACTAAACATAGTAACATGAAAAGAGGAGGCCAGACAAGTTTTCATGCTAGAAAATGTAAAGGTAAACATCATCCAGATTAAGGGCTTGCAAAAGTGAAATTAAAGCAAACGAAGTGTCAAGAATAGGTTAACCAGCCAGTCAAAGGTGTACAAAAGGCATTAATCCCTCTTCTTTATGCACTTTCTATAAGTCAAAAAGGCCAAAAAAAAAAAGAGGGGTTCCTTCAAATCCTGTCTTTATTGAGAAGCCCATATGCATCATCAATGACAAGAACAATATTGCTGTAACATTCAAATTCAAGGGTATTAAACAACTCCGAACACATTATTTGCATTGGATTTCGATAAAAACAAATTTAAAACATCTCACAATTTTGGACGGTCAAACTTCTTTCTCAACTTATTTACATAATTCATTTTAGAAGTTGTTTACAGAAATCACATCATCAAATAAATACTATTATTATGAGCAACCCCTAAAAGCTGAACCAAAAGCGTACAATTTCTCAAGAACTTGTAGGGCTTCTTTCATGGAGGGTCTTTTCTGTGGTACCAAAGAAGCACAGCCAAACCCTAGCTTAAAGCATGCCAAGATGGCATCCTCCCTGCCTTCCACGTCAGCCTTAATTGCCACGTCAGCCATTCCTAAAACCCGGTTCCTGTCCTCCGCCACTGAACCGGCGGTCCACTGGCTCAACTCCCGGTCCGAAAAAACCCTACCGGTCAGAAGCTCAAGCAGAACAATCCCAAACGAATAGGTATCCCATCTTGGGTTGGGCCTAAGGTTTTCAAGTGACTCGGGTGCATGATAAGGAGACGTGCACCCCACAAAACCGGGGCTGCTGCTTATTGGGAGGTCTACTGGAAAGGCACCGTCGCGGGTGGCTGTGGATCTCTTGCTGCCGAAGTGGCGGGTGGCTCCTCCGGATCGGTGGTGGTGGTTGCCGGAGATGAGGTGGTCGAGGCCGAGATCGCTGATTATGGGCTCCATGTCAGGGGTGAGGAGAATGTTGCTGGGTTTGATATTGCCGTGGACATATTTCTTGTCGTGGATGTAGGTTAGCCCACGAGCAACTCCTCTTGCTATCTTGAGCCGGACTTGGAATGGCAAGTGGCCTGGTGAGGAACCCATCTTTCCTGAAATTTCATGGAAGAAAAACAAGTAATGAGATTGTTCCGATTCTTGACTTATTTTCAAAACGAACTTATTGAATTCTCCCGGAGTACCACATGGACGCTTCAAAATTTTGACTCACGCGATACCCAAGAGCACCAAATTTATTTATCCACAAGTGGGTGTTTTGGTTGAAATGAAAAGATGAAAAGAACCCATATATATATATATATATATATATATATATATATATATATATATATATATATATATATATATATATATATATATATATATATATAAGTGTGTATACCAGGGATGGATCCCCACAGGGGCCTGGGGGGTCACGTGTTCCCTGGATTTCAGGATTTTTTTTTTACAAATAAGGAAGTACTCCTTTCAGAACACTTATTTTCATAAACCAAAGTTAAGTAAAGATAATCTTTACTTTAATTTATTTATGAAAATAAGGAAGTACTCCCCTTTCGGAAACAATGGCATTTTCAGAATTTTGATATTCCAATCTTATCAAAATCTTATCCCCCAACTTTTAGTACAAAGGCGAAAAATAAAACGTTTTTCTCCGAAGAAAAGGGCTTTTAACCTTTCCGTACTTGAAAAGATCATCCGATTATACCATTAAGCTTAGAAAAATTCAAAGAACAAATACCTGGACTTTTTATCGGCCAAATCAAAACTTTCCTAAAAAGATATTTTTTATACTTAGTAGGATTTTTGAAGTAACAAAGCGGGGTCGCCGATCAAGAGGTGGCCGATGGTAACATGTCGATCTGCATTTGAGTCTCGGATGAAGGCGATGATGAAAAGAATCGATTATGATTCCCAAGATATTGGAAGGCGGCGATGATAGGCGTCGGTGGCTGAAAGATGATCCGAGCGCGGGCGATGAGTCCCTTACTACGGTGACGACTTAACGGGGTCGGGGATGCCATTTAGAGGCTTGGTCATGGTATTGGCGTGGCCCAGGAGGTCATGATCATGCCACTCATGCGGGGAGGTCATTTACAGTTTTGAACTTTGTTTCGAAAATCTCATCTTGGTCAAGAACGAGCAAAAATGTGCTTGAGAGGAAGACATTTCCTCAAGAATCAAAATGTTACGAATCAATTTACCAATAATGGGGATCGATTTCCTCAAAAATCGAGCTGTTGAAGACATCGCCGGTGACTTTGTTGAAGACTGTTAAATTTTGGAGTGTTTTGATGTAGAAAAAGGGGTCCCAAAATCGAACTTCAAAATTTTGGAAAGATCGTTTAATTCTTTCTTGATTTTAGCGTTGGTCTTTCCATTTGTGAAGAATTTTTAGATCTGTCCCTGGTGTATACTTATGTTTTACAGCATTTTTTCTGCTAAAATTCGTAGAGACAAAATAATTTCGAACACTCCCGGAAAAAAAAAAAATCGAAATGCTATGAAGTATAAGACGTACAGTAATTATAAGTACACACAGCCAGAGACTGAAGGGTACAGGATCGAATATCGGCAAAGATAAATGGCCAATAAGATACTCCACAAAGGAGTGGCTTTTGAAAGAGAGGGATGTAGACATAGGTTTGGATTATAGTGTGTCAGTGTGTGTATGCATGTGCATATATATATGGGTGCTCCCCTTCTGATCTCCCCAAGCAAGAATCAGTGTACCACAAAAACAAGACCCTTGCTGGGGTGGGGTATCCCCTCATCCTTCTTCAACAATGTGACGTGAGGGTATGTAGGGCAGAGGAACGTCCTTCTTTTAAAAGAATTCCGGTGTAGTCCTACTCCTAATAATAATGAGTCCAAATCCTCTCATGTGCCAGCGACCGGTGTAACGCTTTAAACTTGACACCTTGTATTTTTAGCAAATTGATGGCCAAAATTGCTCTTTAACAATATCGTTTTGGAATTAGACCATACCCAAATGTCGGTAGTACCTCAAATTCCCGAAAACCCATCGTTTATTTAACTGTTAAGTTGTCTATTTCCATACTTTGTTTCAGGAGTAATCATTGAAAATGGAATTTTAGTAATTTGATGTACTTTTAACTATAAGTGTTAAAATATGCAGTTATGGGATTTTGGGTTTGTACTTTTTAATTGATTTCTCACAACAAGAATATTAAGAATTTGGGTTTTGGGTCCTAGTGTTTCCAAATGTTTTAGAGTGAAAAAAATAAGTTGTAAAAAGAGAGATCAAAAGCTTGTGTGATTTTTGTAATTTTCTTTTATATCTTGCCATTTTGAGGCTTTTTAGTGAAAGCAGGATCTTATCTGTTTATTACTTGATTTGCTAAAAATGTGAGGTGTCAAACTTTAGAGGATCACGCGAGGATTGTCACATGAGAAGATCCGGACTCATGCTAAACCACATAAGAGGCATTGGCGTAAAAAAAACAATATAATAATTACAGAAAAATGAGATTTTTGCTACTTACTCATCGCATATTCTTTGTCTTCTCTGGAAAAGAATTTTCGTCCATAATTTTTATTATTTGGCACTAATTTAAAGAATCAATCTTAATTTCTAAACAGGTATCAAAAACTGAAAATTATGCACTAAATAATTCTTTATTTTAGAAAGGATTAAAACTTTTTAAGAAGGATAAACAATAGAAAAAGCGGGGACAGACAATTTCACACTGCATTGGTAAGTCCATTGGCACACAGCCACACATAACCGATATCTATTGATAAATGCACCTATTATGTTAACTAACTGAGAAAATAGTTCCTAATTTCAAAATTATCTCCAAATTTGAGATAATTTGTTTACTGAAATCAAGCAAATATAATAAAAGTCAGTAAAATGTATTAAAAAAAATTGGAAAACCTTTTTTTGTTTTTGTTTCTGCCGAAGAAAAATCCAGACGCAACGCTACAATTAACAAAACGATGGTTTTCTTTTCACAGGTTCCGCGGGAAAAGAATAAGAATATTTCAGCAGAAAAACAAGGAAAGCGCTTACTGTAACCACCAGTCGTGGCAAGGGTGCCGTTGGAGACATAATCGTATATAACGAGCTTCTCAACTTCTCCCCAATAAAACCCACGAACACGCACTAGGTTCGGGTGGCGTAGCTTAGCCACCGCCCGAACTTGATTTTCAAACTCCCTCCGCCGCTCAATGCCGCACTCTCCGATTCTTCTCACCGCAAATGCCGTTCCACCCTCCAACACTGCCTTGTACACTATACTCATCCCGCTCGATCCCAATATATACGCCGAAGCCTTCAACAACGTCTCCAGCTCCATCTCCGTCTCCCCGTCCACCATCACCAGCACCGCCCTTTCTCTCTCTTCCCTAAATTATCAGGACAAAGCCAGGAATTAAACGTTAGGGTAAACAATATAAGTTTAACCTAGAACAAAACAAGTTACTTCTAAAAAATGAAATTTCGCAAAAAAAACTTGTGAAAGCTATTTTGATAAAATTGAAACCATGTCATATTTTTAAAGGAACTTTAGAAAATTTAAGGGTAGGGTTTTATGAGTAGAAATTTGAGGGTGACCATGAGAATCCTTGGCCATCTTCTTGCCTACATTAATCAAGAAGGATTAGCATGACTTCTTAACCTATGTTTCATGTTTACGCATAGGTTCTGCATGACAGCCAAGCTGAGTTTCCACTATGATATTTTTGGTACTTTTAAATTATAAGTTATCGAATCAATTGATGTACGTGTGGAGTATTACTCCATATCGTGTTCATACCTGATTTTCTCGTGCTCTTTCACAAAACCAACAGACTTGGTGTTGCTGTTTTCTTCACTTTCGGACCCCGTAGTTGCATCCGAAGTCTCTTCGTTCTTCAAAACACTAAGGCACGACCATGTCGCATAACCACCCTTCGCTTCTTTCAACACTGATTTCATTTCTTCACTTTTTGGACCATTCACTTGATCTTTGCTAGCTTTATCATTCTCTTCATCCTTACCTTCTCTGTTTTTCCTCTTCAACCGGTACACAAACAAGAAAATCACAGCTAAAATCCCAATCCCGGCCATATCCCCGACCGCAATTCCGGCTATCGTCGCCGGCTTCAGCTTGCTCCCTTGTTGATTTTGACTCCCATTTGGTGCCGTTGTTCCCCGCGAATTCGTGACCGGATTTGTTTCGATTGATTTGGGTATAACCGCAATTGCCGGGGTAGTCGAAGTAACATTGGGTGAACCGGAGAGTGTAGAAGGAACCGTGCATTGCTTCTTTAGTGGCTTCCCACAGAGCTCCACATTACCAGCAAACGTCTCGGCTCTCTGATGAACCAACGCAGTCAACTGTGGGATTTCCCCTGTAAGGTTGTTGAACGAAAGATCAATCGAAGCGTTCGCCGGAATCTTTCCGGCGAATTTCGAGGACACTGGGCCCGAAATCTGGTTATACGAAAGGTTCAAGAATTTCAATTTCCCTCCACCAAAATTGTCAGGTAAAGACCCGTTAAAGAGATTCGAAGAAAGATCAAGAACCTCGACGAAATCGAACCCACCAGGGATAAAGCCCGAAAAATAGTTACTTTTGAGAGAAACAACGGTTAAGTTCACGAGAGAGGAGAAATTTTCTTGGATTTTTCCGGCCAAGGCGTTATCGGAGAGATTTAGAAGCTGAAGGCTAGACAGGGCAAGATTCGGGAGCTCGCCGTAGATCTTGTTATTGGAGAGGGAAAGGACTTGGAGCTCGGAAGAGTTAAAGAGAGAATTCGGTAGAGTTCCGTTCAAGAAGTTGTTGGAGAGATCTAGTGTGTGGAGGTGTTCGATGAGACCCAGTTCTTCTGAGATCGAGCCCAGAAGCTGGGAGTTCGGGAGGACTAAGCTGGTCACCCTAAATAAATCGGGTGACCAGGGTCCGATTTGGGTGCAAGTGACGCCTGTCCATGAGCATGGAGTGTCGGAAGTGTAGTCCCAGTTGTCGAGAACCGATAATGGGTCACTGAGGATGGTGTATTTGAAGGAGAGCAAGAGAGTTCCGTCTGAGTTTAGAGCAGTGGAAGAAGTGAATAGAAAAAGAAAGAGAAATAGCGAGGGTGTGTAGGAAAGGTGGAGGCTTTTGGTAGCGAAAACCATGGTTAATTAACTCTGCAAATTCACATTTCTGTCAGGTATAAATGGGAGAATGGAAGCTATTTAGAGTGAGAGGGAGAGAGAGGAGAGAAGGTAAACTGCTGCAGAGATGGTTGTTTTGGTGACCAGAAAGATAATGTGTGAGAGAGAGGGAATGGGAGTGGAGGATATTTGGTGGGAGTAGCAGAGGGGGAGCAGAGAGCTAAAAAAGTTTAACTGTTTTTGTTCTTTGTTGTTTTAATGAATCTTTGATGTTGATAGATATATAAATGAAGAGCCATGCTACAGGCCTTTGGTCACCATGTCTCGTGATTAGTATCGGTAGAATGTGTTTCATTAAATGATAAATTGGGAATCCGGATCTTCTATGAGAATTATTTTGTGATGATCTTCTGAGGATTTTGTTGTGAGTTTGACAACACATCAAGAAAGAGATTCAATGGCTTACACAACCCTCTTACCAAAAAACAAAAAGAACTTGTGGATAATATAATATTTGCAATTGAGTTCTACTTGTTTTTTATTTTTCTGTGAATAATTTTGAGGATTAAAGTCAACCACATAACGTCACATATGAGAGATGAACAAATAAAACATAAATGAAAATCGGTTATGAGGGTGTTTGATCTGAGTCAATTACTATATGCATTTTGAACAAAATATATTTTGAAGATATTATCCAAACACTTTTACGTAATCCGCTTATTATCCAAGAACTTTTTCATAGAGGATCCGAATCCTAGTTTGCTTACCCATGAGTCACCATTAAAGTACTATTGTATATATAATTAATCTTAGACTTAGCTCTTCGTAAAATTGACAGAAAAATTAAAATAACGGAGATTACGAAATTATTCACAGAAAAATAAAAAACAAGTAGAACTCAATTGCATATATTATATTATCCCCAGGTTCTTTTTTTTTTGGAAGGGGATTGTGAGAGTCATTGGATCTCTTTTTTGGTGTGTTATCAAACCCACAGCAAAACCCTTATAAGATTCTCACATACAAATCCTCAGACGATCCGGATACATAATTGGGGTACTCGAAAAATATTGGAAAAGGCGAAAAGCAGAGTGGATGGTTGCCTCTGTGTACATTTGCAAAGCAGTGTTCAACACTGTGCTGCCCTTTGCAATTGTGGTGCTAAATTTTTACGTAGATAATTCTGTTCAACACCATGCTACCCTTTGCAAATGTAGTGCTTCATTGTACAAAATTCGGCCAAGCTAATTTTTTTTTTTATGTAGATAGCTCAGTTTAGCACTATGCTACCCTTTGCAAATGTAGTGCTTTATTGTATAAAATTTGTTCAAGCTAATTTTGTTTTCTATGGATAACATATTCGACAAGCTCTACAAAATAAACGATTCCGATTATTGTTGTGAGCTGAGAAGGCCACAAAGGCCCGAAATTAGACGAAATTGGACAAAATAAACCTGAAAAAGGAGTCTCTTCCCACCGTGTTACCCTTAAATTTGCAAATTTAATGATTTATTGATTATTGTGTAGAATTAGAATTAGGACGCCAAAAAATAGAAATTTCGAAGTAGAAATGATTGGGACATAGACGTGTGAACATCAATTCGTACAAAAAAGTGTTTGGAGTTGTTTGATATGTACGCATTAGGCCCATACAAACGGTGGTGGTAGCAAAATGAATTTGGAGAGTGCATAAACAGGCAATGTTGAGTGTTTGATGAATGTCTTTGAGCTCAACCTAAATATGCGTGTGTTGGTTTTTCTAAGTAAAAGAGACGGGAGAATCTATTAGTAATTTTAAAGAAGACGACATCCGGATGAGTTGGGACCCCAGGGAGATATGCAGAGTAGCTTTCAGGCCACTCCTTTATTGACTTAATTTGCTCCTTGTTGGATGCTAATGTTTTTATGTATTTAATTAGATTTGGTATAACCTGTTGTCACCTGTTGTCATCACTATGTCATATGAAAGGATAAATTTCGTCAACCCAAAAAAAAAAAAAAAAAAACGAAAAGTCTGCTCCACATACAATGGTAGGGCCAAGAATCTAATTTGACCCGGGCTAATTCATATAATTTTTTTATTATATGGGGTAACTCATATTAATTTTTTATTGAACAAAAATTTTACATGTAAATTTTTAGTCTTTTTTTACTCTATGTTGGGCTAAAGCCCACCCGACACAAAGGGTAACTCCGCCAACAAGGAGCAAAGTCAATAAAGGACAAGGACGGAGTCAACGTTTAGGTTTAGAGGTGGCGCTATTTAACGGGAGTGTACTGATATTGCTATATTTTAAGTCAAGTATACGTTTTTTTAGTAAAAATATAAAGAGAAATGTTAACTGCAAAGAACTGGACTTTTTTGACAAAACAAAAATAAAGGCTTGAATCAAATTTTTGGTGACTTTTAAATGTACTAGCCTTTGAGAATTTTTTTAATGATCCATTTGTGAGAAAAATCATGTTATTTGGATATCGATAGGTGCTTAATTTACTCATGTAAAATAATAATTTTTTTTTTTTATGAAATTGAGAGTGGCACGTGGCACCACACTTCACTGCGCCTATGTTTGAGTTAAAGCTAATACTATGTAATAGTGTGCTACAACCTGCAAGCACTGAAAAATTATATATTTAGCTCCACCACAGAGTTACATAGACTTAAACTCAAATATTGAGTGAGAAATTTCAAAAAATTATTCTTTAAGAGACACCAACCTTACACCTTTGCAGTATTTAATTTAGGACGGGTGTTTCACTTTGTACAAGACCCATTATGTTATCTGAATTCTTTTAGCCCTTTTTTTTTTTTTTTTGTTCAACAAACGGTGCATAATTTTTAGTCATACATAACAATAAAACCAGTACATCCATACAATGACCCATACCCAAAAAATAACACATCGCAAACCGGCAAATAAGACAAAGCCCCACCCTAAACAGGACCAAAGAGACATCCCAACAAACTCAAAAGAAAAATGCAACCATGACATCAACGCCGAACACTCGATTAATAAAACCTGCAAAACAAGGATTATGAGCAAAAAGACTAGAGAAATCAATGAAATGCACAACATTGAAGAATGCGATAAGCACGAGAGTCATCATAAATAATCCATTCTCATTTCCACTTTCTCCAACTGAGATATTGATTAGCCTTGTCACAAGCATCACTAGCTTTTTTGGCTCTATCCGTCTTCTTCTGTCTCCGATTGCCGGGATGCATCGCCGAAGTAGGGTCCCAATCCTTTGATCGGTTGTGCCAAAAAGCCCAGACCCTCGTTGTCCGTAAATTCCGAGGTCCGGAAACAATATCCTGAAGGCTGAGAACATCACCAACCCTATGAGACCAGAAAACCTCAACAAACGGTGCATTGAAGAAACAATGTTATCTGAATTCGCGTGCAGCAATAAACAAACTTATCTGGCACAATGACACAATGTGTTGAAGGAAAAAACAAGATTCTATGGCCTTTGATATGCAACGGTGGTGGTTGAGGTCAAAAATTAAAATCAAATGTAACTTTGTCACATGATCATGTATAGGATTTTCCTATAGGTTTTCGATTTTTACTATATAGCTGTTCTACAATTAGTGCGAAAATTCCAACATATCTCCTCTTATGGTGTCTCCAATAGAAGTAACATTTTACGTCTTCTCAAGTTGAATGTTACGACAGAGATACATTAAGAAAAGTGATTTTGAAAAATATGATGTACGTTAAAGTATCCTCTGTCGTAACATTCAACTTGAGAAGACGTGAAAATATTATGCCACCATTTTGTGATTTTTGTTACGCTAGTCGTGATTTTTAGTTATGCCTTCATATCATTAACGATATGCCATACATTGATGATATAGGGGGATATGGTATTCCCAAACAAGAAGAGGGATATTAGCATTGTGAAAAAAGCATGTAAAACTTGCCTTTTTTTACTATAACTCAGTTCTTTGGACCAATTTTCGTGTACATCAACTAATTTTGGGGACTCAATTCCTATGTTCACTTGAAGGGAGCCTAATTAAAGACCTAGCAAAGTTCTTTATGGACTGACTTGAAAGGAGTTGATAGAAGTTAAGAGGTTTTGAACTTGAAATCTTAAAAGAGAGCAAACCCTTAGACGAACCCATTGAAATTAAGTAACACTTCTCCTTATTTCACATCCTGGCCTCCACTAAACCTGATTTGTTCCAGAGCAAACTATTATTAGTTTGCAAGTGGTGGCTAATTCATGCGGTAGAGTTCTCAGATGTCCCACACTGTTTTTTGGGATCGAGTCTCATTCCCCTCCTCCCCATGTAATAGATTAGGAATGACGAATGATGAAAAAAAAAACTATTATTAGTTTTCGAAATCGGCGCATTGATTTGTCGATATTGCCTAAAAAGATTGCTAAATGAAGTAATCATTCACTTTTTTTTTCTTTCATATGGGCATGGAACAAGTGTTAGTTATTAGTTTGTCAGTGAAATTTGACCATTAACCTTATACACAAGAGTATATAGTGCTTACCAACTTGATTATTACCTGACTTGCAACCCCTTGCAAGTTAACATTCACTTTAATATCATGCCTTACTAACTTTTTCAAAGTAGCCCTGAGGGGTTAAAGGTAGGCAAATTACCACAATCATTGCAAGACCTTCCTTTTCCTTTTGCTTTTCGTACATAACCATGCCCACTTTAACTTCAACCGTAAGGTAGGGTGAATGGAACCACTGAGCATCACCATGGTAAAATAGAAATGAGTGAGCTGAATTTGAGCGTGATTGAAACCGTTTAATGTGTAAAGCTTGTCAAGCATATCATAGAAAAATACTCACAAATTGATGTAACGTAAAGGACCACATGATCCAATCGAGTTTGTTCTATTCTCAAAAGCATACTTGTCCTCTATTCTGTTGAAGATAAATATGGTACGATCTTATGGCTCGGGATGTCTAAGCAACATGCTTAGTTGCTTATTCTGGTCATATTATGACTCAGGATGTCTAAGCAGCATGTGTGTTTGGGAACATAGTTGTTTATTTCGGTCATATTGACAAAGCCGGCTTAGAGCACAAGCTTTTGCTCCCCTAAAAAGTTGTTAAAAATAGGGCCCCAAATATTTATGGCCCTTGTATATATTAGGCTTTTTTTTTTTGTTTTGTTTAAGTCTGTTACTCATGAAACTAGCCCAATCCAGGCTTTAGGGGCCAAAAAACCGCAGCAAAATTGAAATTAGTGGCAACTTGAGGCCTAATTTTAGAACATGACTAAAATTGATTTGTAATGGTTGTTCATTTCTAGATAACTATATGTATTAAATTTTTTTAATGGTAAATTTTTTGTAAAAAATTATTATGAAGACTTTGTGTTGAACAACTTTTGTATGTAAAATAGTTACAAAAAATTCTAGAAATTCGTTTTGGACCTCCTACACTTTTAAGCCAGCACTACATATTGATGAACCTTAGGTGGGCCCATCAGGTCCCCACCACACAAGGGTTGTGCACCCCACCTCAATCCCACATGCGAGAGACCAAAAGAGGACACATTAAGAAGTCTAAAACTGGCATGCACTCTTTCTTCACATGATTTTTCAATTACTTCTCCCCGTGAAAAAATTCACATGAAAGGGAATACCAGACAAATTTCCCAACTGGAAATGGGCCATTCTTGAAGTTATCATCCCTGCATGGAAAATTGTGGGTTTTTTAATTTTAAAAATGTTAGGTGTTCCGAGGCAGCTTTCGCAGAATGTATCCTTCGTTGTGGACACCAAACCAAAATGAAGGAGGTGTCCTTCATTTTAGTTTGATATTCTCTGAAAAAAGCTCTACTTTGAAGTCAAAAGACTTGAAACCACACCGATTTTCACAATAAAAAAAGGAAGTTAAAATCCCATCACCTAAACCTTGTAACACTTGAGATATTCAAGCTAATCCACTACTCATTTTCTGGTTGCCCCATTTTATTAAACAGAAGTTGGGTGAACTTACCTTGCTATTTCAGTACAATTCTATCTATTATAATCACATGTCATTTGGATGGGCAGGTAAGTCCAAGTCCAATAGAAAAGTAAGTGACCCATTATAGATTTGGTTATGGCCACTTTATTTGGTGGACCATATGTTTGAAGTCTTAACTGTTCCTCAAATGAAGTTACATTAAAACAAAAACCATTTTGCATATTGAAACTGTTCCTAGGCGATCATATAAAAGCCTAATTGTGTCTCATTAAGTAATACTTGCACACATAAATTGGTTTTCCTTTTTCTTGTTGGATTTATATATCCCAAAGAACACTATTGGGAAGACCTTGTATTGAGTACTTTAATTTGTTACTATCATCGTGTTCATATTCGTCCTCCCTAGTCAAAACCTTTTGCCAAAATATACATGCTTTGAGTTAGCATCTTTTTCTTTTCTTTTTCCCTTTCTATTTTGGGATGATCATCCTCTAGTTAGTTGTTCAATTTGACTTGAGATAATTTCTGAATAGAAGTTGCCTTTTCCCTTGATTACCAAGAAATTAAAGATGACAACTGCATATATAGAAGGTGAAAAAGAGAGAACATTTCTAGCTTACTCCACGGTAGAAAACCAACTTTTCGCACTACTGCTTTTGTAGGAACCATTGTGTATTGCTTATTTATTTGAACCGTTTATCTGATAAGACCCACAGAATAGTATATTCATGCAAAAAAATCAACTAGATCAGGCATCGACAGATACCATTTGGGCAAAAAATCAACTTGCCCTAATGGTATACGAGTACATGTTATTTCTTCACAAAATGTCAATTTCAAGTGCCATTTGTGGACCCCTTAATTAGAGAATTACAAACAAATGAGCATATAGCTATATGTAAATATATCATGTGTTTTACCACAACATTGAGAATGCAATTTAGAGCTTCGTGCTACTAATATAGCTACTATAGCAACCTATAAAGCATGCGTTGGAGAACCTTACATAAATAACTGAGTTCTACTTTTTATACATTTGTGTCATATATATGGCAATGCAAATTTATTTCTGTTATTGGAAATGGTCTTATAAACAAGATTTAAAAAAATTTAAGTAAGAAATAACTATGCTACGGACCCCCTTTTTTTTTGCCAAATGAGATAATTGAAATAGATCAAAGCCAGGGAGGTGCACAGCAGCTGCTGCGCGGCTCAAAAACGACGCCGTTTCAATGCCACCTACGCAGGAAACAAAAACGAGTGAAAACGACGTCGTATTGCTTTAATTAAAACGGCGCCGTATTGTGGTCTTATACGCGGGGGAAAAATTGAAACAAAACGACGTCGTTTTGCTTTGGTGAAACGACGCCGTTTCGTAGTGTTTTAGGCGGAAAAAAATAAAACCAAACGGCGTCGTTTGGACAAATTGCACATTTCGACCAACTTTCGACCAACCCAGTTACCCAGTAAACCCAGCAGAAATTTCACATAGGTTTTTCAACTGATCATGAAGGGAAAATGGAAAATGCTAATAGGATTTCAAATGGAAATTGGTACTTGAAATTCACCAGCAATCAAAAGCACAAAACCAACACTGGTAATTAACTAAGTTTGGACAGATTACCACTTCCAACATGAGACCACCATTCTTAGGTAATCGAACGCGTTTCTTCCAAAAAAATCGAGTCAATAACTATTCTTCCAAAAAAACGAGTCAATAAGTAACCACCAACGAGTTTCTTAGGAAAAATCGAACGCATTCTTCCAAAAAATATTTCTATACACAATTCTTCCAAAAAATTGAGTCAATAAGCAACCGCCAATTTGACTTCATGCGCTTCACCAACAATTCTCCCATCTTTCTTTTTACGCCTTCTATAACCATCTTTACAAAAAAAGAGATCCACCTATCCAAGAATTCAGAGAAATGGAAATATCAAACATCAAGAAGATAATAACCTGAAATTGGACAAACAACCATTTTTTTTATATTCTAAAAATAAATTGAACAGCTTTGCTAGTGTCTAATGTGAATTTTCTTAGGTTCTTACCTCCGTCCTACAATTGTAGTTAGATTAAGGCATCAAATTCATTGAGTTTTTTTCGGATCACGAAACCAGTCAAAAAACTCCTCATCTTGTAAATACCTCTCATCTCCCGTCACCTGAAAAAGAAAAAAACAAAGAAAATAAGTCGAAGCAAGTAAAGAAAAACAACATACTGACTAGCCTCGAGTCAAATCTACAATTGACAAATCAAATTCACACCTCGTACGAAGTTTGGGAAGACAAATCAAATTCACAATTCAACATTTGTGGGACATATGGCAACGGAGCGGTTTCCAATGGAACATCCTAATACATAAGATAATCAACACCAAAAATGTAATGCAAAGCACATTCCTATATAAAAAAAAGAAAGAGCTTCAAATATGCACTTAAGCAATATCAATACCTGACCAAGATGGGTAGGTGTGGGATTAACTTTTTTCTTCTTCGCCATCTTCTCATGCCAAGGTTTCACTCTTTGAATACCTTTTCGTACGTTGACCGCTTTCAATTTTTTCGCTAAACCTTTGGCTTGTCCAAACTTAGGATCATTTCCCTCTTCAATTACCTCATCAATGGAGTCTTCCGCCTTAAGGAACATTTTATCCACTTTGACACACATGACCTCCACATTGGCCTTCACATAGTCATGTGCTGCTTTCAATTGACTTGATTTAGCGCACAATTTCACCATTTGGGGACAAAGATTCCTATAACGAGCTGCTTTTGCCAATTTCGGATCTTCCTCCTCCACACAAACTTTCGTCTCCTTAGATGCACAAGCCTTTACGTCTAATCTCCATCGACTCAATACATAACTTTCAGGAATTTCCAAGACACCCATTCTATCAAGCCCCTTAATTGCATGACCGCAAAGAATTCCAAAGTACTCAAATTTGCGACAGGTACAACGAACATCTCGACAAATAGCATTTCCAAACTCATCCAATTCAACATTGCCCGAAACAAGAAACTCTGTTTTTCTTCTATGCACGCCAACCACATACTTGAATTCTCCATCGAGCTCATTGTGTGTTTTCACTATGAGAGAGGAGGCAACGTCAACCTCGTCGTGGAATAATTGAAAGAGAGGAGGAGTATACAATTGTGAAACTTGAATTAACAATGGAGATCTTTGCAATAGTAGTCGTGGCAACTTCTCCCTAGACTGAAATATAGCTTCCGTTTCTTCACACCGAATGTCCACAACAAATCTATCGAAATGTGTAAAAAATTGAACAATGTTATGATCAAACCTTACAAATTTCTTTATCCTTGCATTGCAACTCTCACTAAGTTGGGTGCTTCGCATCCCCGCAGTGAACCACCACTTCATGTATACATGCGCCCACTTCTCTCTAATTTCCCAAGTTTTCTTCATCCACATGTTCTCTTGCAAGTTATATGTCTTGATCAAAGTGTTCCAAGCTTCAATTAACTCTTTTTCCTCCTCATACCCATAAATGCAAATATTTAAAGCTTTCGCAAAGTCGTCCCCACTCTTGTACAAGTGGCCCAAATGCTTCAAAGCATTTTGGTTGAGGTGAAAAGTGCATAATCCATGCTTAACGTCTGGTAGGACAATTGAAATTGCCTTGGCTATTGCGGCATCTTGATCTGTGAATATGGACACGGGCTTTTTCCCCCCCATTGCACGCAAGAAACAATTAAACAACCATTCAAAAGATTCTGAAGTTTCATCATACAAAAGGGCCGCACCAAAAATGCAAGTCATTCTAAAATGGTTAAACCCGGTGAAAATAGCAAGTGGCCGACCGTCTTTGTTTGTTTTGAATGTTGTGTCAAAAGACACAACATCCCCAAAAAGTTCATAATCCGTGATCATCTCATGGTCAGCCCAGAAGATATTGGTAATCATCTCCTCAATATCAAATTGAACGTCGTAAAAAAAGTAAGGATTCAAAGCCGAATGATTATGAAAGTATCCTAACAAAGCCGATGCTTCCCCAAATTCTAAGCTCCTTTGTCTTCTTCCACGCAAATAACTTTTGTGGTCCTCTTTTATGAACCCTACACAGTCCCTCCCCCCAGATTGGGCACTAATAAGATCATGTGACGCCTTAAGAGATAAACCACTATCAATAGCTATCTCTATATTCAGAGCTTGTGTCTCACATATCTTTCTCTGAGAACGCAACAAATAAGTACACTGAGGTAGATGCAAAGGGTGATTGTGACTTTCTTGAAATTTAGTCACAATCCATTTTGATTTCTGACGGTCCAACGTTATGTACATGAACGCCGGACACTTAGTTCTTGTCTCACTCCGAGGAATTTCCACCACCACATACCGTTTATCTTTTAATCTTGTACCTTCCTTACTACAAACAAACTTTCGATTAATCACAACCCCATCTACCCTGCTTTTTGTAATGTAGTCTTTTCTTATGCCAAAACCCATAATTTTTCCATAATCATTGTAGAAACTATATGCATGATCTTCCGATTCAAACTCCATTCCAATAGATATCTCATACTCTTTCGACAACTCTTTTATAGACTCTTGAAGTCCACCATCTTCCATTCTAATAAATAGCAATAAACAATAAGGTTAACATGCATAAGGTTATACTTCTTGAAGTCAATAACCCTAACATTCCAACAGAAATCACTTCCACAAGCACACATAACAACCATTAATGAAACCCTTAACATTTTATATACTTTTTTTTTAATCTTCTACCCAACGGTTATTTTTTAAAGAAATTCAGCTCTTAACATTTTATCAAAATTTAGCATTCAGCTTTTCAATACTTAATTTTCAACTTTTAGCTTCAGTTTTCAATTTTATCAATCATTTTATCAAAACATTTTATATAGTTTTCAACTTTTAGCTTCAGTTTTCGATTTCAAGGATTTGTATGATAACTTAATACACGAAACAGAAGTTAATAGTCAATGATAATAAAAAATAAGTTCGATTACTTGAAAAATTAAGTATCCCCACAATATGTGCTAAAACTAACCACCTCTCGCATAAGCACCTCACATCTTCACCATCACAGTTAACCACCACTCGCAATCATTATTACTAGCATCGGCCATTCTACAGCGACTATCACCTTTTCTCTTGAACAGGTTCCCGAGAGTTTTATTAACCTCTAGTGCATACAAGTTTTTAGTTTTTCTAGGTCTGGAAAAAAATAAAAAAGATCGGAACCATTAATGTGTAAAAGTCATTGAGAGGATATTTCTTGTAGAAAATAAGTTTGATCAGACCTCATTTGGCTGTGTGGTCGAACGGCGTTTGCGCGGGAAAAAAGAAGAAAAGAAGGCGTTGAAACTTCAACAGTCATTTTTTTCCCCTCTCATAAATGCGATTCGTTCACATTACAAATGAAGTTTGATTGAATTGATTTTTAATTTGAATATTCTTCTCTACAAGTTTTGCAAAATGAAAAATACAAATCACGTTTTTTTAAAGTCGGACTATAGACACCGAAACCGGGTTTTGGAACTTCTTCACTTTTTGGTGTCTTGTGATGCTATCGGAGTAGAGGATTCTCACCCGTATATATAAACCCATGGGAGCTACAAAGAAAAGCGCAAATACAAAAGCGAGGCATCAAAAAGCCCCAATTTTTTATCATTCAAAATCGTCAAAATTTTTTTATACTTCTTGAAGTCAATAACCCTAACATTCCAACAGAAATCATCTAATAAACTACAATTATAAATTCCATCCGCATCAACATCATCAAGATCGAGATCGGAAAAAAAATCACTTATCGTCGAGATCAAGAGGGCTTACTGTTCATCACCGGTTGTGGGAAGCTTTGGTGCTCCATCACCAGTATTAGGTGGCAACGCAGTGGCTGTTGGCTGTGGAGGAACGACAGTGATCGGCGGCTGTGGAGGTTCCGGAAGTGTCGGCTGTGGAGGGCTCATCGTGTCTTCCATTAGATAAAGGGTTTGTTTTGTTTCTCCAGAATGTATACTGATTATCACTTTCTGGTGTAATGTTAGAGGAGAGCCAAAACGACGTCGTTTTGGCTCCCTTCATTTTTTAGCGTTTTTGGCATTGAAACGGCGTCGTTTTTTTGAGCGTACAAGAGCCGCCTTCTTTGTGCACCACATCTTGTGATATCCCCGTATCCCAAAGCCAGTATACAGGGATGTAGCTTCAAAGTACAATAAATATTAACAACAGACAAAACTTGAATTGCAATAAATACAAAGACATTACTACAAAAGTCATGTAAAATTCTGAGCAATCTGGCCTCCGTCCCTTGTATCTGGATGGGAAATGAAATTAGTGAGAGCTTGCTTGGCAAGTAAATGGGCTCTCTCAACCTCCTTGCGTGAGGCTTTGGAGATCCTTCAAAAGTCAAGATATTGGATCTTGGATATGAGGCTGTCAATCAAATTTTTTTCTTTGTGGCTATCATATCTCCCTGCTAAATGCATGACAGCATTAAAACAATCAGTATGGATAAATGCAGTATTAAAATTGTTCCTTAAACCATGCAATTGCTTCCCGAAGAGCTAAAAGTTATGTTTGGAGAGGGCTAAGGCTATAAGAAGATATTGTAGACTGGGCAGTCTACATGTAGGATGCAAGATTGCTGATGGGTGGTTGATGAGGTACATGTCGGATGTAAGAGTAAAGGATGGGAATTTGCAAGTCGGCGAAGAAGAAGGAGCGAGCGTTTGGGCTATGTTTGTGCCTAGAGGAAGCTCTTTTAAACCACTAAGTATTATCCCTCGCCATAGCTAAGACAACACCAGGATCGAACTGGGTATTTGAGAAAACCAACTGGTTTCTATTTTTCCAAATAGACCAGAGGATGGAAAAGAAGGGGAAGAAAAGTTGTACATCCTTGTGGAAATAGATAATCCGATCCATCAACCAGTCCTTGAAAGCTATAGGCGGAGAGAAACTCAAGATAGAGAAAGGAAGATCATTGTTATTCCATATAATGCTTGTACGATTGCAGTAGCAGTAGAAGAAGAGGTGTTCAATAGTCTCATCCTCAATACTGCAAAGCGAGCAAATAGAGGATATATTATGCATGCGGGTATTAAGACAGCTGCGAATGGAGAGGATGCCTTTGAGGCATTTCCATATGAAAACCTTATCCCGTTCTGGAAGCTCCAAGTTCTAAACTAAGTTCCAAGCATTATGACCTTCATGTATCCAAGAGTAGTGGTTTCCTCTTTGCTGGTCGTAGAGCGATTTATGTCCCGATTTAATATTGTACTTTCCTGAGTATGTATAGGGCCAAATATACTGGTCTGGTTGATTAGTGGTTGGAAGATTGATCGCTAAAACCCTTGGAATCAGAAAGTGAGGAATGATATCATGAACCTTCTCAATGTCCCATGCTAGGCCTCTAGAAGTGGTTCTAAGGAGAAAGGATCCAGTAATGTTGTTTGGGTTGGCCAGGAGTATCAGGTGGCAAAACAGTGTGCTCCAGTTGGGAATCCATTTATCGTAAAGAAGGCTAATGGATTCTCCATTGCCCACTTTCCATGAGATGTGCTTGACAATTAGGTCCTGACCATAAAGGAGACTCTTCCAAGCCCAAGAGGAGTTGGAGTGTGGTTTTACTCTAAGGAGGTCAACCTTAGAGCAATATCTTGGTAAGAGAATTTTGGAGGCTAGGAGAGAAGGGTTGTTTAGGAGTCGCCAACACTGATTTGCAAGTAAGGCCTGATTGAAAAGTTTTATATTTCGAATGCCCAGACCACCATCATTTTGATAAGTTGCAATTTTTTTCCAAGAGAGCCAGTGGATAGGTTTTCCACCAAAAGTTAGCTGAGATAACATTCAATTTGTCGCAGATTGATATGAGGATTTTGAAAGAGGAACACAGATAGAGGGACAACCCAGATAGACTAACTTGATCAGAGATGTCTGTTTTCCAACCTACGAGCTTTTTCTAAACTTTTTTCACATTGAAATTAAAAAAATGATGCTTATCGGCAGAGATTGAGTTGGGGAGACCAAGACAAAGAACATGCTCTTTGCTAATAAGGACATGGAAGAAACTTTTGACCCCGTTAACTACATATGTCAAGTTTACACATAATCTAACCCCCCAAGGGTTGGCAAAATAGTATCATCTTAGAACTTAGGTGTTTACTCGCATTTAAGATCTCATGTTTGATTTCCTTTACCAGCATTGGAGTTACTAGGATTATGCTCAACCGTTACTTTCAAGACCTTGCAATTTGTCAAGGTATATTTAATTTGATCGGGACATCTTGTTATTGAAAAAAGTTATCCACATATTCTACAATTCCAAACACATTTATGTTATTGAAAAAAGGTATGCACATATTCTACAATTCGAAACACATTTACGTTCAATTCGTGCACATCCATCTATCTTCGTGACATTCCAATATTCGTTGCCGATAATAAAAACCTGGCAATAAAATATCCGCAGCGACCCATAGTCTTGGCCCCAAAACCTCACTATGCAAGCTCAACTGCCGCCGGCATGTCGGGCCGGCGGCGCCCTGCCAGCTCCGCCGCTGCTGCCAAGGGCCGGGAAGCCCTTTTCCCCTTGCCTCCGACGCTACCCTCGACCGACTCCCTCCTTGAAGCACAACCCCACTAGATTTACTTCTCCTCTCTCCTCTCGAAAATCTCCGCAATCCCTATCCCCTTCTTCTTCTATACCTCTATCGCCGTCTAACTATACTAGGGTCAGCAGTACAACATTAGTTATCGCCTCTTCACCCATTTCTACGGCTTACGCTTCCCCAAACGACGATCCCGTAAAGGCCAAGCTCGCTCAGGTCATCTCTCTCTCTCTCTATCTCTCTGTGTGTTTGTATTTGTATATATCAACTGAATTACGCTCTATCACTGCTGAGAAATAGGCTAGACTGACAAACACACAACGCTAGAACATTAATGCTAAGTGCCCAGAAAACAACAATGAGAGGATGAGATTCACTCCCAAGGGAATTTGAGTGAGTTAATCTGAGCCACTCATTACTATTTTCTGGGTAAATTTTGTGCAATTTTTCTGGGTACGCAGCATTGCTCATGCGAGAAATAATAAAGAAGAGAAAACAAGGACTCGAGACAAGTAGATTTTTTTGATCAAAAAAGACAAGTAGATTTTTATGTGATTCCCCAACTGCTTAGTTGAGACTTGAGTGGCTGACATCCATCACACTTTTTTATTTGGATGAAGAGAATACAAGTTACAGCGTATGACAAGTATTTTTAAGCTATGGTGTACACGACCAATTACCGTAGTACCCCTATTTAGGTTTATATCAAACCCTGAACCTTTAGTGAAGCGCTACCCAAATCTAATCAGGCTTCACTGGCCCAACAATCACTTCTTTAACTAGTGGGTTAACTGCTAAGTAGAGCTTGAACCCGAATGGGTTGGCCTTGTGGTCTTGGCTCGGGACTGAGGAGTTGCTCCTTCCTAAGATGTCAAGTTTGGTTCTTCTTGTCAGTTGGGACCACCTCACCCCACGCATAAGCGCGTGAAATAGCTGCGGCAGGGGCTATTGGGATTAATACGAGTCGCACGCAAGATGGTCTGAGACACCATGCACTAACCAAAAAAAAAGAACCGAACTTGAAGGAAAAATGTAAAGATTTTGAATCACCATTTTGGCAAATACCTCTGTACCTATGTCTCCCGCTATTTCATTTGCAGGATCGCACGGAAGACTCTAATACAACTGCGATTATGCAGCTGAAATTGCACAGGAATAGTGGTACCTAAGCAAATGGATACATGTAGGTGATCTGGTGCCAATTTTGTATTTTTTGTTACTTTGAGGGTTCATTTCACCCCCTCATAGTGTATGGAAATAGTATACATTGGAAATTCCAAACATTTTTTTCTTGTCAGTGTTCGCAATGTGCCAATGAGCCCAATGAGTCAACATATACACATGTATCAATTACAATGAACAAGTTTCAAAATTTTGATTGCTTTTTTGTTCTAATTCATTTCCGAGACTGTTCTGGAAGCTGAGAAAGCAATGCTTGTGCAGATGTGTTCTCCAAGTGAAAAAAGTTGTCACCCAATTGGTCCTCAATGAGTTAACTCATACAAATTGGGTTTGTATTGGTTGGATTAGACATGAGATTGGGTTCGAGATACCTTAGACTATTGGCGGAGGGATACAAATCCATTGGATACCTAATACGGTACCTTAGGGGATGTGGTTTTAGTTTCCCTTTTACTATTAACCCGGTATAATTGATTTCCTTGTGAGATCGTACATCTCCTCAATATTACTAGGACCAATAAACGAGGCCCAATTTAATTATGGCAGGACGACCTCAAACCCTCCAAAGCTTGGGTTTTTGGCCTTGGCTAGAGGCATTTGGGACGCAAATTAGTTTTGAGGTGGATGTTGTTTGAAAGGTTTTTATGATACAATGGGTGAGCTAATTCGTTCATAGATGCAGTTATCTGAACGCAGTATGCATTTGAAGTTTAGGATTATGCTTTCATTATTTGCGCAGGTTGCAAAGAGGTTAGAGAGTACTTCAAGGTACTTCATGAGTTTGGGTAGTTTAGGGTTTTGGGGACAGCTGGTGTGCACTGTTGTGGCTGCCGTGATCCTTTCATTTTCTGTTGTTAGTAAGAGGAAGATCACTTCGCCCACTACATTGTATGCTACTGCTGGTGCAATCGCAGCAGCATTTGTTTCTGTGTTCTGGTCATTTGGTTACATCCGTCTGTCTGACAAGCTCCGAAGAACTGCTAATGACCCTTCAAAGGTAAATTTCAATTCCATCTGTGTTTTGGGGATGAAGAAGCTAGCATGTTTTCTGCTTTTTGCAAGTCAATTCAACCTTCATTATAAAATTGGCCAACCAGTGCACTTCCGAGGGAGTTGGAAATACACTGAGTTTGGTTTTAGTTTTCTCTGTTGTTTGTTTGGGTTAATCATAAAAAACAAATCCAGCGTTTTTATTTCATTCTTTACTTCACTTCTTATAGCTTATAGCTTTTGTTGCCAAAATTAGCTTTTATTTGCTTTCATTCATTATTCATGCCCATATATGCACACACTTTATGGCCTTATGTATTTCATTTTTATCAGACACTAGATTCAGCATAAGCCATATGAATGGTGGTGTTTTCAGGCTCCTCCTCGAGCAGAGGTTGTGAAAAGCTTGAAAAAGAACATAGTATTGAACCTTCTAGGCATGGGTGCTGCTGTCCTGGGTATGCAAGCCACTGTAGGATTGTTGGCTGCAAAAGCTTTAACCTCTTCAGTCAATCCTTTTTACCAGGGAATCCCACCTGGCTACAGCCCTGTTCTTGCACTGGATGTTTTCTTGGTACAGGTATTAATTCAGATTTACTTCTGTAAAGTGAAATTTTGGTTTTAATAATTCGAAGACGGGTAGTGCTGTGTTGTGAAAAACCTTATCCTAGTAAGTAACGGTGGGCACATGTGAACAGAAACCGGACGACCTTTTCCCTTTCTTTCCTCTAGTTCAGAACACACACTTGTGTTCTCAGCTTATCTTCTGTTTTGCAGGCATCAGCTAACACTATCCTTTCTCATTTCTTGGGACTTGTTTGCTCGCTGGGGCTATTGAGGTCGGTGACTTCACCACTGTCAGAAATCATTCCAGTTCCGAGGATTGCATAGCCCTGCTAAGTTCAGCTTGATATGGTAAAAAGGACTACTAGTTTAAGAATCTTAGGAGAAAACTGTGTTTTTCTGACCGTTGTCAACAAGAGGGTTGCTCACATTTCTCAACAAGAGTGTTACAAGCTTGAAGCTGTATGCCTTTGTTCTCTGATTGTTACAAGCCCATTTCCTTGTTCAGTTTGACATGAACTACGAGTGTGTTGATCAATCCTTGAGTGGAATTATTGTACCCAACAGCGGACACGGTGGTCCAAAAGTATACTGTTCATTTTCACTTTGCTGGTTTTTTTGACCAGTTTGTACATATGATGAGATGATTGTGGTGGTACCTATCCAAATTTGGTCCTGTTCTTGCATATTAAGCCAAGCAAACTGCTACTTGTACTTGATTATTTAGTTTCTGAGACGTAAAAGAGACATGTAAACAACCATCCAATGCCAAAACTGAGGCATTGAACACGAATTCTATGATCAAACTTACGCATGACAAAAGATGGACCTCCTCCTTTGAAAGGAACCTGGATCTTGACGTTGTTGCTCATTCTTTTTGCTTTTTTTTACTAGTGTCTGAAATTGCGTAGGCTAAACTCCAGAAAACTGGTAATCGTTTCTTCTACGTATACAAGGTAATTATAGAGTGTAAATGCAAGAGTTAGACTTAAAGGGGGAGCAAAAAAATGGAAATTTTAGCTGCACATCCACCTTTGAATTTTGTACTCATTTTACCTACCATGAGTTTTGTCTAGATGAGATTACCCTTTTAGTTGATCCCATCAATGTAACAGAGTTTTTGTTACGGATTACTACTTAATTAAGATGAGTAATCATCAACCTGTCTTCTTTTGATGTACTTGATCCTGCTAATGAGTGCCCCGGCACACTCGTTAACCATTCAAGAAATAAATAATAATTTTTTCTTGCCTAATCAACATTAACGATATCATTTGCCTTGTCTGTTGCCTACTCCTTTCTTTGATCCCCTAAATGGAAATGCAAAGATGGTATCCCGTCACTTCTGCCAAGATGTGGCGGAAATATTGCCTTCATCACACCACACCACTATTTGTAAGAGATCTCATGAGGGGTGGTGTTAAAAAGCAAGAATACACATCTGACTGAGGCACAAAAAGGGCAAAAATGTTGAATCGTCATAAAAGAAACTGCACTGTAATGGCAATATCAGAATACGATTCAAGCTAATTTTCAAAAATCGTCCGCCTATAAAGAAACTCGCTCCGCTGAATAGTAATCTACAGATAAGTACATCATACAACCAAATGAAACAACTCCACACTGTATTAGAATATCGAGTTTCATACCATGAACAAGTTCAGTGGTTCACCAGGTGAAAACTTTCAATCAGAGAAGGAAAACCAAAATCTACAGGAGTAAAAAATGCCGAATCAGATGGCGGTAAGGTACTAGATCCTGCTCCCGGAAATTTCCCCTAATGCATGGGGTTTAGTATCAGGTATTAATAAGAATCCAGCAAACGGAAACCTGAAAACACTGTCATACGCATTAGAAGACTGTCATAATGCTGTAATCACAATAACTTGCATAGGATAAAATCGTAGGTAACCAATAAGCATGTTTCACTAAAGCAATTTCGCTACAGAATTCTGTCAGAATACAGATTCCTTTCAGCTCTTTACCTGCACCCACCAGATAAATGGTGGTTTCAAAAGGATTTGAACAGGGTTTATGAGAGGGTTACGGTAGGAAATAGTAAAACCCAACTTGAGTTCTGATAGGAATGGGATTATGGGTTCATGCCTCAGAGTGATTAAATGAAAAGGTTACACAACACGTAGATAAACTGTTATGCAAACTGATATGTCTATGTACAAATACAACACAGAGTTAAGGCAGCGTAGGCACTGTTATCCGAATTGATTTGAGGTCATGTCTTCGATACAACATGCATCGGATCAAGGCCTATGGCAAGTCAGGTTTGGGTAGGGATGCTCCTTCCCAAGCAAGACTCGTAGGCATTCCTACTTGCAGACAACATACATATAAGCATCAAGACCATGTTGGGTGACCCACATTTGGCTTCAATCCTCGGATTAGGAATGTAACCCCACAAGCCAATTTTCTTTCCCCTCCGGGTGACTATTCTTGCTCCATACAAGTATCCTAATCCTAGGAGGAAAGGTGAGATGATATGATGGCCCTCTCTTCTTGAGCCACCTAATCCCAGGCCACCAAAATGGTGAATGGATTTTAGTTGGCTCTGGGAAAATCCTTGTCCTCCTTATGCAGTCGTGCAGCAAATGTCGCCTAAATCCTCGTCATGTTCGTACTAGTAGTATCTAGTCAAAATGATAGACATCCAAATCAAACAATAGAAACTACTTCCTGATATAAATCATATAGACAAAAGGAATGGACAACTTCGAAAGGACATAAACAAGTTATGGTCAGGTTTTGGTTGGAACTTGGAAATAGCAAACCATAACCATGTATTTCTCAGACTACAGGACCTTTTAACCGGATTGCAAAGAAAAAGATCAAGAATCTCTGGTACAAAAGTTGGCTAGGTAACATCCAAGGAATCTCACCCCATGTATTTCTAAGCCTTTAGGATCTTCTACCCAGATTAAACTGCAAAACTCAATATACTTCCTTTCATCTTTTCTTCAATTTCTGCCTCTTGGAACATCCCCCAATTCATTTTTTCTGAACTTCTACCACCATCCATATTTGCAGCAAAGTATAAAATGAAAATTCGATTATAGTACAAGAAAGTAAGAAACATTACGTGCATGATGCAGAAAGAAACTTATTTGAAATATCGAATGAAACATGATTCATTTCTTTGGAAAAAGAAGCTTATGTAAACACATACTCTAAAGCTCATAACCTCAATCAGATGTGAAAATAGAAATTCAGCATATAATTGCTACAAGCCTGCAAATGTCCCTTGAAAGTATATTGCAATATATTTATGTAAGAAACAAAGTCTTAGAAAAAGAAGAATACAAGTGGATGTTTCCAGATCGCAATGACTCAACTACCAAGGAAACATCTTTTGCAACAAACAGAAGCAAGAGGCAATTAAGTGTATGGGATCTTCATGGTTTAAAATGTAAGGAATCTACTCCGGTAGTCAAATTCATACTGAACTAAAGCACTCAAAGTCATCCTCGAAAAAACAGAAATGTACAGTCATATACTTTGCAACTATAACCTCTGACCGACACTGCTAGAATAGTACATTAATCCAGACTTAGGGGGTGTTCCACTAACAAAAAACAGTTTTTTCCAAAAACTGAGACAGGTCATTCTCTCACAATACATCACATAAAAAATCGTGAAAAACTAGTTTTTTCAAAAAACTACCTTAGTGGAACACCCCCTTAGCAACCCTGATTGAGTAGCCTCAATCCATACAGTTAAATGAATGAACAAAATAAGTCACACAAATGCTCTACCTAGTACGTAGCCCCAACTCACAGTTAACAACCAAAATGTTTCTTCGAAATACCATTTTCTTTACGAACATCTATATTGCAGGTATTAATTTCGTGAAACAGCACTTATTCCTATCTTTTCTCAGAGTAATATAACCGATAGGGGAAAGAAACCAAACAACATTAAAAGACCAACTTTACTTGCACCTGAAAAAATATCACATATAGTCAAGCATCATTTTTACAAAAAGAGCATGCATTTTTAGACACACATACAGTGAGTTACACTTACCTATTTACTTTTCTTTTCCTTGTTAAGGGGCATTGGAATCTTTCCGAGGACATTATCATCAAGTTTCCGGTACTGCGTCTGAATGATCTTATGAGCCAAAATCAGCTTCTCATCAACCCGATCCTGGTACTTCTCATACAACACAGGCATTGATAGACTAAGGAGAATGCCTGTGGAAAAATCAAAGCAGATAAGCACATTAAACCGATTACTCTCTGGAAAGATTCCAGTGAGTCATGCCATGAAAGACCATAAAGAAACTCACCAATGTAGACCATGGTAATGAAGTTGAAGAAACCACCAATGTATGATATAATCCACAAGCTGACAGCAATCTGAGACCAATATGGTAAATTCTCTCTCTTCCAAGTTCATAATACAAATAAGATGGCCTAAAATTTAAAGCAAACAATGATACCTGAACAAAAAGTTTCAAATTATGACCTACTGCAATGTCATGTGTGACTGAAGACAAACGATTGATCCACACTCGCATCACATCAGCGACTCCCAAAACAAGTTCCTCAGATATTTCCAGATCAGGTAGGGGAGGCAGAGGTCTGAAATTTTTAGTGTCAGAATTTTAGACACCCATCATTCTGACTAAGGGAAAACCCAAGTATTTCTCCTAAAACAGGTGATAAAGATTGATAACAGAATGTAATATATCGACACAAGTATGTTACCCTGTGCGCTGTCCACATAACACACCACCCATAGTATGAATAAAGTTTGTAAAGCTATAGCAAGAATTGATGAACATCAATTGATAGAGAGCATAAAGAGGCAACCATATAGACCCACCTATTGAGTAGCAAAGCAGATTTAGCCCAAAAGAAGAGGATGCAAACTAGAAGTAATAGAACATGTGAGGCAAAGGACAAAAGGTTGTAACCAGCAAAACCGAAGAGGGACCACATAGCAGTAGAAGCAACTAGCACAACTGCCCCTCCACGCCATCTCCTCCACAGCAACACATCGGCAACTACGAAAAAATTATGTATTTATATGTAAGAAATTGAAAAACGGGAATGATTTCTTAGGATATCTTTAAAATTGACCAAAATTTTCTAAAAACTGCACAAATACGAATAACAAAATTGCAGGTGGAGATCATAGTAGTCAATATTGTGGATGGAATTGAATTTTTTGTTCTTTTTTCCGTGCAAAGAAGGAATTTAAAATATGCATACATTTTTGAGAAACTGAGAAATGACTGATTTCTCAAATCATATAATGACTGACCAAATTTTTCCTAAAAGTACCTGAACATAAACAACTAAATCCTCCGGAGGTCATACCATTGAAGTAGATAAGTAGTAAATTATATAAGTATTTTTGAAAATATGTATACATTAGCTGAAAGTAAGTGGAAACGATAATGATAGACATGTACAGAAAACTTCTAAAACTACACAACGATGAACAACGAAGTAGCATACGGACTACGGAGGTCATGATAGTAAATTGCAAATAAGGAAATTGAAAAGGCATTCACAGATCATCAGAATGAGATCCAATATCAATTTGAACCGACGGATGAAATTATAGTTATACATACACGGCATGAAGCCACAACTTTGTGCATGTAGCATACATGAAGACAGATTCAATCAAACGGAAGCACAATATGTAGGGAGAACCTGGACCACCGCCAAGAGCTTGATGGACAGAAATCGGACGATATTCTGCCATCGTGATTAGGGTTTCAGCTGATGATACTGACACCGGGAGGAGGGATCGTAATTTGCGCTCGACTTCGGATTTTAAAAGTCCGGCAGCCGCAATTCGGAAACAGAGAGAAACGACTTCCGCTTTTTTAATCCTCTTCACGGGGAAAATGCATTGTTCTCTTTATTATACTCCCCCGTTCCTATTTGTTTGTCACACACTTTCTTTCTTCTCTTTTTTCAAATAAAAATTAAGTACTTTTTCGTGTATTATTTTTCAAATTTTTTCGCACCGAATTAATGTACATAATGAGTACTTTAATTTGGTGTCAAAAATTAAAAAAATAATACATAAAAACACTTTAATTTTTCATTTGAAAAATAACACGACTTTTCATAAAAGATAAAAGAAATAAGAACAGAGGGGGTATTAATTACTGGAGTATTTCATTTTTCTATTTCTTCTTTTCTTGTTTCAAAAATGGCAGAATGAATGAGAGGTAGTACGTTTTAATTTAGCATCATCATTAAAAGTATCATCTTTTCGACTAGAGAGGGTGTTGCAGAGCATGTTGTGTAGTGGTTTTAGAATCCATGTGGGCATCGTTTCAATGCTCCAAAACGTTTACCCCTCCAAAACGTTTACCGTATAGAGCTCGTCAAGTACTACAACTCTACCAAGTATATCATTAAGAGGATTATTGGAACGCATATAACTTGAAAATAAAAACATTTAAAACTTGAAACACTGGATAAAAACCATTGAACCTATTTTTTTTAAGGTATTTTAGTTCCGATGAGGGACTCAACAATATTGGATCGAGTTGATTTTTGGTGGAGTTGTGGTAATTGACGAGCGTTATGTAGTGGACATTTTCGATCGTTAGAATGATATCTGCATGACGCCTAAAGCCGCCGCACAACACGCTGCGCAGCACCCCTCTGTCCCATTTTTGCCCTTTTTTAAAAAAACTTGATATTCAGATCGAAACATAACTTTCCTCTATAACATTTGTTTGCCTTTATAGCTCGTTTTTTGAACCAACTAATTTTCACCGTTCACTTGTGTGATCTAATTTACTAATGGGGGAAATTTCCGTATAGACTGAACAAATACATGAAATTGATAGTTTGTAAAAGTTGTACTCTTTCAATCCTCATTCCAATTACCTTCTCGTGAAAATCGAAAGACAATCGAAGAACAATATTGATTAGCTCGTATATGAAGATGACTGAAAATAGCATTATTTTCTTCCTCATCAGTTCTAAATATCAGTCACGTGTTGACCGAACGTGCTACACATAATCTCACGATATTTCTAGGTTATCTTTGATCCTTTCCAAAAATTAGAACTTGCTTTTTTTTTTTTTTTTTATCATTTCCACAGGTTGGGGCCTAATGGTCCAAGCTTGGGACGGGCAATGCAGGGCTTGTGTCGTTAACCATGTACTTTTTCTTTTTTTTTTTGATCCATTAACCATGTACTTAAGTCCTCTTAACATGAGAATGATGGGAAGTGAATGTTGCACAAACCGAGCTGGGAATCCTTGTGGATTCTTTACCACTTTCACTTGGATACGATTCATCATTCCGTCCCCTAAGTGTCGGGTCTGTCTTCACAAGTGTGTCTACGAGTTTGGCTTAGTTGTCACTCATTTTCATTTGTTAGTGGTTTGGTTTCATTCCTGTCTTTGTTGTAATTGGGTGCCGGATGGCTTTGATAATATACTTGACATTTTGAAAAAAAAAAAAAAAAAATGTTGCACAAACCTAGTTAATTTGTTCCGAAGTTCACTAATTTGCAAAATTCTGCTTGAAACTGTAAGCTTTTTTGTATTCTCTCTAGCATTGCATTGAAAAACAACCAAATTACCAGAACTGGGGTTTTGATCAAGATCAACTCGAAAGATAATCAAGCCAATCACAACTAGCATATTACCACATTAATGCGCGGAGAATGAAGACTTCAATTTGTCTACAGCCATAGTTAATCCAATAATACCCAGAAATGGGTTTTGCTCCCAGGAACAATTGATCAAGCGATATGAGACAGTGAGCATCAGAAGTAGGAATCCATCAGAGAAATTAATCTATTTCCACATCGATGCAATCGGAAGCAAATCTTTGAACTCTGAAAATTTGGAGAAGTCTTCAGTTTGGAGAAGTTCTTGTCGCCTTTTTCCTCAGATTGGAGAAGTCCTCGTAGCAAAGACGGACAGAAGTATAGGATTACAAATTTGTGGGAAGTCTCACTCCTTCACTTCCTCATTGTTATCAGAGTCCCCATCATCGTCTGAAGCTTCTACCGTCTGATGCTCTTCTCCACCAGCATTCAATTTGCTTTTCTTCACTTTCTTCCTCTGTTTTTTCTTCTGGCGTTTCAAGCGATTCTTTGCCGTCCGTTCCTCAGCAGCTTTCACTCTTTCCTCCCTCCTCTTGTTGAACTCTGCCAGTTCTTGTCTTTTCTGGTAGTCAGCGTCCATCCGTGCTAGTCTGTCTTGTTCTTTCCGTCTCATTTGTCGATACTGTCCAAGGAAAATTTTCAGAGACTAAAATCGATATGCATGGTTTAACAATCTCCATGGACTATTAGACAAACAGAAGGCATAGCAAAATCAACAAAATGGAGACATTATATTTTTTTTTCAAGGTCATCCTATTACCAAGGAAAAACTGCCAACAGGACAGAGCCTAGCCGCTGTATCTGACAATTCCGCGCGAGATGTGATCTGGGTAAACTCTTTTATAACTGTATGTGCAGGCACTATGAAACTCTGAAAGCTGGCACATGCAGATGAAACTTACAACTATCAGCCGTCTCCTTTATGCCTCGTGCATGGAAAACCATCCATTCTTATCCCTCCAGGAAGGACTTCCTAACATCATTTGGTGTTCCCCACACAAAATCCTGTCAGTAAGATCCGAGAAGTGCTTTTGAGTATGATGATAGATTAGACTTGAAAATCTATCAGCTTACCCTTCACAGGTAGAGCCACCCTCATCCAAGCTATCAGCTCTACCGTTCCCAACTATACTGTGCAGACCTCCTCTCTCCCTATTAAGTGTTATTGATTCTATTGACAGCATTAACAGGAATTTCTTATGGGGAGAATTCCCAAAAAAGAAAAACCTATTGATCAGAAAATGATTTCCTGTTGATTGTATAATGGAATTTCTGCACACTTATCATAGTTGCACATAAAAGCTTTCCTCAGGAGTCAAAACCAATCAAAACAATGAATTATATAACCCCAGCGGACCAGTGCAACACCGTGGTAAGAAACTTACCCATGGCCTAAAGTCAGTTCACATTGGGGTTGACTGAATGTAAAGTGTATCTTTTATTTTAGGCATGTGATTATATCGCAATCATATCATTCTGTATCTCCTATTTATGGATTTGCTTAGTTCTGTATCTCTTATTTTAGGTATAGATTTGCTTAAGGCAGATTCTCTAGTCTAGGGTTTTCAATTTAGTATTCCGTTGTACCATTTTCAGTATTCAGAAATACAATTAGTCAGTTCCCTTCTCTGAAAGTTATCATTGACGACACCGTTAGGTTCTCCTTTGTATGAGTAAGTCGCAAACGAAGACAAGATAAGACTTAGGGAAGAAGCAAAAGTAAGGTGCAGTCTCATAGGAGAACCCACTCAACTTCTAGAGGCAGCAAAGAAAGCGACGCAAAAGAATTGCAGAAAATATTGACTTTGGAGTTGGGATCCTTCAAATTAATCTATGGTTTAGAACATTCTTCACCAAACCCCTCCAAAAACATTGCGATCAAACATAGTACAGCACAACCAGATGGAATAAATTCCATGCCCGAGATATCACTTTTTCCATAATTCTCCCGCTTCACTCATTGAATAACCGGAAATGAGATTCTTTAAAGAATGAGCACGAAGTTTGATATTTCTTAGAGAAGATTTCAAAAAGTTCATGTACAGGATTTTTTTTGACAAAGATAAAATGTAGAAAGGGCAGAGTGACCAACTAAGAGTTAAAATCCCAACTAGTTTGCTGCTAACATCAAAATCCTGAACAACTCCCAGCTTAGAAGACATGGGAATCCAACTCCATACACATGAAACATTCAAAGAAATGAGGCAAGCAATAAGTAGAGCAAGAATGTGAATGGCTAATGCCGCTTATCTCCTAAATCTAATCAGAGGTTCCAAGAGTTTGCCCATGAACCTAAACAGTAGGAACGCGGACACCCGCACACCTCAGATGTTAGCTTGAAGTTTTGCCCATTCTCATCAACTCAACAGTGGAACACTATCAGCCCAAAGTCTGAAATCTAGTAAGGAATCAGATCAAGCCTCTACAAATTATAACATTGAAGCCAGCTGGAATTCCAACAGGTGTGCAAAGTCTAGCTCAATTCATCATTATGAAAAAACCATCAGTAAGTGCAAGTGAGCTCAAGTAGCGGCTATTGTAAGGTTAAGTAAGGCGGTTATGGAGTTGGGTTAGTTAGGGGTAACAACCTCTGGAATGAGTATCAAAACTCTGATCAGAAATGTAAGAAATTAAATCAAATTTTAGCATTCTATATTATCTAGGACATTCTTTTTCTTTTTGGTAAATTATCTAGGACTTTCTATGATACAAATTCCGACGTAAAAGTATCAACGCTAATAATAAACATTTCTTATATGACCCTTTCCTTAGCACAGCCCTCCATCTCAATGCCATTATCAAGAGGTTCACTACTTCTCCCTCGTCTGATTTAAGCTGATGCAAATACAAAGAGACCAACGAACCAGTCATACCAACAGCTTAAAACACTAATCGTACCCGTAATTCCTCTCCAACAACAAAGCATATAACTGGAATTCAAAGAACTTAGGTAAATGGCTTTGCTGATTTGAGTTCAGCATTCAAACACGGTATACACCTGGAGTAAATTTGCCGCTAAACTGATCGCAAACAGCAGTTCCACGCCGTTTTTTCGTGTCTATGTATGTGCATATATTAGCATAGGCGCAACACGAATAATTTAATAGTGCTAGGAAAAAAAAATCCCAATCAAAGAATTACGACTACAAAAAGTATAGCGCAGTACCTGATGGAAGTCACCGGAGCCAGAACCAGCGGAGCTGCCAGAGGTGTTGTTGACGCGGAGGGGAACATGTTCGTTGATGCGACGGAGCTTTACCTCGAGGTCCTCTTCTTCAGGATTAGGCCCCGGCGGCACGTACTCCACGAGAGCGCTAGATCCAGACGACGGCGGCCGCGGCGGGAGAGCAGGAGTCTGCTTCTCTGGCGCCACAACCAGAAGCATGTCTCCCCCGGCGGCGGCCGGCGGTTTGCCGGATAACATCTTGTAGTATCTAGTAAAAGTAAAACCCTAAGCCCTAATCTCGTGATTGGTTTGTCAACCTCGAATCAGCGACGGCGCTGTGACTGAAATCCGAACACGTGAATGCAATCGCCGGTTTGGATGGCCTCAAACTCGTGTCGAAGGCGTTGAAGGACAGACTGCGGCGTCGATTTCCAGGATTTGAAACTTACGTTAGGGAACGACGATCACGACGCCGTTTTGTAGAGTTGGACCTCGCATCGCATCTGCAACATTATCCCAATTTTAGTTCAAGCAATCCAAGGCTACATGAATTAGCCTAAAATAAATTGAACTTAGCAATGAAAAAACAGAAGGAGTTTCAACGGCTGAGTCAGGAATTTTGGTTTGTAGAGTAAAAAATTAAATCCATATGTAGGATTTTTTTTTTCTTTCTACTTACTACTTTCAATAATAAAAAATTAGAAGGTTATTTATAAGGTAGACCTAAGTTATTTTGAAAACAATGCATGAAAATTTCCTTTATAATATTATCAACTCTTCAAGATGAGAGACCACTTTAATTTTAATTTTCTATGCATTTAATGCAAGTTCGGAGCAAAATAATAATTTTTTGCGGGGTCAAAATTATAAAAATTAACTCCAAATACCTAAAATTCTGGTGAAAAAGTAAAGTGAGTAGGGTCAAGTTGTATCAATGTACCTCTGCCCATTAGGAGTTCCAATCTTAATTGTTGTTTTTTGCCCTAATTCTAGTTTCCAAAGGTAATTGCTGGACTTACAAAAAATGATTCATTAAAAAATGGATGGGCAACAAGAATGGAGAAGTATTTGGGCCTTTCGCTTGGGACCCGAGATTTTCATGGATTAGATTAGTTCGGCCCAATTACCGGTTGGCGGTCCACTCAATGGCCCGATCAAAGTGTAACCAGATGTGTGTGGGAGAGAGAGAGAGAGAGAAGAGAGAGAGAGAGAGAGTCGACGGGAGGGAGTCGCTCCTGTATCACGTATCGTTCCACTCGCTTCAATCTGAGAGAGAGAGAGAGAGAGAGAGAGAGAGAGAGAGTGAAGATCTGTAGAATCTGTAGATCTTCGAATCTGGAGATTTCGTAGCAGAAGAATCAGAAGAAGAAGAGGAAATGCTGCCTACTGTATCAAGAGGGCGGACGCCCTCACACGTTCGGTCCAATTCCAATCCCGTTTTTCCCCAGTACCTCAGGAGAATTGTCAAGGTTCCCATCCACGTCCCTCCTCTCTCCTCCGCTAATGTATCCATATCAATATGCCTTTTCGAAATTTTAAGCATCGTAAATAGATCTGATCCTACTTTATATCACATTCTTTTCCAAGAAATCAGATTGCTATAGTTTTTATGGATCTTGTGCAGCTATCCATGACAAATCCCTGATAAATTTCAGCTGAGCCTTCGAGGTTTAGGTTTTGAACTTAAAGGATTTCGTGTAGTATGATCATTATGAGTTACTGTTTAGACGGAAATGTTATAGGGATGCTTGTTTTTTTGTTATTTATGATAAATTCCTGGAATTGTGATGCCGAGAATGAGGTATGAGGAGGATGACTGGATGGCTTTTACTTTGAATGGTTGATATGAGTGTTGTGACCAGCTAATGGTTTATGATGCTGCGTTTAGGAGCTCAAATCAGTGTTATTTTTTTCGTGGGTATTCTGTTCATTCTCATGAGTAATGCCGAAGTGGGGTTTTTCATTGGTGTTGAGTTCATTCTATGAGTTATGGCAATGCAAATTTCAAGTTTATTAATTTAAAGGAAAGTTTGCAGAGGTGAAAGCGCAAATCAAGGCATTGAAGTGTCATGAGGCCACCCGTAAGCCTCAAGGCGTTGAGACATAAGCCTTTGGAGATTTTATTTTCTATTTGTAAAACATAAGATTAGTTATAAAAATAAAAATAAAAACCCCATAAAAGAGGGCATATTGTTTCTTCCATGCAAATGTACCTTACAAACAATAAGAAAATAGGAGATAGAATGTAGAGGAAAACTGTTAAGAGCGTGCATTAATAAATTTAACCTTTAAATGCACTCACCGTACAAAGAAACCCTTCGTTGTCGCCCAATAACTTATAATAGACTCTTCACCTAACAAAAAACAAGAAACTCTTCTGACGCGTTTGCTTCCATCATTTGGGCAAAAAAAGGCTTGCAAATCGAACATCTCCAATGGTTGGGGATCGCCTTTGTGGCTCTCCACTCAAAAGTCAACGTCCAGGTGCATTTTTGCTGCGTGACTGCGCTTTGCCTCAAGGCTAGCTTCAAGGCTAGCAATAGAATAGCCCTTGAAAACATTAAGTTCTCTCGATTAAGTGCTGTACACATATAGTTTAGATGAAATAAAAGAGCTTATCAATAACTGATTTCAGTCTAGAATTTTTTAATGCCATCACAGAAATTGGTCTGTTAGATAGCTTAATATACATTGTCGGGCTCATTTCCTAACAACTTAAGCTTTTGGGAGAGTTGGTAACTTAACATGATATCAGAGCTCTCGTTGCAAGAGGTCTTGGGTTTAAGTCTCTCTATTGGCATTTGTCTCTCCTTCGCATTTTGTTTCTCGCCTTCGTATTTTGTTCTTCTTTGCGTGCGAGCTCTCTCTCTCTGTATGAAAATTTGCATCTCCACGTGCAAGACGGGGTTGCACATGAGGGGAGGGTGTTAGATAGCTTGATATACATTGTTGGACCCATTTCCTAACAACTTAAGCTTTTGGGAGAGCTGGTAACTTAACAGTCTCTGTAGAAGTTCTATTGATTTTTATTTTGAACATAAACTCACTGCATACGTTATTTTGTTTTTTATTTGGTTGAACATCAACTTTCCGGAAAGTTTGAGGACAAGCTTAAGAATGGAAATTGATACAACTCAAATGCGTGAAAGTTAGACGACAAGTTTGAGTTTTAAGAATTGAGAGTTTGAAGAAAAGTTATAATAAACAAATGAACTAACTGCTTCAATCAAGTTGTAATTCCAATAGGGCCAATCATATCTGGACATCAGAAGTTCAATTGAAGCCATATTGGCTATGTTCGTTTACAAGTTTTGGGTCAGTTTTGGTTTTGATGACATCATCATTTTTTTCATTTCTCTCTCTATCTCTCTCCACTTATTACACTTGCTTACATCATCAAAACTAAACTAAAACTCTAAACCAAACACAGCCATTCTAATTCTCCTCTGATTAATGCATATGTAATTGAAAGTGTTTTTTCACCTGTTTATGTAATTATTTACTTATTCCTTCCCTTATGGATTATTTCTTTCATCTGGTTAATTGTAGTGGCAACAAATGGATATCGAATATACTTTCTGGCAGATGCTTCATCTCTGCACCTCACCTAAAATTGTGTATGTATCCATCCTCACTGTTATTATTTTTCTTGTTGTCATTCGGGTAATCATGTTGCTGGTGGTAGTTGTACTTCTTAATTTTTATGCTCATACCCGGAAGAGTTTCCTTGTAGATAACAGAGTATCACAATCCAAAAATTATTTTTGTTGGGTTATATTATTGATGCGATTTGCTAGCATCCATGAACTCTTGATGTTTGTGTGCGTAACATTTCATTTACTCAGTCACTTCTGCTGTTAATACATTTGACACTGATCATATGGAATTGGACAACTGCAACTCCAATTAAAGATAAGAGGGCCTCCAGTTTCTGAGATCAAGAAATATGAAAAGCCAAACTGCATGCCCTGTGCTTTAATTTTAACACCTAATATCTTCTGGGGTTATCAGAATCAAGTTTGTTAGTCTTTGCAGATGCAGCTTCTGGCCTCATGTGACCACAAAATGTCATATTTACTCAATTTCTGTTAGGGCTACAAGCACCATGTCTAGTTGTCTAAAATACATCACAGAAGACTTTTTGTTTGTCTCCATCAGCAGATATAAGTGCTCTACTGATATTTAATTTTAAGCTATTTTGCCAACCGAGTCCAAATTGAGTTGGATGTCGTGAACTACCATGGGAGCTATTTTTTCTCTGCCCGATGTGTACATCTCAGGGCCTATTTCTGTATTTCGTCCTGACCCCACTCCTAAGGTGGATGAACTAAAACGAAAAGAAACATAGAAGGAAAAAAATGCTGGTTTAGCCGTTTAGGTGTTAGTTTTGTTAAATGTAATTGTTATCAGTCTCGGTTGACTTGGATCACTGTTGGGAAAAAGGTAGAAAATATTGATCAAGTGATGTAGGCTCAGTTTTTACTATGCTGAAGATTCAGTAATAGTTCTTTCATTATCGCGGTTCATTATCCTGCTTTGATTGGTTACTTGCCTCCCTGCAACAAAGTAATCTCTTCTACATACTTAGGCAAAGGAACTAAGTAACCTTGCCGTCCTCGTGATCTTCTCGAATCATCAACTTGGCATTGACCCTCTACAACATATAAAAACACTTCCTACCTCTTTATTTCTATATTTGTTCTCCACCATGACTGCATTGACATTGTCGTGCAATCATGCTTATATAGTTGAAAGTTGTGCTGTTAGCTTATATTTTATTTTTAAAGCTGTGTTCATATGGCATTACCGTGGTAACATCGGACATCATTGACAGTGAGAACATTTAGTCATTGGTAAGTTCGCAAGGCCACCATCTAGTCTGGAGTGGTTTTAGTTTCTATGGGAGGGGCTAGGTAAGTCTGGTACATAACTAGATAATGTCATGGGAAAATTTTGAGTTTTTGACTATGATTGAGTCATTGACATTCTTGGTGGATACTCATTTCACCAGACGGAAATCATGTATACTAATCCTAGTGTTCACTGTTTAGAAATTATGATTTGAGGTTGCTCTCAGAGAATGCTAAGTGTTGGTTCTGATTTTTTTTTTTTGCATGTGGATGGATGCAGCTATCAGCATACGAAGTACCATAAGCGTAAGTCTACCTCTAATTTTCTAGTTATGATTGGTGAGTTTTGATGATTTTTGAGAGGGCTCACAACAATTCCAAATAATTTTATTTGGCTGTGACATGCAAATTTTCTAAACTTTTGTTATCTCAATAACATGTGTCATCCCCTTAGATGCATAGTTTCAGTATTTTTTTTGGCAATTGGTGTCCTTGAAGATCTGCTGGCTGGCTTTTTATTATCCCACCTACTTTTCATGAGTTCCCAAATGAGTAGCCTAGTTGGCTTCTTATTGGATGCGGAAAAAGATCTTTTGCTTGCAAGAGTAGAATTTGCATTGTCAGTTGTTTTGCCATTTCAGTGATACTATATATTACGCAATCTACAGATTTAGCGACTATAGTGGCCTAAAGCTTATCATAAGGTGTAAAATAATGGGACCCAATGATGCATATAAAGGACTCACACTGTTGCTCGTGTTGACATCTTGCATGTATGGATACAGCGGCCGTAAGAGGGTGCAAACAACAACGATAGTGAAGCAAATAAAAATAAATAGCCCCTTATTGGGAAACCAACTGTTTAATGGAACATAATTATTACATTGTAATTTTCCAATTTTACCCCTTGATGGAATGTTTCTTGGAATCCTAACTTATTTAAGGTAATATAAAAGGATGGGCAAAATGGGAATGTTGCATTACTTTTTGGGAAACTTTTCGAAATAGACTATCTTTCTAGAATATCTCAAAATGGAACATTGGACCATTTTTGTGGGACGGAGTAGTTCCTAAATGACCGTGTAAGCTGTAAAAATCGACGTGTATGCATCATGCACTTAAATGTACACATGGATTTTGTCTCGAATGTGGAAGTGAAATTAGGACAAGTGGTAAGAATAACCTCTTACAAGCTATGTTACTTCAGTTGACAAGGGCAGTGGAAGGGATTTTCAGAGCTGGTGACTGTTTTTCAGGGGGTATACGATGTCTAGATCTCGTAGCTTGTGGTGCCCTTGGTCTCTTTGTTCATCTTCTTTCCTTTGTTCATAATCTCATAAACAAGAACACAAGGCAACATTTACGCTTTGTTTGGTTGATAATTTTGAAAACAATATTTTGAGAAATAATTTTGAGAGAGTGTTAGGATTGTGAAAAAGTAATAGTTAGAGAGATATAGAGAGAGAAATGAGAATAATGATTGGAGAGAGAGGTATCAGTAGAGAGAGAAATATGATTAATGATTGGAGAAATGAGAGATGAGGAAAGAATCTTTTTGGAAACTTTTTTGGGAATTATGAAGTGAACACAGTTTAATCACTAGATTATTTTGCTTGAGATTACTTCAGGATCAACCTATGCATCTCTATATTGAAATTTAAATATATTTTTCTAGGAGTTGGCATTGGATGGTTGTTCACCTTTCTTTTTCTGGTCTCAGAAACTAAGAATCAATGGGCACGTGATGATCCAGCCTTCATTGTTGTCTGCAGTCTTCTTTTGGTTGTTTCTACGCTGGCTTACTGTGCTGCGTAAGTTTTCCATATAATCCCCAATATTTCTACTTTCTGTAATATTAAAATCACATGGTACATTAATCATCATCTAGGGAGGAATCATTTTCATGGCCCTGGAAATTCCATTTGTTGTCATGGCTATGTACATGGACAGGGGTGCCAATGACTAGTGCTTTATCATGAACACACTTCACTTTTAATAAGATAAGTTCAAGATATGACCCAAAGACATACACAAATTTGGATAATCTCATCTTTCATTGTGGGGAGTGATTTTCATACTGCACTTGGAGATTCTGCGATTCTCACAGCTTCTCCCAAAGGAGGAGTGTGTGTGTGTTTGGGGTTGGGGGTTGTAAAAGAGAAGTGAGAGGGGAAACGAGGAGTTATCATAATCTTTCTGTACTCTGTGGAGTATGGTCTATGGACTTTTCTTGAGTGTGTTGCCTGCTTTGAACACTGCATTTATGGACAAGGACTCATTAAGTTCCTAAATTGTCATTTTTACAGCAATTCTTGGAACAAGAATCCATCTTCATGTAGAATGATCTCACTAGTTTATTAAGCACCTGTGTTTTGTTAGGACTATGAAAGATATTTTATGAAATTAGGAACTCTGGCCAATACTTGTCCCCCTGCGTATAGATTGTACTTTTTGAACTTTTAAATATATGTAATTTGTGTGTATATTCATGCTTATTCCAATCTAATCTTTCTATCTAACTTATTTCAGGTATGACCATAGCACGGCACACGCAGTTTTTGTCATCATATCTGTATTGCTGTTCCATTTTTACTTAACTGGAGTAGTTGTAGCCACGTGCTGCTGGTATGAGACGCTACTTATACCACATAAATGAAAACTGCCTTATAACTGAAGCTAGTTAAAATTTTGTTTATTTTCTCAGTGTTAGAAACCATACCAATTTATCCACCTGATAAGGTCTGCTGAATTCTGGTCCTACCTGTCTGGTTTGCTTGGAAGAGTAAACTGGGTATCAGGACTAACACTGGATGATTGTGGTTGGACTAGAATCCACGTCCTTTTTCTTGGTGGCCAAAGCTTTTATTGCTGCATCAAAGAATGGGGCCCAATATTATTGTGCAACATTGGCTGTTGTATTTACAAATATTTTTGCTTCTAGTGTTTGTCACTCTACTTGACTTTGAGACTGATTCAATGATCTGTTTCTGGCTGTTCTCACTTTAACAAGCGTGGTTGGAGCCTTATTTTTCCATTCGTCCTTGTGAAGATTTCTGCTTTGTATGATGCTGGCCTGATATGAATGATAGATATCATGTTTAATTGAAACCATCATGATCCCTTTTTCCTTTTTTCTTTTCTTCGGGAAGGCAAATTAAAATGATACCTTTTTAGCAAATTGTAAGAGAGAATTGTGTAACAGAAGAGAAAAGCAACGTTCTTGTTTGCCTAAGATTAGCTGAAGAAAACCTTCCAAAACTAATGTACATGAACCCAGAATATTATAATGCCATTAGAACTCCTTGAACTCTGCTACAGTGACACCTTCCATATTACAACAAAAGCTGCGATTGATTGAATAGGAAATAGATTTTATATTTCTGGCAAAAGCACATAGAATCCTCCCCTTTCTAAAGATTGTGATGCCAAATTCTGTTTGCCAATGTGTATGCAGGTTTCTGACAAATAATTATCTTCGAGAGGAAGCTCCAAATAGTCATGTGGTGGAGCAAAGGGTTGAATGGCAAGTACAGAAACTTTCCACATTCCAAGTTTAAACAAACCTATTCCTTGTTAGTTTTTTACTTGTCTTTATGTTGGTTTGTTTCGTATTGTGTGGTGTTAAATTGATTAATCCCAGCCATACATATGCTTAATATTTCTTGGTTTCAGTAATCCAAGTGAATTCATCCTTGAGTTTTTGGGGTAGTTCTTGTCTCATGAAGTTTGTTTGCTGATTGACTTTTTATTGGGATAACCCTTCTGAAGGCTGTATGCTTTTGATGTACACTGCAACTCTTTCTTCCCAATGTTCGTTATGCTTTACGGTAATTATTTCTCACGCTTAGTTTTTCAACTACAATTTATGAACCTGAATGTTCCTGATGGATTTTATTTCTGCAGTGATGCATTATTTTCTATCACCACTTCTGATTGCTCATGGATTCATCCCGGTTTTGCTGTCAAATTTGCTTTTTATGGTTGCTGTTTCCTCCTATCATTATCTCAACTTTTTAGGTTATGATGGTAAGTTGAAGTCAATCCCACAGGATATTATTGTCTATTTTAATTTTAATGAGGAATATTTGGGCTTTAAGGTTGGGCTTTCCCATTTAATTTGGGCATGTCCAGCATCTACATTCAGAAGTTTCATGGTACAGGCGGTTCCATTAGTATATGGAGACAAGAACTAGTCTTGCGGTTTCAGTCTAGCATCACAGAAAGAATCAACATTATGAATACGGGGAAAAACTTAAAATCTTAAGGACTAAGCATCCATGGCAATTTTGACCCTAATCTCAACTTTTTTGAATTGCATTTTGACCTCTTATTGCGTCCCAATATTTTCTTCGTCGTGTCCTAGTGTATCCGCAACGTATTAGACAAACGATTTATGGAAAAGTTGGGACTCGTTTTTTGCCATGTCCGACTCATGTCCAGAGTGTCAATGTCCTAAACATAACATACACTTGTGTGATTGACGATTTATGAGGATTCAAGGTTGAATATGAATTTGATGGATCGTTCATGAGTCATGACGTTGGTGGAGTTCAAATTTGTAGTTAAATGGGATCATGGGGGTGTTAAGCTGATTTCACTAATGAACTTTCTCATTGTGGCTTTCCTTTTGCAGTACTGCCATTTCTGGAACGCACTACTTTTTTCTTGTATCCTATTGGCGTTGTCATCATCCTTTCACCTATCTGTGAGTGTTATGGGCCAACATGATTCTGTTTTTTTTTAATTGTCAATTCTGTTCAATAGTAAATCATCTAATTGCTTTGCTTTGCAGTGACTCTGAGTGGCTTCAATCCGTCGAGATACTTCATGAACATGTACTTCAGTCAACATCAGACTCAACACTTATGATTTTAGTGTCGTTGACACTTCAGATGGCATATATGTGGAATTAGTTGAGACAATGAAGGAGCATAATTGGTTCTTATAGAACTATAAAGAAAGAAGTATGACCATGCGGAAAAGCTTAGGTAGTTATTATTGTTTTGGTCTTTTGATTGCTCAAAGCAGAAGTCCTAACTGAGGGATTTCAGGGCTCAAATTGTTTTCCCCCCTCTGGCGGAGAACACCATTAATGAATTTGTCGAACATAGTGGTTTTGTCGCTTGTCAATTCTGATTTCCCGCTTAGGTTTTTGTACGCATTTCTGAAAGATTCAACTCTCTTTGCTCCATTTGGAAGTACTTCACTCAGATAAATATTATGAATCTAGAAATTGAGTGACTGGTTTAGTTTGTAAGTCGTACGATTGCGCTGTTTGGACTCAGAATCAAGTATACAATATTTTTGTTCTGGTTTTTTAGGATGCAAAGGCTAAACTAAGTTATCTGTCAATAGCAAGCTTTGGGATGGTATTCGAACTATAGGTCAGAGTTTCTTGAATGTTCATTATATAGTCAGCAGTTTGTGGTCTTTTACTGAAATGTAATCTTTCGTGTGGCAAGACACGAACCCTTATCCTGGTAAGTAGGAATAAAGAATTTGGTCAACATTCAATCGGGCTATTTGGTTACCCATTCAATTGGTTTGTGAACTGCGTAAACCTTGTTCTTTGATAGTTAAATGTCCTCGTCTTATAATTTTCCATCAGTAGAAGTAGTAGATGAACCAATTTATAATCCTTGAATCTACCATTTTCATTGGTTTTTGGTGGGGAGTTTGACGTCCAATGATTTAAGTTTGCGTTTGCATTGTAACAGAAGTAGATAATACTTCTTCAAAATGCCATGCACTTCCGCTCTCAAACCTCGCACTGTGATTGTGGTCTCCGTCCTCATTCTCGCGGATTTTAGAACTTTTGAGTTGTGATTTAAATACGCTTTCATGCTCTCTCTCATGCATGCACGCACGAATTATGTAACTTAATACATGAACATCGCGCCAGGTCAGGTGCTATGTAATTACAGTAGCCAATATGCTTTGTCGCAGTGATGATATATTATTCATTCCATAATTCTATTTGCACTAACTGGCTGCATAGACTGGCATGTGGGGGGCCCTACTTTGAGGCTCACATAAATGATGCCCAGAATTTACCATCCTGATTTTTGAACAAAACATTGCATTATTGCATCATGTACTGAGAGTTATCCGATTGACCTATTTTTTTGAGGAGCCATTTGAAAAAATCATCTTAAAATTAATGGAAAAATTGAATCATTTGTCTGAGACCTCAAAATAGGGCTGATATGCCGGTCTGTGCACCATGCCCACAGTTGAATTGTTATTCATTGCACATCCAAATTCGTGGTTTGGAGGTCCCATTTTGCTGTGGACGGTGTAGATAGGTACTATTTGTTGAAAGTTCTCTACCACTAAGTAGGGTGTAGCAAAATTCTGGGTTGGTGGCCGCCAAGGAAGAAAAAGGATCAAACTTTTCCTGTCTTGTTCACCAATATAATTGAAAGCTGCGGAGGGTCTATCCTTGAAAAAGAGGGGTGGGTTTTCAACATTATCTTTAACAGGTGCCCCACAGAAAAGTCTCTTAGAAAATACTGGAAATGGAGAAGAGAGTTGGTGATCGACTGGGACCTAGTAACTAACCTACCCTCCACTAACATCATCGAGCTGACATTTTCTTGGCTTAAAGATATGGCATTGGATCCTCTCCGGTCCTTCGTTTGGACTGGGCGAGAAAGTTCGAATCTAGATTGTTCATTTGTTGCAAATAATGGTTTTGGTTTGTTCAAGATCTCTTACGGTAAAAGTTAAAGAGTTTCTGGACAAATCCGAACCATGTACAGTCTAAATTTGAAATCCGAGAGGTTCCGATCCCAAAAGATATGGAGTATGGTTTAAACACAAGTGGCAAGGAGTGTACCGTAAGTGTTTTATGAGCCGATTTTAACTAAAAACACATTTTTGGACCCCTATCTGTGTAAACGAAAACTTGTGCAAAATAGTTGTCGAAAAGGATCTAAATAATGGAAAACTTAAGATAGATTTATCGTCCAATTTAGGGAAAATTATTAAGTTTTCTATATGTGTGTCAATATATATTATGACAAGTGTCAAAAGAGATTAGGGATTTTTACATTATGACAAGTGTTGAAAGAGATGAGGATTCACATACGGAGTATCAATTTCCAGGGATTTAGCGTCCTTCTTGTGAAAAAGAAAATTGGTTTGGTTAACTTTCCTTCTCAACTTGTCATTACCAAACACAGAAAATCACATAAATATTGATCATGTATCACTGACTCAAAATCCAAAAATGCGATTTTTTTGAATAAAATATTAAAAACAAAAATCCAAGTATTGGGGAAAAAAAACTCCGAACAAAGTCAGCAATAGATCATGGACTTGACTACGGGTACAGAAGATGGAGTCACAAAAAATGTACGACGACTTTTAGGGCGCCCATTTTTTAGTCTCACGGGAATAATCCGAACCGTTAAATAATTTCAAAATAAATTTTCATATGGCCTTGTAAAAAATCAACTCAATTGGATATGCCTAACTGGTCGATCCAAAAACTCCAAGTTTTCATTACCAATTGTTACAAATGAAAACTTGGGAGTTTGGATCGACCAGTTAAGCATATCAAATTGAACTGATTTATTGCTAAGTCATAGGAAAAATTATTTGAAAATTATTTAACAATTCGGATTATCCGTCCGAGACTCAAGAGTGGCCCCAAAACCCGTTGTACACTTTTGTGCACTCCACCTTCTGTACCAGTAGGTTTTCCAATAGATCATACTGGAATTGTCAAAGGAGAAGAGGATTTAACACCTCAATTCCTTGTTTAATACGCAATTAGTGTGCTTCAAAGAAAGTTTGGTATCTTTCATTGTCATTACCAAACACAGAAAATCACATATATTGTATAAAATTATGTATATTGTGCTAGAGACAGTGCACTACGGAACCGTCTTAACACACGTGGCTCTCTCACGATAGATAAATGTCTGGATCTGTGCACATTGGTCACGTCTGCAGCACAGTTCATTAGTAATGTCTTACAAAAAAAAATGAAAAAAAAAACCCATATTGCATATTTCCCATTACAGTTCAAACGATCAACAACAAAGCAGAAAGAGGGTCTCTATATCAGAGGGTGGTTTGGTACGTAGTTAATAGAGTTTGCTGGCGGCGACGTGGACGACGAATCTGTAACGGACGTCGTTCTTCTCAAGCCTCTCGAAAGCGGTGTTGATGTAATCCATGTTCACCACTTCTATCATTGAAGTCAGATCCTTTTCTTTGCAGAAATCAAGCATCTCCTCTGTCTCCTTCATGCTCCCAATGAAGCTCCCCGTTATTACCTTCCTCCCTTCATCCATGGAGTCATTTTTATAACCCAAATCAGATTCCACAATACCCAGAATCCAAGAATATAAAAATTTGTTATAATGCTTGAAGAAAACAGAGGATTTTGTTAAAGCCAGGCAATTGGGCAAAACCAACGCACTGCGAAAACATATCCATTAGTCCTACGTGATCTCATTTTAAAGGGTAAAATTTAGGAAGACTTTGTGTGTCAGACGGGTAACGCCACATGGTAATCGTCGGCGCATCCGAGCCGATTAATTTCTAATACGCTTTTATATTTTTTCATACACTTTTTAGACATTTTAATACATTTGTTAAACTTTAACCACCTAGACTGATTTTAACATATTCTTTAAAACATTTAAAAAGATGATGATGTCATGCATATGTGTGCGTGAAGCATGAGAGAGAGAGAGTGTGACTCACCAAGCATGACAACAGGAGTGAGAAACTGAAGTGGGGTATTGATAACGCCCGTCAATATTAACTTTCCGTCAAGTTTCAACAAAGAAAGGTACGGCTCGAGCGGGTGGAACACTGGCACCGTGTCAATTATGTAATCCAGCGAGTCGCTCAGTTCTTGCATCCGAGTCGCGTCCGAGCTGAGCAGGTAATCGTCTGCTCCTAGGTGCTCCAAGGCCTCGACTTTCTTTTTATCGGAAGAGCTTATCACCGTCACGTGATGGCCCATCGCCTTGGCTATTTTCACTCCCATGTGTCCAACTCCTCCCAGCCCAAGAATTCCTCCCCTCAGCCCACTCTCTTTCAGCTTAAAGTGGTTGAGTGGGCTGTACACTGTCACCCCAGCGCATAGTAGCGGCGCCGCTTGCTCGGGCGACATCCCTTCCGGTAATTTCACCACAAACCTAGCAAAGGGTCCAAAAGGTCAAAACAAATATCCTCCAATTCAATTTGGAAAAAACTCTTTGAGATTCTAGTAGTATTTTATAATATATATATATATATCCGAGTAAATTTTTACACACCTCGATCAATATTTACGGCTAAATTACCAACAATTTTCACTTCAAAAAATATATTTTTGATGTAACCTTCCATGACTCAAAACTTTAATAACATAGCGTACATGTTACATTTGAGATATTGTTTTAGGCGAAGATTATGAGTGCATAACACGAAGGGTCTTATCTATTTCCAATAGTGAATGGATGTCGAGAGTTTTCGAATTTGAAGAAAAATATAAAATAAATGATGTGATAGTGACATTTTCGCTATTGTCAATGCAAGTGATGGTGTTTTGTTCGAAAACAAAACAACCATATTTTAACCCATCATTTTGTATGATTCTCTTTTAGCATTGGAGGAGACAGTCATGAAAGAGACTAATGAATGAGATTGTTCATCTACTGCAATCAATAGTTTAAATATGCTCATAGACCTTCCGTTAAAATTTATGAGCAAATTCAAAACATGGACCGTAGATGATCAGGATCCTTATGATTTTGCTAACAAATTCTAGTAGTACAACTTTTCCTTTATTAATCCAGACAGATTATAAGTTTGGATGCATTTCCTATTAATCCAAAAAAATTTATGAAATGGGAAATGGTTATGATTCAGTGTAATTATGGTACATGATGAAATCATGCACAGTATGTTAGGGAACGCTGGATTACTTTTGATCGACGACCATAGAACCCGCAAATCCTCCTTGAGTGGGTTTGCCGTCAGTGTAGACGTCATTGTAGGACCAGATCTTCTTATTGCAGTACTGCTCCACGTCCGATTTGCATGGCCTACAGCTGCCGCAGGATCCAACGATGCATCCAACTCCGACTGTTTCTCCTATGCTGAACTTGTTCACACTGGATCCAAGCTCTACCACTTCACCAACAACTTCATGCCTTCATCGACAAAAACAAAGAGGCATAATGTCAGTACTAAAAGGGAACCTTTAATCAATGCCACACAGTGTGGAATCCATGTGTTCAAGGTGGGACCGGTGTTATTTGTTTTTTTTTTGAAGAGTACCACCACATAATATTCGTCGCCGCATTTGAGTCATCTAAAAAATTTTTGAACAACCGATATTTAAAAGTGGCATTTTTGTAAATTTTGGAGACATTTAATTTGCGGGCCGTCTAAAATATGTATGGACGGCTCGGATGAGCCGACAGATACAACATGACAATACCCAATGCATGCAAGTTTTTCTCCTCTGTAGATGTATGCTCATATACATATAGTATAAATGTCCTGAGTAACACTAGAAACACAACACAACACAAATTTAAAATAGATGAACGTTTGGTGTCCGGAGTTGTATTTTAAAGAAGTAATGTTTTTAGATTTTTTGCTCGGGGAAAATTAAAAGTGAAGCTGGGAGAGTTGTGAAGGGAAAAATTAAGCTAAATAAATTCTACAAGTTAGGTAAGGAAAAAAAATACAGTATATGAAATCGTACAATAAAAAAATAGAGATAAATTTGTAATAACATTTGGAAGGTCATAATAAAGTGATTGTGAAACTTATGCTCGAAAAGTAGTAGTACTATTATGGAAAGGTAGTGATGCCGTGCCCCCACCAGGTTATTTAGTGCTTTATGAGCACGGTCAAGCGAGCACTCCAACGCTATATATTTTTCGTAAGGTTCACGATTAAATATAGATCCAATATAAATGTCTAGTGTTACAATAATCTAGAACACCACGAGTAGTGTAGACCCAATATACGTGTCTAGTTGTAAAATGATCCGGAGCACCATGACTACTAAATAGTTGAGGAAAAGTGTGAATGAGAGAGAGAGAGAGAGAGACCCGGGAACCATGGGGTAATGGGACATGCCAAGGTCATTTTTGATCTGGTGGATATCAGTGTGGCAGATTCCACAGCAAATCACCTTGATGAAAACATCTTCTGGCCCTGTATTCCTGCAAATTAATCAAATTTAAGAGCGCGCAGAGGATCAATTAATTACCACAAAGAATGTAATTGAAAATTTGCAAAGAGATGAAAAACTAGTGATGGAGTTATCTATACCTGAGAGAGTAGGTATAGGGAGAGAGAACCCCAGAAGGGTCTGTTGCTGCCCATCCTGTTGTTGTCCTTTCCACTTCCAAACTACCCATTTCTTCTGATATGATCAAACTTTGGCAATGGCAGGCAGGAAAAAACTAGAGAGAGAGAGAGAGAGAGAGAGAGAGGGTTGGGTGTGTGTAGATGGATTAGAAGAATGCGTCTAGTGTGTGTATATATATACAAGACGACGGGGACAATGCGTTAAGGAAGCTAGCAGAAGCGACGTCTAGCTCATCTTAGGGCCCGGGGGTGGAGTAGGTGAGGGTATTTTCGGTATTCTTCCCGGGCATTGACAGGTCCAGTAATTTCATGAAGGGGGGTTCACGTCTCTGAGGGAAAATTTTGGGGAGTGATATCTACACCCCAAATTGATATTCACACCCTCTTAATGTTTTTGTTTTTTAATGAGATTTTTATGTGTAAAATTGTCGCTAAAACATAGACAAGGAGTGTTGATATCAAATTGGGGGTGTTAAAATCAATTACTTTTTTTTTTGTATTTTATATCATATATTCTCGTAATTAGTGAGTTCATATATAAAAGACGAAATTGAATTGGGTTAGGTTTGAACCCTTCTATAGCCAATTAAACACCCTTGTTTAATTCAAAGGAAAAAAAAAGTTTAGTAAAAGTCAGGGGGTACTGGGTCTTCCATTTGAAAAATTATTCCATCGTCTTTTCCTCTTGATGCCCCATCACATTTTTGTGAGACTTAGAGAATCAAGTATATATAGTGATCGATCCTATGGAAATGTGTAGTAAAAAAAGTGTTAAGACATTATTCTCTAATAGATTTTAGGTGTATTCAAGAGCCCTAACGTATGAGCTAGCCGCCACTTGCAACAATTGCTTAAATATTTATAATCTCAAAGTTTTCTCGGAGACTTTACTAATTAATTAGTCAGACAATGGATCACGGAAAGTTTAAAGATAAAAGGTTAAGTAGAGATTGTCTGGTGCTCTCCCATGCAAATTTCCAAAAGTGAGGTCAAGCTCAACTTTCATCTTCTTTAATTTCATTGAAAAGGGTTATAAAGTCTCCTGAATTTGAGAACTTTTTTTCCGGTAAAGCTTACAAGTTCTTTCCGTTCTTCCTTTCCCACTTTGATTTGAAAATTTCAAAATTTTTGTTAAGATTCTATTTATGTAAAATTTGAGGTAAAGTAAATAGATTTTGATATGTTACTACATATTATACCAATAAGAGTAATGCTAGTTAACAGAAAGTCATGCATAGAGAATGATGCGTTCAAATTGAAGTTTTCAACACATCATTCTCTGCTTGGACAGAGCCGGCTCATACATTTCGGGGGCCTAAATCAAACTAATTAAACGAGGCCCACACTATATTTTGCATACAAAAATTGGCCAATAAAAAGTCTTCATAAAAACTATTACAAAAGATTTACCATTACAAATGCAAAACTATAGTTATCCAAAAATTTACAACCGTTACAATATTTCAAAATCTATCATTTGAACATTTTTCGTATCACACTTTTAGCAGCAAACGTACTAATTAAGTCTTCATAATCAAACATTTTTACCAAATCCTTCTCAATGGACAAATTGGGCCATTTTTTTGTATGGATGGGCTACACAAAAATTGTGTTGAGCTTAGTATATATATGTAGGGGTCATAACAAATTGGAGGCCCTAAAATTTTTTATTTTTTGGGGGGCCTAAATCCTTGAGTTCATAAGATTTGTGTCGAAGCCAGTATTATGCACGGATCAGGGAAAAAAATGTTTTGGTAGTACATAACAAGTCATGCATAGAATAACACGTTCTTCCTTTCCCGCTTCGATTTGAAAATTTCAAAATTTTTGGTTGAGATACTATATAGTAATTTTTGCATTAAAGTATACAGATTTTGATATGCTATGTTTTACGACGAAATATGATAGCAAAAAGATAATGCTAGTCGTTGGAAAGTCATGCATAGGATAATATATTCAAATTAAAGTTTTAAACACATCATTCTCTATATGCGTTATTTCAAAAAAGTTTTGAAAAGAATATAATTTGGAGAAAAGGCGTATCTAAATTTTCACAAAAATGATAGTTACACACCCATTTCAACCACCCTCCACCACACCCTCTCTCACATGTGTGGTGGGGATCACCCGGTGAGTCTCAATAGGTCCCGCCACACTGTGAGAGAGAGTGTGATAAGAAGTGATTGAGAGGATGTATAAGTATCACTGTTGAAATTTTTATTAGAGTAATCGAACGGGTATACAGAAGTACTACTTGCCATTAATTTTTGCAAATTTGTGGATAGAAATTATTTCGTGCCTCCGAAAATACTATCACTCGGTGTCTCAGTTCCTTCTCTACTACAGGGTGTTTTGGATAAAAAAAAAAATTCAAAAAGTGGTTTTTTAAAAAATCATTTTGTCCTTATTCATTTTTTTTTTGCATTCTTTATTTTTGCATCAAGATTTTATAGTTTCTGGATTCCTTTCGACCAGAAGCAATTAACAAATATAAAATTATGGTCAAAACTTAAATTTTTTTGAATAAAGCCAAAATAGGTCTAATAAATCCACCTATTTTTGCTTTATTAAAAAAAATAAGTTTTGACCAAAATTTTATACTTATTAGATTTGTCTTGTCGAGAGAAATTCAGAAATCATAAAATCTTGATGCAAAACTAGCAAATGTAATTTTTTTTGAATAAAGACACAATAATTTTTTAAAAAACCATTTTTTGGCTTATTAATGTAGGGTGGACTCAAAGAATAAGATAGCACCAATTTTTTCACTTTGATAAGAACTTGAAACCGACAATCAATAATTGTAAATTTGTGGAGTTGGTAAAAAACGTCATGATTTCGTCACCACTCAACAGCTTGATTGCCCCACGGCCCCCACCTTCCAACGGATCCTGTATGCCGAAACCACGATCCAATTTTTAGCCATCCAAAGGATTACTCCCTCCGTCTCAATTTCTTGATCCTTCTTTTATTTTGAAATGTCCCAAAATATTTGTTTCACTTTTAAAAACATCCATCAAAATTGGGCTAATTTCCAATTTTACGCTTAAAAAATACTTTTCACATCTTAATTGGCTAGTCTATTATCTTTTAATTTATAACGGTTTTTATGATTTTGAAATTTTTTTATAATAAAACTAATTGATATCTAACAAACAAGATTCATATTGAATATGTTTTGACTTTCATATAATAAATTAGCCTCACAAATTTTGTCAAAGTAATATTGACTGGATTTTGGGGCAAAATAAAAAAGTCAATACAAAATTTTCACACCTCTTAAAAACCCACTTCCCCAAAAAGAGTCAAGAAATTGGGACGGAGGGAGTATGATGTTACACGTGGCTAGTGGTTGGTAAGTGATATTAGAGGAGTTATTCAATGGTTGGGGTAAGGTTGAACACAAATACATGAGGTCTACACACTTAGAAATAGACCTCGTACATTTGTTTTTTTTCAAATTCGTACTCAACTTTTTTCAGATGCATTCGATAATTTTTTGTGACGAGTTCTTCAATGTACCTCTAGGTTGAGCACGAATGTAAATCACACAAACGTGTAAGGTCTACACATCTAAATGAGTGGACCTCACACATTTGTGTTGTCTAGATTCGTGTTCAACCTTACCAAAGAAACAAGGAAAAATTTACAATACATACCCCTTTCAAGTGTGTACGATATGCACTCATTGTTTGGTCCATATTGCGCCACCTCATAAAAAATGACCTGAAGAACAGGTCATTCGTAATATTTTTGTTTGTTTCGTAACTTTTATACTAAGAATTCATATTTTTTAGATAATATGGTTCGTAACTTTTCGTCTGTTTCGTAACTTTGAGATAAAAAAATTATAACTTTTCTCAAATATGATTCGTAATATTTTGTTATGATTCGTAATATTTTTGTATGATTCGTAACTTTTGTACTAAGTATTCGTAACTTTTAGACAATATGATTCGTAACTTTTCGTGTGTTTCGTAACTAATTGTGGGTCTCATAACTTTGATAAAAAAAAAATATAACTTTTGTTCTACTATGATTCGTAACATTTTTGTAACTTTTCATAACTAATCGCGTGTTTCTTAACTTTTCGTGGGTTTCGTAATTTTAATTTGTTAGGTCACCTGTTGCTCAGGTTAACAAGTTACCAATTCGTAACTTTTTGTTATTGATTTGTAACTTTTAAAGATCCAACGGTAGATAATTTTGGTGCATATGATACACAACCAAACAGAGGTGTGTATTGTACCCTCTTCCAAAAACAATGAATAATTACTTGTGAGATTTGCATACATTCTGCATATCGAATCATTTACGGGTAAATTGACTAGTACTATCTCTGTCACAAAATATTTCGTTCTGTAAAAAATCTAAACTTCTGTGCTACAAATTTTACCCCTCCCTATTTACAATTTTACCCCTCTCCCTTCCTTTAATTACATTAATTTTATTATTAATATTTATTTATTTATTTCTTTTATTTAGTTTTTTATTTAATTCATTTTTATTTAAATATTTATTTATATCTTTTATTAATACATATATATTTTTATTAATATTAATTTATTTCTTTATTCTTTTATTTAGCTAACTCATTTCTTTATATTAATTCATTTAATTATTTAATTTATTTATTTTGTTTTATATGGTTTTTTATTTAATTCATTTATTTTATTTAAATGTTTATTTATATCTTTTATTAATATTTTTTTTCTCTTCTATCTTTTTAGAAATCTCTAATATGTTATTTTCTCCTTTTGAATTATTTAATACTCCCTCCGTCCCTTTTTAAATGTGTTACTTGAGATTCTGTGCCATTTTCAACCGCTTATAACTTTTAATTTATAATAGCTTTTATGATTTTGAAAATTTTGTATAATAGAAATAATTAAGATCTATCAAACAAGATCCATAATGCATATGTTTTGAGGCTCACATTAAAAGTTATAAGCCGTTGAAAATGGCACAGAATCCCAAGTAACACATTTAAAAAGGGACGGAGGGAGTATCTTGTTTTTCTAATATGTAATAAATCTTCTCATTCTTTATATATATTTTTATAATATGCTCTAATATCTTTTTTTTTGTCTTTTAATTATTAAATATTGTTTATTTACTTCATTTTTTAATTACTTCATTTTTTAATTACTAGATCACTTTGATCCTGGCCCCTTCAATGCATTACCACGTGTTCGTTATGAGACCTATCTTTGATCCTGGCGCCCATAATGCCTTACCACGTGTTCGTTATCAGACATTTTTTTGATCCTGGCTCCCCCAATGCCTTATCACGTGTTCGTTATCAGACATATCTTTGATCCCGCCCCCAATGCCGCATCCGACGGTTCAAGCATGGACATTTCTTTGATGCCCCTCCATGCCTTACCACGCTGCTCACATCGGAGGCCGTTCTTTGATCCCGCCCCCCAATGCCTTATCTATTTATATTACTCATTCTTCTACTACTTCACACCTTGTTTTCTTAATTCTCCCACTACTTCATACATACATTCACAGAACATCTCCCAATATTTTTCTTTCTTTTTTTGTAATTCATCGAAGAACATTATGGATGGCTACTACGATCCAGATGGTTGGTCATTTGAGAATGATGTGCCTAGTCAAGAGAGCATCTCCTACGCTAGTTTTAACTATACACCCGAATTTACCCACGACTAAAGTTAGTTATTTTCGGCCGTTTTACGAGATATTCATCGGTTTTTACTTATAATGTTTTATTTATACATTTTAGATTTGTTTATTTTTTTTTTTATAGATTTTTTGAAAGTAGAAGATATGTTAGCTTAATGGGCGAAGAGAGTTGATCTCGAAAACGGTATTGTGGTAGTTATTAATAAATCTGCTAATTTAAAAGGCGGCAAGTTGCCGAAGTGTATTCTTGGTTGTGAGAGAGGAGGAAAGTATAGACCGCACCGTGGGGTAGAAGGGCAAATGTTGAATAGAAATATCGGGACTAAAAAATGTGACTGTCCATTTGCGTTGCGAGGTATACCAATACCTCCAGACGGTGCAATGTGGGGTTTAAGAGTTTCTTGTGGTCTCCACAACCATGACACTGAGGAGTGCTGGGCTCAGGTACGACATAATCTTATCAAATAAATTAATCAGAATAGATATCTCTACAATGCGGTTTATCTAGAACAAAATAGGGCAGATGAGATACTAGAGTCACTGAGATGTTGGATGCCTACAGCTCCATATACGAAATGGATGGACTGTATGACTTTGAGGGTAGTCATCGCATCACGATACAACATTGTACTACATACATTTAACGCGAATGTTGGAAGTTGTTTTACTCACTTGCCATTGAGATCCAGTCCAGTTCCAGTTCGATAGCGCCATGACATAGCTATTACTGGTATTAACAGTCACTTTGTATAACTTTTTTTGCGCCCCAATCACCTTGTACCACCCATCCCAATGTAGTGGTGGGAGAATCATCGACGTGAAGGCTAAATGATGAGAACTTTAAGTTATAGACACACGCCTTGATTTGTGGTTTTAGTGATTGGGTGTCGTCTTAGGACAACAATTTGGAAGCTTGATATTGATTAGAAATTTGAACATTTGTGAACGTGATTGTAATATTTATTCACTTTAAAATGTGATTGTAATATTATTATTCACTTTTACAAGTTTTTTTTTATTATTCATTGTTAAGACAACTTAATTAACTAATTAAAACAATATAAAGTTTCTAAATATAAAGTGAAATTTAAATGTAAATTTAAGAAAATAATTTACTTGCAAATGTACTTTGAATAAACCAAATTAAATGAGTAATTAAATAAATAAAGTTAATAGTAAATGAAATTATTAAAATTGTCTTAATTAAATAAATAAAGTTGAATAAACCAAATGAAATTATTAAAAAAGAAAAAAAGAAAAAAAAAGGGCCGGAACCGAGAAAAAACCAAAAAAAAGAAAAAAAAAAAGGAACCGACAAAGGGGGAGGGGGTATTTTAGGGAGAGGGTGGGGTAGGGCTGGGGGACAATTGTCAGGGGGGTGTGCAAAGCCACTCTCTTCTGTGCTTCCTCTTTGAAATAAAATACACATACCACAATACAATGGCGATGATTTGAAAGGTAAAGGGAAAAAAATAAAGTATGACAAGTATAATAATGATATCCTATAAATAAGTTGAAATTTCTAAAACAATTAAACAAACCAATAAATTGGAATGGATGGATCCGGCTTACTTTAGGTAAAAAACCAAAAAGTGATTTTAAAAAAAATTAATTTGCCCTTATTCAAATTTTGTTTGCATTCGTTAATTTTGTATCAAGATTTTGTGATTTCTGAATTTCTCTCGACGAGACGAATCTAATGCAAAAATAGATGGATTATTGGACCTATTTTGGCTTTATTAAAAAAATTGAGTTTTGACCATAATTTTATACTTGTTAGATTCGCCTCGTTGAGAGCAATTCAGAAACCACAAAATCTTGATGCAAAACTAACAAATACAAAAAAAAATTGAATAAGGACAAAATAGTTTTTTAAAAAATAGTTTTTTGATTTTTTACCCAAAGTAGCCCGCAGAGCCGGCTCTGGGCTAAAGCCTGTAAAGCAATCGTTTTAAGCCTCCAAATTTTGTCTATTTTTTGGGGCCCCTAATAATATAGGTCCATATAGTTACTAGGTATCCATAAAAAAAATTATGTTTAATTTGTCTAAAAAATTTGAGGGCCTAATTTAAAATAAGGCCCAAGTGAAAGGATCCAAATATAATCTTGAAAATATTTTGGAAAGAAATGAGCTTTCTGATATTGAGGGAAAAGATTATGTTCGGAATTGAAAGTCTTGAGAGAAATTTTACCAAAAGAGCTAAGAAAGCCTATTGATGTGCTCAATTACTTGAAGACAATGGATAGTTTTTTTTTCTAAATGTGTAGATTGCGTACAGAATACTGTTGACTATTCTGATTTACAGTTGCCTCTGGTGAAATAGGTTTTTTGAAGTTAAAGTTGATCAAAACCTATCTTAGGTTGATGATGTCACAAGAAAAAGACCGAACGGATTGGCTATGTTGTCTATTGAAAAGGCTATGGTGGAAAAACTTAATTATGCAAGTTTTATTAGTACTTTTGCGGCTAAATACGCGAGAAGAGTAATCTTTAAATGACAATTTTTAATGTATTGATTATGGGTACCTATGGTCTTAAATTATTGCATTGCCTTCCATATGAATGTTTTTTCTTTCTCAAGTATCATTCACTATGCAAAAAAGATTGTTGAAGGCCCATTCTTTTTTCCTTTAAAAAATTCACTTTAGGTCTCAAGAAATTCACAGCCGGCCCTGGTAGCCCGGAGTATATTTCAGAGCTGGCCCTGGTAGCCCGGAGTATATATCAAAAGATCTCATTAATATCAAGTAAAAAAAATGTTAATTTTTTTTAAAAAATATTTGACTTGAAAATTTTATTTTATATTTAAGTTGTCGTTATGTGACCCAGACAAATATTCTGGAAACAAAATCAGAAGAAACATGACAAAACCTACCAAGTAGCAATAATATGGGCATCACACCAATTATCCTTATCTACGACTCCGAGTATGAAATTGACGTGCCACGCGTCATTAAAGTTATCTAACCTTTTTAATGATTAATAATTTCAAGAAACTGGCCTTAACTTTTGTTTTGGACAAAATACTATCCATGAGAGTTACTATTGACAATAATAACATGACTAACTTCATTGAGGCTAATTCGTGGAATGTTGGTGTGGATTACTATTATTATTTATAGTAGTGGTATCAAAAAAGAATTGAAAAATTATGATGCTTCTACATAGAATATTAAAAATCCTATTTCGAGTAAGTTGTGTGTTGTTTGATTTTTAAAATAAATTTAACGGCTTTAAATAATTTTTTTCATAATCAAAGTATTAACCAAGATAAACACCAAGGCTACGAGTAGTTTAAAAGGTGTCGCTCGTTCCTCTCATCGGTTTTTTAGGTTTTTTTTATTTACGTATTTTCTGTAAGATATGTACATTGTACCCGTCAGTTTTACTTCTTCTAATAATATTTAGGGCTCATTTGGCAAAAAAGTGATTTTTTGGTTGTCTTTATTCTTTTTTTTTTTTTTGCATTTATTAGTTTTGCGTCATGTTTTTTTGGTTTACGAATTCGTCTCGACGTGACGAATCCAACAAATATAAAATTATGGTCAAAACTAATTTTTTTTAATAAAGCCGAAAATAAACCAAAATAAACTAGTTTATTGGTTTAATTTTGGCTTTATTTAAAAAAAAAAGTTTTGGCCATGATTTTAATGAGATGAATCCATAAAACAGGAAAACTTGACGCGAAACTAACAAATGCAAAAAAAAAAAAAAGAATAAAGACAAAACGATAAAAACCAAAAAACCATTTTATTTTCTTTTTTGCCAAAGGAGCCCTTAATGATTGTGTTAATCCATGGATTCCTATTGAACATAAATCTATGATTCTGAAAGAAGGGATATTTTTCTAATTTAATTGAACTTTCTACCACTCCGTAATTATCAATGGAATCCAAAGTTGTTGAGAAACAGAAGATAAAAACTGAAAGAGACCATGTCCACTAGCACGCGCAGGCAGGTTTCATTAGTACAATCGAAATTAATTCCAATGTCCTCGGCAGTTCACCTAACAAATTTATTTCGGTCCAGATGATTAATTTTGCACGGTTTACCATTAGTTGACTATAGAACGAGACTGCTGTGACCTCCGTTTGTATCTCGTCCCAAGCTCGTAATTTTAAATACAAACCATTTACTCCGTACTATTTAGAGTTAGACACATACAACAACCTCAAAAAAATAAAGTTAAACGGGCATCGGTAGCTTAGTAATCGAATCAGATAATGTTGATGTGTATTTTTTAATGTATATTTGATGTTATTGTATTGAAGACAAATTCAAGATAGACGTGGTTTGTTTACTAGGTTAACAATGCCCGATTGACTATATTTAAAACATTGTGGATATTTGTACGATCTAATATTTTACATTTTTTGATTCGGAATCTTTGGTTGCTAATCGGTCTTGTTTGTGAGAAGCAAGATCCACGCAGATCTGGTGGTGGTTCAAACAAATCAAGGAAGGAATGATCAACGTATGGCCTAGAGAATGTGGAACTAGCTTGGTGGTTGAGTTTATATGAGACCGTGGGGAATCTTATTTGGATATTATTTGGTCATAATAAGGGACTAATAATACTCAAGGAAAATATTTTTTACACCGCTAGTGTAACTTCAAATTTCTTCTAAAATGATTATATTGTGTCATACGTTAATGTTCTACTACTTGGAGATTACTGTTTGAACACATGACGCAATCAATCGATTTGGAGAAAACTTTTGTTTACACCAGCATCCGGTGGCGTAAAAAATGTTCTCTCCTACAGATTTTCAATTTATTGGCCCCACTAGCTCCACCCTAATTCCAAAAATGTAAGGTTAAGGTTGTGCTATTTAATATGTCCACCGTCCCGACCGAAATGGATGTTCATTTTTGGAAAACTAAAAAATTACCCCAAATATACTTGGAATTGACTCGCTCCGAGTCATCCTCTTCTCCCTCGTCCTCCTGACTACACTCCTCCGCCGCTGCTCCCCACCCCGCGCTGCCGCTTTATTGACCTCTCGAGGACTCGACGCCACCACCATTAAATTTTATAATATAAATACATATAAACGTCCCAATTTTGTATGTATATAGGAGCATTGACAATAGGATAACAAATGACTTCAAAAGTCAAAATATTACGTATTGGTTAGAATACAACACGATCTTATAAAAGAATCGGAAAATGATATGGGTACACCACATGTGCATTCCAAATACACGTTATCCTGAGATGGCAAATGAGGAGAAGTCCAATGTGGGGCTTACCCAAAAAATGAGCCTCTTCTCATTTGCCACCTCAGAGTAGTGTGCATTTGGGGTGCACATGTGGTGTACCCATAGCATTGTTGAAAAGAATATCACTTTATTATACAGTATTTGATTTTTACTTGGGTTTTGGAATTTCTAGGTTCCATGTCGTTTGGGAATCTTAAAACCGATCTATGTATTTTAAGCTTGTATATGCCTTCAAGGTGTTTGAATTAAATCTTTGCTGAAAAAACGAAGGATTACTTTTTTTGGCTGCGCAGAAATGGAGGCTCGTGTGCTTATGAAACTAGTGAGAATCTCGAACTCAAACTAATGAAACTTACTAAATTAGTGAAATTTTACAACTAGGAAAATTATCGAAATTTCAAAGCTAGTCAAATTTAGTGAAATTTCGCCCGCCGGAAGTGGATGTTGGGTGAAGATGGGAAGTGGGAGGTGAGAGGGGAGCAAAGCATAAATTTGAATTTGGAGGCAAAAAAAAAGAGTAATAGAGTTAATTAAAAACTGAGTATATCTTAATGAGAATTACGTGCACTTTTCTATCCGTAGAGATAATTTTTTGCATATATATAAAACATGTTTAAACTAGGCCCAAGTTCGAAGGAGTTATTTTTCAGGGCATTTTTCTTATCACAAGGAAAAAAGATACCCAATATGCCCTTGCATATTTTTATTTCGTTCTCCAATAAGTCGTTGTAGTGTTGGCATTATAACCCAAAGAGGTTTGCTTGGTGGTCTTGGCTAGGGACATAGGGATTTGCCGGCAAGCATTCGTGATCCCCTCATCTCGCCTGCAATCGTGGAAAGGGTTGTATAAACTGAACCGTGACACCTAGCATTAAAAAAAATCGGAAAGAAGAGATGGGGGCTAAGTTGTGGTGGTAGTGTGCTGGGTCGGGGGGTAGCTTTAACTACAAATTTACAAATATTTGAAGAATGGCCCAAGAAGGATTTATTGTTTCCTTTGAGGGAGAATTGGGCCAGTATTGGTGGAGCTTCAAAGTTCAAACATAAGACTGAAACATGGTCCGAAAGAATAGTGTGGCCTTTTAAACTTCAATCTGACTCGGACCAAACCCCAATTTTAAGTCCAATAATTGTACACAAATAAACTGGCTGGGCAAACTGGTGTAATGGACCATGATAGAACCGAAGAAAGACAACAAAATTATTACTGCCTCCATCTTAAATTTGGTTTTATTACGAGCCGGTACAAAAAAGAAATATTTAATACCACTAATTCCAATTATTCTTTTTAATTACCACTAATTCCATTAAGTTCAATCACTCTTTTTTTGGGCTTACACACTTATGGTGCACTTTCCAAGGGTTTTTAGTAGTTTAGGCACTTTCATAGGGAACCCTAGAGTTTAGGTTTAGACACTTTCATAGGGTATCTTAGGATTTAGGTTTAGGGTTCACTTTCCTATTATAAGGTTTTTAGTGGTTTAGAAACTTTCATAGAGTACCTTAGAATTTTAGGCACTTTCATAGGATACCCTAGGATTTAGGCACTTTCATAGGATTTGAGGTTTTAAAATTAAAACTAAAAAAAAAAATTAAACCCGGCGGCACATGGGGGACTTACTGGCTGCAGAGCTATCAAGAGAGTTCTTGGAGTTGCTGGTGTATTCATGGAGTCAGAAAGGAGTGCACAGTAAATGGTCTTAAAAAAATGGAGTGGCCCGTCAATAGCCCCTTAAATTTCTTGTCTACTTTAATTATTCCAGACACCTCCAAAAATTTCTTGTATTTCGGAAATATAAGATTTGAAAGTAGGGCCACTTAGCCAAAAATTCAAAAAATTGACCATTTTAAGATTAAGAACAAAAAAATTTTGCAATTGAAAATAAAAACAAAAAATATATCCTGTCCGGTTAGGGGGTTTAGTTTTATTTTAGTTTTGTTGACATCATCATTTCCCTCTCTATCTTTCTTCACTCATTATACCTTCTTACATCATCAAAATTAAACAAAACTACAAACCAAACACAACCATGATATTTTTAAAGGGCAGGACAACGAACTTTTACAATGGAACATAAACACACACAAAAATTAGCGAAATGTCATTAAGTTTTAAAATTTCTAATTTCGTACATAAAATTCAAAAAAATCGCCACCCCACCTCAAGCCGACTACTTTCGGTGAGCAAAAAAATTTGTAAAATGTCACTAATTTTGAAAAATTCTAATTTCGAACATAAAATTCAAAAAATTCACCACGCCACCTTTGGCTGACCATCACTCCACCTTTGGCCGACCACTTCCGGCGAACAATTTTTTTTTTTTGTAAAAAGTTACTAATTTAAAAAATTTCTAATTTCAAACATAAAATTCAAAAAATTCACAACCCCACCTCCGATCAACCACCACTCCACCTCTAGCCGACCACTTTCGCTGACCAACAAAAATTAGTGAAATGTCACTAATTTTTAAAAATTCGAATTTCAAACATAAAATTCAAAAAATTCACATCCCCACCTCCGGTCAACCACCACCCCACCTCTAACCGACCACTTTTGGCGACCAAAAAAAATTAGTGAAATGTCACTAATTTTTAAAATTTCTAATTTCTAACGTAAAATTCAAAAAAATCATCACCCCACCTCCGACTGACCACCACTTCACCTTAGGCCGACCACTTCCGGCAACCAAAAAAATTAGTGAAATGTCATTAATTTTTAAAAATTCAAATTTTGAATATAAAATTCAAAAAAATCACCATCCCACCTTCGACTGACCACCACCTCACCTTAGGCCGACCACTTCCGGTGACCAAAAAAATTAGTGAAATGCCACTAATTTTTAAAAATTCAAATTTCAAACGTAAAATTCAAAAATGTCACAACCCCACCTCCGACTAACCACCCCCCACCTATGACCAACCACTTCTGGCGACCAAAAGTGTAACAACCTGGATCCACAAGCACCATGAAAATAAAATAAAATAAATCAAATAATCAATCCCACTTCCTTCCATAATTACATAATTTTTCGTATACATTTCTCTTTATTTGTTGATCGTTACCGTTAAATATGTAGACCTCGCCACCGCAAATGACATGCTGAAATCTCATTTGTATCGGACACCATCTCGCCATTAATCGGTCGGCTCATTGCTTCATAGCTCTTGGCTTAACTCGCGTCTGTACCAGTCTCTCCCCCTCCGAGTGTAAAACCCTCCCCCTCCTATCTATCCCTTCCTTAGTTCCCAATTTTTATATGCACAATGACTCACCAAGAAGAATTGTAAGAGGTAGACACTTGTCCCTCAAACAACACCAGCAATGAGGCCAAACCCGACCACCGGCAATTCCACCGACTACCAATCTTTTCCCTCCCGAAGACAAAATAGAGAAAACAAAAGACAGAGCAACAAATGAAAGGATTAAATTCTCTGCATGTTTTGATCATAACCGTGAGTATTTATTTTCAAAACAAACATGGGTATAACTATGCTGGATGCGGATGACTGTACGGATGTTCAGCCTCTTGGGATCCTCATCCCGTTGGTGCGGCTGCCGTGTCCCTCGTCACAAAAAAGAGGACGATAGATTTTCCTTTTAGTATAGGGAGGATTCTTCTTAGTAGGCAAAGGGGCGTTTGGCTCCACTTTGATTTAGGGGGGGAAAAAGGAGACGAGGGAAACAAAAATAATAGGCGGGGAAAAGATACTCCCAACTGGCAGCAAAACAAGGTTATTTGGGCCCATATTTCTGCCGAAAAAAATAAATCCTTTAAAGGTAGTAATGTAAAACTATCGTTGATGCGTATTTTTAAAGACATTTTTACTATTGCCACAAATTTTACCTTTTAAGGCATTTTTTGAAGTATAACTAAAAAAATTGCTGTTAAAGGTGATATTTGGCATTTACTCCAAATTTTGGACACAATCAAGTAGACACAAGTGGGTATTTCCGATAAAAATTGCAGATTATAATAAGATAAGGAAGTCAGTCGAATTCATCAAAAACCGAAGACAAAAAATACAGATTCAACATTTATAGCAAAACAGAGTACAACTTAGTGCATGATTTTTCTAGACTTGGTTTCAAGGAATTTGGACCTGAAAATTTTACAAGAGTGTAGAGGGCTCGTAGAGGAACATACCATAAAAATATCATAATTTTCAGAGTTGATCAACTATGTCTAAAATTTTGTGGCTTAGGGTACAAAATTCAACAAATTACTGAACAGATTTTCTTCAAACTTCTTTCCATCAAAACTAGGGTTTATCCCTCCTTTTTACCGACCAAAACTTAAAAAAATACAACATGTATCATGTATACTTTCATGATTTCAAACAAAATATCATATTCTCAAAGATGTAAATGCAATCTACACGAATATACGCACATACTTTAGAATTCATGTCAATACAAGAAAACTCACCACGTGTAGGTATAGATAATGGATTGAGAGCTTCAAACTTATGGATGAGAGATGGAACTAAGACTTGATCTTGGACTAGAAACTTTGATTGATATTTAGATGGAAACCGTAGAAGTAGGAAGAAGATGGAGCATTCTAGATTTCTTGAGAAAGAGAGAGAGTGTGTGATACCCATCCTGGACATTTGATGTTTAGTTCATGTTTTAAAATGAATTAGAAGAGTTTGAAGTAATTATGAGTTTTGGGCTTAAAACTAATAGCTACGTAAGTTGGAGGGCAGAAGTGTATTTTGGGCAGGAGATATTTTCTCTTTTGGTTTGATCCTAATCAAATTCTACGTAGAGAGAGAGAGAGAGAGAGAGAGAGAGAGAGAAGAAGAAGAAGAAGAAGAAGAAGAAGAAGAAGAAAGTTGGGGAAAACCTAATTCAAGGTAAGGTTCTTGATTCTTGATCTTAAACCATAGCCTAATTTATGAACATGTATCTATTATCTTAACACATAACACGTAAATCATTTACACGGCACATAATGCAAACATAACTTCAGTACGTTACATCACACATAGAGAGCATGTACTTAATTAGGCATAAATTATTATAATAAAGCATAAAATGCAAAAATTGAACACCTTGGTGTTACAAGAAGAAGGATAGGACAGACAATTTACCAAGGTACAACTTTTTGTCCTTCGATAGTAGGAGCCACCATTCAAGGTGGACAGCCCTGGCCACCCTCAACCTTTTTGAAATCACCCTATGTTTAATACAAGCATACATCTATAGAGTAATAATATTTGTTATATTGGCACCCCTAAATCTCAAAACTAAACTAGACCCCATACGCTAAAGTGAATAATTTTGCAAATGCAAGCAAAAGTTATATCCTTTTAGCATCCTCCTAACATTTTGCGATGAAAAACACGTTGCCAATGTATATTCATCTCCTACTATATCTGCTTCCCCAAGGAACTGATTTTTTGTAAAACTTGAGTAGTTTTAATTTAAATTTTATGCTTCAACTTCAAACTATATGTAACGAAATCATAAAAATTAATGTAATCATACAAATACATGGAAATCTCGGTTATAAATTTTGAGCCCCGGTCCATATAAATCCCAACTCTGTCCCTATACGGATATGTCTGTGGGGGATATAGGCTTTCACTTTCACTCTTCACTAAGAAGGCGAAAGGCCCGTGACTTTTTCCCATTGTTCTTGTTGGAAGTGGTGGCTCGTGATCAGAAATACATATACGACTCTGTGTGACATTTTGCCAGCTTATTTTAGGTGGCTAGAGACCAATTTGCAACTTTTTTTTTTCCAAACATCTAAGTGTCCGTTCAAGTTTATGCATACTTCAATAAATTTCCTCTCTGGTCTTGTCAACGGTCATCTATGCAAGGAATAAGATATTCACGATAAAGTATTTTTTTCTAGCCTGACTCTAAGAATCATACATTGGTCAATTGTGTGGGGTGGCGGGTTTGCAATTTGATTAATGATTACTACTGTTAAAAGCTAAATCCAGGAGGAATGAACATGTGAAAGGAAAGATCCTTGTGGGGTCTCACCTTTTAAAAATGGAAAGGGCCAAGAAAAGCAACACATTTGACATTTACTACAGTACTATGTTTGGCAAACTTCTTTTTCAGTTTGTGACATAACAATTTCGGCAACTAATTCCATGCATATATAGCGTGGTTAGTAATTTCAAACCCAGAAAGAAATGTTTGAAGATAACCTAACATTAAAAGGTTTTTTTTAGCTTCCTCACTAGAAATGTTTTAGTCAACTGTTAATTAAACACTTACTAACTTAATTTAACTTTTTCTTCTCTAGGAAAATTTTCAATTCCCCTCCTCAATCGATGAAATTCATGGCTGATGGGCGGTCCTAACATACACAATCACAATAGGGGTGTTTGAAAGCTAATTATTTTAAATTTTGAATTGTCGATTGTAGATAGATTTCTATATTATGTTGAGAAGCTGCAAAAGTAAGTGAATGATATGTGCAAAATAGGTTTGATGGGAGAATTTTGTCAGTGAAAATATAATCAGAATCCAAAAAGCAACCTCAAGTGGTGATTTTGGATTCTGAGATTTTCTGTCTGAGAATGCATTCTAATAGAATATATTTCAAAATCTATGGCCGGCCATTACCTAAAATGCAATTCTACATAAGGCAAAATGTAAATCAGAGGTGGCCGAACACCTTCATGATGTTGTAAAACTTAGGTATTTCAATGGGCCTAAAAATTGGTAATGTTGGGACTACTATTTGTATCCTGAAAAAAGTGACAAGTAACTGTGAAGGCTTGAATGTAAATGTCAAGATTGAACGGTTTAGTGTGGGCGTGCCAGGACTAGATTGTAGTCCAACTTTGAAAATACATGGAAATCTAACATATATACACAATCACAAATGTAGGGGTGCTTGAGAGCCAATTGTTTTAAATTTCAATAGGTCGGTTGTAGATTATAGATTTTTATATTATGTTGAGAATCTACAAAGAGTAAGTGAATGATATCTGCAAAATATATTTGACGAGAGAATTTTGTGAATGAAAATATAACCCGAATCTAAAAAGCTCCTCGAGTGGTGATTTTGGATTCTGAAATTTTTTTGTCGGAGAATGCATATATGCTTCAAATTGAAAATCGGAGGTGGCCGAACACCTTCATGATGTTGTAAAACTTAGGTATTTCAATGGGTTTTAAAATTGGTAATGTTGGGACTACTGTTTGTATCCTGAAAAAGTGACAAGTAACGCGAAGGCTTGAATGTAAATGTCAAGGTTGAATAGTTCGGTGCAGCGTGGCCAGGAGCCCAGGACTAGATTGCAGTCCAACTTTGAAAATACATGGAAATCTAACATATATACACAGTCACAAATGTAGTTGTGAGTGAAAATATAATCAAAATCTAAAAAGCTCCTCGAGTGGTGATTTTGGATTCTAAATTTTTTGTCCCAAAAAATTGGTAATTTTGGGACTACGTAAGTGTTTTAGTTGGGTCAAAATTATAAAATAAAGAAAACAAGTCTAGAAAATATTTATTCCGTTAATGAGATTTCAAGCCATTGGATCACGTGACCCCATTTATATCCCACCAACTTCATCTTTGATGAAAATCCTAAGTTGGCTTCTTTTAATTTTCGCTCTCATCGATATTAAAGATAAATTAGCTAATGAAACAAGTTATATTAGTTCTTAGACTAACACACTCATAAACACATAAATGGGTCCTACTTTTAATATAATTAATGAGACAATACACATTTCAACACACTTTTTTTTTAGAGTCCATTGGAGTTAAAAGATAGGTCATAGAGATGAGAAATACTTAGATGGTCTTATCACTCTCAAATTTGTTTTATGAATATGCTTGTACGTGCCCATAAATTTCATTTTTATGCTTCAATATGTACATTGTTATGAGTGAAAATAGTCTCTCATGTGAAGATAGGTAGGCTTTCTACAGATAATTCCCATGGTTATCCCCATCTGATCAAAATTTTCGATTTTACTAACCAATGTCTGAGTCATGAGGTAGTGGACGGTTGGGTTGAATACCAAATTATATACCTATAAAAAAAGTAATGTATACTAAAGAAATGCTAAAACTTGTTCAAATTCAATGATAAGTTTCCAAAAGACAGCATAACGTACATACTTTCAAGTTAGATATCATACGCTGAGACTAAATTCTGTGTCGTTACAAATAGACAGTATCATTATCCTGAAAATACACGTGCTACGAAAGATATCGTATCTCTTTGATCCCAGGGAAAATCCCTATTGCTAAATTGCTAGCTAAGTATATTACCTTACCAATATTTCAACATGAGTTTCAAGGACAATTTAAGACGCTTCCTTCCTATCATGCAAATAATCAGCCAAGCAATTAATATGGAGTCAAGTGTGATTGTCGTCCCCGTAACCATGTCCTGCGCCAGGACTAGGGCCAGAGTCCTTGACTGATCCAATTCCAGGATTAGTTTGGACTTGTTTAAATGACCTGTGTCCAATACCAGGGCTTGGCCCTGACTTCTTCATGGCCCCAATAGAAAATCCATCGAGAAAGTTTCCCGTCTCACTAACAGTACTCGAGTCGTGAAATTCGGACCGGGAATTATCCAGCGGTCGCGTTTTGACACATGGAATCAGTACCAAAGCCGTTAAAATGACCGAAAGAAGTAGAAGAAAATAGGTGGGTAGAGAATGGACTCCTCTGCCCATGCTTAATAATGTGTATAGGCTGGCAAGGGAATTGTATATTGTTGGTAGGGAATTAAGTTGCTCTGGTATTGAGTGGTAACTTATATAGCGAGGTTATGGGCTTTCTATTTATAGTGCTTGGAGATGGGTTGCTAAATCGGGAACTCAAATCTGTTGCACCGAAAAACCCTCTATACCTCTGTTTTCATGCATTTTCAGCGATTAAGCAAGATAACCGTGTACAATCCTGCCACTGAAAATGCATGAAAACAGGATAACTCAATAATGCACTATAGGTAAGATAACTGTGTACAATTTTGCGGTTAAAAATGCACGAAAGCAGGATAACACAAAATATACACACAGTACATGTAAAATAACTTTGTGCCATCCTGCGGCTGAAAATGGACTAAAACATATTTATAAATGTGATCTGGTGGGGGCAGGGCCGGCCCTGTGGGCAGGCCGGGCAGGCCCGGGACTGGGGCCCCGTCTCGTAGAAATTTTTTATATATATATATATATATATATATATAAATTATATATATATATAAATTTTTATATATATATATATAATTTATATATATATAAAAAATTATATATATATATATATAAAGGATCTCAAATTGAGAATAGGCCTGGGGCCTCGCGAAATACAGGGCCGGGCCTGGGTGGGGGCAACCGGCTATGGTTGGGGGGAATGTTTTGACAATTGAAATGGACCTTCAAAAAGCATGTGAGCATTTTTGTGGGTCTCTTTTTTTTGTGCCGCCACCTATTGGGTCATATGCTGGGGTACCAAACGTGGGTAATGGACAAATTTTTAGGATTGTGACTTGGTTCAGTTTTACAGAGATTTGGTGTTACAGTGATTCAGTTGTCAACAGGGTTGGGGTACGTGGCACCAATGCCTCAAGTTAACCATAACTCGTGCTAAAAAACCTTAACAACCTTTGTTTTTTCCCCCTTATTGTCGAAGAAAAGGAAAGAGGATTTTCCCGATTAATTGGAGAGCAATTCTACGCGCACACCTTTAAAACATAATTCTGGACACATGTGTGTTCCGAATCGGTCCACACATATGAGTCCATATGCATTGAACAGTTTTGGAAACAATTATATCTGGAATTATGTTTAAAAGGTGTTAATTTGATAGTCGGAAAAAGGTTAAATATGAAAAATAGTTAATCGTACAAAGTGGCAAGACCACAACTTTTAGTAATGGATCATGATTTTGTCTATACTATTATCTGAGATTTCGTATTCGTAAAATTAACGATGCACAGTTATTACCATTAATATGGAGTAAATTTGCTCCTATGATTGATGTTACTCTAATTAATAATCGCTCACATGACTATTGTCATTTTTTTCTAGATATTTTTCTATCACAGTTATCTTTGATGTATTTCTTTTTCTCACTAAAATCTCCGAAACCTCAAAGAACTATTTGTTACTCGTAAAATTGTTTCGACAAATGCTTTTTAACGACTAAAATCCTGATTCCACTACTGCTCACTATCTATGTTATCTGTGTCAATTTAGCAATGTCTCCGGTCCATCTCTGCTGATGAGACGAGCCAACCCCACTGCAAAAAGGTCGATGGCGTAAACGATCATATCCAACAATCACCAATTCACAATTGATCATCAGTATCATCGCTTTAATGATATCGATTGTCAAAGCTCTGGAGTCTGCACACTTCATTTGGTAAACCAGCAATGTCATGGGGATGGCGCTATCATCTGTAAAGGTCAAAAGTAAGATTCATGTACCAAAAATTGGCTACTCGCGGTACTTGGTCTTGGATCCATACAAGGACCTTTCAACTTGATTTTCAAGGCTTTTGCATTAAGAAATTCTGGGTTAATTTCATACTTGCACGCATTGGGTACATTCTTGGTTTGAGTTATTTTCGAACTAATTTTCATAGTCTTATTACGGCTCATTTGGATGGGGTCTTAGTGGGGGGTATAAATATGGGGGGTCTTATTTATGCCCGAGCCCACGGCTATGGAATGGTTTGCTAAAAATAAGTGCAGGGGTGTTATTTATCACCCGGACTAAATATCACCCCTTCAAGGGTGTTATTTATGGACACCCAGGGGATGTCCATATTTATGACCTCCTAATACCCCTGGAAAATGACCATTGTACCCCTTTTAATACCCCATCCCAATACCCCTCCCAATACATTGGCATGTGCTGTGTTTTCTTTTTTTATTATTTGAAAATGTACTAAAAAATTAGGAGCATTATTTACCCAAAAATAATAAAACATTAATTAGTTTTTATAATAAAATAATTATAAAACCCAAAAATCTCGTTAGTTTTTTGATATACTTTTTGAAAACTCCTAAAAGATGATCCGATCCGATTCAATAATTTTTATAATAAAAAGTAAACATATAAATTAATTTTTATAATAAAAAAATTAATATAAAAATTAATTACAATTAAATCTTATAGCTTAATTAGTTATTGAGTTTCAATAATAAACAAATTAATTATTAGATTTGTCTAATTAAAAAAACACATAACTAATACGAATATTCACACAAGGGCAAAACAGTCTTTTGACAGTTTTTTACATCATCTACCCAAATTTAATCCCCCTTCTCACAAAATTATCCAAACCAAGTACTACTTAATCCCCCCTCCATAAATGTCACATCACTGTGGGACCACCCTCCACATATATATTACCCCTACTAGCTTATACCCCCTCCATATTTAATACCCCTAAAACTAATCCGGCATCCAATCGGGCTGTTAGGGAAATAATTAGTACGATTCTTCTTCTTCTTCTTCTTCTTCTTCTTCTTCTTCTTCTTCCATACAGCACACTCCAGTAAAATTACCCCCAAATACTCCTTCTTCTTCTTCTTCTTCTTTTTTTTTTTTTTTATAACTTGAAAGTATCAAATTGCCCTTTATATGGAAAAAGTGACTCATGATGTAAGGTTAATTTTATAATTTCAAGGTGAAAGTCATTTCCCATGAAAAATGGTGCTTTTGTAAGTTCATCATCCGACCGTTCATTTTGACAATGCATGGCAATGTCGATGTAGTGAACGACACCGTGTAGCGCATTTTGTGCACTACAGGGTCCCTTTTCTGGGGTTTTTTTTAAAATTTTTGTTGGTCATCCAATTTTTTTTTTTCCCTTTCTTTCATACGTTATACATCATCGGAGTTAGCAGGGAAGTTAGTGGATTAAACAAACAAAGGAGATTTGAAGTCTATCCGGGAGAATTGTACCCCAGGCCTCTCCCTTGACAAGCAAGGCGTACAACCAGATGGATTATAAGTTCATGCCACTTTTTGTGGTTAAATTATGCTAATTTCGTACGGGCGAAGCAATGTCAATGTGGGTTTACGTCTTGATGGGCCGCTTCTTACCTTGTCCCTCGGCCTTATTAATATTTAATTGGGCCAGGACCGGACCATATCTAGCTAGGTCGAATACGGTTCAGGAACAGAAAAAAGGAGTGTAATCATAGCCCACCAACTTTGTAATAAAATTGCTCTTTTGCTATGTTGCAAACAGAACATTACAGGACAATCCAACATTTTTTTGGATCTAACACACAAGAACAAAATGGAGTCGACGTATTAAAACTAGGCCCAATCGTGATGGGCCGTCTATGTTGCAAACAGAACATGACTGGACATTCAACATTTTTTTGGATCTAACACACAAGAACAAAATGGAGCGACGTATTAAAACTAGGCCCAATCGTGATGGGCCGTCTTAAATTCTATTCACACCAGATCGATGAGCTTTTTTTTTTCCTCGGCAAAAGTCAATAATATTAGTTGTAGTTATTGAAGTTTGAATTCCAATCAAATGCATGGAATGTGGTGCACAATCGCGATGGGACCTCTTACATTCTATTCATACCAAATGAGCTTATGATAAACACTTTAATCAAATGGGCTTTCAACAAAAAATAGGCATGGTGAAAAAAAAATGTAGTAATGCATTGGTGATCATAACTGAGGATCACATTTTAAGTATCATGTTACATGTCATCACTGTATTAGTGGAATGTGTCCATTTATCATGTAGTGGAACACACTGTATCAATGCAATGGTGACACTTCACGAGATATCCAAAATCTAGTACTCACGGATCGATGATCGCCATAGCATTACTGAAAAGATTTGAGTATAAAAGCTATTATCAATATTTCTTTTTGATGAAAAGCCTGTAATACTTTTCGTAGTTAGGGTCTTCCTATTGTGTGCTTACTGGATACACAATAAGCACACAGAAAAAAAAACACATATTTCAATGCACATTTTACACTTTTAAATACATTTACACTTACTTTTATAAACTTTTCAACACACGTTTTCAACCTTAACATGAATCTATTAGGCATATGTTGGCATTTTTCTTTAAACAAATGGGCTTAAAAGTAGTGTATTTAGTTGAGGAACATCGTTCGTGACAACAAATTAACAAGTAGAATACCGTCCTATTAATTTTTTTGGCAATGGATAGATGTCTAACCTACTTCTACAAAACCCTAAGGAGGTTGACAAAATGGTCATGCATTGAGACTTAAAAATTTGCTCACATCTATAATCTCAGGTTCCAATCTTTTTACCAACAAACTCTTGAGGCTAATAGAGATTATGCCTGATTAATATCTCCAGGGCCCGAAATTAGTTGCAGTGCGCATAAGGTGACCCAAGCATCTGGTTATATAAAAAAAATAGTACTCCCTCCATCCCAAAAAATTTGTCCTATTTCCTTTTTTTATGTCCCAAAATATAGGACTAATTTAAAATTTTCAACAAAGAAAATTTGTAAAATTTCATTTCTTCCATGGAGATGTTTTTAACAATTAAAACAAAAGATGATCAAAGAATTGAAAAGTTTAAAGTCCACTTTATAATTTTGTAAATGTTCTCTGATTACATCGGCAGAAAAACTTTCCGCTTTCCAGAAAATAATTTAAATTCAAAACTTTATTAACTCCTAATTTATTAGAGTCAACTAATAAAGAACAAATTTAAAAAATTACAAATTATGAGTATTATTGTGTATTATACATAAAATGTTAAAATTTAAAAGTATAACAAATATTTCGAGACGGATGGAGTAGTAACCTTAAATCTACAAAGACAGTGACGCGACGTCCCCGAGAAGCGGGACCCGAAGGTGATGCAAATTCATTTATGGGCATCAGAGACACCACACCAGTCACCAGCTAGGCTCTGACGAGATTTGAAACCTCCACCTCTCGTTTGAAAGAGTTAGAGGTGTTCTACTCAAGGATGGAGCGAGAGGACAAGTGGTGGCGACCGTCACCACAAGATTTTAAGAAAATACAATTATTACATAAAAATATATTTTTTGTTGCAAATTTATAGACTAACCATCACTAGATTTTTTTGTTATTATAGATTTTCATAGAGTAGATGAATATTCATAATGCAGTTGGTCTTTTTACCTTTTAAGTATATATTTTTGCCACCACAAGGGTAAAATCTTGGCTCCATCTCTAGTTCTACTAACAAAATTATTGTTTTTAATTTTATTTTTTATGCCTTTTTATGTACTGTATTGTAAGAGCAGATGCCGTTGGCCCAAAGGTCTGTCTTTAAAAAACTTGTTTTTTTGGTTGTCTTTATTCAAAAAAAAAAAATACATTTGTTAGTTTTGTGTCAAGACTTTATGGTTTTTGGATTTATCTTGTCGAGACAAATCCAAAGAGTACAAAATTATGGTCAAAAGTAATAGTTTTTTGAATAAAACCGAAAATAAATCATTTTTTTGGATTATTTTGTCTTTATTCACAAAATTTTAAGTTTGACTAATAATTTTATACTTTTTAGATTCCTCTCGTCGAGACAAGCCAAGAAACCATAAAAAATCGACCGAAAACTAACAAATGCAAAAAAAATAAAATTTGAATAAAGACAAAACCAAAAAACCAAATTTTGACCACCTACCCAAAATATTTGAACACCCTAAAAAATGTTAGATCTCCCAACCCAAAAATATGTATATCACTCAAGTGATGAGTCCTTATTTGCTTGACATGGATTGAGGCCATGTTCCACTGACTAATTTTTTCCAAAAAACTGTTTTTTTTCAAAAACTGAGATAGGTCATCCTCTCACAATACATCATTTTTTTTCCAAAAACCGAGGCAGTTTTTAAACAAAAACAGTTAGTGGAACACCCCCTGAGTTTATCAAGAGTTCGTGGGCAAGAGTATGATAGAGCAAGTAACATGTGAGGGGGGTTCAAAGGTCTCAAAAGTAATACGAGAAATAACTAATGAATTGTCTAGATAATTTTAGACTTGTGCTAATAATAGTGTTTTAAAAATCCTAGTAGATAAAGTGGTACATGTAAATCCTAGTAGATAAAGTGGTACATGTGTAATTTATTATTATTATTATTATTATTATTATTATTATTATTATTATTATGTACTCCCTCCGTCTCAATTTCTTGGCCTCTTTTGGGGAAGCGGATTTTTAAGGGGTGTGAAAACTTTGTATTGATTTTTTTATTTTGCCCCTAAATCCAGTCAATATTATTGTGACCAAATTTGTGAGGCTAATTTATTATATGAAAGTCAAAACATATTCAATATGGATCTTGTTTGATAGGTATCAATTAGTTTTATTATAAAAAAATTTCAAAATCATAAAAACCGTTATAAAATAAAAGATAATAGGCTAGCCAATTAAGATGGAAAAAGTACTTTTAAGGGTAAAATTGGAAAGTGGCCCAATTTTGATGGATCTTTTTAGAAGTGGGACAAATATTTTGGGACATCTCAAAATGGAAAGAAGGAACAAGAAATTGGGATGGAGGGAGTAATTTTATGCTTTACGTATAGGGTTTGAACAATTCAGGGTACAATAGCAAAAAGATTTCAAAAATAATAAGTTAATAGAGTTGTTTTTTGCAAGAAATAAAAGAGATAATATGGTAGGTTGGAGTAACAATTTTGAAAACTACAAAAATAAGTCATCAGCTTGCTACAAAGGTTAGAAAAACAAAATTTGATGAAAAAAAATTAGATGAATGACTTGAAGATCTGCATCACAGCCCTTGGACAACTATTAGTCGAAGCAATTACCTGTGATTAATGAAATGACAGATTTTGTCAATTGACTGGTTCATGGGAGTTACCACGTTATAATTAGGGTCAGCTTTAATGTTTGGGTTGTCCAAGTATGACCTAAAATTTGGTTGTTCAATTACGATTAACTCATAAAAAAAAGACATCAAAGTTAAAATAAAAAAATCAACTCTACATTGTACAATTGGATTAGCACATGTGCTTTAGTTTGAATGACATCAGTAAATCAAAATCTAAATGTAACTCCAGTTATATTGCTTTATGATTAGCATGATCTGATTAAAAAAAATTACTTCTCATCGCATATTTTGAGGTAAATTCTTCAAATCATATAGTAGTATGTATGTTAATGCTTCATCCCATTTCATAAACAAAAAAATTTGGCATGTGCAACAACAATATTACTACAGACACTAAATAATTTACGAACTAGTATATTAAAATTACACATGGCAACACCACATTCATGCATGTTGTAATACATGTTGATAACTTATTTATGGCTTCTTTGGTTTATGCACTAAATAATTTGCGGGGAGATGGTTTTGCGGACACCACCATCATCACATTATCTCTAAGAAGAGGAAAAAGAAAAAGAAAAATTGCCGTTAGAAGATCCGAACTCATGTCTCCTGTAAAGAATTACAAAATGCAAGCCACTTCACCGTTTTGGAGTTTCAACAAGAACAAGTGGTCTGTTCACTGTTTATGTAAAATTTTGACCTAAATTTACCCCGTGGTTGGTGTTACGGCTGTTGCCCAAGCCCGGGCCCGAGGAATTGTCTCTCGCAGCCTGGCAGGCGACAGCCACTCGAAATTCTGTCATTGACAAAGTTGGTCCCCACGAATTCATGACACTGTACCTCAAAGTGGGTATGAAATAACTAAACAAATCACTGTACATCGCTATGCGTTGGCTATGGTCCACGTGGAATATGTGAGGCCATGAAGTTCGGTTCCATTTTCATTTTCAGTTTCGCTTAAATTTCATATTGATTAGTCTACGATTTGATTGAAGATATTGGTAGCAAGTGGGTCATTTTCCTTTTTCATTACATTTACTTAAATTACTATGGGTAGCAACCCCTTCATATATGGTGCACAAATTAGCACACAGGTCAATCCACCTATGGGACCCACATATGTAATCCGCACCGTTTATTAAGTTTAAAATATTTTTTCAAATGACTTTGTAAAAAATCAACTCAATCGAATATGTATAAGTGTTTGATCCAATGTATTAATTTCTCTTTTAGAATCAAGGATCCCATATTTTGAGTGAAAAATTGGTACATTGGATCAAACACTTATAAACATGTGATTGAGCTGATTTTTTACGGAGTCAGTTAAAAGAATATTTTAAACTTAATGAACAGTGCATGTTGCATCTGTAGGTGGGTCCTGTGCGCTGATTTGTGCACCATATGTGAAGGGGTTACTACCCATAGTAGTTTAAGTAAATGTGATGGAAAAGGAAAATGGCTCCTTGCTACCCATGTCTTCAATCAAATCGGCATACTATTCAATTTGAAATTTAAACCAAATTGAAAATGAAAATGGAACCGAACAAAGCCAGATCTTTGGGCCGTGTTTTGATGGGTTCTGGAAAAAAAAATTTGTGAAGAATTTCTTAGGGACCTAACTACATGTACAGAGCAAAATGCACGGAAAAACGCATAAAAACATGCTTTCGAGTTCACTTTTGGGTCCCATTTATTTCATATTTAGTGATCCAGAGCGATTCATTATTATTCTAACGTTTTTTTCCCCACCAAATTTTAGTTCAATCGGACGGTTAGAAGTGCTTAAACCAAAGTCTCACCGTTTCAATCAAAAAAATGTTCATTGAAATGGTGAGACTTTGGTTCAAGCACTTCTAACCGTCTGATTGAGCTGAAATTTTGTGGGGCCCATCGTAAAATGTTCTAAGAATAATGAACTGTTCGGATCACTCGTGTGGGACCCAAAAGTGGGTCCCGGAGAAGCTTTGTACATTTTCTGGACATACCCAAGGTTTTTCTTTTCGATTTTTTAAATAGTGTTTGATTGGGTTTTAGAAAATGAGATTAATGAGATAATGATTGGAGAAAGATAGAGAGAAATAAGAACAATGAATAAAGAGAATCTTTTAAAAAATAAAGAATCTTTTTGAATTTTTTTTTTGAAAATGTTAAGAAAAGAATTCTTACAGAATAGGAATTCTGAAGAAATAGGATATTCAAGGTGTTAGAGCAACTGCAATAGGCCTCCCCATATTGATACATTTAGGTATAATAGGGAGCCAATCATAAAATCAGTTCTTTGAGAGACACTGTTCACTATCTTTTCCCTTTTCGGCCAATTGTCAAGGGACACATCTCTCTCTCTCTCTCTCTCTCTCTCTCTCTCTCTCTCTCTATATATATATATATATATATATATATATATATTTATATTTAATAGAAAGTGAGTAAAATAGAGAATGTTGTTGGAGTGTCGATAGAAAAAATGTCAAATTATAATAGATATGTGCACAGGTAGGTGTACAGTTGTTTGGTTCTTTTACTTCTTTGCAATAGAAAATGATTGTGTGTGAGCGTGCTAGAGAGAGTTTCAATCTCCTCCCTCAGATTAACTTTTGAAAAACCAAATCTAATCAGACGATTGTGTTTTATTGGTTCAGTTACATCAATTAAGAGGATTTTTCTTAATAAATGAAGAAATGCAAACCAACAAACTTAGGAAATCAAAGAACAATAAAGAAACAAGATACTTCGATTTATGAATCAAAGATAAACTTACTTCGAAATCGTCTCCAACTTCAAATACAGAGTAACAGAACTTCGAACGGGTGATTGTTACGAGAACAATCGAGATAAGGGTGATTGTTACAAGAACAATCGAGACAAATCCTAACCTACTTTCTAATCTACTTCCTAATCTACTTCGAACTGGGTTCGAAATCCTAAACTACTTTGTCAATGAACAAACAAAGCATCAGTTTTTTGATAACTGTTTGTTGAAGATTTGTTCGGGCTTTTTACTCTTCAATTTCTTCTATTTATAGACGTTGCTCGTAGTTTGAACTTCTTGCTTCATGAATTTGAATCTGGCTTGCTTCGAACTCTAACTTCTACTCTTGGAGTTAACAATTTCTTCCTCTCTCCACGTTTGAATTTTGAATTCTTTCTTCCTCCAGAAGCTTTAAATCTGCACGTTTGCTTAACAAACTCAAATGATAACATGTTAAGAAAATAACTGTCTTCCAGAAGTATTTCACGTGTTGTAACTGCCAATTGTCTTGCTTTACAAGTTTACACATGAAGTTTATGTGTTTGGCAATTAATATTATGGCTTCGAGGCCAATCTTTATTTTAGCAATGACTCGTAACTGCTAATAACTGTCTTTCCAAATTGAGAAATAATACGATATCGTATTTATTTAGTTTTATCTTATGAATCCAGTGTATCATCATAGACAAGTAATTGCCAACGTTTGACACTTTTGATTATGTGTCAATTAATTATTGGATTGGTTAATTTTATATGTAAACAACAGTATGGGTGTTATGTGGCCTATTTGATTCCATATCGGGTTCCGTTATCGGTTATTTTTTTCTACAATATAATAGGTTAAATGCTCACCGATCAAATAGTTACTGATGTGAAATCAACATGAATTTTGATGTGGACCACATGTTCGATGAGACAAACAAAATGAACGATTTGGATCAAACAACGGTATCCGAAATGGGCTACAAATAGGCTGCATAACACGCTTGTTGTGCACTAGGTGCACATCACAAACCTTAGACCCATATATATATAGGAAGGTGATCTATTGAGAACTCCCTCAAAGATCTCTTCTGTGAGGACCACCCCTTTTTTGATTTTTCGGACCAAATTTCGACGATCCGAACCGCTTATGGTGTTTAAAACATGTTTTCAATGGCCAATGCGAGGAATCACAAAAAAAAATACCCGAAAGGGCTTCATCTGAGCGGTTTTTCATAATAACCGTCCGTACATATATAATTTATCGAAAAATGCTTGAATGAAGCCCTTCCGAGTATTTTTTTTGGATGAATCATAATGGTGACCCTTAAAATCACGTTTTAAACACATTGAGCGGTTCGGATTGTTGAGATTCGACCCCGATCCATGAGGTCCGCAAATTATGAGTTTGAGGGAGTCCTTAGTAGAACGGGATCATATATGTGTGTGTGTGTGCGCGCGCGCGCATAAATTATATTTTTCATAACATACTAAAAGTGGAGGAGCTATTGTGGGTTTGTGAGAGGCCCTGACCCCACCCAAATTTGTTTATAGAGTATATTACAAGATATAAACCTTTTTTTTTCATTAAGTTAGAATAATAACATGAACTAAAATTTTGGGACGGATGAAGTATAGTAATCCAGGGGTCGGAACTCCCATGTGTTTGTTTCAGACCCTCTCAACCCTACTCGATTAAGCGAGCTAATTCGCCACTGCATTTGCAGATCTCCAAACAAATCGAAAATCACAATTTTGAGATTGATGAACCATCTTCCGAATATCCTCAATAATCACTTCTACTTCCGAAAGGCAAAGCATTTTCTCTCGTAGAATCTTGATGGTCATTTGCAAGTCCCCTTAATTGTAAATGAGTCCAAACCCCAAAAAAAAAAACCAAAACTCTGCATTCAGCCATGCCAGCGCTTTAGCACATAAAGCTGACCCAACAACACCCAAATTTAGCCAACCTTGCTGCCACAAAGCGCCATTTTGAATTGCTGACCACTACTCGAGCACGCGCTCTATTCTCCTCCTTTAACCATGCTCCATTGACATTTATCTTAACTCCACTATTTTGATTACCATCTTAGATACCGAAAAGTTGATGACTACTAGGTACAAATATTTTAAACTTTTTTAACCGTTGGGGAAAAGAAATCAAGTTTTTAAAAAGGAAGAATGGGTTTGTCCATACATCATTAACTGCATGGTTTTGTTCCTTTTAGATTAATTAAGGGGACCTTAATTTTTAATCATAGCATGTCAAATTTTCATTATTGACTGATATCCAACAACTTTAATTGATGCACAAGAAAAGACAAGTCATCCTTCATGGAGTATTTGTTTTTGCTTAGGCATGTTCCATCAAATGCAAAGACAAACAAATTGTACTCCTAGAACTTTCGTGTTAAACTTCTTTAGCTCAATTATGCTAATTGGGACCTTCTACACATAAGCAACATTGCTACGCAATCCCTACAGAGACTGTAATGTTTTAGTCGAATCACGTAACTTAACAGAACCGGCTCATACTTTTAAGAGGCTTAAATCGAACTTATTAAAGAAGGTTCAGCCACTAGGGGAAAAAAAAGGGGGTCCACCCTATATTTTGTATACAAAAATTAGCCAATAAAGTGTCATTATAAAATTTATTACAGAAGATTTACCATTACAAACGCAAACCTATAGTTATCAAAAAATATACAACCGCTACAATATTTCAAAATCTATCATTCGAACATTTGTCATCTTGCACTTTTAGCGGAAATGTTTAAAATTGTATTGGGCTTAGTATATATATGTAGGGGTTCTAACTAATTGGGAGACCCTAAAATTTTTGATTTTTTGGGGGCCCTAAATCCTAGGGTTCACGAGATTCATGCATGATCCGGTTCTGCATAACTAACTATATATCCAGGACGTACACTAAATTAAACGAATTCAAACTTGATTAAGACGAGATTTAAAAACATATTCAAGTTTGATTAGTTCACGTATCGATTCAATGTAAACTACTATAATTGAGTAACTTAATTTTCTTCAACAACGTCTAATAAACCCTTTATCATTGGTCAAACTTGATTTAAAATTTAACGATATTTTCAAAAATAAAATAAAAATAGTGAGACTATTGATTGGTCCGCATGAAGAAATTGATCTTAAAATAAGCATTAAACGAGTCAAGCTCAAGCTCAACTATCTGTTTACACAAATAAACAAGCGAACCACGAGCTTTAAGTAATTAGGTTTATTCAACAATCCCCTAACCGTTGCAAATTTATAATAAAATCAATAATTTTAAACCAAATTTAGAGCACATCATTGTCGCATTATGCTTTTAATTTCATTAATTCCTCGTAGCCACAATGCTCGAAGAATATTCCAAATAAACATCTTTCAACAACAATTGTTCTCTTGGGAAATCCTTGGCCTCTCATTCGCCAAGAAATTGGGTAGTAGTATCAATTTCGCTTTTGCCTCTACCCTAAAATCTAACTTCTTCAACACAAGCATCAACAGCAGCAGTAGTGAACGCATGATTTTTAATGCGCAAGGAGACCAAATCATATATTTTCGTAAATTAATAACAAAACATCATTGTTATATAATGATAATTAATACAATTATGAGGGAACCTTCTTCATAACTTTTACAAACAAAAACTTAAATGTAGTTGAAAGAATAGGTAGTTTAGAGGTATGCAGGGACCGGGGACCTGCTTGCATTCCTAGGTTCACTATTTTTTGAACAGTGAAAAATGAATTTTATTAGTCAAATGTAAGTAATACAAAATGTAACGCCCCATGTAAACCACTAGCCCAGTACATTTATTTGCTTCACAAGCCACACTACATGGCCCAAAATGCTTAAGCTTAAGGTACTAATAATAGCCCACACGATTTGTTATATATCTAAGATAATTCATCTAAACAACCAACGTGGGACTAAACATCATCTAACCTCAAACCTGAGGTATCACAATATTCCTCCCCCTCAGGGATGCAACGTCCTCGTTGCATAGTCCCAACAACCTCCTCTGGTGTCTGTGGTGGTAGAGCACATCCTACCCACCACTTGGACCAGGGCGGGACTCTGATACCATTTGTAACGCCCCACGTAGACCACTGGTCCAGTACCTTGATTTGATCCACAAGTCACACCACATGACCCAAAATGCTTAAGTCCGAGGTACTAGTAGTAGCCCACATAGTTTGCTTAGGACTAAACATTATTTACCTCTAAACCTAGGGTATTACACGAAAGATTAAAATGATAAGAGAAATGGCATCATAACAAGAACGAAGAATCCCAACGAGATTGGCACCATACACTCTCGACAATCATGTCACTCGAGCCTTGAAGAAGCATGGTTGGCATTCCTAGGTCCTTATATTTACTTCACTCCTATTTCCATTCCTCCACGACACCGCGAAAACAAAAAACACAAAATTACTTCCTCTGACCTCTCTCTGTCTCTGTCCCTCTCTCTAGAAAACTGGTAATCAATGGGCTCTGAATCTCTAGTTCATGTGTTTCTTGTATCATTTCCTGGCCAAGGACATGTCAACCCTCTACTTAGGCTGGGGAAGAGACTTGCTTCAAGGGGTCTTTTGGTAACTTTCTCGACACCGGAGAGTATCGGAAAAGATATGCGCAAGGCTAGCAACATCACCGAGGAGCCCACTCCAGTCGGCAATGGTTTCATCAGGTAGTCTATCATTATTCGTTACAAGAAATAAAAGAACACAAAAATAGACAACTTCAAACGTACGAGAATCAGAGGTTGTACCTTGTGTTTTGAGTCGCTTCGTTTTATCAATTTATCTTGTCATTGAGGACCCCCAGAATATGGCCACGTAGTGCTTTTGGATCCTCTTTACACCACATAACTAAGTGTATCAATCCCACATAAATAAGTGTTTGACACAACTTATTTCATAATTATTTCCGAACAGGTTCGAGTTCTTTGAAGATGGGTGGGCTGAAAACGAGCCGAGACGCCAAGACCTAGACCAGTACCTCCCCCAACTCGAGCTCGCCGGGAAACAACTCCTCCCAAAAATGATCGAAAAACATGCGGAAAACGGCCAACCGGTATCCTGCCTAATAAACAACCCATTCATCCCCTGGGTGTCCGACGTAGCAGACTCCCTCAACCTCCCTTCCGCCATGCTGTGGGTACAATCCGCCGCCTGCTTCTCTGCCTACTACCACTACTACCACAACCTCGTCCCGTTCCCCTCCGAATCCCAAATGGACATCTCCGTCCAATTACCGAACATGCCCTTGTTAAAACACGACGAGGTCCCCAGCTTCCTCTACCCCACCACTCCTTACCCGTTCCTACGGAGGGCAATCCTCGGACAGTTCAAAAACCTCACTGAACCGTTTTGTATCCTCATGGACACGTTTGAGGAGCTGGAGAAGGACGTCATCGAGTACATGTGCAGCAGGTACGTGCAATTCAGGGACGGAGCTCAATAGGGGACGGGTGTCACGTGCCACCTCGGGTCCCAAAAAAAAAACGATTTTTTTATTAAAAAATAATGTTATTCTTCAAAACGCGCATATAATTTTTGGTATTCAGAATGTCCATCTAGTGATTAATCGATGAAATTTTATAATACCTATTCCGCATGTGATGGATGATTAACACATTTGCATCTTTTAGGGTATTATAAATATTAGTATTAGAAAACTTGTACTCGCTTAAACCAAAAAGTAAAGCAAGTACGTGTAATTTTCTATATTTCTCGATACCAAATTAAAGAATTAATTAAGATTTTTATTCAAAATTTTACGTCGTTTTATAACAGACTATCTTTGTGGGGCGGATCGAGGGGGAATATTGATTTTAGGTGTCACATCCAAATTGATATCCTGGCTCCATCCCTGTAGGTACTGTCTTCCGATCAAGGCAGTGGGGCCGTTGTTCAAGAACCCGAAGGTGGCCGGGGCGGAATCGGGAGCCGTGAAGGGGGATTTTATGAAGGCAGATGATGGTATTATGGGGTGGTTGGATACGAAGGATGTGGATTCGGTTGTGTATATTTCGTTTGGGAGTGTGGTGTACTTGAAACAGGAGCAGGTGAATGAGATTGCAGAGGGGATTCTAAGGGCTGGGGTTTCGTTTTTGTGGGTTATGAGACCGCCGCATAAAGATTCTGGATTCGAGCTCGTGGTTTTTCCTGAAGGGTTCTTGGAGAAAGCAGGTAATTTTAAAACTATTTGACATTTTTCAAAGTCAAGTACTACTAATGAAAAAGGATTTTGTTTACGAAAAGGGATGATTTATTAATCCATAATTCAGTATTTGATTTTTCTATTGCAAAAAGAGTCGCAAAATGCCTCAATATCCTTGCAACTTACTAGTAAATATTCAGCACTCTGTCGCAGAGTCTGGATTTTGATTCGAGAGGTTGGCCAAGTTAATAAACATATTTTCATCTACAAAGTGTAATCATCCCGTGAAAATCATGTCGCACTTCAACCGAAGTTTAATTGTTATTACCTCGATCTCATCTATTTTTCTAGCTATTTAAAACTAAATGTTGAGTTCCAAAAATGAAACACCTAAAACTGTTAAAAGTTGGTCCTTTTTCCAAAAAAATTGGGTGAATGTCATAATTTTTTATTTTTTCAGTTCATTTCACCGAAACGAATCAATAATCACCAAAAGTTTAACACAAAATACACAAACACAACAACACAAATCTGAATAAGAACCAAATCGAAATCACTAAAAACGGAAAACTCAACCTAAATTAAATGTTGTTACATGACTCATTTGCATTGGGTTAATTGACAACTTACATGGAGTTGGTACATAATTTAATATAGTGTCTAACATTGTGCATGCATCAACAGGTGACAAGGGAAGGGTGGTGCAATGGAGCCCGCAAGAGCAAGTCCTGGCTCACCCATCCATAGCTTGTTTCGTGACCCACTGCGGTTGGAACTCAACAATGGAAGCCCTAACCAGCGGAATGCCGGTGGTTGCATTCCCACAATGGGGCGACCAAGTCACGGACGCAAAGTACTTAGTCGACGTGTTCAAAGTCGGTATCAGAATGTGCAGGGGAGAGGCCGACGACCGCGTAATCCCGAGGGATGAGGTGGAGAAGTACCTGAGGGACGCCACAAGCGGCCCAGTCGCGGCCGAGATGAAGGCAAACGCGTTGAAGTGGAAGAAGGCGGCGGAGGATGCGGTGGCGGAAGGCGGTTCTTCGGAGCGCAACATGCAGGAGTTCGTAGATGAGGTTAGGAGAAGAAGTGTGTAAATCCACTTTTGTTGCGGTCTGTAGAACTCCGGCGTGTTAACATTTATCATTATTAAGATTTCTTAATGATAATAGATAAGGCTCTTGTGGATTCAGAAATTTAGCTAAAAACTAAATTTATCTAAACCACGTAACGTGTTCCTGTGATTTGGGTGGCTAATTGTTTTATTGGTTCAGTTTACGCACATCTTAATTAATCCTGAAGAACCAAAAATTTCTTGTCCACTACCGAGTGCCTCCCTTGAACCTGGAGGCAGGAGCCAATACTCCGTTCAAATGGGCCCCAAAGAAATTTCTTGCAAATGCTCCGTATGCCTAGCTTAATATTCTGAATTTTATTTTGATTTGGACTAACTAGTCACATTGTTATTGGCATATAGCAATAGAATCAAATATCAAAGAAAGTGGCTATGTTATTATATGTAAGAAGTTTTAATGGTTACCACCATTAAATGTTTAATGGAAGATTTTTAGTTTTGGAGCTATTAGAATGAAACAATAATTGCCGGGTCAATGCCCTGTCCAGTGAGGCCTGATTCGGCTAATTTGAAAAAATTGATTTTGTTGGTTTTCTTTTTATTCAAAAAAAAATTACATTTGTTAGTTTTCGGTTGATTTTTTGTGAATTCTTAACTTGTCTCAATGAGATGAATTTAAAAAGTATAAAATTGTTAGTTAAACTTAAAGTTTTAGTATATATAAAGACAAAAAATAATCTAAAAAACTTGTTTATTTTGGTTTATTTTTGGCTTTATTAAAAAAATTATTACTTTTGACCATAATTTCATACTCTTTGAATTTGCCTCAATGAGATAAATCCAAAAATCATGAATTCGTGACGCAAAACTAACAAATGCAAAAAAAAAGAAAGAATAAGGACAAAACAGAAAATACCAAAAAAATCTGTTTTTTCAATTTAGCCAGTTCCCTATGGTCCATTTATACCCAACTTAGTTTTTTGTCGGCTTGTTACGGGCTCATAACAATAATAAAAAACGTTCATTTCTTACTTATAACCCGTTGATTTGATCATATCCACAATAAACTAAATTGCTCCCGAGCCCATAGAAATAAATTACCAGATGTTCTACGTTGCAATTACTAGAAATAAATATGGACGCACAAGCTCCAAATAAGACGAACCAATGCGCTCTATCTCGGCTCGTTAACTAAATGAGTCCAAAAATTAAGCTTGAGCTCGTTTGACTGTAAACGAGCCGAGCTTATACATGCAACCCAAGCTTTTTTTAGTCAAGGCGAGACAAGCCCAAAGCTCGAGTTCAAGCTTGGTTCAATTACCTGAAATGCATATTTTGCTACCAATTAATTAAAGCAAATACTATAAATAAGAATTGAAGAAAAATGATGAACACAAAGATATACGTCGAAAAATCCTAAATGGGCAAAAACCACGGGAAAGAATCAAACACTATAAATATCATTGTGTAGTTACAAAACGACCTTACTCACAATTGAGACTCCTTGCAATTGACCTAAGATCGGTTGCCGACTCCTCGTTCACCACACCCAGTATTTGATTGTCACTACCTCGAATCCACGAGCCTTCCAAACGTTATTCCGGAAATCCCCCGGAAGAAACTTGAACTTGATTGTTGATGTAAAATCTCTTGAAGCTTTGATTAATAATCCACGAACAAAGTGCTTCAAGATCCACTGTCAACCTTCTTAGTGTTAATATATTGAAGAACAAACAAAAACACGGCTCACTTTCTTCTTGGCCGACTGTTCTGCCCTAGATCTTAAAAGGACATGATATATTTATAAAGTTACCAATTCGATCAATCACATCGTAAGCCGATTGATCGGAACAATGTTGATCTAACTTTTTGAAAATGTCGATTAATAACCCGATTGATCCTCTTATCAATTAATATGCTCTGAAAATCTTTGAAAACGCATGTTGTAGCTTGTGCCTTGGAGAGACCTGATCAATAAACCGATTGATCCCATGATCAATCTTCTTGTTCTAAAATCACCAAATTGATCAGCAACAAAATGACGAAGACACTCACTCTCAAATTACAAAATAAAACGATTTCTTCCACTCTAATCCTATACAAACTCCTCCTTAGAAAATTACAACTCGATATCAATATGTGTTTTGTCACATGAAATTGCCAAAACAAGATAACTCTGAAATTTGGTCCTTGTATTATCAAACAAGTTGAGTCGAGCCTTGAATAGCTCGCGAATAACTTGGTTTGTTTGCAACCCTTCATACAACTATCTTGCAAATAATGGAACATGACAACCTTAATTCGTGAGAGAAATGTGTCCAAATCTATGTCGGGGTAAATAGAGGAATAGTAGAGTCTAGTAAAAAATTTCCTAAAAAAGTCTAGGGAAAAAAAAAAATGAACATTCAGATTCTATTCATTTCTTTTTCCTCTGTTTTCAGGAAAAGTAATACTTTTCGAGATAAATATAAACGTGTCAGTACTAAGAACAAGAGCAAGAAAGAAGAGAACATCCAACTAGTTCCATTCTGTCCTTCTCTGTATGAGATTACCTTCCAGCCAGGCAACCAGAAAAATGAATACTTCTTAAGGCAATCTATCCAGTTATATAAACTTAAGTAACTTTGGAAATTGTCAGCCACGTGGCACAATAAGAACCTCTCCCAATGTAGAAAAGATCGACAAGCAAGAAAAAGGCTTAACAGTAATAGGTGGGGACCATGTTGACTTTGATCCTTTTAAAGGAAGAACTTTGCAGGGCTTGGTGGCACGGCCACTGGGTGCCGAGCACGATCTCAACTGTTTAAAAGTATTTTAGATAATTCAAATTTATCTTATTATCTCTCTTTCTCTTCTTTTTAAAAAAATTTAAATTGTCTCAAACACGTTTAGACAACCGAAATATGAGCTCTAGCACCACTTAGGATGATGCCCCACTTAGCATTGAATAATTTCTCCTTTCAAAGGGTTTTATTTTGGGAACCCAGGTGCCTGTAGCGCAAAGAATGCATTGCACCGTGCAACACTTAGGGCTGCTCAAAAAAATTAGTGAACCGTGAATCCGGTCCGAACTAAACCGATTCGTACCTTTTGGATTTTAACCTTGGATTAATGGTCCGGACACGGATTCAAAAAATAAAAAACTGTGACTTTTGGATCGGACACGGATTTTGATTTTAAAACTATGGATTAACCGATCCGGACCGTGAGATTTTTATTATATATAATTTTTATAAATATACATATAATTATATATATATATATATGTATATTTAATTTTTTCACTTTTATAATTATATAGATATTGTTAATTTAGTAGAGTTACGGTTTGTAGGAGTTATCAGTTATGGTGCGATATTGTTATCTCAACTTACGGTTTGCTAGTTTGAACTTTGAACTTTCCTGAAATGTCTTGCTATTGTCTAAATTTGTTGTTGTCTTGCCTCTGTTGCTAGTCTTGCTATTGTCTTAATCTGGAAATGTTTCCAACTTTGAACTTTCTATTTAGTGCATTTGCATTTGCTACTTGTTAGTGACTTACTACCTTTATTTGTTGTTTTTTCCGAATAAGTTGAAAATTCGCAGATTAATCCGGAACCGATCCGTGACTCGTGATTTGGATTGGAACCAAACCGTGAGACTTTTGGTTCGGACGCGGATTGCATTTTCAAAAAACCGTGACTTGCGGATTAGGATTGGATTCATGCCAATCTGGACCGATCAAGACCGTGAGCACCCCTAGGCAACACTCACCAAACGGCGCCATCTGGGGGCAAGCCAAGTGTTTCACCAAACATGGGCATGTGGGTTCCACTTCTAGGTCTCGCGCAAATGATTCAAATTGCTAAACAACTTTAAAATAATAATTCAAGTGATCTTGGAGAAAATTAAGTCCATCGGATATTTGTACGTAATTGATATAATTCATTTGATTTTTATTCAAAATTCAGGACCCTAAAATTTGAAAGAATCTTCCAAAAATGTTATACGATTGTGCGTTTAGTAACCCATTGATCTAAATCGTAGGTGTCGTAGGAGAGAAACGGGGGTGCAACATGGCGCCCCTATAAGGCGGCCCTGCAGGGCGGCATGTGGACCGTCGGATGTGTTTTCAATGGTTTAAATTATCTTATAGGTAAAATTGGTATCTTCATAGAAAGATAATGTGTAAAATATAAACCGTTGAAAACACATCCGACGGTTCACATGTCGCCATGTAGCGGTGCCATACAGAAGCATCTTGCATCACCCTCAAATCTGTCGAAGCGGTCATTGAATAATTGTTCTAAAATTATTTAACAGTTTAGATATTTGTGTGGGACCTAAGGCCCCACATGACCACATTTGACAAAACACTTGACTTGCCCCCAAAACGGTGCCGTTTTGTGGGGTGCTGCATAGTGCTATGCACTCTTGGCGCTACAGGCACCCAGGTTACTCTATTTTGCCAAACTATCGGCCAAGTTTCCACCAGTATTTTTTGTATTCTAAGTTTTTTTGGTATTTTTGCACTCACATTTTAACTGGTGAAAACACCAAAAATATCAAAGTAAAAACGTTTGTTTATTTTCACTACTACTGCTGTTTTTCATATCAGAAATTAAGAGAGTTGGTTTAATTTTGTGCTATTTTATGAAATAGTTCTCTACATGTGATACTAACTAATTACCTGCAAGTTGGTATTAACTAGTCTTCCTCTTCCGGGTTAAATTTTCTCCTTATTCAACGGTCAGAATTACCAACCCAGTAATTCGGTCTATCTGGATAAGCTAACGTACCTCCCTAGATGGATTTCACTTGTCCCCTCACTTTCCTCGATTTTTTTTTTTTGGAAATTCACGTTACCTAAACATTACGATCTTCCTATTTTCTGAACTCTGGAAAATTATGCATTCGTCATCCACTTTACAAAACAGTGAAAACCCAACAAAAGAATACTTAGTCTCTCTATACAATTATACGACACCATGCACAATTACAACCAAGACACAGGCTATGGCAAAAGTAACTTCGCCGAAAGCCAGAGCAACATAAACCTATTAGGGCTAAGCAGTAAAAGACCTTCCTGGCATTAGGCTTTCCTCCACAATTAATTACATTCAATGACAGCAATGACCGTTTAGTGTAAAGAAGCAGTTACTTTAAGAACTAGATTTTCCCAACAATGACCTGAAAAACTCGATCATATTATCGTAAACATCTCTATTTGCTGTCACGCTCATAAGAAAGTCTATGTGACCGTAGTTCTCAAGGTAAAGCAACTCCGGTTGGGACTTCAATTCCCTTAGTGTGTGCTGAAAATCCGTCAAGTCTGCTAGGGCATCTTTTGGCCCATAACCCATCCATAGTGGCAAAGATTTGGGTATTCGGCCAAGATCAAAACTCGGTGGTTTAAAATCACCATATCGCCTAAAGTTTTTAACCCTTCCATAGTCATACCTTGCAAAGGTACCTTTACGGATCACTGCAAAAACATAAAGGATCAGAAAATACCATCTAGCGTGTGTTTGGATGAGTTCAACAAAATACCACAAACCCGAAAGCATTGGGCAAGCATGTGATGTTTTGCAAATAAATCCATCACTGTTTGAATGCTAGCACTTAAACATATGAAAATGGATGTAAGCAATCATTTGATCGCTCACCTGCTAAGTATGGAAATTGTCACAAACCTGAAGTGTATCATGCATTATGAAACCTATGCATTCTCATACATAGTCTTAGTGGTGACGATTACAAATTTCTGGAAATAGAGTTGGGTTAGTACACCAGTTATTGGCAGAATAAGACACATTTCCCAAGGCTTCTAAATGTGAGAAAACCTTGCCATTTCAGGCTTCTCCTTTTATTCTAAGTCCCCCTTGTTCTTTCAGCACTTAACAGAAATATTAACAAAGATTAGAGACTATAAGGAAAATGTTGGCTGTATGCCTGTAAAGGGAAACATAATAGAAGTAGCCGGGATCTACACCGCTAAATCAAACTAAGAAGAAAAAGCAAACCAATTTCTGGTCATAATCATAGGCAATGTTGTAGCAGTACTATGAATGGAACACAATGCAGTAAAATAAAATGCTGCTTGGGAGTACAAAGAGCTTACTCTGGAAAAGATGATTAAAATTTTTGGAGGATGTCGGATGCGGTTCATATTCCAGAAAGAAATCAACTTGAGAAATGTTAAGGCAACAGTTCGGCCCTGCAAAATGAATGCCTCTGTTGAGAAGTTCGAAAGCATGAGTCCAAACACATTTAAAAGAACATAGAAAACACATACAAGTTTGAATGACCAAATACAAATTGATCATCATCTATCAACTCCAATTTCTTGGAAAATAGGTCGCTGACCATATTCTTAATATATATAGTTGCGTCCATGATTACCAAGCAGGCCTACATAACAATGACCTCATAACTCATATTATCCTGATAATACTTAAGATCCTCTCAGTGTGCTTTTTCAACATTTACCCAGTTGCATTTTTTAAGGTGAGGTCATTCAGGAGGACAAAATATTGACTACAACTTCCTACAACTTTGGACAAGTTACCTGAGCTCCATAAAACCACCATAGTATTAACATAGAATATAGCAATTTTGAATCCTTCAGCCAAAATTAACTCCGTCAGTAATACCAATACATAGCTATGCAATGCCAATGCTCTGGATGTTGAATGAAAAAAACATGGTAATGTGCATATAAATCAAAATGATTCTTGGATCTGACTTCTTTGATGCCTTTTAGCTTTGATTTGAGGGCATGATTCTGCAGCAAACTCGACGGTATAGGGGGACCACTGTTTCAGTGGTATTCTGTGAGCAACCACTTTGTGCATTTATTGCCAAAGGTTAGATCTGTCTCAAATCCATCTATTTCAGTGGTATTCTGGGAGCAGCCACTTTGTGCATTTATTGCCAAAAGTTAGGTCTGTCTCCTATCCATCCCCCTCCCATACCCCCAATTATTGGGGACTAAATGGGTTATGTTATTGTTGTCGTTTTTGTTGAGTAATACCAATACATCAGCAACTCTGAGCCATTCAGATAGTATTAACTCCAGCAATTCAGCATACATCATTTTCTGAAGCATTCTATGTTCCAACTCCCTTAATGTCACCAATCCAGTTTTAACGGGGTCAAGGACTAGGGGAATCATTAACTTGTCAGTAAAATTACCATATATCTTTCAGCGCCAATATGCCTGAAAATTGATCTGAATGACTAGTAGAAATTGACTGGGCGTTTGCCTGTAACATTCTTCAAATGACAAACACCTCCTATCTGAACTCCGAAGGTAAAAAGGTAACCAAATCCTGCTAAGGCGGCACTACATGGTGAAAGAAAGGCTCTGCCCTCTCTTCATTCACTAAAAAATGCAGACTACTCTTTACTCAGGGCTTCCAACAATCGGACCTTGCTGTAACAGTCAACAGAGAGTTGGAGTATCAGTTGCATTAAAGGACTCACATTTCTACCTTTGATATTATCATTCTCTGTCGTTGGGTTACAACTCACACCACAAGAAGAACAGAAAGGATACACACAAAGAAAATGTAAATGTACTCATAAAGAAATGTGTATTATGATAAACATGGTTATATTTGTCCACTAAATGGTGACTTTGCACATGCCAAAAGGAGGAGGAAAATGAATAAGAAGAACCTGTGATGGATGTTAACAAGTCGTTGCAATCTAAATGCCCATCACATGCAGAATCCACGATTTCAGCCAAAATATCACTATACATTGTAAGAACTTGTCAGATACTAAAAAACTGAAACAATAAAGCCTGGAAAACGACAAGGGGAAACCCAGTAGAGAAAGACCTTTTAAAATTAAGCTGATGAATGCCCAATGCAAGAATCACCTGTGCATAGGGAACTTAATTGCAGAGGTTACCACAAATCATTTCATGTAGTAATTTTACCACATCAGAATGTTATAATCACCTGGTCAAGATGCATGCTAACAAGTCTAAGAACCAAAGGGGCGCTGACATGTTCCAAGTATGTGATGGGGCAAAGAAGGGCAGCACCCGCAACCATTTTTACTATGCCTGGTTCCGTGAAAGCAGCCAGAGACATTATTGTCCCCTGCAAAGTAAGCGTCGAACAATTTAGTAAACGAGGAGAACCGAAAAGCAAATTACAACAACCAGAATAAGCCGTGTTCTGAAGAGACAAGAGACCTGTGAATGGCCAACAATGAAAACTGCGGTGTTTGAAATTGAATTTACATAATGGAGCATTGCTGCAACGTCATAAAGAGCCAATTCCTCCCAACTCCAATCCCAAAATTCCTCCAACAGAAGAATGAAGACAAAGTGTTATCATCTTATAGGTAAGCAGAACATGCATGAGTAATATGGCAATTCAGAATCTAAATGTTTCATTGAGAATCTCAAGATTGCAATTCAGCATAAATATAAATTCAATTGCAATTGAAACAAATTCCATATAAAGGAACAAATACCTCCATGACTACATCCATGTTTTGAGACTTTTTTAGAGGACCATGGATCAGCTTGGAACTATTATGTTTTGATGGAGATCAGCTTTGAACTTGAGAATGAAAAATAAGCTTGGGTACATGACGTTTGCAACCTTGCATATCAATTTTTCCCATGCGCTTCCCAGTTGTGACAGATAAAAATGCAATATCACCTCGTTAAATTGGACCATGATACTACTATCACGATAACTAATTTGATTGCAATACTACCATCCAAACTTCTCTTAGCATTTATTGTGATTGTCGACATCCAAAATTGAAATGGAATCTTAAGATAAGGTGGTCCAATGGTCGCATAGTGAGAAAGAAAACATGTGCATAGTCCACATCTTTCTAGTGAAAAAATGAAAGATACTTTTTCTATATACCACTATAGTCGCCGTTAAAACATAAATAAATAAATAAATAATTCGCATGCATCTAAGAGAGACAAAATAACTAAAGAACAAAGGCAACACAGGACTTTGCATTCATTCTGTCGATCTTTCATAGTGCATAGAGAGACCAAACATAGTTAAAACTTGAAAGACAAGGAACAGTATGAACGGAAAACGAGATGTGATACCTTATCTTTCTCTGATAGCGATACATGCCCGTGACTCCATCGTGTCCCACGCACGCTTCCTACCCAAACATCAAAACCATGATCGGCAAGGAAGTAACCCAGTGATTGGTTCATAGAACCTAAAAACCACGCATCACCAGCCTATTTAAATTTCAAAGCAAGTGACAGTCACCACAGGACGGTTTTTCATACAGTTAATATCAAAAAAGAAATAAAGCATGTGAGTTTAAACATGCACGCTCCATGAACAGAAAGCACTTGAATCCTGATACATCCATATTATCATTTATAAGGTCACATCAAGACAGGGAAAAAAATGGGGATTTTTAGCCAAGAAAGCACTAGCAATCAGACTAGGAGTGCATTTGGACTAAATTAATTTGTGTTAAATAAATCCCCTATTATTTAACTTTTAGTCACCTTCTTCTTAGTTTTTCGTTATAATGTTTGCGTCACATTTTTAGTCTCAACATGGGAATCAGAAAAGTATAAAAATATAGATCAAAGTTGGAAAAGTTCAAATAAGACAATGTTAAAGACAGGAAGACTGTCTTTTTCGTCTTTTCCCAACTTTTTTCCTCTTTAATGAACTTTTTTCAACTTTGATCTATATTTTTTGAACTTTTCCGATTCCTCTTGTCAACGACTAATCCAAAAAATTGGTCTGAATTTAGTAAACATTTGAAAGAAAACTACCAAAAAGACTTGATCAAAAAGACTGAAAAATTTAGCCAAAGGGGCTCTAGGTTACACAAGCCTTGGACAACCTCGTGTGAAAGACTAAGAAGTCTCCGGAAGTAGGAGGAAGAAGGAAAGTAAAACAAAGAACAGAAGCTTTGAGGAAGAGTGGCCATGGGGGACCAAATAGAGGAGTGTCAACTACATGGTCAATTAATTAGCCAAAGAAACCCTTCATGTCTCATAGTTAGCCTCCCATAAAACTCTCCGAAGTCCAACGAAACAACCCCCACTCCGTGTCATCCAACTCGCATACTAGATATTCCTCGGATCTGTGATTATCCTAGACCACTAAATGAAGTATCAACTAACCCCCCTTACAGGCCTTTTCTTGATACACTAGTGTTTCAAAAAGGGCACGCGTCATGCACCTAGGTGATGAGGGGAGGCCAGGAGCACTGGTAGAGCCTTGGGGAGTCGAGGCGAGGTGCAGGTGAGCCGCTTGGGGTGTGTGCCTCATAAATTTTTCGCTCGAAATGCTTCCAAGCCATAGATCTGTATATTAAAATGGGGGCCAAAGCACAAGATAAAACCTTTTGGATTAAAATGGCATTCGTTAGCACTAGATGTTCTTCTTCTTCTTCTTCTAGATGAACAAAAACGATCGAAATCTTCTTCTTCTTTTCCAATTGTTTGAACTGTTCAAGCTATGTTTTTTTCTTTTTCTATTTTTATTCCTCTGCTCTTCTTTTTCTTCTCAAGTCACCATTAGGCAAAATTAGGACCCATTTCGAATCTTGAGACACTCAGTTGAAGAAACAAATCCACAGATCAATTTTCTCGATTCACCACACCACGAGACAATTTGCTCTAATTTAGAGAAAAAACAGTAACAGACAGAAATTGCCGTTATTCATTTTGTTATGTCTCCTAAGCTAAACCACCTACCAGCGTCCTTGTGTGGAAATGAATTACATAATAGCCACTAGCCAGTTCTTCCCTCCAGCTAGTCTCTTAGGTGTATAGGAAACCCACCCCGTTTATTTGCTAATAATACCAGCGGTCATTTGACTATCACATAATATGTATTGGTTCTGTATTAGGATCGCCATTTCTGGAGGCCTGGTATGAAAAAGAAAAAAAACTTTCTTTGAGCAAAAAAATGAAGGTATCTTCAATTAACCACTAAACTCCTCCATACCCCTTCCTACTTAACCATTGAAAGACAAGAAAGAAAAAAAAAAGAAAAAGAGAGAATATAATTTACTAAGTGTAACCTTATACATAACATAATCCCAAAACTTCCAAATTCGTGGACAACCAATGGATACATCGTGGCCCCAAAGTCATTGATAAACCAATAGATGTCTAAACATGAATATCTACATCTATTGCTAAACTTTGGAAATCTACCAATCAGTAGGATATTTCCATATTGTCGTCTCTTCTATTCTTTTTGGCATCTCGTATATAGTAGCTTTAAGATGATACTATACAGATACATCAATATTAGTAAGAACAGATTAGGCCATGTAATGGTAAGAAATCTCACCATAAAGAGTCCATGTAGGAGCAAAACGGGAGGACCTCTTTCTCCTCTCAACTCTCCAGCTATGGATGAGACACGATGAAGGCCCAATACGTAACCATCCTTTGTCTGCACCTGTAAATTAGACAAAACAAATGCAGAACAACCCCACAATTCACTAAGTAATCAATTAATCAAATCCAACAATAAACAATTAAAATACAAAAAGGTCTTTAAAAAACAGCAACATCAAGTAGTCACTTGACTCACTTATAGTCCCTCCCACACTGCAGTTCAACTAATTAAAACAGTCCTCATTATTTAACTTTTAGTTGTTTTTTGTTAGAATTTTTACGTCACATGACGAGAATTGGAAAAGTATAAAAGCGGAAAAATATACACCCTAAAACAAAATTTCGTCTTCGGTGACCTTTTTTCAAATGAGAAAAACTACCAAAAAAAAAAACTCGATCAGAAAACCTAAATGCTTAGGTCAAAGGGCTCCTAAAATCTAGTAATTTACCCTAGGTCCAAATACAATAGTAACTCATACAGGGGAGTAACTAACTAATCGAGCAGAATTAAATTGCGCGGGGGAGAGAGAGAGAGATTACTTTGTGGTCGGAGCAAGGATAATTGTAGCGTTCAATGAGGTCAGGACACAAACCCTTGACCGCTGATCGGCGGCTGATGTTTGAATCTCCGGTGAAGTTGTTGTCAGATTTTCCGGCGGCGAACGAGAGACTGAGAAAGAACGCGACGGTCACAATCCCCGCCGCTGCCAAGTTTCCCATCGCCGAGGAGGAGAGAGCTGGAAGAGAAGGCCAGCAAAATGGAAGAGAGATAGAGAGGGGAGCAGTTGGGTTTTAGTTTTATCACTGCCCCAGCGCAGTAGACGTGCGTGGAGTATTGTCTACTTTGATTCCTTGTCCATTCTCATTTACGTAACTTCGAATCTAATTATCGTAGGAGTAACTTTTTGTTTTGACTACTCCTATTTTTTGCCTTTTTGCCATTCCTGATCTATTAAGGCATCGCAGTGGATCCTTAAAATAACTTCTAAGTGAAGTTCTTTCAAATTTAGTAAGTCATTTAATTAATTATGAATTTTAATAAGTTTTCAATATAAATTTTCAACGGTGGCTCCTAAACTTGACTTTTAACCTATTCATTAAATCTAACTAATTTTGTAGCTAGCTTCAAGTGAAACCCAAACCTTTTTAATCTTTTTTTTTATGGGACTCAGACTTTTTTGATTACTTTCTTCACAAAATAGAAAATTTTCTTGCTAGTCCATTGGGTCCACGTGTGCTCTCTATGTTTAGCAAACTCTAGAAGTGTGAAATGGAACCCAATTAGGCTTGTGTGTACACCTTAGAAGTCAAGATAGAGCCATTTTTAAGGAGTCCACTATAAATGCTCTCTATATTTAGCAAACTCTAGAAGTGTGAAATGGAACCCAATTATAGGTGTAGCCTCGTAATTCTTTTTTTTTCTCTTACATCAAATTTTACAATTTTTAAATCTACTTTTCACTGCTTACCCTAATCAATGTAATAATACCCACTAATTTTTTAGAAAGGAAGTTAATTTTAAGGGCAAAATAGGAAATATACCCACTAACATTTCAAAACACACACTTATGAGGGACAATCCAAAATGAAAAGTTAAACACTATAAAATGGACAGAGTGAATTGGTCTACAAAAATTATCCAAAAAATTTCATGCTTATAGTTTTTTTTTTTTTTATAGAAATTACCTATAATTGAAAAAAAAAAAAAAAAGAAGAGAGAACGCATAGGTAAATTTTTTATAATTATAGAGAAGAAAAATGAATCGAGTTAGAGATTTAGATTTAGAGAAAGAAAAAGAAACCTAAAAAAAGTAAAAATAATAATAATAAAACTACCAATACAAGCAGTGGGCTTAAGTGGTTATTAATACTCTTGTTTTTATTACCAAAATGAAAAATATATCCAATGGGAACTAAAAATTTTAAAAAATAATAAGTTTGAGTCAAAGAAAAGAAAGTTTTAAGAAAAAAAAAATAATTTAGTTACTTTTTCTCACATTTCCAAATTTTTAGGCAATATAAACTCTAAAAAGGAAAAGAAATAAAGTAAAATTTGAATTTAAGGGCATTAACGGCATTTCACAATCAAAGTTAACACTGTTAGTCATTTTTTAACGGCAGGAGAGGTATCTGCCAATTACTTTTAAAGTAGGGGAGGGCAGTGAAATTTCAGAAACATCAGGGGAGGTCTCTGTATTTGTCAGAAACCTCAGGGGAGGTAAGTGAAATTTTTACCCTATCATAAAAATGTCATGCTTTTTCTTATAAAAATATGCACACTATGAGCTTTCTCATTTAATTTTCTAATGTATTTCGTATATAATAAGACTAATACCTACATATTTTCTACTAATATTCTTACAAAAATATTTATCAATAATGCTATGGGGACACCAATTGTGCACACCAATTATTTCGGTCAACCGCAAAGATAAAAACAACCTCTCACTTTCCTTTTTATGATTTTACTTGCTGTCATTTTCACTTTCAATGTAAAAGAAATTGACCTTCTATTAGGTTTGGCTGGTGACATAATATGTCATAATCTATGACCCATGTTCTCCTTTTTTATTTTTTTAAGAAAGAGAGAAAAATCCACTAATCAACCAAACAATTAATACAATAAAAAAAATACAACCCAAATAAAGAAAAAAAAACACATAAAAGGAAAACAAAAACAGGAAAAAAAAAACGGGGAAAACATAAAAACCGCCGGAGCATTATCGTTGTGGTCACGTTGTCGTCGCCGGAGCCATCGATGTCGAAGTCAAGATGTGGAAACCTCAGATCCGGCCCCTCCTTTGTCCAAAAATCAAGATTCTTGCCAACCATAGGAAGAGGAGAGAAGATCCAATCGTCTATGGAGAGTTGCCAGCAATTCAGAGGAGAAGTAAAGGAGGAGAGAGAGGAGGAAGAAGCCGGTGGGGGAGAGGAAATGCGGCAGCCGTTAAGGAGGAGCTTCTCCAACACTCCTCTCTCGCCCTTGCTCTCTCTCTCTCTCTCTCTAAACTCTTATCTGCCACAAAGTTTGTGTATGTATCATTTTTGTTTATCTTACTCATGTTCACCTTGAATTGCACAATCATAAGATTGGGAACCAAAGTGCAGATTCTTGCCCGCCCTTGCCGTTAAGCGGACGTCAATCGCATTAGTGCAATTAAACAGAAGTCGCATAATCAATCCATGTTTAGCTCATGATCATCATGATTGAGGAAAATAAACAGTTGTCCTTGAACAATATTGGTTTGCAACTTGGCATATAGAATTTTCATACGAAAACTTTTTTATCAAAGATATTTATACTAATGAATTAACGGCAAATCAAGGGGTACAGACCACATTGTACAGATAGATCTTGGAGACCCACTTGTGGGTCCCACTCAAACGATCAAAGCCGTTCAATCATCTTAAATAATTTTCCGAGAGGACCTGCGAGAAATCAGCTCTATCGGACGTGTGTAAGTGATTAATCCAAAAAACCCCTGTTTTATTCAAATCGTTTGTGTGGGACCTACAAATGAGTCCCTGAGACCCATCTATACATGGTCTGTAAATGCGGTCTGTACCAGTAACAAGGTTCATGAATTAATCGTGTTTACAACTGTTTGAGGCATTGTATAGTTTGTAAAATTTGTATGTTATGTGAAACATGATGCAATCACTCTAATTATTACTTTAAGAAAAACTTTATTATTTGTTTGGAAAAATAGTGAAGGAGCGGAATCAGGGACGAAGCCAGGAATTGTCTATAGTGGGAGCGCCAAGTTTAGTAATATTATAAAAAGAAAAATTTACACCCAAGCACAATAATATAAAACTAGACTTCATCATAATCATAAGGTTTATAATATGAAAAAGTATTCAACCGGCCCTTTATGAATTTTCATGGTTTATATAACAAATTATGCAGCTCATTTTATGAATTAATGTGTCTCGTTTTGATTTTGGGTGTACATTGCACCATCTATGAATGTTGTGGCCCATTTTAAAAAAATTTATGTCCCAAGATATAAATTTTTGTGGGTTGTTGTGATTTTCCTAAACCAAAAGAATTCAAATTATATACAATCCTGAAATTGGGTGGGGGCACATGCCTCATAGCGCATTCATCCCCGTGTGGAATAGATCGTGTTTTGTTGGATTTCAAAAATATTCAAATGAATTTTGATGTACAAAACCTCAATAAGTTCGAAGTCTGACTATCTGAGCATCTTGGTGAAAGAGATTACATTTTGGAACACTAACAATACATGCCTGCTTAATGAATGGATGAGTGCTCCCAAATATAATGCATTTTGTGCAAACATTTCAACATAATATAATTTATGGTTATAAAATTTTAGATTTTCGTTTACATCATTGAGAATATCCCAATCAAATTTTGTAATTGGTGTGCAATGTACAACAAAAAAACCACCTCAACCTAGGGTTTTTCCGCCTGGGGGGTGGAGCGCCTCCTCCTCCACCCCCCCCAGCTCCTCCCCTTCTCCTCTTCCTCCCTCTCTCTACCTCCTCCCCTCCATCTTCTTTTTCTCTCTTACGGCTTCTCCCCTCCCCATCTAGTTGGATCTAACAGTGGGCACAGTGTTCGTTGTGGCTTCAATGCCTCACGGTGTGTCTGTCCGGTGGTCAATCGTGTTGGTTTCCTTGCTGGAGGATCTCGGTTTTTTGCTTAGCAGCTAGCGGCTGGGTTGCTTTTAGGTGGTGAGGTTTCGTGGCCTCTAGTGGTAGTGGAGGCGGTGCTCCTAGACGACGGTTTTCATCCGGTCGGTGTTCTCTGTGGTGTTGATTTGGGTGTTTTGCATAGTCCTCATGTCGTTGAGGCTCGTCTTGGTAAAGCGGGAGTGTGAAGCTCTGAGTAGCGACGTTCCATCGGTGGTTCCTGGCGGTGCTTTGTTCGGTGATCGGTGGGTTTCTGGGGTGACGACAGTGTGGTTGGTGTAGGTACTTAGGCCTGTTTTTTGTTTTCTGGGCTTGGCCCATTTGTTTGTTTTGGGCTTACTTCGGCTGTTTCAGCAGTCGTGTAGCGTCGGTGTCGGGGCAATTACCCTTTAGGGTGCGTAAGTCCTCGCCGCCGGTGGAAGTTGAACTTCTTCCCTGGGGCTAGTCTGATTTGGTCAATTGCTGCGCTATTTGCTGTTGTTAGGCTTTTTTCTGTACTTTGAATTTCTAATGAACAAAAAAAAAATAAAAAAATTGTCCTACTTGTTGATGGGCACTCTGGGTCCGCTATCCCTCTTGGTGTCCAACCTCCCAAATGCAGCCACGTGGAACACATGAACTCCCTTACCAAACTCATTAACAGTTTGGTCTTGTTTGATAACCCAGATCCAGCACTTAAAATTGAATAAATTAAGTAATAAAAGATTCAGTAGGTTTGATAACCACATTTCTCATTACTTAAAAGATTAAGTGCCTCTAAAAATCTAAGCTAAAAAGTTGAGAAAAAAATTGAGTAGCTTTAACTAAATTTAAGAGTATTCTCATTCAATCATTTCATCCTCCATTGTTACCCTTCACACAACCGCTATTATCATTAACCTCACCACTACCAACACTCTACCCCCACCGCCCTACCACCATCACACTACAAATACCACAAATTCTCTTCCGTTGCCTCCACTACCACTACCACTACCACCACCACAACTCACACTGCCATTCCACAATCACCCTACCACTCCACCACCACCACTTCGCAGCTCCCACCACCACCATTTTGCCACTTCCTTGGCTGAAAAGGAGACTTTGGTTGGGTTTTAATGGAGAAAGTGTTCTACCTATAGATACGTGTGTGTTACACGTGGCAGCATTTGAGGGGTCAGACATAGGGACAACAGATCCGGAGTGGCCAATGGGACCTTCATTCTGGTCCTTCCTTTATTTCTACTTCTATTCATTCCTGGAAGCTAGGTTTCCGTTAGCTTACTTAGCTTCTTTGCTTAGAATAGACGGAGATTGTGTTTGGTATTATTATGGAATAATCAATTATTTAGCTTTTATAACTTATGACAAAGTGGTATGATTATTGTAAGCTTTAATTTGTAGATGCGTATTTGAAATTGAAAAAATTACTTAATTCAATACTCCAGTATTTATTAATCGAGATAGAGAATTTTAATAAGGCATCGTATTCTAAAAAGATCATTATGATTCCACCCTGGGAGATTTGAATAGTTACGATTTCATCCTGTAAAAGGATATTCGGATCATTGTGCCCTTATATACACCATTAGTAGTAGATATAGTAAATTTTATAATTACCTAACCTTTAATTATATTTTCCTTTGTTAGATATGTATGAGTCATTTATTGTTACCAAAATTTACGGGATTACATATTCCTTAAAGGGTGGGATTCTGTTTCTATTTGATCTAATTCAATACCATTAGTTACGTTGATTGAAATTTGGATGGTCAATATTCCAGATAAGTGGGGGAGGTGCTGTGCACCCTCGGCCATTGGATCAAGCTTTGGATGGCTCGGATGTATTTTGATTTTTTAACAGTAAAAAAATCAAAAAAAAAAAAATTGCCGAATGCATCCGAGCCGTCCAAAACTCAATTCAACAGCCGAGCGGTGCACAGCACCGTGTACAACACGGCTGTGCATAGTATCTCCCCCGAGTTCTCCCAATCCTAATCAATATCTCCCCCGAGTTCTCCCAATCCTAATCAAGAAAGAACCAACAAAACATTACTGTGTTCGATGCAATTAATTTCACCGCCTCTCTCCTCCTCCCACATACCAGCCTCCTCACCCCCTCGCCTCCTCCTCACCACGGCCTTCCCCATCTCCACTGTTGACGATCTAATGACCCTCCCCATGTAAGTTGTTGTAGGTGAAATCATCCAAGAGAACATACTCAAAATCGATTGATCTTCAATGGCAACGAAAAAGAACCCAATGGGTAATCCTTCAAGAGAACTAACCCGAATCAACCTCGACGGCGATAGAAAAAACAACCATGACGATGGTTGGTAACTATGATGTACAATATTTTTTATGGTGGTGGTGGGTTCCTGATCTTGCTAATGGCAGTATTATTTTTTCCGATTCAATGGTGGTTTCTTTTTCTTTCTTTTTTTCCCGATTCAATACTAGTAGTTTTTTTTTTTGATGAAGTAAAAATAGTAAGTCAATAAACCATGTTCACATTCATATAGTGATTATGGTTTATTAATTTACCATGTCGGGTTAGATTTTTTTAATTTTTTTTCATGGTATATTTGGTGTAACAATTTGTTTTAGTGCCATTATTAGTTTTTTCAAAATATTCCATGATTTATGGTTTATTGATTTACTAATTTGTGTTATTTCGTATTGTAAACATGGTTAATAAATAATTCATGTTCCATGCATGAACATTTGGTTGTAGTAAACATGGTTAATCAATAAACGATGTTCCCTGTGAAAACTCACAATTTTACTAATGATATCTTATACTTAAATGGTAAAATGGGTACATGGTTAATGAATAATTCATGTTCATGGTGAACATTAAAGCAGTAAACATGGTTAATCAGTAATTCATGAACATTGTTGTTGTTATTAGTTTATCATGTTTTTTTGCTTAGTCTATGAAAATCAATTAATTTATCATGTTTTCTTTGTTTGTTGTCATAAGAAATTTTTCATCCATTTTATTCTTTTATTTTTTGAGATTTTATGTGTGATAGGATTATAAGAAGATTTTTCAGAGAGAGAGAGAGAGAGAGAGAGAGAGAGAGAGAGAGAGAGAGAGAGATTATGAAAGATTATGAGAAAGAAATGTGAGGAGATTAGGAGAGAGAATTATTAGGAAAATCATGAGAGAAATATTAGGAAAATTAGGAGAGAGAAATAGTGTTTTGTGGTTTATTTGAATTTCATGATGGAATCATAAGTATTCAAATCTCATGGGATGGAATCATAATGATCTTTTTTGTACATGATGTCTAATTAACTCTCTCTCTCTCTCTCTCTCTCTCTCTCTCTCTCTCTCTCCCCCCCCGTGGTTCGATTTTGGTTGAAATCGAAGAAATCTAGGGCTAGGGTTTCAATTTTTTAATTTTTGGTTTTTTTGTTCGATTTTGTTGGATTGTTAAGGTTTCCCTCTATCCCTCTCTCTCTCTCCCTCTCCAGTTTGATTTTGGGAAGAGATCCAGGGCTAGGGTTTTGGTTTCGAATTTAAACATCCGATTATGGTTGTGCACTCTTAATCCAATTATGGTTATGTCATTTGTGTGTGTAGAACGAAGATGTTAGTTGTTGTTCCACATATGTTGGAAGCTGGTCGGATATAGCATTTACCGCTAATTTTGTCATCTTGTCCTATCCCGACAAGGTAGAAATAGAATTTCCTTTACTATTTCCTCTTTGTTCGATTTTGTTGGATTCTCAAGGTCTCCCTCTATCCCTCTCTCTCCCTCTATCCCTCTCTCTCCCTCTCCAGTTTGATTTTGGGAAGAGATCTAGGGCTAGAGTTTTGGTTTCGAATTTAAACATTTTATTTTGTATCTCGAATTTATGCCTTTCATAGTATCTCGTAACATGTTTATTAGGTGTCACAAATTTTCAAATGGGCATTTAAAAGTTAGAAATTTTGGTTACAATTTCTGAAATAGTGTGTCTTAATATTAGATAAGCAAAAACCGGAAATAAACAGAAGAAGTTTAAATGGTCAAGATAATCATCAGGCATAATGGTTATTTAATGTCATTTACATTTGGACAGTTCTTCTAGGCAATACTTCTGCTAGTATTCAAAATTTGTTATACATTCCATACAGGTTTATGATGATCCAACAACACTCGCCCTAGCATTCCATGCAGTTTCTGCATTATTTGTTGCCCAAGTGCATGTAACTCGACAAATTAACCACAAGAGGTTATTGCCAATACATCAGTTCGTTGAACATTTAGCTTCCTAATATAATATCAGTCTTTTAAGTTTTGTTGTAATTTGCCTTTTATAATATAGTCCTACCACTTTGCTCTTTGTTTGAATTTATCAGTACTTTCCAATTCATGCTGTTTAATGTCTATAAAAACTGAAGTGGAGAAAAGTAATGTTCTCTTTGTGTTTGTGTGTGTGAAATTTGATGTTGTGAAATGTGTTTGATTGATTGATTTATGTGTTAGTAGCTAGGAAGTGGAGGATTATACTACCTTCGTTGTTATAGATGATGTTGTTGTAATCATAGGGTTTCTTCTTTTGTTCTTCTTGTGAGATGTTTTCTTCAGTTCCAGATAACTTTGTGAATCAGAGAGAAGTTGAGGTTTGAATGGGCTTTTTGTTTTTTAACCTCATGCAATTGACGGAGATGACAAAGAAAGAGAAGTGCAAAATCTGTGTCGACATCTGTATGGAGGTTTGGTTGATGATGATGAAGAATCAGTAAAGAAGAGGCACAGAAAGGGAAGAAAGTCTTTGTCTCAAAACCTATGAGGCGGAAGCCTGATAGCTTCGGTGAGCTCAACCTTGCACTCTGCTGGAGCCGCGCTCCACCACCACTAATCACTCCACCCGATCCTTCACCCACGAGACGACCCTGTGCAATCCGATTATGAAGGCGATCCATTGCCGCCCATGTCCATTGACAACCCACTTGATCACAGTTCACAAGTATTGATAACAATGTTACGGAGATGGAACCATCTGCACCTAATGATGTAGATGAGAATAGAAATGCAAATGACTTTCCTGTTTTTTAAGCCCGTACCGTTGAATTGAAGACGATGCGGGTGAAATCATCCTCACTGCTATTCCCTCCAAATTTGGAAGTTATTTTTTTGTTCCATCTATTTTGATGCAATATTAGTAGTAGTTGCTTGAATGCTAACTAGGACATTTTTTGTACATGTGATATTCATGTTCAAAATTTACAATTTTTTTAATATAATCTTCTGCTTTTGTTTTGTTTATTTATCAAAATAAGATTTCTAGAGGTATAAATGTTGTGCTTCTTGTTCAAAATCAATAATGTTGATTTAAATCGATTTAACTTGTTTTCAAAATCAATAATGTTGATTTAAATCGATATCTGTAATTTTTTATTACTCTTTGTGCTTCTCGTTCTAATACTCTATGGAATTATTTTAACCTTTCTAAATCCTCCATGGTTTAGACTCATCGATGACTCGAGATTCATCTTATTTGAATTTTTCATCTTCATTGTCTTCTGGATGGTGATGATGGTAATAACCTATAGCCCAAATCATCAACAAGCAGCATGAAGGTAACAAAACAAAACAATTTCCATTGAAATTTTCAAACACGACTTTGTCCAACAAGGCAAGGCTAAGAAAATTAATGCATGATAACTTGGAAGATGAATTCTTTTTGATGAATCCATGTCAATATCCTATTCTGCATGTTGATTATACATGCTACTACTACGTGCAATGCCTCGAGCCTAGCACGAGTATCATGCCCATTATTTGGAGCGAAGATCAAGTATTCAGTAATATTGAACCACTTGTGGGTTTTAAGAGTTACTTTAGCTAGAGTTAAAATGGCAGCTGTTTTCAGGTGTTTTAAGTATTATCCTTCATAATCGTTTCATAACAGATTACGAAGGACACATGAAAATTAGCCAAAAATCAAGATCCTTAAGAGTCTTGCTTCGTCCTTATTTAGTCCACGGAATTTATGGTAAATTACTGTAAGTGTGAGTCTAAAAGTACATATGCATTCAATTTTTTTATTGGTTTCCCATTGTATTGATAGCTACATTATGGTCATGTAGACATATCATCCCATTTGTGGTGGTGGTTGTTGTTTTTTTTTTGTGGGTCCAAGTTGAAAATGTGGATCATGACTTGGGGACTCATAAATAGCTTTGACAGAAAAGCAGACCTACATGATGATTTTTTCTAGCCTATACATTTACATTATTGGTGTGTGAATGCCTTAGCAACCTTAGGCTGTGGAGATTGTCCTTCTGGGCTACATTGTTTAAGTCTTTTAATGTTGTTAGGATATTTACTCCACTAAGGTTTTTTCTTTGCTTGGAAGGAAGACCATAGCCTCCAATTTGGAAAAGCATACAGTACAGTTCGGGTACTGTTTATAAAGTTTTTAGGATGTACAAGTTGTTGATCTTATCACACCCGCAAGTAGCCAAACTATTCACAGTTAACATGTATCTATCCACATCCAAAGAGAAAACCCACTGGATATATCTAGACCACAATGTGAGCATAGAACATGCAATACACACACTCGTTTAATATTTTGAGATTAAATGGCAATTTCATACTGGAGGGTGCTTCAAGATTGCATAATGCAACATATATATCTACTACTTGCACCAACTAACTGTATCATTACTATCATACATTAACAAAATGGGTATGAGATAATAAGGGAAATGTTATAGACACCCATGATGGTAATTAAGTTTGAATTGGCCTTTTTGGCTCTTTTTAAAATCCTGTCAAGGTTTGTGCTAAACTGTTAACACCATTTTCATCTCAAAGGCAGGCATTTGAAATAGTAAATAACATCGAGCACAGCTGATTTTTGATCACGCAGCTCTATTCACTCTGAGAGAGCAACATTAAACAAAAATAAAAAAGTTATACACCTGATGATGCAATTTTTTTTTGAAAAGACGGGAAAGGAACTGATGAGAGCGCATCATAATCCCTTAGACTTCTTCCATGTCCTAAATTGTAACAAATGAATGTGAAGTGAAAAATTAGTTTATGAGACCACTTTTTCATAAAAAAAAAAATCCAAGTATCAACCATCTTGTTCCGCTAGAATGAAATCGCTTTTTCGTCTCACAATTATTCCCGTTTTACTACCACTTGTGGTATTCGTTTTAGGTGTTCCAACAGTATATAAATATGACTGTTGCAATTAAAACTAAAGCCTTGTTCCAAACGCCAAAAAATGAAGTAAAACAAGCATCGCTATCAGGAAATCATCCATTCAATGTCAATGTGTGGTATACAGACTGTATGTTCAGTATTCAACAAAGAGACAAGTTTAAATATATGAATTGTAAATATATGCCGGTACAGGAAGTCTAAAGCCAAATCTAACAATTGGGGAAAAAAATGGCATAAACACATACCACACCAATATAAAAAGATGCCGCAAGCACTCTACAAACATCACTAACTCATTTACTGCATTTGTTGTTAAAAAATGTTGATCCAAACAGATGAGTATGATTTTTGGGGTACTTGTTCCTCTACTATTAATGTTGACGGGAGTCATCTTAACATTTCAAAACCCTCCATGGTTTGGAATCATAACCAACCACAAAATCATCACATATGGGTGTTTTGCCTTTAGTATCACCTGGATGATCCTAATAGTTGTGTACAACCCTGATAATCATTGGATGCTGAAAACTATGGAACAAAAAGGAATGAAGCGTAGCAGTCCAAAATAATGATAAAGAATATGATCAATATTAAACAATAAAGAAAATTCAGAGTTTACTCATGATGATTCATTGGAGAATAACACTAAAGAAAATCCTCATGATTCTGATTTTTTGGCAGAAACAAAGTTGGATAAATCTGATGAGGAAAATTTGTTGGATGGTGAAAACAATGTGAACGGGGTTGAGGGGGTTGATGAATCACCGGGGCCAAATGAGGAGGTTTATGTTGCTGTTGGTGATCCCATTGATACAACAAAGTTGATTAATGACTCTCCATCTCCTTTATTTTTTGAAGACCTACCTTTACTGGAGAAAAATGGCATGGAGCTTATTTCATTTAAGCCTTTGGGGAGCTCGAGAATCTTGCCAGATGATCATAGATGCCTTGGAAGTGGAAAGGTCACTCTCATTAATAGAAATTGCCAGAGTCTTTCTTTTAGCCACTCATGTGGGCCAAGCTTTCTATATATCCCAATTCCTCGAGCCATCACCATTAATGGTCCAATTCAAAGTCAAAATAGCCAATATTCTTTCCATTGCTCTTTCCCATGTATTGATGTATCTGAGAAAACTGCTCCAACCTCTAACAAAGTGGTTGAACAACTGGACATTGTTAAGTACAGGAGAAAACATAAGTCCACCGAGCAAATTCTGAAAATTCCAAAAAACAATAGAAGAGGTGGCCGTAAAAAACAGAAATGTGTTGTGTACAGATCTGCCATTGTTGCTGCCACACTTTCTGTTTCATCTACTTCTTCAGGGGGCATTAGAAATAGGAATACAATCATTCTTAATGAGGAGGAGGTTGCATGGACTATTACCAAAATCATCGGAGAAGACTATTTGGGAAATGATGAGGAAATGATTAGTAGAATTATGATCACTGATTCTATTGAAGCTGCAGGTGTGCAATCTGATCTCTGAAGTTATCTCTTTTCAGGGAACTTTGGGGAATTTAAGTAGCTGAGTGGTACAGTAAAGTGGTGTAATCGATGAAAATACTTTCTTGGAATGCCAGAGGGCTGGGGAAAAAGGAGAATAGAGGAAAGCTAAACAATTAATAAAGGAAAGGAAGGTGGACATATTGCTTCTTTAGGAAACCAAACAGAAGTCTCTGGATAAATCTTCTTCAAATTCTATTTGGAGACATAGTGACTACAGCTTCATGGAAGTGGATTATGAGGGTTGTGTTGGAGGGTTGCAACAATTTGGTGCAGGATTTCACAAGAAACCCTAAACCCAATAACTCATGTCAAACCATTGAAGAAAATAATAGCAGATACGTACTTGTCGTCATGGAGGATGAAAACCTTGTGTGTGATTGTTCGTCTTCCACCTCCAAAGCCCTTTTTTTGATCTTGACCTTAGTCTCACACTCGATGGGATGGTATGAGAAAGAGATTAGGGTTTGGAGTGGGGACTTAACCACATATTTATAGGCCTTTTCCATCATAGTCCAACATAATAGATGGAACCCTAATGGGCCTTGAATGGTCTCTACACTTAATAATAAGCTTGTACCACTTAACACACGTGATGTAACCCAAATACGTGCTAATAGAGATTTGTCAATTACCCGGTCGCATTAATTAAATGATCACAGCTTAATGGGTAGTACTGACACCACTCATACCTTATTCGACAATATACAATATCTAATTAGACGATCTATGTAGGCCCACCTACAGAAAATTGCTAACATTTGGAACTCTAATTTCTTTAAGTTGATGGATGCTTGTAGTAGCGGAAACTTCCTATTTGCCTTCCTCTGCGTCTAAAAGAAGAGCTTTGTGGGATAATTGTCAAACTCAAAACTCAATTCTCTGATCCATGGTGCTCGGGGGGAGATCTAGACGAAATACATACCATTGAAGAAAGGCAGGGTTGTTCAGCTAAAGATGATGGTATATGGAGTTCTTGGACTTACCTTTATTGGGAAGAAGTTTCACATGGTCAAACTCACAAGTGGAGGAGAAATGGAACAATGTTGACTTCATCTATAGAATCCAAAGCATTCTGGAATCCATCTAATTGGCTTCAAAGCTAGAATTGTTGCCTTAGTCTGAAATGTCAAACTTCACTTTTTCTGCTACTCTGGTGATGTTATGGCTCTTTGTGGTTTTCTTTGATTAAGTAAGATGTAATTTTGTCTTTTGATGTCAAGTAGGATGTTCTTCCTATATCTCTGTTAGCACCTTGCCAACTTGGTTTTGGTTTGGGTAGTGGTTTTGTCTCCACTCCCACTCCTTTTCATTAATCTTTGTACTCTTGCCAAAGGCTAAGAATATTGGCCATGTTTGGTTACAAGTTTTGGACTAGTTTTGGTTTTGATGACATCATCATTTCTCTCATTTCTCTCTCTATCTCTCTCCACTTATTACACTTGCTTACATTATCAAAACTAAACTAAAACTCTAAACCAAACACAACCATTATCTTTTGCTCTTCAAAAAAAAAAAGAGAAGATTTATTTCCTTATACAAATAGAATATTTAATCCAATGCTTAGAATCTGTGTTTTTAATCAATCCTATGTGCACCACCTATTCTAAGAGTGTGGTTCGACTAAGGATTAACTAGCCCATCAACACAATAACACGCTTCAGATATGTTGTTTTCATTACAAACTCCACCCCCTATTCATCTAGTGTGTTTGGACTAAGGATGTTTTATCCTATTAGTTATACTTGCCGCACTGTTTATACAATTATTTGACATTTTACTTGGTAACAATAATTTGAATCCCATAGCTGTTGAATCTTATGAACTTTGAAAATTGAAGAGGATTTTGAAGAGTAAGGGATTTACAAGGAATACTTAATTACGAGTACAATACATTGGTGTATAGACTGTTGCAATGGACCCCTATAATGTAAAGACTGGGTTGATTTCACTTGGGATCATGGGTTGGAAATAGATAATGTCCATTTGTTCTATCTTGGACACTGATATCCATTTTTTTTTTATAACTTTGGCGAAGAGCCAGATTAAATAAGGAGGTGCGACAGTCATATAAATTCAGTTATTTAGAAGAACAAGAACAAATTTGGTTTTACAAATATAAAAAAAAACTTTGAAACGGCTTTAATAGACACCTCTTCGTTGAGAAGCATATGTGGGTGTTTTCCACGATTTATAATTCATACCGGCTGTCATGACTTTGGTACAATAGTTAGAATAAAATAAGCGTTGTCTGATATCGCAATTGACTAAAGTAATGATTCATCATAATAAAATAAAACATGGAACCAAACAATAATAATGAGCACGACTCCGTTTTTTCACGGAGGAACTAACTAGTTCACAAAAGCAAAACTGTTGCCAACCTCTAAAAAATGGCTAGGTTCAATGTATCCCATTTTATTTTATTTTTCATCTTTATTCTTTTTGATTCTTTTTTCCTGCCTTTTTACTTTCCTCAATGGGAGCCAATCGCAACACCCCATTTGTTTTGCGTGGAATCTGTTTATTGCCTCTTTCACTATAAACACTCGCGGTTCCGGTCCACACCGCCTACAACCACCACCGTCGGCCCAGATCTTATCCGATTATGGCATCGGACGGTTTCCGGCCACTGGACGAGAAGTCTCTGGCGGAGTACATCAAGGCCACTCCGTCTCTCTCATCTAAACTTGGCAACCAAATCGATGACTTTCAGATCAAAGAAGTCGGAGATGGAAATCTCAACTTCGTCTACATCGTTACCAGCCCCTCCGGTTCCTGCGTCATCAAACAGGTAAAATACGTTTTATAAATTTGGATCATATGATCAATTCCATGTTAAGGAAGTGGAAAACTGAGTGATAGTGTAGGAGTTCAATGTAGTGGAGATGTTACTGCAGAATTTATCTCAAATTTCTGTAAAAGCTCCATTTGATGTAACTCATTTCAATGGACGAACTCAGTTTTGCCATACAATCTCCATTTGTTAACTTTTAATTGGAAAATAAATAGTAGAGATGGCAAACTGCGATAGAAGATGACTAAGTGTCATGTCTGGGTTGGATAGGAGTTGAGTAAATAAAAGGTTCTCCCTTGATTTGGGTATGAGTTCGAGTAAAATTATGTTTTGGTATGTGTTGGAGAGTGGAGTAAAGATGACTCAAATTTTGAGTTGTCAAGAATTGAGTAAGGCCTGGAGATGCTCTTAATATGTACAGCGGCTTCTTTTTTTTTCCGTGAATTTGATGTCTCGGTGTAATTTACATGCGGAGATAATATATGCATGTGTATGTAAGAGTGTATGTAATTGCCTAAACTGTGCCAGCTTATTGACAAGCCATCTGAGTGGAGTTTGTATTGCAATTATGCATTTGTGATGAAAAGAACCCAACAATTTGTCAAGAGCGAAATATTTTGGGGCGTCACCGAGATTTGATGGCTTGTTGCCGGTAACTGTGTGATTTTGCAGTATTTGTTTGAGAATTTTGATAAGGTTGGGCTTCTATTGAACTGTTGGAAAGAAAAGTTTCTAACCACATAGGCTATCTTCAGGGCCGGCCCAAGGGTTTGAGGTGCCTTAGGCCTAGCCTAAAAATTGTGCCCTTCAAGTACAACGCCTAAATAATTTTTCAAGTAACAATCACTATACGAGAAAACCAAAACAATATAGAGTTCTACAAGCATCACATAATAACGGAAAAATTAAAACACGAAGTCCCTAGATACATATAAAGCATGAGTATCACTTGAATATTACAAGTGTTGCAATTTTAGAAGCAAAAGTATCAATTATACTTGGGTCTTTTTTATATTGTGATTTTTTTTTAAATCAATTTTAGTTTTGGGCCTTTTTTAAAATTTTGGGCCACAATAATTTTTGGTTCTTTTTTAAACATTGGGCCACAATGTTGGGCTCTTTTGTCACTCCTAATGAATTTTTTTCTTTTATTTTGGTCCAAAAAGTGTTCTAGTCAAGCCCATAGGTATAAAATGATGTGGTGCCCCAAAAATTGGCCTTTTTTGTGGTGCCCTAGGCCCAGGCCTTGTGGGCCTTGGGCCTGGGCCGGCCCTGGCTATCTTAAAACGAGAGAAAATATTGCCTATAAGAAATGTTAGGGATACCAGATATGATGTGTATGTATGGAGTAAATTTGTCTTCTGATTTTTTTTTTCATATTGGTCAATGAAAATACTAACTTGTTCAACAGTGTCTAAGCATTCTTACAGAAAGCTTCCTTGTATTGGAAATCTGATTGTCTGAGTGCAGGCTCTTCCGTACATACGTTGCATAGGAGAATCATGGCCGATGACAAAGGAACGTGCTTACTTTGAGGCAGTGGCGCTAAAAGAGCATGGTCGGTTGTGCTCTGGTCACGTTCCAGAAGTTTATCATTTTGACCGTGCCATGTCTTTGATTGGCATGCGTTACTTGGAACCTCCACATATAATCTTGAGGAAAGGGTTGATTGCTGGAATTGAGTACCCGTTGCTTGCTGAACACATCTCGGAATATATGGCAAGGACGCTTTTTTTCACGTCCCTTCTTTACCGTACAACCACGGAGCACAAGCAATCAGGTAACTCTGGTGATTCTTTTATAGCAGCCTAAATGAGGTAAGGTTGAAAGCATAGCATGATCTTTGCTAGATATGAAGAAGTAGTGGTGCTCGACAGAAACTTGTTTCTAGTGCATTGATAAAGTTTACCATTGGATAAGGTCATAATGGTTTTGAGTTTCATTTTCCTTTCTGATGGGAGTTATTTTTGTTAAAGCATCAAACTCAAAACCAATTGACAATGAGTGGAGAGGCCGCCTAGGCTCATATACTAGCTTTGGAGGTTATAATTAACCAATGAGGTACAAGCTCTAACACTTCCCCGCACATGCGACTCCTGACCTGCACGTGGAGAGTTAAATAAACAATTCAACACATCCGACAACTATCAACTATTAATGACAAAGGGGAAACCAACCATCAACGACATAGAGTCTTGTCCAAAAGCTTAGCTCTGATATCATGTTAAAGCATCCAACTCAAAACCAATTGGCAATGAGTGGAGAGGCTGCCTAGGCTCATATACTAGCTTTGGAGGTTATAATTAACCAATGTGGGACAAGCTATAACAATTTCCTATTTATATCTTTTGTTTCAAGGAGAAAAATATAATTTGGGGTTTAGAAGTCATATTTAATTTCTAGATGTTTCTAAATGTGAAAACTATACAACCTCTTGCAACTTGGTGCCTTGAAAAGGTGGCAAAATCTGTAGTTTGTTTTATACTTGACTTTTGGGGGTGAAACATGTGCACGAGCTTAATGGTTTTTTGGTTTTGTCCTTTGCGTAACTAAACAATGTCAGTTTAGTTCCATCTAAGGACAGATGCAGACTTTTGGTGATAGAAATGTCTTAGTAGCCTTTTACTGATATTTGTCTACGATCTTTGATATGGGTGGTTATGATGAACTTCTTGGTTCCAAAAGGCACAAGCTGATTACATACAAACAAGCTTGCAGGCAACCAAATCTCAAAGTACCTGTCATTGTTTCCCAATTTGAGATCTCACAAAAACTAGTCCTGTTTGAAAAGCAAAAGGATTTAAATATGAGGATTTTTTATTATATGAATGTGCTGCCTATTCCCGTATGAGTGTTTCTAGTCATGATGCATAATTTATACACTAACGAATGTTGAGAACAAGTTGAGTGGTGTAAACTGACAGCGTTGATGTGTTTGACTTCGATACTTGTGTGTTTAACTGCATGCTTTGTGCAGTTGCTGAATTTTGTGGGAATGTGGAGCTATGCCGGCTCACTGAGCAGGTTGTCTTTTCTGACCCTTACAAAGTGTCTCAGTATAATCACTGGACTTCCCCTTATCTTGATCGTGATGCGGAGGCAGTTCGCGAGGACAACACTTTGAAGCTTGAAGTTGCTGAATTGAAATCCATGTACTGCAGCCATCTTAGTAACATTTACTCTGATAAATTTTAGCCATCAGTACTTTGACTTTTCATCGTCATCCCCATTTTTTGTCCAACTTTTTAGGTTTTCTTCATTAACTGGTGCAAATTGTGCAGTTTTTGTGAAAGAGCCCAAGCGCTTATACATGGTGATCTCCATACTGGTTCTGTCATGGTTACGAGTGATTCAACCCAGGTTATAGATCCAGAATTTGCTTTCTACGGTCCTATGGGGTTCGATATTGGAGCCTTTATAGGAAATTTAATCTTGGCATTCTTTGCACAGGACGGCCATGCTGATCCAAAGAACGACCGAAAAGTATGTCCTGCCTATTCCTTTTCTCTTCTTTATTTACTTGTTTTCAGGCATTCTCTCTCTTTAGGAAATGTTCCTCAGTTTCTTATTGAGTCGTGCGTATTTGCTTAAACATTTTTTCTGATTTTCTGACTTAAGTTTGTACTTGATACAAAAAAAATTCACCCGTGATTGGTACTAGGCTACTAGCGATCTACAATTAACCACATTGGAAACTCACGTCTTCAACTTAACTCCACTGGACTTATGCCTACCTATTTGTGTTGATTATATGAGTGCTGTTTATGCTTTATTGTCGCGTTTAAGGCCTTGTTGCTCGCAAGCACCTAAGCTTTTATTCAACATTTTGCTCAGGGGATTGCAATTCAAGTTTCCTATTTATGGGTACTCTTTAGCGTCTGATTTAGAATCTCAAGGTTTGAGTCCCTAGCTTGTGATCGGTTTGTTTGTTCATGCCTATTCTTTTGTTTAAACTTTGTGAAATCCAGTTCCGTTAGAGGAATTGACAAAATGCACGACATGCTTTAAGCATGTTTTGAGGTTTTGTTGCTGGGTTCTTGTGACTGGCATGACTTTCCCAAATGCCAATGCAGTGATCACTATGACTGATTTCTTTTTTTCAGTCTTTCATTTCCCATGGTTAAGGGGAAGGAAAAAACCATTGCAAAAGAATGTTTAAATGAGATAGAAATGCACCTACTAAACAAAAATAGTTACTTGTCTACTTTTAGTCGAGTGCTTAAGTCAGAAACTTGCTCCCATACAAAGAAAAAAGAGTTAGAAACTCGGTTGACCAATGCTGGATCCATGATGTATGTCCACATGTCCTGAATTTAGTAGTCAATCAATGCGGAGAAAAAGGAATTATATTGGTATCATTTGCTGATTTTTTAGTTGATTAATCTTTCTTAGTGGAGATTTCAGTTTGGTGCTTCTTTGTCAAGAAATCTTTAGTCAACTACAGTACCCCTCTGTCTCAATTTGTTTGCTCACTACGAAACTACGTGCAATTTTCAAACTAAAAAAAATGTATTTATCAAAATAATTTTTTAATTTTTTTTGCACTGTATTAAAGTTCTCAATGAGATCCATTAAACAAGATCCATATTGAGTAGAAAATTATTTTTGTAAGTACATTATTTTTTAGTTTGAAAATTGCGGGTAGTTTCGTATTTTTGTAGTGAGCAAACAAATTGGGATGGAGAGAGTATTTTTTTCACGTCCTCAAAAAGCTTAATTTGCAGTCGTCTAGTTTTTACTTTTCCTTGTTGAGAAGCAATGTCAGTGAGCATGTTTCCCTCATTCTGCAGGTGTTTTTCATTGTTCTTATCATTGATGTTAATGCTTCTTTCCATTGATATAGATTTTGTCTCCATTATCGTTGTTTATGATCAAAGAGCATGTTGTTATGCAGGCATACAAAGATTGGCTCTTGAGAACAATTGAGGAGACTTGGAATCTCTTCCTAAAAAAATTTACAGCTTTGTGGGATAAACACAAGGATGGGTTCGGTGAGGCTTATCTTCCAGCAATTTATAACAACCCTCAGCTTCAGCAGCTTGTGAAACAGAAATACATGAGCGATTTGTTCCATGACACTCTTGGTTTTGGAGCTGCCAAAATGATAAGGTGAGAGAATTCACCTTGGTGCATACAAGAATTACTCCTTGTCCTTTAAAACCAGCCAATTCTGTCTTTGCTGCATTTTCCACCATTGCTTAAAGGTATTATCCAATTTGTATTCCACGGGTTGTGAAGCATTTTCTACAAACCTTGATCCTCGGAATGCCAAGGTGGTGGAAATTATAATATAAAGATGCAGTGGTAGTTTTTCATGTGATCACTTTTCGTTCTATTGTTTCATTAACCTCTGTTCGATAATTCATATTCTTCACTTGATATAGTTGCAGATGTACTCGATGATTATTTCCGTAGTGTGTTTTGTGTAGAATAGTTTAACTGTTTTTGTCATTTTTTTGATCTCTACTGTTTTTGTCATTGAAATTACAGTTTTGGTAGCACCTCTTTTTTTTTTTTTTTTTCAAAAGTGGAACTGCATCTCTTGGCTAAAGGAGTCTCTCTTAAACCTTCCAAATGGTTTTCTTTCTTTTCGGGCAATCTGTACTTCTATTCTTGCCCTGGTTTTGAGTTTCTAATCTACCTAAAAGCTGAAGTCGATGATAAACCATTTTGTCTCAATAAAGGAGTCACTAAATGACGGGCTGTTGTAGATTAGTTGATCAACATTGCTATAATGCTGCTGTCGTAACTTCTGTTTTTCTTTTGTACACAGGAGAATTGTCGGTGTAGCTCATGTTGAGGATTTCGAATCAATTGCTGATGCTGGAATTAGAGCTGACTGTGAGAGGCGAGCTCTCAACTTTGCCAAGCTGCTGCTGACAAAAAGGCGAAAATTTCAGGGCATCACTGAAGTCATTTCTGCTATTCAGGAAGTCCATTCATGACAACGTTCCTGATAAGAATAATAATTTTCTACTAATATCGTCATTTCCCATGTAAGATGTCAATGAGTTTTTTTTATGCCATGTTCTAGTACCATGATATGCAGTGACTAATATTTAGTTATCATGGAGAACTTGTCGTCTTGTCACCATCATTGGCACTTAGCAGGGGGCCGTATGTGCCAAATTTATTTGGATTAGTTGGAATGGTATTCGTCTACTGTATAACATGGGCTTAAATATACTCATCTTTTATTAGTACTGGAATTTTTTTAGAGCAATATGGATGATGGTTTCTCTTATTTAGAGTCCTGATTTATTACAGATAATAGAAAACCAGTGTCCATTTAAATTAGACGTTTCTAGTTGTCTTGTACTTGGCCTTGTAGTCGATCCATAGTTGATCAACCGTTTTCCCCAGCAACTCAACGAAGTAGTTGCCACTGTATCCAGTCCTCATCTTCTTGTTCATTTCTGCCACAAATCCATTTCTCAGACCCTCACAATAATCGAGAAATCGGGCGGTGACATCATATCCCTGGTCCCATCGGTTGCCCTGCCCGGGTTTTACCCAGTGACCTGGTGCATAGCCCGCCTTCAACCTTACGAAATCAGCAATCCCTTCAATCAATCCCCTGGGTGTCTGCCCGTTTCTGTTCCACTGCCACACGTGCGTCATCTCATGGTACAGAACTCTGGTGAACTCCGTCTTGACATCACCGGTGTACTGCTGTATGTAGTTGGCGCTGACGTGGATCCCGTCATTAACAGTGTAGGCTACACCATCCATGGAGTCGATGAACAAGCTCACTTTTGGTAGGTTCTTCTTGTCGACATCCAAGGTCTGCTGGAATGTTTTCCATATGAAATCCGTGGCGGAAATAAGGGTTTGTCTGCTGTATTCGATGCCAATTTGATTCATAAACTTCATACCACCGGAGGTGATAGCTGCGTTGTTGGTGACAGTATACTCGACTGCTTGTGTGCCTGTTAGAGGTTTCAGAATCACTAGGAAAGAAAGGAAGAACATCATGCTAGCCATGACTTTGTATTGCCTTCTGATTTTTTCGTACAAGTGGTTGTGACTTCTAACATGCCATTTATGTAGTAGATGGATAACCTAGGAAGGGAAGTCAAATAACCTACGAGGAAGGGAAGTCAAAAAAGGCAAAAAGGAGATAAATTCAGATGAAAACAAGAAAGTAAAAAGTGGGACATTTGTAGTTATTTAAGATTTAAATTTGTCACGAGGAAAGTTTGGGACAAACCAAAATAAGTGCATAAAGGAGCTAATAATGTACACAGTTGCTATAGAATCTGTACCTCTGTTTGTTTTATGTTCAAGGTGTAGCAGGAAGATAAGTAGACATCTGGAGCATTTCTATTTTCTTTCTTTTGGAGGCCAACCAAACAAGAGGAATGAGTTCTTTTTTTCTTATGGTTCATCACCTACCAAACATGGGAAAATGGTGGTGTGGCTTCACATAAAGTGATTTACAAACTCTTTATCACGAGAAAAGGCCATGCCCACCACAGCACGGAGATATTTCCTGCTTTGATTACTCTCAGCTGCCCAGAAGTGCATTTGGAAGATATCATGCCCCTTTCTTTGATAGTGTCGGATTGAATTACACATCTCAAAGCGGTTATGTATCTAGCAGGGTGGAGCGAAATTAGAACTATGTGCGATTCACTTGTCCTATTTGCTAATCGAAATGTTTTTAGTTTTATAAAGGAGTTGCTAAATGATGGGCTGTTGTAGATTAGCTTTTGAAAATTGCTATAATGCTGCTTTTGCAAACTTCCGTTTTCCTTTTTTTCACAGGAGAATTGTCTGGGTAGCTCATGTTGAGGATTTCGAATCAATCAGTAATGCTGGAATTAGAGCAGATTGTGAGAGGTGAACTCTCGACTTTGCCAAAGATACTTCTGAAGGAAAGGCAAAAATTTCAGGGCATCACTAAAGTCACTTCTGCTATTCGGAAAGTCCATTCATGACAAAGTTCCGGGCAACATTAATAATTTGCTACGATTTTTGTCATTTCCCACCTAAGGTATCAAGTTTTTATTTATGCCATGCTACCAGTACCACGATACGCTGTAACTTATATTTGTAATCCTACAGAACTGGTCCCCTTCCTTAGCACTTAGCCGGGGCCGTATGTGCTAAATGTCTGGTGATTAGCTTGAATTGTGTTCATCTAGTGTAACATGGGCTTGATTATATTTTGATTGATTTTGACCTTGGGCTGGCTATATCGCACATTGTGGTCCTCAAATTTGATCCTGATTTGGGTAAAGATTATTTACATTCCACATTAGAGATAAAAAGGCTCTGAGTGCTAAAATTCATTGTCATTTGCAAATATCCTTTATTTTTGGCTTTTTATCCTTTTGCTGCTCCTTTCGTATCCAAGTCCAGCAATCTGAAACCAATCCATATTCCTTACCGTAGCTGTTTTTAGTGACCTGAATATGAATTTTTTTTTTTGATTTCTTTTTCTTTTTTCTTTTCAAGACTAGGCTATAAACTCTGATTCTGGGGAAAGCGATAAACTCGTGCTCTGATGCTCTCCTTCAAAATTTCAGAAAAACGATTTCCTCACCTTACCTATTAAGTCAACAAACTTGCAATTTTCACAGTTTAGAGAATTACTGGAATTTTTTGAGAGTAATCTGGATGATTGTTTTTCTTATTTAGACTAGTCATTTATTACAGATAATAGAAACCCATTGTTATTTGAAAGTAGACATGTCTAGTTGGTGTTGTACTCAGTCCCAGCCCTGAGATTTTTGTGGCCCCAGACGATAATGTAAACCAAGGCCCTATGTTTTTCTAGAGAAAAAAAATTAAAGAACCAAGATTTATTTCAAATGACAAATACCGTGTTCCATATTTTGTCTTTTTTGTTATTCATGTCTTCATGTTAATAAAAAATAGTTTTCAGTCATAATTGTCTATTCTTATTGCAAGAATTAGAAAATCAATTGAAATGGGCAATGTGAACATTTTATGAATACGCACGAAGTGTTTTATTTATTTATTTCCTTAATTACTACACCGGCATTTTTTTTTAAAAGAAGTCAACAAACGATAAGGATGTTGTAGTGGAAAGGGAAAAAAAGGAAGAGAAGGTAGAAACTGACTATGGTAAGAAAAAAGAAAGGGGGAGTTAATTAGACATCCCATAGTAATATTTTACTTAGGATGTCACCCCACGGGTTTTGAATTTTTATCATTCCATCCTATAATTTTGAAAACCCCCAAAAAGCCCTTAAACAGATTTTTGGCTATTGATTTTCCTATATTATAATAACGGAAATTGAAGATTTAATGGGAAACGTCCTAAAAACGATCCTAAACCCCGGGCCTTTATTAACCATTCCTATTCTCCCGTGAAACTACTTTACCAAACCAAACCTTCCAAAACCCTTCCCTATCCTTCCAAATTTCAAACTGATTTCATCCCATTACCCATCCCACTCCTCCTCAATCCCGGATTTTTTTGTTACCAAACCCCGTCATACCATAGATTTGCAGCATCTCACAATCCCATTTTGCCAGTTTTGCGGAAACCCCATATTGCAAAGAACAGAAACCATGAAAAGAGGTTGAGGCAGCGACTCCGGCCAAAAAAAACGGTGACGAAGCCTAACCGGTCGGCGAGAAGAAGGCCCATTCATGGCTCGTAAGTTTTCTACTTGGTATTACAGTACACCATGTATTTTTTTATTTATTAATGATTCGACTTTTTTTTTGGCAATACGTGTATTTTACAACGATTTTCATAGAGTATGGAGAGTATAGATGTGGTTAATCATGGCTTGCAAGTCTATTTCAAATTCGAAGTTGTTTACGGTGTTTGAGTTTTGCATGCCTATAGCATTTTTTACAAACCCATTTAGTGGGTTTTGAGGATGTGAGAATGGAATATAGATTTGGTGTTAATGGTTTTTACGCCGTGAGACACAAGCAGGACGATGCACAGGAAAATGGTAGACCAATATTCCACCATTTTTTATGGGGTTTTCGATAATAGTGTCTTGAATTTTTATGATTTACCATGTAGCCATGTTTTTTGTACATTTTAACTTCAATCAGTAGTCTCATCCCCGACAAACTACTGTTTTCTAAACCATCTATTTTTCCAATTATTCTGCATTTTACAGAGTAATTTTGTGGGTTATTATTACTACGTAGTGGTTTATTTGTTTCCCATGATTAATATATCATCAGTGGTAATTGTGGTAAATTACTTTAGCATATATTACTGGTTTATATGTCGTGAGACATGATCCGGATGCTCCACAAGAAAATGGTAGACCAATGTTCCACCATTTTTTTATGGGGGCTTTGATAAAAGGGATCATTGATTTTTTATGATTTATCATGTATCCATGTTATTTGTACATGTTAACTTTAATCATATAATACACTGGGCTATTTGTTTTTCCATCTTCATGAATTTCTAAAATAGGTGGCGTATGAGCCTTTTTTTTTTAACAATGGATCTGAGAGCATGGCTTTGTTTCTTTGTTTCACTACCTTTCATAACTATTATGGGCTTAAAAATTTAGAATTTTTTAAATGATTGATCAATGATCCATAACCACTATTTGAACTAGTACCCTGTCTATTATGGATGCCTCAAATCTCATTAGACATTAAACCACAATTGATGGGGTATTGGATTTGCCGTTATATTGATAAACCATAGATATGGGATAAAGGTGGTTAAAAATATGGTGAACCAGTGTACTGTGTTTATTTTATGGAATAAAGTCTGATATTTTAAATAGATGAAATATGGTATAATAGTAATCCATCTTCTTAAATTTAAAGCACAGAAGCTCAGTTTAAGAGAATTTGTACCTGGATTTTTGATTTACCATGAGTTAAGGTGTAGTTATTTGATATGAGTTGTTGCACAATTTTTTGCGGGGGTTAAAACCACCGATGAAAAGTTGGGACAAAAGCTTAAAATAGTACAAAGGCCATTGGTTGACGATGCCCCTCCGTTGAATGAAAAATCCATACCAAGCAAAAACTACAATAACCATACAAGCATACAAGCAGATATTAGACAAATTAACATGGTGAATTGGGCTTCCATTTTTTGGGAGAAAATTACCCTTATTATTTAAATAGAAAACATGGTGTATTGTTTTATCCATTCAAACTGGACAATTGACATGAAAACATACACTGAAATCGATTTGATGTGATCAAATTTTCATATTTAGAGGCAGAAACTTGCCAACTTACAACAAGTTAAGTGGGTAAAAACAAAGTTTGACATGGGATTGAGGAACCGAAAAAGAGAAATATAATTGTTGCACACAAAAGAACTTAAAAAAATGGTGTTGTAGAATATCTTTCCGAAACCCCAACTTTTTGGAATTACAAATTGGCTGAAGAGTTTATTGGTTCTAGTAGAAGAATTGAACTGGGCGTGGTTAATTGATTTGGTTAGGACTATAATATTTTGAAATTCAAAACCACCTTAAGATATGGAAATGAAACAACGATAATTCAAAAAACAAACAAGAAAGGAAATGAAAGCTTGAAGAGAATCATCCTATAATTGACGTGAATAATAGGGTGGAAAAGAGGATGATACAAGCCAGATTTTTTGGTATATTAGTTACTACTACAAGTTATCATTAGAATAAAATATATACTCCTAAAATAATTAATAAGGGCAATAAGGTCAGAAAAAACATTTACAGGATGGATTCATAATGATTCAAAATGCATAGGATTGCATCATAATGATAATATTCTTCCGGGATCCCTAATTAAAATTCTCAAAAAGAAAAGGGAAGAGAATGTAGAAAAGGAAAAGAAAAGCCCATAGAAATTGAACTCTGGCATTTACTAAGAAAAACACAAACTTTTCCACTATGCCAAATGCTTCTCTATTTCTTGTAGTGCAACATTATATATTTATTACTTGTTATGAACATATAAATACCTAATTGGGGCCCCAAAAATAATCTATTTTTGGTGGGCCCCAGTCCTGGACCTACCCAGTCTGCCCACAGGGCCGGCCCTGGTTGTACTTGGCCTTGTAGTCACTCCAGAGTTGATCAACTGTTTTCCCGAGCAACTCAACGAAGTAGTTCGCACTGTACCCACTCCTCATCTTCTTGTCCACTCCTCATCTTCTTGTTCAATTCTACCACAAATCCACTTCTCAGACCCTCACAATAATCCAGGAACCGGGCCGTGACATCGGAACGCTTGTCCCATTGCCCTATCTGGGTTGCACCCAGTGACCCAGTGCACAGGGACGGAGCAAGGAATTTCACTACGCAGGGGCGAATGTTTTATCTAAAATATTTTGCACGGGCGAATGTTTTATCCAAAATATTTTGCAGGAGTGAGCCTATATAATTTATAGGAAAAATTATTTTTTTCTATGTAATACTAGAGGTTTTTTGTTTACCATGCAAGGTCGATTGGCCCTACTGGCCCCCCTCTAGCTCCATCTCTGCCGGTGCATGGCCCGCCTTCAACCTTATGAAATCCGCAATCCCTTCTTTCAATCCTCCGGGTCCGCTCCACTGCCACACGTGCGTCATCTCATGGTACAGAACTCCGGTGAACTCCGTCTTGACGTCGACTGTATATTGCTGTAAGTGGTTGTTGCTGACGTGGATCTTGTTGTTGGAGGTGTATGCTACGCCGTCCATTGAGTCGATGGACAAGCTCACTGTAGGTACGTTCTTTCTATCAACCTCCGTGGTCTGCAGAAATATCCTCCATTTGAAATCCGTGGCAGAGGACATTGTACATTACAGTTTTGTGAAAAACTGCTCGGATCGAGCCCTTTTTGGTACTTGTTTTTTGTTGATTTCTCGCTAGAGCCCTAAAAAACACCTTTTCATCACGTTAGACGGTTTGGATCATCGAAATTCGATCGGGATCAATGAGGTCCAGATTTTTAAAAAATCCGAGATTTGGACCGAAAGAATATATATATAGTCCGGTTCCGGTCAGGACTCCCGGACCTATCTTAGGTCCGGAATTTTCACTTCCCGGCCATTTGGCCGGGATCCGAACCGTTGAATGTTTTAAAAATGTGTTTTTAAGGTTCTTCACAAGAAATGGGCAAAAACAAATACCGGGAAGGGCTTCATCCGAGCATTTTTTGATAAAACTGTAAAATTGCAATTTTATCAAAAAATGCTCGGATGGAGCCCTTCCCGGTATTTTTTTTGCCCATTTCTCGCGTGGAACCTTAAAAACACATTTTAAAAACATCCAACGGTTCGGATCCTGGCCAAATGGCCGAGAAGTGGGAGGTCCGGACCTATCTTAGGTCCAGGAGTCCTGACCGGATCCTCGGCATATATATATATATATATATATATATATATATATATATATATTTTATCATAACTAAAGTGTCTTGAGTCAACTTTCGTAGCCCTCCAAAAATCACGGGAACTAATTACACTGCTCACTTGTGTGGGGGAGCCTAATTAAAATTGGAGTAAAGCTCCGTATGGACATAGTTGATAGCACGTGAGAGCTTTTGAACTTGACACTTTAGGGAGAGAACATTTCTACTAAGTCTTAAGTCTCGATTACCAGGCCAGTGGAGCAGTAAACCCCTGCCCCTTCTGATTTCTTATTTTGGAGTGTATTTTACATATAGTATATATTTTGTAGATATTCATAAAACAAAAATTATACAATTTTGAAAATAATTAGAAAGAAAGAACAATTTTTGTTTGAAAAACACTAAATTATGGTGAATGATACTGTGCGATAATGATATTGCTTTCGTCGAGTGATATGATAACAAAAATACTCGTGATTAATGTTTTAATTTATCAAAACCATCACATTAAAACTCAAATGATTGGATTTGGTCTTGAAAAAATTATCATACGAAGATTTCTTTCATAATTCGGCCCCCTCTGACTTCGATTTTTGGCTTTGTTATTGTAGCAGGCCAACCTAAGTTGTTGCCAAACAAGATGAATAATATTTTTTTTCTTGATGAGATAAGATATGTGATGAGATTATGTCATCATTACTCACATTGAACAAACGTGATCTTGTGATTTGGTTTGTGTAAATCTCACTCAAGGGTTGCTGACTTGTTATCCTCTTTACAGCATCCACAATGGTCTAACTAAAATTGGATAACCAAAAGTTGCCACATAAGCTTTTGGTTATCCATTTAGAGGTTGCTAAAGTTAGCAATGTCAAGTCCCACATTGGTGTTTTTTGTCCATAACCAAAAATAATGGACACTCTCCATCACTTATTCAAATGATAAACAAAACTTGCCTCATTACTTTTTCAAACTACAAAAAATAGTTTTGAAATTTTTAAAAAAATATATTTTGAATTTTCTTTAAGTACAAAACGGTTTTAAAAAAAAAGTTTTTAAAAATAAATTAAAAAAAAAACAGTTTTTAAAAATAAACTTCTGAAAAAAACAGTTTTTAAAATGAACTTTTGAGAAAAAAACAGTTTTTTTAAAAAGAACTTTTGAAAAAAACAGTTTTTAATAGGAATTTTTGAAAAAAAAAATGCAGTTTTTTTAAATGAACTTTTGAAAAAAACAGTTTTTTAAAATAAACATTTGAAGAAAACAGTTTTTTAAAATAAACTTTTGAAAAAAACCAGTTTTTTTAAATTAAACTTTTGAAAAAGAAAAGAAAATTTAAATTAAACTTTTGAAAACATTGTTGAGAGAGGAGAGGAAGGTTTTTTGTCATTTTGTGTAATGGTGGGTGTACTTGATTGGGTAGATGTGGGGTCCATTAAATTTGGTTATTGGCAAAAGGTTGCTAGTTTTGGTTATCCAAGTGACAAAATTTGGTTAGTTGCTAAGAGGTTGCTAAGTTTGGTTATTTCAATGTGAGCACTTTTTTAAACAAACATTGTTAACTGTAGTAATTTTTTGGTTTTGGTTATGCCAATGTAGATGCTCTTATGGTTATGATTCTAGAGGATCCAGCTACTAGAGAATTAGGAATGGAGAGCTTTCTCCCCATTTTTCAGTTTTCTCTCTGACTCTTTGATCTTAAGAATACTGATTAAGAATAAGTAATTACCCTTCTCGGACCCTTAATGGCTAATAGGGCGTATCTTCCATCGTACATGGTGGCGAAATTATGATAATTATTGAAGTGTTTGTGGGGTTCTTTGTAGAGAATTTTCTATTGGAAAGTTCTTTTGGTCTAAGAAAATGAAAAAACCACGAAATGCTGGTGCAACTGTTTGTAACTTTGACACATTCGTGCCTTGGTGGTGGAAAGTTCAATGGGAAGTGCTTGACTTGGACTTTTGTCATTTTGTTGAGGTCTACAACCGCCGTTTTGGGGGGTTTGTGGACTTGAATTTTTTTTCTTCCCATTTTGCCCAACTTTTTTGTGGCTTTTCTGATTGGGTCTTTTTTTATTGTTTTTCTTTATTTCAAGAGATTTGGGTTAAATTTTTACATCATATTTGTTCGATTCGATGAGATTTTTGACTTTTTAGATCTTTTTTGTCGTATTATATAAATGTTCTTTCGACTTTGGTCAGTATTTTTGTACTATTGCATTATATTGTTCGAGTCACACAATTTCTTTCCCACTCTCTACGTAGTTTATACTTTTACATCAATTTAATGTCCATTTAATGTGAATGAATGATGTACCCGTACCATTTCTTCTATCTGGACTTCGCACATTTTCCTTTCTTCGGATGCACATCAAATGCAAAGTCAAAGAAAGTGGGGAAGGAATTTTGTTTCCTTCTCTAACAAACGCGGGGTAATGGTAGACCAAATTTAAGATGTCTTTTCTGTGGAATTGTACGCAACTATTTGCCCCCTTTGGATTTTACTCTTTTCACTCATCTCCATTGAAAAGTATACCCTTAGATACCACAATTTGAACCCATCTATATCCTTAGGCATCCCCAATGATGAAATTAAATGAATTACATCAAAATAATACCAAAAGCTTGAAAAATGCTTTTTTACTCTTCAAATTTAACCGAAACATAAAAAAGTCTTCAAAAATCACCCAAGCGTTCGAATGAAATAGGCCAAGGCTCTAGTCAACGCATGACTTGAGCACTTAACTCCTGTTTTATTTGAGCGCCTACATCTTTTTAAAGCATCTTTAGCTGGCCATTGAGTGGATTCTTTGCTTGGCCATCAACGCAGAGGCTCCTCCAACCCTTGATACACCCCACCATGATACCCTAGTACCTGAGCGCTCAAGTTGCTTTTGTTAAATTTTTCTTGTTTTTCTTGTCAAAAACGTTTTAAAGTCTCTTTATTTGTCTCGGTTGAACACTGTTTATTCAAAAACAGATCTGTGAGTCCTCTGTGAAACTTTTAAAAATGAATCAAAAGTGTTTTCGGTATTTGTCATAGCTAAACGATTTTAGCGTGAAAATCTCAAAAATAAAAGGATACTGGATTATTTTTAAAATACAGAAGCAAACCAGAAGGAGCAAGGAGGCAAAATTCGAGCGCTCAAGAAAAGATCTTGAGCACTCAAGTGAATAGCTGAGCGTTCAAATGAATGTCAGTAGGCAGATTTGGTTTTAGTGAAAAGGATTTATAGCTTTACATTTTTCCAGATTTTAGGTTCTATTACTGTCTTACATACATACAGTAGATAAAACTATTTACTTTGGCATTTCATGTAATCATAAACAGACACTTTCAACACTTCGCACAAGCACACACCTTCCGTGTTAATGTTTTAATTTCTCATTTAATTGTTTCCCCTTCCCTTACTTGAATAAGGTTAAGAAATAAACATTTTAAAATTTCACGAGCACCAAGTTTTTAGAAGTAAATTAATCAACGAAATTATTTGACATGAGAGAGGAGATGTCAAATGACACCTAGACAATTGGCACTTTGGTTGGAGTTGGCTCAAGTGCCAATTCCTTCACTTGGCATGCTATGTCACTTTTGACATCCTTGGTTGGAGATGCTCTTATAGACTTATGAAGGGGTGCCAACGAGTCTAACTGAGTTTTTTTTAGTATTCAAGCAAGGCTCATTTAGAGCCTAAAACTTGAGTCCTAGCTCGTATTCATTTTTAAACAAGTCGAGTTTTTAACGAGCATATTCTGGTTCTTTTACTAAATGATGATTTGAGCCTATAAAATTGAGTCAAGCTTTAGAGTTTTGAATGATTAAGGTTAATCGAGATATTTACTTGATAATAAGTTATTATACAACTTATTTAACAAATGTTTCAACTTTTATTTTAGTTTATAAAAAACTGTAACAAATATATCTCCAACTCCTTTTTTTATTTAATGTTTTTAAGTTAATAATATAAATAATTTTAATCTAATAACCTAATTTATAGTAATTGATAATAAACGGGGGTCAGTATATATTTTCCAACTTTTTCCTATTCTTCTAATTTTATGCGAAAGTCTAAAAATACTTTTTTGAGGTAAAAGTATTATTTTTTACAAATGAGATTTGATATAAACAAACCAAAGCAAAAAACAATTCACAAAAACAAAACTGTTGCCAAACTCAAAAAAATGGCTAGGTTCAATGTATCCCATTTTATTTTATTTTTCATCTTTATTCTTTTTGATTCTTTTTTCCTGCTTTTTTACTTTCCTCAATGGGAGCCAATCGCAACACCCCATTTGCTTTGCGTAGAATCTGTTTATTGCCTCTTTCACTATAAACACTCGCGGTTCCGGTCCACACAGCCTACAACCACCACCGTCGGCCCAGATCTTATCCGATTATGGCATCGGACGGTTTCCGGCCACTGGACGAGAAGTCTCTGGCGGAGTACATCAAGGCCACTCCGTCTCTCTCATCTAAACTTGGCAACCAAATCGATGACTTTCAGATCAAAGAAGTCGGAGATGGAAATCTCAACTTCGTCTACATCGTTACCAGCCCCTCCGGTTCCTGCGTCATCAAACAGGTAAAATACGTTTTATAAATTTGGATTATATGATCAATTCCATGTTAAGGAAGTGGAAAACTGAGTGATAGTGTAGGAGTTCAATCAGGGACGGATCCAGAGATCCAACTCAGTGGGGGCACTTTATCAATTGTAATCGCGTAATATTTTTCCTAGTCAACGATTTTGTTTGGGACAAAAAATCGTATAAGATTGATTCTAAACCTAATATTAGACAAAAAAAAATTATTGAAGGCTAGGGACCATTGTAAAAGATCTATAAAATTAAAAAATATCTAAATTAAATAATTTTCTCATCATTTAGTATCATTTTCTTAGTAAAAAAAAGGGAGAAAATTAAAATTCAGAAAGAAAATGTTAAGGGAATAATTATTCCCATTATAGGTTCAAAATATATAATAAAACTACCAAATTGTTGAACAATGAATGTTGTTGATTTAGTGGTGAGAGGGAAAGTATTGGTTTTGGAACCAAAGGTCTAGGGTTCAAACCTTGACAACCACTAATATTTAATAAACTTTCAATTTTGTGGATTAAAAAAAAGAGGCAAGGCTCGAACCCGCGACCTCTGTCTTAGAGACGGTGCACCTTACCACCAAGTAACATGCGTGTTCAATTATCAAAGTTCGATAGAAATAATATATATACAAAACTTATTTCCCAAAATTAATTTGAAATTTTGTGGCTTAAAAATGAAAAGGTAAGACTCGAACTCGAAACCACTAACTATGAGTTGGTGCACCTTACCACCAAACAACACACATGTTCTGTTACTAGAATGCGACAGAATAATATATATACGAAACTTATTTCCAAAAATTAATTTTTTTTACACTAACAAGTGGGGGTCAGTGGGGACGCGTCTCCCCATGCCCCCCATTGGATCCGTCCCTGAGTTCAATGTAGTGGAGATGTTACTGCAGAATTTATCTCGAATTTCTGTAAAAGCTCCATTTGATGTAAGTCATTTCAATGGACAAACTCAGTTTTGCCATACAATCTCCATTTGTTAACTTTTAAGTGGAAAATAAATAGTAGAGATAGCAAACTTCGATAGAAGATGACTAAGTGTCATGTTTGGGTTGGATAAGAGTTGAGTAAATAAAAAGGTTCTCCCTTGATTTGGGTATGAGTTCGAGTAAATGTATGTTTTGGTATACGTTGGAGTAAAGATGACTCAAATTTTGAGTTGTCAAGAATAGAGTAAGCAGTGTTCTAAAAGTCGCTAGTTGCTCTCAGGTCAGATGGCTGCCAACTATCGACTGTTGAAAGATCATCACCACCTCTCTTGAATTTTCCGGAGTCTTCCGGACGTCGCCGGAAACTTCCGGGCTATTCCGGAAATATCTAGACTTCTCTAGAATGCTCCGGAATCGTCTAGAATATGCTAGAGTCTTCTGGACCTTTCCGGAATGTTGTGGATTATACTAGACCATTCTAGGCTCTACTAGAATGTTCCGGAATATTATGGACCACACCAGAGCTTTCCGGATGTTACAAGAATATTCCGGAATATGATGGAAGCTTATGGGCTCCACTAGAAGCATCTAGAGGCATGGAGTGATGAGTGCTTCTAGAACTATCCATTGGTGCCTATAAATAGAGGTGAGGTCCTCATTTGTGGGTATGCAATGCATGTGAATGCAAGTGAAGGCAACAAAGAGAGACTCCAAGCAAGTGAGTGAGAGTCCAAGTGTGAGGTGTCCAAGTACTAAAAGAGTTTGTGTCCAAAGTTAAAGTGTCTTCCTAGATTGTGTGTGTACTACCTCTTGTGTGCAAGAGAGTCTTCCACTGTGAGTGATAGTGTGTATTGTTGTACACAACTTAAGTGTACAAGTTCTTGTAATCAATAAAATTACCTTTGCTTGTTGTGTTCAAACTCTACATCGACTAGGGGAATAGTCGGCTAGATTTTAAAATTTATATATATATATATATATATATATATATATATATATATATATATATATTCTCCTTCATCCTTCATAAATTTTGAGTAAGTAGAATAACATAATTAGCAAATCATCAAATAAAAACATAGTGGCAACTAAAACCACAAGAAGAATAATTAATCCTTAGTGGCAAACCACAACAATAATATACATTGTGCTAATTGATTGATTTATTCTACAATCTACAGTACATGGAAACTGTTTTTTAATGTTTACTGTTTTTTACTGTATATTCTACAATCTATATGTGGAAACCACAAACCTTAGCCTCTCGTAATGATAGATAAAGAGACATTTAAATTATTAAAACTGTTTTCTAATGTACCGTACATCATCCACAGTTTTGAGTTTAGGGTAAAAAGTTAAAAACATTCAAAACAATTACACTGCAGCCCAAAAAATTTAGCAAATTTTTTTTTACCCCAATTCTTCCGATTAGTCGCTGACTTGTCCGATTTTTTTCAATTCGCCAACTTGTCCGATTAGTCACCGACTTGAGCCCAACTAAGTCGGCCGGCGACTAAATCAATCGACTAGGCCCTAGTCAAATCGGAGAGCCTCCGACCTCGACTTAGTCGCCGACTAGTCCCGACTTTTAGAAGACTGAGAGTAAGGCATGGAGATGCTCTTAATATGTAAAGCTGCTTCTTTTTTCACGTGAATTTGATGTCTTGGTGTAATTTACATGCAGAGATAATATATGCATGTATGTAATTGCCTAAACTGTGCCAGCTTATTGACAAGCCATCTGAGTGGAGTTTGTATTGCAATTATGCATTTGTGATGAAAAGAACCCAACAATGTGTCACGAGCGAAATATTTTGGGGCGTCACCGAGATTTGATGGTTTGTTGCCAGGCTGCCAGCAAATGTGTGATTTTGCAGTATTTGTTTGTGAATTTTGATAAGGTTGGGCTTCTATGAAACCGTTGGAAAGCAAAGTCTCTAACCACATAGGTAGGGGTGTAAACTGTCCGGATCGGATCGGATTAGCATGAATCCAATCCTAATCCGCGAGTCATGGTTTTTAGAAAATACAATCCGTGTCTGGATCAAAAGTCTCACGGTTCGGTTTCAATCCGATCCGCGAGTCATGGATCGGTTTCGGTTTTATCCACAGATTACATGTTATATATAAACAAGTAACAAAGTTATATAATTGAAATTTTACGTAATGGTGTAAACACAATTAATTAGAGAAGAGGCCTTCGTTGGAATCTCACACTAATGGTGTAAACACAAATACACAACTACTAATTGAATCTATTATATGTTGTCACAAATCTTGAGTTTATTTACTCCAGATGGGCAATATTAGACTGCTTCCATGGGTCATCAATAAAAATACACATCTAAACACGGTTATCAACCTAGCTTTGAAAGAGATCACACTTTACCCCAGAAATAGATAACAAGTACATATAGTAGGAGTTAGTGTAATAGTTTAACTCCTAAGTTTTGAAAGATATCACAGTTTACCCCCTAGTCTGTGTAGTAGAAGTTTGTGTAAAATTATGTGTGTGTTTGTGTGTGTATATATATAGATATATTTTAAAATTTTATATATAATAAAAATCTCATGGTCCGGATCGGTTAATCCACGGTTTCGAAATCAAAATCCGTGTCCGGACCGCGAGGCACGGTTTACTAATTTTTCAATCCGTGTCTAGACCATTAATCCCCGGTTAAAATCCAAAACGCACGGATTGGTTCGGTCCAGACCGGATTCACAGTTCACCGATTTTTTAGTGCAGCCCTACACATAGGCTATCATAAAACGAAGAAAATATTGCCTATGAGTAATGTTAGGGATACCAGATATGATATGTGTATGTATGGAGTAAATTTGTTTTCTGATTTTTTATTTTATTTTATATTGGTCAATGAAAATACTAACTTGTTCAACGGTGTCTAAGCATTCCTACAGAAAGCTTTCTTGTATTGGAAATCTGGTTGTCTGAATGCAGGCTCTTCCATACATACGTTGCATAGGAGAATCATGGCCGATGACAAAGGAACGTGCTTACTTTGAGGCAGTGGCGCTAAAAGAGCATGGTCGCTTGTGCCCTGAATCCCTGATCATGTTCCAGAAGTTTATCATTTTGACCGTCCCATGTCTTTGATTGGCATGCGTTACTTGGAACCTCCACATATAATCTTGAGGAAAGGGTTGATTGCTGGAATTGAGTACCCGTTGCTTGCTGAACACATCTCGGAATATATGGCAAGGACGCTTTTTTTCACATCCCTTCTTTACTGTACAACCACGGAGCACAAGCAATCAGGTAACTCTGGTGATTCTTTTATAGCAGCCTAAATGAGGTAAGGTTGAAAGCAAAGCATGATCTTTGCTAGATATGAAGAAATAGTGGCTACCTATTCCCGTATGAGTGTTTCTAGTCATGATGCATAATTTATAAACTAACCAATGTTGAGAAAGAGTTGAGTGGTGTAAGCTGACAGCGTTGATGTGTTTGACCTCGATACTTGTGTGTTTAACTGCATGCTTTGTACAGTTGCTGAATTTTGTGGGAAAGTGGAGCTATGCCGGCTCACTGAGCAGGTTGTCTTTTCTGACCCTTACAAAGTGTCTCAGTATAATCACTGGACTTCCCCTTATCTTGATCGTGATGCGGAGGCAGTTCGCGAGGACAACACTTTGAAGCTTGAAGTTGCTGAATTGAAATCCATGTACTGCAGCCATCTTAGTTACATTTACTCTGATAAATTTTAGCCATCTGTACTTTGACTTTTAATCGTCACATTTGACCCCATTTTTTGTCCAACTTTTTAAGTTTTCTTCATTAACTGGTGCAAATTGTGCAGTTTTTGTGAGAGAGCCCAAGCGCTTATACATGGTGATCTCCATACTGGTTCTGTCATGGTTACGAGTGATTCAACCCAGCTTATAGATCCGGAATTTGCTTTCTACGGTCCTATGGGGTTCGATATTGGAGCCTTTATAGGAAATTTAATCTTGGCTTTCTTTGCACAAGACGGCCATGCTGATCCAAAGAACGACCGAAAAGTATGTCCTGCCTATTCCTTTTCTCTTCTTTATTTACTTGTTTTCAGGTGTTCTATCTCTTTAGGAAATGTTCCTTAGTTTCTTATGGAGTTGTGTGTATTTGCTTAGACATTTTTTCTGATTTTCTGACTTCAGTTTGTACTTGATACAAAAAAATTTCACCTGTGATTGGTACTTGCGATCTCCAATTAACCACATTGGAAACTCACGTCTTCAACTTAACTCCACTGGACTTACGCCTACCTATTTGTGTTGATTATATGAGTGCTGTTTCCGCTTTATTGTCGCGTTTAAGGCTTTGTTGCTCGCAAGCACCTAAGCTTTTATTCATCATTTTTCTCAGGGGATAGCAATTCAAGTTTCCTCTTTATGGTACTCTTTAGCGTCTGATTTAGAATCTCAAGGTTTGAGTCCCTAGTATGTGATTGGTTTGTTTGTTCATGCCTGTTCTTTTGTTTAAACTTTGTGAAATCCAGTTCCGTTAGAGGAATTGACAAAATGCACGACATGCTTTAAGCATGTTTTGAGGTTTTGTTGCTGGGTTCTTGTGACTGGCATGACTTTCCCAAATGCCAATGCAGTGATCACTATGGCTGATTTCTTTTTTTCAGTCTTTCAGTTCCCATGGTTAAGTGAGGGAAAAACCATTTCAAAAAGAATGTTTAAATGAGATATAGAAATGCACCTACTAAACAAAAATAGTTACTTGTCCACTTTTAGTCGAGTGCTTAAGTCAGAAACTTGCTCCCATACAAAGAAAAAAGAGTTAGAAACTTGCTTGACGAATGCTGGATCCATGATGTATGTCCACATGTCCTGAATTTAGTAGTCAATCAATGTGGAGAAAAAGGAATTATATTGGTAGGAGACTTCAGTTTGGTGCTTATTTGTCCAGAAATCTTTAGTCAACTATTTTTTTCGTGTCCTCAAAAAGCTTAATTTGCGGTCGTTTAGTTTTTATTTTTCCTTGTTGAGAAACAATGTCAGTGAGCATGTTTCCCTCATTCTGCAGGTGTTTTACATTGTTCTTATCATTGATGTTAATGCTTTGTTTCATTGATATAGATTTTGTCTCCATTATCATTGTTTATGATCAAAGAGCATGTTGTTATGCAGGCATACAAAGATTGGCTATTGAGGACAATTGAGGAGACTTGGAATCTCTTCCAAAAAAAATTTACAGCTTTGTGGGATAAACACAAGGATGGGTTCGGTGAGGCTTATCTTCCAGCAATTTATAACAACCCTCAGCTTCAGCAGCTTGTGAAACAGAAATACATGAGCGATTTGTTCCATGACACTCTTGGTTTTGGAGCTGCCAAAATGACAAGGTGAGAGAATTCACCTTGGTGCATACAAGAATTACTCCTTGTCCTTTAAAACCAGCCAATTCTGTCTTTGCTGCATTTTCCACCATTGCTTAAAGGTATTATCCAATTTGTATTCCACGGGTTGTGAAGCATTTTCTACAAACCTTGATCCTCGGAATGCCAAGGTGGTGGAAATTATAATATAAAGATGCAGTGGTAGTTTTTCATGTGATCACTTTTCGTTCTATTGTTTCATTAACCTCTGTTCGATAATTCATATTCTTCACTTGATATAGTTGCAGATGTACTCGATGATTATTTCCGTAGTGTGTATTGTGTAGAATAGTTTAACTGTTTTTGTCATTGAAATTACAGTTTCGGTAGCACCTCTTTTTTTTTTTTCAAAAGTGGAACTGCATCTCTTGGCTAAAGGAGTCTCTCTTAACCTTCCAAATGGTTTTCTTTCTTTTCGGGCAATCTGTACTTCTATTCTTGCCCTGGTTTTGAGTTTCTAATCTACCTAAAAGCTGAAGTCGATGATAAACCATTTTGTGTCAATAAAGGAGTCACTAAATGACGGGCTGTTGTAGATTAGTTGATCAACATTGCTATAATGCTGCTGTAGTAACTTCCGTTTTTCTTTTGTACACAGGAGAATTGTCGGTGTAGCTCATGTTGAGGATTTCGAATCAATTGCTGATGCTGGAATTAGAGCTGACTGTGAGAGGCGAGCTCTCAACTTTGCCAAGCTGCTGCTGACAGAAAGGCGAAAATTTCAGGTCATCACTGAAGTCATTTATGCTATTCAAAAAGTCCATTCATGACAACGTTCCTGATAAGAATAATAATTTTCTACTAATATCGTCATTTCCCATGTAAGATGTCAATGAGTTTTTTTTTAATTTTTTTTATGCCATGTTCTAGTACCATGATATGCAGTGACTAATATTTAGTAATCATAGAGAACTTGTCGTCGGGAACCCTAATCATGTTTCCTTTCAAAAGAAAATCTCAAGAATAGAATTAGTGTGTATCCTACATTTTTAAGAGGTTTTTACGGGCCGCTCCAGTTTTGGAGGCCCTTTTATGTCCAACTCCAGGGAATTCTCAAAAAGCACAACTAAGTCATCCTCCAAGCTCCTTCAAACTACACCCAAAAATAAATTAGAGGCATTTGTAATTTTTACTGTAGTTTACATTTTAAATTTTAAAAGCCTAAGGTACCTTAAGAAAATACCTAAACCTAAATCCTAGGGTACCCTATAAAAGTTTTTAAAACTACAGGGTACCATATGAAAGTGCCTAAACCACTAAAACCCTACAATAGGAAAGTGCCCCATAAACCTAAACTCTAGAGTACCCAATGAAAGTGCAAAACCCTAGAGTACCTTATGAAAGTGCCTAAAATCCTATGACACTTTATGAAAGTGCCTAAATCACTAAAAATCCTATAATAGGAAAGTGCGCCCTAAGTGCCGAATCTCCAAAAAAGAGTGATTGACCTTAATGGTAATTAAAAAAGAATGACTAGACTTTTTTTTTTTTGATAGGCAAAAAAATTATTAATCTTTGAAAACAAATTACAAAGATTAAAAGGACCCGAGACTAAGAACACCAAGAATTCACAAGGAAAAATAACAAGATACTGCATGGATGGCAAGAAACCAGCCAAAGCAAAGAAAAAACAACACAAACAGCCAAAAACACCTAAACCAGAAACAAACAAGACCACAAAACCACCACCAGAGACTACAACAAGCAAAGAAAACCACCAACAAACAAAACACTAGACAAAGAATTAGAACCCCAAACAGCCTAAAAGCTCAACCAAACAAACTTTTGGCAACGGGATCAGCACCAGGAACTTCCAACTTCCAAAAACAACAAGAAACTAATTAGAGCCCCACTGGAATGGATGCACCTTCCTCCAATTCACCAAGAGCTTCAATTTCCTGCTCAGAAATTTCAACTCCCTCCAATTCTAAATATTTCTTTATATTATAGCTTTTCTTTCTAAGATATTTTACCCCGCACAAAGTACTCAACTCCATATTCTTACGAGCTTGCTTGATTAACCTCAAATTCCTGATCCGAATGTCGCTACTATCTTTCTCTTGAATTGTTCTAAAGTTTGTTGAAGCTAATTTTCTTCCTCCAAACGTCCCTCCATTCTACTAGTTTCCTCTTGAGTCATATAATTGGGCCCATCAATACTTCCTTTCTTCAATCTCCTCGATTTGTTCTCTTTATGATCCCGGCTAAACATCCTAGAGAACAAAACAGCTTTCAAAGGATTTTTAGTCCACAGAGGATTCCTACATTTTCCTTTAATGATCTGCTTTTTCTTCTTCTGGCACATGTGAACCACATAATTAATCAGAGGATCAGTAGAGACAAGATTGGAGTCATCAATATCATAATCCACCGTTGTCATCTTAGCTTTCGAACTTGAATCATCAGCATTGGAATCATTTGACTCCTCATTTGATTGAAATTCCCCATCTTCCCCATTATTGTCAGAACATTGCGTGTCTTCATCATCTTCTTCAATAGGAAAATTGACATTGGCCTCACTAGAATGAATAACTTCCAATTCCATTAGAGTTTCCTCCTTATCCACCTTGTCATGAACCCGGTTCTCCATCTCACCATATTCCTTGGACTCACTTACAATTGTCTCCTCCAGTAGATCAACATCTTCCTTTTCTTTCGCACTACATTGATTTGGAGAATGCAACTTCATGTCATTGCTAAGAAGATTTGTACGAGAATCATCATTAATCAAACGCAAATACCCAGACTCAATACCATAAAGATCTTCACATTCTTCTTCCCAAACTTTAACCTCGTAAATTCTCCCATTCAGTGCATTCACTGAAATGTTAATCCATTCATCAATTCTAGAGTCCTTCTTTGTCATCACCATCATTCTCCCAACGTCGAAGGACTTCTCATCAAGAGTTTCTTCTTCAAGAGTAAAAAACTCACCTCATATTTTTCCTACCTCTTTGAAGGTATTAAGGTACTAAGCATTCAAGGGCATGCCTCTGCAGCAGATCCAAACAAAGCCTAGCATGAGATGTCGCTTCACCATTCCATGATTTAATCGAATCGAACCAATCTTTAATAACATTGTTACCCACCAATTGATCCCTTTTCTCCTTATCCAAAAAAGTTATAATCATGTATAAATCTCCTAAGGATCTGACCTGAATACCTTCACAGTTAATACATTCGAAAGCTTTCTGAACGTGTTCACAAGACGCATGTTTCTTGAGTTTGATCACTACACTCCTTGACAACCATGATGTGCCTTGAGGCTAAACTTCAATGGTTACCCTATTCTTCACAACCATCTGCAAAGGCTCGAGTTCATCTTGCTGCTTAACCACCTGAGCATAAGACCTCGTTGCATTATTGACCAAAACATTAGGCATAGGGTCCCTTTGGGAATTTTCCTTAGAAATACCCGGAACCTTAGCTTGTAAAGATTGAGATTGGGGACCTAACACATTATTCTTCTTATCAAATCTAGCGAACTTAACAAGAACAAGAAGTCTTCTATTCTCAATCCACACTCCATTGAGATTAGAAATAGCTCTCTCTGCGTCATGTCTTCTAGCAAATCACACAAATCCAAATTTGCACCCAGAAATCTTACTTCTTTTCGCTGGGATGAAAGAATGACTAGACTTGGTGGTAATAAATATTTGTTTTTGTACCAGCCCGTAATAAAACCCTTTTTAATGTTTCATCGCCATCCATGTGTAATGTGTTGGCACCTAGAAAAGCTGGGCCTAGTCTAACACCACTCGGCCCATTGGCTGCTCACAGCCCATACAAACGGCCCAGCAGCCCATACAAACAGTTGGACTTACCCAACCATACGACCCAAACCACATTGCTAAACCATTTCTCCCCCTTTATGACCGAACCATTTCTCCCCCTTTATGACCAAACCTTTCTCCCAAAATGGGAGTAAATGTGCTTATTCAATGGCACATGGGAAGTACCATGTTGGTTCCACCTACACATCTAGGTTTAGGCTAGCTTTCTAGGTTCAAATACTCTCAATTTTAGGGAGAATCCAGGGAAAATTACTCGGGGGTGAAAGTATAGCATTTTTAGGCTTCTTGTTGTTTAGAATTTGGCATGACCACCTTTGTTATGGGGTGTTTTTGGATGCTTAGACGCAAAATGAGAACATGTGCTTACGTAGTGATCTAAATTTAGGCTTGCTAGGCTCTATGGAAGGAATATGCTTTCCATAGAAAGCTTGTTTTACGGAACCTTGGAGCCAAAGGTTCTAGGTTTTAGGCTAGGTTGTAGCATGTGCTCAATTCAAGCACAACACATATGCATGCATGTGCTTTCTTGCACACATCACTCTTTCCCCCCTCTCTCCACTGTCCTCTCTCTCTCTCTTGGTGACTCTCTCTTGGTCAACACAACAAGTTCCAAGGTTGTAAGAAGGTATGAGGGAGGACAAGGTTAGTTTTCGGTATTGAATACGGTAGTTGACGGGGTGGTTACTCATAATGGGGAGGGTTGTGGGTAGTTTGGTAGTGTAACGGGCCTATTACTTGGCCTTGTACGTTTACACACATGGCTTGGAAACCAATTATCTAAATTAAAAAGGAATTTTATTAATTTAATAAGGAAATAATCCAATTAAAGGAAAATAAAAATAATCTATTGAATTATTTAACGAAATTTTTATTGTACAAAATTTCATGTCGTTATGATATTATTCATCTTGTTTGGTAACAACTTAGGTTGGCCTGCTACAACAGCAAAACCAGAAATCGAAGTCGGAGGAGGTCGGATCATGAAAGAAATCTTCGTGTGAATTTTTTTTCAAGGCTAAATCTAGGCATTTGAGTTTTAATGAGATGGTTTTGATAAATTAGAACATTAATCACGAGTATTTTTGTTATCATATCACTCGACGAAAGCAATATCATTATCGCACAGTATCATTTACCATAATTTAGTGTTCTTGAAACAAAAATTGTTCTTACTTTTTGATTATTTTCAAACTTGAATAATTTTTTTTTAATGAATCTAAATTAGAAAGGAATTTTATTAATTTAATAAGGAAATAATCCAATTAAAGGAAAATAAAAATAATCTATTGAATTATTTAACGAAATTTTTATTTTACAAAATTTCAGGCCGTTACGATATTATTCATCTTGTTTGGCAACAACTTAGGTTGGCCTGCTACAATAGCAAAGCCAAAAATCGAAGTCGGAGGGGGTTGGATCATGAAAGAAATCTTCGTATGAAATTTTTTTCAAGGCTAATCCAAGCATTTGAGTTTTAATGAGATGGTTTTGATAAATTAGAACATTAATCACGAGTATTTTTGTTATCATATCACTCGACGAAAGCAATATCATTATCGCACAGTATCATTCACCATAATTTAGTGTTTTTCAAACACAAATTGTTCTTACTTTTTGATTATTTTCAAACTTGAATAATTTTTTTTTATGAATATCTACAACAAAAAATGTAAAATACACTCCAAAATAAGAAATTGAGAGAGGCCAGGGGTTAGCTATTCCACTGGCCTAGCACTCAAGACTTAAGACTTAGAAATGTGCTCTCTCCTAAAGTGTCAAGTTCAAAACCTCTCAGGTGCTATCAACTATGTCCGTACAGAGCTTTACTTCGATTTTAATTGGGCTCCCCCACACAAGTGAGCAGTGTGATTAGTTCCCATGATTAGTCAAGGTCTGCAAAAGTTGACTCAGACACTTTAGTTATGATAAAAAAAAAAATAACACCAATTTGAGGTGTATATATATATATATTTATATATATATTCTAGAACAAATGTATACATATGAGCTCCTTTATCCACTTTGGTTTGTCCTGAACTTTCCACATAACAAAATTCACTCTTAAACAAGTAGAACAACAATATTAGTGAGACACCACACCACCAATCACACTAGCCTGCAATCAATCATGTAGTACCACACAGGTTAGTGTGGTCACGTAGGCTGGTGTGATTGATGGTGCGGTGGAGTGGTTTATCCATTCTATCTCCTTGTTGCCTTTTTTGACTTCCCTTCCTCATAGGTCATCCATCTACTATATAAATCGAATGTTAGACGTTAAAACCACTTGTAAGAAAAATCCAAAAGGCAATATAAAGTCATGGCTAGCATTATGCGCTTCCTTTCTTTTCTACTTATTCTAACATCCCTAACTGCCACCCAAGCAGTCGAATACACCGTCACCAACAACGCAGCAACCACCCCCGGTGGAATGAAGTTCACGAACCACATCGGAATTGATTATACCAAACAAACGATGTCCTCCGCCACGGATTTCATATGGAGGATATTTCAGCAGACCACGGAGGCCGATAGAAAGAATGTACCTACAGTGAGCTTGTCCATCGATTCAATGGACGGTGTAGCATACACCTCCAACAACGGGATCCATGTCAGCGACAACTACATACAGCAGTATGCAGGCGACGTCAAGACAGAGTTCACCGGAGTTCTGTACCATGAGATGACACACGTGTGGCAGTGGAGCGGACCTGGAGGATTGATAGAAGGGATTGCGGATTTCGTAAGGTTGAAGGCGGGCTATGCCCCAGGTCACTGGGTGCAACCCGGACAAGGTGACCGATGGGACCAGGGTTACGATGTCACGGCCCGGTTCCTGGATTATTGTGAGGGTCTAAGAAGTGGATTTGTGGCAGAATTGAACAAGAAGATGAGGAGTGGGTATAGTGCGAACTACTTTGTTGAGTTGCTCGGGAAAACAGTTGATCAACTCTGGAGTGACTACAAGGCCAAGTACAACACCAACTAGACATGTCTACTTTCAAATAACAATGGTTTTCTATTATCTGTAATAAATGACTAGTCTAAATAAGAAAAACAATCATCCAGATTACTCTAAAAAAATTCCAGTAATTCTCTAAACTGTGAAAATTGCAAGTATGTTGACTTAATAGGTAAGGTGAGGAAATCGTTTTTCTGAAATTTTGAAGGAGAGCATCAGAGCATGAGTTTATCGCTTTCCCCAGAATCAGAGTTTATAGCCTAGTTTTGAAAAGGAAAAAGAAAAAGAAATCAAAAAAAAAAAAAAATCATATTCAGGTCACTAAAAACAGCTACGGTAAGGAATATGGATTGGTTTCAGACTGCTGGAATTGGATACGAAAGGGGCAGCAAAAGGATAAAAAGCCAAAAATAAAGGATATCTGCAAATGAGTACGAATATTAGCACTCAGAGCCTTATTATCTCTAATGTGGAACATAAACAATCTTTACCCAAATCTGGATCAAATTTGAGGACCACAATGTGCGATATAGCCAGCCCAAAGTCAAAATCAATCAGAATATAACCAAGCCCTTGTTACACTAGATGAACACAATTCAAGCTAATCACCAGACATTTAGCACATACGGCCCCTGCTAAGTGCTAGGGAACGGGACCAGTTCTGTAGGATCACAAATATAAGTTACAGCATATCGTGGTACTGGTAGCATGGCATAAAGCAAAACTTGATACCTTAGGTGGGAAATGACAAAAATCGTAGCAAATTATTAATGTTACCCGGAACTTTTTCATGAACAGTGTTGTCGAAATCGTACGATACGCAATACGAATCGTGCGATTCGTATCATCTCGGGAGAAAAACTATACGTATCGCTACTCGTATCGCATTTGTACATAAATCGTACGATACTGTGTGAGAATCATACGATACGCATCGTATCCCGATATGTATTGAAATCGTACGATTTATTTTCATCTCGTACTCACCTTTTTATACCCATCGACGCTGTAAAATCTAGACCCAAACACACTCTACTCATCGAGAAAAGCCTCTGGCAACTAGTAAACCCTAGTTGACTCTCTCTGACTACCAAACCCAGTAATCTTCCGACAACATCAACGGCGAAATGGATCTCTGAGCTGGTTCTCACTTGTCAGTCGACTACTACTCTTTAATCTCAGTGGCTCTTTTTCCACTCTAATCTCAGTAGCTCCAGCCCTTTTTCTCCTCTAATCTCACAGCTCCTTTTCCGACGAAGTCAACCGTGATCGACTAAGGTATACTATGTTTTTCTTCTTCTTCTTCTTTGATTTAGAAGTCAAATCTGCTTTTTGTATAATATATAACTATTGTACTATTGTATATATAGTGACTGGTGGCATTCACTCTATTTATTGAGAGGTCAACCACCCACTGACTCCATAATCAATTTTTTAAAGATTTGCCTTTGTCTTTTTCAAGTTTCGTCCCACTGGTCTGGGACCGCTACTTTATTAAAAAACAGAGAAGCCATTATCAGTTTTTTAAAAGATCTATCTTTGTCTCTTTCATCCCACTTGGACCACTACTTCATTAAAAAAAAAAAAGCCTTTCATCCCACTTGTTTTTGTATTGTATAGTTTTGTAGTGTTATGGCTCCATCACAAAAGAAAAGAAGGAAGAATGTGAGAGACCCCACTTGGGATCATTGTGAACGTGCAGCTAGTGCTACTGAATTGGATTCTGATGGTGTTAATAACACTCGGTTAAAACTAGTGTGCAATTATTGTGGTAAAACATTTTCTGGGGGTGTGATTAGAATGAAACTTGATGTTTAGTTTACTTATTTCTAAGTTTTCATGTTAGTAGGCTAGTAGCAAATGGTTATAGACCATGCAATTAAGGTGGATAGAGAATGTATGGCTTTAAACTTGATCTTTTAGAGCACCATAATCTTTTGGAATACTATAGATGGCTTAAGACGTGTGTTTTTTTGTTTCCTAATGCTTTTTCTTTCATAAATGCAATCAATTTTAATTTTATTGCTAGGTATTTATTATTAATTAATGAATATAAAAAAAATTACCTTATCTAACGATATGCGATACGTATCCCGATACGATTCGTAAAATGAAAAAAACAATTCACGATATGTATCCCGATTTCAAAACACGGGTCATGAATAGACTTTCTGAATAACAGAAGTGACTTCAGTGATGCCCTGAAATTTTCTCCTTTCCTTCAGAAGCATCTTTGGCAAAGTCGTGAGTTCACATCTCACAATTTGCTCTAATTCCAGCATTACTGATTGATTCGAAATCCTCAACATGAGCTACCCCGACAATTCTCCTGTGAAAAAAAGGAAAACGGAAGTTTGCAAAAGCAGCATTATAGCAATTTTCAAAAGCTAATGTACAACAGCCCATCATTTAGCGACACCTTTATAAAAACTAAAAACATTTCGATTAGCAAACAGGACAAGTGAATCGCCAATAGTTCTAATTTCGCTCCACCCTGCTAGATACATAACCGCTTTGAGATATGTAATTCAATCGGACACTATCAAAGGAAGGGGCATGATATCTTCCAAATGTACTTCTGGGCAGCTGAGAGTAATCAAAGCAGGAAATATATCCGTGCCGTGGCAGGCATGGCCTTTTCTTGTGATAAAGAGTTTGTAAATCACTTTATGTGAAGCCACACCACCATTTTCCCATGTTTGGTAGGTGATGAACCATAAGAAAAAAAGAACTCATTCCTCTTGTTTGGCTGGCCTCCAAAGGAAAGAAAATAGAAATGCTCCAGATGTTTACTTATCTTCCTTTTACACCTTGAATATAAAACAAAAAGAGGTACAGATTACTGTGTACATTATTAGCTCCTTTATGCACTTAATTTAGTTTGTCCCAAACTTTCCTCGTGACAAATTTAACTCTTAAATAACTACAAATGTCCCACTTTTTACTTTCTTGTTTTCTTCTGAATTATTGTAGTAGTAATTAGTCGTTCAATGTAAGATTTCAGGGCGCAATGATAAGTAGATTAATTATTTTTACTACTACTAGTCTATGAAGGGTGTTAAAATTAAGAAGCCTTTCTATTTCTGACTTCACAAATTCCCATTTGAGTTTTTCCTCGGCAGTGTTTGGATAAAGATTTTGTGAGGGAAATTATCGGCGGTAGAAGAAGAAAAAAGATGAAGGGAAAGAAACATCATATTTTGAAGTGAAAATCAAAGAAATCTTGAGGATATATAATATACTCGTGCATTTTGGATTATGAATTGGGTTGGACCTGAGTAGCTGAAAAACGACACATAACGTTGGCGTTCCGTAGAATATGACCCATGCTCCTTTAGCAGAAAAATGACATACAACGTTGAAAGATTATCATTTTCACTTCGGTTGCCTGTACTGCGATAAAGGTATTCCAGATTAGACTTGTACTGGAATTTGCGAGTGTAATCTGGATGATGGTTTCTCTTATTTAGACTAGTCATTTAGTATTACAGATAATAGAAAACCATCGTTATTTTAAATCAATTAGACACGTCTAGTTGGTCTTGTACTTGGCCTTGTAATCACTCCAGAGTTGATCAACCGTTTTCCCCAGCAACTCAACAAAGTAATTCGAACTGTACCCACTCCTCATCTTCTTGTTCAATTCCGCCACAAACCCACTTCTCAGACCCTCACAATAATCCAGAAACCAGGCAGTGACATCGTAACCCTGGTCCCATCGATCACCCTGCCCGGGTTTCACCCAGTGACCTGGTGCATAGCCTGCCTTTAACCTTATGAAATCCGCGATCCCTTCAATCAATCCTCCAGGTGTCTGTCCGTTTCCGTTCCATTGCCACACGTGCGCCATCTCATGGTACAGAACACCGGTGAACTCCGTCTTGACGTTGCCGGTGTACTGCGCTATGTAGTTGGCGCTGACGTGGATCCCGTTGTTGGAGGTGTATGCTATGCCGTCCATGGAGTCGATGGACAAGCTCACTGTAGGTATGTTCTTTCTTTCTGCGTTCGTGGTCTGCCGGAATGTCCTCCATATGAAATCTGTGGCGGAGGACATTGTTTGTTTGGTATATGCTATCCCGATTTGGTTCGTGAACTTCATTCCACCGGGGGTGGTTGCTGCGTTGTTGGTGACGGTGTATTCGACTGCTTGGGTGGCAGTTAGGGATGTTAGAATAAGTAGAAAAGAAAGGAAGCGTATAATGCTTGCCATGACTTTGTCTCGCCTTTTGGTTTTTTGGGACAAGTGGTTTTAACTTCTGACATTCCACTTATATAGTGCTTCCATGGATAACTTTTGAGAAAGGGAAGTCAACAAAGGCAACAAGGAAATGGATATCCATTGAGAAAAGGAAGTCAAAAAAAGCGACAAGGAGATAAATTCAAAAGCAAACAATAAGTAGAAATTGGGACATTCCTAGTTGTTTAATTTGTCACGAGGAAAAATTGGGACAAACCAAAGTGGATAAATTAGATAATATGTATACAGGTGTTCTAGAATATGTGCCTCAATTTGGTCTCAACTAAAGTGTCCGAGTCAACTTTCCCAGACCTTGACTAGTCATCAGGATTAATTAGACTGCTGACTTGTGTTTGAGTGTGTGTGTGTGTGTGTGTGTGTGTGTGGGGGCAATTAAAGTTCTGAAAGAAAAGGCTTTCAGATAGACTAACTACAAAGGAGTTGGAGTTGATAACACTAGAGAGGTTTTGAACTTAAAACTTTAGGAGAGCAAATTTCTAAGTTCCAATCTCGACCACGTCACCAACCCCTCAGGGCTTATTTGGTGTTATATTTAAGTTGTTGCCAAATGAGAGGAATGATTTTTTTTTTTTTTTTATCACCTATCAGACACGGGAAAATGGCGGAGCGGCTTCCCTGAATAATTAACAGACGCTTGCCACGATAATTTCATTAGACCATGCCCACCACAGAACGGAGATATTTCCTTCTTCGATTGCTCTCAACCTCTCAGATGCCCAGAACTGGTAAATTTTGGAGGATGATGCCCAAATTTGTTTGACAGAATTGGATTGAATTATATATTCAAAGTGGTTACGGATCTACCAGGGGCAGAGCCATGATTTGATTTTTATTTGTGGAGTCAAAAAATCTCTTTGCGATTCACTTTTTCCATTTGATAATCAAGAGGAACATGTATATTTTTTTCTGTCTTAACCAAAAAGAATATTATGTATATCACGAGAATAGAATATTGGTACTGCCCCAAAATGTCCAAATATAACAAAAATACTTAAAACCTAAAAGGAAATTAAGCTACAAACTAAATATGACATTACTCAACAAAAACATCCAATCAGTCAGTAAAACATGTGTTTTGGGCCTTTATCACTCTTTACCCGTCATCTAAAGGATGCGAAAGAAACACTTACACTTTAAAAAAAAAATTTACATTTACTTTACCTCTACTTTATCCGGATTGTTGAATTCGGATCGGACGACCAAAAGAACTCATTACACGCATGTAGTGAGCTCACTCACTACAGGGCCCCCGGTTCCTAGATTAAGGGTTGTTCCAGTGCCAGCTTTAAGGATTTGTTAATTATCTTTATTCAATTTTTTTGGTGTTTGATAGTTTTGCGTCAAATTGTTGGTAATTATAGGTTTGTCTCGAATAGAGGATTCAACAAATAAAAATTATAAGAATAATCCAAATATTTTGGAAAATATTCAAGAAAAGACAATTTAATTTTACTCAATTCCGATTACTCTTGTGAAGTTGAACCTATAATCACTAAATGTTTGACCAAAAATAACAAACAGAAAAAAGAAAGAAAGAAAGATAAAAGCGGGAACATAGTTTGATGCTCTCCTTTAAATTTTCAAAAAACGAGTCTCACTTTACACAGTAAGTCAACAAAGAGGTTGTTTGGGAGCCTCTTTATTGGCTTCTCATTTTTTCATTTTCAGGTGTTGGCTGTTTGGCAGCCTCTATATAAAACATGTTCTACAAAAATGAGTTTTTCAATTACATGTTAACAAAGCAGAAGCCAAAAGTAGGTTGGGAGAAGTTTTTTGATTTCTCATTTTGATTAACAAAAAGCCCTACAAAATACATTCTGCCCCATATCTCTCAAATACTTCTCCTGTTGCAAAATGTATTTTGTACATTTCTCCCAAACACACCTATCAGTTTCAAAATATATACTAACCACAATCCAAAAAGCCGAAAAACCAAAAGGTTAAAAATGAAAAGTTGGAAATGAGACTGTCAAACACCCCCATAGTTGCACTTTGTAATTTAACAAGCACCGGAATTTGTGAGACTAATCTGGATGATTGTTTCTCTTGTTTAAATATATATATGGATTAGTCCAGGGCAAATTAGATTCCTAGCTCCACCATTGACTGTTTGGGTGCCTGTTAGGGATGTTTGAATCACTAGAAAAGATAAGGGTGCACAAAAAAACCGATATAACCGCCTAATTGATATGATCCGGACAGAACCAATCTATTTGGTTGGGTTCTATGGTTTATTGGTCTGGTTTTGATTCTAAAAATCTAAGAACCAATAATTATGGTTCGGTTACTAGTTCTTAATTTAAGAACCACGGTTAGAACCAAACCGGACCGTATAATATTAATACACACACATGTATATGCATACATAATAAATATTTTTATACATCCACAAAATTATAAATCTTATAAAATCCTATGATTATTTATTTATTTTATGAGTTATTTTGGTGCTCTAAATTCTAAATAATCTTTCGAACTCGTGTTTTGTGATAAAGTATTCCTTAATTGGGTAGAACCAGAACTGAACCCAAGGCCGGTTAGGTCTTGCGGTTTGGATATGAATAGGTTCTTTATTTATATTGGTTAGGTTTTGGTTCTTAATTTTCTAGAATCGACCGGAATGGTTCTGTTACTGAATTTGTAGAGTAACGGTTCAATCTAGACCGTGTGCACTCCTAAGAAAAGAAAGGAAGAACATAATGGTAGCCATGACTTTGTACGTTGACTTTTGTTTTTTCTTACAAGTGGTTTTAACTTCTAACCTATGATGAAGGGAAGTCAAAACGGGAAACAATGAATGGAATTATGACAATACTTCGTGGGTCATGGTTACGGTTTGCTGTTTTGGGGCCTTAACAATACTTTGTATGATTATAAGCTTAGGCTCCGACTTTTGGCTTTCAGTCAACTCTTTGTTGGATGTTTTTGTGGAGGGATCTCACTATGCTATTGTAGCTAGTTTTGTTCTTTCGTTTTCTTTTTTCTTTTGTCTCAATGTACCCATTGTCGAGTTCATTCATAATATTTCTTGCCGTTTCAAGAAAAAAAGATTATCATGAGCCACACAAAGATAATCTCTGCCTCAGAAGGAAAAAAGAAGAAAAAATTGGGACAAACCAAAGTGGATAAAGAGCTAATATGTATACATCACTTCTAGAATCTCTACCTCTATTGGTGATACTATATTTTGTGATAATTCATGCGCCTTAGGCCAGCTTTCGCACACTTTAACTTTTTTTTGGAAAATATCATCTACTTACCGAGAGCTTAATTAAAGTTAGAGTAAAGTTTCGTATGAATTAATTAATCCCAAAGGAGTGAATAGCATCTGGCAAATATAACAAAAGTACATGGTAAAAGAGGAAATCTAGAAGGGAGGCTACAATCTAAATATTTATCATAAACCAAGAAAAACATTCATGATGTCATTAAAACATGTTCTTTGAGCCTTTATCCTTTACTCTCTAGCCATTATCAAAAGGATGAGAAAGAAAAAAATTAGATTAACAAGTTAACCAAAAAGTCAATATGGTAATCTGCCTTCAAAGTCTCCTATATATAGAAAGACTAGGAAAAAAAAGGGCAGAATAAAAAGACTAAGCTAGAACTGATATGGGCCCATGAGACATACAGAAAGAGAGAGAGAGAGAGTTTGTGTGGACTAGAGAGAGAGAGAGAGACATACAGTTGGTCCTCCATGGCCCCTCCATGCTTTTGCCGAGAAGAACAGCTAGGTATCACTTTGGGGGATTTCTGATTTTGGGAGAAGGTTAGGAGATTCTATCCACTCTTGATTTTCTAAGTACCAAATCTTTAAAATCGGCCGGCGCAAGATCGAAACTTAAAATGGTGTCTATAAATTATAACATCTCCTTGTGAAAGTAAGAGGCATTTGGGGTCAATGAAGATATCTCTCAATGCTGCCGCCCTTGGTATCTATATTCTAGTGTGTCGTTATATTTTAGTAGAAATTATATTATTTGTAAGACATATAGCCTCATAGAGTATTGGCCATTCAATACGATTAGAGATGTGATATTGTAACACGTTAATCTGACGAGATAAGATATTTGATGAGAATATGTCATTATTACTCACAGCAAACAAATGTTCGCTCCTGTGACTTGGTTTGTGTTTGAAATAAATTTCGAAAGGAAAATTGGACATATGTATATACTATATAGTAGTGAAATGATAAAAATCGATGAATCATTTTAGTAGGTTTTTTTTTGTGTGGGTAAATTGTGTTTGTGTAGTGCTCGACTGAGAGTTTTCTAATCGGAGAGTTCTATTTAGTCAATTCTATGAATTACTTGTAGGATTTAACGGATTTGGATTTTATTGTTGCTGAAAAATGAGGGAAGCACAATTAAGAAAATGAAAAAAAAAAAAAAAAACGAAAAAGAGGTGCAACTGTTTGTAACTTTGACACATTCGTGCCTTCGTAGTGGAAAGTTCAACGAGAAGTGGTTGACTTGGACTTTTGTAATTTTGTTGAGGTCTAGAACCGACGTTTGACTGCTTGATTACATTCTTCAATTCAGCTCGAATAGGTTTGTGGACCGGATGATTTTTTCCAGTTTGGCCTAACTTTTTTTTTTTTCTATCCCGGCGCCTTTTTACAATGGTCTTTTGGCTGTTTTTCTTTATTTTTAAGGGATTCAGGTTAAATTTTCACATCATGTTGTTTAATTTGACAAGATCTTCGCCATTTTGAATCTTTTTCGTCGTATTAATATGAAGTTTTCGAACTTTGATTAGTATTTTCTATCTTTCCGAATTACGATTCCTCTTGTGAAATAGAATGATATGTTATAAAAATTATACTGTATCTAAGTTTTAATTTTATGTGCATTTACTGGAATTATCTTAAGATCGGTCTTTCTATAATTTTGCGTATTTAAGTGATGAAATGTAGGAGTGAAACCGGTTTGCTTCGGTCCAATTCTAACCTATTTTAAGTGAACTAGGAAAACTCAGTTCGGAAAAAACATGAAACTGAAACCGATTTTAGAGAGGTCGGTTCAGTTCGATTCAATCGGTTCAGCCGCTTTGGAGAGAGAGAAGATCGACAAAATCAGAATTAAGAGAATACAAACATCGATGAATAATAAGATCGAGAAAATCACAATCAAGATCAAGAGAATCCAGATCTATGAATGAAATCCACGCGCGCGCACACACACATAGTGTGAGAGTACCGATCGAGAGAATACAGATCGATGTCGTTGATGAGGAGTTAGCCGACGATGGTGTTGACGATGATGACGACGATGAAGGCATTGACGGTGTTAGGCGATGAGATGATAGGCTTTTCTTTTTGATGTGACCTGTTATGAGATCGTGGAAGACGATGAAGGCTAGATGGTCTTCAATCTCTGATCTCTGGTCTTTGATCTCAGAGAGAGAGAGAGAGAGAGAGAGAGGGGAGAGCCGCACTTAGGCTAAAGGAAGTGATTCAAGTGAAGGGAAGGTGGATTTTTGGCCGATATATCCCAAATTTCCAAACAATTCATCAAAATATACCTTTTTTCAAACTATTTTTAAAAATATGTCATGCCGCATGTCCAACATGCGGCATTCTACGTGGCACGCGAGCCCCCTATCCGATATGGCGTGGTCGTCCACCTAAGCAAATGCCGCATGTTGGACGTGCGACATTAGGTTTTGAATTTTGAAATTAGCAGGTCTGAGAAGTAGCGGGCGTACGTGATTTTGATACCCATCAGAGCTCTGGGATTTCAGGCGATTTGTTGCGATTCCTAGCACCGCCGTCTACCACGATTCCCCCCGCCACCGCCGACCGCCGTCTGCGACGATCTGCACCACCGCCGCCGACCTCACTGCCTCCACCTCCAGTACCTATCTCACTCATCAATCTCCGCCGCCGACAACACTGCAAATCGTGTTCCCATATTTGGAGCTCGAGAAAGAGACTTTCGGAGTGGCTCGATTTACCCGTCAAGGTACGGAGTTTTCTTACCAGTCTTCATTATAATCTGTTGTTAGTGTAAGATTGTTTGGTTACTGTTTTAGCACTGGGGTTAGATGAACCCATTGGTCTGCAGAAACGGAAATTGGGGGAGGTTGACTTTTGTCCTTGTTAGAAGTAATTGATGTTGATTATGATCTGATAGCAAAATTGATTTCTTAAAAATACTTTGTTAAAATATCTTATTATTTTTTAAAATATCTTATTATTATTATTATTTTTAACTTAATTACCTCTACATAGCATAAGAAATGGGTTTTTTTTCACTGAAAGGGATACCAAAAAAATCACTCAAAACTACGTCATTGAGTCCAAGGAGCATAAGAGATGGGTTTTTTTTTTTTTAAAAAAAAAAAACTTAATTACCTCCAAGGAGCATGAGAAATGGGTTTTTTTAAATGATCAAATCCATTCGTTTTGTAGAAATTATGGAGAACAATAACCCTGTTATTCGAATCCTCCTCATTGGATTGACGCAAGGCCATGTGGCATTGAAATAAATTTAATTATCTTTAAGCATAAGATATAGCGGGGAAACGACAGCACAATGCCGCATTTCCAACATGCGGCATTAACACAATGCCGCATGTTGGACATGCATTTGCTTAGGTGGACGACCACGCCACGTCGGATAGGGGGCTCGTGTGCCACGTAGAATGCCGCATGTTAGACATGCGACATGACATATTTTTAAAAATAGTTTGAAAAAAGGTATATTTTGATGAATTGTTTGAAAATTTGGTATATATCGACAAAAAACCCAAGGGAAGGTTACTGGATTAAGGACTTAAGGTTAGGGTCATGGGTGGATGGTTGAAGGGCACAGAGGGGTCACGTGACACCCCCCCTGAAATTCCATTTTTATTTTTTTGGGAGTTGAAAATCTAGAATTATAGATATGCAACTTCAAGAACCAAATGCTCGTTTCAGTGAAGCAAATAGTGAGTTGCTACTTTATGTGGCATGTTTAAATACATCCAACTCCTTCTCTTGTTTAGAAAAGGAGAAATTGATTCGTCCTGTTGAGTTTTATTCAAATGAGTTTTCTTAGGTAGAGATCGTGGTGCTTTTTGATCAAATTGATTCATATATTTTTGGCATGCAATCGAATGATGCTTGTTCGAGTTTGAATGAACTCAGTGGTCTTTCTAAGAAAATGGTAGAGGCTAGGAGAAATAAACTATATCCTTTAGTTTACTTACTTTTGACTTTGGCATTGATCTTTGGTTGTGACTGTGCTACTAAGCCTCATCATTTTTGGCCCATTGGCCCGGGGCCCGTCAGAAGCCCACAAGGCCTGTCTGGCTTTACTGGAGCCCAAGCCTGCCAAATGGGCGGGCTAACCCTCCCGACTTTTCTATGGGCTGGGCTTGGGCCTAAAATTTTTAGCTACAACCTGCCCATTGGCCTGTCCGATAACCCGGCCCGAGATACTAGCCAACCCATAGCCTGGTACACTTGTAATGCATTATTACATGGTTAATGTACATAAGATATAATATATAATGTACCAAACAAAAGATATAATACAAATGTACCAAAAAATAATAATAATACACAGTTTGACATATGTGTGTAACTATGTGTATATATCTTACAGTAAAGTTCTAATAAAAAATTAAACATATACATTAAAATTTTGAGAAGGTTTGAACATATGCATTGATTGACCATTTATTTGTTGCATGGGTAACTAATAACTGCTCATGGTGTATTATTGTTACAGCATACGGTAGGCTAGATAAGGTTCAATTGTAATAATAATAAAATGGCTCCAAAAGATTCAACTGTAACAAAAATAAAAAATAAAAAATAAAAAAATGGCATTTGGCCCCCCAAATAGCCCAGCCTAGTCCACCCGAAGACTAACCCGCCTAACTAGGATTAGCCCGTGGTCGAGCCTGAGCTTTAACTTTTGAGAGATAGCCTGACCAGCTTAAAAAGAAAAACCACTAATTGCCAATTCAATTTAATATTCAAAACCATTTCAATTGTCAACCCACTTTACATTGTTTATTAAAAAGGGGACATCTGATTATTCCCAGAGAGGTATTTCGGTTGAGTAGGAGCAGCACCCAGTGCCACATGTCAGCTTCCAGTGCATCCGATTATCCCTAGCCACAATCTCAGCCGTTGATCTTTCACATATTCTCCCATGGGCACACTACACTGGATCAAACTCCGGCCTCCTCTGCTTATAAAAGAGCAGCTTTGCTGCATGGGAAGGGGGGAGAAAAAACCAATCCGAAGAAAATCAATCAATCTCTCTCTCTCTCTCTCTCTCTCTCTCCCCTAGTTTATTTTTTCTGTCTTTCCTTTCTTCTTCTGTATTCCTTCCGCCTTTCAGTTTTCAAGCCCAAGAGCCGAGAGCTCATTTCTTTTGCCACTGAAATTTAGTTCAAGTTCTTATTTGTTGTTTGTAAAGAGTTCAGTTTTATGATTTCATTTCCAAGTTCATTTTAATTTATCTGTTATTTTAATTCCTAGCTTAAATCCGCTTAATTTAGAGATTGAAGTTTGGTTGTGAGTATGCGCAAACTACTCAGTTGTTTCTTACCAAACCCGAATCTAAGATTAGTCTTGGTTGTGGATCCCTTTGAGGTTGAAAGGAGGACACCTTTGGTTTACCCTCCTGTACACATCTCATTGGTGTACTCTTAAGATTGATCTTTTTAATCACTTTAATAAGCCGTAATGTTTAGTTTAATTTTTAACATTTCCTTGGCGAGTTCTTCGTCAATGAAGGAGTAGTCATAGACTCGGCCTAGGGTGAGCACCACCCAAATGGCCCAAGTGGATTCGTGATTCTCACACTTGTGCTAACAAAGTTCATTTGTGTTAAATCAAGGTTCGTAGCTAACGATTTAAAACTCCAGGTTGTTGTGTTAAATCAAGGTTCGACCTCGGACTTTTTGAGTTTATACTTGCAATTGACTACATAGCCCTACGCTTGGGGTTTAGCACTATGAGATACAACTTTTGGACTCAAGCAAGTTTTTGTCTCTAATTAGCAAGGGTTTTGCATTAATTTTTCAAAAACTTGATTGAGACCAAAAGTTGTATCTCAGAGTGCTAAACCCCAAGCATAGGGCTATGTAGTCGATTGAAAGTATATTCTCGGAAAGTCCGAGGTCGAACCACAGAGAACGGTTTTATGGAGTGAAGTGACCTATCGATTCTATTCAGTGTTTTTTCAACTGTAGGTAACCAACCCTTTTGTTTCTTAATTTTTGGTACTTTTAAAAACTAGGATTTCCAACTTTAGACTAAAAATAAGGATTTGCTTGAAATTAAAATTAAGAAGGCTTGGGTCAAGGTTCACACCACCTATAGCCTAAATAGATTCATTACTCTCACAATTTAGCACAATTGAGCCACACGGTAATTGTGCACTTTCTCGGAAGATAATTCAATGATTTTTTTTTTCTTTCCGGTGTTGGTTTAATCAAGGCTTGACCGAAAATTTGTTAAACCCTCAAAATGATATCGATTTAAGTATTATGCGTGCCAATGTTATTGTCGACGCAAAATAAAAAACATAACAACCTGGAGTTTTAAATCGTTAGCTACGAACCCTGATTAAACACAAATGAACTTTATTAGCACATGTGTGAGAGTCATGAATCCACTTGGGCCATTTGGGTTGTGTTCACCCTAGGCCGAGTCTATGACTACTCCTCCATTGACGAAGAACTCGCCATGGAAAAGTTAAAAATTACACTATACATTACGGCTTATTAAAGTGATTAAAAAAATCAGTCTTAAGAGTTTACCGATGAGATGTGTACAGGACGGTAGACCAAAGGTGTCCTCCTTTCAATCTCAAAGGAATCCACAACCAAGACTAATCTTAGATTCGGGTTTGGTGTGAGAAACAGCCGAGTAGTTTGCACATACTCACAACCAAATCTCAATCTCTAAATTAAGCGGATTTAAGCTAGGAATTAAAATAACAGATAAATTAAAATGAACTTGGAAATAAAATCATAAAACTGAACTCTTTACAAACAACAAATAAGAACTTGAACTAAATTTCAGTGGCAAAAGAAATGAGCTCTCAGCTCTTGGGCTTGAAAACTGAAAAGCAGAAGGTATACAGAAGAAGAAAGGAAATACAGAAAAAATAAGGGAGAGAGAGAGAGAGATTGATTTTTTCTCCCCTCTTCCCATGTAGCAAAGCTGCTCTTTTATAAGCAAAGGAGGCTGGAGTTCGATCCAGTGTTGTGTGCGCATGGAAGAATATGTGAAAGATCAATGGCTAAGATTGTGGCAAGGGATAATCGGATGCATTGGAAGCTGACATGTGGCGCTAGGTGCTGCTCCTACTGAACCGAAATACCTCTCTTGGAATAATCAGATGTCCCCTTTCGTCCCCTTTTTAATAAACAATGAGAAACAGACTTACAAACAAAACCAAATGAAATGACAATTCAAATGCAGATTGCAAAAAATGCAGATTACAAATGCATAGCACTCCTATTCCTTAACATCCCCCTTCAAACTAATGGGTGGTGAACCAACCATTAATTTGCCTCTGAGAAACAAAAACCGAGAAATAGGTAATCCCTTGTTTGCTAGCTGGTTATGAGAACAACCAAAATGAAGGTCCAGTTGCTTGGGCATCACCTGTTCTCTGATGTAATGATAGTCAATTTCTATATGTTTGGTTCTAGCATGAAACACGGGGTTTGATGCTAGAGCCATTGCTAAACGATTGTCACATCATAAAATGGGAGAAGGAACAATTGGAACATGAAGTTCTGAGAGAAGCTGACAAATCCAAACAAGATCTGTTGCCGTCTAGGCCATAGTGTTAGTAATTATCACCACACACACACAATAATCAATACGAAAACAGTAAAGGAAATCAACACAGGAATATACGTGGTTCCCCAAAACCGGGTACGTCCACGGGAGCACACAGAATAGTCGTTTATTGAAGAGCACACACTTTAGGGTTTTACAATAGAGAGTATTTATAAGAGAACTCTACTCCTATTCCAACCCTAACTAGGATTATAGCCTGAATACCTATAATACCCTTGTAACACCGTTCACGACTGGTTTTAAGCCGCTCGGTATCGATACAGGTCTTTCCATGTATCGATACCCATACATTCTGTTCGCCAATAGATGCCTCGGTATCGATACAGGGATACAAGGAAAACCCTGTATCGATACCGCCTCTATTAAAATGCCTCCCAACTTGCACATCAATACCAGGAACTTCTCCGTGCCTCTCATACACACCATATGAGCCACAAGTTCCAACACATAGCCCTATATTCTGCTTCAGTGGAGGAACGAGCTACTGTAGATTGCTTTCTGGCACTCCAAGAGACAGGATTGGAGCCAAGAAAAACAACAAAACCTATGGTTGATCATCTATCCATTGGGTGTCCGGCCCAATCTGCATCAGTAAATGCAATAAGAGTTAATGATCCATTGGTAAGATGCAAACCATGAGAAATTGACCCTTTCACATATCTGAGCAGCCTTTTAACTGCCCCAAAGTGACTCTGTCGGGGCTGATGCATATGTTGACACACAGCATTCACAGCAAAAGCAATATCAGGTCTAGCAATTGTGAGATATTGTAAAGATCCAACAAGAGTCCTGAATAAAGTAACATCCTCATACAATGGATCACAAGGATCAATAGGTTTCTTGGTAGAAGTGGGAGAAGTACTAGGTTAACACTCTGTCATACCAGCTCTGATACCATAACAAATTCATCAAACTGATTTACAGAATAGAATTGAAGAAGAAGAAGAAACCATTGAATATTTTTATTCATCTCAACAGTTTTTTTTTCTCAGTACTCCCTTTTATACTTGAACCACCTACTGATTCTATTGGACCCCTGCCTTATTACATGGATTGCTGAGGTGGCAATGGCATATAACCACCTCTCCCACCTAATTACGTAGAGTAACAGACTTACAAACAAAACCAAATGAAATGACAATTCGAATGCAGATTACAAATGCATAGCACTCCTATTCCTTAACATTAGCCCTTCCATCGATTTTCTCGATATATAAGGTTAATTTGATGGGGTGGGGGCGTTGTAGACAACGGTAGGGGTTTGGCGCGGTCCGGGTGGGGTCGGGGCAGGGTAGACAACGGTAGGGGTTTGGGGCGGTCCGGGTGGGGTGGGGACGGGGTAGACAACGGTAGGGGTTTTGGGTGGCGAGGGGGCCGTTGTAGACGACGGTTTTGACAGCATAGGTGGGTTGAAGGGTAGCAAAAATTGCTAGTAAAGAAAGGAAGGAGTACATCATATTAGCCGTTGTCACTGTTGAAGAATGTTGCTTTTTTTGGTAGTGCATGTAGGCTTCGTTTGTGCTCTTTAAATAGTTTTAGTTGCAGAAATGTTTAGGGTTTTTGTCTCTGAACTACTTACCCCATTTTCCCCTGCTTCTGAGCAAAGTCCAAGAAAGTGGGGAAGGAATTTTGTTTTCTTTTCCGGTTTTCTTCGCAAACAAACGCGGGGTGGACCGAGAATTTAAGAGGTCGTTTCTCAAGAATTTAAACTGGTCGTAGTAAACCAGGAATCATAGGCGCGTTTTACCAATTACATCAGAATGCCAAAACACCTAAATAGGTTGGAAACAAGAGCAAAATTCTGTCTTGCGTTGAACCCACGTCGTCTTGACGGATCTTGAAAACTAGAGTGACAAAAATTGCAAAGCAAATGAAATTGTACGTAACAAACAGAAAAAACAGAAAACGGGAAAGACACACAAATATACCTGAAAAACCTCAATGCAAGGAAAAAACCAAAGGAACCATACTAGTTCTATAATTCAAGAATATGTTATGCAAGTCGTCTCTCTTCTCTTTTAGAAAAGTTTTCTCTTGTCTCCTCTCGTATTTTATCTGAAACGCTCTACCCCCAATAACATAGTAACTGTAATATAAATAGGTAAGGTACTACGTCTAAAATTCCCAAATACAAAAATACTATTTTCGCTGTAGTCAGTGTGCGACGTAAGGAGATCGATGCAAGTTGTGTGCATCTCCAACAAAAACTCCTCATTTGAGATGCAAAAAATACACGGCACTTTGCAGCAGAATTCAAGAACTACCGTGATCATTTGTTTTAACTACTTGCACCACGGCCCTTGTCACAAAAAGCCCCAAGTCTTCTTATGAGGGCCCAAGACATCAAAGTCTTTGAAGTCTTGTTGTGGCTCAAGACTCAAGTCTTCTTAGGTTGGAAGCTTTTGATCTTTCCCCTTCTCTTGGCTCTTGAGTTGGTGGCAAGAGAACTGCTCCAGCCTCCAGACTTCTAATCTTGTGGAGATGCCATTACCTTCAAAATACAAAATATATAAGGTAGCAAAATGCACTAATTGTTGTTCACTTGATCTGAACACAAAGACTAGAGAAAACAAGGACGCAAAAGGTACCACAACCAAGACAGACAAGAGACAACTCAACAAGGCTGGCATCTAAAGCCTTGGAATGCCTGCCAAGACCCAATTTCTTTTGTTTGTTGCAATCGTAGGGCGAATTTCTGTGCACGTTGGCTTGCTAGCAAGGCTAAAGTCTTCAGTCCCCCCTGTTTTCTGTGATTAGAAACATCTGCTGGAGATGCTCATATTTGTCTTCTCCTTTGAATTGCCTATATTTAAGGGTTCTTTTTCAACATTAGCTACTCCTACAAAATAGTTCACTCTACCCAATAAATTGCAAATTTGATTTTTCTTCTTCTTTCTTTTGTGATGTTTTAATAGAGTATTTTCTTTACAATAATAAAAAAAAAAGATATGGATCCTTCATTGGACAGACTTTATCAAGGCGTTCCAATGATGTACTAAAATTCGTATATAGTTAACTTATGGCTGTCGACTGAGAGGGTGTTTGGGAGCCAACTTTTCAATTTTTCATTTTTGGCTTTTTGATTTTTTGGATTATGGTCAGAATGAGTTTTGAATCTGGAAAAAGTGTTTGGGAGAAATATACAGAATGCATTTTGCAAAAGTAGTAGTGTTTAGGTGAAAAATGATGAAAATAAATTTTGGTTTGGATTTTACCAATTTAAGCCAGATAACCATGCCAATGGGGCAAACTACACACCATGCCTTTGGAATTACTGTTGGTATTTTTACACAAACTGGGAACATGCATGTTTGGGAAAACATATTTGGGCACAACAAGATTTCTATTTTTTTTTTCAAATTACGTTTGAGAATATTTTTGTTACAGAAAACTTTGTGATTTGCGGCTTTTTTAATAGAAAATATTATTAGATGGTCCTTTTATCTTCTTTTTTTTTTTTACACAAATTGATGTTCCTCCGTAATAAGAAAAAATTGTTTTTAACAAGTTTTTTCAAGTCATAATAGGAAATACTTTTTTAAACGTGATCCGTACAATTTTGAAATTGGTTTTTTTATTGGAAAATATTTTTTGGTCATCTTTTATTTGGTAATTAAAATTCTCCTGTATTTAATAATAATTATGTAAAATGAAAATAATTGCTACAAATAACATTAAAAAAAGTACTGAAGGGGTGAAACATTAAACAAAGATAAACATTCCAAATTTAAATAACATTAAAAAAAAAACTACAAGCCATATGGAAAAAAAAAAAAAGGTATTGAAGTGTTGGATTGTCAACCAATATAAACTTCAGGGGAAAACTGTAATTTTAGCGGCCTTGTTCGGTTTGTAGTTCTGTTTTAGTTTTGATTTTGATGACTTCATCATTTTTCTTATTTCTCTCTCTATCTCTCTCCACTCATTACACCTGCTTACATCATCAAAACTAAACTAAAACTCTAAACCAAACACAACCAACATCGTCTTCTTCCTTACACCTGTGCCAAAACCAGATCTAACGCAAGAATAGGAACTTCTCACGCTCCAACTTCAATACGCGCGTGTCGCTTCATCACTGATCGGACAGCCACCGGAAAAACACATTTGTAATCCTCTTCGCAAGCCAAACAAAACCCATAAATCAAAATCAACATTCGAGAAATCTCAATTTTTGGCTTGACAAACTAGAGGTCGTTAATGGACGAGAGAGAAAAGGGATCCATAGGTGTGTAGAGGATAAAGGGAGGGGTAGAATGGAGAGAGAAATTGAAAGGGAAAATCAAAATGAGAAGTAGAATGAGAAAAGTAGCCCATGACCTATTTTTCACTTCTCTCCTGGATTGTTCAAAATCCAAAAGGAGTTCTGGAGAATGAGTTCTCCTTCTTAGTCGGCCAAACATCCAAAATTCAAAAACCAAAATTCGAAAATGGAAAAACACGGCTCACAAACAGGCTCTGAGTTAGGCCATGACCTCTAAGAAGAAGTGCATCCCAAAGTATGGCAGATAATTATCCACATTTCAAGGCACTTGAATCCAAATCATAGGAGCATCCTTTTTTTCTTTTTCTAACATGTGTAATTAATATTTGGGTCTTGCTAACGTGTGCTCAATAGGCACACAATAAGCACACAAACAAACAAAAACAACACACAGTCAAATACACATTTTACACTTTTCAATACACTTTCACATATCTCTATACATTTTTTTACAAATTTCAATATATTTTTTTAATATTAACGTGTGCTTATTGGACACACGTTAGCATTTTCTTTAATATTTTTACCCAATCAAATTATGTACTGATATGGGGATGAATAATGATAGTGACACAAATTTTGTGCTACAACCAACTACAATCCCACTCACATGGGGTGTGGGGCCTGCATGTGGAGCCCATATAAGACCCACAACCCATGTAAGTAGGGTTGTGGCACAAAGTTTGTGTCACAATTATTTTTGTATTGGGATTGGATCGGGACAACTAACGACATTGATACTCACGTCAAGGCATTAATTAACGGAACGGCACTCGCTACGAGTGGGTCTGGCAAGTTGGTGAAAAAGTCCGAATTACACCCAACAGCCAGGGGTTATTTGAGAATCAACTTTTCAACTTTTCATTTTTTACCTTTTAGCTTTTTGAATTATGATCGGAATGAGTTTTAAATTTAAAAATAGTGCTTGAGAGAAATGTGCAGACTGTATTTTGCAAAAGTAATAGTCTTTGGAAGAAAAATGATGAAAATGAGTTCTGGATTAACTTTTACCAATTTACCCTTGAAACCATGTCAACAGACTAGTCATTGAAATTACTGGAAATTTGCACAAAAATTGGGAAACATGCATGTGAACAAAATCTCGACGTGAAATGACGATTTTTTTTGTTTTTGTTTTTTTAATAAATTATGATTGACAATTTTTTTTGTTAAAGAACTCATTTGCAGAAATAGGAGCCCAAACAGGCTCTTACTCGGCTTGGCGAACTATGGACAATTTGGTTCCTATTTACTTCTAGTCCAAAAAATATAAGTAGTTCCTTAAAAGAGTTTGTGTCACTTTTCAATATAATATATCTTATAAATTTATAATTTTTTAGGAGATTTTAAAAAAATTTATTTTAGATTTAATTGAGATCTATCAAATAAAATTCATATTATATAAGAAATGTATTATTGATTAAAAGATACAATCGATTTTCTATCTCGTTAGAATGGAACGAGAGACTATATTATTTGAACGATAACCAGTGTATAATAATGTTGATAACCCAAAGAAAAAAAAAGTATAAACAATGACGTTAAAGGGGAGGGGTTTGATGAGCATTAAATTATCATTCTTCTAACTCCAATATCATATATGGCTCCGGATCAGCTGTCCCACGGTTGCTATCCCCAGTGCCTATCCCAAACTCAATTGGCATCGTTTTAGTCCACTCCAAACCTTCGCAAAATGCAGATTTGCGGGATCCACTTTTGAATAACCACACTTCAAAGACATTTGTATATTTTTTAACAAAGTAAAAGAGGGCAATTCAAATCAACAGAAATAATCGGGACAATACTTTCTCTGTTTCTCACAATAAAATTTATTCGCCATTCAAATACACAATTGACTTATTTATTATACGTACATTGCTTCTCCATTAATTGATTTTATTCATTCATATGACTTAATGTAGGAGTACTAACAAACATGCCTCTAAGCTAGTTGCTATACTTGGCCTTGTACTCACTCCACAGCTGATCAACTGTCTTCCCCAACAACTCAAAAAAGAAGTTGTCACTATACCCATTCCTCATCTTCTTGTTCAGTTCAGCCACAAACCCATTTCGCAAATCGTTGCAGTAATCCAAAAACCAAGCGGTAATGTCGTAACTCTGGTCCCAACGGTCACCCGCCCCGCGCTGATTCCAGTACCCAGGAACGTACCCGGCCTTCATCCTCACGAAATCAGCGATCCCGTCGATCAAACCCACCGGGGCCTGCCCATTTCCGTTCCACTGGAACGAGTGCACCACCTCATGGTATAAGATTCCGGTGATCTCCTTCCTGACGTCGCCTGAGAAGCGTTCGATGTAGTCGGTGTTCACGCGGATTATGTCGTTGCTGGAGTAGGCCGTTCCCTCGATTTTCTCGATATATAAGGTTAATTTGGGGGTGTTTCTGCGAGAAGAAACAACATAGATGTCGTTAAGGCAAAAAAATAACAGACGTAACACCATAGGCCGTCTTTAAGATTTAACAAGTGAAGCAAAAATAAATAGGTGAAAATTTATGGAAGTGTAGTGATGAGTACAATATTATGTAAAACAGATTTTCAGGATAACACAAACTAATAAACTAGTATGCGTTATTTTATTTTAATCACGACTTGTTAGTATGACAAAAAAAAAAGAAGAAGTGAATTACTCCAGCCATCTAAAATTTCTTCACCGTTTTTCGACAAGCATGCCATTTTTAAATTGCATATATTTTTTAATCTATAATGTTTTTCTATGATTTTGAAAATTTTGATTAATAGAAATAGTCAAAATTTATCAAATAATATCAGTCACACGCACACGCACATACACACATAATATTATACATATATAGGGAGTATAAAAATTACAATATAGGGAGTATAAATATGATGCTATCCAAACAAAATCATATGCCAAACTTTCTACCCGCCTCAGAGTTTTATATTGACCACAACTCGTTAGCATGACAAAAAGAAAAATAAATAATGAATTATGGAAAATATATAATGCAATTCGAACATAATCATTTGTCGAACCTTCTATCCACCTCAGAGTTTTGTTGGAAGAGGCGCCAGGTGAATTCGGTGGCTGATATCAGGGTTTGCTTACTGTATTCTAGCCCGATTTCGTTCGTGAAACGAATTCCTCCGGGGGTGGTAGGGGCGTTGTTGGCGACGACGTATTCGACAGCATAAGTGGGTTGAAGGGTAGCAAAAATTGCTAGCAAAGAAATGAAGGAGAACATCATATTAGCCATTTGTCACTGTTATATAACGTTGCTTTAATTTTTTGGTAGTTCATGTTTGCTTCGTTTGTGCTCTTTAAATAGTTTAGTTCATGCAGGCTTCGTTTGGCTTTCGTACACCATTTTCCCCTTCATGTGAGCAAAGTCCAACAAAGTGGGCTCGGAATTCTTGTTTTCTTCTCTGGTTTTCTTTGCTAACAAACGCGGCGTAATGATGGACCGGATTTGAGTGGTCGTTTCTCTAGAATTTAAACTGGTCCAAGTCAACGTGTACACGTACATCATCCATCTTGGCGTACACCAATAGTGCACTAGTATAGGGAGATCCATTTCCGATACTCGCACTAATAATTGGAGCTCCTCGATTTATTTAAAATTTACAGGTGGAGTGGAGTGTGGTTGGTGTCTCTCTTATACTCTCATGTGTTGGAGTGCAGATAATCTTCAACAGTGGTCTATCTCAGGGGTGTAGGGGGCAGGGAAAAAAACGTCACAGAGTCCTGTATGCACCTAAGGTCGTGGACTGTAGCAAAAACGATAATTTTGGACCTCAAAGTGTAACTTCCGCTATAGGGTCCGACCTATTTATTTAGAAGTTTGTTAAATTTTAGAATTATCAGTTTTCAGAGAAAAACACAGAGAGGCGAGAGAAAACGCAGATCTTAGAGAGATTGCGAGAAGACTTGTACTCTTGTTTTCGATTTCACAGTAGACTGGTGTGGCTCCTGTGATTTTTCCTCGCATTAAGGTTTTCCACGTATATCTTATGTCTCATTTTTCTTTCCCGTTTTTCACTACGCACGACTAGTTCTTGTTCCAATTTTCTAACACCATGCACATGGTGACATGGACAGAGTTCAACTCCCATAAATACCCAATGCAGACTGTAGAGAAAATGGAGTACTGTAGTTTTTTTGGTTGTAGTATGGCTAGTACTGTACGGAAATATTTGACCCCATTGAATTTTCCACACCATTGAAAAGTATTCCCAACATCCCATTAATAATTTATTTTGAAATTCCAACTAAATAAGTGAAACTAATCATTGCACTTTTAAACATGGAAGTGTAAAGGAAAAATTTATTAGTTATTACCCATTTAGTTTTGAAGTAGTATATCTTTTTGGGACACCAAAAAGTGTTAATCGAGACTCTAAAATGTTGACCGAAACAAATAATAACTTTAGACTAATGAAACAAACAAGTCGAGCCGAATGCAACTTTGCAGGTTTTTGAGTTAAGGCTCGTTTAGAGCATAAAACTTGAGTTCTAGCTTGTGATAGCTTTTAAATAAGCCGAGCCCATAACAATCTGATTTTGATTTATTAACTAAATAGAGCTGAGAATATATACAAATGAATAATACTGAACTTTAAAGTGTTGAATTTGGCTTGTATGCTTTACAAGTCTAAAACTCAAATTTGAGCTAGGTTCGTGATAACTGAATCAGTTGAGTGTGGTGAACCCTAAACTAGTTGAGTTTCAAATTTCTCCCGAACAACTTGATTCGTTTACTGTCCATTGTCCACGATCAAACTTCAAAGCGCTTTGACGAGGTAAAAGGCAAACCGTACACAATCACTTTATCATTGTTTGACATGTTCCTGGTGGAGGGGTTTGGTTTCAATAGCGAAGACCTTGACTTCGAGTGCTCCTGTCTCTTTAGGGGTGCTTCGGCTAAATTTGATTTTTTGGTTTATTGAATTATTTGATTTTGTTCTTATTCAAATTTTTTTTGCATTTATTAGTTTTCGGTTGATTTTTTTCGGTTTTTGAGCATGCCGACGGTAGAAAATCTAAAAAGTATAAAATTATTAGCCAAACTTAAAGTTTTGTGAATAAAGACAAAAATAAACCAAAAAACCAATAATCCAATTTGGTTTATTTTTGTCTTTATTCACAAAATTTTAAGTTTGGCTAATAATTTATACTTTTTAGATTCCTCTCGTCGAGACAAGCCAAGAAACCTCAAAAATCAACCGAAAAACTAACAAATGCAAAAAAAATTTGAATAAGGACAAAATCAAATAATCCAATAAACCAAAAAACCAAATTTAGCCAAACTCTCCCTTAGTCTTCAAGACTTTATTGGCCAACAAACATAACCGGCTTATGCATGAATCTCATAAATTCTAAGATAAATGCCTCTAAAATAATTAAAAATTTCAGGGCCCCTTAATTAGTTAGGACTCCTACATATATATACTAAGTCCAATACAAATTTGTACGTTTGCCGCTGAAAGTGTAAGACGACAAATGTTCTAATAATTGATTTTGAAATATTGTAGCGGTTGTATATTTTTGGATAACTACAGGTTTGCATTTGTAATGGTAATCTTCTGTAATAGCTTTTATAATGACACTTTATTGGCCAATTTTTGTATACAAAATATAGGGTGGACCCCCTTTTTTTTTTACCTCAGTGGCTGGACCTCATTTAATAAGTTCGATTTAGGCCTCCCAAAAGTATGAGCTGGCTCTGCCGACAAACAGGCTTCTCTAGAAACTGGGGTGAAAAAAAAATCGATGGGACCTGAACCGACCGAAAGTTAAAAATTTCGGTTCGGTTTGGTATTCAGTCAGTCTTGTCCGGCACAAAAATCGAAAAAATCGAAATATATCTCGGTTCAGTTTTGGTTTCCCGGAAAAAACCGAAAAAACCAAAAAAGCCAAACCAAAAAAACCGAAACCACCCCTATTTGGACCGAAAACCATTCAACTCTAAAAAATGAGATAATGGAATCCTATTTTATTAATAATTCCATGCAACTCTAATACTCCCTCCGTCCCAAATTGAATATTTATTTTTGAAACCCGTGCCATTTTCAATCGTTTATATCTTTTAATATGGATCTTTTTTTGTAGTTCTCAACGAGTTCTATAAAACAAAGTATTCATAATTATGAAAAATATTATAAATTGAAAGATATAACAATCGAAAAATGACATGAGTTTAAAAAATGGACATCCAATTTGGGACGGTGGGAGTAAAATGCATACTTAATTGTAACAAAAAACAACACAACTTGTATTATAATAACTTAATAAGCACATAATACAAATGTTAATGCCGGACCGAAAAAACCAAACCACCCCAAACCAATCGGTCCATTGTTTTTTTCGGTCGGGAACGGTTCCCAACAAAATTACCCTAAACCGATCGGTTTGGTCCCAAACACCCCCAAAACCGAATCGAATCAGCTGATTTTCACCCTTGGGTGACCAAGCAAAATGACCGAAGTGCGAATCCAATCCGAACTAATCCGCCGTTCAAAAAAAAAAAATCTGAACTAATCCATACTGTTTGATTTGGTTTGATATTTTATTAACAGTGTGGTTTGGTTCTGATTTATTAAGTAAAAAAAAAAAAAAACTAAATTAAGTGGTTCAGTATCTGAATTTAAATTGTTTCCGGCCCGTATCGCAAGATTGTATTTCAACTAAAGGTTAGCTTATATAAACAGTACTAGTAGAAATTGAGTCATCATGGTATACTTTCATCGTACATGTTATGACAGATTTTATTAGCTGACTATTTGTTTGAGTTTATTTTGGGGGCTATTGGTGATTTTGATGAAATTGGTTCAAAGTCAAGTTTAGTTTAAGTTTCCTATAAAAATCTTTTTTGCTCCAAATGCTTTGTAAACAAATTATTTCAAATCAATTAAATAGTGGTGCGAAACTAGAACCAAACCTTAATTTCTAACAGTTTTGTTTTATGTATTTCATCAACTGGTTTGGTTCGGTTCAGTTCTCACAATCTTAATCCGTAAAAGTGTTTAGTTATTGATTTACTGCAAAATCAAATTAATCTGATCCATGCTTATCCATTATCCATACAGGAAACGTTGATTTTCTTTTGTAAAAAAAAATCTTATTTGGGTTATCTTTCTCAAAATTAAGGATAAGTTGCAATTATGGAGGGCCGAATAATTATGTTATTAGGTATTGGGTCGAATGGGTGGGTAAGTCCAATTCCAACTGTTTGTATGGAATTATGGGCCGGCTCGAAGTGGGCCTTTTGGGCTGTGATAGCTTGAGCCAGGGCCTTTATACCTTACCCTGGAAAGAGCGGGCGAGTAGCCAATTGGGCGCTGGGTGTTAGACTAGGCCCATCTAATTTTCTACGCGCCAACTTAGGCCCATTTTGGCTAAAGAAGTAAATTAACTTTTTACTATTCCTTTTTTTTTTTGTCTTTATTCATTTTTTTTTTTTTTAGTTTTGCGTCAAACTTTTGCGACCTATTGATCCATCTCGACAAGAGGAATCGGAAAAATAAAAAAATTTGACCGAAACTCTTAAATTTTTTCAAAAATACAGAATAAGTCCAAATAAGTTGCTTTTTTGGACTTATTCTGTATTTTTGAAAAAACTTAGGAGTTTTGGTCAAAATTTTTTACTTTTCCGATTCCTCTCGTCGAGATGGATCAATAGGTCGCAAAATTTTGACGCAAAACTAAAAAAAAAAGAAAGAATAAAGACAAAAAAAAAGGAATAATAAAAAATTAATTTACTACTTAAGCCAAACCTAGCCTTATTACACATGGACGGTGATGAAACACTAAAAATGTACGGTACACTTAAGTCGATTCTTGAGTTTTTCTTTTGAGAGGAAACATGATTAAGGTTCCCGCCTGCAATTTTCCGGCCAGTTAACACTAACGTTGCAGTTATTTACTTCCTCCGTCAATTTTTAAGTGATCTACTTTAAAAACTTATATTTTTGTGGATGTTTAAAAAATATACGTTCGTATAACGTTTTTAAATTTTCTTGCACCAAATTAAAGTACTCGATGAACACTTTAATTTAGTATACAACAAATTAAAAAGTTTTACAGAGAAATATATTTTTTAGGAGTTTGAAATTGTACGTATTTCTATATGAATCATTTAAAAAAAGACGAAAGGAGTATGTAATTAGTAGGTTCAAAGAAACAGATTAGAAGACAGGAAATACGTCGCATATGAATACATGATACAAAAATACTAAAAATCTTGTAAAAATTTGGAAAACAATTTTCCCGTCTCTGATTGGAGTTGAGGGGGGACAATGCAATATGTGTTTAAATGGAGTGTGCTTTAGGTGTAATTAGCTGATTAGAAGTGGCAGACGCAGGATTACGAATTTGACATAATCTGCAGGGACTACTATATAATTCGCACATAAAAATTTATTTTCTGTATAATAATTGCATTTTTGAATACCTTGTGGTGGCTGCCGCCACCACTTGTTCCCCTGGTTCCATCCTTGTTTTCACCTTGGCTTGATTATTTTAAACAAAGTAATGTTTTTACATATTTATTTTCCGACTTGTTTGGTTGATCACAACTTAAAAATCTTTTTTGAGGAAATTTAAAGGAATTCGACTCACGCTCCAACCATTTCTTACATTATAACTAAACAACGAACATAGGCGGACGCACAAAAACTTATATGGATATACATATATTTGTAGCTGTATGAAGACACAAACACAAAGAGAGCGATCGAGAGCGTGCATGAACACTGGTGCTACTTATTTTGTTCCATATGGGTTCCTGCGATGATCCAAAAATGACTTGCAGGATTCTTGTACGGAAAGTATTAATTTCCTCTATATAAAACGAAAACTATTGAACTTGGAAAATATTTTCTTCACTTTCTGTCCAACCCAACAATGATAAAAAAGGTGAAAAAGAATATTTCAAGAAAAACAAACGGAGCCTAAGGGAACCTGCAGTTACATTCTTAGGAGGTCACATCCTTGGGAGGTCACCAAGCCGTCCGTATTACCAAAAAGTATTCCTTTGCATTCTTTCCTATCTGCTTCTATGGTATAAGAGGATTAGTACATCACAGGAAAGGAAACCGCGAAAACCTCCCCGAAAAGGGAATCTACAATTGTGGTTCACCCGGTGTTGTAGATTTCCTTTTCGGGATTTTCTTACCTGTCACTTAACTTTTCTGATGTTATAATATTCATGATGCTGCACAAAAACCTTCCAAAAATCATGGTGTTGTACATTCCATTTGTGTGAAACCTAAGTTACAAAATTTGTTGTTATACTACTTTCCAAGACTCGATCAAAACAAGCCCATGCATGTTTGAAACTTTTCCACCAAAATAAAAAAATAAAAAACTTAGAAACAAATGTAATATCTAAGACTCACTCGTAACACTGATCAGAGGCGACTTAGCCGGCCCCTTTCTCATAACTTCCAAAAAAATCAACAACCAATTATTCACTGACGCTCGCCCTCAAAAAACCTTGTGCTATCATTGGAGGAGTCGTCGATCTCTCCACCAGCTAGTGACCGCGTCCGCGATGACTTGGCCCGGAGTATGCTTTGCCTAATATAAAACCCTTTATTATTGAAGGAAAAGGATTGTGCTGATCCTTTAGAGGTCTCAATCCTTCTGCAGGAATTGAGTGGGAGAGCAAAAGAAAGAAAACAAGCATGCAAATTATGGCATTCAAAGCCAATATGTAAGTATGGAACTTCATTCTTGTGTGTTTTCGTTTTTTCCTTATTTTCAGGAGGATTTGGGTAAAGGCAGAGTTCAATTTATAGGTGGGTAAAAGCTGGTGGGATCGCAAGAAAAGGATATATGAGTTTCTTTGACTTGGGATTGTAGGCTTAGTTGGCAAAGAGGAGCATTTGTTTTTGTCACAGATTTGGAATTAGGGTTTGAAATGTGTGGTCCAGGGTTTGAAATTTTGACAGGCTTTTTTTGTAAAGTCAATGTGCCGTGCAAAAGGGTAGAATGTGTTTGGTGCGTTTCTGTTATGCTAAAAAAATCTAGTTTTTAGAGTCCCACGGGAGTAGTTCAGTTGGTTGGTAAGTTTGCACTTCATATAATTAACCATGGTTCGATTTCTGGATCAAACTGAAAAAAAGTAATTTCTTATAATGTCTTGGCACGGATGGCCAGCTTTCGATGGGAGAGAACTTGCCAAGGTATGCGTAAATTAATTCGGACACAAAAATCTTGTCGAGATGTGCGTAAATTGATCCGAACACCCTCGACCATGAAATCAAACCAAAAAATATATATTCGTTTTGCATGCTTATAAGAGATGCCCAACTTTGTTTGACTTCGGCCGCTTGGATTTTGGTAGAATTAATTTCTGTCCACTAATAGTGAGTTTTATTAATCGGACAACTTGCCTTTCCATATTGGTTTGGGAACTTGATGCCTGTGAGGTTTTAAATAACGATTTATGTATTTATAGGTTTGAAATTGGGGTACCTTTTTTTTTTTTTTTTTTTTTGCATTTTTTCCTCTGTTAATACTGAATTTTCAAATAATATGTAAATTTCCCAGATCGAGAATTAATCCCAGACAAATTATACTGGCAAATGCAACATATAATTCTCGCTGAGAAAGTTTGCATCTCATACATGAGTCAAAATTGCATTCATGCTGAACTATTGAGTAAAAGAGTTTCGTTACCACTGGACCAGGGGCCCTATAGTGCGCAAAACGCAAAACGCGCTACACGGTGTAGTCGACTATCGCATTGCATCCGACCGTCCATTTGGACAATGATGGATCAAATTTAATCCAAACAATACAGTTTGATTAAATTCATTGCTCGGATTAAATCCAAGCCATCCATTGTCGAAAATGGATAGTCAGATGACGCAACCGCATGGTGTAGTGTGTTCCGTACAATTGCGCATTACTCCATCTCTCAATCCGGTTACTGCGGGGCCGTGAGTTCTCCTTCCTAATACTCTATCCCCAAGTCATAGTATGCTCCGTTATTTCTTGAAATTTTAATCTGAAAAGATATGGACTCTCTCCACTAGTTGTATCATTCAAAAGCCAAAAAGTGTTAATTCGCGTCCTATGACTAAACCAGCCGATAAAACAACATAAAGTAGTTTTAGCTTTAAAAAGTTGCATAACAAATTTGAAGTATTCCTACCACTTGTGTTTCCATACATGATTTGAAGTCAGACCACCAATCTTGACACGGGACTTCCATCAAAACAGAGGAAACCGGGGTTGATGTGCACCATGTTGTACACCTCTCAGTTGTCCGATCGTGTTTTTAACAGTCCAGTTATGTTTTAATTTCTTATGGGGAAAAATAAATCAGAATTAAAATTGCCAAATGCATCTGGACCGTTCAAAATATAATCAGACGGCCGAGAGGTCCCCCGGTCTAAAACAGAGGATCATAATAGAAAAATCAAGTCATGTTCCCACCTGGGTTGGCTACATACACGGTTCTGCATCTCACAATCCTCAAAATTTCGCTAAGCAACGGCTAAAGGCACGTTTGAATTCTAGCTAGTCGCACGTTAATCTGTTTTGTCGGAATTAAACACAGACACTATTGTTGAATTGATTTCTACTTTCTTATCTTGACACACGATGATGAAGCACTTTTCAAAGTCAGGAACACATGGAGAGAAGTTGAGATGGTGGTGGTGGTGGTGGTGGTTGAATGAGTCCATTAATCCTAAGGATATCTTTTTGTTAGTGCGGATGCTAGAACCAAAGTTAGAGAGAGCAGAACTATGAAAGAAATCTTAAATATATATTCAATTTTTTATGAGACGGTTTTGATAAATTAAAAATTAATATTGAGTATTTTTGTTGTCATATCATTCAATTAATGTAATATCATTATCGCACGGAATCATTCACTGTAATTTAGTGTTCTCGAAGTGAAAAATATTCTTACTTTTTAATTATTTTTGAAATTTTATAATTTTAAAAAAAAAATTTATAACAAATACTCATTCTATCCCAATTTTATAGTCCCAATTTACACTTTTTATCGTCCCAAAAATATTGTCCTACTTTAAAACTAAATAGGTAATTGGTAAGGAATTTCCTTTTTTACCCTTATATTTTGAAGTTAAAAGTAATAAAAAAGTAAAAAATTGAAATGATTGAAAGGTAAAATAAGAAAAAATATGTTTTTAAAAGTCCAATAATTATGTCCATTTATTAAGTTGAAATCTCAAATAAAATTATAAAATTGGGGACGGAGAAAATACAATAGTAAAATATAATCCAAAAAAGGAAATGAGGGCCTAGGCCAACCCTAGGCTTTATATAGCTCCGTACCTCTAGTTCGCTGTCCACATGTACATGTGGAATACATGAGCTTGTTTAGCAGCATTTCAATGCCATGCTCCACGTTAACATCTCTCTTGTCAGCATTTTGATTAGACTTTGGAGGTACCACCGCAAATGATCAATAAACTACCATAGTTCAAAAAAATAAAATAAAAAAATCAATCCGTCAAACTAAGAAAATATTAAAGATGTGTCTTTATTTAAACAAATACAAACTTGTTTTCAAAAATATAAAAGTACTTAGGGTAAATTTCACTTACCTCCCCTGAGGTTTCTGACAATTACAGAGACCTCCGTTAATGTTTATGAAATTCCATTAAACTCCCCTACTTTTGAAAATAAATGTTAGATTCCCCCCTCCCGTTAATAAATGTTTATAACTTTTATATTTAAAATCTCTTCAAGTAGATTTTAAATATATAGATTTCATTAAAAATAAATATATAATATAAAAGTTATAAAATTTTAAGATTTAAAATAAAAGAGGAGAAAGAGAGAGAAGCATGACATCATCATTTTACATCACCTTTTCTAACGGAAGTTGACAGAAGAGAGGTATGTGACATTTATTTTCAAAAGTAAGGGAGGTCTCTGTAATTGTTAGAAACCTCAATGGAGGTAAGTGAAATTTACCCAAGTACTTATTGATATTTATTGTTCTTGAAGAAAAATAAGAAATTCTTTGAGCAAAAATGCAGCTCAGTAGAGGTATACTCATAACAGATGCTTACGACACAAAACATCACAACAGGTGATATCATTTGACACCTGAAGGGCTTGTTAAGATGAGGATTTTCACCCATGACTAAATCATCCTCTTTCTCGCCATCCCTCTTCCCCTCCATATCCCTTGTTTGAGAGCAATTTTTCACCCCTGACTAATTAGTCCGTCGGCTAATTAGTCAGCCTTCTCCATGACTAAATATAAGTAGGGGAAGGGGTACTTATGTTTAGTCAGGAGGATTAGCCCCCAATTTACCTCTCTACTCCTGTGCAATTTTCTTTGGATTAAAAAATAAAGTACTTCTGGACATAATTTTTTATTTTGGTTTACACCAAATTAAACTATTAATAAAGATCTATAATTCAATAAAAAAAATGAAATTTTTATATTTTAGAATTTTAAATTTTTGGCTTGTTTATAGTATATAAAATAATTAAGCGAACAAATATATATTTTTAAATATTACAATTAAGTATTATAAATTAAATATTGAATAGTATAAAATTAATTAATTTTGGTATTTATATAATTATATAAATACATAATTTAATAGATGCATTATCAAGGGCAAGAAAGTCTTTTGACATAATTTTACATCATCCACACTTCTTATCTCCCTTTTTTATTCCTTATCTAAACCATAGACTATTTAATCTTTCTTTCTTAACCGTGGATTCACCTTTTTTATTTAATCCTTTTGACTATTTTGTCATCCCTTACTTTACTATTTAATCCCTCCAAAACTAATATGTCATCCAAACAAGCCGTAAGTGTGTTTTTGATCATGAATTCATATGGTGGCGAGAAAATCAAGAAGGGGAAAGAAGTCAAATTCAATATTTTTTTTTTCATGATGAATTACTCCACAAAAATGCAAAATACATGATCCAAACATAACACGCAGACACGCGGTCTTGAAAAAAATGATACGGGACACAAATGGATTAACAAGCATATCAACCGACAAATTATACAAGAAAATGGATTCATTGTTCACACTTTAATTCAACCAGAGTACATCTTCTCAATGACCTTGAACAATTCTAAAATTTGCTCGATGAATTGGGTGATTCTCGAGCCACAAATATTCGAAAAAAGAACCCGCAAAGATCATATTGTTCGTGGTAAGAACCTGTTCAACAGTAGTAAAAAAAATTATTGCTATAGTAGAGAAATCAAAACATTATGCCCGGTCGCGTCTTTTGTGAAATCAAAAACAGAGAAATCAAACTCTAGCTAGAAAATTTTGGTGAAACAAGGCTTGGAGTATAACGAATCGCCCTGAATCGTTTGGAAACCATTTTGGCTATGTCGATATGCTCAAAAAGCTTCTCTTCTGGATCATAAGAATACAGAACTTCATCGTTATACGAGACCAAAATCTTGCCACTGCTCAAAACAATTTGAGGATGAAGCAAACCAGGAGTTCTCAATGTTATTGGAAACCCCTCTCTGATCACAATTTCTCTAGTCCAAGAATCCTTCACACCATACTCCTTCATCTTCCATATCTCGAGATTATCGAATTTCCATGGATGGGGCACAATTAAGGACAGACATTCCCCAAACACCGATAAAAGGCAATTGGGATCAACTTCAAAATCAGGGTTAACAATCTGGACAATTTTTTCCTTGAATAAGTCGAACGACACGATACTATTGGCTGTTTTTCCCTTCCACAGCCAGTGAATAGCTCCACCTACCACAACATCTGATGATTTTTCTGGACAACCAAAAAGATTGTTGATTCGGGACCTCTGACTCCCATCTTCGCCAAGAGTAAATACCTCAATCTCTAAGCAAGTCCAAAAACAAGCTATGATTGATTTTTGGGCTCTTAAACAATGCTTAATTCTTACAACCTTGTATTTTCTAGTCCTGGAATCGTATCCGAACCCAAAAAACTGGCTACATCCAAAAATCTTTGTACCTTCAGGTGAATTTCCGGGTTTTGTAAATTCAAGATCAGGCAAAAAGTGATGTTCACTAGTTAACGGGTTGAACAAATAAACTCGATAATAGGAACCTTTGTTTTTGCAGAACAACAAGCATAACAAACCATTGGCGGACAATATTGTCTTAACCTTGAATTTCTTCCCTGTCATCGACCGGTTGATTCTTCCTAGAGCTTTACAATCTCTGATGTCATTCTCTTTGTCACAATTGTGATTGTTGTCTATCACATATAAATGGTTGGCACAAGTTTTGTCAAGGGTTAAGGGCAGAATTATGAGGCAATAAGGTTTGTTTTGGTAATGCTCAGGAGTTAGACGAGGATGCGTTGCCAGATTGTAACAAGCCTTGGATACTATTTTCAAGGAGACTAGAGAGGTTATGGGTAATTGTGTCAGGATGTTGAGGGATACGTCGAGCGGAAGGTCTTCTATCGAAATCTGTCTTCTAAATTGTTCTTGTGCTGTATCTTCTGTTTTGTTGCATGGCTCTTGTGTTGTGTCTTCTGTTTTGTTGCAGGGCTCTCGTGTTGTATCTCTTGTTTTGTTGCTACGCAAACGCCTGCTACGGAAACCCATCGCAGCAGTCGTGACAGATAATTCTGAGAAGAAAAAAATAGTTACTGTTGGAATTCAAGAAAGTAGAGACTCAAGACGTGACCGGAAAAACTCGATCCGCTTAACTTTTTGCACTTTTTGAGTTTTTGTTTTTATTCAAAAAAAGTTAAGGCTATGCAAACACATGCTTCGTAAACCCATTGCAGAAGTCGTGACAGATAATTCTGCAATGAAAAATAAAAGTTACGGTTGAAATTCAAGAATATAGAGACTCAAGAAGTGACCGAAGAACCTCGATCCGCTTAATTTTTTGCACTTTGTCATTTGTCAGAGTCGATTCTCCTCCGACTTATCCAGAGCAGAAAGAATAGCAACAGAGACTAATGAAGCTTTATGGGAATTTTGTCCCTTCAGCCGATATGCAATCACTCTCAGTCACCACTACCGGAATGACAAATCTTCCTCTCCAACTCGATTCTGACCCCAGATTCTCTATGCAGAAAAACTCCTGTGCCACTTTGTTGAGGGTTTTTCGGCCGTTGAATTACCCAGAAAAATTAAAACATAAAAACAAAAATCACAATCCAACGGCCCAAAACCCCTCGGCACAGAGGCACAGGGATTTGGGCATGGAGGATCTGGTACCCTCGATTCTATAGGGCCTTAAAATTCAAGAAAGTAGAGACTCAAGACGTGACCAAAAATTCTCCTTCCTCATAACTTTTTGTACTTTTTGGTTTTATTCAATTTATTTTGGCATTTGTTTGTTATGAGAAAAAAATTTAGGTTTCAACGAGAGGAATCAGAAAAATAGTACAAACTTATAACCGAAACTCGAATAAAGACAAAATCAAAAAAGTGCAAAAAGTCACATAAATAAGTTAATCGAAACGAGACCGTAGTTTGATAAGTCATGGCCATAATATATATGTTTGGGAACAAGAAAATAGAATAAACTGGACAAGCCAATACACCAAAAAATCTCTCCTGGGTAAACTCAACTGACAAAAAAGAACTATAAAAGGGAGATTTTATAATATCAGTACAGATCTAAAAGAGTTTTATCACATACCTTGAACCTTCAAGAAGAAAAGATAGGGCTTGAGCTACGTTTATAAAACCAAGCCTCCACAAAAAGAAAAAAAGACCAAAAAATCGTGAGGAAGAGTATTGAGATTAGGTTGAAGTTCCAAAGATAAGAGATTTCCTTATGTTGATGGAAGAATTTTGAGAATGGGCTCTTTGCTGGTGAGATCTGGGTAATGCGTTTCTAACTTTTAGCGGTTCGGATTGATTCCCTCTCTCTCCTCATTAAATACCGCCCGGAATTATAAAAAAAAAAAAGAAAAGGTACAGAGTCTTTGAATCAGAGCTATTCAATTTCGAAATGAATGACCAAGATTGTTCGAATCTGTAAGTAAGTTTCTTTCTTTTTTATGGAAGAGATATTGAGAGGTTAAAAGTTGCCAAAAATTTGAGATCTAAGAGATTCCATTGAATACGTTTAAGGTTGAAAGCGGTCATTTTCGTTCCTTTGATTTAAAGCTAGATACTTTTAGGGTTCGATTAGGGGGTGTTTTCATTGACTAGTTGTTTTTAGAAATTAGTTTTTTCCAAAAATTAAGACAGATCATTCTCTTACAATATATCCCGTAAAAAGGTGTGAACACAAAAATAAAGACAATTTTTAAACAAAACTCCCTTAGTGGAACACCCAAAAAGAGACACCGAATGTAGGAAACCATTTTCCAAGTCGAATCCGGAGGCCTGCAGTGAACATTCTCACTATACTGCAGGTGTGTAGTGAGCAATAGAAACCATTGATTTTTGTGATCAATGGTTTAGATTTGTAAAAACATCTTACCGGTCAAAATATAGAAATATATAGTATATATATATATGAACTGTTCATTGTCGAAATGAATAGTTCAACTGCTCACTGCACTCACTATGGGCCACCAGGGTCCGTCCAAGCCAAATCACTTATTCTTACGAATTTGTCATTTTATTTCTCTCAAAGACACGAGAAAATTGACGCAAACAGAATTTACATGGGCTAGATAGAGTTCTAGCAAACGAGATAAACAATCAAAGGTACGAGCACCTTGAAATCTGCAAGGAAAATGGAAAGAAACTCTATCAATTAATTGAATGGAAGATTAAATTGACTTATCGTTGAATTATTGTTTTGCGTGATAGAGAAACATTTTGGTGTGCAAAAAATTTGACTCGACCAATCCTCCTCTTTTTGGATATCGCGTGCATTTTAATCCTATCCACTTTATGGGGTCAAGTTTCCATCCTCTTTCTATATGATTTACCATTATTACCCTTATTATGACATAAAAATCCACATACAATCGGTTCCTAATTTTTTGGGAGTGTATAGTGGGGCACCGCTTTGGTTCTTTTTTTGCTTTTCAGATGGAAAATAATTGTAATGCTACGAAAATAATTGGGAGAGTTTCAATCTCCTCCCTCAGATTAACTTTGGAAAACCAAACCTAATCAGGCGATTGTGTTTTGTTGGTTCAATTACCTCAATTAAGAGTATTTTTCTTAATAAGTGAAGAAATGCAAACTAATAAACTTAGGAAATCAAAGACAATAAAGAAACAAGACACTTCGATTAATGAATCAAAGACAAACTTACTTCGAAATTGTCTCCAACTTCAAATACAGAGTAACAGAACTTCGAACAGGTGATTGTTGCAAGAACAACCGAGATAGGGGTGATTGTTACAAGAACAATCGAGAGAAATCCTAATCTACTTTCTATCTACTTGAGGCTAACGTTAAAATCCTAAACTACTTCAACTAAGTTCAAATCCTAAACTACTTTTTTGCCAATGAACAAACCAAGCATCAGTTTTTTGATAGCTGTTTGTTGAAGATTTGTCCGGGGGTTTTCACTCTTCAATTTCTTCTATTTATAGACGTTGCTTGTAGTTTGAACTTCCCGCTCCATGAATTTGAATCTAACTTACTTCGAACTCTAACTTTTACTCTGATAGTTGGCAGTTACTCTTCCTCCATGTCTGAACTTGAATTCTTTCTTATCCCAGAAGCTTTAAATCTGCACGTTGGCTTAACAGACTCCAATGATGACGTGTTTAGGGAAATAACTGCTTCCCAGAAGTATTCCACGTGTTTTAACTGCCAATCGCCTTGTTTCTCAAGTTTACACATGGAGCTTGTGCGTTTAGCAGTTGATATCATGGCTTCGATGCCAATCTTTATTTTAGTAATGGCTCGTAACTGTCAATAACTGCCTTTCTAAATTGAGAAGTAATACGACATCGTATTTAGTCCATTTTATCTTATTAATCCAGTGTGTCTTTGTTGACGCATAGTTACCAACGTCTGACACTTTTGATTACGTGTCAATTAATCATTGGATTGGTTAATTTTATATGTAAACACTACCTAAAAATAAGGATTATTTGAAATTGGGAGAGATTCAAAATGAGTTAAGATTATTTTATTCTCTTACATAACCAAATTGATGATTTTCGAAATTGAAGGAGTTTTGAAACAACAAGATGATTCTGGGATGAATTCATTCATCCTGAATTCATCTCATAAACAACTAACGCGTGTAATACCGAAAATTGGGGGAATGGGCGTGACATGTCAAAATGTGGAATACCAGCTTACCAAGAACAACACTACTAGATAATGTATCATTGCAATTACCAATACCAAGAACACTACATGGAATACCAGTTTGCCAAAACCATCAGTTGCCCTACAGAGTGCCTTTCCTTCAAGCCTTCTGATCCCAATGCTAAAGATTTAAGCTTGCTCCATTGACTATACCTCTCCTACATGTGAAGCCATCTGTGTCGGTAATATCTCTCTCTCTCTCTCTCTCTCTAAATCTAAAATTAAGTGAGTCTGTGACCCATTGATCTCTCCCTCGGCATCAAATAACTACATCGCAATTGGCTCTCATTGATTAAAACTCTGGTTCGATCATGATTTGTGCTCATTTCATTTTCGGGAGAAAATGGTGAAGGATCTTTGGTGGTTGGGTTGATGTATTTTTTTTTTACTATACTTTAATCATGTTTTTAGTTTGATTTTTCAACAAGTTCATGACATTTGTCGAAATATTCGGTGTACGAAAGTGACATCTTTACTATGTTTCTTGTATTTTTTGTCAAAATTTATCATAATTTTACCATTATTTTAACATGATTTTTCAACAAGTTCTTGCGTTTGTTGCTGGTTTGATTGGTTTGCTATTAATTTATCCTATTTGTGATAAGTTTTAACGTATTTATGCTATATGATTTGTTTATCTCAAATTTTGTTTTAATATTTTAGAGGGGAGAGAAAATTGGGGGGAGAGAGAGAGAGAGATTTTGGAAGATTAGGAGAGAAAAAAAGATAGTTTGGGGTTCATTTGAATTTCAGGATGAAAATATAATTCTTAAAAGTAATTGAGATGAAAACATAAGTTATAGTTTATAGTAGGTTAGAGGACCAATATTTCAGTGCCTCCTCTTGTTTTGAGTTTTGACGATAGAAAATGTGGCACAAGATTAAAATGTTCTCAATCGAATATTTAGAATAAAATTTTCATTAGTTGAAGGCTAGACTTTTTCTTCTTCTTTTTCTTTTTTTTTTTTTTTTATGTTTTATTTTCTCTTATGAGAGCCAGGCCCTGGCGCCAGTACCCCCTTTGTATCAATCGCGCCATCTCTGGCTTCAAATTCAGAAGCAAAAAAATCAACAAAAGAGAGGAGCTTTTCTTAGAGCTCAATGCTTTTTGGAAGAGAAATGAAAGCGGCGTTAAGAGCATATGGGGAAGTGCTTCGTCTGGTGAAGCGACTGCCGAAAGACACCAGGCCTTACTACGCAAAATATGCCAGAGAGAACTTCGTCAATTACAGAGAAGTTGATCCTAACGACAACAACGCCCTCCGTGAACTATTGAATCGGACTTATACCCATTCCCTCTGGGTCCTTAAAAAGGTAACTGCCCTTCCTCTTTTGTGTGGTTCTTTTTCTTTTTATGTTTTTTTATGTTTTTCAGTTGGATTTGTTTGATGTTTTGATCTATTTTTACAATTGGATTTTTCTTGTGAATGCAGTATTCGGTGGATGAAGCGGCTGCTGATAAGCTGAAGCAGATATGTTGCGGTTGATTGGGTCATGTGGGCACCAAGTGTTTGATGTTATTCCTCAAAGTGACTGGTACTAGATTTTCCCGCTACTTCTGCGTTTATGGTCTTTAATGGATGGATTGGCCTATAGCACGTAATTTGCCTCTTGAATTGCCTCGTTTTTTAATTTATTTTGGGTATGTTTAAAGTACATTTGAAACAGTTTGCAAATAGCTGATAATGTGGCAAGTAACTTCAGTTTAATGTTCTTGGGGGTAATCATATTAACTTTTCCTCAATCTGGTTTTCTTTCATTTTACTAGTTTTGCAAGTTGGGAGTTCATTCATTTCGTTTACATGCTTGATTATCAACTATAATCTTTCAATTTGAGTAACACACTTTTAGCTTCTATAACTACTCTTATTGGTGGTAGCAGTTTGCAAGCCCCTTATCCAAGTTATCATTTAGTGTGAACTGTCACATTTTTTTTACATGTTCTCTTATATTTATGACATCTCGGTTGACAAATTATCATATAGTGTAAAATAGCACATCTTGCTTATTTGTTAGGAGTTAGGACTGATGCCTGTTGACTCACCAATCTGATTAAAATCCATATTGAGGTGATTACTGCGTGAGGTATGAATATATCACTAGACGAATCCTGAGATGCCGGAACTGAGGTACCACTAGAAACTCCTTCTCACCCCTTCAACCAATCCAGCACAGAAAGCACTATGATGCCTAAGTCATTATTCGAGAAGAAAAGAACTACCCATTTGAGTAGAGTACACTTACAAGTGAATGAGTCAGAATTTACATATACCCTTAGATTTGCTCTTTTGTTTATAGGTAATCCTGTTGTGCCATACCAAGACTGAAAATCATGCACACGCACGCCCGAATCAAATGCAGAGAGAAAATTTCATCTATCATAACACAACCATAAATTACAAAAAACTCTCAGAGGAAGATCACCACATATCTGAGCTCAACTCAGCTCCCTCTGACTCTCTCTCACTTTGATTCAGATGCGGTCTTTGATCTTCTGGAAGACCTAATAGAATTGTGAGCCAACTCTCACAAATCTTCCTTGGCCCCCAAGACACGAGGAACACGTGAGAAGTTACCAGCTGACAAATGCTATTGTAACGTTACTAAGTGGGGTCCATGGGTTTATCTCTTCACTGAATACCCTCAATCGTTAATTAAGTTACATAGTATGTGACCCTTTACCGCAGCGCCATATTTCCAACAAAAAAAAGCCTGTAGGAACAAGGAGCATGCACCTGCAAAAGCAACAGAAAACCAACAACAAATAGAACAAGTAGTTAGAGGTGCTTAAGTGCTCAACGTGGGGGAACCTGAAAGAGACTCGGATCGAATTGGATATCCTCTGGTCATCAAAATCTAAGTTGCTACGTTGGCACTTGTATTCGTTTGGAAGTGTCTATGCGAATGCAGAGAGTTTTTCGAACGGTCTTGAAGGAAAAATGCTGAACATCCTTAGGAACGTGGTCATAATGCTCCAATGTTAGGGCATCCGCCACAATCCGATTTTTGACCAAGCTGACGCGGCTTGTTTTGTCAATATCAGTAGTGAGTCTAGTGACCAAGGTGATAGGTTCAAACTTTTCACTCAAAACATCTTGCTGGTCACTAGGCACTCTATTTGGCAGCTCGTTATCTCAAAAGGCTCTTTATTTATAAATAAGTTTTTTGTATTAATTCCTGTTCTATTATGCAAATTAGTGTTTTTTGCACTGTAGTTTTTGTTGCAATGTTAGGGGTGGTTAGTTTTGTGCTGTCAGATTACTTGGAAAGTGTCTTTGGGAACGGCCATTCGCTAGTCCCATTAGAGCCTGTTTGGATGGGGTGTTATAGGGGGCCATAAATATGGAGGGTGTTATTTATGTCCGGACCCACACATATGGAATGGTTTGCCAACAAAAAGTGTAGGGGTGTTATTTATATGACCCCCTAATACCACCGCTAAAATTACCACCGTACCTCAATTAATACCACCACCTTACCCCAATTTTGCTACTGCTTGCTGCTAGTGTGTAAATACTAATTTGGTCGGGGTATTTTTTTTGGCTTTGCAATATGCTTCGAATCAAAAAATAAAGTACTTCCGCTCATAGATTTTTATTTTTTTCCCACCAAATTAAAGTACTTATATAGATCTTTGATTCGATAAAAAAAAATTAAAAAATTGTATACTTTAGTAATTGAAAATTTGTGGTCCGAAAAATGCACATTTGTTTAGATCTTTACGTTTTACACCACTAGAGTTGTAAAGATCTTAAAAAATTGCTCATTAACGGCTGAAGGCATGTTCAACTTCTAATCCCCCGTTAATCTGTTTTGTTGGAATAGACACGTGTGTTGATTATGAATTCATCTAGTGATGGAGAATACAAGAAGTGAAGAAATCACATTGGTTTCTTCGGTTTCCTTCAAAAAATTCAGCCACAAATCCATGAACCAAACACAACCTAAGTCCCAAATAATAACTCCCAAGAGAGGGGGGAAAAAAACCTGCATACTTTCACCAATTCATTCCATGTCATTTGAGTAATGGAATGCTTTTATCAGCAGAATATACGTATGTATACCTTATTTGGACCCAACCGTTGTGGAAAATGTAGAAATCGATCATGTTCAATAGTAATAAAAAAAAAAGGGGATTATTACCTCTAGGTCTAGAAAAGAGATGTCTAATTACCAATAAGGTAAGTCATTTTTTTTTAATTACCACTAAGGTAGGTATATTTTTTTTAGAGTTTTGGTTTAGGGTGCACTTTCCTATTATAGAGTTTTAGTGGTTTAGACACTTTTATAGAGTATTCTAAGATTCAGGCACTTTCATGGGGTATTTTGGTAGAATACCCTATAATTTTAGGCACTATCATAGGGTACCCTCACTTTTATAGAGTACTATAAGATTCAGGCACTTTCATGGGGTATCTTGGTAGAATACCTTATAATTTTAGGCACTATCATAGGGTACCCTAATCATAGGGTACCCTAGGATTTTAGGCACTTTCATAGGGTACCCTATATGATTTTAGGCGCTTTCCTAGGGTACCCTAGTCGTAGGGTACCCAAGTCATAAGGTACTCTAGTCGTAGGGTACCCTAGAATTTATGTATAGGGTGCACTTTCCTATTATAGGGTTTAGTGGTTTAGGCACTTTCATAGTGTACCCTAGGATTTTAGGCACTTTCGTAGGATACCTTATGATTTAGGCATTTTTATATGGGTTGGGGTGTTGATGAAAATTTTTCAGAGTTGGGCTTGACCTGATGATAATTATAAGATCCAAAGGTGACCTAATGGTAAATGTCCAAAAAAAAAAATTACGGCGATTGTAATTAGTACACGATCTAAAAAAAAAACCTCTACTGCATCGTTCTGCGTAAAAACATGGTACCGTTGCGTTTTCTTCTAAAATGAAAAAAGAGAGAACCGATTAGCTAGATAATAGGTGAAACAAGGCTTGGAGTAAAACAAATCGCCTTGAAATGTATGGGAACCAATGCGGGTACATAGATAGCTTCGAAACATTTATCTTCTGAATCATATGAATATAGAGCTTCATTCTTATACGAGACCAATAACTTGCCACTGCTCCAAACAAACAAAGGATAAATCATTCCAGGACTTCCCAATGTTACTGGAAACCTGTATCGGATCACAAATTCTCTTGCCCACAATTTCCTCACACCATATTCCTTCATCTTCCATATAACAACTTGGTTTCTACGAGACACGGTTAAGGCAAGACATCCCCCAAACACCGATAAAATGTAATCAGTACCAATTATAAAACTAGGCTTTTTCATTCACCACCCAATTTTTTTTCAATAAGTCGAATGAAACGATGATATAGTTTCTTGCTATTTTTCCTTTCCATAGCCAGTGAAAAGCTCCGCCGAGCTCAACACCAGATGATTCAGTGTGTGAATAGCTCTGTTGAATGGAATTATTATATAGTCTGTGACTTCCATTTTCGCCCAGAGTAAGCACCTCAGTCTCTAAGCAAGTGCAAGAATAAGTTCCATTCCATCTTGATTTTTGGTCTCTTAGACTTATCTCAATTCGTACGACCTTGTATTTTCTATTCCTCGAATTATATCCGAACCCAAAACACTGGCTAGAAGTAACAGGATTAATTATTATTCGAGTTGGATTTCCAGCTCTTGCTAACTCAGGATCAGGCAAAAAGTGATGCTCACTAGTTAAGGGGTTGTACAAACAAACTCGATAATCTGAACCGATGATTTTGCAAAACAAGCAGCATAACAAACCGTTGGAGGACAATATGGTGTTAAACACGAATCCCTTATCAATCATCGACCAATTGATGCTGTCTAGAAACTTACCATCTCTGATCTCATTCTCTTTGCCACAGTTGTGAATGTTGTCTTTGAGGTATAAATGATCAAGACATTCTTGTTCAAGGAATAAGGGCACAATTATGAGGCAATTAGGGTTGTCTTTGTGATGCTGATACTGAGGAGTGAGAAGAGGATTTCTTGCCATATTGTAACAAGTCTTGGATGCTAATTTGAAGAAGAGGAGAGCGGTTATGGGTAGTTGTTTAAGGATGTTGAAGGATACGTCGAGCGGGAGGTCTTCGATTGAAGTCCTAATTTCCAATCGTTTTTGTTTTCTGCTTTTTGTTTTTCTTGTACACAAACGCCTGCCCATTGTGGTAGTTGGCATATCAATTTCTGCAGCTAAAATAAAAATAAAATTTTTTGGTTGAAACTTATGAAGAAAAGAAAGTAAATAAGACGAATGGCAGGAAGACCTTGACAATGGCTATAACACAGATTAGGAAAAGGGATTAGGGTCTTTTTAATCTTCATAATTTGTTATCACAAATTAATAAATTTCTCTTTTGCTGTTAATTGAAAAAACAGACTACGAAAACGAAAACAGATCGAGAAGGACTAGCCCTTGTTTTACTAGGTAGATTCTTAAGATTTTTTTACTTTTTCATGCTTTATGAGACAAGACATATATCAATTAAAAAAGCCTCAAAATTTAAAAAGTTAAAAGGGGAATTCCTGGGCCGGTCCTGTCTAGCTTAACAATACTCGAGCAAGTCCCAGCGTATGAAACAAAGAAAAGTTCATAGCTGATGAAGTCCTGCCAAACCCGTCTCTCGCAGCAGCAGCAGCAGCAGCAGCACCGTTGTCATCATCATCTTCTCTCTCTACTGGTACAACAATGGAGGACTGATGTCTAAAACCAAATCGACTATACCAACACTTCACAGGTCAATCTCGCCCTCAGGTCGGTTCTTTTCTTCGTCCATAACCTCCTCAATCTCCAATTTCTCTTCTAAATCATTCGGTTTATTAAACCGACACGAAACCGGCCGGCCGATTCCCAGTCGACCAACGCCAACCTCTGCCAGCCGTTCGATCTCTGTAAACGTAAAACAAAACAAGCAACAACCATTCTCTAGCCATTCGAACACTCCTCCCAAATCCACCATCTCTTCCATCAAAACAAAAGATCTAAACTAGAGATCTAAAACGCAATCTCCTCCATTACAACTATTGAGAGAATTTTCGAAATTACTGGTGAATGTAATAATTAAGGTAGTCAGAAATTGACAATTAACAGTCAGAAATTGACAATTAACAGTTTTTAAGTTTGTGCAAATTGACATTTAACAGTGCATTTCAACAATTAACACTTTTTGTTTCAAGAATTAGCACTGCACTCTCAGAATTAGCACTGTTAATTGGTGTCAAAATCCACAATTAACAGTATTTAAGGGGGGTGAAATTGACAATATATAAGTTGGTTCAAATTGACACTTAACAGTGCATTTCAACAATTAATGATTTTTGAATGCGGTGTTAACTGTTGAAACAAAAAAGTGTTAATTGTTCAAATACATTGTTAAGTGTCAATTTGCACCAACTTAAAATACTGTTAATTGTCAATAACATTTGTCCAGGACCCGCTAGGGACTCAAATAGCGCCCGACCCACAGTGAGGTATCAAAGGCAAAATAAGGGACCGGCCTGGAAATTTCCGAAGTTAAAAAGCCAAGTTTAATGGAACGGGGATTAGTTTAGAAAAAGGAACTATCAAAAAGAGAACTCTTGGTATAAGTAGAGGTGTGCAAAGTTTCGGTCTACCTTGAAGACTTGAATCTGCAAGAAGAAACGACAGAGCTTGAGGGAAGCATGAAAAAAAAAGATAGGGTTTTCTTTTATGTATTATTGCATGTATGTTTCCCAAACGCAATTATAAAAAGGGTCATACTTGGGCTTGTTGACCGACTGGACTGTTATGGGCTTGGCCCGTCTCGGCGTCATATATTTTGGCCACACAATTTAGGGATGCTTTGAGACCTCACCAGATTGTATAATCTGAATTGAAAACTTGGGTACTTCATGAATTCAGCCAACTTCTCATCGCGTGGTGCTGGTATATAAAGGGCCGGCTCTGAAATTCTCAGGGCATAAGCAGTAAGACGAACTTGCAAGGGCCCTATGTTTTCTTTTAAAAAATTAAAAATAAAACTAGCCTCAAAATGATAGTTACTTTGTACTCCCTCAGTTCCAAAATAAATGTCCCCTACGAAAAGTCGTTCCATTTTTCAAATCAAAAAATTGAGTACTTTTGTTTATTGTTTTTCAAACTTTTTTATACCGAATTAAAGTACTCAATGAGTACTTTAATTCGGTGCAAAAAAATTCAAAACATTATACACGAAAGTGCTTAAAATTTTTCAATCATTTTTCGTCTTTATTCACAAAACTTAAAATTTGGCTAATAATTTTATACTTTTTAGATTCCTCTCGTCGAGACAAGCTAAGAAACCTCAAAAAATCGACCGAAAACCAACGAATACAAAAAAAATTTGAATAAGGACAAAACCAAAAAATCAAAAAACTAGCTTTTTCATTTTAGCCAAACAAAGCCTAAATAATGGTATTAATAAAAGAGGAAAGTGAATTTTTTAACGGAGCACAAACGATGCAGTGGGAGTGGGGAATACACGACGGTGGTTGGGGGCATGCGAAGAAACAAACAGATGTCGGGTTCTATTGACCGTCGTGTCCGTCAGTCAAACTTCTTTACGCCTCCCCCAATGAACCCCCGAAGATTTCCCACACGTGTCTCCTCGATCTCCCTCCTTACCCACGTGGCACTCTTTTTGTCTTCACTTTCAGCCTACTTAAAGTTATGTTTCATTCAACAAAGAAAATACTTTTAGTCTTTTTTACTTTAACCTTAAATTTACACTCAAATGTCACAATTTGTCTGTATACTTTTTTATTTTTACCCAAAGCCCTAAGCCCCTCCATTGACATCACGGCCGTTGAAATTTTGGAAAATAGTTTACTTTCGTTTAAGCATTATTTCATGGATTTTACGAGTATTGTTTTCAAAAAGTTCACTTTCCTTTGTTAATGATTTTTTGGATTATTTTTTTGGTTTTATTCACAAAACTTTAAATATAGTTAATAATTTTATACTTTTTAGATTCATCTCGAAACAAGCAAAAAAATCACAAAAAAAATCAACGTAAAACTAACAAATTCAAAAAAGGGAGGCCTAAGAGTATCCAAACTACGAGTAGTTTATTTGTACCTCAACTAATCCCCTCTTAGGTTCACTCAAAGGCAAAACACCCGCGTAGAAACTAAAAGATTCACAATAAATTACTTTTTTTTGCTTGATCATGATAAACGAACACTAATCAATTATGCAGAAAGCAAATTCCCGAACTACTAAGACTATTATTTGGGCTTTTAACCAGGCCCAACCCTAAGACAAGGCCGAAGAGGTCCGAAACTCGGGGCCTCAAATTTTGGACCCCAAAAGGGCTCCCGATTAGGAGTAGTTATAAATATTACATTCTTCCGCAACATATATAGATACGCTCTTACTAGTCTAATGATAAGTTGAATGTATTTCAACCTTTGTGTTTTGATTCGAATCTTGACTAGTACTTTCTTTTTAAGTGTTTATTTGTCACAAAAGTTGATTACATTGTAGAAACTTGGAGCTAGATAGCATAGATTGAACTTGTGTCATATACAACCAAGTAAGAGTTTGAGACATCTACGCCCCTAGAATCAAAACATATTTATTTTCGATATGGACTACAATAATACAGTAATATTTACAAATTGTTCCATTATCATTGTTTAATTGTAAATATATATAGGACTCCACTTAACAATTATGGGTAAGTTTTTTTAAATATCTTGGGCCGGCCTTGCGGTTAACTTGGATTCGCTCTACTAAAAGAAGTAATTATAAGATGGGTCCTTCTATTATCATCAAAAATACCTCGGGCTCTACTTGATAATAAGGCAAAAGGAAGATAAAAAAAACACAATCAAGTGCACTATTTCATTTTTTTTTTTTAATACTTTTTCATACATTTCTATACATTTTTCACTATTTCAATACAATTTTTAAACGTTAACGCCAACTCAGTTCGTTGATTTTAGAAATTTCCTCATAAGAAAGTGTAAAGTGTACTTAGGCCTGATTTGGCTAATTTGAAAAAAAATGATTTTTTAATTTTTTTCGTTTTGTCCTGATTCAAAAAAATTTAGCATTTGTTATTTTTCGATAATTTTTTGTAGTTTATTGGCTTGTTTCGACGAGAGGAATCTAAAAAGTATAAAATTGTTAGCCAAACATAAAGTTTTGTGAATAAAGACGAAAAATAATTTAAAAAACCGATTTATTTTGGTTTATTTTCGGCTTTATTCAAATAACTATTATTTTTTACCATAATTTTATACTCTTTCGATCCGTCTTATCGAGATAAATCCAGAAATCATAAAATCTTGAAGCAAAACTAACAAATGCAAAATAAAAATAAAAATAAATTGAATAAAGACAAAACAAAAAAACCTAAAAAAACCATATTTTTCAATTTAGCCAAATCAGGCCTTATTTTCTATAAAGAAAAGGTAAAAGTGAAATTTCATCCGGTAATGCCCCTTAATTTTGAATTGGAACTATTGGAGAGGCGAAGTATTAGAGGGTCAAGAAGCAAGCGTCGCCATTGGAAATTCTAAAATCTTTGTAAGGAAAATTCCGTGGACACAAGCAAGCGTCTGAAGTCTGAACCGAGTTGGTATTTCTGATTGGTCTTGGAATCGGTGACCCGGTAACTGACTAGACAGCAGAGAGAGGCCAGCCGGAAACCTGGGTTGGGATTTTGCTTTGCCTTGGACAGATAAACTAACCACGGTTTTCTTGGGCTAATAGGTTGGGGTTTGACTGTAGACGTCAATACCAAAGCCTTCAAATACAAGTAACGGCCGTAACGCAAATGGAGTTGCAAATAAACGAGCTGCTTGTGACTTGACTTACTTCATTTAGTAATCGAGTTGAGCTCGAGTTTTACGTTTATTTATTAAATAAGCTCGGTAAGACTTGGTTGGATTCATTTTGGAAGGTTTGTTATGTGTTTATTTACTTTGATTCTGCTCGTTAAGGACTCGGTTTGTTAATGAATGAATCGTGCTCGATCTCGTTTTTGGGTTGTTTATTAAACAAGTTGAGTTTGAACTCAATAAAACTCAACTCAGCTTGTTTGCACTCATACGACACCAACGAATGATAAAAAGAAGCGAGAGAAGAGAAGGGTTGAGAAAATGACCATGTTAACTTGACCAAAATCTCAAATCTTTTTGTTGCAATTTATGCTTCAAAGTTTAGGAGATGAAATAAAAAAAGTTTTTTTTTCACACTGAGGGTGCCTTAGGCAATTTCCCGCACTTCAATTGATTCTAAAGACACAATTCTACGGTCCACCAACGACATTTATTTTACCGTCATTTGAAGATTACAAATGGCTCAATAATTTGATCGTATGTGTGAAACTTAAAATCAATAGTATACAAGTCAGAAAGAAAATTAACCGCTCGTACATCAATATAATCTGGAGAATATTTCATCAAATATTTTCATTACATAAATGTCTCCTTGTAAGATTAAACTACCATTTTAAATATTTGATATAACACACATAAACATTTATAGTTGGAACCTGAGCTTTAACTGAGTTTTGCTCGTATTTTAATTGGATTTTTTGCAAATGGGTGATAAAATTAAGTCTCAATGTGAGTGTAAAGAGACTGGCCTAGAAAACCTCAGAATGGTAAGGGACATTAAAAAGTTGCTTTGTTTTTTTTTTTTTTTTTATCATTCGTCATTTCTAATATGTCACATGGAAGAGGGGGAATAAGACTCTATTTCGCTATGTAGTGTGTGATATTTTAAAAACTCTAATGGATGAGTTGCTTCCTTTAATGAGTACAAATCCACTAAAGTTTCCCCATTAAAGAAAGACATGACATTTGGATTAAGCATTTTCATTTGACATTACACAAATCATAAAATACGTCAATTGGATGGAGCTTTTCTCTAAATTTTAATTTTGATTTCCATTAGAAAACGATAAAACCAATCTCCCAAAATTAATCAAAACAAACGAAAATTAACCCGGAGTCCTAGTTTCCAAAATACTAAAATATACGACAATTGGGACATCTCATTTTCCTAAATTTTTATAATAAGGAGAACAGAACAAGAAAGCTCAGATATACAAATGCTCTTTTCATAGCTCTCTCTGTCTTTACTCTCTTTCTCCTCCTTTTCACTCTTTAAAATAACCTTCCGTTGTTTACTCCTAAAAAACCCCCCCTTCCCCTTCCACTCTCTCTCTCTCTAAAAACACCAGTGTACATAGTAAGGTCTCTTCAAATGGCAGAAAACGAAGATGCCCAAATCGCCGGCGAGAGTTTCTCGCAGCTTCTTTTCGCCACCGACGATTTGGGTATCGATTCAGACAGTTATTACAACTACACCTCTTCGTTTTCCCCTCAAATACCCCCCAAAATGCTCTGTTTTGGCGATAATCGCACTAGTAAATGTGAAACCACAAGAACAGCTCAGAAATCAGGAGCCATAGCATGCAAAAATTCATCATCTGCATCATCCGTCACCGACGCTTCGTCCAAAGTGAATGTTAGCCACATTTTTTAAAACCCAAAAAAAAAAAGAACAGAATTTGTTTTTCGTCCGTAAGGTTCGTTTGGCAAAATGACAAAAGAGTGAAGCTGATGTTTTTTGTTCTATTGTTGGTTTTGCTTACTTGTACAGAAAAAGCGGAATGGGTCTGGAAATGGAAAAGAATCTATTCAGAGTTTCGTAGCCGGAATCGGAGCTCCGGCCAGTAGTCAGAGGAACTGTAAAAAGAAGAAATTGGAGAATCCGATGGTCGGTGGTCGTGGAAAGGTTAGCTGAATCGACGGCCACGAAAAGTAATAGTTTTTAATTTCTCTCTATATTTGTCTTATGTTCTTGTTTTGACGCAACAGAGTGTTGCATGTCTGATTTGTTAAATCAGGTGAAGAGAGAGAAGCTTGGTGAAAGAATCACAGCATTGCAACAACTTGTGTCACCCTATGGAAAGGTCAACTTTTGTCAATAGCTAATTTTAAATGTCATTTACTTTTTTTTGCCCCATAAATTTAGTCCCCCACGTACTACTAGTAAGCACACGGTCACATGATGTTCTCGATTACTTTAGCACAAAACATTTATTTGAGGTCTATAGTCATGGACTCCACAAGAATGTATAGCATGTGTGGTACTCCGAGAGCACCACGTGGTGCTCTGGATTACTTTAGCACAAAACATTTATTTGGGGTCTATAGTTATGAACTCCATAAAATGTGTGGTAGTGGAGTGTCAAGGGAGCACTGCTTGGCCGTGCTCTGGGAGTACTTATAATGCTAGTCCCTCCCTAAAAGTCGTGTATATTTTTATCACCAAAAGTCGTGTCATTCCGAATAAAAATAAGTACTTCGATTTACTATTATTCTTGTACTTTTATTACATCGGCTTAAATAAATAACTAGTTAAGTTGCCTATGTTGGTACAAAATATAAATATAGGGAATACAAAACCACTTTTCGGAATGAATTACAGATTATGAAACGAATGGAGTGTCATGTAAAGAGCACAATTTGTCAATTTGAGTTCTACATTTGCTTACCATATGCACAAATCAGAGATGTTTTTGTATTTTCTAATCCGTCTATTTATTTTTGTTTGTCGGTCCAGTCCGTACCTTCGCTTTTGGTATGTAATAGCATGTGGCAAATATGAGTAACATTTTTGTGAATATTTGAGCAAGTATCCAAGGAGAGATTACTGCTCGAGTGGCCTCCTTCACGACACTGAAGTCCTCTTATTAGTAGTAAATTAATCCGTACTAAAATGTGCTGGGAGGGCACTTGGATTCCAAAAACTCCCCGATCATGCTAGCATATATATATCAGCTAAAACACCAAGTCACATATATTTAACATCACATATCAATTAGTTCTTTTTTATTGGTGTAACAGAATTGGACAAATTAAACATTATCTTATCTTTGATCTCATTGTGAAACCAAACCAAAGGAAAGTGTGAGGAAAGGAGAGGCAAAATGGGAATGGTGCATGTAGGGAAGCGTGTTGAAATAGAAGAAGGAAAATTCTAAAATCCGCCCAATGGGCTTATTATAAGGCTTAAAAAATGTATGAGAATGTGTGAAAATTGTATACGAATGTGTAAAAGTGTATGAGAAAGTAAAAAAAGTACATTGTAGTATGCGTTTTTTTTTTTTTTTGGTCTTATTAAAAATCCAATCAAATTATAAATCAACCAACTAGACAATAAAATAAAGAAATGCTAAATCTAAATCTTGGAAAATAAAAAAATAATAAAAAGAAAATAGAATTAAACTAAATAAGTAAAGGTAATATTCCATGCTATTTATGCTTAGGCAGAAAGATTCTTCATAAAATACCAATACTAAACTCAAAAATCTAATTTACATCATCTGCATTACATTTTTGGAAACCTTTAAAATAGAAAATCTTTATGTGATATTTCAAAACGAAATTACTAGACTATTCCTGCAGGACGGAGGGAGCATATGTGTGGAATGATGCATAGTAGTAATGTATTATGATTCTTGCTAATGTGTGTTTATTGGGCACATAATAAACACACAAATAAACAAAAAATACACACACTTCATTACATCTTTTATGCTTTTCAATACATTTTCACATATCTTTATACATTTTTCATATATTTCAATACACTTTTTCAACAATAACGGAAAATCGTTGGCATTTTTCATGTATTATATATATATCTTATATGTAAGCATGTGCGATGCATGGAATTAGATACTGACAAGGAGATGATGTTTGAAATGTGAGTGGGGGTTGGTTTATTGAAGATTTTTTCTGGGTGCACTGCAGACAGATACGGCATCTGTACTTCATGAAGCGATGGGATATATCAGGTTTCTACAGGAACAAGTTCAGGTCTTGTGTTCTCCTTACTTGAAAAGTCACCATTCCTCCCTCGTCCACTTTCACCGTCAAGTATGTACTTTCTTGTCACATTCCTCTCTTCCAAAATTTTAATTTACTTTCTATAGTTACTGTCATTTCGATTTAATTTACCCCCCTGATAAACCCTGTTACTTCGAATTTTACTGCTGCTATTGTCCTGTGTTTTCACCAACAAATACTCCTATTTATTAGAGCCCAATATTTAGTCCTGTTATTTTCCATAAATAAAAATAAACGGTTAGTCCTTTGGTTAGCGAGTTCATTTGTCACACAATTGATCGGGTTTGATTCCTGCGGGCCGGTAATTGGTTGTGAATTTCCCAGGAGGACCCCTGTTCTAGAAACTGACTTAAGTGAGGAACGGGATTAAGTTGGTTTTTGAGTTGATGTATTGCGAGATCATGATCCGTCTCGTATAGAGTAATAAGTCAGTTTTGGAGTCATGGGTTTGGGAATAAGTCAGTCTCTAGAACAACACCGCGCGTAAGCGGGTCCTCACACACCTAACCGTTATAATCCAAAAAAAAAAACCCAACAAATATATACTGATAGGTGACTACGGGAAATGGGTAGCGACTTAAATTTGCTATGGGTGATTTTGATTAATGATTCCGCTGTGAATATTTGGCAATGCAGTCTATGTTCTGTTTTACTGCTCTATCGCGGGTACCTTTGTCACTTTCCTCTCTTGTTTTTGGTCCAGTGACTTTGTCAGCTGGGACTTCATTAATACTGTATCTCTCTATATGTATCTAATACAGTACAGTATGTTACAGCAATTGAACATTTGGGAGAGAACTTCAAGAGGGATTGATGAATGGAAATAATCAAACCTTTGTCAGATTCCTTTCGTCTCCTCTGTTTTTACCCTATCAACAAAGAGAATCATCAATGGTCCCTTCGGTTACATCGAGGAGCAAAAATATGTATTCTCCTACACACTTTATTGTGGACCATATTTAGCGTCGGCCCGATAAATACGTGTGATTGTAGCCACTTTGGCCGAGGAAAGAGTCAGGATTCAAATTTTGGGGGTTTAACTCGTCGTCGTTTTGTAATTGTCTCGGTATTAGTTTCTATAGAATTTTTTTGGGGCTTCGATCACCCCCCTATGCTCCTCATTGGATCCATTGTTACACTTGCATAATTATAGGAAACAATATGGCTAACTCATGCATTCATGAACGATCGGCTCACTAAAATAGGAATACATCATTTTCCTAGTACTAAATCTTTGAAATTGAAAATGTGAAGAGGAATATGTCTATTTCCGGATCAAGTGAAAATCTGGAAGTAGTAAGCTTCGAGTCTGTCAAACTTCAAATTAAGAACTCGGCTCAGACATCGTCAGATACACTCAAATGAGAAACTACAGAATGATTATAGTTTTTTGGGTCTTAATTCAAATTCCCAATAGTAAATAGCTCCATAACGTCAAAAGGTTTTTCTCTTTCTGATGTCTCTTATTTCTCGTGTGAAATTTTCATTGTGGTAATAATTAATTAAACCCAACATCCGGTGATTAATCCTCAATCTTGATCCAGTGCTTCATTCTTAATCAGAACTCCATTTTTGTGGTACTGTGTTTGACAGGAAGGAGTAGAGATCAATGGAGAAGAATGTGATCAAGCAGTAAAGGATTTGCGCTGCAGGGGTCTATGCCTGGTCCCCGTGGAGTGTATCGCACACGTGGCGAACAACAACAATGGTGCTGATTACTGGTCACCTGCAGCAATGGGGAACCGTATTTCACCAAACCATCATCCCTAAGAAATTCCTATTTCCCTATGTCTTTTGTAAATTTGCTATCGCAGTAAGAAATGGAAATCAAATAGTAGATGGTAAAAAAAGAGCAAAAAAATAAAAAACCTCCATACAAGCTAAGGAGAAGAAAAACAGAGAAGGGAAATGGAAAAAAATGGAGTTTCTGTTTTGGTTTAAACATGGGAGGAAAAAAGTCTTTCTGGCTTCCATTTTGCCGTAGTACGGGGTATTTTAGAAAATAGGTCTAATCAGAAAAGGTTGATTTCTCTTATTTTTGTGTTGGGGTTGCGAAAATGGTGGTTACTTGATCTAGACTGTATGAGTATATGTTCCATTAATTGAAGGGTATTTTGAGCCTCATCATATATACATGTTTAGTTTCTGCAGGGAAATGGTTATCGCCGGTAGGGGAAAAAAATTGACCGTTCTAGTTTTGCCTTATGCGGGCATCTTCTTGGACCCATTTCGAATCTTTGAAGTTTGAAGTGTTCATTTGGTCTTATCTAGGTTTTTTTCGGACCCACTTCGAATCATTGAAGTGTTCATTTTGTTGAACTCCTAGAGAAGTTGAACCCTGCCAGTCAATGTTTTTAATGAGTAAATTTAAAGGACACCCCTGACTCCTGAGGTTAGCCTTAATGACTGAAACCCCTAATCTCGTTTGAAGAATGTCAAGGAACCCATTGTACTATCAATGTGCATTTCATTGAGACTCCCAATAGACAATTATCTGTCCAATTACGTATGGAATGAGCTAAAAGTGAGTTATAACTAAAATTCGCCATTTTTTTTTAGTAAAAGTAGGAAAAAAAATATTTACTTTCACTTATTTTAAATCAAAATTACTATTTAAACCCATTAGAGTAGTTGTTTTGATAATAAAAAAGGGTAAAACTTATAAATAATGTATTTATTTTGTACTACTCAAAAGAACCCTTTTTTTTCTCTTTTTTTTTTTTGTCAGAAATGAATTACTTTGAAGCTATTTATTATTTATTCCACTGTTAAATAGGGTGATACTTGGCTAATTCTATCACATATATGGTCTAACAGTTGTTTTGTAAACATTGACAGCACGAGATTTGCATTCATTTCTCCGGCTCAATCTGTCATTAAGGCAAACCTCAGGGGTGTCAGTGAAGTTTACCCATATTTAATATCCGTACCCAAAGCGAACTTGGAAATTTTTTTTTTTCCCAATTCGTCATAGATTAGGAAGTGAACTTGGAATTGGAAAGCACTCAATTTCAGCGGACCACATATGTATACTCCTCATCCATTTCCACAATTAGTATTCCAAAAATTCCTAATTTTCCATTCCACTCTCAAGATCGATCAATCCATCTTTTCTTCAAAGGTACGTAACCAACGAATCTTCCTCCATATTTGCGATAAATTTCGTAAAACAACTTAGATCCCTCGTACATTAACATCTCCTCGGGCCTTTTCCTCTAATTCGTCTACTTTTTTTTATCTCACTTGCAGGATAATCTAATATATATAATAGTTCCTCGTTTGATCGAGAACAACGTTTGTGATGGGATTTCGTTCCAGGCGAAAGAAGAAAGCAGCAAATAAAAAACGAAAGCAACGGATTGGGAAGACTTCAATAAAAGATCTCCCAATCGACATATCCCTCAACATCCTTAAAAGACTACCCAAAACCTCTCTCATCTCCGTGAGATTAGTATGCAAGGCTTTTTACCAATTGGTAGGCCATCCTACGCTCAGTCCTCATTGCCAAGATCTCCTCAAGAAACCTCATTGGGTTATATTCCGAAATTTATCCTCGTACATCGACAAACCATACCACAACAACCAATTATATCTCGTCGATAATTGGAGAGTTGTGAAAAGAATCATTCATCCGAGGATTAAAAAGAAATTTAAGCCTGGACCAATACTCTCCTCCAATGGTTTGCTATGTCTGTTATTTTACAAGGAAAAGCATTCGTATTTGGATTATTATCGAGCTTGTTTGTTCAACCCATTGACCGGTAAACATGATTTTTTGCCTGATCCTGGGTTACCAAGAGTACGAGAATCAAGCCTTAATGGTACTATTGGTTGTTCTAACCAATTTTTTGGGTTTGGGTTTGATGTAAGGACTGAAGAATACAAGTTGGTAAGAATTTTGAGATTTTCGTCGAAGAATTTCCGGATTTATTTGCAGGCGAAGATGTTTACTTTCGGACAAAATGGCTGTCAATTTTTTGAAATCGACACCCCTTTTGTTTGTCCTGATCAATCATCTGATGTCGTGGTGGGTGGTGCAATTCACTGGCTATGCGAAGATGAAAATTCAACTTGGTTTGATCCCAAGCCTAGAATCATCCTATCTTTCAATTTGTTTGAAGAGAAATTTCATGAGATCCCAAAACCGGATTGCGAAATCTTTGAAATTTACAAAATATCGGTGTTGGGAGGACGCCTTGCCATGACGGGTGCCTCTAGTGAAAGGTATGGGAGTCACGAGGTCGATATATGGCTGTGGAAGGAATATGGTGTGAAGGAGTCTTGGACCAAAGAATTTGTGATCAAAGAAAGTATTGGAAGGCTTTCTCCACTATTTCTCTTAAATAGTGGCAAGATTGTATTATTTGACCACTCGAAAGGTTTAAATTCTTATGATACCAACAGGGATTGCTGCGAAGATTATGCCAAACTCAACCAGTCAATCGTGGCGATTGGCCATGCCCCGAGTCTTGTTTCACCAAGTTTCTAGCTCTGTTTCTAGTTCTGGAAAAATTCAGAGAGCCTACGTACAGAATAATGTTGTACGTTTGGTCTTTTTTTATTTATTTTTTAATTTTTTGAGCTACTGTGGTGTCGTAGTGAGTTTTTCGAGAGTTAAATTATACGTGATGGATTTATTTTGTTTCCCTATGAAAAGATTTAAATAGGTCTCGTCTCGGTTTGAAAAATTGCATTGAAAGTTTTTGTTCAGATAGTAGTCAAAAGACCATTGAAAATTTTGTGAATGAAACCGAGGCACTTCAAAAGATCTCCCAAGGCAACCGAGACTTCCCCACGGATTCAATACGATCGCGGATTAATGATGAGTAACTCCCTCATGAATATGGAGATTATGGCAGAATTCATTCCCCATTCGAATTCAAGGCCGGAGTTACAAATTACAGAATTGAATTGGATATTCAATCAGCCTAATGAATGGGGAGGCTCCTCCTCTTTAATCTCATACTCAGTTTCAGCTCTATTTTCCATCTATAAAATGACAGCTCTGTTGTGTGTTCTTGAGATCAGTTTTCGAGCAACAAAATACTCCAGAATTTGTCTTTGCGAGAGAGAGAGAGAGAGAAAGTTATTTTAGTTCGCCAAGCCTGCTTGCACAAGTTTCCTGTTACGGTCGTGGTTCTAAATTGTTGTATCCCAGGGACGAAGACATTCAGCTCAACCTACAACACTCACAAAGAGGCTAGCCAAGATTTTGTTAAAAAAGAAGGTCACACACACGGTAAGAATTCAACTAAACGGCTCTTGTTATTTATGTTTCGACGAAATTAAGCAACTCAGCTTAGGATATGCAATGTGATGAGGATTGTATTTGCTTGTGATTTAGCCCTTATATGACATGCTAAACCTCACGTAGCTTTCCTAAATTTGCACATCCTCACAAGTGTAAACCACAATAGAAATACAACAATGTAGCAACGTAACTAAATTTTTAAAAATGCAAGTCACAATGGAGATACATCGACGAGGCCACACCCAAGTTTACTATCACCAACCAACTTCTCATATAACAGAATTAATTGAGATCTATCAAATAAGGCCCAGTTTTTCAAAAGATGTGCTAAAATCATGATATTTCAAATAAAAAAATGAAGTGGTTACGTGTATCATTTTTTGATTTTTTCGCACCAAATTTAAGTACACTTTTTGATTTGACCTCTGTCCGTGTTTTAAGATTCTTATGGAAAGATATGTACACTTTTTCGAGATATGTGGAATGGTGAAAGTTGACAAACAAACATGGACAGAGATTGTAGTTTACTAAGAGATACAAATATATGTTTATTGTTGCGAAAATGGTGGTTACTTGATCTAGACCGTATGAACTACATATTCCATTAATTGAAGGGTATTTTGAGCCTCATCATATATGTTTAGTTTCTGTAGGGAAAGGATTACCCGCCCCCCCGGTAGGCTAAAAAATTTGACCGCTCTTGTTTTGCCTAATCCGGGCTTTTCTCGGGTCCACTTTGAATCTTTGAAGTGTTCATTCGTTCTTATCTAGGCTTTTCTTGGACCCAGTTCAAATCATTGAAAGTGTTCATTTTGTTGGTAAAAAAATCAAGCTATTTGGATATTAATAAAAACATATTAAGGGGTGGTTTGGGTAAATTGAAAAAACTAATTTTTTGGTTTTGTCCTTATTCAATTTTTTTTTGCATTTGTTAGTTCTCGGTTGATTTTTTGTGGTTTCTCGGCTTGTCTTGACGAGAAGAATCTAAAAAGTATAAAATTATGAGCAAAACTTAAAGTTTTGTGAATAAAGACGAGGGTGACATCCAAAAAACCGGTTTTTTGGTTTATTTTTTGTCTTTTATTCACAAAACTTTAAGTTTGGCTAATAATTTTATACTTTTTAGATTCCTCTCATCTAGACAAGCCAAGCAACCATAAAAAATTAACCGAGAAGTAATAAATGAAAAAAAAAATTAAATAAGAACAAAACCAAAAAAACCAGAAAATCAATTTTTTCAATTTACTCAAACCACCCCTAAATTGAAAAGCAACTTGCCCAATTTGTATTCCTATTGGTGACAAATTGCAGAAAAAGGATCAGTTTGGCAGCTTGGAAAATGTGGAAAGGAAGAAAAATGAAGAGAAATTGTGTAAGAGGAAAATTGTAGAGGGAGTAAGGGAATTGTTTTAAAGAGATTAACTTATTTGCGGACAATCCGCAAAGAAGGGGTTTGCACCAAGCAAATCTCTGCCGTCCATCCCAAAATTCAATAGCCCGGATCGATACATTCTCTCTCCCCTCGTTAAAAGCATCTTAGATTCAAAAAAGAAAAACAAAATTCACGCGTTATTGGTGGCTGTTGGATTTCGGGATGGACTACAGGGATTTGCTTGATGCAAACACCCTCTTTGCGAATTGGCAGCAAAGAAGTTAATCTCTTGTTTTAAATGTTTCCTTCATTTCCATTCTTTTCAGAGCTTTCAATCACAACCTTAGGTGGATTTGGTCTTTGGAGTTTTGTTTTTTGTTTTTTTTTTAAATTGGTTTTCGGTAGTAATAGACTCATAAGCCTTAGGTTGGGCCCTCCGAAAGGCATTTGGAACTTGTGGAAAAGAGGGTCCCCCTTTCCTTATCTACTGGCTCGAAAAATAGACTTTAAAAACGACTTAACTAAAGTTGGCCTGGCCAGTTAAAACTTACAAACCGGTGATATCAATTTGGTCAACTGATCAAATATATCCTCAACTACAAGAAATCCTAATTTTTCATTCCTCTGTCAAGATCGATCCATCTTTCCTTCAATTCTGAAGCTCCAAAGGTACGCCACCTAACTGATCTTCCTCCATTTTTGTGATCAATCGTGGTTAAACAATTTGGATCCCTCCTTAGTAGTAGATTTTTGAATTGCTTTAAGGCTCAGCTGTCTTCTTTCTCTAATTCGTCCACTTTTTAATCTTACTTGCAGGATAATTTCACATAAATAACAGTTCCTCGTTCATCGATCGACAACGTTTGTGATGGGTTTTCGTTTCAGGCAGCGTAGGCCTAAGAAGAACCCAACAAATAAAGAACGAAAACAGCGAATTAGGGAGACTTCAATAAAAGATCTCCCAGTGGACATATCCCTCAACATCCTTAAAAGACTACCCATCACTTCTCTCTTCTCCGTGAAATCAGTATCCAAGGCATTTTACCATTTAGCAAGTCATCCTACGCTCACTCCTCACTGGCTCATAATTCGAATACCCCCCTCAAAGAAATTATCTCTCATCGACGATCGGGGAGTTTTGAGAAAAGTCACTCAACCGATGATAAAAAAGAAACTCAAGGCCGGACCAGTACTCTCCTGCAATGGTTTGCTTTGTCTATTATATTACAGGTACAAACATCCGTGTTTAGATTATTATCGAGCTTGTTTGTTCAATCCTTTGATTGGTGAACATGATTTTTTGCCTGATCTTGTGTTACCGAGATTACCAGAATCAAGCCATAAGGGTACTTTGGTTTCGTCTGAGCAAGTTTTTGGGTTTGGGTTGGATGCAAGGACTAAGGAATATAAGTTGGTAAGAATTGTGATAGTTACGTATGAGGTTGCGACTTATTTGAAGGCGGAGGTGTTTACTCTCGGGAAGAAAGGACGTCGGTTTTCTAAATTCGAACCCGAATTTGTTTGTCCGTATCAATCATCTGATGTCGGTGTCAGTGGTGCAATTCACTGGCTATGTGAAGATTTAAGTCCAACTTCGGTTGATCCCAAGTCGAGAATCATCGTTTCATTCGATTTGTTTGAAGAGAAATTTCATCAGGTTTCGAAACCGGAGATCAAAATCAACGAGTCTTGCAAAATATCGGTGTTGGGAGAATGCCTTGCCATAACGGGTGATTTTAGCAAACATCATGGGAGGCACGAGGTTCAGATATGGGTGTTGAAGGAATACGGTGTGAAGGAGTCGTGGACGAAAGAATATGTGATCGGAGAAAGATTTGGAAGGCTTTATCCTCTACTTCTCTTAAATAGTGGAAACATTGTAATGTCTGACGAGTCGAAAACTGTATGTTGTTATGATCCAAAGAGGGATTCCTCCGAAGTTTATGTCGAACTTGACCAGCCAATTGTGGCGATTCACCATGTCCCAAGTCTTGTTTCACCATTTTTCTAGCATGGTTTCTCTGTTTTTTTAAAAATTCCATGCGTATACACACAGACTGATGTTGTATCATTTTAGTGTTTCTGTGATTGTTGGTAACTATCATGATGTGGCAGTGAGTTTTCTGGACTATAATTACCCTTGATGTAGGAGTATTGGAGTAGTATTTTGTTCCCCATTAAAAGATCTAAATTAGGCTCGCCTCTGTTTGAAGATTTCCATTAGAGTCACAGCTGGATTGTTGTGTTAGGCTGCATAAGATTCGGATACCAATGCTATTCGAAGCCGTAGACCGGCTATATCTGCGTCTGGAGCGATGCAATCGATTGATGCGCTATGTAGCGAAGGGAGTATTTGAGAGAGAGAGAGAGAGACGTTCTTCCTCGTTGAAGAACCCGCCAGAGCCTCATCGCCTCACCACAGGAGCCCCGTCGCCTTTGCATCGGACACGTCGAGGACTAGCGTAAAAATGTTGTCGCTTTTTTTAAAGAGGGGTAACCTTGTACTTTTAAAGAGCTAGTGGACTGGAAGTGTTTCAGAATTATGGGGTGGACCGAAGACATTAAAGAAATGTCTATAGTGGACCTGTGACCAACTGATCCTTTTTTTTTTTTTTGAGCAATTTTTTTTTAGCAATGCTATATGCAAGGAAAGAATTTGCAGAGACTTACGCAAGAAAGGCACTGCAGGGCTCAGTACGGATCCCGAACGACTAATTTAAGCCGCTAAAGAATTTTAGAAACACATTTCGAGTGGGCCAATATAAAAACCAACTCCATCTAATATGTTTAGAAGCTCGATCCAAGCTTTCATTTTTTTCTTTCTTTCATCTGAGCTATTCAAAAATAAAAGTTTGGATCAAGTATCAACACATATCGAATGGAGCTTGTTTCTCGCAAGTCCACTCGAAATGTGTTTTTAAATTTTTTGAGTGTTATGGATTGGTTGTTTAGGATCCGTACTGGGCCCCGTAGGACCTTCCTTATGTGATCCTTGCAAATCTTCCTTCCACATATTATTTTTGAATTTCAGCTGAGTAGAATGATGAGAAATTAATTGGTAAAGACTTTCCAATTTAGCCTTGTTGAATGCTTTGTTGACATGGTACTTAAATGCAACAAAAGAAAGGGTGAAAGGGTAACATTACACAACTTTATTGTGACTTTCAAAATGGACATTTTAGTTTGTACATTATGAAGAACTGATTTTATAAATAAATAAAAAAATCTCAGAATTCTAGTATAGGGCCACAGTAGCATGTACATCGGCCACTGTTTACTCCTAGTTGTCAAATACTACTACCATAGTTATTGAACTACTATCTTTTTATTTTCACCTGTTTTCACAGCTTCTAAACACATCATTAGGCTAGGCGGATTCGATTTTGAAGGGTTTTTTTTATCATTTTTTTTTCAGTTTTCCATAGACTAATCTATTGGTCAATGCGTAGAACTAGTGTTATTCTACTATAAAAACCCTTAGCTTTTGTTAACTTGGATTTTTAAATAAATAAAAAACGATTTTAGCTATACAGTCAATGTTTTTAATGAGTATATTTCAACGATACCCCTGAGATTTGTTGAGGGAACCTACTTATATATGAGAAATGAGAATGAACCCCATATGATTTCTATCTATGTTTCATCGAGACCCCAAACTAACAATTAATTGTCTGTCTAATAGCGCTATGGAATAAACCAAAAGTAACTTATATCTTAAAATTCACCAATATTATGGAACTACTATCTTTTTATTTTCATCTGTTTCCACAACTTCCAACACATCATTAGGCTAGGCAGATTGGGTTTTGAAGGTTTTTTTTTATTATTATCTTTTCAGTTTTCCATAGTCTTAGGGAGGAGGGGAGGCTGACGTGCTTGGCAAAACGGCCATGTTTTGTAGGCTTTTACTTGGGTTTACCAAATGCAATCTTGTAGGACCCGAAAATGGGTCCCACACAAATGATTCGAACCGTTAAATAATTCTAAAATAAATATTTAAGTGTCTTGAAAAAAAAAATGCTCATTCGATATTTTTACGTAGTTGATCTACTTCGTTTGATTTTCATTTAGAATTCAGGACCCTGTAGTTTGAAAGAATCTTCAAGAAAAGTTAATACAATTGTGCACTTGGTAATCCATTGATCTAACCATAGATATTGTAGGGCTTCTTGAGAGGAGCGTTCAATAAAAAAGTTATCATGTTTGGACATCAATATGTATCAAAAAAATAAAAATAAGAGTTTTTTTTATACCTATCGATGTCTAATCAAGATAGGAGTAATTTTTTTATTGGACGCTCTTATTAACAAGCCCTATGACACCTATGGTTCAGATCAATGAATTGGTGAGCCCACAATTATATAAATTTTGTTAAAGATTCTTTCAAACTATAAGGTCCTGAATTCTGAATAAAATTCAAACGAAATAGATCAATTACGTAAAAATAGCCAATGAGCCTGATTTTTTTCAAGACCACTTGAATAATTATTTTAAAATTATTTAACGGTTCGGATAGTTTTTGTGGGACTCATTTTTCAGTCCCGCAAGATTGCATTTGGCAAACCCACAAAACGTGGCTGTTTTACCAAGCACAACAGCAGCTGTTGAGCAAGAAGTGCACAACAACCTCCCCTCATAGACTTTATTATTTATTCCATTATTAAAAATGGTGAAACTTTGCTAATTCTATCACGTTTTTTGGTCGAACAGTCATTCCATGTGTTGGTTCAATGAACATCGAAATCACTAGGGATTTACATTCATTTCTAAGGGCAACCTGTCATTAAGGCGAACTTCAGGGGTGTCAGTGAAGTTTACCCATATTGATATACTAATCTAGAGGTGGTAATTTTGAACCCAACCCACAAACCCACCCAAATCCACCCACTTAAAACCCAACCCAATCTGCCCATATTATAATATGGGTTGTAAATGGGTGAACCCATATTTAGATGGGTTTGCATGGGTTCAAAATGAGTTGAAGTTGAACCCATTCAATGGGAAATATGTAATTTACATCTAACAGACTATTCCTTCTAGCAACTAGATATCACAAGAATAATCTTCGGAAACATTTTGCAATTTTGGAGCAAATTCCAGCCAATTTTGATAAGGGGAAACCTTTTCGTATCTAAATTGAATATTATGGATCAAACTGTGAGTTCAGATTTTGCTAATTCTTTCACAATATAAATAAAAAGATATAGACGTTTGAAAATGACACGAATATTCGTAGAGAGTGATTAAAATGGGACATGTGGAGTATAATATACATGACGAAACCAGAATTATTACCTTGTGGTGGCGAATATGTATATTAAAATGGGATGCCTGGACGTGCACTACGCTGCATAATAGCGACTCCGCTTCCAAGTAAATGAAATTGAAAAATGTTTAGATAGACAATTGGTCACAAAAAATTCATCTTCAATGATTAATTTTTTGACCGAACTACTACTACTATATCTTGGTAGGAAAAGCTACCTAAAGACTTTGAATGTTTCTTTGGAGAGGAAATTTGGGTTTCTAGAGAGAGAGAGTGAGTAATTTTAATGTGAAGCAACGGTTGGAACTTGTGAGATTGATGCTTTTTGGGGAAAAAAAAAATTTGGGCAGGGGTGCGATTTAGAGAGAGAGAATCGAGTGGGGTCAAGTGTGTGCTGGAGAGAGAGTGTATTGGACAATTGTTCAAACAACAAAAAAAGGTTGGGTTGGGTTGGGTTTCACTAGACCCATTTTCAACCAACCCAAATTCAACCAACTTGCTCTTGACTCATATTCAATCTGTCCATATTCAATTTTTAACCCATGTCAACCTACTCAAATCCAATCCAACTCACCCATTTGCCACCTCTATACTAATCCAAAGCGACATAGGAAAATTCAATGTCAACAGACCATTTATATATACTCCTCATTCATCTAAACAACTTCTGTCAAGATCGATGCATCTTTAATTGCTTTCAGATCTCTTCAGACCTGTTCATCTAATTCGTCTACTTTTTAACAGCTCCTCGATCATTGAAAACAACGGTTGTGATGAGTTTTCATTCCAGGCGTAAGAAGAAAGCACCAAATAAAAAACGAAAACAACGAATTGTGGGAAGACTTCAATAAAGGATCTACCGATCGACATATCCCTCAACATCCTTAAAAGACTACCCATCACTTCTCTTTTCTCCATGAGATTAGTTTGCAAGGCTTTTTACTGTTTGGTAGGCCATCCTACGCCGAGTGCTCATTGTCGACATCTTCTCAAGAACCCTTCTTGGGTCATATTCCGAAATTTATCCTCATAGATCGACAATAAAAGGTACCATAACAACCAATTATATCTCGTCGATAAGTGGAGAGTTGTGAGAAAAATCATTCATCCGAGGATAAAAAGGAAATTCAAGCCTGGACCAATACTCTCCTCCAATGGTTTGCTATGTCTGTTATTTTACAAGGAAAAGCATTCGTATTTGGATTATTATCGAGCTTGTTTGTTCAACCCATTGACCGGTAAACATGATTTTTTGCCTGATCTTGGGTTACCAAGAGTACGAGAATCAAGCCATAATGGTACTATGGGTTGTTCTAACCAATTTTTTGGGTTTGGGAAAGACAGAAGATGTAAGAGGACTGGGGGCTGTAATGAGCTTGCTCACTACACCCTGTGGTGACTTGTCCAGCTGTCTATTCAGCTATCAATTTTCCAGATCTAATGTAAGATCAACCCCTATTCAGCTACAAAAATTAAGTTGTTGAAGAAAGTAGCGAAGAACTATAAAATAGAATCAGAGGGGCAGATAAAAATAAAATAAAATAAACATAGAACAAGAGGGGACTAGCACCTCTCCACACTCCATCCCTCCATATCTCTAATTTTTGTCCACATTTCGAGCCTAAAAATATGATCAGAACACTCAAAGAACTATAAGTCTACAGATTATCAGTGTGATAAGATATTCTGAATTGTAAGGTTAAACTGTAGAATATATTTACAATTCATTTTGCATAACAATTTGCAATGTGTTGACATGTCTATTGATATTCGATTGTAAAATTATTTTGCAGGCTTGTGAGTTCTATGAGTTAACAGTTTGGATCATAGTCTTGGGCCTTAAATGTGAACAAAAATTGAGAGTATGGAGGGATTGAGTATAGAGAGGAGATGATCCCAAACTAGAGCACCTCCCAATCCCAGCATGTTCTCATGATTTTTTCCCCAAAGGGACAAAAAAAAATGAGTGATATTGTTCACCCTCATTAAAAGAAGGTGAATGTACCCTCACTCTGATTAGTGAAAAAGGTGTGGGTCTTATCACAAATCAACCCAATTGTTACCAAAAAGTGTATTGATCTCGTCAACCTTGATTAATTTACATCAATCATAATGAGGGTAACGTTCACTATCTTTTAATAAGAGGGAACAAAATCTTACTCAAAAAAAAATCTCATTTTGTAGTCACGTACTCATATTTATTCATGCCACGTAATTATATTTATTCATGCCTATATATTCATCTCGACGAAATTTTTTTGGTATATCAAAATTTGAATTTTGATTTATAAAATGGAGAGTTGAATTCTGACAAATTTTAAAGTTAAACTTATTCATAACCGCTGATTTTATAAACTAGAATGCATATTTTGATATACTAATCGATGTCTGATAAAACTTATTCTTTGTGTTGATATAATAAAATGAAAGCCTATGAAATTAATAATTCAGATTACAACAATAACTGCACAATGTGGCTTACAATGGTGGTTCTAAAAAGAGCCGCAACCGTGGAAAGCAGAAAAAGATTGATGCGGAGATTCCCTATTCATATGTGGTGATCTCCCATAACTTATTAGCTCCTACTTGCAGCAAAATAATCCTCTCCCACAACTTCTCTTCCGATTTTAGAGCTTTGTAGTTAGTCTCGGCCACCTAGTTGCACGATGCCTAACCGAGCCACGGAGCTCTCGACTATATAGGTGCAATAGTCTCTTGGTTTGTATCGGACAATTTCTGCTTGGAAGCTTTGTCATTCGTGGAGCTACCAGGACAACCGAGTATCGACAACATACATTGATCACGGACATTTGACGGCCACAACAAGCTCTCACCAGATATATATCCTTCATTTGTTTTGGTTCTATTTAATGTTCTTCTCGTCTGTAGGTTGTTATATTTATGTTGTCTTTATTTCCGGTAGTTTGTAACACCACTTTCTGTTAAATGAAATTCTCTCTTTTACCCAAAAAAAAATGGTGGTTCTAGAAACCCCATAATTTCCATAGCTTGCGAAAAGAATTGAAACTATATGAGGGTGTTTGGCTGACGGTTTTTTGCCTTTTCTCATTGTACTTTTCTCTGTCTCTGGAGTTGGTAGATTATGGCTTCAAATGGAGTTTTTAAGGTGATTTGGGTGTATATTGGTGGTCTTGGAGTTTGATTGAGAAGAGATGGAGAGGTTTGGGCTTCAGGCTGTGGCAGAGAAGAAGAAAAAGATGGGTTTTGGTTTTGGGTTAGAAATGATGAGAGAGAGAGAGAGAGAGAGGATTTGTACCACTTTTCTTTCTTTTTTTCAGGAAATTTGTAGGATAATCTCGAATGGATCGGTGATGTCCAGCACACTTCATCTCAAATGGGTTTTGGGAGATTTTCAATTACCAAAAAATAAAGGAAAAGAAAATAATATTTTTCTACAAAAAAATCATAATTCATTTTTAATTGCTAAAAATATTTCTCAATGTGACTTAAAAAAAATGTTAAAAATGATATTCATACACATTTTTAATACCATAATAAAGAAACAAGGGCAAAATGGTAAACAACCAATCTATAATTCATTTTTAACCTCATTCTCCCAAACACTACCCATGTTGCAAAATGCATTCTGTACATTTCTCTCAAACATTTTTACCAAATTCAAAATACATTCTGACTATAATCCAAAAGTTAAAAAGCCAAAAAGTTAAAAATGAAAAGCTGAAAATGAGGCTCCCAAACACCACATCATTCTCTCATAATTCATTTTTCATTTTCAACAATCCAGCCGAAAACGGGCCCTATGCTTCTTTTCCATTCTACTTCTCAAATTTTCAACCAATCATACCCCTTTGTTTACGTTATCTCTGGATCCCCTTTCTCTCACTCTTTCAACACTTGTCTACTTGCATGGCATGGTACTTCCTTTCTCTCACTGATTCACTCTTTCAACACTTGTGTACTTGCATGGCATAGTACTGGAGCTTATAAGTGTTTATGGAGTAGATCATTCCAGATAGGGTAACTATGGTTTCTGGTATGGTGTCTTTTTGTCTTTGCTGCCTAATTTTGATGCCTGCAGGATGGTTCTTTGCTTGGCTATCCACTTAGGCTTGGTTTTTCATTTGTTAAAGAGGTCATACACTACATGAACTATCTACAATTTACATAATTCTAATTAAGTATGAGAGAATTTTAGTTACCCAAAAAAGAAGAAGAACGAGGGAAAAATGATAAACAATCAATTCATAACTTATTTTCACCATTGTTTTCCCAAATATTACTACTGTTGCAAAATGCATTTTACACATTTCTCTCAAACACTTCTCTCAAATTCAAAATGCATTCTGACCATAATCTAAAAAGCCAAAACGTTAAAAATGAAAAGCTAAAAAGTAAGCTCCCAAACACCACGTAACAGTGTATATATGTAAAACTTGACTTTTGCGCTTGCAATAAATATAACACCTTCAAAACACATCTTTAACAAAAACGATAGGTACACACCCTCTCAACCACTCCCTACCACACCCTCTCACATATGTAGGGCTCACCCGATGGGTCTCAGTGGGCCCCACCACACATGTGAGAGAGAGTGTGGTTGGGAGTAGTTGAGAGGGTGTGTACCTATCATTGTTCCATCTTTAAACATTGTTGGATACTTGGATGTATGTTGATGGTACTAGGGATGAACAAGTAATTAAGAAGGGACACCAAGCAATTAATTGAAGAAAGGACTGGGAAGTAAGAATTATCTGAGGCTGAAAATATACTAGAGCATCTCTCATGCATTTTTATCTCTCTATTTTCGAGACAAAATCTTCATATTGAGAGGAGATTTTGAAATTATCTCATCTTTTCTTAATTTGTTGTAAACTTTATGAAAAAAATCATGGAGAGATCCACCATTCTTTTAAAAGATTTACAGGTCTTTTAGCAAAAATAAATCTTTTTTTAATTTATTATTTTTTAAGATTATAGATTCGTCTCGACGAGAGAAGTCTAGAAAGTAAAAGAAAATTATCAAAATTTTTAAAAGTTGACTAAAGCAAAAAATGATCCTAATTTTTGAACAAAAAATTTGATTGCTTATTAATTTTTTTGTTTTTAGATTATTCTTATCAAGACAAAATAATAATCCATGCAAACTTTTTTTTAAATAAGAAGAAAAAATTAAACTAAATTATTTATTTTTCATAAATGAGGATGGGGTACGTCGTAGGTGTACAACTAGTAAGTCTGGGTGCCCTGAAAGGGGACCCAGAATTGATCCCGGAAGTGTAAATCAACGGCCCAAGTAAATCTGGGCCGTTGATTTTCAAATTCTAAGTAAATATTGGATGTGTTTTTTGTTTATGTAGCAGTGTTGGTGTACAATACCAACCTCAGTTTCCAATATGGTACGGCAATATGGTACGGGTCAGATAAGATATGCTACAGTCCACACTCCACAAGCATTGCAGGTTGCCATGGCAGTGGGCGAGGCAGGGCGGAGCGGGTTTTGTCATACCTCGACCTCGATTCGAAAATTTATTCCCACCTCGTGCCTCGCCTCTAACTTGACTGGGTAATGGATGGACACCGTTGCCCCATCCCTATCACATAATGGGTTTACCCACCCGGTCTTGCCCCACTCCTATTTTTTCTTTACATATTAAAAATTTTGTTTTCGTTTCAAAATTAATGAGCACAAATAATAAAAATTCACAAAAAATAATTACGACCTAACCAAAATCTACTGTCTACAAGGAAAATGAAAAATATTTGATATTTAATGTGAGATTCTAGTTATATGGGTAAAAATATAAGAATAAAAATAAATTTTATGCATAAAATTTCAAGGCGGGGTATCAGGGAAGGGTGCTTCCCTAACCCTAGTTTTTTCAATTCTTCCCCAACCCCTAAAAATTTAATAAATACCCATCTCACGAGGGGCGGAGCGGGTTGAATTATTATCTCTTAGTAATCAACGATTTGGATTTAAATGAACAGTTCAAATTTGTAAAGTGCGAAGATAAAATAAGAATTGTTAAAAACACATCCAACAAGTCATATGTTACACACTAAGGTTGCGCAGGGTCCCATTTCCGAAAGGAGAGGGCCTTTGCACACACCCTTGACAACACCCCCGGGCCCCCCCCCCCTCTCCCCCCAAAATAATCCCCCCCCCCCTCATTTCCAAAATTTTTTTTTTTTTTTTTCTTTTTTGGTTTTTTAGTTCGAATTTTAATAATTTCATTTACTATTAACTTTATTTATTTAATTACTCATTTAATTTGGTTTATTCAAATTACATTTGCAAGTGAATTATTTTCTTAAATTTGCATTTGAATTTGACTTTATATTTAGAAACTTTATATTATTTTAATTAGTTAATTAATTTGTCTTAACAATGAATAATAAATTAAAAATTCTAAAAGTGATTAATAATAATACAATCACGTTTTAAAGTGAATAAATATTACAATCACGTTGACAAGTGGTCAGCCCTAATCAATATTGCCTCCAAATTGTGGTCCCGGCACGACACCCAGTACCTGGAACAACAAATCAAGACGTGTGTCATAACTTAAAGTCCATCATTTAGCTTCATCCGATGCATTCTTCCACTACCACATTGGGATGGGTGGTAGAGGGTGATTGGGGCGCAAAAAAAGTTGTACAAAGTGATTGTTAACACGGGCAATAGCTATTTCTTGGCGTTGTCGGACTGGAACTGGACTGGATCTCGAGGGCAATTGATTAAAACAACCTCCAGCATTCGCGTCAAATGTGTGTAGTACAATGTTGTACCGTGATGCGATGACTACCCCCAAACTCATACAGTCCATCAAATTTGTATATGGAGCTGTAGGCATCCAACAGCTCAGTGACTTTAGTACATCATCTGCCATATTTTGTTCTAGATAAAAGGCATTGTAGAGATATCTATTCTGAATAATTTCTTGGATAAGATCATGTCGTACTTGAGCCTAGTCCTCCTCAGTGCTATAGATTTGCGCGGCTATCACCCTGAATCCACAATGACCATCAACTTTGACGTCTTCAGTGTGGGACATATACTACTGAAATTGCCAAGGTAAATGCTGAATGTAGTGGTTGTGCTCCCTCTCCCTATCCGCTGTCTCCCTTCTTGCATTTATCCCTTTCCCTTTCCTTTTCCCTTTCCCTTTCAATGTAGATGCAGCCCTAGAAGACGAAGAAGATTTTTCTGTACAAGAAGGTATGCGTCGTCCACTCTGCTCAGGTGTTCCGGCAGGTCGACCTTTATGTTCTGTATTATACGATGGCCCTCGAACACTGCTGTTAGATGGATCAAAGATAGGTTTCAAGATCATGTAAGATTGTACCAAAAGTATCTGAATGGGGGGGCCGGGATTAGAAATATGTTGCTGGAAATTTGAAAGGAACACGTGATCTCATAAGGCATTGGGGGCGATGCTCAAAGATAGGTTTCAAGATCATGTAAGATTTTACCAAAAGTATCTAAATGGGAGGGCCAGGATCAGAAATATGATGCTGGAAATTTGAAAGGAACACGTGGTCTCATAAGGCATTGGGGGGCCCAGGATCAAAGATAGGTTTCAAGATCATGTAAGATTTTACCAAAAGTATCTAAATAGGGGGGCCAAGATCAGAAATATGCTGCTGGAAATTTGAAAGGAACACGTGGTCTCATAAGGCATTAGGGGGGTTAGGATCAAAGATAGTTTTCAAGTTCATGTAAGATTTGGGGGGGCCAGGATTAAAGATAGGTTTCAAGATCATGTAAGATGGACATCTGCCAATTTGATTTAGACCTATATGAGTATAAGATCCAATAAGACAACTTAGTCAAACAACATACATTCAAATGGAGAATTCACGTGGGTACGATTCTACAAAAAGTAAGTGTAGTACATACCATTTGCATTAATCAAGTGTAGTACATACCATTTGCACTAATCAAGTAATTAAAAAATGAAGTAAATAAACAATATTTAATAAATAAAAGAGAAAAAAAATAAAAAAATATTAGAGCATATTAAAAATATATATAAAGAACTAGAATTAAAAGATATTAGAAAAACAACAACAACAACAACAATAACATAACACATTTAGTCCCCAATAATTGGGGGTATAGCGGGGGATGGATAGGAGACAGACCTAACCTTTGGCAATAAATGCACAAAGTGGCTACTCCCAGAATACCACTGAAACAGATGGATTTGAGACAGACCTAACCTTTGGCAATAAATGCAAAAAGTGGTTGCTCACAAAATACCACTGAAACAGGGTCCTCCTATACCATCGAGTTTGCTGCGGAATCATGCCCTCAAATCAAAGTCAAAAGGCATCAGAGAGGGTAGACCGAAGAATCATTTTGATTTATGTGCACATTACCATGCTTCTTTCATTCAACATCCAGAGTATTGGCGTTGCATAATAATATTAGAAAAAAAAGATATTAAATAATTAAAAAAAGAGAAATAACATATTAGAGATTTCTAAAAAGATAGAAGAGAAAAAAGATATAAATAAATATTTAAATAAAATATATATATATATATATATATATATATAAAACAAAATAAATGAATTAATATAAAGAAATGAGTTAACTAAATAAAAGAAATAAAGAAATAAATTAATATTAATAATACAAAAAAGATATTAATAAAAGATATAAAGAAATATTTAAATAAAATAAATGAATTAAATAAAAAAACAAAATAAAACAAAATAAATGAATTAATATAAACAAATGAGTTAACTAAATGAAATAAATAAATAAATAAATTAATATTAATAATAAATTAATAAATTAATATTAATAATAAAGTTATAGTAATTAAAAAAATAGAGAGGGGTAAAATTGTAATTAGGGGCAAAGCATTTTGCTTCGAAAACTTGTGACTATTGGGGTGTCAGAATTCCCTGGCTTATAATTAAATCGAAAATCAAGCACTAGTTTTTCAAGAACTAAAATTTCAATGCCGTATAGTTTTTGATATCAATTGAAACTACAAGATTGATTAGTTGATTGAATTTTTTGATTGTCAGAATTCCATTTTTGTTGACAGCAAGGAGAGATTAATGGGAAGAAAAAGAGCAAGCGAATCCCTTTCTTTTTCTTTTTCGTTTTCCGGCTTAAACCCTTTTCATGATTTATCGGGGTTAACCCCATGGTCGACGAGGCTCCTGCATGATCGGGGGTCGGGGTACATCTCAGATCCAGGGGGTTTTGACGTCCGACGATGCTTCTCGGAGTTGGCTGCAGGGGACAGTGGCGATCTGACATTTGATTATGGTTAGCTCCTTGTCAACAATTACTATCTTTTCTTTTGTTGCTGTTTTGTTGTTTTAATTATAAAAAAAACCCTAATGGCTTGGATAGGATTAGTTTTTGTGAGTTTCAGTAGTGGAAGTGTCATCCAACATCTCTCAATGCATTTCTTTTCTTATTATTTTGCTGTTTTGTTTTTCCAATATAAAAAAAAAAACAGTTTATGTATCTATTTCATTAGGGGGCAATTTGTTCTACTTGTTTATTTCTAGAAGTTAATTTGATCCTGTTCTAACACAAAACTCAATAATCACACCTTACAATATTGAATTTAGCCGAGGAAAAGAATTGAGAACTATTTATTGTCTCCACTTAGAAGAAAAACTTGTGTGCGTGTAGCTATGACCACGTGGTGCCCCACTATGCATTTCGGCCAAATTGCAAAGAGAGAAAGACGAGAGAGCATTTCGGCCAAATTGCAAAGAGAGAAAGATGAGAGAGAGAGGGGAATAAATCTGGGTCGTCCAAAACACTTTTGGATTGCCAAAATGCGTGGTCAGGCACCACGTGCCCTTATTACAGTTCTCCTACTCTAGAGTGTATTGCACACATGGCAAACAACGAGACTGCTGCTTATTACAGTTCACCTGCAGCAATGGGCAATAAGCCATAACTTTTCACCAAATTAACAACATAGAAATTTCTATTTCCCTCTTTTCTTGAACATTGCTAGCAATTTGACACAAACAGAAAAATCGAGGCCCACGTAAGCGGCTTAAACGCTTTGAGTTATCCAGAAAAAAAACATGTATTTAACCGAGCGATTTGTATTCATGTTGGTAGGAAAAAATAGGGGAGGCCGATATCAGCTTTGGTGTTTTTTTTGTGTTCCATGGCTTAATGCCTGGGCCTTTTTTGGCTAAATTGGCAGGCAGAACCTAATACGTTATGAACAACTTAGCTTTTTTAGCCCAACATTTTTACCTTAAAGTAGAATAAACTTTACTATTCACCACTCTGGCAAATTCAATGTCAATACTCCTAGCAATGCTGTGTTGTGTCCATTAAAAAGTGTGGACTCAACATCTGTACGTGTGAGCAAATCACTACGTGTGAGGCAAGTGCTCATTATATTGTCCCGGGAGTACCAAATAATCTTGAGCTTCGTCTTCCACCTAAACCTGAACTGACGATACTTGGACAGATCTGAGTCTCGTTCAACTTTCTCTCCTTTGTCGCTTTAGGTAAGTTCGACTTTATCTCGGGAACCCTAGTCTTTATTCCTCTCTAGAGCCCTATATCTTCTTCGCGGCGCTCCTTGATCTTTATTCCTCTCTAGAGCTCTGTGTCTTCTTCTCGGCGCTCCAAAGGTATGCAACCAACTAAACTCTTTCGAACATTCATTCAATCTCCTAAATGGGAATCTTTGTACCTGTGATCAATGGTGGTAAAATGATTTAGATTCCATTTCCCCCTGACACCATTAGGTTTTTGTTTCCTTTGTTAACTTTTTATTTCTTATTAGAATTAAAGATTTAAGATCTCCTATGGCCTTTTGTTCTAATTCTTCTATTGTCTAATATAGAGAAAGGGTAATTGAACTTATTTGTTGTTCCATCATAGAGATCATCTGTGATGGGTTTTGATATCAGGCGTTGGCGAAGGAGAAAAGCAAAAAGCAAAAGGCAAAAACAACAAAGTGGAAGGACTTCGGTGAAAGATCTCCCGTTCGATATATCACTCAACATACTTAGAAAATTACCCATCACCTCTCTCCTCTCCCTAAGATTAGTATCCAAGGCTTCTTACCATTTGGCAAGTCATCCTATGCTCACTCCTCATTACCAAAATCTCCAGAAGAACCGTTATTGTCTCATAGTTCAATTTTTCCCCTCATATATCGACAAACCCTACTATGACAATGGTTTATATCTCGTTGATAATTGGGAGGTGGTGAGAAAAATCATTCAGCCGAGGATGAACAATCAATTCAAGGCTGGACCAAGACTCTCCTGCAATGGTTTGTTATGTTTATTATTTTATAGGCCCAACCATCCGTATTTAGATTATTATCGAGCTTGTTTGTACAACCCTTTGACTGGTGAATTTGATTTTTTGCCTGATCCTGGTTTACCAAGAGTACGAGCACCGGGCTATAATTATACTATCGTTATATCTGACCAATATTTTGGGTTTGGATTCAGTCCAAGGACGAGAGAGTATAAGTTGGTAAGAATTTCGAGATGTTCTTATGAGGATGGAAGGACCTATTGCCAGACTACGATTTTCAGTCTGGGAAAGAATGGCTGTCAAGATTATGAAATTCACAGCCCTTTCGTTTGTCCAGATCAATCATCTGATGTGGTGGTGGGTGGTGCGATTCACTGGCTATGTGAAGGTGAAAAATCAACCTGGTTTGATATTAAGTTGAGAAGCATCCTTTCATTCGACTTGTATGAAGAGAAGTTTCAGTTGATTCCGAAACCAAATTGCCAAATCAATCGATTCTGCAAGATATCAGTATTGGGAGGATGCCTTGCCTTAACGGGTGATTTTAATGATGAATATGGGATTCATGAGGTACATATATGGGTGTTGAAGGAATATGGTGTGAAGGAGTCCTGGACCAAAGAATTTGTGCTTCGAGAAAGTTTTCCAATCATATTCGGATATCATGGATCGCTATGTCCTCTATTTCTCTTAGACAATGGCAAGATTTTAATGTCTTACAATTTTAAAGCTTTCTGTTGGTATGATCCAAAGGAGGAGTGCTTCACATGTTACGCCGAACTCGACCAGTCATTCAGGGCGATTTCCCATGTCCCAAGACTTGTTTCACCATTTTTCTAGCCTGTTGCACTATGTTTCGTTAGCTGTAGTTGTGGGTAACTATCATGATTGGGTAGTGAATTTCAGGCCCGGTATGTGACCATGATGGATTTCTTTCGTTCCCCTATGAAGAGATCCTATAAGGCTCATATCTGTTTGAGATTTTCCATGTAAGTGTTTGTTCAAATAGCAGTCAATGACTCTTAATGCTGTAACAACTTTATCATGGGAGTATTGGTTATGGCTATTTTCCTGTTTCCAGATGGTAACAGTTAAAATCCAGTATAATCTGGAAAACAGGGCTCATGTTTGTATTTCATACATTTCTTTATCTCTATAGTTTCTCTTCTTGGTATCTATAATCTGGAGATGCAGGATTTTTTTTTGATAACTCAGCTGTCTTGGGCCTCTGGACTAGCTTACATGGACCTTAACATCCTTGAAAGACTACCCATAACGTCTCTCTTCTCCGCGAAATTACTAAGCAAGTCTTCTTACCACTTGGTAAGCCATCCTATGCTCACTCCTCATTACCATGATCTCTACAAAAACCCTTATTGGCTCATAATTCGATTAGGACCCTCGTCAAGTACTGAGCCCTTCAACAACAACCAATTATATCTCATCGATAGTTCGATAGTACTGAGAAAAATTATTCAGCCGATGATAAAAAAGACATTCAAGGCTGGAGCAATACTCTCCTGCAATGGTTTGCTATGCTTATGATATTACAAGAACACATGTACCTGTTTAGATTATTATCGAGCTTGTTTGTTCAACCCCTTGAACAGTGAACATGATTTTTTGCCTGATCTTGGTTCACCAACAGAACACGAATGAGGCCATGTCTCACCAATTTTTTGGGTTTGGATATGATGCATGGACTCACTAATATAAGTAGGTAAGTTTTGTGAGATTACTGTACGAGAATGTTCAGACTTAGCTGCAGGTGGAGGCGTTTACTATCCGAAAAAATGGTAGTCAGATTTATGAAATGGACGACCCTTCTGTTTCAGAAATTCAGGTTGGCATGTTCCCAAGTCGAGAATCATCCTTTCGTTCGATTTTCATGATAGGAAATTCCATTGTATTTCAAAACCGGCTTGTGAAAGCAGTGAATTCTGGAAAATATCCACGTTGGGAGGATGCCTTCTTATAACGTGTTCTTGTAGAGAAACGTGTAGGACACATGAGGTTCATATATGGCTGCTGAAGGAGTCATGGACCAAAGAGTGAGATCAGAATATGTTTTTGCTGGCTTTTCTTTTTGCAAGTACGGGGTGGTTTGGGAAACAGGCCTATCAGAAAAGGTTTCTCTTTTTTTTCTTTTTTTCTTTTTTTTTAGCTTTACTTTCATTTTATTGGGCTTTGTTTTTTGGGCGAAAATGGGGGTTTCTGTTAGAAATGGGTTTCACAATTCTGGAAATTGGCAACCAATGCAAGCAAAACCATAATAACTAGGATTACAAACGCCTTGGGCCAATTTTAGGGTTCCAGGAATTGGAAGGCAAGTATTGGTCTATTGGATACTACTGCCTTTAGAGCAAATTTGTCTTCTACACTTATGCTTGCTGGATACTTGAATAATTGCTTCACTGGAGATAATGATTATCGATGAGCAGATGTAGTACTTCAATCTGCTCGACAAGCGAACCAAAAAACTATGTTGAACTCTCAGAATTTGTATATGCAATGAGTGCAATGGAATCCAAAAGTTTTTGTGAACGAAATGGGACGAGAAGTGTCCTATTTATAGAGGAAAAGGCACGTGACTGTTTGGAATCGTACAGTCACATGACGCGTCTGATCAGACAAAAACATTCACCGGGTGCAACTGTGGTCGAGAAACTAGTTGAACAAGAAGACACATGGAAAGGGTAATAAAACTGTTCGTCAGAGAGAGAAGAGGAAAAATCAATTGGAATTGGGCCAAGCCCATTATTTCTCGTTCGTCCAACCCAAACCTGCTAGTCACCCAAGGATTCCGACATTTGGTAAATGGGCCGAAGCCCTTTTTATCCATGCCCTCTCACCCTATATAACTTGGGTGCCCTAACTGTAAGCGCCCAGTCCTTTATACCCAGCTTGGGGTAATTTACCCAAATTCTTACTTGCCCCACCATTGTAAGCTCTTTTAAGATCAATTTCTCACTCACCGTTAAATGATTTTAGCCAAGAAAGTACTTGATATTAATCTTCTCATAGAGACGGACATAATGGTATCTGGGTCCATTCATATAGGCACGTGGGACCCACTCGAAACTGAGCTCAAAGAACTCTAAAACAATTTTTTTAGGCAACATTTGCCTTTCTACTTGGTTATTGCACGACCAAATAGTTGCTTTATGCGGATCTCGTTTATTGGTTAACCAAGTTTTCAAATTTGGTTCTGAAATTTCATTTCTACTACTATGTGATTTCGTGATTGTTCTACAAATCAGTGAGATTATTAGCGAAATTCAACATAAGAGAGTGCCAGTTGTGCTTCAAAGCTTGAAAACTTGTTGCTTGCTTACTAAGAAAGTTTCTTGTGATCCTCTCACCAAACTTCTATCGAGTACGCAGGTGCATGTATTGTACGTCGCTTAATACTTATTTATTTAAAATTAAACAAACTCAAATTTCAACTTTGAAAAGCAACAGCCCTGGCGGTTGTTACGCAAAGAATCTTTAGCCCGCTATTCAAATACTATTTTCCGAGTTACTTGGGGAAAAATGTTGAAAAAAAGATATATATAGGGAGAGTTTCTAAAACGGGAATTCCGTTTCCGGACCTCCATGATCCAATTTTTTTTTGACGATCCGAGCCGTCTAATGTTTTCAGAAGGTGTTTTCAAGGGTTCAAGCGGAAAATCTTCAAAAAACAAAATACCGGGAAGGGCTTGATCTAAGCAGTTTTCGCAAAAATCTTATATTTACAGTTTTTGCGAAAAATGCATGGATCAAGCCCTTCCCGGTACTTTTTTTTGAAGATTTCTCCCACGGACCCTTAAAAACACCTTCTGAACACATTGGACGGATCGGATTTTTCAAAAATAATTTGCAACACAAAAAAAGCTATGTTTTTCTTATTTTCGGGAGGTGTGGACTAGAAAATCCACCCATATATATATATGCAAATCTTCTTAATTATGTTTATCAAACATCGCTCGTCAAATGGAGAATACCTTCATAACTATACTTTTTAATTTAATTTGTACCAATCATCATGATTCCGATATTTCAAAGATTCCTTATCGTCAACATTTTCCCTTTGTTATTCCATTTCTTTTTTTTTTTTTTCAATCACGTCATGAATTCCCAACATCAACATAATTCAACTTCTATGGGTATAATTTACAATTTCTCGGATCAATGTCAAACCTATATGTTTCATCCGCTATTTCGTAGAAGTTTAATTTTCTTCATATTCATTGAGTTTTCTTTTCAATTTCTCGGATCCATGTCAACTTCTATGGGTATAATTTTTTTATTCTTTTGGCTTTAGTTTGTTTTGGTGGTTGAGTTGTTTTAGCGGGTGTGATTGTGTTTGTTTTGTCCTTGGTGTTTTTTTCCGTCTTTTTGGGTTTTGTTTTGCGATGTTCTTTTTCGGATTTGGTTTTTGGATGGTGTATGCCGGTGTGTCCGTAATCCATTTAATCTTTGTAACCTTTCTCAAAGATTAATATAAACTTTTTTGTAGATAAAAATAAATAAATAAATATCATGATTGGGTAGTGAATTTCGCACCCCACAAGTGATCGTATGGATCTTTTGTTCTTGTCATCCTTTTAATCTTTGTATCCATTCTATGTTTGAAAATTGTGTACCTAAGTAAAAAACATTGTTGTTCCCCAAAAAAAATTAACTTATTTGTTCAATGCTTTAGTTTTCTTGATAAACCAAATTATAGAAAGTCACAAAATATATACATAAATACAACAACAACAACAACAACAACAACAATAACATAACCCATTTAATTCCCAATAATTGGCGGTATGAGCGGGGGATGGATAGGAAACATACCTAACCTTTGGCAATAAATGCACAAAGTGGCTGCTCCCAGAGTACCACTAAAACAGATGGATTGGAGACGGTAACATTTGGCAATAAATGCACAAAATGGCTGCTCATAGAATACCACTGAAACAGTGGTCCCCCTATACCGTCACGTTTGCTGCAGAATCATGCCCTCAAATCAAAGCTAAAAGGCATCAGAGAAGGTAAACCCAAGAATCATTTTGATTTATGCGCACATTATCATGCTTCTTTCATTCGGCATCCAGAGCATTAGCGTTGCATAAATAGATAACATAATCTAAATTTTTTTGACACAGAAATAAGAAAATTATATTAATGAAAGCTCAACAGAACTTATAAAAACGGAATTCATTACAAAGATCTTGGTAAATTAAACCAACATAATCTTAATATACTATATTGTTAACGTACTGAAGGTGCACTTTGTTGGAAGAAATACAGCGGCAATCGTAATTCCGAAGAACAATTACTTCTGATGTATATAAACATGAACAGATTACAGTAAAATGCACACAAAATTGACAAAACTGGAAATTACATAAACTGTAAACAAAGATACAAACAGTAGAAACGTCGAGTCATGTGTAATCACACTCTCCTTAACAAAGATGTGCCACCTACCGTGGGTGTTGTAGGTTGATCCGACATCTTCGTCCCAGGATACAAGAGCTTGGACCACGGCCAACTGAACACCTCTGTTGACTGCCTTGGCAAACTGAAACAACGTCTTCCTCTCTCTCTCTCTCTCTCTCTCTCTCTCTCTCTCTCAAAACACCATTTCTGGAATGTAGTGTGAAGCACGAATTTCTGATGTTGAAACACACAAATGGAGCTGCCATTTTATAGCTGAAAAATGGAACTGAAATCATCAATACGGGAATAAAGAGGAGCCTCCCAATTCAATGATGAAATTGAATCTGCCAATGAATTCTGCAATTCATTTCAGAATATGTAACAACCATCTTGATAACGAATTTGAATGGGTTAAAATATGTCATTCAATCTCCATCATGGGGAGGTTACGGGGTGTTTATAGCCAGCAATAAACACCATAAAATCTATCATCGTATTGAATCCATGGGGATCGAGGTCTCGGGAGACCCTCCGAGTGCCCTAGTTTCATTCACTAAATTTCCAATACACTCAATTTTGATCCTTCTAAAATTGGCACTCTCACGCTTCGACAATCACACCTGCTCGCGATCTTGCTCTGTGTGACTTAGGTCGCTCCTATTTGGTTGGAAATCTAAAAGTTTCTAAAGACAGATATTCCCTATTTTTTACGGCAACATTTGCTTTTCCACTTGGTTATTGCATGACCAAATGGTTCTTTTATGCTTTGTGTGTATCATGTTATCTCCCTCTCCCTCTCACAATGCACCTTATCGAGTTTCATCAACAAAATTTATTTTGCCGATCCAAAAATAAAATAAAAATTGGTGGCTGGTAAAAAAAAATTTCAAAATTTTGTGTAGAAATCCATTTCTTATATATGTGATTTCATGATTATTCCACAAGTTAGTGAGAGATTACTAGCAAATTCAAACAACGGGGTTTTCACTTGTGCTTCAAGGATGGCAATTCGTTGCTAGCTTATTTTGGTTTGTATATACGTCATATACGAGATGAAATGAAGCTGTGTCTGTGAAAACCCATTATGCTCCGTAGTAATCTATAGTAGGAGTATTCATCAAGTTTCTTGTGTCGTGTCTTCTGACCAAACTTCCACCTGGCCAAACTTCCACTAGACCGAGTACATGGCTACATATAATGCATGTCGCATAACAGGACTCGAAGCATAAGGAATCAGAACAAAACAAGAGCTAACCAACAAAGAAACCCCTCAAACCAAAAAATCATAGGCCGCTAGGACCCAAAAGGAAAAAAACTAACACCCAAATTAGGGAAAGTTTCAAAATGACACCTGAACTTTACACTCAATGTTTCAAAAACACCTGAACTTTAGTTAGCGTTAATTAAATACTTGAACTTTCAAAACGCCTTTTCTAAGGTACTTGGCCCCATTTTCCATCCATATTGGACGAAAATTGCTAATGTGTCAATTCTCTTCCTTTAAAAATCTTATCCCTGCCACTTACAGCCATCACCACTACTTACAACCTCTGTCACCGCAGTTTTTGAGCCACCACCACTTATAGCCATCATCTCCACCACCACCAGGTCGTCACTAACTGTTATTTTCCCTCCTGCTGTCATTTTCCACCACTATTTGAACCACACCATCACAAACCACTGCACCTTCCACCATTGACTGGGCTTCGTCGTCTACTCGAAATTGCTGAGACAATTGGAGAAAATTATTGTCCGAATGACAATGGGAAGGGCTGCCTTGAGCAAATCTGATGTTCAAACGGTGTCAGAGGTAGTTGGTGACGACCTGGTGGTGGTGTAGATGATGGCAGTACGTGGTGGTGGCCCAAAAATTGCAGCGGCAGAGGCTGTAAATGGTGGTGATGGTTGTAAGTGGTAGGGATAGGGTTTTTAATGAAAAAGGATTGACACATTAGCAATTTTCGTCCAGTATGGACGGAAAATTGAGCCAGGTGCCTTAGAAAAGGGCGTTTTGAAAGTCCAAGTGTTTAATTGACACTAACTAAAGTTCAAGTGTTTTTGGGACATTGAGTGTAAAATTTATGTGTCATTTTGAAAAATTCCCCCCCCCCCAAATTAAGTTGGCAAAATGCCAACCAAGCCTTAACCTGTTTGTGGTTCTTTTACTTCTTTTTAACAAAATAATCGAGTGCGAGTGTGTCAGGGAGAGTTTTAATCTCCTCCCTCAGATTAACTTTGGAAAAAAACCAAATATAATCAGGCGATTGTGTTTTATGGTTCAATTACCTCAATTAAGAGGATTTTTCTTTCAAAAATGGAGAAATGCAAACCAATCTACTTAGGAAATTAAAGAACAAATATAGAAACAAGATACTTCGATTAACGAATCAAAGGTGAACTTACTTCGAAATTGCCTTCAACTTCAAATACAAGGTACTGAGAACTTCGAACAGATGATTGTTACAAGAGCAACCGAAATTAATCCTAACTACTTCCTAATCTACTTCTTAATCTACTTCCTACACTACTTCGAACTGAGTTCGAAATCCTAAAACTACTTGCCAATGAACAAACCAAGCATCACTTGTTTGATAACTGTTTGTTGAAGATTTGTCCGGGAGTTTATCAATCTTCAATTTCTTCTATTTATAGATGTTGCTTGCAGTTTGAACTTCCCACTCAATGAACTTGAACTTGGCTTGCTTTGAACTCTATGTTTGCACTTTGAAATGACAGTTTGTTCCCTCCATTCCGACTAATTTGACTCCCTTTAATCCTCTTCTAGAAGCTTTAGTTTGAATCTGCACGATTGCTCAAACTAACTCAAATGATTACACATTAAGGAAGTAACTGTCTTTCGAGATGTTCTCCACGTGTTATAACTGCTAATTGCCTTGTTACACAAGTTTACTCGTGGAGTTCATGCTTTTAGCAGTTACAATCGTGGCTTCAAAGTTTGAGGAATAACTCATAACTGCCAATAACTGTCTTTTAAAATTGAGAAACAATATGACATTGTATTTACTCAACTCTATTTTATTGATCCAATGCATCTTCATTGACAGATTTTTGCCAACGTTTGACATACTTAGTTACGTGTCAATTAATTATTGAATTTGTTAATTTTATATGTAAACATAACCCACTCACAAAAGCAAACACCAAATCGGCAAATCCTAAGCCAAGGCATCAAACATAATGCCAATCAGCTTTAAAATTACTAAATTAGCCCTCTCATCATCCTTGGCCTCCAAGGGAAAATTAATTCATGATTTAATTAATCCTTTTTCAAGCTTGATTTTTTTTTAATTAAAAACGACTTTGCTAGTATTAAGTTTACCTCGTCATCCCATGTATAATATAATATGCTTATAAAAGATGATATCTAAATTTGAATAAATCGGACCAAATATATCTATAGTCTATACCCACAAATCCTAATTAATCGTTCAATCCTCTCTCAAGATCGATCCATCTTTTCTTCTGAAGATTCAAAGGTTTAAGGTACGCACCCAACTAATCATCTTCCACATTTGTGATCAATCATCAATGGTGGTATTACGATCTCCCTTTCTAGTCATTCGATCGTCTAATTTCTAATCTACTTACAGGATATTAATGCGTATTTTGTTCCTCGTTCGTAGGGAAGAATATCTGCGATGGCTTTTCATTGGCGATGGAAGAAAGCAAAAAACAGAAAAATGAAACAACAAAGTGGGAGAAGTACTTCAATAAATGATCTCCCGATCGACATATCCCTCAACATCCTTAAAAGACTACCCATCTCTTCTCTCTTCCCCATGAAATTAGTATGCAAGGCATTTTACCATTTGGCAAGCCATCCTACGCTCACTCCTCATTACCATGATCTCCACCCTTGGCTCATAATTCGATTTAAACCCTCATCCAGCACTAAGCCCTACAATAACGAGCAATTACATCTCATCGATGATTCGAAAGCTCTGAGAAAAATTATTCAGCCGAGGATAAAAAAGACATTCAAGGCTGGAGCAATTCTCTCCTGCAAAGGTTTGCTATGCTTATTATATTACAAGAACACAAGTACCTGTTTAGATTATTATCGAGCTTGTTTCGTAAACCCCTTGACTGGTAAATATGATTATATACCTGATCCTGGGTTGCCAAGAGTACGAGTATCAAGCAATAAAGGTAATATGGTTCACTCTAAACAATGTTTTGGGTTCGCATTCGATCCATGGAGACACGAATATAAGTTGGTGAGAATTGTGGGATTTTTGTATGAGAATGGTCGGACTTATTTGCAGGCAGAGGTGTTTACTCTCGGAAAAAATGGTTGTCAGATTTATGAAATGGACAGCCCTTTTGTTTGTCCGGATGAATCATCTGATGTTGTTGTTGGTGGAGCAATTCACTGGCTATGCAAAAAGGAAAATTCAGCTCAGTGTGATCCCAAGTCGAGAGTCATCCTTTCGTTCGATTTGTTTGAAGAGAAATTTCATCAGATTCCAATACCGGATTGTGAAAACTGCGAATTTCGCAAAATATCGGTGTTGGGAGGATGCCTTGCGATAACGTGTTCTTTCAGAGAAACGTGTAGGACGCATGAGGTTCATATATGGCTGCTAAAGGAATATGATGTGAAGGAGTCATGGACCAAAGAATTTGAGATCACACAAGGTTTTGAACAGCTTTATCCTTTATTTCTCCTACATAATGGCAAGATTGTAATGTCTTGCGGGTTGAAAGGTTTATGTTATTATGATCCCAGAAAAAATTGCTTCCACGATGGTGCTGAACTCGACCAGCCAATTGTTGCGATTTGCCATGCCTGGAGTCTTGCTTCACCTCGGATTAAAAAGAAAAACAGTATTGTTCCAACGCTTATACGTACAATCTGATGTTGTTCCTTCATTGTTTCTGTATATTTATTGTATCTATCATGATGTTGAAATAAGTTCACTAGATTATAATGTTAACCATAATTAATTTATTTTGTTTCCATATGAAAAAATATTTCATTTGTCGCGTCTCTTTTTAAAAATTTACATTGAAGTTTGTTTATGATAGTAGATTAACTTGTGCATCGGCTTTGAAAGCGATGACCCTTTCTTACTACTACATTCCTTCAAAAATGGGCCTACTTGGATTGGATGGATTTCAGCTCCGGTCCACGGGGATTCTCTTCTTTCATTTCATGACGTCTCTAGGAATCGATCCAATTGTGTAAAATTAAAAGGACGAAACATATCCTCATAAAAATAATATTCTAAAGTGACTTCATTTCAATAGACTTGCCAAATAGTATTGCATAGTAAGTAGGGAAAGGTTACAATGCGCACTCATTAAAGGTGTATACCATATGCACATATTGTATAGTCCAAATTGTGTCACCCCACTGACAATCATAATAATTTGTAGTTTTCATAACTTTTCAGCAATATGATTCGTAACATTTTTGTGTGTCTCGTAATTTTTGTATTACATTGGATTAGTTTGTGAGCTGATTTTTAGGGCTAGTAGTTCATTTTTATTTTTATTTTTATTTTGAGTTAAGTGTTCAAATATTTTTAGATTTGGTGGTCAAAAAGAACAAAATTTAAATAAAAGTACAAACTACAAAAAAATACTTGTATTCTAAACAAAAACATTTTCTTAGGGTGTTCACTTGAAACATTCTTCTAACAATGAAGAGCCGTCTCTGCCGGCAAGCAACTGTTCACTGGGCCGGCAATGTCTGAACAATTTCACAAAAGTAGCAAATGGTACAAGTAATTACTTGATTATTTCTAATAAAAATCACTCGCCGGCAACCGTGATCAGTATCAATATCGGATTTGCTTATGCCATGTTGATTTTTTAAATTGTATTGATATTTGGTTAACTTTCGTCAACTAGTGCCAAGTCTAACCAACAAGAGGAGTAAAATTTATCATTTGTTGCTTCCTTGACTCAACAACTCTTCCTTCCTCCTTCCTTCGTTTTTCCAACCAATTTACATTTCCCCCCTTCTCCCCGGTTATGCACACAATCAGACCAAGCTGCAACCCACTTCTCTCAACCTTTTATTGCCTTAAGCTACGGTTCATCTCTTTCTTCTTCTGATATTTGCCTTCTCCACTACAATTTAACTGATCTGTTGCTACGTACTTCGCCACAACAGTAAGACAATTAACTCTTTCCTTTTCACTTTAATTGATCTAAGGTGCTTGACTTTTCACTTTTGATGAGTATTTTGAGTAGTTAATTTACGTGATTTCGAAGATTATATGCATTTTGATCGTCAATAATGTAAGCTTAGTAACGTTTTTACCATTTGGGTTGACTTAATCTGTTATCTATGTTATATGGATCAGATTCCGATTGCAAGTATTTTATTTTCATTCTTGTTTGTTTAGGCTTAAGTTCGTTTTATGTTATATGGCAAAACGTATCGGCCTATTATGAGCTCTCTCTGGTTTTAGGCATGAACCTATAGATGTACGGAGCCCACGAGGTCTCACACAATGATCCCAATCGTTCCTTATTTTAAAAATATTTTAGACCTTGAATTTTGAATGAAAAATTAAATATTAGATCAAGTATTTGCAGTTATTCGATATATTAAGTAGACAGGGCAACTCAGACTCAGACAGTTATTTTAAAACTAATAAATGGCTTGTATCATTTATGTAAAATCTCAAAGAGGCCCCATATCTATTGGTACCAGTTATCGATTATTCATACAGTCTTCAGTTTTGTTATTTACGCTTTCATTGTTTCTTTCTCCCTTTTTTTTCTTCTCTTGCTTGTGTTTTCCGAAAGGAAATGAAAATTGCTCTTTTTGTGGCCTTATCAAAAAGTCAATAATATGCGAGAAATTAAACTATGAGGACAAACCAAGTTTTTAGTGCGGTTCTCTCATATTTATTTTTGAAATAATAAAAGGATTTGGGGATGGTGCAGTATGCAAAATAAATTACATTGTGTAGTGCATCATTTGATTGTTACGATGCACGAGTCAGGTTTAATACAAAGTGATCGGATTAAAACTGAGTTGTGCATTGTTGAAATGGACAACCCGATGTAGTGCACTGCACCGTGTAGTGCATTTTGTGCACTATAGGGTCTCCTTTCTCATAATTTATAGCACTAAAAGTTCTAGAGGGGGTGAATATGACTATTGACCGTGTCGTACCATATCAAAATTAAATTTATAAAAACAAAGAATTAACCCTTACTCAGAAGAATAGTGGCTAAGTCCGAGTATCGATCCACGGATACAATTTGGCTAAATTACGTTAATCTTGACTAATTTCTAATTTAATTCAGGAAAAGAGATTTAAGTGATTGGTTTTTGAAAAATAAAGTAGTTTAAGAAATAATAAGATTGACTGAAATTAATGGAGAGAGCATCTAGAGTTTTGAATCCACCCCGGCCACGTAACTAGGCTATGTATAGTCTAGGTTTATTATTCGAATCGCAATTGTTAAGAAGATAGTTGAGTTGTCAACAGGCATGGGCTATCCCATAGCACGGACCGTCTCGCTGGCACAAATCGTCTCTTTCACGGCATGTCTAGTGGCACGATCCGTCTTACGAGTATAACTCATCTCAGTTACCAAAGCTGAAGCGAAGAAAACTATTAAATAACCTAGTATTTGAGATCGCGCACACAAATACACAATTAATTGAAAGTATTAAATTCAATCCATCTGATCATAATGAAAAGGGTTCTTAGTTAAACAACTAATTCGAATGAATAAACCTAAATCCTATACATAAACAAAGTTACTTGAACCGGGGCTTCTCTTCCCCCTAGAAGTTGTTTAGCCGGCCATGGAGATGGAGATGAATGCTTGATTTGAAGAACTTGAAGAACCCATGGAATGGCTCGCGTTTCTCTCTCTAAACTTGTTTCAAAATATTCTAGAAATCCCCCCAAAAAAAAAAAACATACAAAGCAATGACCTATTTATAATAAAACCCAAAAAAAAGGTGGTCAACACCCTAATCCGCCTTTGACTCGGGTAAAACCGCTCGGGCGGCTTTTGATTCCCGCCCGAGCAGAAAAACCAGATTGTAGGCCAAAACTTTACGGACTTGCCCCGGCTTCATCCGAACTCGAAATGATGCGATTCTTGGACCGTTGTGAAGCTCTATATGTCTACTTTGTGTTCCATGCATCATATTGACTCCAATTAGCACTTTTAATTGCTCGGTACTCTCCAAAGACTACAAACACAATTCAACCATAATAATTCATCAAGTAATTCTATGATTGGACTATTAAAATGTAAATTAGAGGATTAAATTGGTGCTTTTGAGCACCTATCAACTACCTCTTGAAAATTAGGTGACATCAATTTTATTCGAATTATTCATTTTCCAAAGTGAAACCAGAAATTCAGCAAAATAAGTTATAAGCAAGTAATCTAAAGAACTCAAAGGGTTTAGAGTACCCCAATCTTTAAATCACAGTCTAATATACTTAATAGCTATCAATCAAAAGATTAAATCAAGTGTATATAAAATTAGAAGTCACCAATTAGCCCCAAGTTACACCTGACTTCGCACATCGGTTTAACTCCCTGAGCTATTTTTTTTATTCCACGATCTCTTGGAGTCCAACTCCCCTCTATCTTCATTCTACAACAGGCTAGGAATTCATTCGACCAAGTAGAATTGAAGGCATGAATATATGATAATTGAAAAGAATCAAACAAAGGAATATACATGAGATATTATATCTCTAGATTGACAAAAGATAAATGAATTTAACTAAATCAAATCATCCTAAATGCATAGAACCACAAGTTTATATAAGAGGTAATGTTTTTTCTCTCTAAATGGGGCTAATGCAAAAGAGAGTACCCTAAGAGGATGTTTATAGTATTTGGCTAAAAACAAAGCCCTATGGCTAGCCAATGAGAGGACAGATCAATGCAGCACTTGAGCGCCTCTAAGTCGCGCATAGGGACTCGCAGGCACATAGAGCGCAGCTCGAGAGCTTCACATGTGCATATAAGGACTTGCAGGCGCTTGAGCGCTTCACGAGCCCTTTTCCTGTGAGGAATGGACCTAAAGGCTAGGCTCAAGAATGAGCCTCAGCAACTAGAGCTTGATCTCTGATCGGGCAAGTCAAAATGGGCTTCAGCACTTGCTCAGCCTTTTTCGAGCCCTTCATTCTGGTCCCAACCATGGGACTCTTAGAGCTTGTTTGGATGGAGGATTTGGCCCCGGAGATGTGAAGCGCCCTGATTTGGAGTCCTGATCCCACTCCAAATCAGGTGTTTGGATGGATTTTGGATTGGGTGGATTTGTGAAGCCGTGGATACTGTTTGGAGTACAAATCCACCTGGGGTGGATTTGTGAAGCCCTCCTTCACCCCTATCGCTGGCAAATCCGGGCGTTTTTGGTCCATTATACCCCTCCATCTCTACCTTCTTCTTCTTCTTCTTCTTCTTCTTCTTCTTCTTCTTCCAACTGACGAACAACGCAAACACACACACACACAAGTACCAGATAAGATGATCTCTAATACTTCCTCAAATTTACTAATTCTAACATAAAAAATCCCAGATTCATTGTTGAGAAAGAGAAGATAGTAACAAAAATCAGAAAAATCAGAAGAAAAAAAAACGTCATCCTCATCTGTAGTAGTAACAAATATCAGAAGAAAAAAAATCGTATATGTAGTGTTTGAGAAATAGAGAAATTGCGAACCATCATTGTCATCGCCATCTGCCTAATCTCGTTCATCGTCGTCGATTGCACCTCTTCGTCGTCATCTTCTACTGCCGTAGAGACAGAGAGAGGTGAGGAAGTGGGTTTGAATGTGATCTAAAAATTGGTAATGGATCTCACCCACTCCCTTTGAACACTTTGGTTTTATCCAAGTACATCATCCATATTCTTTTTCTGATGAGCACTTTAATCCAATGATGATCTTTTTTTATCTGTAGTGTGGTTGTAATTTGAAAATATAGTCATTTTTACTAATTACTAAAAATTATTCTACCGGGAAAAAAATGAGCTCTTACTTTGAAATCATATATGTTATTTTGTTTTTTTTTATGTAAATCTTTAACTTTCCAATTATGTTTTTTAATTTTTTCCGGAAATAATATAGTTAAATATTGTAACTTAGAATGAATTTATTTTATCCCACAAATAACATTAACTATTAATTTATTGTAATTAATGGAGAATAAATCAAATTTGAAATTAAATAACCCAAGTGGGGGGCAAATGAGTCATTTGCCTTCTTATCCCATCAAATCCACCCTCCAAATCACTCTTCTCAAAATACCATCCAAACACCTCATTACAAATCTACCCTTCTTAGGAGGTGGGCCCACCCTCCTTACAAATCCACCCTCAAATCCGCCATCCTTCTATATCCACTCAAAATCAAATCCACCATCCAAACGCCCCGTTATGGCTTAGAATAAATCAAGCCTCCCACGCATAAGGCCCAATAAACCATACTCAATGCCATTGGAAAAATTCACATTTTCTCAAGCCAAGGCAAGACACAAAAACTACAGTCTGTTCGAATGTTTTCACTATCAATATTGAAGGCATGAAAAGAAATCAACAATGCTATGGGTACACCTAACTTGTACCATACATACACACCAAGGTGATGTGGCAGACAAATAGAAGTCCATCATTTCAAGTGGGTCACACATTTGGCTTTTCCTTGTCTGCCACATCACCTTGGTGTGCCTGTGGGGTGCAAGTTAGGTGTACCCATATCATTTTTTAATAGAAAAAGACTAAGTACAAACTCCAATGGTTTTTAATATTCCCTTTTCCGTTCTCTTATTCCCTTTTCCATTCTGAAATTGGTTACAATACACACTAATTAAAGGTGTGTACCATATGCATCTATTGTATGGTCCAGATTGTGTCACCTCATTGGCAATTGTAACTTCTTCTTTTTTAGTTTTTCGTAACTTTTCAGCAATATGATTTGTAGCATTTTCTATGATTCATAACGTTTTGGTGTGTCTCGTAACTTTTATAGGAGTGTATGATACACACCCAAATAAAGGATGAGTATTGTAGCCTTTTCCATTCTTAAATGAAATAGTTTATTTAAAACTTGACTGCAGATGTAATAATTAATAAAACTTCTCATCTAGGTGTCTCCTCTAGGGTAAAACTCCTCGATATTACGTAGTGGGGTAGGCATAGATTAGCATGCATGCATTAGTAGATTTATAGCCTGGAGCAGAATGAGAGAACCTTGATCACAGCACTCAAAACCTTCAGCAATTTGTCTGCTTATGGTCTGTCGAGAACATTAGGCTCATTATGACATGGTCTCAATGCACTTGAGTGCATGTATACAAAAATGTGGAAACAAAGAAGGGGGAGAGATGGTGACAAAACATGGTGATCTCCTCCCATGGTCTGAGGCAGGGCCCATTTCAATTGATGTGAACCTTCGAAAAATGTACATTTCAGGCTTATGTACCACTTGGAATTGAAGGCACGCCTAAAACATGCACCCTTTGTGATCTTCTAATCCTGGTACAAATCCACATGCAGTATGGAGGCTTTGACAAAAGAGGCCACAAAGATGAGACTTTGTCCAAACCCCACTCAAGTTCCATTCAGCCGCCGTATTCTTGTAGCCAACATTTAAATAGCTATGGTCCAAGTTAAAAAGCAAGCATATGAGCTAAGATCAACAATCCTTTCATAATTAATATATAATTCCCAAGCACAAAGGACAATTATTTTCGTAAGATTCAAGCTAATTTACCCAAAAATAAAATTATTTTCGTAAGACAGGGTGTTGCAAAAACTCTGGATTGGAATCTCTCATTCAATTGCACAGGGGACAATTATCAATGCTCCTTTATATAGAGAATGCCCGATACAGTCACCTCACTTTCTAACTCACTCACATACATTTATATTCTGCTCTGCTGTTGCACCTGCTGCACCAGGAACGTTGATATCCTGGATTTAGTTGACAAGGTTCAAGTTCAATGATCCTGTTTCTCTTTCCTTTTTCTTTACTCCATCGTCAATAACCACCAGTACTAAATGATAAATACGAATATTAATACACTCAAAATACCAGGACAATCCACCAACCATCAGAGTTTTATCGAAATTTTTGTCATGGTTTTTCCCATTGACACACTCCTCAGCTATTTCTTTTTTGGTTGTAGAAACTGAAAAAATGATGGAATTCCTCGGCAAAGTGTTTGAGATTGTGAAGAATATTGGAGAACAGTTGGAAATTGGGAAGTCTATTAAAGAATGGTATGGATACCATAGTGGTCTTGAAGAAAGCATGCAAAATCTCAAGAGAGAGAGAAATTACTTGAGTGCTCAAGAGAATGACATAAACAATCAAATTCGTAGTGCAGAGCACCGGCCGTGGAAAAAACTAAAGACAGAAGTTGAAGTTTGGCTCAATGATAAGCAACAGATGGAGACTGATGTGCAAAATCTTGAGCGAGAAGTAGATGGAGAAAGGAGTGTATTCTCGCGTGCACGGTTAGGAAAGCGTATCATCAAGAAGATTCAAGAGGTGGAAAAACTCCAAGAAAAGGGCAGAGCTTTTGATGGTTTGCTCGTTGATGACTTTCCAATTGGACGGTTGATGCCGCCAACGAAAGACTTTGTTGAATCCACAGAGGCAAGGAACGTGGAGAGAGTTTGGGAATGCTTGATGAATGAAGGCATTCGACAGATTGGCGTTTACGGAATGGGGGGCGTTGGCAAAACAACCATTATGAAGCACATTCACAATCGGATTTTGAAAGAAACTGACAAGTTTGATAAGGTTTATTGGGTCACCATATCTAAAGCATTCGATATTCCAAAGCTACAGAGCGACATAGCTAAGGCTCTGAATCTTAGTTTTTCGAATGATGAAGATGAGACAATAAGAGCAGCAGAATTACATGAAATACTTTCCCGAAAGAAGTATGTACTCATCTTAGATGATCTATGGGAGGCATTTCCTCCGGAGAGTGTGGGCATTCCAGAACCAACCCAAATCAACGGGTGTAAAATACTATTAACTACTCGCTCGCTGGGTGTTTGCAGAGGGATGGACTGCGCAGTTGTCAAAGTGGAGCTTCTCACAGAGCAAGAAGCGCTGACTCTATTTCTCAGAAAGGCCGTTAGAAATGACGTGGCACTTGCTCCAGATGTGAAACAAATTGCAGCTAAAATTGCCAAAAAATGTGTGCGTCTCCCGCTTGCAATTGTTACAGTAGCTGGAAGTTTGCGGGGATTGGAAGAAATGCATGAGTGGAGAGATGCATTATATGAATTCACCAAGTCGACGAATGAGGTTAGCGGTGCTGAAAGTAAGGTTTTTGAGCCACTAAAATTTAGTTATAGTCGGCTAGGAGATAAAGTGGTCCAAGATTGTTTCTTGTACTTTTCTTTGTTTCCTGAAGACTATGAAATCTTGGAGTCTGAGTTGATAGAGCTTTGGATTGCAGAGGGACTAATCCCAGAGATGAACAGTGTACAAGCAATGGAGGACAAGTGTCGTTGTATCTTGGGAAAACTAACAAGTACCTGCTTACTAGAGACTACTAGTAGTTTTGGGTTACCATGTGTTCGGATTCATGATTTGATCAGAGATATGGCTATCAATATAACAGGAGGTAGGTATCGACGCATGGAAAAAGGTGGGGGACTCTGGTCTGAGGATCATGAGAAGATTTCCTTCTCGTACCTAGATGTTTGCCCTAATTATAGACCACCTGTTTGCCCTCGCCTTACCTCCTTACTTTTGATCCGTTGTTATTATTTATGTCTGATTCCAGATTCTTTCTTCATCAATATGCCTTGTCTCAAGGTATTGGATTTGACCGAAACCAGAATACAGTCACTGCCGGAATCCATTTCCAACTTGGAGAATTTGCATGCACTAATACTGTCGGGTTGCCACCGACTAGAGTATGTGCCGTCACTAGAGAATTTGAAGGCTCTGAAAATGTTTATACTGACTTGGAGTTTGATTAAAGAAGCACCAAAAGGTATAGAACAACTGGTTAATCTTAGAAAACTCGATTTGTCCCACAACAGTAGACTAGAGACGTTTCCTAGCACCAAGTTACGTGGGCTCCCAAAACTCCAGTGGCTTCTACTTGGCCCAACAAGAGTAAAGGTGTCAACAGAAGACCTCACGTGCTTGAGCCAATTAAAAGTTGTAGATGTCCACTTTCACAATGTACAGGAGCTTACCAGGTATGTGATATCTCAGCAATTCCAAGGGTTGGAGCAGTACCGTCTTCGAATGGGAGAACCTCTTGGACATGATCGGTATTCAGAAAAAATGGTTGTGATTAACATTGAATCTCAACCTTTTCAAAGTGGAGTAGATCAGTTAGTGCTCCCCAAAGATGTGAGTGGCTTTGTTCTTGGAGGATACCACGATCTCAGTAACTTATCAAGTATGCCTTCGTTGAAAAACGCCAGAGATTTAGATGAATGTGAGATCAGCAGCTGTAGCCGATTAGAATCCATCTACTCATCATCGTCCTTCACGGAAGACGGCCATATCTCTCTAAGCTCTGTCTCTAAATTAGCTTTACTTGATTTACCCAAGTATAGGGTACTCTTTGACGGGATCTCCCCAGCGCACAACATTTCCTTTAACCTTACAGCATTGAGCATCGTAAAATGTCACGGCATGAAGTATATTTTACCTGCCCGATTGCTGCAGAACTTGCCAAACCTCGAGACACTTAAAGTGTACAGTTGTGAGAGTGTAGAGGAAATAATAGTTGGAGAAGAAGAGATGAGTGATAGCCAACACCGGGATAATAGCAACGCAATCACATTCCCAAGACTCAAGAACTTAACTCTAGTTTCCCTACCAACATTGAAGAGCATATATTCTGGAACATTTGTGAGTGAATCTGAGTTTAGTATCCACGTCGAACGCTGTCCCATGCTAAGGAGACTGCCTCTCTCTCTCCACATGGATAACAACCAAGCAACAACACCACCTTTTCTCAAGCGCATTCGGGGAGAGCAAGAATGGTGGGAGTCTCTGGAATGGGATGACCCACGCACCAAAACCACTCTTCAGCCTTTTTTTAAAAGAACAAGAGGTAAGATGCAAAGTTATGTGAAAAATCTGCGGGATAAGGACACACTTGCACACAAAAAAAAAAATTCCACAGCTACAAATTAGGAAATCTCAGAAAGGAATATTCGTTGGAAAGTACGGCCAGGAAGAAAAACCTTTAATTTGCAAAAAAGGTTCTATTTTTACAAAACATATGGAAGTCTGTTGGAGAGATTATCACCACACGCACACAATGATCAATACGAAAAACAGTAAAGAAATCAACACAGCAATATACGTGGTTCCCCAAAACCGGGTACGTCCACGGAAGCACACAGAATAGTCGTTTATTGATGAGCACACCTTAGGGTTTTACAATAGAGAGTATTTATAAGAGAACTTTACTCCTATTCCAACCCTGACTAGGATTATAGCCTGAATACCAGAACTCTACTCCTATTCCAACCCTAACTAGGATTATAGCCTGAATACCTATAATACCCTTTGTAACAATCGCTCACACGCATCAAGCTTTTAAAGCCGCTTTCTGTATCGATACGTGTCTTTTCCTCGACGATACCCATACATTCTCGCTTCGCCAATAGGTGCCTGCAGATCGGTATACGGGAAAACCCCCAGACGATACCGCTATTAAATTGTCTCCCAACTTGCACATCGATACTAGGAACTTCTCCGTGCCTCTCATACACACCATATGAGCCATAAGTTCCAACAATCTCCACCTTGGCGAATATCCTCGCCCATTCAGAAGATAACCATATCGATCCAACAAATTTTGGGAACGCCTCCTTTCTAGCATCTGGAAACATTAAGCAAGTCCAAGCAATGCTCGAACTTGTCCACAATCACAATCTTTGTTAACATGTCAGCTGCATTCTCAGAAGTGTGTACCTTTTCCAATATCAAATCACCCGAAGCAATCAACTCTCTCACCTTGTGAAATCTAACGTCAATATGTTTGGTCCTCGCATGATATACCTGGTGCTTCGCCAAATAAATAGCACTCTGACTGTCACAATACAACTGCACTCCAACTTGATCTATGTCCAGTTCTTTCACCAAACCCTTCAACCACAACGCTTCCTTAGCTGCCTCAGTCACCGCCATGTATTCAGACTCAATAGTAGATAGAGCAACTAGAGGTTGAACCATGGATCTCCAACAAATAGGCCCACCTGTAAGTGTAAACACATAACCCGTAGTAGACCTCCTGTCATCCATACCCCCAGCATAATCCGCATCCACAAACCCTACAACTGAAACCTCGATCATTGCTTTGCAAACATAATCCCACGCCTACAAAAGCCCCCCCTCAAGTATCCAACATCCACTTGATCGCCTTCCAATGCTCTCTCGCCTCGATTGGTCATGTACTTGCTAATCGTATAACCAAGTGTGCTAAATCGGATCTAGTACATACCATTGCATACATCAAGCAAACCAAGCTATCTACCGCATAAGGCACCTTTGATATATCCCAATCTCTTCATCGACTTCTGGACACCGTCTTTGTAGACAACCCAAAATGACTTCGCCAAAGGTGTGCTAACAAAGCTTAGCACTATCCATGCTTGAACCTTTCCAACACTTTCATTACATAATCCTTTCGAGATAGTCCGCGGCTTCCCCTCACACCTATCCCTCGCTAATCTCCATCCCAAGTATTTTCCTAGCAAAGACCCAAGTCCTTCATGTCAAACTCTTTTGCCCAACAAAGATTTCAACCCTCGCTTCACCTCAACCATACTCTTTGCAAAAAGAATAAGCATATCGTCCACATAAAGTAGTAAGAAAATATATGAACCATCATCAAGACTCTTAACATAGACACAGCAATCATACTCACATCGTGTGAACCCAATCCGAATCATGTAGGAGTCAAACCTCTTATACCATTGTCTTGGAGACTGTTTCAGCCCATAAAACGACTTCTTCAACCTACACACAAGGTGCCCAGTCCCTGGCTGCATGAAACCCTCAGGCTGCTCCATGTAAATAACCTCCTCCAAATCACCATGGAGAAATGCCGTTTTCACATCCAGCTGCTCTAACTCTATATCATAGCTAGCCACCAATGCCAAGAGAATTCGGATGGAAGTATGCCTCACCACTGGAGAAAAGACCTCATCATAATCAATCTCATTCCTCTGCGAGTACCCCTTTGCTACCAATCAAGCCTTGAACTTTTCCTTTTCTTTTTCAGACGCAGCTTCCTTCTTCTTATAAACCCACTTGCAACCCACTGTTTTCTTCCCTTGAGGCAATTCTTTCAGCTCCCAAGTCTTGTTCTTATGCAATGACTCCATCTCCTCCACCATGGCTTCCATCCATCTGTCCTTTTCAGGAGTAGTAATGGCCTCCCCGAAAAGTAGATCCCCCACCGGGTAAAGGGATAATGCATAAGCAACCATAGCCTCAAACCCATACCTCTCCGGTGGCTTGATAACACGTTTGGGTCTCCCTGTGGCTATGCTCTCCTGCTGCTCCTTCTGTTGTTGATCAAGCTGTTCCTTTGGTTGAGAACCACCTATGTCTCCACCTATATCTGTGTCGCCACCTGTGTCAGAATCATCCAGCTCAATTTGTATACCCAGCTGCTTGCTACTTTCTCCTGACTCGGATTTCTGTACCCCTTGATGTGCCTTGACCATTGAATCCTCATCAAATACCACATCTCTACTGATTACCAGCTTCCTTGCTTCCGGATCCCAAAGCTTGTACCCTTTAACCCATTTTTCATACCCAATAAAGATACACTGTTTGGACTTCGCATCAAGTTTTGACCTCTCATTGCCGGGAACATGAACATAGGCTGGACACCCAAAGATCCTCAAGACTGAGTAGTCAACCTCTTTGTCTGTCCACACCTCTTCCGCTACCTTTCCGTTCAAAGCAATACTAGGCGACCTGTTTATCACAAACACTGCCATGCTCACTGCTTCTGCCCAAAACGTTTTTGGAAGCCCTGCATTAAGTCTGATACACCGTGCTCTTTCTGCTATGGTTCTGTTCATCCTTTCTGCCACCCCATTCTGCTGCGGTGTCTTTCGAACTGTCCAGTGTCGCTGAATCCCATGCTCCTCACAAAACCTCAGAAAATCCTCATCCTTGTACTCTATCCCATTATCTTTCCGGAGGCACTTAATCCGCTTCCCAGTCTGATTTTCCACTTCAACTTTCCACATTTTGAATGTTGCATAAACCTCAGACTTGTGTCGCAAGAAGTAAACCCAGACTTTTCTCGAATAATCATCGATAAAGGTCACGAAATACAGAGATCCCCCTTTCGAGGCTACCCTCACTAGCCCCCAAACATCAGAATGAATATAGTCAAGAATGCCCCCGCTTACGTGAGTAGCATTCCTAAACCGCACTTACAATCGCCTTCCTAGAACACGTAATTTACGAACCCCACTTTGCACGCATTTCACCCCTTTTAGCGCATTCCTCTTATGTAGCTCCAACATCCCACGCTCCTCCATATGCCCCAACCGCATATGCCAAAGAATGGTATCATCAAGATCAACCGCTTGGTGGCAAAGCAGCCTCCACCTACAACTGTACTCCCTGTTAGCTTGTAAATATTGCCAGGTACTTTGGAACCCTTCATTATCACCATGGCACCCTTCGTCACCTTCATCACTCCACCTTCTGTTTTACACCCACAGCCATTGGAGTCTAAAGTTCCCAACGAAACTAAATTTTTCCTCAACTCTGGAACATGTCTTACATCACCCAAGGTTCTCACAACAGCATCAAACATTCTGATCTTAATTGTGCCTATTCCAATGACTTTACATGATGCATCATTACCGATAAGAACATTGCCACAATGCACTGACCTGTAGGTGTCAAACCACTCCCTGTTAGGAGACATGTGATAAGAGCATGCTGAATCCAGAATCCATGAGTTTGCCAAGTGATCCGTGACCGCGTAGACCAAAAGCATATCACCATCTTCGAATCATCCCCGCTTCTACCACGCTTGCGTGTAATTCGATGATCCATCCTTCCTATCCCCTGCCTTTCCCTGTTTCTTCTTCCAATTCCCTCCTTTGCCCTTCTGCGGACAATTTTTCTTGAAGTGACCCGGTTCATGACACCTATAACACTTCAACTCGAAACCTGCCTTTGATTTTGATCTCCCACGCTCAACAGATTTTCCCCTCTCCATCTTTCTGCCACGTTCCTCGTACCCCTTAACCATCAGTCCTTCACCCAATGTACCACTTCGATGCGTAACTGCTTGTGATTATAGGCGGGAAAGGGCTGCGGTAACTTTCTCCAGTTCTAGGGTTTCTTTCCCCCAAAGTAGAGTGGTAACAAGATTATCCAGAGAACCCGGTAGAGAGGACAGCAACATTAGAGCCTGATCTTCCTCTTCGAATGTTACTTCAATCCTCAACAGATCACTCACAATTTGATTGAACGTGTTGATATCTTTGAATTAGGTCGAACCCTCGACCATCTTGACCCAAATAACTTTTGCTTGTAAAGCGGTTTATTAGTCAAGGACTTCGACATATACACGCTCTCCAAGCTTAAACCCCAAACCCCCGGTGAATCATCACCAATCCGTGATACATAACCGTCTGCAGCACACAAGCGAATCGTACTCCACGGCCTTTGCTGGCAGATCTTCCCAATCATCGTTGGACATCTGCTCTGGTTTCTTGGATGCCCCGCTCAACGCCTTCGACAAACCCTGCTGCACCAGCAAATCCTTTACTCTCTTTTGCCGCGATCCGAAATTACCAATCCGGTCGAACTTTACAACATCGAACCCGACCGCGGATGTATTCCCCCACCATTGTTCTTCGTGGGATTCAATCAGCGTGAATAAACCAGCGCTCGATACCACTTGTTGGAGAGATTATCACCACACGCACACAATGATCAATACGAAAAACAGTAAAGAAATCAACACAAAATATCGTTGGTTCCCCAAAACCGAGTACGTCCACGAAAGCACACAGAATAGTCGTTTATTGATGAGCACACCTTAGGGTTTTACAATAGAGAGTATTCATAAGAGAACTCTACTCCTATTCCAACCCTGACTAGGATTATAGCCTGAATACCAGAACTCTACTCCTATTCCAACCCTAACTAGGATTATAGCCTGAATACCTATAATACCCTTGTAACACCGTTCACGCATTTTTTTAAAGCGCTTCGGTATCGTCACGAGTCTTTCTCGTATCGATACCCATACATTCTCGCTTCCGCCAATAGGTGCCTCGTGTATCGTACGGGGAAAAACCTATATCGATACGCCTCTATTAAATTGCCTCCCAACTTGCACATCGATACTAGGAACTTCTCTGTGCCTCTCATACACACCATATGAGTCATAAGTTCCAACAAAGTCGTTAAATTTAGATTAGATTTCTTGACTTGCTAGAGTTCGTTTCGAATTTATTTATTTGGACGCCTGTATATACGAAGTAATTTTATATACTCCAACGGAATAGGTGAATAGCAAGCCAACTAATTAATATGTTTATCATCACTAAATTGTTGGGTTCCCTTGTAGGTGGTTTTTTTTTTTTTTTTTTTGATCAGGGGTTTCCTGACAGTGGAAAATGAAATATTATATACTCTTAAATTATGTTTGGGGATACTAATTTTTTAATGTTGTTGGATTCATTGTCTAAAAGGGATTGACGAATTTGAAGATTCCGAGACTGACAAATCTGAAGATTCCGATTAGATTGATCTCAACAAGTTGTCCAACAAATCTGACGATGACCTTTCTTCTCGTGTGTTCGGATTCGATTGATCTCAACGATTGAGGTAAGTGACCGTCTACCACATCTACGATCTTCTATTTAGAGAATGTTTTAAATATACGTGTGAAATCTCTCTCACTTTAAAATTATGAATATTTTAATGTTCTCATATAAGCTTATTTTTATGCTTAGTGAGGATGAAACATGAGATTCTCACGAACATCGAGATTGGGATAATTTATTTGTCGATTGCATTATCTGTTTAACTTCTCACAATTTGTCTTGTTAGCCCGGTGCATTAAGACATCTTTTTTTGATCAAGTTATATGTGAAATGATTTAGATCATCCGTATAACACTTAAAATTAGTTTCTTTCGGCCTTGAATAACGAATTGTTGTTTTGGTCCCTATCACAGGCTCATGTCCACGTAGGCAAAAATTTTACGTATAACGAACCCAACGAGTTCTAAGTTGTATGATTACAGAAATTACCCTTCTTTTTTTCTTGGTCAATGACAACCTAGGTGAACATACTGACTTTTCTGTACACACTTCCATAAAATAGAAGGGAAAAAAAAAAAATTAAACTTTGAAAATATTTTTTCGTTTCCTCTTTCATTAATCTTTGCTGATTGAATCAACCTTGTATCATCTTTTTTGCTTGGCCAAACAAGTTCTGATGAATACTTGCTTAGAATTGGTTCTCTTGGTTGTTTCTTAATGACAGATCCAACGAATGGTGCCGCACGCGTTATTCTCGATTTGGGAAGTTGAGTGAAGTTATTTCCAGTTGTTCTGTTGCTAGTTCGGATACTTGTCTGTTTTTTAATCGCAGAACTCCAGTTTGCTTTAATTGCGAAAATTGATGTTCGTGATATTCTGTTTGTTGGGACTCTAGTCTCCAGTTGTAGCATTTGCTCTGACCCTTTTAACTCCTCATCAAAACTACAGCTGTTTTTTATGTTCTTAAGACTTAATTTGTGACTTTGTGTCGGGTGGATTGAGAGATTATTGATTTGAGCTTTTTCTGAAATTAATTGTCATTAATTGTTGTCTTCCCATATTAAAGAAGAAGCACAACAATGATTGTTGTGACCGTGGTTCTGCTTTGTTCCTTTTTTGATTCGTTTTGTTTCTTTCTTCTTTTTTTCGCAAATGACAGATTTAACAGAATTATTCGTTAATTGCAAATTCCAAAAATTAGTGTATGAGTCTTGGAGACTTCTCCACTACCTCTCCGCTTACTACTGATAGATTCTGAGTTTGATACTACAAACATGATATCACAAAACTTTTGCATGGAAGAGTTAACTCTTCCTTTGAACGATTTTTAAAAATCTGGACCGTTGATTGTGTAGGTGGGCCAGCCAGGGCCATTTTTTTGGGGCAAGTGGCACGGACACAGAAAAGTTTGGGCCAGGTACAAGCTCAGGCACGGCACGACATGAGTAAAAATTTAAAGAATTATAGTAATTAATTGCACAAGTAAATCTGCACACTATATAAACCAAGATATTTTGGATTGCCTCATTTCCCTAGAGGATTGAGAAGATGCACGTACTTTTTGATCTTCAACATTTAAATGTGGATCTTCCTTGGTCTTATACTTGGTCACTCTACTGATTTTTCTCTTCAGAATAAGTTGGGTTTCACGTAATCTGAACCCGAACAAACCAAATTATCAGGGAAAAAATCTAGTAATTAACCAAGCAATTTGTATTCATGGTTGTGACAATATGCAAGAAAACATAGGGTACGGAGGCTGATTTGGGCTTTCGTGGTTTTTTTCTTTTTCGATCCGTAGTAAACCTTTTAGCTTTTTCGGCCTAACATTTTGACCCATAAAGTAGAAAAAAACTTTATTATTCACGACTGTGGCCATTTAATTTTCAATACTCGTAATGGTGTGTAGTGTCCATTAAAAAGTGTGTGGACACACCATCTGCATGTGTGAACACATTAATACGTGTGAGGAAGGGCCTGAGATATTATTGCCCTAGGAGTACCAAATTAATTAATCTCGACAATCATCTTCCACCTAACCTACTACTAAGAAATCCTAATCTTTTATTCTTCTATGAAGATCTATATCTTCTTATCATCGACGCTTCAAAGGTCTGCTAACAACTAAACTCTTTGGAATATTCATCCAATCTCAGAATCTTCGACAATACAAATGAGTATAGATTTTCATACTGCGTGCATTTTTCCATCATCATCTGCCTTATCATTTATTAGTCAGTATACCCATTGACAAGGCAAATAATGTAGGCTATGTAGCTTCGCCCAATGGGTTTGTTGTACAGTAATTTTCGTTACATTGTTGAATTTCTTGCCATCATGTAAAAAAAAAAAAAAAAAAACGAATGCAAGCGTTACTATACACTCATGCAAGTTAGCACGTGCATCGCACGTGTCCGGTGCTAGCTAGTACGTTATAAACCATTTAACTTTTTCAACCCAACATTTTTAACTTAAAATAGAAAAAAAAAAAATTAATATTTACCAATCTGACCATTCAATGTTCGATATTCATAGTAATGTTGTGTCGTGTTTCTTAAAAAATGTGAGGACTCAACATCTGTGCGTTTGAGCATATCAATACGTGTGAGGAAGGTGCTTGTAAAAAGTCCTGGGATTACCAAATAATCTCGATAATCGTCTTCCAAACTACTACCAAGAAATCCTAATCTTTTATTCCTCTCTAAGTCTCTGTATCTTCGCACTCCAAAGGTATGCAACCAACTAAACTCTCGCAAGTTAGCATATGTATCGCATGTGCCCGGTGTGAAATTATGCAAAGCACTACAAGTCCTAGAGGGGGGGTGAATAGGACGACCAGTTTAAAAATAAACCACTTCGATTTCAACCAATTTAATCATTCACCATGGCGAATCAAACAACTCAACAAGTTCAATATAGAATAATTAAACTAATGAGACAAAACACACGATATACGTGGAAACTACTTAGGGTCTAAACACCCTAAGTATAAAACCACGGCCTAGTTCTACTCATGCATTCCATAAATCAAAAGGTTTACAAGAATTAACAAGACTAGGAATTACCCAACAAGCCCCTTGTGACACCTAACTCCAATTCTTGATGTGGTACCCCGTACCCCTTCTTGATTCCATGGACACCACAAGCACACCCGACTTGATCTCCGAGTCAACTCGGCACCGGTCCAACCGGCTCACGTAGAAACAAGGCAACGCAACATGATTTATGAAAAAGATTTGATTTTTATGAAAGTTTTCGAAAACCAAAATCAATCTAGAGTGGATCCATGGAGAGGAAGACTCTAGATTGAAGAAAGATGAGAAGAGCAAGCTCAAATCATCAAGAACATCAAGTTCACAAAAGAGAGAAGAGATGGAGAAAAGATGAGACTTTCTCTCTCTAAAAAGGGCTGATTTTCTCTCAAGAGGGTTATGGGAAAATGAGTGAAAAATGTCTTTTATAGCTCACATTTTCGTGCTCCCCAATTCAACCAATCAAAACAAGACACTAGGCCACTTAAAGAGTCTGCCAGACTCGTGTAGACGCGCGCAGACACATCGTCAGGATTTAGACACTTGACACAATCTCAACAGACAAAGCCGACGCCGTGTAGACGCAATAAGCTCAAAGCTAAATCTTAATGCCTAGTGTTGGGAACATGTGTGAAAGATTGGAGTCCCGAAGAACCTCAGACAGATCAGACTCCCAACACCTAGCTCATATTAAATGTAAGAACCGAATAAAGCAATATTAAGCCAACTTAATGCACATTAAAACATGTTATTTTGAATGGCCTAAATGCACAAATGATACGCAAGAATATACCTCACAGGATTGAGCTTCTAAGCACTTGACTTGGCGATGGCTTGATCATGAAGCTTGAAATTCGCAAATGGAGCATCTAGACTCACCTCCTAAGCACTCTAACTCCCCAACCCCAATAACGAAATTACAGACTCCGAAAGGCTTGACATAACCCGGAAAATGCCAACAAAACTAACACGGTGCTAGCAAGTGTACGCCATAAACCATTTAGCTATTTGTAGCAGCCGGTTGGGGGATGCAGGACCCCCCGAGCCCGAGCGGTTCAAAGAGGCTAGGACCTCCATGGGAGGACCACGTCAGCCGAGGATCGTTTGTCTCGGAAGTACTAGCCGGGTCTGGGGCACCTGTCCTCGAGAGCGCAGGTCCCCCGGATGCCCCGACTCGGCAACCTGATCCGGGACGGCCCCTCGGCGGCCCGGATCAGAGCGCTCCCCTTACGGCCGAGTCGATTGACCTCGACGCCCCGGGGTTCACGCCAGCTGGCAGGGGCTCGATTGAGGCACCTCTGGCAGTCTGAGGAATGCATTAATGAGTTCAACCAACCCCATCAGCATCGCATTTATGGCGAGCCACCAACTCTGCAGCCTACACTTGCAGGGAGGAAGGTGGGGGATTTGATTGATGGGAATATCTGCCAGGGGACAGCTCTGGAAGGCGGCCGAGAATCCACTTGGTAGGTGGGTGTCAGCCTGCGCATTGAATGTGACGATAAGGACGGGGCGCGTGAGGCCCCCGAGGGGCGTGCGGAACACGTGCTAACGTGCCTATAAATATGCTCATCACCCTCATCATACAGGGGTCGCTTCTTTGACTCCTCTCCCTACAAAAAGCATAGAAGTGCATTTTTCCTAGTTCTCTACAAAACTTCTCTCCCTGTCATTGACTTAACGATCGGAGTGCCTCCCCGGACCACCACCGTCCGGGCTAGGCACTTACGTGGTTGTTCCCTTGTGCAGGTTCACCTCCGGCGTCCACCAAGGATCCCAGCCACTCTCCAACGAGCTTCCAAGGGCTCCAGCGTGGCCCATTCGAGCTCCTCCCCCACGGTACAGTACCAGGCGGCCAAAGAAGTCCAACCGGAGAAGCGCCCCCCACACTATTTTTACCTTAAGTAGAAAAAACTTAAATATTCACCAATCTGGCTATTCAATGTTCGATATTCGAAATAATATTGTATCTTGTCCATTAAAAAGTGTGGGGACTCAAAATCTATGCGTGTGAGCACATCAATACGTGTGAGGAATGTGCTCATTATATATATTGTCCCGAAAATACCAAATAATCTTGAGAATCTCCTTCCACCTAAACTAATACCAAGAAACCCTAATATTTTATTCCTCTCTAGATCTTCGCTCTCCAAAGGTATGCAACCAACTAAACTCTTGCAAGTCAGCACGTGTATTGCACGTGCTGGGTACTACCTAGTTCATTATAAACCATTTAGCTTTTCTAACCTAACATTTTTACCGTAAAGTAGAAAAAACTTTAACATTCACCAATCTAGTCATTAATCAGTGTTTGATCGATGTTAGTAGTAATGTTGTGTCCCGTAAACATTAAAAAGTGTGGAGACTTAACATCTGTGCGTGTGAGCACATCAATACGTGTGAGGAAGGTGCTCATTTTATTGTCCCGAAAATACCAAATAATCTCAAAAATCTTCTCCACCTAAACTACTACCAAGAAACCATAATCATTTATTCCTCTCTAATTTTCTAATATATCTTCACTCTCCAAAGGTATGCAACCAAATAAACTCTTGCAAAAATTAGCAAGTGTATCGCACAAGCCCGGTGCTAGCTAGTACATTATAAATCATTTAGCTTTTTTAACCTAACATTTTTATCTTAAACTAGAAAAAAAACTTTAATATTCAATAGTCGGGCCATTCGTAGTAATGTTGTGTGGTGTCCAGTAAAAAGTGTGGGGACTCAACATCTGTGCGTTTGAACACATCAATATGTGTGAGGAAGGTGCTCATTATACTGTCCCGAAATACCAAATAAACTTCGAGAATATTCTTTCATTTATTCCACTCTGAATCTCTATATCTCCGAGCTCCAAAGGTATGCTACCAACTAAACTCTTTGGAACATCCATTCCAATCTTTCGAACAGGAAAATTCTAGTACTTGTGATCCATGGTGGTAAAATGATTTAGATTCCTCCTAGCACCCTAGTTTTTTGTTTCCTTTGATAACTTGTTCTTAATTTGGCAGAATTGAAGATGTAAGATCTCCTTTGGCCTCTAGTTCTAAATATTCATGCTGGTATTGGGAGGATGCCTTGCCATAAGGGGTCATTTTGTTGTGCAATACTGTTTGGTTCTTTAACTTCTTTGCAATAGAAAATGATTGTGTGCGAGCGTGCCAGAGAGAGTTTCAATCTTCACCCTCAGATTAACTTTGGAAAAATCAAATCTAATCAGGCGATTGTGTTTTATTGGTTCAATTACCTCAATTAAGAGGATTTTTTTCTTAATAAGTGAAGAAATGCAAACCAATAAACTTAAAAAATCAAAGAACAATAAAGAAACAAGATACTTCGATTGATGAATCAAAGATGAACTTACTTCGAAATCGTCTCCAACTTCAAATACAGAGTCAAAGAACTTCGAACAGGTGATTGTTACAAGAACAATCGAGATAAATCCTAATCTACTTCCTAATCTACTTGGAACTGAGTTCGAAATCCTAAACTACTTTGCCAATGAACAAACCAAGCATTAGTTTTTTGATAGCTGTTTGTTGAAGATTTGTCCGAGGTTTTTCACTCTTCAATTTCTTGTATTTATAGACGTTGCTTGTAGTTTGAACTTCCCGCTCAACGAATTTGAACTTTGGCTTACTTCGAACTCTAAATCCCACTCTTCGAGTTGGTAGTTATTCTTCCTCCACGTCTGAATTTGAATTCTTTCTTCCTCCAGAAGCTTTAAATCTGCACGTTTGTTTAAACAAACTCAAATGATAACATGTTAAGGAAATAACTGTCTTCTAAAAGTATTCCACGTGTTATAACTGCCAATTGCCTTGTTTCACAAGTTTACACGTGGAGTTTATGTATTTAGCAATTAATATTATGGCTTCGAAGCCAATCTTTATTTTAGCAATGGCTTGTAACTGCCAATAACTGCCTTTCCAATTTGAGAAATAATACGACATCGTATTTACTCAATTTTATCTCTTTAATCCAGTGTATCTTCATTGAGAAGTAATTGCCAATGTTTGGCACTTTTGATTACATGTCAATTAATTATTGGATTGGTTAATTTTATATATAAACAGATACTACGGAAGTCACAACGATTCTAGCAAGTACAATCAATCTAGAAATAAGAACAATAAAGATAAAGAACGCTAGGAAATTAAGAAAAAAACCAAACACACAAGAACACGAGAGATTTACGTGGTTCACTACACAGGCTATGTAGCTAATCCAAGGGAGAAGGGACGAATCAATCCACTAGCTATAATCAATAAGAATTACAATCTCCAATCTCCTCTCAATGTTTCTCTTAGTCTCTCTTGGTTTCTCTCTCCAAAACAAGCTTAGAAAACCCTAAAACTGATTAAAACGCATTTAAATAAGATTTTGTACGTCGCTCTGATCCGGACCAAGGTTCCTGAGACCTCTGATAATGTTTCTAGAGTGCTGGTCCGGACCAAGAAATCACTCAGCCAGACCAAGACCCCCTGGTTCGGACCAAGATAGCCCCGTCCGGACCAACGATGCAGAAAGCTCCAATTTTGGTCTCCCAAAGTCTAGTCCGGACCTCCAAAGTCTTGGTCCAGACCAGAGATACTGCAAACACCCATTTTTGAAGCCACACTCAACAGATTTTAACGATAACCATGGGGAGTCACTAGGTTCATATTTGGGTGTGGAAGGAATATAGTGTGATGGAGTACTGGACCAAAGAATTTGTGCTTCGAGAAAGTTTTCGAATAACATTTGGATATCATGGATCGCTATGCCCCCTATTTCTTTTGAACAATGGCAGGATTTTAATGTCTTACAATTTTAAAGCTTTCTGTTGCTATGATCCAAAGGAGGTGTGCTTCGGAGGTTATGCCGAACTCGGCCAGTCATTCAGGCCATTTGCCATGTCCCGATACTAGCTTGTTTCCCCATTTTTCTAGCCTCGTCTCTTTTGGTTTTGAAAAATTCAATACGCACAACTTCTACATCCAAAATGATGTTGCAGTATGTTTTGTTATTCATAAAATAATAAATGTAAAATATTAAATTAGTAAACATGAAAAAAAAAAAAGGGAGTAAGAAGACGACTTGGCTTTAGATATGTTTTGCCATCCCTTCTTTTGTAAATCCTTGTTCCGACTTCAAAACACATTAAAAATTGTGGCAGCTCGAGGGGGTGCTGGTGATCGCAACAAATACTCTATTAGAACTGGTTAATCTACCTTATTATTTGATTTTGTTTTTCCTTTTTCGATTGATTTTATTGTTACTTTGGTTGCGTAAAAATTCTTTAAGTGCCCCAACCTTGACGTTCGTCTCAGAGCCTCCGGCTCTGCTTTATCTTCTGGGCTTTTGTGTTCTGGAGATGCTGGAGGATGTTGTGTAATTTCCCATTTCAAAGTGTGTCCATGTACGTACTGAAGATGTGGGTGTACTAGTATGCAAATATACACCTTCATGTGCATCTATTTCCTTGATCCAACCCGTGAAACTCGGTCAATATTCAAGAAGCTCGCTATAAACCATTCAATTGCAAGTCTCTCCTTCGTAAGACGTGTACATGCGTCCAGCCGTAGACCCCAGCTACGAATATACAGTAATCTAGTTGTCCCTTTCGATCAAATTAACAAAAAACGGACTATATAATTTGTTGGAAATCCGGTCATCAAAAAGGTTGATGGCGTCGTCTCCATAGAAAAATTTGGAACTATAAACTACATTTGAGACACGTTATAACAGTGCTTTCCTAAAAACAGTATTTGCCTCCACCAATTAGAGTGAATTTGGTGTGCACCGGGTTAACAGCAAATTCGCCTTTAAGATACAACGAAATCGAACTCGAGGTTCATTCTGACTGTGTTTGCACAAACGAAGACAGACAAAATATCCGCTATGGAAAAATAAGAGTACCAAGAACTGATATTCTGTTTCTAGAATAACAGAATATCAGTATACCTAAAGATCTAAGAATAGAGTGTGTAGAGGGAAAGTAATTCGCTAACGAATTTTCCGGTATATTGAATGACTTTACAAAGTGCCTATTTATAAACTTATAGGTATCCATTTGTGAAATGTCATGTCTTTAGAAGACACTCATTAGAACAATTGTGTATTTTCATTATACACTCATTAGGAAGGGTCATGCCTCTTGGAGGTATCCCATTTATTGTATCCCTTTCTAACAGTCACACTCATTCTAATAAATATATCTCAATTTAAATGGTTGTGATAACCATTCAGTAAAGTCACAACTTATGTGAAAATGTGTTACACCGTTTTACATAAACCTCTCTCCGCACTTTTTCATAAAATCTCCAAACCAAATCATTTATTATTTTGAAAATCTCCAACATGATTTGGTTAGATTGAGATAACTATCGTCCTATCAAATTATATTCGTCATTTGGTTTCATAATAGTAGCCAACATATCACCTAATGTCCCCACTGTCCTCAATTTTATGGCCATGGATCCTTTGATCACGTCTAATTATTCAATGCTCACAAAATACACTGATGTGGTGCTCGAAAACACTCTTAACACTAAATCTTTCCGTTGGGGCCATGATTAAGTGGGTGTTCTGATAAATATATTTTTAGAATAAATTGATTTTTCACAATTTTTTATATGATGTTATGAGATAATGACATATTATCTCAACTCCAAAACCAGTGGAACACTCCCTAAGCGTCATGTTATCATGCTCCGAAACTACTAAATAATTACGCATCGATCACATGCATGCCACACACAAATATACATATATAGACACGAATTCACTAGAGAGATCATATGCCACGAAATTTTCTGATAATAAATGCGAGCTTAAATCAGGCATACAAGTTTCACTTACAACCACCCGTTCCACACCTTAGACCTCCACCTCTTGCTTGGCTAAAACCACCTCCAAGTTGGCAAACTATGCATCATTCATTATCTCTATATATCTCTACTCAACTTACTTCAACCACCTCAACTCACTTCAACCACCTCCTCACATATTCCAAAAACAAAATCCCAAATCATCCAAAAAGAAAAGAAACCCATCAACCAATAAACATGGATAGCATATGGCCATGGATATGTGAACTCCCTGTCACTGAAGAGTGGAACCAGTCACCCACACAACTCGTCTTCCCACTCGCGATTTCCAAACCGAGTCGACACAGTAGCTCCACCCAATCAATCCAACTCAGAGCGAACCGGGTCTCCGGGCCAAACTCGGACGAGTTGCTGATCAGCTTCTCTGTTTGCCTGCTGGGGTTTGAAGCTGCTGACGTGGAGAAGATCATCTGGGTTTCTGACACGTGTACTCTCTCCTCCAGCCAGCCTTTCTTGCCTCTCATCCTCCAGCTCATCCAAGAGACCGTCTCCCGCTCACCCACCGCGCACGGTAGCACCTGCCCTCGTTCGCAGCTCCAGAGCCTCAAACCGGACCCGGTCTCGTGGATTCTTGACTCCCACTCACCCGAGTCCTTCTCGAATTTCTTCAACTTCATCTTCCTCACGCGCCTCTTTTGGCTGTGTGTATTCGACGCGCCTTCTGAGGTGGGCTCTTTCTATTTCCACTCCTTGTTAGCTCCAAATCTCCAATTTTTCACGTCCAAACACGCCCTTATCCTACGAACTTTTTTCATCTCAGTTGGAGTGGACGTGGAGCTTTGTTTCATGCGCACCCTCGGTTACATTTTAGCAAAATGGTTGATTTTAAAAGAGGTGAGCGTAGGATTACAATTGTTAATCCCCTCGGCGTCTCATAATCTTGGGTTTTCTTATGCTGCGGAGTCTCATGGGCTATGGGTTTTGAAAGGCTACGCGCCGGTTTGGGGTATGACACCCACGCGCTTTGACAGTGAACAAAATCAGCGCAAGATAGTTGAGGCAAAAGAGTCTGTTTTGAGATACGCCTTGGCGCACCAGCAGCTGGAGGCTGTGGTTCAGTTGGAGTATTCAGTTAAATTCACTGATGGTTTTATTCTTGTAAATGCACGCGTCGATAATATACGCATCCACGTGGCGAAATTAGGGTTTAATGAAAATGGCGACGATGTTTCTGCCGGTGAGAAGCATTTCCCGTCGAGAATAAGGCTCTGGGTTGGCCCAGAGATCGGGTCGAATTATGTGTCCAGTTTGAGCTTGAGCCGGTCCACAGATAATGTGGAGAGGGAAATGGAAACACAGAGAATTTTGAAGGGTAGTTTCGGAAAACTAAAAGTTCCAAAGGTGAAGGCGATGGCAAGGACGGCGATAAGGACGAGGATGAAGAATTGGAGGTGGGATCAAGATGCCGAAGGTAACGCCGCGCAATTCGATGCGATCTTATGCGACAACACCACTGGCACTGAAGTTGCCACATGCAGGCCGTCTAGTGGTGGTGGTCAGCCAGAAAACAATTTTCGAAAACGATACAAGGGGGCAAATAGGTCATTTACCAAGAGTGGGGGATTGGTGTTTGGGGGAGATGAGTGTGGAGGGGTAGGGTGGAGGTTGGGGAAAGAGATGGAAGGGAGTGTGTTGAAGTGGAGAATAGGGTGTCAAATTTGGTTGAGTTATTGGCCAAATGAGGTGGGGAGTTCATACTTTGAGACTAGGTGTGTGGAGTGGTGTGATGAGGTTGATTTGCCTTTGATTGCTTGCAAGTAGTGAAGTTAGGGATGGAAACCAGTATGGTTGTACAAAAATAATGTGCATGTACTCAAATTAATTCATATATGTAATACAGTTATAAATTAAGTTCATCCTTCATAGCATCTGAAATTGTCTCCGATGCTAACTCTTTGTGATCAGCACTTTTTCTCTTACTGGTTGTTAATCTAATTTCAATAAACTTTATTAATGATGATTATGGTCTCTGCTACTGAACTTTAAGAATCCATTTCAAAAGCCTAAGCACCTTTTCTCTTACAGGTTGCTAATCTAATTAATAAACTTTATGAATGATGATTATGGTCTCTGCCACAAAAAATTTAAGAACCCATTCTTGTTCCGTTGCATTATAGTCTTTGCCACCAAAAATATAAGAACCCATTCTTGTTCCACAAAATTGGTTACATTCGAAATTAACTTACTTTACTTCATGAGACGGGTCACTCTATTACGATACATCAAGTCAAAAAAATATCTTACCAAAAAAACTTCATTATGCAAATAATGAACTTTCAATTTAAATTTACTTGGCCCAGTTGTATGTGGTTGGCAAAAACCTCACTATTTTAGTTGAGAGACTGGTTATAACCAAATTATGGTTCCCTGGCCATTCTCATAGATCTTAGATTTTGTGGACTGGATGGCATCGTATCAAAAGCACTTAATGTGAAATCAGTGCACATACGCTATCAATAATACTTTGAGTAATTAATCGGGATAGCCTAGGACATAGGGACTTGCTCTATCTCTTGTCTCAAGTTCAAAATTTGGTACTTCTATGTGGTATCAATTCCGAGAGTTCATACGCAATGAGTTTTTTTTTTTTTAAATGGACAACAGTTATTATTTAAAAAATTGATAAATGGTACATCGAGAAAGAAGAGCCAAGTACAAAGCATAAGAAAAAGAAAAAATATTACAGGTAGGTAAGCTTAAAACAAAACAATTGGTCAAAATAATCCAGAAAACCAAGGCTCCCCAATCAAAAGCAATGGAGAAACATGAATCCTGGGCCTTGATCAATAAGACATCTTCAATAGGCTTCAAACGGCAAGCCTCCCTCACAAAAAAGCCCCCCAAACAAGACGTACACACCACCAAAGAAACCCAAAAATGACTTCTTCTACCTTATCTCCCACCCCACCCCATAAAAGATGTGTATATATATATGTGCATTTTGGGGGCTATAAATGTCCGTCCGTCGAGTTGGGTGAATGGTGATTTCCGCAGTGGCAGTAGCATCGGGTCAGTAGACTCAGTTCTCTCTTCTTCTTATACATATTGTATTGAATGAAAAACTGGTCTGTTTTTCACTTGTGTGTAATTTTCTGTTTCTATGAATTATTTGTCACGTAACATCAAACGATAGCTTTAGTGCTATAAATTCAGACATCCTGATTTGTAACTCGGCAAACTTTTGGATCGCAAAAAGAAATCTCTTTTGTACAATATCTCTTAATTTTGGCATGGATGGTTTGCTTTGGACTGGACCGAGGAATATGTTGACACGTAAACTGGTCCAGAAACCACCGGCCGTCTGACCAACCAAAAAATAAATAAATAAATATGTGTCAACTAGGTTAGGGTTGATATAGTAACAAAGCATCTGTGGGGCTATGGGAGATGGGTATACAGAATTATTCGTACGCTCACAAATTCTTGAGTATCTTATATTTACGCTGCTGAATGTGCTTCAGTTTGTAAAAAAAAAATAGGTTTTGTATGTATTTTTTCTTGAAGGCTTTGTTTGGTCGTGCATTTGTGGGGGATTTTGTTGAAGAAAATGACAGGATGCTATGTTTCTAGTTTGGCTACGATTTTCAGAAAAGGTGAGGGAAAGATGCGAAATTTATATTTTTGGTTATGCTGTGATTTGATTTCCGTTGCAAGTTGCATCCATTCTCGGCTAACCCCTAGGAATCAATCCCACCATCCAATAGCAGGGGAAGTCAGAGGCCAGAGCTCAATTAAAGCTGGACAGACTCTTATGAATTGACCTTAGCATGTGAGAGATTTCGATCGGGAGATCTTAAATAGGAGTAAACCTTAAGTCAGGGGTCTTAAATATCAGACAATCCCTTGGGGTTGTCATTTTCCATGTTTCAATAGTTGAAATTGCGGTTACAAAAGCGAATTATTCCCAAGCAAGGACTAGTTCCTTTATGCTCAGGTAAATAGGTCGGGACATATCTGAGAATGATCATGAACATAATTTAATTCGAGTGGTCACTATATATATACCCAAAACTTCTAGTCCACTCCTCTTGGAAACAAGAAAAAGTGTGTTTTTTTTGTTTTGCAAATTGTTTTTGGAAAATCAGAGCCGTCCAATGTTTTCAAAAGGTGTTTTCAAGGGTCTACGCGAGAAATCTTCAAAAAAAATACCGGGAAGGACTTGATCCAAGCAGTTTTTGCAAAAACTGTAAATATAAAAATTTGGCAAAAACTGCTTGAATCAAGCCCTTTCCGGTATTTTTTTTTTTGAAGATTTCTCGCGAGTACCCTTGAAAACACCTTCTGAACACATTGGACGGATCGGATCGTCAAAAAAATATTTGGATCGTGAGGTCCGAAAACGGGAATACCGGACTAGAAGTGTTCCCATATATATATATATATATATATATATATATATATATATATATATATATATATATATATATATATATAAAATAAACTTTCAATCCAAACTCCCGAACCCTCTTAAGTTACGGACCTCCACTTTTCGGATCAAATTTTGACGATCCGAACCGTTAGATGTGTTTAAAACATGATTTTAAAGTCCACATCCTAGATTTGGCAAAAAAAAAAATACCCGGAAGGGCTTGATCGGAGCAGTTTTTCATAAAAATGCTATATGTGCATTTTTATGAAAAACTGCTATGATCAAGCCCTTCCGGGTATTTTTTTGTCAAATCCTCGCATTAAACTTTAAAAACACGTTTTAAACACATCTAACAGTTCGGATCGTCGAAATTTGGTTCAGAAAGTAAGGTCCGGACGGTAGGTCCGGATTTAGTGGTTTGGATAGAAAGGAGACTCTCTCTCTCTCTCTCTCTCTCTCTCTCTCTCTCTCTCTCTCTCTCTCTCTATATATATATATATATATATATATATATATATATATATAGGGAGAGGATCCGGTCAGGACTCTTGCATTTTAATAAAATGCGGACCTCCCCTCTCCCAGTCATTTCTTGGCCATAGGGTCGGGATCCAAACTGTTGGATGTGTTTAAAATGTGTTTTCAAGGGCTTAGGCGATGATTCGGCAAAAAAAAATGACCAGGAAGGGCTTCATCTGAGTAGTTTTCATAACAAACCCTAGGATAAATATTTCATGAAAGTTGCTCAAATGAAGTCCTTCCCAATCAATTTTTTGCCAAATCTTCGCCATAGGCCCTTGAAAATACATTTCAAACACATCCAATGATTTGGATCCCGACCATTTGGCCGGAAGAAGGGAGGGCCGCATTTTATTAAAATATGGTAATCTTAAATTTTAGAAGAGGCTTAAGCCAAAATAATAAAGAATCACAACCCAATTGCACAAAGTTATACAAAGCTAGAAAATACATGAAAACTACCAACCTAAGAAACAAAAATTCAGGGAGACACTCTCCATCAAATAGCAAGCAAACGATTAGAATCATTCTTTTTGATGCCCTTCCAAGAAGCCATGCAGGCCCTAACATCTCCTTCAATCTGTAAATTAACCCTAACCCTTTGATATCCTTGCTTGATGCTGGAAAATACGAAAGTTCTGTTCCCTCCAAATCCAATACAAAGAGGCAGCAAGAGAAAGTCTATACACCAAGTGCTCTAGGGACTTGCCAACCTTATAAGAGCAGGCCCAAGATCTTTCATCAGCAAGACCAATTACACGTTTGTTAACATTATTCAACCCCAGAAAATGACCCCAAACTTGGTGAGAAAAAGGGCAAGCAAAAATAAATGGTCACGAATCTCCACAGAGTCATTGCAAAGGCAACAAGACATATCTACTGGAACCCCCCAACTAGCCAATCTATCTTTTGTGGACAATCTCTCCCAGAAGATGAGTCACTCAATGAAAGCCCATCTAGGAACATGCTGCGAGAACCAAACGATTTTCCACCAAGGAATGACAGAGTGAACTAGCCTCAAGGCATGCCAAGCAGACTTGGAGGAAAACAGACCATTCCTATTAAGATTCCAAACAATTGAGTCTGAGCTATTACCATTAGGAAGAAAATCAGGTGGAGTTTGACCAATAATACTTCTAATAACAGGGTTCCTTGTCCTTGGCCACCTCCAACTACCTTGATGAATAATAGAACTAACCTTGGCCTTCAATGCGTGGCCCCTATTCTCCACCACAGCTTCCCCAAATCTCTTGAACAATGGCCCAAGAGGATGCTAATTATCCAGCCATAAGAAGGTAGAATCACCATTACCAATTCTAGAAGTAATCCAAGGCTGAACAATATCTCTAAGCTTGAACAACGTTCTAATAGTCCAAGAGGCTTCAGTAGGAACATTAACATTCCACAAACATTTACCTTTAAGAATATTGATATGCACCCATTTAACCCTGAGAGTATCTGCCTTCATGCTAATAGCCCAAACATGTCTTGACATGACCACTATATTGTTGATGCTACATGTAAATATATGGATGATCAATGGCAACAAATCTTTTTGGTGTCCAAGTTTCAATTTACTTGTTCAACAAGAGAAGGTGTCTTTTGTTTCAAAGTATCACAAAAGAATGTTCCATTTGAGCAAGACTTGTACCGGAGATTATGGATTCCTCTGAAGCTATGGAATACTCTAATGACTCTAAAAGTGAAGAATCTGAACTCATGTGTTCATGTGGGCTTCCTGCAAAATTAAGAACATCAAAGACTTCAAGAAGCCCTTACAGATTGTTCTACAATTGCCCTAAGAGTCCGGATAAAGTAAGTATCCCATTTATTCCTTCCTTTTTCTTGTTTTCTCCCTTCAGTTGCTGCTTGCTCCAGCCTCCACTCTACATGTATTATTATCTGTATTAAACTTGGTCCTGTCATCGCTAGCAATGCGGGTTCTTTCAGTGGTGTGATGTAGATGAGTTAAATCAGATTCACAGCGAGTGTATTCGTCTACAAGAGAGGATCGATGATATCCAACAGGAACGGGATAGTGAAAGGACCAATTGGAACAGGGATAGAACAGTGCTAACCTCAGAATTATCAACCGTGAAAGCTGAGCTCGATGAGATCAAGCTGGTGAATGAGTCGGATCTACTGCCTGCACTGGACAAATTATCCAAAGAAGATGATGAGGTAGACGATGCACTTGTGCAGACGCTGTAGAAGGCAGGAAAAAAAGATTTGGTGAGGAATGGACACAGTTTTTGCAGGTCTACTTTGTGCTTTTGGTTATATCTCCATGGCTCTTAGCGTGATACCAGCTACAATTGCATGTAAATCAGATTCAGAGCCTTTACTAATGTTCTCTTCTGCAAATTTGAGTTGGTATTGTGCATGGAGCAGACAGAGAAAAAGCCCTAAGGCCCATTTTGCTCTTAAACCCATTTCATATCGGCCTTGTTCCACAAAATAGACTTAAACTTGAATCTGACTTATTTCGGTTGTCTCTGGCACTAAAATTTAAGTTTACGAACCCATTTCGAATGGTGGCCTTGTTCCACAAAATAGACTTAACAAGAAACTAATTTATTTCAGTTTATAAGAGAAGTCACTTTCTCACAAGACATCAACTCAAAAAACAATAAACTTAAGTTGGTTACGAGTTTAAGTCAGTTTTTGGAACAGAACCTTGAAAAGATATATTAGTAGTATGTATTTTTAGAATCACAATCACCGTAATATAGTTCTCATGAAGTTCTTGTTTGTAGAATCGAAAGATGGCATCTTAGCAAAAAAAAAAAAAACTTCATTATGCAAATAATTAACTTTTGATAACTTGGCCCAATTGTACGTGGTTGGTAACAATCTCACTATTGTAGGGGGAGTTTTTCAATGAATTATTTGATTTTATCATCTTAGATTTTATCATCATCTTTTACGAATAGATAAAAGGAATGTGATTTTATTACACTATATTAACCACAACTATTATCACACTAGATTTTATCTATAGGGAAAACAAGGTGATTTTATCACCCTTCCATAAAACACCAACTAAAATCAAATTTCTCATTTTATCTCATAAAATCCATTCAAAAACTCCCCCTTAGTTGATAGATTTGGTTATAACCAAATTACGGTTCCCATACTCATAAATTTTGTGGAGTATACAGGAAGGCATCGTTAGCACTTGATTGAAACCATTGTACATACGGACGGACACTTCGAGGGCTGATTGGGCCTCCCTATTTTTGGGCCATGATCATCCTTGTCCACTAAGTTAGAATAAAAAAATCGGATGAAAACAAAAGCGAAAATGATAAGTGTACAACAACCAACCTCTAGCAAGTCTTCAACACACTTACATGGTGTGTGGAGCTCAAACACACTTGAGTGTGAAGTGTGTGTGAGATCTACAAACCATGTGAGTATGTTGGACAACAAAAGTTAGATTTTATAAACAGTAAAATTAACGGAAAACCTATGGGTACCAACCCATAAGTAGGGAAAATGTACAGAGCACATTTAGAGACCCACTTTTGGGTTTCACATGAGAGATCCAAATCGTTCGTTATTGTTAAAATATTTTTCCGAGGGGGTCCTCAAAAATTTAGCTCAATCGGACGGTTAGAAGTGCTTGAACCAAAGTCCCACCGTTCTTTTGATTGAAACGGTGGGACTTTGGTTCAAGTACTTCTAACCGTCCGATTGAGCTGAATTATTGAGATCCCCCTCGGAAAAATGTTTTAAGAATAATGAACGGTTTGGATCACACGTGTGAGACTCAAAAGTGAATCCTTGAACGTGCTTTGTACATTTTATGTGCCTCTCTATCTGCACAGGTAACAACGTCCTAAAATTAAACCCACAAATCCAAATCATTAGGTTTCTTTCTATCTATACCAAAAACGTTGGTTATCGGTGTGTTTTGATTTTTCACTGAAAACGGGTGATTATCGTGTTTAATCATCAAACTTATCTATAAAACCGAACCCATACCAACCAAATCAAACATTAAATTACTAACCAGCCAAATTAGGAGCTAATTTTCTTGCTACAAGTCAACCTAAATACCCATACTGAAAGCAATCAAAAATATCTTGCTAATCTTGCTTATCTAAACATCAAGGGGGAGGGATTTAGCGGCAGTCCACGAAAAATCATTGTTGATAAAGCTAAGGGTAAGTTTCGGATTTTTTTCAAGAGCTTAATTTGTTTGAAACTTATGGAAAGTGAGGGAAAATAAGATAAAATAATTAAAAAGAAAAATAGAAGAAAATCAGGAAATTTTTTACTATTCCTATAACTCTATTTAACAATTTTCTCTCCTCTTTTTCTCTAACCAAACAAGGGAAGAGATCCATTTCCGAAGTACCAAAAAAAAAAAAGGGAAGAGAGAATTTTTAAACTCTCTCCCCCTTTCCCTACCTTTCCCCGTTTTCCAAACAGACCCTAAATAAAATTACAATCTATAATTTGGATCGGAGGGCCCGTTGTCCCTTAGCCACGACAGGGCAAGCTGCCCCAGAATCCTAATTCACAACCTCATTTTTAGGGTGTGTTTGGAACTTGTGGAAATGGAGAAAAAATAAAATGAGAGAAAAGTGAGAAGAAAATTTCAATATTCACAATACTTGAATTTTTTATTTTCTCTCTTCTTTCTCTACAAACCAAACAAGAGGAGAAAAAAATTTAAACTTTTCTTTCTTTTCCCTCACTTTCTTCAACTTGCAAGCACACCATTAACCTCCAAAATCGTCCATTGGTTGCATAAGAATTGGCCTTTCTTGAGCTAAGAGGCGGTACAGTATAGGAAAGAAAACCTAGAAAATAAACATGAAAAGGCAACCAAGGGCTCTGATTCAACCGGTGTACTGTGCACAGCCCTTGGCTGTCTTTTTCTATTCATTTTCTGAGTTTTCTTTCTTGTTTCTTACCTTTTTCCTCTTGAGTTCTCACATGTACTCGTGCCAAGACCCAAGAAGCTTTACGCCTCTTCACTAAGGCTGAGTTTTTCAAATGATTTTAGCAAAATCAACACTGATTTTTGCAAATGAGTTTACCAAGTGTTAAAACTTGAGTTGATTTTAGGCTAAAATCAACTTAGATTTTAGGCTAAAATCAACTTAGATTTTAGCAACCTATTTACTAAAATCAAACGGAAAATTCAGTCTAACTACCCATAAAAAAAATTAAAAAAATAAAAAAAACGAAACACGTGTGCACATGTTCAAAACACGGAACACACATCCACTTACAAGCGGACAAAAATATTAGTGTAGCACTCCAAGTACTATGTGGTTTTTTCTTTTTCAAATTTTTAGCATTGCAGTCAAGATGTTGAAAACGAGGAACACACATCCACTTACTGCTGCAATTATGACCATCACTTACTAGTAAACCAGATATAACTAGTCGTTGTCCCCCACGGGAGACCGGGTAAATTTGATCTTAAAAAATAAAATATTTTTTATACTACTTTTTTAATTTTTTTTTGTACCATTCAATGAGTACTTTTAAATGGTGTAAAATTTTAAAAAAAAATATATATATATATATATATATATATATATATATATAAATGTGTTTTTTGAAAGTTAAAATGACACAATTTTATGTATGGAACATTTAAAATACGATAGATGGAGTACATTATATAGGAGTAATAAAAAAATGAAAGATGTACAACAATACATCTTTAACAAGGCTCAAATACATGGATCCGGGTGCTAGAAATCAAAGATTATTGATCAAAACGACATCGTTTTTGGTGATTACCACTAAGTCCACTTTTGAGAAAATAATTTTCACTGGGTCAAGTTGGGTTTTTTTTTCCTTTTCCTTCTCTTTTCAAAGTGTTTAAATTCAAAGTAACTAAAACCTAAACTCAAAATGCCTAAACTCTCAAAATCCCTTGGAAGTTCCTATATTTAAAAATAGATGAAAATGTCTAAACCCCAAAATCGTATGAAAGTACTTAAACCTCCAAAATCTCATGAAAGTGTATAAACTTCTAAAACCTTATGAAACTGTATGGTATCCTAAGTGTCTAAACCCCCAAAAAAATTGGCCTAAGAGGCTAGGAATAATGCACGTTGTTGTTTCAATTTTAAAACACACACACTTGGCCTAGTAGTAATTAAGTTTCAACCCTTGATCTAGTGAAAATTACATTTCAAAAAAAGCCCTATTTCTTATGTACCTATGACTCAAAATGCCGTAGTTTTGAGTATTTTTTTGTTATTTCTTTTGGCATTTAAAACAACGTCATTTTAGTCGATTTTCAGGGTCTAATTTCACAGTGTCATTTTTGTCATATTAAGGGTCCAAAAGTTTAAAATTTTGAACTCTAGGATTTTAGCAACTTAGTTGGAGCCTTAATATTAAGGTTCCAAAAGTTTAAAATTTTTGTCATATTAAGAAAATAGGTTTTTATCCATGACCAAAAAAAAGGATCTAATCTCACAAAACCTAAGGACCTGTTTGTCTGATGGGTAAGATTTGGGGAGAGAAAGAAGGATGGTGAATAAGACGTAGATATTATTATGAATTAATTAAGATCATGTTTCGCTAACTAGTTCCACTAACTAGTTTTTTTTGCTTTTGTGATTTTTTTTTAGGTTAGTGAAATTAAGTGGTTTTTTTTGTTGGTTTTTTGTGAGTTTTTTGTTAGTGGAATGGAGTAATTTTTTAGTTAAAATTAAACTATCTTTTTTTAGCGGAACACCCTCTAAGTAGGTAGCTAATTAACTACTCCCTCCGTCTCTAAACTTTTGACACTTTTTTGACAATGTGTCATTTTTAAATGTCTATATCTTTCAATGTAAATGTCAAAAAATATGCAATATGAATCTTATTTGATAGATTGTAATTAGTTTTATTAAACAAAATTTTCAAAATCACATAAAATTTTGTAAATAAAAAGATATAAGTAATTTAAAATGACACGTAATCTCAAAAAAATCAAAAGTTTAAGGATTGATTTGGTACTTGGGGGAGAGAGCTTTCGATGTGGTCCTCTGACCACTGATACCGCGAGACTCCACTAACACCAGGATTAACATGGAAGCAAATTTTTTGGTGTTTTTTACTTGCTTCCTGAGAGAATAATCATTCGGCCTAGTTTTTCCAAAAAAATTAGCAACTCAGTTGCCAAAATTTACTATGATTTTAGCACCTAGTCTTAAAATTTATCATGATTTTAGTACCCAGTAAACTTATTTGATTTTTTAAGTTACTGAAATCAAATGGAAAACTCAACCTAATTTGGTACCGCAACTTGAGGTTGCACACTGCTAAATGTTGTAAACTAGGACTCCATGTGAATCTTTAAAAACACGTTTTACGCATATTAGAAAGTTTGGATTATTGAAATTCAATCACGATCTATGAGGTCCGCATGCTAACGTATATATCCTGATCTATTGATTGATTCCTCACGGACGATTTCATGCAGACCTCACTCATTTCTCAATTTTCCCGATCAAAGGAAAATTGACAACTCATCTAAGGGGGTGTTCCACTAACAAAAAACTATTTTTTTCAAAAATTGAGATAGGTCATTTTCTCATAATACATCACATAAAAAATCGTAAAAAACTAATTTTTTCAAAAAATCACCGTAGTGGAACACCCACTAAGGGGTGGTTTGGGTGAATTGAAAAAACTAGTTTTTTTGGTTTTTTTGGTTTTGTCCTTATTCAATTTTTTTTTTTGCATTTGTTAGATTATTTTTCGTCTTTATTCACAAAACTTTAAGTTTGACTAATAATTTTATACTTTTTAGATTCCTCTCGTCAAGACAAGCCAAGAAACCACAAAAAATTGACCGAAAACCAACAAACGCAAAAAAAAATTGAATAAGGACAAAACTAAAAAAACCAAGTAACTAGTTTCTTCAATTCACCCAAACCACCCCTAAATATATGAATATTATTAAAACTTGCTCGCAAAGCTAACCAATGGACATAAAACTCGTGGCCTCGCATAGGCACCTAGCTCATATATTATATTGTTTTTAGGCTGCGGACTTTTAAATTTTGTAAACCATGACTCCGCAACAAGTATGTATACAAATATGCAAATCGACAACCGACAACTCATTATATATAATACTAAATTATAAAAAGTTAAGCAACCGGTAAGATATTTGTGCGTAGCACGACCCCTCGCATACGAACCTGGTATATTCTATAATTCATATTTTTTAGTTCATTTTAGAAGTTCATGCTACTTTTTAAATAATTATATCTCATAATTCATAATATTTTATAAAATTTTAAAAACATTATCTGATAGAACTAATTGAGATTCAATATCCATATTAAACATATAATTTACCAATTTAAAAATATCACAAATTTTTTGTCTAATTGTAATAAAACAAGGGATAAACAAATCCAGAAGGAATGAGTACTGTATTATTTTGCGGTTATGATTTGGTTTCGGTTACAATTTGGCTATGATTTCTAAATCAAAATCGAAAATGAACCAAAAGGTGTTGTACTAAAAAGAACAAAAATGATTGTGACACAAACTTTGTGCTACAACCAACTACAACCCCACTCACATGGTGTGTGGGTCCCATATAGACCTCACGTGCGGGCCTCACACCCCATGTGAGTGAGGTTATGGTTGATTGTGGCACAAAATTTGTATCACTATCATTATTCAAAAAAAAAACTGTGCGAATTGATTCAATTCGGTTCATCTAACCGACGGTACCGATTTATTTCCACCCCTTTATCCCTTGCCAATCACCCAAAACGGTAATTTTGTTGGGGGTAAAGATAAGGGAACCGACGGAAATCCATCTATGAGGTACCAACGGCATTGCCGACGCAGTTGTGGGTCTCAAATGGTCAATCCAAGCCGTTTATCGTTCTCATAATCGAATTCCGAATGAGCCTACACCAAAATTGAGACAATCAGACAATGTTATGAGCTCAATCCAAAATTATCTCATTACATCATTGTCGGTACCTCATCGGTGCACTTGGATTTGTGCATATAGAAGGGTTCTTTTGTTGGTAAAAAATCATTCGTGAAACCACGCAACCGGGTTTCGTTTGATGGTTTTCTAATCCTTCCTTCATAAACCGCCTGTTTTGTTTTCTGACATCTTTTGGACTCACATCCCTTCATAAACACCCCGCCGCGGCGCTCTCTCTCTCTATATGTATATACACACACAGAGGATGAGTCAAGTTGGGTGAATGGTTATTTTCAGCAGAGGGAGTGTATAGCGTGGATCTTTATCCCAATTTGACTTGAGTGGACCTGCCCTGTTCTCTGCCGTTGTTAAGGGCACCAGGTCAATTCTTTTCTCTTCTCCTTTCATACATATTGTATTGAACGCGAAACTTGTGCGTATCTTTTTTTTATCTGAACTTATATATAGTAGGTAGGGTTTTTGTTCATATGGATGGAATGCAAGTGAATGTGCGAAAGATTAGGTTTTGTATATATTTTCGTTGAGGGCTTTGTTTGGGTCGTGGATTTGTTGGGGGAAAAGATGCTAAATTTAGGTTCTTTCTTTCTTTTTCTTTTTTCTATTGTTCTGTTTATCTTATCCAGAAAAAAAAAAAAAAAAAAGATTTCCATTCTGCTGTGAGTTGCAACCATTCTTGACTAATCCTGGTGATCAATCTCGCTGTCTGGTAGCGGGGCTTGGTTAAAGCCGGGGCCAAATTAAGGATGACAATGGGGCGGGTCGGAGTTGGATTTACCGTCCCTTGTCCCTGCCCTGTTCCTTATAGGGCGGAGTCAGACGGACAAAGACTCTTATGGATTGGCCTCACAAGAGTCGATAACACGTGAGAAATTTCGATGGGGGAGATCTCAATTGTTGGTGCTATGTGTTTGGGAAAATATATGGTTGATCAATGGCAACAAATCTTTTAGGCGTCGAGTTTCAATTTGCTTATTGAACAAGAGATATAAATAAATAAATAAATAAATATTGACATTGAGAACGTCTCTTTCGCTTCGGAGTATCACTGAAGAATGTTCCATTTGAACAGGACTTGTATTTTAGATTACGGATTCCTCTGAAGATATGGAATACTCTGCAGATTCTGACCCTTACAAATTGTTCTACACTTGCCCTAGGCATCAAAATAACGTAAGTATATATGCCTTCCTTTTTATTATCTTCTCCCGTATTAAAATCGTTCCTGTCATTGCTAGCAATGCGAGTTGTTCAAGCAGTGTGATGAACCGCTTCAGACTGGTGATAAACATGTGGATGAGTTAAATCTGATTCGCAGCGAGTGTATTCGACTTCAAGAGAGGATCGACGAGATCCAACAAGAGCGGGATAATGAAAGGACTGACTGGAACAGGGAAAGAACGGAGCTAACATCAGAATTATCAACTGTGAAAGCTGAGCTCGACAAAATAAAGAACAAAATCAAGCTATTGAATGAGTCTGTTCTAATGCCTCCGCTGGACCAATTATCCAAAGAAGATGGGGAGGTAGACGATGCACTGATCGTACGAATGCTCTAGAAGGCAGGAAAGAAGATTCAGTGAGGAATGGACACAGTTTTTGCAGTTCTAGTTTTTTCTTTTGCTTTTGCTTTTTGGCTCCATGGCTCTTAATTTGATACTAGCTATGGATGCATGTAAGTCAGATTAAGAGCCTTTACTAATGTTCTCTTCTGCAATTGTGAGTTGGTATTGTGCATGGAGCAGACACAGAAAAATCAGCAGTTTTAAAGAACCTTGAAGGCACGTTCTACTACGAAATCCAATCTGTAAGGTCTTGACAAGTTTAGCTATCGACTTGATTCTCCTACCGTAACTTTTGGTTATAATTCAGGGATTCTGGAAAGTATGTGAATTGAGCTATCCAGCTGGTATGATTGGATATCATCTATGTGTTTATGAACATAGCCATGGAGGGTAGCTGTCTCAAAGTTGTTTTAGAGTTTGTGCTGAGGCTCTATGGAAATTCCTACTGTTCTTGAGTAGTATATATGGTGAGAGCCGGCTCATTGGGTAAGCCAGGGAAGTGGCGGCTTCCGGTCCCTATGGTGAACATTTTGAGCTATAACTTAAATGGCATAAATACCTTAATTCTACTTAATCAAGTAAACACAAGGGCAACGGTGGGGGGTAAAAGGGAAGCAAAAGGGAGCGAAGAAATGAAAGAGAAGAAAAGTGCTACACAATGAGATGAACATTGTCAACCTTCTAATGCTTGAGTGTTTTGGGAGGAGTGGCTGCGATTTTTCCAATTTTTGGCGTGGGGGTTTCTAAAATTATAGTAGTGAAGTCACACAAATGAAAAACTAGTCTAGATTTCTGTATCAGAGAAAGGGATGGAAGAACCAAAAAAATGGTAACAGTGAGAGACAAACTCACTTCCCCAAAAAGCCAATTCTCCAAACATGTATATGCATCCGAAACTTTGTTCGCATGGAACAATAACCCCCACCCCCCGCCCCGCCCCGCCTCTTTTGGTTCTTGACAACAATCAAATTCATTGGCATAGGAATATCGTACTAATTAATTTTATACGTTGCCTGCACGATATTATATAAAATACTATTGATGTTGACTCTCAAGTTATTTAATCCGAGCAATGGATGATTTAGAATTAAATCCTAGCCATGTGTTGTTGTAGTGGATGGTTGGATGTGAGGCACTTCATATAAGGAAGGGAAAATATTCTCCAGTGAAAATATTTTCCGTCACTTGTCGCATTTCTGCGTTAAAATAAAGAAAGTAAAATGGGGAAGACAATATTCTCCAGTGAGAAATATCTGGATGGAAGGGAAAAAATTATCTTGTGTATTCATGTCCCACGCAATTGTTTGTTTCCAAGGCTATCCAATGGCTATTAATTTGCAACGGTTTTTTTTTTTAATTTATTATAAATTTCACAAAATGAAAGGATATCATAATTTTTAACCGCATTTACTAATGGTTAAGAACTAGCATAATTCATCAACTTGTTAATTTGGAATAAGATAATAAAGTAGGGAATTTTTTTTCTATTTTTTTTACATTTTGTAGGAAATATGTTATAATGTGTGAAATATTCTAATAAAGAAAAAATTGTAAAAATATATTTTCTAAATTCTATTTCAGAAATATCATTTTTTTAGTATATAGTATAGTTTAAATAAATTTATGTATTTTATTCGAATTATAATTAAATTAATCTATTTTTATTTAATTAATAAACTGAAGGCAATTCAATCATTTGTCTTATTATCCTATCAAATCCACTCTCCAAATTCCCCTTCTCAAAATACCATCCAAAGTCCAAACACCTCATATAAAAATCCATCATTCTTAGGAAGTGGGTCTATCCTCAATACAAATTCACCCTTACAAATTCATATTCAAATCCACCATCATTATAAAATTCATCCAAAATTATCTCTGGAATCCAAACGGGGGAATGAAAGCATTCCTGATATCCCTTTTTCGCATATTAGCAATGATGTTGGATGGAATCTTTCTAGACGAGGGATTTTGGATTGCATTTTCTACAAAATTGATTTAAATTGAAAATTGACTTATTACATTTTATGATACAAGTCATAACACATTATTTAAAAGGTCAACTTAAGCTAGTTCTATCGGGAGTTTGGAACGGATAAATTAGGAGTGGAAAAGACTAATCAAAAAATTTGGTGAGTAATGCTAGCCGTAGCGACCAATCAGTATTGACGGCGCTGGAGATCCCGTTGTGGGTCCTAAACGATTGATCCGAGCCGTCCATTCACTCTAGAATTGAATTCCTAGGGGGTTTTAGTGGGAATCACCTCAATCGGAGGCTCCTATGTGCTCGATCCAAAATCACTCCATTTCGTTCAAAAAAATTGGAACAAAATGGGATTATTTTGGATCGAGCACTTAGGAGCCTCCGATTGGGCTGATTCCCGCATTGATACCCTCGGAATTCAATTCCGAAGTGAATGGACGGCTAGAATCGATCGTTTGAAATCCAAAACGGGATCTCCGGCGCTGTTGGTATGCCATCGGTACCATGGGCGTCGGTACCTCTCGATTTACGGAAATTTGCTTGCTATAAATAGCCATTAGGCGCCGAAGGTTCCAATTTTTCCCAAAAAGCAAAGCAAAAAGACATCCCGTGATCTATGGGTCCCCAATAGCTGCTGTCATTGCCAGATGAATTTAAAGCCACCTCTTCGCTGTCATCTCTTCACCACCCACCCACCTCCTCTCCTCTCTCGTATTCTCTTTGCATTCTTCAATTCCCCATCCAATTCCATTCCTGTTGAGTGGGAGAGAGAAAAGATTTCCACCGAAAAGGACACCCAAAACCCATTATTCTATCTTGAACTGGGTCCAATGGAAGAAGATGGGGATTGGGTTTTGGTACGGAGACCCACAGAGAAGGACTTGTGGGAACCAAGCTTGATCCAAACAGAGCCTTCCAAGCCTCTTAAAGTTAGGTTCAATGAACCAGCTAAGCACTGGACTGATGCAATCCCGATTGGTAATGGCCGACTTGGGGCTATGGTTTGGGGCGGTGTTCAATTCGAGACTCTCAATCTCAATGGTAAACTAAACCCACAACTTTCTCCCTTTTTTTTCTGCTCTGTTATTGTTTAGTTGCCAAGAAAATGAAAGAAAGTGGAGGCTATAAAACGGCTTTGTGCTTCTTGATAATTACGTGGGTATTACTATCACAAGATCACAGTAGAATCTTGGTGAATTCTGAAGAATTGAGCAAAAGTATGTAATTGGTGTGCATCTGTTGGACAGTTCATTTGAAAAATTGGATGTTTAATAATTTGGTTTCATCATTTTTATTTGGTAAGTTCCATTGTAGTTGCATCTTTGCGCTTGTCCTAACGGTTATGGTTGTTCATATGACTACAATTCTGATGTATCTATGATTTGGAAGGAAAAGTGCAAGGCCAAAGGGATCAAGAACGGAATATAATTTCTCTCCTGTTATCCTGGCCTATGAGCCAAAAAATTGGAAAGAGGCTAGAGGTTTATTGTTCATGGGGACAAATAAACAAATTCAGAGATTATAAATTGCATTACCCCACCCCCGTGAGGAGGCCTTTGAACTGTAAGGAAGGAAGAGTGTGATACTTATTATTGTTTGTTCAAGGACGGAATATAATTGTTCTTCATTTGAATAATGTGATGCTTATTATTTGCTTTTACCATTTTATTTGGTAAGTTTCATTACTGTTGCATCATTGTTCACATCCTAACAGTTATGGTTGTTCATACGACTACAAGTTCTGATGTATCTATTATTTTCAGGGTAATGAATTTCACACTCGCGCTTTTTTATGAATGCACTCCATTTCTTGTCTTTTGGTGTAAAAATTACACAAAAAGTTTGCACTAAAAGACAAAAATGGAGTGCATTCATCAAAAAAGGGAGGTCGAAAAGCTTTTCCCAATTTTTAAGGAAAATATCAAGAACTTGATTTACCAACAATAAAAAAAGAATCAAGAACTGAATCTAATTGGTGTCCTTTTTTTCTTTTTCTTTTTTGTTTCTTTTTTTGGGGCAATGGAGTTCAGGTGTCCTGTTATTGTGGTTTGATAACATTGGAAGCCCATGAGCCGGATAATTGGAAGCAGGCTAGACTCTAGAGGTTCATTCTTCATGGTATTTGAATAAACAAACTCAGTTATTGGGTTGTGACAAATGAGAGCAGAAAATGCTGTGAATGAGAGTTGGTGAGAAATAAAATTGACTGATAAATATCTGTTTTTGTTCCTCATATCCCATCCTTTCTTCTCTTTTCTTTCTCCCCTTTCTCACCATCCAAAGAGGCTGAGAAAGTTGAAAGCAGAACTGACCACATAACTTGAGTTCTTTATTTGTTGTAGAGGACACGCTTTGGACGGGGAATCCCGGAAACTACATAGACCCAGAAGCTCCAAAGGCACTTGCGGAGGTTCGAAAGCTTGTTGATGATGACCAGTTTGCTGAAGCTACTACTGAGGCAGTCAAGTTGTCTGGCAATCCCTCCGCTGTATGCTTATTTCATTGTCATTCAGTTATCAGTATATGTCATATTTCAACAAATTTGGAATCTTGTGATTTGGTAGAGTTTCTTTTATCACATGTTATAACTGAATATTAGGCAAGGAGATTATGAAGTCTTTGTCCCTTTGAATCGGTTTTTAGGAACTCATTTAATCCACTTGGATAGCATTCACAAATGATGATGTAACATCTGTCCTCAATTGCATCCGTAAAGCACTTCAAATGATTTTTCACTCAGTCTCCTTGGATTGGCACCCTATCCATGTATAAAATTCTGAATTATAGTATCTCTAAGCAGAGTTTCCAGTGCAGCTCATAGGCAAAACTAAAACCCCCGTTGTTGTTTAGTTAAAGGTCCAAATAGTATTAGCTTTACGCAAAAGTCGGTTTAGTAGGGTCCATGAATGCTAATGTGCATATCCTACAAAACCAAGCAAGGGTCCAAATCAATTGTGCTCAGCTATATGATTTCATTCTGGGTGTTTTTAGTGGCTATTTAAAGGCTAACTTTAGATGTGAGGTATTGTTCATAGAGTATCTCCTTTGAGCACACTAGTCATGTGTATCGTTTCCACAGTTTGTATGGGTTAGTGTTCGATATCCTTAATGAAATGTGAGAACCTTCTATCTCAATGAACAAAAATGAAGCTTTTGCTCTATCCCAGTAACTTTCCTGTGTTAATGAAGGTTTACCAGCTTCTGGGTGATATCAAGCTGGAATTTAATGATTCCCATGCTTCATATAGTGAGGCAACATATTCGAGAGTGCTCGACTTGGATACTGCAACGACTAAAGTGGAATATTCTGTTGGCGAAGTTAAGTTCACAAGGGAACATTTTACCTCAAAACCAGACCAAGTGATCGTGACAAAGATTTCCGGAAGCAAATCAGGATCCGTCTCTTTTACAGTATCTCTAGATAGCAAGCTACATCATCATTCACAAGTGAAAAATGGCACAAATCAAATTATCATCGAGGGAAGTTGCCATGGTAACAGAGACCCACTAAAACTGAATGAAAATGACAATCCTAAGGGTATTCAATTTTATGGGATTCTTGATTTGAAGATTAGTGATGGTGTTGGTGCTATACACACATTGGACGATAAGAAGTTGAACGTGGAGGGTTCAGATTGGGCTGTTTTACTTTTTGTGGCCTCAACTTCGTTTGATGGACCTTTCACTAAACCTTCCAATTCAAAAAAGAATCCCACTTCAGAAGCTCAAAGTACATTGAATTCACTTGGAAGCTTGTCATATGATGATCTTTATGCACGGCACTTGGATGACTATCAAAACCTTTTTCATCGTGTCTCACTGCAGCTTTCTAAAAGCTCCAAAAAGAGTGTTGAAAAAAATGGGTCTTTGGGGATGAAGAAACTTTTGTCCTTTGCAACTGATTTGAAATTAGAAAGTAATGCTGATGACACCGTTTCAACTGCAGAGAGGGTGAAATCCTTCCAAGTTGATGAAGATCCCTCTTTAGTTGAGCTTTTGTTCCAATATGGTCGATATCTGCTTATTTCCTGTTCACGGCCAGGTACACAAGTGGCAAATTTGCAGGGTATATGGAACAAGGATATTCAGCCGCCATGGGAGTAATCTCTCTCTCTCTCTCTCTCTCTCTCTCTCTCTCTCTCTCTCTCTCTCTGTGTGTGTGTGTGTGTTGTGTAATACATCATAGAGAAGATTTTTGCATACCTGAGGAAAGAGTTCTTATTCGATTGCGTTTTCTTTGTTAATAATTTTGTTTTTCTGATTTGTCTTTTTCTCTCCAGTGGCGCTCAGCACTTGAATATTAATCTTCAAATGAACTATTGGCCCGCCCTTCCTTGCAACCTTCACGAGTGTCAGGAGCCCTTGTTTGATTACATTTCCTCTCTCTCCGTGAATGGAAGTAAAACTGCCCAAGTAAGAATTATCTTTTGCTTACATTGTGATCTTTATGAACTATTTACCCTATTCGTTCTATAGATGTCTATATACACACTTCTTACCAATTCATACATTTTGCAAGTCATCATTTGCAACTTAAGTTAATACTATTGCAAAGAGATTAACAATGAAGATTAGCATTTGTACCTAATGAAATTTGTACCTCAAACTAGTTAGGTAGTCCCATAGTCCAATAGTTCAATGTAATCTTGCCCACTTTTCTACTTACAAAACTCTCATTGATGTAGTACTAGTGAAAAGAATCACAAGCCTGGAGACGCAACATTGTTCCTATGTTTTCCACTTTCTCTACTCACACATTCAATGTTCCTTTGAGAACCAATTTTTTTATTTAGTAACAGACTGTTACAGGTGAACTATGAAGCAAGGGGCTGGGTCGCACATCAAGTGTCTGATTTATGGGCAAAGACATCTCCTGATCAGGGTCAGGCTGTTTGGGCTCTGTGGCCAATGGGTGGAGCATGGCTTTGCACTCATCTATGGGAGCATTATACTTATACTATGGACAAGGTAAGATTCTATTTTTTGTTCCTTTTTGTTTCTTGATTTCTCCCTATGCCCCTCTTTCATAGTATAGCAAAATTTAATCTAATAATAGTCTTATCTAGATTTTATTTTTTGTATGAGAGCCTTAAACAAAGGGCACACTGTAGATAGTTCTCCCTCTTAGTTCTTCTCGCAGTGGAAATATGTGTTGTCATCCTGTGGTTGAAATCATTTTTCCTTCATTATCTATGGAAGGATTTGTTGTGCAATGCCAATGCTTTGGATGTTGAATGAAAGAAGCATGGTAATGTGCACATAAATCAAAATGATTCTTGGGTCTGCCCTCTCTGATGCCTTTTGGCTTTGATTTGAGGGCATGATTCCGCAGCAAACTCGACGGTTTAGGGGGACCACTGTTTCAGTGGTATTCTGTGAGCAACCATTTTGTGCATTTATTGCCAAAGGTTAGGTCTGTCTCAAATCCATCTGTTTCAGTGGTATTCTGGGAGCAGCCACTTTGTGCATTTATTGCCAAAAGTTAGGTCTGTCTCCTATCCATCCCCCGCCCATACCCCCAATTATTGGGGACTAAATGGGTTATGTTATTTTTGTTGTTGTATCTATGGAAGGATTTGTATTGTTTTGTGCATATAAAAATATAAAAATTGTAGTTGAGACCTCATAAAATCCTTCTTCTTCTTCTTCTTCTTCTTCTTCTTCTTCTTCTTCTTCTTCTTCTTCTTCTTCTTCTTCTTCTTTTTTATTTTTATTTATTTAGAAAAATTCGGTAACTCTTCTTTCTTCTTCTTCTTCTTCTTTTTTTTTTTTATTTTTATTTATTTAGAAAAATTAGGTAACTCTTCTTCTTTTTTTTTTATTTATTTAGAAAAATTAGGTAACTCAACTTTCTTGTAGGAAAACACACTGCTAATCTTTTCGACATAATCAGGGTTTTCTGGAAAGTAAGGCGTATTCTTTTTTATTTTTATTTATTTAGAAAAATTAGGTAACTCTTCTTCTTTTTTTTATTTATTTAGAAAAATTAGGTAACTCAACTTTCTTGTAGGAAAACACACTGCTAATCTTTTCGACATAATCAGGGTTTTCTGGAAAGTAAGGCGTATCCCATGCTGGAAGGATGTGCTTCATTTCTATTGGACTGGTTGATAGAAGGCAAAGAAGGATTCCTTGAAACCAACCCATCAACCTCTCCAGAACATACTTTTACTGCTCCTGATGGTAAGCCTGCTAGTGTGAGTTACTCGTCGACCATGGACATGTCAATCATTAGAGAAGTTTTCTCGGAAGTTGTTTCTGCAGCTGAGGTAAAGCTCCCACCAGCTCTTTTTTTGCTTTTAGATGAAATGCTTTGTAATTGGATGTACTTGCAAACAGGCATTGGGTAAAAGTGGTGATGATCTGGTTGACAGAGTCCGTAAAGCTCAACCTCAGCTTTATCCAACAAAAATTGCTAGGGATGGTTCCATTATGGAATGGGTATGTGCAGAGCTCAAATGGAAATTTTAAAGTTTTTGTGCTTAGCTATTAAGGAAGGTTGTGGTGTGAAACAAAATCTGTTGGTTTCCTGCTCGACTTATAATTAAGACGCTGTCTTCGTTTTCTCGTGACAGGCACAAGATTTTGAGGACCCAGAGGTGCATCATCGGCATGTATCACACCTATTTGGATTGTTTCCAGGGCACACAATCACTGTTGAGAGAACTCCTGACCTTTGTAAAGCTGCAGACTATACCCTGCACAAGCGAGGTTTGTCTCTGAGGGAAATTGAAAGTTCTTTTCATTCTTGAAGGTCCCATTTGATTTTGTTTTCTTTGTTTACTCAAAACGTTTTTTCCTTCTGTTTTTTTTGGTTGGTTTTTTTAATACTTTCCCTTACTGAACTTGTAGCACTCCATGGCTGGTATTAGTCATAAGCCCCTTCAGAATTATTCAACTTTTTGAAACACCTAGGTAGTGTTTGGTTCATCGATATGAAGGCTGGAATTGATTGTTCATTACCTTGAAAAGCTTATTCTAGCATTTGGCTCACTTTGTGCATTACAAACGGATTCATCATTCATCGAGTTAGGCGAATGTGCATTCCGTTGGAAGGCCAAGGAATGATTATTCCATTCTTTGCCGAAAACATTCCAGTGAACCAAACACTACCTTAAAGTGTTGCGTGAATGAAAACAATCACATTAATCTGGAATCATTTTATTGTTCCACAATGTCACTTCTTTCAGTTCTTTGAATGAAAGGTGAACGCATACAGGATAGTACTCTTATCATGCAGTACAGAATGGAAATTCTTCTTTAACCTCTTTATATGCTCACATTTCCTCCGAGATCCCTATAATGAAAGACGGTTGATGACAATTATTATTAGTTTTGTTATTCATAATTCTGTGCTTAATTTTATCAAGACTCAAGGGCAATATTCAGCAATTGTCAATTAGCATCATTCTTATGTTTAATTTATGTCAACAGGAGAGGACGGTCCTGGATGGTCAACTACATGGAAAACTGCTTTGTGGGCACGTCTTCGGAACAGTGAACGTGCATACACGATGGTGAAGCATTTGTTTAACTTGGTGGATCCTGATCATGAAGGTGATTATGAAGGAGGAATTTATAGTAACTTGTTCACTGCACACCCGCCTTTCCAAATTGATGCCAATTTTGGGTGAGCTGCTCTTTTATCTGTTTGTTTTAACCTAGGTCAACCATATAAATGTTTATATACACTCCATTTTATGCCCTTACAGTATGCCTGTGCATGTTTGTGCCCTCCTAAGACAGTATGAACGTGCTTCTTAGTGATATTCAGTCATTGAGATTCCTAAATCAGTTGTGTCTGAAAAATGAAGGGATCCATGTCTAACAGTCTAAGCAGCCAGGGCAAAGAGCAAGGCAGTGTCATTCATACATATTAAATGTTAACTGGTAGGTCAATGGAAGTCCTCCCAAGCGGTGAACCAAACAGAGAGGATAACATACCCAAAGTGCTGGCAACGGGCAACCACTTCTAATTCTTGGTCATCTGCTCTCTGTATATGTATGTGTCCTTTGAGAGACAGGGAGGTGTGTGGTGTGCAATGTGATCGACTGTGAAAGGGTGAGGTCAAGAGGGAGAGCCGTTGGTGCTCTCCCTGGAGGTAAAATGGTATGTAACTACCACAAACTTAAACAGAGAGCCTCGGTTCAGTGGTTAGAACTCAAACCTGCTAACGTTAAGTCTGTGACTTCGAGTCTAAGGACAATCACTGTGTGTCTATAATGCCAATATATTGTCTGTATCCAATCCAGGCTTCCCACACACTCAGTAATGGGTACTAGATCAGAAGATTGGCTGATTGGGCGTACTTTGTCAATCTCGAGAAACTGTGGTTTTTATCAGAAGTTTTGTGTTCAAGGCTAAGAAATGTCAAAATGAGCACATTTTTATTGGGCGTACGAAGTACTATCAAGCTATAGAATTGTGAAGAAATTCACTTCTTTTTAAACTATGAAGAGAATCGTGCATGACTTTTAACCAATGTTTTGTTTTGATTATGTACTTGAAGAGCAATCTATCAAGGAAAGTGGTAGGGAGATCAACTTGGCCTGTTCTACTTTTTCCTCTCTATCTTCCACCTTTTCCTTTCCCTCTATATATTACTTGATAAATCCATGACCCAAACGCAGTCTAACCGACCTAGATTTCTCATTTTAATTAGAGGCACATGTCACCTGTATCATTCTTCTTACTCTTCAGTTTTACTCCGGACTTGATGCAAGTGACATCGACAGACATATTGAGTCTTTGATATACTAATGCTAATGCGAGTGATTTGTGTCTTTTGTCGCCGTCAGTTTTTCTGCAGCAGTAGCAGAAATGCTTGTTCAGAGCACTGTGAAGGACCTATTTCTACTTCCAGCACTTCCTCGAGATAAATGGGCAAACGGTTGTGTTAAAGGATTGAAGGCTAGGGGTGGTGTGACTGTCAACATCTGCTGGAATGAAGGAGATCTTCATGAGGTTGGGCTTTGGTCAAAGAATCCGAATTCTCTACGATTGCATTTCAGAGGAATTACAGTCGCGGTGAAAATGTCACGTGGGAAAGTTTACACCTTTAATAAGCAGTTAAAATGCGTGAAAACATACTCCTTAATGTGAGCGGCTTTTCCCCTGAACTCTGGAGATTAGAGTGATATTCATGAAGAATTTTTTTTTCTCTTTTATCTTTTTTATCCCGTGGAAACTTGAGACAAACATAAAATCTTTGTTTCCGATTTTCCTTGGTTTTTGTTTTTTGTATTATGATTATTTTGTTTCCTGCAAAATAAAAGAAATTCGTTGAAATTTCCAACCACTTTATCGATGCACAAGATGATTGCTTTTAGCCTTTTGCAATGAGATGAATTATTTTGTTTCATGGGCAGTTTTATGATGTTAAGTATATCCTTCACATTTTTGTTGTTACTGTTGTTAGGAGTTGATAAAAGGATTGGCAAGATGCAGCTAGTCGACACAACAATAATCAAATTCAGAATAGAAATACGAATAGCTAGTTGACACACCAATAATCAAGGGTTTTCCAAGGATTGTGTTCTAAAAACAGACTTAAATCAAGAATTGGCTTAAGTCAATTTTTTTTGTTAGATATACTGTATGATAATAGCTTGTATGAGAATAGCTTATCTCGTAAAACGCAATAAGTCAGTTTTTGAACAATATTTACGTTTTTTACTTTTTAATGTCTCCAATTCATTTATTTAAGTACAAAATGTTCCATAGATAAGTTGAATTATTCAATTGAACAAACAATTTGGAGGGGAGTATTTCACTATTTTTGAAATACTACTAATAATAAATGACCGAAATTGAATTATAGCAGTACTCCAATACTGGTAAAAGCACTTGCTGCTGTGGCAATAGTCCTTGCCTTTAAACCCTAGTACCCTACCCAAACCCCCTGGCTCCCCATTCACGATTTTTGTTTCTTCTCTATCACCACCCGCTAGAGAGAGAGAGAGAGAGAGAGAGATCCGAAAATGGCTTGGCGCGGTTCCTTTTCCAGATCGGTGATGGCCACAGCTAGGTCTTCAACCATGCGAACTTCTCAGGGTCTCCCCCGCCTCCGTCCGCCGCCTCTCGCTGCCCCTCGCCTCCAATCTCGCCGCCTCTCATTCTCCAATCCCAGGTTTCCAACTAAACAACCCGCTTTTCCTTTCTCTAATAGCTCCATAATTAGTGAATTGGAGTTATTCTTTTCGGCAACCAAACGTTGCTTAAACTTCTAGCCTCTTTGGACTGAGGGATTTGATAAGAAAAGAAAATAAATGATTAGAGTTTCATGCCAGATCACTCATTTGGATTGGGTAATTTGGTAAAAAAAAAAAAAAGTGATACCTTTTGATCAAAAGAATTCTACGACCACACATTTGCGAACACAATTTTGCACACTCAACCGTCCCACATGAAAGTGAGTGTGGGAAGATTTTGTGCAAGTGTGTGTAAAATAAAAAATGGGTGTGGTTGTGGAATGATTGTCTTCTAATAGTCGTGGGTATAATCTTGTTTTGATAGGAATTTGGGAGAATTAGGGTGCGTTCAATCGCTCTTGCCGCTGGTTGCTGGACCCTGCCTCACGTCGCACCTGGCCATCAGATTGCGGGCTTGTTGCGAGCTGTCTCACGGTACCTTCTGCCGCACTTGTCAGGATCGCTAGTAGTCTCTTTGTGAGTCTTACTGTTTCTAGGAAACATGACAAATTAAACAAAGCAAGATAATATTTGTCTTAGTTTATCATTCACGCAGTCATTTAGCACATGAATTTGTTTTCTGATAGTTCACTATTTGTTCATTGTGTTAAATCGAGGTGTAGTAGTTGAGTGTTTGTTAGATTGTGGATTTTGGTTAATGAGAAGGAATTGGGATTGGGATTTATAGGGAGGAAAGGAAAAGATGGGTGATGCGTGGAGCTTTCACAGTGATCAAAAGGCGGAGCAGTGATGCCGCATTGTAGGTTCTAATTGTTGCTTTTCTTTTTAACAATTATTGTGTTCTCTGCATCATTGGCTCCGCTTTGATCAAATAATCTTGCTAGAATTTGGAGTGGACTCCATTCAATTGTCAATATGTAGGACTAGGAGTTATGTTTGTCGCTAATCTCTTCGTATGGATGGTATTTTCGGATGAGATTCATTCACGTATAAAGCCAATTCAGAATACTGTGGAGTATAAGATATTTAGCTTTTTTTTGTTGCCGTACAAGTTTGATTCATTATGCTCACCGAATTACTAAGTTCTTGACAAGTTTAAGGAAATGACCTATAAAATAGTTACTTTTCTACCATGTTATTTGCTTCTCCACACTATGTAATCTGCTTTCCAAGTGTTTTCATGTTGGTAAGCTAACAAAGTTGAATTGGGGTTTTCAGACAACTCTGGATGCATGCTTTGATGGCTGGATTACATACATCAAGGAAGCAAAATAAGCCTTTTGAAACGAAAATTGTGGAAATATATTTCTGTTTTAATCGCAACTTTTAAAAGTTGACTCCGAAGATATCTGGTAGTGATGACTAGTTGAATATGGTCTAATTATCTCTGTTGTTTAATTTGTGCATGCAACTCATGCACTAGGGCCACTTAGTAGTATTTAATTGAACTCATGTCATCTCAAAACTTTGGTCTGTGATTTTTATTGCTTCTCCAGCATGCGATTACAGATCATGTTTGAGCATAGTGTCACCTGAAAATAGATGCAACTCTTGCTGTATATGGCTGAGAAAAGGTTATAATACACTGGTAGTGGATACTTTAGATGTGTATCATCTGTTTCATGGATGCTGTGCATATACAATTTCAAGTTTTTCCCGCTTTCCTCTATTGTTATTAACAATAACCTTATCAACCCTATCTTTTTGGCATATTAACTCTGAAGTATGGACTGACCAAACTTCCACAATTCTTGTTTCATTGCAGGTACTTGAGATTAGACCATTGGATCAGCACAGAGTGTGCAACATAAAATTGAGGCAGTACTATAGGAGTTGGTGGGAACTTTGTTTTTGCAGTAGGAAGTACTATAATAATATGTGTTTCTAATCTGTTTCCTCAAACTTGAGAATCCAAAACTTTTCTGAATTCTACAGACGAGCTCAGGCTACAGTAGAGCTTCACTTGATTCGAATGTGTATTTTCGTGGATTTGTGATGCTCTACTTTGATTGATAGATAAACTCATACCTGTTTTACTATTCTACTTGTTCATTTCCACTTTAGCATCGCTCATTTGTGCTTTCATTGTTGAGAAAAGAATCTATTGCAGGCTAGTGTTTATTCTTTAACTCTTGAATCTACTTTTTGTTTTCCATATTGTAGGTCTGAAAGTTATATGTTTTTTATTTTTATTTTTATTTTTATATCAACAAATTTATATGTTGTAAAACTAGAGTTTTTCAAGAGCCACTCCGATCCCACTTGGATAAATTTCCTGTTAGATGCTGTATTTACGGAGTCGAAAAAGTGCCAAATCCAGCGCAAGTTATACCTCAATTCAAGCGATTCTGCAGTGTTTCACTCCTCGTCCAAAACGCTGCTTTTGTCCTTTAATCAAAACAATTCTTGGTCCTTCACAGTAGATATGGTAATTTGCCCAGTAAAAGTAGGATAGTTGTACATGGAGGATGTGCGTTGGATTTCATGCTATTACTCCAACCGGTAAAAAGGCACAATTGGTTACAGTTTATACTTCATTCGTCTTACAGTTTATACTTCATTAGTCTTCCAAGGAAGTTTGAAAAAACCATGACGGGAGATGAATGTGCCCGCAGCTTGTAGTCTTGAACAAATGTAATTTGCAAATAATTTCCCCAGACAAACAAGAGCTTACTCGTTCTAATAAGAAAAATGCTTGAGACGGATTGTTCCAGAGCTGTCCAAGTGTGTTCTCCTACATCATGTGAGGTTCACCTGCATCATAAGAGAGAGATCTACGTGCATCGAATGATTTTAAACACATTTGTGTCCAATCGTTGTCTCGACATCTCTATCTATATCTTTAGCACTGCTCTTCACGTATGGTGCTACTCTATCTTGAAAATCATTGATTTTGGATTGACCACTCATTTTGAGACCTTGAAGGTTTGATATGAAATCCAGTAGTGAGTTTTGCGAATGCAAGTCCCACAAGGCCACAAATTTGATGAAGCCGAGAGAAAGAAATCAATGTTCATAAAATTTCAAGGTCCCAGACATTTACTGCAAACACCGTCAATGTTAGTGCAATGTTCTCAATTCTACTAAAATCCGTGAATGAAAGCGCACTGTGAGGATTGAGAGTGGAAGCGCAGGGCATTTTGAAGGATTATGTGACTAAGGTCAGACATATTCTCTAAAACTTGTCTGAACACCATGGAATACAAATTGACCAATTTTCTCAATGCTATATAAAAGTACACTCACGATACAAACGAAGATGATGGAAGAAAACCATGTATATGCAGATCCCATGACATCTACCAGCAAGGAACTGTTAACTGCTATGGAGAAGTAATTTGTCTTCTGCATGAAGATTCAGTACAACTATCCAACAATAGCTCCAAGGGTAAATAACAACCTTATGGTTTAACGGGGAGTTTAAGCTTCTGGGTCTTATGCATGATGACCGGAAGCCTCTGGCTGATGATGCTTGGGTCATTATATGCTGCAGAATCAGAAGGATAACCTTTCTGCAAAATTTAACAAGTCAAAACTGATCAATGCTAAATTTTGAAAACCAAAGACAGAAAAACTGCTTCACTGTCCACAATAAGCAGATGATATATAGACAACTAGGAGCATGTTAGCATAGAAAAAGGTGCAATAATAGCAGATGCCCCCTTTCAGATTCGATATCGTTAAATGGACTATAATGTTATTTTGTTCTATTCTCTCCACAAGAAGTTCGGAAATCTCAACACAGAATAATAAGAATCACAAATAGAGAAGCAGCAGAAGCAATGTCCTAATAGGAAGTGGTCGATGATTCTAGAATCCCACGAGGGCAACAAGAAGAGGTTATGCTGTTCTTCTTCCACAGGATATATACACAGGTCACAAGAAAGAGAATTCTTTTCTGAAAGTTTCAGTCCTATTTGCAAATGCATAAACAGAAAAAGAGATGGTAATTTCACAATGCAAACAAGATCCCCAAATATTTCATCAACTCCCAAAAGCCCACAAAGCTAGACATGCTGACGCAGCGTTGTAGCGGAAGTAGACTAGATATCATTCTAGTAGACGAATGGGTGACTAGATATCGTTCAAGTAGACGAATTGGTTGGATCTCGTTCTAACAGACGGGCTCTTGAATCTACAAGAAAAAGATAAACAACCTTGTGCACAAGGAAAATAGAGAGAACTCTAGAAATATTATTGATGATTCCATTCTCCAAAATGAAAGGTTACATCCCTATTTAGAGCATCACTAGTGGTATACTCAAATACTGTCACATCACATTTTGAGAATTCATTTAATGGGTTTATAAGTTTGAGTATTTACCCTTCTATAATAGTTCATTTGTGTCCATAATTTTAAAAAAAAACACTATTCACTATATTTTCATTCATAAAATGGGCACAACTTTAAATTTGGACATATATATTTTTATAATATTATTACCATTTAAAAGATATTCACAATACGGTTAAAATGAGATCAATCTTGAACATATTTTGGTAAAGATTAAAAATTGATAATTTCAATTTTTGGGAGAAAGTGCAAAAAAATTGAGTTTTGAATTAAGAATTTGAAAATTTGAGAGAGAATGTTGTTACTTTTGATATGGTGTGGTCCCCAAAATTTGGTTATTGAGGTTTGGTTATTGAGAAAGATTGGTAGTTTTGAGTATCCAAATGCCAAAAGTTGAGTATTTGTAACAAATGTTATTAACTTTGAGTATTTATCCAAATACCATTGTGAGCCTCTTTTGTGTATCAAAATACTCATCTTTGAGTATTTTTGTGTTTGAGTATGCCACTAGTGATGCTCTTGTAATAAGCAAATCCTAATTCGACTAGGACTCAAAATAATTAAAGAAGCAAATCCTAATTCGACTAGGACTCAAACTAATTAAAGAAATAAAAACAAAAAAAAGCCTAACCAAATTTGTTGCCTAAAAGGTTATTAAATCATGCCAAAACAAGCGGCATTAAAAAGAAAATAAAATCTCTAATAAAATCCTAATTCTTGTAGACCAAGAATCTTAATAAAATTAGAAATTAAAATCAAACCTACTATGAAAAGATAATAATTCTAACCTAAACAAAAATATTCCTAATCAAAATCTTGTTCTAAAGCAATAAAAATAAAAATAAAGTAATTTTCCAATATTTTCTTGCATCACATGCATATCTATCTATAAGAGGTGGGAACAAGAAAATACACTGATCATATAATGATCCATTGATCATAACTTTACATAGAGAAAAAACTTTAGATGAGATATTATTAATCATAACTTTACATAGAGAAAAAACTTTAGATGAGATATTATTAACTTACAGCAGATAAAGCCTTAAATGTGGCTTCTCTCCAACAGTTTTCTCGAAGAATAATGGGGTTTGTACTCTTCCCAAATACGCAATGCATACGCGTGTCTCTCAATCTCATAAGCACTCCATCAACTCTAAGCTGTAAGACAAAAGACATTAATTTCATTTCAGTTTATAATTATCCAATTGTTTGGTAATTGCTTTGCACATCGAATAGCAGGACCTCAAAGATAAAAGACGGTGGAATAAATAATTTATCCTTATAAAACCTTAATGTTAAAGTTAATGAACTAAAAAAAACTAGAACTCACCCAGAAACGCAAGAGGACAAACCATGAACTAGGCATCACTCTCTACAAAATCAAAGTTGATGAATATTGATAAGTCCTTCGACATCCCAACATTGTGAATGAAACTTAATTCCAAAAATAAGTACTGAAATTTAGAAGGACGCAGTCATATGCACAATAACAATAAATAGTCGGGAGAATCCAGATCTTACCACTTTTGCTGTTAAAAGTGAAATCCCATTATCGCCCAATTCATCTTCATACAAAATTACCTGTTGAAGTATAACACAAACTTGGGTCATGGCAGAAAAAAGAACAACAGGTGAAAAGAGAATATCACATGTGCATGCCAATCTTCTCCTAGTTCTCTTCTCAGTTACCAACCTCATCATAGAAGAGAATTGGCTCTTTTAATGCAAGTGAAGCCACATCAATTTCTTCCTTGCATTCCTCCCAACAAAGACTGCCGTTGGCCTCTTCAGATGTTGCTCCTCTTCCTAGCTGCCCATATAGAAACAGCAGTATTAAATCGTTTGATGTAATACAAGTGCCAGTAATATAACAGACTCCAACTCAAGCAATTATTCATTAAACTGTAGGCATGCAACATGCTACTACTCATTCCTCTTTTAGGAGATCAGAGTGAGCCAATACCAAAAACCCTTCTCCTCCAGCTTGACCCTTTTCTTTAGCTACTCAGAGGTATTAGGTCACTGAGTTCTATCGAAGTAGTTTCCCCTAAGAGACTACAGCAAAAGGGATTCACATGAACTACTGTAGCTAAGTAATGACTGGCAGCCCACAGTGAAGATGAAATGGTAAGAAATAGCTTAGAATGACAAGGCAACATCAAATCAAAAGAGCACACACCTCCGCATTTATCTCTTCAGTTTCACTTCCACAATAAGGTGTTGTAAAAGTGTAGTCATAATCCAGTATCACCTGCTGGAAGGATTCGCTGCATGTATCCAAAAGAAATAAGTGTTAAGAAAGCAATGTATCTGCGAACTGTCATAACAGGAGGGGGAAAAGAGAAGAAAAATCCTAGCTTATGTTCATAGATTCATGCATTGCATCTGATTAACCTTGTTAAAGGAAGTAATGAACATTGCGTGCAGCGATTAACCAGCTTACGTTTTGAATTTCCATATTGCAGCTGCAGGAACTTCGACGGGTGGCAATGCTTCCTGCTTCCAGCCAGTTAGAGCATCAAATGCATTAAAATGAATCTTTGTACCGCTACTCATATGTTTAAGAACCAAAGAGCTATCCCCAAAAACCATCTCTGGAAAGTGGGATGTCTGTAACTTTTGTTCCCACCTGCAATATATGATGCATAGTGTTAAAACTTAAACTGGCAGTAACCCATACACTCAAGCAATGTTCAAGAGATCAAAGCAAAAAAGTTGTATGAATGGTTATGGTACGAAGTAGTAGTCAAAGAAATGGAAATTACTACATGAGGGAACAAAACCATATCGGCTTCATATTGAAGACGTCACTGCTACCGGCTGTTTATTTAAACAAGGTACAGTACATTCAGCTATGGAATTTTGAACCATTCACAAATGTAATAATACCATCAACGAATTCCAGGTTATCAGAAAATTAACAGAATCGTTTAAGTGGTTGAACAAGGAATACATTCCATTATCCCTTTTAACCAATGACCCTTTTTTTTAATACATGACATCTCTTAAGATATTCCCTTTCTCACAAAACCATAAAAGAATCTTGCCAAAAGATTCAGAAACACATCATCGTTCAAGAACCACACAAATTTACTGTCAAATGTTAAGCCGAAATCATCAGTAAGATACCTGCATCTAGCAGGACCCTTAAGAGTGTTTATGAAAGATTGTTACACTAAACATATGCTCTAAGACTAAAGTTCAATCCTAATCCACTGTAGATTTATGGGAAGCTATGTAGCACGGACACTACATCGTAGGTCACATACTGGTGTCGGACACTTGCCAACACCAACGCTCTCCGGACACTCTTCGGACACTTGTCCAACACTTAAATCCAAAGCATCCAATTTTCTCTCAACGTTTATAGGTTGGACACTCTTAGGACACTTTAAAATATGCTTCGGACACTCACATAACAAGGCAGGGGAATTGAACAAAGTAGTAGACTCTAATTAAACTTTTAAGAAGTCACATTTTTTACGTGACGAATGATGCTTTATTGATTATAAAGATCAAAAACGAAAAGTCGATCAAACATTCTTATATGGTGTAAAATCTTTCCAATTGGAGCCTTATGTTTCATATTTCACTCATACACAAATATTTCTAAAAACGTGTACCCAATGTGTCATGTCCTCCATTTGTAAAAATTTACATGCCAGTGTCGGTGTCGTGTCGCGTGTCCGTGTCAGTGCTTCATAGATGGAAATTGTAGAGGGCTATGTTGCCCTCCTAATATCCATGACCCAGACTCCATACAGTGCACTTTAATCTACAAACAATGGAGAGTTAAGGGGTTATTTCCAAATGAGAAGGGATAATAGACATGGCTCAAACCACAACCAGAAAGAAGTGAATTTTGCCCCATTTTTTATTTCACTGGAACAAAAGGAACAACTTTTTATTGCCTTATTATGCATCCGTAGTAAACAAGATAAAGAAATAAGTTGTGAAAACTTCCTCCGGTCACTCAGTCTTTTAGTTAATCAATAACAATGCAACATGAAGCCATTTCTGTTAGTTTCCCAAATCCATTACTTCCTCTTTCTAATTCAAAACAAAAACAACCACCCCAAATTATCCCCTGCAAAGAGAAACATTTGCATCTGTTCACTACTTTGATTTCCAAATCTGGACTTAGTTTTCTACTTTCAAGATAGCATATGAAAGAAAAATATACTCCCAAAAGAAACAATGAATTGTTTTACACATCGAGGGACAACACGAAATTACATGCTCACAGCCTCACACTAACATTAATTTCGATTCCGCAAGAAACATAGAGTTTCTTTGATCGTACATATACACACACAATTGACACAGAGAGAGAGAGAGTACTCTTGGAGTTGGCGAGTGTTGAGAATGGGACGCTTGAGAGACTCGATCTCCCAACCATGTAACCGGAGTCCACGCCGTCCATCGGGAAGGGACTCAGCTCCGGAGGCTTTAAACTCTTTCTCGTCGACTTCGAACTCCATATTCTCCGATGAAACCGCTGCTCCGGCCGCCGGGAATTCTACCTCTTCTTCTTCCGTCTAACGGGGAATTGCTGAACAGGGGTTACTCTCTCTCCCCCTCGGCGAAAACGTAAGACAGGATGTGCTAGCGCGGGCCTTCCGTAAATTGGATTGAGGCCTTCATTCATGGGCCTTAAGGAGTGGAAACTAGACGCATGAGTAAACTTGGGCTTTCGATGCAAAAATCCCGCCTCTCGGCCCACTCTGAAGAGTTCATGGGCCGGCAGGCCGGCGAGAGAGAAAGGGCGAACACTACTAAGCAAGCCAAGTCCAGTTCTCAGTAATAGATGCTAGTAGCTTGAATTTACTGCTCTGGTAACTCTCTCTCTCTCTCTCTCTCTCTCTCTCTCTCTCTCCACCGATGTGGTGAGATATGGCTCTCAACCCCTCCGAGACGAGGGCCTCACTTCCTACATAAAGTTCGGAATGAGTCAGGCTTTTCTCAAGGGATCTAATTTGTTAAAGTAATGGCAACACAATAAATAAGAGGGATAAGATTGAGCCTTGAAAAAAAAGGGGTAAAGGAAATCGGTCAAGAATTGGATTTTCCCATAATGGGGTAGAGAAACAGACAAAATCACAAAACTCATTTTGGGTAGAGGTTTACCATTTTTTATTTTATTTTTTGAACAGGAGGAAACCGTAGTATTCCATGAAATCGCTCAGCGGCACTTACAAGATTGCATCCAAAGATATACTGAAAATAATCTAGAGAACAATCCAAAAACACGAAGAATAAGGCTATAAGGCTCAAAGTAAGAAAGTCGTCTCAAACGTCGTGAACTGAGCATTGCGCTTTCTAAACTATACTGCACATCACAATTAAAATTGCATGGGCAAACTGAATCAAAGTTGGATTTAGGGTGATCCATAGAGGCAAAAGATTAAACTCCTTACGACTGTAAAGATCAAGATCAAATTGGTAACTCAACAAGCAAGGAGCAATCCAGAATTATTCGCCCACCAGCAAACCTGGAAGGACCAGATCGGGACAAGAAAAGACCGAACTGGCAAGCAAGGAGTAGCCTCTGAGTAAGACGGCCGAAAAAAGAAAAAAGAAAAAAAAGAAAGAGTAGAAGCCCACTCCGACCTTAACTCGTTATCCGACCCTCTGCCAACCGCCACTCGTCGTATCACCAAACTCTGCCACCACGAAAGCCAGATTGACTTGAGATGCCGAATCTGCACTCCTCAAATGTAGACTGCAAAAGGGGACTAGACCACCCAAACAAAACAGGCCTCGCATGGAGGCGAAAGATAGAGATACGTGAGAGAACACGCTGGAAAAACAGAGGGGAAACCAAAGGGAGGAGGGGAGGGGAGGGAGGAGGAGGAAGGTAGGGGAGGGAGGAGAAGGGAGGAGGAGGAAGGGAGGGGTGGGGAGCAGCCCCACCCACCAGATCTAGCCACCGCTGTTAGGGTTTTATAGAGAGAGGCGAGAGAGGATTTTTTCAGATGTAGATAACGCGGAGAGAGAACACTGAAAAAAACAGAGGGGAAACCAAAGGGAGGAGAAGGGAGGAGGGGAAGGGAGGGGAGGGAGGAGAAGGGAGGAGGAGGAAGGGAAGGTTGGGGAGCAGCCCCCCCTGGATCTAGCCACGCCCATTTTTTTAGAGAGGCTTAGAGAGGATTTTTTCGGTATAAATAATGAAACTAAATCAAATACAGTTTTTGAGAAGGTTTACTATTGAAAATGGGGTTTTTCTCCTTTTACCCCAAAAAAGGATTTAAGTAAAGAAATGGGTCAAGATTGGAGTTGTTACAGCCCCTCCTAAATTTCACATATATGTTCACAAAAAAAGAAGGGGAAAGGTATATGCATCATACTAATTTTTTTAGTTAAAAAAAAAATCAACTGAGATTACTTAATTTTGATTGATTGTGTTACCTTGGGTTTTTTTTTATGATCCATAACGGTTGAAAATTTATTTGTCATAGGCATTGGTGAGGCAATTTCCACACAATTCTGCTATCATTGAGAATCAAGATTCTCATATATGTACGGTCGATGAGTTCCACCACTGTAATATTTGAAATTTAAGTGTTTCTTGTTTGTTCGAAAATTTGCCCCAATAAATTTTCCAAATAAGCAGACAGTAATAAAATCAAATCTTACTACTACGATTTTTAGTACTCAAACTGAACCTTTTTTTTTGTTTTGTTTTGTGAACCACAAACGATACTCGTCACTTTAATCAATCAATATATTCTCATATAGATCAACAACATTATGGAGAAACTTAAAGACTTAATTCTAACGGAAAGTATTTGAAACTACAACTTTGAGAGTTCGATTTGGATATAAACAACTACTGTATCCTTCATGTAAATCATCGAAAAAGAAACCGCAAGCTCCAAGCAGATCACTAACCAACAAGTTCTACATCTTATTCCCAAGTCCAGATCTATGATCACTTCATTCGCTTCTGCCTACCTTGCAACAAGATGTTATAATGAAGGCAAAATGGCTGACATTTGGAATCTCAACGGCTATGCTTTGCAGTCCTTGAAATAGCTCGCAGGAATTTCCGAGGGAGAAGGCAATGCTGCAACACCCTTGAACTGTTCAAAAAACAAAAGCGTTCACTTCAGATAGCTGCTTGCAGATACGAAGAAATCCCATGTTATAAAACTGCTAAGAACCATCTCCCAGATGTGGCTGCGCGTTGCTATCTTGGGAGATAACATAAGGGGGTCTCTATGATTTACTGGCTTTAACAATGGGTTGCAGCCAGTACCTTATTAGTGCTTCGGAGACGAGTAAAAGCCAAAATCACGAGGCTAAAAAACACCACAAGATGGTGAAAAAAAAAAAAGCAAAATAAAACTAGATACCTTATGCTGCATGTATTTATCTCTAACTGCTTTGAAAGCCACTCCTCTTCTACTCCATTGCAAGTCATGAATAGCAAGAACACATTCCTTCAGTTCAAATGGTCTATAACCTGAGTATTGTTGCAGCCCCAAGCTCTGCAAAATGTGTAAGTAAATCATGAATATGTAAAAATATCTGTCAAAACTTGCATTGGTTGGTTAGAAACTAGATGAATTCATTTACACATCATCCTTACATTCCTTTTTTTTTTTTTTTTTTTTTTAAATTTGGTGAATCAGAATGTGTTGAAGAAAAGAAACAGATTCAGGTTCAACGAGGCATTCCCTCCTAATGTCATTTTAGTCCGGCCAAGCAAAACATTTGAGGTCTGTGCAAGTTTCTGAAGTAGAAATATGTCTCCATGTTCTAGCTGGCCAAACGGCCAAAACCCATGTACCATTCATTGATAACAGAAGAAACTTTGCCAGCCAAATAAGAGCCAGATAAATAAATAATTCTAGGACCATAGACATCAAGAGAGAGATCAAAGCGAATTCCAATTATCAAGCCAAAGAATGGTAGTTGATCCACCCAATAATGTACGCTACAGTATTCCCTTCCTCTATGTCAAAGAGCAATCAGAATGTTCTCATAGTCCAGATTCTGAACCACTTGGTTTTAATGATTCATATTTCCACTGAACACACAAGGAGTCCTCTTCAGAAGAAAGAGCATATGGCTGCCTAAGGATTGAAGCCTGAAAGCCTATGCCTCTTTCCTATGAAATCAAAGATCATCACAAGCTCCTTTGCTTGAGTGAGATCCAACATCTGAACCAGACAACAGAAATTTATCTAGATTATCGTTAGCTTGCTTAAGGAATTTCTAAAAGGAGTTCTTTAGCTACATTCAAGAGTCAATGACCTATTTAACAACCTCTAGCTCCCACATTCAGCATAAGAATAATAATTCTGTATAAAAATTAGTTGTGCATTACAGCGAATATGGTATCAGTATAAACTGCACCCTTAAAATACACTTCAGTTGAACAACTAGGGTTATATGAGAGTTTATTCTTACCCATGGATGCTTCGTTGGTTGGATTGTGAACCTAGACAGAAAGATGGCTGAAGCAGCAACCATTGATGGCAAGAACTGCAAGCACTCATAATCTAACAAACTCATCTCCGCTAGGTAACTACCCAAAAACTCCAGCTCCAAATTTAAAACCTGGAATGTATAAAAAATACTTAACACTGACAATCAAAATGGGAAAGACCAGAAAGAGAGAGGCACTGACATTGATAGCAATGACAAAAACAAAGGGATGGCATACCTTGCAGTTGTCTTCAGTACCCCTGGTAAAAATTCTGCAAGTACAGTGGTTTCACAAGTAGTTACAAATGTAATAACATGGACAAAGTAGTAGCAGTAGCTGACTGAGAATTAAGAATAATAGTAATAGTACATTGACAGTGTTCCTACCTCATAAAAGTCTTAATTGTAGGAGTACCCATGTCATGGTTCAAAAAGATGAGCACGTCTCGCTCCATGTTAACCACCTGTATAATCACCCCCAAAACGTGCAACAGTAAAGATTACTAGAGGCAAAATTAGTAAGACAATTTGAGCAACGAAACCCACCTCTTCCTTTGTATAAGTATTATCAGTTATATAGCAAAAATCTTCAATATGCGGAGGACTAATCTCTTCATACTTGCTGTATCAACAACCAGTCAACCAAAAAATAGAATTAAGATAGTCAACCGGTGCAGTGATTATAGAAATGAATGTTATATGAGATGGGGGATCATAAGCATACGAGGCAATAAGCATGCAAGCAACACCAACAAGCTGAAGTTTGTTCCTAGTTATAGAATGCTGAGATAAGAATCTGTCAATATAGGACACAGTAAGATACAGGGTGTCTGAGACAAGTTTGTATTCCTCCGCAACCTCAACCAACCAATCCAGCAGAATATCCCGCATTGCTTGATTAACATCCTTTTGGACCTTTTCCATGTAACCAGGCAAGGGTCTTCTCTTTTCCTCCACCTAAATTACATCGTCATCAGATTTGCAACAAACTAGCGCAACTTTAATTGAACACCTTAATACAATTGCTCCCCACAACACATTATTGTCCTTTCCTAAACTCGGCAAGTAGATTTACACACAAATAGCTCATTCATAAGTCTGCATTTGAAATCCAAAATCAAAGAAACAGAAAACTTCTTCCAAACCAAGTTTTATGCAAGCTCAATTGGGCTATCTATTCATTTCATTTATGGGGAAAAACAAACAGGAAACGGATTCTGAATTATCCTTTCCTTCCCAATGATGTGGGTGCTGACCTAACAAAGGGTAGCATCAAGCCTATATATGCATACACACCCACAAAAATACTTTCATAATTATGGAAAATATGTGTATCTTCTCGAACAACCTATGTAAGCCTAATTAAAACCAATTGGAATGAATAGAAGCTTAACCCCGACATTTTCCATCTTTTATTGTGTTTTCATATCATCCATTTATTGGCAACCAAACAGAAACCATCCTACATTTGCAGGCAATAGACATGTAAAACATATTGGCATACCTCCAAGGAGCGAAGGTTCAGGTATATAAGAGGTGCATCCTCGCATTTCTGCAGATCATCATAGCTAACAACAATCTCCGGGCTGGCCAAATCCTGAATTACAGAACATTTTATTCATATAAATCCCATCACCACAAATAACACAATCCTCAATTAGATTAGATTGATTTCTTTGTCATTTAATTATTGAACAATATCAAACCGAGCAAAATAGAATCGAATTTAAACACAGACATCATCAGTTTCTCGGCAACCAAGTAGAGATCTACATTAAACCCAAATGCATAATAGTCACAACAATCTCAGGTACCTCCAAGGATCCAAGATTCTGACACAGAACATCCGTATCTTCACATTTCTCCCCATCATCACAACTCACAACAATCTCAGGTACAGCCGGCTCCTTCTCCTTCTCCTTCTCTTTCTTGCTCAAATTAGGTTTGGGCTTCTGGGTACCCACAAAACCAGATTTCTGAGTCAACCCCACATCGGCCGAGTTAGTGAGGTCACCCAACGGGACTCGCATCTTCGTGACGGGTTTTTGTTGCATAGACTGATTGGATGCAGCAGTGGAAGCAAAGGGTCGCTTCTTTAAAGAGCGGGTGATGCGGATACTGTTTTCTTGGTCACCCATTTGGGAGATTGGGTTCTAGGGTTCAGGGGTTTGCAATTGGTTTCAGGGTATAGTAAGAACCGAACAGAAGAAGGCAATTAAAATGAAGGAGATATGTGTGGGTGTCAATTGTCTTGAACTATTCTGCGTTTATCTTCAGAGTTACGGGGAGAGAGAGAGAGAGAGAGAGAGAGAGAGATGCCGCCATTTGCACTGTTTCAAAAGTGAAGTTTGGCGCGCTTCCGGTTGGTTTCGCTCTGGCAAGATCAATTATGAAAGAAAAAGAGAAAAAATATAAATTTGAAGGAAACTTTCTCCCAAAGTTACTTCGGGCCTACTTCAGTTATCAAAAAAATACGAAAGGATGGGGAAATCAATTTCTTCATAAATTTTAAAGTGTTTAGTTAATAGAAAAATAATGAGGCTTAGAGAGATATTTTTTTTCACTAGGACTCACTTTATCTCAAAATGCATCTGCAAAAAAGAAAAGATTATGTGTTGTGAGAAAGTTTACTCCTACCAATTACATTTTTTTAGAAAAATCCTTTATCAAGTGAACATTTTCATAGGAAAGTAAATTTCCATTTCATTTACTTCACTTTGTTTCATTTTTCTCAGGATAAATGAACAGAGCCTCAAATGAAAGGTCAATGTAATTCTGGCATGGTTTTCGTAAGATAAAATCAATTATTTTCTCCTTTGCCAAAAGCTAGCCAATGATTTTATTAAATTCTCTCAACCATTTTTTTTTTTATCTATCATGCGACCCATACCCAAATATAACCGTTTTTACCCACCCCAAATAAACGGTGAGCAGCTCAATGTTAATGTTTATTTGTGTTGTGTTAGATCGATGATACAAAATGAAAGTCAAAATCGTAAATTATGCATTGGGAAGATTTTATTAAAATTGGCTTTTATCAAATGGGTTCACAAAGTGATTTTATCAACTCTCCTTCAAGTAGTGATTTTATGAGATTTCTCATTTCAAACATGGCCTAAACAAGGATGGGACTCCAATTTTTAGGCAAGTAAAAAGGGCACATGCAAATTCAAGGTTTTAAAACAAACACAAATCATTGTTAGTTGAAAATTATTTCATCTTCTATTATTTAATAACCACGGTAGTTCTATTACAACAACACATTTAATGAAAAATGGCAAAGTTATATACTATGCTTTGGAGTTTTCCCAACACCTCTGATAATTGATAACATTAACACAACATTCGATTCTAAAGCTGCATGATCTTCTGGCATTTTGTGACATCCATGATCTATTGCTCATTTGTAGTGAGTGTGACACTCCAACCCCATGTGAAAATGTGTACAAGTATTTATGCATATTTGTGTGTGTCTTAGCATAATTGTCGTACATAAACTCCTAAAACAAAACAAATTGGGCTAAGATCAGGCCGAAAGGTGTATTCAATGGGAAAATTTATCTTGCTTAATTATAAGTGATTTTCTTTACTTGTTACAAAGTGATGATAGTTAGTAGAAGATGAGATGACAACTAATCAAAATGTCAAAAATATGTGGTTGGACCATTTCCCATAGACGAACATACTTGGAACTCAACGATAGAATTTTCCCTCTTTTGATTCTCTCCATTTTAATTTGGCATGTGAAAGCATGATGGCAACGATTTAATGCACAAAGTTTGGCAATTTTATTATAACAAAACCAAAATTATTTTTAGATGATGAAAGTATGATCTGTAATGTCTGACAACAATCATTAACGGCATGGCAAAATCGTAACTTAACAGCGTGGCCCAAAATTTGTTAAGTGGACCCCAAAACCATAATAATTGCTCAAGATTTTGAAATATGGATTAGATATCATATATTATGCTTTAGAGTTGTCCCAACGCCTTTGATGACTGATAACATTAATCTATTGCCTTTGATGACTGATAACATTAATTTAGAGTTGTCCCAACGCATGTGAGGCTGAGGCTGCATGATATTCTGGCATTTTGTGTCATCCACGAATTGATCTATTGCTCATCTGCTCTTAGCCTATGTCAGAGTAGAAGGCAAGGTCCCAGCTCATGCTACAAGCTCTAAGAGTTATGCCCACCAAATGATTATAGTGACTTTGACCCAAACCAATTCTTTCCATAGCCTGTTGATTTGGAGTGTTCTTATTAATCATCAGGTCTCAGTTTCGAGAGTTGATAGGCAAGATTCTAAGACTCTGACCCAAATATTGGGCTAGAAAACTCTACACAAATCAAAAAATTATTCTCTTGAATTTTTCTTACAATTGAAAAGAGCAGAAAAGATTCAAAAATACATATCGAATACAAATAGACAAGCTTTATTAATGAAACAAACTCATACAAAAAATGATTGCTGCAATTCTAGAAGCAGATCAAATCCTACTCACAACTAAACTTGCAACTCAACAACCGGAACCCATCAACAACACACGAACATAACAACACATGTAACAGAACACATAAATACTAGTTGTCCCAACAACAACATACATAACTCGCTAGTTGTAGTCATCGTAAGAAACAGAGAGAAATTACTACTCGTTCCTCATGATCAACGACGGTGGTGGTTGGTGGCTCTTGATTTGGTTGTTGTGAGCACCCTCTTCCCGTAGGGATGGTTCTGTAAGTAAGGGTAATGCATTTGAATGCGATTCACCATTGTATGCCGAAGCCTCCCCTGCATTTTTCCATGGAGGAAGGGCAATTAAAAATAAGACATGAATTAAAGAAAGTAGAAATATATAACATTAGAGTCATGGTCGCGAAAAATACTAAGAACAATCCTATTTCACAAATCAATTGTGCAAATTTGAGCACATAAGTCGGACATTGTTGTCCCTTGCCAGGGACAGCACCTACTATCCTTGATGATTCCGGGGAGTTCTGGTCTCGTGTCAATGATTGGAAACGTTCATGTTAAAGAGCTCGCCGAGTTGAACAAGTGTACCAAAAATTAGCTCAATCGGATACTATTTAGTACCTGATCGGTACAAATATAACTCGACAATAATGAGTTTGAGTGGGTATGATCTAGTGTTTTGGATGCATTCTCTTCAAGATAAAAATGTTTCGATTAGGTACTAAATGATATCCGATTGAGCTAATTTTTGGTATACTTGTTCTACTCCGCGAGCTCTTCGACGTGAACGTTTTCGATCATTGAAACGAGACCAGAACTCTTTGGAATCGCCGAAGACAGCAGGTGTTGTCCCTTCAGGGACAGTAGCGCCCCTCTTTCCATGTAAGTCTCACAAAAGGTGCATAGCCTTCGTATTTTGCTCATTATGAATGTTCGATTCTCAAACGAAAAAAACAAAAGGTTAGAATTAATTTTTGGTTTTACAGTTTTTTGAACTTGATAGGCACTAGCTAGGCAGTTAAAAACTTCATTTCTCTGGCAATTTTTGATTCAGCTGTTTGTTCCCAAATCTGAAGACACGAAACAATAAACGACAACGAACCAAACAGATTGATTCAAGCATAGTTCGCACACGGAGATGATCGAATAATGTACCTTTGCTTTCTCCAGTGCTGATTGTGCCACATAATTTCCATAAGGATCTTGAAGCACACCCAGAAAATTTGGATCGGTAATCATCTCACTGATGATTTGTTCGATCTCATCTTCCCCCGACGATTTCAAGCACGTCTCCACCACATTGCTTCCATATTTGCTCATCGAAAGAGACACATAATTCCCTGCCAGTTTCTCCAGCACAGCCGCCGTAACATGGGGTATCCTCATTTCTAGCATACATTGCACAACATAGTTTCTGCAAAACAGAAAACATCGTATCTGAAAAAATAAATCTAAGCAAAATTTCTTTAAAAAAGAAAAAACATGTTCAGGTGCCCACGGGTTTTTATTTATTTATTTTGGAAATACATTTCTTCTCCCATGATTTTGTTTCAAAATAACCAGTCTCAAATTTTTTAGGTAAAAAATTTAACCAGTTTTATAGAATGCTTCGAGAGGAAAGTGAAAGGGAACAAACCCATATTGGCTTTCTGATAGGACTAAAGCATTTGCTGCAATTTCAGCCATGAGATACTCCTTGGATTCTCCTTGAGCATAATCCAGGCATTTTTGCAATACACGACATCCATGTTTATCCACCCCAATTCCAACACAGTTAACTGCTACTACATGGAAAATAAGCTGCAACAACAAAATAAAAAATAAAACCACACAATGTTGAAATATTCACGACGAGGGAAGAAATCATCACTAATAATCGGGCTGAGCCGGATTCTGGCTGGGTTTATATATAGTACTAGATAACAACAAGATTTGTGCAATGCAAGCGCAAGCCTGATTCATTAATAATCGGACTTCATTTAATTTTCTAAAGTATATTACAAAAATATAAATTAATCAATCATATCGATCGCAAATTAGAATTCACTAACATACTATAAATATAGTTAGAATTCTAAATTCTCACAATACCATTCAAATAAATAACTATTAAAAGGAAAGAGAAGAAATTGAAGAGCAATAAGATAAAGATGAAACTTGCCCTCCAAATAAGAGGATATATGCTTCAAGAAAAGAAAAAAAAAACGTTAAGCAATTAGGACTTATAGGGGTAATAACATTCCCGTGCGCTCATGTGCCGGGCTGGGTCTTGAGAGATTTTCTCAAACCCAACCCATTTAGTAAATTGAGTTAAAATCTCAATCCAAAAAAAGTTGGGATGGGCGAGCTTCTGGGCCAGTGTGCACCCTTCATATAGTTGATACTATTTTTTTTATGTCGGTAAAATATATATATATATATATATATATATATATATATATATATATATATATATATATATATATATTCACTCTCTCAAAAACAAAAGATGAAATTTGTACAATCAGAAAATGTAGTGAATGAAGTTGTTAGAATATGTTTTGTATATGTCTGTAGCGCTACTTACCCTGTTATCCTCGCTCGAGAATGATAGCACACAATCTCGAATTACATGACAACCATACAGGTTCTTGGTCAAATTCACCACCATTGGCAACAGAGCAGCTACAACTAAGCATATTTGCTCTTTTGTTGTGATCCGTTCGAGCAATTTTTGCATAGCACGAGTTCTGCAAGCCACATGACACAAGAACTTGAAAAACCAACAAACATATTTTCATACACACAACAGACTACAGAGATTTTGGAGATTTTTTTAAAGAATTTAATTGGCCGGTTATTTATTGAATTTCACCCAGAACATACTACAGAGAACGTAAAAAGATTCATCCGAACCCAAAGGGTTGGTTCAGCTGGTTAAGGCCTAGGGTTTGCTCCCACCAGGTCCGGGTTTGAATCTCCTCAAGGGCCACCCCATGGGCTCTCATAAGAACGTCCCAAAGCCTGGTTGGGGCTATAGAGAATAGTCTCATGGTGCGCGTAAACTGGTCTGAGGACCATAGTTTTGAATATCGGCCGGTTCGTCTCGGGATTTGAAGGCTCCGAGACCGATACGTACCGTACCGTATTGGCCGATACACTCAAAAAGTTAAAAAATTCACGACCGCTACACCCGATGCTTGCCACATATCGCCGATACGTCTCAATATCGATACACAGATACAGCAACCACCCAAAAAAAAAATTTGTCGATCTATTGAAGGGAAATGGCTACAACAAACACCCCCTATTTGAGTGTGTATCATATGCACCACTATAAAAATTACAAATCGATTAACAAAAGTTACGAATTTTAATAAAAGTTACGAATTCTTTGTACAAAAGTTACGAGACGCACCAAATGTTATGAATCATAGAAAATGTTACGAATCATACTTCTGAAAAAGTTACGAAACACTAAAAAATGTTACGATTACCAATGAGCTGGCACAATATGGATCACACAATGGGTGCATATTGTACACACTTTTAAGGGGTGTGTATTGTAGAATTTTCCCTATTGAAGATAAGAATTGTGAATTCAAAAAACATTTGAGGGAGCTTAATTAGCAAACACTTGAGATTAAAAATAAAATGAAATTGGTGTGTACATTCTAATTTCTAAACAACTTTATTTTGATTTAAAAAATGGGGCATTTAACATTAGGTCACCCTTGGATCCCATAATTACCATCAGGTCAAGCCCAATTCTAAAAAATTCCCATCAACTCCCCAACCTGTATAAAAATGCCTAAATCATAGGATACCCTATGAAAATGCCTAAAATCCTAGGGTACCCTATGAAAGTGCCTAAACCACTAAACCCTATAATAGAAAAGTGCACCCTAAACCTAAACTCTAGGATACCCTATGACTAGGGTACTCTATGAAAATGTCTAAAATCCTAGGGTACCCTACGACTAGAGTACCCTATGAAAGTGTCTAAAATCCTAGGATACTCTATGAAAGTACCTAAACTATTAAAACCCTATAATAGAAAAGTGCACCCTAAACCTAAACTCCAAAAAAGAGTGACTTACCTTAGTGGTAATAAAAAAAAATGACTTACCTTATTGGTAATTAGACATCTTTTTTCTAGACCTACAAGTAATAATCCCTAAAAAATTGGCAAAAATTCATCCTAAAAGATCATTATCTAAATTGTTCAAGAAATTAAAACATAGAGTAAGAGGAAATAAGTAACTTAGAACATACCCATACGAGTCACAACACACCCCCATGAGATTCGTATCAGTGAGGACCACAAGCAGCATCTGGGTAATCTGTTGTTGATCACAAACTTGAAAAAACTTCCGAATAAAATCATTCCCAATTCGATCAACCATCAACTCGCACGCACGATCCCTGACTTCTGAAAAAACCATCTCAACGTCCGCTGGCTTCTTCTCCGTAATCTTTTCCCACAAAAATTTACTCCCATCTCTATCCATAGCCAACAAACAAAAATTCCCCCTCATTTCTTCTAAAGGGAATAACTTCAATGAATTGTATATATACGAGGAAGAAGATGAAGAAGAAGAAGAACCCAAGAAACTCAAATTATCCGCTACTAAGCCATTGCCAAATCTTCCAAAATTGCTAGTTAAATTAGCTGATTGAGAGCTGTTTTGATAGCCATGAGGCAAGATTGTTGATGGGTACCTGTTCATTGCCGAATAACGATTTTGCCCTCCATGTATCAAATAATTGAAGTTATCGAGTCCGATATCTTCTAATAAATTCTCTTGAATGACATTTTGGTGATCAAAGTTCAAACCCGTTTGCCTTCTTTCTGCGGATTGAACTCTCATTCCCATCAAATCACCATGTCTAATCTGAGGAGAGGAAAAATCCAAGTTGTTGGAAGACTGAAAACTAGGGTTTTGATCATAAGGTTCAAGACTTAGACGATTGAAATAAGCTTCAAGATTTGAATCATAAAGGGTGTTGCAAAAATTAGAGTTGGCAGGATAACAAGGATTGATTTCCGGCTGAGAAAGATGAAAAGGGTTGTTTTCGGACAACGATGGAAGGTTGTCTCTGGGTGCGGACATGCTGGCCGGAGCAAAAAACTGGTGGCTTTCCAGTGGAAGATTTTCGCCGGAGATCCATTCAAGATCGGCGGAAGCGTCTTCCTTTGCCAACAAATCCGAATGGACATTGATCCATTCGGGTTCTTTTTCTTTTTCTTCTGCTCTCCTCTCCATCGGATTTTTCTCGAACCGATCGAACAAATTTGGAGATGGAGGGAGAAGAGTTTTAAAGTGGTTTAGAAAGAGATTTTGGTTAAGAAGAGTTTAAGTATACAGCTATCTCTATATCTCCGAAAGATTCTGGAGAGAAAAGATAGTAATGGAATGAGAAAACAATTCGTTAGGGTTTTATAAGATTGTGAACGTGCATGCGGATACTCGTGGACTCTGGTGATTTGTCTTTTAGTATGAGTTTTTATTAAATTCGCGTGCATTTTTTTTAAATTGATCCAAATGAAAATTTAAAAGTGGAAAAAAATGATAAAAAGAAAAAAAAAGATTCTCTAAATAAAAACACTGAGGCATTTGTTTAGGTACAATAAAAATGCCTAAAATATATATAGTAGTTGTATTTATAGAAATTAGAAAGCATCACTTGTTACCATTATTTTCCATATTAAACATAAATAATCAATGTAAATATAGGAGTTGTTTTTATGGGAATGAGTTGTATTCTAAATGTGGTAATACAACTACCATATATGTAAAATATTTAATTATACGTAAATATAGGAGTTCTGTTAAAGAGTGGGGCACTTGTTAGCAGGACCGAAAACTAAAAAAAACAATTCCTTAAATGTTTCTTCCCAAGAAAATTAAACTTCGTCAATATTTTCATAATCGTTAAATGTTTATTCGCAAGAAAATTAAGCTCCGTCAATATTTTCATAATCTTCAATTCATCTCGTGAATGATTAATCCCAAAAATTGAATACCATTAAACATACCAATCACCCTTGAATTGGTGAAAATATCATATCACCAGATTTTCAATAACAAATTCCTACTTTTTGGTGATTAGTCTGGCTAGTTACGCAATTTTGGGATTTTGTTTATGGTCTTACATTTAAGGGGAAAATATAAGGACTAGTTGTGGATATTTCCAGGAAGATCAATTTTACCTTTATTTTACGGATGAGCCCCTATTCAAATCATTGTTGTGGCAAAAAGTAACTTAAATTAAGCTTCAACCACAAGAGAATTGCGTGCTATATCTAGTTTGTTCAGGTCACTCACTTTTTGGGGATCCATATATTTTCACTTGGATAATTATTAGAGAGTTCCATATCTGGAGCACGGTTCTTCCAAGCTTACAAAAATTAGATCGATTCATATCGTAGAGTATTAGATACATTGATGATATTAGATTGAATAATACTCGATCATCTTGGTTTGAAATTTTCATCTAACATAGTTCCTTCACTTGCAGTGAGTGTGACACTCCGACCCCATCTGAAAGTGTGTACAAGTATTTATGCATTTCTGTGCGTGTCTTAGCATAATTGTAGTGCATAAACTCCTAAAACAAAGAAAATTGGGCTAAGATCAGGCCGTAAGGTGTATTCCATGGGGAAATTTATCTTGTTTAATTATAAGTGGTTTTCTTTAGCTGTTACAATGTGATAAAAGTTAGTAGAAGATGAGATGACAAGCTAATCAAAATTTCAAAAATATGTGGTTGGGCTATTTTCCATAGACGAACATACTTGGAACTCAATGATATAATTTCACCTTCTTTAGATTCTCTCCATTTTAATTTGGCATGTGAAAGCATGATGGCAACGATTTAATGCACACGGTTTGGTAATTTATTATAACAGAAATAACATCGTAATAGCTAAAATTACTGTCAAATGATGAAAGTATGATCTGTAATACTTGACAATAATCATTAGCGGCATGACAAGATCGTGACTGAACAGCGTGGCCAAAATTTGTTAAGTGGACCCCAAAACCATAATACACCATAATTGCTCAAGATTTTTGAAATACGGATTAGATATCATATATATTTTACAATAGTCCTATTGTGTGCTTATTAGGCAGACGATAAAAGTGTTTTTACCGGTAAACTTACAATAGAATTTTCCTTTTTAATAAACTTGTTCACATTGTTTTTATGAGTTAAATATTTGTTCTGCAGTCAACATTCAAAATTTGTATTGCTTAGACTGTAAATTGTGATCAATGTTAGATGCACATCACCAAAGGGTGGATTGCAAGTGGCCCTTTTCTAAATCCTAAACGTTCTTTGTTGGGTTAAGTATTTTTAAAACAAGGTATCTTTTGTCCCACATTGGTTGGTTAGTTAGAAGAACTTAAAAAACTTTATATTACAGAATCTTTTAGTGGACTTATGAATGTGTCTAGACTCAAGGGAGGTCTCCCGCACACACAAAATGGGCTAAGGTCCAATCTAATTTGGGGAACCCAATCCGAAAGTCAATTAATCCCCTAATTGATGTCGTTTGATTTTACTTAGTTTAAAAAAACCTCTGATTTTCCGTACAATTTTCTGAGAATTTTAGACCATGTGAAAGTGTCTACGAGTATTTATGCATAATTGTGTGTCTTAGCATAATTGTAGTACATAAACTCCTAAAACAAAAACAAATTGGGCTAAGATCAAACCGAAAGGTGTATCTGATGGGAAAATTTATCTTGCTTAATTGTAAGTGGCTTTCTTTACTTGTCACGTGTGATGATAGTAAGTAGAAGATGAGATGACAAGCTAATCAAATGCCAAATATATGTGGTTGGGCCATTTTCCAAAGACATACATACTTGGAACTCAATGATAGAATTTCACCCTCTTTAGATTCCCTCTATTTGAATTTGGCATGTGAAAGCATGATGGCAACAATTCAATGCATACAGTTTGGCAATTTTATTATAACTGAAATAACATCGTAACAGCTAAAATTGTTGTCAGATGATGAAAGTTTGATTTATAATACCTGACAACAATCATTAGCGGCATGATAAAAACAGAGTGGCCAAAATTTGTTAATTGGACCCTAAAACCATAACAATTGCTCAAGATTTTTGAAATACAAATTAGGTATCATATATTTTTTAACAAACTTGTTCACATTGTTTTTATCCAAGTTACTAATATTTGTTGTGCAGTCAACATTAAATTTCCATTGCTCTGTAATATTGATCCAATGGAAAAGTCCACTTTAAACTAGTGTTAAAAAGGAATATTGATCCAATTAGAGCATAAGATTTGTTTCAAATTATGCTCTGTAAATTGTGATCAATGTTAGATGCACACCACCAAAAGGTGGATTGCAAGTGGCCCTTTTCCAAATCCCAAACGATCTCCTTGCTAAATTTATGAAATGATACCAATAAGTAAGCGAACTTTTACTTTGTGCATTTGACTCAAAAGATGTGCAATTCACGCGCCATGAGTCTATACTTGCACTAATCTAATACCGTTTCTGGCAGGGCTATCACATTTGCCTACAACAGTTTGAATTACATGTGACATATCACTATTTTATTGGTAAAATGTGTTTCACTACATGATAAATACAACATATTCTATCAACACATCACATAATACCTAAAAAGTGGTATCCAAATATGGTTACTAAAGTATTACTAACTAGTTTTCATTTTATTTGCTTTTGGTTTTTTTTTTTTTTTTTTTGGTTCCCTTTTAGTTTAGACTTCATTATTTTTTCTATCTACACATAAATATGCTACCAGAGGTGAGCAAGGAACCGTCCAACCCGACCCAAACTGAAGGGTTACAGGCGGTTTCAAACCAGTATATGGTCTGATATGGGTTTGTTCCCTCACTGAAATTCGGGTTTCGGTATTTGGAAGTTCTGGTCACTGGTTTTTTTTTTTTTTTCTCCAAGGAAAATTACTTCTTTTATTCGATGTGTTCAAGGGTTCAAGAGGAAAATCCATTTCAATTTGCTTTCTAGCCCAGTTGTGGCCCAAACCACGGAACCCGACCAATCCGATAGAGTTTTTCGCAAGGTTCTAAAACTCGCTAGGCGCTCTCAGGACGGTTGGACACCCTCTAACTTCCAAGCCAAGTACTCGGTGCCTAGTCGGGCGACAAGTTGGGCTAGTCAGCGAGGGGCCTTCTAGTGCCTAAGCAACTATTACTCGGCCACTCAGACCTTTTTTTCGGACAGATTTGATAGTCTACTCCGCAAGTCTGGGGTCCTGAAATATCCAACCTGATCATGTCGGATCGGGTGCAAGTGGAGCACAAACCCCACTCATCCTGACCCGTCCACAACCCTACGTGCTAGTAATGTTGTAACCACCGCTTGCACAAGTACAGTCACATGGATGTGAGACTCATACACATTATATGTATCCCTCACACATTAAGGTGTGTTTGTCCCATCGGAAGTGCAAATAATTTAAATTGGAACCGGATCCGTTCAATGAATTTTTTTAAGTTTCTGAGGTGATTATTGGGTATAATGCTAATACCACGGCATCACCATCCAAGAGCAATGTAATTAAGTGACTAGCTGATCGAGAAATTATTTATGCTATTGGAGCATTGGTCGGCCTCCGCACCACAGTTTTTATAGTGTCCACACTAAAGTGTGTGGAGACTATACAAATGTGTGTTGCAGAGTAAATGTGGAGCAATGGTTCAGGAGTATAGAATAATCACTTGATTTGATCATTGGCAGAGGGAGCCTAAGTCCAATTGGACCCAGGCCCCACTCAATCTTTATTTTATTTTATTTTATTTTCTAATTTTTTTTTAAAAAAAGTGGCTAAACCATCAGCTATATATGAGCATTATACTTCTGACATTATTTACGATTTTTACAATAGTCTTGTTTCTTTTGTTTATTTATCTGTCGATAGAGCTCCCAATGCAATTCGAATTTTGAGATTGGAATGAAATTTGTAAAAAAAACATATTCTTTCTAATTGGAGCAAGATTGTTAAATAGTACTACTATATTTTTAACTTTTGTATTGAATTACTCCTAGACTGATCTGCTGAGACAATTCAAGCAGTGCTAGAGCCAGGATTTTAACATGTGTGTAGCATATATTTATTACTCACTCCGTCCCGTTGTTTATAGTAGCCTATTCCATTTTGGGTTGTCCTTAGTAATGTGTGTTTTGAAAAGTTACGTAAAAATTTGTACAATTATTTATTACCCTTTTGAAAAATTATAGTGGGTAAAGTATAAAAGTGAAGGATAATTTTAATATGAAAAATGGAGGTAAAAATAGATGTGAAAGGTGTAAATTAAAGCTGTAAAGGTAAAAGTAGATGTGGAAAATATAATGATAAATGCCTCTTTAATAAATTGAATTTACGAAGCAACACACTTAAAAAAGGACCGAGGGAGAGTTTGATTTTCATTTTGTACAGTGAGATTGCTCTAACCTAAAAGTATATGAATATTTTTTTCTATTCTTTAGGATACTACAATACTCACATGGTTATTTTTCACTTATGAAAGAAATTTTGAGATCAAAATAAAAAATAACTTGCTTTTTGGGAAAATCAGACTAAAACAACAAGATCATAAGAAATAAGTACATTTATAATATCAATAATATTTATAAGGTAATTGATATTCACATCCCCTAAATTGTTAACCACACCCCCTTTTTGTCTTTTAGTGACATTTTTAAGTGACAAAATGTCACTAAATGACAAAAAAAGAGTGTGGTTAACAATTTGGGTTGAGGAAATCACTCCTCTATTTATAATTAGTATTATATTAATAAAAATTTTAAAACCCAGGGTCACTCCTCTATTTATAATTAGTATTATATTAATAAAAATTTTAAAACCCAGGGGGCGCGGGGCCACCCCCAGCCCCATGTACATCCGCCCTTGAATTCAAGCAATTGATTTGTTGTAAGTAACTTCTTAATAACAATTTTATCTTTTCTATTATTTTTAGCATAAAAGTAATTATATTATTCTAGCATTGTGTTAAAAGTGGCACTAGCCCTAGTTCCTGGCTATGCCACTTCATCTGATAAGGACTCAGATGTCATCCAGTCTTCATTCGTCCAGCTTGATTCAGTTATGGACTGACCTGGAATCCATGACAATGATCGGGTTCATTCATATCATAACACTTGTTGAGGAAATAAAATTGGGTATTGAATGGGTACCACGTGGCTGAGCCTACGTGATATCCAAACATTGCATCCAGGCCATCCAAAAGTGTATTAGTTTAGATCGAAAACCTCTCTCTCCTCCTTTCTCTCTCCATTATCTGGACCGTCTAAAACCGAAATGGATGACCCAGATCGAGCGTGCGGGAACCACATGGAACCCAATCGGCACTGGAAAAAAAAAAAACTTGAGAGTGTACTGAGATTTGAGATTGACCCAGTTTTCAAACGTGTGTATATATATATAAATTTCAAATCTTGCAAGAAGATTTGGAATATTGAACATCAACAATTGGTAAATTCAAACATACGTTAGAAATCCCAAAGAACGATAAGAAACCACCACCTAATTGAAGACGGGCCAAGCAAACACAAAAACATAGAGGGAAATAGGTTAGGGAAGACCAAAACAACAGCCAAAATGAAGAATGATCAAACAACTCCTAAAAACAAAACCTGCAGAAATGGAGGGTTCTTATCAACTTCACTCTGCAACTCCACCTCTTCATCTGCCACTTTTCGTTCCCAACTAAAAAGATGAGAGAGCAAGCTCATGGAAAGATGATAACAGAAAATCAAGAAATAACAAGTGAGGTAAAGAAAGAGGGCAGATAGCAAGGGTACAACACAGAGTCCTCGCCAGCCTTAGAGAAATAGCCATAACTTCATATTTGGTCTCTAAGTTCTAATGGGAAGTTCTCCATAACTTCACTGTGGAATCATCTCAGAACCCCCTTCCCTTGGAGCAAGTGCATATGGTTCCCTGGACATATTCCAAAATGTAATTTTATCGTTTGGATTGACCGCAATCAACAAAGGACAAGTTAGTGTTGTTTGGCACTAAAGCTGTATCCTGCTGTTCACTCTGTCCTGGTGAAAAAAGCCATAATCACTTGTTTTTCAATTGTCCCTTTACTACCCAAGTTTGGAACCAAGTCCTCTAACTCATACACTTACAACGAGCTCTTAGGTCTTGAGATAATTGGGTTGTTCATTTCTCTACAATCAAAGGTAAAAATTTTAATTCACTTTTACTGAAATTGGCTTTCACTTCAAAAATTTACCAAATTTGGATAGAGAGAAATGTGCGTAAATTTCAAAAAAAGGCATGTACTATACTTGTCGTTGTTAGCAAGATCTATTCAATGGTGAGATATAGATTATTGTCTCTTGAAAAATTATCTCAGGGGCCCCACTCTTCAAGGCTTCTTGCCAAATGGGGTATTGTCTAATAGAATTTACTTGTTTGGGATATGTACTACTAATCTCTAAGTGCTAGTGTCAGGTACCATCCAAGCACGCTCAAATGTGGACAGTCAGGCTTCCAACTTGCTGCAAACTTGTGCTTCTGGCCATATACTTTACTCCTATTATCACCTCCCCCTTGCATTTGGATAAAGATCCAGTCTCTCACTTGCATTTGGATGGAGTTCCAGCGCATGAAGACCCCTACTTTTGGCCATTTAATTACTTCTATTATTAGGTATTCTACCTTAAACTTCTCTCTGCATTGCTTGGTTGTTGCAATCTGGAGATATGGATAGTCTGGGTTACATTTGAGTATTGTGATTGGATGGTTTGATTATTTCATTGAGTTGTGTGTTCCACTATATTGGAGAGCCAATGTGAGTGTGAGTTTGAGCCTGTGAGTCCTTTTGAGAGAAGAGATAATAGTTAGTGGGGGAGTTTGGAGAGGGCAAGTTGAGGGAGCTTGGACCTTTTAAAGAGGGTATTGAAGAGTGAGATTTCAAGGGTTGCTTGCGACCTTGGATTGTGTCGTAGATGGTGTCACCCCAAGCGCAGGGCTAGGTCGGCGGTAGCATAATAACCGGTAAGACCGGGTCAAATCCACAAGGACCGAACACACCCGGCGTGAGAGTTGACTTGCGAATGAAGTTTTTAGCCTTAAAGCGGCCAAACTTGGCTTTTGGGTTTTGGTTGGTGGAATTCACTTAACTTCATGAACGACTCGGAAGATTAAAAACAACAAATTAAACTAAGGCGTAGTCTAGGGGATCATAAATACCACAACTAAGGCTAAACCGTTCGACTCTTGAGAACTGGCTCGGGACACCGTTAGATGCTCCCGAACGGAAGATTTAGAGATTAAAACCATTTGACTAGAAAATGTGTTTCACAAAGATTAGGATTCTTGTGCCATTTAGACAAACATTTTGATTGACATTGCCCTAAGCATCACACGTGCCAAGTAGTCAAGTCCTTGGCTACGTCAGATCAAAGAGATTAACATATCTAAATTTTGATACATAAAATTAATTCTAACTCTTTGATCAATAGGAAGTGTTTGCTTTTGAAATGAGAGGAACGAATTAGCCCGAGTCATGGAGTGTTAATCACCCCATGACTAATCCTACTTAACTACTCACACATTATGCTAGAAAACAAGTCCAGAATTTTGAAGAAAACTAATAATATGCTTAACAACTCTAAAAACTAATTTTTAATGAAGATCCTAGGTTAGCCTACAATATTAGTACTTGAGAAATTAGATAAGAAGGTTTGGAACAAGGATTTTTAATGGAAAACGACTAGAGAAACATGGAAAATGAGAAACTTAACAAGAACAAAAATAAACTAGATAGATAGAACAATCTAAGTACGAGCTACAACATTAATAAACGACAAATCAACGGGAGAAGTAAACTTACATGAGAGTTCTAGTGAGAGAAAGCTTAAATCTACTTCCATGGAGGAGAGAGGAGAGAGCCAAAAAAAATCCTAGGAAATAAAATGAAGAAGAAGTTGTTGGGAAAGAGAGAGGAGAGACCTATTTAACAACCACCCTTCTCTCTCTACAAAATATCTTTAAAAGTCCTCACCACCACTCAAAATTTCCACAAAAGGTAAGTACATAAAGCAAACAAATCTGCTTTTCGGAGTGAACTTGGATCGATCCATACCAATTCCGAATCGATCCAGATGCTGCTGTTGAATAAAGACCCAAGTCTGGATCGATCCACATGAGACCCGGATCGATCCAGAATGAATTTGATTCATGACTAGATGTAAGGGCTAGATCGATCCACCCCTGCCTTGGATCGGTCCAGGGGCTGCTGTTGAGGAATTCTTTGGGAGGTGTATCAATCCAGCATACCCATGGATCGATCCAGAATGAATTTGGGACGTTTGAGGCAGCGGATCGATCCATCACTTCCCTTGGATCGATCCGGATTCTTCTGGTGCTGGATTGATGTGAAATGGATCGATCCACCTAAAACCTAGATCGATCCAGATGATTTTAATGCTGGAGTTCTTAAGCATGGATCGATCCAGCAACCCATGGATCAATCCAATTTGGACTGATGACTATTTTACCAATGTGGATCGATCCAGATCCAAACTTGTATCGATCCAACTGCTATAAGTTGTGCCTTGGCCTTTCTCATCCACCTCTTTACCCTCGCGGACACTTGTTCACTCCCGGGCCTTAGCCACGTCATCGTGTCCTAGATCTCAAGGCCCAGTGATGGCGTTGCACGGGGTACTTATAAACGTGGCATGGTTCTCATTGCGCTCACTATGCGTTCATTTCACGCGTTCAACCTGCATTTTGGCAAAAACACTACGACGCGCGAATCAAACATATAAGGCGCGAGATCACGTGCTTATGTGCAATAAATGAGTATGATAAGCCTAGGCTATGTACAACATTGGGGACTTATCAAGGGCGTAGTAGGGTGAGCCTATATACATTCTAGGATGACTTGACTGTTCACATTGAGCTTGATGTCCAATTGCATGGCATGTAACTTGATCTTGTGTACTTGGTCATACTGGATACTATCTGGATTTAGTGTGGTCTATTGCTGTTCTATTGCACATTGTGGTCTGCTACTGTTCTAAATGCATGTATGTTACTGTTGTTCTATTGCAATATGTGCGTTTGCCCAGATGTAAAGGACGTGTGTTTGCCCAGATTGTTGTTGTTCTATTGCAATCTGTGGTCATGTTATCCGTATCTCTGTTGCTTTTATTGTTGTTGTCCGAATTGTGTAGCTTTGTATCTGGTAATCTGCACTTGTATCTATGCTAGTGTTGCTGTCTAGATTTACCAGTTCGGGTACTACTCTGGGTTTAAGTTTAATGTGTGAGGTTGTTGTCCAGTATTGCAGTTCCCACCACTGTATTGGGATACTTGTTACTGTAATTGTGTTGGGCATGCCAAGTGCTACTGTCGTTGTACCTGTTATTTGATATGATTTTACCATGGTTGTGCTCGACTCGATTGATATCATGCTTTTTGGTTTTCTGCAAGTTTTACCGAGGGGTGTATCCTTTGATCCAATGGTACCACTGCGCTAGGAATACACTTAGCAGAAAGGGGGTGTCCTCAGATCCATCATTTGTATGTTTATTGTTTCCTTTAGTAGGAATGCAATTACACTCTTTTTGTATTAGACGTACCTTAGTTTTATCTCCCACCTAATGTAGCCATCAGGCCATCCCATTCTTTTCTTTGTTTTGTTTTGTCTTCCCTGAGGTATGCCCCTTGTAAGCTGTAAATTTGTTTACCCTCTTTTATTTTTAAGCTTGGTTTACCAAAAAAAAAAAACAGCCAAAGACAAGGCAAAGCACTAACTTCTTAAAGCCCGATGGAGATGAAGTATGAACTGTAGACTCCTACTGAAGCTTCATAGTAATTTCTTTGACCTCCATTAATCCAAGATCTCAAACGCACAATAAGAGAAAGGAGGATTCAAAGCTCTCGCAGGTTGACTAGGAAATGAAATGCAAAAGCAAAACTTTACTTCATTTGGATAGTATAGTTTCTATAGACACAAATTTTGAACCGTAAAAGATTTTGAACTATGATTCGAAATCTGTATCCCATATATCCATTGTTCAAGTGAACAATGTTGATTGTTTGTTTGCAGGCTCCTATTTCTAATTTGGGAATACAAATCGTTAATTACATACAGTGAAAGTAAAACCTCCGATTAATGAAGAATAAAATAATAGATTAAATATAAGAGAAGATGAGGGAACAAAATTATTTGATTAATATTTGGGTTTGAAGCCCATGGTTTACATCAATAGTCAATACTTTATATTTAGGGGATTGGAACCCCTTACCTATCACTTCTTGAAGCTTACACTAACTGATCTTTGAAGCTTGTAGAATATTGCTAGTTGAAGAACGTGAGTTGCTTGAGCAAGGTGTATGTCTTGCTTTCTGTTGTGCTTTCTGTATGTGTATATTTTCTACGTTGAGGGGAGAGAGAGAGGTCCCCCATTTGGATGATGAACCTCTTATTTATAGAGTGCTTCAACCACTAGATGCTTGGCCATCAATCTTAATACGAATTTGAATTATTGTTAGAGATCAGGATGGTATCTCATCCTATCTCCCTCCTCCATTCAATTTCAAATGGTGGTTTCATCTAATGGTATCCATCTTGGAATATTCTTCTGCTTCCTCAGAAGTAATTCTTGGGGTCTACATCTTATTTGATTTGAGACTACGTAGACCCATATGTGATTTTGTCTGGCCCAACATATTTAATGTTTTGCGGGCTCAACATATTCGTTAGTTCGCGGGCTCAAATATGTAAAGATTCGCGAGCTCAACTTAATCGTTGGGTCGCCGGCTTATTTGATCAGCATAACTTAATATTCCACAAGCTCAACATATATTTGTTGATTTGGGGGCTTGTTGGGTCAACATAGCCTAATATATTACATTTGGATTGTCAAAATTTAGTTGAAATTTATGTGCCAACAAGTTCAAACAGAACAAACCACCTTATGAACAAATTACAGCCTCAAATAACAAAGTAAAGACATGGGCGTACAGACTAATGAATTAATGCATATGCCGAAAAGATACTACAAGCGTTAGAGATGTCTACCTACTTCATAAGCTGCAAAAACTGACCTGGCAGTGACTTGATCTTGAAGGATGAGGTTTAGATCCATTTCAGACATTTTCAGGGGTTGTTCCACAAACTGACTTAAAAAACTAACCTACAAGACAGACAATTCTCTCATAATACATCAACTCAAAAAGCCAACTGCCAGTTCCTGACTTTGGTCAATTTCTGGAACAACCTCTCAATCTCGTTCACTACGTTTTCAAACAAAACACAAAGAAAACGACTAGTTATTCTCCTAGATCAGTGGCGGAACCATGATTTCTTCATAAAGGGTGCCAAAATTTTAAAAGTTCAAGCATGAGAGAAGAATTCATATATGAATAGTTTTGCTTCAAGCTTCACAAAATCATATAACCTATCAAAACAAAGTACACGGAAGTCATCTATGGTTGCATTTAAGCTAAATTTCGAGAAAAATTCCATTCCAACATACAAAATTAACATAATAGAAAGTTCAGAATCAAAATAAAAAGCCCAGCTTGAACTTATTAGTCACAGTTCAAAAAAAAACTTAATAGTCAGACCCAAAATCAAAGCCTAATTTTGCCTAACTTTACTTCTAAATCAAAATTTAAATGGGCCTCGTTGGAATAGGTATGGGAGGTGCCAATATAACCAAAACATGTTTGCATTAGGATGCTGCTTTACTATTCATGCATTAGTATTAGGAAAAACAGGCACCCCAACCCCTGTGGATGTGTCCGCCCCTGTCCTAGATAAAGATAACACATAAGAATTTTGTATAATGCCAATGGACTCTTTCTTACTCTGAAGCCACGATACTTAAAGACACACAGAGAAATAGAGAAAGCAATATGTATTCACATTTCTTGGTCAACATATCATGGTTCAAACACACATTGCAAATCCATGCTAATAAGACGTGACATAGCAGCATGCAATTGGATGCCACAAAAGATATCTCACTTTAGTGACAGACTCAGGTTCAAGTTACTTTTTTCTTTTTCTATCAGAGCTACAGATTAGACATCGCAAGTAGTAAAAGTGAAGTAGCATACCCAAAATGATGCATACAACGCGTCTGATTCTCGAAAAGGATCTTCCAGAGCAAACGATAAATATGAAGCACTTCTAATGCATCTCCTATGAGCTTTTTGAACTCCCTAGGGAATTGCTAACTTCATTTCCTTCACCAATCCATCCAATGTACGAAAAATGATATCAACCTGTGGATGTGATTGGGAGCCCACAAGAAATTCATGCACAATGCCATTGATACTGATCCAACTACACCCTGGCTGCTTCTTCACACCCTTCTCCCGCATAAACCACCTCACCCCTGAGACATCCACCCATCGACAATCAACTGCAAACACATTTGACAACATTATATAGCCCGCAGAATTCCGAGGGTCCACCTTGACAAGCATTCTGGAAATATACTGGGCCAACTCTGATCTATTGTGGAGCAAGCAACCCCTAAGCAAAGTCCCCCACACAATATCGTTAGGCTCAAAAGGCATGGAATTTACAACTTCAAGTGCTTCTTCAACAAGACCCATACGTGCAAGGATATCTATATAGCAGGCATAGTGTTCTAATCTAGGAGGGATAGAAAAGCCTTGGCTCATTTCCAAGAAAATCTGACGGCCATTCTCCAATAAGCCTGAGTGACAGCACGCACAAAGAACGCCAAGGAAGGTTCCCGCGTCAGGAAGCAAACCAAAATCTTTAACTTTGGAGAAAAGCGTTAATGCATCCTCTCCTTTACCATTTGTTGCAAGACCCATTATCATAGCATTGATCGAGACAACATCTTTTGTTACCATCTGGTCAAAAACCTCTTTCGCCTTTACCAAATTTCCACATTTAGAATACATATCTATCAAAGCAGTGGCTACATTTTTGTTACGAGCTAGAATACCTTTCCTCCCTTCAGACATTAAATAGTTGTGAACCCACATTCCACGGTCTAAGTCTCCAATCTGAGCACAAGATGAAAGCACGCTAACAACAGTAATATGGTTGGGTCTACAATTACGACACTCCATCATCAGGCCAAAAAGACTCAAAGCCTCAGAAGGAGAACCATTTTGGACGTAAGCGTTCAATATAGCATTCCAAGGAAGCACACTTCTTTTACCAGTGCCAGAAATCTGGTCAAATCTTTCTCTGCTTTTGTTAATCTTCCCCCATTTCCCATACAAGTAAACAAGAATGGTATTAACCCAATCATAAGTCAAATTCTTAAAACAAAGATCATCAATAAGCTCAGATAACACTCTAATCCAATTCTCAATTTCTAAAATCTCAAGATTTGAGCAAACAGATAAAATGCCAACCATAGTATCATCTTCTGGCCTCAAGCCCTCCTGCACCATCGATAAAAGAAGCTGGAGAACTTCCCTGTGCTGAAATGACCGGGCATATCCACTAATCAAAGATGTCCAACAACAAACCATACTCCTCTCAGGCATTTCATCAAACACCTTCTGTGCTGAAACCATATCTCTTACACCCCTTGCATAAACATTAACTAGACCATTGCAAACGAAACAATCAAGGGCTAAACCACATTTCATAAGATGGGTATGAAGCTGTCCTACACAGTGGGCATCACTGACTGGAAAACAGGCCTTGAGGAGGAAAGAAAATGTCAACCCATTGGGCGAAACTGACCGCGATTTCAATGATTTGAAGATAGAGAACGCATCGAAGCAAAAACCCTCCTCAGCTAAGACTCTGATGACTGCATTGGAAGGGAATATGTTGGGCGATTCTAAATGGTGAAATATTTTTAGAGCGGATTGAGATGGGTAGTGACCAATGAGACGAGTGGCTATGAGATTGTCTTGGTCTGCACCCACTCGGATTATGTGACCATGGATTCGTAGGAGATGGGAGTGGGGAATGCGGCCTTGCAAGAGATTGGAGAGGTTGGTGAAACTGGTTGAATTGGAACAAAAAGAATGGACATGAAAAGAAACATGATGTTTGGACCTTAAGAGGAGAGGTAGATAATGGGGAAATAAAGAAAGCATTGTTGGAAGAGGTGTTTTGAGCCAATGAGGTAATCATCGTTTCAACAGGCTCTCATGAAAGAGATGTATCAAAATCTGTACTTTATCACAAGCAAGAAGGGGAACTGAGAAGAAGACTGCCTAGTATCAAGAGCATCTCCAATGCTAATAGGCAAAAGGGCTTGTCAAACCTACACAAATAGTGAAATTGTTATTTAGCAAATCAACTTTCCTACACAGCTACTGCAAAATCTTTATACTAGAATAAGCTATCAATTCAAACTACCTTAACTTAAATTTAAGGGGGGAAAAAAGATTATCGCACAAAATAATTGATCCCCCTAGATAACGAATTCACTTCAGCACAACACATGGAAACCTTATATCCAACTTGAAACCAATTTTTGACAATGAGGGGAGACGTCTGAAATGTCAGATTCCAATTCTAACTAAAGTAAAACAATATATGTCCCAATTAACACTTTTTTTTTTTTGAACTGCCAATTAACACTTCGATTGTATAATGCGCTTATAGAGAAAAATAAAATAACAACTCCTCATTTCCTTCAAATAATCGAACAAAAGAAGGAATTCCCAATATTCTTAGAAAAAAAGATAAGGAAATTAAAGCAATCTAAAAAAAGAGAGAGAGAGAAGAACCCGCAGAAATCTCAAACAGCCGGGAAAAAACCCACATGGAGTTTGTTTCGACAGGGGGATTCGGTTGGGGATAGGGTTTTCAGGTGGGGAAGTTGCATTTAGTGGAGGTGGTTGGTTTCAGATAAGGCCCGAAACATGAAGCGGTGAATATATGGAAGGAAAAATACCAGTTTATGAAGTCTGTCTGATGACTGTCTGAGCTTGGGGTTGGCCTATAATTGCTGGTAATTTTACGAGGGAAGAGAGTTTGGCGGCGGAAAACTTCAGTTCCATACCCGTTTGGCTGGCGACCTTGCTTGGGCTCATTAACCGAATAGGGTTATTTTTTATGTTGTTCTTGGGCAGAGATATAATGTATACGCTGATATCGTATTGTGTGTATATACACACATACATTACACACAGAGAGATGGGTGAGGGAGAAACAGCGGGAGACAGATATAGAGGGAGACGTGGGGGAATTTGCCTTTTGTTGTGCGTGGTGGGAGCTCTGTGAACGCCTGAACGGTGATGGAGAGAATCGGAGAACGAGGAACAAAACAGTCGAGAGAAAACAAGCGAAGCAGTGAAATCGTCCTTAGAAAACGCTTCTTTAGAAAGCGCGCTTTCATAACACGTCTCCATAAATCATGTTCTGACCCATGTTTTTAAATAAATTAGTTTTTTACGATTTTTTATGTGATGTGTTGTGAGAGAATAACATGTCTCGATATTTTTAAAAAACAGTTTCTTGTTAGTAGAAAACCTCTTAATTTTTTGTTTAATACTCCTAATTCGTTTACAAACGGATTATTAAACAGATTGTTTAATAAAATATTTGTTTAATGAAATATTAGTTTAATCTTTTTCTAACAGTATTTCCTAACAATAAAATATTAGTTTAATAATCCGTCTTAACCCACGATGAAATCGTGAAATGAAAACATGTTTTCACGTACTTTGGGAATAAAGTTTAGAAATGTACGTTTTATTTAATAATGTATAGAAAAAAAAAGAAAAAAAAAAAGTAAATTGGTGGCCCCTTGCTTGGCTCCCGGTGGGCAATAAATAATTTCTGTCATTTTCGTGATATGTACTCGCTTTGTCCCATTTTAATTGTTCCCTACGAATACCCGTGCCATTTTCAAAAGTTTATATTTTTTTTCCTTGTAATGTTTTTAGAGTTTTTTAAATTTTTGTCTCATAAAACTAATTGAGATCTATCAAATAAGATTTATATTACATATAAAATACATTATACAATGAAAACTACAAGAGTTTTAAAAAGGCACGCATAACCATAAGGAGCAATTAAATTGGGACGGAGGGAGTATAAATTTATTTATAAATTTTTACAATATTTTTCAACTCAAATTTTCGTATCATATTTTTGGTCATATCGGGTTTGTATTGTCATGTCAAAAAGACCTAGTTTTGGCAAAAAAATTATTTTTTTAAGTTGACAATTTATCAAACTACTAATGTACAAAATTAATCATAAAAATGTTTATTTTTAGCTCAACTATATAGATTAGTTTTATTTTTTGTGTCGGACATGCACACCCCTACAGTTGCAGCCTCCCCAGCTTGAGAAGGGGAGAAATTTTCCCAAGCCATTTACAGAGCAGTTTATAGCCCCTTCGATAGAGAGATTTTGTGAGAAAAGAAAAGAAAAGGGTATGATTTATAGCCAAATTATTTGTTGCCAAGTAATTTCATGTCATTCCAGGCTTAAGACATGCACAAAACGTCCCTTCGTGCCTCGTACCACGTTGATCCGAATGCGGATGTGGTTACTAGCCCCCAATTGATAGCATAACAGTAACTTATTCAATGTACTTTGCTACTCTGGTAAATGTCATAGCATCATTCCCAGGTTCGTCTCCACCACAACGGAATTTAACTGGCCTGCCCTTGAAATAGAACCACAGGTTTGAGAACTCAACTTGGAAGAAGAATAAGAAGAAGGTGGCAATCACGACAGAACAGCTATCGAGCAAGCAACTTAATTTTCAGCCATTCATTCACTCTTTGTATTTTTCTGCTTCATGGGAATCCAAATTTAGTAGTGTTAGGAATGACAAATAATGTGAAATGCACACTTTACAGAATTTAGAGAGCGAACATTCAGCCAGCTAAAGAACAAGTCTCCTAATTTAATTCATATGCCTTCAATGGCTTCATTATTTTCTACATTGCTTGGCAGAGAGAAAAGATCAGTAAGCTCCATGCGGTACTCAAGGCCTCTCAAGTGGTGTCCCAATAGCATGCACCTTAACAAAAAAAAAAAAAAAACACAAGAAACAATCAAACCAACCATGAGGAAAAGGAGATGACTATGACGACTAAAAAGAATCCAGGATATAAGTAAATTATCTGTTATCAGATTTGGGAATATTAGAGGAATCAAGATGAAGATGAAAGAAATAGAAGTGCAGAGTGTATAATCAGAAACAAACTGAAGTTTAGAGGAAAGAAAATTGGATCCTTGAGGAAGTCAGCCATGTAGTTAAGATTGTAGGAAAATTTACTGGTCTAATCTCAAAAAAGAAGATAGCAGTTCAGTATCTCCCGGTTTGACTAACGTAAATACATCAATGATATGTAAGTTAGCATTAGGCAGCATTATTCTATTTCACACTCTCTTTTACTACTGGCTAAGAAAACACAGGAGGCAGAGTGGAACTAACCAAAACAGAAGACGAGCGAGATAGTCACGGGTCAATGAAATCAGGGGCTGGTATTGAAGTGGTGTATTCTCCACAAGATCAATGGCATCTTCATCAGTTCCAACATTTAGAATACCGGTTGAGATGTTTTCCAATGGAGGAGCCTTCGAATGCATCTTGGGAGAAAGAGTTGCAAGTAGACCGTGTACTACAGAGTGGATCGCTTCCTTCAACTCAGGGCATGTTGGTTCTGATAACTCAGCTACCTGTTTATAAAAGTCACAAAGTACCAGAATAGGATAAAAAAAACCCAGCTAGTTGCAGCAGTTTTTCTCTAAACAAACAGAACAAAAAGCAGAAGGAGATGATTGTAGAATACAGTTGCATAATTTCAGCGCATGACATCACCAGAAAAAGGATTCACTGACTAAGGTTGATGACAAGTATATGTGGGTAAAAAGGCACAAGCATGGAAAAGAACTAGAATATATAAGCAGGCTATGGGATGCAATGTCAAAATTACATGCTTCAATCGGCAGTGTTAATGACACAGAAGTGTTGGATTCATAGACCAACAACATCAACACAAGAACATTACCACTACAACATTGTTGACATGAAGACCTCAATAGGCTTCCCAATACTACACAAATCACTTCTTAGCAGAATAGAAGTACCATAAAAATTCAGATCGTCACCAAGCTCGCTGGCAAAACAGCACCAACCGATGCTAGGACATAGCGCCACAAATGTAGTAATCACAATAGACAATGCAAACTTGTTTCACAAAACCCCTTCTAAATGTGCACGACACCAGCTTCAGATTGTTCTACATGCATGCTGACCTTTTCTGGCTGAAGTGATCTCAAATAGTCCAGCAAATCATTCTTTTCCTCCCCAACAAACTGTTGCATTTGAAGAGCTGCACTTTTCCTCTTGACTTCATGAAGTTCCTGCTCAGAAATAACAGAAAGAACACACATAAAATTGCCGGACTACTGCTGAGGTGCAGGGGAGAAAAGAGAAATTAAATGAAATATCCATGTTAAACAATATGGCAGACATCTTTCCATTTACGATATTGCTCTGTTACCATGCAAAATAGGCCAGATCGTACAAAACAAATGCATTTTTCCTTTGAAATAAATGCCTTCTTTTGCAATTACAGGTGGAAAAAATTGGACACTTCAATCAAGGTAATGTGTTCACCTTTTTCACAGAAGACAAACAAGATTGCAAATTCAAAATATACTGCTGAGCTGAACGAGTGATTTCCCCAAGACCTTCAACACCAATATTTTCAGATTCGGGCATCTTCTCTTTTCCAGATAATTCTACTCTACTTTCATTGTCCAGCAACATCGTTGGCGCTTCAAGTTTAGATTCTTCTGCTTTGAGTGTTTCCATACTTCCTTCGTGCATATCAAGGTTCCTTTCAAGACAAAGTCTATACTCAGCATTTCGTAATGTATACCTGCGATACAAGAGGAACACCACTCAAAAAAACTAGTACAAGGTAGGCATCCACCCATAAAGAATTGAGAAAGGAAAAGGAAAAGAAAATGAATTAACTAATAAGATCTCTCTCTAACATACCCAAGAATCAGTTGATTAGTTCAAGTTTCGAGTTTAAGCATAAATATTTTAATGTAAACGTGCTCCAGATCAAAAGAAAATACGCTGAATATGGGCATTTTGATGGGATGCCGAAGATAAATACAAAATTTAGAATCCTACCAGTACCATTCACATCCGAATCAACTGCAACATCTCAAATCTTTTTTTAGTATATTCATCCTACTGCCAGAAAGAAGAGTACAATGACATGATATACAGTAGCAAATAATGTACCCCGTCATCATTGAAGAAACCAATAACTTGGAGAGAGGTTCCCATACAGCCTCAATTGAAACTTGAAACTGGTCGGATGGAAGTAAACCCAACATGCCTGAAATAGTCCTCTTCATAGCATCTACAGTCATGAGTGGAACATCTTTTTGAATAAGGCTTACATCCATAGGCTCTATCTCTTGTATCAAATTCAAGAGAACTGATTTCTGAAAAACAAACAGTATTTAATGCCAAAGAACAATACAAAGGAAAAAAAGCAGTCATTGTATTAGTTTTGCTCGACGACTACCAAGATTTACTGACAATGAAGGATGATGCTAATATAAGAGCCAGTTTTTGAAGGAAGCACGGTTGGCTGAGGGAAGAAACTCCTCTATAAGCTGCCACAATGTGGAGGACAAAACAAAAATCTCCTTCCCACTTCAACCAAAAAATGGTATTTAGTTATGTCCAGAGATTTCGGGTGAATATGGGTAGCCCACCCTTGATGTGAAATGTTACATTGCAGTTGAAAGTTTTAAAATCAGTGAAATTTTTTATTACAATAATCACATAAGCTCACCAGAAGTTCCAAAATTATTCTCATCTACATGAAAAGACAAAATCGTACAAACCTCTAGGTTGTCCACGACAAACCATCAATATAGGTATGACAGATGAAAGACAGCTCTTACAGGGTGTTAACAGAGATTTACACTCAACTGAAAGGGAATTTGCTACAAGTCTGTTTCAAGGCCCCTACTTCGCGTGACGTACAAGGCTAGGCAATCAATGCATGTTACAGTCATGCAGACCTTATAGCATGTCCGATAAATCAAGATAGACCGGGAAACAATACAAGTGAGAAGAGAGTGGTATGTCAATCCCAGAATTGGAGAACCACGGTGGATCCATGGATGGCTATCAAGTGATAGAGGGAGAAATAGAAGAAAGGGTAGGCTGATGAAGAAGATATTTCATGGCTTGCCTATTCAAAAACCATGAATAGGTGGAGAAAAAACTCATTCACTTAAAATGAATAGATGGAGAAATGATGCAACCCACAGGGGGTTGTCTCTTCCACAAAAGAATCACAGACTGAGACGGGTTGTGCCTATTCAGCAAAAAGTCTTGACAAAATAGAAGTAGAAAACACCTTTCAATTGATCCAGCCTATAAGAATGATGCAACGTATGACCACTTGTGCCTCTATCACTCTTCCATGTTAATTGTTCGGGTTGATCACATCCAAACATCCTTTCCCTCAACCCTGAGGGGTTGGCCTGGTGGCCGAGGCTTGGGCCCCTCTAATGTCTCAAGTTCGAAACCTTTCGGGTCCATATGGGGCTTTGCCTAGTTATAATCGGACTCCCTATAAGTGGACAGTAGGATTGGGTCCCTAGGGCTTAGTCGAGGTGCACATAAGCTAACCGACACCAAGGGTTATCAAAAAAAAATCCTCTCTCCATCTGTCAAATGGAAAATAGCAACCAATAAAAAATGTTAACATTCTAATGCGGTCAACCATCCAACATGGTGAAAATGCAATCACAAAGCTAATGTCGTATCGAGTGACAGAAAGTTATAGAAGAAAGAAACATAGATAATTTTCTGAAGTGCACTGAAGATCAAACAATACAATCACGATAGTACAACTGAAAGCACTACTATCGAAAGATGAAGGCCATAGGACGCCAATCAATGAGGTTTAAGGTGCAGTGAGCTGCAAATGTATAATGCTATTAACTTATCAAAGGGGCACTTCCAAACTTCAGGACTGGTGATCAATTATTCTTAAAAAAACTACCATCACCTGCCCTCCATTAGGTTCAAAATTTACAATCCGTCACCTTTTAGCAGAAATTCTGGGAGTACTTAATTATTCACTGATACATTTTTCTTTTACTAACTCATGTTTGGGCCAGCTTTCGCTCAAATGCCACTGTCCAGTGGCAGCAGCCAATTAAAGCTGGAGCAAAGGCCCATACAAAGAGGCACGAGGTTTTAAAACTGGGAGCAAACTCCCACGCAACCCCTGGGTCATTACGCGCCAATTTGTCTAAATCGAGGTACATAATTTTCACTCTTTGAGACAAAATAATCACTTTTTTACGAGCTGTAAAGGCAGTACTACGTCAATCAGAGGAAGACAGCTCCAATTTCACTGAAGTCAAAAGAGCAGTCGAGAGTAATTCAACAACGAGAGCTAACCTTAGAGCGTGGACTTCCATTTATGGAGGATAGATCGTCGAAAGAAGCCGCTGACGAAGCTAGAACTAATGTTCTTAAGGTTCGAATTTTTCTAGGGTTTTTCGAAGGTTGCAGGGGAAAGAAAGCGACGGAAGGTGAGGAGGAAGGATGACGAGGGTGTGGAGAGGGCAGAGGAAGAGGACAGAGCGAGAGGAAGGAGGAGAGGGCTGCCATTTACGACGCCAACCGCCTTGGCCCGGCCTCTTGCCCCTTCTCTCTCCTCTCTAGCTCTTTCTTGGCGCCACCGCTGACCCGCCAGCGCCAAAACTTCAACTGCTAAAGGCCGGCCCCGTTTGGGCTACTGTTTATTTATTTATTTATATATTTTTTTTAGTGTTTTTCCGCTAAACCTCTCAAACTAGGGACAATTTTTATACTTTGTCCTCAAATTATCAAAATCGTTTATTTCATTCTCCAACTATGGCATTGCAATCTATTAAGTCCAATTTCTAATTTCGGTCAAAAACCCTAATGAAAAATGGATCATGTGCATATATTTGTGCACATAAATCTCGCTATTAGGTCTACTTCAAAATCCCACATGAACAATTTATGACGTTCATTACTTTAAAATTTGCTTGCAATAGCCTATTCGAAAAATAGCTCGATCGAATAACTCTAAGTGTTTGATCCAATCTTTCAATTTTGATACCTCTAGACACTTAATTAAAATTGAAATGTAAGATCGAAGATTTAAAATTATCCAATTTTAATTTTAATTTTTACAAATCACTCAAAAACATATTTTAAAATTAATGAACGGATATAAAGGTGAGTCTTGATTTGGTTCAACTTGGTTAAGTTAAATGACCAAATCATAGAAATAACCCACCACAAAAAAAAAAACCCTCGTCGACTCCCTTCCCTCCCTCTATAACTTTTTATTGATTCTTTGTCATGGTCTTTTTGATTAAGTTTTCTTAATGTTTAATAGATTTTGGTTTAATTTTTACATCACATTGTTCTACATGAAAAATCAGAAAAGCAATACAAGACTTTATATTTTCTCATTTTTTTAGATTTCTCACACCTCGAGCCAATGTGATTTAGTACCACAAATTACTAGTATAGCTTCTTCTTTTTTTAACCTGTTATATCCCTTAAACTATATAATACACTATTTTTCTAGTTTATCCTCAACCCATTAAAAAGTGTGTATCATATGGAAAATAACCTAGCTAGGTAACAAATTTCTTTTAGCATGATGATTTTTTTCACACGTACTATGATTGGTTTCTATAATAAAATATGAAGTGCAAAATGTACGTGGATCATCTCATAGAATATGTCAAAACAACAAGACATTTATGTTGTTGGTTGATCATCGAATTTATAGTGCCATACAGTATCGATCATGAGCAGAGATAACCAAGATTTTTGCATCGAAACCCAAAACATTTTTTTTAAATAGAAGCCCCAAATCTGATGTATTCTTCATTAAGTGGTCCTGCAAAAATTATACCCAGTGCAAAGTGGCAAAAAACAGTCCATCAAATAAGAGAGTCCGACCTTGGTAAGGAAAAAAAAAAGAGAGAAAAAAAAGGAACTGAAAGAGAAATCAGAGAAAAACACTTGTAAACTTTTACAATGATTTTTCTCAATCGAACATTTCAAGGTCTCTAAAATTAATCTAGGTGAGTATTGTTGTGTGGAAAGCCACCCCAGACTAAACCACACCTAATACAATTGATTATATTGAATATTGATTCGAAAAACAAATAACTAATTGAGAAGTAAACTCAATTAACCAAACCAAACGTGAGAGAAGGAGAGAGAAAACAAAAGAGAAAAGAGAGACACACACAAATTTACGTGGTTCGGCCTTACTTTGGGATGCAAGCCTAATCCACGGGTAGTCGATCAATGGCTTCACTAACAAAACAAATGCTCAAAAAAGCTACAAAGAAGAATTCTGCAGAAAAACTTCAACCCAAACTCACCAAAAGCCAAAACAAAGGCAACTCTCTCAAAACCCTAACCCAATGCCCTAATATTTGCTCTCACACCAATAAAAGAGGCATAATACAAGTATTTATACCAAACAAATGAGTGCCCAACAAAAATAACCATATTAGGCTTTTAAGCCTCCAAAAAATCCTAAAAAAAACTTCAATAATCTTATTTTCCGTCGCCATAGTCCGGACCACCAAATCCCCATCCGGATCATGGGATGCTGAGACGTTTCTGGACCATTCTAACTCGGTAGTCCGAACCACCAAATTTTCCGTCCGGGCCACGGACCTTGGTCCGGACCACCAAAATCCCCGTCCGGACTAAGGTACCAGAGACCTCCCAAATCGCTTAAAATTGCTTAGTTCATACTAAAAAAAGCCTTGATCTGATCCATAGATGCTGCGAAAGATAAAATCAAGCCAAAAACCAACAATAGACCGGACATCCGGCGGCTATCATTCAAAACTTTATAGCGATTTGAATAATAAAAGTAATTTTACTTTTTTAAAGATGACCTTTTTACATGTCTGTAAAAATTAATTAAAAAACTCCTTTTGATATCATTTTGGACTACAAAAAAAGTCTGTTGTCCTACTTGTGTGATTTGGTTTTGGTTAAAGCTAAAGTACCCAACTAAAGTGCACTCAAGGTGGGGAGCAATGCACTGGAAAGACCCCTCATCACATCATTCACTCTGAGGAAAACTACCATGGAATTCATGGGGACCACAGGAAACTACGCGAAAGTCTCACACCACTTCCACGTTTTTTACGGGATTCGAAACTTTTTAGGTGATGTCAATTTTTTTGAGGCAATTAATGCAAAGTTTTACTTTAATTTTAATTGAGCTAGCTCTCCGCAAAACAGAGAGAAAGAGGGGAGAGGTGGCAATGTGGCATGTACTACTCCCGGGTTCCAAAAAAAAAAAAGTATTGTCTCTTTTATTTCAAGAACAGTATCTTTTTCCAACTACATGTATAATTTTTCGTATTAAACATATTGATGAGTAACTGATCAATGATGAAAATGTTTAATTTTTTAGTATTAGGTAAGTTGGTAGATGATTAACATATAAAAATCTATAGTTTTTTAGGTACTAGAAATAATTAATTTATACTAACATTTGTACTTTTTTAAAACTAAGTACTTCATCTACCCGTAATGATATAGTCTAGCCAAAGAAAACCTCTAATTGTCGATGAAAACTTATGCATGAAAATAAAGCACTTCCGTGCATAAGTTTTTACATTCTTGACACAAAATTAAAGAATTGTACTTTAAATTTTATTCAAAAATTGCAATTCGATTTATAATAGACTATTTTTAGGGATGGAAAGAGGAAAAATATTGATTTTAGATGCCACCCCAGAGACGAAATCCTGACTCCGTCCCTAAATCCGTGCTAGCGAATGATGATGTTGAACTTTCAAAGGAATGCGTAAATTGGCCAGAGACCTGAGTTATAAAAAAAAAAATAGTCAAAAAGACCACTCCAACATCTTTCATTGCGATCAAAACTAACAACATGGAATATTACATGGAGACCAGAGGAAACTGGGTGGAAGTCTCACAACACATCCACATCCACATCCACATCCACATTTTTCACAAGGGTTCATTTTTCACAAGGGTTCATTCCACTTTCACCAGGACTCGGAGAACAACATCTTTAAGGAACAAAATATAAAGTCCTCGAATCATCATAGTAATGCTTTTCGAGAAAAGAAGAATGAAAGTAACAACTTGAATTTTAATTGGAGGTGAATTAGGACTAACATGTTCTCATGTCTGTTTAGGGCTAAAAGAGGCCGACAAAGTGCAACTTATTACTGTATTCAATAAAGCACCACTCTTTTAACATAAAATAAACAAAACAAAACAAAAAACAAAGCACCACTCTTTTACCATATTTGTTTATCCAAGTAAACCAGTATAGTTAGGAGCGGAAACAAGATTTTTTGCATATGAGAGATTGCCTATATCTCTGGAGGCAGGGACGAAACTAAGATTTGATATACAAAGGGGTCGGAATATGAACAACGAGATTTTAATTATTAAAGTTTGAAAATCTAAATGCTTGTACTTTTTAATATATCTTTCTATCATCTTTTAAATGTTCATTATAGGACTACGTGTATTTTCAAACAATAATTCCTTCTGCACTGACGAGAATGCACTGATCACGTAGCGACAGCGTCAGGGACGCCTTTGTGGGTCCCAACCGATCGATCCGAGCCGTTCACCCTTCTCAAAATCGAATTATGAGTGGGCCCTCGCGTGAATCGAGGCAATTGGACAGCTGTATGAACTCGATCCAAAATCACGTGCGAATCGAGGCAATCGAACGGCTCAAGCTCATATAGCCGTTCAATTGCCTCAATTCCCGCGTAGGCCCACTCGTAATTCTATTTTGAGAAGGATGAACGACTCGGATCGATCGGTTGAGACCTACAACAGCGTCCCCAACACCGTCTGTACGTGGTCCGTGCATTCCCGTTGATGCAAGTAGAAAGGTTCATTTTCAAATCGCCAAAGTGAATCCTTAAAATGGGATGGACATATCAAACCCAAGGTATTCTGCTCAGATGTACTAATAAAGTACATCACCATGAATTTCCGACCGACCAAAAAAAAAAACGGATATCACCATGGATTTTTGAAGAAACAAATATTTCACGATTTTTATCAACATCCTGCAATATCAAACTGAGAATGAGAAATTACATCATTTTTTTTCCATCATTCGGAAACTATTTGTGTTGGTAGAATCTATAGCGCAGTTAAAAAGCATCATAAGTTTGGTGATAATCCAACTCGAAAGTAAACCAACAGGTACTCGTCAAGTGAGAGCATGAAAGTAAAGAACTTTATGCGTACCCTTGATCAATAGGATTAATATTCTTGCGCATTCAACTTGTACAGTGAACAATAAAACTCTTCAGTTCCTCGGGGCCACTAAAAATTCATCCTCGGACATTAAACTCGAATATCTTGCGAATAGTTAAAAGTCATAAACTGATCTGAACATCAGATATAAATCCCCTTCATCAAAACGCGAGGAAAATATATTTTGTGTTGTTTTGAGAGCCTGAATTTCGCAATTTGAACTACTTGGATATATAACATTAAAGCAAAACAAAGAACAAATCTAAAGCAAGCAATTGGTGAGAAGTGTTGAAGCTAAACAGTTATTCGTAAAAGATAATATACTCTGACATGCACTAAACAGTTGCATCTTTACACCCTACAATCTAAAACAACCAAACAAGAAATCCATGACCACCACGAGGAATCTTCCCGTTGACTTTTCACGGTTACCGGCGGCGCTCCGGAGTCCAATGTGGCATAGCCGGACTAAAATGCATGGACACCACCCTTGAATCAAGAAGCTCCATGATGGGAGTAAAGCTAACACACCTCGGCACCTTATACTGATTAATGGACGCCCCTCTTGATATCGCATAATCCATGAGCTCCTCAAAGGTCCCACTCTTCACCACCCGAATCTCCAACGGCCCGATCGAGTTGTCCGCGACCCGGCCCTGTCGGTACACCGAGTTGAGCGACTCCTCCATCGCTAAACAACACTGACTCAGCACGTCGTGGCTGGGAGTGTTATCCGGGTCCTTTACCAGTAACTCGAAGTAAATCACGTAGTGACCCGGGATGGACCTCGTGTCGGCGAAACTCGTGTACTCAACCACGCTGGCATTGAACTTGCGTAGCAACTCGGAAGCGTTGTCGACTGCTTTTTGTAACTCGGCCTCGTCGGTCTTGTCCGCGTCGATGCTGAGCAACACGTTTTTCCTTCGGACGAAGTGGAATTGTGGGGCCGAGTTGTGGAACCCGGTGACTCGGAGAATGTCGCCGACTCGGTACCGGCATAGTCCCGCGTAGGTGGTGATCACGAGCTCGTATTCCTTTCCTACTTCCACGTCAGCGAGGTCGACGAGTTTTGGCGGTGGTGAGTTACAAGTTGACCCGGTTGAGTTGGGGTCGTGGGGTAGGAACTCGAAGTAGGCCATGTTTGGCATGATAGTGTAGGAGACTTCGGAGGGTTTAGACATCGGGTTTAGATTGAGTCCGAAATAGCATTCGGATGAAGCGTACATGGTGCAGGCTAAGGGTAACCCGCCACTGTAGTCGTCCAGGGTCGGAATATATTGGGCCATAGCCCCAGTAACAATCACGTCCAAGTACTTTGTGTTGGGCCAAATTCTGGTGATAATTCCATCCCACTTGTCCTTTGAGCACTCCTCAGTGATAAAATCTGCAAGATTCTGGTCGGACTTTAGTATCCGGGCCATGGCTTCTTGGATTGAAGGGTCAGTAATTTTCGGGTTGAGGGTTCCAGTCCGGATATCGTGGGTGAGTTCGGGCCAATTGAGTTGGAGGAACCGGATGGCCCGTAGTAGGCCAGAGGCAAACACAGCCCCGACCCGTAGGACTTGTTGGCGCTCCAAAAGGCCACATAGCATCTGGGTGTACATACTCTGGAACGAGTCGGAGCAGAGGATTGCTTCGTTCGGACTAGTGTAGACGTTGTATGGGTCATAGGGTCGGGTCTTGAAGTGCTCACTCTTGTAGTAACTTGTGAGAACCGGGCGAGCCAGAAGCCCGCCCGGGGTCTTCGTCTCTGACTTCACAAACAAGAAGTATAGCCCCTTGCCCTTCTCCAAACCCGGAACATAGCTATCACATACAAGAAAAGATACATTAGATAAGAAAACAAGAGTTGTACAATCAAGCAAATTGATAGTCCACACGTAAGTGCCCTATTAACTTTGTCCATATCACTTTTTAACGTGCTAGTGCCAAAAGGCCAAAAAAAGATGATTACAATGTACTAATGTATTTGTCATTTTGACGCCACTCCAAATCCAGATTATTGAGCGAAAATCTGTATCATTTTCCGATGTAAGACATTTGACTTGACTTGGGCGATTTGACAAATCTTATAAAATCAAAATTACTCACAAATTTAACATCAAAAATTTGTAATACTACTTTTTTATTTAATCAAATATTTGAGTCAATTTGTGCACGTCTAAAAGCCGGTTTATCGATAAACTATTCATTTGTTGTTTATCGATACACTCTTCACTTCGCAATACAAAGGGAGATGCATGTACTTACAGATTCATGACAGGCATGAGAAGGCTGTATAGCAACTGACGGCGGTCCAACTCTTCCTTAATCGTGGGCATGAGCTTTCTTTCACCAGCCGAAGTCCCCGAGCTGTGGAAACAGCAAAATTACTTACAAATTAGAACGTCGAGTCGACTCAAAAGATAAACAGAGTTTTACAGTATCTTAAACAAGCTGATAATTAAGTTTAAAAAATCAGCTAACCTGGTGAGGAATTCAGAGATGGGATGAGCCGACAAGATAGCGGACCGGTCGCCATTAGCGATCCTTTGAATTTCAGGTTGAAGATCTTCGTACTTAATCATCGGAATTTTCGATTTGAAGGTCTTCCGATCGGTTGCACCGTAGAGCTTGAATCGCTGCAGGTACTCAGTTTTGGCGTTCCGACTCAGTATCTCGCTCAAAACCTTCTCTTGAACCGCATCAGCATTTCGAGTCATCTCTTCGATGAACCGCAGCGCCTTCGCATCCTTGTCGCACGCCGCAGGGCCCAGAGGAGATTCCAATGTAGAATCAACGGCCATTGTAGTGACAGAAAATTGAGTTTTCTAGGGAGGGAGGGAGAGAGTTTCTGCAGATGTGGATGAGGTTATCCGGAGAGAGAATTCAGAAGATGTTTGGAGAGGTGGTGCGGGGATGAGAGGGTCGCATGGACTTTATATAGGAGAAGCTTTGCTTGAAACGCCCGTGTTGTTTCACGACCATCAGAGTGTCCAAGCCAGTTTAGGAATATCTCCACTAATTTTTATGTCTCTATTTTGCTATCGTTTTTAGAGCACTGTAGTTTGCATGGGCTATCTAGTTGCACGATATCAAACAATGTCGTAGTACTCTCTACATAAGGTAAGATATAACTCCAAACAATATCGGACAGTTTCTGCATAGAAGCCTCGTCACTTGTGCAACTACCGAGATAGCTATTTATCGACATCTTTTCATAGTAAGATCTATGACAAAAGGCCGTCGGACCAATTTAGGACTAGATATATTCTTCATTTGTTTTGGTGGTATTTTTTTTTGTTTATCTTGTCTTTAATTTGTCCTTCTTCTCAAATGTATTCGTTCGAACTCGATAGATTGTAATAGTTCTTATTATTGAAATTCTTAGGATGTGTTTGGAACTTGAGGAAAATAAGAAAAAAAAAAAGAAAAATTAAAAATTCTTCCTCATCTTGTTTGGTTTGGAGGGAAAGAAAAGAGAAAATAAAAAAAATTAGTATTTTGAATAATAAAAATTTTCTCTTATTTTTCTCTCATTTTATTTTCTCTCATTTTTTTCTTTCCTTCCACATGTTTCAAACAGACCCTTACTCTTTCAAAAAAAAAACACGGGAACTACAATAAAATTATTTTTTTACTATTTGAGTGGATAATCGAACCCTCACAATTGTATGATGGGCAAACTCGCAAACCAAACATTGGGCTATGTCACAGTGGGCCCACAGGAAGGTGAGGGACAAAAAGAAGGAAGGAGGGAGGTTGACGGGTCATTGGCAATTTTGTAATATTATTTCCTAAATGGGGTGAGTGTCCGGCGAGGAGGGGACAGAGTGGGGGCCAGAACACGTCATTGGTGTGGAAATGGACGAGGGGCACGTGGGCCCGTGGAAAACACGGAAGCGGATACAGGGTGATATTTCTTTGTTCCCTTCTATTTTTTTCCCATATTCAAAAACAATTTTCAAAAAGATTCTTTCTTTTCAAAAAAATTATCTCTCTACTTATTACATTATTATTTCATTTTTCTCTCTATCTCTCTCTAATCATTACATCATTATTATTATTTTCAAAAACTTAATCAAACACTATTTCAAAAATTCTTCTCAAAATTTTCTTTCCAAAATCTATCCAAACAAAGCCAGTCGACTATTTCTCTCGTGGTGTTTTGGTCACGCGGCACTTTTCGGGTAAAAATGTTGGACTTTGATAGCGACGGGTGGGCGCGCAAACCGGCAGTTTCTACACTTGCGGACGTGGCACGTGATAAAAATGTTTTTGGTTCATTTAATATGGACCTGAAAAAACAACATTATAAATAAAAAATTATTTGTATTGGTCAAGTGGTTTGTAACTTTGTATGATCACTTTTTTTTGTTGATAAATTAAAAGTGAAGCTAGATATTTGTATGATCACTTTATTTATCATTTCGTAGGTTACATTTCAGTCCATGAAGCGGCCTCACAACCATAAAGAGCTAGTATAAGGGCTTGTTCTCCTATAGATTTTAAGTGTATTTATTACCTCTAGGTCAAGAAAATATATGTCTAATTATCAATAAGGTAAATCATTTTTTTTAATTACCACTAAAGTAAGTCACTCTTTTTTTTAGTTTAGGTTTAGGGTGCACTTTCCTATTATAGGGTTTTAGTGGTTTAGGCACTTTCATAAAGTACCATAGGATTTAAAGTACCCTAGAATTTTAGGTACTTTCATAGGGTACCCTAGTCGTAGGATACCCTAGTCATAATGGTACCCTAGAGTTTAGGTTTAAGGTGCACTTTCCTATAATAGGGTTTTAAGGGTTTAGGCACTTTAAATAGAGTCTTCTAGAATTTTTGAAGATTGCTTTTCATGGGATTCACACAGTGCGTGCAGGATCTGCCAGGATTTTTAGACAAACTTTCATAGGGTGCCACAAATTTTAGAGCACTTTCATAAGATCTTATAGAATTTTGGACACTTTCATAAAAATGTAATTTAGAATTAGTGAGAGTATCCTAATCCTTAAAATGTACCCCCTGTCATAGGAGTACCTACTGGGGATTTAGGTTTAGGGTCTTGACTTTCACTATTATAAGGTTTAGTGATTTAGGCACTTTCATAGGGTACCCGAGAATTTTATGCACTTTCATAGGGTAACCCTATAATTTAGGCATTTTCATACGGGTTGGGGAGTTGATGAGAATTTTTCAGAGATGGGTTTGACCTGATGGTAATTATGGGATCCAAAGGTGACCTGATGGTAAATGTCCCTATTTTATAAATATCTCATAAAATAAATGTAATTATTTTTTATAGATAGGTGATAAAATGTAATTATTTTTTCAAATGATAAAATGTTGTGATTTTCCTACAGATTTTATGAGGATTTTATGAAAATCTCATAAAATCACTTTTACGTTTTATGTGTTGATATTAGAGTGTCATAACATATGAGATTTTATTAAAAAAATGTGTAGGAGAACAAGCCCTAAGTATAAGATACTTGAGGTGAAATTGTGTTCGGAATGCCAAATCAAATTGATTATAAGGAATTCTGTTATTTTTTTTATTTTTTTTAAGGAAAGTAAAATGTAAATGTATTATGAAGTCATTATCTTTTTAATCTAAGGTCAAATTTGATTTGGTAAGATTATAAGTTAATATTCGAATAACTTGTGAGGTATGGTGCTAAAGTGGTTTTGGCAGCAACAATCTACCAGGTTTAAGGGGAACAAAATCACCGGATTTTTTCACATTGTAGTCTCGAGGTGCAAATGCTGGAAAATCATGTAGTTACGGATGTCAGGGCTTGTGTTTGTGCCTGGAGAGGCATTCGAATAACAGGTTCTAACCTCTCTCTTTGCTCTCTTTGGAGTTTCTCAGATAGAATTTTTTTAAATCATTGATGGAGGGATAAGTGGCTTTTTGTTGTCATTGTTGGGTTCCTTGGATGTAAATTTGGTGTCTTCTTGTAAAAGAGCTAGTGGTAGTTTATCTGTTTTCTTTCCAATTTGGTTGTTGATTAACTAGGGTATGCCCCTTTGATTTTATTTGTTTGTTGGTTTTAATAAAAGCTTTACTTACGTTTAAAAAAAAACTTCTGAGGTATGTGTGAAGTATTGAATTGTCAAATTGTGTTCTGAATGCCAAATCAAATTGATTTCAAGGAAAGTAAAATTTAATGTATTAAGAAAATCATTAGCTTTTTAATTTAAGGTCAAATTTGATTTGGTAAGATTATAAGTTGATATTCGAAGAACTTGTGAGGTATGGGTGTAAAGTATTGAATCGTCAAATTGTGTTCCGGTATGGGGACGCGCGTTTTTTGGACTAGGGGAGAGTCGGGTCTGGGGTTTGCTGATCTAAACTCCTGACAACGACAGCGGCGGCAACGATGGGTGACAGCTCTGGCAATTTGATTCGGTGTTCGTTATTTTCTGTACTTTTTTTATTTTTTTTTAGTGCAACGCCAATGCTTTGGATACAGAATGAAAAAAGCATGGTAATGTGCACATAAATCAAAATTATTTTTGGGTCTGCCCTCTCTGATGTTTTTTGGCTTTGATTTGAGGGGAACCACTATTTTCAGTGGTATTTTGTGAGCAGCCACTTTGTATATTTATTATCAAATGTTAGGTCTATTTCAAATTCATCTGTTTCAGTGGTATTCTGGGAGCAGCCACTTTGTGCATTTATTGCCAAATGTTAGGTCTGTCTCATATCCATCATCCGCTCATACCCCCAATTATTGGGGACTAAATAGGTTATGTTATTGTTGTTGTTGTTTTATATGTGGTTTTTGGACGACAGTTTTGAGGACCGGTGGTTTTGATTTGTTCGTCTTGGGTTTAAAGATCCGATTTCTCAATTATTATCCAATCATTACCACTATTTTCAAATATTATTCTCATTTTTCTCTTTATCTCTCTTGAATCACTAACCTCTAATTTTTATTATTATCTCTATTTCTCTCTCCAATCATTATCAAAAACCAAAATCCAAAATCCAAACCAAACACAGCCTAAGTGGTATACGAAGAACTTCTGAGGTTTGTGTGAAGCATTGAATTGTCAAATTTTATGTGGAATGTCACATCAAATTAATCGATTATAAGCAAAGTAAATTTTAATGTATTCTGAGAATCATTATCTTTTTAATCTAAGGCCAAATTTGATTTGGTTAGATTATAAATTGGCATTCGAAGAACCTGTGAGGTCTGGGTGAAGTATTGAATTGTCAAATTTTGTTCAGAATGCCAAATCAAATTGATTATAAGGAAAGTAAATCTTAATATATTTTATGAAAGGAAAATAATAATGCCAAAACTATTTTTGTTTGTATCAAAATTGTAATGCATACAAAGCTTGTACCTTGCAAGTGATATAAGGTTTTTAAGCACTACAATTTTGGTATAAACAATAACGGTTTTGGCATTAGCACCACCCTTTATGAAAATCATTAATTGTCAGTCATTTACTAATCGTATGGTTTCATTAACTTGATGATATGGTTTGGCTTAGGAGGAGCTCAGAACTGACCCAATCCCCATGGCCACGTGTCACGAGCAGCAAGAGTTTGGCTACAGTCTTGCTCGTGACTCACGTTAATGAGTGAGGCACAAGAGATTGTGCAAGTTATGGAATTGTTAGCTCACTAGCCCATGCTAGGGGCATTGTCATAACTATCGAGAACTCGGCCGATTTTTGATAAGTGATTTTCTGAGCCAGCATTTACGCAACTCGATTAAAGAGCTATGAAATGAAAGTCTGAGTAAACCACCAGTAGTCTTAAGATTTTATTTTTTTTTGTTAATATTGAGAGATGAACTCATAAATATAGGAGTTTAAGCAAATATTTCACTTGACACGATAACCACTATTATGTCTCTCAAGTCTCTACTGTTATTATACAGGCTCAAATTGCAAGTTTTCGGCAACTAAGCGCAGTTGTAAGTGTTTGTTGTTTCTCAGCTCGAAGGGTTAGCCGGGTGGTTAAGGCATAGATTTTGGGTTTTGAATGTGCTCTCTTAGCTAGAATATCCGGTTCATAGCATTCCAAGTTCTATAACTCTTATTAGACACGTCAATATTGTGTCTTGGATTTAATCGGGATTTCCAATGGACGGCGAACATATTGAGTCCTTATGAATTAGTTGAGATGTCATATGAGATGGTCTGGACACCATCATTTTTTAGGGTTTGTCAAGTAACTACCTAACTTTGCTAATAACCTTCTACAGTTAAACCTAGGATTTATCTTTAGTATATTTATATTTCCATTTAAAATGGATGACGAACGAAACTGCCATGAAATTTAACAGCAGACAATGCACACTTTTTTTTATCAAGTACAAGCAAACATATAAAATGAAAAATATGAAGACAACTCCTTGAAATGTCACCATGTAACTACTTAAGGTTGTGTTTTGTTAGAGAATTTAGTTTAGTTTTGATGATGTCATAAGGTGTAATGAGTGGAGAGAGATAGAGAGAGAAATGAGGAAAATGATGATGTCATAAAAACTAAACTGAAAAACGAACAGAGTTTCAAGTTTTAGACTTAGTTTTTTTTTCCCCCTAGTGTTTGGCATGCTCAAATTGGTTCTTCTAACCAACCAAAAAAAAAATAGAGAAAGGTTTTGTTTGTTGCCTGTTGACTCGAAGAAGTTAATTAATGACCAAAGCACTTGAAACCACGTATGGTAGGTTACTAGGTTATAGTCATATTGGGCCACCATGATTAAACAATGGATCACAGAACTAACTAAATTAATCTAAAAAATTACTAATTGTATCGCCGGTAGAATGGAGTGTCTAAAAATCATACTTTATACACACGTCGACGTCTTACAGGCTTGACAAATGTAGTCACCAGATAACTTTAACACTTGTTTTCTTTTTAGAAATTACGTGAGATGAACATGCCAGAAACAGATAATATTTTTAATAATCAGCTCAAACGACGAATTTTACAAGTAAATGGTAGTTCCATTTTTAACAATCAGTTCAAATGACGAATTTTACAAGTAAATGGTAGTTCCATTTTTAACAATCAGTTCAAATGACGAATTTTACAAGTAAATGGTAGTTCCATTTTTAACAATCAGTTCAAATGACAAATTTTACAAGTAAATGGCAGTTCACTTTTTAACAATCAATTAAAATAACGAATTTTACAAGCAAAATGGTAGTTCCGACAATGAATTTTACAAGTATATGGTAGTTCCATTTTTAATGATCAGTTCAAATGTCGAATTTACAAGTAAATGGTATTTCCATTATGAGATAAAAATTGTAATAACTTGTACCAACATCCACGCCAATGACGTCCTTGTTAATTTTCAAGAAGACAATTATAGTATCCAATTTGGAGGTATGCTCCATTTTCCCAGTCAGATGGCGATTGCAGAAGCTGGGCAGAACAAGCAAAGAGAAGTTGATTTTTCCACCTTTTTTGGTCTTTTGAAGACCTTGACCTGTGAACAACTTACCCAAAAGCAAGAATAAAGGGACAAGCAAAGTGTTTTCAGTCAATTTGGTTGTTGGATCATATTTGGTATTTGGACAACTAAAATACCCAGCTAATTCACAAGGGCACTATTTTTTCCTTAGACGAATCGATCATCTCTCTCGAGTGTCATCTCATTGTCTCTCTTAATCTCGCTCGATAACGTCAACAAAAATTAAAATCACGATTTGCTCATTAGCTGTATCGTGCATCTAGAAGAAAGTGCTAAGACAGAAAAACAGGCTTTCTTTGGTTGTTGAAGCATATATGGCAATTGAACCACTAAGATACCGACCCAATTAGCAAGAGCACTAATTTTTTCTTGGATGGATCAATCATCTGTCTCAAAATTTTGTCTTATTGTCCCTCTTAATTTCACTTCGTAACATTTATAAAGTTAAAATCGCAATTTGCTTAGTTGTATTGTGCATCTAGATTGAAGAAGCTAAGACAAAAAAACAAGCTTTCCTAGTCAGGTTGATACCTAAGCAATTAGCAAGAGCACTATTTTTTCTTGGACGGATGGATCATTTGTCTCAAAATTTCATCTTATCGTCTATCTTAACTTCACTTCATAAAAATTATAAAATCAAAACCGCGGTTTGCTTAGCTGTATCGTGCATCTAGAAGAAGTGCTAAGACGATTTTTTTTTTCCTTCTTTTAGTTGGATCTATATCTAACCAGTTAGCTAGAGCACTACTTTTTGTAGGACGGATCATCATCTGTCTCGAAATTTCATCTTATCGATTTTTTTACTTCACTATGTCATATTTATGGAATTAAAATCACAATTTACTTAACTGTATCATGCATTTAAAAATATTCCTTCGTCCCTTTTTAATATTGAGTTTTCTATTTTGGGTTGCTCCTAATTGTTTTACACAATTAAGGCGTAAAAGTTTGTACAATTATTGGTTTCCTATTTTTGAAAAATTAATGGATAATAAATGAGTAAACAAGGCTAGCCCAGGGGTTTTTAGTGCCCAAAGCCTCATATAAAAATTGTGTCATTAAGAGTTAACATTTAAATAATTTTTATAGCAACAATTAAAATACGAGAAAACCAAAACAATCCAGTATAAAATTATACTACTCCGTAATCATTATATAATAACACAAAATACAAAGTTTCCAAGTGCATATCATCTCAAGAACGTTTGAGTATCACTTGAATATTACTCGTGTTGCATTTCTGAAAGCAAAAGTATCAATTAGACTTGTATAATACACCTCTTGTACCAAGCCATATTCAATTGATAACACGGATAACTCATTTAGTCTTAATCACATAATCAATAATGACCGACTGGGGTAAATCGTAATGAGTTCTACTCATAAATTGGGCCTTTTTATTGTAGTTTCCTTTTCTTTTTCTTTTTTATTGTGGGTCTTGTATTAGGTCTTTAGGCCTAATGGATAAGTTGGAAAAATTAATTTGTTGTGTATTTATTTTGGGCTTTTAGGCCTAATGAACTTTATTTTTAGGCCTTTTCTTAAAATCAAATTTGGCATTTTTTATTTTCCTATTGGACTACAAAGACCCCCATTCAAGCCTAACAGTAAAAATTATGGGAGTGCCCCTATTTTTTATTTTTATTTTTTGAATTTTTTGGATGCCCAAGGCCTAGGCCTCTTGGGTCTTTGGGTTGAGACGGCCTTGTGAGTAAAAGTGGATGATGATTTTGGAAAGTGAATGTAAAAATTGATGCAAATATGTAAAAATTTAGATAAAAATTAATGTGAAAAGAGAAATAATGATATTTTTTTAATAAATTAGATTTACCAAACAACACACCTAATAGAAAAACAATGTAACCGAGTAGTTAAGCTTATGTCACTTTCATGGTTGGTTACCCTTGCCACTTGCTTTGAAATGTCTAAACATAATTGCAAAACCACATTCTTTTGCTACATCTCTAAACTGAAAAAGAAGTACGTACTATTCAACTACTTGGTTAGGTCTTATCCTCATTAAGTCAGATCATCAATCAGTAGAGTAAAGCATGTGTTTTGCCATGTTGTTTCATGAGACATTGAGACCACGTCATTGATTAGAATAAACCAGCTTACTTTTTAACACTGTTGAAGTATTTAAGGTATATTTCCGAAGTACCAAAAAAAGAGAAGTATTTAAGGTCGTCTGCTTTAATGAAATGATTGAGAAAAAAATATCTAAATGTCTTATCCAAAAATTGATGACTTACTAGTCCAATTAAAAAGAGAAATATCTAACTTTTTAGCATTGAGACCACATCATTGATTAGAATAAGCCATCATTAAAAGGATATATCCAAAAATTAATTGCTTTTAATTGGACTAGTAAATTGAAAAAAGAAAATAGTCAAATAACATAGTTACAATCTTGGTTGAAAATTATGAAGGTGTTCAAAAACAAAATCATTTGGTAAAACGCAAGTTGGCCAAGCAAAAGTTGGTATTTTCTCTTTCCACAACAGACCAGACCAAAAGGAAACAGAAATTGGCAATTTTTCAGATTTCTGACCGACAATTGGGTCTCCTCCCTACCAAGTGTCCGAGTTAACTTGGTCAAAGAAAGGTCCCCGAAATTTATCTCCGAAACTACTAGTATTTGATTCCAACCCATTTCGGCCAATAATTAATGCCATCCACTTTTTAGGACGAAAAACCATTTACCCCATATATAGTTGTGCGCAGAGATCGCTTTGTGAAGTCCAATTCGGAGTCCCACAAACAATCTAAAACGCTCATCTCATTACTTTAAAAATTATGATTTCCGTCCAAAAAAGTGGATGCCGTTAACAATTGAACCAAATTGGTTGCAATCAAAATAGTTTAGGGGATAAATTTGTGATTTGCATAGTTTAGGGACGGAGTAGAAAAAAATATGAATAGCTTAGGGGATAAAAACATAGGAGTAAAAAAAAATCAATAACTATATGTCATTAATGTACTTGTGCCCCCATGGGACACCCTTTAGAATTTGCCAATAAATAACTATCTTGCACATGAATCTAATTTTTGACCCCATAAATTAAAATTTCTGACTCGGTTCTTGGAAACTATAGATACATTATTTATGAAGTATCACACCTGTATTTCCTCGTAGTATTTTTTTTTTTAATCCTTCAATATTTAGATGTGCGATAAATAAGATTTCATCAAAATTTACCCGGTAAACAAAAAACAGTCTCTATCTCCTCTTGTATGTGGAACAAACGTGGGGATTAGGCGAAGGGTGATGGAAACCTGCATGTGTTGCCTCACGTTTTAGCGTCCTATCAGTCAAAGTCTATGTGATCTAACGTTTGCACGTTTGAGGCAACGTCCACTGTCACTAATAATTCTTCGGAAATGATTTGGGTACACCCACCAATTGTACCCCAATTGCACTCACTTCATCCAGGTCGTCCAACGTTTTTTTGAACAATTCAGATTTAGAATGCTTTATGACCGGTTATAAAACACTTTAAATCTGGACCGCCCCAAAAAATGTTTGGAGAGCCCCGATGAGATGGGGTGCAATTGGGGTACCCATAGCACAATTCAATAATCCTGAGAGGCAAATTTCATTGTTCAGAAGTAGGGCCGGAAAAAACTGTAATGTCTCCATATGATTGAACAAGAGGATTGTATATGTCAATATTGGTGCAAATTTGATTCGAAATAAATTTGAGTAGCCCTGTTTAATTAACACACACATGCAATTGTCCCGCGAGTATCCGATGACAAGCGTATGGAGTACACAATTTTTTCAACCGGGTCGTTTTTAAGCCCATGCGATTCTTAATTATATAGACCATGTCAGCAGTAGTAGCCCGGTTACTAAACCTAATCGAAATCGAGCGTTGAATGTCCCTGACAAAAATTAAGAGACGGACGTGATTCGAACGCGAGACAATGTGCACCAATTTTAGGAAAATATATACTATATCATTTTGAAAAGCGGGCAATTACGTTTTAACATGTGCCGCACAAGTCTCCGAGGACTTTTCCGGTCAAACGCAATTTCCATTTCCTCAGTCCACGAATACCGGCAGGTTGGTGACTGAACTTTTTTGCCACTAGCTTTTAGAAAAGCGTTCTAGCTTTTGCCGCTTGAAAGATTTTGTGTGCGTCTGTGTTAAGCTTCCTAGAAGCTTCTTGCTCTCTAGTCTTTTCTTGGGCTAGCAAAAAGCTTGGTCAAGGTTGGATTGCTCTGTTAAAAGTCAGTGTGCAAATTATGTCTATCTGAAATGAAGGGCATGTTGGTTGGATATATATATATGCCACACTTCCGGTCCGCTCTCCCGGATTTTAAAAAAAATCCACACTTTATTGATCCCGATTGAATTTCGATGATCCGAACCGTCTAATGTATTTAAAAGGTGTTTTCCAAAGTACCTGAGAGAAATCATCAAAAAAAATGTCGGGAAAGGCTTGATCCGAACCGTTTTTCATAAAAACTTTATATGTACATTTTTGTGAAAAAAACTACTCGGATCAAGCCCTTCCCGGTATTTTTTTTTTGATGATTTCTAACGGAGACCCTTGAAAACACCTATTAAACACATTGGACGGTTCGAATTATCGAAATTCGATCGGGAAAGTGGAGGTATATATATATATATATACACACACACACACACGAAAATCTTCTTATCCACACCTCCCGGAAATAAGAAAAAAAATGGTTTTTTTTTTTTTTGAAAATCCGATCTGTTTAATGTGTTCAAAAGGTGTTTTCAAGAGTTCTAGCGGAAAATCTTCAAAAACAAATACTGGGAAGGGCTTGATCCAAGTAGTTTTCGCAAAAACTGTATTTATATATTTTTTGCAAAAACTGGTTGGATCAAGCCCTTCCCGGTATTTTTTTTTTTGAAAATTTTCCGCTTGAATCCTTGAAAACACCTTCTGAACACATTGGACAGATCGGATTTTCCAAAAAAAAAATTCGCAACACAAAAAAAAAAACCATTCTTTTCTTATTTCCGGGAGGTGTGGATAAGAAGATTTTCCATATATATATATATAGGATAAGCTTCCAATAAGGGTCCCTTATTGAAGTTAAAATGCAGACCTCACCTTTCCGAGCGAAATTTTGATGATCCGAACCGTTCAATGTTTTTAAAATGCATTTTTAAGGGCCTTCGCGAGGATTCGTCCAAAAAAAAAAATACCCGTAAGGGTTTCATCCGATCAATTTTGGTTCAAAACGTTTGGTCCGGAAACACAAAAAAAGGCTAGGTCCGCATGGTATTTTTCAATAAGGGACCCTTATTGGAAGTTTATTATATATATATATATATAACAGATGTTGAATAAAGATTATTCTAGGAATGAACCATTATGCTTAGGGCTCCTTTGGCAAAAAAAAACTTAATCCGGTTTTTTGATTTTTTTTTTTATCTTTATTCAAAAAAAAAATTTTTTTTTTTGCATTTGTTAGTTTTGTGTCAAGATTTTGTGCTTTTTGAATTCGTTGAGACAAGCCAAATCTAACAAATAAATTTACGGTTAAACCAAATATTTTTTGGAATAAAGCTGAAACTATCAAATAATTATGAAAAATGCTGTATAAAATTATGCATCAATTAATGTTGATGGTAGCTAGTTAGACTGTTATGATAGATTATATTTCTTACTAGAATTTCAGAAAGGCTATGGTAACTAATTCTAAAATAGTTTTTTGATTCACGTTGTCAAAAATCAGGATAATTGGATAATGTAAGAGCTTGATCCAATAGTGTAAATTTCCTTCGGAATTTAGGATCCTTTGTTTTTTCTTTACACCGAAGAAATGATGCCATACACACCTAGGAATTTCCTCAATGGTTAGGGCGAGTGTCAGGCTTTGAGGGTAGTCCTCAAGATTTGAGGTTTGATTTTCTACCGGGTAAATACCCTTGCCTGTAAGTTGAGAGTCGTGACTGACGTGGCCGCACTAGTTCCCCGGAGGACATACAGGAAAGACTTTGATCACACAGCCTTAGGGCTCTCATTGTTCTTCTGACTTCTCAAAGAAACGGCATGTATACATGCCACCAAAGTGCAACTCCTTTGCCGACATATATTACAGACGAGCAATTATCAATATGAGCAATGCATCGATCATCAGTAGCTACCACTCAATTCGTCCATAACAAGACGAAAGTGCTACTCCTATATAGATGTGCATATGCATGACTTCAGAATTCCACAGCAACTTCACAATATTTGTCTCCCGACAATTGCTTTCCCCATGCATAGTGTGTACCTGTTTTCGAATTAGTGATTATATAGGGGTGTAGTGAGGGGTTCAACTGTAGTGAGCTTATTCGGTCATCTATCTCTATAATAAACTCTTAAATTTGAATTTAAGTAATGAACGATTCGGATCATTTGAAATTCAAACTAAATCCGAGTACTCAGTACCGAAATGAAAGGTTGGATGGGACTCACTACACCCCTCCCTACAAGCCCCCTGAATTCCATTAGCAGTACGCCAAATATTGCATTAGTAAATAGCCGGTATTGGTAATAAATAAATAAAAACCGCAAGGAATACTATTGCTGGTGGTAGGGGTGCCCAGTGGATCATCTGATCCGCTCAATCCGAACCATCCGTTGATCCACCAAAGGTATGTATGGATGGATAACGGTTCTTGAGGTTGCCAATCTTACGGTTCCGGATCGGATTCGGTTCGGTTCCTGTTAAAACCGATCCGCCCATTGCCGGGAAAAAAACCTGTTTAATCGTGTATCATAGACTCTAACACGTCACCCATATTTACCCAATACCTACTACTCCACTAGGGCTGGCCAAAATCCTAAATCAGTAATCACTCTCAATTCTCAAAGTCTCATAGTCTCACTCATTCTCTCTGCCTCCCTCACAAATCATCCGACAATCAACATCCATGGGGTGCCTTTTTCCCTTCCTCCTTCCCTCTCCTCCTCTGCCGTTGTACAACTGAATATTGAACTCCTTCAAATCGTGAACGGTGAACAAATACACTGGAAGACTAGTACAACTCTCCTAGTTCTCTAGATCTTGATCGTGTATTCTCCTAGACCGTAGTTGCAGCTAATTTTGTGCTATAAAAATGTGATGGGTTGTGAAGGTTTAAGTTTACAGCATTGATTCCCCAAATGAACTGGAAAAATAGGCTTGAAAAATGATTAGGCCGGAAAATGACCTAGAAATATGATTGAAAATTTTCCTAAATTTGCCTAAGTTAGAGGCCTATTTGTCACAGCTCAATCCGTCAAATCTATCTAGAACCGATTTGTCAAATTCAGAATCGAACCGATCCATCAATATATCATCCATGGATAGTTCCAGATCTTGAAAATATAAATCTGTTACTATCGGTTTGGATCAAATCCGAAACCGATCTAGCTGGAATCGAACCATGGACACCCCTAGCTGGTGGTAGTAATGGAAAATTCATTCCGTTGGCAGAATGACCGTAGGGAAACGAAAAATGGCAATAAAAGACCCCGGCAAACCAAAAACAATGAACGGTTCAAATCATTTGGAAACTAAATCTGAGTAGTCAGTACGTACTAAAATGGAAGGTTGGATGAGACTCATTACATCTCTCACTACAGGCCCCCGGATTCCATTAGCACTACACCAAATATTGTCTTTAGTAGCATTAGTAAACTGCCAATATTGGTAAATAAATTTTTAAAAAAACTACGAGGAATACTATTGCCGGTGATAATAATGGAAAATTCATGCTGTCAGCAGAATGACCATAGGGAAACAAAAAACGACAGTAAAGGACCATAGGCAAACAAAAAAACGACAGTAAAGGACCGCGGCAAACCAAAAACAACAGTATTTTACCGCTAGTAGCGATAATAATTATCTTCTGCATTTCACAAATGCTGGGAAAGATATTGCCTTATAAGAAAAACGCCACATGGCGGGCTATATTGATGATAAATATTTGGCTAATCCCAAGAGTCAAACTCACGTGTGCATGCTAACTAGCTTGGCTAGCCCGCATGATATTTCACATGGGACGAAGGAGAGTATTCATATTATACGGTAAAATTATTTTCGGAAAATTTGACTTTTACTGGCACTTTAAGAACATCGTCGGTAAAAGTACTATTTCTGGCATTTATAAAATGCATGTAATGTTTTAGAGGAAATTTTGACTTTTGCCGGCAGTAATTAGAAAAATCACCGTTAATTTTAGCCACCCTCTAAATGAATAATCAAAAAATAATGTGAAAATTTTTAATTATTCAATTTTATTTTATACGATACCATTATAAAAGATGCACCCCCTCCCTTCTTCCTTTTCCACGTAAATTTATCCGTTCGCCAAACGAGCCCAGAGTTCTTTTTGTAAAAACGAACAGGCCGATTGAAGACACATGTCCAAGACATAGGCCCAGCCCAGTTTTCCAGGTCCAGTCACCGAATCCAATGCCACGTGCCGCCCACTCTCTCTCGAATTATCGGGAGTGGTTTTTCCTTTTGTACGCCGCAAGCGCACAATAGCAGCGTGTGCAATCAGACTGCCCTACTACTACGCGAGGAATGCACTCGCACCTCTTCTTCTTTATCGGCGGCGAGAGGAAGTCTCGTGTACGCAAATACAGTCCGACGTTATCGGCCGACTTACTCACGAACAAACGTAGCTCCTCTTGATGCGATCTGTCACCCAGAAATTCTCTCTTTCTCTCTACCCAATTTTCAGAATCTGAGCCTCCCCCCTTCTCTCTCTTCTCAGTGGCCAGAGAAATAAAGGTAAGCTCCTGGATTCCTTTCTTAATCGTTTCCGGAGGTTCGTGCGTGCTTCTTTTTTTTGTTTGTTTGTTGTAATGCTTTGTTTGTTGCTCAGAGAATTGGAAAACAAAGATTTGAAATTTAGATTGTTGTTGTGGAACTTGAGGTTGCGAATGACGTCTGTTTTTCTAGAGCTACCTTGTGTCTTCGTTTTTTAGGATTTGAATGGGGAAAAGTGTGCTATCATGGCAACTGGTGGAAATAAACAGGCTTTAACTAGATTTTAAGCTTCAAAAGCTAGAGATAAGCAGAGCTTGGGAAAATGCATAGGCAGTATCAGATGTGGGTGAGGTTCTAGCAGTCTCAGCTGTAAAAGTGAACATTTATTCAATTGGTGAGATATGATCTCTTCGAACCCCTTGCCCTTTTATCGCAATGAATAGAACCATACAAAGCCCCCCTTTTATGTTGCACATACACCCTTTTATTGTAATACATATTCTTGCTAACACTAATGCCAAACCAAAAGGGCAAAGTACCAGTGACCAACCTATCAGAGCCATTCGGTATACAAAATATGTTGGTTTTATAAAGCCTGATTTGGTGTAATTTGTGATTCGCGTGCTATTTGGGGTTCCAGTCAAGGTTGCAAGCATAGTTGTTAAAAACCTACGATTTTGTATCGTCTCCTTCGGAAAAAAAGAACATATCCCCCCATACCTTTTTTGTATAGAAATCCTACGATATAGTGCCGTATCCTACCATGTCTATGCGTCTTCCGATTTAGTACCTGTCCTACGATTACTTATTGGGAAAATGTTGGGCCTTAATTTTAAGAACCAGAACCCAAAATGCCTTAATTTATGACATTTGATCCAACTATGGCGACATTTAAATTTCAAACCATTTGAAAGAAATTCAACCTGTATGTAGGGTTTGAATAGAAGAAGAACCATACTTCAATTGTGTTTTGCCCGAATCATATAATATGGTTGGTCTTTTCTTCCATGACTAAGGATGCATAAAGCCTCAATGTGCATCGCACCCCAGTTGAGAGACTTTAAATTTTGCATCTAAAAAATACGCATATTGTTTGTTGGTATTATTAAGTAGAACTACTTTTTAATTATATCTTAATTATAGTTAACGTATCTTACGATACACGATATGTATCCCACTACAATTTATGAAATGAAAAAAACGATACAAGATACATATCCTAATTTGAAAACTCAGGTCACAAGGTCCAGGAGCAGCGCCCATGAAACCTAGACACGAGGTTCTAAAACTTGCTAGGTTCTCCCAAGGCGGCCAGGCACCTTCTAGCTTCCTGGGCCGAGTACTTAGCGCCTATTCGGGATAGTCGGTCTAGTTGGGCTAGTAGGAGAGGGGCCTTCTAGAGCCTAGACGGCCGGTACTCGGCTTTCCAGACCTTCTTTTAGAATACTGCCTAGACAGGGGTATTACGTCAATTGATGATGTATACCTTAAAGTTATAAATAAATACTAGTTGTATGCAGCTGATGAAACTTATACTCAATTCTTTGTTCGTTAAATAGTAAAAACTGATGTGAGCCGTGTATGTACTCAATTATGCAGTTGAGGAACCAATTAAAACTTCTTTGTCTTACGTTATATGTTTCTTTGCTTCATTTTTCTTTGTGTGGATGTGCATTGAGTGTTGGTTTTTTTGGACTATTTCTGTACAATGTGATCATGTGACGCACTTAATGTTATGGAAGCATTTGGTTTGATATTAGAAATGAAGGAAGCATGGTCGGAATATGCTTTAATTGAAAGAATTTGTAGTTTTAATATGAAGGAAATTGAGGTTTGATCAGTCAATGCGTTGCTAAGACTAATAGAGAGAATATTTATATTGGAATCTCGTTCATATTTCCTAGGACCTCAAGTTCAGGGGTGGGGTCAAACTGTCAAAGAGTGTATGATTGGCAATGGGCGCACTTACAGTGCATCCTATTAGAAAATCAGACGAGATCGGACAACGCACACCTTCTGATGGAAAATGGCAGCACCCAATAAAAGTATATAAAAGGAATGGATTGGTTGGTTCTAAGGCCTAAGTATTAATGATGGAGGGCCTATTGGGGATATTAACTAGACATTTGCTGGAATATTTAAGGCTGTGACTTTTCATGAGTGTTGTGTTTCATTTAAGTAAGTTTGACCACATATTTAATGGATGCAACCCATTAGTTCACACATTCATCCTACCCTGCCATCTAGGGAATAGGAACCTTCTTGGGTATTAAACACATTAGGATTAGGAGCCTATAAATTGATTTACTTCAAGAGTATGATAGTGTGATTGAATATATAAAAACACCTGCAGCTTTATGCTTTAAGATTGTGTGCAATCCTTTTTTTGGTGTGATGCTAAAGAGACCTAGGTGTGATGCCTAAGGTCGTCTAGGTGTGAGGCCTGTAATTCTTTTATCTATCTGGTGTTCACAAGCCAAAACACCCCCTTTCTCTGTCTTTCGATAATCCTTAATCCTCTTCAATTCTGTTCTACATCACCTACAGAATATGTTCATATATGCATATGTAGTTTCCAAATTACCCACAAATTGATAAAGACATGAAGAAGAAATAAAAATAAATTAGCTTTATCTGAACTTTGATCACCATCAAAGCATGCTTTACTTAATCGTAAACTTCATCAACAAGGCCACACTTTCCACTTTACATTGTTGGTGCACGTTTTTTTTATGCACTACTACTATTTAAACCTAGTCCTGTTCTCACGGAGTCTTTTTATTTGATTATGTGCAACTGTTAAAAGAAATTGAGTTTGATCTATTATGTATGGGACTTTGCTATTTCACGGTATTCTGAATGACATAGGTCTGTTGATATTAGTCACTGTTGGCTTTCTGCCTAAATTTCTGAGGACATCAATATGGATGCATCTTCAGCACAACAAATCAGTGAAGCTGTGCATATATCGCCGCCTAGACACAATACATCAATACAAGACCATGAATTTGGTGTTAGAAGTTTGGCTAGTGAAGCAGCAGATAAAAAACATGCGATTAGTGCTGAAAATGTAAAGAATGGTTCTAAAGAGGCCTTGGCAGAAGGCATAGATCAACAGGTTCTAGAGGATTTGACCAGAAATTCAAGTTGTGATCAACGGGGGCAACAACTGGAAGATGCCACTGCACATCCCTCTGTGCAGTTAGGGTTGCTTCCTAGAGATATTGCTGAGAAATATTTAACTGCTAATCAAGATTCCTCAGAACTAAATCATGAACTTGTTCCAGAAAGTGCAAATAGTGGAACATTGGCAGACAAACAGAAGGTTGGTAGCGGCTACATTCAGAATGGACCGGCTTATACTAGGACGGCAGAAATTGACCATGTTGAACTTGCTGGGAAACCATCTGAGGATGTCGCCAAAAATTCCAACTCGGGACAATCGAGAGCAGCACCAGAAGATGATAGAGAGCCTATTCTGGGGCAATCGGGAATAGCACCTCAGGATGCAGCCGTGAATATCCCTCTTGGACAAATGACACCATTACCAGAGAATCGTGATTTCAAACAATTAGAATTGCCTCCAGATTATGAGTCACACAAAGCTAGTACATCAGGAGGCAGGGGTAGAAGAACCTCAACAAAGTCAACAAAAGGAAAACATGCGCTGAGATCTTCTGTAAGTAGTTCTAGAGTTTTGCGGTCAAGGTCGCAAGAGAAATCCATAGCTCCTGAGCCAGTTAATAATTTGCCAGAGCATAGTAATGGCACAAATGAAGAAACGAGAAGGAAGAAGAGGAAGAAGAAACAGATAAAGGAAATTCCAGTTGATGAATTTTCTAGGATTAGAAAGCATCTGAGATACTTACTACATCGATGGACGTACGAACAAAACTTGATTGATGCATATTCTGGTGAAGGTTGGAAAGGGCAGAGGTTTGTTATCTACAGCTTATTTACACTGAAAATATTGGAGCATTTTCCCCTTATGGCAATGTGGTAGTCGTTTTAGAATTGAGTTCCTTTGTAACTGCTGTTGCTGAATATTTTGGTCATCATGCAGCCTAGAAAAAATAAAGCCAGAGAAGGAGCTTCAACGTGCCAAATCAGAAATCTTCCGCTGCAAATTGAAAATAAGAGATCTATTTCAACGCCTAGATTTGTCAATTGCCAAAGGAAGATTTCCGGCTTCGTTGTTTGATTCTGAAGGACAGATTGACAGTGAGGATGTAGGGAATGCCTTATAGGACAAGCCAGTTCTACTTTCATATGACACCCTTTGTTCTACTTCTGTATATTTTAGTTCTGGTAGTAAATGCTAGTGTCTCACATAGCTAATACTCATACCTTTATCTTCCCGTGGCAGATATTCTGTGCAAAATGTGAGTCTACAGATTTGCCAGCTGATAACGACATTATACTCTGTGATGGTGCTTGTGAACGTGGTTTCCACCAGTTTTGTCTAGAACCCCCATTATTAAAGGACGACAGTATGTCCAAACCAACTCTTAATAGTAGTCAACTTCACATTTTTTACCTATTTTGGAATTCCTTGTTATGTTCATGTTTCTATCTTCTCTCTTTTTTTTACCTTCTACTAATCATTTCCCTTCTCACTTTCAGTTCCTCCTGATGATGAGGGCTGGCTTTGCCCTGGATGTGATTGTAAGGTTGACTGCATTGCATTGCTCAATGATTCTCAAGGAACTAATCTTTCTATTCTGGACACATGGGAGGTCGATTAGCTACTCCAGATTTCACGATTGGATGGATGACTAACTGCACTTTATATGTTTCTAACTGCACTTTTTTGCCATGTGCAGAAGGTATTTCCTGAGGCGGCAAAGGCAGCAGCTGCTGGAAATATGATAGATGATAATTTGGGACTTCCATCAGATGATTCTGACGATAATGAGTATGACCCTGATGGTTCGGAGGAGGATGAGAAAGTCGAGGGAGAAGAATCTAGTTCTGAGTCTTCTGATGAATCCGATTTTTATACTGCTTCTGAAGATAATGGGACTTTGCCCAAAAGCAAGCAGAACTTGGAGTTACCTTCTGATGATTCAGAGGATGATGATGAATATGATCCTGATGCTCCAGATCTCGATGACCAGGTTAAGCTGGAAAGTTCAAGTTCTGATTTTACTTCTGACTCTGATGATTTTGGTGTAGTGTTTGATGACACCAAACCCTCCAGAGGCTCTAATGGAGAAAGACCAAAAGTTGGTCAAAAGAAAAATCTTTCTTTGAACGATGAGTTGTCATCTCTATTAGAGTCCGGATCAGGCCATGAAGAGGCTACACCAGTATCTGGAAGGAGACATGTAGAAAGGTTGGACTACAAAAAGCTGTATGATGTGAGTTTCCTTACACAACGTGAATCTCATGCTATGAAATCATCTCTTGGCATTTTTACCTGCTGAATTCTGATTCGATACGTTTTGGGAGTCTGGCACAATATTAATTCAAACCAAGCCTTGTGCCACAGGCAATTGGGGTATGACACTCTGCCCTTTCAAGGGCTATATGCTGATTATCACAGATACGCTCATGTCATTTTATGCATTATCTCATATCAATTTAAGTGTCCCCTCTCTCTCCTAACATTTCCTTTAACAGGGATCTTATCTACCAATCTCGTATTACCTACGAACTGGTTTAACATTCTTTCTTCAAACTTATTTTCAGTTGGGCAACCAATACCATTCCACGAGTGTAAACACACATCCATCTTAGCATCCTTCTTCGATGGTCCCAGCCTATACCTATAGTCATATTAGAAATATGTCTTTCCTTTGTTGCCCCAACATTTTGTCCCTCAAAACATTGTTTGTAACGCCCATGGAGACCAGTAGCCCAGTACCTTGATTTTGATCCTAAAGCCACGCCACATGTCCCAAAATGCTTAAACTCAAGGTACTAGTAGTATCATACATGGTTTATTAAATGTCCAAGATCACCCATGTAGACTTCTGATGTGGGACGGTGTATCACAATCTCCCGGAGCATTAGGGTCACCACAGCCCCCCCTGGGTCTGTTCCCTAGTAACCAGAGTGTCACCACGGCCTTCCCCGGGTCTGTTCTTTGGTGCAATAATCCACATGGTTGTGTACATGGTCACTCTGATACCATTTCAGCGCCCTATGTAGAACTCTGGCACAGTACCTTAATTTTGATCCACAAGCCACACCACATGGCCCACATCTTACATGGTTTATTATATTCCCAAGATCACCCATATAGACTAATGATGTGGGAGGGGTATCACATTGTTGACCTAGTATTTGTTCTGTTTATTTTACTTTCAATTCTGTTGAAATTTGTGGATGTGAGTCAACTAATTTGAAAATATGGGTCACATCATTTTCATCTTCTCCATCCTTGTAATAATCAAATCTACTTAACGAAATTGTTGTCTCCTAGAAAGGGTAGGATTAAATTACAGAATTGGTTGGTATTCATGTGTTAGTTTTTTTAGTCTAGCTGTCATTAGCATGTTGGAAAACTGGTCTATGTGTCTGATGATTGAGACTTTCGAGTTGCTTCTGATACGTGGTAAATGTGCTTCACGTTATCAATAGGGACGTGGTATTGCAAAAGCTGTGCTAGTTTACTTTTTATACTCGTGGATGTGTAGTATGGCATTGTTTGTTGAATGTAGTATGCAATTTTCCGTGGTCCTTTAGGCAGAATTATACAGTGCGTCAAGCAATTGGCTTCGTGCATTTTTGCTCTCAGAGGTCTTCCTTTTTCCAAACTGCAAAGGCATTTGACTCCACTCCTAAAGATATTTTTCGTCATTACTCGTTGAAATAATTCATTAATTGGATGTCTGTTTTGTTTCCTGCCTAGTTTCATTGCGGAGAGGCGTTTCTCTAGGTCATGCTATCATAGGGTTACTAAGTGGGCAGTTGACCCACTCTTCCTGTTCTCCTTTATATTCGTCCTCATAGACTTCACGTCTCCTCGTTTATGTTAGCTTTGCTCTCAATCTCATGTCTTTGCTTATCTCTGTTTTCAATGCCTTCATCTTTAAAGGATACATATGGAAATGTTTCGTCTGATTCAAGTGATGAAAATTGGATTGATGATGCTGATGCACCCAAAAAGAGAAGGCGGCCCAATACAGAGAAAGTTGCTTCAGTATCACCTGGTGGAAGGACCCTGGTTATGCAGGGGCTAAATGCTAGTGATGCAAAACACAACCAAGAAGAGAGGGGACATACTCCCAAGAGAAGAGGCCGTAAGAAGATTAATGTTGAAGGCACAAATAATTCCCCAGATAAGCGTAGTACTGGAAGGTCAGCTTATAGAAGACTTGGAGAAGCAGTAACTCAGGTATCACATGCTGACTCAATAAGTTTCTATTTCTGAATCCAGATGGCGATCCATCATTATATTTGCATCCCATCAACTAAACTGGTTTTTCAATACACATTTTATGAGCCAACTAATACTTATAACAATGCATATAAGTTTGTTACAAGGCAGTTGTAGACATCCAATTAGTCCAATTATACTAACCTGATAATCTTCTGCTCAAAATTGCAGCTTTGAACCTAGTTTAACATACACACTAAGTTTTTTTTAACGTTTATGCTTCTTGAATCCTTGTGGCATTCTTATCTTTCAATCTTTCTGCAACTTGTAATCAACAAGCGTCATCGTGTTCATTTGACAGGGGCTTCTAAGTTCCTTCAAAGAAAATCAGTTTCCAGAACGAGCTACAAGAGAAAATTTGGCAAAAGAATTAGGAATCACACACCATCAAGTTCGCAAATGGTTTGAAAATGCACGTTGGAGCTTTCGCCATACATCACGCATGGAATCAAAACTAGCTGAAAGTGTCCCAAGCAATAGCACTCCACCTAAAACAAATCAGTTAGATTCTGGAGTGGGCAAAGGGAATGCTGGTGTAACTCTTGGCAATTCATCGACTGTAGAAAGTAGCAGGCCGAGATCTGCAACTCCAAGAGGCCGCAAGAGAAGGATTCAGCTAGAAACACAAGAATCAGATCATGTTTTGGGTATTGAGGAGACACAAAGGGATAGTGCATCAGTTGATTTACCTACAACTGAAGATTTATGGAAAAATGGAAGATCACCGAAATCTCAGGGAGTGCGGAAAAGGGGGAGACCTAAGAAATCAGCTGTTTGACTCTTCAACTTCTGTATGCTTGGATATTTATTTCCACAAGTTAAAACTAGAAATAGAGGAGAGGGTTCTCCTTATGATGCTGAAGCGCATTCATTTATTGTTCCGGGATCAAGAGAAGTCTTCCTCTTTAGGTTTAGTTGACTGAACTTCTACTCATTGGAGTGTTCGACTAATCTGCTTATATATGCAGCCTTATAGAAGAAAATCATCCAGCCAATTATGGCATGCTTGGTTCTGCTGTCAAAGGGTTAATTTTACTGTTGTACGAATTGGTAGGGCAATTACAGTTTACATCAGCAAACATTTTTTCTAAATCCCTGTAATCTCTTTATTTGATAACTTATAAAACCCTGTAATCTCGCTGAGTGGTTAATGAAAATCAGTTTTGGTTAGGCTTAGTATCTTGCTTATTAACACGGCATGATTGATGTTGGGTGTTTACTCCAACAAATTACATGAAATCTCTGCCTTCATCGATGATTTCAGGATCAAGACCGATGACCTGAAGTTTCTTGGTGTTAGTTATCACTGGTTGCTTAGCTCTGATGCAATAGTTACATACAAAAAAGTGTTTTCTTTAGCTTTACTTTGTTGCTCGTTAGCCGGTAAAACCTTCTACCTCGCCATCTGGCATCTACCGATTGGGAAAAAGAGAGACTGGTATAATCACCCCTTCAACATTTGATCTCGTTTTCCTCCTTTATGGTTGTACCTCCTTGGTGGTTGTCTTATGGTTCTGTTGAGGGTACGAGATTTCTTGACCTCAAATTTTTGGTCCTTTGGTCTTTAAATTCTCTGAAGGTTTTTGTTTTGGGAAAATAAATAATGCCAAGTATTGCACATGACCGGTTCTGGAAAATCTAGGGATCCCTGCACTAAAATGGCACAAAAATCTTGAATCCATGCAGTTGAATAGCATGGCCCAAAATTTAAAGCTCCCTGCAAAACTGTGATGTGCACTTATTGACGAGTTGGGTAGCATCCGAGGCAAGTCTTTAGGGGGTGTTCCGCTAACAAAAAAATTGTTTTTTTCAAACACTGAGATAAGTTATTCTCTTACAATATATCGCATAAAAAACTGTGAAAAACCAATTTTTTCAAAAAACTAGGTTAGTAGAACACCCCCTTAGTCCCCATTTCGGCCAATCTTTTGGTTGTGTTTTTGGCATGGTCTTTGTGATGGTTCTCTCTTTCAGATAAACAGTCATTCAGTGTTCTTTTTTGGGTTGTCATTTTTAGTGGATTTTTTTTTTTCAATTATAGGCTTTTTCGGTTTTTCCTTCTCGTCAAGCACCCAAATCTGGTAAAGAAGTCACCAAAAAAGTTGCGCGGGGTTAACCCCAAACCTAAGGACTTTGGGGTTTGCTCCCACCTGAAAGTTCTCAAATTTTTTTCTTCATGTCATCAAACTCTTGGGGCTACTGGGGTATATCCGGTCGTTATTTTCAGGGTCCTGAAATTAGTCGAGGTGCACGCAAATTGGCCCGGACATCTGGTTATCAAAAAACAAAAAAGAAAAAAAAGTTGGTTGGGGTTTAGTCTGTTTGGAACCAGTTTTACTAGCACTACTACGTCATGTTCAAGGTAGGAATTTCCTTTGTAACTCTGTTGGGAGAAAATGCACAAATAATGATAAAACGGCTTTACTGCTTGAAAGAATCCACGGTTATGGCGTAAAATGTACAAGAGGATAATTTACTTGGGCGGCAGCCAAATGCAGAACGGGTTCAATACAGGAGGGCTGGTAAGTTTGCATTTTGAATGTGAACGATAGATTGTTGGATTATGACCAGAATAGATTATGAATATGTAGAGTGTTTGAGAGCTATTTACAGAATAAATTTTGCACGAGACTAGTGATTGGGATTATAATGATGAAAATCGATTATGAATTGGTTTCATACATTGTCATCCTTGTTACTTATTATGGTATTATAAAATGTTTATGAATAATCCTTTTAGATTCATAATTATTTTTAGATACTGTTAATTAAAATATAGTTTTGTAGTTCCACTCTACAAAATTGGGTCCTTATTTAAAAGTCTCCATTTTTTTTTCAACCTTCCAAGTTCTATATGTTACTTAAATTTTTTTACAAGTAATACGATTTTTTAATTGGACAGAGAAAATATAACCATGATGGCTTAAAATTGAGGGCACCTCACGAAATTGAGGTAATATAATCTTTTCATCCTTAGGGAGAACCTAAAATGCAAAAGTATTTCTTGGGCTAATTATCAAATTGTGACTCCATTGTGAGGTTTTGAGGGTGCATTGCACAAATAGCCTATCAAACACCCATAATGCAAAATGGATAATGCAAATTACAAAATCACATGCTACCAAACGGCACCTAATTCTTGGGACTACTCTCATTGTCCACTGGCGGGTCCCACCTAAAACCTGAACAATCCTTCGTATAAATTGACCCCAAATGAGTTAATAGCAACCGAGAGGTTTCAAACCTGGAACATTAAGAAGAAGCAAATTTTTAATCTCAGGTCTTGACTATTAGGCCAATTCCATGTGATTTGCACATAATGCAACCAATGGTTTGGGAAATTCTTTGATTATTGTCATTTCAATCCTCACAAAAAAGATTACACACGACACAAACGCGATCACGATACCATGATCAACACTGCTAAACCACAAAAGCAAAGAGCCTCGGATCACTTATTCATAGTAGGAGTAGCATTTAATTGCAGTGGAACACTTTGAAATTCCAAGTTTAAGGACACTTGGGCTTGCCCTTGGAGCTGACCTTGTCCCTGTAGCAAGGGCACTCATGTTTGTTCCCATAAGTACCAGAAGGCACACACTTGCAGTCAGCACAGCATATCCCACAGTATTTCATGCACCTGTCCTTCACTCCTGCATTTGCACACCTTCCCTCACACTTCTTTGTACAGAACACTGCCAAACCAAAAAAAAAAAAAAACAATTTACCCCATTAATCTCATAAGTACCAAGCTATATAAATACAAATTATGGGTTTATATAGTTTATTTAACTAAGTTTGTCTAGGGCATTGACTAACTAAATTTAACGAAGTTACTGGTTAACAAAATCTACTGCAAACCCTTCTCAATGCTTAGAACTTGGGAAGTTTTCCCCCCCTAAAATTAAGGTTCGAAACCTCTTAAGTGCTATCAACTTCTTTGGGTCAATCCATGTGAGCTTTGTTCTGGTTTTAAATGGAGATTGGTCCTCTAAGATTAGTCGAGGAGTGCATAAGCAGGCCCAAACACCTAGTTATAAAAATAACAAAATCTAGTGTACATATGCATACACATATATGGAATAAAGATCATACATGATTTGGCCATGATAGGTTCCAAGAAAGAGGAGCTGAGTAGCAGAGCATAGACTAGAAGAGTGGCTAAAAGGAGCTTCTTCATGTTTTCTACTTACTTACTCCAATGGCAAATGCTGAAACCTATATTTTCAACTGAGGAAGATGAGGGGAGTGAGAATTGAGAAGCTAAAATAAGTGGGGCTTTTTATATATTCATAGAAGGTGACTTGGGAGACATGAATGTAGCAATTAAATTGCACCACCAATTGTTTTGGTTTTTACTTGGGGAGTGACAGCTAAGTAAATAGGGGCGGTGTCGTGTCCACATGATTTCTGTATGTGAGGAAGGGCAATGTCAGCTTTCATCCAACAATGGGTATTCCATTGGAATTGCTTTTGCTTTGGCTTTTTGTGGCAGAGGGGAAATATGGAAGCTTTAATGCTGCTGTAACTTCTTCGTGTGTGAGAGGGATTCTGCTTTACCTGGAAACAGTATTGCAAGGATGTTCGACTGGGAATTTTATGTTTAAGTTCTGTTAATGCAAAAAAAAAAAAAAAAAAAGGTTTAATTTTGGGTGCGTAGTATGGCCACCTTGTCAGACAATTTGGGTGAGATGCCAAATTATACCTTTAAGCCCATATAGCCCACTGGGCTGGGCTGAGATTTATCGATTGCAAGGATACAGCATTTTGTCCTAATTTACTCTTTTGTTTATGGATATTAGACTTTCTCGAGCAAAATTATTCTATTGTTCTATGAGTGCGAACTCAAGACTTCATTCTTAAAAGCAAGTGGAATTAAAAGCATGACATAAAAAATTAAAAAAAAGAAAAAGAATGGAGTACTCAATCTGACTATTCGCACTGATCACGCACACACGACATGTGGGGCCCATTTTGGAATCGAAAATCTTGATCCAATCGTCTTACTCTTAAAAGTACTTGAAATACTATTTAAAATCTAATGAACGGTTTTGATCATTACCTTCTAACTTTGAAAAGTACTCAAAATATTATTCGAAATTTAATGAACGATTCGGATTGTTTGTGTGGGATCCCTAAGTGAGCCCCACTCCACATGTCTGGGCGTGATCTACATGTGCACGTGTGATGTGTGCGAATAGAGTTTCTGTGGAGGACTACATGGGCCTTGCCAAAGCTGTAGTTGTGAGGCCCAATGGTCAAAATGATAGTGGAATGGGCCACCCTCAATAACTTGTTGGAGAGAAATGACATTTGCTTACAGTTCTTAAATTAATCTCAAATTAATCACAGTTTACCCAAAGCTCGAATAAGTTCAACTCAATAATTGTTCCTTTAATTAACATTGACTCGAATATAAAGAAAAACGACCACAATAAAATACTGGAACACATTGTCAGTGCTGATTAAGTTATCAAGCCGACCTTAAATAATACTACAATACTCTCCTCGATAAACGGTACTATAAAAAGTCAAAGTTAGACGGTATTCTTCCTCTGATCAACTTGATTAATACTCATTTAAGACTCACTCTAATCTAATAAACAGAGAGTAAAAAGCTTAAACAAGTTTCAAAACTCGTAAAAAATTGAGAGTTGGAAATGCCCGAAAGTGAAATGTTTGGTTTTTTGTCATCAGTAAAATGAAATGTGAAACAGCACTAAAAGGCTTCCACAGTTCCACTGGCCGGCCGGCTGGTCGGTCAGTCATAGGTTTATTCTCTACGTAATTGACACTTGTAGGGGAGGTCAGCACGAGACCCCTTGTTGACTAGAGTCAACGTTGACCCGCCGATGAGATCATGACGAGTGTCACCTAGGTGGAGCGGGCGGCCGCGATGACGCTGCGGCAACCTCCTCACAAGTTTTCTCACAAGACGCGGGGAGGCCACCGTGCATGTGCATGAGCCCCTACACAGGGGGGGCCCACTAAGGTTCGACCCTCATGCACAAGGTGCCCTAACGGCGCGCACCATGTGTCCGATTATGGCAAGGCTTGAATAGTTATGGGTCATCCGACTAGGAGAATAACCCATGACTCCAATGACTGGCGTGGCTCAAAACATGAGCGAGGACGCAAAAAGCCAATCCCACTTAAATTTCGTAATGATGCCTACTACGGCTTAAAAAGCGCGACCGGGCCCCCCTGAGGCTTGGTTGCGGTATAGGCGCCGCATCGAATAGGTCACGCACCTTTGCACTCTCACTCGAATAAAAGGGAGATCTAAGGGCTTGATGGCTCGACAAGAGGGATTGTCAGCTACGGGAATGGCTTGTCACAAGACGCTGCCAAGCTCGCGGCTGACGCAAGTGACGCCACTGCATACAAAGAAATTTTAAAAAGGACACGCGGTTATCATATTATAGTGATTTACGGCTTGCAGACCTTTTTGATTGGTCCAAGGTGCCTATAAATATGGAACATCCCCCTTCATACCCGGGAAGTTGGTGAAATCTTAGCAAAAAACACATGGTATCCTAGAGAGAGAAAAGAGTAATCACTGAGTGAGAGGAAGACATTTCTCTCTAATGAGATCATACTCCATCTCTTAGGTCACCAAGGGTATCACAGATTTGATTGAGAAGAACCCATTGCCTTAATCCTTTCTGTGCACACCTGCTCTATTCTTCACCCTTTCTCTAGACCACCCCATTCCTTTCTCTCACTGTGTTTTTACTGTTGACTATCCATACCTCTCCAGCTCATCACATTAACCAGAACCATCTCCTACAACACTCATAATTGACACTCAATCTTTTGATCAGAGTGGTGAAAATCGGTAGGTTTGGTTCGGTTTTCGGAATGTTCGGGATCAAATCGATCGGTTTGGGGTGATTTTGCCAGAAACCGATCCCGGCCGTAAGAAAACAATGGACCGATTGATTTGGGGTGGTTCGGTTTTTTCCGGTTTTTTTTATTCAATTTTTTCGGTTTTTTCGGTCCGGCATTAAAATTGAGATAGACGGCTGTGATTTGTTATTTTTGCGGGGTCAATTTCAGGACACCAAGATAGGGGTGGTTTTCGGGGTACTTCGGTTCAAATTGGGATGATTTTAGGGTATTTCGGTTCAGTTCGGTTTAATAAAAATTCTGGAAAACGAAACGGAACCAAGATGTATTTCGGTTTTTTCGGTTGCCGTCGGTTTTTTTTCGCCCCTAGGTCAGACGACACAAAAGTAATTTCTTGATAAACTCCTCACTCGATGGGTTATATTTAAATTGGCTGAAAATAAAATTAGTTGGCGTGCGCATAAGTGGCCCGGACGCTACACCGGTGACCTAGCCTAATAAAGAATTAAAGATAGACAAGAAATCACCACTGAGATTACCCCTCTCTCTCTCTCTCAAATGATGGCTACGAACTGCACGTGCTGTGCCGCGTAAAAGAGAAGGTTGTTGTTGATGGGTCAAGAAGGGCATCATGTTTATTGTTTGGGGGCCCATGGAAGCCCACACTTTATGGCATCTGATTTTATACTATTATTCTGTTAGCCTACCAAAGAACATGCAAAATCATGGGCATTTCCCTTTCATTGTTCAAAACCAAAAAGAAAGTGGGCATATATATAAATAGTAAAAGCAACAACCTGAAAAAAAAAAAAAAGAATTATTTTTTAATCGATTTGAAAACGAAAGAAAATCTAAGGATCATGAAAAAGATTTGGACTTACAGGGAACAAAATCTCAAGTGTTCATTCTCACTCATATGTCTGGATTTTATTACTTTAGCAATTGTATTTTATTTTATTGATTCAGGTCAAAAATTAAGCTTTCAAAAGTTAAACGCATATTAAACGAACTAAGGGCACCACGACAAACGCCACTCAACTTCCAAAAAAAATGAGGAAGGCAAAAGATGGCATCAAAAATAATACGGCCCAAAGGAAAATCCATCCAAACCAAATACCGAAACACCTTCAAACCTCGTAACCAACCAAAGAAACACCACCCTCGCCAAAGAAAAGAAAACAATTAGGATCAAAACTCCAAAAAAATGAGTGGCACCGTAATCTAACACACTACCCTCGATCGCCAACGAAAACAATTATGATTAAAATTCCAAAGAATGGATGGCACCATACTTAATATCAATAAACGGAAATGACTATAATACACACCCGTTATTTGGGTGTACCATATGCACCTATTGTATGGTCTAAATTATGCCACCTCATCGACAATCGTAACATTTTTTAGTTTTTCGTAACTTTTCAGCAATATGATTCGTAACATTTTCTATGATTCGTAACATTTTGGTGTGTCTCGTAACTTTTGCAAAAAAAATTCGTAACCTTTACAAAAAAATCGTAACTTTTTCAAAAAATTCATAACTTTTTGCAAAAAATCGTAACTTTTTCAAGGGTTACACACCCAAATAAGGGGTGTGTATTGTAGTTTTTTTCTCAATAAACCCACCATCCTCAATTTAAGCAATTTCACCATCCTCCAACTCAGAAATTTCAGACCTTGTTGACCTCCTATCAAAATTATTGCTGAGTTATACAATCACTATGGCCCACTACATGCATGGATGGATTGATTGTAATATACATTAAAAAGTTAGTCTGATAATTGAGTGGATGTAAAACAATTTGAAATAAGATATTTTTTTTTGTTTAGAATGATTGAACTTACGAGGAAATGTACAACATTCCAAAAATCAGAACATAAATTCCAGAACAACAAAATTCCATGTATGGGCATTTAAACCTGGATATGGTATTTTAATTAATTTGGCGTGCCTTTATAATTGCATGACAACAAATACAAGAACATCAAACATGACAGATAGATGGTAAGGCAACATGCACTCAATGTGAAGCTTGAAAACAAACACATTCAAATTTAATTTTGGCTAAATGATGCAAGTGTTTGTTAAATGCCAAAAGCTTTGGGGCATCTATGAGCTTGAGCCCACAGTCAGAAAGCCTTGTCCCAGTGTTCCCACCTTAAAGTGTCTCCTGACATCTCTAAGGTCAAGTTTGATCCCACATAAAACTGTCTACGGTCAAGTTAAATTCAACAATTGAGTAGTTGGAGTTTAAAAAGTTTCCAAAATTAGGTTCGAATTTACGAGAAGGGTCTCTCCATTCGCATTGAGGGAATGAATTGGTGGGTCGTGTTGTGTCATGGTGGTCTATTCAGGTCCACCTTGATGATTTTATATCGTATATTAGGTAAGATAAGATATATCGATAAGATTATTCATGCCAAAATTATATTGATTGGGCTTCAATAAGCTGACAACTAATTCAATTGATACTTTCCCTCCATTTGCATCAATGAAACGGAAGGTCTTGTTGTGTCACTGTGGTCCACTTTAGGCCTACATTGATAACTCAAAATTGTTTGCATTTTGTAAGACCCACTAACCAGAGATTGATTAGCTTTTTAATTGTGATTTTGATTTTGGGGTTTTATTTTGAAAAAAAACAAGCCGGTTTTAGTTTTCGTTTTCTATGAAGATCACAGCTATCTAACCAGAACATATTTACAATAATACTGTGATATGGAATGGACGGCTTCCCAATCTTAAGTTCTCTATCTGGGCAGTTTAGTTCCAAACCCTTTAGTTAGGGTAAACAACTTTCAGTTAGGGTAAGGGTACATTTGGTTGATTTTATAGTGAACCATATGGTCATTTTCGCAATTTTTTTTCTCTCTTTTTGTTTGGTTTATTAAGGTTGGGTGATTAAATATGTTGATTATCGGTTTTGGTAAAAAACCGAACTGGTAACCGATGATTTTGTGGTTTGATAAAAAAGAAAACTATGGTTTTGATTATGATTTTTGTCTTAGTTATACGTTTTGGTTTTACTATTACCTAAACCGAACCACATCGTTGCCATCCCTACTCCCTCCTTAGGTACCAAGTTAAAATTCTTTTCGCCACTCAAAATAAAAAGTTCAAAACCTCTTAGTTACAATAAACTCCTTTGGAAATTTGCTCCAACTTTAATTGACCTCCCTACTAGTGTGCGATGAGATTGAGCCTCCAAGATTAGTAAGTTGGGTCATACACCTTAGGCCTCATTGTTCTCATCCGTTTTTCCCTACTTTTTATACTTTATATACCCAAAAACTAAAGAAATCCCAAAAGTCTCTCTTCAAATAATTTTTTTTAAAAAACTATAGTTTATAAATAACCTAATTTTTGTCTATAGCTTAAAAGACAAAAAAAAAAAAAAAACGAAAGACACCATTAATATTGTTATTAAATGAAAACTTTAAACCAATGATGTTACACAACTGATACGAGACAACATTATAAATTCATTTGTAGTACTAGCCGCTATGATAATTAGCTGTACGCCTGTACCCAATATCAGTCAACAAATATTTGCACGTTCTTTGCCATCTTTGGGCCTATTAATTGGTTAACGTTTAACTATTACTAGTTGTGTACCCTGAGCGGCTACTTAGTTGTTTAATTAGCTGTACCCTTGTGATTATTAATTGTTTAATCCCACAAGGTTCACAATAATTAATGGTAAAAATAAAATAATTCATCGATTTAGCACTCTAGAACACGAGCAATTCCGTTGGCAACGAATCTCAGACTCTGTAGCTTTATTTAATCGTTTGGAACGTGGACTACGAGATAGTCGCAAAAAAATACTCCTTCCGTCCCAATTTAAATGCTCTCTATGGTTATGCGTGTTTTTCTAAAACTCTTATAGGTATCATTCTATAATGTATTTTATATGCAATATGCATCTTATTTGATAGATCTCAATTAGTTCTATTAGACAAAAATTTTAAAAACTTTGGAAACCTTACCAATAAAAAGATATAAACGTTTTAAAATGGCAAGAATATACGTAGGGAACATTTAAAATGAGACGGAGGGAGTAGTTAAAAAGAATCTTTGAATTTTCATTTTTATTTTTATTTTGTCAAACAATAGGATGTTAGGAGTATCGATGTTGTTCTGTCCCCGCCCGAACTCAAAACCTCACAGCACGTAAATACTGATACATAATCAATTGAGCTAGAAGCCTCTCGTCTTATTCATGAATTTGAGAAACACTTTAATTGCTCTTCTTTTTTCAGTAGGGGGCCACAATGTATAGACTTAATACTTGAAGAATTAACATAAGAGATATTTATGGAAATTTGGAACAAGGGGGAAACGTTGGGTCCCTTTAGCCCTAATGTAGTTTCGTCTTTTCTAGGTAATATGAAGTTGTAATCGTGAATCAGCATGTCCCAGTGATTATAAATAAAGTTGATCGCATATAGATAGATATTTAATTGGACAAAAAGTATCATCCAAATAAAAGGTTTTTTCTCGATTGAGGATTTTTCTAACAGTTTGGGCGCTCATAGAGGACTAAATTTGGACGAGTATGATTTAATCAATAAGAACAACAAAAATGCCTAAACTAAAGCATGCCAATCAACCGAAGAACTAGGAATTCCGGATAGAGAAAAGGTAGGTTCTTCCTAGATTTGTTCTAAGACGTTTTGTGGCTAGTTCTTCCTACTCGGGGGACTAATTGAAATGTCTAAAAGTAGAAATCTCGATAAAAAAAAAAAGAAAAAGAAACAAGAAAAGGGCAAATAACAAATTCTTGAAAGCCATAAGTCGAACTTGACGATTCCAATAAGATAAACACTCAATTTAGGTCATCATCTCCAACATCCGGGCAAACAGCAAGCAAACTAAATCCCCAAGGCTTCGACAAAGTCAAGGAGAAGGTTTTGCACGCGTGATTTTTTCTAAAGAGATCTTGTGAGAGAATCAATCTTTGTCCAATTACTCATCTGCTTAATCTACGCTTCACCGGGCGATGGCTACTAATGCATGAATCAATCGGTCAATTGTTATGACAAGTAAGATAAGGACTTCTATATAGAAATATTTCAATTTATGTCTTTTTCGTAGAAGGGTATTTCTTGAGTTTTTGTGTATTAGAGTTGATTTAGTTGTTTGAACCTCACATAATGGATGTAGCATTTCATTATTATAATCTTTAAAGAAAATTCATTTACTGCTCGACATTAAAAAAAACTTATTAAAAAAGTAGTCCCTGCGTTCTTAAAATCAAGTCCATCATGAAATGACGTGTAATTTTCAGATTAAAAAGTGAAACATTTTCACACATAAATTTTTAAATTTCTTGAAGTCGAATTAAAGATTGAAACGATATCATATCTAAACACAAGACCCCCCAAAAGTAGGATATCGCTATTAGACCCACCAAACAAGGAAAAAGGGACAACCAGTTTTTGGTACCATCGTAATCTAATTTCTATGATTAGGGTGGGATTAGGTTTTGAAGTTTGACCTTGTGCAACAACGCAACAAGGAAAAAAGCAAACATTAATGTTCAAAAAGTTACCTCAAATTCAAAAATAGTTAGCCCTGTTTGAGAGATTGTAAAAGGAAGTGATATACACTATCCTTCTCTCTACGAGTATTCTCTCTCCTTCTTTTTTGTTTCTAATAGATAAAATTACTTTTGCACTTTGTCAATAAAGACAGAAAAATAGATTGCCAATAGAGAAAAAGAGAGTTCCAATATCACCCTCCTTGAAAAAAAAAATCTTTTTCAGAACTCTTTATTTTTAGGGAGAGTTAATTAGGGGTCCTGTACAAAAAAGATCATTATGATTCCATTCTATGAGATTTGAATATTTATGATTCCATCCTAAAATTCAAATAAACCCCAAAACACCCTTTCTCTCTCCCGATTTTTCTAATGTATATTATCTCTTCTAATCTTTCCTAATTTATCTCTCCTAATCTTTCCTAATATTTCTCTCCTGATTTTCTTAATAATTCTCTCTTCTAATTTTCTAACATTTCTCTCTCCTAATATGTCCTAATTTATCTCAATCTCTCTCTCTCTCTTCTATCTTGAAAATCTCTCTTTTCTATTCTTATAATTCTCTGTCCTGATTTTCTCACACCTAAAATCTCAGAACAAAAATGGGAAAAAAATAATCATGACATTTTGACCTAAAAAATAATCATAACATGATACATTTCTAAATAATAGTATAGTATAAGTGTAAGTAAATGAAGTAAGGAACATGACACATTAATGCACCATAAAAAATAGACATATGTAGTCCAACTATAAAAGTCAGATTGATATTAACCATAAAAACATGGTAGATTAATGCACCATAAAAAACTCATAAAAAAACCATGAAACATATGGTAAATTAATGCACCATAAAACCACAACCCAAGCCAAAACCATGAAAAACATGGTAATGAAATAAACCATGATTAATACTGTGTAAAAAAATATGGGCAACGAATACACCATGAAACCTGGAATCATTTCTATACACTAATACACCATATTTAATGCACGATTCAGCGAACATGGTAAACAGAGAAACCATGTTCATTCCTAAAAACATGCAAAATACACAAATCCTAAACAAATCTCACAAAAAAAATTGAAAACATAAATCCATTAAAAAAAACTACAACAAGAAGATTAGATTTGGAACTCATGCCACCACCATTTGAATTGGGAAAAAAAACATAAAACAAGTAAACCTAATGAATCAGGGGAAAAAAAAAAACCACAGTTGAATTGGAAAAACGATACCGCCATTAGCAAAGACTAAGAACCACCACCACCATAAAAAATACATGATGGCAGAGAGAGGAGAAAGAGAAGGCGATGACATGGCAGTGGGTGTGCAGATCGACTCCGCCACCACCCTAAAGTTTGGAAAGGTTTGGGGGTTTCATTAAATTTGAATCGGGGACGTCGATCTCTTTGCCGCCAGTGAGCTCTTTGACTTCTTCGTTGATTTATTTGCCTGTTGTCATTGTAGTACGCATCCCATCATCTTCAGATTTGGAGGGGTTTTGTTTTAGTATTGGAATATGTATTGATTTCAATTTGATATGGGATAATAACGGGGGCGAGATATAAGGGATTAAGCTCTCTTGAATCCACACACACACACACACACACACACACACATATATGTATAATATTATATACTAAAGGTGTTAGCAATATCTATATAGCAATCTTGAATCCATCTCATAAATAAATAGTATCATATATACTAAAGGTGTTTATAGCAATATTAAAATTTCTTATTTGTATTGATTCTTCATTAATGGTAATAATTGTCTTTTTTCTAAAATACATAATAAGGAGACAATGGTCCAATTTCAATTTACAGGTTGAAATCATAAATATTCAAACCTCATAGGGTGGTATCCTAAGAATAATATTGTAATAGGATGACAAATTAAAATTCTCTTATTTTTATCAGCTCATGTTTAGTTTAATATTTTTTACTTTTCAGTTTTTCTCTAATATGTGCACAAATTTATTTGTCTTGACTGGTCAAACCAGAGAAGTTTAAAAAAAAAAACATTTCAAGTGACTTGTGCAAGACAAATCGTAAAAGGAAAAAAGAAAAGGGGGAAAATTGATCATTTGTAAGAGGAGAAATGCTAACGCACAAAATTTATACTGAACTATACACAGAATATGAGAATATGAAGCCGTATTTTGCAAACATGTTTTTAAAATAATACTCACATTTTGTGTATGATTCGGTGCACATTCAGTGTTTTCTTCGGCACAACATTTTTGTTGTTTAACTAAGAGAGAGAGAGAGAGAGAGAGAGAGAGAGAGGTTGTTGGAGTCTGATTTGGGCCTCATTTGCAAACAACTTGTGGGCTCAAATTTATTAAGTATTTGCTGTACTTTTTAAAAACACCCGTGCCCAATAAATTTTATGAAATTGATTTTTGCCCTACTCGTTTTACCATTTGCATTCCTTTATTTATTTTTATTTTTTATCCCTTGACATGTGAAAAAATGAACTAATGAAAGGATAAAATGATTATTCCACGTTATAAAAACAAAAAAGCGTGCGAAAATAACTATCCAAATTTTATTGAATGTAGCTCATTAAAAAATCCTCATAAAATGTTTGGTGAAATTGTTCGAGAAAATTGTTTGGGGAAAAATTGTTAAAATCAATTCTTAATAAAATTCTTTAATTTAGTACTATAATATTTAGTAGGAGTAATTTTTTTTTCCCCACCAACTATAGAACCATTGATGAATGTATCATCACTTCATGGGACTTAACAGAAGTAGCATGATTTCCTTTCCTTTTGACGAGCAATCTTTCTCCAGCGATAATTCATCACGCTCCCTGCATGCGCGTGTCGCGTCACTTCTCTTGCTCCCTCACTCCCCCACTTCCCACTGGAAAATACAACGGAAAATAATCTGAAAAAATAACGGAAAACCTGGGGGTACCCCACATTTTTGCATCGAAAATGCACCCCACTTCTTCGGGAATCCACTTTTGGGTCCCACATGAGTGATTTAAACCGTTCATTGTCATTAAAAAAATTTCTGAGGGGGCCTACAAAAAATCAGCTCAATCGAATGGTTAGAAGTGCTTGAACCAAAGTATCACCGTTTCAAATCAAAACTTTTGCTTTGAAACAGTGAGACTTTGGTTTAAGCACTTCTAACCATCCGATTGAGCTGATTTTTGGTAGGCCCTCTTGGAAAAATGTTTTAAGAATAATGAACGGTTCGGATCACTCATTTGGGACCCAAAATTAGGTACCTGAAGGGATGGGGTGCATTTTCGGTGCAAAATTTGAGGTACCCTAGCAGGATTCAAAAAATAATTTAAACTTTGTCAATTTGTTCAAAATATTTTTTTAAAGGTCGCTGTAAAAAATCGGTTTAGTGTCTATTGATAAGTGCTATTCATATTTTCCTTTTTTGGGCCGTACGATTACAGATCAAAAAAGAATACATGAATCAAACATTTACTGGTATCCGGCTAAGTTGAAATTTTACAGAGATCCTTCAAAAAACATTTTGAGCTGACTGAACTACTCAGATCAATTGTATGGGACCATATTGGTTAGCAGCGTTCGGATAAGACATACATGCACCAAAAAATATTTCCTCACTTCCCCATTTCCCACTAGGCCACTACCACTGGGCTTTTAGCCCGCGCATTCTCTCTCTCCAACCGCATTATTCTCTCTCCAAAACCAGTCTGTTCACATCTCTCTCTCTCTCTCTCTCTCTCTCTCTTTAAAAACCACAACTGCCTCTTGAAATCCTCAATCCTCCGAACCCGCAAAAAAATCAACTCATTCCCAGCGCTCTCTTCATCTCTTCCCCCTTGATTAGCAGTCACGACTAGACTTCACCCACATTCCTCTCAACATAACTAGACAAAGCACTCGTTTTGGTTTTTTTTCTCTTTCAACTTTCTGGGTTCAATCTAGGGTTTAATAAAAATGGAGAAAAAACAGGGTTTCTTCTCAGCGCTGAAAGAAGAGGTAGTGCGAGGCCTGTCCCCTGCTCGGTCGCGTGCGAAGAGCCCAGCGCGGAGCAAGTCGCCGATGAAGTGGGGGAGGAAGCAGCAGCAGCAGAGCAGCCACGTGACGACTTTTGATTCCTCGTTGTTCGGGGGGAGATCCGGTGAGACGCTGACGCCGTTGATGGAGGGTCCGGATCCTGATGGTGAAGTTGGGGAGTCGAAGCGGGTCGGGTTGGGGCAGTGGATGAAGGGTCAACTGTCTAGGACTCCGTCTAGTATGGGTTCGAGTTTTAGTCGGAGGTCTGATCTGAGGCTTTTGCTTGGGGTTTTGGGTGCTCCGTTGGCTCCGGTGTATGTTAGTGCGAATGACCCTTTACCTCATCTCAGCATCAAAGACACTCCCATTGTAACTCTCTCTCTCTCTCTCTCTCTCTCTCTCTCTCTCTCTCTCTCTCTCTCATATGTTGACAATTCGAGTAACAATGTGAGAAAGATTCGTTTGATATGGAACTGGTTAATGGACAAACTCAAATCTCTGCATAAATTTGAGTAAAAAATTCATTACATGGTTGTAAATTTGAGAGGCACAAAATAGCCTTCTTTCTGAGTTAGGATTTGAGTCCCCTTGATTTCAGTAAATACACTTTGGTATAAGTTTGATTCAAAGAGTGGAGTTGATTTTGAGGTGTTTTTACTCATATTTTGAGTTTGACTGAAAAAGGGAGTAAGGAGTGGACATGCTCTTATGGTTTTTATATTTGAAGTTTTAATGTTTCATTCCATAACTGATAACTACATTTGTTCTTTCCTTGTCATATTTTAGATTTAGTTTAGTTGAATAATTGTTTTCAGGATTTGCTTAGAACAGACTCAATCAAGCACATAAGCATAATGGTTTCCTTTTTCCTTTTTTTAACCTTATATGTGGAAAAGAAACAGATCTCCATGTGGTCGTTCACTTTTTCCCCTCTCATTTGTGGTAATCCCCTGATTTTTAGCTTGGAGAGATAAAGGAGGAGTTCAAAAAATATGACGGATCCTGGATTCTAAATTAATGTGCAGATAGCTACAATTTGGATGTACAAATGTTATAGTGTCACGATTATCTTCCAAAATTCACACGGGTTTTTGTGAAATTTATGGGGGTTATCCCTAAACACACCTCTTAGCCTATTCCAAGTCTTCCTTAATTTCTTTCTTTTAGGCCCAACTCTTAGGTCCCCAATCAAACATGGATGCCATGTTGGGTTTTTGAAGGGGAAGATAAATTGGAATCTAGGCTGCATACCAACTTGGGGTGCTGGCGTGGACAGGCAAATAACCTAACCTTTGGAATTGCTTCCCCTGAACTTGATACTGATCTTACTTTTTGCACCCCAAGGTTACATCACAGCACCGAACAATTACTCCCAACTGGATTAGAATTGTCTAATACTTTGATTTCTTTCTCCTTTCTGTGATGTTAATTCAACCTTCCGTTTCATTTGCAGGAAACTTCATCTGCCCATTACATATTGCAGCAATATACTGCTGCATCAGGTGGGCAAAAGTTGCAGAACTCCATCCAGAATGCCTATGCTATGGGGAAGGTGAGGATGTTAGCCTCTGAGTTTGAAACTGCGACAAGGGTAACCAAGAATCGGTATGGAGCAAGAGATGCTGAGTCTGGTGGATTTGTTCTCTGGCAAATGAATCCAGACATGTGGTATGTTGAGCTTGCAGTGGGAGGAAGCAAGGTTCATGCCGGCTGCAATGGCAAGATCGTCTGGAGGCACACGCCATGGCTTGGTGCTCATACTGCTAAAGGACCTGTTAGACCGTTACGACGTGCTCTTCAGGTGAAACTCTTTTCCTATAAATGTTCTTGTATGGTTACCTGCTTCTTCTACATCTACATTTTTCCTCAGGACTAACGCCCCCCCACCCAAATTGTTCTAAATCACTAGAATTCGTGTTTGTTTTTAGAAAAAGATATGTAAATACGAGATGTGCAGGTCTTTTCTTACTCTTGATTTACTAAACTAGTTATTATGCATGAAGCTGAACTACAGCCATCAAATTATGCGGCCTATACTGTTTTTATTAAAAATGTTGTATCGACGTATCTATGTATTTGGATTATTTATAGGTCATGCTGTTTTACAGGGTCTTGACCCCAGAACGACTGCTAGTATGTTCGCGGATGCAAGATGTATTGGGGAGAAAAAGATCAACGGCGATGATTGCTTCATCCTCAAGCTTTCTGCTGATCCTCAGACCTTGAAGGCAAGGAGTGAGGGTCCAGCAGAGATCATAAGGCATGTCTTGTTTGGCTACTTCAGCCAAAAGACAGGCCTTCTTGTCCACATGGAGGATTCTCACCTGACACGCATCCAATCCAATGGTGGAGAAGCGGTTTACTGGGAAACCACTATAAACTCGTTCCTTGAGGATTACAGGCCTGTCGAAGGGATCATGATTGCTCACTCGGGGCGTTCAGTGGTTACCCTTTTCAGGTTTGGGGAGACGGCATTGAGCCATACCAAGACACGGATGGAAGAAGCTTGGACAATTGAAGAGGTTGCTTTCAATGTACCAGGATTGTCAGTGGACTGTTTCATCCCCCCAGCTGACTTGAGGTCTGGCTCATTTGGTGAAGCATGTGAACTCCCTCGAGGAGAAAAGGGAAAGAGCGCCACTGCCTTTGCAGCTCATAGGGCTAATAAGGTTGCTGCCCTCGAGAAAGAACACGATGACGACATGGTTTGGAAAAGGGATGTCCAACAAAGGTAGAAGGTTTACACAAAGGGCCCATTGTTTATACTTAGGTAGCTTTTAATTTGACAGTCATATCAGGTTACAACGAAGGATTTGAGTCGTCGAGGAATTTCACGAGTTCAGGTATGCCTCTATTAGTCTGTAAATAGAGCTTATCATTCACGGGTTCTACGTAGGCCCGGATGAATCTTTTTAGTCTCAATGCACTACAGAGTTGGAGCCCCATTATATGCAGCAACAGTTATAGATTGGGCTGTGGACGATTTTTTCTTATAATAGAATCTTTAACCTTTTGTGATTTTAGTATTGTACTAATTCTCTTGTCTCAACACACACAGCAGTAGCAGTGACAATTTCTCTGCTACATTGATTGACCAATATCGTCTTAGTATTTCTCAATTTGAATCTTAGGTATCAGTGTATTTTTGTTGGTGTTTTTTCCCTGGTTGTTTTGAGTGGTGGTGTGGGGAAGGAGAATGGAATACAAGTCACCTGTGTAAGCAAAATTTGTTTCCATCTGTGATTCTGTTTTTATATTGTCAGTGTGGTTTGGCTGAGAACAGCTGATGTAACTTTGTGTCTATCATATGCTTACATTTTTTAATGTTAGAGATGAGCATTTGGATCTTTCTGTATCTCTTTATCAATTTGGATCTTTGTGAGTTGTGCATTTCAATCTCTCCTTGGAAGGGGAAACATTTGATGACATGATAGTTTATATTTTGGAGGACCAATTTTGCAATGGGGTACTAATCTGCTGGATTTCTGCCCAAATGGAATTTTCTTTCTCCTTTTCCTTTTCCTTGTTTTTTGGGTATCTTTGAATTGAACAGTGCTATTTATGTTTCATAGGGAGGCTTTTGTTGTGGCTTTGTTGCCCCTTATACGTGGATGTTCTCTTTTTCATTGTGCTGGAGACTGACAGCATCTATGGCTTGTTTGTTGGAAAATTCAGTGGCAGTGTGATTCCTTCAGTATTCCTACAAATTGTAAATACTATACTATATATGTTCATGTTTTCATACAATTTCCTGTCCATTTGACCGGATCCAACTCCCAAGCAAGTAATCATAAAATAATGTTGGGGTGGGGTTAGGTTGGTAGTAGCCCAAGTGGGTTTTGCATCTTTTGAGGCAGAGCTTGCGTTCCTTATCTCTTGCTCTGCCCTCTCTCTTTTCTATTTTCTTTTTCCCGGTTTGACATTCAGTTCAGTGGTGTTAGGATGAGTTTACACGCGCATCTACTAATTCCATTCCCATTTTGGGACTAGGATTTCTCAAGAAACTACTTTCTCGCAGCCTGACCCAAATAACAAATTCACTAACCAGCTGGACTAATCCTTAAGGGCTTTACTCTGCCCTCATTCTCTTTCTATATTTTCACCTTCATGTCTTCCAGACAGTGGATTCCTCCTCTGCCATGGGAAGGTATTTTAATATATTTTCCCCTGCAATTAATTAATTAGCTGTGTTGGGGGGGAAGGTTCCTTCATATGATGATGTTTCTGAATGGGTCAAATTGGCCGTTTGACTAGGGTGCTTGGCTTGGATTCTGCATTAGCAGTAGCTTTCTGGGGTAAGCTCCATTTATCTCGTGCATTAACTTGGCTCTAGGTTTGAAGTACTGTATTAGTTTATTTGGGATGTGACAGGAAGAATCTCAACCGGAAAATAGGGCAAAACCTAACTATCTGGCACACATCATCCTTGCCCTAATTCATATTTTGTAGTGCTATGCCTTACAAAGTTTTTGCAGCTATGTCAAGCATGGACTGTTTGTTAAGAGGAGTGTTCATATACTCCATTAATTTTTTTATTATCAACTATATAATCCCATATGTTCCAAGATGTGATTGTCTTTGATAATACCGGGAACTGATGCTTATTTTTCATGATTTGTTCTGAAGACATACTAGCGTGCACGCATTCAACACTCTTTTCAACTGAAGTTAAAGGCATTCTGTTAAACATGCATTTTTTAGGCTTGTTGCTGCAAGGTGTAACTTCCCTTCCATTCCTTTTGTATCCTACAATTTTATTTTATTTTTGTTAAGAGGGCTCCAAGAGATTTTCTTGTTTCCTTCTTGTAATGGTTAAATGAAACGGATATTTCCCAATATTACATCATTCCTCATTGTGGTGTAAGAAAGTGGCTTATCTCGTAAAATGCAATAAAACAGTTTTGAATTGTAAGTCAATTTTGTAGAACAACCCAATGTAGCTAATGACTGTGTCGTGCCGAGTCAAAAATATATTTATAATAACTTAGAATTAACTACTACTCAGAAGAATAGTAGCTAAATCCAAGTGTCGATCCACGGAGACAATTTGGCTAAGTTACATTAGCTTCGATTATTTTCTAATTTAATTCAGAGAAAGAGATTGATTAAGTGATTTTGTGATTAACTAAAATGGTTGAAATTAATAGAAAGATGATCTAGGGTTTCAAATCCACCTCGACCACCTAACTAGGCTATGTATAGACTAGGATTATCATTCGAATCTCAATTGTCAAGAGGATAATTGAGTTGCCAACAGGCATGGACTATCCCATACCACGGACCGTCTCGCTGGCACAACCCGTTTCTTTCACGGACTGTCCAGTGGCATGATCCGTCTTACGAGCATAATCCATCTTAGTTGCTGAGCACAAACATAGAAAACTATTGATTAACTAGGTATTTGAGATCGCGCACACAAATACTCAATAGATTGAAAGCATAAAAATTATTCCATTCGATCGTAATGAAACAAGTTCTTAGTTAAACAACTGATTCAAATAAATAAACCTAAATCCTCTACATAAGCAAAATTATTTGGAGTGAGGCTTCATCTTCTCCCTTGACCTGGGGTTTAGCTGGACATGGTCGGTTGTCAAAATCAAACTGCAGAGCCGCAGCCTCTGTATTTTTCCTCCTCTGTTCCGTCGTCGTCATCTAAGCCAACCCTACTGCCTTTTATATGCATGTTGCTCAAATCCGATTTTGCCTTGGTCAAGAAGTTTGGTCCAATGCCAATTGCCAATTAAATTTCCAACCTTTGTCTGAGCCGAGACTCCATCACGTGCAAAACTGTTGCTAACCATGATGAGGTGCCTTGGTTGCCAATGGGTCCCACCACTCATATTATAGGCTAAACATAGAATATGAGTTACCAATTTCCATTTATATTCGAATTAGACTGGCCAAAATTCCCTTAATTGGTCGGCTCTACTTTGAACAACACCAAGTAAATTTGACTTTGCGTAATTTTTAATATCAAAGCTCTCAAACACCTGCAACCACAAAAATAACGCATTAGTCTCTAAGTAAAAATATAAATAAACTTAACAAAGGTAAATTAAAGAGCACTTATATTAACATTTGGGCGCCTAACAGGTAATGAATACGATGGACAAGTAGTTGGTCTTTGCAACATTTTACCTTTCACATGGTGGTTAAACGGTTCCCTTGGTTATAGGATTAATTGCACCTGTCTTGCTTAATGTTAAAGACTTGTCCCACTTTGCCTATCTAGGCGACCCAAGTTTGGCTAATAAATTCTAGAGGCTACTCCACCTATTGCCAATTGGTTTTAGGTTGGAATTCTCCCAGAAATCTATCGTGGTATCAGAGCTAGATCTTGGGTGGTCTCACATCTCATGGGAGAGTCTCATCAATCTTATCTTTCTATCTGAGTCGCTTCCACGTGCATCCGGGCTACACATGAGGGGGAGTGTTAAAGACTTGTCCCGCATTGCCTATCTAGGCCACCCAAGCTTGGTTAATAAATTATAGAAGCTACTCTACCCATTGTCAATTAGTTTTAGGTTGGAACCCTCTAAGAAATCTAACAGTGAATTATATATACCTTATTTTTCCTTTTCTTTACTGCCAAGAAATTAAATTCACCATTTACTTTCCCTCATTGGTGACCCTCCCAACTCCTTATTATAGTCTTTTGTTGTCCTCCATTGTGAGAGAAAGGAAAAAGAGTGAAAGTCAATGATGAATTTTATTTCTTGGCAATAAAGAAAAGGAAAAATAAGGTACATATAATTCAGCAAGACAGTTGCAATTGATCCTATAACCAAAGGGACCGTTTAACTACCATGTGAAAGGTAAAATGTTGGAAAGACCAGCTACTTCGCCGTCCCATTCATTAGCTACATTGGGTTGTTCTACAAAATTGACTTAAAGTCACAACTGCACTATTGTGTTTTACGAGATAGGTCATTTTCTCACAACACATCAACCCAATTTCACTCAATAAGCTAGTTCACTTACAGTGACATTATTGGGGTAACTCGGTTTGCTTTCCAGACTGGTTTCACTAGCTTCCGGTCAGTGGTGCTTATTTGGAGGTCTGTCTTGATGTGGGTTTGTCTGGTCAGCTACCGCGTCCGGGGTTTCAAAGGGTCAACAGGAACTCACACTGGAGCAACCCTTTTGCGGCTATGAGAGAAACTTTCCTTACGTCGCGAGTGCCGTTAGGTTTCTTGGAATGATATTTGCAGTAGTTCAAAAAAAAAAAAAACTAGTTCACTTACTTAAATTCAATTTAACTCCAGCTTATTTCACTGACTTGTTTAATTTAAATCATTTTTTGGAAGGGCCCTGCAATGAAATTTTGCGCCATGTTTTGCCTTATGGGCTAATGGTTCAATCCACCTAACTTGATGTGGACTATACTATCATGGTTGGCCCGTCTACATTGAATAGCTAGAGAACCCTCTCGACTATCATTGGCTATTCAATATGAGATTCAGAGACCTCATCATTTTGTGTTTTTAGGGTGGGAAAATGAAGAAGAACGAAATTCCATAAGTAACGTGATCTTAAATCGTTTTTTTAGGTGGAATTAGGAATGACAATCTCACACGAACTGATGGTTAATTAAACCAATTACGACGCTTTTTAATTGATTTTTAACCTGTGGTTATGGTTTTGGATTTTATTTATGTTGTTCTTAACTTCTTTTATTTTCCCCCTTGTCTGGTTAATCAAGGTTTGATGATTAAAAATGTTGACCAACAGTTTTTGTGAAAAATCGGACTAAACCACTAACTGACGATTTTGGTTATGGTTTAAATAAAAGAAAGAAATTGATCTTGACACTCTCATTTTCTCTATTGACACTCCTACTTTTGCCCTTACATATAGACAAAAAGAATGAGTGTCCATATCAATTTCCAAAAAGAAAGTCGCAAAATTTTAGTTACGACAATTGTTTTAATTATAAGTTTCAAGTCCTTTTTTTCTCTTTTGATTTTGGTTTTACCAATACACGAACCGAACCGATGCCATCATAGGTAGAATAATCCTTTGGAGAATTACTGCCTATCAATTTTGTGAAATTTCGTGACATGGGTTTGCGTATTCCAATGTGTTTGACATGGTACTCATCAGTATTTAAAGCAAACTCGTACAAACAATATACTACTACTATGATGTCGGCAAAGGAATTGCTCATGTGTCTGTGCCATTGTATAGCTGGCAGCTGGATGGGTACATGTGAGTGTGAGCCAATGTGTACCCACAACGGTAAGAATTCCCTTTCCAAGTCTGGAAGATTGTCCCCCTATTTTACCTGTCTCTTCATTTACTGCTTACATTCCACTAGAAAATAAGCAGTACAAAATAAAATGTAAAATTTACTTTCACCCCAATATACCTGTGAAATAACCAACTTATTTCACATTCTCTCTTCCTTTCCATTCCATGATAATGTTATCTAGTGGGGATACGCGCTCTCCCACTTTATTATGAGGCATGATTCAACTTGGGACACGCTTTACTGAGAGTTGGGATTCACTCTTTGCTAGGTAAACAAAAGTATTACGGTGATTGATGATTTAAATTATATGGTTTAAATAATTGCTATACGCATTTGTACTATTTCTTCATTTGATACATAGTGAAAATTGATATGAACCGTGAACATATTCAACAGTCTCCCAAACATACCAGGTAAATACTTATGTCTAGTTCTTTTTTTTTTATTATTCTTGATTATTCTTTTTGTGCATTTTGTGTTTGTTGGTTTGGCTGCACTCCCAACACAATATTCCACTAGATTGAAATGAATCCATAACAACTCAAGGCCCATGCAACTGATGCAAGTGGTGGCTAGCTGTGGACAGAATAGATGCCCCACACTGCATCTCGAGATCGAGTCTCATTTTCCCCGCCCAATGTAATAGATTATGAATGACGAACAAAAAAAAGAGGTAAAAGACTCTAGGCCAAGGTTGTCCATCTCGTACCATACCAGCCGGTATGTACCGGATTTGCATAAAAACGGTAACATCACCCTATGATTCCGTCCCGTCCTCAATTCCAGACAATACCGATCGGTCAATCCGGACAATACCAGCCGGTACTCCCTTACCGGCGATTTCGTCCGAAAAATTTACAGATCTGAAAATGACGAGTTTGCACTGCCGGAGTACCGAGAGAGAGCCGAGAGAGAGAGAGGAGTACTGTTGCTGGAGTTAATCGATTGGTGCCGCTACCGGAGCCACTAGAACGACGAGTTTGGGGTTGCACTCCGGCGGCTAGGTTCTTCTTGTGTGTGATCAGACCATCATCATCACAGCCATCGTCGCTGGAGCCGCAGTTGTTGCCAGGATTTGTGATGAACTGGTCGGAGAGAAATGGGATGAACTGTATGGTGGGAAGAAGATGAAGTTCATCTAATGAACAAGTTGTTTTCTTGTTTTGAACGAAAAAGTTGTGTTAGATTAGAAACGAAAAGGTAGTGTTAGATTAGAATTTTATTACTCGCCTTCTATTATCTCCCTGATATAAACCGGAATAATTGAACATTTTTTTTTGTTAGTTTAAAGTCTATTTCATTATATTTGTTGTCTAATTAATAAGTTATTTTATGATTAACTAGATGATATGTGACAAAATTTCAATTTTAACATATATGTATCAACAGATAATACCGCTAAATCCGAAACGGTATTGATACCAGCCCGGTACCGGTACCGTACCGTACCAGTAAGAAAATCAGTACCCTGTCCGGTACGAGATTCAGAACATTGCTCTAGGCCCATGTCCAGGGCGGATGCATTAGATTCAGATTCATGTACAACTCGAGTAATTGTTACCATTACTGATGGACAGAGAGAGCGAGAGTTGGCCTGTTATGTTACTTTAAATGGGCCTTGAGCCCAAAATGTGTCCAAACCAAAGAAACGGCCTTGTTATTGGTTAATAGACCGGAGCTCACATTGAAGCTTGGGCCTCTGGTGGTGGGTTTTGCTAATAATATCCAGCAGCACATCTTCGTTTTGGGCGATCGTTTTGAATTTTGATAGTTCGGAACTACCACAGAACTTATAACCTATATAAAAAAAAAAAAAAAATCTCTTGCGAACACAGAAAACAGTACATCCAGAATGTGCCAAAAAAATCCCTCAATTCGCCAAACCAATCCAACCCGCACTTGATATGGGCCCAAAATCATGGATTTAAATAATGAGCGGGTTGAGTTGAACAGGGAAAATGCATATTTTAAGTGGATCGGTTTGGTGAGGGTAAAATTTCTCTAATCGCCCTTTAACCCAACCGAACATGCTATATCTACATGCGTAAAATAGCAGCAAAATGATACTAACCATATGGATGCTAAAATGTTAACATGCTATAACTATTCGGTTTTCTACTCTCTCTCTTTTTTTTTTGGGTTGGAAAATACACCCTCAACCCGCCTAAACCGACCCATGCACACTCGACTCCACAAGCCCATTAACAAGAGCTGATAATGTCCATTGCCAATTCATAGTACTAGGAGAGGTACTTTTAAGTTACAAAGCTAACTTCAGTGAACACATTTGATGAAACTGATTTAGAGATCAAAGACAAGCATTCCTTCGGTTCCACAAGTATTTCACATCACCGACTCCTTTGATCATTGGTAAGGCTCGCAGAACTCATTCCTTCGGTTCCACAAGTCAATCGACAAGCAGGCAGGGACGGAGGCATGTGGATACAACTGTGGTCAATTAACCACTTTGAGCCTCAATTTTTCATAGGGATATTATTAATACACATCAAAAAATTGCTAATTGACCACCTTCTTTTTTTTTTTTTTTTGGCCCCAGCCTATAGTGTATTTGCTACATAAAGTTTAAAAAAAAAAAAGAAAAGAGTAGCAAATAGAATCTTCCTTTTAGAATCCAGTCCTTTGGCTTCACTTATTCAGAGACCAAATTCTAGCTCTTCCTCGTACATCGTTTCCAAAAGCATGAAAAGTCATCGGGGTCAATTGTAAATCAAAACTACATTTACGTATTTAGGACCCCCTTCTAATAAGGGACCCTTATTTAACTTTCCATGTGAACCTAGGGGCATTTTCGACTTTCCGGACCAAATTTTGACAATCCGATCCGCTCAATGTTTTTAAAATGTGTTTTCAAGAGCTTACTGTGAAGAATCTCCTCGTGTCGATTGGAAGGGGGATTCCGAGTAGTTTCCATAAAAACTACACATACGCTTTTATCGAAACCACTTGACAAGCCCTTCCTGAGATATTTTTTCGAGATTCTTCACCCTGCCTTTGAAAACACATTTTAAAAACATTGAGTGGATCGGATCGTCAAAATTTGGTCCGGAAAGTCGAAAAAGGGCAGGTCCGCGTTGTATTTTTTAAGAAGGGTCTCTTATTGGAAGTTTATTGTACTTATTTATCTCTACTTGTTCTTCAACTTGTTAATCTAATTGTTCCTTTCTAGCAAGTTGGAATAGCGACTCACTTAGCTCAAATTTTGACCCCACTTCTCTAAAATTCTAGCTCCGCCCCTGTTGACAAGGTCAGGTAGTGAAGGGTAATTGTGAGTTACCTTAGTGTTTAATCAATCGTGATTGAATCTAGGCCACTTTTAGGATGGTGTCAATGGCAGAGAAATGGGAAAGTGGCTCATATGAACCAACACAATCCTACGGCTATATATTCTCCTGCTCAGGAATTAATCAACAAACTGAATATCTTAAATTCTAAATACTTACTACTAATTATCAGGCCCAGGTAAACAAAGGTGAAATGGAAACAAGAGAGAAACAAGTCAATAATAATAATAAATTCAAATAAACTCCCCTCAATATAAAAGCTCCCCCAAAAAATCTCTCACAAAGAATTCAACAGAATGTATATAGTCCCAGCGCCATAGAGGCTAAAAATGACGGCCAATACTAACACGACAAGAAGTAAATGAAACAGAAACTAGAGAGTCGGAAACGTCCATTTAGAATAGCAAACAAAGGAAAGCACATCCAGAGATCAAGCTCCCGAGCATCTTCCCCATGGACCACAACCTCTCGGCTCCACTCTGCAATGAAAAACTTTGTAGAATGAAGAATTGATGAACCAAAAACAAAGATATGCATGACAAAAATCACAATGTCGAGCTAGGAATGAGTTAGGAAGAATTCTTGCAACGACGTTCCAACTGGCAGCAATTAAGTTCAAAAGAAAGAGAATGGTAATCCCTGAGTGACATTAGAATTTTAACTCAATGTACTCTTCCACGGGAAAAGACCCATATGAGTTTCTGACAATACGCATATTTTAGATGTATTTTTAGACAAGTTCGATGTTCATGGACATCTATGTCGACCTAGTATCTTTAACTAGCCCAACAGTTTGTAATAACAAATCGGGCACCCAGAAATTGATTCAGATGATGTATTAGAGATAATACCAAAAGCAATCATGTTTTATCTTTAAACAAACAACACATGTGTACATTAAATATGCAGAGATTGACGTGGAATGAATACAAAGATCCCATCAAATGCTCATACAGTCATACTACATTTGCTGCATTAATATCTTGAACTCAGAGATCAGCTGAAATCTTTTCCTTATTTTTATGAACATCGAATGAGCTGAAATCACAATTGCTAATGTGTGCTCCTACTTGGGTAGCATGAGTTATGATGGTACTCTGCAGTGAGAGAACCTCCAAAATCTCTTAAAAATCAGGCTAAGGCAGCATGAATCTCATAACAGACTAATTATTTAGTGGATCTCAAATAATTGGTCAATTGTGCCACCGATTGTTGATTTATGAAACATTTTGGTGCATATTTTAAAGAGATTGAATACCTGATATTGTTTAGGAATGAACATGCCAAAATGTATTTCTTTTTTCTTCTTTTTTTTTCCTTCTTTTGATGAGCAAGGAAAGTAACACTTCATTGATAACAATAAACCATTATAGGAGAAAGACGTTAGTTTATGGTTATGTAGAGACACTGTGTTTATGGCAAATAACTTTCTCGGTTCAACCAATATCAGTTCCAATACGGAGATAGTATAGACTCAGTACATCAAATAAAACCCATTAACCAAAGAATCTCGACGGATACTCAAATGTTGAGGTGGCGTGCTTCTTAAATCAAAAAGATGACCCGTGCCAGAAGATCTAGGATACCATTCTTGCTAAAACCAACAAGTACCTGTGGTAAGTGTAACAATTCATACAAAATACTCCTAATTCCCAACAGCCAGGATTACTGAATGGGTTTTCATGTTCTCATTTTAAACACCATAGAGAACATGACTAGGGGATCCTCTCTCTCTCTCTCTCTCTCTCTCTCTCTCTCTCTCTCTCTCTCTCTCACACACACACACACACACATCTCCTGCTTAATACCCTTACGTAAAATCTCTCATCCCCTACTTAATACCATCCCTTATTTTACGTCACATAACCGATCACAAGGGCACGAGAGAGAATGAGAGGAAAGGAAAGATATCTTTGATATTTTAGAATAGGAAACCTTAATAGTCTATTGAAATCAGTCATTCATATTGTTTGGAAAAGGTATTTTATTGCCCCTACTGGACCTACTCTCATCACTCATGTGACACAATTCACATGGCAGCAACCAGCCGACCAGTCTATTGTAAATAAGCAAAAAGTCTACCACGCCTCATCATTCACAAAATAAATTCATAACAAATAGCCCCTATTGCAATGACTTAAGGGCGGTTTGGCAACCTTTCAATTATTTTTTTGTCTTTATTCAAAAAATTCGGCTACGTTAGTTTTCATCATGGTTGTCATGATGAGAGGAATACAAAATGGACAGAATTTTTTTATTATCAAAACCTTAAAAGTTTACCAATGACAAAAGTAATCCAAAACAATCAAATTTTTTGGATTACATTAGTCTTTTCTGAACTTCATTCAATTTTAATCGGTTCATATTCTTTTAATTTTCTAATTTCTCTCGTTGTACAAAATTTTTATGCAAAACTAAATTTTTTTGAATAAAGACAAAAAAATACTAATCCAAGAACAAAGTTAGGCCAAACCAACTCTCATATACATCATATTTAGTCCCATTGGTTCCCCCAAGTCGCCCTCAACATCGCCAATGACACCAAAAAGTTGACCCCCTAACCCACCACCTCTCTCACAAGACGGTGATGGCGCATGCCATCATTCATGTCACCAAATTGATGAGGTTCAGAGAGAGATGATAATCTAGAAGATTAATTTCCTTTGGTATCTTTAATCATTTCCTTTGTCCACTAAAGGGTACCATATCTTTTTCCACCCTAGCCATGATTTTTGTTAGGGGCTAGCAAGTTGGCAGCATTGTCAAAATCCTACTGTTTATACCATGAAACTCAGTTTTCTTCACACATTGATTAAACCTGTTGGAAGCATACACTTGATCAGGTATCTAGGGAAAATTGGCTGGCTAAACGGATTTCTGAAGTAGTTGAGGTCTGAAATGTTTAAAGGCGGGTGAATGGATCTTTGGGTGATGAGGAGGTGCATAAATGGCCTTTGTTGAAAGGGCCTTTGCTTGTAGTTGAGGTCTGAAATGTTTAAAGCCGAGTGAATGGATCTTTGGGTGGTGAAAAGGTACATAAATGGCCTTTGCTTGTGGTTGTGAAAAATAAGGCCATTTATACTCATTAAATTCAATTCATAGCAAGAGATTTATTTTCTAGCCCTCAAAGTCATCATATATCGACCAATTTGAAGACCCTTCAACCCAACCAACTTACTGTACCCAATAAAGTTAATCAGCCCATCCGAACCTTCGAGCAATGTAAACCAGAAACTTGGGTAATCCGGACCGTTGATTACCAAACCAATGGCAGTGTTGAACATAGTAATTTATGTCATATAGAGAAATGATGGGAGAACATTCTTTACACCGATGGTGTAAACTAAAATTTCCTCCAAATCTATTACATTACAGCTTACGCCATGTGTCTAAATAGTGGTTCAAAAAGTAGAACATGAACACACAGCTCAATGCAATCGATTTGGAGGGAATTTTGGTTACACTGCCGGTGCCGGTGTAAAGAATGTTTTCTCGACAAATGATTTCAATCAGCCCTTAAAATGGAGCTCTAGTTCACTGGAGAGAAGGCAAGGGGTTGTAAATATGGTAGGTACACCTCCCTAGTTCATTGTATTTGTCTGTGCTTTCAATAAATTTTTGTATCCCCCAAAAAGAAAACAAACAAAAAGAAGAAAAGAGAAGACAAGGGTCCCAGCATGGGTCAAAAACACTCCCATAAATAGGAGTTAGGTTTCCCCAACCAATGTAGGTTCAGGCCACTTTATTCCCACCTTTTTCCTTTCTCCAATTCTACCCCTAATCAACCACATCTCATTAACTCATCTGTTAAATCAACGGACCAGACTATGGGTACAGAATCCATTGCACAGATCGAGCTCGGGGACCCACTTTTGGATCCCACAAGAACAATTCGAGCCGTTCATTCATCTTAAAATTCAATTCCGAAGGACTCTGTGAAAATTCAGCTCAATGGGACGTCTTTTAAGTGCTTGATCTCAGAGCCCCCGTTTCAGTCAGCCCCTCTGAATTTAATTTTAAGATGAATGAACGGCTCGGATTGTTCGTGTGAGACCCAAAAGTGGGTCCCCGAGCTCGATCTGTGGATTTTCTGTGCAATGGGTTCTGTACCCGTATAATTACCGTAAATCAACACCAAGGGTTTCATTTCCACAGGGACCAAATTGACATCTCCAAATGGGGCTCTTCCACTAGTAGGGTTCCGTGAAGTTTTTTTTATGGTTATGTTCAACTTTTCCCCTTGTGTTTGCCACTTTTGTTTTTGCCTGTTTGTTGCTGGTAGTGTCTTTAACTCTAATTTCAATGCTCTGTTGTTGTTGATATGTCTAGGGAATGCCAATATTCGCTTGTAAATTTTGTATTGGTCAATGAAAACTAAAGTAGACATCTCCCGTTTCCTTAAGTTCAATCTTAATCGTTGATCTTGTCAATTAATAATCGGCATTGCACACGTATCGTGCATCTAGACAATTGAAAACACTTTTCGATGGAAGCACGCGTATGGTGTATGATGCATCTGGACAATTGAAAACACTTTGGATGGGGGCGATCACCCTCTGCAATCTTCCGTACGAGAAAAAGCCATTTCCTTAAAAGAATGTCAATTAATCGTGGTAGGTTAAACTAATGTGTCACACGAGACCCGATGAGAATGAGGACAGAGGGACCACACCAAAACAAGGCATCTGTTCAGATTAGCAAACCGCATGAAGAATAAACTACCATACGCCGACGTCTTAACCGAATAACTTGTTTGTTTAACACTCTAATTAACTAGCTAATCGGACTTAAGTAGTTACCGATCCGTTACAGAAAACGCAATGAGACTACCTTAAACGACCAGATCTGTTGATTAACGGCCCAGATCTAGCGCTCATTGTGCTTATAACACATTTAATCTTAAATTTGATTAATTTTTTATAAAATAATATCGACTATCTTCAGAACTAAATAATTTAAGCCAGGGGAACCCTTAATGAACCAAATAAACCACGAACCTGATCAGAAGCGGAAGCAGATGGCGTAGGCGAATTAGACCCGAGACTGGGCGCCGGTGAACCCGTCGGCGGCGCCGGAGGACTCAATCCCACCGGCGAAGGAGCCGGAGATGTTTTCAACTTGCTTGGAGCCGGCGCCGGAACTGCTGCAGGAGGAGAAGCTAGCGGTGCTGTTGGAGCAACAGCAGGAGGAGGCGTAGCCGGAGGAGGGGTCGCCGAAGGAGGAGTAGCTGGTGGTGGAGTTGCGACAGGCGGAGGCGTGGCTGGCGGTGGAGTTGCGACAGGCGGAGGAGTGGCTGGTGGTGGAGTTGAGACAGGCGCTGGAGTTGCTGGTGGTGGTGTTGAGGCGACGGTGGGTGGGGCCGCCGTGGGAGCTGTAGTGGTGGGTGGTGATGGAGTGGTAATGGGGGTGGAAGCTGTTGGGGCGGTGGGAGTGGTGGGTGGTGATGGAGTGGTAATGGGGGTGGAAGCTGTTGGGGCGGTGGGAGTGGTGGGTGTAGTTGGAGTTGTATTGGGAGAGGCTGCTGGGGACTGGCCACCGACGCCGGCGACGACAATGCAGATTAATGCGATGCCAAACACGGACTTGCGATCCATCGGTTCAATGTCTTGAGTTGCGTTCTCTCTCTGAAGCTTAACCTGTGAACTAGGACAAGCTAGAGAGAGAGAGAGAGAGAGTGTGTGGCAGAGACAGAGGTTAAATGATTGTTATATATAGGCGTTTATCTATCTACTACTGCGAGAGAGAGAGAGAGAGAGAGAGGGGGGAGGGGGTATTTTGGCTAATAATTTGGATTATTGATTATTGGATTATTTATTTTGTTTTTATTTAAAAAAATTGCATTTGTTAGTTTTACATCAAGATTTTGTGATTTCTGAATTCCTCTCGACGACATGAATCTAACAAGTATAAAATTATAGTCAAAACTCAAATTTTTTTTAATAAAGCCAAAATACTTAGATTATTGGTAATTGGATTATTGGCCAATAATCCAAACATTTCGGTTTTATTCAAAAAAATATTTGGTTTAATCATAATTTTGTACTTATTAGATTCGTCTCGTCGAGAGGAGTCCAGAAACCATAAAATCTTGACGCAAAATTAACAAATACAAAAAAAAATTAATAAAACACCCTTCCTCCCTCTAGATGCCCTGCAATTTTAGTAGGGGACAGACGGATTACTATTGCTTGTTTCTTTAGGGTTTTCCTTCGGCTTGCAAGCAAAATTTAATGTATTAGTTTTTTTATAAAAAAAAAATTACACTAATTTAAAGATATCATTGAGTAAAAAATATTAGTGTAAATTTTTTTAGGAGAGTGATTTCTACACTACTAAATTGTTATCCACACCTCTTTTTTTTAAATATAATTCTTACAAAAACATTTATTTCCTTGCAAAAGATACACTTCCCCAAAATGAGCAAGCAATTAACATGGGACAAAGAGAGTATATATTTATGAGTTTTGCTAACCTTCACCTATGGAGGATAATTTGACATGCTATAATTATAAAATAAAAAAAAAGTTCAAATATTAGTATACTTTAACCGATGTCAAAATCACTTTTTTGGATATTATTATACTCCTACTTTTATACATTATCATCTGTCTTAAAGGTAGATAGGGATTTACACATAGGAATGACAACGGGCGAGGGCGGGTTTCGGTATGTTCCAACCCAGAAAATTACTACACGGTCCCGATCCAGACCCGACCCGGTAATTCATGGATTCCCTCATTTTCACAATGCCCTCATTTTCACTCCGATCGGGGGTCAGGTTTACCCGCACCTCTCCACTCCCCAAAAAAAAAATTATTCAAAATAAAGCAAAAGTGGTATATTTGTATAATAATGAAAATATAAAAGTAAAAATAAATTATTTTAGTTTAATGAGAAAAATATTGTGCTATAAGTATAATTTTGTATGTAAAAATATTTTGGAAATGTTCCGAGTAGGGGCGAAGTAACATCAATCCGATTCTGATTGGATTTTTAAATTGTCCCTTGAACCAACCTCGGTATCAAAATATTTGACTAAAACCTGCATCAAACAAGGGGGAGTTTTTCAATGAATTATTTGATTTTGTCATCATCTTTTACGAATAGACAAAAAAAGAAGGTAATTTTATCACATTAGATTATCCACAACTATTATCACATTAAATTTTATCTATTGAGAAAATACGATAATTTTATCATCCTTCTATAAAATACCAACTAAAAACAAATTTCTTATTTTATCTTATAAAATTTATTAAAAAACTCCCCTCAAGACACTTTGGGCGAGGTGGGTTAAATTATCATACATGACACATTGATGCGGTAACTGTGCTATGTATCCAAGACGTCCAAATATGTGTAGTTGACAGTATTTTTAATTTGGACCGTCGATTTCAGTATTGATTGGCCCGAATGTTCCGATGGAGTCTCCGTACCCTAACTCTTCCAGATGTGGTGGGACAAGGACGCTTATCTCTCTCCTGTCTACAGGTTGGCACTGAGTCTACAGGGTTGGACCCAACTCAAAGCAAAGACACGAGTCACGACTTTTATGAAACCTTTGTACTCACTCTCTCCATGGGTCTATGGCCCACATACGGTACTGGCCAACGAGACAGATGTTTATTGATCTATGGCGTACGATCACAGTTTCTCAGATGGGCCCCACCGGCATTCCCGAAATTTTCCCATAAAGAGTCTTCCAGATCTTGTGGCCACCACCCTATCGGAGCATCTTCTACTCATTTCTATTTTTTTAAAATGGAGAATGGAGGTGACACATTAAGGGAGATTTTATAATTAATATCATCTTTTTATCACTTTTTTTACTTTTTTAAAGAATCTTGGAGGGACCCATCATCTTTTTGTACTTCAACCCATTTTTTTCCTCCAAAATGAGATTTGGTTCTCTATTTTTGGAGGATCAAAATAGTTTTGGAGGACCAAATCTTTAAAAAAAAATAGTGGGACCCTCCAAGATTCTCCATAAGTGAAGAAAAAAGGACATTAATTATAAAATCTCCTCTCAATGTGTCACCTCCATTCTCCATTTTAGAAAAATAGAAATGGATAGGAGATGCTATCAGATGCACCGAATTATGTTGGTACGATTCTCACAGTAACGTTTTTGTTCTCGGGTAGGTAAATTCGGGTGTGGGGATTCGGGTGAAACTTCAGAACTGTCGTTTGTTGGTTGGGTTGTCATCTCATAAGGATATCACAACAAACGCGTTTTTCTTTTTTTTTTTCCATCATGTGTGTCGATCAGTTTATACGCTTCAACTAATCTCTTTTTTAATCTGATCAGGGGCAGAACATCTACGCCAAGACTATAAAATTTTAAAAAAAATTACTTTTTTGTGGCTTGATGACCCTAAGAATCAAATCCTACTAAACTGTGTGAAAAATAAATTCACTAATCAACTGAACTAAGGCTAAGTTTAGCTAAAAAAACTAACTTAACTTTTTGTTTTGCATTTTTTTTTTTGTATTTGTTAGTTTTGCATCGATTTTTTTAGTATTATTGGTTCGTCTTGGCGAGAGGAATCCAAAAAGGTAAAGGATTATGACTAGGACTTTTAATTTTTTGAATAAGATCAAAAAAAAGTGTAAAAAAACTGACTTTTTTGCTTATTTTTGTCTTTATTCAAAAAAATTTAAGCTTCGGTCATAATTTTATATTTTTTATTCCTCTCACCGAGACAAACCAATAATACACATAAAATTAATACAAAACTAAAAAATGCGAAAAAAAATCAAATAAAGACAAAATAAAAAGCATGACAACTTTTTTGGCTAAAATAGGCATAAGCGTTTAGACTACAACAAACGTTCTGTGTAGTGGACCACGCAAGGGCTGGCATTTTCCTTGCGTTATTGTAGTGACAATTGTTCGGTTGCAGGGGATGGCTCTTAAAAGATGGGGTACATTAATTATTTCTTTCTTGTGATGTGAAGTTCATACATAGATCATTGGGTGTTTCACTAACTCAATTTTTAAAAAAATTAATTTTTTACGATTTTTTATGTGATATGTGGTGAGATAGTGACCTATCTCGGTATTTGAAAAAAATATTTTTTTTTTGTTAGTGGAACATATCTGCTTATTTTGAAGAATTTGATTATTAATTTATTGATTGGAAAAAAAAAAACTTTCATTAGATATTTGTAGCATTTTGGATCCAATAATTTAGTTTTTAAACATAAAATTTAGACTTAGGTGTGGAACGTCCATGACACTAATAATCCCAGTGGATTGGCTGGTAGTCCTAACTACTAGAAATTTGGAATTTTACTCTCCTCCAAAGCAGCGATGAGCACCCCATTTCAAAAAAATCTATGATAATTTAGTAACTTTTTATTACATATAATACTTACCGTGTCCGGATCTCTCATAAATTTCCAAATAAAAAAGTTACTTCCAGAAGAATTGAAAATTTACAACCATATTTCTTGCATTTACACACAAAATTTTCTCATTTGAGACCATTTTTCTGTTCTCACTGTCTAGGATCACAGTAAAACCGCATGTCTTTCTAAGAACGAAACTTAATGCAGACTCAAGTATTGATGACTTTGGGAATTTAAAAGAGGGATGCATTACATTTTAAAACAAAGTTGGGGTAATTGTGTTGAGACACTTTATTGTTTCACTTTTGAATTGTTTATGTTTTCTTATGAGAGCATCTCCACCTCTTACTCAAATTTGAGTAAAAACTTGATTTGGTATGCAATACTCCAATGGAAAAAAAAATAAAAAATCTAGACATAAATTTGAGTAAAAGCCTCATTAATGGCATTTTTGTAAATTTGAGGGGGAGAAAATGACCTTCAAAATTTGATGTTCGATTTGGTTCTCACCAAATTTGGTGAAGCATTTGAGTAATATCAAATTTTGTGAAGGATTTGGTGAAGGAGTGGAGTGAGATTTTTGGTAATTTTTACTCAAATTTAAATTTGATGTAGGATTCGGATAGAGAGCGGAGATGCTCAAAGATCCTATATATCGTGTATCATTTTAAATATTGGATTAACTTTTTTATACTCTGCCTCTCTTGAGATTTCAAAATCTTGTCGTTGTCATGGTCTCGGTTGTATGTACGTGAAATCCTAATTCTATATATATTTGCCTCAAAGTCTCAAGTTCAAAATTTACTAGGTAAGAACTTGTGTGTGGACCCCAAGAAAGTAGAAAATACTAACAGAACTTGGTTTGGCTAAATTGAAAAAATTAATTTTTTGGTTTTTTAATTTTGTCTTTATTCAAAAAATAATTTTTGGATTATTTTTCGTTTTTATTCACAAAACTTTAAGTTTGGTTAATAATTTTATACTTTTTAGATCCCTCTCGTCGAGACAAGCCAATAAACCACAAAAAATCGTCCAAAAACCAACGAATGCAAAAAAAAATTAAATAAGGACAAATCAAAAAATCAAAAAACGAATTTCTTCAATTTAGCCAAAGCAAGCCAATAAAAAAAAGTAATGTTGTTGAGCCACTTTATTTGTTTCGCTTTTGAATTGTTTATGTTTTTTTAAGAGCTCCTGTATGTAGTATCCAGTACAATAGTATATGGTATCTCATTTTAAATGTTGGAGTAACTTTTTTTTTTATACACAGCCTCTTGAGATTTCAAAATCTTGTCATTGCTATGGTCTCATTGTATGTATGAGTAATCCTAATTATATACTTGCTCCGAAATGATATGGCAATGGGGAGGGTAGGGGTGAATACTACTACCTTTATTTCTGATTTTTGAATCAATATTAATCCTCATCTCCTCTCCGATCCCCACTATAAATTTTATTTTAACCTCCATCCCCGCCCTAATGCGGGGAACGGGGATTCGCGTGGGGAATCGGGGATCCAAAAATGGTTACTCTTTAATGTGTAGTTTTTTTTTAATAGTCATACACTTTAAAGTGAATTAGCTTGCTATTGTCCCAAAAGCTTGAGTTGTTTGGAACTTTGTCTAATTATGTACATCCAGCTATTTAACACTTCTATCACGTGCTACTGAAGAGTTAACACTTACATCGCATCACATCACATGCAATTCACTAGAAGAGTTTACCGTGTGAGATCACCAATTACTATGAACAAATGAAGTGTAAATCAAATATCAAAACAAACTTTTCTACAAATCCGGAACAGATAAATGTAGACAAACGGGCTAGGCGGTTGTGATAGAAAATAAATTTTAAAAACTTATAACATAATAAATTTATATTATATATATGTGAACGGGATGCGGGGAGTGGCAAGGAACGAGGAAGGGCAGGCATTGGGGCGAGATTGGGTTGGAGACTGACAATACCATCCTTTACCTGATTTTCAAAATTTTTTAAAAATAATTCTCATTCCCTACCCAATCCCAAGAAAAATTCCCGAACCCCCTCCCCAAATGGGTAGGGGAAGGGTTGGTTAGGGGTGAGTCGGCCGAGATTGTCATTCTTACTCTGAAGTTTCAGGTTAAGAACTTGCGTATGGACCCCCAAAAAAAACAAAATACTCACAGATAAAAAAAAAATGGATGAACAACTTTAGCCCCCGACCAATTACAAGGGAACACTTCATGATGAAAGCATTCCCTTCCAAATTTGTTGTCCATGTACGGGTATGCAGACCATTTTTCTATTACTTATGTCTTTCAATCAATAATATTTTTTTACATTTTTGAAAATTTTGTTTAATAGAACTCATCGAGAGTTATCAAAAAAAATTCGTATTGAATATATAAACAAATTTGAAAATATAAACAAATTTTTGAAGTATTGTGAACAGTACAACTGGACAATAAATATGGGACAGAGGGAGTAGGACTCAGGGGGAGTTTTCCAATGAATTGTATTTGATTTTATCATCATTTTTTAAGAATAGATAAAAGGAATGTGATTTTATCACATTAGATTTTATCCATTGAAAAAATAAGGTAATTTTATCACTCTTCCATAAAACACCAACTAAGATTAAATTTCTAATTTTATCTCATAAAATTAATTGAAAAACATTCCCTCGGAGCTCTTAAACGCCGTACTGCTCAAAGAACAGTAAAAAAAACCACGTGGTAGTGCTCAAGGCTCCTGTATGTGGCCGAGGGGTCCCTATAGTGCAAAAAATGCACTACACGGTGCAGTGCGCACCATCCGGCCATCCATTTCGATAATGGACAGCTCGGATTTAATCCAAACAATCGATGGTCGGATTTAATTCATTGCTCGGATTTCATCCGAGCCGTCCATTGTTAAAATGGACGGTCGGATGGTGCACTACACGGTGCAGTGCATTTTGTGCACTGCACCATCCCACAGGGTGGCCCAAAATTAACGTAACTATTGGAAATGGAGGATACGCCGTGGCCCGCGGGCCATATGCCAGCTGTGATTGGCGGTAAGTTTGGCGCGGATTATAACAAAATTTTACCTGCTGGTTCTAGACATGAGCACCACCGCCAATTGTGGCTGCGGGGCCTATAAAGCTGTTTTATCGATTCGCGTGCCTTCAAGGGGAAAATCTAGGTTGTGTTTGGTTTGAGTTTTGAGTTTTAATTTTTGTAATGATTAAAGGGAGAAATATAATCCACCTATTTTGGCTTTATTAAAAAAAATTTGAATTTTGACCACAATATTATACTCATTAGATTCGCCTCGTCGAGAGGAATTCATAAACCACAAAATCTTGACGCGAAACGAACAAATGCAAAAAAAATTGAACAAAAACAAAATGAAAAAACCAATAATCCAAAAACCACTTTTAAGCCAAATTAGGCCTAATGATTGAAGAGAGATATAGAGAAAAATAAAATAATATTAAAAAATAAGAATAATAATTAAATAATAATTGAAAAAATCGGTTCTTAAGAACCATACCAGACAAGGAATGAATTGTCAAAATAAAACGGAAAAAAGCCCTTAGACTCTCAAAGAGGAGAGCGGATCTGCTCTCCCATAAATTTTGTCCCAACGCTCTATTTTATCAATCTGAGCGACAGACAATTTAGATTTGTAGATAAATATGGATGATTCAGATTTGTCATTGCTCAACGGCTCGTATGAATGGGATAGTAAGTTTGGAACCACAGATCCACTAGCAAAGAGGAGTATTATTGGAGTATTTTGTTGTATTAGTAATTATTGCCCTTTTTGGTAAGATTATTAGCATTAAACCCGTGTTATGCACATGACAATTTCAAATGCACACCATCCATGTGTACTTGAAAAACATGTGTTCATGAATAACATGAGAGACAATTCTAGATACCTTTTTTCTATGGAAATCATGTGTTCATGAATTGTGCACCTCTTATTGAACTGCTGAATTTAATGTCTATGATCTGACTTTGGGAACAAATATTTCATATGTGTTTTTAAAAGTAAACAATATCAAGAAAAAAGTAATGGAGAAGCATAATTTATTTATTTATTTACAAAAAAAGAGATGAGTCAAAATATATGTATACAACTTTGTGACCAAAAAATTAATGATAGAAAAATTATTAGTGGGGTGAGTTGGCCCACCACCCCACCTTATATCTTATGCTTTTCACCCAAATCAATGAAGCAAAATTACGTTAAGATAAACTTAATAAAACATATTCTTACTCTAACCAAGATATGCAAGGGTAAACTAACATACATTTGTGCTTCTTTTTTTTTTGGTTTTAATTTAGGATGTAGAGTACTTACCCTTCATTTTACGAAACATCCACCAAAACAAATGCTGAACCTTTAGCTCTATTTTAGATATTAATCATCGCCTCCATAGCCTGATAAATATTTCCAAAAAATTACTAAAAAATTGAAAATAAAGTATTTTGTTGTTGAAAGAATAACAATAGAGCTTTTAAAACCTAAATTGAAGTATCAAAGCATAATTAATCATAGCAAGAACCCGTACTATGCACAGAAATTCACTAGATTTTGTAGTTAATTTTTCAATGTAACCAAAAATAAATCCCACAAAGTGAAACCTTTATATCCAAATAATCCAATCACAAAGCAAAATATTAACACAAAAGGTTGAATCCAAATTCCTTTTTTTATCATCCCATGTTTTAAAAATTTAATAGTATTCAATTTGTCCACTATAGCTGTGTTGGCTAAACTATATAATTATGAGATGTATAAGGAGTAAGATAATGAAATTCCTTAAGCGCAATTGCACAATAGCTCTTATTGATCACATAAATTTGTACAAAAAATGTAAGACACACCATGAAAAGAAGAGGAAAACAAACTCTTAGGGCCACTGGGGTAATGTTCGGTCGTTACCTCCAAAGTCGGAATTAGTCAAGGTGCGCAAGCTGGCCTAAAAGAAAAAAAGAAGAGGAAGAGATGATGTAACCAATTGGTATACACTTTGATAGTCAAGATTGATACCTAGACTTGTACGTGTAGTTGTTCTTGGTTCGCATGAAAACCTAGAAAAAAAAAGATCGTAAGAGATACACGCAGAAGTCAAAACAACACAACAAAAAGTAAAAAAAATCAAATAACCAATTTGTTCTATGCGTTGGGAGAAGGAGAGTGCACAGGGAAGGAAAGAATATCAAAGTTTCATTCATGGCATGATTATTGTGTTTTATTTCCTTTTACAACCCATTAATATGGAATTAAAAACACTCCTAATTGGTCTAATTGGCGGTCTAGGCGTTTCAAGCTCTGATACATTGATTTACAATTCATTCACAAAGAAATAAGAATAATTGGCTTGCTAGGATTTTTGTATGTACCATATTTAAATCCATGTTTACCTGTTAGGGCAAATTTTTGAATAACACATCTATTAGGGCAAATTTTATAGTGGGATAATTTTTGAATGACACCTCTCCTTTCAAATATTTTATGACAACCCTATCAATTGATGCCACTTGTCAAGCTCACCTCACTCCTAGCAAAAACTCATCCTGCAATACTATATAAGATTATATTGCCCTTTTTGGTAAAATTCTCTTCGTATATTTCACTTTGTTTACTTTATATTTTTAAAAAGATTTTTTCTCCGTCTTTTATCTTTTTAATCATTAATTATATTCTTGTCTCTACTCATACTCCTTTATCCAATTATTATTTTTTTTATTTTTCTCTCTATCTCTCTCCAATTATTATATCTCTTTCTAATTATTATTTTTTCAAAAATTCATCCAAACACTATCTGAAAATATTTCTCAAAATAATCTTCTTAAAACTCTCAACCAAACACAGCGATTATATTTTCTTTCTCAAGTTTATTGTCCACTTATACATTGTTGATGACACCTACAAAATTGTTTGTATTTGCAACGTGTATTTTATTTGATAGTTTTAATTATTCTTGTTAAACAAAGTTTGCAAAATCACAGACAACATTATAGATTGAAATATACTAAGCATTTTAAAAATTGCACGCATGCAGAGAAATTGATAAGAAATTTGGGACGAATGGATTAATATCTATTTTCCAAAATATAACGTGTCAAAGACCTGGGTATGAGATTCTACTCCAATAGTTAAATATATATTTTTGTCTTTCTTATCCGGTTCGAGGTTATAAATTTCTTTTACTGCCTAATTACATGCTATATTACTGTAAATATAATATTTTTTGTGCCGCATTTTTCCCAATCGCTAAAATATGATAATGGTGTACCTATTTTGTTTCAAATATATTCTAAGATCTTTACATAACGATTCTCCTATCATTGAACTCACAAATATTACATCTAGTGTGCCACCGGAATAAGAGTTTTTTCTCACCACACTTTGAAGTATTTCTTACTAACATAATTTTACTAACATTACAGGTAACCAGGCCCGGCCCTAAGAAATTCGTGGCCCCAGACAAGAATGTAAAAAAGAGCAATATGTTTTTCTTAAAAGAAAAATTTAGAGGACCAATATTAACTTCAAATGATAAATACTAATTCGTTCTATATTTAGTCTTTTTTGTAATTTGTCGTTATGTCAATAAACAATAGTTTTTGGTTGTAATTATTCATTTTTATTGCAACAATAAAAAAATATTGAAATCAACAAATCGATGCAAATATTTTACGAATACACCCAAAGTGTTTTATTTATTTTCCCTTGACGACAATACTGACAAATTTTTCTTTAAAAATTAAACAAACAATATGGATGTGGTGGAATAATATGTTCACGCAATTGATTTCTTCTAAGATGATAATTTTGAACTTAGTATAATATTTATATCATTAATCGCACAATTGAAACACCTTTTTGAGGTAATTTGAACAAAAAATTTAATGAAACAACCTTTAAACAAGTATAAATCTTTTATAGTAAAGGTGTCTACCAACGTTTAATGTAAAAGAAAACCTAAAAAAATTTATAATAGAAATCTCATGGAGAAGGAAAAAAAATTAAGAAAGAGAATGAACCTTCACATTGCACCCTGACTTCTTCTTCTTTACATTGCCATAGTACACAACGGGAAAAAACAAAAACAAAAGAAAGAGTGTCAGAGAGATTCGAACCTTGCCACACACTCTAGAGAGTGGAGGCTTTTTCCACTGTGCTAGAAGCCTTTACAATAATACTTGCACTACATTAATTATTTATTACTTACCAAGTTATATGTACCTAGTTGGGGCCCCAAAAATAGCCCATTTTTTGGGGGCCCCAGGCCCGGGCCTGCCCTACCTACCCACAGGGCCGGGCATGCAAGTAACAATGGAACTCATGATCAACATGATTGAAAGCATAAAACAATCACACACAACATAGGAATAAGAACAGTAAAGAAATTGACAGTAAGATTTACGTGGTTCTCAAAAACCAGGTACTCCCATGGAGCGGAGCAAGGCATCTAGCCCATCACGGGTTCAATTGATTGGGTACGGTACAGTAGTATTATAGTTTTCTTTGGGTAAATCAGTATTATTATAGTTGGAATAGAGTATGTGTATAAATAATCTCCGTAAAAACCCTGGACAACTTAATCAAATAACATATCTCCCTCTCGCTCCAGTGGAAGTATTCGATTTTGGGAAACCACGTAAATCTTGATGTCGATTTCTTTACTGTTCTTATTCCTACATTCTGTGTGTAGTTGTTTTGCGCTTATAAGATGCTCCACTTCACTAAGCACTTGTTATTTCTTAGAATTTCTCGGTACCTCTCCATATAAGCTACTCCCTCCGTCCCGTAAAGTTTGACACTTTCGGGAGTGCGTACCATTTTTAAATTGTCTATATCTCTCAATTCATAACGTTTTATGTGATTTTCAGAACTTTGTTCAAAAAGATCTAATTGAAATCTATCAAATGAAATCCATATTGCTTATATAAAACATTACAAATTTAAAGAAATAATCAATTTTTTCATAGGGCTAGAATAGTAAAAATGATAAACTTTTAAGAGAGGGAGGGAGTGGAGTATACAAGTTCTATCAATGATTAGCCATCTTTGCTGATGTTTGTAGTTTTCGTATGTTAGAAACTTAATAATGACGCGATTGAGTTCTCGTGCCACATAGCACTTAATTATTAATAATGCATAACGTACAGTTAGTAGACACCAAACCGTCCTTTTTTTGTGGACCCAATTAAGCTAATGAGAAAGGGTTTTCTTAATTTACTGACGTGATGTTTTGAAATGACTCTAGTACCACACATGTATATGGATCCGTACATTTAATTGTTGGTTTCACAAGAATATATAATACTAGAGTGATCCGAAGCATAACGTACCGTGTTACAGAAGGCTTGAATGTTAAACATTGGCGTTGATGATCAAATGTTTGGTGGTGTGTTTGGTCCACATGAAAATGGAAGATGTTGATACCGAGAAAGTCGGCATTCCCTTGCTTGGACATCAATTCAAGCCTCCCTATCTCTAAAGGGTTAGTATATTGTTAATCCATGACAAGCAATTAGTTGAAGGGATTGATTTTAGAACCACTAATCATAGCTGCTGAGTGGCCTACATCATTACGAGGAGGGGACACGTTGTTCATTGCTTGGCCATTTACAAAAACTAATTAGTAGAAATGAAAGTATTGAAAAATATTTGGCTTCTTAATTACTTAATTCCGAGAAGGAAAAAAAAGAAAAAAAGACAAGGATGGTTGCTGGTTTTGATAAGCCAAATCATAAGAAATATTTTGTGGGATGGTGAATTTTGCCACAACTATCGTGAGATGTCAATAACAAAAGAAAAGTATTGAAAGAATTTGGAGCTTGCGTAATTCCTTCATAGTATTAGTCTATAGTGTTGAAAAGATTCATGTGAAAACTTGTATCTAAAGTTAAGAAACATAGTCGTTAGATATAGAGTTCACACATTACATGCTCGAGCAATTTGGAATTATACTCCTTGGCAAAATCTACCGTCCACCTAATGGGCGGACAATGAGACACATTATGATCGGTCATAATGTATTTATGGCCGGTCATGATGTCTTTTTGCAGGTTACTTGTATTTGTAAAAAGACATTAAACTTGCAAAAAGACATCATGACCGGTCATAATGTGTTTTTATTGTCCGCCGAATGGGCAGACAGTAGAAAGATCCTTAGCATGATTTGCCCTCCAATTTCGTTCACTTTAAGTTTTTGTTAGCTCATCCTGGCATGCAACACTACTCCTCTTGTAAACCTCAAGAAGAACCATCAGGCAAATTTTATTTTATTTTATCGAATACTAATAGCTACATGGATAATTCACACTTGTACAAAAAAAAAAATCCAAAAGAAAAGTATTGAAAGAACTTTGGAGTCTGCGTAATACCTTCATACTATTGGAAAGGTTATACTGTAAGTATATAATTAGTCTATAGTGCTGAAAAAATTCACGTGAAAACTTTATATCTAAGTTAAGAACTATAGTTGTTAGAGATAGAGTCCACACATTACATACTCGAGCAATTTGGAATTATATTCCTTAGCACGATTTGCCCTACAATTTCGTTCACTTTAAGTTTTTGTTAGCTCATCCTAGCATGCAACACAACTCCTCTTCTACACCTCAAGAAGACAAGAAGAAGAATCATCAGGCAAAAAATTTCGGAATCGAATATTAATACCTACATGAATAATTCACACTCGTATAAAAAAAAAAAAAGAATGAACAAATATGATTTGAAACTTAAATCTTCATTTTTTATATATAAATAGAATAATAACTATTGATATTCGAGCAAACTGATTTTTCTTCAATAATTTTGCGGGATTGACACTAGAAATTATCCAAGTTATGGAGTAAAACTGGACGAGATTGGAGAAAAGGAAACAAGAGGCCGGTGAGATGGACTTTCCTCGCCCCTCTAATCGACTCAGGTGATTTTTCCCCTACAGTATTTTTGGACTACAAGTTGTTAAATTAGTTAATGTATATGAAGAAAATAATTTGTAAAAAAATGCCAAAGTACCAAAAATACCGTAGTAGGAACTCAACCTCAACATTTGTTTACCGGTGAGGGAAATGAATAATTGCACCAGCCTCAAGCTTTTACACTTCTAATAATCAATTACACCGTCAGACAATGGAGACAATGACACGTGAACCCAAATCACAAATAGCACAGAGTCCAGGTATGACCGCCGCGCCGAAGGGGTGGGCTCATTAAAACATAACAACAATTAATTATCTTGAGCTCGGACTCATGAGTTTGCTTCCATATAAAATTTTACTGTAATTTTTAGTTATCTTTGTCAAAATTCTTGGGGTATTTATCTCACTTCAAGTTTAAGCGTGCACATGATTTGTGAAATATGTTGTAGCCTGTAGGAATTGGTATGAAATACACGCAATCAAGTTAGATCGGACTTCTGCCCTCCCCAACTTTGGGTTGGATTAAATTAGGCAAGAACCCCAGGTTTTACTCCCCCTTTGTTTATCGGTCAAGAATAAAAAGCCCCCATTGGGAAAGACCGCTTTTCCAGTTTCAAAAAAAAAAAGTTAGCTCGGACCCCCAAAAAAAAAAAAAAAAAAAAGAGATAAAAATTACAGGAGGAGGGTTGAGATGTTCGTTGGACAGATATGTTATTCTTTAATCGAATGATATTTGTAGCACAACAGGAGTAGTTTGGCCTTGTTCGTTTTGATTTTCAAGAACCGGCTTTCTTAATTATTATTCAATTATTACTCTTATTAATTTTAATTTTAATTTTTCTCTCTATTTCTCTCCTATCAGTAATACCTATTTTTTAATTATTATCTCTATTTATCCATCTAATCATTACAAAAACTAAAACTCAAAACTCAAACCAAACACAACCTTTCTTTCCCGTACGAACAAATTCTTCTGCTTCCACACAATTGATATTTGAATTTAAAAGAAATGCTTGAATTTATTCCACAATCTACTAATTCTATTGGTAAAACTAACCGAATTTTCTTACTGTAACATTACAAGATCGATCTTAGCATTTGATGCAAAAAAAAAAAAAAAAACACTTTTCAATGCACTTTCATACCCTTCTGTATACATTGCAGTACATTTTTTTCACCTTAATTAACGACAACCAGTGAACTGTTTCAGGTGATGTAAGCTAGCCTTGCTTCAAAATAGTAGGAAACAAACGATGCTTTGGAGTCCGGGAGCCATTGTTCTCGGTTAGTATAAGAACCAAATCTGATGGACATGCCAACCCAATTTGGGCCCATAGTTAGGTTCTGGGTTTGAGTCCACAAGACCAGCTAACTTGCATTAAAAAGGCCCATTCGAAGCCAGTATTTGCTATAGTTGCAGATTAAAGCCTACAACTGGAGCCTAAGGAGGCAAGTGGAGCCTTCAAACCGTCATTATAATTTATAAGAAGCCATTGAAGAGTAGTTTTTCGTTGAATGAAAGAGATGAGAGGCACGGATTGTCCGTTGGGGCATGCCAAAAACTTGTAACACACAAAATTCAAGTCTATGAAAATAAAACGAAAGTATGATGAACAAAATCGCATTATTTGATCTATGAAAAGTAGGATTACAATGTTGTTATGAAACAAATAGTTCCTTCCATTTTTCTCCTGGAACATTGAACTGATGTCTTGATGCTTGAACCGATGTCTTGAAGTTTTCAAAATTCATAGGTCACCACACAAATTCTGGAAAACCCATGTCAATTTAAAAAAAGCCTTTATCAATATCGGATTGAACTAATATTTTATAAATACTCAATGAAAAACATTATAAGGAAAACTCGCGATTTGAATCATCTTTATGGGATTTGAAATAAGACCCACAAAATATCAACAATCATCAAACAGAGAATAACCCCCAAAACTCCATCGTGTGGACTCTGGATAGCGCTTGCCATCCATATAGGACAGCGTCACAACAGGCCTCCCGATTCCAAAATGATGACTTGTGGTTACTCGGAATTCTTCTCAACATCGACTTTGTATTAATTGAGATAATATTTGATGCCAAATTGCTACTCTATTTAAAAGTTCCCACATGTCAAATTACCAAATTGCCATTTAAGGAAAGATAACAAAAAAAAATACATTTAATTATCCACACACACCAAAAAAACCGTCTACCTCTGAAAGAAGTTCACAAAAGTTATGTTTTAAGCAAATTTGGGGAATCTTTACGAATTTAAATGGCAACTTGGCATGTGAGAACTTTTTAACAATTTGGCATGCGAATGACAGTCTTTTTGTTACTACACGTATATAATATCGTCAAATGGTTATCTTCTGTACCATGAAGTACTATTTTTTATTTTTATTACGATGGCCAGCAAGAGAAACACTAGTAAACCCAATTTTTCAAAAGATTTTAGCACCGATATTTTAAATCAAAAAATGAAGTGGCTCTGTGTATCGTTTTTCGATTTTTTTCGCACCAAATTAAATTGCACGAGTACTTTAATTGTTAGCAAGAAAATCGAAAAACGATACACATAACTACTTCATTTTTTGATTTGAAATATCATAATTTTAGCACATGTGTCTTAAAAATCTTTTAAAAACTAGGCTTAACAAATAAGACTGTCGAACTATTTTTGCTGCACATTTTCTGTGAGTTTGGTTTTTTCATGTTATTGTTTTGTCAAATCTTTCGATGCATACTTTGTTTGTGGACTACCTACCTGAGGATGTGGGTATCCTTTAGTTCCGAAATTTTTTCTCAAACATTGGTTCTGTTAAGGATTCTGTCATTCCCATGAAGAGAAGCAGAATTTCCGGCTGCAATTTTGGGTTTATAACAGGAGTCAATAGGAGGAAGCCAGGAGAGCTATTGTTAAGGCAAATGGTCTGTGGTTAGATAACAGGAGTCTTGTGGTCAAGTTTGCAAATTATGACAACAAGAAGAAGGATCCAAGGAAGGTCTTTCACGTAGATATTTGCTCTGCTAACAGCTTGACGCGCGAGGTCTCATAATTATTTTAAGCAGTCTCAACCACAATTGAGGGGATATAATGAGGATAGGCCTACTTACACACAAGTCACTAGAGGGGTGGGGTGCATTGGAAAGAAAGTTGCAACTAAAAGTATTCGGTGTTCGGTGTCACTCTATTGGAAATGGGTGGCTGTTCAGGAGCGCCATTGTGAAAATCCGAAAGCTTCTTTCTGTAAAAGATCTGGAAAGTATCTTCGAGGTAGAGAAAGTCCATGACATCCAAATCAAAGAAATTGGTGGAAGGTATGTGGTTATAACTTTCGCCAATGAAGAAACTAGGGACAATATTCTAAAAGAAAGATGGGTAAAGAACTGATTCAATGAATTTCAACAGTGGAACGGAGAGCAAGCCAAAGAGGAAAGATTTGTGTAGATTTCATGCTTTGAGATGCCCTTTATTGCATGGTCCTCGCAAACTTTGAACGATATTGGTAGTATCTGGGGTGACTTTCTTGAAGTGGACGAAAACACTGTGAAAGGAGGATCATACGAAAAGAGTAAAGTCTTGATTGCGACTAACCAATCCCAAAGAATGGAAGGGAATGTCGAACTAGTTGAAGATGGAACGCGATATATAGTCAAAATGGAGGAGGATTCTTTTAGGAAGATGGAGCCAAATAGTTTTTACGCGGTGAAATAATGACCAACTTTCACAAGTCCCTAAGGAAGCCCAATCATTTGAAAATTGTACTGAAGAGAATCCAAATGTCAGTAGCTCAAGTTTCACTGATGATTTGGAATCGTTTGTGGAGGATTCTATGGGCCTTCAATCTCTTTTCCTTTAGACTCATATAGTTGAGACAGTGGAGAAGACGAGAAATCATGACAAGTTATTAGATGTCAATTTGGATGATTCGAGTTCGATAGACAAGGCGGTGTCAGGGGGCTTGATTATGATGACGGGGATCTTGTCTCGAACGAACCTCTTATTAAGTATGTGGAATGTATGCGCCATAAGAAGACTCACAAGACCAAGAAAGTTAATCGTAGGAAATCTTTATGGAGCAAAAATCCTTTGAAAACAGCGTTGTTTTCCAATTTAGCTGGGAAAGTACAAGGAATGTTTCAAGGATGGGATTGATGAAAGGAAGTTTCAATGCAAGTCTCGATGGTCCCACTCATTTGATCCAAGAGTAGGTTAGTAGTGACATTCACAGGAGGAATTTGATCTTAATTAAGGAAGCCTGGGAGAACATGAAGATGGGTGCTCATTTTGGTATAAAATATCATAGAATGAATAGCTATAATATTAAGAAGATTTTAGAATTGAAGGGAGTCGAGATTTCAAAACAAGAAATCAAAACTCTTGACACTTTGAAGGGTGATGCCTCCATTTCCGTAGAGTTTTGATTTGCCGACTGTTTGTTGCTCGGAGCTTTTTGGCCTGAGCCCATGTTTTTGGTAGATGGAGTTTCGTCGTTTGAGGGTTTTCTGCTACTATGAGTGATTTCGATGCTTCTGGTTTTGCTTGTTGGTGGCTTAAGGGAAGGAGGTTTTAGGTTGTTTCTTTATATTTGTTGTAGTTTGGTGGGGGTGTTTCAGATTTGTTGTTTCTAGTTTTTGGTTTAGGTTTTGGTTGGTATTTTATCACCATTCGTCTTTTTTGTTAGTTTTCTTTTGGATCATTGGCGTTTTCAGTCTCGGGTCCATTTAATTTTTATATTCATTTTTAAAAATTAATAAATTCGTTTCTTAGCAAAAAAAAAAAAATTGACATGCGAATGCCGCGTGAGAATTTTTTTAAATGACAATTTGGCATCAAATATGGCAGAGCCGTTGAGGTGGAGGAGGAGCAGGTTTTTACGGGTCTGAGGGGCGGTGGAGATGCGGATCTGACTCTGGAAGGGTGTCGGCGGGCGGGTAGGTAACCAAAAAAGCATCTATCTGTGAAAGACGTTCACAAAAGTTATTTTTTCAGCAACTTTAGGAAATGTTTACGAAATTGTGTCTTACTGGCCAACTTTGCTCAGGGGCAAAGCGATTGCAGTACGACTTATTCGAGTTTCCTTTTCGGTAAATCAATGGGGGACATACCAAAGTGCACAGATAGTATATAGATGGGTCTTGAAAATTCACTTTTGAATTTCACACAATGATTCGAGCTGTTAAATCATTTTAGAATAATTTTGTGAGGGGCCACACAAGAAATCACTTTCATTGGACTTGTATAAGTGATTAATCAAAAAACCTCTCGTTTCATTTTGCACTGTGTGTGCATTTTGGTCTTTACGAGTAGAAGAGTTCTTTCTTTTAAAGTGTTGCTTCGGTCTAGTAGTACAGTGGAGTAGTATTTAATACAAGGTGATGTCACTTTTAGGCCTCCTTTGGCTACTTATCAAAAACTAGTTTTTTAGTACTAGTTTTTTGGGTTTTGTTTTTATTTAATTTTTTTTTGCATTTATTAGTTTTTGGTCGATTTTTTGTGGTTTCTTGACTTTTCTCGATGAGAGGAATCTAAAAAATATAAAATTATTAATCAAACTTAAAGTTTTGTGAATAAAGACGAAAAATTATGGCAAAAAACCGGATTTTTGGTTTATTTTTCGTCTTTATTCACAAAACTTTAAGTTTGGCTAATAATTTTATACTTTTTAGGTTCCTCCTGTCGAGACAAGCCAAGAAACCACAAAAAGTTGACCGAAAAATAGCAAATACAAATTTGTTTTGAATAAAGACAAAACCAAAAAAATCAAAAAACTAATTTTTTGTATTTAGCCAAACCACCACAACTTTTAGTTGCATTTTGATAATGAGTTAAAGTCAGGCAGTGAGAGATAGTCAACACCTAATTACGGGGTGTTTGAGAGACTCATTTTTTGCTTTTCATTTTCAATTTTTTTGCTTTATGGCTTTTAGGATTATGATCAGAATGTATTTTGAATTTGGTTGAGTGTTTGAGAGAAATTTGTACTAGAATGAATTTTGTAATAGGGGTAGTGTTTGGAAGATATGTGAAGAATACATTTTATAGATGTTTTTGTTAAACAAAATGAGAAAAGTGAAAAATGAGAAGTCAAAAAACTCCTCTCCCCCTACTTCTCACTTCTCTTCTCTAAACTCAAAAATCAAAAACTCATTTTTGGAGAATGTGTTATGAATGTTGTGCTCCAAACACTCAAAAGTAAAACATGGAAAAATAAAAATGCAATAAGTAGCTCCCAACACACCATGTGCTTACTAGGAATTTTTCTCAACATCGACCTAAGGAATAACTAATATAATATTTGATACTCCCTCCATCCCTTTTTAAGTGATTCATTTAGAAAACGTGTATTTTGTGGACATTTAAAAATGTACTTTCGTAAAACGTTTTTAAAATTTTTTTGCACCTATAAAACAAATTAAAAAATTATATAGAGAAATAAGTTTTTTAAGGGTTTGAAATTGCACGTATTCCTATATGAATCATTTAAAAAGGGACGAAGGGAGTACTAAATTGCCATTTAAAAAAATTCTCACGCGGCATTCGCATACCAAATTGCCATTTAAGATAGATAATACTAAAAAACATCTAATTATCCGGACACACCAAATTATTATTTTTTTTAATACTGTCAAAATTAAGCCAAACTTGGCCTACTTGGTGGCTATTTCCAAAATCCGAAGACTACAATAGAGAGGGCCTTCCAATTTAGTGTTTTGGCCAATTTTGTCCAATTTGGACGATTTTGCCCCTCGATTGGAAATCTTTGCTGTTGAATTGGCTGTAATTAGGCATTTTGTACGGGGGCAATTGAGTCATTTGGCGTTTGCTAATACCCCTTCCCAACTTTTCCCATATTTCCCTCTGTGTCCTCTTCTCATTTTTACGTTAGAGAGAGAGAGAGAGACAGAGAGAGCGAACAAAGGCCGAAGAACAGTCGATTCTACGATTACAACCGCCGCCTGCGACGGAGTCAGTGACCGACTATGGAAAGCTTTGGATCGTCAAAGAAGATGACAACCCCTACAGAAAGCTACCTTCGTGTTAATTTTCTAAACGACTGCACAACTCTCTGCACGATCAGTTAACAAATATGGATTCGATGAAATCCAAAGGTCTCTCTCTCTCTCCCTCTCTCTCGCTGACTTTGTTGATTTCGACCCTAGGTTTTGATTTTTGGGCTTTATTTTCAAAGTATTTTTGTTCGACTCGGTGGGCTACATATGGAATGTTTTCGGAGTCTCGTCAGGGTAATTATAAATCTGGCTTTTATCATTGTCGTTCTCACTCCTTGAGCGATTGAAGTTGTGCGTGTTTTGGGAACGGTTTTTCTTGAGATTTCAGAGCCTTCTAGGTGTTGGTAAGTTGTTTTTAGCTCTTTCTTAGTTTCGGATCTGTTGATTTCCAGTTATGGCTTGGGTATGTGATTATGTTTGAATAATGGATTTTTTGGGCGTCGAGATTTTGGTGGCTGGAAGATTTTACACCTGGTTTGCATGCGTTTGATTTTTGTTGTATCCTGTTGTTTGCTCTGGGTAGAAAAGCTGGGGTTTTGTTTGCTAGACTTTGATTCTCTTGGTTTCGTGCTAATTGGTTGCCAGACTTTGATTCTCTAAGTTTCGTGCTAAGTGGGGAATAGCGTCAAAGTTAAAGTTTGGATTACTAATTTGCCTATTTAAGGTTTATTCAATTTTAGAGTTTGTTTAATGTTTAGGGTTTGTTTAATTAAAAAGAAAAAGTTATTCTTTAATTTGTCGTTCTTTCTTAAGTTTCTCAATATCTAAGGTGAATGAAATAGATATAAATATGGTTCGAGTGCTAAAATTGTTCTATTTTGGGAAAAACTATAATTGCATAGGATCATCTGTAGTATTTTTTCTGTTCATTTTAACAAGGAAATTGTATTTCAGGCCTTGGATCATGTCATTGCAGAGGTTAGGAAACAAGGAGTGAGGTTGCTACTTAGCTTAGTTAGATGCAATACCTCAAAGGACTCTTGATTTTTCTCTCCATTTTTAGGTAAAAGGACTCTTGATTTTTTGGCATGTAATAGCTTTATTGCTAAATTCCATATCATGAAGTTTTTACAATCATATAGTTCAACCAATATTTGAGGAGTTAGTGCATGAGAAGTTTGCATATCCAAAATACATGATCTACGTGTAGGTTGGATTATAGGACTGATTGTCCAATTACTAGCACTTAAAGGAGTTGAAAAATGATGGAAAAAGTTTTCCCATCCAATCTCAGGTATAACTCAACAAGAACCACACATTAGTGCAGGAGTTGTGCTTTTGATACTACAAATTGATTTGGTTTGGAAAAATTAGAAATATGAATGATCACGTCAGTTCTATTTGCAAAAATACTGATTGAGCAAAAAGTGTATAAGTGTATTCGTTGAGTAGGCCACGCTGCTCTAGAGTCCCTTGCAAACCTGTAAGACCTAACATGGTGAGGGAACAAAACATGTTTTCCTAAATGCATAGGAACTAAAATGAGAAAAGTCGTTCGATTGGTTTTTTGTGCCTGTACGATGCAACTAAACTGGGGTTATACCTGGACCCACACTAAGTGCTCACACCGCAACACTTTGGAAGTACTCGTTCTAAATAGATTGAGAGTGATCCTGAACTGTGGCATCTAATACTGCCTTTAGAAGTTCTTTTCGGTAATTTTCTTTCATATACTTGTTTGTGAATATCTAGGATGCAGTTAATAGAGAATTACTATATGATATGAAGGCAGAGTTTGGGAACAGCCTGTTCTAGCATTAGTTATATTGCTAAGGCTTAATTTATTGCAGTAGTATTAAATTCTGTTGGAATTCTAGCTTCACTTTTATTTGTGGCAGTGTGGGCACTAAGGATATTTTGGGTTTCAGAGTTCTTAGGTATTTTGTTTGGTTTATGTGTCTGTCTTAGTTTTTGAAAACACATGGTGGATTCAGTTGTAATTTTTGTGAACATTGGCTAATTGAGCATTTATTTTTATTGATCCTTTTTTTATTTTTAGATTCTTATTACAGGTAAGTTAAGCTGGTCAAAATTTGCAAACTCTCAGCTATTGAACTTGTTTTGTTTCACTGATTACGTCTTTGATTTATATAGAACTTTGTTGTCATAATGTTGGTTTGTCCTACATTAATCATGACTAAGATGACCTATGGAGTGGAATACCTTTCAATCCTCATTTAGGGTGGTGTTGGTTGCCTAATTTGTTCCTTAGATAGTTAACTAGAGTAGGCAAAATATGAGCTTGCTCTTGTATAATCAAAAGAAACATTGCAATGATATATAAACTGTTTCACTAACATTTTTCTCATTGTTCAACTTATCTTGTGCTACTGTTGCCGCTAGAACCTTAAACTCAGGATTATGACCAAATTGTCTAGACAATTTAATTGCATTCTTTTAGCTTTCAGTTTGTGCTTGGCTGCAAGTAGAGTATTTATTGTATCTTAAAAAGTTTTAAAAACCAATTTGAAGTATATTCTGGAAATGGAACTTCGCGATTATTGCAACTTATCTCTTAAGTACTGTAGCATGTATAAGGATAAAGAAACAGGGCATGACAATTCAGAAAAAATGAGGAGAGAGACATGGAAGGACCAGTGTGGATCTGGTAACAACCGAAACTAATAGTATTAGAATTTTCAATTCTTTCCTTCTACTTTTGAACAAAAGTTTTACTAGGTTGAATTTATTTTGTTTTCAGTCCTTACCGTTTACCTTTTTATTGCAGTTTAACTCCTGAAATAAACTTTGAAATCTCTTTTTATAACTCGGAGTGTCCGGGCCTTAGTTGCAAGAACCTCCTATTGGGGCGCCAATCCACCTCCTATTGGACCTTTAAGTATTGTTCCGTAATTGTCAAAGAGGGGTGTAATTGCTTCTGCCAATTTGGGTTTAGGGCTCTTTTTTTTTCACTGAGCCGAACTGCTCGGTTAATCCAAATTGAAAACTTTGCTGGTCCAATGTTTGTCGAGTTGATTAGCCAATCGTGGCTCTGGATTTAGAACAAGGTTAATTAGCTTTGAATTGTCTACTATGGAAACTTGAGGAATGTTGTATGCTTCTTTTTTGTTTGTCACTTTGACTTCGAGCATTTCACTACCTGCTTACTTGGAAACATTTCATGGAATAAAATTCAAGCTAATTTGAACAAGGTTATAGGTGAAACCACGTCTAGCACAAATTGTGAAGCTGCCTATAGAAGTTGTTTGCAAAAAAAAAAAAAGAAAGTACTACTAAGAAATGAATAGTCGCAAGTTCATGGTATGAAAGTTCTGTAGTTTTAGAAGACTTACCATATTCAGTTTTGTTGTTTAACAGGCCTATGTTCCTTTCGATATCTGGAAAATCTCAAAAATTATGTTTGTTAATTAATTTTGTATTTTCCATAAGAAAGTAGGTGTTAGTCTCCTAATTTTGACTTATGGAAGTCATATGCAAAAAGATTTTAAATGATTCTAGATTAGGAGTTCCTTTCTATGTGCATCAAAAGATTGAACTTCATGGACAAAATGCTTTGACATCATGAGTAAAATAGGTTTTCCTTTTATCTCTTTCCCTTTGTAATTTGCATGTGTTTTGGAATTTCTGAATTTGAATTATATTTATTTTACAGCTTCCATAGTTGTATTTGTATGGTGCCTCACCCAGTTAAAACTTGTAGGTTTTAACATGACGGTACTTTGTTAGGCACCAGATGCTGGATTTTATGGTGACAAAGCCAGCTCACAAGTGAGTTTGAAGGATAAAATTGGGTCACAGTTGAAAGCTTTGGCAGAGCATCTCTAAGGTCATTAATCCTACATTTTCTTTGTTTCGCTTTGAAGATGTTTGAACTTTGAAGGTTGATTTACCTGGCATATTCCACTGCAACAGCTCCAATATTGTAGAGTACATTCTTACATTGTTTAGCGTACAATTTGTGGAATTGCTATTAAGCCAGACCTATAATATTCATTAGAAGGTGTCACAGATTAAACTAACGCGGAAACTATATTCAGAGTTATCAGAACATAGCCTTGACATCATTGAGATATCTTTAGGCTGTTTTCCTTCAATAAGGGGTGAACTGGGGAAGGTGAATTAGATGTACATTGGGGACATCATTGAGATGCATAGCATGTGTTTTCTTCACGAACAAAGAAATTGTTTTTCTGTTTGTATGGGTTCGAGCAAGTGATTGAAAAACTTTTTTTTTATTTATTGTCAAGAGAATTAGTATAAGCTTTGTGTGTAGAGGCCTTTCTTTTGCAAAACATACTCCTATTTGTTTTGTGCGACCTGACCATGAATTTCTATGCTTGTACGATCCTACCTGGTATGCATTTGCTGCTCTTATACCATTTGTTTAGATTTTAGAGTGCTAAGTTATGGTTTTTTTTTTTTTTTTTGTCATTCGGCATTCCTAATCTATTACATTGGGGGGAAGGAGACTCGATCCTGGGATGCAGTGTGAGGCATCCAAGAGCTCTACTGCATGAGCTAGCCATCACTTGCTAAGTTATGGTGGAGAATATCTTTGATGGTTGCCATTTTGAGAACTGGCTTGGACTGCGGAAGACATCATTTTGACTGCCTTATTTTTTGTATTGTTTTTGCGTAGGGACTAAAATCAGGCAAGATCAAGTTTTCCTCCATCCACACGGCAACTTCTCATATATATTTTTGTCATTGTTTGTTTTCTTCCCAATGTACCTTTCGTTTTAACTATTTGTGCTTCTGTTTTGAAGGTATCCAAAATCCAGGAGCTCATAATACAGGGGGTTTTCCAATTGCATGTCCGGTCATTTGGCTGATTTGTCCCAATTTGTCCTTCAATTGCTTTTCTTTTGGGTTGGTTTTGTTGTAATTTAATTGCAATGATGTGGGCTTTTGGGCCTTTTGGTTGTTTTCGGTTAAATTACCAAATTAACTCCACAGACTTTTGCATTCTTTCGCTTTGTGTCCCCGACTCCCCATGCCATTATTTTTGCGATAAACGGAAACGGGCATAAAACTCGTGCTGGGCACGAGCGCCTTAAACTAGTTCATTTAAAAAGGTTGTGGCTGTTCAATTGAAATTGGGTTGTGTCACACTCCGAAACCCTACTATTTCGGCATTGGATTTTCTGCAACAAAAATGATTGTGACACAAATTTTGTGTCATAACCAACCACAACCTCACTCACATGGGGTGTGAGTCCCACAAGGACTCCACGTGCAGACCCCACATCTTATGTAAATGGGGTTGTGGTTAGTTGTGGCACAAAGTTTGTGTCACTGTCATTATTCTTTCTGCAATACCACACACAACTCTGCATTCTTGTTCATTGACGGAGAGAAGAAACACTAGTGTTGATTCGCCTATTACACAAATTGCAGTGTCGCTTTTGTGTATCGTTTGACCATGTGAAAATGGGATCGTGAACAAGGACAAATTTAGAAATCTAATTCAGTAGGGACACCTTATTTATTATAATCATACATTTTTTTCCTAGTTAACGATCTTGCTAAATTAATACATTTATTATGGACTATAAAGTTTATAATACATTTGTCGAGTGGGCAGCTCCATTTGTGCAACCACCAGTCTAGCAATGCCAGGAGTTACAAAATTGTACCATGAGTGCTGGTCCGGACCAGAAATGCTGTGAACACCTATTTTGAAGCCACACTTAACACCTTCGGTATAGTAGCTTCATTATTCGGCACCTTCAAAAGTCGTTGCAAATCACCCTCGATTGCCACCGAGTCTCACTACAAGAAAATTGTGATCTCCCAACTATTGAGACTGTCACAGAACTTGCCTAAAACCGTTACTAAAGCCCAATAACCTATACCAACAGTTTCAAAAATGTTAGGTGAGGTGTAACAAGATATCCGTCACTATAGGGTTCTAGTAACACTTTTGCCAACCGTTGGTACCACCATTCTTTCTAGTAACTGTTGCTTTAGTAACGCGTACAACCATTGCTGCACCCCAATTTTAACACTTACCATTGTTTGACTTTAGCAACATTCAGCCGCCCCCCGCGGCACATGTTGCATTTATTTTCATATTATACCCAAGAAATTATTATTAAATATCCAAAATGCTAATAGTCTGAGAAGTGCAATTTCATTAAAAAATAAACCTTCATACCATAACTCAAAAAACCATCACATGAACTTGTTAAGAGCAAATAGTATATAAAATAAATCTCCTTTCATACTCAGCATAACAAAAATCATCCACAAGGTATACTTTGCCCATGACTTGTCCAGACAAAAATGACAAAAACTATCCTAAGTTCTAATTTTTTAAAAGTCCTCCATCAAAATAGATATCCACCACTAGATTCTTCCATATTGTCATAGTATCTGCAATAAGAAAGGCAATGAAAAATAATTAAATAATGCAAGGCAAATATGGCAAACACCATTGGTAGCACACGTGACTAATGATCTAAATAGGGTAAAACCGGACCTCACTCGCTCATTTTTTTTTTTTAAACTACATTTGAGGGAGAGTAAACTGTGAAGAGAAGTCCCACGTTTCTCTAGCACGCGAGTGATGTGTGTGAGGGCATGGTCGATCACCTAATAGCTAGCTTTGTGTTCCCCGTAGGATCATGTAACATACTAACCTAGGCAATGTAATGTAAACTAAAGGCGCTCAAGTACCTTCTCGGAAGCTAAAGTTGTGTCACGTAACTAACAAATATGACCAAGATTATTAAGCACCTTCCAGTATGTAACACAACATCATCTAAACATTTACCAGCGTACTGAAAAGAACAACAGCGATGGTGCTGGACTGCTGTTGATCATGATAGCATTTGCTGGCAGTTGAGTATGGCCAGACTTCGCAAAGTGCATTTGCATTGAAAACGAACATCACCACATGATATAACTACTGCAATAATACATGGCCAGATTTATAATTCAATATGGAGACAGAAACCAAAACAAAATCCGACGTTCCACCCGCCAACTTTCATGCTCAAACACTCATATATACTACTAGAGATAGGACCAAAGAATGTATGAATAAGTATGATACGTTAGTCGTATTCCTAAAATTGAAGGACCGAGGCAGAATTCCTTTGGCCTCAATAGGAGTACCATTGGCAAATATTGATCGTAATAAAGCAAGGAACTCACAGCTTGGGAATTCTGGGAACTCAGGCTCTCTGTCACTGAAAAATAGAAGATAATAAGATTCCAATGGAAATACTAATCAAGTTTAACAACACTAAAACATTGCTTAGCATGATTCATTAAATATACAGCTTGATTTTGTCATACTCACTAGCTTTGCACATAATGACATCCTTGGTCTCGTTGATTATGCTCTGCATGACCAACTTATGTAGTCTCTCCTCGATCGTGACTCTCCATCTTGCAGAACTGTTGAATCTGTGCAACAGTGACATTGTCTAGGGAGATGACTTCATCAAATGCAAAATCAGCTCAAATACTGTCTTGCGGATTCCCTCTTCATCCAGAGAAACATAATACTCAGGGACCTGTGCATGGCAAAGGAATCAATCCAATCGACATTGGTCCAACACCACAATAAAAACTTGGTGCACAGAAGGCAGTACTATCCCCAGTTACAAAGCCATAAGTAAACACCCTGTACTCTCCTGCTTCTGCCACCAGAGGACCTTCAAGCTGATTAAAATGAGTTGCCCTTGCTGTTACAAATCGGCCATAACAGTCCCTGAATATGACCCCAAGCTGACAGAATTGAGTTCACCACCGTCTCTTTGAACTTGCTCTTCTCTTTGAGTTGGATTATTTGACATCTTTTTCTGACATCATTTGACGACTGATTCAGTAAAAACCAGTTGTGCAAAAGAAGGGAAAGAGACCAAAAATAAAAAATAAAAATACAGTTTCAGTGAATTCTACTCCATTGATTAAGCACTTGCAGCATTAACAACCCGAAGCACTTTGTTGTTTCAACTTACCTTTGCTGGAGCTGTCTATCATTTATGGATTGAGCGAAATACATGAGTGTTTGGAGGTCGCCATGGCAGCTCTGAGGAGGACCGGCTGGTATTGAGGAGAATATTCGAATATTGAAGATGTCAAGATGTGCATTGGGAAGTTCCCTAACTCAAGGGGGGAAAATAGGAACGTACATGCATGATTCTGGGCATGTTTCTCATAGAATTTTAGAGCAAGTTGTAAATAGGAACCAGTGGTTTGGACTTTAGAGTAGTCTGTATTCTTTCTTTGGAACAGCTTGTATTAAGGGCCTGCCCCTTTGGTTATTTTGGTTTTGGTTGGTTATAAAATTTACTCTTACCAAAAAAACAAAAAAACAAAAAAAAAAACAACCTGAAGCGCTTCCATTTGAAAACCCCTGCTATATTATGGACCCGTTTGGAAGTTTACTTTCTTTTTTTTACCTCCGAAATCTTGAACATTACCTTAAAAAATTTACAAGTAATAATTTCAGTTGTGATGGACATAGAAAATTAATATAATCATAAAGTGTGAAAATAAATTTCTTACATCCGAAGGGTAAACCCATAATACAACACAAAAAATTCAAAATTACCTCCAAGGCCGATTATCAAATTGCGTCTTTATTGTGTGGTTTACAGGTTTAGAATGCATTTGTCTACAACTCCTATATATTTGGAGATCAATGCATATTCATAGGGTATTTTTGTTGCAAGCTCAGGGAATTTTTCTATTTTTGGATCGGAAGGGAAAATAGTTTGAGCGTAAAAATTTTTAAAGACACTACGAATTTTTTTGACTACTCTAAGTCTAGAAACGAAAACAACAAATACTATTTCAATAGCTTCTCAAGAAAAGTGTTTCCTTAATTCTAATTGCATCGAGATAATTAAATCTCTCTTTAAATAATTACTAGAGTTCCAAAATGATACTTTCCAAAATCAAAATAAATCTCTCTTCAAACAAATCTCTCTTACTTACTTAGGGGTATTACATTTCGTGTTCAGCGCATATATTATATAAAATCGTACCATAAATCGTGCTCAAATCGAAACTCGCTAGTTATTTTAAAACTAAAAACTAAACCAAAGCTGAGAGTAAATTCTTTTTATGATTGCAATCAATGCAGATAATTTCGTGAATTCATCTATTTTGGCGAGATTGTCATCCCTACATTTTTTACTAGTTTTTGCTATGTTAGTACTAATTTTCTTTTCTTTTTTTTTTTTAAAAAAAGCAACTTTGTAGAATACCAAGTTAAGAGAAAAAAAAATTTACACCGCTGGTGTAAAACTCCCTTTTTCCATCACTGTCAGATGTGGGTCTCACCATTCATCTTGTAGGGTTCATAGAGTATTGCATCCATGCAAAAAATCATTTTGATCGAACATCAATAGATATATGAAATTTGTAATTTCGTTTGGCAAAATGGATAGTCAAGAATAACTTAACTTTAAAATCTATGACCACCTATTTCACAAAATAAAATTCAAATTTTAATATGCACGTTGATGCCTGATTAAGATAATTTCTATCGGGATGAAGCACTTTGCGGGTCCTATAAGATGAATGGCTCGGATCAATATTTTGTTAACGATGAGGCAAAAAAATATAAAACATAAGAAAAGAATTTTACACTGGCTCTGTAAAGAATGTTTTCTCCCAAATTAATTGAAATATATATACAGATTTTTATGCCACCACTTCAACACAATTCTACAGTAAGTCGTTATCTCCTTCCCTCTCGGCACCCAAGATTTTCTCCTCCCTCCAAATAGTCTGCACTCTCTCTCTCTCTCTCGGGATTTTTGTCATGGCGGATAAGGTCTCTGTCCCTCTAGTAACACCCAGCCCTCCACCTCACAAACCCTTCTTTCGAGACCAACCCCAAACCCACCTCCGCCCCACACCTCCTCTCTCTCCCCTATACCTTGACCTCCTCCGTCACAACAACAATTCCCAATCCCAAAAACAATCTCCCATACCCAGTACACGACGTCGTCTCAGCAAGCATAAAGACCCCAACAAAGGCAAGCCATGGTCACCTGACCGCCTCTCCCCACAAGGTCAGCTAACTCTTCAAACCCTCATCGACCCAAGTTTTGAAACCTCAAAACTTGATGAAACAATGCTTAATTGGTTCAATTCACTGAAAGGGTATGATGAATTAGAACTGCCCGTTGATACCCTTTGTGCTGATTTTTTGGGCATAGTTAAGGGTTTACGTTTTTACGGGAAATGTGACTTGGTTATGAGTGTTTTTTACTGGGTTCGCAACCGTAAAGATTCGGATTTTTTGTTGAATGGCTCAATAGTTGCCGTGATTATCAATTTTCTTGGCAAAGAGGGTCGCATTTCTACCGCGGTGTCTTTGCTTGATAGTTTACGGAAAGACAGTTTCGGTGTTGATGCTTATGTTTTCACTGCTTTGATAAGTGCTTTTGCTAGGAATGGGAGGTATAGAGAAGCTGAGATGGTTTTCAAATTAATGTTGGAAGAGGGTTGTAAACCTACATTGATTACTTACAATGTGATTTTGTGTGTTTATGGAAAAATGGCTATGCCATGGAATAAAATTATGGATATTTTGGATGATATGAAGAGTTCTGGGGTTGTCCCCGATGAATATACGTATAATACTCTTATAGCTTGTTGTAGACGTGGGTGTTTGTGTGAAGAAGCTAATAGGATTTTTGAGGAGATGAAGTTAGCCGGATTAACACCTGGCATGGTTACTTATAATGCCTTGTTGGATGTCTATGGGAAATCTAGCCGTCCTAAGAAAGCCTTGGAGATTTTTCGTGAGATGGAGATTAAAGGGTTTTTTCCTAGCATTGTGACTTTTAATTCGTTAATATCGGCTTGCACTAGGGGTTGCCTGTTCGATGAAGCAATGGAGTTAAAAGCCAAAATGGTGGAAAAAGGCATTAAGCCAGATGTGTTTACTTATACCACTCTCTTTTCTGGATTTGAGAAGGCTGGGAAGGATGAGTCGGCAATGAGGGTTTTTGAGGAGATGAGAAATGCAGGTTGTAAACCAAATATCTGTACATATAATGCTCTGATTAAAATGCATGGAAACAGAGGGAGAATTGCAGAAATGATGAAGGTTTTGGAAGATGTCCGGACTGGTGGATGTACCCCGGATATCGCTACGTGGAATACGATGCTGGCTGTGTTTGGGAAAAATGGGATGGTTGCAGAAGTCGCCGGAGTTTTTAAGGAAATGAAGAGATCAGGGTTTGTAACTGAGAGGGATACTTTCAACACCTTAATCAGTGGTTATAGTCGATGTGGATCTTTTGACCAAGCCATGGTTGTTTATAAGAGCATGTTAGATGCGGGAGTTACTCCAGATATTTCCACCTACAATGCTGTTTTAGCTGCATTGGCTAGGGGAGGGCTCTGGGAACAGTCTGAGAAGCTGCTCACTGAGATGAAGGATCGTCAGTGCGAACCTAATGAGTTCACATACAGTTCTTTGCTTCATTCTTATGCCAATGGGAAGGCAATTGAACAAATGCACTCTCTGGCAGAGGAAATATATTCTGGTGCAATGGGTAATAGTGGTTTGCTATTGAAGACCCTTGTTCTAGTTAATAGCAAGAATAACCTTTTAGTGGAAACAGAGCGAGCTTTCTTGGAATTGAGAAGAAAGGGTTCTGTTCTTGACATACATACTCTGAATGCGATGATATCGCTATACGGTAGGAGGGGGATGATTTCCAAAGCCAATGAGATAATGAAATTCATGTGTGAAAATGGATTTACTCCTACATTGGCCACTTACAATAGCTTGATGTACATATACAGCCGGTCTGTGAACTTCGAGAGATCTGAAAAAATTCTGAGGAAAATATTGGCAAAAGGGCTCAAGCCTGATGTAATTTCATATAACACTCTGATTTTTGCTTATGGCAGAAATGGTCGAATGAAAGAAGCATCTCACTTGTTGAACGAAATGATGGAATCTGGTGTTGTTCCAAATGTGATTACATATAACACTTTTGTCGCTTGTTATGCTACTGAGGCTATGTTTGTTGAGGCAATTGATGTGATTCGATACATGATCAAACAGGGGTGTGAACCGAACGATTCTACCTACAACTCCATTATTGATGGGTATTGTAAGCTTAATCGTCATGACGAGGCAAAAGCGTTTGTAAATAACCTTTGCAAGCTTGATCCACGTTTTTCTAAGGATGAAGAATGCAGATTGTCAGAACGTGTAGAGAAATATTTATAGAAGATCCCTCCTCATTCAAGTGCTATGATTTCTGACCTCTGAAGCTTGTAAGCAAACTCTTTTTTCATTGCACACCCTCTGCCAGTCATGAATTCTGGATTGTTAATGGCAGAAATATAATTTAGTTGCACATGTTCTTTATTTGATCTTGAGAATTTTTCTAGCAGGTTATTTACTAGCTTGTGGATTTTAGGGTCTTGATGTTTTAGTGCAGCTCAAATAAGAAATGACAAGGTAGTTGAATCACATTAAACTACAAAGAATAGCTGTTCACCTTCACAGAAAGCACATGGGAAATTGATTTTTGTACCAATATAGGGTGGCTATCGCTTCATCAAGTCATAAAATATTGTTGTCTCTTTTCTTTTCTGGCGAAGTGTATTTTGTCACCATTTTAAGTTGTTTGTGGGTAAGATATTCAAGCTTTCGCTTTAGTTTAGTACATGATAGATGTTGTGTTGTTGTGTTCCCTTTGCGTAATTGTGTTATTTTGCTTTTGATAGATCGAATCGTCCTTTTCTTGCATAACATGTTAGCTTTCACACCTCAGCACTATTGTGTGATTTCAGTGCAGTAATATAATTTTAGGATTTTTGATGCTTTTATTGATTCATTACACAACTAGCTCTATCAATTTATTGGTTTCTCTGATTTTTGTCACTCTGTTAAATGTGGTTAATGCAATAGAATTAGTCTAAGATTGACGAACCATCATCCCAAGAGAAAGCATGTCGATATGATATTATTGCAGCTTCTTTTAAAGGAAGATTATTTATAATCATATATGCCTTTCATGTTTTCTAGCCAGGAAACCATTGATCAGCCTCTTCTTCTCTCTTCCTGGACTAGAAGTTTTGGGCTTGGGATTGTTGTGTAGTTCAGTCTTGCCTCAATATCCTGATTCAGACTCTTGGGTGATGGATATCTTTGCTCATTTCCCTTAAGCTTGTCAAGAATGCAGGGTGAGTAGAACCGGGAGTTCCTATAGCTGTGCTATTTTGGTATACCTTGAAAGATTTTGAAATCAGAGTCGTTTAGGTAATGATTGGAGAAAACTCTCTTCTTCATCTTTTGGTTTAATTAAGAAAACCTCTTTGGATATTAATCCAGCTTGTTCTGTCTTGCTGGGATAAGAGTAACTGACAATGGCTTAAAGAAGCAGAACTCTTCTGCTGCAGCTCTCGTCTTTCTCCTCGTCCCCAGTCAGTCCTCAGCTCTTAGGAAGTATTTGGAAATACTCAGTAGCAACACCCTTTCTAGATAAGCTAATGGTCTGAGGGAGGAGGTGCAGTTGGAGGAGAGGGATATATCACAACAAGAGAGTATAGATTAAACGGTGCTTGATGAACTGGCGTCTTGGGATGCGCCGTTCCATTGCCAATTTGGCAGCTGTCAAAGCAGTTTGGAAAATGCCGAGTAAAAGCTGTACCATGTTAAAAGAGACTCAATGAAAAGAGTTTAACACGCGGCAAAGAGTAAACTACATTTCAATCTACTGTCCCTCCTCAATGTTCTGCGCCCCCGATATTACTCACCTCTTCCTGCTCAAAAAAAGAAAAAATAAATATCACTAACCTCTTCGGATGATGTCACTCAAGGCAAAGTATCCCGATTGCAGAGATTGTTGATTTTGCAAAGAGCTGACGGTCATGGATTTTTCTGATTTCTCCGTGAGTTGGGTAGTCCGTTTTCTACATTAGTGGTTTTCGGTGAAGTTTTGCTCGGGTTTTTGTAGACTAGCTACAGATCTACTGTTTCGGTTAGGTTTCCCTTTTTTTCGGAGAGATTATGATTGCATCTCTTCGCTCAGATGATTGCTTCTCTTTATCTTTAGGTTTCCCTTTCTTTATTGCTTCTCGATCGATTTGATTTTCATAGCATTTCTCCATGTTCAATCTTTTTGGTTTCAATTTCTTTCAATCTAGTGTTCATATTAGGTTAGGTAATGATTCCTCTCTCTTTATCTTATTGGATTTCAGTTGTTTGGAATATATTGGTTCAGATGTGAGTTCAATTTGAAATCTCCAAGAGGCAAGAGATAAATATACATGCACAAATCAGTCAATCGCAGCATATACCACTTAATTTCAGCCTTAATTTGGTAATTTCCCTAATGCAGAGTTTGTGTTTCTAGTATATTTTCTTAATTTGGGGATTCAATAAGCCATTTTTTGGGATATACTTCCTCATGCATACGTATTGAAAGGCACCGAGCTGGTTTAGCAGGTACCTTTTTTGCCTTCAATTTCATAGGACTGATCATCGCTCTTGACATTTGTGGTAGCCTGGTTGGTAACATGAACTCAGAGAGCTACCAAATATAGCAGGTTTTTAAATCTTTTTGAAGTTTAAGGGCTGAAGTTGTAACTAGTAACAAGAGATGGCTTATTGCCTTGGAAATGACACTAGAACTTAATTCTTTTGCAGTTATTTGCAGAGCCGGCTTGTGAGCTTTGCCCAAGAAGCTTGGGCTTTAGGCCCACCACAAAATGCAAAATTGGGGCCTCCAATTACTTAGGACACCTACATACATGTACTAGCCTACTGGACCCAGATAATTATTGTGTAAGCCCTCATGTCTCAAGAAATATTAAATAGATTGGCTATTTTGACCATCAAGAAGGATATGGTGAAGAAGCTTGATTATGAAGACTTAATTAGTTTGCCTAAAAGTGCGAGAAGAGAAATGTTCAAATTATGGATTTTGAAATATTGTAATGGTTGTTTATTTTTGGATAACTATAGGCTCACATTTTGTAATTGTTTTTATAAAGACTCCTTATTGACCAACTTGTGTGTGCAAAATAAAGAGTGGCCCTCATTTAATGAGTTCGTTCAAGCCTCCAAAATCTATGAGCCGGCTTTGGTTATTTGCCACGAGGAAGGATGGTTTGACTCGGTCAGTATTCTAGATTCCAATTCAGATGATTTCAGTAGCATGCTTGGATGTAATTAGCAATTTATATTTTGACTATGTTTGACATTGCCATTTCGGGAAATGAGCTTTTAGAGGGCTTCTTTGATGAATACATTTGCATCTCGACTTCTTGTTTTGCAAAAGACAGACTGTCTCTCTGTTCTAATAACACGTGTGGATCCATTTGGTGTATTGTTGCACTTAACCCTACCTTTCATGTGCTTCTAACATAATTTTTATTTGTTTTGCTTTTTGCCGCGCAGACTCATTTCCCTAGAATTTCAACAGGCCATGTGATTCAGTGTGAAACTTCTTCATGCTTCTAACATAATGTTATCAGGCTTTTGTTCAAGAGGACATCGGTTGATTGGGATGAGTCTAATGTATACAGTAAGTGTAGCACTAGTTTATATATGCTTGAGTCATTCTTTCTTGGGATATGAAGATTATGAAATTTGATTCTTTTACCTGTCTCGAGAGGCAGATGATTGGTCATTGGGTGGGGTGCCTACCTTGTTGTGATGCCGCTCATCGCTTTCATGCTTTTCTCTTATCCCGTTTAATCATGTATCTTCGATATTTGATTAATAAAATCCTTTTTGTTGTTCAAAAAAAAAAGAAGGATTCTTTTACCTCACATCATGATAACGAACTGATTGTTCAGCATTGTAGTTTTGTCTCGTGTGTTTGTAAACATGTGATTACATTTACTTTACACATTTCAATACGGTACAAGTGCATCAAAAAGGATTCTGTTTTGGCCTAGGGTGGGGCAAAAAGCAGAGATAAGCAGAAATCGCCTGCTACAAATTTCACTTCTTACAACCCAATTGGTGTTGATTTATTTCTGATCGCAAGAAAGGTTAATCACATTGCCCAACACCTTGAGCTTCCTCCTGTCAAAGAAGATGGGATACTGCCGGAACTCTTAATTGTAAATATTCAGGTGCTATTTCAACGCGATCTGGTCATTTATGTATTTGTATTTCGAACTTGCTGCTTCTCTGCATTGTGGTGTTCTGGTTGAATATAGGAAAGGAACTTCATCAGTTTAAATCCAAAGTCGTGGATTCTGAGCATTTTGATATTGCTATTTATGGGCTGATTTTTCTGTGGCAGTCACCTAATTATCCTATTCCTGACCTAATGTTTCTTGGTGATAGCAACGGGGAGGGCTTGAGTCTTGTACTCTATTTCAAGCTCTCTGATGAGAGTTTTGAGATAGATGTCTCTCCTCAATTTCTGGACAGCCTCAAAGGTATATTGTTTGAATTCCTATTCGGGAACTAATAGCCAGTTTCTTTTGTTTCTGGTTCAAATTCTATTTGTCTCTTCAAATAGGGGTGAAAGAAAAACCGACAGACCGAAAAAAAAAAAAAAAAAAAAAAGACCAATTGGTTCGGTTTTCAGTCGGGGTGAGGGCTTTGGTTGGCATCGGTTTGGACCAAACCAAACCTGTCAATTTTCGGTTCGGTCTTAGTTTCCTGGAAATTTCTTCAGACCGAACCGAAATACCCCAAAACCATACCGATTTGGACCGATCAATCAAAGCCGTCCATCTTAAACCAAAAATAATAATAATAAATAAATCCCAGCCGTCCATTTCAATCTTAACCGTTCATTTCAATTTTAACGGTGGACCGAAAACCCTGAAAAAACTGACCCGACCAAACCACCCTGAACCGATTTCGGTCTATTGTTTTTTCCGGTCGGTATTGGTTAAATTACCCCGAACCGATTGGTTTGGTCCTGAACACCCCAAAAACTGAACCAAACCGACCGAATTTCACCCCTTACGGGAATTGGTATCTGTGTGCATTATGTGATTGTTAGTCGCCATCTGAACTGTGAATCTTATTTTGCAGGTAGAAAAATGTCTTTCGTATTTGCCTTGTGGGGTCTGAGGAATGGTTGGAAAAAGATTAATGCTTGGAAAGGGTGTTCTCTCGCAAGAAGATCGGTTGCTTTCTCTCATGATGTGCTTAATCAGAGGCGATCCTTGCTGCTTGAGGAGGGACCTGCAATCAAGGATTATGGTATTTTAAATGTTGAATGCCATTTTCAACTTCATCGATCAAGTTGATCATATTGATGGCATCAACTTCAACCTCAACGTTTCTTGATGATGTTTGAAGAAGCTGGAGCCCATTCTTTACAAATCTGGTGTATCAAATTAACAAGTATGGACATTTTGGCGAACGCCCACATCTTTTAGTTTCTGCTATTAATATGAACCATATACGGCATAGTGACTCTCTCTCTGGCTCTGTTTGTCATACATTTTGGTCTTTGGGCATAGGCCTTTTTTGGGTTATGTGGTACCTCTATGCTTCCTAATTGCAGTTTTTTTTTAGTCTAAAACTATATGCAGAGGGGTATTCAGCCAAACGAGCAAACAGATTACGGCAAAGATAATCAAAAACAAAAAACCAAGAACGTATAGACATATAGTAGATTTTAGGTGGTTCTCTAATAGAATGTTAGATACATTTACGGCTCATACAAATTTTCACTATCTATCGAATCAAGAAAAAGTTACAAATTACATAGGGTGATGCGTATCAAAAAGTTTAGTTGACTAGAAAGAGCACCCAGAATTTATCCAAAAAGTGAGAATCAAGGAAAAGATCATTAATTCTTACTTTTTAGGTAAATTCTAGGTGTGTTTTCTAGGTACGTAGCAGTGCTCTGATGCGTATAGCAAGTTAAATCAAGCTTCATAAGCCCAAGAGAGCAGCCCTTCTGTATCCATATTTATTGGTGTGGAGTCTCAGGTCAATTTTTGTATCTTTCATGGTTAATGGGAGAGATCTTTTCACCTCTCACCAATTAGGTGACACACCATGACACCAACCTTTCCATGAAAGGAATCACAATAAATAAAGCAACCACTGTGACAACCAGCCAGTTTATTCCAAGTTAGTTTTGACTGGAAGGAAAGAAAGAAAACAAATGATAAAAGTTTATAAATCAAATTATGTTATCCACAAATTGTATTGCAGAGAAATTATTGAGTTTTGCCACGTGGTACTCTCCATACGTGGTGCTCTGGATTATTGACTAAATGTAAGGACTTGTGGTACTCTGGATTATTGACTAATCTAAGGGCATGAATGGTTCATTTCATTTGGTTCCCAAAAATGTTGACTTGGTGAATCTTAAGGACTCCAATTAAGATAACTGTAGGGGGCACTTCACCAGAATGGCCTCTTTGGCCTTTCGTTACTATGCGGAAGGAGTGGAGCTGAGTTGAACCTCACTAGAACCCTAAGGACTCGTCAAAAGAGAGGGTTGGAGCTCCTGGGGTACGTTGGAGGAGTACCTGCACAAGGGAGCAACCACGTTAGTGCCTGGCCAGGACGGTGGTGGTTCGGGGAGGCACTCTGATGGCTAAGTCAGCAACAGAGGGAGGAGTTTAGTGGGGTGTTCTAGAGAGAGAAAGTGCAGGCGAGTGTTCAATGTAGAGAGAGAGAGAGAGAGAGAGAGAAAGGGGGGACCCTCAATGAAGAAAGTGAGGGACATATTTATAAGTGAGAGGGTGCGTGTCCCGTACGCTCCTCGAGGGCCTCACGCGCTCCGTCCTTACCATCACATTGAGTGCATGGATTGACGTATGTCCCTCAAGCGACACCTCGGCCGCTGACTCCCCATAGTCGTCACATGTCACTGATATTCTCATCAATCAAGTCCCCATATAGGCGCAACTTGCAAGGTTGGTGGCTCGCCATAAATGACATGTATGAGGGGTGGTTGAAGCCATTAATGAGCAACTCAAACTATTAAATGTGCCTCGATCGAGCCCCTGACATCTGACGCAACCCACCAGGGAACCGAGGTTAATCGACTTGGCCCTGGGGCGCTCGGGAACAAGCCCCCAAGGGCGGCCATAGAACTTCCCGACGCAAGCTCTCGTGGGGGGCACTCCCGAGGACTCGGACACTCCGAGACCCGCAGTGGTACTTCCACGAGTTGTCCCTGAGGAGAGGTGTTCTTTCCGCGGAAACGGACTTGGCCAAGGCCCTTGGCCACACCCTTAGGCGTTGGGCCCCAGCCTTGGCAAACACAGTCCCTGGCGAGATACAATTCGGCCAAAACAAAGGCTCCCAGCCTCCTTGAGCTATTCGAGTGAAGGTAGTCCCCTGGACCCTCACCCCTCATCGGGGAGAAGGGGGAAGCCAAGGTCAGTGAACCCTAAGTCCTCGGCCGCTACAATAAAATTTGCATTTGGAACACCAGAGATTTTAATTTAAAAGTTTAGAGCGTTTAAAACACTCAAGATTCGTTGAATTAAAATTTAAGAGCATCACTTCTCAATATTTAATGTAGTGACTCCGAAGAACAACGTTCATTTATCACATTATTATTAGTTTTCAAATTTGACAATAACACTCCTAAAGTAGCCAGTAGCTGAGAACTTGTGTATCTTGACTTGGACATCAAAAAAATAATTGTCGCGGAAAAGAACTGCAAATTTATGTGTAGACGGATCTTAAAAAAAAAAGAAAAAAGGGTGTTGTGTTGACCACCCAATGGGTGGCGTACTTGAGTTTTGCTTTTTCTTAGTTAAAGTAATTCATGTGTCAGTGCTTTAAATCCTCTGGCAATTTCTCGTACCATTTCTTTTAAATATACTAATTTACCCTTTGCTTTTACTATCTACGTGTCTCGTACTTCCTTTCCCTCCTCTCCTGAATTTTGAGTGATATATTGAAGGATTTTGATATTGTTAGTCTAGTGCACTAACAATAAAACATTGTTCTTCAATGGATTTTATGAGATAAAATTTAATTTTAATAAAATGTAGTTTGTTTAGAGGTGTGATAAAATGACATTATTTTTTCAATTAATTAAATCTAGGGTTGATAAAGGTGTTTTGTAAATGATTTTGAGATAAAATCTAGTGTTGATAAAATCTAGTTTTGTTAAAATCCATTTAGAATGTTAGATTTTATCATAACCAAATTTTATGAGATAAAATCCATTCAAGAACAAGGCCTAAGTATAATGCACTTTCTAAAATTTTAATATATTTACATTTAATTTTATATAATTTTTACACATTTCAACATATTTTTTAAAGCTTAGCATAATAAATCCACTGGGCCTATTTTAGCAAAGTGGCTTAATTTTAACATTTTCCAATTTTGAAACATTGAATCAAGTATCTATGATTATTCGATTAAGCTAATTTTTTCACGAGGTCACTATAAAATTACTTCAAAATTATTGACCGATTCCTATTTTGTATGTGGAACTCGTAAGTGGACTCCACAAGCCAATCAATGAACAATTTCCACTGTAGAGATTTTGTACCTAGAGTTAGTGATACAACATTGAATCAATTTTAGTGTTCTTTTTGGCTTCTTCTTTCGGTCAAAAAAAAATACTATTAACCATTTGTCTTCAAAATTATTTCCGAAAGTACATTATTTTTTAGTTTGAAAACTGCACGTCGTAAGACTCCAACTTTATGGGACGGGGAGTAGAAAACAGTGACAAAAATAGTGAAAATTTAAATAATAACGCTCTTCATTTTTTAACTTTTTATAACACAAAATTCTTTGCGTTAAAAAAAGTGAACAATATAATTTTAATGGTTTGAAAGTTAGGGGGTGTTCCGTTAAAGGTGTTTCTAGAGTAAATTGGTTTTTTTGTGATTTTTATGTGATGTATTATGATTTTTTTAAAAATATTTTTTTGTTAGTGAGAAGGTCCACTCCAGAATGAGGAACTTGGGAAAAAAATAGCGTGGGGTCAATTTTGTCAATTCCTTTCACATCACTTCAATGCAGATGTGAAAAGAAAGGACAGTCCTATTCAGCACGTGAAATCCACCGTGGGTCACCCATTGGGGAGTCCTTCTACCTGCACAGATGTGCATGCACAGATAGTGCACAGATGGATTTCGGGGACCCATTTTTGGATCCCACACGGCAGATCCGAGCCGTTCATTCATCTCAAAATCAAATTCCGAGGGGCCCACGCAGAGATCAAGTCGATCGGACGTCCCTAAGTGCTCGATCCAAAATCACCCCATTTCGTTCATTACTTTTTGAACGAAATGGGGTGATTTTGGATCAAGCACTTAGGGACGTCCGATCGACTTGATCTCCACGTAGGCTCCTCGGAATTTGATTTTGAGATGAATAAACGGCTCGGATCAGCCGTGTAGGACTCAAAAATGGATTCCCGAGACCCATCTGTGCATGCACATCTGTGCTTTTCATTTTACCGCCCATTGGGTGGTTTGCAGATTTTGCCTTATTGCAAATATGCTACTAGATCCAAATGTTTGCGTAGAAATTAGACATAAATATATCTCGTACTTCTGCATTCATCAGACGGCTCTACAACACATATATACAATACTATGAACACATATGTATAAAACTAGACACAAATATATCCGACACCACTCAATATATATTGAACTCGGTCTTCTGATGTGAATTTCACATCCATCAGACGACTGCGAACACATCTGTGCAACATCGACACATCACTATTTTGATTCCACCTCACTTGCGTTGTCATTCTTATCTCCCCTCTCTCTCTCTCTCTCTCTCTCTCTCACACACACACACACACACGCACGCACGCATATACACACATCCACATCTTCATCTCCAAACACCCCAATTCCACAATCATTCATTCCCTCACACTAATCTCCATCTCTCCACCCAAACTCCATAACCAAAGCACCAATCATGAGCTGGTGGTGGGCTGGTGCGATCGGCGCTGCCAGGGTAACTCTCTCTCTCTCTCTCTCTCTCTCTCTCTCTCTCTCGGTATACATATATGATATAGATCCAAATGTTTGTGAATTCATTGATATATAAATCGCTGCTAACGAAGGAATTATTGATGTACAGAAAAAAATAGACGAAGGGGACGCACCACCAAAGTACCAAAGCGTAGCCCTAATAATCGGCGCAACAGGGATCGTCGGTAACAGCCTAGCCGAGATCCTCCCTCTCTCCGACACCCCAGGCGGCCCATGGAAGGTCTACGGCGTCGCCCGCCGCCCCCGTCCCACCTGGAACGCCGACCACCCCATCGAATACATCCAGTGCGACATCTCCGATCCCGACCTCACCCAATCCCTCCTATCCCCCTTGACTGACGTCACCCACATCTTCTACGTCTCCTGGACCAACCGATCCATCGAACAGGATAACTGCCAAGCCAACGGCGCCATGTTTCGTAACGTCCTTAACGCCGTGATCCCAAACGCCCCCAATTTACAACACATATGCCTCCAAACGGGCCGGAAGCACTACATCGGCCCGTTTGAACTTGCCGGGAAGGCCCAGGCCCACGATCCTCCGTTTCACGAGGATTTGCCGAGGTTAAACGTCCCTAATTTCTATTACACCCTTGAGGATATTTTGTTCGAGGAGGTGGAGAAGAAAGAGGGGTTGACGTATTCGATTCACAGGCCTGGTGTGATTTTCGGGTTTTCGCCCTATAGTTTGATGAATATTGTTGGGACTCTGAGTGTTTACGCCGCAATTTGTAAGCACGAGGGGGTTCCGTTGAGGTTTCCGGGGAGTAAGGCGGCGTGGGAGGGGTATTCAGATGCGTCCGACGCGGATTTGATCGCGGAGCACCAGATATGGGCGGCGGTGGATCCAAACGCGAAGAACGAGGCGTTTAATTGCAGCAATGGGGATGTGTTCAAGTGGAAGCATTTCTGGAAGGTGCTGGGGGAGCAGTTTGGGGTGGAGTGTGGGGAGTTTGAGGAGGGTTTGAAGCTGGAAGAGATGATGAAGGGCAAGGAGGGTGTTTGGGAGGAGATTGTGAGGGATAAAGGGTTGGTGGAAACCAAATTGGAGGAGGTTGGGGAATGGTGGTTTGTTGATCTTATGTTCAGTGGTGTGTGTATGTTGGATAGCATGAACAAGAGCAAAGAGCATGGGTTCTTGGGATTCAGGAACTCGAAAAATTCGTTTGTTTCGTGGATTGACAAGGTGAAAGCTTACAGAATTGTTCCTTCAGATTGATCCCAATTTCGGGTACTTCGAATTGTGCCTTAGAATTTGGTTACAATTTGGGTGTTTATTTGGTGATTGTTGATATGGTTATTATTATGTTGTTGAAAGACAACCAATTTATTTTGAAGTTGTAATAATGTAAAGTTTCATTCGGTCATACTGATGTTCGTCTTCTTCAGTAACATATTGTTGGGTATGCTGGTATGGAATTGTGCAAGTTGTGAACTGTTTGATTAATGATCTAGAAAGAAGCAGCTATTCTTTTCAGCCAGACATTGGCATGTTTTTCAGGTGATGAAAATAGGGAATTTTGTGTTTGTTTGGAAAAGTTATTTTTGTGCTCTTTTTGGTATGGATTCCACATATTTTTGGGATTGGGGTGACTGCTGCCCTAACCTTCGTGATAAGTTATTGAGTATATCGTAAGGCCCATTTCGGGTTTCGCAAAGATTATTCTAACTTCGGGTTTAGCAAAGATTATTCTAACTACGAATTGTCTTAGAATGTTATTTCTAACAACGAATTTTCTTAGAATGTTATTTATAGCCCTAAGAATTTTAGAAAAGCTCTGTCTGATATGATATCAAATTAAGCTATTTTTTTAACAGATATACATACAAAAACATTTAAAGAAATCCGTGGTTTGAATCGTATTTGCAGGATCCGAACTAAGCCCAGCTTTTTCAAAATTCGGAGCAAACCACTTAATTGCAGATTCATGATTTTTTTTTTTCCAGGGCTATGTTTGGATACCATAGAGATGATTCAAACCACTCATTATTCTTAGAATGTATTCTTATGGCTTCCTACAAAAAAATTAACTCAATCTGATGTCAGTAAGAGTTTTTCCAGAATTCGTAGAACACCCTACAAATTCTATAAAAAAAAAAAAAAAAAACCCTACGAATTTGAAAAAGACCTTATTGATATCAGATTGAACTAATTTTTTTATAGGTATGCATAAGAAAACATTCTAAGAAAAAGTCGCAATTGGAATTATCTTTGCGGAATCCGAAATAGGTCCCACAAAATATCATAAATCATCAAGGAGGTTAGGACCCAAAAAAATGCTCAAACGCCACGGTATTGGTGCTTTCCAATCCATATTTTGTGAGAGGGAGAAGCATTGCCTAGGGCTGTAAATGAACTGCGCTATTCGTGAACTATTTGAGACTCAACTCGGTAAAGGCTCGTTCGAGTTTGATTCGGATACTATATGAAACGAGCAGAACCTGAACTAGACAATTTTTGGCTCGATTAAGCTCGCAAACTTGGAATATATGTATATCTCATAAGAATTTCCTATGTAACCTTGGATATGTATAAATTTTTACATATACATAATGAAAATTTTATAACTGGTACTTGTATAAACCAATAAAAGTATTATAAATTTTACTAATAAGTTTTTATAATTTTATACATGTATGAACTTATTTATGTACAATTTTTTTTTTTTGTTGAAGTTCTAGCCTTGTATTAGAACATAAATATGTAATTTTTTTACTTGTTAAGGCTCGTGAACAAGTTCGAGTTCAACTCAAACCTAGGTAAGTTCGGCTCGAGCTCGGCTCGTCAAATTTTCATTGAGTTTGAGTTTGGCTCGAGTTCGTTTAAAAATTTAATGAACAAACTTAAACATTCTAAAGTTCGGCTCGATTCGGCTCTTGTACAGCCCTTTATTTGCTCCTAGAGCACCGAATAGTCTCTCGTTCGTTTGAAGTTTTTATAATGTAGCAGTTGTATCAGTATGCTTGAGAAGTGAGGTTATAAATAATGGCATAAAAGGAAACGCTTATGATAAACTAGTTGACTAAAAATTACTGGTTTAAAAATAGCATACCTAAACTTGTTCTGGAAACATCCAATTGATTATAAATATATAATAGATGTAATCATAAAGGATTGATTACAGATTGTATATCAGAATGTATAACTTCGGGAGAAGGAATTTTTCCAATTCAACCAAGAAGGGCAACTGTGTTATTCTGCAAAATAGTATGACAAAACTGATCAGTTCCAGCAAATTAACAGGCTCTGAGATTCATACCATGAGCCAAAAACCCAATGCTTCAATTTTCCTTCTATCCATATTAGCAAAATCAAGTTGGTCACAAAGTTACCATTTCGTAGGAATTTTTCAGTGGTCGAGATTGGAGCAGATCACGGTTTGCAGGAAAACAGAAAATGATAGTTTCTTTGGGGTGTAAATCTGAAAGAAACCAAAGGAGAGGAACGATTTCAGAAAAACATGTAAATATCTCCAACAATTTCGCAACACAAGTCCAATATATTTGCATAACATGCTACAGAGATCTCCACCAACACATTAACATAGACCATAGTCCATGAGGAAGTACAAAATACCGCTGAAAACAGAACTCTGTTGTCTCGTGTGTCCTGCATAATGTCTCTGATAATCTGATCTAACTACCATTCTATCAACAGGTAACTACTACAACATCTATACGCCTCCCGGTGACTACCATTCCCTCTCAGAATGGTGGTTGCACATACATTTCCAGCATTAACAAATAACTAACATGCAGTTGTTTAAAAGCATACAAACCCTAAATCCTCCTGTGCAAGTCATAATCGCGTGTAATGAATAACAAATCCCCAAGTTACTTATTTACAAAGTCAAAAAACGTAATATACAATTAAAAACCAAAGAATGCGTCCAGACACAACTTTCTCACAATTACCTCTTTGATTCCAAATATGTACTAAGCTTCTCTAAATTATTCTTTGTTGAACCACGAGTCCATGACTGTTGAGCTAAGTTCGGTTGTGTTTGATTTGGGTTTTGAGTTTTGATTTTTGTAATGATTAGAGAGAAAAATAGGGATAATAATTAAAAAATAGGTACTAATGATTGGAGAGAGATAGAGAGAAAAATAAAAATAAAAAATAAAAAATAGGGGTAATAATTGAATAATAATTGAGAAAACCAGTTCTTAAGAACCAAACCAAACAAGGCCTTCAAGTCCTTTGTACTTCTCAGTATCAGGAGGGAGGTGGTTTGGGGATCGAAATCATGGAGGAGTGTTGAAAGCCCGGTTGGCACAAAAAGAGAGAAGGAAAAAAAAAAACATAGATCCGATCAAGGAGCCATAAATCTGTTCACAGGCAACTCACTGATTACCTCTTTAATTCCAAAAGAATATTTAGCTTCTCTAAGCCAGTCAAAGTTTGGAAAGCAGCAGAGCTAGTTGCTTTTCGGACACCTTCACGTTGGTGCATGCTCCTAGTGATGCTGCAAGTCTTGCAGCTAATTGATGCTTACACTGGTAGGGAAAATCAAATGAAAAAGGTCAAATAAAAGAGTGCAAACATCTGACGAGAACCTAGTGATGCTGCAAGTCTTGCAGCTAATTGATACTTACACAGTTACACTGGTAGGGAAAATCAAATTAAAGAGGTAAAACAAAAGAGTGCGATCAGTTGACGGAAAGTATCATGAAAAATAAAAATAAAAATAAAAAATCAATGAGGGTTTTCACATTTCAACAGAAGTAGTAATGAACAAGCAAGGGTGCTGAACTTACACAAAGCTGTTCTCCTCTATTCACAATGTCGTAGAAAAAGGAATAGCAAGCACAATAGTGCTCTGCGAAACAGAAATATTCCTCCTTCCTCCGAGATTCACCCATCACCTAAACAAGGCAAATAAAAGGAACCAGTTCACAATTCCTCACACATGAAAGAAGAACGTGTTATGACTGTATCTGCCCTGACCACAGAGAGAGATCCAGGTTAAATCCTACGTTGTGAAAAATTTCCTTTCATTGTTCTTATTCCGGACTTTTCTAGTCTTTTTTTTTTTACCCCAAATGCCTCAATTTCCTACCATATTTCCCAACTGCTTTACCTACAATTGGAAAAGAAAAAACAGAGTTCAAACCACAAAATGCTCAAATTGTTATGCTTCTACCTAGTCAAATACGATAGAATGTTGACTGTAGTGTATCCACAGACAAAAAAGAACATAAATTAGTGTTGAATAGGGCTACAAACAAACCGAATTGTTCACGAGCCGCTCAAGGCTCGGCTCGTTAGTAAACGAGTCGAGCTCAGGTTTTAAGCTCGCTTAGTAAACAAGCCGAGCTCGAGTTAGTTGTAATCTTGACTCATTTACAAAATGCTTGGTTATTTGTAACAGCTCAGCTCGTTTAATAAACGCCTGAGTTCTAACACCTCGATACTAAACAACCTTGAGCTCAAGGTAGGTTATTTAGGCAATAGGCATGAGCTAGCCAAGCTCGAGCTACACTGATTCTGAACGAGCCAAGCCCAAACACTTCAAAGCTCGGCTCAGCCCGTTTGGCGTTTGCAGCACTAATTCAACGACCGAAACTCGTAGAAGATACTGATAAATTGAGGAAGATGCGAAGAAATTAACCTGAAATATAAAACGCCCACTGGATTCACCTGAAATCCTCTTAACACCTCGTTGATCCACAATCCTAGTCGCCCGCTCAAAATTCTTACCGAACAAAAAATGCAAGCTGTGTGCAGAATTAACACGCTCAATTATAAAAACAACAATTACTTTCGTCGAGGCGAATGTACATGTATGTAGAGGTATCTACACTGACATTGAGAGCTGGTCGTCGGTTACTAAACGTTTGACAATCAATTTCGACGCCCCGAAGCAGATAGACATGGAAAAAGTAGAAAATGTATCGATCAGTAGACATAGATACAGAAAGCTGAACCAGAGAGAGATTGAAATGAATGAAGAAAGAAGGGATGGAGGACCTGAACGAGTGGACTCGATGTCTCTCCAAACTGTTTCTGAAACCAAAATGCTACGAGGATTCATATTCTTTGGTTTAGAGAGGGTCCTCGCCTTGATGTGCTTGTTCTCTCGTTTCAAAACCCTAGGCTGTTTGGTTGGTGAGTAAACTGCGAGGAAAGAAAATGAAGGGAAACTGAGCTCGAATCACGATTCTATCTTTCTTCTTTTTTTCACGGCCGGATGTCTCAGTAAACTTGCGCGTGCACATATGATTCTTATTACTTTTCATGTGATGAAAAATTAGATAAATACAATAGCATTTTATTTACTTTCGCATTGTTCATTTTAATCATATCTTTTTTTTGGAGAAATAAAAAGAAAATTTCATTAAAAAACCAACAAATACAACAAGCTCAATCACATCTTCTTCTTCTTCTTCTTTTTTTTTTTGGTTTTTTCAATCATCAATGCAAAAGATGTGATCGAGCTTGGCGAATATCATCTCTCTTGTACACGACTGACTCTTTTTTTTTGTCAGAATGACTATGAGTGAGTCTATGATTCGTTCATGTAGTTCGATATTCGGTCATTTAATTTTTCTTATGCATAGAGACTTGCAAAATTAATTGCTCGAATCAACAAATGGCCAATCTTATTTTTAAGGGGAAACATAAAAAAAACACTTGATGAATCATTATTTCAGGGGTTGGGGTAAGCAACTTACATTATGCGGACGAATACTTCAAAGAAAATGCTGGAAATGACACTAATAAGAAGGATATTTCGGTATTTCCCTTAATTCCATATGCTTCAAAGAAAACAAAATTATGTCTACACATGTTTTATTGATCATTTCCCCAATCAATTGACAATCGCCAGTATAGTGCGTTGGAATTTTCAGTGAATGAAGTTGGGCAGCCAGGGAGTCTCCCGAGGCAACTGCAAGATCTCTCTCTTTTGTTCATTGAATCTGGTCATTAATGTGATCAATTATGCCGCGGCATAATACCCATGTAATGGATTATGGTTGTGATGAATATTAGTAATTTTTTCATTGAATGTAGGGAACAGTAAGATTGATTTCTCAACATTAATTGAGGTGCGCGAAATCATGCCTGTACATTTGGTTTTATAAAAAAAAATATTTTTTTACCTGAATCAATACATAGCAAATGGAAAGTCACAAGTCAACCCATGGCCGTATAAGTTTGGCACTCCTCTTCAGGTTTGGATACAATAAAGTACTTCAAAATTCTACACAGAAATTTCTGAATATTGTTCTTTGTAAGAGACAGGCAGACATGGTTCATTTTGCCAAGACAGTTATTGGTGGTGGTGTTCCGCAAACCATGGTTTAGTCATTTTATCTTGAAAGATGCACAACAGTGCAATCTACAACATCCTCGGTGAGGTAGCAAATCCATTGCACGTAGATTCTGTATCACACTCAAACTGCATATTGTTCTCCTTTTCGTTCACATAATCTGAAATTTCAATTTATTGTTAATGAAATTGTTCTCTTCAATTTTGCCGGGTGTATTTCTTTTTCCCGACGTAGTACTGTAATATTATTTCTTGTGAGAATCTCATCACCCTTTTGTGCCCAAACAGCAGTGTAGCATTTCGAGCTTATGAAAAAATTTAACAAGAGAGGAAATAGCCATGTCAATCAGTCCCCATTGAAGCATTGAAATTCACTGTTTTGGAACTAAATGAAAGAATACCCGACACATGTTGAAATGGAGCAGAAATTCCACAAATTTTGCCCAATTTTATCCATACCGGTTGATCAAAACTTTCCCATCAGAAATGCACTGTGAAGCCGTGGTGGCACAACAACTGATCTTTCTTTTTTATCTGCAACAACAACTAATATTTCGAAAGCATAGTATTAATTCCAAGATCAACAACTAATGAAAGGCAAAATTTGTTGTCGAAACAAGATCCAAATATTTAGAGCTTGTAACCCATCATAACAGGGCACATCCAAATAACCGGAAAAAATGTGGTTAGAGTTCTCTCTGTCAAGTAATAAAACCCAGCACCTTTTTTTTTTGGTCCCCTTTTTTCCTTTTTGAATGGAAGAAACGTAAACCTAACACCTATATACATTATATCTACATCATTCCTGTATTCTTCCAAAAACACCCACTCCTAATAAAAATAAACCTCCTTGTATATCTTCTTCTTTTTTTTCATATAGTTTTTAGTGCTAGCCTATGGTGGTTTTATCAATCCAACGTGAGTCAGATTCTGCTTCTTTGTTGATTGAAGTGTGTGATGTGTACCACTTCCATGGCTTAATCTGAATGAGAGAAGATGTCAACAGGGGCGGTGGTGTAGCCAACGGCATTGCGTTTAAATCTACATGTTGTGGAGCTATTTTGGTTATCAAGATAAACCACAATCACGGTGATATCATCATGGAAATGTCGCCTAGCACCCTTATCGATTTTCTTGATGTCCTGGTATCTCATCTCCCTCTTTCTTGCAGCCTCCCGAAGGGCAGCTCCCACCAGCCTCTTGGCTATTCCCTGCAATCAACAAGCAATTGACACACATCATTTATCGAACTCCTTAGACAACAATCCAGTCATGGCAGATAAAGATGATTGACTACAGCAAAACAAGATGGGTAAGTGAGATGCAAGTTTCTTCCTCTCAACCAAATCTGTAACCTTTCTTCAATCTCGATGTTGAATATGAATCAATTACTGATCAAGGTAATGTGAGTGTTCCTGGAATGCATTTAGGATGGCATGGAATGATCATTTCTGGGCTTGCAATGGAAAGGTTAGCAGGATACATTGTATCATTTTTCTTTCGCTAACTAATCTTGGAATGAGCACTACAAGGCGACATTTCCATTCCGGGGAACCAAGAAAGACTGCCCAAAAGTCAAAACACACCTCATTCTCAAGGAAACTAAATAAATGGGTCCAGAATGATGTGGAATGCAACATCGTTTGATTAATCAAGCCAGTGGATTAACTACAATGCACCATTCAAGTTGGGAACTCATCCAAAGATTACTACAAAGAAAAATGTAAATACAAAAAACTAAGATCAAGTTCAAGTTGGTACTCACGGATCTTGGATTCTTGAAAACAATCTCAATTGCTTCTTCATCGCTCAAATGTTCCCATAGTCCATCTGAAGCAAATATCAAGAATAAGTCTTCAGGCTTCAGCTTTCTCTTAAGGATAGAGGGTTCAGCAGTCAGTACAGGTCGTCTCAACCGAAGAGGGTTTCCAAATTGCTGGAAGATTGGCTCTCTGTTCAACTCAGGATTCTTCAAATAGATATCTCCAATAGATCTTGACACCTGAAAAGGACAGAGCTTAATTAGCATTTGTCAATGTGTTCTACTTGTTTAAATCCATATGAATCCACTTAAGTAGCATTTTTCAATCTGTTCTCCAAATATGCACGAGAATGTACTAGTCGAATCCTTCACCGTTGATGGTTTAAATCCATTTGAATCCACTTAATAAGATGCAAGGTACAATTCACACAGAATAGCCCAGTATAGAGAAAATGCAACACAATTTGTTGAAGAAAAGGGCAACAAAATTATTCAGCGACAGCTAATAAGCAATATAGACCAGAAGCAATTAACAAAATAAGGTTGCATCTGATTATACAACAAACAAATGAATGCATGACACACAAACAAATGAGTGCATGACAGTGCATCAAATAGCAGTAATCAAACCAACAATGTTGTAACACATTAAGCATAGTCAATCACCAACATGGAACCTAATAAGCCAAGCAAGAAGGCCCAAGTACCTGAATTATGCCCTTAATTCTCCAAACTCCATGACAATGGACCACAATACCCGAATCATCAGGATGAAGTGCCTTGACCTCCTTCCTCACCTCTTCAGATGCGACATTGTGATCTGTCGATAAACGTTGTGCCACCACTTTACTCTTCTGCCCCTCATAAACTCTACTTCCAAGGACTGCCCTGGAGTCTCCGAGATTTGCCACATATAGAACACCATCTGAAATAGTGCCAACGAGACAACAAGACCCAACTGAAGCAATTTTTGGCCGAGCTGGCAACGAACGCTTTACCAAATGTACAAAATCCTCCTCAGTCGCACTAAATGCCTTCTTTATTACCTCCGATGATAGTCCCCCATGTTCCAAGGAAAATTCTACAACAAAATCCAAACCAGAAGTCTAAATACTCTAACCACCATAAGTCTCTACTTAACAAAAACAATTAAAAGAAAAGCAATACTGTATTAATTGAAAGTTGCAATAGCCATCTTTGAAATGAATATCAGAGCTTCTCAAAAAGTGTGCTATCATCCTCCATTTCCAATGGTACTAGTGACAGTTTAGCTATTCGAAAAAAGAAAAAGAAAAAATGCAACCTCACATGCTTCTGCCTCCCTCATTATCATGGAACCCCCATGGTACCAGACCACTTTGCATTTAGTGAAAAAGAAGAAGATGTAGAAATATCATTTGCACCATTGCAAGAGTAATGCTACAATGTACACCCCCTCCTATATGAGATTTTGTGGCACCAAATATGAGAGAATATGAGATTTTGTGGCACCAAATATGAGATTTTGTGGCTCCAAATATGATATGGCACATGGTATGCACCCCATACGGAAATATGAGATTTTGTGGCTCCAAATATGAGATTTTGTGGCACAAAATATGAGATTTTGTGGCTCCAAAATATGAGATTTTGTGGTTCTAAAATATGAGATTTTGTGGCACCAAATATGAGATTTTGTGGCTCCAAAATATGAGATTTTATGGCACCAAATATGAGATTTTGTCGCTAAAAATATGAGTTTTTGTGGCACCAAATATGAGATTTTCTGAAAATATATGAGATTTTGTGGCTCCAAATATGAGATTGTGGCACCGTAGCGTTACTGTAGCATTACCGTAGCGTTACTGTAGCATTACTGTAGCATTACTGTAGCAATCCGCATGAGTCCAAATATGAGATTGTGTGGCTCCAAATATGAGATTTTCTGAAAATATATGAGATTTTGTGACTATTCATATGAAGTTGCATACCATATGCACTTCATATCTCCAGCCACAAAATCTCATATTTAGAGCCACAAAATCTCATATTTTGAGTCACAAAATCTCATATTGAGAAGAGCACATTATAGAATTACTCCCATTGCAATACTATTGACGAACAATAACCATAGCCGTTTAGATGTTGAACAATTGGAGATGCCTCACAAGCAAATAGATCGTTAAATTCATGCGGATAGGGCTGATAAAGGACCCAACATAGTTTATTGTTCAAGCTTGGTTTGAAAATTTAAAAATACATTCAAGTTTGGGTTATTTTGGAGGCGAATCAATCTCAAACGAACTTTAATCAAGAAGAAGTGTAGCTGAATTTCTAAAAATCATAAGTCGAGCGAGCCGAGCATTAATTTGTTCAATATTTATGGGATAAAACAATCTCAAAGTCTCAGACAAACGAGCGAATACAAGCTATGCACAGATTATATAAACAAACGTCCAATTGGAAATTGAAACGGACTTTATTAGTAAAAATCTACATAGAGTCCGACAATCACTTTTAGAGAGAGAGAGAGAGAGAGAGAGAGAGAGAGAGTACTATGGAGGTAAGAGAAGAGGTGTTGACTGACGAAGCGTGAAGCTTCAGGACCGCCATGGCCGTCGTAAACCCCAACGTAGGTAGTCGACGGCGACGAAAACACTTGACTCTGGTCTTCGAGAGTGGAATTTGCTTGTACGACGGCGATCGAGAAATCACCAGAGGCGTGAGGCTTCAAGTCTTTGTGCCACAGCAGCCCGTCACCGCTCCGAAGCCCGAAACACCTCTCCAGCGGCCTGTAACACGATCGCAACATATTCTGTGATAGGAGAGACGATTATAATTGTGTATGGTATTTTAGAGAGAGAGGTGTTGTGAGTGGGTAAAATGGAGGAGGAGAAGAAGAAATATCAATGCTGAAAACGCGTTGGAGGGAGGTTTTTTTTTTTTTGATCTCGGAGGGAGGTTAGTCGGATGACTGTGAAATGACGAGGCACCACTAGTCTACGCGTGAAATTGACACAAGTCTTTTTTCGAACTCGGGCCTATCTTTTGGGTTAAATTCCTAAAGTGGTCCCAAAATTGGAAACCGGGCGGGCGAGTACCACGTGACCGAGCTTAGTTGGTGTCCGAATACTATATTTGGATCATCCAAAAGTATATTTCACGGCTCTGATGGAAATATTCTCTCTCCCCTTTCTCTCTCATGTTTCTCTCTATAATCTGGATTATCCAAAACCAAAATGAACGGCGAGATGCGGCGCTCACGAGTATCACACATGGTACACACTCAGCATTGAAAACCCGTTCCTGAAGTTACGGCAACGGCAAACTTGAGTGGAAAAAATGGAAAGCAAACAATGGAGACTTTGAAGTCCTTTCAAAGACCGTGGTTAACAACCCAGACCTTGGATTTGGCTAGGTTTATGCACATTTTTGATCGGTGAGTTTTTGCTAAAAATATTGTCTTCGCACTATATAGTAAAAAAATGAGTATAATTTTCTTAAATAGCAGTAGTAGTATTTTTTAATGCATATGAAGAAAATGGCTAGTCTTCAATCTATAGATAATTGACAAAGATACCGAAAATATCGTTTAGATAATAGTGAAAACTCAACCTACGCCTCCTTTGGCTAAATACAAAAAACTAAGTAGTTTTGTGGTTTTTTGGGTTTTGTCCTTATTCAAAAAAAAATTGCATTTGTTAGTTTTTTGTCGATTTTTTGTGATTTCTTAGTTTGTCTCGACAAGAGGAATTTAAAAAGTATAAAAATTGACCTAAAACTAACAAATACAAAAAAAAATTGATCAAGGACAACCAAAAAAACTAAAAAACTAGTTTTTTGTATTTAGCCAAACCACCCCTAATTTCTAATTTCAAGATCTTAAATTAGTGATCGCGTAAAATTTTAGCAGCTTCCAGATTTTTATTTTTATTTTTATTTTATTTTAGTGATAAGAATACGTCAACAGATAAGCATATTTTGTTATGTTTAAAATAAAATAAAGAAACGATAAGCATTTTAGCTGTTGACATGCTATCCTCAATTAAACCATTGTTGTTGCTCAACGTGTTTGAGTTAATTTAGTGACACCTCAACTAATCTTTTAAGTACTATAAAAAGACTAATTCCTCGCGCTGTCTCTTGGGAATATGTAAAATGTTGATAATGATAGCGGGGAAAACCAGAAACCACTTGCATTCCCATTGAATAAAAGGGTGCTTTGGGTAAAAAACCAAAAAATCACTTTTGTCTTTATTTAAATTTTTTTTTTTGTATTTGTTAGTTTTGCATTAAGATTTTTTGGTTTCTGAATTCCTCTCGACGAGGTGAATCTAACAAGTATAAAATTATGATCAAAACTCAATTTTTTTGAAATAAAGCCAAAATAAGTGGATTATTGGTCAATAATCCATCTATTTTGGCTTTATTCAAACAAATTTAATTTTTGACCATAATTTTATACTTGTTAGATTCGTCTCGTCGAGAAGAATTAAAAAACTACAAAATCTTGATGCAAAACTAACGAATGCAAAAAAAAATTGAAGAAGAACAAAAGTGATTTTTAAATTTTTGGTTTTTTATCCAAAGCACCCCAAAGAAACGACTTCCGCAACAACAAAGAAATACTCCACTTTTATAGTACAATAGTTCTTTGACTGGTGCCATTTTGTTCTAACTAGCCCGTCATTTTCCTTGCCACCCAATTTGGGCCACATATTCGATGGCTTTGAAACAGGAGAATTGAAGACAGCCGAAGAGATGTTGAAATTGAGTGGCAGAAATCAACCAGACAGTACTCAACTGATGCATAAGTGGCTGGTTGGGTGAGTTTGATTTGTGTCCCAATTCCCTGCTTGACATGTCTTTTTCTTTTGGTGTTCCAGTGGTTTTCCCTCTGTTTCAAATTTTCAATTATCAGTAGATATTTTCCTTAGTTCAAAAGAGGGGAAGTTAATTAGAGGACCTGTAGGAAAAAAAATGTTATGATCCCATCCTAATGAATTTGAAGTGTTATGATCCCATCTCGAAATTTAAAAAATACCCAAAAAGCCCTTATATAATATTTTGCCCTTTCAAAGTTCCTATATTTTATTAATAGTTTTTTTAAAATTAATAGCCTCAGCAATCATCCCACAATTCTCGGAAAAATTAATATGGCAGTTTGGACTTTGGATGACTTTTCCCCTTATTGTATGTGTACCGTTATGGACTGTTTCCATCCCAAAACTATCTCAAATTCTCCTAAAAACAAATCTCTCGGTGAAACCCATCCCACAAAAATATCCCGACCCACATCATCCCAAATCTCTAACCCCACAACGCAGACCCCTACTATTTCAGTGAGAGAAACACACACAACCCAAAATCCCTCACTCTCTGGTGATCCCAATCCCAATCAGTTACGCAAATCGCCCCATTCCGATAACCACAATCCCTAACTAATCGGTTGAAACCTAATTTCCCACATTGTCCCAACCCTCCATCCCACAACCCGATTTTGCTGGAGGCACCACCATCCCAACACACCGTCCTACAATGCGACTTCACCGGAGATTCCACCATCCCGTTAAGAGGGAAGAGCACGGCGAAGGAGACGAATCCGAACCTGGTAGATACTGGATGGTTGATTGAAACCCTAACAGTTGTACCACCATCCCGTTCCCCAAATGGCTCGTAAGTTATTTTGAATCACACTCGTGTTTGAAAATCAATGGATTGTTGTACTGCATTTGAATTTCAAATGTAGCTAAGATTAAAGGAAACTATTTAGGTAGATTGAACTAGTAAAGGAAAAGAAATAAGTTTTGAATTGGAAACCGAGATTTTAGTAGAAACAATGGATATTTAAAATATTCCAATCATGGGACATTGAAAGGATTACTTACATTTCCGGATTTTTTGGTCCTACTATTTAAGATTTGAAAAACTTATTAACATATATACTAATTAAATAGCTAATAAGGGCACAATTGTCCATAAATTATATTACATGATGAAATCATAACATTTCAAAATACATAGGGTGGGATCATAACAATATTTTTCGTATGGGATGGGAAAATAAATTTCTCCAAAAGGGGGCAAAAGTAGATATTTTCCTTGGAAAAATCATATCCTAACTTTTTGGTGAAAGAAAAGCTAAGAAATTTTTTTGTGGGTTATATTCACTTGTCAGATATTTATGGATGATAATTATTCTAGAGAAAATTTGAGTGAAGCGAAGTAAAGGATACTAAGATAGTGAGAGATAGTGAGATGAGAAGTATTTTCTTACATGTGCTCATTTGATAAAAGAAATTTTCATTGAAAGTTAAAAGGAAACTGTTTAATTGTATATGAAACTAATACAATAATAAGATTCCTGCAAAATCTTGTGTGTTTTGCAAGATGAGTTTTGAACAAAAACTTATTCTAGTGAAAAAGTTCAAGTTGTGAGGCTTACAACTTTCTTGATAATTGAACACCAAACTGTATTTTTCTTTGTTTCGCTTGCTTGCAGTTGAATGGGACCAAGGGAACTTTTTAGAAAGTCCAAATTTTGGTCCCTCGTTTTATTATAACAGGATAAAAAAAACTAGTTATAAATTTAAATCGGTAATGAATTTTATATTCGATATAAATCTTATTTGATAAATCTCAATTAGTTCTATAAGATAATGTTTCCAAAATCACATCACGCAATGTAAATTACGAGATATAATAATTTGAAAAGTGCCATGAACGCCAAAAACAACAAATAAATTGGGACAAAAGGAGTAGTTCATATTTTAAGTTCCTCCCGTGAAGAAATATTTGAAATAACTTACCATTGGAAATTTTTGCAATAAATTGGCCCACCCCTTTTTTTTTAAAGGGTAGATTTCATTTACCTCCCCTACTTTCGTCTTCATTCAAGTGACAAATACATAAGAAGAACGAAAACGAAGTGGCAGGCCGGAGGGCAGGGGAAAGAGTGGAGTCAATCAAGCTTGACGCCCGGGAGAAGCAAAACGAAATCCGGATTTGGCCGAAACAGAAGCAACGCTATGATACCATGACCGATCACCACCGATAAAGAAGAATCTTTCTAAATTACTTTTAACAACAACATAAACGTCTTCTTAGGTTTCTAAAATTTTACTGACCTCCCTTATCAAATTTGTCGACTAACTTTCGCGTTAACGGAGCATGTGAATGTACAATAGTGCTCTTTTATTGACTTCCCTTAAGCTTTCTAATTACAATAGATACCTCGCCTCTTCATCTATATTTATTTATATCTAAGTATATACTTGTCTGTAAATATGTATCTCTCTTTAAATTACTCCATATTATAGAAACTCTATGCTTTAGTTTAGGTATCCAAATAGTGCATATACTGGCATAGATTTATCACATGTATTTTTTGAAACTTTATAAAAAAAATAAAACATTTATACATGTATATTTGAAAACCACATTCCTAGAATTTAGTTTGTGTATCCAAATAGTATATATAATAGTATAGATTTATCACATGCACTTATTGAATTTTTTTAAGAAATAAAGTACATGTATATGTTTGTAATGGGTTTTTTTTTAAATTTTTATTTCAGAGACTATTTTAGAGAGATACGTGTAAAGCCAATTCTATATGAACCAAAAATTATTATTTATAGTCCCATTCTTTTTGAATGCACCCAATTTTTTTTTCTCCTGATAAAATCGTTATAATCATCTTTCAAATTTCAAAAAAATCAAAACATGAAGCAATCTAGAAAGTAATATTTTTTTTTTAGTCTTAACAAGATAAGTCAGAAAGTGCAAAAAATTGATAAAAAAAAAAATGTGAGAAAACTCACTAAATATAAAAATTTATCGAAATTTGAATTGTTATTAGTATTTAGTAAGCATTTTTCATATTTTCATGACAATTCTTTACACGTTATTTTTTTCTCATGAACAAATAATTCGTTTAAACTTAAAATTAGTCATGTGCAATTTCTTATAAAACAAAGAATTTTATGAACATACAAAAATAAGTATAAGTCCAAACCACCCCTAAAGCTTATGTAAGAAAGCAAAATTAGATTGACAAATGAGCTCCAACTTTTTAATCCTAAATTCCAATATAATTTTTCTACTATTTATTAGTAGTCTAAAATTATGGGTGTTCCACTAACAAAAAACTGTTTTTTTCAAAAATCGAGACAGGTCATTCTCTCACAATATATCACATAAAAAACCGTGAAAAATTAGTTTTCTAAAAAAATCACCTTAGTGGAACACCCCCTAAAAGTTAAATAGTTCACTAACATTGCATTATTTCTTTTGAAGTTTTTATATATTTTGTCATATTTTTAATTTTTCAGGATTTCGCTTGTCAAGACAAACGAATAATAATTCATAAAAGTTACGCAAGATAAATTAAAGTTCGTTAGTATAAGATGAAAATTTCACGAAAAATAAAGATGATAATTTAGGTCAAATGTAAGAATGCAAAATTAGATTAACGAAATGATCCAAAGATTTAACCAAAATTACAGTAATTAATAATCCCATTATAAATTCCATTTAAACTTTTTATATCCCTTAATTGGCTTTCTCATCCCCGTGTTAACTCACCAATATAAACCCTAACCCAGTATCTCTCACCGCAGCTCTCCCTTCCTCCAGCCATGGAACCCTACTCCTTCTCCTCCTCAGCAGCAATGGCACAGAAAACCTGGGAGCTCGAAAACAACATCGTAACGATGGAAACCCCGTCCTCATCGGAATCTGACGCGATATTCCACTACGACGAGACGGCACAGTCCAAGTTCCAGCAGGAGAAGCCGTGGTCCAACGACCCTCACTACTTCAAGCGCGTCAAGGTCTCCGCCCTGGCTCTCCTCAAGATGGTCGTCCACGCCCGATCTGGTGGTACGATTGAGGTCATGGGCCTCATGCAGGGGAAGACTGATGGTGATGCGATAATTGTCATGGACGCCTTCGCTTTGCCTGTTGAGGGGACGGAAACCAGGGTTAATGCTCAGGCTGATGCGTATGAGTATATGGTTGAGTACTCACAGACTAATAAGCAGGTATGGTGGAACCCTAGTTTTGTATGTTAGTGGGATATTTATGATCTTAAATCTTTGAGTGCATAAAAACCTGATTTAGATTTTATTCACGATATGAAATTCTATGTTAGACGTTAGGGTTTTACTTGAGTGTTTAATTCGGATTGTGATAAATTAGAGATAATGTTTGGCTGGATGTATTGGGAGGTAATGTTCTCAAAGTGAAGAACAATTCTTCTAATAAATTTACCCCGAAACTCGGGTTAATGCTCTGGCTGATGCTTATGAGATTCCTAAGCATATTATTGAGTTAAACCCTTATTCTTTAGGGTTACTGTGATTTGTAGGATGTTTAGGCCTTGCACATAATCTGGTTGCGTGAGCACGAGCAGTTGCGGGTGTGGGTACCGGTGCAGAGTGTGAAAGCTACTTTCGAAAACATCAGAAACAACTAAAATTTACTAGACCGAAGATTGAGAGCGGAAAAAAAGATGCTACTGAAGAATTATGGGACTTAGAGTACAAATGAAAACCTAATTATGTATGTTATCACTGTATGGAATCCTGATTAGATGTGATGGCTTTGCATGGGTATTTGATTCGGAATATGATGAATTAGAGATGATGGCTGGCCGGATTTGTTGGTAGGGTATTGTCTCTGAAGTGAAGAATGACTCTTCTGAGAGATTTAGCCTAGCAGAGTTCTGTTGTCTTTTGAATCAAATTTGGGAGTTCGAATTGGAGGCCTTTGTAGGCTTGTAGTGAAGAACTACTACAAGCTTTCATTCACAAGTCCAAGACGCTGAAACCTGCCTATTTTTTTATACTTTTGTTTGCCTTCATTTAGTTACATTCTAACACATCTGTATATTAGAAAAACATTACACATCTATTTATATTAGAAGAAACACAATTCTGGGAGCTTATGTGATTAACAGAAATTTTGATTTTCGAATGATGTTGGACAATGCACACAAAAACTTGTAGTGCCATTCATATAGTTATTTGGATTTTGGAATGATGTTGCACTAGTGGCAGGTATGCTAGATAACTTTTTAAAACTCTCTTGTGGTTACTTTGAAACCTAGTTTAGAGAACTTCCTAACTTTGTAGGGTTTGATCATTGATGCACTCTATGCAATCCTAATTTTAGAGCTCTGGTTATTGCTTTGATAAATGATTCCGAATTCAGTTAATCAGAATTCCAAATATCAGGAACCTTACTGGATTTTGAATTGGCCTACCTGATATTTCCCAGACACCATTACACTACCTGATATTTTCCTTGTTGTTTTCCCTTTTCTAAAACCCCTCTTTCTTCGTGCTATTGAAAACAAATTTTCTGGAACCTTACTCGATTTATGATCGTGTTGATTTTGAATGATGTTGCCCCCAGAAACTTGTAGTGCTGTTCATATACTTATGGTCTATTTTTTGGACTCTCTCTCCCCCTCTTGTGTGTGTTGTTGAAAATATTTTTACAGGATTAATAACAAAGGCAATCCGCATCCAAGTGATTTTTAGTTTGGATTTTCATCAAATTGAATCTACGTATTAGTTGCTGAATTAGTTCTGAATTGACATCTCTCTTGAAGTCTTAGTTAGGAGGAAGGGGCCCAGGTTTGTGATGAGCGTAATCCAAGTTGTTGAATGTCTCTCTTATAGAACTTCGATTTCAAATCTCTTTTTTAGTTGGCTCAAGAGTTGGTGTGGAATGCTTGTTTAAGTGACATTCTCATTCTATTGATAGCATGTCAAAACCGAAGGAGATTGTTTCCGTGAAAATTGTGCATTTGATTGTAGAATTTTGTCTCTTGACAAATTAGACAACCTAATTCAAGTATCCAGTTAGCTACTGCAAATTATTGAGATTGATAGTTTTTTCATGTTTCACATATAATTGTGTAGTGTTTACATAAATCTTGTGGAACATCACACCTCATCAAAAAGACCAAATGTCAAAGTTGAGCTTGCAAATAAATAATTTTGCTTCTCTGACAACCCTGCAATTGTTTTATTTTTTGCTTTTATCTCTTTCCTCTGTGTCAATAATTTTCTCTCTCTCTCTCTCTCTCTCTCTCTCTCTCTCTCTCTCTCTCTCTCTCTCTCTCCACAAGCATACAGTACTTCGTTTGTATATACTTCTGTCTCAGCAGAACATACTTGTATGCTGTTCTGTCAGTTTGAGTCTTTCCACACCACTCACTATATTCGAAGAATACCTCTGCACGTCATCTCTAGTAATTCCTTAATTGCTCATAAAAGGCAGCATTTACTCCTGGAATTGCTGTATTTCTCAGCTACTTCTCAGTCTTGTAACTTTTACTCTTTCTTTATTTGTGTGTCATAGCTATTGACTTTTTGTCTACTCATTTGTTTTGTTTGTGCGCAATCGTTGATTAGTTGTGTTGACGTGGAATGCTTTGATGCAGGTTGGGCGGTTGGAGAATGTGGTTGGGTGGTATCATTCTCACCCTGGTTATGGATGCTGGCTTTCTGGTATTGATGTCTCAACACAAATGCTCAACCAGCAATTTCAAGAGCCATTTTTGGCAGTAGTTATTGATCCAACAAGGACTGTTTCAGCTGGAAAAGTCGAGATTGGGGCGTTCAGAACATACCCAGAAGGATATAAGCCTCCAGATGAGCCTGTTTCTGAGTATCAAACCATCCCTTTAAACAAGATCGAAGACTTTGGTGTACATTGCAAACAGGTTAATTTGGTCTCCCGTTTAATCCCTTCTGGACTCCCAAGATTTAAAGCTGTATGACTTCATCTGGCTGTGTTATGCAGTATTACTCATTGGACATCACATATTTCAAGTCATCACTTGACTGCCACCTCTTGGATCTGCTATGGAATAAGTATTGGGTGAATACTCTTTCCTCGTCCCCTTTACTAGGGAATAAAGACTATGTTGCGGGACAAATTTCTGATCTAGGTATGTTTGTGCTGTTATTCAAATATAGAATTTTAAAATTCTCTTGCTTTGCAGTAATGGTGAGAACTAACCTTAGTAGCATAAAGCGGGAGCGCGAACGGGAGCGGGGGCGGGGGAGCGGATGATCATAGAAGTGTGGGAGCGCCGTCGGGAGCGTCTAGGAAAAATTATTAAAATTATAATTTTTTTAATATAATTTTTAATGTTTTTTATATAGTTAAATATTAAAACAAAAAAACTATTATTCTACCACGTGGATTGCAAAACATAAACATTTCCATTAAAGTTCACAATTCCACATGACATAAAACTGGAACTTTTGAAAAGAAAGAAAAAAAACCCAAGGTGTACGTTACAAATTAGGTGGAGAATAATGACCCTTTAGGTGGAGAGTAATGAGCCTTTTTCTTTTTCTTTTTCTTTTTCTTTTTCTTTTTCTTTTTATTAACTAAAAATGAAGAAAATGAAGTGTCTCGATACAACACCATTATCAAAGGTGTACAACTTTACAGAAGTTTGGTGGAAAATGAAGAGTCCTTTTTTTATTAACTAAAAATGAAGAAAATGAAAAGTCTTCTTACTGCACCATTATCCAAGGTGGCTGGTTTACAACTTTAAAGATGTACAGTATAGAGAAACAAAAGCCATGTCCCATCTCTATGTACGTTACAAACAAGACACATGTACGCTATTTCCCATCTCTCCCTACACGTGTAGGATGAGATACAAAGTCATATACAGCTCTAATAAAACATCACATACAACTACAACCTATCATTCCCCTTTGGACTTTCTCTTCTCCTTGACAACCCACCACCACCGAAAAATCAGAGATGAAGCCGGCGATGAAGATGACGACAACTGCGAAGAGGAACAACAATCCAATAGGAGACATAAACAGCGACAAGGATGTTGATTGAAGGGAGAGGACGACTCCGATTGGAAAGAATCGACAGCGCCGATAGCAAGGAAAGACGACAGCGACCGGAAAAAACTGTAAGCTCTAACTGGAAAAAACCGTAAGCTCCCATCTTCCTTTGGAGCGCGATCCCGTCGTTCCCATATTCTTTTGGAGTGCGATCCCGTCTTATGGGTACGCGTTTCCACGGCGTTTCCGAGCGAGAAACGCGGGAATCGCGTTTCTCGCGGAGGAGCGTCGCCTCACCAGGCGTTTCCTGCAACTAAGGAACTAACTTTTAAGACATTGCTTTAACCACCACAGTTGCTAATCTTGTCGTTGGGGGAGGAGATTTAACATTTACTATTGTTGATTCTGATCTAATACTTTCTCTACACTGCGCAGCTGAAAAGCTGGAACAAGCTGAAAATCAATTGGCTCACTCACGCTTCGGGCCCTTAATAGCACCTCCTCAAAGAAAGAAAGAGGTCAGTGTATTGTGTATATTATTATACTATCTTCTGCTCTGCCTTTGCTTTTGAATTTGTGAGTTGATGCAATTAGTTTCCTCGTTTTCCATTGAGCGAGTTCAAAGTGATTTCAAGTTACATGTGCATAACAAGGCAAATATTTCTTGAGAGCTATTGCTAATATGACTTGAATTCTTAAGACTGAATTGTTTATTCTGCTTTGTAATTACCCATCTTCCTGTGTCTCCTTCTACCAATTCTTATGAAGATTGCCACTTTTTGATTTGCAGGAAGAATCTCAAATTGCAAAGATTACTAAGGATAGTGCGAAGATTACTGTTGAGCAGGTTCATGGTCTTATGTCTCAGGTGATTTGCGTTCTTGCGTTAAGTATTCTTACCATCTCGCATGATAGACTGCAAGATTGTGTTTTGCTGTTTGGTTTACATTTGACGCCCTTTTTTCTCCAACATTGTAGGTTATCAAAGATACACTTTTCAACTCTGTTTGTCAGTGCAACGGGCCTCGTACTGAATTATCTGGTCCCGAACCAATGGTTGAAAGCTGATGGTGCTTTTTTAGTGTCACTACAACTGCGAATTAACCTCGTCCTTTGAAGGGTTTTTTTTTTGTTACCAAATGTTGTGTAAATCCCTCTAGTTCAATTTAAACCACATTTGGACAACTCCATGAGGTTAAGGTTGTCCCAACCAGAAAATGCTTGTTCTGCCCCCTTCCTGGTCAGGAACTTGTTGAATGGAATTTTTTTAGCTATTTCTGGGCTTGACCAGTTTAGAGGGGGAATATATTTACCCATGCTTCAATTTTTCGTTTTCATGAAATTTGTCTACTTGAAACCTCGAGCATGGTTTGCATAATGCACTAGTCTGGTACATTTAGTGGGTGCAATTAACAGCTCTGTGTTCTTCAGTCCAAAACACCCATCTCTTCTCTCATGGTTTCCCCTTCTAAAGTCATCATGGACCATTTCAAATATGGGTCCGTTTTTTGAGATGGCATAATAAAGGGGTCTTTACTGCCATGAGAATATCAACTTTTTTTTAATGCCAAGAGAACAAATCACTTACACATTTCAAAAATGTCCACACTATCCAATGAAAGTGCATATACCTAAACCTAGAGTATCCTATGAAAGTGTTTAAAACCCTAGAATACCCTAAAAAAGTGCCTAAACTATTAAAACCTTATAATTGAAGAGTGCACCCTAAACTTAAACCCTAAGGTACTCTATGAAAGTGCCTAAAATACTAGGGTACCCTATGAAAGTGCTTAAACAACTAAAATCTTATAATTGGAAAGTGCACCTTAAGCGCCTAAACTCTAAGGTATCCTATGAAAGTGTCTAAAACACTAGGTTACCCTATGAAAGTGTCTAAACAATTAAAAACATATAATTGGAAAGTGCACCCTAAGTGCCTAAACCCAAAATACTTAACTCGTTATATCCTATTCCAAATAGCCTAAAATTGAATCAAATTAATTTTGTCTCACTCATAAGATAGAGAGTCCCAAAATTGAAATAAATTAATTTGTCCCATGTATGGAGAGAGAGAGAGAGAGTCACAGGAAATGAAAGTAATGCATGAGTTCATGACCTATCACTTTTAAAGAGTTAGTCGGTGTCAACAGTAATGTGTGAGGAAATGGAAAAGTTACGGGACTCCTTATGCACGACTTTTTTCCTCCACGTGCGGCTTTATTACTCTAATTCATTATGGGTATTTTTGTCTAGTGTTGTCCTTGAGCCATCAAATATTTCCTATCACTGTATTGGATGCCTTAAAATAAGTTAAATTGGACTAAATACCATTTAAAAGCCCTAAACTTTTCCTCTACGCCAATTTTCTGTTCAAATATAACAATTGGTGTGACTATTTCAAGCTCTTTTTATTTTTTTGGAAGCTTATCCGTTTTTCCAAGACTACTGCTAATAGCCATCCAAAGAAGAAAAATGTGTATAGGAATACACTTGGAAAACCGAAAAATTACAAGTCCCTCAGTCCATTTTCTAATGCACAAAGTGGTGGGCCCTAGACAAAGTATATGGATCCCTCCAAAATGTGCGGTGAAAAAGAGGCTTGGGACACCACGTGATGATGCTCAATCAGATCAGTTTATGCCAGGGTACAATGGGACAATAAATCCTTGGGGAATTTCACGAGGGAGACTCGGTACTTTGAGCAAGAAGAACCAGTCCATACAGCAATGGGATTTGGGGGAGATGCTGAAAGTGAAAGGAAGGGCCATGTCCATAGATAGATGATGCATGAGACCTTTGCGGTCAACCGAATACCAGAAATAGCCGCAATTGTAGCCCATGATAATCCAGAAGGTTCCCTATAGGGTGCCAATTATCATGCCAAAAGAAGTTAGAAGAGCCATCTCCAATTATAAATTTAACAAAGGGTTTGCCATTGGATCCAACGTTAAGAAGTTCCCTCCATGTCCATGAACTGGAGGGGGAAATTTTTGTAGTCCAAATACAATGATGCTTGATTACATACTTATAGCTCCATTTGACCCAGAGAGAATTCTGCTCGGTACAAATGGCTAACAAGCATCCAAACATTGCTGCATAGTTCCAGTCGACCAACCTACTAAGTCCAATTCGCCCCTTCACTTTCAGGGCATCGAACATCCTCCCAAGCCACCTTCTTTGAGTGTCCATACTTCGAAGTACCAGACCAGCAAGAATTCCCTAGAGAGCTTCAAATGAGAAGATCTCGTTGACGCTTAAATTCAAAAGGTCATGGTGAATGATCAACATGAAGATCTTATCCTAGAAGATCATTCTGAGCCTGAACTCGAAAAATCTTGTTGAACAATCAACATTATGTCATTTTAGATCAAGTTATGCCAAGTACTAATGACAAGCTCTTCAAATGTCAACTTCATTCTTAATGAGTAAAGTAGCAAGTACATTGATTTTGAAGTTAAAGAGCAGAGCTACAAAAGAGACCAATATCGACAAATGGCAAAGTTGAGGATTCCAGCCAAGGTTAAAACCAAAATTAAGACAACAGTAACAGTTTACATTACTGATCCTGGGTCAAGTCCCAAAACTTTAAAACCCAGATACAAAAAAGATCTCACCAAAGTGGATAAGTTAGTTCATTGCTCTATATATGAGTAGTTACTTACAAACTATACCTCTTCGACAATACGGGCAATCCCCACAAACCCGGACCCAGGGATCCAAGCAACTGGAGTGGAACCTATGGGCACATGGCAAACACATCAGCTCATCTCCTCCCACAAAACTCTCTAAGCAGATACTACATTCCTGTGATGACCGCAAAATTTCTCCTTTAACACTGCGTTTGGATTGACTGAAAACCTCCAGCTGTACACAGTTGAGCTCCACCTGAGTGAGCCCAGGAGGCCTCTTGCTTGTTTGTCGTGGCGGCACTAACAGCTGCTCTATTTGACTTGTTGAGTCAGTGGTGAGGGGGCTTCCAGCAAGCCACTCACTGGAACCGTCAGTCCCCCAATCCCCTGCATCAACGAGCCTAAAGTCGTCTCCTGATATGAGATCGTTGCGATTGCCAGCCGGTGAATCCCTATTGTTTTGCCTATATTCAAAAAAAAAAGAGAAGGAATAAACAGCTAATTAGTTACACAGCATTCTATACGAGAGGGGATCTTCTGTGATTCGCATGCAATTTTTGTGTTTCACGCATTATGAGTTAGCTAAAACGGGAACACTTATTTTCAAGTATTCTATACAAGAGGGGATCTTTTGTATACAGCAGGAGTGTGTATTAGGCTTGTGCAGGTTGGACGCTCACGGAAGTATAACAGTATCATTAATCAGGTCTCATGTGGTAAACCAAACAAAGCTTTATGTCCCAATCAATTGGGGCTGGCTAGATGAATCCTTTTTTCCATTAAGCTCTGCCAAGGGCTACTTCTTACTGATATCTACATTTCGAAGCACATTGGTAGAGTCCTGGTACTGCAACCACGGCGACAGCAAGTGGACCATATCCCTAGAATGCCAGTTATCCCAACAGTAGACAAGGAAAAGCAGCAATGCATGGGGGATACAACCTCCCTAAAGGAAGACCAAATAGCTTGTACAAATGGCCAGTCAAGGTATAGAAGGTCCATCTTAGATCTTCAAACTTTTGACGATCACGACCAAAGGACTACAAATTCCATAGTATACAAATTCCCAATGGGAATGGTAAAGGATTGAAGCTCGTCTGACATAAATCCAAGAAAGGGATCCCCTCTAAGGCCCTAACTCATATACTCCCACTTCAATTCACTGCCATATTCAAGAAAGGAATTCCCTAAAACCTCAGATTTCTTGGAGCAACATCCATAGTCGTAACATTGCAAACACGGAAATTTTAATTAGGTATATAACTAGGAATAGGTTATGCCAGATACAAGCCAAATATCAGATGGAGAAGCAAGACTAACAAATTCCATGCTAATACGAACCTGTTTCTTGATAGAGATACACCTCTCAATCTCTCAAGTAGCCTTTCCCTTGCAAGTAGTACAGCTCCAGGAAGCCTGTCATTCCCACTGAATCTATGGCTGTTTGGTATGCCACCTGAATTCTCTAAATTGATGATGTTTCCAGAGGATGATTGACGGCTGCCTTCTTCAAGTCGAACTATATCGCGCTCCTGAGCATGCCATAATGTGTCATAAGAATGCATGTGTGCTCACCAAAGACATGTAAAACTTACAGTAAGACCGATGTAGCCACAGAATAATCTGGAAACAAGTAAAGGAATGGGGCCATTAAGCCAAGTAAAAAGCTCTCTCATTCTTACATATATGACGGAAGTCTAACAAATATGTTGCCAAATGCAAGGAGACACGCTATTTTGAGCTTCTCTATACTAATTATACATTAGCACTTAGCAGTTACGGGCAGTGAGTTTTAGATGGGCTTCTAAATTTCACATAAAGACTTCAGTAAACCCCTAACCCAATTGTTTCACCCTCGTAAGAAAATAAATGTAAGGGATGTAACGTGACTTCCTTATGATAGGCAAACCTAATTGCAGACTAGGCCCATCTTCTCAATTTCCTATGCCTGAGTTCCACAGAGTCAATAAGGATGGCCAAAGTAAACATGCATTCCTTCACCACAATTCTTAGCAGAATCTATCTTTCAGCTTGTTTTCAAGACTACACTCTGCTTGTAAATAGGAACAACATAATGCATCAGTGCTGTGATAATATAGGGCCTTCGACTAAAGTTGCTACCCTCTTGTCCACCGCAGAAAGAATGGGCTTCTTCTTAACCTACGCCAAAACCCTTTCTCTCAAGTATACTGATTAGTGATTACCAAACTTGAACATGAAATTCTTCCCCTGGTCCGTATAAAGCTTCAATTTCATATGGTTGGACAGAGGACAATCCATTGATAATAAATTCCTAAGCATGGCATTAGATCATCTCCTGATCCATTGCTGCCCGGCCCACACTTTGTATGATTTTTTTCTCTTTTGAAAAGGGATTATTGTTTCAAAAATGACCATTTGGGCCATACAAGTAATCCATGAATTAAGTAAATATTCTATCCGCAATTAAGCTAGCATACGTTACAGGAGAGTTTCAGGTGCATTAACCAACTTAGATATTCCATCCGCCAAAGTACACACTTCCAACCGACTTAGAAAACTAACGCTGTAACTTCTGCGAATTATGGATTACCTAACCAAAAAAGCAAAAAAGAATAATCTTTGGCATCCACTGCTAAATCAAAGACTAGAATTTGCTTTCCAATGAATCTCGTAAGTGCAAAACAACGCTGCAACTTCTGCAAATTATGAATTACCAAAAAAACAGAAAAAATAACCATCCGCATCTACTGCTAAGTCGGAGATTAAACTTGCTTTTCCCTATGAATGAATCTCGCGAGTACCTATTGCACAAAAAATCGTAAATATTGCATGCCTCAGGGGTTAGAAAAATTGGCGTACCGAAGCGGAAGGGCGGAGAGGCTGATGCCTGACGAGGGGTGATCGACGGAGGGGATCACAGCCGTCCACATCGTGACGATGATCGCGACGATTACTGTTGCTATTGTTGTTGATGAGATTAGAGTGATGGTGGTGGAGGTGGTATCGACGATTGCCGATGGTGTGGTGGTGGAAAGTCCGATCATCCGGAGAGGAATCAAGCCCTAGGTCGAGACTGTTACGGCTCAAACGAGACCTCCTGGTGGTGTAGAACAGCTCCGAAGCACTCGTCATGCAAACAACACGCTTCCCTCTTTCCTTCCTGTGAATTCAATTCGATTGGGTAACAACTAACAAGAAATAGGGGGGGAATTCGGTGGGGGAAAAGGCAGGGAAATTGGACAAGTACCTTCGTGGAAACACCGGACGAGTCTCGGAGGGAAAGAGAGGGGAAAAACTTCGATGAGAGAGAGAGAGGGAGAGAGAGAAGATATGAACCTGGGGGGTGTTGAAAGATGAAAGATGAAAGAGAAACGGACAAGAAGGGTGGGTTAAAAAGAAGCGAGGAAGGGGGAGCGGTGGTCTACGCTTAGTGCGGCTCTAGCGTGCGGTATCTGAGCTGTGGGATATGATTTTAACGGTTTGGATTTCATTTTGATATTCTGCGGATTCAATTCGTCTATTACCATGATAAAATTTGAGTCATTGATTGTCGAGATCAAAGACTGAGATAAGCATACTAGGGACGACACAAGCCAGAGAATTCACTGTGGTTGGTTGATGGATTTGCTCTTTGTACAATATTAACCCATCAAGTTTGATATTGGGGTTGGGTCGCAAAAGATTGCTATGTTGTCGTGAAGCTTAGAGTCCCAACGCAGATAATTTATCTTTGATCAGAAAAAATAGAAGATTAATTGGAAGTTTGGGTAAGCTGACCTGGATGCTTTGCATGCAAAAAAAAAAAGGAAGGGAAACGATTTTTTATCAAGGACATGTCAAAAATGATGTGTGCAAAGAATATTTACAAGGAATCACGCAATGAAGGCTCTATGGGACCTAATACGGATCTTAAACGGCTGATCTGGGCCGCCGAAAAATTTTGAAAACACATTTCAAGTGGGCCTGCGAGAAATTAGCTCCATCCAATATGATTGTATGCTTGATCTAAACTTTCATTTTTGAATGACTCAGATTAAAAATAGGAAAAAAATGAAAGTTTGGATCGAGCATCTAAACATTTCGGATAGAGCTGATTTTTAGCGGGCTCAATCGAAATGTGTTTATAAAATTCTTGAGCGGCTCGAATTAGTCGTTCGGGACCTGTACTGAATTTCGCAGGGTCTTTCCTATAGGGTGAGTCTATTCACAGCCCATTTTGGACTTCATATAGCCCTTTTGCTAAATAAAACCCTACCGACGTGACAAATCTTTATTTTTGCTTCATATAACCCATAAAATTTTCCAAATTACCCTTGTTAATTTTCTCCCAATTCACTCAAAATGCACCCCACTCTCAAACCCACGCTCAAAGCTCAAAACCCTTCTCCTTCCTCATCCCTCCGTCTATCCGATTGACCTACATCACCACCGCTACCAACCGACCTCTGATCTACTCCCTGGTCCTCGATTAACACGGTTAACATGTAATCTTTCTCTCTCTCTCTCTCTCTCTCTCTCTCTATCTATCTCTCTTTTCCCGTTTGAAGCATTTTTCTTCTTACATGAAAAAAATTGGAACTGCTCGGTAATAGATTCAAGGGTGAGTTTTGAGAATTTCGGGACTGTGTGTACCATTTTGAACGAACAGAGACTGAGAAATCGAAAAATCAATAGGTTACCTCTTTGTTCATTTTTTACTCGAAAATCTTCATCTCCGGCATACCAGACTCGCTCTCCACCTCCATGTTTTCCTCTAACTCCTCCATGGCATGTATTTGTGCATTCATTGGTGGATTTGGACTTCTAAATTGCTCCAAGACTCTTTGGAGCTCTTCTCCCAAATCTAGTGAGGGAGAAGATCCCTCCATTGATTCAACAAGGTTCCCCATTGGGAGAGAAGAGAGATGAAGGACAGGGGAGGACAATAGGGTTAATGGCTGGAGGAGGAAATGATGGAAATGAAGGAAGAAGAAGATAGGAAAGTGCACTGGGTTGGTATGTCGCAATTGGGAGAAAGTGGAGTGGGTTGGTATAAAGTAATTTTAGGGGTTAAATAATCTTTTTCGCAAGAAAAATTTTGATATTTATTTTGAATGGACTGTATTAAAATAAAATGGGCTGTGAGAATAGACTCACCCTTCCCATAATTCTTTTCCTGGCATATAACGGGACAGATATCAACTCGGCGGATTCTATTTGTGCATATTTAACTTTTTTTACTAGAAAGGTTAGGTGGGGGTGGGACCCAGGAGTGTTTTAGTACTAATTACTAGCATTTATTACCTTGTGGTCATATTCACTCGACCTCTGTTCCAAAAAGATGTAAAAAAAAATTAACCTCGAGAAAAACAAAATGCTTTTGTACACATGTTGGGGCGGCGGATCTAAACGTGAACGGTAAATCTAAAGGGACAGACGAGATTGTACCGATGAGGTACTGACGGCGTCGCCGGCGCCGTTTTGGGTCCCAAACGGTCGATCCGAGCCGTTGATCGTTCTCAGAATCAAATTCCGAGTGGGACAGCGCGGGAATCGAGACAATTGGACGGCTGTATGAGCTCGATCTAAAATCACCCCATTTCATTCAAAAAATTTCAAATGAAATGGGGTGATTTTGGATCGAGCTCATACAGCCGTCCGATTGCCTCGATTCCCGCGTTGTCCCTCTCGGAATTTGATTCTGAGAACGATCAACGGCTCGGATCGGCCGTTTGGGACCCAAACCGGCGCCGGCGACGCCGTCGGTACCTCATCGGTACAATCTCGTCGGTACCATTAGAAGGGTTCAAACGTGAATTGTGTTGAATCTTGAATACATGCATAACGCTCTGTAATTGTCATTTACTGGTAACAAGTCAAATACGTAACTAGTTTGGGAGACAATGCCCTCCAGTCCCAAAAGGAAGGAAAAAAAATTTCGTTCAAAATTATTTCAGACAGTTCAGATCTATTTATTCTTTCTTTCTTTTAAATTCGAACCACCCAATCCATTTGGGCACGAGCATGGCTATATAGTGTTCGCTAGCACCCAAAAATTGCTCCAAAAAGGAAATGGGGCTCTGCTTTGTCTCTGTGGGGGGCAGTATACCACCGATCCCATCCGGAAATCGGCCCGTTTTAGCAGATTAATGGCCGATCTTATCTCCCAAATCAGATCCGGCCCATTCATTTGTTTGATCTGTCCGTCCCGCCGATACACCAAACTGACGGGCTGGGATGGGGGTTAAAGAGCCTGCCACACCCCCACAGGACAAAGCAGGTCCCCCGGGTTCCCAAAAGGTGGGCTGTTGAAAGCTTTTTGTATGAGTTCTTCTATCGGCAGCCCAATGGACTGACAATAAGACAACGAAATAAAGAGAAAAAACAAACTCCAATGTATTTTTTTACTTTTCTATACATTTTTCACACATTTCAATACACTTTTAAGCTTTAATGTCATCTCAATGGACTAATTTTAGAATTTTCCGATTTGAATTAATATTGTATTGTTTCAATTTCAATCGGTAATTATGTATGATTTCAGTACATATGTATTTTGAAAAACATAGTACATAGACACTGAATCATAACCGATTACCTAAGTATACCTCAAAACCTATATTGATAAAAATTCAAAACCTACATTGATAAAAATTCGACCAATATTATAATTTCTTACTATATATACGAATAACATTCTTGACTAGCTCTATAAATAAATTATTTCCATGATCAAATTATACTATAAGAATGGCCTATAATATCTTGGACCATGAGAGTAGGGATGTAGCTAGAGGAAGGTCAATAGGGACGGTCACCTAAAAAGGAAAAAAAAAATCTCTAGCATTTTATAGGGAATCCCCCTCTATTTGTTTCCACAGCAATGCTAGAGTTTATACTGCTAAGGTTTATTCTTCTGCTAACGGCTTGTTTGGATGAGGGTTTTCACCTATGACTAAATCATTCTCATTCTCCTTATCCCTTTTCCCCTCTATATCTCTTGTTTGGGAGCAATTTTTCGCTCCCAACTAATTTGCCCGTCGGTTAATTAGTCAGCCTTCTCCATGAGTAAATATAAGTGGGGAAAAGGGTGCTTATATTTAGTCGGGGGGATTAACCCCCCATTTTACCTCCCTACCCATAGACAATTTTCTTCGGATTAAAAAATAAAGTACTTTCACACATAATTTTTATTTTGGTTTGTACCAAATTAAACTATTAATAGAGATATTTAATTCGATACAAAAAAATTGAAAATTTTTGTACTTTAGAATTTTACATTGTTGGCTTGTTGAATAGCATATAAAATAAATAAACGAACAAATAAACAAATGTTTTTTTAAATAAAAATATTAAAATTAAGTATTATAAGTTAAATATTGAATAGTATAAAATAAATTAATTTTGGTATTTATATAACTAATTATATAAATACATAATTTAATATATGCATTACCAAGGGCAAAAAAGTCTTATGACATGATTTTACATTATCCACCCTCTTTATCCCCCTTTTTTTTTTTATCCATCGTCCAAACCACTAACTATTTAATCTCTATTTCTTAACTATGGGTCCACCATTCTTATTTAATCCCCTGACTATTTTATTCTCCTTTACTATTTAATCACTCCAAAACTAATACGTCATCCAAACTTTCTTTTATTATGCATGAGAGGATCCTCCTTTAAATTTTTTTAATCTTCTTAAAGAGTATAATTGGATACGAATTGAATTAAGTACAAAATTATGATAAACTTTTTTTAAAAGTTGATAAGAACCCCAAAAATAAGTCAAAACAAAATAATTGTTGGTCTATTATTCTTTTTGAAATTAATTTGTTACGTTCAGTTGAGTCCTTCTACCTGCACAGATGTGCATGCACAGATGGTGCACAGATGGGTCTCGGGGACCCCACTTTTGGGTCCCACACGACGATCCGGAGCCGTTTATTTATCTCAAAATCAAATTCCGAGGGGCCCACGCGGAGATCAAGTCGGTCGGACGTCCCTAAGTGCTTGATCCAAAATCACCATCTGTGCCTTTCGTTTTACCGCGTTCAGTTCATATTCGCTTGTTTCTTTTTAAAAGTCAAACAGTCTTAGGGGGAGTTCTTGAATGGATTTTATGAGATAAAATGAGAAATTTGAATTTAGTTGGTGTTTTATGGAGGGATATAAAATCACATTGTTTTCTAGTGTGATAAAATAGTTGTGGACCACCATGAGTTTCAAAAATGGTTGATAAAATCAACTCTTCATTTTATCTATTTGTAAAAGATGATGATAAAATCAAAGGTGATAAAATCAAAGAATCCATTTAAGAACTTCCCCTTAGTTCAAAGCTAAGAAATACTAGTATTCAGCAGAGCGATTAGTGAGTGCGCCAATGCACCGCGGAGATTTAATGTACTTTCGGTGGACATCTAGATCTCAGATTCTCAGGGGTGTTCCACTAACTCAATTTTTTTTTTAAAAATTGATTTTCACTATTTTTTAATATAATGTGTTGTGAGAGAACGACCTGTCTCGGTGTTTGAGAAAAAGGTTTTTTGTTAGTAAAACAGCTCCTCAATATTCTGATTTGGATTATTCGTCCAAAGAGTTTGTCTGGACACTACTTTAGTATTACAAATCATGTAGAGCGATTTTGTAACTATTCGATTGAGATATAAATAATCATACAGTTTATTTCTAAAATCGACTGATCATCCCAGTTAATTTTTGTGGGATTGATTCTTATATTACTGAGTTTGTTAAACCGATTCATACCTTCCCATTCTAGCATTAGGATAAGGATAATAAAAATGTGTGAACCCTTTCGCACCTTTATTTTGGTGTAACTCCCTCCAATAAAGTTTGGTCCCTACGAAATTACATGTAATTTTCAAGCTAAAAAATAACGTGCTTACGAAAATAATTTTTTAGTCAATATGGATCTTATTTGATAGAGCTCATCGAGAACTTTTATACGGTGCAAAAAAAATTCAAAAATTATTTTGATAAATACATTATTTTTTAGTCTGAAAATTACACGTAGTTTTGTAGAGACCAAACTTTATGGGACGGATGGAGTATTAACATTAACCATAGCAGTGGGAAAATGCTATAATACACACATCTAATACACACCCATACAAAAGTTAGGATTTTTTTTTTTGTAAAAGTTACGATTTTTTTTTTTATAAAAGTTACGAGACACAAAAATATTACGAATCATATTGCTGAAAAGTTACAAACAACTAAAAAAACGGCTTTGTTTGGTTGAGAGTTTTGTGAAGAATTTTTTGAGAAATATTTTTGGGATAGTGTTTTGACGAGTTTTTGGAAAAAATAATAATTAGAGAGATGTGTAATAATTAGAGAGAGATAGAGAGAGAAATGAGAAGAATGATTTGTGGAAACTTTATATCCAACTCAAAACCAATTGACAATGAGTGGAGAGGTTCAAACATATATTAAGTGATTACCCTGAGTGGAGAGGTTCAAACATATATTAAGTGATTACCCATTCCACTCTTAGACAATGTGGGACAATATTTCTTAACATCTCCCCTCACGTGCAGCAGCATTTGAGGTCTGTCACGGGTGGCCACTTTTTGGGTTCTATCATCGTGCAACCTTTTTGTTGGTCTGTCAACATGGGTGTGAGATTGCGATTTTTATTTTATTTTAAATGTGGAGTGGAATAGGTCCTGCTCTGATACCATGTGGAAACTTTATATCCAACTCAAAATCAATTGGCAATGAGTGGAGAGGTCCAAACATATATTAAGTGATCACCCATTCCATTCTTAGGCAATGTGAGACAATATTTCTTATCAAGAGAGAGGTATGAGTAGAGAGAAAAATATGATTAATAATTGGAGAGATGAGAGATTGGTAAATAATCTTTTTGAATTTTTTTTGAGAAATTTGAAGTGAACATAGTACTGGTTATGATTGTCAATAAGGTGACACAATCTGAATCATACAATAGGTATATATAGTACACATCTTTAAATGATGTGTATTATAGTATTTTCCTTAACGAGATGGTAACAGTTACTTTAATGAAAGTTATTCTTCTAAATTAACTTCCTTTCGGACCTAATTATATTGAATATAATACGTTGGCCATCTTTTATCTGTATTAATGTTGTGTTTGCAGAAAAGGAAACAAACACAAAAATGGAGAAAATAATTGTACTTTCCTTTCAAGTATTTTTTTAGAATTCTAATTCTTTTACAAAAATATTTAGGTAGAAAATCAAATACACCCCTCTAAACTTTGGACCAATATCACTTAATCCCCTCAATCTAAAGACCAATCAAGGAGACCTCTTCATGTATTCAAAGACTAATCGGTTGTGCATGTACAAAGTCTATATTTACCTCCCAAAAGAAGAGATAAGTATATTCTATGGAAGCCCTACAGATTTGACGAGGGTTCTTGTTGTTCGGTTTTTTAGTGTTTCGGCAATTTGGTATATATATATACTAGCAAAAAACCCGTACTATGCACGGGTGGCGAAACATTCCCCACGTTTCATACAACTACATTGATAGAACAGACAGAATAAAACTATGAAAAACCATGCTAGCTAGAGCTAAATTAATATTTATCTCTACCAAAAATTTTTAAAAAAATTACAATGCCTACCATAAGAATTTTACTCAAATTAAAATGCAATACATGCTAGGAAATGTTTAACTAAAGTGCTATTTATGGAATTATTTAACTAAGTAGAAAATCCTAGCAATGTAATGGTAAAAATAAGTATTTTAGGCGCACATCTATTTGATTATAATGCAAAAGCAAATGACTTCTAACGAAAATTTTCAAAAACTCCGCGACTTTCACATCGTGTTTCAAAACTTGGTAAGGTCTATGTAGTTATTGTGAGTAGATGGCCAGCATTTGGTTGTACTTGCTTAATAATAATAATTTTTTTTGTGTTATGTAACATTTTTACTTAGTTTGATATTATAATTAAATTGATATTGATATTGATATTTTTTTATCAGCAAAAGAAAGAAGATTTTATAAAACTTGATAGAGATATAATGCAATAGAGAATAAGAAAACAGAGAAGTCAAATTAAATCAAAGAAAAGTTGGCCGCCTAACTGGAAAGCAAAGAAAGGAAAGGAAACATAACAACATTACAAAAATTACAGCCCATAATCAAATTTTGATTCATATGACAACGTCCCAGATTCCAAATTGGCATTGAAATTTTCAACAAAGAAGTCTGTGATACCATTCAAGCCTTTGATCCAAAGAATTGCCTTGATTTTTGCTAAGTCGGCAACCATTTCCCACTCTACTGCAAGAGGAGTACAGAGTGTATTATTTGTTGTTATATACAGTACTTATTTATTGTAAAAACATATAAGTTTTAACAATACAATATGCAACCACAAACTCGGCGCTTACAACTAATTCATTTTCGTTTTGATACCCTGTCACATAATTGTGGTCATGCGTTAAATGCCCTTTTTTTTTAAAAAATAATTGAAATCCCCAATGTAGCATCCCAAATTATTGTAGTAAACTAACTAAACCTCGTATAAAGAAACCAAGCCTGAGAATTACTTTCTCCACGTCCGTGTATTTGTTGGTCAATTTTTTATATTTGTAACAATTTTTATATTCGTAAACATCACCAAAATGTGCATTTTTTGGACCAAAAATTTTCATAAAAATAATAATAATAATTTGAGTTTGGGCTGTGTTGGTTTGGTTTGGTTGGGTTTGGCTGGGTTTGGCTTAACCCATATTCAACCCGCTCATATTCATTCCATTCACTTTCAACCTATATTCAACCCATAGCCCATATCAACCCACTCAAACCCAACCCAACCCAACCATTTGCCACCTCTAATGGTATCCATTGATTTATAGTGGAAAAAAGAAATAAAGATAAATATGGGAAACAAAACAAACTACAATGTCCGATCAAATCATTAAAATAAAGGTAAGCAAAATGAAAATATCAGCAAAATATTTTATTTTATCAAAATATTAAAAATCTTGACGGTGTAATTTCATGGACAATCTCATAAAATTTTACCTCAATGTCTACACATGTAAAGTGTGCATGTAATAAATAAAATATCTGGCCAATACCATCCCATTTTCTCACATTCCTTTAAACATTCTTGTAAATCCCGTTTTCTTAATGACATTCTTGTAAACATCAAATCCTCCAACTTAATCCAAAACTGAAAAGAGAAAACTAAAGAAAAAATCTACCTCAATGAGTTACCTGATTAAAGCCAGATCAAAAACATCTCTTCCATCTTTAATTCTTTTGCTTATTCACGCTAAAAAAAGATAACACCCTGACATATCAAAACGACAAATTATCAAATATAGTCGGGACACCCTGACATATCAAAACAACAAATTATCAAATCCAGTAAGAAAATACAGGTTGAACACCCATACATATCAAAACAACAGATTATCAAATAGAAGTTTATTTTAGAAAATGAAAACACTATCTTCATAAACATGAGAGAGATTGGAGCTGCGAACACTAAGAGAACATGGAAACATAGTCTTAGAATTACAGAATACTAATAGCTTTAAAAAAAAATTTAAAAAACCATAAATGACGTGAGGGATTCGTGTACTTGTGGATGGAGCCATTCATGGACATTCAAAGTTCAAGTATTTTCTTGGAGTAGGAGCGAATGGATTGAGAAAATAGAAAACTTAATTTCCGATACTGAAGAAGTTTATTTATAGTTTTTCCTTGTTAGATCCTTAATCCTTAAATCGGGGGATTATAATTCCCCGAGTAATTTTTTAAAATGTTTGAGGATACTCCCCATTCAAAGAAAAGAGAAAAAAGGTTAGCCGTTAGTATTTCCCAATCTGTTTAAACTCATAAGGGTATAACCATATCCTAGAAGAAATTAATTTAAGTAAAGGGGAAACTATGGGATCAACATTCCATTTGTGCACCGGCCAATTGATATCCGAAAAGTAGTTCTTTTGGGAAAATTGTGAAAATTTATTGATTTCTACTATAAGTGGATTGCTACTACCTAATATAATTCTCTCTCTCTCTCTCTCCAAATGTAATTGGATTTAACCTAATAATATTATAACCATTAAAGAATTCAAATCATTCCTAATTTGTTTTTGTAAATATATGTATTGCTTCCATAAAAAAATAATTCATCAATATATTTTTCCGAATTTAGAAGATGGGAATAAAATTAAAAATTGCATGGCAAACTAAATGGACACATGTCACATCCAAAGGCCTTCATTGTTGCCACTTGTCGCAACCACAACTCTTCTCGCAAAAAGTCATTCTGCTATACTATATAAACTTTTTATCCAGACTTTTTATTTTCGGACGTCATTATCCAAACATTTTTTGATGATCCGATCCGTCTAATGTGTTCAGAAGGTGTTTTCAATAATTCATGTGGTAAATCTTCCAAAAAAAAAATATTGGGAAGGGTATGATCCAAGCAGTTTTGGCAAAAAATGTAAATATATTTTTTGCCAAAACTGCTTGGATCAAGCCCTTCCCGATATTTTTTTTTTGAAGATTTCCCTATGGACCATTGAAAACACCTTCTGAACACATTGGACGGATCGGATTTTCAAAAAATAATTTGCAACACAAAAAAAAAACCATTTTTTCTTATTTTTGGAAGGTGTGGATTAGAAGTTTCTCGTATATAGGATCAACTTCTAATGAGGGATCCCTCATTTTAAATAAAATGAGGACAAGCAATTTTTTCACTTTCCGAACTAAATTTTGACAATCCGAACCGTTAGATGTGTTTTTCAGGTTCACCGCGAGAATTCGTCCAAAAAAAATACCCGCAAGGCTTCATCCGATAGTTTTTGTTAAAAACATTATATATAGGGTTTTTAACAAAAAATAATCGGATGAAGCCCTCGCGGGTATTTTTTTTGGACAAATCCTCACGGTGGACCATATTAACACACTTTAAACACATCTAACGGTTCGGATCGTCGACATTTGGTCGGGAAGCATGAGGTCCTCATTTTAAATAAAATGAGGGATCCTTTATTAGAAGTTGATCATACATATATATATGAGTCCACTTCTGGTCCGGTCTCCGATCCTGCTTGATCCGAGCATTTTTTTGACGATCCGATCCGTATGTGTTCAGAAGGTGTTTTCAAGGGTCCTGACGAGAAATCTTCAAAAAAAAAATAGCGGGAAGGGCTTGATCCAAGCATTTTTCGCAAAACTGTAAAAATCAGTTTTTGTGGAAAAATGCTTGGATCAAGCACTTCCCAGTATTTTTTTTTGAACATTTCTCGCGAGGACTCTTGAAAACACCTTCTGAACATATTGGACGGCTCGGATTTTCAAAACAAAAATTGCAACACAAAAAAAATCAATTTTTTCTTAAATCCGGGAGGACCGGATAAGAAAATGACTTTATATATATATATATATATATTTATTTATTTGCCTTTATTGAAAAAAATTGAATTTGTTAATATTGCGTTGATTTTTTTTGAATTATTGGTTTATTTCGCTGAGAAGAATCTAAAGAGTAAAGAATTATTAACTAAACTACAAATTTTATGAATAAAGACAAATTATAATCCAATAATCCACAAAAAAAGGATTATTTTTATTTTTAGTGAACTTTTTAAATATTTATACTCTCTCTCTCTCTCTTTACTTTTTAGATTCCTCTTAATAAACTAATACAATAATCCACAAAAAATGATGCAAAACTAACAAATAATTTTTTTATTTTAATAATTTGGTTTTATTTTTAACCAAAGCACCCTAAGTAATACAGGTCCATGGTTTAGGGGCTGTGTTTAATTTTCACTCGAATATTTATACAGCACTAATGTTTTTTGAACGATAAAAATAGTAATTATTAAAATTAACCTTCAATTTTGCTTTACAGTGACTCAAAGGGTTAGTTTGGTGATCAAAGGCTTGGAACCTAAGTATTTGCGGCCTCCGCAACAACGAATCAGCTCAATTGGGGCCACCAGATGGTTTGCCTAGCTGTTTTAACATGATTTTTTTGTGAAATGAAAGTTTTATTTCGTTTGGCAAAAAAAAAAAGAGAAAGATTAGTCGAGATGTGATCGAACTCGCTCGGACACTGGTTATAAAAATAAAATAAAATCTTGACATTCATTTCTCTTAGGAGTACTACTCCCTCTGTCCTAATTTGTTTATACACTTTGGAAAGCGTGTATTTTTTTTATAAATGTTAAAAAATGTACTTTTATATAATATTTTTTAATTTTTTTACACCAAATTAAAGTACTCAATGAGCAATTTAATTTGGTATAAAAAAATTAAAAAAATAATATAGAGAAATATATTTTGTAGGGGTTTAAAATTTCACTTATTTTCATTGTAAGCAAACAAATTGGGACGGATGAACTATTTTCTTTTTCTTATTTTCAACAACTTTTAGTACAACCTTTTTCCATAGTCGCAGGAGAACTCCCGCCCTTGCCGCTTTCTGTCCTCACTTAAACCGGCAAACCACAGAGTGCAACAGAAACACAGATAGAAAAAAAAGAGAGAGAGAGAGAGAGAGAGAGAGAGAGAGAGAGAGAACGACGAACTGATCAAGATCCAAGGAAATGAAATCGAAAGGGAAAAGAATTGGGGGCCTCAATTCCAAGCTAGGGTTACCAACAATCTTCATCTTATGCCTTCTCTTTTTCCTCGCAGGCCTCTTCGGATCAAATCTCCTTTCTCAGGTAACGTTTAAATGCATCTTTATACGCAAGAGTGATACACATGAATTTGCAAATGTAAATTTACAGAGTTTGTTAAATTGTGTTTTCAGGATGAGTCTAGTGATCGATCGCCGCCCAGATTGCTTGAATCGGTTGAGGAAGAGGACGTTTCGATGTCTCATGGGGAAACTGGGGAGCCTGGGATTGCTTCGATTCCCTTTCAGGTTCAATGATATTCGTCATTTTGTCATTTACTTTGATTACGCACATTTGTAAAAAAAAATTGTGGTAAATTCGCAAGTTTTTACTGGCTTAATGCAATTCGATTCTAGCATAATATGTTAGGCGAGAATGGTAGATTTAGAAGTTCAGCCACTTGCTTCGTGAGAAGTACCATGAAATTGGATATTTAGCTGGTGATTTTGGATTGTTACTGGCTCGTATTCTTAATTCTCAGTTGGTTTGTTTTTTCAGTGACAAAGGTTATATGGAAAAAAAAATAAAAAATGCTACATTATTGCACAGATGGGGAGCTTTCTTTTTTAAGAACCAAAAAAGATTTGTGCTAAAACAACTGATGCTAAAGCTCCTGGCTTTGGAAGGAATTTACGTATTTTCCTTAGATAGAAAGTTAGAAACATGCATATATATGTAGTTCAAAAGTGAGAAGTCTTTCCGTGGTTCCCCCAATATTCTCTTATTCTCTTCAATTAGAATTTCCATTTCATCAAACATGTAAACATAAGAACTCTTTCTTTATCTGTTAATCAAAAATATTTTGAGTCTACATGAGATGAAAGAGAATAAACACCAAAGAATAGATTAAAGTGGTTTGGACAGGCCTAGAAGTGGTAGTTAGGAAGAGTGATAATGTCATGGTAGAGGGTAGCATTGAGGGGAGCAATAGACCAAAATTGACTTTAGAGGCGTAGTTTGAAAGGTTCTAGGTTTGTTGGATATCATGGAACACAATGCCTTTGGCAGGGTGCAACGGAGAAAACAGTTTCATGTAGCCGGCCATAATTAATATGGAGTAAGGCTTGGTTTGCTTTGGTTGTAATTCAGAATATTCTGTATTCGACCCTTCCTGCTTGTCAGTAATCTTACTGCGAATCAAAAAGATGACGATTGATGATCATTTCCCTTTTCTTTATTAGGACGCAAACCTTCAATTTTTCTACTTAATGGATTTATTCTTGTAACAACTTCTTGTTGTTTTTGTAGGTTATAACTCGTAATTAGAGTGGTGAATTGTAACTATTTAGTATATCAACAGTTTCCTTCATATTTGATCTTGTATTCTTGTTTATTATTTTGGTGGAATTTGGTACTTCTCCTGGAACTGCTTTTGTAATGCAATTCATCCAAATAAAGCAGATACAACATTGATTTGCTTATCAGTTGTGAACACAAGTGATGTAAAATCAGCTCGGTCGTTGATAGGATGAAGTGGAGGAACATCATCCCTTGGCACCCGCAACATGAACTCCCAGTTAGACCCCTGAAATCCCAGTTAGGCCCCTGATTCAAAATTATTACCGACTCTACCAACTACGTATCCATAATGTTCGCAAGCACAATAAGTTGCTGTATTGGCTAGTACAGTTTTTTGCCATGTTGTGATTGGAGAAGATCATGAATTTTTTGCTTGCACTTTTTAAATGCAGGTGTTGAGCTGGAAACCGCGAGCACTTCATTTTCCCAATTTTGCAACGCCAGAACAATGCGAAAACATAATCGAGATGACAAAGTCAAAGCTTAAACCATCATCCTTGGCTTTGCGGAAGGGAGAAACTGCCGAGAGCACCAAAGGAATAAGAACAAGGTACTTTCTTTGTGTATTAAGATTTTGTGTTCTAGTCACTTCTTTTTTGGTATTCTTAGGAGAAATTGAGATTAAGTATCAGGTTGGGGAGCTCATTTACTACCTTATTAACCAGCAACAAGCTTATTCACTTCCTTTTAACAATGTGGACTAATGCAGAAGGACAAATCGCATCTCATCCATAATAAATTAAGTTACTAGATTCTCTTGAAAAAAAGAATAAACGCTCATTTCTGGTTTCCACTAGGGTATTCAAAGTCAGCATATGGTATCATATTTTATGCGCTATGAATACTTGCCTTAATTTTGAGAGGGATTGTGCTTCAAGAGTTGAGTAATACTCTATCAGTTGATGAAAAGGCAACATATGGTATCATATCTGCATCTTTATCTTATTATTCACTATATGATCCTTTTTTTAGTATTATGCACTGTGATTCCTTGCCCTAATCTTTGGGTTGGATCATACTTTAGATGTCATTCTTGGGTTGACAATAAGCAAATAAGAAAACAAAAAGAAATACACACTCCAGTGTATTTTTTTAATATACGTTCATGCAATATTATTCATTTTTCAATACATTTTTAAAACTTTAACGACATCCCACTGGCACTGGGCCGATTTTAGAATATTCCTACTTTAAATGCTTTTTAATGATCTTTTACTTGATGAAGAGGCAGCAAATGGGATCATACCTGCTTCTTAACTACGTTGTCCCTTGTTTGACTTTCAAGAGTTGGCTGAAGTCTGGTGATAGAGTGATAAGATTATAATCATGGTTTAATTTCGAATAAAAGATAAGAAATTGGTGATCTAATCATGGTTCTCATTTGTGAGTTGTAAAGGCAGTGTAAAAGTTGAAACGCAATAGCAAGACTGATATCTGCTTTTAAAGGTAACACAGGCTACTGAGAAGATAATTAAAAGCTGTGTCTGTTCTGTTACTGCCATGTAGGGTAAGTTCCATGCTACAACCCTACAAAACATGCTCATTGAATTGAAAAATCAACAAAATGATCCTGGACGTCTTCCATCTTAATCTCTTAGAGTGAACTTTTTCATTTCCAAGAGAGGCCTTTGTAATCTAGGTTTCCCTTGTGCTCTGGCCCACCAGATTACTTGAACATCTGGGAATTGGTCTTATTGACAGCTTTCCTTGTGAAGATCTTCTTTTTTTGGTGGTTTTCAAACATCACAATTAAAATCGTTTAAAAGAACTTTAGTTTTTGGATGTAAGATGGTGTGCTTGTATGGAACTTAACTATGCACGAGATGTTACATCGTGCTGCATATTTATGTGGTAGTGGTCAAACTAAGCGCTGAATTTAATAGTTCTTATTGTAGAGACATGACTAATTGGTTCTTGTGGCATTTACTCTTAGCTTAGCTTAAACTTCCTTTGGCAACAGTACAGGCACATTTATGAGTGCATCAGAGGATGCAACTGGAACTTTGGAAGAAGTTGAGCAAAAAATTGCAAGGGCTACAATGTTCCCAAGGAGCCATGGGGAGGTATAATGGATTGGAAGTTTATGGTTTTTTGTGCATCCTTTGGAGGATCTACACTTTGTCAAACCCCATTTTGGTTTTTATTTGGCTCTACCCTTTCGTTTTTGGAGAGAAAAATTTAGGGAAAATTAAATGACAGAGAAAAGTGAAAAGGTAGGTCTGCATGGGTGGAAAATTTTCCACTGATAACCTTGTAGTGATGGTAAGCCCACACTTTGCATCTAGAGCCTTTTAGACATGATGTTATTTACAATTCCCTTTTCTTTGTCTTTTCATGTTTAGGATATAATGAGGTTCTAAGGGTCAAACTAGTCTCACACAAAATTATGCATTTCGGCCTTTGGAGATTGAAATAGTTAATCTTCTATTACAGGTCAATTCTGAGATAATCTGAGTAATGCCGGGATGTCACCATATTGCAGGCATTCAATATTCTACGCTATGAGATTGGACAGAGATATGTTTCCCATTACGATGCATTCAACCCAGCTGAGTATGGCACACAAAAGAGCCAAAGGGTACATTACTCTCTGGGATCTCTATTTTTCTGTTAGGAAGCTAGCTACCTATAATGTTCCTTGCACTGTTGTTTAACTAGTTTTGATGTGGAACTGCTTCATATAAGGAAGCCTCTGTTTCATTTTTCTTTCTTTTTTTCTGGAGACCTGTCTACTGTACAGAAGGCACATTGCCAAAACATAGAGTACAAATGTTCTTTAATATGGAACGTTATGCTGCTGAAGGTGTGCTGAAAAAGCCCCCCAATAACTTGATATAAATCTTCCCGACTGGCCACTGCTATTAGTTGTATTACCTGTAACAAAAGTGCATGTAAAATCTCAGTAGCAGAGCACATAAGCAGATAAGCTTACTCGCAGAAATAGAGATTATGGCCATGACAAATCATACCTTTCCTTTGACTTGTTTTCTGACACAACTGCTTTGGGCAGTCCATTTTTGTTATTTATTTGTCACCTCAAATACCTGCAGGATTCCAGAATGATACTCACCAAAGCAAACATCTTTTTGATATTTCTGTTACAATCTTTGTTATGATCTGTCACCTTTGACGTAGATTTAGAACACATACCATTAATGGCATGTCAGATTTTGCTCAGCATTTTACAAATCTGTCGTAATTGGCTTTTTTTTTTTTTACTGTCTTGCAGATTGCTTCCTTCTTGTTGTATTTATCTGATGTGGAAGAAGGTGGGGAGACCATGTTCCCTTATGAGGTAAGACCCTGAGATACTCTTTTATCTTTCTAGTATTAGTATTAGTTTCAACTGTGATGTGTTGGACAGCCATCAGAATTTTCTTCCTGCAGAATGGCTCAAACATGGGTACGGGCTATGACTATGAAAAGTGCATTGGTTTGAAAGTGAAGCCACGCAAAGGGGACGGGCTGCTGTTTTACTCATTGTATTTGAATGGCACAATTGACAAGGTATAGTTTCCTAAAGTATGCACAGTGTTTCTCCCAAGATATTGGTTGTTTCGTTGATCCATTGCTTTTCCATGGAAAAACTCTTTGTTTCATGCTGCCCTGGGGAAAAAGAAAAAGTTGTTAACACTGATCCTAATTTGAGTGCTTTGCTGTTGCTCTGTACTGAATTGGCATTGCCTATTCAATAAGCTGGGAAGTGACACACTATCACCCTGTTTGGCGACCGGATTTGCACCCGGATTTGCCTCTCACCCGGATTTGTAATCCAGGTCCCACCACAAGCCGGCGTTTGGCACGCCATTTTCGACCCCCGGATTTGAGAAAAAAAATCACTGTTGGGAGTACAAATCCGGGAACACCCGGATTGCAAACGACAGCCTCCCCCCTGTCGTTAGCTAACAAGGGGGGATTTGGTAGATTTCATACCTGTTTTACCCCTCCAAATCTGGGAGTGATTTGGGGGTTTTTTTGCTGCGTGTGTGTGTGTGTGTGTGTGTGAGAGAGAGAGAGAGAGAGAGAGAGAGAGAGAGAGAGAGAGGTACCTGTAACAATTGTAGCCGGAACCGCCAATAGTCGCCGGAGCCGCCAATAATCGCCGGAAAGGGCGTGGGTTCGTTCTTGGGTTTGTTGGATCTGTGTGTGTTTGTTCGAAAAATGGGTAAAGAAGATGAGAAGAAGATGGGTTTTTTGGATCTGCGTGGGATTGTGTGTGTGTGTATCAATGGGAAGATGAGAAATGCAATGGGTTAATTATCCTGTGTATCAATGTCACACAATCCTTGTTCCCAATGGCATATCAACGGCTCTCTTGCTTCCAAAAAAAAACTCACATATATGTAATATATTTTCTTTTTAAATGATCAGTGGCAAATAAAGCCAAATAAAGCCTAAATTTAATGTGTATTTTTTGTAATTATTATGTATTTATTGTTATAATAACGAAATTAATCTATTAATCTATTTAGTTTATTAAAATAAAAAATTGGGGGCAAATAGGTCATTTGCTTTCTTATCCTATCAAATCCACCTTCCAAATCCACCTTCTCAAAATACTATCCAAACACCTCACTAACAAATCCACCCTTCTTATGAGGTGGGGCCACCCTCATTACCAAATCCACCCTCACCTTCAAATCCACCTTCAAATCTACCCAAATCATCTCCGGCATCCAAACGGGGCGTAACAGTAGACAAAAGGCCTCTTCTTCTTTGATTTCCTCTCATGTCGAATTGTTATTTTTTTTTTGCAGACGTCTCTTCATGGAAGTTGCCCAGTTATCAAGGGGGAGAAATGGGTAGCTACAAAGTGGATAAGAGATCAAGAGCAAGATGATGACTAATTTCTACATACATAAAGAGGGCAATCTTGCCCAAAGGGTTCTTATTGATAGCATTTTGACAGTGCCCTTCTGTGATTGTATTGTGATTCACAGTTAGAGTGGAGTAATATTTATCAATAGAAACTCTCTTTGAACTCAGAACTTTCAAATATGTTACTCCTATGAATGAGTTATCCGATTTTGAGAATGGAAATGACACCGAGTTCCTGATATATCTTTGGTAGTTGACTGTTGACCTCGTTGGAAACTGCATTGGTTACTGGCCTTGCTATTTTATTGAAGCCCCAGCCTTGATAATTCATGCAAGAGAGTTGCCATTATTCGTTCATATGGCAACGAAAATTGGCTACTTTTACTAGCTGGTCAAGCGAGACTCTCGTATTTCTTGTACCTTCGAGTCTATTGTAGTACATAAGTTTCTGTCTTCTCGAAAAAAAGAGCAAGTCTGCCAGGCTCCCAATTTATTTCTCCGTTCATAGGCAGCTTAGTCGTAGTAATACATAAGAATTAATGGAGAGTATATGTGGCAATTTGTACAGCAATTTGTATAGTGATAATATCTTGCCCCTGAAGTTGTATGAGAGATTTGATCGGCTCATGGACTAGGGTTTTTGTTTCTCTCACAATAAATAGCCTAGGTTAGATAAAAGTTGGTTATTGTTTGTCTCTTGGCTCTTGCTTTTGATCCTCTTTTCTACTAGTTACTTATGGAAAATCTTACGCGCTCTACTGTTACAACTGAAATCTCTAATGGTAGAATTGCAGTCCAAACAACAAACTTGACCACGTACATCAGCTTGGGTTAAACCCTACTCTTTTTCTACATAAGAGTACCAGAAAAGAAGAAGAGGACCAGGCCATAGAAATGGGAGATCTCAGGTCATCAAAAGGAAATCGAACAAATTAGTACTTGATAAACCCCACCTCTTTCTGCCGTCGGCAAATAAATCTCTTTCTTCTATTGGGATAAAAAAATTCAAAAGAAACCAAAATAACGTCAACGCTTTGTTTGATTGAGAGTTTTGAGAAGAATTTTTTGAGATAGTATTTAGATGGATTTTTGAAAAAAAAAATAATTAGAGACATAGATAGAAATGAGAATAACGATTGGAAAAAAGGAGTATAAGTAGAGAGAAATATGATTAATGATTGGAGATATGAGAGATTGGAAAAAAATCTTTTCAGAAATTTTTTGGAAAATATGAAGTGAACACAGTAAAAAATCTTCCTGGAGAATCTTCGTTTCAAGTTAATCAAATGTACAGGTCACTTCCAGATTTCCTTTCCACTCTACACATTTGGAACAAGTTAACGTCTCACCAGCACCATAAATAGTGAATATACCATTTACTAATAATTCAAACTGATTTCACTCAAAAACAAATACACAACCATCAATGCCGGAAGTAAGATAAATTCAAACACTAATATTTTCTTTCCAACTAATAATGGAGAAAAAGCTAAAAACCAATGAACAAAAATAAACAAGCCTTCCGATTTCAACACCACCTCTCTCTCCATCACTGTATCTTATGTATATTCTCTCTATCCCATTTTGATAGTTCATTTCGCTCTCTAATACAAATTTTAAATTGTTAATATATTTAATCTATAATATTTTTAAAGATTTTAAAATTTTTGTATAATAAAATTAAATTGAGATCTATCATTTGAGATCTATACTGCACATAAAATTGATTATAGATTGAAAGATGGATTGAAGATATTAACAATTTAAAAATTACATTAAAAACCAAAATGAACTATCAAAATGGGACGGATGAAGTATGTAAATTTTTAGGCTGCATTTGATCCAAGAACTTGTGGAGCAATCGTTAAATAGAAAAGAGAATGTAGGAAAAGAAATCTCTTTGCATGATACAAACACAGCCTAGTTGACTTTCGGTTGACCACGTGGTGTTATCAGAGCGCCTCTCTATCAACTGTAGATTTGAAACCGGATGCACCAGATTATCCCTTCTTGGAAGGAAAAAAGAACCGTTGAGGCCTGAGAAATCGCTTGTAACGGATAGTTCCCTTTTCGAAAAACAACACATTAAACTTCTCCAATTAACTCTGCCTTCGTTCTTAATCCTTTTTCATCTCACCCCCACAAAACATTCCGTTTTTTCCTTCTGATTTTCTCTTAATCCCACACCATCAAAGTCTTCAAGATTTGTTTAACACTGTATCTTGAACCTATACGTACAGATATAACGCATATCGTCCTCTTCAACACACTCTCTGTGGTCTGAATCGTTTGCGATTAATTCCCTGCATTGATTGTTTGATTCGAAAAGAATCCGTTTCGGCTATGGATCTCGGTTGCATTGACATGGGTTGTATTGAAAAGCAAAGCAACGAGGCTTTTCTTGATGCAGAAACCAACGGGTCTGCAACTTCAAATTCCAAGAACAGAAAGGTATGATCTTTCTCTAGAAAATTTGCTGCGTATGAACGGGTTTTATCATTTGTTTGTAGAAATCAGTTTCTTGAAACTACAGTTGTGTGCGACTGTTTTTAAGATTTTTTTTTTTCAAATTTGTCCCCAAATTGTTTAGTCGGTTCAGATCTTCTAGTAGGCTGAGGTAGTGAGGTTTTTTGGTTGAACTTGAATTTGGAAACCCTAAAAACGCTTCAGTTCTCTGTGCCTGATTGTTGTTCATTTGTTTTAACTTGGGTAGTAGATTTATATCACTACTGTTCTGATGCTTGTAGATATGTTTTCTCATTCCTCAATTTATGAATGGAGATGAATTCTACTCTGTTGAAGTTTGTTGTTTTCATTGATATTTAATGAGTAGAATTTTAGTGAGTTCAAAACCCTAGACTCATCAGAGCCAGCCCTAGACTAGGCTCAAGAGGCCGCCTTAGGCCATCAAAGAAAGTGTAAAAATTAGGGCCCCCTAAGAATTCAGAACACATCGGGCATGTTAATAGCGTAGTTTGTAATTTTGGGCCGTCGATTTTGCTTACTGATAATATTTGTATCTACAACCATACTGCTCCAACAATCGTAGTTTAAGTTTGTACAAAATATTGTAAATGTGATTCTGATGAGAATTAAAATTCACTCGATGTACCTACACGAAAATGCAATTTTGCAGTGTTGTTCTGTCTTGTTGCATACGCAGAAACTGAACACATGAATCCTAGATCTATATGTTGCACATGAATCCCAAGTTCTTAGTAGCTTGGACGGTTACTTTATGTTAAGTTCTTCAAACGGAAGCGTGTCTTATCTTTAGGTTGGCAGGCAGAATAATTTTGCTGAAGGCATTCATATAAAATGAGAAATTGGAAGCTTGATATCTTATGGGTTCTTGGATGTTCATTTACCATTTTATAAACTGACCTCAACTGCGGATGCAGAACAAGGGATTGAAAGAGTTTGGCCAGTCTAATATGAGATCATCACAAATGAAGAAAAACCCTCTCCGTAAAAGCTCACCTCTCAATTGGTTTCCACGGAAAAAGGTGGACTCCTTCTTGAAGAGAAAAATAAAACAGCTGCAGGTAGGACCACCATTTAAGCCTGTTCTCCTTCTGGACGAGATTTATTTATTCGGTCACTAGGTTTGGGAGTCTGGGAAATACTGACACACTTTGTTGCAGGAAGTAGGGGGCATGAATTCCACTCTTGATGAGACTCTTGGCGACTCAAATCCACATTATTCAAGAGTTCTTAGAGAGAAAATTGCAGTTAGCGAGGCTGCACACAAGGCGATGGAGACACGGAAGGCTGCAATGGTTGAGGCATCTTGGTGTCGAATACTTCGAGCAGCAAGGTAGTAATCACTCAAATTGAGAAATTTCCCTCAAACTATATATCAGATTTTTTTCCCACCATATACATGACATGATATGATTCACAAAGTTCTCTATTCTCATTAACTTATACAAGAGGGGTTTTTAATTTGCTTTTGGAAGGCTGATTATATATTCTGCAGCAATGGGGAGCTGCGTGTTTGCAGTTTGCCACAACTTTGCTTCTGCTTTTGAGCTAAAAATATTTGTTGTTAGTTGAAAGTTGATTTAGAGAAGCATCATGTATATTTTATTAGTCAATTTCTATTTGAGAACAAGCTTCTTCAAAGCCCAAACTTTTGACAAACATGCCCAAAACATGGGCCGATCACGAGCATTCAATAAGTGGTAAAATTAAGATGGGGATTCTGTTTTTCTATGCAGGATCCAAAGTAAAGAAGCAGAAGCTCTCCTGTTGGAAGCTGAAAAAACTGCAGCAGAAGCCTCTGAAGCAGCAACATCCATTGGTGTTATCATGTATGATATGCCAGATTGCCCTCGGAAGGACCATGAGATTGAAACAACAGAAAGATCCAGCACTAGTCATACTGTTACAGCTTCCTTTGAGACTGCATTTGAAGTGGACAAACAAGTGGCAGCAGCAGTCAAATATGCATTTGTCAAGCTTGCAAGTTGTCCTTCTATAAACAAGGACGAATTTAAAGAACTCTTGCGAAAAATAAGTGAAAATCCAGATGCAGGTGAAGGGGACCAGGACTTATCTGAGTTTTCTTTGGAATGTGAATCAGATACTGGATCAGAATTTGATCCAGGATTTCACCAGGATAGTTTAAGTTCTCAAGACTTGAGGCTTGACTGTGAGGAGGCAGTGGAAGAACTAAGAGAAAGGAAATACAAGAAGAAACAGCCTTTTCAAAAGTTCAATACAACAAAGCTTGTGGACATGATGCTGGAAAGGCTGAGATGCTTGCAAGAAGATGAACTTGCTTCTCTGGCTACTATTGTTGCAACTTGTGGGTTAAATGCTGCTCTAGTGGAAGAAGAAAATGGTAAGCAGCTTGATTCGGGTTCTGCTTTGGACTACACCTCTTCTCGAGCACTTAGGAGAATATCTTCTTATGGAGGACGAGGAAAAAGGAAGCAATTTGAGGCTGAACTTCCTGGCCTAGACAAGTTTCTAGTCAAGCGCCTGACGAAACTTGAAAGAGAGGTGCTAGAAGCAAAAAATACCAACAAGAATGATAAGGAAATTGAAGAGAAAGAAGACAATGTTCAAAATCCGTGTGAAATGAAAGGTATGGAATTGGAAAGAAGTAGGACACACAATGGGGTGATGAGGAACATGAAACAAGATGTCACGGAATTGCCTAGCCTGGATAAGTTTCTGGTGAAGCATGTTTCAAAACTCGAAAGAGAGGTCCAAGAAGCAAAAACAGAAGGGATTTTTGAGCCAACTGAGGGAGTCAATGCCACTTGTTTCCAGAAGAAAAGCAGTTCGGTTACTGTAGCACACATGGTAGATGAAAGAACTCCATTACGCTGTGATGGAGAACAAATGGGGAACATTGACCTGAACAAGAAAGGAGATGGAGAACTTGAAATGTTGAAGAAAGAGTCGAGTCTTATTTCAAAGATTGGAAAGCCCAGTGAGCCGTTGATTCATATGCAGACAATTCCGGAGGCTCCAGAAACAGTATCACTTCAAGATTGGAAAAAGGAAAGTAAAGTGACAGAAAATAGCCTAGAAAAGGAAAAACTGGAAGTAACTACCGATGATGGGACTCATCGGTATCAAAAGAAATATGGAGGAACAACAAGTGTTGGAGACTGTGAAAGCTTGGATAAAATCTTAGTAAAACATGTTTCAAGACTTGAGAAGGAGAAAATGGCGGTAGGTTCAAAGGAAGAATTGGTGAGGGTGAAGAGAAGGGACCCACTGGTTGAGACTAATGAAGGCAGCTTGGACCAAATTTTGGTTAAACACAAATCTAGACTAGAGAAGGAAAAGATGGCCGCTGCACAGCAACCGGATGACCGGATGACTCAGTTGACGTCACGAAGAGAAGCAAGGGAAAGAGAGATGCAAGAAGCATGGGGAGGCGTAAGCCTTGGAAACTCTATCCGTCCACATATCTCGAGACTTGAACGAGTTTAGTGCACTATCTTTTCATATCCCGTTTCTATTTAATATCTTTTGTGTCTTTATTTAGGCTGTAGTTGGATCAAGGAAAAGGAAATGGAAGAATTGAATGATCTAAACGTTATGAGCTGTTAGATTCTGATCATTTCTATTTCCTTTTCCTTCCACTACACAAAATCTCGATCCAAAAAGATCATCTGATTTATAATGATTTAGGTTCTGTCTAAACTTTCTGTAATTGTGTAGCTGAAGCGAAGGGACCCTAACACCGAATCAGAGAATACTGAAGGTAGCTTGGACCAAATTTTGGTGAAACACGAGTCAAGACTAGAGAAGGAAAATATAGCTGCTGCTGCTCAGCAACCAGATGACCAGATTAAGTATTCAGTATCTCGAAGGGAAGCCAGGGAAAGAGAGTTGCAACAAGCGTGGGGAGGCCTTAGTTTAGGAAACTCTATCCATCCACATGTCTCCAGACTCGAACGAGACAAGGCAAGTTTTTCCTAATTTAGCTCAATAAGTTTTTGTATCTCATTTTTTACTGGTTTATGGTTGTTTAGCATGTCTTACCTTTCTTTAATGCTGTGTCATGGCGACTTCTGTCTTAGGCTGCTTGGCTCAAAGCTGAAGAAGAGGAAAGGAGGAAAGCTATGGAGGTGTAAATTCTTTTTCAACCAATGCCGGTCTTTTCTTGGTTTTGTTCTCGTGATGTTTTTCTTCGACACACAAATTCAGGAGAAAAGCTTTTGAAATATTTTTAGAACTGCATTTTGTTTTGAATTGGTGGATTAGTTCCTTGGAGATCCACAAGTTTTCTCATTCTTGAGATGTTTCTATTATGATGACAGTATATTCTTAATACTATTTGTGGTGGCCATAAGCCTGCTGCCATACATTTTGCATAAAGATCTTTCCTTTGTGTTTGAATGAGTAGATGTTCTGAGAGCATTAGCTATTTTGCTTTCGAAACCTGTTTTTTCGTTTCCTGAGAACAGGGAAAACTAGAAAACAGACAGGAGGAAACTGAGATCCAAGGATTTTTTCCGACATCTAGATGTAGCTCTGCTGGAACGGTTAAAGGAAGCAAGGCCCTCAGAAGGGGTTTCTATAGTCTTTCCACTTAAGTACTAAAAAGGTCATTTCATCAAGAAATACCACAGAAGGGGGAAGGAATTGAAAAAAGATTTGACAAATATCTTAAGATTTCATGAATTAAACTGTCAACTTTTTCTTTCTCCTTACACCCTCTTCAGTCTTCAGTCAAATGCCCATGAATTAAAACTTCTTCTGCTATCTCAGTCCATCTAAAATTAAGTGTGTTTTTTTTTTTTCAAGAGATCTTCAAGTTGTCCAGTCCTCGTACTTGCAACAATTATCTTTTGACCGCTTATTACAACGATTGTGGAGCTATTTCAGGATAAACGTCTAGCCATATGTGCTCTTTTAGATATTTTAGCTAGCAAAAACACAAAATCAGAGCTCCAATAGCCTCAATAAAAGCCTAGCTATCTTAACTTTGCTACTATAGGAGGATCTTCATCATGGGAGGTAAATCCCCATAATGGTTATTTTGTTGAGTCAAAGGCAAAAAAAAAAAAAAAACTCCCAAATCAGTCTCAACATGTATTTGGATAATTTGCAACGTCAACACCTCAACAATTCTGACAAGACACTATTCACAAGTTAACTAGTATTTTATTACTACTTTTTGGGTTTTTTTTTCCTGATTACTGAAGAGAGAGAGAGAGAGAGAGGAGGAGGAGGAGGAGGAGGAGGAGGCGGCGGCAAAGAAAAGATAGTTTATTTGTAAATATTTTAAAAAGTAGAAAAGTAAAATTAAAATAGAAAGTTTGATTTTGTGAGTTGTTTGAAAAGTAGCTAGCTAAGTCTAAAAGATGTTTTGAGAGTTAAATTTGATCCAAATTTTATTGTGGCTGATAAGGATGACCTTAACTCAATAGTTACTGTTCATTAGTCAAGCATAGAAAACATTATTTTTTCTTTGGTCAAACTAATGGGTGTCATAGTGCACCCATTAGTGTGCAAAAAGTACACTTTGTGGGTCTCACTTATACAAAAAAATACACTTTAAAACTACACTTAAATATGTACTTTAAAGTACAATTGTACTTTTAAATTGTATTTTTTATACTCTTAACGGGTGCATTATGACATCCGTTAGCATTTTCTTTTTTTCTTTAAGCGTACACCATCTCTCTTACCTTTTCAAAATTCCCTTTCATTTTTTTTTTTTATATTATCTTTGACCTGAAGTTTCCTCTCTTTACTGTAATATACTAGTATGTATTCTTAGGAGAAAATGAGGAGAATAGCTAGCCTTGGCTGCAGTACGAAGGCAAGAAGTGAATTGTTGAATTAGATAAAGTAGTACAATTTTACTAGCAATTTAACCGACTGTTGGGGCCCTGCTGTGCACAGCCGCATGGCACGGTGCCATGCGATCATCCGACTGTCCATTACAAAAATGTACGGCTCGGATTTGATAAAGCATCGCACGGCTCGGATTTAATTGAGCTCGGATTAAATCCGAGCCGTTCATTTTCACAATGGACAGCTCGGATGGCCGCATGGCACGGTGCCATGCGGCTGGGTGCACAGCAGGCCCCCCAATTCCTGTTTTGAGTCTATAAATCCATCCATCGATTGTCTTTTCTGTTTTTTATTTATTCCCGACAAGGTTATGGTTCACACTCCCGTACGGTATGCATTTTTGTATTTTGAATTACAGAAAATTGGTATCCCACCACAAAGTTTCGCAATTGAACACCCAAAAAAATTGTACACCAAAATTTGAAGCAGCACTACAAAAATTCGTTATTTTATGCCGTCCTTTTTTTACTGCAATATTCATAGATTGGACTATAAAATTCATATGTTGAACTACAAAAATTTGTAGAAATAACTACAAATTATGTGACTCAGACACAAATATTCATAAATGAGAAACAAAAATTCATGAAGGCTACACCCAGTTTGGTGGAGTGAAGACTAGTTTCAAAAGCCCGAGGCCTCTAAAAAATCTTGTTCGGACGGGGTTAAGAGCCGTTGGAACGAAAAATCTATTGAAGTGGTTTTGAAGCAGTGAATTATGAGAATTCACTGGGAATCCCGTTCGAAAGGTCGGACACGGAGAAACGCGCGTTTTCGTGGATTTTAAGATTTTCTAATGTATTGTGTTGCCATGTACTATAAAGAAATACACATGAAAAAAGAAATACATAGGGAAGTTCCCACTATAATCTCAATCATTCTTAGAAACCTCCTAGCATCACGTGAAGTACGATTGAACGATTAGCTTAAGTCAACACCACGAATATTTTATTTTTGCCTTCGATTGCTAGTTTATCTTTTCTCCATGCCATTGTTCTCTTTGCCTTACAAAACGTGTGTATCGAACACTTTTCCTTTTTTTTGTTTAACAATTAAAATTATTTAAATCAAATCAGCTTATGCACACTTCAACGAATTCTCTTCTTTAAAAGCCGAGATTACAAAAGTTTGATGAGAAAACCCGAAGAATGGTCTAAGACTCTTCCTTTTCTTAAAGTGGAGTTGACGCGTTATTGTTAGGAGTAGTATTTGGTGGGCTCATTATTCAAAAGTCTTGCAATAATTTTCCCATGGAGTAGCATTATTTTCAAAAATTCCAATTTCCAACGAATTGATACCTCAAAAGACAAAAAAGTCAGTGGAAGTGGGATCCACTCACCCGAGATGGGGTACAATGCCAGCAGCAGCCCAGGCAAGAAGGAAGGAAACTCACGTCCAAACCGTGACTTGAATCTTCTCTCTCTCTCTCTCTCTCCCTCCAAACAAGCGATGCACTGAAACTCACTCGAAAAACTCATTCCCAACAAAGAACACGAGTTGCATTATCTTGACTTTGACTCACTCCCCACTCACTTCAAGACTCTTGACTCATCCCCTCCCCAAACAATCAAACCCATTTAACCCCATTTTACTCTCTCTCATCTTTTACCAAAAAGCTTCACCCTTTCCTCTCTCTCTCTCTCTCTCTCTCTCCCTCTCTACAACAATGGCTTTCCCGACCCTCTTCACCTTCGTCCTCTCTCTCCTCTTCTCCCTCCTCTCCCCTTCCCTGTCCACCAACTCGGAAGGTACAACACCATTTCATTACCCGCCTTCGAAATCTAATTTGGGCTTTTTCGACTGAAATTTCCCAATTTCTTTCATCTTTTTCTGCCTAATAATCTTTACCCCTGTGTTTCTCCGTTTCTTGATTTTCAGGAAATGCTTTGCACGCTTTGAGAAGCAGACTCTCTGACCCCACCCATGTGTTACAGAGCTGGGACCCAACTCTTGTCAATCCCTGCACTTGGTTCCATGTTACCTGCGATCGCAACAGTCATGTCATCCGTCTGTAAGATCCTCTCTCTCTCTCTCTCTCTCTCTCTCTCTCTCTTCACCACTTCCTCTCTCTAGATTTGGGCTTGTTACTATAATTTCTGATTTTTCCCTTGATTTTTTGAATTTCAGGGACTTGGGCAATTCTAATATATCTGGGTCTTTGGGTCCAGAGCTCGGTGAACTCAAGCACCTTCAATACTTGTAAGTACCCCCTAACCCTTTTCTCGGTTGTTTTTTATCCTTGAATTTTTGTTTTGGTGGGTCTCCTAATAGATCTGAGGAATATTGAAATTAAATGTAAATATTTGAATTTGGGGATATATGTGTTGAGCCAATCTTGTCATTAAATAAGTAAAACTTTGTTTTCAATCCAAGATTTTGGTTTTTTTAATTGTATGATTTTCTTGAATTTCGGCTGACCAAATCCCATGGGGAAAAAAAAATTGTTGACCAATTCCTCGAAGGTTGAATCTTTTGTTCGATGGATTGCAGGGAGCTTTACAGGAATAACATAGGAGGGAAGATCCCGAAGGAATTGGGTAATCTGGAAAGCCTAATTAGCTTGGATTTGTATGGAAACAGATTTGAAGGAGATATCCCCAAGTCTTTTGCTAATTTGAAGTCTATTAGATTCCTGTAAGCATGTCAGTTTTTGCTGTAAATCCATAACTTTAGCACTATATCTGGTTAGTCAAGTGCGCCCAAGCTGCCTGGACACCCGGTTATGAATCTTAAATATCTTGATTATCCCCATTTTGGATACTAATTTTACTTTCAATTTGTTTGAACAGACGGCTGAACAACAACAAGCTAACAGGGTCAATTCCCAGGGAACTCACAAAACTCTCTAACCTGAAAATTTTGTAAGTATTTGTGGAAGATAGTTATACTTTGTTATTGGTTGAGTTCTTCTGTTGGTAGGGTTGGTTTTTATGCTTAGAGTATTTCTATATGATGTATTGGGAATTTGAATGCTGCAGCGACGTTTCTAACAACGAACTCTGTGGAACGATCCCTGTTGATGGCCCCTTCGGAAGCTTTCCAATGGAAAGGTATATTCAGTTCTCCACTTCTCTCCCTTGTGGTGATTCATCTCTTGCTATAAGTCGTTAGTAGATTAGTATATACCATTCTCTTTGTGTCCTCTTTACGACATCTCTCACACTATATGGATACGAAGATAATGCCTTGGTGAAAAACAAGAAAGTTTCTATTGTAATTTATCCTAATCATTTCGTGAGTGCTGGATTTAGTCACTCAGAAGATGCTTTTCACATTCTACTAGTGAGGCATTGACAATGGCCTCAGACAAAGAACTAAAACTGGCAAAATATTTTTTGAGGATGGGTGTGCGGATAACCAAGTTGTTATATCTTTGGTTGGTTTGACACTTTTCATGAGATACTTATCCTACTGATAGACCAGACATGCGAAGCAGCCTGATGAGAATCTCTGTGGGGGATCTATTGGTAACACTATGGGTAAATATAGATGCCATTGCATCGGATGCTCCATTTTCTTTCATTGTCTTTCTTTTCTTGTGAGAATGTTACGGATGCCTTGCAATTATCTGGTGGGCAAAGTTTACCAAAAAGAACCAACAAAGATTATCCTAGCGAAATTCAGTTAGAATAGGAGAAAAAATCCCTACTTTCCTATGGAGTAATGGGTGAAAGAGTTTCTTGCACTCTTTGTGAATCATTGTAAACAAGAGCTCGGCATATTGAACCGAGGAAAGAGAACTTCCACCTTGCCATACCTATGAACTATCAGATTGAGCAGTGCACTAAAAGCAAACATAAACCTTTTTCTTGTGTGCTATGAGGACCTGATAGCAAATGGAATAAATCACTTTCCTTGGCTGAAATTTTCTTGTTTGTAACTTGAGAAGGTTTGCTTGCTTTGCTGATTGCTCAGCTATTTGGGCTGTTTGCAACATTCATTGATTGTGTTGGTGATCTTGGCCGTGAAAAGACATGATTTGTGCCTTTATTTCCCCGGATTACATGTGCATTTTATGATAGATGGCCATAAGTTGAAGAACATGGTCGTCCAGAATCTTCTACCATTGGTTCTTTAATTCATGCTTTTTTTCTCGTCAATGATAATCTGATTGTTCTGCTTCTGGCTTTTCTCAGTTTCGAAAACAACAATCGACTCAATGGACCAGAGCTGAAAGGACTGGTGTCTTATGACTTCGGATGCTGAATGTGACTAGGAATGCTAGGCCAGCTCCTCCAAAGTCACCTACGCCTAGACTTATGCGCGACACTTACATGTCTTTATATTGTGTACTAAAACAATGGGAAAACCATATAGCATGTTAAGTCAGCAAAAGTATTGTAATTTATGCGAGAATAACGGGCTTAAAAAGCTGGAGTTCAAACATTGTGAAATGTTTTCTTGTATCACCATTATGTCACCCAACATTCGGATTAGTTTATGAATTATGAGCATCAAGTTGCAGGTATTCGATATCATCAATGTCGCTGGCAATATTTGATTAAAGACTAGAAAATGCATTTACCTTGATTCAACCTCATAAAAGACTAGAAAAATAAAAAACCTGAAGCAAAACTATCGAAACTGCTCATCAGTCTGATCTCTTCAATTTGGACTGGTAGCAAACCCAATAGCTGGCCAGATCTAGCTAGTCTCCATGTCCTTGCTTTCTATCCATCCCAAATTCATCACCTTCCTCTCCAATTTTGATACAATGGCGCCCGTTTATATTGCGAGGGTCTCCCATTTATGCAGAATTCCATCACCCATTCTTACAAGAAAATTAAACGAAACTGGAAAAAAGGAAAGAAAGGGCAGAAAGTAACTAAAATATACATGCTCCTCGAACCCAATTGGTAAGTTGAACCTTCCCTATTCATTGCTTCTTTTCTAAAATCACATCCAAAATGGACCGGTGTTTCTAGAACGATCAATGATCTCATATCATCCTCTCAACCATTGTCATCAGCACATATCACAAGTCTTTTCTTTTTTGACAAATTACCAGAAATAGTACATTCTTATCAAGGGACAGATGGTAAAGCTCCCTACTATGCTCATATCAACATTGCAGCTGCTTTGGAATCCAATCTCTCATACAACCGATAGCTCAATGTTGATTTTGACATCTGAGGATCTCGTTCTAGCACCTCTATGATGTCTTTGCCAGACATAGAGTGAAATTGATCTCCTTCAAATGTACCTCCTGTCCCTATGGCAAAGATACAGATAATCATTGGATAGAAAATTTATTCAATACAGATCGAAGTACGGGATCTCAAACAGAGAAAAAAAATTGTAGTTAGCGTGCTTTTCTCTTTCACTGCAAAGGCTCATCAATCTATGTTTGATAGAAACTCAAACCTAGTGGTTTGGTCTTGTTAGGTGTAGATACTTGGAAAAAAATATGGTTTTTGCAATTTCATTGGATCCTCATTTTGTGAGACATATTTTGGTTAAAACAACTCTTTCATGCTCCTTATTGCCACGTATCTGGACCAGTGGCGATTACAAAGCAATGCCTTAACAGTGGAGATTCAGTTGGCAAACCACCCATGTCACTACCGAAGGACCAATCCCTTCATCTTGAAATCTTTGAGAGAAAATCTAGTTTTCAGCAGAGAGTAGAGTTACCTTTTAATTTCGTTTCTCGACCATCAGTAAGTTTCATTGTCTGAGCTTTAAATATTGCTCCCTTTCTTTCATCATGCTTATTCAGCGCTTTATCTGCCATAAGCCTCCATTTTGATGTCAAGTCAACTCCCCCAGCAGCTGCCCGAGCAGCAGCATTCACCACTGCTGTGCGCAGTATATCATTTACCATGCTTTTCACTTTCTTAGCCTGCAGATGCGAGGCTTTCTTCATTAGCTTTAATTCAACATAATTATTTAGTTCTATGCGACTGCAATATCTTGGTAAATAACCTAAGTAGAGAAAACATGACATCGGAGTTTACCCTCATGAGGATTCGGAATTGACACACCTCTCATCTAGGGGAAATACAGTTTCCTAGGCTGCTCTGAACCAGGGAAATACACCCAAAGTTTGAGAGCACCCATTGACTTCGAGAATACATACCTGTGCTGTTTCTGAACAATCTGCATCCTTCTCAAGGTTACCACCAACTTGATTTCTGACTTCAGACTGCATTCAAATATTTTCCTGCAAAGTTAGATCAGAGGGTCGAAAAAAATGCCTCCATAATCCCAGAAATTACTAGGGTCATTTCACAAAATTTTTTATGTTTGTTCTCAGACTTGTCTTGCTTGTGTGGCTTTGGCACCTCTCATGCACAAGCAAGATAGATACAAACCAGATGTAAAGGAAAAAACATGAGGGAAAGACGTAGAAACAGATAGAAGACCAAGATAGAACAGAAATTTTCTGCCAAGGAGGTAGAAATAAGAGGGCTCTGGTCACAGGAGACCACAACTCCATGAGCTAAACCTCATCCTCTACTCTATTTTTTTTAAAATAAGTAACCTTGTCCTCTACTTAAAAGCAAGTACAAAGTGTTTTCATCATAAGAATGGTAGTATAATATGTAATTGCACCTTAAAGTAGATGTGTAACAATAATTTGATGCCCGACAATTGAGTTGGTTTAAAATAACCTCTCTGAAGCCTAACTTTTTTTCATTCGGCAAGCATTATCATATAACAAGTAGAATTATATCATCCTATTCCAAGTTACAACCAACTACTGAATGTGAATAAAGAGAGCCATTTCGCGACTGACTAATTTATAAAAAAAAATTCACAAGAGAACCCCAGATCCTTGAAGTGCTCCTACCACTTCAGCCTGTCGTTTCCCCCACTCCTCCTCAACTATCTTGTTAATTCCTTCAAGCTGATGCTGAATATCACTTGTAACAAGAGTCTTGTGTCTTCTCTTTTCCAAATCAACCCGCTAAAGACAAGACATCCAAATCAAGAAAGGAAAAAAGTGACGTAACCTAAGATTGTCAGGAGAGGGAATGATCACCAACCTGTTTTGAAATCCTCACCAATTTACTAATCATCCCTCGAATTCTTTCCTCTAGAAACTGGATATTTAATTGCAGAAAGCTCAGCTACTGTATTAAGCTGACAAGAAACATAGTATACATAATCAACTCACCAGTGACAAGCAATGTTCCACATCTTTACTTACACTTATAATTCCGTACATGGAAGCTGCCAAAGACACCGTAAGTCAGGACCATGTACTTCACTATTAACATTGAAGGCGCAAATACTTAAGAAGTGACCCACGAATTGCTCAAGGTTAGAATGTCTATTAACTGATTCTTGTCAACTTTTCCTGCAGAGGACTTTTCTGCAAAATCAGTGTTCCTTCTTTTCCCGCTCTGACTACGCTTAGTGGTGATTTTGACACTTGACATCCCTGCTTCCTTCCAGACAATAGATTATCTTCTTCCTCCTGATTAAAAAACATTTCATTAACACTATTGTATATCTAACATGCTTTCCGGTGTTTAAAATGTCCAAAAATGAGGTGGATTCAACCTGGACTACAAGCCAATATATCATACCCTTAAATTGATTCCGCCGATGGCAGTAACATCATTAAATTGCTCAAAGCTCTGATCATACACCGGTTCAGATAACTTCTGTCTTTTGCTGTAAGGCGGCAACATACAGAATAAAAAGTTATGCATTATGCTAAAATCAAGGCTTTTGGAATCTGAGAGTTGAGATTGAAACAGTAGAAAACAGATAAGTTAAACCTTGAGTGTTGTGATGGTGTGACAAACTCTTCTGTTCGCTTCTTCTGTGAAAAACAATAACTTGAGAAAACAAAATTAAGCACATTCTAACCAAAAAGACACATGTGATGTGTTTCTTTGTGACGCATAAAAGAAATGCGTGTCTATTTCTTGGATTTATTGTACCAAATGAATATAATGCACATATCAGCCAGTTTGGTCAAAATTTAAAGCTATAACTCCTGAGCAAGTAAATTGTGGACTCTATGATGTAAATCATAATACTGCCAATATGACTCTATTTCATTGCATTAACTGTGGACAAATATACCTGAATTTGCATTTTCTCAACTGCCTCTGCAATCAACTGATTCCCCACTATATCCTTTGCGAGCCGGATAAAGTTCTCTATGTTGATGGCCTTTTTCTAGGAATGGCAATTACTATATCAGTCAAGATTTCAATGTTGGGCACAATAATTGATAAGGTCAATTTATGCCAAATAATTAGCAAAGCAGTGTTCATCACTAAATTTACGTTAGAGACTCACCTGGAGATTGGAAAATAACGTATTGACTGTGTAGCTCTCCCAATATCAACCTGGGGTATTATATGTTTAAGCAACGTATCAACTTGGACTCTACCTTGAATTCTTTCCATTGAGTTTCCAGTTGCTGCATCAGAGATTCAGAATCAGATTTATTTTAAATTAGCGCCATCAGAAAATCGCCGAGCCTTCTAAATACTATAAGATTTTCGTTTTCTTTCCTTACTTGAGTTTTTTTAAAATTATTCCTATTGCTTTTCTCGCAAAGAGTCAAGGGACAGGACAGAATCTACTACGCCTCAGATAATAATTATCAGATAACTCATGAACAATGAAAATAAGAACAGCCAAATCAATAGTACTGTAAGAGTTAGGGAAACTAAACATGTGAGATTGATGGAAGGCATGCGATGTCGCGGAGTCGTATTCGCCTCCGTTCGTGGACATTTTTAGAGACGAATACCGCTATAATATACAATTTAGAAATCTCACATAATGTCTCCGTGTTATGAGATCGGTGTAAGACAAGAATTCCAAATAATTGAAAAATCAATATGGAGTATAAGAGACACTCAATCCGCATAAGAAACATTATCTTCTGAACAAATAGGGTTTATTTATTTACAGTAATACATGTGTCTTTCACAAGAGACACGTCTCTTGAACACACCTCTTGATTTGAAAGCCAATGCTTCAGGTACCCGAAAGAATGCTAAAAAGAAGGCTCCCTAGCAAACAAAGAGATAGACGATGAGAGAGCGAGAGAGAGAGAGAGAGAGAGAGCCTGTTCGATTCTAGATGCTGGGCTGATTCTGATTTTTTTCTATCGGGTCTGCGTCTGATTCTGATCGCATGGAAATCGGACTCGGATAAATAGTTTGGGGGGAAAATTGCATTGAGAACCTTACAATTCGATCTGTCACCGTTTCCACCGCGAATTGTACTTTTCTAGTGGTTTTGTAGCACATTTGCTCCAGTGGTTGTGCAAGAGACTAGCAGCACGTTACTACTCCCTTTGTCCTAATTTATTGGTCCTTCTTTCTATTTTAGAATATCTCAAAATATTTATTTCACTTCTAAAAACATCCATCAAAATTGGGTCACTTTCCAATTTTACCCTTAAAAAGTATTTTTCTCATCTTAATTGGCTAGTCTATTATCTTTTATTTTATAACGGTTTTTATGATTTTCAAAATTTTATATAATAAAACTAATTGATATCTATCAAACAAGATTCATATTGAATATGTTTTGACTTTCATATAATAAATTAGCATCACAAATTTGGGCACAGTAATATTGACTGGATTTAGGGGCAAAATACAAAAGTCAATACAAAATTTTCACACCCCTTAAAAACCCATTTCCCCAAAAGGGTCAAGAAATTGGGACGAAAGGAGTAGTATTGTAAGATTGTGGGATCAAATTCTATGGAAATAGTTTGATATCCATTTTGATTGGTTGAGACAGGGTTGGGGTAAAAATTATATATGTTTGATGAAAATAAAAGGGAAAAAAAATCGAAGGGCTTCTAATTTAAGAACGTTGTTGGTCTCTACGTATCTTTTCGAGTGTAAATGATGTACGCAACGGCAAAATTCCTAGGAAAAATGTCAATTTCTACTCTATCTAGTCACCAAGTAAATGATGTACACAACGGCTTAGACATTTAAGATACTCAAATCCCAAAAAGAATTTTCTTTTCAAAAACCTTGCGTGTTTTTGAACGGGTATTCAAGAACCCTGCTAATGGAAGTTGTCGTTCACAAACCAGCGAACCACAAAACTTTTTTTCTTCTTTCTTCAACGATTCCACTGCCGTTGTTAAGATTGGTGTTGCTTTCATCGAGTTGTTCTCTTGAAGGGTTTCTTGTTGTGTTTGTGGGCTATGGTGAGAGAGACTCTTGGCAAGTGCTACAATACCAAGTGTTTACATATAAAATTAGCAAATTCAGTAATTAATTGACATGTAATAAAAAATGTCAAACGTTGGCTAATATCTGTCAATGAAGATACACTGGATTAATGGAATAAAGTTGGGTGAATACAATGTCGTATTGCTTCTTAATTTGAAAAGTAGTTATTGGCAGTTACGGGTCAAAACTAATATAGGAAATTGACTACGAAACCATGATGTTAACTGCTAAACATATGAACTCCATGTGTAAAATTATGAAACAAGGCAATTGGCAGTTAAAACACGTGGAGTATATCATGCAAGGCAGTTATCTCCTTAACATTCAATCATTTGAGTTATTTTAAGTAACTGTGCAGATTCAAATTCAAATGTAGAGGAGGGTAGAAACTGCCAATTCGAAGAGTAAAAGATTGAGTTCTAAGCAGGCCAAGTTCAAATATTTTGAGAGGGAAGTTCAAAATTGCAAACAGAGTCTATAAATAGAAGAAATTGAAGAGTAAGAAGCCTCGTGACAAATTTTTAACAAATAGCTATCAAATAAATGATGCTTGGTTTGTTCATTAGCAAGTAAAATTAGGATTTTGACTCAATTCGAAGTAAATTAGGAAGTAGTTTAAGAAGTAGATCTCAGATTGTTCTTGTAACAATCAATTGTTCGAAATTCTTGTTACCTTGTATTTGAAGTTGAAGACAATTTCAAAAGGCATCCAGTTTAAGAACATCGTTAGGCCTCTACATATCTTTTCGAGTGTAAATGATGTACACAACGGCAAAATGCCTAGGAAAAAGGTCAATTTTTACTTTGTCTAGTCACCAAGTAAATGACGTACACAATGGCTTAGGCATTTAAGATACTCAAATCCCAAAAAGAATTTTCTATTCAAGAACCATGTGTGTGTTTGAACAGCTATTCAAGAACCCTGCTCATGGAAGTCGTTGTTCACAAACCAACAAACCACAAAACTTTTTTTTCTTCTTTCTTCAACGATTCCGCCACCGTTGTCGAGATCGGTGTTGCTGTCGTCGAGTTGTTCTCTTGAAGGATTTCTTGTTGTGTTCGTGAGCTATGGTGAGAGAGACTTTTAGCAAGTGCTACAATACCTAGCCAGCCCCAACTAGGTAATATAATAGCATATACCAATTTCCCAATTCTCTAGCTAGTCTGCTAGATCTTGCTTGGGCTGGCCATTTTGCTTAAAACCCCAATTTGCTAAGATAGTTGGACATGCTCTTACCAACGAGAAAATTTTCAGTGCCCAATGGGTATGCCTACATGGTATCCATTCGGCCATCTAAACCGTCCAAAATGCGATTCAACGGTCCGGAAGAGGATAGAGAAAAAGAGGAGAGAGAGTGGTCGGGTGAGAGAAGAGAGAGGGAATCAATCTTAGCATGGCCACGTGGTACTTATTCAGTACCCAAAAATTTGTCCTTACCAACACTTTTCTTTTGAAGTTTGGCATAATTGGACACTGATTACTTCCAATGGAAGTTAGAGATTTTCGCCACCATAAGAACTTTACTGAAAAATTACGAAAGAATACATTCAAAGCAAAAACAATAATAGTGCTAGATGAAGAAAAACTCTTGGGTTTGAAAATTGTGACCAAATTAAGGATTCTTACTGAATTTTAAATCGAAGGCCATCATTTACTTGGGCGTGTGAGAGCATACGTCCAAATGAGTCATGACTTCAAACCCTTTTCTTCTGGGACATTCTTGAGTTCCTTGCTTCATGTTTTATTTTCACATTTGTTCACCTTTTATCCTCTCTTTTCAGCCGTAGAAGGTAAAAGGAAAAAATTGTCCACCACTATTTTGCATGATGGATAGTCGCATAAGATGACAACATAAGATTCATGATTGTGTCATCATATAATAAATTTGAGAAAATTTTCTATCAATAAAAATATATACATGAAAATGAAAAGAAAAATAATACAAGAGAAATGCAAAAATATTTTAGAATTTATTGCTGAAATAGCATAAAAGAAGTAAGACATATATGGATGGTGAATTGGGGAGTGATTTTAAGAGCTAAAATTAGGCCAATAAATATGAAATAATGCAAATATTATGAGAGGGAAATCAAAAGGTAAAAAGAATCTATACTATAACAATTGCTTTCATACTCATACGGATCCACATGGGTTTGTAAGTTTTCATTTTCTCAATTTTAATTTCTTTAAGAAGTGATTTTTTCACTACCTTGGCTATCATTACTTAGCAAAGGTTAATAACTTTAGGAAATTTTTACAAATTTATCAATGATTACAAAGTGAAAGGTTAACCACAACTCCCCATCGCTTAGTATAGAATAAATCTATAACCGATTTTAATTTTCTCTTGATTTTCAAAAGTTTTCATGCATAGCTTGAGTAGTAAACTAATTGTGTGTACCTGAATTCGTCCTGTGCATAGCACGAGTTTCCTGCTAGTATCTATGTAAGAAAACTTGCCTTTCCAAAATAACCTTTCATTAATCATAGAAAAGAAAAAGGAAAGCGGATTAACAAAAAACACCACATGAAAGAAAACTACTTTCTGAAAAGAACAATCCTTTCATCTGGGAGTTTCAAATTTTAAAAGATTTCTCTTTCTCACTATCTCAATTACCAAAAAAGAAGATGAAGAATAAGAAGAAAGTAGATAAAAAAAATGAAAAAAAAATCATTTTGGAAAAGAAACACCATCCTTTAATTCATGTGCGAATTTCAAATTTCATAAATCCTTTCTTTTTCTTTTGACATCCAACCATCATACGAAAATTTAATTTAAGATCTCTCTCTCTCTCTCTCTCTCTTTCTCTCTCTCTCTCTCAAATGATTTTTGTTGTGAAATGGATATTATAAATTTGGTAAATCAACGAAAAAATAAGAAGGAATCTCTTCGCGATGCTTCAAAATTACACATTTTTTGTTGTGCACGAAATAATGGGTTTTATTAGATGTTAGTATTTTTTTTTTTAGTTTCACTTATTGAACTTATACAATCATAATACGGGTGGCGGCATAGCATTAGCCGAAATACTTGATGACAAAAACACTGTAGGTAGTATTCTATGGTTGGTTAAAGTTGTCAAACTTCATCAAGTGTCTTTAGGCACAGGCAAAACACTAGTTATTCTATATCCATCCACCCATCTAGTAATATTTATATAAACACGTGTATGACACAAAACACTCTCTTTGTTTTTCTAAAAAAATTAAAAAATACATAATAATCTCCTGTATATAGCCATTAATTTGTATCTTCCTTCTCTTTTGGTTTTTCCCCTTGATAAGCAAAATTTTCTCTTCTCTTTTGGTTTTTCCCCTTGATAAGCAAAATTTTCTAACTTTTCCTCAATTTGTCGCATAGTTTCAAATTTCTTTCTTAATAAGTAAAGATTCTCCATTAAATGCTAAATTGCTGAGAGGTAAAATATCATTAAACATACACCCTCTTTTGAAATAAATGAGAATTTATTGGTTCGAAATGTGAGACTGTAACGCTGCTAAAATAAAACAATACGAGAAAAGTTTTCCGTAAAATCACTCAAAAAATATATTAAATGGTGTATCGGGTGAATTTCACCGGACCTCCTAAAAAGACCAACACGAAATGTATGCCAATAAGTGTTTTGTCGGTACGAAATTTCAATAGCGACTAACACGAAATTTCGAGTGCTAACGAAAGAGCCTAACGTGTATCTGAGGGTGGGAGGCAATTGGACACGTGGTTGAAACAGGTGGTCTAATTGTACACTTGGCGCAATTCCAAAGGCTTGCCTGAACCTTAGTTGGAAAGAATAATGATAGTGACACAAACTTTGTGCCACAATCAACCACAACCTCACTCACATTTCGCGTGGGGTGTGTGGGGCGAAGACATTACGCGTATGGGGCCTACACCCCACGCTGAAATGGGGTTGTTGTTGGCCGGTATGAAAGTTATGTCCACAAATCATTTTGAGTTGGAAATACGATTTGATTTGCTGTCCCCAAACACTTCTCTGCCACGTGTTATTCCTACTCTCAGCGTCGTCTACAACCGCGTTGCCCGATCTATTAATTAAAATTTGAAGAAAAGAATAAATAAAAACACATACATTAATTTTGTGAAGCTTAGGAAAATGAGGAAAGAAAAGAAAATGAAAATTTTTCCCTCTTCTTGTTTGGTTTGAAGAGAGAGAGAAGGAAAAAAAAATTAAGTTTTGTGAATAATGAAATTTTCGTTCCACTTTCCTCTTACTTTACTCTCATTTTATTTTCCTTCTCTTTTCCTTTCATTCCTCATGTTTCAAACATAGCCTAAGGGAGTTTCACTTTAAAAATGTTTTAGTTTTGTGCTCATACTTTTTTATGTGATTTATTGTAAGAAGATAACTTATCTTGATTTTTTTTAAAAAAACTAGTTAGTGGAACACCTCTGAGTTTAACAAAATTGAAATATTTAGATGAAAAGGAGTAAATTTAAGATATTGGCCGGCCTCTCATGTCATATGCAACGAATAAACTTTTGCTTCACATAAAATGAGTTTTGTTCTAAGTATTTTTTTGTAACTCAAATCTGCCCCCATTTCATAGAATTGTAATACAACCAATTAATGTAGGATTGCAAGTTATCGATCAAATCATATTTATATCAAAAAATCTGTTGAGTTGGATTGCAATAAACTTTAAACTATTCACCACTCACTACTCCCAAGATATATATAATTCGTTAAAATGACTATCATTGTTCGATAGAACTTCATTCTCTAACCAAAAAATGATTAATGCAATATATTACAAATTGTGAAATTAGATAATCAAAACATTACGATATTTTTTTAAAATTCTATTCTATTTCGCTTAATGATCACACGAGAAGGAAAATATATTCTCTAAAGATGAGAAAATATCAAAATATAAAGAATCATTCATCATTTTAGCTGAAATTGTTGACATGTTTGCACTTGTGTGAAGACAAAAATACTTCCAAAATGAAGCTAGAGAGGGAGAAGCGGGGCGTAAGGGTGTTCCACAACTTGGTTTTTTTGGTTTTTAGTTTTTTTTTTTTTGATGTTTTAGTTTTTTAAAAAAACTAACTTGTTCCACCACCTAGTTTTTGTTTTGCAAAAAAATTAACTTGTTCCATTAAATTACTAGTAGTTTTTTGTATGTTTAGTTTTGCAAAAAAACTAATTTGTTCCACTAACTAGTTTTTTGGCTTTTTTAGTTTTTATTAGTTTTGCAAAAAAACTAAGTGACTTTTTGTTAGTGGAATGAGATAGTTTTTGAGTTAAAACAAAACAGTTTTTTTTTTTTAGCGGAACGAGGCCAATTGCAATTGTTGTACCCTTTGAAATGTTGGTAAGAAAAAAGAATATTTGAAAGAATGAGAAGGAGCGAGTATGGCTTTATTTGGTACTAGGGCAAGTAAGTTAGGGGTGCTTTGGTTAAAAAGTAAATTATGGTTTTTTGATTTTTTTTGTTTCATCTTTATTTTCATTTTTTTTTTGCATTCGTTACTTTTGCGTCAAGATTTTATAGTTAATTTCTCGATTCCTCTCGATGAAACGAATCTAACAAGTATAAATTTATGGTCAAACCAAATATTTTTTTGAATAAAGCTGAAATATTTGAATTATTAGCTAATAATCAAAGTATTTTGTCTTTATTCAAAAAAATTGAATTTTGACCATAATTTTATACTTTTTAAATTCGTCTTGTCGAGAGGAATTCAGAAATCATAAAATCTTGACACAAAATTAATAAATATAATTTTTTTAATAAGGATAAAATGAATAATCCAGTAAACTGGATTATGTTTTACCAAAAGGAGTCAAAAAATTTCCTCCGACTTTTTTCACACATTTTCTGTTTCTCTTCCTCCCTCCTATATATTTTCTCCCACAATCTCCTTGAAAACCCACATCACAAATCCTCATCACAAATCCTCGAGAGAGACGGAGAGAGAGTTTAGAGAGAGAAAAATGAGTGCGGGTTTCCTGAGAAATGGCACCAAAACCTACCACTCCATTCACAATCTCTTGCAGAAACAGCCGGCGACCGACTCAATCGGAGCTGCGATCATACGGAGTCAACCCCACCACCGACAACAACAATCGAGGGTCTATACCCGATTTTCTCAATCTGTTTACAGAAGAACCAGAGAGCTCCAATTGTCTCCTCCTAGTGTATTGTCTTCGTCCTTTTCTTCTTCAACTACTGTATCCTCCTCCAGAAATGGGTTGGTCGGTTGGTATTTGGAGACGGTCAAGGCACGCCCCATTCTCACCAAAAGCATTACCGGTGCCCTAATTTATACGGCCGCTGATTTGTCCTCTCAGGTAACACTCAAAAGAAAACCCATTGTCTGTTTTCCCATGAAATTTGGTTAACGAGTATCAGTCAACAGCATCGAGAAATTGGTGTTTTTTAGAAGAGAAACGCATTCATTTTTTTGTTTTTTTTATCTTTTATTTGTGCCCCTTTTTATACGCTGCCTTGCCTATGCATTTTTCTCGTGAGGTATAGATAAGAATTGAATGTAGTTTTACTTACCCAAAAAAGAAAAAAAGAAAAAAAGAAAAAAGAATTGAATGTAATGATTTTATGGAATTAAAACACGGGGAAATAGTGTTCAGTGCTGTGCTTTGTGGAATTCTTGAAGTTAACAATTAGACAAAGAGGGAGTTCGGTGCGATCGCCGATCAGTGTTCTAAAAGTCAGCCTAGGTTGTTCCTAGGCATAGGGCAGCCACCCAACGCCAAGATTAGGGTCTGGGCGTTGATTAGTCATTTTAAGTCGGAAATTAGTCGGGATTAGGCGTTTTGTTCATTAGTCGGGATTAATCAGCTAGGTGGCATCTAATCAGAATTTGAATGTTTCATAATTTCTAAAAATTGTATACATATTTCAGTTGTTAATTTAGTTTTGATTCTTTACCAGTGTTCTTCCTAGTCTTATGTTGGGGCATGTGGGGAGATATTGTTTCAAAGGAATGGAAAAACCAACTAATCTCTAAATGTGATCAGTCCCGACTAGTTGACTTAAGCACTAGGCAAAACAGAGGCACCTAGCGATTTTTAGAACATGTTGCTAGTGATTTGGGGAAAATACTGTCATGGTTGGATTTAACCAGTTCCCTTTGTCACAGAAAAAGGTGACAGTTGGTAATAATTGGTGTAAAACCTAATTTGTAGCATAAGTATGGAAATTGCTCATCAAAATACAATCCAAACACGGTTAGGATTGAACAGAATCATTTCTTTTAGTTTCACACCAGCATGAGTGACCACAGTTATTTTCTTTTGTTTTATCACTTGCCCGACCACAATTCATTTCTTCTGCTATTTCAAGATAATGATAATAGAAGGTAAGGCCGGCTTTTCAGCTGTAACTTTACAACGCCAGAACAACCTAATGATTGGGCGCTTCTTTATTATTAGTAAAATAGCTTGGTTGAGCTCATTTTCCCCTTTCTAGTATTAAGGTTGTCAAAATGTCTCATTCAAGGTGAAACTGGAGTTTCATTTCAATTTCAGGGCTTTTCTTGCTTGTTTAGTAAAGTCACACTTTACATTTTGATAGGAATAGGTGCTTCTTGTGGCAGGGCACTGTTTGTACGAAAATAGTTTATCAAAGCTTATAGTTCCACTTAATGCGGTCGTACACCATTTCTACTCAGTAGAAGGTTCTGTTGTCGGTCTGTTTGACATAAAACCGCAGAACCTGAAAAGAAGCTTATGATCTGAAGGCAAGTACTTTGTGCAAAAATGCTGGAGTCTATGTTTATGGCATGGCTTCAAAACTTCCCCTCCCAACATCTGCATTTCCAGGGCCATGGTTGGGAGAAAAATGCTGTTATTTGGTTGTTCCTGTTGTAGTCCAGTATAAAGATACCTTATATGTGCATTTGATGATGGGATATTTTAAACACTCTCCTTAGGAGGAGAAGAACTTTCAATAAGACAATATGCTCTCTTACCTCTCGTATGTTTATACTCGTTGATCAATGGCCACAATTTATTTAAATGCTTAAGAAGCACATTTTTTGGTATTAGCACAATTTTTTTTCCTGTTTCGATCAGTGTTATTAGCACATATGTTTGCGGAAGACTTGTTTCGAGGCATTGGCCAGCTATTCCCATTCCGATCCAGACTCAAATGGTTTCGAGTAGCTCATCCTGTCTCCTATCCAGTTTTCTTTCTTATGATGTCCCACTGCATCTGCTTCCTGGCTAATCTAGGCACCCAGAGATTCAATTTCTTAGGAGTATGTGACTTGTAAAGGAAAATTTCTGTAGTCATAATTGCCATATCATTCTGATGAATCTGATCTATTTGATGTGATCCTGTTTATAAAACAGCATCTTGAATGTTTCTCCTGTTCTGTCCTCTCTCTCTCTCTCTCTCTCTCTCCAACTTAAATGTGTTGGTCTTCTGCTTACTTGCACTAGTCTGCTGATATTTCTCTATAATCTTTCTGCACTATGCTTTACTTTACTTAATGTATCACCTTATGTTCTGCTTTTGTACATGTGAGTGTTTAATTTTCTTTTGGACTAAATAGAGTTCTTTTGACTGTTAATTTCTCCATTTCATTGTCTGTGGATTTGATACATTATTAAAACTTTCTCCAGACTATTGTCCTGTCATCTTCAGAATCTTATGATTTTCTTCGGACCTTACACATGGCTGGATATGGAATGCTAATTTTGGGACCATCCTTGCATTTTTGGTTCAACTTCGTGGCAAAAGTCCTTCCAAAGCGTGATGTGATGACTACATTAAAGAAAATTGTAATGGGGCAGCTATTGTATGGGCCTGCTATGACTGTTATTTTCTTCTCTGTGACTGCTGCACTACAAGGTAAAATTAATAGAATAGTTTCTACTATACGGGCAAACATGTAAAGACAGTATTATTTTTAGGCTTAAGAACTGCCTCCACTTCGTGTTATGCCATATGTTAACATGTTCTTGTCAAAGTAATCCAGAGTTAGAGGCATTCTTTTCTAAGAAAATGCAACGGCCTCAACAACCTTATATATGACGACAGATGATATTTACTTGTAACTTATTCTTTACATGTGAACCTTTTGAACAAAAGCAGGCAGCTAATGATCAAATTAGAAATTACCTATTATACATGCAGTTAATCTTCAAATACGTACAAGGCTGGCAAATGCACCTTTTATACTGCATTCTGGTCTGTCCTTATTAATTGCGTAGTTTTTTCTATGACCTTGTTGGCAAACCCAGAAGCTAAACTCCTTTGCTGGCCTATTTATCCATCAGAAAATTAGCTTATCTTGGATTATTTTTTATTATGTTAGATTAGGTTTGTAGTGAAGGTATATCATGCTCTGCTTAGCCTTTTAATCAGGAAATTGGACCACTAAAATCCTGCATGGAGGTCTTATGGCATTGGGTGGATAATGGATATAATTTGAGACTTTTTGAATGGCCAGGTGAACTTATGTTGTAAAAATCGCTAGTAAAACTTGGTCACCAGATTGCAGAGTTAAAGTTGGTCTTGCCACTCTTAGGCCCTGTTTGGCGGCAGGATTTGCACCCGGATTTGCCTCACACCTGCATTTGTAATCCAGTTCCCACCACAAGCCAGCATTTGGCTTGCCATTTTCGCCCCTTGGATTTGCCAAAAAAAAAAAATCACTGTTGGGAGTACAAATCCGGGAGCACCCAAATTAGCTAACGACAGTCTCCCCCCGTCGTTAGCAAATCAGGGGGGATTTGTGGATTTTGGGTACCAAAATACCCCTCCAAATCCGGGTGATTTTGGGGGGTTTTGAAAAAAAAAAAACAAAAACAAAAACAGGAGAGATTACCATCGTCGGAGCAACCATCTTCGTCGTCATTGGAGAGATTACCATCATTGTTGGAGCAACCGTGGATTTAGATCTAGAAATTTTTCTAGCTTGAGAGGGGCAAACCCATCAGCAACCATGGGGTAGGTGGAGGTGGTGGCAACTTGCCAGTGGAGATGTGAGGTCGGGGGAGGAGGAGCCCGTCGGCCCGAAGCCATCACCGGAGCAACTATTTTTACTTTGATTTGATCTAAAATGGGGGGGAAGATAATGCAACTGTTGTGTGTGTGTGTGTGTGTAATATATTTAAGACCTCCTAAATTTTTGATACTACACATTTACCCCATATTTAGAAGAGTCTTCCTTCGAGAAGGATATGGTATAGGGGTCGATCATGGAAATAGGACACAAACTATTTTCTTTATGTCAAGAGGATAAATCACCCACACATTCCATAAATGACCCCACTAGCTCATGAAAGTGCCTAAACCCCCCAAATCTTATGAAAGTGCCTGAATCCCTAAACCTAATGAAAGTGCCTAAACATAAACCCTAAGGTATCCTTTGAAAGTGACTAATCCACTAAATTCCTATAATTGGAAAGTGCACCATAAACCCTAGGGTAACCTATGAAAGTGCCTAAACTTAAATCCTACGGTACCTTATGAAATTGCCTAAACTACTAAAACCCTATAATTGGAAAGTGCACCCTAAGTGCCTAAATCCAAGATGCCCCACCCCAAAGAGCCTAAGCCCCATAAAATTGAACTCACCCTCAAAATTGAAGAGAGAGAGATTGATTTTGTCCCATGTACCATGCCATCAATTTTGTCCCACACATGAGAGAGAGAGAGAGAGAGAGAGCATGGTCAGCATTCCAAAATGACGGGACAATTAGAGCAGGGTCATCATTCCAAAATCTCCTCACAATTGGCTTACAGTATTTTGTTCCAGAATTTCCAAATTTGGCTTGTCACTTACAATCAGAGCAGAGTCAGATTCCTCCATATGCGCGTGAGTGGAAGGTTCACAAATCACTAAGGGTATTTTTGTCTGGTATTGTCCTTGAGCCTTCAAAAATTTCCTCTCAATGTATTAGACCCCTTAAAATAAGTTAAGCTGAACTAAACACCCTTTAAAGTTCCAAACTTGGCCTTTAGGCCAATTTACTATGTTTAGAATACTACCTATTACCCCTTAAATTTATAATAAATATTTAAATTGTCTTTTAATTAAAAAAATTCACTTTCTGATTTTTTTAATTTTTTTTCATAATTATTATTTTTAAAATATGTAATATACTTTAAATATATTTATGTAATTATTCTGTATTTATTCTAAGTATTATGTATTTATTTTAATTATAATGAAATTAAACCATGTTGTCAATTCAATTAATAAATTGGGGGCAATTCAGTCATTTGCCCTCTCATCCACCCTCCAAATCCCCCTTCTCAAAATATTATCCAAACACCTCATATATAAATCCACCCCTTCGTAGGAGGTGGGTCCACCGTCATTACAAATCCACCCAAAATCATCTCCGGTCGCCAAACGGGGCCTTAGGGTTCGAAGAATGCAACTTAAGAGTGGGGATGAGGAAGAAGATAAATATTTTGCAATTGTTTTCTTTAAGTGGATCTGCTCAAATACTGCACCAAAGAAACCACTATTAAAATTTGTTTGTGAAAGAGTACTCTTATATTTCTTGAAATTGTTTTTGATGTGGGTAGAGGTATCTAATCTCGGATTAAGCAAATTAATGCAGTTTAGAGATATGACAGGGTTATGTTGTTCACTTCCTCAGGTGAAAATGTTGCGGAAATAACTGCTCGATTGAAGCGAGACTTGCTCCCGACAATGATGAGAGGGGTTTTGTATTGGCCCTTTTGCGATTTCATGACATTCAAATTCATCCCTGTTCATTTGCAGGTAAGCATGAGATGTTATCTCCATATTAGGCCATTTTTACTAGATCGAATACTAGGAGTCTAGGACAACAAAGACTAATCCACAACCCGTGGTCGATAATCAGTAAAAACAAATACTTGTGTCCATTGAGGTTATGGCCCTTATTGGATGTTATAGTTGGCTCATTCTTTCTTGTTTTTGGTGTTTCATTGTGGCAGCCACTGGTGAGCAATTCGTTTTCATATCTATGGACTGTTTACTTGACATACATGGCAAGCTTAGAGAAAGCAAGTACCAATCAATGATAAATCAGCTGATGACCATATGGGATGATATTTCCGGTGTCGTCATTGCAAACCGAACTGTACCAAAGCAATCTGCACATCATCTGCAGCAACAGGGTTGCAGTAGAAATCCCCTACATTATCCGTCGAGCAGCAAGAGTCGCACAGTTCATTTTGTATTTTATGATGTTATAACAGTGTAGGTAGATTTTTATGGTCTTGTGAAGTACTAGAAGGTAGTGACAATTGATATGGGGATCGAATTGTTCATTGGCCTCTGCTAGTGAAAGAAAGAGGTTGATTCTTTGTAACCTTGTTTCTTGGAACTTTTCTCCTGCTCAATCCAAATTTGGTAGAACTGTATTTGGACTTGGATCTTGTTTCTCCTCATTGTAAATCAGTTGATTAGTTTCATGTCACTCTTATCGTTTGGATGCAATTTAGCTTGTCAATGCTAGTCCAGCAAACATCATCGTTGTTTTCCTAACCGAGCATTTGAAAGTAGTAGAAAGATCATTAATCACTAAACAGTAATAAGATTATGCTCTAACAGGGAGAAACATGTGACGAGAAACCAAGTTAGAAATAGGAACAGAAACGCGTAAATTTAATTACAGCTCCGCTCACCCTTTGCTCAATGGAAGAAGACTGAATATACTGACTGTATGTGCGTCATTGAGACAAAAAATCATCATCCAAAAGGAAAAGGATAGGAACGTCATTGAAATAAAAAATCATCATACAGAAGCAAAAGGATACGATAAAACTTTTACACTACATCCCTGAGCCTACATAATTTAAAATTCCACTCATGATCGGATGATTCAAGAAACTAATTTGTGCTCGGCCAGAGGTGCTGAGAGGTCATGGGCAAGCCGAGTTCGATCCTCTATGGTCATGGGTACAACAGGCACCATTGCTTATGCATTTTGCTCATGCGTTCACCACCATATGGGAATCCCCTTCTCAGTCGGTCTTTCATCTTCTTCATGAGCCAGAGAGCTGCCGCTTGTGCTGCTTCAGCTTGTGCACTGGGACCACAGATTGAGCTTCCAAATTTAGCCTTAGCACAAACGACCGTCCCATCAGAATTTCCAGCCAGAGCAGCAAAAGTCATCGAACGGGCAAAGAAAGCAGCCTTAAAAGTGACTCTGACTGCCTGATTTTGATGAGCATTCCAAGAAGCATTGAGAGTCGAGGCCGCTTGTGGAACCTTGTTGAGGAGCTCTCTGGCCTGCTTGTATTCCTTCACAGATGTATAACTTCATTAGGACTCCTTCCTGTTTCTCCAAAACCAGTTATTTTCCATTAAAAATTGCAGCAAACAGCGGAAAATGGTCCCTATTTGGCACAGTGCTGAGACAAGTGGAAGGGGAATTCATCAAATCCACTCGTATAGAGAAGTTAGAAAATTCTTCAGTTTGGATCATCCATGATCAAACCAGATCAGCTCCCAAACGAACATTGGAACGAGATGTGCTCAACTGTCTCAGTATCCCCTCGCAAGGATCAGAATCTCATTCAAAGCTAATAACAAGCAATCATTTAGCATCACAACCAACCAAACTGGAATAAGCAACACACAACAATCGGCTATCTAAATCATGTAATTTTTCAAGAATGCAGTAGGTTTACAGAGAAATATGATAACCACCAACAGCTAATAATGTATAGAATACATTGTAGGCTCCATTTGGCCAGCTATGTGGTGAACATATGTGATGGGAAACCAAAAATTGAACACAGGAAAATGATGCAAGTTCTGTACTTTTTTTTATGATGTATGAAAATGATGAGAATCTACTGTAACTGCCACCTGGGTCATGACAGGCCAAAGGAATTCAAGGCTTGTCCAAACAGACTATGCAATTCTTCCTTTGCCCTGCTATGTATGCAAATTCTAATCGTTTATACAAGCTGGTTCACTGACACATCCATTGAATAGGGCATCCCATTATAAACTTTGGTTCGACAAGCGAGAACGCATTCAATTATGCTCAAAGAAGTACCACTCCTGATGTGTCATCTACAGCTCCCCTTGTCAGTTACATACCAAGAGGTGAAGGGGATGCAAAAGGTAAACTGTTGATTGAAGCTTGATTTTATGCGTGAAACCTACTTATCCATTGACTCTCTCTATCCGGTAAGACAAACTAGAAGTAATTCCAACTGTCTCACACTAAACTAGACTCAAAAGATCACTAACTTACAATCAAGTATTACCACATTACCTACTTGAATGAGCATACTACTTGTTCTTACTAAGTCATAAAAGACTGACATCCCAAACCATGTGTGATTTGTCCACCAATTCCATTTCATATGACCGAAAGAACCCAGTAGCCAATGGAGGTCTTGCTTTTCTGGTACAAACATGATCTGCAAGAACAAAGAGAATATACAAGCGTTATCATCAATTTAAGTTCAATTGAACTTATTTGTTTCATAAAGGAAAGATATCATAAACTGACATCACAAATGATGTTGCAGTATTCTATAGTTACATGGAAGTATGACAGATCAATCAAAAGCAAGCTGACCTGTAAAAGTTGAAGAACATTTGCATCTATTTGATGTGGCCATAAGGAAAATAGAATTCCCCAATCAGACTGTTGCAGAGAAACTTCAAGCCAAATAACATAGGTCCAGCAAAAAATAATCTCAAGGGACGAGGAGTGGATCTATCGTTATCTCATCTCAAGCAATAGATAATAGTAATTGGGTTCATTTCACAGATTCACTCAGGCTGTCAGGCATTCCTATGCGAGGATGTAAAACCATTAGAAGATAGTTGACAATTGAGTCGAGTCAAGGTTGAGTAAATGATTATGATGCCGATAAAAAAAATGACAACATTTGTAAGCCAAAGCGGAGTTTAATTCGAGGAAATGATTCTGATCTGATTAAAAAAACGACAACTTAAGTAAGTTGTACAAAAAAAAAAAAAAAAAAACCTTATGAAATGAATGGGGCATGCCGGCATGGCATGTACAAGTTCCACAGGCATTTCCTTTAAAATGTCGAAACCTGCCCAGTCTGATGCAAAATGGATTTGCAATCCCATCACCAATGCTCTCTAAAATTATGGAATGCTTCAGAGGATAAAAATGGCAACTTCCTTGCTCTGTGTTCTAAAGCCACATCAATAGTACCAAATGACTAGCTCAAAAGGAAAGTAGAACAACTACATGATGGATCCATATAAGTATATAAACGTAAAGGAGAAATTCAATGGTGTATGGAACAGAGACAAGAGTATTTAGATCCCCATCCTCTTCTATTTCGATTTTAGTTGGCAATTCAGAAACTTGAACCACTTTGGAATCTAATACTGCTTTTATTACAAGGAAAATCCAATACATAAGGAACAACAGGTATCGAGAAGAATGATGTTGAAACTCTTGAGATGGCAAGGTTTCCAACAGTATGACAATGTGTAAATGACCGTATAAACACGTTTCCCTCCCCAACAATTGTATCTCTTGCATCTAAATGCAACCTAAGTACTTAATCTGAAACTTTCCACACCATTCACTGTTCATTCCTTTTGCCAATGGTCGTTAGTGCCAAGTAAAACAATGGAGCTCAAAGATTCATGTAAGAGTGAATCTTCAACTAAAACAACAACATTATCATCCCTTCATAGTAACTTTGAAGTCACATCTCAGGGTCTCACCCTATCTTAAACTGCCGTGTATTTTCTCATTAATCGCCGTTCATTCCTCATATGCACGAGAGCATATCTTCTCAAGTTGTACTGCCCAATCTTCTCCAAGTGTACAAGGATTTGACTCCATTGAAACACGAAAATCCAACATAGATGCATAAGTTGACTTGATTGGCCTCTGCGTGTATCTCCCAGATAAAATCCCATTCAAGCCAGGAGCAAATTGAGCATTTTGCCCCCCAAGATGCTGTTTTGCATGCCTTGACCTAGCGAGTCCCATACAAGGTTCAATCAACCTCTTCAGAAACACATCCAACCCATTATTTAACAAGTTTACACTGTCCACAGATATGCTAAGGCCCTCCATCTCCAACTTCTTCTCCAAACGGGTCCTTAGAGATCTAGAATCAGGTAGCTCACCACTGTTTTGACAAGTCTCTGGTTGAAAATTACATGTGGATCCAACAAAAAGAGTTTTACGAGCACCACCACCGATATTCATGGAAATACCAAGAGGAGCTGTAACTGGGCTTCTGCTTTGGACGCAGGGGCTTCCAGCAATCTGTTCAACCTCTTCCCCTTCTTCCACAGATGCAACTTCAAGAGGAGGTCTGCTTCCAAGAGAATGCAACTCGGTCGCGCTTTGTTGCTCTTGTACCCTAGGGACTGATTCTTCGCATGCAGGACTTTGGGTCTTTCCAACTGGGCCCCGATATTTGCGATCCCTTGGAGACCTCCTACCCTTCCGAGGGGATGGAGGAAATGCATCACCATAAAGAGATTGAAGACCATTTTTAGGATAACTATCTGCAACGTGGACATTTAAGGACCCTTTTACCGTCCTAACTTTTGGTGGCGGAGCTTTGGAAAGACATGCGTTCTTCAGAAGGGAACGTATAAGCTGGTTGTGGAGAGGGATGTGCTCTCTCCCAATTGTTCGAACGCAGAACTTGTTAAACTCATTCTTGCTAATCTTGGAGCTGAATAACCGTTGGAGCAGATCAAAGTACTTGTCTGCTGTATGATGCCCAAGTTTCTGATAAAATAGAGCTTTTAGCTTTAAATTGTCGACTCGAGAATAATGCTGATTGGCCACCATTTTTCTTCCGACTGATTACCACCTACCAATATCAAACCCTCAGCAACATTACAAGGAACCCAGAGGTAAAAGAACACAATTTCCAACCAACAGCTGGAAACCCTAAATTCCGAAAACTGATCTCATCTGTACGACTAAAACAATCCCAAGAAAAAGATAGTCAAAGTCATGGATTTTTTCATGTTAGAACTAAAAATAACAAGAAAAGAAAAACACGCATAAATTAAGCTCAATCATTGAGGTTACAATTTACACTCAATGTACCACATTAACATAGAATCAGACAACATATGGTAACTTTCTCAGGTGCTATCAAGCTTTCGGGACTGAGAAAACAAAAAGACACAAATCCTACAAATTTGACCAATTCAAACTATACCATTGAGAACAAATGAAACCCATTTGATATTTCAATGAGAATCGAAACCTCAAATCGCAAATCGAGCATTCGAAGCAAGAAAAAAGAGGAGGAAGTAAACAGACAACTAAAACTGGAACAAAATCGAGCGGATTAATGGTTATGATTCTGAAAGCTAATCGAAAACCCTTTTGGGATTTTGCTCGTAATTGAAAACCCAGAAGAGAAAAATTAAGGAATAGAGATATAGGAAAGAATTGGACCTGATTTGCGCAGGTTGAGGTTCGATTGCCTTCAACTTCAATGTTTTTTTTTTTGCCCCAAATCCAATGCTCGATCGAACCCTTGTCTGTTTTGTTGATGCTATTTACGTTAAAGCGAACAGATCAAACAGGGCATAAACCAACGAGGCCAATTGCGAACATCCTTCTGTAAGTCTGCGCACACGTGCGGTCTACCTCACAAGGGGTTTACGTGGGGGTGACCCCGTTCCGTTAAGGACGAGTTTAGTTGTTTTTTGCCATGTACATGAACCGACCTTTCTAATTTTTCAGACAGCAAATGGTTAAAGCAACCTATAAACATCTACCACAATAGTACCCAAAAAAAAAGAAAAAGAAGAGGATTTCTACTTTGTACACAAAAGTCCGGACACAAACCCGGAGCTTTTGGATACACGTAGACCCCACACAATACACGTGAGCTCAAGCTATTAGCTATAAATACAAGTGTCCGAATATCGGGTCTAAAACATTTTCCAAAAAACACACACTAAACATATGCACTAAAAACTCAATAATAGCAAGGTAACGATTTCTTGTTCTGATGACACACCCACATGAATTAGTTTTGCTGTTTTCCCTTAATCTTTGACAATATCGGAGATACTCTATAAAGATTTCTCTAAAAAGCATTAGGATATTAGCGTTATTTTATTTTTTATATAGAGTTAATAATATTGTGGATTTTGTATATAATGACCTTCTCGTTAAAACTAGATTAGAATTTGACTAGATAGTAGGCAGTTATTTGAAAAGATATCATCTTACAACAACACAAAAGTTTATCTCAAAAATCATTTTAGCACAAGATGAAAACCAAGCTATCAAATTGTTTTTCATAGGCCTTAGGCGAAAAAGTTGATTCAACTAGTTTCGATGACAGTGTCATAAAAGTAGCCCGAAATTCTTCATCCTTGTTGGTGTTAATTCATCACGTTGCTAAGCAATTGTTCAACTTATACGTTCAGGAGAGATTCGCAAGGGATCGATTCCACCTACTCCACATGCATTAATTTTGGTTTTTTTAGAAGGGCGTGTAACGCTAACCGGGAGACCTAATTATTTATAGAATTTCCAATGCTTAAATAATGTCCATCGATTCAAATAGTTTATCCGGAGTCCATCTTTGTTGTTGGTAGAACTCACTTTCTAACAAGCAAGAACTCATTTTCTAACAAGCAAGTCAAGTCAAGGTTGTTAAACAAACAGGCCTACATCCACGCAATAGCGGCCAACACTTTGGGGAGAACACATGAATGTGAAAAGTAAAGTTCAAAAATGGTGAGATTATTCGGTAATGAAAGCCAGTGTGGAAAACCAAACTAATAGATACCAACCAGGAAAGCAGACAAGCTGCTGGAAGCCTGGCACTGCAATTGCAGCTTCAACGCAATTCAGTTACTAAGCCGATATTTTATTTGAAAATACGCTAAGTTACGTAGTTCTTAAGCTGCATTGTCAACGTGGTGTCATAACCGGCTGTCCATATAAGCAAATAATCTGTCAATGTCAATGAACATTAATGTAATCCAAAGTTGTAATATATACAGTCTGAGAGTCAAATTCTGAAATATGTAGTGTTGCAGTTGTATGAATACATTAGACTCCAAACAGAAAAGTAAAAATTCTTGGTGTAAATTATCTTCAAAAAATTATGTATAATGTGTACTTCTAATCCAATTTCAGAACTCCTTCTGATGAGATTTCAGAGGCTTCTTCGGAGTTAGAAGATGGTATGGCTGAAAGAAGACTGATTGAAGCTTCATCTTTGACTACTTGGTGCTGTTCTAAGACATTTGAATGGTCTTCTATATCATCAACATCACAAGGATGTGTTGGTTGCACCGTACTGAATTCGATCCATTTCCTATCCTTCACATGATTTATAGCAGGGTACAACAACATCCCAATAATGACAACTGCACCGCTTACTAAATATGTCTTTAAAGATGCCAAACACATCACAAGAAAAAGCAATATTGCAGGAGGAACGCAAAGCATTGTGGCACCAAAGGTTTGCAACGGAACTCTGTATGGTCTTGAAAGATCTGGCTTCTTTATCCTCAACCTTATAAATGCTGCAAACTCAAGAAGCATTCCAAGGGCATAAAGGCAGTTGACAAATTCCAATATTTCTTGGAAACTCATCCAGGATAAGAAGATCACGCCAGCTGCAGAGCACAATATGCTTAAGGTCGGAGTCCCATACTTTGACCTACAAGGTTCAAGGCAAATAGGTTACATAATCTCAAGACAATAAATACTTCCACTCCCTACAAGTTTTCCGCAAAGGTTGGAGTATTCCAAGTGATATCAAGTTATGGTAGTAGAAAGCAACCATATGAAAGAGCACTTCTAATTAGGCTTTTATTGCAAAATTTATCCCTACGTTTGCATTAGTTTCAGATAATTTCTTCTTCAGACAACACAGACCTTGTGAATCTTATAGACAACACAGCCCTTTTGAATTATATAGCAGCCTCATAATAATAACAGGAGTATGAAATTTAGTAGCAAAAGTATGTAATATGTTTATGGAAGGCCTCATTATCTTATTTAATGTGTTTTAGTGAAAAGAGGAATGAAGTCTCGTTCCACGAAGATGTAACTGACAACCATGGTCTGCTCACATTTGATTCTGAAACAGAAGCTGAAGAATGCTATTCTGTTTACCAAAAGCTGAAGAAGGCAACAGATAAATTTTGCATTACAGTGTTCGTTACTGTATAAGATTCTCATTCATGTTCCACTATATGTGATTCCAATTCTGTACAATTTAGGAAAATAACAATATCTCCGATGTTGTTTGTCATATGTTAAAGTAAGAATTCAGGCCCGAAAACTTTACTGTCAAGTCATTTAATACAAATAACAGGAAGCAAATATCAAGGAAATCAACTGGTGACAAGGTGAAAGCATTCATTTTGACTGACCTTGAAGCAAACATAGCAGGGAGCATCCCAATTTCACTCATCCCCAGGAGTTGAAAGGCATCGCTGCTCATTTCCGCTTCAAACAACCCCAGATTAGACATTGCCGCTGCTGCTTGGATCCACCATTTGAGCCAAGACCCTCCTATCAGCATTCCAACTTCCGCAAAATACCCATCACTCCACCCAGTAGGATTAAAACTTAAAGCTCCAGTACCCGCAAGAAGTGGAATCAAATACGAAGAAACCACCAAAACTACAGCCCCAAAGAGAGCCTTTGGAAATGTCCGACCTGGATCTTCAATCTCCCCAGCAAGTGTGCTTGCTTTATCCCAATAGTTCAAGTTCCAAAACATGCTATTAAAGTATCCTCTCCAATGCACATTCTTAAAATCTACGACCAGCCATCGTCTAGGCCTAATTCGAGGAATCGAAAGAATACCCATGACAAGAAATGGAGAAAGTGAGAAAACAGCAAGCAAAACTGCCGAAAACCCAACAATGTGCAGGCCTCGGTAATTCAAGTAAGTCAAAGAAACAGTGATTCCTAAAAGAGCTGGGAATTGAGCTACCAACTGATTAAAGACCGGAAGGGAATGCTTCAAGTAGTCTAGAAACAGTACAGGATAAAGGGCATTGTCCATGACCCCACTAAACCATTTCCAGAAGCCTTCTTGGAACCCCCAGAAAGGCCCAAAAGCAGCTGATATCCAAACAACATAACCACCATTCTCAGGGAAGCTTGTGGCAAGCTCAGCAGTCACAAGAGCTTCTGGGATGCTCCAAAACAAGGGGAATATCAAGAACCCAAGCAAGGACAGGAGTGGGCCACCTCCAGCCCTCACTGAATCTTCCACACCAAATGGGCCACCAGACACATCATAAAATATCAAAGCAATCAGAGGCAGCAGTTTGAGTTTTGGGTTTGACTTTGTTGCTTTGTTCTTGACATCATCTACCAATCCCTCTTCACCCATGAACGCAAAGATGGAGAGAGATTGTTCAAGTTTGACCCACGACGGCAGTGTGCCAGTGTGTGAATGATTCAAGATTCTGGTTGTCTAAACATCAATTATCTGATGGGAGAAGGCAAAAATTTCATACCTATTAATCATCACATCCAAATACAAATCCGCAATAGCTAATCAACTGAAAAAGATCTAAAGAAAATACCCAATTGAGGATCAATCAAGTGGTTAGTTGTTTGGACTTCACCAGAAGATGTTCAATCAATCTACCGGTTCTTGACCGAGTTTCATCGCGGAGATCTCCAAGGAGGAATTCACTGTTGTGCTGTCTTTGAAATTCTCTCTCTCTCTCTCTCTCTCACTCTCTCTTGAAAGGGTTGAATTTTGGAATTTGGTAGGATGACTATTCCATTGCATTGCCTTTTCAGTCGCCTATTAGGAATTTTTTATTCCTTGAAATAAAAGAAAAGCAAGTCTTTTTCCTTCGAATTGCAATTTGGTGGCACTTGATGAGCATTGAGCGCTAAAGTCAATGGCAATCGCTGTTGATATGGGCACGGGAATTTGTACTACGATTCCCATCAAATGGGCAATTGGGTGGCCATCATTTCCTCCTTTTATTGGGGAATTGATTTTCTCTTTTTGTTTTGAAAAATGCTAAAAAAGCTCATGGGGCTCATATTAAGATTTAAAAATTGTGTTGAAATGTATAAAAGTAAATTCAAATGTATTAAAAAATGTAAAATGTGCATTGAAGTGTGTTTTTTTTTGGTCTATTTTTATACTTATTGTAAGCCCACTGGGCAAGACCCTTTTGTTTTGACCATGGGAAATTCATTTTTAAGCACCCTTTTTATCCCTTTTTATAATTTATACAAATGCATTTTTGGTTTAAATGATCTTTGCACTCAATATTTATGTAAATGAGCTGCAAAAGTCGTCTTTTAATGCCTCGAGTTATACAAAGTGCACTCAGAAAAAACGCGGAGAATCAAATTTTTTTTATTATGTAAAACTAAAAAGATTATCTCTTTTATGTGAAGGAAAAAATTGTGAATGATTATTTTATGATTCACATGAACAGTTAAAATAAGTCATTTGAGTAAAAGCAAGTGCTACAATTATTACTCCTTCCGCTCCTTTTTGTTGGTCCTTCTTTTCTTTTTTGGAAGTTTCATATTGATTGTCCCATTTCCAAAAGTCAACAAGAAATTTGTGCAACTTTCCCATTTTACCCTTACTTTTCAACAATCAACTGTTGGGTATAAAAAAACATTAAAAATCCATTTAACTCAAAAAGTAAATTGATTGCATTGCCCAAAAATACATATGCATATTTCATATGTCCATTTCAACCTCAAAAAAACATCAGTTACGTTTACTTTTTTGGCTTCAGCTACATTTACATTGCATTTTTCACCATTAAGAGCCCGATCCGAATCGATGAACAAAAGAAACAAAAAAAGAGTGACTAGACTAGTTACAAATTTTTCCAAGCTTCAAAACCATCTACACCATACTTCAAAAACAGCTCCTTCCAGTTGCAGCATTTTTCAAAAACCAATCTGCCACCATTTTGGAACCGAATAGGAAGACGAGAAAAGAGCGAAAACAAATTAATGTTTCAACCTCTGTAATTTTTCATTTAAGACAAAAAAAAACATTAAAAAAGAATTACTTCTTCTCACAACTCCTGTCAACCTTGTTGTAGGTGATGTAGTGCTTTTTCCACAACATCAAGTTCACATTGAATTTGAATGGGAAGATTTCCATTCCTCTCCAATCTGTTTTTTCCCATACGAGGCAACATGTAATTGATTCCACCATAAAACTTTCATGACATCAACCATACAAGCTTGAAATGTCAAAAAAACATGGTTGTTGATATTGCAAGGATTGAATAGCTCAAAAAAACCCAAGATCTAAGAAGTTCAAATATGGGCTATTAGGAGGTTGAAACGACAAATGAATATCAAATCCGTGTTTAGAAGCAGCTTCGATAAATTCAGGATCCATTTCATGAACATGGGGCCTTGCATTGTCTTGTGGAATAAAAATAGTCTTACCATCAATGCAATGTGGCCATTTGGCACGAATAGAGCAAAACATTCTCGATTAAACAAGTGTGGATGATTTCTCTTGTCACGTGAATGATAGCTTCTGTCTCTGGTGTACTCGCCGCATGATTCTTGTTTCTTCGTTTAGCAGGTTCTGTGAAAGTGAATGGAAAAATTCCAATCTTACTTGAAAACTCTTGATTTCTGCATGGATCATATCGTGGTCAAGCAACAACAACCAAGAACATGACTTTTGTAATGAACCGTTTACTTTTGCAAGTCCGCAATGGTTCATGTTCTTTTGCAAGCAAATAGTATCGCTCTGCTTCTTTTGTCATAAAAAACCATTTTTCATCAATATGCACATAGTTGTACATATTTTTGAAAATTGGTTGGGTGTAAAGACTGGATGGCTCAAGCATAGACAAACAAAATTGAAGTCATGCCCTTTTATGGTCATCGGAAAGATACGGCTTCAATGCTTTTGTATGAGGCCTCTAATATGCCCTTTCTTGACCCGCCTATGCAGTGTGGTTTTCGACACGTTCAAGGCCATCAACAATGACCAAAGGCTAGTTCGCTGATGAAGATCAATTTCAACAATTCTGTTGACATCGAATTACTTTGGCTTGCGACCAACATGTCTTGGTAGTTTAGATGATACATCAACAACAAATCCATTGGTGAAACACCCCATTGCTTGTTGCCAAATCCGTCGAACTATTTTTGGATTGGCACCAAATGCAGCAATAACCTTTGGAATAGAACCTCTTTTTAATTTACAATGTTGAACTTTCATCGAAAGCGTCTCAAAAATTAGTTGTCATTGGTGATTGGTAAGATTCCTTCTTGATCTATGGTGAACAGAAGGAATTTCAAAGAAAGAGTCCATTTTGGTTTGGAGAGAAATGGTAGAGAGAGAGAGAGAAGAGACGTGGCAGAGAAAAAAGGGGAGAAGAAGGATATTGATTCACATAGGAGTAATCAAATTCAGTGGCGGCTCCAAGAGAAAGGTTGGGTTGTCGTCCTGGCAAAAAAAAATTATAATTTTTTATTATTTCGAACACCCTAGTCAAAAATGTTTGAATACCCTGCCTAAAAAATTTGAACACCCCCAACTTAAATGTTTGAGCACTCTACCCAAAATGTGTAAACCAAAAAGGAAAAAAAATGTTAATCTCCGTTGGACCCTCAATACTATGCATAGACAAATATAGAGAATGATATGTAATTAATGAAAAAGAAAAAAAATCTGTAGTTTATCTAAATGAAAAAGGAATATGGATGAAACATTTCCTGAGGAATTTTTTTAGCTATTTCGCCATTCTTCGTCCATCACCGTCATCCATCGTCTCCGGACTCTCATTTGAATCACTGAATCAGTCAATCGCCCATAGGTAACAAGCTAGACCTCTTTGCGATTTTTTGATAATCTGGTGTTTTGAGTGAGTTCTCAGTTTAGGTTTGTCCCATGTCTGTGGTCTAAAAACAACTCTACTATACATATAAATAGTATAAATCTAAGGTGATTATGGTCCACCACTCCACAGATTATAATAAAGAAATAAAATTTCTTTTATTGCTTACATGACACATGTGCTTAATGCTTACATCTATCCACTGATTATAATAAAGTATAATATATGTTAAACTTAATGCTTAGTATAATTTTTCTACAATATAATAGCAATTTTTTTTCTGTTTTAATTTTTGTTTGCTTAGTTGGAATCATGAACAAGTTTGTGATACGAAAATCAAGACCAGTGCAAGAGTCATCTCCTATTGAAACTTTTGATGATAGCAACCCCCAAAACTTGTCGAAGCAAAGCCGTATTGACTTGCAAAATTTTTCATCGGTTAATGAGGCTATTATTCAACGGTTTCAAAATATAAAAAGTCGTCAAGGGCAATTGATATTAATAGTTTTTTTTATGTACAATTATGATTTATAGAGGACCGTAATAGAATTTCTGAACACCCTCATGAGAATTTCTGGAACCGCCACTCATCACATTGGAGTGAAATCAAATCAGGTCTAAAATTAGGAGTAAAAGAAGAAAGTGGAAATGTAAAACTGAGAGAGAGGAAGATTTGGCACAAAATATGGAACTAATTATAGATATATACCCGGACTCCGAAACTTCTAGCAATCCCCGCCAACTAGTTTTTGTTCAAATTTGATATGGGACAAAATTTTAGGAGGGAATTTCTCAAACTGGCAAAAGAAAAGCGCCAAATTTTTAGGAGTAGATTAATGCATTTTTTGATTCACACATGGGTAAAGGAAAGTATAGTACCAATTGATTTTTCAAAAATTTATCTTTTCCTAAAATGGCCCCAGATTTATAGGAGGCTGAAGATAGAAATGTTGAAATAGGAAGGGGCAAAATTGGAAAATCAACACAAAGTTAATGTCTCATCCTTGTCTTCTTAAAATTTCGGTTCCCCAAAAGGGAAAAACAGAAAGTAACGGAGTGAGTATTTTTAAATTTTTTTTTGTCATAACCTTTAGTCTCTTGCTGTCAACGTTGACAAGGTTTATGTTTAATTATCCTAGGCAGGTCTTTTTTTTAAATCCGACCTAGGCAGGTTATTGCTGCCTTTTTTGGGTGTTTTCAAGGCTGGAAGTCCAAATCACAGCACAGACCTGTGTTTCCCTTAATTTTGATGAATTATTATTGGTGTCAGATCATTTTTGAAATAGGGTGACCATAGTTTCTTTTATGGGTATTATAGTTGTTCTGGTACAGACATTAATTATACGCTAATGCTAGGATACCAAACCTTTTTGGTTCAGACAAAGATAATGCAGGGACATGTGGGGTCCACGTTTGAGTCTCTCACGCTAGAAATTTAGACTGTTTATTAATTTAAAATACATATCTTGAAAAATACTTTAAAAATTATGGAATTGTTTACCGCAAATTCTGTAAGTGAATAGAAATACCACAGAAAATTGGCTGTTGTTTTGGGTTAAGTCGCAAACTAAGTCGCTCTCTGTAAGATGTTTCGCATCTTCGCCCTCTTTGTGCAAGCAGTACTAGCTACGCCACCTCCAGAATAGAACAACTCAGAATATAGCCTCTATCTCGACCTTTTATGCACGGGAAAAGACCGGAAAATACAAAACACAATCGATCTTTTTCTTTTGAATTTTTGTAGTGAAAATATTTTTCGGTGTGTTTGCAATGGCTGTAGAGGAGCCCCTTTTATAGGCAAGACGAAAATAATTTTTTTCGAAAAGCAAAATCAATCACTTTGTTGTAATTGAATCAATTTACCAAAAATCTTTTTGCACTAATTTAGCACATGTTTTGTAACGGTACTGTGCATAGAAAAAGAACATGTGTGTTTCTTTTTTCATTCTGTAACGGATAGAAAATTATTTCCAAAACAGTTTTTGATTGGTCAAAAAGAAAAAATCTTTCCGTAAATAATTTTTACAAAATGTGGGCTAACTTTGTATGTGCGCGAGGCTCCAAATTTGAGAATTTGCACCCCCTAAACGCGCAAGGTTCGCAACGCACACCCGGTTAACTGGTTTCCGGATCGGTTTTCCCAAATTGGTTTGGACCTTGGCCCAATCTATGTGCGCGTGAGACCTCTTTTGGGCCTAACTCATAAATAGTCTATGGAGCCTCCACATATATAATGTACATAAATGTGTTCTAGTTAGCCAACATGGGACAAGTGGTTTTGAAGAACTCTTTTGAAAAAATACATAACCTCAACAATATATATTTTAAATGGCATTGCAAAAAATCATCTCAAATGGATAGGTGTAAATACCTTACTAAATTTTCAGATTTTCATCCAGAGTTTAGGATCCTAAATGAAAATTTTGAAGTTGAATCAACCAACTTGCACAAATCCAAAGGAGCTGATTTTTTTTACAAGACTAATCAAAAAAATATTTTAAAAATAATCGACGATTTGGACTCAAAGGCTTATGTGTACAAATTGTGGTGTTATTTTTGAAGTCTCTTTGAAGCAATTTCAATTGGAGGGTTTGGATGGTGCGTTTGTGCCCTAACCCATTGATCATGTTTGGTTCTTAGGTTCGGGAAAATAACTTGTTTTAGATTTCTTAGTCTCAACGTGATGACATGTATTTGATCGGACTGAGAGGAGATTAGTTGTGGTGCTGGTCTGGACGACCTTGACCATAAAAAAAAGAAAAGAAAAAGAATAGCAATTTAGATGTCTTACTCTTACATCTACGGGGTACAAAAGAAAAACAAATGCTTTGTTAAGAACTTGCACGCCCTTTGGATTGAGGCCACCCCCTCGTCGGGTCGTTGTCGTACTTGCACCAATGTATTTGTCTCGTCAAGGCGAAGCTAGATCTGTGATCAAAACTGAGTTTTAAAGTTGCCAAAGAGAGTTTGGTCACTGGAACGGGAGGGAAAGAGTTTGATTTCTCACTGTTATTTGAATGCCTTGGTTGGAGATCACTCCACTTTCTTCTCTTTCCTCACTAATAATGGAGATCACTTCCCTTTCTTTTCATTTCTCCTCTCACCAGCCAAATGGGCTGCTAGAAAAAAAAAAAGAAAAAAAAAAGAAGGGAAAGTTTTAAAAAAATTCTCTCCTTTGCTTGGTTTTATAAGAACAAGAAGAAAAAAATGAGTAAATAGATTGTTAGAGCTACTCCACCCCTTACTCTTTTTTTTTTACTTAAACTCAAAATTTGAGTAAAAGTCCTTAAAACACTCCCCCACTACTTACCCATACCTAAACTCAAATCGAGTTAGACTCAAACTCTTACTCAAATTTTGAAGGCAAATTTGACACTCTCATATTTATAGTTTTGCCATTAATGAACCTTTTACTCAAATTTGCACTTGAATTTGAGGTTACCCATTGAAATACACAATATCAAATGAAGTTCTTACTCAAATATTGACTCAAATTTGAATAAAAATGTGAGTAAGAGCAACTCTACCCCTTACTCTCTTTTTTTTACTCAAACTCAAAATTTGAGTAAAAGTCCTTAAAACACTCATCCAGTTCTTACCCATACTTATACCAAATTGAGTTTTTACTCAAACTTAAACTCAAATAGAGTTAGCCTCAAACTCTTATTCTAATTTTGAAGGCAAATTTAACACCCTCATATTTATAGTTTTGCCATTAATGAACATTTTACTCAAATTTGCACTAGAATTTGAGATTGCCCATTGGAATACACAATATCAAACGAAGTTTTTACTCAAATTTTGACTAAAATTTGAGTAAAAATATGAGTAAGGTGTGGAGTTGCTCTAAGGGATAGAATTAAGGCTGAAACCGGTTCGGTTCTGTTCTTGGTCACTTTTGGGCGAACCAGCAAAACTCGGTTCAAGAGGTTAACTGAACCGAAACTGATTATATAGATCTCGGTTCGGTTCAGTTTCAATTCAGTCGGTTCGGGGTCAAACAAAAAAGCAAGAGGCAAATACCCTAGATCCGATTGAACAAATCCAAGAAAATAGAGCCAGGAGTTCCAAACATTGAAAGAGATACAAATTTACAAAGTTATTTACATCATTTGACAAAAAAATAATAAAAAACGCACATATTTACATAGTCTAGTTTCTTTTTTCCAGATCTACTGATATATATACACATATACCAGAGAGAGAGAGAGACGAACATGATGCCTGGACAGAGACGATGGTGTCAGCCGAGTGGTAAGGGCTCTGGCTCCCATACACGAGGTTGGGAGTTCAATCCTTGGTAATTCATTTTTGAAGGAAAATATACATAAACTGGTTTGGTCCAGTTCGGTTCGTTGGAAAATTCCTCCGAATTGAGAACCGAACCGGTTTTCAAAATTTTTTATTATCATGAATCGGAGCGAACCAGAAAAAGAAAAGAACTGAAAAAAATTCTCGGTTCGGTCCGGTTTAGTGGTTTGGTTCGGTTCACCGGTTTATATTTTCAACCCTAAATAGAGTTGCTCTTATTACTTGATTTTTCTGGCGCGCTTGGCTCTCACTCCATGTCTGAGAATCCATTGCACGCTATCTTTCAAGCCTGCGAAAAAATTTCGCGCTGCGTTCAAACCAATCTCTCCCAATTCACTGGCTTTCCAAATAGCTCATCACCCGCCAATGGACGGCCTATCTTTTCCCTCTCCTCATCCTCTAAAGCAAGCCAATTGATGGGCACCAACGATACCCAAATATTTATCAAACCGAAAGAGATCCCAAATGAGGTACTCTGTTCTCTTCTCATCCTCAAAATCTCGCCGACTTCATTGTACTTGGCTTAAAGTTTAAATCTTTTTTTTTTCTTCCTATGATTGGGTTTGGGCTATACTGCGATGAAGCTCAGTAACTGTTTGATAAATGTCCTGAATGAGTGTATATGTAATAATATGTGGGATATTTTTATCTGGGGAATGTCCATTTTTTGAGTCGTTTGTTGATGTTGAAATTGAATCTTAATGAAGACTGGAAACGCTCGGATCTGAAGCTGAACAAGATAATCAGAATTCAAGAATGGGCAGACAAGCTAACTACAGGTTTACTCACCGACAGAAACTAGCTGAGAAAATTAACTAGGGCTAACTTCTCGAAACCATATTTAACCACCAAAGAATTGTATCACTTTCATAACATGTTCAAGTAGGCTTTCTTTGGTTTGGTGATGTATTGAATTGCAATATCCTTTGGGGTTAGGAGGGAAAGGAAGCAAAATGACTTGCTAAATACGAGGGAAAAAAAGGAAGAGAAAGGAAAGTGGTCCATCTCTTGCTTACGATGTTAAGGAGGGAAAATGCTCAACGAGTGCATTTTGTTGAAGGGAGGATCAGAAACTTGTCATTGCTGGGAAAAAAATCCTAGAAAATGGGTCTGTGGTAAAGCCATCAATAACGATATAGTGATTCCTTAATCTGCCAAATCCTCTCACTTTCTTGAGGAAAGAATGGAAGGAGTAGATCCTCACACACACACACACACACACAAACCCTATTTTAGTTTCCCTTTCATCGTTAGTGGCCAAATGTTTTGTCCCTCCTCTTCTTCCTTTGCTTTCTTGCCAATTCTGGCTTTTTTGCAATTCTCTTTAGAGAGTGCCCTTCTTTTCGAAGAGATGCCATTCCTTGTTGGCCATACAGTTTCCTGTTGGTTTCTTGGTTTCAAGCTGATTTGAATAGTCATGCGCAACAGTTGATGGCTTTAAATTGGCCTTCTAGAATGCAGTTAATTCAATTACTATTGGACAAGGAGCATGGCATTTTAATGGTGTTCAATTGAATTATACAATGAATGGAACTGGATTTCTATTACTCTTTCGGGTTTCTTCAGGGAAAAACTGCCACACCTGTGACAAAAGAAGAGCTTGGCAGGGCCACCTGGACCTTTCTACACACTCTTGCTGCTCAGGTCTTCACAATACCATTTGTTCACTGCTTATTTAATTAGTAGTTTCTGTTTCCTAGTTTATGTTCTATCTACTATGGAGCCTGCATGCTTTTAAGTGCTTTTTCTAGAAACAGTAGCAATTAGTGACTCTGTAAACATTTCACATTACGTATTTATTGACATTCTGTCAGACTAAACTGCTCATTTGTGCATGTTTTCAGTATCCAGATAATCCAACCAGACAGCAAAAGAAGGATGTAAAACAACTAGTATGGTCCTCCTTGAACCTCCTTTCTGTGGGCTTTTTGTTGAACCTGACAGTCTTTGCTTGAAAGCGACATTTTTCATTTTCCTTGAAATAGCATTACAAAGAGTTTTCCTGTCAAGATCGATATGCTATGGTGGAAATGACGGGAGATTTATCTTTTTGTTTGTCGTACTATTTTTTTTTTGTTATGTGCCTTGACCACCAATTTGTCATTCAGATGGAGATATTATCTCGGATGTACCCCTGCAAGGATTGTGCAGATCACTTCAAAGAAGTTTTGAGGTTTGTACTTGATTTGTATCTTATGTTAATCTTTGATTTGGTGTAAGAAGCCAATACAAAGTTGAATAAGCAATGTACACTTGCTACAAATCTATCCTTCTCTTCAAGACTAGCCTCTTCATGGCTGATATTAGGTGAACCAATGTGGCCTACTTAGGCAACAAGATACACTTGCTACGAATCCATCCTTTTCTTCAAGACCAGCCTCTTCATGGCTGATTAGTTGAACCAATGTGGCCTACTTAGGCAACAAGATTCTCCAACGTTTAATGGCAGTTTGTCATCGGTGTCTGTGGTGAATATGCTTAAGTATGCTACATGTCCGTGCCAGGTGAACACTGCTTGCAAAGGCTGATGGGTAATTTAGTTCTCCCTTGCCTCTCTCCTTTTTAGGGAATTTCACTGCATTTTGGTATTGGGGGATGTTTAAGAATGCTAAAAGAACCGACACACAAATTTATAGGAGCAGGGGTGAGGGGAAAATTGCCTATTAAGGGGCCCAGGCTCAGCCCAAGTTAATCATCTCCGACTGCCAGTGTGAGAATCCAGTCCAATGCCTTACATGTGAGTGCCAACAAAAATGTAGAATATCATTATCCATCATAATACAAATGATCACAACACACATTGAATATTGTGGCTCCATCTTTATTTGTGCATTCTTAAGTTTTTCTCTGTCCTCTTCTTTTTGGCTATTAGCTGTCTTTAGAAGTGAATCATTGCAATTTTTCTGATCATTTGTGGTTCCCAGTTTGTCTGCAATGCCTCGTTGTAGGATGGTTTGGGTCTTTAACCTCCTAGGAAAAAGAAGATAAATGCTAGTGCTTAAAGGGTTCATTTTCTTTGCATAAATGATACACTTCCCTAAATGATGGACAATCTCACTCGTTTGACAGAGCAAATCCTGTACAGGCTGGATCTCAAGCTGAGTTTTCCCAATGGTTATGCCATGCACACAATGTTGTGAACAGAAGGTATCAAATGTGCTTGTTACAGGAAGTGGTTGGATATAATTGCTTGCTTCAAAAACACTTGACCAATGAGATTTTGGCTGGCTGATCACGATCTCAAAGTCTAATTTTGGATCAGATCGAGCCCCAATTCCAAGTTAACCAAAATGGCTTGCTTCCTTTGGAATTTTTTTTGGAGTCCTAATTTGTGGCTCATTCGTGTTTCAACAGCCTCGGTAAGGTGGTATTCCCCTGTGAGCGAGTTGATGCAAGGTGGGGGAAGTTGGAGTGTGAGCAGCGGGCTTGTGATTTACAAGGAACTCCAACAACAAAATTTTGGTGATGAGACGCTGCAAACGCATTAGAACTACGTCATGTGTATCGTGATTAATGCTGTTGTTTTCATCAGTGATTCGAGCTGTCATTACTATTGTATATGGAAAACTGTTACGTAAATAACAATATGATTAGGTATACTACAACAATATGATTAGATATACTGCCCATTGATGTTACTCTTTGATAGTTTGATGGATGGTCAAGCAGGCGCATACACCTCTACTTTTGAACTCTATTTTTTTTTTCCCTTTCTTTAAACACGACAAAAACTCATCTCCAATATCTTTTTCCCTCTCCATCTTTTTGGGTTTTACTACCATTTTCTCAAACCCCTTTCAAGGCCAATCCAAGACCAAACCCTTTTTTTGAAGGTCATTCCTTATTTACTACTATTTTGTCATTCTTAATACTGAATTCTCACTCCTAGCCACGTATTTGGGTTTTGCCGTTGGAGATTGTCACGCCCCCATTGTCAAGAGATGCTCTAACTTGAATACAATTCTTATCCAATATTTTGTTATAAAAAAAGGCAAGGAGTAGAGATGCATTGCTTTATACTTGCCATTAAGAAGTAATCGAGGGCAGTGAATCAGAAACCTAATAGACAGTGGGTGTATTTTTGCAGCAATGTCCTAGGAGTATTGTATTGCTATGAACGGCTCTTAGTTTTATAATGTTTTGAAAAGAACTCTAAAATATTTGGAAAGAATGCTACTGAAAAATACAATAAAACATCTAATATCTTATGGTTGGATTTGGGGGTGCGCCAATTATTTGGGGAATGTAGTGGCTTATTGTCGAGCGGATAATATTTTGGGTAGATAGGGAACAAGGGTGGACAAAAAATGTAGATATGTTATAAGAGGAATTACTTTAGTTGTTGGTTTGAGTAGTAGTTGATACAGTAGATAAGAATGGGTGAATAAAAGTTCATAATTCCAAGGGGTTGACACAGTGGTCTTACCTAAGAACTTAAAGGTTTCTTTCCACCTAAAGTCTCAGGTTCGATTTCCTTGCCAACAAAACTCTTTAGGTCACTGGAGTTATGCGCAGTTGTTATCTCCAGGGCTCCAAAATTAGTCGAGATGCACGCAAGCTGTCCAGAACATCCGGTTATCAAAAAAAAAAGAAGAAAGTTGATAATGTTTGAGAGGTAGTTTGGTCATTTTGCCCACCTGAATTAGCTAATCCGTGGGAGGGTAGAAAGCGAGATTAGCTAAGACTCCTAAGACCCCTCCAGGGAGAGCTCATCTCCTAATCCTATGTCCCACTCCCTCATCCTTAACAACTATTCTTTCCATTATATTTCTGGTGTTGCTTCGATTTCATTTTCTTTATCAACATGTGGCTTGAAGTTTTTTACAATGACAAAAGTATGCAACTTGTGCTTCAACGGAACCCTTATGTGGCTCTATGTGTTTGTATTTTCACTTTTGTAGTTTTGCAGGTGTGAGTTGTACAATACTAGTACTAATTTGTGATTTCGCCATTAAAGCCAGCCTGGTTGGAGTTTTCTAGGTGCTAATACGGTGCGCCTGTCCCTTCCTCTTGTTGGAACTTTGTATCTAGAATCTGTACTTCTCTGGACTTCGAGGAATCCAGAGGGGAAACCAATTAAAATCCACGTACGATTTGATTTTCCATCGGTTTTCTTTTCTACTAGCTGATTTCTTAATTTTGTAGATTGTCATCCGTGTTTGTTGAACGCTTTCTGCAGCTGGATTGTGGAAAGTAGATTACGTTTTTTTTATGGCAATTCTACTTTTCAGTTTGGACAATCGATCGGATAGGACATCGCGTTTTAGAATCTAAGGAGATAGAATTCATGAATGTCAATCACAAGCGGGGAAGCCTGAAAAAGAACACTCGTTCATTTCTTTCTTCCTTGTCAACCACAATAACTGAAACGACACACAAAAAAAAAAAAAAAAATCTAGATCCGGAAGGCAGAAGAGCCATTGGTGGGCATTTGGTTCCTCAGGCCAATCGGGTGTCTCGTTTTTTGACTCCCAATAAAGTTAGGGTTAAGTAAAGACTGGCTGCATGAAAACTTTCCTCTTAACATCACTAAAAAGAATTACTCCTACTTTTCATTTCATTCTCGATTTGAGACTCTCATTTTCAAAGATCATTTCAGAAGCCATTTCTAATTATTTCCTCTTTGTCACACTAAGCTCAAAATTTGACAACTTTTCCATCACACATTAAAACAAAGTATATGAATCCTGCCACAATATGTCGTAGAAAATTAACTTGGTACACCACGTGATGGTAGTCCAGGGCCACAAATAAAAGCTCCACTCTAATACTTCTTCCGTCCCAATTTGTTTGCCCCTTTTGGGGAAGCAGGTTTTTAAAGGGTGAAAATTTTGTATTGATTTTTCTATTTTGCCCATGAATCCAGTTAATATTACTGTGACCAAATTTGTGAGGCTAATTTATTATATGAAAGTCAAAACATATTCAATATGGATCTTGTTTGATAGATATCAATTAATTTTATTATAATTTTTTTTTAAAATCATAAAAACTGTTATAAAATACTCCCTCCGTCCCAATTTCTTGGTTCTTCTTTCCATTTTGGGATGTCCCAAAATATTTGTCTTACTTCTAAAAACATCCAACAAAATTGGGTTACTTTCCAATTTTACCCTTAAAAAATACTTTTCCCATCTTAATTAGTTAGTCTATTATCTTTTATTTTATAACGGTTTTTATGATTTTGAAAATTTTGTATAATAAAACTAATTGATATCTATCAAACAAGATTTATATTGAATATGTTTTGACTTTCATATAATAAATTAGCCTCACAAATTTGGACACAGTAATATTGACTGGATTTAGGGACAAAATAGAAAAGTCAATACAAAGTTTTCACACCCCTTAAAAATCCGCTTCCCCAAAAGGGCCAAGAAATTGAAATGGAGGGAGTAAAAGATAATAAACTAGTCAATTAAGATAGAAAAAATACTTTTTAAGGGTAAAATTGAAAAGTAACTCAATTTTGATAGATGTTTTTAGAAGTAGGATAAATATTTTGGAACATCCCAAAATAAAAAAAAGAACAAAAAATTGGAACGGAGTTATGAAGAGAATAGAATATATTGTAGAAAATAAACTTCGTACACCACGTATTAGTAATCCGGGGCCACAAATAAACACTCCACTCTACATCATGTCTTTCTCCCTCCTAAAATATCTGCGATGAGTCTTTATGTGTGGCACCATTGATTATCTACGAATTGATGAGTGGTACTAAAGATTGGAAATGACCCTTAAAAAATACTGCTATTTTGATTTGTTGACACTTGACAATGTGTTTTGGGTGGATTGGAGGAAGAACCAAAGAAGTGATCAGTGGGACCCAGATGACAGTGTAAAGGTTCTATAGGGTCCACATTAGATGCATATGCCGCGACGCACAGCAGCTCGAAAAGCATCAATGGACCCCACCCTCCATTACCCAGAAATCAAAAGCCCATCTATTAATTCTACAACAGGAGCAAACTACCCGAGTTTTGCTCCATTCGAGCTCGGTTTGAACGAACACGAAAAATCTTGAGCTTGGCTTGTTTAACGAACGACCTAAGCCTACCTAATTTAATTAACGAGTCTCTACAAATGAGCCGAATACAAACACATTGAGTTTTTTTTAGCCAAAGCGAGCACAAGAGGGTTGAACTCAGCTTGTTTGATACACGAGTCTGAAACTCGATATCGAGTTTGGCTCAATTACTAAACAAGTCGAGTCTTAACGAGCCGAGCTTCGAGAAACTCGATTCGTTTGTAGCCGTAGCTAATTAATGGGTTGCAAAAAATGATAGCCCTTTGAGATGTGAGATTTTTACGTGATTCATGACCCGAACAACAAAGGAACACAAATATTGATATTTTTGGTATAAATAATTTAAGCTTTCCCGAACCCAACTCTCATCGTCCATTGCATATGAGTTCTATGTTGCTTTTGTATGATGCATCCGCATCAAACATGTTTGGACACATCTTATGAAGATAGTTGTGTCCGTCGGAAGTAGGAATGTTGGAGATCACCCTCTTGAAGAGTACCCTGAAGATCACATCCGAGCCATCTAAAAGTGTTTTGGACAGCTCAGATTGCCCCGGTGACCGCTCACCAAGGATGCTCTCCAAAGTCCAAAAATGATCACCAGCACCCCGGATCCGTGTTGGAGGTGCTCCAAACGAAATTGGTACATAGGTAGTGCAATATGTGGGACCTTCAATTCACATCTCTCTCTGCAAATTGTCAAGAATTGCCTCTGTAGAGCCTCCATAAGGCAGTAAGTTTTAGCATTATTAGTCCCATTGGTGGTAATCTTTGCACATGAGACGAGCAACTTTGTTAGCATTATACAAAGAACAAAACCCACCATTCAAAGACTAGGAGTTTTTGAGTGCATGATCCACCATTAATTTTCACATACAGATAGTTAAAAGGATAATCCTACTCTTTGGAATCATTTAATCCTAAAAACAATTATTCGGATTATTAAAGGAGTTAAGCCATAAATTAATCAAAAGGAAGGCCCAAACAAAAGTTTCCATGACGACTAAAGCTGATTTGATTTGTCGTTTTATTTGTTTAAAAAAATTGTTTAATCTAAATAAATAAATAAATAAATATGGTGCTTGTTGGCCTTGTGAAGCCTGATTTGACTTCAATCGTGCTTCGCTTAAGGATTGTGGGCCGTGGATGTATCTAATGTTCTTTTGATGAGCCACGCAAAATTTGGTGCAATTGTTTTTGCGCGTTGTATGTCTAATGGTTTGCCAAATTTCCAACAATGCTTGGGCAAATGAGCAACTAACGAACCACGAAAATGGAAAACAAGTCACCAAATAACAGAGTAATTAACAAAAGGAATGATCAATTGCTCTCATCTTTCTCTATCCTCATGTACCCAGAAGAGTGAGAAATGAAGTTACACCGGAAGCCCCCGCCGTCAACAAAACTCGCCGGTTTCCGTAACCGGTAATCACCTAAACTTAAATATAGAATTGGGGGGATTTTTTTTATGGTCCATAATTAATTAAGGTGTTTGCAAACTGGTCCAAATACCCGGTTACAATTTTTAAAAAAATAAAAGCATTTACTAGTAGCCGATAAAATTTTATACCTAACATATTGTGAGCTCTCTTCGTCTCAAATTCCGGTACATGCAATTTTTTACCCGAGTAGGACAAACAAAGTGGGACGGAAGAACGAGTGTTCTTTATACGAATAGTGCCAAAACCTTTGTCTCCCTTTCTCCTTGTAAACTTCTCTGATGATACGCCGATCCACTCTCCAACGACGTCGTTCCGGATTCCTCCGAGTTCAACGACGGCGTTTCCGCCCTCCGCTTCTCCGGCCATCGGCTCACGGCCGTCGTCATCGCCGGAAAACCTTGGGTCAGGCGGAGATCGAGATCGGCCGCAGTTAACTCCTGGCTATTGTTCTTTCCACGGGAGGAATGGTGATGATCTTGGGACATAAAGTTCATGTTGTTGTTAGTATCGGAGGCGCCGTCAGATTCCTCCGCCGGAGATAAGCCGGAAAACTCCGCAACCGGTCGTAGGGCTCCGCCTCGGAGCACCGTATCCACCGCCGACTGGCAAACGTGCCAGTTCCCCGTCCATAACAGTCCCACTGCTCCGGTCACTGGATTAACAGTCCGTCCACACGCTTCAAATAACAGAGACTGAAACAGAGCTGCATAGAAAGGCCAAAACTTCATAAAAAAAAAAAAAAACCAAAATATACTCCGTATGATACAGAGATATACACATACATACTTATATGTCTAAAATTTTGAAGACCAGTGTCAAACTAAATTAGGCCGAGACTTGAGGGTTTGTTTGGGAATAGATAGAGACGGAGTCCGGAAGAATTTTTTTTTTTTTTTCAAAATATTTTACCTGAACAGCCTATAAGACAACAAGAAAACAATTCAATGTATTTTTTTTAATACTTTTTTATACACTTTTACATATTCTTATATACTTTTTACACATTTTAATACACTTTTGCCTTGTTTGGTTTAGGTTCTTAAGAACCGGTTCTCTAAATCATTATTCAATTATTACCCCTATTTTTAAATATTATTTTTATTTTTCTTTCTATCTCTCTCTAATCATTAATATCTATTTTTTAATTATTATCCATATTTCTCCCTCTAATCATTACAAAAACCAAAACTCAAAACCAAACCAAACACAACCTTTTAAGTCTTAATATCAGCCCAATGAATTGATTTTAGAATTTTCCTTAAAATAATTCATAAGAAAATTTTCTTTTCTATATAATATACTAATATAGTAGAGGTTTTTTTTTTTTTTTTCTTCTTCTTGTAGGGTGACCTCTCTACAACTCCTCTAACTCCATCCTTGGTTTGAAAAAAAGGTTGAGGAAAATACTCCACAAAACTAAGATAAGATTTAAGCACAATAATTTTTTCTTGTGAATAATTTTCTTCGAGTTCCAAACAAGGTGTGTGATAAACTCTTGTACTATCAACTCTTGTATGGCTAATTCACAAAGAGTTTTTTTTAACAGACTTTAAATTAGTCAAGCTAATGAATAGTGAAATTAGTTAATTGAGAGGACATGAGCTGGGCCGTACGCCATGAGTTATAAAAAGAAATAGTGAGAGGAAATTACCAGGACGTTGAGGCTCGGGGACGGAGGAGAGGAAGGACATGAGGCCGGCGCGGCCGAAGAACTTGGCGACGAAGACTGTGGCGTTGGCCTGAGCTTGGTGGCTCTCAATACCATGAAGCGATTGTCTCAATATGCAATTCTCCTTGCACCCCTTTCGAAGAACTCGACATCCGTTACAACTCATTTTTCCCCAGTAATTTCCTCTCTTGATCAGCCTTTATTTAGAGAGAGAGAGAGAGAGAGAAGAGTTTGTGGGTGGTGGGGAGGGAAGTGAGATTTATAAAGGAGGTGGGGAAGGGGGGATGGATGTGGAGAAATGTTTGGAATTATTGGTTGTTGGGGTTCAAGTTTAACTCAACTGTAGTTTGTTTTTTTTTTTCTGACAAACAAATAAATGTGTCTTGGCCAATTTACAGACATTTTGAATAATTCTCCTAATTTGTTTAAAGGTATAAACTGTTCATATCAAAACACGAGAAAATTTACAAAAAAAATTTATATTCTTACGGAGTGACTTCAAAAATCAAGTCCCGATAAATTATTTGGAAAGCATACCCGCCAATCAACGAGTAGACTAGACTCTTGGGTATACCTGTGGTTAGTTGACCTGGGAAAAGATTCCTTTTTCTTGTGTTGTGGGGTTGTGGATGGTGGATAAATGGAGGTGTTGGGTTTAGTGATTGTGGGGATTCCAATTTCCAAAGGTGTTGGGGAAGAGAACGGCTCCGTGTCTCCGCGAACGGACGCCTTTCTCCACCGTTGGATTCTTTTCTGATCTCCTTCCTTTTTCCCACTTTCTCTCTCTACATTATGCCCACTTGCACATTCTATAATTGTCAAGGAGTTATTAAATGTTCCTATGTAAAGACCTAGTTTAGGTAAAAAACTAAAAATCGGTTTTAAAAAAAATTACTCCCTCTGTCCTATAAAGTCTGATTACTACAAAACTATGTGCAATTTTCAAGCTAAAAACTAATGTACTTAAGAAAATAATTTTTTGTCAATATGAATCTTATTTGATAAATCTCATCGAGAACTTTTATACGTTGCAAAAAAAATTCAAAAATTATTTTGGTAAATATATTATTTTTTAGTTTGAAAATTGCATGTAGTTTCGTAGTGATCAAACTTTATGGAACGGAGGGAGTATTTTGTTCGTATTCAATTTTTTTTTTTGCATTCGTTAGTTTTGCATTAAGATTTTGTGATTTCTGGATTCCTCTTGATGAGATGAATTTAACGAGTATAAAATTATGGTCAAAACTCAATTTTTTTTGAATAAAGCTAAAATAGTTGAATTGTTTGACCTATTTTGGTCTTATTAAAAAAAATTGAGTTTTGACCATAAATATATGCTTTTTAGATTTGTCTCATCGATAGGAATCCAGAAATCACAAAATCTTGACGCAAAACTAACGAATGCAAAATTTTTTTGAATAAAGACAAAATAGTTTTTTAAAAAACCGATTTTTGGTTTTTTACCCATAGGAGGCCAAAGTTGGGTACGAACATGAATCACATAAATATACAAAGTCTACATATTTAGGAGTGGACCTCATATATTTGTGTTGTTAAATTCGTGCTTAAACTTGTCATAGGGATACTGAATGATATCTCCTAATTGTTGAAGAAATCTTTTGAAAACTATTAAAAGATATGTGAATATTATGAATAGTACAAGTTTCATGAGAAAGAAATATATTTTTCTCCACTAAACTCCATTATTATTGTGCACACATTTTTCATAATTTAAATATAAAGGATCATCATCTCATCCTCTTTCATTCTTTGTTTGTTTGTTTGTTTGTTTTCTTTCTATTATTATCTACTGGCGGAACTAAATATTTTTAGAATAGATAGATTGACATCTTTGAAGAAGAGTTAAACTTCTAACCTCCTTTCTCATGGCATCTAAGTGCACTTCTGATTTTGCTAGGCCAAAGGCCCCTGGGTATGGATTTGGGGTCCCCGTAGTGCCCCAAAACACTATAGGCTCGTAGTCCCCAATCACAGCCGTCTATTCGACAATTAACAGTTCGGATTATCTTGACGTTATCTTCACATAAAGATAAGTATTTTACATGTGATAATTCGGACCGTTGATTGCTGAATAAATGGTGGCCGCCCCCGGTGGTTGCTCTCGGGACAGCCTTTGTCTTCGTTTTGCCAGCCTTGGCATTTTGTGGGACTATAGCGGTGGCATGACGGGGTTCTATCCCAACGTGATGAGAGTATAGCAGTTGTGGCCGGTATTTTTAGGCAAGGTTTCAATTTGGGATGTTTGGGTGTAGCAGTGTCGTGGCTTTAAGGTGGCGGCGGCGGCTAGGTTTGGGCAAGAGCTAGGTTGGATTTGAATACTTGCTAGGATGGTTTTACTCTATTTGTTTTCTTTCAACCTTTGGTTCAATGCCCCCTCTCCCTCCCCTTCTTGATATATCTTTATCGAGTTTCTTTAAATAATTTTTTTTCCAATTAAAAAAAAAAAAGACCTTCGGGCATCTCATCCTCTATATTTTTAGTATCAAAAGATTCAAAACCTATCCTCTCAAATACTCCATATATTGAGAATTGCGAGTATGGATTATAGTTTTAAAGAGGTGTAATACTCAAAAATTAAGAAATTTCGAATACAAGATGGGTTGGAGATGTTCTAACGAGTATGAATTATAGTTTTAAAGAGGTATGACACTCAAAAATTATGAAATTTCGAATACAATACGGGTTGGAGATGCTTTGACTCTCACCAATTACAACAACAACAATAACATAACCCATTTAGTCTCCAATAATTGAGGGTATGAGCGGGGGATGGATATGAGACAGACCTAACCTAACCGATTCTCTTCTATAGTTCGTAATCTAACCTACCGATCACTTTTACTTTACTCATCATCTTGGTATACATTTGTCACTTTTCATATTTTCTTGCACCACTCAAAACGCTTCCTAATTGGCCTTCACCGTCATCTTTTATCTTTTTCTTGATCTTTCCAGTAACTTGTAAAGCTTGATAGGGTATTTGAATTATTAAGTCTCTAAATCTACTGTTTAAAGAGCCAAATCCAACTATATATAATTGTGCTATCCATGTCATAATCGGGAAGTTTCTTACTCAAAACCTACTAAGAAAAACACAAAAGTGATGTTGAAAGCATATAATCATGTAACCCTCGTCCAAAAAGATTATAGATGTCATTTATGCAAGGTTTTGTTGGTCTTACGATCCAACTTATGTACATCTCAATTAATTATTACGAACTTAGTCTCATTCGCCACTTGCTAAAAGCCTAATTAAAATTAAAGTAAAAGCCCGTATGAACGCATACATCTCACAAGAGTAAGTAGTACCGCATGCATCTACGTTATTCATTTCAATAAAATTATTTTCACATATAGGTAAGATTCCAGTGTCTCTAGTGTAGCAAAAATGATATGTGCAAGGAATATTTGCAAGGAAGACCCTATGGGGCTCAGTACGGATCCCAAACGGTTGACTTGAGCCACTCAAAAATTTTGAAAACACATTTCGAGTGGGCTTGCCAGAAACCAGCTCCATCCGATATGTATAGATGTTTGATCCAAACTTTCATTTTTGAATGGCTCGGATGAAAAAAGAAAAAATGAAAGTTTGGATCGAACATCGAAACGTATCGGATAGAGCTAGTTTTTAGCGGGCCTACTAGAAATGTGTTTCTAAAATTCTTGAGTGGCTCGAATTAGTCGTTTGGGATCCATACTAGGTTCCGTACGGTTTTCTCTGTGTAATTCCTTGCAAATCTTTTTCTTGATAACATTTCTGAATGTAGTATATGATGGACACAAAATAAAAATTTTTTTCACCTCATTTTGAAAAGGCCCTCGCCACTTTATTGTCTTTTATGTCTACTTGCCTATATTTTATTTTATCCATTGATGACATCTTATCTCTTGTGAGATGTTTAACAACAAAAACTAAATAAATAAATTAAACTAAAAGGTTCTTGCGTGTGATTATTTGTCTTTACCGATTCTTTTGGAGGACGAGAATTGGGTGGAAAAGAAAGAGAAACAAGAAGGGCAACAAGAATCATATATTACTTGTTTGGAGTAATGGTAAGGATGAGAACTAATCATTATTCAAAAGAATAGTGGTTAAATTCGAGTATTTTATTTACGGCGACAAAATGACTACCAATTTAGTACTACAACTTCAATTGATTTCTAATTTAATTCGAGGAAACAAGAGTTGATTGGATTTGTTTTAAGAAACAAAGTGAATTAAGAAAGCAATGATTAATTGATTTGGAAATTATGCGAGAAAGGATTTCAGGTATCCAATATCCACCCCGGGTATGTAATTACGTTATGTATAGAATAAGTTTATCGTTCGAATGATTAAGAAATAATGCAAGGGCTTGCAACCCTTCTCGATAATCGTCAAACAAATAGTTATTGTTTGTCAATCGTCATAGACTATCCCACAAGGATCGTCGTATTAGTATGATTCGTTTCTAAGCACGAACCGTTTAGCACGTATCAATAATTGAAACACAATTAAAGAAAACCATTATATATGACTCGTATTTGAATATAAAAAAGACAAACAAACAAATGACCGAATAGAAACTTCATCGTGTTTGTGTTTTACTAATTTTTTTATCTTAAAAAATAAATAAATTAGTAAATAAGCTAGACTGCCAAACGAGCTTTGAAAATTGGATAGAGGAAATGATTGGGTAAGTTCCAGTACTTTGCGACAAAACTGATTGACAGAGAATGGGATTCCATTTCCACGGAATTGTTTAAATTTGTCTCAATTTTCGGCTTATTGTAAAGAACAAACTCTGTTGTCCAAAGCCATAAATAATTATCGAGTAGAATTTTTTTTTTTTTTGGAAACGATCGAGGAGAATATCTTCGAAATGATCAGAAATCAGAATGTAACATCTTTGGCTTCATGTTTCTTTGTTTAACTAATTTGTTAGAGGTTGTAAGTTTCATAAGCCGCGGTCTCTTTTTGTTGGCAATTTCACGATAAATCACACATTTGTGTGTATCCTTATTTATCAAGTTGTAATTTATTTTATTTTTTTCCTTTTAGAATGTCTATTTAGGAGTAGAAGGAAATCAATATTATTTTATATTGAGAGGTCAAACGTAAGTCATGAGATTTGTTATGCGGAGTGCGATATCCACATATTTTCAGCAATGTGCTTGAGCAGCAACTCGAACATGCAAAAACAATACCCCACTGCCTTCTAGGAAAAACTAGAACAAGCCTCCACAGAAGGTCATCGGTTATGTGGGGATCAGTTGATCACAACCCATGAACTATGTAGCACGGATACTTTGTTACTGGTCACGTTTTGGTATCGGACACTTGTCAGACACCGACACTCTCTGGACACGTATCCGACACTCAAATTCAAAGTATCCTATATATTTTTTTCATAACATTTTCTGTTTGGATACTCTGGGGACGCTTTAAAAATGCTCTGGACACTCAGGAAATAAGTTGGCAATGATAAATTTTATTGTAGGTATCTATGTAAAATTTAGGAACTCGTACTTTTTGTGTGATGGATGATATTTTATTGGTTAAAAAGACAAAATAATAAAAATGTTTTTCGTTTGAATAGTTTGCGACTAATATAGTGATGAATATAGTTTATACATATATTTAGTGTTGCATACGAATAAAAACAGATTAAGTTGATTTAAACTGTCTTTTCTTGGATATTTTTCAAAATATTTGGATAAAATTCATAATTTTACCTAATTCCGATTCCTTTTGCAAAGACAAACCGATAATCACAAAAAAATTAACGCAAAACTAAAAAACACAAAAAAAAATAAAATAAATAAAGACAACTAAAAAATCCTTAAGTCAGTAACACTAGAACAGACTTAGGCTTTTGACCCAGATCAATAGATACATTCATAGGTCTACACATGACCATGACAGATTGTTGACATAGTTGCCACACATTTTTGTAGGGATCTCGATCCAAAGTGTAATGCTGCCGGATCAGGATTCTCTGTCCAGCCCGTTTCTAGGCCCTTCTCGGGTCTATTTTCATGAACACATTTATCTCTAGAAAAATAGGTTTGTAACATTGGAAAAAAAAAACCCATTTTTCAGAGATAAATGAATACATTAAACGATACTCTGATTATCGAAAATGGGCAGGGCTGGGCCGTCCTAGTTCTCTCTCTACTTTTTTTCCACTGAGGACTGTCGGCCTAGTTCCACAATTTCGTCGGAAAACATATTATGTTAGGAAGAATTATAGATATGACTTCAATTTCCAATCATCTTCTATTTGTTTACTTATTTTTTTAATGTAGGTATCCCATCAGGTTACATGCACCTTGCAGTCCATTCCACAATCGTTTCACTCATTCAAGCGTGGAACTGAGGTGGCTCCAATCGAGAGTGGAGGTATATATGGAGAGAGGAGTGGCACAAGCCACCTTCGGTTCAGGGAAAAAAAATGACAATCAAAGCTCTGTTCATTTGAGCAGAATGTTATCTGAAAAGTACGTACCTCAGAAAAAGTGAAATTAAGAAACAGTAAAGGAAAATTTTGTTCATGCACGTTTTGTTGACCAAAAAATTTGAAGAAAAACTAAAATTTACTAACCATTTTTTTTTTTTTTTGCAAGAACAAATTTGTAGGAAAGTGTTTCCTGGTGGGAAGGTTGAACTTGTGGGTGCTGCAATTTCCACTGTAACTTAACACAGAAAAAGTTACATTAAAATTAACTTTCTCATCCTTTTCCATTGTTTTGGTACACAAAACTGGGCCTGAAGGAAGTCTATTAAATACTTATCAATCTTCGTAGTGGCGGACACAGGATTGTCAATTCGGGGGGACTGATCTACATGTATTTTTTTTTATAACTGAATGTCCAGTCTAGTTTGCACACACCTCGACTAATTCCGGACCCTGGAGGGAATGACCGGTAATAACCCCCAGTGACCCCAAGAGGTTCGAACTTGAGACCTTAGGTAAGAGTAAACCTCTAAATTCCAAGATAAGACCAAACTACGCGTTTTCATAAATTAACAAGAAAAGTACATTCTTATGTATCAATAAGAGAGATATAGACGACAAAAAATAACAAAAAATGAATTCCTGGTCATATATTTTCAGTTTGCCCACAAGAAATGAATTCCATGTTTTGTAGTACATTATCAAATTGCTCAGGTATGAGAGATATTACAGCGGGATTACAATTTTTTAGGACTAAGGAGTGTACTGTCTACTGCTGCTGCTGTGTACGCTTTCTCTATTTTTATAGTCTGATTGCTTGGGATTTGCCCAGGGAGGCAGGGAGTGAGAAAGACAGAAAGGAGTAGTGGTCCTAGTATAGTACACTTTCCTATAGAGAAATAAATACTCTTAGTCCTCGCTCTTCTCCCGCACTTTCATTCTTTGCTCTCACGTTCACACATTACGCTTTACATGAAAAGTCATTATCCTCACATACATCATGTAAACAAAGCCAAAAAATCAACTAAAACACCCCGTAGATCTCCATTCCACTCCGCTTCGTCATTCTCATTTAAGCAATAACACAAACTAAGGTAATGATAATGGATGGATAGGACCAATACTAGACATGTTTCTTTTGATGCCTCTTCTTTGTCTGCAAAAGTTCAGCTGAAGATGAAGCACTATTTCATTCAAGGTTAGGGTCTACTATCGAAAACTTTGCTACTACATTCAACAAATGTGATCTGAAATTTCCTCAATCATTCATTCCCCATGGAACTGCTGATTTCCCCGCAAATTCTGTTCTAAACTCATCTTCCAAACTATTTGCTTCATTTTTTTTCTCCTCCTCCATTGAAATCCTTCCCCCAGTACTGCACTTAAGTCTTGTCAAATGCAAAAGGAACAGCCCAAAAAAAAAAAAAAAAACCCGCAATACATATCCCTTAACCTGTTTCTCTCACTACGAGACTGAACGCCTCCGATTTCTTGAAGGTGTAGAATTAGCTTCTTCCGGGATGGCAGAACTGTGACTCTCCGACGAATCAGATCCACTATTGTCACCACTTTGCCCACCAGCCTTGCTACTCCAGATTTTGGAAAATATCTTCCTTGACATGATCAAACCTTTCATTTTCCCAATGGAAGCCTTATCCACGTTAGAATTCCTAACTTCTGCACCGATTCTCCCGCTCCCGAGCCGTAAGGCAGCCACCTCGGCTTTCAAGGCCTTGAGCTCCTCCACCGTGGCCACAGCGTCCCAATCTTCCTCTGTGTTGGTCGTTGCAGACCTCGAGCTCCCGTGGGATACGCTGTTTAGATCCTTAATGCCCTTTGGTAGGTCTGGAGTGCTGCTGCCTGATAATGCGGCAGTTCTGACCTGCTCGAAAAAGAGGACTTGGACGACTGTGCGCAACGGCAGTCTCTCATTTTGGACAGCATGCATACATGCGTCTACGGATAGTTTTTTGCAGTCCATGAGCTTGCATATCCTCTTTCTCTCACTCTTGCTAACCCCAGGATGCTCCTGCAGAATTCCACTAATGCATTTGAGAAAGTTGTGTAAAGAATTAAAGTTGTAACTTGTAACCATCTACAAGTCCAAAGGAAAAGGTATGTTCTGGATCATAGCGAGGTTTATGGAGAAAATTATGGAGGGAAAGGGAAAATATGCAGACAATGAAGTGAACATTCTAAATTTATTTCTCTGGCTTCCTTTATTTTCATTCCCATTTTGTTAAACCCTTTGTAAATCCAAAATCAAAACACAACCAACAGAATATCAGAAATGGACTATGTTTCTTTAACCTGCAAGCAAAACAGAAACTAGATTTCTAAACCTCTCAATCAGATTCTTGTTCATTTTTGTTTGTGATTTAGACAGAAAAGGTCAGTAAGCACATCCTAGTGACGGTCATTCTATGTGAAACACACATGAAGTTATGTCTTTTTCAAATTTTAACTAACTCATTGTGTGGCCCAACCGGGCCTAAAGGTAATGAAAATCTGGAAATAAAAAAAGCTGCCTGAAACAATTCTGTAAACCACACTACTGCTTTAAGATTAGTTTCGCATGCCTAAGTTTTGAAGTTACATAAAATCATGTCAATGGCCCAATAAAGACCATCATGGATACACAATCTTAAATGTGACCAAATGCCATGAATTAAAATCTTTGGATAGCTCTTACCTTGAGATACATGTCAATGGCCCGATAAAGACCATCATGAGACGGTCGAGAGAAACCAGACACCATATCAGCAAGATCAACAAATGTCACTAGAGGCAGGTTAGGGTCCTTTGCAATTTCACCAAGATACCCATCAACCAGCTTTGCCACCATAAGCTTTGAAGCTTCTGTCAAAATCCCAGGCCGCCTTATCTCCTGAATCTCAACATCTTCTGCTAATTGAATCTTAGCATTCTGATCTGACTTTGTGAACTCCTCTAGCATTTTACGGACTATCTCCACGTCATACATCTGTGCTTCACCTTCTGGGGCCCGTATCAGAAGATCACTCACAGAAGCTGCCTCCAGTTGCTGGCCTATTCTCCTTACAAGTTCCATCTTCGCCATTTCCCCTAGATCCACCAAAAAAGCTGCCTTTAACAACTTGAGCAAGAAACTACAAGAGACACAGCCTTTCTCTGCCGGCAATAGCCACACGATCGCATCCACTATCGATCGGGCATTCAGCGATCATCACCACCCTTTGTTAAATCCTGGCAAATTTCTCAGAGTGTAAGCTTTCAAAGCTTCTCCCACCACTTCACCAGAAATTACCCCTCTTTTGTTTATATTTGTAATAACGCGTCTGTACAAATCTACTTCAAGCTCACACAGATCCTCAGCCCACCAATCCTTGGGCACCATCCTGTTTCTGACACCGTTCCAATTAGGATCATTCCCATTTTCCTCCAAAAACTTTTTCCTGTTATATGTATAGGACCAGTCTACCTTGGAAACATCAACTGAGGCTTTGGAAGCTATAGCATCAGCGCAATGACTTACCAACTTCAGTTCCTCAGACCAAGGTAATAGAGACTTGGTAGTTTGAAGAACTATTATTGAATCCTTCCAACTGCGGAAAATGCTAGAGCTTAAGAAAACATCAATCTTCAATATAAGATTCCCTTTCTCAACTGTCTCATGCATTCCTAGGTACTGCAGCACAACGAGAGCAGCAACAACGTTATAAGCATTGAGGGTGACAGTCATGCCATAACAGAACTTGACACATATTTCAAAAGCAGCGGGTCCCCCAGGAATGTCATGAAGGTGGATTTCATCGCCGTTCCCTTCGTTCGTTGATGCGACCAACTTTTGCAATTGGGAACTCTTGGACAATAGAGGAAACTGCAGACCCATTAGTTTAAGTACATCAGTTTTATGAGATGATACAACAGGTTCTTGAAGGTGAATAATACAAGTTGAGATGATCCCTACTCCAAAAATATACTTATTTTTGCTCAGAAATATGGTCAAGCCTATCATAAAATTGTTGAGGGCCTCTAAGACAACGTGGTACGCCACCTTTCATGAGCCGTAAGTGCAAAATGTAAAAAGTTCATTAGCAAGACATTGTATCCAAAAACTCCAATTTGATGATACATTCTGAAGTGCAAGTCTGGCAAATATAAATTTTAAGCACCTGGTGAATGCATGTTGATACATTCTGAAGTGAAACTCTGGCAAATATAAATTTTAAGCACCAGGTGAATGCATGTTAAGTTGATTCTATCGCTCCATGATTGGCTAATCAGCACAGTAGCACTGATTCAGTTTATTGAAAGCTGATGTAGCTTATAAAATTGCCACACCAGCACATTCAAACAGTCCTTGTAGCTTGTGAGATTACTCCATTTACATCTTTTGTAGTATTCTCTACCAACCCTCCGCCCTTCCTCCACCTCCAAGAAAATAATGTTAAAAACAAAAACCAAAACTCTTTAGTGTACAACTTATCCGAAGTAAAAGAATGCTCCACAGCAAAGCACAATGTTGATTCTCCAAATGCTATAAACCAATAAAGCAATGGGATTAGTGACTGTCTCCGTTAGCAGACTTTATACCATAGAACAGTAATACAATGGAGGCTCGGGTGTTTAAAAAAAAACTACCTAAGGCTTGAACAATATTGGTTGATAGTGAACTCTAGTGATTGTCAGTTGCAATATCTCGTATGTAATTGATCGGACTGAATCTTCGTAAGTGTTTGAGAACTGTACTACAAGTCTACAACCATGATAACTACTAAGTTCAACTTATCAAATACATTGATCTATACATAATTATGCACAACAGGTGTAAAATTATAAACTTGTAGACTGAAAGGCATAACTGCGATCGTACCTTATGTAGATCAAATTTCACATCCCCGACACTAATAACGACATCAGATGCCAACTCAGTAGCTATGTACCTACAAATGAAGAGTGAATTGATAAATGATATAAATGAAACTTCAAAAAACAGCTACGAATAGAACATAACATCATCGTTGGAAAAAAAAACCCACTAGTGTCGTTGGTCCATATGGAAATTTCACCTCACAGGTCATTTATGAATCCTAAACTGTTACAGGTAGGGCTGCAAACGTGTCGAGCCGAGCATTGAAGTGTTTAAGCTCAGCTTGACTCAAACCCAAATAATCAAGCTCAAACTCGTCTTGCTTAGTATCGAGGTGTTCGAGCTTGGTTCATCAATTGAACAAAACTCTATAAACAAGCCGTGACAGGCAACAAGTACTATCTTCTCCTCAAAGTTATTCAAAGGATGGAAGTTCTAATATGTATCTAGAAAAACTAAAATGCTTCTCCATTTAAAGAGATTCCAACAACATAAAATTTAAGTCACTGCATTCAAAGATATCCTTAACATCGTACGTCTGAAATTCCAGCAGATTTTGGTTGCAAAAGGCAACAATCCATTAACACCCCCACAAGAGGGGAGTCGATGTGTGACTAATAGCCCTTAATGTTAAGAAGTGGGGAAAATCAAACAACAAACAGGAGACAGGGTCAGTCAATACAAAACCATGCCTCAAAGATGTCAAAAAAAAAAAATTCACTTGGTCCTTTCCCATTAAGTACCAGAAAACATCGAGAAGAATACACTCACGAGCATGGAAACATAACCCTCACATTTGTTGAGTGAGGAAAATATCATATTCCATCGAAGACATTGCAGTGCATTTATGCCTCGTAAAAGAACAAGAAGCAGTTCTTGGATCTTGACAACTATCTGAGCGAGAAGGCATATTATATTTTGTAAGTTGCAACTTTTTTTCAAGACATAATCCACTGAAGACACAAATATCAATTTTCAATATTGGATACGCCCGGACATTTATAGGGATTAAAATATGGTTTTGATCTTTGAAGATTAATCCGGAAAATCCAAACAAAAACAATCATTTTAGTAAGAATAACTTGTGACAAAGACATCTCTAAGCACTTTGCATTCCACAATACTGCCCCCACTGTTACTGACAGAGAAACACAACAGAAAGCGACAGCAGATCAGTAATCAAAGAAAATTGGCAAGAACATGGGCCAGGGTGAGCAAGAAATGAACCAAATTGACAAAACCTAAAATATCCCTGTTTCATTTCATTTGCAACCAAATGAGTACTACCCACCACCAGCAGATCCGACAAAGGTATTTTTACAGGTTTTCAGCCCAAACATTTTCTTATAAGCTTCAAGAACAATCATAACAGAAAACCAAATCAAATTCCTGAACTGCCCCAAATAGCCCAAGTTTAATGGATTTAATAGTATCATTGACCAAATGAAGTAAATCACAGAAAAATAGGCTAGATAATCAAGCTCACCTGATATTGTTCCCGTCATTTTGGAATGCATCGGGCTTCGATCCAAGCTTCATGAACTTCATTTTGTGGAACGGAAAGATTTTTTTACCTCCTCCTACTACAAATTTTGCACACCCAGAATGTGAATCCTTCCTCACTACTCAACTAATCGCTCCTAGATTAAGTACCCTTCACTTTACACCCAAAACTATCCAACATACCGAGGAAAAACCTTCTGGAAATGGGGAAAAAAAAATCTGACCTCAGTTGCAGTGGGGACCAGGTTCTGGAAAACAACCCATTTGCAGGGGTTTCAAGAAATGCTAACACAAACAGAAATAGGATCTCAAATCTCAAAGAGAGGAAGAGTGTTTGCTATAGTAATGACCAAATCTTGACACCAACCAAAGCAATGAGAGAGAGAGAGATAAGTTTTGCAATCTTTTTAAGGGTTGAAAGGAAAGAGGGGCAAAGAAGAGATTGTTTCCTTGGTCGGCGGCAAAGCCCACGGACCCCGGGTGCACCCACTCGGCCCAGGAGACATAGCCAGCAGTCCAGCACACTAAAATATTTGACAAATCACTCAGCAAAAAAATACTAAAATAGAATAAAATATTTCACAAATCAATCACTCCCACACCCATAAAATCTTAAATCTCCTTCTCTCTCCGACTCTGCTCTCTCTGTTACTGGATTATTATATGGAGAGGGTAATAAAAGATTTCAGTACCCACAAAATACCCAAACGGACATTAGGGTTTTGAAGCTCCAAGCACTATGTGGGAAATGAAATGCATGTGGGAGGGATATAGTATTTAAGTGGAGTGTTGAAGTCTGAGAAAATCCTGCAACGGAAAACAGCATCTCGGTATCAGTTGAAGGAACAAGCAAAATGGTAGACAATGAGCATCTTTCTCTCTTTAAATCTATGCGAAATAGTAAAGGGAATAAAATGAGAAGATCAGGCAAAATTTAAGGGTATCTTAAATAATGAACAATCAAACAAAATCTGAGGAACCCAAAAGAGAATCTGATCTCGAAGGAAAATTACAAAAAAAAAAAAAAAATCTAATAAAAGAAACCCATGATCATGATATGTTGTATACGAGAGGAATCTATTAACCCATATCAAAGCAAATTATGTCTATCACAATGTGTAATAATCAGTAGACAAAACCCAAAAGCCACTCTCCATGTAAAACCCAACAAAACCCAAGACTTAAATTTGTTAGTAGGCTACCAAAAATTCATTTAGAAGCACAAGAAATCCACTTGAAATATAGTAATACCAACACTGTTGTATGTATGTTTAAGAGAGAGAGAGAGAGAGAAGGTACCCAATGGAGTATAGAACTTATTGAACAGCATTGTTTGAGGAATCAATCAAGAACAAGTAAAGAAGAAAAATACAATACCCACATGCATCAGCCTCTGTTCTTCTTGTCTCTTCTTTTTTTTTTTTTTGGGAAAACAAAAAGTATTTGGACTGTACCCATTACCATAAAATTGGGGAACAAATCAAAACAACCTTTAAAAAGCACTTCCCCAAAATACCCAACAGAAAATGAAATGCTTCTACTAGTTTTGTGCAGCTAACCAAGCACCCAAAACTCCTGCCAAGTTCTTACCAGTTTTCTTAGAATTAGAACAACCAATCTTTCGCCTCAGAATACTCTTTTTTCCATTTTCTTACCAATGACAAAAGCAAAAGTAAAAACCCATTGAAACTTGTTCATTTAAAGTAGGGTTTTTTTTTCTTTCTTCTCACTTCTCTTTAATTTTCCTGAGAAAATAGAAACCCTGTCAATTGGCTGTGATAATTGATATGCACGCCAAAACTGACACTCTGCTTTCTTGCTCCCCTCTTTACCGTCGAATGCTTGGGGCATTGTGAAATGACCCCTTGCTTGTGTCCTAATTTAACTTGTGAACCCTCCCAAAGTCCTATGTACCATAAAAGGACTTGTCCATCGACTCAATCTTTTTTTTTTTTTTTATTTCTCGATCGTCGGAAGTATCCGGGTCAATTTATCCACATTTTGACTAATCACTTTCCAGTCTAGTCAAAGGCAACCATTCACGGTGGAATTAAAGAATTTACCAAAAAAAAATTACATGTGTAAAGAGCAAGTAATCAAACTTTGTAAGTAATTGTGTAAAGCGCCAATACACATCAACTCTATCCCCTTCTTCCAAGTCCTATATCCTAATCATATTGGTTGTACTGAAAAAGATTTGGAGCATCTCAAAGAGGATTGCTCATTTTTTTTTTTATTTTTTATCAAAAGTTGTTGATTAAAACGTCTCTATTCCCCATATGAAAATGAAATGTTAAAAAGTCCAAAATTGTGTTAACCTTTACCTGAAGTGAAAACCAACAAATCTTGATCTTAAGTGATGAACATATTAGGTACATTGATCTTCATATTCTACTATTTCGTTTAAATAATTGTATAGTTCACTTTCTAAGAACTTGAATAAAGATTGTCGGATTAAACGTGTAGGGATTATATCATTTTGTTAAATATAATTAAATCTCTATTTAACAATTATACGTTGAGAAGTAAGAGAGTGTATAGTAGCTCAATTCTTTATCCGATGTCGTTCTCTACATCCATCAAACTGATGTAGAGAAGGTTGACAACCAGTGACTTCCGACGACGCATGCAAGGCGGCGATTTCATTTTCTTGTATTTTTTTCGGGTTTTCCTTGTATTTTTGCGGGTTTATCTGTTGTTGTTTTGTTTGTTTTAGTTGGTGTTTAGTGCAATTTTCTATCTATTTCTCTACAAAAAAGAAAAGAAAAGTTATCTTGTAGGAAACTGAGCCCGAAATATTTCACGTTAGTTGATCTTCAATTCAGTTTACCAAAGAAAAGTAATCTTTCTCTAATGCCAGCATAACTAAATCGAACAAGAAGTTCCAATAGTGCACTTTGGTAGGCTTCATCGAGATTCCATCATCATGATTTGAACCGTTTTGTGCATAGAGTGCGTTGAGCGAGTAGTTCATCCAAGAAAAAAAATTAAATTGATCGGATATGACCTTGATAATATTTGTTACAAAAAAGTTGACTGTCATTATAATTGGAGAAATAAAGTGTTAAGCAAAATCTATTTTGATCATGATGATGTGGTTATCAATGTTTAATTGTTCCACTAACTTTGATGTTTTGCCTTTTTGGGCTTCTTGAGTTGATGTACGTGAGAAGAGTGACTTGTCTCATTAAAAGTAAAAATCTTTAAAAAAAAAAAAAAAAACCCCTTAGTAGAACAGAGCCTAAATTTGTTAATAAATCATGATAATCAATAAACTCTACAAACTGAAGGGCAAACTGAATTGTTTAGATCACGGTAATGGGATCTCAGTGAAGCCCACCTATTTTTATTACAGTTGAAAGCCCTATTGAAATGCCTCATATTCGAAAGCTATCAGTTATCAACTTTTGTGTGGCCAAATAAGATAATACGCATATCAAAAAAAGAAGTAGATTATACGAGATCTTGCCTCGATTTTATTTATGCCCGCTAGCGAACGTACAAAAATTTAATGTCACAATTAGAATCTGCTGCTAATATTTAACAAAACAAAACCCATAAACAAAAACCAACTGGGATTTTACCATATATATTCTCTTATCAACATATCCCTAAAATAGTGCTACATTTCTTTACTTTACGAATTAACCCATAAACTCCTACCACATTTTAAGGCACCCAATTCTCTTATCTCCCTCACCTTTCCCTCGAGAGGGTATCTTAAATTTTGCACACATGGTGCTGACTGTGTCCTTATAAATACAGCTGCAAGCACTATGCAAGCAGCTGAAATTTTGATTCTTTCTTCCAAGAAAATGTGCTTTCGATTCTTCAAACTAGTTGGACCTTCAAGTTTTAAAATAGACATTGTCTACTGAAATATTTGTCAAAAAAGTCTACATGTGAAATTAGTCAACGGGCTTATCGTCACGAGTATGGGTCCAAGTGAGCCTTTCTTTAGGGTAACGGGGTGGCCAACAGTGTTTCTAAGACGTAGGAGGTGATGTCAGTCTACTGGGTTTGTCCCAAGTTTTAAAAAAAACTTAATCTGAACTATTCACTTTGTAGAGTTCAATGTGTAAAATAGTTGTCAAAATGTTAAGTAGATCGGACATCGACAACTTAGTGATCGAACGAAATTATCATGCTGTGTATTTTTCATATAGTATTTTCGATCGGTTCCTTCATTCAAGACAAATGTGATTCCATCGCTTTATGATCTCTGCTAGCTTTGATTTTTTTTAATAGTTGTTTACTGCGTTGAGGTCTACAAAGTGCATGGTTTAAATCACATTTTGGGCTTGGGACGAGGTCCATATAGAACGGGCAATTGCATGTTATGTCCACCGTCTCCTCTCTTTAGCACTTTTACGTTGGGGAAAAAAAAACAAAAAACGAAGACATATTCAAACACACCATCTCATCAAACTTGAGTTAAGCAATAAGGATAAAAAGGAATAAAGATTTTACAATAAAGACCACGCTATGAAACCCCTTGTAAGAGGATCGAATCCGAATCTGTATCTGTTAGTGCATGATCACTATCTTTTTCTCTTCTTTCTCTTTCATACACACAATCAATAAGAACTCATGCCCTTGTTTGAACCATTAGAATCTTGAAACAGTTGACTACACTTGCTCATGGTCATATGCTCTTGCTAGTTGTGGAAAAATGGTCCCCCACATGCTGGTTTGCTAGTTGGTGTATAAATTGATTTGCCCACTTATTAGATTATTAGATTTTGAATCCACACTTTATTTTGGCAAGAAATAGAGATATCGACTTCGATTCTATAATTTTTCCACGTCTTTTACATTAAAAATAAACGTCTGCCATTTCACGTTAAATTGCCGACATCGAATTCGGAAACATTTGTAGCTCAAGAGCGAGAAGGAAATGTTCATTCACCGGCCTATATACTCCGATACCTCCACACCACATGCTCAATTGAATATGTTATGGGGGGAAGATGCGACTAGTTTTAGAAAGGTTGGATTAATTCTAATGAGGCTAAAGCTTCTAAAAATAATAAGTCTCATGTGACATATTGAGTGAAAACTTAGGTAGCAAATGGTACCTTTTGTGGTCTTGCTTTTGGCCTAATTAATTAAATAAAAAATAGCAAATTACCAAAATTTACAACTCATTGGTGCACTAATTTATAAAACTCAAGAAAACAAAACACTCTGATCATGTTACTCAATTGCACATGGCCGACGATTCCCCATATTCTTAGTTTATTGCTTTTACGCAATAATTATCTAACTGCTTAATTATCCAATTAACAACTTGTTTAGGCCAAGAAAAAACTATACCCTAATCATAACCACCATTGGACTTGAACGTTGACACGTAGTCGATGGTTTTCACATGGGCATGTGTCAGTTTTTAGATTTGGCTCCATCACTTGGTCAACCTTCAATTTGGGTTTAACCATGACTTTTCTTTCCACATTTTTTTCCAAATTTAAGATGGGTCCGGGTCTCTTATTTAGTCCGGGCCTTATCTAGTCTCGTCGGTACCTGTTCTAGTACCAAACATTGGATTGGTGGTGAGCCCAAGATATGTAGGTTGGGCCATAAGTCATCCGGGGCCGTTAGAACCCATCCAAATGAGCCCTAAAAGTAAAATGACGGAGGAACCAATTACCCATGCATTGGTTTCTAAAGCCTCACGAAGGCCTAGTGGTTCACGGTTGGACTAGTCGGTTGCAAGACACGACTGGGATTGGTTAATTTGCACGCCTCGAATCTCAACCTCTTGAGTTTGTCTATGGCACATCAACAACGGGCTTTTAAACGAACGGTTTTGGTGTGCCATAAAAAAATTCCTTCCACACGTTGTATTTTTCTTGAGGAATATTCGGTATACCTTACATGAGCCTTCTTTTTTCACCAGCCAAGAAAAAAGCCAATGCTCTTCGGTCCAGTTTCACAGCCCAAAGCCTTAGAGTTCGGCTTTATCTCTACTTTTTTTTTCCTAGTGGGTAATATGCAGCCAGGAATGATGATTGGAATATTCATACCTGCATTAAACCTCTCTCTCTCTCTCTCTCTCTCTCTGTTATCTTTGGTGATGATGACATTAACCATGCGTCTGGTGATATCATTGGGCAAACTGTCAAGAATAAAGATGAAAAAAAGAAATTCAAATATGGTTGTTCCAATTCCTGACTCTGTCTTAAGTCAGGTTTTAGATTGACATATTGTGAGAGAATGACTTGTCTTGTAAAATGCAATAAGTTAGTTTTCAGTTTAAGTTAAGAATTGGAACAAGAATTCTTTCTTGACAAAAAAAAAAAATGATGGCATAGTCTTTAGGTGAGACAGAAAATTTCTCAATTTCTAAATAACCATATAGCTTAGCAATAAATTTCATACTTTTACCTTTTGGTTGAATGGGAAATCTCAAAGTATGAATTTAATTTTCTTATGTGGCGAAATACCGGGATAACTTGTCGCAAGCGGTGAAAGACCAACTAAGATCAAATATAGCTGGTTTTCTTTACTAAATTGATTTCAGATAAGTGTATGATGGTCATGGCTAAAGTAGAGCATTCTTATTCAAAAATAAGACTGAGAATATTTTTGGTATTCTCTTACAAGTCATTTTCCTCATATACATCAACTGATTTGATAATTTATAGTCTACAAACATAAAAAAATAACATAATAAAAACTCACTAAAAATTCTGGATTAATAGGACGGGCCAGACCCCCTAAGGTTTTTCATTCTTATGGGCTTTTGGACTGGACCGTACTCAGAAGATTGATGTTGGAGTTCTCCAATTGAATCAAATTATTGCGATCCGGTTTAGTAATAGATGTTTGGTTACGGTAGCAATGATCATTGGCCCTTTACAGATTCGATTTCCAGATTCCAACTCAGTGGATTGGGCCGCTGACACATTAATCCAAGTTGTTACACACAAAAAAGACACACCCTTAAGTCACCTTGTTCCAATATAAAACTTGGAAGGATGGTGTAATTTGGACTGTGAAATGTCCAATTGCCCTTTAGGGTTATTAGGGCTCAACAAATGTACATTTGTTGAAAATGTGGAAATAGTCAGTGCATCTACTCTTTTCTTTTCTTTTTTATTTTATGTATTGTACGTAATGGGTCGCCACAATCGTACGCATACCATGCTATTATCGTGCAATTAAAATGTGATTTGTATGATTGGGTTGCATTTTACATTTGTATAAGGGCAATATTGTCATATTCTTTCATTGTTGTTATAATTTTTCATGAGTCAATAACCAATTTTAAGTCAGTGGAACAAGCTAGCTTAAGCTTACTAACTTAAGCATGCTAAAGCATTTTTGGATTAAGTTATTTAAAAAGGGAAAAAAAGATTAGTAACAAGTAAAAGTACAATAAAATTTGTATATATAAAAAGAATATTCGTTAGAAAATGATACCCATTGATTGATCGGAGGTCTAAGGTTTGCACTGGCAACCAAACAACTCTGAATTCACGAAAGGGATCACTATGGCCCATACAATATTTTTTCCAACTGCAAATCTGATACAGTATTTTTTTTTCTATTAAATAAATTTCCACTGCTAATATTTTATCTTCTAGTTTAAATTAGATTAATAACGAGCAATAAAAAATAAGAAAGTAGAATAGAATAAAGGAGCTGGCTCTTTGCTTACAAAGACCAAAAAAACCACCAAATACTACATAGCAAAATATTAAAGTAAATCAGGTTTTTTTTTACAAAAAAAGAGGAAAAAATAGTCATTTAATCATGCTAAGAAATGAGTTTCCACTTGTTCCTCAGGGCAGATCCGATAAAATTAGAAGTTTCCACTTGGTTTCTTTGTTTCTAGACTCTCTCTCTCTCTCTCTCTCTCTCTCTCTAGAAGTGTATCAAGACATGTGGAAAACCGGCGGCCAAAATGACAAATGCCATTCCAATTAAAAGTTGAAAATTCGAACACAGAGCCAGTGAATGATGGCACTGATTACATATTAATGCACATGACATCCCCTCATACGTATACCTAGCTAATGACTACTCGGTTTACTTCTTATAAGTATTAAGTTAGTTTTTTTGTTGATATATTATGAAAGAATAACTTGTGTCGTAAACGCAATATGTCAATTTTTAGAATAAGTCAGGAATTGAAATAACTTCGTAACCGCCCCCTAAAGTCTCGAATTGATTTTTAATTTCAGATGAAACAAACTATTGACTTGTACAACAGGACTTGGTCCTATCGACCCAGCGGATTAGTAGCCCGGGTGGTTAATTAACACAGTTTGGGTCAAACCGTACGCTTTGGTGGGTCAGTACATACAAAAGTGTGCCATGTCAAGCGTAAACTTAATATCCAAGAACCGTGAAGCTGGGTTGGGCCAAATCGGATTGGAGAAGGTCCGACCCATAACAAGAACGATAGTCCGTGCATTTACTGGCGGATCAACTCAGTCACATGGTCGTCATGTGGCAATTGGTGTGTCATGCACGTCAGTATAAAAAGTGGTTAGGTTATGTGCCTAATACGAGCTTGTTTGTGGTCCAAACCAAGTAACCCTATTACAAAGTACACAGCTGTAAACCCTAAAAAAATTGTGTCGTTATTAGTGAAATAGAGCTTTGTAATTTCTCCCTTTGGTCAGAAACCTTTTCTTCCCCTGATTTTCTTCCAATGTACCTTGTTTAACTTCTTAACCCCTCAAAACACCAAAATATAAATTAGTGTTCCCAGAAATGAACATTTCATCCCGTAGTTAGAAACAAAACCATCTAGAAAAGAATAAGCATATTTGCTTCTAAGTATTTCTCTTCCTATTAAAACAGTCTATTTGGTTCTATTTATTTTCCAATTCCTGCTAAAAATAGTGTAGCATATACCCTGCTGCCCCCGCAAGCGTTTGCTAGCCAAACTTGAGCTCAGTTCAAGTTTGGCTTGGCTTTTGGCTCGTTTAAGCTCTCGTTCAAAAGGAATATAAGCAAAGCTCAAAGACCTGTTATTTTTTGTTTATGAATTCAAGCCAAACTTGATCCTATGGGTGTTTGGCTCGATAGGCTTGTGAACATGGGTTATTCCGTAAATATTCTAAGATAGGGGTTAATAGAAAAGTATCGCAAAAATTAGAGATCTGACTTCCATTAAGATTTTTCACCATTACTCTTCCAATAGTCTTGTATGAAAATTTATAAAATTCTTCAACGAGATCTGAAATTTGGGGCTTCTGGCTTTAACTAGCCCATTTCATTTTGGAACTTTATGAGCTTTAGCTTGAACTCAAACTTGAAAGCTTGAAACTTCACGAGTTGACGCTCAAGCTTGAAAGCTCGAGAATAACTTGCAAATTCCACTATCAAGCCAAGCTTATCACGAACACAGAACTTCAAACGTAAACCAAGTTTGAATAATTAGTCTCAAAAAATTCTCAAGCTCAAGCGGAGTTTGAACACATGTAATAAGGAGTCGAGCCAAGCCTGAGCAATACTGTGCTGGCTTGTTTGGGTCGACCAACACCCTTAGTTGGCTTAGTGGTCAAACCTTTTGACTTAGAAATTTGTTACTTCTTAAAGTCCGATCTCTTCCTCGAAACCTATTGGGTGCAATCAATACATTTGGGGTCAATCTGCATAGAACTAAATTTTCTCTAGCTTTAAATGACTCCCATTAATTGATAGTGAAATTTTGTCTCTCATATTTAGTCGAGGTGCTCGTAATCCGATTTGAAAACTTGCTTCTTAAAAGAAAATAGAAATGCGTTTGCAAGCTAAATGTCAAAAAGAAGCAAATCTTCCGGTAAGCAATAACGAAGTCGATATCTTTACTTCAATATTTCCAAGTGGTGCGAACTGGCCGACTAAGCAATCTAAGTTTCTGTCATTCTTGCCTGGCAACCTACCTGTTTGCGTGTGAACCCCATAATTGATGGTTTGCTTAGTAGTAATAGGAAATCAAATATTTTGCCGATTATTTATTGCAAAATTTGGTGAATGTATTTTTTAATAGTATTAAAAACCTAAATAAATACTCAAGAAACATAACCTGAACCGCGTATGGATAAATCAACATTGAATACACCGCCACAGTGAGTTTCCCACTATTATACTCCCTGCCTCTCATGATTATTTATACGAGTGCTTTTTTAGAAATTCGTTTTTTTAGGATAAAAAATTTAAAAAAATCTTTTTCAGCATAACCAAGCTAAGTTGGAAAATTTAATGATTGACAAAAAATATAATAAAATTTGATTTGTTAGACGTGACGATCTTAAACAGGTTCTAACTAAAATAAAATAGAATCGATTGATTTTTACGAATGTGTATGCGTATTAAACTTTAGTCAATTGAACAAACTTTTAAAATTATATCGAAGCTCGATTTGCTTGTAAAATAAGCTTTATACCGAGTGAGCGAAACACGGATAGAAGTAATCGTGTACATTAATCAATCTGGGTAATGAGTTGTTCTGTATACGTCAGTTTCTATTCAAAAAATTTCAAGAACCCGAATATAAATTTGACGTATTAATATAATAAGAAAGCCAATCTCGAACTAGCCAGACAAAAATCGAATTTGAACACAACTGTTTTGCACTATCCTATTTGATGAATTCATTTTAGTTGTTTGTAACTTTAAGAATAAATTGAATAAGATTCCTTCCAAATAAAGGGACCTTCGTCAAGATGGGGAGTGCATTTCTATATTTTGATGAATGCATTCATTATTTTGAGAGACTTTTGCGCAAATCTCATTTACCGAAAGAGAATCTTTTGAGTGCATCAATTAGAAGAGCATGAAAATTAGAATTGGGATGCTTGTAGTGAGTAATTATTACCGTCTGTACGAAAATCAATGATCTGGATTAAATGAGATTATTCTACACATAAATTGGTCCGGATTAAACAAATTTAATTGGACCGTTGATTGCCAATCCAACGGCCGTGATTGCTCACTATACATTTATAGTATGTTGCTCACTACAGACCTCCTGGTCCCGAAAAGTATGTTTGGGGCTTGTACATACATGTAGTTTGACCATTGATCTCTACAATCAATGGTTAAGATTCGTCTAAGCACTCTTATGGTTAAAAGACATATTGGAACCATTGATTACTGAATTGAATGGCTTGGATAGTCATTACACGCACTCCGGGTCGAAAAATTATCTCTTTTAATCAAGAAGAGATATTTTTCACACCCATTGTTTTGAATAAAAAAAACACCCAATTGATTTCAGCCACCCAAAAGATTCTAAAGCAAAGTATTTTAAGTTGCCAGACTATCATGCCCAAAGAAAGTAAAATCTGCCAGACTAGGAAGAGCTAACATAACAAACAGGGCACCATTTTGATTAAAGTTTAAAGCTAAACCAACAAAACATGCGCATTTTTAGGCATCCCACCCACATGGAACTGCAATTGGGTTCACACTTACTTCACACCACCACCCCCCATTACTCCTCTAGGCCCCTCTCTCAAACGTAGCCTAGAATCTAGCTACCGAATAGAGTTAGTAATGTAGTAGTTTAATCTAAAACGAACAAATTCAACTCTAAAGAATTGATCAAGTGAGAAGATAACCCTAGTGCAGAGAAATCGAGATACGCAGAAGCTCACTCGAGCAATATGAGAAATCGAGTTATGCGGGAGTTGATTCGAGCAACTAGTACAAAAAAAAAAAAAAATATTCCCTCCGTCTCAATTTTAGTCCCTTTTGAGAGTTCGTGTCACTTTTCAAAGTGTTATATCTTATAATCTACAATGTTTTAGGTGATTTTGAACATTTTGTTTATTAGATTAAATCAAGATCTATCAAACAAGATCTATATTGCATATAAAATGTATTATCGATTGAAAGATATATAATCATTTTTTTATCTGGTTAGGATAGAATGAGAGACTATAAAATTGGAACGAATGGAGTAAAAAATTGAGGAGTCTACTCTTTAACTAAGGTTCTAGATTCGAGTCTTATTCCTAGTAGAAACAACTCTAGAACCAATTGAAGTTTATTAAGTTATTAAAGATTAATTAAAATGTGCACAAACAGACCTTACCGAAAAAATAGATAGACAATTTAGCACCAACATCACTCACCCTACCCTGTCTCAAATATAGGCATGAACTTTAAACTATCTTATTGCACTTTATGAGACAGATTATTTTCTCATTATATATTGACTTAAAAACTGAGTTAAGGCAAGTCATGAATTTGGAACAACATTAAGTACCAAAATAGCAAAAAATAAAATTGTATTTCATCATCGAATAAATGGACATATGAATTAAGATACACTGAATAAACAGAGGTCTAGATAGAGAATTCAGAGACTAAATAGTGACTAGTTGTCTGTACACAAATCAATAATTCAAAAAAAAAAAAAAAGTATACCAATTACCAAATTAAAACCAACAAAAAAATTGAGGAAAATATCCCAACGAAAATTCAAGTAGTAAATTTCTATTAATAAGTCTACATTAGACAGCCCAAATCAGGTTGGAAAGATAAACGCGGTTTCTTCATGGGCAGAGGGCTCTCCACTTCTTGTTCGACGGAAAGTTGACTTTTACGCCCACAGTCAACGCTCAGACCCAGTCCAAATTCCGGCAGGGCCGGCACGTTCAGGTCGAATCCTCGGTTGCTGTGGCTCGAACCGCCGCCTTCCGATGTCGTCGTCGTCACACCACTCGCGCTCCCGTTACCCGTCCCGACAGTGCCTTCGTAGTGGCGGCGCTTGTGGCCGCCGAGGGCTTGCCCGGTGGGGAAAGACTTATGGCAAATCGAGCACTCGTGGGACCGACCGCTCGGCGGTAGCGTCGTTGTGGCCGCCGCCGCCGCGGTGGTGGAGGTTGACGGGTTGTTGTCGTCCGACGGGGCGGCGAGTTTACGGTGGCTGGCTTTGTGGCCACCTAGGGCTTGGTACGACGAGAAGGCCTTGTCACAAACACTGCACTTGTAAGAAATTTTCTCGTCGGCAGCGGCTGCGGAAGAGGCGGCTTTGCCGCCGCGGGCGAGCATGATGAGGCAGAGGGCTAAGTACTCCTCTTCAGTGGGAGCGGTTTCAGAACGGGATCGTTTGGAGCGCTTCCTTTTAGTCCATGGCTCGAGGCAGTTGGGATCCATGTCGTCGAAAGGGGTTGGTCTTGTTGGAGAACTAAATGCTTGCAGAGCCATCGGATTGAAGAAATTCAGAGAAACTTCTTAAGAGAGAGAGCGAGAGTGTAGAGAGAGAGAGAGAGAGGAGGTTAGATGTTTGTTGAAGGTGTTGAGTGAGGGTAGTGAGGTGTGGGGATCATATATATATGAGGAGAGAGAAGGGTTGAGGGGGTAGGAAGTTGCGTGGGGAATGGCGGTGGAGGTGTTGTGTAGGTTAGATATGGCAAACACTTGTACATAATAGTTGATCTGTATTTTGGGGTAACTGTATTTGTGTATATAGATATAGATTACATGAAGAGAGAGAGAGAGAGAGAGAGAGAGAGAGAGAGAGAGAGAGAGAGAGAGGGAGGGTGACTTGGAGGAGAGAGAGAGAGAGAGAGATTGAAGTCGGTCAAGAAGATCAGTGGGAGTGGAGCGAGAAACAAATTACTCTATCCATCTCAAATGGACCCAGAGGTCGGCTCTATATGGCGGCTCCTGGATGGCAATAATCAATGGTTTGAATTTCATTTTAACAATGCATAGCTCGAATTTTCAATGGTTCAGATTCATTCGAGCTATTGATTGTTTCCCTGCAGGGAGTGATCCTCTAAGATTCCCTCATCCATCTCAAATTGTCCGTTTTTCGACAAACATGTCATTTTTTAAATTACTTACATATTTTGAGATTCTGAAAACTTTATATGATAAATTTTAATTATGATCTATTATATTAAATAAGATTCATATTTTATATTTAAAATTTTATATATTTGATAATATAAGCAATTTTTTAATATGTTTGGAGTAGTAAAAGTGGAAAAAGAAATTTGGGATGACGGGATTAATACATGAAATCTTTTGCCAAAAATTATATAAAAGGAGAATTGATGGGATGAAATCATGAGATCGCAAGAGATAAAATCTAGGAGTTGAAAAAATAAAGAAGTGGTATGGCACATTTACTTTACAATATTGCTATATTTGCAGTCTTTTTGGACAAATATCGAGTGTTGCGAAGATACTTTTATCATGTATATGTAATTATTCATTAATAAAAGCATATTAATAAGATTTGATGGGTACTTTTCTTTTAAAAATTCTTATTTACACAATATTTTTCTTGTCATTCACACTTCTTTTATTGTTATTATTCGAGTGAATATTCTGAACGTTGCCGTTTGATGTGTAAAAAAGTGAATATTATTACATAAACCAACAAACAAAAGCACCTAGGCTTTTTCTGAAGGAGAAAAACAATTAGCTTCTTTCGTTGGCAAGATTTGACTCTCTGACCTCTTACGTGAGAGTGCACACAAAACTAATCAACCTAAACTATGCTTAATTTATAGGATTAGATTATTTAGTCAAATTTACACGTGATACTTGAACTATTACTGTAATGGTCAATATGTTTTACGGAAAATGCTACGTACCCAGAAAACTTACCCAAAATTTGAAATCGGTGGCTCAGATTCTACTCCCAAGTGGATCTGAGTCACTGATTTCAAATTCTGACACTTTTCTCGGAAAACATAAGGGGACTGATCGGTCTGCACCAACTACGCACTGCCGGCGCCGGCGACGCCGCTTTGGGACTCAAACGATCGATCCGAGCCGTTCATCATTCTCAAAATTGAATTCCGAGTGGGCCACGCGAAAATCGAGACAATCGGAAGGTTGTATGAGCTCGATCCAATAGGAGTAATTTTGGATCAAGCTCATAGAAGGGTTCCACTTTTCTGGATAAATTTTCTATGTACGTAACACTGCTGTATATTTTACGGTGGAGCTTCGTAGGTAATCAGTGACTTGACTCAGCTTCTTGTTGGAATAACTTATTCCAAGTCAAAAAACATACGTACTCTATGTTGGTATTACCAGTACCCCAATAACGCATTTGACCTGGCATTGGATTTCGATGCCGCGTGTACTATTCTTTGCGGTAATATGAAAGAGAGAGGAGAGAAAAGTGTGAACGCAATTACATCTTCCCTAAACAATGGATTTATCTTGTAAGAGAACACAGTCAACTAGACACGAGAAAGTAATTAAAAGGCTTGTTGGTCGAGAACTCGATTGCAGGTTCAAAAGCCGCGTATGCTGAACATTTCAAATCTTGAGGTTACTGGAAGTTTGTTCGGTCGTCAATTTTAAGACCACGTAATTAGTCGAAGTAAGAGAAAGGTGGACCGAAAATCTGCTTACCGATAAAATAAATATCCTGTAACATAAAATTAATATCTTGTAAGATATTTGTGATCTGATGGTTGTGGCCTTGATATTGTTAATTTCGCTCAGTTGATTGCAGTGTTCACAAGTTTGAGGTAACTTTGGCTTTGGCTTTGGCTTTGCGGAAAAAGGCCATGAACTTCACACATGCACCAATGCCATCTTACTTTTGTACATAAAATTCATTTTGAGTGCAACTCACACAACCTATACCATACAATCTAATTTGTGGTTGGTCAATCTTATTTTAGGTATACAAATTAGGACCAAGGCACAACAACTTGTTATGCACTCAATTTCAGCATCATCCCGAAGTCAAAATATGATCCTAACTATTCACTTTTGTTGATTTTGAAGCTTACAATAGCCCCGTAAAAAGATCAACTCGATTGGACATTAAAAACCCAGTAAGCGAATCACATTTGTATTTAGCAAATGATCTGCAAATACATTTTAACAAAATACCCAGCAAGGTTATTTGAATCAATGAGTGAGCAACCGTTGTCCAGTCAACTTAATTTTTTACAAGGTATGTATGTTGTTGCTCGCTTCAAACTCTGTCATAGTATTTTTCAGCTCGGGACAGTATTCTGATCGAGGGCACAACAAGGCCCTTTTCTTGTCCCACCAATTAGGTACCAAAGAAAGGAAAGGTAGTACTTACCCAACACGGCCAGATCAACATTATTGATCATGAAATTTTCCAGAAACTTTAGGCAAAGTCTTCAACCAAAATTTCAAGCTTGGATTCTTAGTTTGTGAAGGCATCCTCAAAGGTACTTTCTTTGAATTGTTGACTTAGCTAGCTCTTCTCTTATGTACCATTTCTCACTTTAAAAGGACTACTATTCATTCTCGACACGCCATTTACTAGTCCTTTTTATAGTGGTAAAGGGATAAGAAACGTAATAAATGAGTATACTTTCACTTATTTTGGATATTCCAAATATAAGAAATGGTGAGAAAAAAGATAAACCTTTCTTGATGCATTTTGTTTTCCTCCCAATCTCATCACTTGTGGGTAGAATTGAATTGGACTTCAATTTCCTAGTCAAAAGAAAGTACTTTTTACCATGTATTTTTAGCATGCAAACAACAATACTATATTGCAAATACGCTCAATAAAAATTGCGGAATATTTCTTCCTGCCACGAACATGTCATGAAAGTTGGATACATGAATAAAGCACGCACATGTCACCATGTGATTCGCCGATCTCTCAAACGACTAAGTTCTTCCAATTTATTTGAATTTTCCAATTCTATGGTCTTCCTACGATGAATCCATTAATTGTGTGCTTCATTTAAATGGTAATTACCTTTTGGTTGGCCCTCTAGAAGCCACCTAATTTTCCCCAGAAACATCCCCCCTCTGTTCACTGTCCACTTACTGTGTCCTAAATTGACCAATTGATTATCCTCATTCCGACCCTAAATTAAAATTTATTAATCCAATCCACCTACATCTCAAAACCATCGAATTACCATTACCTCCCTCTTATCTCCTCAAATATATATGTTGGCGATCATTCAAAAAATATGAACCTACTAGTAGAAAAGTACACTAAATAGACAACAAATGTGTAACACAATATTCTAATGTATCTTGCTTCCACGTATACGTATACGATATGAGATTCACGTAGATCCAAAATTCTAAACAAATCTATCTCAGAATCTGAGAATTTGTTTCCGGATACTTCACACACAAATCAATATGCAACGATCGGGAGGTTTCGGACACATGTGCTTATCTCATCTATTCCCGTCTATTTGTGTTTGTAGCATTGCTCGTCGCACGAAAAATTTAGAAGAAGAAAACAGACACAAAAAAGGGAGTGGACAGTGTCGTTAGTAACTTCAAGGGGGGGAAACACGTACAGGTCACGGCACGCAACGCGCTTCGCTTTTGGGTGACGGAGTCGATCGGTCAAATTTTTACCAGCACGTCCGTTTGTTTTTGCGTTATATAACTTATAACACGTGGAGAGTGGATTTTCTTCGTCGGCTAATTCCTGATATTTTGGGACAAGTAAAGGGAAACAAAAAACCGTCGTCGACGATTCGCTGAGAGCTGTTTTGGAGATGCCACGTCAAGAGGTGCCACGTAGTAACAACACTCTTAGCCTTCCCACTCCTCCTCTGTGGACTGCAACTTGTACTATTCCCTCTCTGTTTGTTTATCCTTTGTCTTATTCCAACCAAATAAAAAAATTATGTGCCTAATATAGATCTTGATTAGTTCGATAAGATAATGTTTTTAAAATTACATAAAACATTATAAATTATAAGATATAATCATTTGAAAAGTGATACGAATTCTCAAAATGGACTAATAAATCTGAACGGAGGGATTATATATTAACCCTCGTCTCGTTTAATTTATTTGTGTGGCTTTTTGTACTTTTTGGGTTTTGTCTGTATTAGATTTTGGTGAGAATTTTATATATTTTTTATTTCTCTTATTGAGACGAATAACGGAACCTATAAAATTTGATGCGAAAATGACAAATGTGGGGAAAAAAAATTGAATAAAGACAAAAAGAAAAGGGTGAAAGTTAAGCACAACTAGGACGAAAACAAATAAACTATAAGTAGTGTCAATAACTAAACACATACCTAGTGTGGTTGGTTCGTTACTCCCTATTCTGTGGGAGAAATTTTGAGTGTAAGTCCTCATAGAAAAAGGTGTTCGACTCCCATTATAAGCAAGAGCCTCTAACATCTTATTGTTTGACCAAAAAATGTAAATAAGCAAAAAAAGATTAATAAAAGTAAATCGAGAAAACTATAATTCCGATTTTTGTCCCGAAATGTTTGGATCTTGATTTGTCAAGAGAAATTGAAAGGAGAATCCTTGATAGGAGTTTAAATTCATTCAGCATGCAGGTGGAAACTGTAGGTTTTCTGATGTCACCATTGATCCACATTCCACTGTGTGTTAATTGCATTTTTCTGAACCATTCATCATGTAAGGGGCATGTACATGCATGTGATACTACGTCGTGGACGGATGCGTCTTTTATCAACAGATGTGTCTATTCCCCTAATAATTATTTTGGATAGTCAACAGTTTATTTATAAATACCACGTCCCTCGTTCTTTATAAAGAAATAAAGAGATTCGAAAATTTGTTTGTCCATACTTTCATTGAGATTCTAAATTAAAAAGGATGTACAAAAACGTACAGTTCAAAATGTAATATACAAAAGCAGGGAATTAGAGATTCTGTAGTGTGGAGCTGCAGTACAAGATTATAGACTTATAGTGTGGCATTCTAGCCGTTGATTGCCCAATCAATGGTCCTGATTTCATCTCAGCACTTGCATGATTCAAGCCATTTATTGCCGAGATAAAATCCAAGTCATTGATTACCGAGATCAACAGCTTGGATATCTCAACACAAAGTTGTAGTGCGTCTCCGCACTACAGGATCCCCGAATCCCAAAAACAGTAGGTCTATTACATCGAAGCTCACTTCAGAACTACCAAGATTCAAATTTTAATTTCTCCCATCAAATCCTTGCATATTTTTATATGCACAACGAGATTTTGATATCCAAGCACGTTGTGGGGATGGAAGGTTGTAGGGCCCTTGTATGCACCTCACCAGCAAATTATAAAAACCCAACGTCCTTGCACATCCATTTGGACCATTTCATTTACTATTATTAAATCACTCGATAATAAGCATAATAGTAAAGTTTGTAGGATTTTTAAACATAGTTCCTGTCCTATGATAGAGGGAAACCTTAACTAATCCATGATAAAGAAAACTTTCAATAATTTTTTTTGGTAATGCTGAGTGTTCCAGGCCAGTTTGCAGACACCTCGGACTAATCAGTACAATCGCTTGTCCCGTAACTATTTCACGTGCTTATGCGTAGGGGTGAGGTAGCCTTACAAGTCTCAGGAGGGAGCAAATCCCTAAATCTCATACCAAAACCACTTGGCTAATTCTTGGGGTTTAACTTAACTAAATTTGTGTTTTCCACTTGTACTAATTAATTAGATTAGTCGAACCCAAAGAGTTGGCCTAATGATTAAGGTGTTTCTTAGCTGGCACCGCATTAGAGTTCTTATATATTATTGCAATTCTAAGTCTATGCACCCCTTGCTTAGAGGACTGAGATAAAAGACAAGGATTGGCAAACGCAGGGCGCCTTATGAACTGCAGAAAAGATGTGCAACAATCGAACACAAACAAAAAAGTTTAGAGAGAACGTTTCTAGACTCTTTTATCATTCAATAATACTAAAAAAAACTCCCTTGCCCTTAAGGCTTACAACTTACTATATAGGAAACTAGAAAACCTAATTGAACTAGAAAACCTAATTGATAGGAAACCTAATTGAACTAGAAAACCTAATTGATAGGAAACTGCAAACCCTAAGTGATTTGTTCCGAAAAGGAAGTCAAATCAATGACAAACAAAAAATTACTAAAACGGAAAATCCAAAAATAACAGCAAACTAACGTAGCAAATCAACCGACCGAATTAGACCACTCGGTATCGATATAGGTAATTCTTGTATCGATACGGGATGATTCTGTTCGCCCTGAAGCGCCATGGTATCGATACATCAAATCCACGGTATCGATACCGAACGCCAAGTACGAGCAGAATTACTTGTTTGCCCCCCGAGGCTTAAAATGCCCAAAAGACTCTTCCTCCATGGCTAATCTTCTAGTATAAGCAATAATGTATAACAGTAATAATAAAAACTAAATATACTATTTCTTAATTTATTGATTAGTTCCATTCTGCATCACGAACCAAGGTATTTGAGTTCGAGTTCTTGTTAGACTAGTTAAAAGCTCGTTACTGTTCGGTTCGTCACACAATCAACCAAGCTTGGATTTTAAAAACTCAAATTACTCGTGGCCAACTCGTCAGTCAAGCTTTAACATATTTTTAAAGTTGGCAAACCAAGTTTGAATAATTTACTATTCGATTCGTTCGGCTCGTTTATCAACCCTATCTGCATTAGTTTTGTACTAGCATAACGTGTAGACGTACAAAAGTGAATTTACCTTTTTTTTCGTAAGAATGAAAGTGCGGTACCAAAAATTGTAGTGTACGAGCACCCCACGATTATGTATCCCATACCCAGTATTTCATCACACCGTCATAAATTCCAAAACGAAAAGTCCAATTTTGATCAAGTGGGAAATAATTTCAACGTTCTTACAATAATTAAATCCAAATTGAGCATGAAATCGAGTAGATTCCGTTGCTTGCGCTCTAACAGATTACTTAACAAATTGTGGAATGATTCATGCAATGATTTAGAAAAGGTAATTGCGTCAAAAGTATGGCACACAACATGATGCTTGTATTGAACACCATAGCTAACGTGGTTGGTTCGTCATTCTCCTTTTTGAGGAAAAGGTCTTGAGTTCGAGTCTTTATGGAGGAGGTGCTCAACTCCCGTTGTAACCCCTAACATCCTATCGTCTAATCCAAAGGGGTTGGCCAAGTAGTCTTGGCTGAGACTTAGAATTTGCTCCCACCTAAAGTCTGAGATTCAATTTCTCTTGCGAAAATCTCTTGGGGCTACCTCACCCGGTCACTCCCACGTGTAAACATGTGTTTATGTGCTTGAAATGGTTGTAGGAGGGGTAGTATGGATTAATCCAAGATGCGCACAAACTGACCTGAAACACCCTGCATTACAAAAAAAACTCCTATCGGGCGTAAAAATAATTTTTTTTAAGAACATGATGCTTCAACTATATGCTTTGATTCTATGAAATATCCATGAGTGGAAGAAGGTACAAGTAAGGGTTACTCAAAATTAAGTCATGGCTTACATGATCATCAACACTTCAACCTAACCCTAGGTTTTCCTCACAAGTAATCCCAGATTTTCTTATTTTGCTTATTACCAATTCTCCCCTACCAAACAGAATATTTAGGAAACTGATGAGAGAAATTCAAGAGTCAAATAATTTGAAAATTTCATATTTTGCTTACTACATATTCTCCCCTACTAAACAGAATATTTAGGAAACAGGTGAGAGAAATTCAAGAGTCAATTTTTGGGTGTGGACATCATTTTCCTTAACTTTAATTTACTTCAGTCAACAAACTTGAGGCATCACACATGAGGTAGCTAACATAAACAAATCATCATACATATGAGATTCTCAAACGAGGCTAATTTAAAACATGCAGGAAACAAACGAGGCTAATTTAAAACATGCAGGAAACCAACGAATCCACCGGATCCTATGAAAACAAGGGTCTGTTCAAGAAATAAGTACCGACGCTATAATACACAGATCTTGGAAAAATGAACATCCACTTTTGTACTAGTGATCGGTCTACATGTTTCGGATTTAGGAAAGCTTCATTAGAAAAATGAAGCTTGGAATTTTCGATGATAAACACAAACATGTCCAAACCTAGTACTACCGACTACATTATCTGCAGTAACCATTTATGTGGCAGGATTGGGGTAGGCTTTTGGCTTTGGCTTCACTTCAACTTCATTTACACTTCGGACAAATATTGCATCTGGTTCATGACTGCAAATTGAACACGAAACAAGTAGATGTTATAAATGCACACTGAGCGAGAGAGAGAGAGAGAGAGAGAGAGAGAGAGAGAGAGAGAGAGATTCTTACGGTTTCTTTCCCTCTTCAAAGGTATAACTGGATGCCACAGCCAACAGTCGGCCATCTCTGCTAAATGACAAGGCGGCAACGCTAGTTGGGTACTTCGAGTACTGCAGATTGAAAATTGATGAGAAAAATAAGAACAATCAAGCGCTTTTTGCAAATACGTACCAACCTCGAGTCTCTACAAAATATATAATGACGTGAGTACTTCCGAAAATGTTTACCTGGTACAACCTCTTTTTATGGTTTCCATCCCACACGTTGACATAACCATCACAACCCCCGGTTGCAAATGTACCATAGCTGCAAGGTTAGAATATGTAAGCATTTTACTTTTTTTTACTATGAAACTGTAGAAAAATGATGGCCATAATCGTTGTCCTTACTCCAAGGACATTACACTACAAAGTGAGTTTAGCAAGTCAAATCTCGTGCGTTAGAAGTATGATGCTAAAGTGCTAAGTAAGCTAAAGAGGAGGGACAAAACCTACAGAACATTTTTATTGTCAGTATACGTCCATGGCTAGGGTTGAGCTAGCTGATCAGAACCCCCTTGACGTTATGCCTTGGTTTGAGTCTCACGCTATGAACTGCAGTTCCCCTTCATTCCATACCCTCTACCAATTGAAAAGTAATAAGGAAACCAAAGAAACAAGTCCACCTTGCAGCTTCACATTTAGTTTAACCTGCGATCTTTGATAGAGGCCCCGAGTGCATCTGAATAGCTCTATCAAATTCAAGGGTCGGTACTTCACAGGAACATATTCTTGCATTTTCTTGCACCTACTGATGCATGTGATCATTTTCTGAACCATACAGCAGGTTGAAGAACTCGAGAACATGTCATGCCAAGAAACTTAAACGAACCGAGTTATGGTCAGATCCACTACTTGGGACAGGATGAGACAACACAAGCAAAACCGAACATTAAGATTAAGCCTGTGAATGAAGGATCAGGGTTTCGGCCCGCATTATGCGTGTTCATTTGATCCAGTCAAGAAAAGAGGAACTAAGGAATATCATTTGCTCATCTCTATACTCCTAGCAAACAAGGATAATTTCATGAACTTACATCGGGTGAAATGCAATAGCATTTACTGGGTAGACAATGTCCCTTCCGGCTTCAGACTTTCGATGACACTTGAATGCATACCTGAGAAAAGGTTAAAACTATTAAAGAGTGATATATGTAGCAACCGAAACTGCAGTTTGTTCTATGATAATATGATGTTGACCTAGACTTATGAAGAAGGTTTCCCTTCACTTGGTCATAAAGAGCAAGTCCAAGAGCATGATGGTTATTGTGGCCGTCAAAAGGGTGCTTCTTTGTAGCCGTCATTTCTGTGAACAAAACTGCTAACTAGCATTGTGGAAACTTGAATGTTTTCTGACAAATGAAAGGAGTATGCAGCACACTAGAAGGCAGCAAGCAACTATTCAGTTTAATAGAGAAGCTAAAGAGAATTTTCCTGATAGATTATGGCCATGAGGTGGAGTTATGATTCCGAATTATGTAATGTATCATAGATATCAATGAAGCTGTCTATTAATCCACAAATCACAATCAGTGGTCAGACTCAAGAAGTACCTTGAAGATTCAAGAAAAACCTAATAATAGAAAGGGGAGAATAAATACAGGAGGCCATCAATGACAATGTACTCCCAAATGTGGAAAATAAGAACATACTTTTTGGACTGACCAGCCTCAGAAAGATCAAAAAATTCCATTGCAACCCGACCTTCAACAGAACTAAGAGCATAACCTGCACATTATAACCCGAGTTGAAAATCAAGACAAGGATGCATATATAGGCTACAAACTTAAGCTAGCTAGGCAACACAGTCAATTTCTTAGCCTGCCATATTCTAAGCTCTCTTCTAGTTAAGCAAACCCACTACCATGTTACCTAAGCAGGAACCTTTCAGGCAAAAGAATAAAAGCTAGAGATCTATCATACGATAATATTTCTTAAGAATCTGCAGAATTTTGAAAGAGCAAGTATGGAAAGGGGAAAAAAGCAGTTTTACTGGACCCAAATCATCTGATTGAAAATTAAGTTCTCAGTAAGGGGATAAAAATGGCAATATAGTATTATAAAAGCCAACACAAACTTCAACTGCGTGATATAAAGCAATTTCACACATAATAAGCTGGCTTTCTAAACCTCAGCATACCTGTTCCATTGGGATAACAGCGCACACATCTGGTTTGGTATTTCAAAGAAGATTCTCTTCGCTGCTCAGGTTGAGACATGTTCCGTAAATCATACACATTAACATTCCTTCCTGCAGTTGCTACGACTAAACGGTTGGCAAAAAGAGACAGAGAGTAGACACGCTCAGGTTGTGTGTATGTCCCAACAAGGGTGCGCTCTTGCCCACTTGCTCCTCTAGGATCCCAACATTTCAGCGTTTTGTCCCAACTACCAGTGATCACTTGACCTTTAATCATACAAAGATGACGAATGAGAAACTGACAGATGAATTCGGATATATAACAAAAAAATGTCGGACATCAATAAATATATGTATTCCTTTTCCGAAGTGTATATATTCCATAATATGTGCCGTGCATCGACATTACTGAATGATATTAACAATAGCATCATGATTAATCGGTTCAATGAAAATTAAGGAAGTGGGGATAAGATGCTAGTCTTCAATATTTAGCAAAAATACTAAGGATCATAATACATAGTTGGAAGAGGATAAGATGCCAGTCATCCAGCCGAAACTTCTGCACCGTATTTGCCATCCACAAAAAAAAAAGACAAGACAAAACCGATCAACAAGAACTGAAAAAATTCTGGCTGTGTTTGGTTAGATAGTTTAGTTTAGTTTTGATGATGTCATCAAGTGTAATGAGTGGAGAGAGATAGAGAGAGAAATGAGAAAAATGGTGATGTCATCAAAACTAAAACTAAAACTAAACTGGGAAACAAACAGGGCCTCTGCAATTTCCAAAGCCAACCTGTTGCATAAGAATATTCAATACAGCGCACAGGTGCATCATGCTTTCCCAGAATATCCTCTTTGCCTAAGCTGAAAACAAGCCTGAAACATCAAAAGCACCATTTTCCATAAAGCTGGAAGAAAAAAAATTCCGCGAACATGATTATTGACATCATGACACGCAAAAATATAATAGATGGAAGATATAATCCTATCAGGTAAATGAAGTGACAAGGACTAGAAGTACAATCAAATGAAGCAAAACAAGGGTCACAAATATAACTTTAGTAGCTCTTGACCTAAGAAGCGCGGACACTCGAATATGTTATTTCTTTTAAATGTAGGACACGAATATGTTGAGGGTACATTCACTTATCAGCTTATATATCTAAATACGTTGTTATGTATAAATTGCACTAGTTAAGTAGTTGACATGAGACTCACGAAATCCTTAAAAAATAAGACATGGGAAAGGTTAGGAAACTTAAAGAAATTCCTGACAATTTCCAAATGACTTTTATATGATAAAATGTAAGAATTACTATTCGCAAATCATACTCATATGTCAAATTTGACATTGTTGACAGTCACACACACATGTTAACAAGTGTCCAAAAAGTATCACATTCGCTTTTCAAGAATTGTTAGATACATTTTAGAAAGGGCGTCGGACACTTTTCCAACTTAAGATTTTTAGTTGCTACTTATGGACTTGGAAAAAGACTATCGCAATGCGTCCGAAGAGTGCCAGAGTCCCATGCGTGCCAGACAAGGACAGGCCACCTTCTTTTAGGTGTCCTAGCTTCATAGTTCTTGACTAGAAAGGAAATGCAAACTACTAGGAAACGGTAACCAAACATTAAGTAACACCTAGTCACCAAGCAGAATCCAACAGCAAGGTTTGTACATAACCCTTTGGAACCAAAGAGCAAGGGAAATACAGTGTAACCTGAGAATCTAGGTTTAAAATTAAAATACTCCGTATATGTCTAGAACAGGAATGACAAATCTTTTGTTTTAATTAACTTGAGTTGCTTTACAGGGGACGACAACCAATGCCGCAAGGGATCACCGATTCACCAGTAATGTACAGACACAAATGTTAGGATCCATTCAGGGATGGCAGTTCAGAATGACTCGAGTAACTTAATTGCCCGCAATCAGTGCATTATCTTCTCTGTGGTCAACTTTCATATGAGATTTTACTCATACTTTATACTCCTTTAAAGCTAAAAAAAAGGAAGCAAAACGCAAATTCATGCTCTATGGTTGTTTATCCACCTCCATCTCACTACATATCTTTTCTCTTTTTGATAAATCGGGTGTCCAGAGCAAAGCTTAAACGCATCTCAGCTTACACATATCTCAACTAATCATGGAACCAATCCCACCGTCAACTAACGGGGGCCATTTCAAGCCAGAGCAAAGCCCTTTATGGACTGGGCCCAGAAGAATTGATAGAACCTAAAAACTGTCTCACTACATTACTCTGTTCCTATTTTCCACCTTTCCGTAATTATCCTTGGGCGACAGGATACAAAATCAACCAACAATCTAAAGAACAGAACTCCTAGACCAAGAAATCGAGCGGAAAATCTAGAAAGCGTGAAATAAAAGAAAATTAGGGCACAAATTTGCACTGACCTCCTGACAGTATTATCCGCACTAGCACTGAACCCGGAAGAATCGTCATGGAAGCAACAATCCAACACAGGACCTCCGTGCGTGAACTCTCCTCTCAAAACATCGGCACTCGCGTCGTACAATCGCACAGTCTGGCAAACAAAACCCCAAAAAAAGGAATCCAGCTCTAGATCTAGTGAACCAAAGATTTGAACGAAGCGAATACTTGGAAGACCGAGCTAGGTATTGAGAAAATATAGCAATTACCTTGTCCCAGGAGGAAACGAGGAGGTGGTCGCTGTGGTTGGAGAAACGGAGATTCGTTATGCCGTCGGAGGGAGGGTTGGATAGCTCTCGACCGGCGACAGGTGGCACAGCCGCCATGGCTGTTTAGGGTTCAGAGCGGGGTTAGGGAGAGGTGTGGTGGTGATTAGGGTTTTGGAGAGAGAGAGAGAGAGAGAGAGAGAGAGAGAGAGAGGATGGGGGAAGGGAGAAAGAGAAGGAGAGGGAAGGAGTTTTGAAATTGTGAAAGACACTACAGTAGTACCCAGTTGGATTTTAGTAGGAAGATACTAAACGAACGCCACATACGGACTGATGAATTCAAATCCGAAGAGATTTAAAAAATGGGGAAGTGAGATTTAAATTCAAAAGGGGTGGGGGTCTGGTATCCAAGGAGAGCAAGATGTTTATTCTCCGGCAACCCCCTCCTGCAGAGAGAGCTAACTACTGTAGGAGTATTTAACTTTTTGAGGACTCTTTTAAGACCTTTTTCTTCAATAAATTTTAATTAGATTTTACGAAAATTTCATAAAATGAGTATTTTATGAAGAGGTGATAAAATAAAACTGTTTTCTCAACTGATAAAATGTAGTAGTTTTTCTATAAATTTTAGAAGGATTTTATGAAAATCTCATAAAATGACTTCTACATTTTGTGTTGAGATAGGAGTGTCATAAAATGTGAGATTTTATGTACCTAAAATTTATTGAAAAACAAGGCCTAAGCCATAATTAGGGTTGTATATGAATCGAGACGTTTGTGAGCTCAAATCGAAAAAAGTTCATTCGAATTCGTTTTGTTAGGTTTTGATCGAGTTTGTTAAAACCCTTAACAAACAAGCCTAAACACGACAAGGCTTGTCTCGGCTCGATAAGGCTCGTTTACATTTTAGAGGAATAAAATAATATAGTAACTTCTTATTCCAATATATTTGATATCTTAATGCACTATCTTTTAAAAAACATGTTAAATTTCATATTATTATTTTGAAATTAAGACATTTTTTTCCTGCAATATATAGATATAAAACATATATACACACATAAGTAAAATTTTCTTTGCTGTCTTAAACCTATGTGTGTGTGTGAGAGAGAGAGAGTGTGTGTGTGTGTGTACACATTTTGTTAGCTCATTAAAGCTTGTGAACAAGCACGAGCTCAAGTCAAGCCTAAGCCAATTTGGCTCGTTAAATTTTCACTGAACTCAAGCTCGTTAAGAACATAATAAATAAGCTTAAACACAGTAAAAGTTGGGATACTTATCACTTGAAGAAGGGTAAGGAGATAATGTAAGAAAGAGGCCTCAAGCGAATGGACTCTTCAACAATTGGCCATCCATGCCTTGGAGGGAAAAATAGAGATGCAGATAACAAAGGAAGAAAGCCTCAAACGGATGGACTCTTTACAAGTGGTTACTACCATTTTTGAAGAGAAAATGGAACGTGGCTAAGTATCTAAGATATGGATCAACATCAATATCCAATAAACTTCTAGGCAGGAAGAAAATCAAGTTCAAGTTTTGAAAGCCAAAACAGTGGAGATCATTGGCCTTGGTTGGGGGTTAAGGAGGGGGTATAAGTTATATCCCCTATTTTTATCCTGGTCCCACCGATATATCCATAGTTTGGGAACCAAAATACAACTCGGATAAAATTATACCCCTCCCCCTCACTAATTTATAACACCCACCCACCCCCCCAAGTTATAAAATTATATTGCTTTATACCCCCCATCTATTTACACAATTAACCCTCCTTATACCCCCTTCGTCTTTTTTACTGGGAAACCCTAGCACTTTCAACTGCTATGTTTACTCTCTCTCTCTCTCTCTCTCTCTCTCTCTCTCTCTCTTTCTCTCTCTCTCTCTCTCTCTCTCTCTCTCTCTCTCTACGTGGTGTGGCGATTTGTGGGCGATCTATGGCGATTCATCTTCTTGACCAAACAAACGGACGTGGCGTCTGTCGTTGTTATCCACCGACGGCTCAAGTAACTGCTCCTACTACGTTCGTATTTCTCTCTCTCTCTCTCTCTCTCTCTCTCTCTCTATATATATATATATATATATATATATATAATCGATTAGTCTGTGGTTGGATCTTGTGATCTTCAATTTCATTGTTTTGAGGAAATGACTGTTGGGAGTAAGTTCGGTTGTGTTGGATGTTGTAATTTTCGATTTCGCTGTTTTGAGGAAGTGACTGTTGAATAATCAGTTCTTCCATGTTGGATCTTGTTATCTTCGATTCCGTTTGTGTTTGTCGTTGAATAATTAGTGAGTTCTTTGTATTCGTACCAATGATGCATACCCTGAGCCCACACATTGTGGTAATAATCAGTGTGTTGTTTGTGTTTGTGGCAATAATCATTGTGATCTCCTCATCTTCGATATTCATTTTTGTTTGTAGCAATAAACTGACCCGGTTGTTTGTGTTTGTGGCAATGATGCATACCCTGAGCCCATTCACTATGGTAATAATCAGTGTGTTGTTTGTGTTTGTGGCAATAATCACTGTGATCTCCTTATCTTCGATATTCATTTGTGTTTATGGTTGAATAATCAGTGTGTTGTTTCTGTTTGTGGCAATGATATATACCCAGAGCTCATTCACTGTGGTAATAATTAGTGGGTTGTTTATGTTTGTGCCAATAATCACTGTGATCTCCTTATTTGCGATATTCATTTGTGTTTGAGCTCGTTACATGATGAAATATTGGCACATTCTTTGAACAGTCGTACCTATTCTTGTCAATGTGAGTGTCTCTACTTATGACAAAATTATGATTGAGTGAAGTTTTGAATAATGCATAAAAATTTCTATTTTCCAAACACATTTTAGGATGGCAAGACTAAACTGAACACAATTGAGGAGGATAGAAGATGAAGTGGCATTTCTGGCTTTACATGCACTTATTACAAATGCTTTGAGTGTGTTTCGGTTGTACTTCTTCCTTGCAAATCTAATTGTGGAGCCCCGTCCACAATTGGCCCCTAATCCAAATCTTTACCAATGTCAAGTGGATAAAATCAATAGGCTTGTGAAAGGTAATGACTTAGGCTTAGTTTGCCAAAAGATTTTAGCAACTTAACTAATTTGCTAAAATCAACTATGATTTTAGCAAATGAGTTAAGTTGCTAAAATCATGGAAATTTCAAATTACAAAATTAAGTAGTTCCGTTTATCTTTTTTTTTTTTCGCACCAAATTAAAGTATTCCTCGAGTACTTTAACTTGGTGCGAAAAAAAAATCGAAAAATGATAAACGGAACCACTTCATTTTGTGATTTGAAATTTCCATGATTTTAGCAACTCAACTCAATTGTTAAAATCATGGTTGATTTTAGCAAATGAGTTGCTAAAATCTTTTGGCAAACTAAGCCTTAGATTGTCCACGAACAACTAAGGGTAAATAGGCATACGTTTTCGAGGTTGTGTTGTTTAGTTAGAGGTGTTGGGTTAGGAGACTCATGAAGTGTATGTCTTGAAGAGAGAGTAGCTATTTTCTTGTGGATCCTCTTGCACCATACAAAGCAGAGGCATACAAAGTTTGAGTTTTGGAGATCATGTGAAACCATTAGTAGGTATTTCAATGTTGTACTAGAAATTGTGTTACGCCTTCACAGGATGCTCCTTGTAAGGCCTGAGCCTGTACCTACCGACTACCATGATAGTAGGTGGAATTGGTTTCAGGTAAATTTATGTTGTCTTATATTTAATATTGACAACTGCACCACTATTAATAATTTCCAATACTAAATCACCTGAATTTGTAGAATTGCCTTGGGGCTTTGGATGAGACATATGTACAAGTTTACCCCCCAGTGCTTGAGATAGGGCCGCTTATAGAACCGGGGAAGGGGAAAATTGCTACAAATGTCCTATGTGTATGTAATCGAGATCAGCAATTTGTTTATGTCTTGTCCAGCTAGAAAGGGTCTGTTACTGATTTTTGAATCCTTCGAGATGCCCTTGCAAGACCACATGAAAGCCCCTCATGGTATGTCACATAAATAGAATAACTCATGTTTCCCCTTCATATTTTGTCACATCACACGACTAATATCCGTTCTAAATAAAGTTACCATTGGTTCCAGGACAATATTACCTTGTCGATGGTGGTTATCCAAATACGGAGGGATTTCTTTCACCCTATCGTGCCCAACCGTATTACCTTAACATATGGAGGCAAGGCCATACTCTTAATAGCAAAGAGGAGTATTTCAACATGAAACACTCTGTTGCTAGGAATTTGATTGAGAGAACCTTCGGTGTAATGAATATGCAATTTGCTATATTGAAAGTTGCATCTTATTACCCCATACAAACACAAAATCGCATCGTTACTGCATGTTGCCTCCTCCATAACCTCATTAAAATAGAGATGTCTAATGACCCAGTTGAGTTAGAGTACACTCGATGGGAGGAATATAACCTACACAATGTTGAAGAAGAGGATTACATTGGTCAACTTGAGACTTCTAGTGTTTTTGTTTCTGTGTTTTTCAAAAATGTGCATTGTCAACTGCCTCTCTTTCAATGTGCACTTTACATTGTGAACTGTCTCTCTTTCAATGTGCATTTTTTTAAAAATTGTCACTGATGCCTCTTGATTTTGCTGATGGATTACGTTTGTAGAGCCCATTTGGTACACTTTACTGAGCCAGTTACTTGCAGCCATTAGGTACAGTTTGTGGCAATATTCACTGGGCAGCGATTCATGTACATTCCAATAATCACATGTTCATTTTTGGCAGTTTTATGGTCACACATATATGCTACTTTGAGACTAAAATTCAAAGTTTGAGGGCCCTGATTGGCTGGGGGTTAAAGAGGTTTATTTTGGGGCTGTGATAATAAATCTCACACGCTAAGACGAATGTTTAATAGGCAAGGCACATTAGATGGCCAATTGGCAACTAATGTTGCAGCCTACACATATAGGTCTTATAAAAGGGTGGAAAACACCAACTATCTGAGTCCAATTATGTCATTGACTCCGTGCTAATTTCATTTACATTATCTCTGCAAGTACTTGATATGGCTTGTTGTTAGTAGGGATGCAGATAAAAAAACAACTACTATGTTGTATTTGTTGGACGGACACCAGGCCAGCACATAGTGAACAAGTGAATGGCTTTTTCTAGAGCTTTATTTGAGAAACATGCAACATGGGAGGAGGCGAACTCCGCTTTGCAAAGACATTATGAACACCATGGTGGGGTAAATGCTGAGGAAAGAAATGTACAAGATTACCCGTCATTGCTTATCCCAATGGAAGCCATCGTTCATGACGAGGGAAATGTTCGATCGAACCCAACGTTTTGGCAAAAAATAAAATGGTTCTTATTTGGTGCAATTGTAGCAACAGTCATCCAGTTTGTGATAATTAAATTACTTAATAGTTTGTAAAATGTTCATTTGGGCATTTGATACTTTGGAATATGGCAATATGCTACTATCTTGATTTTGTAATGAATGCCAAGTGGTGGTTACATTTTTGTTGTTGACAACAAATTTTCAATGTTGAATGACAAAAATATGGGCGTATCCTGTCATCAAAGTTGAATGGGTAGTATGTTAGTCACAATCTAATTTTGAACTTCACATGCAAAGTATGATTGTGCCTACCCAAGATTCAATTTAGAATGGGTGCTAAGTACATTTCAACTAAATTGACTAATTGTCACCACATTGCAAGTAATTTGTCTACATATCATAGATGAGGTTTGCATTATAAAAAATACCAACAAAAAATTTATAAGTTCTATTCCTCACAATTTTTTTTATTATTAAAAAATCACTACGTTTTATTCTGTACAAAAAAAAAATTCAGAATTTTTTAATTACAAAATTTAATTATAATACCTTACAATTTTTAACATTTATAAATTATTTAATTCATTTTTATTTATATAATTAAATTAATATTTAATCTACAAATAACCATGAAAAAGGGTAATTAGGTCATTTAACTGGTTTTTATAATATCCACCCAACCTTATACCCCCATATAAACATCAAAACAAACCAAGTACTATTTTATCCACCTTTCATCCAAACCGTATATTATTTAGTTCCCCTTTTATAAATGTCACATCACTGTGGGTCCTTCCTTACTAAATAATACCCCTAACTATCTTATACCCCCTTACTATTTAATCCCACCAAAACCTATCCCGGATCCAATCGGCACCTTTACATTTGAACCATTCGTTGTCGTGCGTGCAAGATGAAATTTGGACCGTCCATCTGAGCAACAGATGGCTCGGATAGTGCACAATAGCAATCCCCAATCCCTCTTAGAGAGCATGTAAAAAAGCACTCCTTAAAATGGGTTATGCTAGAAAATAGCCATTCAGGCTTGGCCCTTAACAAGCCCAAAAATAGTATAGCCTACAAAAAGGCTACTTCAGGCTCTATAGATGACTGTTAAAGGCTAGCTTGAGTGTGGGTTAGCTAGCCTCACACTGTCACTTTTTTCTTTCCCTTTACTTTGGCAAAATCAATACCATTAATTGTAGTTAGTAAGATTTGAATTGTCGATGGTTAAGTCAGTCACAGAGATAGTTCCAGCTTACACTATGCAAACAGTTAAATTGCCGATGGGGGTTCTTGATAAGATTGATAAGAGTAACCGGCGTTTTCTATGGGGTGGATCCGATGACAAACAACGCTTGTCGATGGTGGCATGGAGTGAAATATGCAAACCTAAAGGATTGGGTGGGATAGGCTTACACAACCTTCATTATTTTAATCTTGCAATGCTTGCAAAAATGGGATGGAGAATGCTACACTAAGAGGATGCTTTGTGGACCAAGGTTCTTTGAAGTAAGTATTGCACTTTAGTTAGAAGTTGTAATATCATTTCTTTGCCTGCAGACTCGTCAACTTGGAAAGGAATATGCAAAGGGGTAGCTGCAGTTCAAGAGGGCTTTGGTTGGCGATTGGGAGATGGTGATTCAATTCTTTTTTGGACTGATATCTAGGTAGGGGACACATTGCTTATTACTTATGCTATCGTGGACATCCTAGCGATTGAGATATCTAAAAAGGTCAGTGATTTTTGGTTTCCGGTTGGAGATTGGGATTGGACCTCTCTTTATCCAATGATATCCGAAGAAGCTTTGGATCTTTTAAGAGGGCGGGTTTTATTTGGGGAGTTGATAATAAAGACAAGGTTTTGTGGAAGTCTTCACCAACTGGTGTTTTTTCGGTTGCATTGGCTTACAAATTTATTTCTGGCGATTCACTGGAGGCTGAAGATAGTGGCTGGAAAAAAATTTGGAAAGTTACAGGGTGGCAAAGATGGCGAACCATGCTCTGGTTAGTTCGGAGGAATCGTTTGCTAACAAATGTAGCTAAGTTTCAGCGTGGCCTTATTCATTATGGGACTTGTGATATCTGCAATCGGCATGATGAATCAACAATTCATGCCATAAGAGATTGCTCAGTCACGAAAAACTTGTGGAAAGGTGTGGTGGATGTGGAATTTTGGGACGTGTTTTTTTCGCTTTCCATCCAACAATGGGTTGATATGAACCTTGCCAATCCTCCCTAGGCTAGAATTGAAAACATGGGTTGGGACACTTTTTTTGCTGCAGCTTTGAACAAAATTTGGTACTGGCGGAATAAACAAATGTGGGATCCTGAGTTTGTATATCCAAGAAAACTGATATCGGAGATTCATCGTTCTGTGGCTGAAGTGCTTGATGCTCTAGCCTTCCAACAAATGCTCAATAGTAAAAGGATAGTTATGAAGTGGCAAGCTCCTCCTAATGGTGTTTTCAAAGTCAATGTTGATGGTGCTTCCAAAGGAAGTCTAAGACGTGCTGCGGTCAGAGGGGTAGTTCGGGATGGCGGGGGGAATTGGATTACGGGTTTTGCTTGCAGAATTGGGAATGTGGATGCTTTAAGAGCCAAGCTTTGGGGTATTTGGAGAGGTCTTAAATTTGTGTCATTGTGTGGGATTTGGGGTCGCACCATGTTGTGTTGGAAATGGATTCACAAGTTGCTCTTCCGGCATTTCAAATCAACATCCCTTTGATCCTAACTATAATCTGATCAAGATGATCCATGAGCAACTTAAAATGGGATGGACTTGTGACTTGCCTTTCGAGTGGAGAGAGGCAAATAGTTGTGCACATAATCTTGCTAGATTAGGTCTTCAATTGGAACGCAGTAAGCAGGTGTTTGATCAAGCGCCTCCAGATGTGTTGGATGATTTGCGCAAGGACTGGGATGGAGTTCTTCGAGCTACTGCGTCAAGTGTTTATGCTTTTTAGGACCTTGGTTCTCTTGTGTACAAAAAAAAAAAGAGTACATTATTGTTATGAAACCAAACAAATAATAAGAGCTGAAAAGTAAACAAAGTACTAGACACAAATGTGTAGAAAGTTAGTCTTCTGGACTACTCAAATATTATTCAGAGTGGTATTTTGCTCTCTGTCTTTTCTTTCTCTCTTTGCTTGTCTCTCTTTTGTCTGGACCTTAGTGAATAAATCTGCCAGATTGTCGCTTGAACGTATTTGTTGAATATCAATATCACCATTTTTCTAGAGATCAAGGGTGTAGAAGAATTTTGGTGAAATATGCTTAGTTCTATCTCCTTTGATATAACCAGCTTTAATCTGTGTAATACATGCGGCATTGTCTTCATGTAATATGGTTGGGCTATCTTTGATCGGGGATAATCCACACTTTTTCTGAATGTGTTGTATCATAGATCTCAACCAAACACATTCACAGCTTGTTTCATGAATTGCAATAATTTCAGAATGATTAGAAAAAGTAGCAGTCAGCGTCTGCTTCACAGAACGCCATGAAATAGCAGTACCACCACAAGTGAACACATATCCTGTTTGTGACCGAGCTTTGTGCGGATCAGATAAATAACCAGCATCTGCGTATCCGATTAATTGTGACTCCGATCCATTTGAATAGAACAAACCCAAATCAACCATTCCTCAGAGATATCGAAATATGTGTTTAATTCTTTTCCAATGCCGTTGAGTAGGAGCTGAACTATATCGAGACAATAAATTGACTGAAAATGCAATATCTGGTCGTGTACAATTTGCTAGGTACATAAGTGCACCGATGGTACTCATATATGGTACTTCCGGACCAAGAATTTTCTCTCCCTCTTGTTAGGGATGAAATGGATCTTTGTTCACATCAAGTGATCGAACAACCATAAGAGTATTCAATGGATGTGTTTTATCCATGTAGAATTGTTTAAGAACCTTTTTCCGTATATGTCGACTGGTGTACTAGAACCCCAGTTGACAAATGCTCTATTTGCAGGCCGAGACAAAACTTTGTTTTGCCAATATCTTTCATCTCAAACTCTTTCTTTAAATATTCGGCAGTTTTTATGAGCTCTTCTAGAGTTCCCACAAGATTTAAATCATCAACATAAACTGCAATAATTGCAAAACCAGAGTTTGATTTCTTAGTAAAAATACATGGACAAATAGGATCACTTTCATATTCTCCCTTTAACAAATAGTCGCTAAGGTGTTTGTACCACATACGACCAGATTGTTTCAACCCATATAAAGATTTTTTTAGCTTAAATGAATAAACACTTCGGGGTTTTGAACTGCATGCTCCAGGAATATTATATCCTTCGGGGACCTTCATGTATATGTCAGCATCTAGTGATCCATACAAGTATGCTGTCACAACGTCCATCAGACACATGTCTAGACATTCTGTAACTACCAAGCTAATCAAAAATCTGAATGTGATAACATCCATTACAGGAGAGTATGTCTCCTCATAATCAATTCCAGGTCTCTGCGAGAAACCTTGTGCAAAAAGTCATGCTTTATATCGCACAACTTCATTTTTCTCATTGCGCTTTCGCACAAACACCCATTTGTATCCCACAGGTTGTATTCCTCCAGGGGTTTGAACTATAGGTCCAAATACTTCTCTCTTTACGAGAGAGTTCAATTCTACTTGAATTGCTCCTTTCCACATTGGCCAATCATTTATGCGTCGACATTCTTCGACAGTTTGTGGTTCACTTTCATCATCACTTCTAGTATTGAGAATGAAAATGCGTTGCTGACAGTGGAAATGCGTTGCTGACAATGGTTTTATTTCTGTCCAACATTTCTCCCGTACTCATATAATGTATTGAGATCTCATTATTCTCAGGTACCTGTTCCATTTCAGGAAATAACTCTTCGGGAGATTTCTCTTTGGGAGATTCAGAAGTAGGAGAAAATGTTGATAAATTCATTCTTTCATTTGCAGATTTAGCCTTTTCATGAGTTTTTACATTTATTAGCTTGATCCCCTCAGGAGTATCAGCTATTTTTGGGACTTCAATTTGTTTGCCTTGGATTTTCTTCTTCCGGGGAAGTTTATCTTTAGCACCAATAAGTCTCCCACGCTTCTGGCGTGCCTTAGATTCGTCAGTTGTTGTACTTGTAATTTGTCATGTGGGAATTTCGATCCGTGTTGGGATATTAGCAGCTGGTATATGAGACTTGGTTACTTTATTTGTATCTGTAAATGCATCCGGTAACTGATTTGCAATTCTTTGCAAATGAATGATCCTCTGAACTTCCAGTTCACATTGATTAGTACGAGGATCAAGATGAGATAATGCTGAAATATTCCAAGTAATTTCACGTCGAGCTTCTGGCTTCGACTTATCTCCCCCTAATGGTGGGAAAACTGATTCATCAAAATGGCAATCTTCAAAACGTGCCTTAAACACATTGCCTGTTACGGGTTCGAGGTATCTAATGATGGATGGAGAATCAAAACCAACATAAATCCCAGGCTTACGTTGTGGACCCATTTTAGTACATTGGGGTGGTGCAATAGGCACATACATAACACAACCAAAAACTTTTAAGTGAAAGATATTCAGTTGTTGACCAAGAGCAAGCTGTGTTGACCAAGAGCAAGCTGTGTGGGTGGATATTTATGATATGCAGTTGGCCAAACATGAATCAGAGATGCAACATGTAAAATAGCATGTCCCCAAGCAGAAACTGACAATTTTGTTTTCATAAGCAATGGTCGAGCAATAAACTGAAGTCTTTTAATAAAAGATTCAGCCAAACCATTCTGGGTATGAGTGTGTGCAACAGGATGCTTAACATCAATACCAATTGACATGCAGTAATCATTAAATGTATATGATTCAATTGTTCTAATTGTCGTATAATATAACCCAGAAGATTAATGCGAAATTTTTTCTAATACTAGCTTCTGGCCAGACACATTAGAAGTGATATACAAATATTCTTTTCTACCTTCGTTTGTGGTTTCAATATGATAACCATTACGACGTATATCCATAAAACTTAACAGATTTCTTTTGAATTTGGTAGAATACAAAGCATTGTCAATATTTAAATTTGTTCCGTTTGCTAGAACAATATTTGTTCTTCCAGAGCCTTCAATTAGGTCCGCAGAACTTGATATTATAGTGACATAAGCTTTTATCTTTGTCAAATGTTTGAAATATCTGTTATCTCGAAGAATAGTATATGTCGTACCACTGTCAACCAGACAAATATCTTCACCATTTATCTTTGCATTTGATAATGTCCCATTAGTGTCCATGCTCCTAAATGCAAAAATACAAATTTAAAGATTTCACAAATAAGTACTGAAACACATCTTTATTCCAAAAACAAATACAACATGATACATCTCTTACAACATTATTGAAAGATAGATTAGTCCTTAGACTATTATTTCAAACATAAGCAAAGATACTTATTTAGTCTAAATGCATGGACCAATCAGGGTAGTCATCTCCATCATCAAAGAAATCATCTTTTGTCCCACTAGATCCAGCAAGTAAATCAGATATATCAAAAGATGAAAAGTCAAAAGGTTCAAAAGGGTCAGTTTGATTAACTTGATCAAGAAAATTGGTTTCAACTTCTTTTCCTTTCCCCTTTAATGGATGCCTGGTAAAGATCAACCAAATGTTTTGACCTACGACAGGTACGCGACCAATGACCTTTCACTCCACATATGTAACATGAATCTTCTGTATTCTTAAAAGGTTTAGCTTGCATATCTTTTCCCTTTCCTTGGGATACATCCGACCTATCCCACTTATTCCACTTCCGGGGAAAATTAGTTTTCTTGCTGGGCTTTTTGATGTGTCCTCCACGGACTTGGTAGTTATGGCCACCACGCCCACGCCCTCGTCCACGTCCGCACCCATGACCTTGGCCACGCCCGCGGCCACCTCCTTGACTGTGGAATGAGACTCCGTTTGCTTCTGGAAACGGTATAGATCCGGTTGGACGAGACTCGTGATTTTTCATTAATAATTCATTGTTTTGTTCAGCTACCAAGAGACAGGATATCAGATCCGAGTATTTTTCATAATCCCTCTGTCTATATGTTTGTGATAGATTCATGTCTCTGGGGTGAATTATGGAATACTACCTCCGTCCCATAAAGTTGTATCACTACGAAACTACGTGTAATTTTCAAGCTAAAAAATAACGTGCGTACGAAAATAATTTTTTAGTCAATATGGATCTTGTTTGATAGATCTCATCGAGATCTTTTATATGATGCAAAAAAATTCAAAAATTATTTTGGTAAATACATTATTTTTTAGTTTGAAAATTGCACGTAGTTTCGTAGTGATACAACTTTATGGGACGGAGGGAGTATGTTTTTTCTAACATATCAATTTCAGTAATTTTCTCCCCACACAGTCTCAAAAGTGAAACAATTCTGAATAAGGCAGAATTATACTCGCTAACCGATTTGTAATCTTCAAATCGTAGATGCATCCAATGATAACGAGCTCTAGGCAACATGACTATCTTTTGGTGCTCATATCTTTCCTTTAGGTTGTTCCACAAAACTAGTGGGTCTTTGACAGTGAGATACTCGGACTTTAGGTCCTCGTGGAGGTGATGTCGGATAAAGATCATAGCGCTTGTGCGATCCTTCAGGGATGCACTATTACCATTTGTGATCGTTTTTTCGATTTCCATTGCATCGAGATGAATCTCTATGTCAAGAATCCAAGACAAATAATTTCTTCCCGAAATATCAAGGGCAGCAAATTTCAATTTCGTATAGTTCGACATTGTCTATAAAAACAAGATATCAAATTAGACAAATAATCATGAAATAACCTAATTAGAAAAAAATCAAAGTATCCCCTTCCCCCCATTTTTTCCGATAAAATCTACCCTGAAATAGTAAGTGACATGGTGCATATAAAAATATGAGAATTTTCTGTTGAAGAAGAAGTCTAATTTCTTTTATTCGTTACAAACCTATTTAAACACCATGTAGTAAAAATGCATTGATGATACTGTCCAAGTAGAAAAATTCTATGATGATACACCATGTAGAAAGATTCCATGCATTGAAGGAAAATTGTTATTGTCATGTAAAGTGTCAGATAGAATACTGTTGTCCTAGTATTCCATGCATGGGGTTGCACCTTGAATCAAGTACCAAATGAACATAATTAAAAGCTATTGTTACCAGAATTCTACACTATTTTACTAATTGTAATTAGAGATACTAAATTTACTAACAAAATGATATATATATATATATATATATATATATATATATGAATAAACTTGTTAGTTTTTACACAACCACTGAGGTTAGCTCAGTGGCCAAACTCGTGATTTCCCTTAAGGAGGTCACGCGTTCGAGGCGGTGTGGCGGATTCGAAATTCTGAAAAATCCATCCACCTTGTTGCTAAAAATACTTTTGGGGTATTCATCGATTATATATATATTGCAAAATACTTCAGGTATAAATTTTTTTTGTGTGTGAGTAAAGTACTTCAGGTACTACTCTCATTTTTTTTTTATTTGTTTGTCAAAATACTTCTAGTAAATATGCTTAATAAATACTGCTGGTATTAAGAACATGAATACTTCAGGTATTCAAAACTTAATAAATACTTCAAGTATTTATAATTAGTGGAATGGCAGGGAAAGGTGGAAACCATACTCTTCCATGTTGTCTTGCTTTTATAAGATTTTTTTTTTCTATATAATTAAAACAAAATATGGACTTCTTTTCTTCACAAAACTAAAAAATAGAAGCTATTAAATAAATTTGACAATCATCTCTCGGATTCCTGATTTCAATCAGTACACATTTTCTTATCTTTTGTTGGGCATATTCCACGAGTAAAAGAAATAATTAGAAGAACAGTATAATTGGTTCACGTACCTCTATCTCAGTAGGCTAGAGTCTCGTGCTGATAACGTGTTATAAAACCAAACAAATAATAAGAGCTGAAAAGTAAACAAAGTACTGGACACAAATGTGTAGAAAGTTAGTCTTCTAGACTACTCAAATATTATTCAGAGTGATTTTTGCGCTCTGGCTTATTTTTCTCTCTTTGTTTGTCTCTCTTTTGGCTGGACGATACAATGCTATATAGCCAAACCTCAACAAACACATTCAAGACTATCACACACCCCAAGGTCATCCATCTGTTTCTGATAACATTTATAACGATTATTACCATTGTCAACCACATCTAGAGTTCTCACCAATTTTAAAAGAGGCTTACACCTTGAGATTGATAGCTTCCCATGAGCAGAAACTTTATTCAACATTTGGCGAGAATATACTCATTATGTGTTTCAACTCGATGAGCAAAACTGTTTAGTTTCTCTTTGTCTTTTGGTTTGGTCACCAGAGAGAAAATTTCATCAATAGCACATTTGTTCAGTTTGTCTTGACCATGCAAAATTGCTCAATCGGATTGTGATATGTGATTATCTATAAATGTTTTACTTTTTTCTTGAAAATTCTCGATTCAAAAATTAAACTTTAAAATCAAGTTTCTATCGATGTATGATTGGGCTCCATTTTTATAAGGTATGTAAACAAGTGTATCTAGACATATTGAACAATATAGGAAAAAAATATATATATAAATCGTAAAAAGATGAAGAAAGAGCACAATCTTGCAAGTGTGATCAAAGTGAGCGTAAACAAAAATATTCACCAAGCCTCCATTCAGTTGTCCGAAACGTTGCGTTAGAAATGAATTTTAAAAAAAAGTAAAGTGAAGTGAATAAAAAAAATTACTCCCCCGTTCCATTTTTATAGTTCATCGTTCTATCCTGACCAGATAAAAAAACGATTATATCTTTCAATCGCTAATACATTTTATATGCAATATGGATCTTGTTTGATAGATCTTGATTTAATCTAAAAAACAAAGCATTCAAAATCACTTAAAACATTGTAGATTATAAGATATATCACTTTAAAAAGTGTCACGAACTCTCAAAAGAAACTATAGAATTGGGACGGAGGGAGTAAAATTTATGTTCCCTTACGTGTTCTTTTGATAAAGAATTTTGCAGAAAAACTAAATTCAAGAAAGTTTTTTCCAATAAAAAAGTTTAAGCGAGGGTAATTAGGGAGTGTTTCATTTCTGCAATCTTTAGAATAAATTAATTTTTTACAAATTTTTATATGAAGTATTATGAAACAATGATGCATCTTGATTTCTGAAAAAAAAATATTTTTTTTTTAGTGAAAATCCCCAATTTTCCCATCATATCCTGTCATTTCCCATCACAGTCCCAAAAACCGAAACGGTCGTCATCGCAAAAATTCCCAAACGGATCCCCAAGGCAATTGCTGTGTGTAATTTACTCCTTACACAACAAGGTACTCCTCACACACTCTTCGCCAAATCGATCGGTGATTCGCTGAAAACCCTAGAAATTCACAGCAAATCTAGTCTCAATTCTCCCTGATCCCTCTTGTTCAGTGAATTTTTCTTCAATCTCAAGTTCTTTATTGAGCGACAACCCCAGTTTATGCAATGGTCGTCTGCAAATGCCGCAAGGTATGCCGTCACTTTCTATACGTATACGTTCGAACAGATATATACAGTTTCGATAAAGGTTGTCCAATTTAGAGTAATGGTAGATTTTCAGTCACTAATGATGTGAATTACTAGGTTGGGATCGAATCGAGCTCGCAATATTTGAATCTGAGAGATCTATGAGTTTCGGGTTTCATATTTTGGTGATATTTTGTTCTTTGCTAGAACTGTTTCTGAATTAATCCTGCTGGGTTAGATAGAGAGGGAGAATAAAAGGGACAGTAGATCAAACAACGTGGATCATACATACAAGTTTTGGAAAATGGTCCATTGATTACTTTAATATATTTGAAATGGTGGCCATTTGTTGAGAAATCAACCAAATAAATAAAGCGCAGCGCGCGAAGAACAATCAATAAAAGAAACAAAGAATGAGAGACCTGATATTTTTACGTGTTTCCACTACTGTGTAATTGAGTACATTCACGGCTTTTCACCAGTTTCAACTATGGATCAAATGAATAATGGAGCGTAAGTTACATCGGCTGCATATCGAAATTGTTTAGGGGTTATGTCACCAAGTACCGCAATGCCCATGTCTAAATTAAATCAAATCAGGTTTCACAAAACCCAGCAACACTGTCTACATTGATGGTGTCATGAGCTTGCTATCTTCTCCTTCATTTCTATTTGTTTTAAGATGGGGTGTTTTTTTCTGCGTAGTTGATGGCTGACAAACTTGGTTAAATTGGTTTCAGGCGACTAAGTTGTACTGTTTTGTACACAAGGTTCCTGTTTGTGGAGAATGCATATGTTTCCCAGAGCACCAAATATGTGTGGTACGTTAGTGTGATTTATATTCATTCAATTATTGCCTTGTATCTAGTATGCTGGCTCCTGAGATATGAGATTTCCCTGATGTATATGTCCTATATTGTGGCTCAGTCTTTGGCTGAGTCATTGTCATTTGAATGGCATACTTGCTCTTCTTGTCATTGTCGGGTTCCATCCAAACTCTAATCCGGCAACAAATGATGGTTTCTATTTTGCTAATTAGAATTTGAAGGGAATTCCATATTTGGATCATTAACAGAAACTAGAGAGTTTTAATTGGAAGAACAGGCATTGCACATAGAACGCCATTAAATGAAAACATTGATGCATACCTTAGCAGTCGTTTGATTCGGCAACGGATGATGGTTTCTATTTTGCTTCATAAAATTTGAAGGAGAGTATCATTATTTGGATCATTAACAGATTATTACGGAGTTTTAATAGGAAGAACAGATATAGCCTGAAAGAAAGTGTTCAATGAAATCGTTGATGCATACCTTAGCATTTAGGACGGTTTCTGACATATGGGTGCCTCAGTTGGACTGTCAAACAGAAACAAAGCATGACAAAGTTATTGTGTGCTCAAGGAGAAGAGTGTTCTTCACTCTCTAGTGTTCCCCTCAGATGTTGTCTGTGTTGAGTTGTTGATGCTGCTACCTTGGGTTGCCTTTGACATGCTGCCATTGTGGTCAATCTGTATCCTTAGGCACTTGTGCTATTTTTGTTTTATTTCTTTGTAGGTCCGAACTTACTCAGAATGGGTGATAGATGGAGAATATGATTGGCCTCCTAAATGCTGCCTTTGTCATACTGTTATTGAAGAGGGGACTGATCCTCAAACTACTCGGTTGGGATGCTTGCGTATGTGTTGATGCCCATTTTCTCACCCCTCATACGTACAGTTTTTTTTTCCCCCCCTTTTCATGTGAGCTGGTTGACCTTGTACTGAATTTCTGACTTTTGTGTGTGCTGATTTTAGATATTATGCATACAAATTGCTTGGTTTCACATATTAAAAGTTTTCCTCCACACACTGCTCCAGCTGGATATGCCTGTCCTGCCTGTTCCATCCCGGTATGATTTACTTCCAAAAGTTCACTAACATTTCATTATTTCATTGGTTTCGTTTGCTCGTGTTATTTAGTTCATCACTTTTAGTACTGTGTAACAGTGTTCCACATTATAAAATAGAGTACAGATGAATTTTTTTTTGCAAATGGGCATCTTATTGCTGGTATGTGGCTAATGGCGCATCATAGAGAAAGAACTTGGAAATCAAAATACTCATTTGGAGGCAAATTTGCATGGGAAACTACATCGTTATATGAGGAGCAATAAAAGGCATTTGGAGGATTTAGCCAATTTTCTAGGCTAACATTAGAGTCTAGTGTTCGAGATAGCTATCTCGTTGGTTACTTGTGGTTTGCCACTAAAATGGGTGAATCTAATCTCTCTTCAGCTTGGATTGAGATCTAAAATGCTTGTTTGAAGTCTAGCTCCATGTGGCGTACTATATCCTTTATCTTGTAGTTATCACACTCTAGGACAAAGACAACCAACTATATTATTGTAATTGCATTCTCATCTTCAAAGAATTGTACCATTCAGTTCAGTGATAAAGTCAATTTTTGTGAAAACATATCAGATATATCTGATTAATGACAAATTCCTGAGTTGATAAATCAATCAAATTGGTTTGACGGCATAGATCGTAGCAGGAGGAAAGTACTAAGACGTGAGCCTTAAGTCTCACTGTTTTGCCTTGTGAAGGAGAAATTTCAACTTGTTGCAATAAAGATAGCAAAGAGCCATGAACTAGTTATTACAATTCTTTGTAAACTGAAGCTTCAGAGTGGTGCATCCTCTTTGAACTAGGCATGTACCAAGCAAGCTAAAGACCTTTACCAAAATCAGGCTATCGTATAGAAGATGTGCTAGAGCCGAAGAAGCTTCACAAAATCCTTTTTCTACCTATAATTGGAAGCTATTTAGTGAAGACGTGTTCAATCTATGTATTGGCATATGTGCGATCCTCAAAATTTTGGCGGCTCTACTTCCTCTGTGATTAGTTGTGATTATGTCCTATTATTTATTACAACAACAACAACAACAACAATAACATAACCCATTTAGTCCCCAATAATTGGGGGTATGGGCGGGGGATGTATAGGAGATAGACCTGACCTTTGGCAATAAATGCACAAAGTGGTTGCTCCCAGAATACCACTGAAACAGATGGATTTGAGACGGACCTAACCTTTGGCAATAAATGCACAAAGTGGCTGCTCACAGAAGACAACTGAAACAGTGATCCTCCTTTACCGTCGAGTTTGCTGCGGAATCATGCCCTCAAATCAAAGCCAAAAGGCATCAGAGAGGGCAGACCCAAGAATCATTTTGATTTATGTGCACATTACCAAGCTTCTTTCATTCAGCATCCAGAGCATTGTCCTATTAGTTATTCCTATTGAAAACTACTTGGGAGGTAGAGTTGTAGATTCACCTATATGAATGAAAAATCCTTCTTTGTGATTGTGGTTTTGTTATTTCTACTCTATCTGGTTTTTATTCCAAGTATAGTTTTCATTTTCCTGCGTGATTCATTGTGGCAGATATGGCCTCCGAAAAGTATTAAAGATTCTGGATCTCGACTTCATTCAAAGCTTAAGGAAGCAATCATCCAGGTACTGCTCATTCTTGGTTTTTTTGGACAATCTTAAATATATGGTTGCTTAATGGTTATCTAATGGACAGTAGTATTACCATTTCTATTTTAGATGACCTGTCTTTACTTTGTACTCCCTCCGTCTCATAAAGTTAGTCCCCTACGAAATTACGTGCGATATTCAAGCTTAAAAATAATGTACTTACCAAAATATTTTTTTGTCCAATATGGATCTTGTATAATAGTTTTCAATGAGTTCTTTTGAACGGTGCAAAAAAAAAATCAAAAAATTATTTTAGTAGATATATTATTTTTAAGTTTGGAAATTGCACGTAGTTTCGTAGAGGACCAACCTTATGGGACGGAGGGAGTAGTTTTTAAAGGGCTATGCATTTAGTTTCATAATCGTTGCAACATATGATGTCTTCAGGATGATAGATAATTACCCAACTGTAGTCCTCATTAATGGCTATATGGGAGGAGTAGATACGGCACAAACCTAACCTTTTTGTCATTGTATACACAAAGTGGCTGCCCTCGTTTTCAACCCTATTACCTCGGCCTTAATAGGTTACCATCTGGTGTAGCTATATGACAATTTTGTTTTGTTTTGACATCGAGGTTGTATTGCTAATAAACTGTGGTGACTGGATGATATGAATGAAAGCTTAGGGTTATTCTTCCTTTTCATGTACTATTTTCTTCCTCCCTCCAGTGAGTTTGTGAAAAGAGACAAGGAAGTGCCTTAGTTTAGAAGATATCTTGTTTTAGGGATTAAAATTTGTTGTTGACATGAGATAGAAGTGAGATACATGTGAAGCTTTTTGGACACTTTCGTTTGCACAAATAATTCTGTCCAACCAACCCAAGCGAGGCTGTGTGTGATGTTGGGAAAAGGAGTTGGTCTACGTATGCGTTCCCCTATCGATTATAACACACACGCACCAATTTCAACTGTGATCTAGAAACTGCCCCTCCTTTCCAGTATTGGCAGGGGACACTACTCACTTTGCCAGCTGGTGGTCCAGTCTTCTTTGACATATCAAAGAAAAGTCCGACCATTACTCGGTGATTTGTTTCCGCAGCTAAAAGTTTGTAACCCTGCAAGAAGACAAGATATAGAAGATTTAATAAAATTTCAGAATAGTGTATTTCCCTGTCTGTCTCCCCGAAAAGTCACATGATATATCCTGATCAACAACCTCAAGCTGGCCAAAATGGGAAATTCGTTTGGAGAATCTGGAAAGACTGGGAAGGGCCTTAATATGTGTAATATTGACAAGAGCATTACTGAAGGGCGGACCTGGCGAGCTTCCCCATTGTGGCCTGTTGGTCACGGGTTCGATTCTCGTAAACATCCTCTCTGCTGGCAGGGGTAATGCTAGGTACATCAATGCTTCCCCCAGACCCTGCATATGCAAGAGCTTTGTGCACTGGGTACGCCTTTTATTGACAAGAGAGTTACCAGGTCTGGTTTCTTGATGGAGTGAAATATTTCACTGAGATTCTTCCCCCGCTGTCTTTGTGCTGGTGTGTATAAATTCAACTAATAAGATATTGTAGAATCTCACTGTTGTGGATGACGGAGAATTTGTGCGAGAGGTAGACTGGTCTTTTGCTGTGCTGTAAGGCGTGGCAAGTCATCATGGTGAACTTTGAAAGCTATTTTTGCAAACACTAAATAAGATACAATTGGCACTCTCCTGATTTTCTTGTTAGACTAGGTAGCTCTCCCTATCAACCTTTTCCCGGAGTTGGAGGTTGGAGAGATGCTAAGAATCTGATGTTGATCACATATTGCTGCTTCGGATTTGTTGATTCTGATTTTTGGGACTTCTATCTCATTTCACTCTTCTTCAAGTCATTAAATAGAGTTGATGCAAAGGAAGTTTTTGTGGCATTCTCTTTCGAAGTCTTCTAAAACTTGTTATGTTGGAAATACCTGTCAATTAACATGAACATGCACAAAATATTCAGTTCATCTCGAACATTTTGGTGGGGGATCTTAGCTTAAGTTCAAACTGATCCAAGGTTGTTAATTAATTAGCTAAAATTGATCCCGAGTTTGATTACTCCTCATTAGGTACACTAGTCTTTTCAGTCCCCTTCAGTGTTACCTGACATAGTGACACTTCTATGGGTCTCCATGTAGAGTTCATAAGCAAAGCAACTTCTAGCCTACGATGTTGTGTATTAGTACTTTAGTAGTATGCTGGGTCGCCTCTTTATCTCCCCCACTTCTTGTGCATAAGTTTTCAATCATGAGTTCAATTGTAATTTTTTTTTTGGTACTTTGGAAATTCAGTTCAATTGTAAAATTGTGGCACTGATAGAATGGTATGGAAAATGAACAGTATGGTTGCGATACTGGTCAATCACGACCTTAATCATAGGTATGGCCATCGATTGATTGACATGGCAGATGGGCCATTTTATCGCAGGCTTCAAATTTCTATGAGGGTGGCTTTGTTGAATTGGGTTTTCTATTTCGTCACAAAATAATCAGTATGGAGTCTATGGCCGGAATGCAGATACATACCTAATGTGAATGGCTTTTTGCATGTTCCTTATGTAATGAATTAATGTGGGTATTAAATCTCGTTATATCAAGATTGTGATAACTCCACTTTCATGCAGACTGGTCTAGAAAAGAATTTGTTTGGCAATCATCCAGTTTCCTTATCGGCAATGGAGTCTCGCACCCCTCCTGCTTTTTCCTCAGACCCTCTGGTAAATTTATCCGCCACCGGAGGCAGCACATCATTACTTGGAAAAGATGCTGGAGTAGTCTCGAATGAAATTGTGGAGATAGAAGGGCCTAGTTCTCACCCCAATTTCACGAAAAGTGCAAGTCCTAGTGTAAGAGGAATTCTCCTAGTTTCTTCACAAAATTTGGAATTAGAATTCAAAGTGTTTGTTGTCTTTTTCATTCAATGAGCGAGATGTGCATGGTGTAAATTGTTCTGTTGATATTGTTTTGTATGAGCTTGGTTTGTATTGTGATGCAACACAGCCTGCTACTACGACACGAAAGAGTGCATTCCAAGTTGATAGGCAAAATTCTGAAGTTTCATACTATGCCGATGATGAAGATGCGAATCAGAAAAAATACGCACGAAGGGGTGAGCATATTTCCCTTTTCTTGTGTTGCTTTTTTGGTAGTTAAGGCCTGGTTGATTGCAGACTTTGAAATGCGTCTGTGATAGGGTGATTTTATCCAACCATACCTGAAAACTCCTCTTTTAGCTTGTTACGATTCTCGTGGATGAATATTGCATGAATTTAATGCCTCTATCTACCAAGCTATTCTGGCTGACAACCTTTTGGTCTTGTTTTCTTCTTCTACAGAAGTTGTTCTTTGTTTCAGTTAGACTGCTTTCTTATTTTGTTTCTTTTGCTTGCTGAATTGTGATTTCCTTAATCACTTGAATTGAGAACTATGGTTTAAAACTTCTGGTGTAGGTAATTTCCGCCATAAGTTTCTTCGGGCATTGCTTCCTTTCTGGTCGAGTGCATTACCAACACTACCAGTAACAGCACCGCTGCGAAAAGATGCATCAAATGCAGATGATGTCCCGCCGAGTCGTGCACGGCATCAAAGATCTTCTAGGATGGATCCAAGAAAAATCCTTCTCATCATAGCTATCATGTAATACTCCGACATTTCATTGCTCTAGTTTGCCTTCTGTGTATTCTTTTTCTTAATTGAAAATGCAGAAAGATAGGTAGCGACAAAACGAATTCAATTTACAAACAAATGCCTTTCAACTAAAGCTCCTGTTTCATTTGGGTACTTGCCTAAGGATTTGCATTAGGAATAACAAGCATTTTTTTTTTCCCTTTCGTGATAGAATGGAACATTCAATAATCAACTAGAAAGAAAAGACAAAACCAAAGTACATAGATTGTGGTTATGCAACCCCCTCTTTGAATCCTTTTTATAGAACCAATGAAAACGTAAACTAGGAATATATGTTGAGAACAATTAGGACTGCAATTGCCCAATTTTTTCCTGTATACGTATGTGTTTCCACTAATACGGCCTCTCTTTAATTAACTGCAGGGCATGTATGGCAACGATGGGTATTCTGTACTACAGAATCGCACAGCGTGGTTTTGGGGAGGAGTTACCAGACGATGATCAAGTGGTGATTTAGTGCATACTTGAAGAAGAGGTGACAAAGCTACGGTGTTCTCATCTTCCATCCTGCTATATCGGTTACTTGTGCCATTTTGCTCTACAATCTCCTCCTTGGTTCGTCATCTCCTTTCTCCTATGGAAATCCTTTTCGAGTCGCAGGTTCTTGATTCTCTTTTGTTGTGAAGAATTTTCATCTCTTCTTGTGACAGCAAAATGTGGGTTCTTTGTGGCTAATCTATTTTCCTTTGTAATTGAAAGAGAAGTCGGATAAAGCTCAAAGCCTAAAGTTCAATTTTTTGGTTTGTTTTGGGTAGTTATCATTCCAGGCAATAAACCTGCAACAATGGAAGTGTGACCAAGTTTACTTAATATTTCGTTTAGACTTTAGAGAAAGCCATTCAATCTCTGGTTTGAGCCTGCATTCAACAAAAGGGTCATGTACTGTTGTTGTAAAGCTTTGCTGTGTATTTCGTCAGGGCCCCGAAAAATTTCATCATTATGGTACGAACCGTGGATCCAAGCATTGACAAATCACACAATGGTGGCAAATTCGTCGGTCGTTAGATCATACTATAATCATCCGATGATGTAGTTATATATGATCAAAAATAATTTCTTGAAATTTCTAATAAAATAACTCAATAGAATGGAGAGTTTGCGTCATGAATGTAATAGAGCTATGCAGTGTAGTCTGGATGGTGTCCTGCACGCGGGGCATATCCTACCCACCGAGCAATTTTGGGTGCCGAGACCAAGTGTCTTTGCCAGAGCGCTCATTTCAGCTATCCAAAAAACTTTTTAAACGGTCCGGATGTGAGAGAGAGAGAGAGAGAGAGAGAGAGAGAGAGGAATAAATTTAGGCCGTTCAAAAGTGTTTTGGACAATTGGAATGGGTGCTTGGGCATAAACTCTTGTAGCCGGCCCAACACCCAATTTTTTTTCCTAACCACTATACACGCAACTTAGAAAACCGCATTTCAATGTAATTCTGAGTTACTTCATACGTTTCTGCTTTCATGTATACTAATATTTTATCAACCCAAAACCACAGACAATAAAATTACGTGACAGCTGGAGGCTATTTACCAATACAATTATGGTCAATGTGCAAATTAAATGGAAAGTTACATATGCTCATCGCGTTTTAACCTTAAATAACACAAGATGCAAACGGGATTCTGAAAGACTACATAGAGTCAGGTCCGTTCTTGATCTCTCTCAAAAAACCAGTCCCTCACAATTTACAGGGTACAGACACTTCGGGTCTTCCCTCAAACATTGGCCCCACGCAGATTCTTTAGGACTTCTAAATCTACCCAGAATTCTTGGAGAACCATTGACAACGAGTCCTGTATTTTTATTTTTTTTTATGCTCGATCATCACTCACGTGGTTTACAACCTCAGCTTGGCTGTCCAGAGGCATGTACTGTGCCATTATAGCTCTGATCTCCGAATCCATGTAGGACTGCAAACACAAAAAGAAAATTAAAATGCATTTCAAAATTCACAACTCCATAAAAAAATGGATAGGGCAAGTGGTGAAACACTCTCTTAACCACTGTGGCGGTTCACCACCCGCCGCCTGGCTAGATTGTAAAAAATAAAAAATTCTATTCTTGTCAGCTTATCAACATCCACATTGGAGAATTCCAAAAAGTCACCAACTATAATTGCGGTTAAGCAAGAACAAGAATGAAGGCTTTTGGTCAAGCAAGTACGACGATCATGCTGGCGCACTTGCTAAGCTTCAGTCAGGCGTCCCCATTTTGGGAGCATTGAGCCCTCAATAGCACCTTTCTATGATTAAACAACACTAAGACACAAATATCAAGATAGATGATCCAACCCATCAATTTGACAAAATCAAATACAACAAACATATCTAAAATAATGCGTCTACTAACTTCAGTTTGTAGATGACGTTATATCCTACCAACGGTCAGCTTCCCCCCAAAAAACTACTCCCTCCTTCCCATAAAGTTTGATTACTACGAAACTAAGTGCAATTTTCAAGCTAAAAAATAATGTGCTTACAAAAATAATTTTTTAGTCAATATTGATCTTGTGTGATAGATCTCATCAAGAACTTTTCTACGTTGCAAAAAAATTCAAAAATTATTTTGGTAAATACATTATTTTTTAGTTTGAAAATTGCACGTAGTTTCGTAGTGATCAAACTTTATGGGACGGATGGAGTACAATATAAGCTGGCTCATGATGTTTACTCAATACAATATTGATTAACAAATGGTTGACTTTATAAACTTTATGCAACTGGGTCAAATGAATAATACACTGATATATCATTGGGCAAAAGTACTAATCCTTCGATGTGGGGCACTGAAGCACTCTATTGAGCTTTATTTAACTTTGTTATTTTACTTTACTCTATTCTTTCTTCCCCTAAAGAAATAGAGGACTTAGCATGGAAGGCTGAGTACGGCAGGGAACAGAAGGCCTGTGGTACGCCATACAGAACCTAATGTCCTATACTTCCACTTTATTATAAAGAGATAATAGAGATGAGTAGGTGCTATGTGGCTCGCCGATCCATTATTAGTATGCAGTGATCAATAACTGAGTGGAAGAACTCAAGTAAGGTTCCGTTCAACACTGTCACTCCATATAAAGGGGCAATAAGCTTATGAAAGAACCTATGGCCTGTTGAGGGGATAGGGAAGGAGATAAGGGAGGGAGGGGAATGAAGAAGAGGGTGTTTGTTAGTGGGAGGAGGAAGGGGGATAAGGGAGGGAGCGCTAAGCCATTCGAGGGGTCTTAGCTAGTCCCACCCCCCACCGATTAGCTAATCCAGGTTGGTAAAAAGACCAAATTACGCCTCAAACCATTTTGTATTCTTAATGCGATCATTTACTAAGGGCAATCAAGTAATTTATCACATTATTCACCTTTATCCACCAACTCTTATCCACCCATATCAACTACCACTCAAGTATAAGCTAATCCCCCATATCCACCTCTTATCCACCCAACAAACAAGCCGTAAGGTCCAACACTTTCACTGAAGTATAGAGAGACAGTACTACCAAGTATGCAGTAATAAATTGCGCCTGACTTACCCGCAATCTATATTTGTACACCATATATCCTCCACCAGCAGCCATAGCCAAACCTAGTAAAATGACCCAAACAGCTGCCCAAGCAGATTTCACTTCAGTTGCCCTTTTACCTGCAGATGACGTTTGGAGAACATCAAAACAAACTGCGCTATGAACACATCATATATGAAACATAGCTACCAAATTGGACAGAGAAACACACTTATACAAGTATCATGATCCCTGATATACAGGTGGTCTCCACTGCATGAGCACTCATAGCTACCCCAGGTGTTCTTGCAGCTGCATTCAGAGCACTGGCAGGCTTTCTTCTCTTTGCATTCGTCAACGTCTGTGCAGCCAGAAGAGTAAGCAACATGCAAAACAAGTATTACAGATCAAGAAGACAACCAAGCACTTGAGACATATAATGTTTCGGGGAAGGCTAGATCTAGGTGGTACGTCAACACATAAAACTAAATACTCCCTCCGTCCCATACTTTTGGCCCATTTTTCCTTTTTTGGATGTCCCAAAATCTTTGTCCACTTTCCTTGGATGACCCAAAATCTTTGTCCACTTTCCTTGGATGTCCCAAAATCTTTGTCCACTTTCCTTGGATGTCCCAAATGGATTCATTTCCTTTTTTGCCCTTCATCTCCAAATTCAAATTCAAACACAAAAACATGGAGGGAAAACATATTGAGTCTAAAAAAGTAATCATTGCAATTCAAAAGGGAGGGTAAATTTGGAAGTTTATATACTTTGATGAGTAATAACTGTGTTCTTAAAATGTTGGATTCCTAAAAAGGAACTAAAATTTTGGGGCAGAGGGAGTATCAGATTTCTCTATTCCACAGACCACACAAATCAAGTCTATTCCGAGTTTCCAACTAATATCTAAACAACTGATATCAGTAGAAGAATAAGAACAATAATATTACCATTTCTGCCAAAAGAGAACAAAAAAAAAAACATCCTGACACATGAGGGTTTATGGTATTGGTGGGGGAGATTTGAGAATTAGAGGCATAGAGTATGCCTTTTAGATGGGTGAGATTTCCCGCCAGTAAAGGTCGATCACCATGTATATATATTGGTTGATTGTTCAATATAGTTTTCCCACTGATTCAAGGCACCTTTCTGTTTGCTTTTTCAATTTAGACCCCACTGTTTAGAGTTTTTATAATTTGGCTGCCAAAATGTTTTTTTTTCTTTCAAAATTTAAAAAGACTCCCCAAATAATTTTAGAATTAATTCCCATTTATTTATATGCATCCATGTGGGGAGGAATCGGACTATCCATTAATCCAAATAGTCGAAGATTATAAATGGACCTTTTTTTTTCTTTTTTTTTTTTCTGTTCCCACTTGGGAGTCCTGTGCCCTTCATTTTGCCATAAATACTGAACCCCCATTATGACGTGAACAACATCGAGGAGGAATCCACGAACACCCTTAGCATTAACAAACCAATACCAGAAGCCGGTTTCTAACTTTGATTGCAGATCTAGTAGTGATATTCATCTTTAACCTGATAGGCTGATATTACTTGTAACAAGATCTCTTCCAGTATATTTGTTAATCTAAACCCCATTAACTAACTGAATAAACGATCAGCATAGGCCATTCGTTATTTCTCCTAATGGTAGTCTAAATATGTATCGGTATGGTACATGTATCCATGATATGCCCAACCTTTGTGATGACTAAATTTCTAGATTGCCAGCAGCATTGGCAGGAAATAGCATGGAGGTAAAAGCTCCGGCACACAAGGGAATCAAACAGTCATAACCAAATGAAGTTGGTGTTGCAAGTCTCATGGTCTTCATCGTGGATATAAATATATTTCCCAAATACAACATAAACCACAAAGGATACCACCAATCATAGCAATGGAATATGCTGCCCATTTTATGGCTTCATGCACATGATATTCAGGTAACAAATAATTATAACTCTTATTGAACTTCCAATTTAAGTAGGGATATAATAATCGCAAATAGCCCAACAACATGACAAGCTGATCGTGAAAGGTCCTCTTCTCACCTTCACAACTTTTGACACCATCACCTTTGAACCCTTGAGGGCACACGCATTTACTATCCCCAATATCCTGGTGACAACAAGACATAGAATCAACATCTTAATCTTGAAGCAAACAAATAATTTGAACTAGTGAAAATGTAAAATTGTAGCAAACCAAGCAAGCAGAGTAGCTGTGTCCATTTCGAGTTTTATGCCAACAGCCTCCATTATTCACCTTGCAACGCCCGGGCCCACTAGCTGTAATTGGAAATGATAGTGGTTATGACATAATTACAACATGTTTCAAGACACTTTTAGATGAAGTGACGTTTGAAAGGAACAGTAGTGAATTATGTCTGCATCTGACTTCAGAAGAATTAACACAATTAAACTATTTTATACCTTAAACCCCAAAATGCATCCTTTAGGAAGTCATGCACAGCTCAATGTATATCAAGTAGACAAGTGATAAAGGGAGAACATCTCAAAAGGTTTAGCAAAAGCTGTAAATTCCAACTCTGGCTTTAACTTCATTCACCCCAGAAGTTATTTCAGTTGATTAACCCTTAAAATTTGTGCTACTTTAAGAGCCAAATGTGTCAACCAAACCTTCAAAAGTAGGTGCATGAGGAGTGCAAATTTGGGCTCAAATCATAGAGTATTCCTTCCAGCATTTAAGAAGTAAATAAATCTTCATTGTATATGAGCTGCAAAAGAAGTTGAAGAATACTTGGCTGTGCGTTGTATGTTTGATCTGCCTAAGGAACAATTTAGCTTACGCATTTCTTACGTCAAGAGATCTATGTTTTAAGACAGTAAAAGTTGTGGTTGGATTGTGGAAAACTAATTACTGTCCTGGTGATTGATACATTTGAAATATCATTGGCAGTATTTAGAAAAACTCTCTAATTTTCTAAGGTTATAGTCCAAATACGACACAATACTTCATCAATACAAAGAGAGGAGCATATAAAAGAGGAAGCATTTCTTAAATTAAAGAAAGGCGGCACAAACTAGAAAGGAGGACTCAGCCAGAAACAAGAGCCAAAAGTACCAAGACTAAACTGTACAGAAATAAAAAAGAACTAGAATCTTATTAAATTGCTGGATATAGCATGCAAAAACTACTGATTCCACCTCCTGCCATTTGTCTAGCATAATGTTGAAAAAGTAGGATTGAAGAGCACAATTCGCTAGGGAAGGCCAGTAGCAAACCACGTGAACATGATGACATTGTACAACAACTAGATTAAGAATATTTCCTAGGCCATATTAAGATATCTAAATGTGGTTATTTTATAAGTATGTTATATGAGATACTAGCCATTATTCCTTGTGCTTCCCAAATAGGTTTTAGACTTCCAATTTCCAATTAACGTTGTGTCCATACATTCACAATCGTGCGTTTGATATCAGTTCAAGCACACTTTTGAGAACGTAAAAGATTGGTTGGTTTTTAGACACACAGAGCCTATCATTTACCTTGACAGTTACTGTAACCATCTCCCTTGAACTGCACACCGTCAACCAGAGGGCATTCACAAACTCTACCACGAAATGTATCCTAAGAACATTTAGGTAACTGTCAGAATTCAGAAACAATAATAACCAGACAAACTTAACATTCTGATGGTAAGGAGTCATGAAAGCTACCTTGCATGCAGTTATGTTGGCTGCTTTATCTTGCCAGCAACCACCGTTATTATTCAAGCACTCATTTGTCTCCACTTCTGCAATGAAAAAGACATCCATTAGAAAAATGATCTTGCGAGTCAAAAACCAATTGAACATGACACGTTGATATTAGTATTTGGCACAAAACAGAGTATGAACTTACCCCCGCTCAAACAAACAGCTGGTTCAGTGGTTTCCTCAAAACCAGAACATATGGCCTTCAAAACAGCACCTTTCTCCAACTTCCCTGGAATCATATGTTTTAGGTGCCAAAAAAAGAGAACTACTATTTTCATAAAGGAAGTATGATTGCACATGCAGACCTCTGTATTGTCGATTATTGACAACGAGAGTAGGCAATATAGTTACATCACCACGCGATCCTTTTCCAACCTAGAAAAAACATATATATGTATAACAATTACATGATTAAAATGGTATCCCCAATTGACACTTCATATGGACAACAACAGTAGAGAAATAAGAAACTCATACTTGAGCATCTTGCTCTTCTTTCAAAACAGGATTGTCAGAATCGGCATTTGGGTCTCCCATGCACTTCTCTATGTTGTTAAGATCTAGCCCTGCAAAGTTGAAGCATGAACACTTACTATACAGTTCATAAAAGGTCATTGGCATGCTTAGAAGATGTAACAGAAAGTTATTCACCTAGGGATTTAATAACATTCACAGCGCAATCCTTGTTGTATTTTTTCTCCTTCATAGGACACCTAATTTGGAAATCAGTGACATAGTCCCACCAGACCCACGGCTTTTTGGTCTCATTTGCCACTTTAAACACACAAAGCTGCCTTAAGTTTTCAAGAACCACATCTTTCCCTTCATAACCTCTGCTGAAATCCTGTTCCGGATCAGGAGCACAATATCTTCCATGATTGATACATTGGGATTTGCACTGTTTGCTTATTGTGAATGCCTGAGGACAGTACCAAGTTATATAATGGGGTGTGAATTGAGTATAGCCACCCTTTTCAAGAATCTGAGCTGCACCCTTAAAATCTTTCACGAATTCCATCAACATATCACACTTAAACCCACACTCATCATTGCTATTGGTCCACAACTCATATTCCACCCGATCATCCGGGTGCGGAACAGCTTCTCTCCAATCAAGATTCACATTTACCATTTCACCACTATTGAGCGCTTTCTTTAACTTTTCACCGAAACTTTTTTCAATGAGTGCCGATGGTATTGTGATATTTTCAATATATTTGGCAGATTGACTATCCTCTTCCGGTGTGTCCATGGTGATCAATGCTTCCTCAATATCATCTGCAACAAGTACCGCAGAAGCACCGGCATTTTGGGCATTCCAGACCTTCAAAGCGAAGAAGCAGTCTGTATAGGCAAACATGAGACTATTAATATGAAAAGTTAGAAAAAAACAAATTTATGTTTACACACCATCCCTGCAGTGTGATGAAAAAGTTCAACAAATAAGGGCAATATACTTTGCCGGTCAAACTGAAAAAGGGCTACCCCTCGATCAACTAAAAAGCCCACGACCTGGAAATCAACCTGCCAGTCAATGTTCTAAAAACCAGACCAGGAGTGAACCGGAAAAGGGGCCGGGCGGACGGTTCACTGGTCTGGAGTTGGACTGTGTTGTTATTACTACGTCAAAACACAGTTTAAATATGCTTAAAAGAATAAAGTACAGAAACTAACATAATTCGTTAGATAACAAATATTTAAATATAACTTCATCCAAAAGAAATTAGTTATATTTAATTAATCAAATTTACAAAACCCGTAGTACGACCAGCCGAACTCAGCAAAGCACCGGGCTTTCACTTGAACCCTAAACCCTGATACCCGGTATCATAACGGAACAAATCATCCTCCCAGAGCAAAAAGCAACAGTAAAAATAAGTGGGTTACTCAAAATCACGAGAAGACCACAATCAACCGATTCGACTTCAAACATCCATAGAACCAATAAAATTCAACAAACGGGTACTCTCTAAAAGCAATATACTACCCTCGAAATTAGGGGGAAAAAAAGTACAATCAAAGAATTAACCTGAAACATTTATATAACCAACAAAATTCAATAAAAGGGTATCACTAAAAGAGAAATAATATCCTCAAAATTACGAAAGGGCTACTTACCCCCACGATCAACCAGCACGAAAGTGGGCAAAGCACCGGGCTTCGACTTGAACGAGATCCCCGATTTGTCGAAACTCACACACCCTTTCCGGTTCTCTTTCGGGTAAACCACCGTCCCCGCCATGCTCCCGCCATACTGAGGAATCCCAAAGTTTCCAATTGCACTGTCCTGAGTACCCTTTATGCTTTCCGGCGAAATCACCCTAAAGCTGTTCTTCTCCACCACGAACCGGGCAACAGAAAGATCGAGCAACATAAACCCTAGAAACAGTACCGATACTGACCTCCAAAAAGGACCCATTTTTCCCCTCAGATTTGGACGCTTCTCAAGAAAGCTGAAATCTGGGTACTGAAATCGATCAAAGAAAGAGACGATTCCCTTCGGTTTCTCGTGTTGATACAGTGAATAGACAATTGCATGCGTGTGGGTATTGGATTGGATATCTGCTGAGAGTGAAAGGGGAAATTAAATTAAACAGGAATAAATTAAGAGTAAAGTCTCTGTCAAATTGGATTTATGGGTTTAGTAGGAGCGGAAATATAGTAAAAGCGTAATCTAGCGAAGGATCTGGGTTTCCCAATTATGCAAAACTAGGGTTGCGGAACAAACAATTAAAGAGAGTATATATTGGGGGGAGTTGCGTACCTGTTCTGTGAGTCCACTTTCAAAGTCCAACCAAAACCGATGTTTGTCAACTGTTCGGTTTCTTCCACCTGTGGCCAACTCCTTCTTATACGTGGGGAAGTTGAGTAAATTATACGTGGAGACGTTGAATAAATTACTAGGGTCATGTTTGGTTAACAGTTTTGAGTTTATTTACATCATTATTTTTTTTATCTTTCTTTACATTTATTACATCTACTTACATCATTAAAACTAAACAGTATAAAACTAAACTTGTTAACCGAACAAGCCCTAGTTAATTATACCAATGGTGAAGTATTCCGCTAAGGTGTTTGTAGAATAAATTAATTTTTTACGACTTTTCATGTGATATTGTGAGAGAATGATATGTCTCAATTTTTAAAAATAACTGTTTTTGTTAGTAGAACACCCCTAAGTTATTTTCTGTTTTTGTTAGTAGAAAACCTCCAAGTTATTTAGTTTGTCTCTGTTTTATCCATTGAGCATTGATTAGGCCCAATTCATCCTTCAATTAATTAAAAAAAGAAGAAGAAAAGTATAGGCACACAACTTTAAAATACAATTCAGGGTACAACTATGTCAAAAAGCCTTGATATATGTGGAGTCACTCCAGATACAATTATGCCTGAAATTGTGTCCCTATAATTGTTTTTATTAAATGTGCATCCTCTAATTCCTTTTCTTAATGGGACGTCAAATTGGTGAAACATAACGAGGGAGTGGTCTTGTCGGAAATGACATGTTGACTCAATGTTTAGTTTCCAATTTTTTTTTAGTTCAGTCGTTCGTGTACACTTTGACTAATTTTGGGACACTAAAGTTAACGACTGGACAAATCTCTAGTGATCCTAAATAAATTGGTACCATTAAACACTTGCGCGATTTTGAACCCGAAGACTTAAAAGGAAACAAGCCCCAAAGTCTTCAGCTTGACCATCAGCCAACCCTTTCGGGGTGTTAATGTTTATTGTGATGCAGCATGTACAATTGTGCATTTCACCAATAAACCCTATATAATTAAAGTATTGTTTGCACAAAATAATTAAACCAGTCAAGGCCTTCATGATTTCTTACGCAACAAATCACATATATAATTCTATCCTTGACAACGTTGTCTTGGACACACACCTATCATTTAATAACAAAAATATGTTTTCACAAGGATAAGCATGGCCTTGATGAAGGTAATATTTACTATCAGAAGATTTTCTCGTCTTCATTTTTTCATCTTTCTTTTTTTAACTTCGGAATGACTGTCAAAAAAATAAAATAAAATAAAAAATTACCGTTGTCCGGCTGTTAGGAAATAGACTAAGGCACACAATGAGTTGAGGAACAAACAAGGAAAGCTGTATCAATCTCACAAATGCAGAAAACAGTACCACAAATGGACGAGACCGAAAAAAGAACTAGCATCAGCTGCAAATGGTAAAAGAAGTTGAAAAGCATTTTATACAAATGATTATATTTACTTACAGTTTCGAAGTTCTCTTATTGATTAGTTACAATTAGTTTCAAGTTCCTGTTCAGGTCTTCAAAATTTCAGATAAAATTGCTCAATCTTGACCGACCACCTTCATGTTTTCCAACGCCATTGCAGTCCTTTCGACATGCTTCAGTAGGACATCATATATTTTTTTCTTCATCCTTACACGAGTTTCCATTTCGCCATCCCCCATTGTGGAACTCAAATTGGCCTCTTTATGGATGATATCCAACCAGTCGTTCACTCTCTTGATTTGATACATCATCCCAACTATCCTGCTATCTGAATCAATGCAAGAAGTTCTGCTTTCAACCTCATCTAAAAATTTCTCAACATAACCTATGAATGATCTCCTGCTTTCTTCGTTTAAGGCGTTAGCCAACTCAGCAGCTCCGGTCAAAGTAGTTCCTCTCACCCAATCCATTGGTTTATCCTTATCAGATGTCATTCCAACTGGAATCTCAAGATTCTTCATTTGCTTCTTAACTACACATCCTGTTTTCGGTTTTGTAACCCGACTAGTAGCTGTAGTTGATTTCTTCACTGTGTTGGCACTATTTATTGTGTTTGTGCATGGGAAGAGATCATATGCTATCGCTGATTTGATCCATGAAGTTGCGTTTTTCTTTCTTTCGACTGCCGTATTCAACACTTCCTTGACTGAGCCGGTGGTGTTCATGTCAATATCGGATGTTCTCAATGGAGTGATATTTGTTAGTGATTGGACTACTAGTCTGGTCTGAGCCAAGTCATCCTGGAGATTGAAAAAACTGTCAATGGTTGGTTCCAGATCATCCCCTTTTGATGAATTGAACTGTGAGTAGGTGCTGGAAGAAGGGGAAACGGGTTAGAAATCAGCCAAAGTTAATAACTTACTCACACAACAAAAAAGAAAAGAAAAGAAAGCATACTAGGAGGAAAAAATGAAAAAAGAAAAAAGAAAAAAAGGGAAACTGTCATGAAGAAACAACCAGAAAAATTTACTGTACCACTTCACCCAAAAAAGCAGGAAAACGTAGTACATTTACTCGAAGCCTCTGCCCTTGCAATCAATCTGATGCTAGCTATAGGGTACAATACCATTGCCCAGGTGGAGTCTAGACAGCAATAAGGAAAAAAAGAGAGAAGCGACGTTGGATAGAAGGGTTGTTATACCTGAGCTTCATTGACTCATTACTCATAACAGACACTTGGGCAACATTTAGCTCTCTAGCACTTTTTTTTTTTTGAACGGCTTAGCTCTCTATCACATATGCTTAGTTTGTTCCTTGCAGTGGGTAGCCTGAGTTCAAACTTTAAGTTGAATGTGCAAGGTCATCGTATCTTCAATCCAACTTAGTTGTTGTTCCAAGTTGAGTACTGCCCGAATGATATACTTGAGCGGCTCAGGCCATATTGATCAGAAGATAAGGCCCTAAGGCCCAAGCCTAATCCCAGGCCCAAGCCAACAATGGAAATCGAACCCCGAGCAATAATAAGGTTAACAGGCTTTCAGGCCCGCACTTGTGATCCGAATGCTTGTAGGCCAGGGTCACGGGTACTGATTGCTCGGGTACGGGTCAGATCTGCGTGACCCGAGAGAGGCAGGTACGTTCACATGGATGGCTACCTTGCTCAAATGTCACTAGTAATACCCGTCAGATGGTTGTGACACGCGTCAAGAAGAGACGGGCAGCATGTGCTGCTAGCAATGATGCTCGATTACATCAATAGTAACGTCACCCGAGAGGTTACTGTGTGTGACGTGCACGGGGTACTTGTAGGGCAAGTCAATCTCCACCTATAAAAGATAACTTGATCGGCCCAAAGAGGTCCACACAATCTTATTCAGAAATCCTAGATTTGAGTACTCTCTTTCTTTTTCAGTCACTGACTTGATCATCAAAGTACCATTCCGGACCGGATAGTGCTAACAAGTTCGCTCAGTGTGTAGGAGCGAAGCTCGTGTGGAGATTCATCCCTGAAGCAACACCCATTCCATTCGAGTTGAAGAGACGAGCTACATATATTCCGACCACCACAAGTACTTATCTGGTCCAGCTTTCTGGAAGGTAGTCCTAAAATTGTTGATTGATGTTGTAAAGTTGTCCCAAATCCCAAACGGTGGCTACACAGAAATCATCTAACTCAGTTTGATGAGTATTTTAATGGAAAATAATCCTTGTAACAAACATAAAATAGATCACATTGATATACAGACGCAATGGACCAGAAATCCTATTGCAGTTGTTGGAACCAGAAAATGAGAATGCATGAGATTCTGGGAATAGAGGGAGCACAATTGATTTGCCCGGATCTCCAACAAACATGGAACGTATGTGTGAAGTTCGCAGAACTGAAGAGAGAAGTCTATGGAAAGGGAAAAAGTACTAGAAAACTAATGTGTCTGAATATGTGAATTGAATCAGATAAGATATATATGCGTGAAATGTTCACTTTTCACTTTATTTTGCAGTGTCCTACACCATATAACAAGCTAAACCATATCTGTGTTCCTATGTATTCGAACTCCTGAAATTGATTGATACATTTGGGTATACTGTGCATAATAAGACACTTACTTACCTTAGGCATTTGACCAATTTATCGGCAGCACAAGCCTCCTGCAAAGCCTCAACAGCAGCAAGCAAAGCAACGTCTCTTTGTCTTATCATCTCCTGCAGTGCCCACATGAGGATTCACCATGACTTTTAACTTTCAAGGTAAGTAGGAAGGGAAGACCATTCATACATATCTAACAGAAAGCATAAAATTTTAATAAATGAAAACCATATACACTGGTGCAGCAGTGGCATCTTTTTAGCAAAGAAAAGTGATGGCCTATTGGTTTCGATTGAGTGAATGTAAAAAACACCACATTATGTTGTCTGAGAATACCCTATGGATAGTAAGAATCAAGACATTATACAAAGGAAAGTGTGCACCAGTTTCTACCTTGCCCAGATTTGCTAGGTATGAGGGGAGCGAGTCCCATAAAATTCTACTTTCTGCTCCTTTTCTATCATCCATTGCAGCGAGCAATCTTTCTGAAGATAAGGTCTCCTCATTGCAGTTTATCTTTGGAGCAGTGGATTTGCTTCTGGAAGAACTTTTAACTACATTTGTTTTTGAAGCCGGAACTCTTCTTCTTGTTGTAGAAGTAGAATTGTCCTCAGAGCTGTCATACCTCATGGAACGAACGGGAGAAGCCTGTCTACAGAGAAATAGTAGTGAGACATCATTCTACCACTCAAAGAACCCCTACGCTTTAGTTCAAGATATGACAACAACTAATCATAGCAAAAGACCAAAATTGAACTCCGATGAGAATTTTGGCGATTACTTAAAGGCAGCAAAAGACAAACAGAACCCATACACTCCATTATCCAGCCTAAGAAAAGCCAAATTAGGATAATATTGATCATTGTGATCTAGTTTGCTACATTTGGTAATAATTAATGTTAACATGTTTAACGGAGTTCATAAAAGTGATAAAACCACATCTTATTCATAATTCTGTGCAGAACAGGATGGAAACAAAAGAGAAATCACGACACTCACATAAGTACTGCGACTACGCGCCCTTGGCTTTGTCTCCTGCTTGGCAACTGAGGAGTCAAAAATTTCCTTCACATCCAAAAGTTCTCTTTCATTCCAGCTTCTTCGCTTTGATATCTGTGTAGATGTAGATGACATAGGTGACTTTGTACTGTCAGAATCACTATCATTATCACCAGGATTCTGACATCCCTTCAAATTATCTGAATTTATATTTTCATTGTCACATCCTTTCGGTATGGAATTCACTCCCCTTCTCTCCTCACTAGGCCGATTTTTCGAAGAACTCAAAGAAAGTAACTTTCCATGATTCCTTCTATACCCATAATCACTCCTATTATTATCCACTAAAGACTCTGAATCAGATAAACCGCGAGTTATTGTCTTTTTCTCAGAAATAAAACCCTTTTCCTTTAGTGAATCTGAATCAGATGCCCCAAGAAACTTAACCAAATTAGTCACAGGCACAATATCCAGTGGAGCTCCATCACAAGGATGTCGACCTGGAACAGGCATCACACCTCTGAGGAATGGTACCGGGTATGAAGCCTCCAATTTCTGCACATATATAAACTGCCCAAGTTGCAATTTGTTGCTCAAAATCAACTCATCTTGTTCATGAGGTAGAGATACATACATTGCGTGTGATAAATCTGAAACTTTCAAGTAAAACCCTCTGTTAGGCCAAAGATCACCTCCATCTAACACAGGAATTATACTACTTATTTGCAACAAGACTGGTTTTCGAACATCTTCGGGCCCCTTTTCGTCTTCATTCATGTCTTCAAGAAGTTTTGTGAGAACCCCAGGCTTCAAAGAAGCCATTTCACTTATAAAAAGACCCAGAACAAGGTGGATAAATTCTTGTAACTGGAAGATTGTGCAAAACAATTGAGCAAAGAGTGACTGATCTGTAATCTGAATCATTCAGATGAAACCCACAAAAGATTGGATTAAAAAGGCGAAAACACGAAATGGGTGTTTGCGCAAAAGCCCCAGAACAAGATTTATGAACTCTTGTAATTGAAAGATTGTGCAAAACAATTGGTTGATAACTGAAGCATTCGGATGAACCCCACAAAAATTGGACAAAACACGAAATGGGTTGCTAAGAAAAAGTCTAGATTAGGCCCTTGAAATCCAAGAAAGATAAACATGTGCACACACATATATAGGAAGTTGAATTTAGGGTTTGTACAGGAAGTTTTATATATTGTAGGTATGGCATTGAAAATTCTCAAAAGATTCGAGAAATGGTACTTACCAGAATTAGGGTGAGAGATCCGAAAGGGGCGCTTGTGATGAAAATGGGTGGTTCTGAATCAGTTTTGGTCGCCGTGGAGCTAAAAAAAACCAGCCCTTTGTTGGGACTTGGGAGATAAGGGTTTGAAACGATGGAATCATCGCCACGATTGGCGGGAAAGGGAAAAGGCAGTTAGAACCGTTAGGATTGGAGGTGGGTGATTGGCTTACAATATTCGCGGTTGGGAGTTGGGTGAGTTATGGGCTAGGCAGTGTGGAGCGTGGTCAGCCTTGGGCCTTGTGTGGTGGTGGAGGTGACGTGTTCACTTTCTTTTCTTTTCTTTTTTTTATAGCTCACGAGTTTGGACGAGATTATGCACATCAACTTACTAATATTGGATTTGATTAAGCTAATTTCTTGTAGGATTACCTAACAAAATAATTTAGTCAAATTAAGTGGGTCCGAACGAATACTACTTGCTGGTATTGGATTTTTTGCATGGTCCTCATACAAATCAATTTATCCAAAATAAGCGATTTTGATTACGGAATCGAAACCCTCAACATATCTCAGTCGAATATGGGTAAAATTACCTTCACCACATGTGTGTTTGACATCTCAACAGACAGAATGTCATACCTGTTTGTGTTTGACATTTCATGCAGAAATTGTCATCTTATTGTTAGTTAGCATTTGGGCGGGATTGACACTAGATAGCGAATTTAAAAACGTCTGGTAAGATCAAATGTTCAATTGAAGTAAAATCAAAATTGTAAGCTGTTTACGAGACAATTAGTGAAAGTTTGGGGTATTTTTGGAAGGTAATTGATTATCACACTCCATAAATTAATATCCACAATGACAAAAAGGGGTGTGTTTAACTACACGTCCCAACTGGCCTACTAATTCTTAACTTAATCCCGTGACTTAAAAAATTAAACTCAAGTTATACAGTAGTTGGTGGTGGTACGTTATATACCCCTTCTAATTTTTCTAATTCCCTGATGTGGGACTTTAACAACCCAAAGTGGCTTCTTACAATCACCCCACCTTATGATGCAACGATCTTGTTGCATTAACCCAACAACCTTTCCCCCTAGTGGCCATAGTGTGACATTCATCTTTGTACAACACATCATCAGGCTTGTACCAAACCCTACAGGCGGCCCCCACCATATAAACCAGGGTTGTGGATACCAACTATAATCGCCTTAGTTGACTTATTTACTCTTAGCCTAACCACAAAAGATTAACATCAAGTTATATAGTAGATGGTGGCAATATGTCATATTCCCCATCTAATTTTTCCAACTCCCCAGTGTGGGACTTCAATAGCTTAATGTGGGCTCTTACGATGTGGATATCAATACGGGGTATGGAAATCACTCACGTTTTTAGCTTTCACATTATTGTGAAAGTTGGCCTTGACTTTAGGAGAGGGAAGTGAGCTATGCATGGCTATGGGGCTCACCAAAGGTTCTTTTGTTTAATCCAAAACGTTCATTATGTTCATCTCATCAAGTATGCATTCCACGTAAAAATTCAAGTTACTCGAACATTTGTAACTTCTTGATTAGTGACTATTTAGCTTACAGTTTTGCGGAAAAAATATACACCTACTTCTTTTTCTTTAATATTTTCGTTTCTAAGAAAAATGTTGTCTGAAAACATAGTTACTGATATCCAATCAATCTGAATATCTACGTCGAATACATACTGGACGAGACGAACAAAATAAATGATTTGAATTAGATAACAGGTTCCGAAGTGGGTGACATAATCGTGGACCCCTTGCAATCCCTACTCCCCTTAACTTTTCAACCTTAAGAGGGAGCAAAGCAAACTCCTTAGTCACATGCCTTGAATTTCCGAACTTCACTATTTGGGTGTGTATACTACACATCCCTAAAAATGTTAGGAATCGATTATCTCTTGTAAATAAAAACTTCAATTATTTTGTATAAAAGTTATGAGACGCACAAAAATCTTATGAATCATATTTTTGAAAAGTTACAATTTCTTAATAAAAATTACAAAATACCTAAAAATGTTACAATTGCCACAAGTTAACACAATATAAATCATCAAGTACATATCTTCAATGGGTTGCCTGTATTGTAACCATCCCTGGAAGGAAGAATACATGGCATGAAATTTATGTGCACTTATATCAACAAGTTAAGTGTATAAAAGGTAGTGATTCGGAGGTGTTAGTGAAAGATAAGGAGATCAAGGATAGATAAAAGATGTATTCCGAGAAGTTGTTGAATGAGAAACATGAAGGAAGCTTTGGTGAGGAGGAAGTTCATGTCCCTAACAAGAAAATAGAATATGAGTTCTATCGGAGGATACAAAAGTTTGAAGCAGTCAAGGTTTTGAAGAGGATGAAACCGGGTAAGCCCTTAGGACCTGATGGTATCCCCATTGAAGTGTGGAGAAGTCTAGGTGACTTGGGGGTGACTTGGTTGACAAAATTGTTCAATAAAATTATTTTATCTAGGAGGATGCCCAACGAATGGAGGAGGAGAACCTTAGTACCTATCTACAAGAATAAATGAGATATTCAAAATTGCAACAATTATAGAATTATTAAGTTGATGAGACATATGATGAAGTTGTGGGAAAGAGTTATTGGGCATCGATTGATGATGGTGACTACGGTGTCGGAGAAACAATTTGGGTTCATGCCTAGGAGATTAACTATGGAAGCTATTTACCTACTAAGGAGATTGGTAGAAAGACACAGGTCAACGAAGAAAGATCTCCATATGATTTTCATAGATCTAGAAAAGGCTTATGATAGGGTGCCTAGAGACATTATATGGTGGGTTTTGGAGAGAAAGAGAGTGACTAGAGGCTATATTGACGTGGTCAGAGACATGTATGAAGGTGTAGTCACTGCCATTAGATCACCAACAGGAGAAACAAGTGAATTTTTCATCATAGTAGGGTTGCACCAAGGGTCAGCGTTGAGCCTGTACCTTTTCGCGTTACTTATGGATGAATTGACTAGGCAAATTTAAGAGAATATTCCATGGTGTATGTTGTTTGCAGATGATATTGTCCTTGTAGAGGAAATGACTAATGATGTTAATACTAAATTAGAAATTTGGTGGGAAGCATTAGAGTCTAAGGGTTTTCGGATAAGTAGGAGTAAAACTGAGTATATGGTCTACAAGTTTAGTAATACCAGAAGTGCGTATGAGGAAAGAGTGATGATCCAAGATCAGGAGATACCAAAAAGGGATCATTTTAGGTATTTAGGCTCTATTATTAGTCAAGATGGAGATATTGCAGATGTGTGACTCATAGGATCCAAGTGGGGTAGCTCAAGTGGAGAAGCGCTACTAGTATACTGTGTGACAAGAGGGTACCAACAAAATTGAATTTTTTTTATAGAACTGCCATTAGACCAACGATACTTTACGAGACAGAATGCTGGCTTATTAAGAAGCAGCAAGTGAACAAGATAAGTGTAGCGGAAATGAAAATGTTGAAGTGGATGTGTGGTAAGACTAGACGAGATAAGATTAGAAATGAAACAATTCGTGAGATGGTAAGTGTAGCACCTATAGAGGAGAAGTTAAGGGAAAATAGGTTAAAGTGGTTTGGGCAATTATACATTGTAGAATTTGCCAAATCTTGCAAAGTTAAGAGAGCCGGATATGATAAAACTTTGGGTAGAACACACAAGGGAGGAAAGACCCAAATTGACATTAAATCGCAAAGAAGACGCAAAAATTTGAAAGATACTAGATTTAAGCGATGAAAACAAAGACTCGACGTGCAGCCTTTATAGAAAAAATTCATCGTGAAATTTAATCCCAAATTAATTGGGACATAAGGCTTGATTTGATTTATATCAACAGTTGCATATTATTTCACAAGTACTATGAAAAAACGTGTATAATGAGGTTAAAAGTCACATGTGGGCTGTAGCTCACCAATAAACGAAGATTTGTTTGAATTATGGAGTCTTCAAGGAACCAACTCCATCTATCCACAAGCTGGTAATCCATCTCCATCAATCATTTCAGTAAAGAAAACAAGGCATGCATGTTTTTAATTTCAATTACTATTAGGCTTTCAGGACCCATGTCCGTTTCCAGTTCAATCTTCTCCTCTCTTCTTTTCCCAATGAAACCTTACCCATAATCAGAGTTTTCTAGTGTAGGTGAACCAAAATCTGGTAAGATAAAATTTATTTTCAGAGAAATCAATTCCATGAATACAAGAAGACAATAAGCACCAATGATTACAGACATCATGCTTATTTACTTCACCTTCACTCTTAGGGCTTGATTTTGATTGAGTATGATTATAAAAAATCTAGTACTCGGGTTCCTATTTGTTTGTCTCATCTTCTCTCTCTTGCCTTTTTTCAAATGAAAAAATTAAGTACTTTCGTGTATCGTTTTTCAAATTTTTTACACCGAATTAAAGTACATTTTTCAAATTTTTTACTTTAATTCGGTGTAAAATTTTTGAAAAATGATACACGGAAGTACTTAATTTTTTCATTTGAAAAGTGACACGACTTTTTGTAAATGACAAATAAATAGAAACGGAAGGAGTATTTGAAAAGGATCAAAACTTCAGCATTTATTCTTTACTTAAATACCGGCCTGTTCCTCTTTTGGATTTTTTGCTCAAAAAGTCCTAATAGCCCCAAAAGATTCTTCTTACAAAAAAATCCCACAAGCTCAAAAAGACACAATAAAAAAGTAACTTTACTTTTGTCTACGACTTAAAAATGAAAAAATTGCGAGAAACACACTCCAAATATACACAAACAAAAGAAGATTGAGTATACAGAAGTACGTATGGGTCATTGTTTCAGCAACTGCTCCTGGAATTAAAACCAGTGCAAACCAGCCCGATTGCTACTGTTTTGGCATGGGCGGCCTTTTTTGACCAACTGTTAAAGACCAGTCTCAACATCACCACCTAGTATCTAATTAATTAGTTAAGCACTGCACTTAATGATACTAATGATTACATAAGGTTGATCTAGTGGTCAACGCACTTGAGTTTGCTTCCTCTAAAGTGTTAGGTTCGAAATATTTAAAGTATTATCAACTCTTTTCGGGTCTGTCTATATGGAGCATTAGTCCGTCTTTAATTGGTTCTCCAGTCTTGTTTCGGTGGAATTGAACTCTCTGAATCGATGGAGGTGTGTGTAAATTGATCGGACACTTTGATAGTAATTTTAAAACATGATACAGGTGATTACCATTGCTTTCTTGCTGTCAGTGGATTCCAGTGGGTATCTCTGCAAATAGTTGAGCCCATTTGAATGTCAAACAAATGGTATTCAATTGGGTCACGACAAACACCACGAGCCAATTACCAAAGCAACGTACCAAAGTCAATTTTGATGACTTACCAAATCCACGTTCTCATCTCACCCTTTGCTACACCTATAAATAAGCTCCCGGACCAAATCCACAATCCATATCCATTACCAGGAAACATATTTTCAAAGCTTTGAAAACTCCCTCAAGTTAAGTAGAAATCAAGAAGCAGAAAAAATCGAGCTCTAAAGGCATGGAAGGATTGATCCCGATGCTATTTCGTGCCCTCAAGAAACAGAGACCCGGTCATAGCTACCGGAGCTTCTCTGAGGGCTCGAACCGTAGCTATCATGTGTTGATTGCGTCACAAGACTCAGTCGACGGCTCGTCCCACCACCGTCGAACCCGCTCCGAGTTTCAGCCTTCCACCGTTGATCATTTCATGGACCGTCAGGAATTCTCTCGCTCTACGAGTTTCAATAAATTGGGCTCGGGGCTCGCACCAGGATTCACTGGAAATGGGTCGAGGCAGGTTGGCTCTAATGCTTACCAAGGGTGGAATGAGACTAATGCTAATATTCGTCGTCGATTGAAGAATGAAAGTTAGGATACTGAATTTGTTTGATGTTTGTGTTGTGATTCATTTATTTTTGCCCTGTTCTAAGTGTAAGTTGGGGTAAATTGTGATTATTGAAGCTAAGAACATGTATTAATCAATTGTAAAAGGATTGCTTATTTTGGATTGATTCATTTTTTCTTTTTTTTGAGATAAGATACTTTGTGATGATTTCGGATGGATTTATTACACGTACCATGCTTGCAATTTGTATGAATGGTCTTTCATTTGATAATTGAACAAAAAAATGAAATTAGGATTATTGGCCTGATTAGCAGAGATGAAGACCGGATTTTGAAGTAGTAGTGACGAATTTGAATGTGGAAAGATGGACTACATATAATGAACATAAATAAATATAATGAACACGGTATCTTATATACGTGTGGAGTGCCAAAAAAACTAATTATAAATTAACTCAATCTATTTAATAAAATTGAGACATCTTGAATTAATTGTGCTAGAGAATAGAAATCAAAATCATTAGCAAAATGTTTGTCAATGTAAAGTGTACAAGAGAATTGTAAAAAAAATTAATCATGCATCGTATTGCACAATTTACCGTTCAAAAGTTTTTATGACTGAAAATCTCAAATTTGTTGTAGGTGTTGAGACGAGCATTATCAATACAAGATAATTGAAATTAATACTGAATATTTGTTACGTGGAAACTTAGAAACATATAGCTTATTATTTTAGTCGAAGTATGTACGTTCTTCTCAATTTAGAACCTATTTTTTAGATATTTCAATTAGGCCATTAATTTGGTTCACTAATTTGTGACTTATTTACAAGAAATTAAATACAAAAGGACTAAAGAATTAGGATATAAAAAAATCTAGTGAACGCAGGCTTACATAAATTAATAGAAAAAAAAATTCCCAGTAATTATTTTTTAAAAATTGTTACCATGGCGGCTGCCATCCCTTATCCCTTTTTAACTTCATCCTTGTTGATTAGGATGCCCCGCTGGAGGTGGGGTATTGTTTGGAGAAAAAAAATGATTTTCTAAACTGAAAGCTCATTTTACCACATGCACTTTCCATTAAAGAAGCCACCTACTAAAAAATGGTTCTAGAATTTTATCAGAACATTATGAGATTCTAGCTTCTAGAAGCAATTTTGAAAATCACTATTATTATTATTATTATTATTATTATTATTATTATTATTATTATTATTATTATTTTATTTTTGGAAGTTGTTTTAAGGCCTGCAGGCCAATTTTACAAGGGCAACTTGTTCAAAGTCCTAGGCAAAGAATTTGTAACCTCATTAATTCACCAAACAAGTTTATAACTTATCCAGTCCTAACGTTGTCATCTTTTTTTTTCTTTTTTTCTTTTTTTACCAAAAAAAGTTTGTACATCTATGAAGGTGCCAAAAAATTTTGTACTCTGTGAAAGTGTCTAAAATTCTAGAATACCCTATGAAAATGCCTAAAACCCAAGGGTACCCTATAAAAGTGCCTAAACCACTAAAACCCTATAATATGAAAGTGCACCCTAAAACCTAAAACCTAAACCCTAGGGTACCCTATGAAAGTGCCTAAAATCCTAGTGTACCCTATGAAAGTGCCTAAAATCTTAGGGTACCCTGTGAAAGTGCTTAAAGCACTAGGGTACCCTATGAAAGTGTCTAAACTACTAAAACCTTATAATAAAAAAGTGCACCCTAAAATCTAAACCCTATGGTACCTTTTGAAAGTGCCTAAATTCTAAAAAAAATAAAATTGGTGGACCTTAGACCTTGTAAAACTTTAACATGGATTAAATGACATAATAAGTCCACACTTCTGGACCCTAGAACAATTACCTAGAAGAGGGGATTAGTGCATGGACAAAAATATTGCTTTTTCATTCTAACAATTACCCTTCGTCAAAGACAAAATAGACTAATTCACAATCCAAAGTTTATTTGGAGTAAACATTCTTCATAGCTTGTGTAATGTAATCTAAAATATAGAATTTCAAGTAGAATCTAACAATTTACAATTTGAAATTTAAGAAAAAGGTATCGCGAACATTCCCTTTATAGTCCAATGAGATTTTAGACATTGCTTGTCCAAAGACTCCAACAAGACTAGTATTAGGTCAAAATTAGAAAGCAACCAAACAACCAACAATGGGTGTTAATGGTTTCAAACGTGCCCACAATGTGATAGGCCAAAATACAAGAAATTTTCAGACTAACAACCATTTTTGCTCGTAAAATAATGATGACCATAAATGTCTAAAAGGATGTTGAATGTGAACAAAACTAGACTCTGCTTTTTTAGTTTTTTTGCAATTGAACACAGCTTTTTGTAATTGAACACGGTGAATGTTACCAAACAAATCAAAGTGGGGATGATGACTTTATCATGCAAGTAGGTATTATGAGTATGGAAGTAACTAGTAATCAAATTGTCATGGTATTTGACTGTGATGACTTTAATGCACGTAAGGTAATATGAGCAAGGAAGTAACTAGTAATCAAATTGTCATGGCATTTGACTTGTTCCCATGTCTGCAATTGAATAGATTTGGATTCGGAGTTAAAATCTCAAGCATCAATTTGAAGTTTTGCTGGATCTCTAAGTTTTGATTCATACTTCGTATATGTAGATCTATAGACGTGCCAAAGAAGTTATTGAAGATGTTGTTTGATGAGCCCAAAATATTAACATGTAGCAATCCCTAAATTGCATATTGTTAGTCCCTTATCGTGCTTAATTAGATATTTTTGTTATCTTTTTGGTAATTCACATTAAATAATTAATTTGCAGAAAATGATGATAATAGTAACTTATATTATTGAAGTTAGATTCAAGAAGTGCAAAGCCCATGATCAAATTATCCCATGTGATTGGTCCATCTACAATATTAGATCAAGAAATTTCATTAAAGCTTACAAGGGAAATTGGACGACAACTATTTTGGATGGTTATAGCATTTCTATTACAATTTGTCAGGAAATCCAATGGCTTTCCAAATGGACTAATTTATTTGGGTAAGGAAATCAGTGCTAACCAAGAAAGAGTTCTTTGGAAATCAAGACTTCTCCTTTTATAAGGAAAGTCACGGCAAGTATATAAAGGAGGGTACTAGCGGCCCGTTTGGATGACGTATTAGTTTGAAAGAGATTAAATAGTAAGGAGAGCAAAAATAGTCAGGGTGATTAAATAAGAAAGGTGTACCCACATCGATTGATGTGATAGTTAAGAGGAGAAGATTAAATAGTACTCACATGATTTGGATGAGGGATAAGGAGGGTGGATGATGTAAAAAACTATTAAATGACATATTTGTCCTTTCATGAGCCCGTATTAGATAATTAATTAAATCAATTATATAATTTCAAAAATAATTAATTTTAAAAAAATCATAAGCACCAAGATAGTAAACTAAGGCTTAGTTTTTCATTTCATAAAATGGACATTTGCTAAAATCAAATGGGTGATTTTATCAAATGAAGTAGGGAGGTGATTTTATCTCCAATGAATCTAGACTTGTGTATGTCTAGATTCAATGGATAAAATCAACTCCCCATTTCATTTGATAAAATCACCCACTTGATTTTAACAAATGTCCATTTTATCAAATGGAAAACTAAGCCTAATACTTTTTGTAGTAAACTAATACTTTTTGTTTACCCTTTTTTAAAAAAAATCCAAAAAAATTAAACAAAGGACAAGTGGCGATTATGAGGGTCACTACCATGATACCCATCTCCTTTCTCATTTCTTCTTTCTGCAACGACAAAAAACCCTCTTATCTCTCTCTCTCTCTCTCTGTGTGCAACAAAAAAAAAAAAACCGGTGAAGCACTCAAGTTCTGGTGAAGCACTCAAGTGCCAAAATTGGTCCGGCGTAGCACTTCAAAACCGTAGCAGCTTCGGCGAAGCACTTCACGATGGTAATTTCTCTTTTTTTTGGTTCAAGATTTGTATTTACTTGGAATTTTTGGGTCTGAAATCGGGGATTAATTGTGTGGGGGTGTTCCGAGAGGGGTAGCTTGGTCATTTGGTCCCGGATGAGAACCCGGACTAAATACGAGCAGCACCCCCGCCATTTTAGTTCTTTTCCCCCTTAATTAAATTTAACGACTATTTAGTCAGGGGGCGAAATTGGTTGCCAAACCATGGGCTAAACTCCTCATCCCCTTGGATTGAATAGTCAGGGTCCCATAAACAGCATCCAAACAACGCCTAGATTTCCTAACAAAAGAAGAAAAGTTTTAATTTAAAAAGGAATCTTAAATTTTAGGAAGCAAATGTTCTGCACATTATAAAGAGGACTTTGGCTTGGAGGCTGAGGACAGATAATTCATCCGCAGTTGCAGCTGAGATCACGACCATGGCTGGAAAAAGAGAAGAAACCTCCATGAGAGGCTAGACTTTTAGGCTAGGGTTGAGGATGAAGCCTCACGTTTTGTAGTAAGTATTTACGTACTCATTATTTATTTTCCGAATGTATGTTTTAATTGAATAATCACTCCAATCTCGTGTTAATTAATTTAGTAATTTTAGATATGGATTCAATCATGTTTTTTTCCATGATTTGAGATTACTAGTTAATTATTCAGCCCTGTTATGCAAGTTTGATTTCAAGCACTAGATATCTTTTGTGATTTGTTATTGAACGGATACATGTGATTTTTTTGGTCTTGAACATTAAGGCGAGGAGGAGTGGACATAAGTTATTTTTCTAAAAGGTCTTTAACGACGACATTTTTCACGGTAATAGAGTTTAGCCACCAAATTATTGTGAAGAAGGGTACAAAAATAAATAAGAGTTTGTGAGTTATTGCTACGAATACGTGAGTGTGGATGCTGAAACCTTAGTCACTTTTCCCATTATCAGTTTTGTTGAATTGTCAATTTTATTTATTGCTTGTTTAACTTTTAGTATAAAAATCAACCACACTTTTGGAACTAGGTTAGGGTACAATCAATTTAAGTTTATTTAGTTTTCCTATTAAAAATAACAAGTCCCTGGGGGTTCGACCTCGCACTTGCATAACTATACTATCATACCGATTTGTGCGTTTGCGAGTACATTAAAATTTTACAACATTGTTAAACAAGAGGTAATTCAAGTTGATGGTAAAGAGAAAGTTGATGTGAGCAGTAGTGGCAAATAGAACATTATGATTGAAGTTAATGATAAACAAATTGACATGGAGGTGGGTGACAAACAAAAAAATTGATATTGATGTTTGTGATCAAATTATTGAGGACCCAATTGATTTTCCAATGAAAGAAATTGATGATACTACCTTATCTGATGACTCTATGGTCAAGCTAGCCCATCTCAATGAGCCAATTATTGATATGTCAACCAATGCTAAGATGAGACAAGATAAAGAGGACCCACAATGTCAAGTTTCCCTTATTGATTTTCTTAGAGTGTAATAGTATGATTGGATTCCCAATATTCATCTAATGGATCTTATCAATCACATGAAGCATGCATGAAAGATATCATTGCAAATATTATTTTCTATGGTGTTTTGGAAGAAAATAAAGGGGTTGAAGTATTCCAAGTATCTATTTATTTGGCATGGAATATGGAAGATTCTTAACGAGAACTCGAGATCGAGCTCTTTTGAAGAAAAAGAGACTAATACGGGACAAGATACTAAAGGTTTTAATTTATAGAAATGTTATTTCAATAATAGATTGATTTAAGATATTTTATTTTTTTGCCACTTATTTATTTTTATTAGGTATTAGTCTTAATTTCCATAAGTAGGTTAAGAATATATATATATGTACAGTTTTTGTGAAAAACAACTTGGATCAAGTCTTTCCCGGTATTTTATTTTGATGATTTCCTGCGTAGACCCTTAAAAACATTTTTAAACACATTGGACAGTTCAAATTATGCAAAACCAATTTTTAAAACCTCGAAAACATCATTTTTCTTCAACCGGGACCCTTGACAGGATCACCGGTGTATATATTTATTAGTCTTTTTAGTTTTCATTTTATTGTTTTTCTTGGTTAGCAAAATTCTATTATTTCCTAGTTGAGTTAGCGTTAAGCTTATAAATAAGGGTGTAAGCCTATGACATTATTTAGCATTTAAACAAATACAATTTCAAAATATTTCTTCTTGTGAATTCAAGAAATTTCGTGAATTCGATACCTATCTTCGTTTGGAATAGTACACTAACTATTCTTTTGTGAATTTATTTGCATCAAGAGGTACCCTATTACTCCTTTTATATTTGCTTGGCCTTCAGTTTGTACTGAAAATATTATTCTATGTCAGTAAAATATTTTTTGGTGTTTGGTTGCATTTGTACTGAAAATGTTATTTGTGATTTTGAAAGAGAAATAGCGTACATTGTACTCTTTTAGTCTCTTTATACTTTCGGAGTTTGACCATTACAAAAACAAAAACAAAAAAAAAGCGTGATTTTTCCACCCCAAATTAATATCTACCTTATCTTTTTTTTTTCTTTCTTTCTGTATTTTAGTAAAAAATTTACATCTAAAAATTTCACTTCAATTTGGGAGTGTAAAATCAATTGCAAACAACAACCTCAAAACTAAAAAAACAAAAAAACCAATTTTTCCAATTCACCCAAACTAGGCCTTAATCTCTATGGAACTAGTTCTTCTCTCAACGCCACGTACTCCATTTTCCTGTCCAGTCACCCCACATTCTTACCAAGGCAAATCACCCCACATTCTGACCAGAACCCCTGATACATACCCAACCCATGTACCCCCAAAATTACCCAACCCACACATATGTGTGTATGGGTTGGGTAGTTTCGGGGTTGGACACCTATCTTTTTCGTTCTGACTAAGGCAAAATATTCATCACCTTTAATAAATGGAAGCCAAGTTACTGTCAATTTGTGAGATGTTTTAGTTTAGATCATAAATTTACGAAAAGCTACTGAAAGCAATTTTTTAGATCGGATCCCTTTGAATTTTCTTGTAAAATTGATAAAATGATTTATTTACAAAATTTGATAGAAGAGTACTTAGGTATTAGATCGTGAAAAAAATGGTGGCGATGGCAACATTAAAATGGTAATGTATCACTATTTGATTATGAGCAATCTGCCACAATAGTGCAATACCTTCCTTAAATATCTAAAAAATAACTTATTTCTAAAGAAAAAAATAATACAACGCACCCGAGATCAAACGATGAGTCAGATTCTTTTTAGCATACTTTTAGATTATTTTATACATAATTTTTTTGGCAAGTTCGACTTGCATGGGTGTGCCTCAGCCTCTAGTTAGAGAAATTTTCATTGTCGGGTGGGTATTGCCCACGTGGTACTCACTTGAAATTCTCAGCCGTCGAAAACATGATCCAACGATTTGGAAGAGGAGAGAAAAACAGAGAAGAGAGAGTGGTCGGGTGAGAGGAGAGAGATAGAGAGAAACAATCTCGACCATTTAAAACACTTTTAAACGGGCGAGATCGTACTCGACATGACCACGTGGCACCCATTCGGTACCCAAAATTTTTTCCTCCAGTTATTATAAGGAGGAGCTAGTGGAGGGAGAAAAAAAAAGGTACGTAGCCTAGAATTAGGGCTTGGTAAAGAAAATTCAGAAAGGAGAAATCTTGATTTGTTGGAGGATGAAACTTAGGTCGATATTTGATGCTGCTGAGCTTCGAACAGAATTTGAAATCGCTGGAATCAATTCTCAATTCATCCATCTCATATGGAAGTAAATCGTTTCTCTCTCTCTGTATAAACGATTGTGTTTGTGTACACTGCATACGTTTATCTATGTATCTTTATGGTGATATTTGTCTTATGCTTTGTGTTCATTGTGTGGGTGTGTAGGTATGTAATTCAGAACCCTAACTGCGAATGGGATGAAGTTCCTTCTTTACCCTCCTCGGCTTACCCTCTTCTTCGATCAAAGTTCAAACCTTCCACTTCCACTCTCCACTCCGTCTTTGATTCCAACGACGAGGTCACTACCAAGCTTCTCATTAAGTTGCAGGTACTCTCTCTCTCTCTCTCAACCAACGTGCAGTTCTTATCAAGTTTTATAATGATTGAGTTGTAAATTTTGTGTTTTTTTAACCCGCTAATAGGAAGCAAAGTAATCATTTCCATTTAAGTTTATGTTGTGACTCTGTTTGCTGGATAATACGCACTGTTGTGAATTTTTCTCTCTTTTCAGAATGGAGCATTTGTGGAAGCTGTGATAATGAGGTATGACACGCGTTTGGGAAAGTATGCTGGACAACCTCGACCCGGTGGCCTGAGGTCAACCTTGTGCATATCCTCTCAGGTAGTTTTACTTGTGAAACAGCATTGAATGAGGTTTTACTTACAGCTTGGTTACTTTGCCTTCTAAACCGTACCACCATGAAAGTGCTAATATGGCGAGTTCTAGATAGTTCTTTTGTATCTTTAGTCCAAATTCAGTGCATCAGTCTTGGAAATATTGCAAGAAGACAAATGGCTCACCACTTTAAATTCTTTTTTGGTCTGGATATGACATTTTAATGCCTAGGCCATAGTCTCTCATTGTCTTTTATTTTGTTTTATTTTAGTGGCAGTTGCATTGTTGATGACTCTTCCATGTTTTGCTTTCTACTACAGGTTGGTTGCAAAATGGGTTGCAAATTCTGTGCAACTGGAAGCATGGGATTTAAAAACAATCTTTCTTCAGGAGAAATTGTGGAACAGTTGGTGCATGCCTCTCACTTGTCACAGATACGCAATGTCGTCTTCATGGTAATTATTATGTTTTTCTCTTTCCTGTAACACTATTTATGCAAGAGGAGAACTTTACTTACGTTGGACATTGATTAGTTACTCATCTTTGACTTCATTTTATGAAACAAAAGCTTTCTGGTGAGAAACATAAATGCCACTTTTAAAGTGTCTAGGTATCAGTGATAGGAAACCTGTGGAAATAGTTAAAAGAGTAGTTTTTCTTCTAAACTTGGAAACACACAAGATTAAGAAATGAATTATAGGGGCAGTGCAGCTAAGTTCTTCAACTGTTATGTTGCTTAATGGTTCAAGGTTCATCGTTTTTATTGTTTAAATGAATTATGGCGCTAGGTTTTGCCTTCAAGAATCAAGAGCAGTAGTTTTTGTACTGACTTAGTGATGGAGGTTAGTCATCACTGAAACTACTGTCCTATGTGGCGGAATATGAAGGTTCTGATGGCAGAATGGGCCAGTCTGGTCTTTCACAACAAAGGCGATAGAGAAAGCTACTATGGGACAACTTTGATTTAAATATGCAGTCACTTCAGAATGGTATATGCATGATTTATCCACCACAACCACTTAAAACTACTGAAAGCCATCTTTTCTTCATGATTTCTAAATTTAACTGTCAATACCATGCTCAATGGGAAATATGTTTCGATCTTAGTTTGGCGTGCTGTTGAGCCACGAGAATCATTCTTTCAACGAATGTTCGGATAACTACTTCATGACCATGTTGCAAGCAGGAGCCTGCATTGCTGTGTCCTTTCTTTTGAAGTCATGTCTCCACTAGGGAATTGCCTAAGTAATGGTTTTTTGTCTGACCAAATATCGAGAAATTATAATTTTGACTGATATTGTTGTAAAACTCTACTTTTGTTTGCTACTTCTCCAGTAGGATGTTTGTAATAGTTCTCTCATCAATCCCATTTTATAACAGACTCCAGTGTAGTTGACACATTATACCCTAATCATCTTCATGTTTCGGCAGGGAATGGGAGAGCCATTGAATAATTATACTGCCTTGGTGGAGGCTGTCCGTGTTATGACAGGACCTCCATTTCAGTTGTCACCAAAGAGAATCACTGTGTCAACGGTATTTGATTCCCTGTGATCTTATACTTACTTTTTTGGTAGTTTGGAATTGGAACGATAAGGTCTACTGTACAATGACTACAATCAGCTGACAGCTTGACTTGAAACTACATGCTTAGCAGTTGACTAATTCTGTGTAGGTTGGTATTACACATGCCATCAAGAAGATCCAGAGCGATATACCAAACGTGAACCTGGCAGTATCACTGCATGCACCAGTTCAAGATATCCGTTGTCAGATTATGCCTGCAGCTCGGGCTTTTCCTTTGGAAAGACTTATGGATACTCTAAGAGAATACCAAAAGAACAGGTGGGAAGTTATATTAAAAATACTTGCTCCTGAGAAAGTTTAGATATTAATATTTATTGCAAGGTTTTGAATCCCGTATTGTACCGGCTGGTACGTACTTTTTGGGCAAATCCGGTACCCTAGTGTTGTAATCTCGTTCTGGCTCAAATACTGGACAGTTCTGAACTAATTCTATGATATTGTTCTTTTAAATAAATTAATGTTCAGGCAGAAATTCAATGTAGGAAACTACCACTAATAGTGATAAATTTGAAATGGTACCCTGTATCTCGCCGTTACCGGTACGTATCATGCCAATAGCAAAATAGGTACTCTTACTGGTACGGTATTCAAAACCTTGATTTATTGGCATTTAACTTTTGGCAAATCATTTGAAAATTATAATACACTGATTTGGTCTACTTCTTAGTCAGCAAAAAATTTTAATCGAGTACATTTTGCTTGATGGGGTGAATGATGAAGAGCAGCATGCCCAACAGCTTGGCCAATTGCTGGAAACATTTGAAGTGGTGAGCTTTAGTCTTTGCATCATAATTGTCCCTCCATTAACTAGGCAAATAAGTACTTGTTTTTGCTTTTTGATAAACTAAAACAAATAAACCTTACTGAAAGGTAATTACCGTATTCTTTGAATTACCGGAGCTACGCACGATTGTTCCTTACTTTCTTTTTTTACGTCAGACTGTATATATGAAGATTTCAGTAACTGTTTTGAAGAGAAACTGAATAACGTTTGTTCTTATATTTTTTCTGTGTCTTGTGTGTGGATGCTATATTTTCATTAATCGGCATTATTTCTCCGTCTCAATAGTGCTAAGTTGGCATCATTTTTGCAATATAGATATTACTTGTCTTGCCTATCTTAGAGTTCGATGAGCGATTGAAAGTTCTGACCTAATAACATTGTGGTCCTGTGTCCCTCTGTTTGCAGGTTGTCAACCTTATACCTTTTAATCCAATCGGTATCCTGAGTAAATTCAAAACCAGCAGCGAACTGAAGGTTATTAACTTCCAGAGAATACTTAGGGGAACCTATGACATACGGACGACCATTCGCAAGCAAATGGGCCAAGATATAAGTGGCGCATGCGGTCAGTTGGTGGTTAACATACCTGATAAGAGTTCTAATGGGAGTGCAGATGTGTTAACTGATATAGAAGATCTTAGTCTGTGATTATAACCAAAATTTCAGGTTTGATTCTGCTAATGTTTACTGATGTTTCTTTTGTTACTTTCACAGTACGAAATATTCAAAGAATATGAGAGGACTCATGAAACAATGTAGCACGTTTCAATTATTATGTTTCAGGCAAGTCCCAAACTTTTATTTCCCCCAGTTAATTATAATTCTAGGTCCCAGTACAACAATGCCAAAAACAAGTTTTCTTATTGACTCGATTGCTATGACGTATTTGAAGTATAAATGGCATATTGGATTGAACTCCGATGGAACAAAGAGAATAACAATTATTGTTATTATTTTTTTTCCTTTTCTTCTTGCGTGTGCGCGCAAGAGTATTTTGGGGATTTGGGGGGGAGGGGCGGAAAACGTCCCTGGCCTTAGGATGGAATAGGGAGAGGAATTAGTGGGCTAACAACATATAAGGGGGTTGGGAATTGGCGGGTTAACAAGATAAGAAGGTTCAATGTCTCTTCATAGACTCACCCAGACCTCCCCTTGGAATGATAATGTTTGCTGGCACTTTTATGTTTACGATGGGGGACTATAAATTTTGTTGTTTTGTTTTGACATGTGGGCAGTTTTGCAGGTCAAGCGGTTCAGCTGGCGTTCAAGTCCAGATATTGGATTGGAAAGGAAAAATTGGATATATGCATATGTATGGGGAATGATATCCCATTGAAACCACTGGTCTGATTTCTATCTTGTTTTGAGATCACTCCTACATGATGAGGTACTGCTGCTTCAGCATTAGCATCTGCAGCTTTATAAATTAGCAGCGTGAATATTTGCTGGTCCTGTTCTTTCAAATTCAACGTTATCACCCATATGGTTGTGGAACCGAATTTCAAAAAAGGGTGGTATTCACGCTTGCACTTTGTTATTGTGAATCAAATTAAGATTGTAAATTGATCACATCCAATTTTAGCAATGCTCTTTCCAAATTTTGACTATTGCATGTATCCTTTCACCTGTTGAAGTGAAGGACGTTTCTTGTAATATTATTTGGAGAATCATTGAATGGTGTTTCGGTATACTTCTCTTTTTTCGTATCTTTGCCTTTTCCTATCAGCTAATACAAATGGAATGTTTTGAAACAACTTGTCAAAACTCTCAAGTTACCAGCGTACACTTTTTGGGATGGGAAACTCGATATGGGGATTACTTATTACTAACTCCAAAAATGGAACAACTCATTCTGAGACTTAAACATGTGCTACTATTTCCTTCTCGTCCTCATCCACTGGGCCAACCTCGAAGCTTTGGGACACCACTGAAGAGTGGCCCATTCATATTCGGGTGGGTAACGGTGACCTTATAATCTCCATGAAAGAGCTGAGTCTCAAATCGACCGTTGGAATCCGTAACGCCACCTTTGGGGTATGTTCCCCACTCCCTGTTGAGCTTGTTTTGGACATCTCCGGTGTGCAGATTTCTGAAGTTGTTATCCGTCAAACACATTCTATAACAGCCCTGCGGCTTACATGCTGACCGCACTACGATCCCACGGACACTTGGGTGACCATGACCTTCCTATAACACTTCCTCTAAATACGCAGCCTGTCCACAAAATTAAACCAAAAATTTTAGCAGATTTTTCGGATGTTAGTATTGAAATAAGTTGAGGTTGAAAAGTAATATTTTGTTAGGTAAGTAAGAATTTTATTTATTTATTAGTAGAAAAAAGAAAAACATTTATCCAACGTATTTATCTGTTATTGCATCGATTAGACAAATTAATGGAGATATTTAAATCAGCAAGAAAAAGTCTTGAAAATTGTGCAGGGAAATTCTTTTAATTTTTTTCCCAGTAAACACATTACTTCTCGTAATAGATCAAAATCATGGGAAGGGCTGGGAAAGTATAAAACAAGACCTTGAGGTTCGGCCCAATGATTGTGTAGCGCTATTTTAAAGTGTTAGTTAATATTCCACTCCGACTAGTAGGAGGTTAGCACTCGTAAATCGTAATAATCTAACATTTTCTAACATTCTAGCATTCTACCGTCCGAAGAAAAAAAAGAGGGAAGTACAAAACAATGAGAGTACCTGATATTGGCCAGATTCGACATACTCTTCGGAAAGCCAAATGGGCAACTCAGTTGAAGCAAATTTGTCAATAGTAGCTCTCATGTAAGGAAGATTAGGGACCTAAAAAAAATGGCCTTGAAGCCCAATACCCAGAGGCCCATTATACCCTCCAGACCGTAGCTCCCGAATCTTTCCAAGGTACTTACCGAGTGAAGAAGCCCCGTCACCCGGTTCTTCTATTATATTGAAGTCATTCAAATACAGCGCGTTGAGAAGTCAATCTCGTGCACTTTACTGTCCAAAATGTTTACTGAAGATAGGCCATGTTCCACTAAACAAAAACTAGTTTTAGTTTAAATGAAAAACTACTTCATTCCACTAAAAAAAAACTCACAAAAAATCAACAAAAAAATCACTTCATTCCACTAACCTTAAAAGACCAAACCACTATACCATCAGCCAAATGACGAATCTGCCCTCCCTTCCAAACTGTTCAAAACCAGTCCACTGGGCTCTCGGTTTTGCTTGGGTTGAGATCAAAACCGTTCGAGGACTTGATCGGACAAGCAAGGGGGGTGTGTCTCACTCGGACGAACTCACAAGTGGTGGCATGGCTGAGTTTGGTCACCGGAAAAATGCTCACGGTTGTTTTGAAGACCGACAGAAGGCGACGGAAGGTTTTGTGGGTACCAATCTTACCTACAGTGATCAGAAACAAGATTTGGAGGCTGGGTTTTGTTCGTCTTGTTCATACGATCACGTTGCTGGGTGGAAGGTCGCCGGAAGTTTCCGGAATAGTTCTCACGCGCCAGAGGAAGGTGGCACGTGGCTGGCGAGTGAGATCCACTCTCGGGGGTGTGTAACACGCGCGCTAAAGGGTTGAATGAGAAGGTCTGGTCAGCGTGGGTCAAAGGGTAGATTGGTAATTTGGTAACACGACTCAAAAAATAAAAAAACTAAAAAACTACATTAGTGGAACAAGTGTTTTTATTTGAAAAACTAAACATCAAAAAAATCAAAAAACTAAAAAACTACTTAATGGAACACCCCCAGAGTTACATAAGGAGAGAGAAATTCAACTAAAGGTTAAAAGAAAAAGAGGAAAAAAGAAAGTAAAACAAACCAAAAAAAACCAAGCAAGCATTCAAGTTAACACAACCCAACACCCAATCACCTAAACCCCTAAAAATCCACAGCCATTGTACTCCCCAAACAAGACACCCCGGCCGCAACTGCAACTCCGTCAACAAAATGTGATAGAACCAAATCATACATAGTCTTCCCATAAGGCTGTAATTATTTTAATAACTTTTCCATGCATCTCTATGCACATAAAATATGAGTACACAAAACTGTTTTTTTTTTTTTTTTTTTAAATTTTTGAAAAAGACAATTTAACCATTATTGGAACATTGGTTTTAAATCCTTTTTTAGTCAGATCTTCTCCTTTTTTGGGCCGAACAGAGTTTAAAGAATATCCTTTGGAAACACTTCCCTTTTTCCAACTCCTGGTCCCATTAAATCAGCGTACCATATATATACATGCATGTCTCCATTCTCCTAGCGCTCTCCCTCTCTCTCTAACTGCGCGCTCTCTCTCTCTAACTCAACCCTGAAGCGAAAGCCACTCCGACTTCAGACGGCGACTTCTCTTCAACCCAATAGAGAAAACTCTACAAATCAAAGATGGGTCGAAAAAAGATGGTGGAATCCGTGGAAAGACGTGAGTAAACCCACAATTTTGTTCCAGTTGCTTTGAATTTCACCAATCTTTCTTCAATTTATAGCATTCTGATTGGTAGTTCGTAGTTTGTGTCGATAAATAACTTTACCCAGATGACTGTATGTCTTCAATTGAAGCCCTTTCATCCCCGTAGATGTCGTTCTTTACCTATTTTTCCAATCAGTTGCTTTTAATTTCACCAATCTTTCCTCAATTGATGTCATCCTCATTGGTAGTTCGTACTTTGTGCCAATTATTAGTTACCCAAACCACTGAATGTCTTAAATTGAAGCCCTTTTGATCTCATACATATCGTTCTGTAGCATATTTGGATATTTTTTTTGCATACGGTGAAATTTACAGTAATTACATTGTACAACAGGTATATCGGTGACTGACAAAGATTTTAAGGACTATGAAGCAGAAGCTGCATATTTTACTAGCCCTAAATCACTGGACGATTGTGGGGAACAAGACTTGATTTGTAAAAGGTACGATTTTTTTCCTTTCTCCAAACTTCGGTCTTGTCTAGTTGTTTTGTTTTTGTTTTTTAGATTCCTACGTATGGATATATTTCAATTTTGGGAAAGATAGGGCCTAGGGGGATCTTAATTGATCTGGATTAATTTCCTCGTTTATGCTTCTCTCAAGAATTGAAATAGCAAGTAAAATTCGAATAGAATGGCATTTTTCAAAAAGTTCAAAATTTTAAGGTGTAATGATTACGTTCCCTTATTAATTTGAATTCTCTAAAATTGATAAATAAATTGGGAAGGAGCGAGTAGTTTTTTGGGGACTCCGTCAGCACATTCTTGTACGCACTGATTCAAATAATATATTTGTGAAAACGTAGGTCTCTTACTATTTTATTAACTCTACATGCAACGACGGTGCTGAAGATTTGCGAAAAAACCAACCAAACACTATCTCAAAAATTCTTCTAAAAAATTTCTTTTCAAAACCCATCCAAACACAACCAATATATTTGTGAAAACGTAGGTCTCTTACTATTTTATTAACTCTACATGCAACGACGGTGCTGAATACACAAACTTTCTTTTTTAAGAAAGACAATTTACCTTTATTGAAACACTAGCTTAGATCCTTTTTTAATTTTTATTTTTGGCCAAACTAGTTTACAGTATATTTGTTTTGAACCAATAAAATCATTATATATATTCTACACTCCTATTCTATTGGGAAGTGGGTGTGGGATTAAGACCTCACGTCCTCACCAAATGAGGAGCTCATTACCTGCTCACAAAGTTATTTATCTTCGTACCATACGGGCCGAGATGTACTGTATTGGGGGAAAAACGGGGTGCTCACCTAGCTGTTCCTTTCTGGAGGAAATACTGCTCTATTCTTTCTGTCTGTTCCAGGTTATTCTGGCCGTTTCCCGGATTCTGTCTTGTACGGCAAGAACCATGTTTTTAGGTTTCGGTCAGCTTTGAAATAGCTGCTGGGGTGAAACGCCTGGACATTCTGGCGGAATTTTTAGGGCTGCGATGCAGATGAAGCTAGAGATGAGGAATCGTCGGTACTGATTTTAGAAAAAGGACCGTCGATCGGTGAGAGAGAATGAAAGTGCAGAGTTATTTTGCTGCTTTAGGAAGGAAAGGCAATGGAGAACATAAAATATAAAGATTGGTTTCCAGACAGAGATCACTTCGTTAAGTCCAGTTTGGGAACTGTGCAAATTTATCGCGGAGTGTGGGTTGTTCTTTGCTGGGGTTTCATTGTGTTTTTATTGTTTCAACTTATTATGTTTATGTTTGATTTTTACTAATATTTTGCTACATACATGCATACGAGGGTTGTTCTTTGCTGGGGTTTCATTGTGTTTTTATTATTTCAATTTATTATGTTTATGTCTGATTTCTACAAATATTTTCGTACATATATACATATAAAGTATATGTATGCATATAAAATATATGTATTGCACACATAGATAAATTGGGTATGTAGTGATAGACCCAAAACAGTACCGGGAAATTTACCCATGGCGTTACAAACCAGTAACTAAAACAGTATGCTCAATGGTACAAGATTAATAACTTGCCTGCTCGGCTACTCTCGTAAAACTGAGCAAAGGCCTAAGAGAGGCTTCTTTACTGGGGGGTGGGGGTTGGATTTAGAACCTCACGGTCCTCACCAAATGAGGAGTTAGTACGTGGTCTACTAACACTGAGCTAAGAGAGGCTGCTCTACTGAAGCTAACAGAGGCATCTTGGAACTAGTTTGCAGTGCACTCCAGATACTAGAGAACACTTCCTTTTCCCACTTGTCCAATTAGGAATTCAGTTTAGCGTATATGTACATGCATGTTTCTCTCTCTCTCTCTCTCTCTCTCTCTCTCTCTAACTTAACTTTGTAACTCAACCCAACAGACAGAACAGTCTGTATTCAGATGACGACTCTTCTTCATCCCAACAGGGGAAACACAACCGATCAAAGATGTGTAGAAAAAAGGTGGCGGAAAGACGTAAGTGCTTATAGTTACATCCACAATTTTCCATCAGTTGCTATTAATTTTCCGAATTTTTCTTCAATTGATATCATTCTCATTGGCAATCCATATTTTGTGTTGATAAATTTTTTACCCAAATCACTGAGTGTGTTCAATTGAAGTCCTTTCATTGGATACCTTTCTTTATCAAATTTTTAATATATGATGCAATTTACAGTAATTACATTGTAATTTGTGTAACAGGAATATCAGTGTCACTGAACCTATGTGTGGAACAAGGCTTGTTTGCTAAAAAGTACGTTTTTTATATGTTCTTTTTGCCTTTTTCTTTTCAAACTTCGGTCTTGTTTTGTACCTGTTTGATTTTTAGCTCTCTATGTTCAGATTTATGTCAATATTGGAGAGAGGTTGACTACAATTTAACATTCATCAATGGTGTTGTACAGAGAACAAGCTAGAGAAGAGGCTTTATCTGAAATTATCAATGCTTTTACCCGTAGCACCAAGCATGAGATTGCAAAGAAGAAGTATGCTGATCCTTTTGTAGAAATTATCTTTCTTCCTTGATTTAATTTTGTTTTGCGGAGATTTAAATATGATGAATTTGGGTGGTTTAATTGATGGTAGAGAAGTATATTTGTCAATATACCCCGAATAAATAAATATATGTATATATGGATCACTAGTTTGAGGTTTGTATTGGTTTTTTTAACAGATTTGCTACTATAATGCTTCGTTGTCTCAATTCAGTAAAGAAGGGGTCTTCTAAGGAGATTTGTTTGGCAACTAAAGCCATTGGTATGTTTTGACTCTAATTTGCATGGAATTCTTTCCTTATTTTTCCACGCATATTGTTATAGACTTGTGTGAAATTGACCTGTAGGATTACTAGCAATGATTCTTGGTCCCGGGGATGCTACAAATGAATTATTCGAAGAATCTCTTTCGACATATTCCCAATTGCTCAGTTTTCAAGCTGATTCTGTAAACGTATGTTCCCATTTATACTACTTTGATTGTACATAAATAAGCTTGATAGTTTTGAAATTAGGATTCTTTGCTTGGTGAAAAATGTGACTGTTTGCAACTAGTAAATTTTTTCTGGTACAGGTCTTGGAGTGTTTAGCGATTGTGACTTTAGTTGGTGCAGAAGATTTTTCGGATACTGAAAGATCGATGAAAGTTATATGGCAACTTGTTTGTCCAGATTTGGGCTCCAATGTATGTATTGAATCCACTTAGAGTTGTTCAACACGGTGCATATAATTCTTTGTATTGAATCCATGTTAGAGTTATCAACAAGGTGCATATTTCTTTGTATTGAATCCACGTTAGAGTTATTTCAATACGGTGCATATAATTCTTTGTATTGAATCCATGTTAGAGTTATTCAACAAGGTGCATATTTCTTTGTATTGAATCCACGTTAGAGTTGTTCAATACGGTGCATATAATTCTTTTGACTTTATTGATTTGGTCATCTTATAATATTAGGGTTTTTTGGACTTAAGTGATAACAGCCTTTCTGTTTACCACTCAGATAAGTTCAAATGAGGCATCAACACCTGTTCTAGCTGCAGCCATATCTGCTTGGTCATTCCTTCTTACCACAATTGATGGACGACAACTTGATCACAAGTACTGGCAAGGGTAAACATCACAAACTCAATCTCTATTAGTGAACTGTCATATAACCAATTATAGAATACATTTACATTGTATTCTTGCGTTTGGTTAAAAATACCATCTATGGTGCCCAACTCTGATATCATGTTAAGTTACCAATTGTCCCAAAAGCTTAAGCTGTTGGGCCTGACAATGTATATCAAGATGTCTAACATTATCTACTATTAGCTTATATGCTCCGAAAAACATGGGTTCTTAGATGTGGCAGCCGGATACTCTAGAATACAAGGTCAGCTATCTTACATATAAAATTTCCAGCAGACTTATTGGGGCTAAAATTTACTTTCTTGTCACAAGTTCACGGGCCCTTCATCAGAACCATACAGATTCTGTATATATTGAATTTAATTCTTCAACATCAACTAAAACTACTTGCTCTGTCCCAAATTAATGATCCCTTTTCACTTTTTGGGAGCTATTAAAAAACAGTCTATATCTTCTAATATATAATAATTTTTATATTGAATATGGATCTTGTTTGATATATCTCAATTAGTTTTATTAAACGAAATTTTCGAAATCATAAAAAGCGTTATAGATTGTGAAGTATAGACAATTGTTTGTGTGGTACCACTACCCATAAGTGACTAGCAATTTGGGATGGAGGGATTATATGTTTTGCTGTTAGATTGCATTGGTTTTGATTCTTGGCCTTTCATTTTTGACCAAAGACAATACCAAGTTCCATAGCTTTTTTGTCCATTATCCCGATCATCATTTTCCTACCTCCCTAAGGGAACTTAATCCACAGGTGGTCACTCACATCAATAGGTTTTCCATAATCAAAGGTCTAACTAATCACCTAGTTGTAAATATGTATTTACGAGTATTTGAGCCGACCTGTTCATTTTGTTTTCTATTTTCCTCATATGCTTGAACATTCGCCATGTGTTTGGCTTCTCACACCTATCAATTATCATAATTCATCTTTTTGGCTTGACTTCCAAATTAAGCCCGTTGTAGGAGATTATCCACATTGAAATTACCATCGTTTCTATATCCTGTCTAAAATTTTTCCAAACTGATTTTGAAGTGTGTATGATGTACGTATTATGTTATGAGGAATAACATTTTCATTGTACTAAAAAAAATACAGGGTAATCTCCTACTTTCTAAATTTGCTTCATGAAGGGGAGTCTGTCCGCGCTTTATGCATAGAAGCTCTTGCAGTGATACTGGAAAAAGGATGTGTTGAGAAGTTTTCAGCCGAAGCTTATAAAGCTTTCATGCACAGCTTCTATAACGAACAGAACACTATAAGCGACTACGACACCAGATTGAAAGTTCCAAAGCTTTTTGAGGTGTTCTTTTGTTTGAAACATATATATCTTTTGTCTACATGTCTTCCATTTGTGTTATCTCTGTATGATAGTCTTATTAATTGTTTCAGGAGGAACTTAGATTGAAAACGTCTACACACATTTGCGGGAATAACTTAAAATTTTCAACACTAGCTCAGTTTATAAAGGTATCTTCTAAATATTGTTTTGTATTTATTTTTGTGCTTACTGGGTTTCATTTTTTACTCTCTTACCAACTTTCCAAATTCACTGCAGTTTAAGTTTATGAAACAATTTTTGGGGGATGGATTTAAAGCACACATGATGGTTAGTATTCTCCTATTATCCATTCTAGGTGGATTCCTTGGCCGTTAAGTTGTTTTTTTTGTTACATAATGATAATTTTCATGATTAATGCAGGAAAATGAGTTCCTTCAACAAGTCTTTGATTTCAAAGTAAAAGAAGCTCCAAACGGCCCGGAAATATATGTACCTGAAAATGAAGAGGTTAGTTTTAGAGCTCCTACATGCAGATTGTTCATTTAGAGTGTCAAATAAAAGAAAAAAGAGGAAAGTGGAAGGGAGTTTAAATAGTTAATCTCAACACTCTAATTCTCTTGTTCCGTAGAATTTTGATATGCTTTGGATTTCTCCATGAATAAATAACGAACATTTACACTTCTTGTGTGATTGGTTTCATAGGTTAATGTTCGATACTTCTCACATGACATAAGAAAGGACAAGTGTAAGCAGGTAGTGTTAAATTTTCAGCCTCTATTTTTTTCTCGTCAACTTTGTAAGGATGCTTGCTTTCCTAGTTGGTTTGTACGTTTTATGTATGGCTTGGGGCCCTCTCTATTGTAGATTTTTGTCTTGTTTTAACCCTTGGCTCTTTTGGACCTAACTGTGTAAGCTCAGCTTGGTTTAAATAGCTTATTTAGCCCTAAAAGAATTCATCAGCACACCGTAAGTTTTAGGATGAGTTAGGAGAATTTAAAATCAGAGGTTTTTTTATGCTAACACCGAAAGTCAGGCTCACTTTCATTTTCATGATCTTTCTGAGATCCAAATGGATTTTTGTTTCCTCCTTTTATATGTTCATTTTGTTATGAGCTCTAATTCCTACAGTTTGATTTAGTCGTAGGGAATCCTGGCTTATGAGCTTTATATCAAATCTGAAGATTAAGTGAATTGCTTGATGAATGTTAGTTTCATTCACTTGTTTCTCTCTCTAAACAGAAATTTGAGAGGTCACCTAATTCTATGGTAAGCAAGGCAAAGACTCAGTTGATGAAAAAGTATCGTGTGATAGCACAGGTACTTGCTTTGCTTTTGAACTCTATTTTCCAGCTAGTGATCCCAAACAAAATAACCCACTGGTCTCGGAACTCACTTCTACACAGTCCCATGCATGTTTTGGGGCATGGGCAGCTGAGAACAGCACTTTTTTGGTGTTTATTTATGTTCTGTTGGTTTCTTGCCAACTATTTTGTTTTTGCTCTCTCCTCTCTTGTTTAATGTTTTATTGTTATCAATGAAATGTAACTTTTTTTGCCGATCAAAAAAAAGAAAGTGGCACTTTTTAAACTTCCCTTGAAGTTTCTTGTATGACGCAGTTAATTTGAAATGTCAGAACTGAGTAAGATTTAGAAGCGTAGATTGTACCATAAGTTTGTTTACTTACTGACTCTGCATTTTGTGATGTTTTTGTATTTGTAGGAGAGAAAGACGGGCGACTTTCTAGCATGCTAGAATTTTTCAAGAGCATACTTCTTTGCACATCTCCAGTTTCTTATATTTATTTTTCGTCAACCTGCAGTTTTTATTCATTTTTCCTCCAGCAGTTTTGGCTCCACTGGATTGATGTGTAATTTTTTTTTCAACTATGAAATTATCATATTAATATATCATTCTTTCAACATAAAGAGTGGTTGTTTGATATATGTCATGAGCTGTTGCTGCTTTATATTATGCACGTCATATTAATATATTACGGTACCCTTGGCCTAAATTTATGTTCATCGTTTCTGATTTTTTATTATTATTGTAATTTGTTATTTTTTTGATTAATTATTCATCTTTACGAACGAAAATTTAGAATTATGTTCAAAAGCAACAAAAAGGAAAATTCACTAGAGACGTTAAGGTTCATTTTTTTTCTAAAAATTGTCGTTTAGTTTCTCTAGTGTCATCTTAGTTGAAATTTTTTCAACTTGGGTTGACAATTTTATGTACTAATTTTTTAATTTCTCTCATTGAGACAAATGATTAATCATAATCTATTTTCTTTATTCAGTGCAGAGTAATACATTTCTTCACATGGTAATATTTAAATTTCAAACGCATCTTAAACTCTCAAGTTTTGTTTCCATACTAAAATCGAGTTGTAAATTGTATTTGGTTTTCACATGAATGGACTAACTATAAAGAAGCAACTGTTCCTTCAAATTAATCAAAGAGATGTTTTGAATGAACCGCAATCACTTATCGATACATTTGATTCATTCAGTCCTACTTATCGATATTGCTATGATTTTTACGTGGATGGCCTACTTTTAAATTAATAAAGTAAAAAGGATTTTTTTTTGAATAATGAAAATGAGAACCGAGGTGAGCTCTATATTGCTCAGCCGTTACACCCTATATGCCTATCGATCGACTAAAGAGTAAAGACGAGTCACATACTAATGTTTAATCGATAGAGTTAATTCTTTGTGTGTGGGAATCTGTACATAGGTTGTAGAAAAAGGTCCATGATTCCAATGCCCGAATCAGAATCTTTTGCCTTGAATTGGTAAATTATTGAAGAAAAATGTCATTCTCAAGAAAAAAAAAAACATCCGAAACCATTTTTAAGTAACGCGTGAATATTCCCTATCGCATTATATGGAATTTCAAATTCATAGCATTCACTAGGGATGGAGCAATGAATCAGACTTTGGGTACTGGTCAGAAGAAAAACAAGAAGGTAATTTCTAACAAATAATATTTTCTTTTTTCTTTGTCTATCTTTATATTAATTGTTTCAATGTTGTGATACAATTAGGAGGGAAGATAGACTACCACCGTGATGATGCCTTTTTGTTATGCAACCTTCATATGGAGCTTGCCAAGCTCAATTTTTGCACAATCTCAAAGGTTGCGCATATCAAAGTTGAGAGGGCGTATATTTTAGCCAAAAGAGCTCTCTTTTCTTTCATGCGTCACCCACTACAAGAGATGGAGGACAAAGTTAGCCTTGCGCGCTTTGGGAATAGGCTAATGTTTTGTTTCACTTATTCTAGTTGTTTTTGAGTATTTTGCTCTGTTTATATTGTATACTACTTTATTTATTTTAATGCACTTTTCTCTTTCCACCCAAAAAAAGAAGAAGATACTTCAAACATAGTATAAAATTATTAACCAAACTTCAATTTTTTGAATAACAACAAAAATAATTCAATAAACCACAAAAATTTGGACTACTTTTGTCTTTAGTAAACCTTTTTAAAAATTTAACCATAATTTTATACTTCTTAAATTCCTCTTGTTGAGACAAGCCAATAAACCACAAAAAATCAACGCAAAACTAAAAAATGCAATCTTTTTAAAAATAAAGAATAAAAAATCAACCACTCTGGTTTATTTAGCCAAAGCAACCTTGAATATTTCATCTACTAATTGTGACCGTAAGCTTTATTTTATTGAATTTGTAATTAATGGAACCGCCAAAAAAGTTAGTATGACATCTAAAACAGTTTCATGCGGACATATATTTCATCAGATTCTGTATGATTGGATAAATATGTGTAATTTCCTTTTGCAGTTTCTTAGCTCTTGATTTCGAATCGGCTCCGTTGATTTTAGGTATTGACTTCGTAAAACCAAACAATGATTGTAAGTTACCAAAACATTTTTTTATGATGACCATTGACTTGACCATGTGATTATTTTTGTAATTGTGAGAATTTATACACAATCAGAATAGAATATGCTTTGTGACAACAAAATAGTTAAGTTCATAATGTTAATTAAAGGCTTAGAGCCTATAAATACGGCCGTAAAAGTACCCTACTCCATGCACAAAAAATAACGACCATGGAAGGGAGAAACAATCGGATTCTGTTTCTATTTTCTCAAATTTTTCTTTCAGGTTTGTTTCCCCATGCACGCGAACATGCAGTACTAACTAGTATTCAAATTATTATATCAAATGTGCATGGGTGAAATAGTGTTCAACTTAGCAATTTTTTTGTGTACTTTTGTTTTGTAGGGTTAGCAGTTTATGCGTTATCGTATGATTATAGCGCTTCAATCGAAGTAAATTGCCTACATTCTTTCCTTTTCCGTGATTTAAAAATCAGTCATTTCATATGACAAAATATACTTTGCTTAATTTTTTTTTTCTATTTATTTTCCAGTGTTTGGACAACCCTCTGAAACCTCAATACGGGGGAGGAATTGTTGGCAATCCAGAACTGAATCATGGCATGAAGGGTTGGACAACATTCGGAGATGCACAAATAGAGCAAAAAGTATCTAAAGGAGGCAACAATTTCATCGTCGCACACCACCGGAACCAACCCCACGATAGTTTCTCACAAAAGTTTTACTTGGAGAAGGAGAAATTCTACACATTTTCTGGTACGATTTACTGATAATCAATATATGCAAAGTTAAAATCATTCCTTATCGACTACATGGATTTTTCATCTTTGCTCTGCTCATCTATTAAAGACTATTTGTTCGATTATAAGTTTGATCGCGAATTGTAAGAGTCGAGTGTCATGATGCAGCTTGGTTACAAGTAAGCGAACAAGATGCCGAAGTAGCTGCGATTTTCAAAACACAATCTGGCTATGAACATGCTGGTTGGGTTGATGCCAAGTCTGGTTGTTGGTCTATGCTCAAGGGAGGCCTCACTGTGAATGCTTCAGGCCCTGCTGACCTCTATTTTGAGGTTTTTTTTTTTTTTTTTTTCCCTATGGTATTTTTTTGCGAGCCTCACAAATGAAAGAATATTGGACTTCAAGTTTTTGATCAAGGACTGTGTACTTATGCAATATTGCAGAGTAAAAATACGTCGGTTGAGATATGGGCGGATAGCATTTCATTACAACCATTTAGCGAAAAAGAGTGGAGATCTCATCAGCAACTTAGCATAGAGAAGGTAAAAAGGAGCTAATTTTTCATTTTTGCTCTCCATCATGTATCATGGGTATCCATTAGATTAAAGTGAAAATGGATGTGAACAGTCTGAGAAAGTGAAAAAATATATTTATGTGGCTTTAATTTAGCGTTAAAATAATAGAGACTCGGCATACTTTTGTAGAACGGCATTAATTAATATGAGAACATGGGGTTATAATAGTATATGAGAATAATAGAGAATTGCAAAATAAAGAATATTTGTGCAGATAGTGAACTCTTAAACTCGATTTTCTCTTATAATTATGCTTCTACTTTTTCTTTTTCTTTTTCTTTTTTTTTTTTCACTTTCTACATTTGCAATCTGTAGATCCTGTATTATGGTTTTTTAATAAATTTCTAACCACATTTAATCGATCAATACAAATTTTCCATTTTCATATACTTTGCACATTTCCCATGTATGAAAAATCTATTGTTGGACCTTTACAGGCTCGGAAGACCTCAATGAAACTCGTAGCAGTTGACGCCAAAGGCAACCCTATACCAAACGCAACCTTGTCCCTAACCCAAACCAACGGGAGATTTCCTTTCGGGTGCGCGATCAGCGACCAGATTTTATACAACACTGGCTACCAAAACTGGTTCAAGTCCAAATTCAAATACACCGTATTCGAAAACGAGATGAAGTGGACCAACACCGAATCTGTTCGGGGACGCGTGGACTACTCTGTGCCCGATGCCATGCTCCGGTTCACTGCCCAAAACGGGATCTCGATCAGGGGTCACAACGTTTTGTGGGACGACAAGATGTATGTCCCCGGATGGGCCCAATACCTATCGCCTAAAGACTTACGATTCGCGGTCGATGACAGGGTGAATTCCCTTGTGAGAAGATACACGGGAAAGGTGATACTTTTATTATTATTATTTTGAACAACAGAAAATTTATTAATCTTTAGAAACAAATTACACAAATTAAAGAGATCACAAGCATAAGACATTACGACGGAGAAAGAGAATTTATCCTTATTTTTTCTTGTCATCCACATTTTAAATGTTGATAGCAGATTCCACTAACTTGTTTCCCTCTACAACAGGTTATTTCATGGGACGTGGTGAATGAGAATTTGCATTTCAATTTTTACGAAAGCGTGTTTGGCAAATACGCTTCGGCCCAATTGTACAGTAAGGTGCACGGGATCGATTTCGCAACGACGTTGTATCTGAATGAGTTCAATACGATAGAAGAGCCAGGTGATGGGGCTTCGTCACCCGATAAGTACCTTGGAAAGATACGGGAGCTAAGGTTCGGAGGGTATAATGGGCCTCTGGGTATTGGGCTTCAAGGCCATTTTAGGTTTCCTAATCTGCCTTACATGAGAGCTACTATTGACAAACTTGCTTCAACTGGGTTGCCCATCTGGCTTTCCGAAGTAGATGTCCAATCCGGCCCATATCAGGTACTTTCATTATTATACTTCTTTCTTTTCAAATTAACAGTCCATTACGAAAAGTCGTGTCATTTTTTTAAATAAAAAAATAAAGTACTTCCGTGTATCATTTTTCGATTTTTTTGGCATCAAATTAAAGTACTTGACGAGTACTTTAATTCGGTGAGAAAAAATTCAAAAAATAATACAAAGAAGCACTTCATCTTTTGATTTGAAAAATAACAAGAGAGAAAAAGTGAGGCTTTTATTTAGGAACAAATGGAGTAATTGCTATTATTATTATTTTTTTTTTCAGACAGTAGGATGCTAGAAACTTAGAAAGTATTTGGAAATTGCGATTCACGAGGGCCAAACTCCTTCTAATTGGAGTCAACATTAAGCCTCCTAAACACTCCAAAAGAGCGCTACACAATCCTTGGGCTGAATCCCAAGGTCTTGTTTTATACTTCCTCTCCCACGATTTTGAGCCATTATAGAATTTCCCTGCACACTTTTCTAGACTTTTTATTGTCAATTTAAATATCTCAATTAATTTTTTAAATCGATGCAAAAAAAGATAAATACGTTGCATAAAATGTTTTTCTTTTTCTACTAATAAAATTCGTACTAACCTGACAGAGTATTACTTTTCAATCTCAATTATTTCAATACTAATATCGAAAAATCTGCTGAAATTTATGGTTTAATTTTGTGGACAGGCTGCGTATTTAGAGGAAGTGTTAAGGGAAGGTCACGGTCACCCGAGTGTCCGTGGGATCATACACTACTACAAAAAGGCATAAAGATCACAGTCTTTTGGTGTGATCTTTCACTTTTAATCTCGGTGTAAAAACCGTGATCTAATCTAGTGTGATTAAAAGTTCTATCTTTCAATCACAGTTTTAGGCCGTGATGAAAACTCATGAAAAACTGTGATTAAAACCATAAAAAAAACTGTGATATTTGACAATATAACATCTCAGTTTTGCCTAGAAACCGTGATTGTTTAAAGAGAAAAGATCTCAGGTTTTAGTAAAATCATGATTAAAAAATGAAAAAAAAACCGTGATAAAAAAAAATTCTCTGTCCAAAAATTGCCTTACGACCTTGCAAACCTTGCTTTCATCGAGATTTGATCCTTTGACCTCTTACACAAGACAACTAACACCTATCAACCTCACCAGTTATACATTTCATTATGTTGTTGACCTATTTAATATATATAGTAGTTTTTGTAGGCCTTTCACTTGCCCATATTAGTTTCTTGAGCATTGACTATGATTTTCTAGGCTTTATGTACTCTTATGGTTTCCTCACTTATTTGAAAAAGTTTAATTTTTGGTTCAAAGATACTTTCACTATTTCCTATTTGTTTGTCCCCACTTTCTTCTCGCCTTTTTCAAATAAAAAATTAATTACTTTCGTGTATCATTTTTCAAATTTTTTGGCACCGAATTAAAGTACACGATGAGTACTTTAATTTGGTGTAAAAAAATTTGAAAAATAATACATAAAAACACTTTTTTTTCATTTGAAAAGTGACACGACTTTTCGTAGAGGACAAACAAATTGGAACGGAGGGAGTATTTTTTTTTGGTTAAACACATATTCTATGAGTTTATGAATATAATTTTTTATGATTTAAAATGGATGTCCTATCTTCTAATTCAAAGAAAATTTCTTTCCATCAAAACCTCCTAATCCCTCTCTCGCTTTCTCGGTATAATTATGATCCTCCAACTCAATAATTTTCATCAAATTAAAACTTTTCTCCCCATAAAATTTTACTCCCAACCATACTCTCATATCCATCAAATTCTGAGTTTTTCTTAACAAGACAGAAAAAGTAAAAAAGATCTCAGTTTTTGTGAAAACGTAATAAAAAATTAGGGTTATTTTTTTAATAACGGTTAAGTACATAAACTGAGATGAAATATAGTTTTAATCTCGGTCATCTATAAAACGTGATTAAAAATAAAAATGAAATTATCTCATCTTACTTACAATCACACTTTTTAAATGACTGAGATTAAAACTCATACTTACAATCACACCTTTTAAAAGACTGAGTAATTTTAGGTCCATTTTCAATCACGTTTTATAGATGACCGAGATTAAAACTGTCTTTCATCTCGGTTTATGTATTTAACCGTGATAAAAAATCTAACTCTTATTTTTTTATCACGTTTTTACAAAAACTGAGATCTTTTTTATTTTTGAGGCGTGATCTTATCACCTTTTTGTAGTAGTGATAGTGTGGTCAGCATGGAGGCCGCAGGGCTGTTATAGAATGTGTTTGACTGATAACAACTTTAGAAATCTGCCAACGGGAGATGTCGTAGACAAGCTCATCAGGGAGTGGGGGACCTACCCCAAAGGCGGCGTCACAGATTCCAACGGTCAATTTGAGGCTCGGCTCTTTCATGGAGATTATAAGGTCACCGTTAACCACTCGAATATAAACGGGTCTTCAATGGTGTCAAAAAGTTTTGAGGTTGGCCCGGTGGATGAAGCCGAGAAGAAAATAGTAGTACATGTTAAAGTCTCAGCATGAGTTGTTTCATTTTTTGGAGTTTTAGTAATAAGTGATCCTTACAATTTTGTATTTGGTTTTCACATGAATGGACTAACTAATTGAAGCAACTGTTCCTTGAAATTAAAGAGATGTTTTGAATGAACTACAATCACTTACCGATACATTTGATTCATTTAGTCCTACTTATCGATATTGCTATGATTTTTACGTGGATGGCCTACTTTTAAATTAATAAACTAAAATGAATGTTTTCTAATAATGAAAATGAGAACCGAGGTGAGCTCTATTACTCAACTATTACACCATGTATGCGTATCAATCGACTAAAGAGTACTAAAGACGAGTCAGATACTAATGTTAATTCAGGGGTCGGTACCCCTGGATTTTTCCATGTTATATTTGTGTGAGAATTTGTACGTAGGTTGTGGTAATAAGATGTCTCTTTTTTAGACTTAGAGATAAAAATCTGATCAGGGGTTCTTTTGCCTTCAATTGGTAAATTATGGATAAAAAATATCATTCTCAAGAAAACGAAATAAAAAAAAAAGGAAGAAGAAGAAAAACACCCAAAACCATTTCTAAGAAACGTGTGAAATGTGAATATTCCCTATCGGAATCCATGGAGTTTCAAATTCATGGCATTCACTAGGGATGAAGCAATGAATCAGACTTTGGGTAATGGTCACAAGAGCAAAAAAAAAGAAGGTAACTTCAATCAAATAATACATATATTTTTTCCTTTTATCTTTATACTGATTGTTTTAGTGCGTGATGTTGTCAGGAGAGAGGATTGACTGTCATCATGATAATGCCTTTTCGTTACTCAACCTTTGCATGGAGCTTAATTGCTAAGCTCAATTTTTTCAGAATCTCAAAGGTTACGTGTATTGAAGTTGAGAGGACGCATGTTCTAACCAAGAGAGCTCTCTTTTCTTTCATGATTCATCCAGATACAAGGGATGACCGAAGGACAAGGACAGCCTGCATGGGAATAGGCTAATGTTTTGTTTCACTTGTTCTAGCTGTTTTTGAGTATTTTGCTTTGTTTATATTTGTCGCTCTGTATAATGATTTATTTATGTTAATGCACTTCTCTCTTTCCGTATAAAATAAGGAAAAAGAAAGAGAGAGATACTTAAAATTATTAACTAAATTATTATTATTATTATTTTAAATAAACACTAAAATAATCCAATAAACCACCAAAAATTGGATTATTTTTGTATTTAGTGAATTTTTTTTTAAATTATTCATAAAATTTTATTCTTTTTAAATTCCTCTCTTTGAGATGAACCAATAAATCACAAAAAATTGATGCAAAACTAACAAAAACAAAAAATATTTTTTGAATAAAGACAAGAAAATAAACCACTCTGGTTTATTTAACCAAAGCAAACCCTTAATATTTCATCTACTAATTACGACCGTAAGCTTTATTTTATTGAATTTGTAATTAATGGAACTGCCAAAGAAATTAGTATGAGTGTTGTGCACCTGGGTGCACCCCTCAGCCATCTGATGATGTTTTGGACGGTTCGGTTGCGTTCGGTAATTTTAATTTATTTTTACCGGTAAAAAATCAAAACACATCCGGGCCGTCCCAAATCCCTGTTTCATGCGGACATATTTCATCAGATTATGTATTACTCCTATAAGATAACATGTGTTATTTCCTTTTGCAGTTTCTTAGCTCTTGATTTCGAATAGGCACCAATTTGCTAAATCACTCCAATAATTTTAGGTATTGACTTCTTAAAACCAAACAATGATTATAAGTCATCAAAGCAATTTTTTTTTTTTTTGGGATGACGATGACAGTCAACCATGTGATTATTCATCGATTTGTGGGGTTTTTTTTTTTTTTTTGAATACTAGTTAGAGGGGAAAGGGATTTTTCTATGGTCTTGGGGCATTGCCACAGGGTGTCCATAGAAATAATTGTCAAAAAGGGTATTGGAATGTCACATGGTGATGTCTCAAGACCATAAAATAATTACTTGAATTTGTACACAATTATAGTTATAATATGTGCATTGAGAGAACCTAGTAGTGAGGTTCAGAACAGTTAGATTTAGGGAATGGATTTTCTGACCAAACTAAAGTCACTAAAACAAAATCTTTTGGATTATGATGACTATTGACTTGACCATGTGATTATTTTTGTAATTGTGAGAATTTATACACAATCAGAGTAGAATCTGCTTTGTGAGAACAAAACAGTTAAGTTCATAATGTTAGAGAGGCTTAGAGCCTATAAATACGGCCGGTACCCTACTCCATGCACCAAAAATAACGACCATGAGAAAAAATCGGATTCTGTTTCTATTTTCTCAAATTTTTCTTTCAGGTTTGTTTCCCCACACACGCGGATAATTCAAATTATTATATTAAATGTGCATTTGACCAATAATGGATTGATGTGTTAGTGTTATGTGTACATTTAATGCATAATGTCATTTGGAAGACGCTGACATGTTTTTGCAGTCTTGCACAATGCATATGAAATTGTTTTGGAAGAAATGTCTTTTATTGTCTTTTCATCCTCTATGCGACTTGAGATATGTCATTTTCTCAGAGTACATCAATCCAAAAAGCCAAAAAAAAGAAAGAAGAAGACAGTTTTGCAAAAAAAGGGTTTATTGGAATAACTCCTTATAAAAATCTTTCAAAGAGGATATTGAAAGTTTATGATCCAATGCAAGAGTCATGTTCCAAAATAATAGCTGCCAATAAACTCTGAGAAATATCTTCAATTCTGGGTGAAATAGCAATTTTTGTGTACTTTTGTTTTGTAGGGTTAGCAGTCGATGCATTATGATATGATTATAGCGCTTCAATCGAAGTAAATTGCCTACATTCTTTCCTTTTCCGTGATTTAAAAATCAATCATTTCATATGACAAAATATACTTTGCTTAATTTCTTTCTATTTATTTTCCAGTGTTAGGACAACCCTATGAAACCTCAGTATGGGGGAGGAATTGTTGGCAATCCAGAACTGAATCATGGCATGAAGGGCTGGACAACATTCGGAGATGCACAAATAGAGCAAAAAGTATCTAAAGGAGGAAACAATTTCATCGTTGCGCACCACCGGAACCAACCCCACGATAGTTTCTCACAAAAGTTTTACATGGAGAAGGAGAAATTCTATACATTTTCTGGTACGATTCACTGACGATCAATTTATGCAAAATTTTTAACCAAACCAAAGTAGAAATCATTCATCATCGACTGCATGATTTTTCCTCTTTGCTCTGCTCTATCAAAGAATATTTGTTTGATTATAAGTTCGATCGCAAATCATAAGAGTTGAGTGTCATGATGCAGCTTGGTTACAAGTAAGTGAACAAGATGCCGAAGTAGCTGCAATTTTCAAAACACAATCTGGCTATGAACATGCTGGTTGGGTTGTTGCTAAGTCTGGTTGTTGGTCTATGCTTAGGGGTGGCCTCACTGTGAATGCTTCGGGCCCTGCCAACCTCTATTTTGAGGTATCTTTTTATTTTTTCCAATGGTGTTTTTTGTGAGCCAATAGTTGACTTACAAGTTTTTTCTCAAGGACTGTGTACTTAATCAATATTGCAGAGTAAAAATACATTGGTGGAGATATGGGCAGATAGCATTTCATTACAAGTTTACAACCATTTAGCGAAAAATAGTGGAGATCTCATCAGCAATAAAGCATAGAGAAGGTATTTTTCTTTGTAATTTCCCTCGTGGATCATGGGTATCCGTTGGATTAAAGTGAAAACTATAAAGTAGAAAGTGAAAAAAAAATTATATGCCTTTAATTTAGCATTAAAATAACAGAAAATGGGCAAACTTTTGTATTACCACATTATAATTAATGGGAATAACTACAATAAACAACTATTAAAAATGTGTACTATATACATGTATTGTATGGTTCATATTGTGCTATCTCATGGCCAATCGTAACATTTCTTTAATATTTCGTAACTTTTCTGCAATATGATTCATAACATTTAGTCATTTACTATATAGTACTACAAATTCATAACATTAATTTTTGCTTTTCGTAACATTCTTATAAAAATTGTGACTTTTTATTCATTAGAGGTAATCGATTTGTAACAGTTTTACAGGTTTGTATTGTAACCTTTCCCTTAAAATGAATATATGAAAATGTGGGTTATAATAGTATATGAAAATAATAGAGAACTCCAAACTAAAGTTTATTTGTGCGAATAGTGAACTCTCATATGACTTCCCATTGTCTTTGATTTTTCCTACCCTTGCTTATTTCTTGTCCATTATTGATGTGACATTAATCGAATTGTATTAAAGATATTTTGGTATTTTCCTACCTATATGAGCCCTTACATTTATTGCAATCACGCAATCGATTTCTTCATGTACTTTAAACATTCCCTCTATATGAAAAATCTATTATTGGACATTTACAAGCACGGAAGTCCTCAGTAAAACTCGTAGCAGTTGATGCTAAAGGCAACCCTATGCCAAACGCAACCTTGTCCATAACCCAAACCAACGGGAGATTTCCATCCGGGTGTGCGACCAGCGACCAGATTTTATGCAACACCGGCTATGAAAATTAGTTCAAGTCCAAATTCAAATACACCGTATTCGAAAATGAGATGAAGTGTACCAACACCGAACCTGCCCGGGGACGCGAGGACTACTCTGTGCCCAATGCCATGCCCTGGTTCATGGCCCAAAACGGGATCTCGGTCAGGACATTCTGGCGGAGGACAAGAGGTTCGTCCCTGGATGGGCCCAATACCTAATTACCTATCGTCTAGGGACTTATGGTTCGCGGTTGATAACATGGTGAATTCCCTTGTGAGAAGATAAACGGGAAAGGTGATTTCGTGGGACGTTGTGAATGAGAATCTGCACTTCAATTTTCACGAAAGTGTGTTTGGGAAAGACACTTCGGCCCTTTTTTACAGCAAGGTGCACGCGATCGATTTCACAATGATGTTGTATCTGAATGAGTTTAATACGATAGAAGAGCCAGGTGACGGGGCTTCTTCACTCGATAAGTACTTTGGAAAGATTTGGGAGCTACGGCGTGGAGGGTATAATGGGCCTCTGGGTATTGGGCTTCAGGGCCATTTTAGGTTCCCTAACTTGCCTTATATGAGAGCTACTATTGGCAAACTTGTTTCAACTAAGTTGCCCATCTGGCTTTCTGAAGTAGATATCGAATCCGGCCTAGATCAAGTAATTTCATTCTTTTACGGCAAATTTGTGGGCCGGTCCTCTAAGGTTGGACCATACCCCAATAAGTCCCACAAAAAATTATCAAACAAACTTCATGCCTCACAAGGCCCTGCGCATTCTTTTCATCCAAAAATACCCTCTGCCCCATCATTTCACCTTTCCATGTTCTATCCTTCTCATCTCTCTCTCTACTCACCCCACCTAAACCCCAGGATACCCTATGAAAGTGCCTAAACCTAAACCTAAATCCTAGGGTACCCTATGAAAGTGCCTAAAATCCTAGGGTACCCTATGAAAGTGCCTAAACCTAAACTTAAATCCTAGGGTACCCTATGAAAGTACCTAAACCACTAAAAAACCTATAATAGGAAAGTGCACCCTAAACCTAAACCCTAGGGTACCCTATGAAAATGCTTAAAATCTAAATGTACTGTCTAAATTCTAAATGTACGGTCTAAATTCTAAATATACAGTCTAAATTCTAAAATGTACGGTCTAAATTCTAAAATGTACATTCTAAATTTAGGATACCTTAAACTGTAGGGTACCCTAAATTCTAAATATACAGTCTAAATTCTAAAATGTACGATCTAAATTCTAAATATACGGTCTAAATTCTAAAATGTACAGTCTAAATTTAGGGTATCCTAAACTGTAGGGTACCCTAAATTCTAAATATACTGTCTAAATTATTAAATGTACAGTTTAAATTCTAAAATGTACGGTTTAAATTCTAAAATGTACATTCTAAATTTAGGGTACCCTAAATTCTAAATATACAGTCTAAATTCTTAAATGTACGGTCTAAATTTTAAATATACGGTCTATATTCTAAAATGTACATTCTAAATTTAGAATACCCTAAATTGTAGGGTGCCCTATGAAAGTGTTTTAAAATTCTAGGGTACCCTATGAAAGTGCCTAAATGGTTAGTAAAAACAAAGGGTAACGACGACTAGGATGGGCAAAAAAGTAAAATCTCCAACCATATTTGTGCCCCAGAACCTCTCCAGCAATAAATATTAGCCCATGACCCAGTGGACCAAAATTCCAAATAATAGGACCTGCTAATAGATTTATTTTCTTTTACTTCCTTATTTTCTTTTTTTCCCCCCCTAAACGGTAGGATATTAAAATGTTAGGAATTTTTTTAAATTATTAGGATTCACAAGGGCCAACCTCCCGCCTGGCAAAGTCAAATATTAAGCCTAACACTCAAAATTAAAAGAGGGCTATACAATCATTGTGCCAAATCCCAAGGTCTTGTTTTATACTTCCTCAGTCCCTCCACGATTTTGAGCTATTACGAAAAGTAATGTGATTATTCGAAAAATATTTCAAGAATTTCCCTGGACACTTTTCTAGACTTTTTCTTACTAATTTAAATGTCTCAATTATTTTTTTAAATCGATGCAAAAAAGATAAATATGGTGCATAAATGTTTTTCTTTTTCTACAAATAAATATAAATAAAATTCCTTCTTACCTGACAGAGTCACAGAATATTACTCCTTCCATCCCAAATTGTTCGTCTTTTTTGGAAATCTGTGCATTTTGCACCCAAAAAATGATGTATAAGCATTATTTTCTTTTCAAAAAGTTTTACACCAATTTAAAGATTTCATTGAGTAGAAAAAAATGGTGTAAATTTTTTTTAAAAATAATTTTCGTAAACTCATCATTTTTTACATCTAAAATGCACGCTTTCCCAAAAGAAACGAACAATTTGGGACGGAGAGAGTACTACTTTTTACTACATCAAGATGACGATAGAGAATTTGTGGAGTATTAGATTTTGACCCTTTAAATCGGCACGAACTCCAAAAAAACCTTAACAAATCTTTTCAAAAATTATATTATACCCTATACTATTTCCAAACTCGACCAAATGCATAATAGTTGTAGGCAGTTGATCTGCTACGTACAAATTCTGTCTCCGCTGCTAGTTTTTTTTATCTGATCTTGATCAACCTCAACTTATTTCGTTACTAGCATCCAAAAATCTGCTAAAACTTTTGGTTTAATTTTGTGGACAGGCTGCGTATTTAGAGCAAGTGTTAAGCGAAGGTCACGGTTACCCGAGTGTCAGTGGGATCATATACTATGGTCAGCATGGAGGCCGCTGGGCTGTTATAGAATGTTTTTGACTGATAACAACTTCAGAAATCTACCCACCGGAGATGTCGTTGACAAGCTCATCTGTACCCTGAAGCTGGCGTGATAGATACCAACGGTCAATTTAAGGCTCAGCTCTTTCATGGAGATTATAAGGTCACCGTTACTTACCCGAATATGAATGGGTCTTCAGTAGTGTCCCAAAGCTTCGAGGTTGGCCCGGTGGATGAGGCCGAGAAGAAAAATATATAGTAGTACGAGTTAAAGTCTCAGCATGAGTTGTTTCATTTTTTGGAGTTAGTAAGTGATCCTTAAAATTGTATCTGGTTATCACATAAATGGACTAAATTTCAAGAACCAACAGTTCCTTGAAATTAAAGAGATGTTTTTGTTACCAAAATTCAGTTGCGAATAATCTGGAAAAATAACAAAAATAGAAACAAATTAGAATGAATAGAAACTTACTGGACCAAATTCAGTACACCGGAATTTGGCAAAAGACGACTCGAATCGAACCGGGGCAAGTATTAAGATACTCTGTCCTTAAAACAGATTTGTCCTCCACTACGGTGCTGATGGACTACGCAAACATCTGTTTCCCAGGACTACCCGATTTTCACTGCACGGATGTAGCACTCCAATTTTTGCAGTATGCGAACCAGAAAACGTACGCAACAACTCTCAGATATTCTATGCGAACGTGATGCAGAATGTATGCTTGAAAACGTTTAAAAGAAATGAAGAAAGGAGGGTTCTATTTTTAAGAAAACAGACACCCGAACGGAGAGACACGAAGACAGAATGGCATGACTGTTCGGAATTGGTTGGTAATAAATTTCTCCAGTCCAGCAAAAAGATAAGAACCTAATGGGCCTAAGCCCATCTTATCTAAAGACCCAACCCGGCCGGACGGACGGCGGCGCGCGGGTGTTATAAGGACCAAAGTCCACTATGTCCATGCCTTCTCCCCCAACAAAAGTTGTAATGACCCAAAAGGTCAACCCATAGAGTCAAACTAAGGGTAAATATATCCAATCAACTTGTTCTCCACAACCAATGTGGGACAAGTGTTTTTCCCCTTCTACCAAATTCACGTAGACACTTTTGAGGTCAATTTCTCATTCACCATAACTTGATTTTGGCCAACCGAGTGTTCGGTCTTAATCTCCTAACCAAGACGTGCACACCGGTATGTGGGTCCATTCACGTGGACGTGTGAGACCCACTAGAATAATTAATTAAAATTGATAAAAATTAAGTTTTTCCCAACAGTTTTGAATGAACTACAATCACTTAATTATTACCGATACATTTGATTCATTCAGTCGTACTTACCGATATTGCTATGATTTTTACGCGGATGGCCTACTTTTAAATGAATTCTCTAAAACAAATTTTTTGAATAATTAAAATGAGAAACGAGGTGAGTCCTATTGCTCAACTGTTACACCTGGCATGCCTATGATTGACTAAAGATAATTCAGATATTATCTAAATCAATGGAGTTAATTTTTCGTGTGGGAAATCTATGCGTAGATTGTGGAAAAAAGGTCCAAGATTCCGATGCTCTTGCCTGGAATCAGGAAATCTTTTGCCTTCAATCAGTTTAATTATTGATTAAAAAAAAAAGAAACAGAAAAAAAAAAAGAAAGAAAAACACCGAAAACCATATCTAACCATTTAGTAACGTGTGAATATTCCCTATCAGAATAGATGGAGTTTCAAATTCATAGCATTCACTCGGGATGAAGTAATGAATCAAACTTTGGGTACTGGTTAGAAAGAAAGAAAAAAAAATAATAATAACTTCAAAAAAAAAATTGGCATGCTGCTTCGAAATCCTACTTATATTCCCATTCTTGATGTCATTTTGCTAGTTATATTTATATTCTGAAATTGGACCATTGTGCCCTTATTGAGTACATTATTAGTATATAGTGTAATGCTTATAGTGTATTTACGGTAATGAGTTTCACCTTTTAACGGTAACGGATGCTAATTAATATTTATAAAGATTATCTACATCATTTCCTTAGTATATGGTTTCCATGATTAAAGGGGATGGACGTTTCATAGTTCTAAATCTATGGGATTTGTGTCTCTGGAAAAAAAAAATGGCTCGTTCCAAATTCCAAAATCGATATGGGGCTTGATCAATGTTCGTAGGTAAATGCATACGTACGAACACTGATCAAGCCTTTCTCGATATCCGAATTAGCTAATTTTTTTAAGAAAATCTAAAATTCCGATCAATACTGTGGGACCCAGAAATTGGTCCTACATGATATGTTGTACACCCTTTGGTGTACCCAGTTGCTGATTTTTGTTTTTTGCTAAGAAATATATATAAATAGGAACAAAAAAGTTGTACATGTGGGGGTTTCGATTCTGGGGTGAACTCTTTGGCCGTCTGGTCCTGTATGGAGAGGGAGGATTGGCTGAACTTCACCGGAAGTCCAGGAGCACGTCGGATGAAGAGGCTTGAGTCTCAAGAGCACGTCGACCAGAGCCCTGGGAGCACTCCTGAGAAGGAGGCCGGGGTCCCTGGGGGATGCCTGAGAAGGAGGCCGGAGCCCCGTGGGCACGCCGGTAGTGAGGCCGAGCCCCTGTGGGCACGCCGCGGAAGGAGGCGGGTCCCCGGGACGCCTCGCTGAAGGAGGCGGGGTCCCCGGGGATGCTCGGTGAGAAGGAGGCCGGAGCCCCTGGGGTGTGCTCGTGAAGGAGGCAAAGAGCCCCCCAGGGCACGCCGCGGAAAGAGGCTGGTCCCGGGATGCCTCGGTAAGGAGGTCGAGCCCCGATGGACCTCACTGAACCCTGTGAGGCTCGTTGGGGATGGTGGCTAGAGCTCTTGGAGTGCGCCCGGAGACCTCAGACAAGGGAGCAACTGCAGCGTTAGCCTGGACGGTGGTGGTCCGGGAAAGCACTCCGATGGTAAAGTCAGCAACTGAGGGAGAAGTATAATGGAGAACTAGAGAGAGAAAGTGAGTAAAGAGTGTCCCACCACCGCCTTAAGTGAGGTATGTGAGGGCTTTATTTATAGGCAAAGAGGAGCGTGTCCCCCACGCCTCTCGGGGGCCTCACGCGCCCCGTCCTTATCATCACATTGAATGCATGGACTGATGTCTATCCGTCAAGTGGCACCTCGGCCATTGTGCTCCAAGAGTCATCACCTGCCATCGATGTCCCTATCAGTCAAATCCCCCCACCCCCCATGCAGACCTACAGTTGCAGGGTTGGTGGTTTGCCATGATGCAATGCACGTGGGGTGGTTGAGACCATTAATGAGCCACCCAGACTGCCAGAGGTGCTTCGATCGAGCCCCCTGACATCTGACGTGACCCCCCAGAACCAAGGTCAAACGACTTGGTCCAGACGGCACTCGGTGAACAGCCCCCCGAGGGCATATGGTCTTCCTGGTGCAGCCTTCCGAGGGGAAGAGTCCAGCCGAGGCCCCCAAAGGTGGCCGAGCCTGTACAGACCTCCATCCGAGCATAACCTCCCAAGGGGAGGAGTCCAGCTGAGCGCACTTCGCCTAGCACTCCGTCCGAGCGCTCTTGCCTAGCCGAGGGCTAGGACAAACCTTGCTCAAGGCCTTCTCTTGGCAGATGAGTCCTCCTCGCAGCTGAGGCTAGTATGGACGTTGGTTCTCTATGACCTTTGTGGGAAAAAGGCCCCTACAGTACATAAATACTTAAGCTAGCTCATCTAATTGCATCATGTTGTTTAACAGGATGTTACCATATTGGAAAATGTAACCTTGGCTTCTGTATGAGAAAATTATCATCAAATTCTACTAGTTGAATTTTAGGAGGAGGTTATTCATTGGTAATTGAATTATCAACATTCGACCAAGAAGGAGTATCATTTTCTAAGACAACATTATCCACTCTTGGTTTGAAGAACGATAAGGGGGTTTTCATCCCCCTTCTTTTGTTGTTGTTGTTGTTGTACGTTGATGTTCCATTATAATTTAACCCTAAAAGAAAACATAATTTAACCCCAAAAGATTGTAAGAACCAATATTTTAAACTAGTCCGATCTACGTCTTCGAGAAGTAGGCGAACAACGATGGGCGAGTGAACGACAACGGCGAGAAGTAAAGGATGGCGATGGCCGATGGGTTCCCTGCTCCTTGATCTCCTCTTTTTCGTTTTATATTTATAGAGAGTTGAGATTCCAGAGATAGACTTCATGTTCAATTCAGATACGTTCCCCTCCCTTTTTCTTTTTGTTTATTTTTTTTGGGTCCACCTAGGTTGGAGCCCACCTTAGTCCATGGTGAGCTCCGCTCGTGCACAATAAAACTCCTCCGATCAACCCAAGCAGCGGCTTGGCCTTCATTGATGTCTGGTCCACCGTTGGCTTCGAGATAAGCCCACCATGGCAAGATCACCTTCATCGACGCGTGCCTCCTCTGGCTACCACTTCACCTTCTCCAACATCTGGTACCACCGTCGACTCCGTCATTGAAGTCCTCAATGGCGGCAAATATATCAAGAGGAAATCGACGATGGAGACAAAAGCGAACTGCCTCCGGCCACCGTTTCCTTCTTGAGACTCTTCATGTGCACTTATCCGTTCAAGACATCATTGAGGCTTATTGTATATTTACAATATATAAAATATTTATAAATTTATAGCATTTGCCGCTCCTTATGATGCTATCTACGTCTTGGGTCTTTTTAATCTTTGTGTCATACTTTCAAAGATAAATAAATTCTTTTTTGCTATTAAAAAAAAAAGTTATGTAACATCAGGTCAAATGAAATATATATATATATATATATATATATATATCTGGATAGGACAAGAGACAGTTAAAAACTAGGGGACAAATTTGACATAGATTATGGAAATATTTGAGAGTGTTTTAGAATGCTCTACATGTTAGAATTGCTATTACCCACACGCAACTATTAATTCCAAACGTGTTTATTACAGCGGTCTGCTTGGGTAGTCAATTTCTTTTAAACATTTTTCTTCCACACGGTGATCCTCTCTCTAGAGTACGATTTTTCCACTCGGTAATCCTCTCTTAAGTGGGAGTACGATTTTCCACTCGGTAACCCTCCCAACGAATTTTGATGACAAAGTCATTAATAAAGCTTCATTGTTGATCAAGTCCGAATTAAGCTTCAAATTAAATGAAAAATTATTTTTCATAATTTTTGCAAATGGGCTTCAAAATGAAAATGGGACTAAACGTACATCGGCTATATAGATCATACACTACTACAAAAAGGTGATAAGATCACGCCTCAAAAATAAAAAAGATCTCAGTTTTTGTAAAAACGTGATAAAAAAATAAGAGTTAGATTTTTTATCACGGTTAAATACATAAACCGAGATGAAAGACAGTTTTAATCTCGGTCATCTATAAAACGTGATTGAAAATGGACCTAAAATTACTCAGTCTTTTAAAAGGTGTGATTGTAAGTATGAGTTTTAATCTCAGTCATTTAAAAAGTGTGATTGTAAGTAAGATGAGATAATTTCATTTTTATTTTTAATCACGTTTTATAGATGACCGAGATTAAAACTATATTTCATCTCAGTTTATGTACTTAACCGTTATTAAAAAAATAACCCTAATTTTTTATTACGTTTTCACAAAAACTGAGATCTTTTTTACTTTTTCTGTCTTGTTAAGAAAAACTCAGAATTTGATGGATATGAGAGTATGGTTGGGAGTAAAATTTTATGGGGAGAAAAGTTTTAATTTGATGAAAATTATTGAGTTGGAGGATCATAATTATACCGAGAAAGCAGAGGGATTCGGAGGTTTTGATGGAAAGAAATTTTGCTGAATTAGAAGATAGGACATCCATTTTAAATCATAAAAAATTATATTCATAAACTCATAGAATATGTGTTTAACCAAAAAAAAATACTCCCTCCGTTCCAATTTGTTTGTCCTCTACGAAAAGTCGTGTCACTTTTCAAATGAAAAAAAAGTGTTTTTATGTATTATTTTTCAAATTTTTTTACACCAAATTAAAGTACTCATCGTGTACTTTAATTCGGTGCCAAAAAATTTGAAAAATGATACACGAAAGTAATTAATTTTTTATTTGAAAAAAGACGAGAGAGAGTGGGACAAACAAATAGGAATGGAGTGAGTATCTTTGAACCAAAAATTAAACTTTTTCAAATAAGTGAGGAAACCATAAGAGTACATAAAGCCTAGAAAATCATAGTCAATGCTCAAGAAACTAATATGGGCAAGTGAAAGGCCTACAAAAACTACTATATATATTAAATAGGTCAACAACATAATGAAATGTATAACTGGTGAGGTTGATAGGTGTTAGTTGTCTTGTGTAAGAGGTCAAAGGATCAAATCTCGATGAAAGCAAGGTTTGCAAGGTCGTAAGGCAATTTTTGGACAGAGAATTTTTTTTTATCACGGTTTTTTTTTCATTTTTTAATCATGATTTTACTAAAACCTGAGATCTTTTCTCTTTAAACAATCACGGTTTCTAGGCAAAACTGAGATGTTATATTGTCAAATATCACAGTTTTTTTTATGGTTTTAATCACAGTTTTTCATGAGTTTTCATCACGGCCTAAAACTGTGATTGAAAGATAGAACTTTTAATCACACTAGATTAGATCACGGTTTTTACACCGAGATTAAAAGTGAAAGATCACACCAAAAGACTGTGATCTTTATGCCTTTTTGTAGTAGTGATAAAGTGTGAAATATACCTCCGTCCCAAATTTATTGTTCTCTTTCAGTATTCATGACACCTCAAAAAAATTATTTACATTTTCAAATGTATAATGTTATTTACACACACACACACACACAATATGGATTTTGTTTGATAGTTTTTGATGAGTTATATTTAGGGGGTGTTCCACTAAGGTGGTTTTTTGAAAAAACTGGTTTTTCACTGTTTTTTATGTGATGTATTGTGAGAGAATGATTTATCTCGGTTTTTGAAAAAAATAGTTTTTTGTTAGTGGAACACCCCCTATAAAATTCAAAATCGTAAAAACATTATCGATTCAAAGATATACACAATTGAAAAATGACACACTTGCACGTAAATGGACAAGATATTCGAGACAGAGTGATTATAATATAGAGAGAGTGAAATTATTAATCACATCGTTGTTTATTTCATGAGAAAGAGTATCCTATAAAATCATATTCCCTTCGTCCATTTTTAAGTGTGTTGCTTCGTAAATCCAACTTATTAAAAAACCATTGTCATTACACCTTTTATATCAACTTTTACCTCCATTTTACATTTTTCACATTAACTTTTATCTTCACATAATTTTACCCATTAACTCGTTACTCGCTAATTTTCTAAAAGGACAAAATGATAATTGTACGAATTTTTACCCATTAATTTTTTTAAACACACACTTATTAAAGGACAACTCAAAATAAAAATGTCTACACTAATAAAAGGAGAGAGGGAGTATATATATGGTTTCACAATTAGTCCCATTCAGAAAACAAAATTAACCTTTTTTATATACAAAACAATTAAAACTTCACTCCATAACGTAAGCCTATAATCTCTCAATTTGCGCCCCAATATTGATGGCCAACTAATCTGAAAGTGACGGCAAACAGGAGTTTGTTTCCTTCTGCAAGCCACCTCGTAACGTTTCTAGGGCCCATCCTTTAGATCGATCTTCGTCTATATATATAAGTGTGTTTCGTGTCATATATATTTGTAGGATATATCAAGCCAAGAAAATCACTTTGCTATATCTCTAGTGTCCTTTACTAGTCTTTTTAGTTGTTATTAGCTTACTGCTACAACATAGGTACTCTCTCTCTCTCTCTCTCTCTCTCTCTCTCTCATTAATTAAACTAATACATTTTTTTTTTGGGTAAGTAAAGTTTATTTCACCAAACAAAAAGCATCACGCTTACAAAGAATTAACGGGGGCATCTCAAACTCCTATCGAGTAGATTATTTTGTTGCTAAAAAAAAACCTATCGAGTACTAGGTAAAGAATGTACCATTAACTATTTCACTACTACAATTGATACGTTTTGTTTTTGTATACTTGCAAAATCATTTATTGACTTCAAGGTATAAATCACATGGTTAAGGATATGTCTTACGTACGTTCATATTCATATGGGCTCGAAGCTCGATGTTTAATTAGTTTGAGAGAGAGAACTTTGTCATTTATGTTATCCACATGTCCTCTTGTGGTTAGGCTTTCTTCTACAGGCGAGCTGCGAGCCAATTACGTGCATTTATTTATTTTCTTTGAAATTGTGAAGTTATTTGATTTGACGAAGGTAAATTTCAAAATTAGATTTTTCATCTTCAATTCTCAATTGTCACTTTATAGAAAAGAGTAATACTTATAATTCTTATATAAAGTACGTTGATTTAAATGAATTCAGGGTGTGGAGAAAAATCCCAACCGAAACAATGACGACCAGGGAGATAAGCAATATTCTCCTTATTCTATCGATGCTTTGTTATCTTTTTCTATCAGGTTTGTCTTCCCTGCCAATTTAATCTCCAGTTTTACTAGTCTAGATAAATGATGTAAAAAACCAGTGGCGGAGGTAATAGCAGGCTAATTATTGGATACTCCCGGAGTATTATGTGACATTGTCATATGGTACTCCTTGCAAATAAAAAATTGTCATCATAAATAAAAAAATTGTCATCATATTATGTGTGTCACTCTTGTCCCCCAACTATTGAGCAGAAGTGAATGATAATTGTTCCAATAGGATGATTTGTCACTACAAAAATGATTTGGAGTACTACGTAGGCAATGCTATATGATACTTCGGGTGTGTTGGATAATGATTTGGAGTACTACGTAGGCAATGCCATATAATACTTTGGGTGCGTTGGATAATTACTCGTAATGGTGGGGGCACAGGACCTCAGTGGATTTTTGTTTTTTTTTCCCTTCTTATACTTTGTAGAGTTAATTAAATAATCATCCTTTTTTTGGACACCGAATACGTTATCATCCTACCCACTATTTGGGATTATGTTTCCATCTCTTCCTATTTGATTTACCATTATTACCCTTATTATGACATACATATTCACATACAATCAATTCCTAAATTTTTGGGAGTGTATAGTGGGACTCCCTAAAAATAGAGATTATTTGAAAATTGGGAAGGATTCAAAATGATTTAAAGATCATTCTATTCCCCTAGATAACCGAATGGATGATTTTCGGAATTGAAAGAATTTTCAAACTGTATGCATGATTCTATTCCCCTAGATAACCGAACGGATGATTCTATTCCCCTAGATAACGGAATTGAAGGAATTTTCAAAATTGAGATGTTCTGGGATGAATTCCCATAATACAACCAAAATGTGTGTAATGCCGAAAATTAAGGGCTTTCTAAAATAGTGGGAATTCAAATACTTGGACTACTAGTTTATCAAGAACACTATTAGATACATGTACCATTGCAATTGGCAAGTTCATGAACTCTCTCTCTCTCTCTCTCTTGCCCTCGCTCTCTCCCTCTCCAAAACTAAAATTAAGTGAGCCAATGACACATTGATCTCTCCCTCGGCATCAAACAACTAAATCGCAATTGGCTCTCGTTGATCAAAGCTCTAGTCCAATCATGCTTTGTGCCTGTTTCATTTTACGAAGAAAAAATGGAGAAGGATCTGTTGGTGGTTGGGTTAATGTGGCATTTTTTGCATTTTCGTCATCGCTTCTCTGGTCGTGGGCAATTGGACAAGTTCATTATATTTTTACAATATTTTTAGCATGATTTTACCATATTTTTAGCATGATTTTTCAACAAGTTCATAATGTTTAAAATTTACCATGGATTTCTTGTATTTGTTGCCGTAATTTATCATAATTCATGTATTATATTTTTACCATATTTTTTGCATGATTTACCATGTTTCTTGTCTTTATTGTCAAAATTTATCATAATTTTTTGTATTATATTTTTACCATGTTTTTAGCAAGGTAAAATTTACCATGCACCATGTTTCTTTAATTTTATTGTCGAAATTTATCATAGAGTAATTTTTTTACTATATTTTTATCTAAGTATTTAGCATGATTTTTCAACAAGTTCATGATGTTTGTCGAAATGTTTGGCGTACGAAAATTACATCTTTACCATGTATGTATTTGTTGTCAAAATTTATCATAATTTATGTATAATAATTTTACCAATATTTTAACATGATTTCCGACAAGTTCTTGTGTTTGTTGCTGCTTTGATTGGTTTGCTATTAATTTATCTTATTTGTGATAAATTTATCATATTTTTTATCTTGATATTTTTGTTTCAAATTTTGTTTTAAGATTTTAGAGGGGAGAGAAAATTGGAGAGAGAGATTTGAGAGATAGGAGAGTGGGATATTAAGATAAATGTGTGTGTGTGTGTGTGTGTGTGTGTGTGTGTGAGAGAGAGAGAGAGAGAGAGAGAGAGAGAGAGAGGCAATTTGGGATTTATTTGAATTTCGGGATGAAAATATAATATCTAAAAGTAACTGGGATGAAAACATAAGTTATAGTAGGTTGGAGGACTAATATTTAAGTGTCCCTACTTTGTAAAATACTCCCTCTGTCCCATTTTAAATATCCACTTTTCAATTTTAGGATATCCCAAAATACGTGTCTATTTTTTATAAATAACCATCAAAACATACCAAACTTTCAATTTTACCCCTAAAAGTACTCTTTTATTCCTAATTGATTTGACAGCTTTTGATATTTATATCATTCCTTAATTGGCAATATCTTTCAACATATAATATTTTTCATGGTTTTGAAAATTTTGTATAATAGAATTAATTGAAATCTATCAAACAATATCGATATTACATATTTTTTGAGATCCATATTGAATGCTATAAGCAATTTAAATATATTTAATTGACTTCACAATTTTTAAGGTTACTTTTGGAATTTTAGAGGACAAATTTTAACTTTTTAAAAAGCTCGATTTTCCGTAGAAGACACTTAAATTGGGACGGAGGGAGTAATGTGTTAGAAATGCTATACATTCAAACTAGAAAGAATTATTAATTGTTCTCGGACACCATCACAGGGGTGAGTACAACAAAAAGTCTCTAATTAGACTCCAACACACTCACATGGTGTGTGAAACTCACACACTTGAGTATGAAATGTGTGTGAGTTCCAAACACCATGTGAGTGTGTTAGAACTTAGTCGGAGACTTTTGTTATACATGTATCACTACTCATACTGTCGAAAACACACATGTCAGTTGCTAACATGCTCAAGAAATATAGCACGCGTTGAAATTAAATTAATAAGTAGATTTTTACATTAAGTTAACACACCATTGAATTTTTTTTGACTTGTCAATGTGATGGAGTGTTGAACAAGTAACAAAGTTTTGTTTTCGTTTTTGCTCTTTTGCAGGGTTAGGAGTTGATGCGTTATCCTACGACTACAGTGTTTCACTCGAAGTAAACTTTCATATATCTCTCACTTACAAAATTTGTTTTGGGTTTAGGATCTCCGGTTCATGTTTTGGACTGAAGGAGTCCACGCTTGGCCTGTCCATTGGAAGAGTTTATGAACAAATAAAAACCATTAATTGCAATAAAATGGACGGTCCAAATTATGATTGCTCCTCTGTGGTCCGATATTAATTTTATGGGAAATTTTTCTGACTTAATTTGGAATTAATGTTTCTTCATTATTACCAGTGTTTAGCGAACCCTCTGAAACCCCAGTACGGCGGAGGAATTGTTGTGAACCCAGAATTGGATCTTGGCTTGAAGGGCTGGACTAGGTTCGGAGATTCAAAAATAGAGCAGAAGGTAACGAAAGGAGGAAATAATTTCATTGCTGCGTCTAACAGACACCGACCTCATGATAGCTTCTCACAAAGATTTTACTTGGACAATGCAAAATTCTACACATTTTCTGGTACGTGAATTTTTCGGTTAATTTATCTGCAATTTGCACCAAACAAATGCATTAAAAAAAAAAAGGCAGAGGATCCACTTCCGTCCATGAAAATAGACTGGACGGTCTAGTTATCTTATGTGTGGGTTCTTCTCGGGCCTATTTTGATGACCCAAACAGTTCACAATGTTGAAATTTGTCGATAAAACAACAGCAAAAATCAAGTTAATCGGATACAGGCTAATATAATTTCGGAATAAATTTATCTTGAAACAGTTCACAATGTTTAAATGGGTTTAGATTGGTGTTGTAGTGTTGTTACATTCTAAAACAATTGTGTTCCAAAACTATATCAAAAGATATCGATCAACCTAATTCTAATGTTACTAATGTTCTCGACAAGATCCATAATACATACGGTTTGGATTATAATATGAGCTTAAACAAGCACCACAAACGGGCCAATTGGACAGTGTAGTGCATGATTCATGGACTGGAGAGGAGCGGATTCCAAAAAACCGTGTTCCAAAGTTCCAATCAATTTGGGTTGACAGTAAAGATTGTTTTTCTATGTTTTACTCTATTACTCCCTCGGTTCCAAATTAAATGTCTTCTACAGAAGTCCAGACAAGTTTGACCTTAAAAAATAAAATAATTCAAAATTACGTTTAATTTTTTTTTTTTTGTACCATTGAAAAGATCTCAATGAGTACTTTCGAATGGTTTAAAAAAATTTGAAAAAAAATAATCTAGAAATATGTTTTCTTTTAAAGTCAGAATAACACGACTTTATGTAAGGGACAGAGGAAGTAATTAAGTGCATGAGAATGAAAAGTATTTGCTTGCTATTTGAATGCAGCTTGGTTACAAGTGAGCCAAGGGAATTCTAAAGTAGCTGCTTTTTTCAAGACCCAATCCGGCTTGCAACGTGCTGGTTGGGCTGTTGCTGAGTCTGGGTGCTGGTCCATGCTCAAGGGTGGCCTCATTGTGAATGCTTCAGGTCCTGCAGACCTCTACTTTGAGGTACTCCCATGTTATTTCAATTTCTTTTACTCACACAACGGGCCAAATTATAATTAATTTAAAACGTAATTTTTAGCCGTAATTTAAAAATTGTCTCCATAATTATCGCAGACTCTCCAGTAACTTTCACATTTGCTGAGTTTTTTGGGTTAATTATTTGTCTGTGTTATTAACTATATATCCCCGGTCTTCTGTAGAGCAAGAATGCATCGATTGAGATATGGGCCGACAGCATTTCCTTACAATCGTTTACCAAAGAGCAGTGGAAATCTCATCAACGTCTAAGCATTGAGAAAGTAAAAGAAGCCACTCTTTATCATTTTTTGGTTTCCGAACCACCCATTTCCGCATTTGTTATTAAAGATTAACACTTTTAATTTTAGTAATTATTATTTCGTGACTTAGCTTTACTCATAAAAATTTACTGAATTGGCAGGCTCGGAAAAGCTCAGTGAAACTTCTAGCAGTTGATGCCAAAGGCAACCCTTTGTCAAACGCAACTGTCTCAGTAAGCCAAATCAGGCCCAATTTTCCACTGGGCTGCGCCATGAGTAACCATATCCTAACCAACCCGGCTTACCAAAATTGGTTCAAGTCTAGGTTCACCGCAACCACATTCGAAAACGAAATGAAGTGGGCCAGCACCGAACCCGCCCAAGGCCACGAGGATTACTCGGTGCCTGATGCCATGCTCCGATTCGCGGCCCAAAATGGGATCTCAGTCCGGGGCCACAACGTTTTGTGGGACGACCCAAAGTACGTTCCCGATTGGGCCAAATCATTGTCGAGTAACGATTTTCGATTGGCTGTTGATAGAAGAGTGAATTCCGTGGTGAAAAGATACGCGGGGAAGGTAATGTTTGGAAATTTATGCCCTAAATTCAAAATGTAAGGATTTTCTCTAATTTCCCATCTGAAAGTAAAATTCGGCCGTGTTTGTGGGTCAGTTTTTGAGATTCCAACTATTTACGAGAATATCATGACTACACCTTGAAAATCATGAATTTTTCATTTTACTCTTCAATTAACAATGAGTTACGGGGACCAATTGAGTTGGTAATTTGAATATTAGAGCATGGGTTAAAAGGTACTCCAATTAACATACTCTAGTCTTTTGACCTTTTGAGTTGAACAATCCCAAGGGGTAGATGAGTTCTTAAAGACTTCTCTGAATGATTTCAACTCTTCTTAACTTCACGTGGCCATCAGCACAAGATCTTATAGTTCTTATAGAATATTGGCTTTGTCATGGTTATGTATGTGACGGGGCGTATATAAATCTTGGGATTAGTCAAGGTGAGCGCAAGTTGACCCGAACCACTCAGTTATCAACACAAAAAAGACTTTGTGAGTTGGACAATCTTGATGGGACATGAAAAAGTACGTTTGTGGGCCAACAAACACGGACATTGAGTATTCCGTTCTCTAATCCAATATGAAGGCGGACAAATATAACTTTAAGATAACGACTTCTCATTCTCCATCGATATCACAGATATTAATTAAAGCTTATAACTTTAATAGTTTTCTTCTGATAATATAGTTTGTTGGAAAAGTCTACAATACACACCCTTTATTTAGGTGTGTATCATACACACCCCTATAAAAGTTATGATTTTCTTATAAAAGTTACGATGATTTTTTTATATATAAAAGTTACGAGACACTCCAAATGTTACGAATCATATTGCTAAAAAGTTATAAAAAATTAAAAAATGTTACGAGCCGATGAGGTGCACAATCTTGATTATACAATAAGTGCATATAGTACACATCTTTAATGGTTGTGTATTGTAGCCATTTTAATTAATGCTTGTTAACTGCTAATTTGATTTTTTTTTTATCTCTAATAAATCCCCAACAGGTGATTGCGTGGGACGTGGTGAATGAGAACATGCATTTTGATTACTTTGAAAGTGTTTACGGGGAAAATGCATCGGCGGTTTTGTTCAGTAAGGTTCATGAGCTTGACAGTGGAACCACGTTGTTTCTGAACGAGTTTAACACGATAGAACAGATGTACGATGGAACTTCTAAGCCCGACAAGTACCTCGAAAAGGTTCGGGACATCCGATTGGAGGGCTACGCTGGCCCAATCGGGATTGGGCTTGAGTCGCATTTCGGTGCCCCGAACCTCCCTTACATGAGAGCTTCTATTGACAAACTTGCAGCTGTTGGGTCGCCGATTTGGTTAACCGAAGTAGATGTCGCATCTGGGCCCAGTCAGGTGACTTTTGTTACTGGTTGCATGGTTTTGGCTTTTACATTGCAAAAACATACGCTATCTAATCAAAGGGAAAGATGCACAAATTCAACACCAAAATGGAATTTCAAGTATTTTTTAATTTTTATGTCCCATGTCACCCCACGTGGTCAATGTTCAAAAAAATTGCCAGGCATTCCTTGGGTGGAAGAAGAGCGCCTAGGTGACTAGTCGGCAGCGTAGCACCTAGAAGGGGACTAGGCGGCCAACTAATCAGTGACCTAATCTAGGTGTTAGACCAACGCCTAGCACCTAGCGGTCAAATTTTAGAACATTGCACATGGTACTTTGGAATGCTGAATAATTGCTCCATGCATGGATCTCTAGCATTCAAATTTTAATTCAGCACAATGGGAAAGTTTAGTTTCTTCTTGCTAATTAAGGCCTGTTTCGACAATAATTGAGTCAGATTTTTTTATATCTTTATTTATTTATTTATTTTCACATTTGTTAGTTTTGGGTTTTTTTTTGAATTATTTATTTGTCTCGATAAGATGAATCTAAAAAGTATCAAATTATAAACAAAACTAAAATCTTCATAAATAAATGCAAAAATAATCCAATTAAAGGTCTGTTTGTTTTGGATTATTTTGTCTTTAGTGAAACGTTTAAACATTTTGATCATAATTTTCATATTTTTTTATCTTTCTCTCATTGAGACAAACCAATAATAATAAAAATGACATAAAACTAACAAATGCGATTTTTTATTTATAATAAAGACGGCAAAGAACTTTGGATCATATCAACTGTCATATCCAAATAAAATCTTTTCTATTTTTGTTAGGAAAACATGTCCGAAACATTTCTTATACTTGGTCATTTCTTTTCTCTTCACGTCACTTCTTTTTTTTGAACAACTTTCTCGTACTCTATAAACTAAGGTACGTATCGTTCATCCTGGCAGGCTTTGCACTTAGAGCAGGTATTAAGGGAAGCTCATGCCCACCCAAAAGTCGACGGTATCGTAATATGGGCAGCGTGGAGGCCGGAGGGCTGCTGGCGTATGTGTTTGACAGATAACAACTTCAAAAACTTGCCCACCGGAGACGTCGTTGACAAGCTCATAAGAGAGTGGAGCGGCCAAAGCTCAGAGTTTTCCGGCACCACTGATTCCAAAGGTCGATTTGAGACTAGGCTCTTTCATGGTGATTATAAGGCCACTGTCACCCACCCGAATGCAAAGGGTACTTCTTCAGAAGTGGCTCAAGGGTTCAAGGTTGGATCAGTGAATGACGAGTCAAAGAAAAGGAGATTGCGCGTTAAAGTATTGGCATAAGGGTTGTTTCATTAAGTAACTAGCTAGGTTTTATAGCTACCGAAAAAAAGACTCTTCTATTGAAGAGATTATTATTACGTGGAAGAATTATAGAGATTATATGTTTCAAGTCTTTTTCATACTTGTTTTTTTTATGAAAGAGTTAAATAAGATCATTAAAGTTGCAATCGTGGTAGTCTGCTATTGGTTTTCCGTAATTCTTTTGTTCACGGAGAGTCCGTGAATAAGTTTCTCTTGGTCACAATATATAGCATTGTTCATAAAGAAATCAACCAATTTCTGACATAGGATGTTTAGATTCTTTTGAATGAATTACAAAAGGAATGATCGATTTTACAAGAAAATATAGTACTCCATCCGTCCTAAAAAGTTTGGTCTACTTTTATTTTTTGGTTGTCTCAAAATATAGGGCCATTATTTAAAATTTTCAACAAAAGAAAGTGGTAAATTCCATTTCTACCTTTGAGATGTTTTTAACAATCAAAACAACGAGACCTAAAGAAGAATAATTGAAAATTTCAAAATTTAAAGTGCATTTTAAAATTTTGAAAAAGTTCTCTGATTGTATTGATGGCAAGATTTTCCTTTTGCCAGAAAACAATTTAAATTCAAAACTTGATTAATTCCTATTTAATTAGAGTCAACTAATAAATGAAAAACTTGAAAAGTTAAACGTTTTGGGAAACATTATGTATTGTACATAAAATATTTAAATTTAAAAGTAGGCCTAACTTTTTGGGACGGAGGGAGTAGCATTTGGCAACCGTCATTCTTAAGAGGTGTGAATTGCGCTTTTGGATGGGCCATGGCCCCATCTTTCTTGTGGCTTAATATATTTAGGCAACAGATGAGGATTCCTTCAAACTTATCAGCTTTCTCAATTCTCATGGCAGGTTTCTTTAGCACTTCTCTTTCACTACGATAAAACCTCCCGAAACAAAATCTTGGTTATGCCATGATTAACGTCTGAAACTCTATTTGGAGGTTGGTTTAGTCATTGCGAATTTTCTCACACCAACAAAAAAAAAAAAGGGTCCCTCATAAGTGAGCATTGCAATGTAACTTCAAATCGGATTCTCAATTAAAACTTGGTTACGCATGGTATGAGTCGTTACGTAACGGGATTTAGACATCCAATACCATTATTTATGAATGTATCGGTCGATACCCTCCAATGTTGAATGATTCAGAACCCTACTTCAAAAAAGATTGAAGCCATGCACCCAAAACCAAATATATATGACATTTTTAATCTATCCTTCTGAAATCACATAACAAGATACAGCAAGAAGCGCAAGGTCTGACTCAAGTGCAAATTTGACAAGAAAAAAACTGATCAGAAAAAACAGATTCATCTTCTTCTTACTGCCATGACACAAGATACAGCAGCCATGATAGTTGTTATGGTAAATGAACTCACATCGTCGAAAATGGCCGAGAAACGTATTTCTTGCAACTCCCACAGGGTCGAGACACAAAAGAATAACCCATCAAGAATCATTAGGAAGATAGCCATCACTCCAACTTGCATGCACACCAAACACTCACCCTTCAAGGCGTCATACTTTTGAGTGAGTGAGAGAGAGAGAGAGAGAGAGGCTAGCTAGCTACTGGTCAGTGAAACTTATTTTCGCGAACGTTTCTATGGAGTAGTATTAGATTTTGAGCTACAAACATTTGAATTTAAACGGAAGTACTGAAACTATTGCTGATGCTTCGAGGATGCTTCCTTTTGTAGTTTTGCGTTGCATGAACATAGGTACAATGGGTCCCCCAAGCAAAGGATCATATATTGTCTAACCAGAATGGAGCCAGGACTTAAGAAGTTTCTTGTACTCAGGATACGTACGTACAGAGAATCATAATAAGCTTTTTAAGACAGATTCGCCTCAAGGCAGTGGAGGAGCCAAGAATCTAAATCGGAGGGGGCCGAATTATGAAAGAAATTTTGATGCTGTAATTTTTTTCAAGACTAAATTCGGTCATTCAAGTTTTATTGGTTAGTTTTGTTAAAGTAAAAAATTAATTTCGACTATTGTCTTTATTATATCATTCGACAACCACAGTATTATTATCGTATGGTATCATTGACAATAATTTAGTATTTTCGAAATGAAAATTGTTCTGTTTGTTAATTATTTTTATAATTTTTTTTAAAATACGATCTATTAAAAATATGAAAAAAATACTATCTATTAAAAATCTGCTTCACACGACTAATATTAAAGAGATATATACGTTTGCAATTTCATATGATGTATTGTATGATCGATAATATGTAAAATACGTATCGATATATGAACAAATGTATTTAAATCTAGGAATGTGTATTGATATCCACGAATATGAATTCGAAATCAAAATTTGTTTTTTATTAAAAAGTTAATTTCTGCTTTCAGTACAAGTGGTCAAGATGGATCACAGCAATCAAAGCTATATCACTGAATTTAAAGACTAAAGTGGGGCATTCCGAGAATCGAACTCGGGACCTCTCGCACCCAAAGCGAGAATCATACCACTAGACCAAATGCCCAACTGTTAATGGCTGCTGAATACAATATACATGATCAAGTTACCTATTTTATATTCTCCAGTTGATAATTTCAGCACTGTGTTTTTGTAAAGTTTGACAGTCTATATATGCTGAATCTTCATCATATATGTGTTTGGTTCTTTTTACTTCTTTGCAATGAAAAATAATTATATACGAGCGTGTCAGAGAGAGTTTCAATCTCCTCCCTCTGATTAATTTTGAAAAACCAAACATAATCAGACGATTGTGTTTTGTTGGTTTAATTATCTCAATTAAGAGGATTTTTCTTAATAAGTGAAGAAATGCAAACCAATAAACTTAGGAAATCAAAGAACAATAAAGAAACAAGACACTTCGATTGATGAATCAAAGATAAACTTACTTCGAAATTGTCTTCAACTTCAAATACAGAGTAACAGAACTTCGAACGGGTGATTGTTACAAGAACAACCGAGATAGGGGTGATTGTTACAAGAACAATCGAGATAAATCCTAATCTAATTCCTAAACTACTTCCTAATCTACTTCGAACTGGGTTCAAAATCCTAAATTGCTTCGAACTGGGTTCGAAATCCTAAACTACTTTGTCAATGAACAAACCAAGCATCAGTTCTTTGATAGCTGTTTGTTGAAGATTTGTTCGGGGGTTTTCACTCTTCAATTTCTTCTATTTATAGACATTGCTTGCAGTTTGAACTTCCCGCTCTATGAGCTTGAATCTGGATTGCTTTGAACTCTAACTTCCACTCTGAAAATTGGCAGTTATTCCTCATCCACGTATGAATTTGAATTCTTTCTTCTCCCAGAAGCTTTAAATCTGCACGTTTATTTACCAACTCAAATGATAACATGTTAAGGGAATAACTGTCTTCCAGAAGTATTCCACGTGTTCTAACTGCCAATTGTCTTGTTTCGCAAGCTTACACGTGGGGCTTGTGTGCTCAGCAATTAACATTATGGCTTCGAAGCCAATCTGTATTTTAATAATGGCTTGTAACTGCCAATAACCGTCTCTTTAACTAAGAGGTAATACGACATCGTATTTAATCCACTTCATCTTACTAATCCAATGTATCTCCATTGACGAGTAATTGCCAACGTTTGACACTTTTGATTACGTGTCAATTAGTCATTGGACTGGTTAATTTTATATGTAAACAATATGCACATTACTAGATCCATTAATGTGTAAACCGCGAATCCAGTACAAATCAGGACTCACGAAACCAATAGGGGATTCCGGAAATTAAACTTTGGGACCTCCCAACCGCGAACTGTACCACTCTATTGTTGACAAATAATGTGCAATTGATCATATTTTGACTTATGCTCTGTTTGCAATGACGTCGGGTACCTTCAGATGCTTAGAACTTCAAACATGTAGTCCCAAGTGTGTAAAAGATGGATGGCTAAGCTTTATTCTGTAAATAGTGGGTAACAATTTCATGGCTAGATCCTCACCTTAAAACAAAGGCTATTCATCGACAAAATATGCATATTTGCTTGTCTCATTTCTTCCATTGGTTTTCACTTGATTTCGAATCCGATCATCATGGTCTTGGGATCCATGTTTCCAAAAAAATAATAATACCCTCGTGATTTATGTAACATACGTACTAAATCCTGTATCACCTTTTATAAGTTGTGAATATTTTCGTCAACGAGACTTTGTTCTTCTGCATCTATAGGAGGGTTTTAGTATACCAATATGCAGCCTTCGGATTATTCAAGGAATATTTTCATCGACGGGACCATTTGCCGATAGAACTGCGGTCTGATTTCTCATAATGCACAGGAGGAGGATGGATGCTGATTAAATTCTGCCATTGCGGAGAGCCTTTCCCAACTTTGTTTCTAGCCATGGTGAGTTCCTTCCTTGTCTATGATCTTGTGTGATTAATTTTTTAGGCATGGCTCAACCAGACGATTCATTCAGAAGTTAAAATTGGTTGGAGGATAATTCGGTTTGGATATAGAGTTAATTAAAGAACATGGTTGAGAAAATTATGAAGAAGTGTGGTTATTGCAAAGGGTAAATTTCACTGACCTCCCCTGAGGTTTCTGACAAATACAAACACTCCCTTAGTACTTTTTCTAAAATTTCACTGTCCTTCCTTACTTTTAAAAATAATTGTCTTACCTCCCCTGACGTTACTTTAAGGCTAATGATGTTAACTTTTGCATAAAATGACCGAAACGCCCTTAGTATATATTCTCCACCCATTTTTTTGAGAATAGAGTTAAAAAAAATATTCTAGCAAAATCAAATTGTTTTTCATTTTGAAAAAAATAGTTTTTAAACAAAAAAGTATCTAAGAATTTTTTTTTTCAATTTTTTTTCATTTTGAATATTTTTTGAAAAAAAAAATAGTTTTGAAAATAATAAAGTAAATATCAAAAACTAATTTTTTTAATCCAAGACAATGTTTTCAAAAATTTCACATTTCAAAAACTGTTTTAAATTTGTTTTTTTCAAAACTAGTTTTTTCCATACAAAAAATATTCAAAATGAAAAAAAAATTCTTTGATACTTTTTGTTTTAAAACTATTTTTTTCAAAATAAAAAACGATTTAATTTTGTTGGAATTTTTTTTTACTCTACTTTTTTTATAAAAAAAAAAGTGGGTGGAGAATATATACTAAGGGCGTTTCGGTGATTTTCACGCAAAAAGTTAGCACCATTAGCTTTAAAGTAACGGCAATAGAGATAAGTGACAATTATTATAAAAAATATGGGAGGACAATGGAATTTCAGAAAAAGTAGGAAATGTCTTTGTATTTGTCAGAAACGTTAGGAAAGTAGGTGAAATTGACCGTATTGCGAAAGATAGATAAAGACAATAAAATTACAAAAGCAAGGGGCATTCCGAGAATCGAACTCGGGACCTCTCGCACCCAAAGCGAGAATCATACCACTAGACCAAATGCCCAAGGTTGAAACTACGGACGTCCGCAATTTTAATAATCGAGCGTTTGATACCTTCTTTTTTTTCCCGGGTCCTGCACTTAACTTCTAAGCACTTGCTGTTTCATTGGGGTAAAACTGCAGCTGTCCAGGCCCATTAATAAGCCCACCTGGTGATACTTAAAAATCTTGGATCCCAATTTCACAAGTATGTGCTTATGGGCAAGGATCATTACCAGAAGAGACAAAGCCAGTATTATTGCGTAGGGGGATGGGCTATACGTGAAAGAGAGGTGGGGTTATATTTTTTTAGTGTAATAGTATGATTTTTTCATATTTTAGCAATGGCGACAGTCCCTACTAGCCACTCCTGGCTCCATCCTTGATTACCAAAACTGGTAAAAGTAGGATCTAAAGTGGTAGATAAACGCCACCAGAAAGATCTTTAACCAGTTCAGAGGTATCAATTCAAAGAAAGTCATTACCTCTTCTCTTACCATGAATTTTGTAGAGAGATTTACAGGCCGGTACAAAAAATTGTCATCGATTCCCTCCGGATCCAGTCAAGTAAATAAAACTTCCCACCAATGTAAGTACGGGAGTTTCTACAAAAATTACCCCGCACGGTCAATACCCAGCCCCACTCTTCGCTTGACCCAAACTGTTTGCTAGCTGTATTGCATCATGCCCAGGTTATGTGTTAGGGACCCCTCGGCCAACACGGCTTAGGGGATGATGCAGTGCACATTATCCGGCCGTCCATTTCGACAATGGACGGCTTGGATTTAATCCAAACAATTAACGGTCGGATTCAATTCACTGCTCGGATTAAATCTGAGTTGTCTATTGTCAAAATGGACGGTCGGATGGTGCACTACACGGCATTTTGTGCACTGCACCATCCCCTAAGCCATGTTACCCTCCCATTCGTCCAAATGCCTTTGTTGGGATGCATAAAGTCTGTTTCTTCTCCCAATTAATATACCACTACTGCTGGTGCAAAAACCACACCAACAAAGCAAACCAAGGAATTTTTTTTGAATGAAACAGTGTGGGCTTTAGATTGAGCATTTAAGCAAATCCAACTGAGGTGATTTCTTACGGAGCCCCTCGAAAAATGATTCTAAGATAAATGAATAACTCGGATTGTTCGTATGAGACCCAAAAGTAGATCTCCGAGCCGATCTATGCCTTTTTTGTTCCTATTATTTCTGTCCCCTTAGAATTATCGATTTTCCCACTGAAAAGCTTCCCCCAAAGCATTTTACAAAACCATCATACCATTAGGTCGAGTACATGGTAAATTGTCGACTTTGTTTTCACTAACTTTTTTCGTCAGCATTTCAGTTTTTCCTATACTTTACTTGGATCTGTTTTTATGGTTGCAATGTTGTAATCTATAATTTCACTCAACGAATTGGGATTGTTTTGGTGCTTCAAATTCAGTTCAACTTCTTCAAACACAAAATATGATAAATTAACAAACCACTGGATACAACAGCAGTAATTCAAGCAGCAAAAGAATCCACTATATCTTTACCAATCGCATCAGCACTGTACAAATCTATAACCAGTACCTACATTTTCACAGAACAGATATACAACCCCTTCATCAGATGGCCATCTAAAGAACAATACTAACACAGAGCATAAACAAACTGTTAAATTTTCACCAATTAACCTTCAAGAAGATGAACACAGAAAGCCGAGGATAGCCCAAAGTGAAACTTACATCTTCGGTTTGAGATCATGACCAAGCAGATTGCCCCCAATCAACTTCCATCTCCGGAACCTCTTGTAATTATGTGGTCCTCCAGTATCTCGGCAGCAAGAATTAGGGTTTCTACCATCTCGAATCCTGCTGCAGAAACAAAATCCACCTTCTCACTAATAGAGTCCCCAGTAACATCAACAGTTGTCTCCTGGTCATAACCTTGACCAAATGGTCTAGCATCTGCCTCAGCTGACCAACTCACCGGAAGGGAGCTGCCGAGGGCAGTCTTCACAAGTTTTGCCTCAGAAACTATATCTTCAAGAGTTTGTAACGCGCCGCCAACTGTATCTTCAGATGTTGCTGATTCTTTTACCTGTGAAATAATCATGACAAGTCCAACAAACATTCAGCAACCAGTAAGGGGAAGGCAAAAACTCACAGCTGTTCAAACACCATAAACTCACAGATGTTGCTGATTCAAAAACGGTTACAACTCAAAGATGTTAAAACTATAAACTAGTAATTTGAAGAAATGGCATGCAAAGTGAAAGGAGGCCCTGTTTATTTGACTAGTAGACCGCTAATGACAGGTAACATAATAATGTAGGGTGAGTAACCCTGCATTTATAATATTTCATAGGGCGCCCATCTAATCCTGACCAAAAAGGTTCCATGGAAACAAACGGGTCCCTCGTGAGGATAAAATAAAGAGTTTTTCTCTAAATTGAGTACCGTGGAAAAACATGTGACTGACATCACCCACTATGCCCAGGGATGTAAAATTCTCTTTGACGGGAGTGCAAAACAATCACCTTTAAGAGTGACAGACGAAGTCTACAAATAGCAGATGTCAGATGCTCTATACTTTCCAAGCTCTCCTTCAAGGTTGCATTTTCAATCTTCATCCTGCAAAAATATATCACCAAAAATTAATAGGAAAGAGAAGAATAAATACAGACTTTCTAGGTGGATGTTTTTCATCAGAGTTCAAGGGAAGCTCGGGATTCTAAAGACTGTAACCACTGGTACATGCTTTACAAATTCTTGCACAAACCTAGCAACATCCATTCTGTAGTTGGCCCTCTTATCGCCAAGACGCCCTTCATAATTCAAGTGAGCTTCAGCTTCGTTTCCAGGAGAATCTAGCGCACCGACCCAGCGTTTTAAATAGGTTTTCTTCAGCAAGTTTTTCAAGCTTCCAACTCTTTCCTGGATTCTATTCTCACCAGCTTCAGCCAAATGTTTTCCTTGTTTCGTCTCACTATTTATTTTTCTGCATAAATTTGACAAAACAGGTCAATAATTGATAAAACCGGTAGATTAGAAGTGGAAATTTTAAAGAGGGACCAGAGCCGGGGAAATCCAAGTTTTGCTTCTGAGGAAGTGCAAAGATCAGAGTCACATGGTAAGGGTGTTACGCATTGCTAGACAAAAGGTGTTATAATCAGTTAATAGCTACTAAGACAATAAATAATAATATATATATATATATATATATATATATATATGGCAAATTTTCTAGTCCACACCTCCCGTAAATAAGAAAAACATGGTTTTTTTTGTGTTGCAAATTATTTTTGGAAAATCCGAGCCGTTCAATGTGTTCAGAAGGTGTTTTCAAGGGTCCCCGCGAGAAATCTTCAAAAAAAAAAATACCGGGAAGGGCTTGATCCAAGCAGTTTTCGCAAAATTTTTATATTTACAGTTTTTATGCAAACCGCTTGGATCAAGCCCTTCCCGGTATTTTTTTTGGAAGATTTCTCGCGTGGATCCTTGAAAACTCCTTCTGAACACATTGGACGGCTCGGATCGTCAAAAAAAATTTTGGATCATGGAGGTCCGGAAGTCCGGAGTCCGGACTAGAAGCTTACCTATATATATATATATATATAAGGGAGCTATATTCTCTGCTTTCCTTTCTTCTTACAGTTGTGGACATTTTCTTGTGACAAGGTGATTTCAGTTTATGAAGGGTGCAAAGATTAGAGGCATGATACATGTGCTGCAAGAGACAGTGTCGGACCTGTCGGAGATATACAAATCTCAAAAGATTAAGCCAAGAAGAATAAGGCCCAGGCTGCCTACAGTGAAGCTCACCACAGGCAAGTGCTGCAAATCATTATGTTAAAGCATCACATCCCTTTCCAACAAAAGATAAAAGCAGGACATGGACCAAATCTTATATACAGAACACCACACTCCAAAACTTGAGATGCTTTCTAATCATATTCCATATGTTTATCCCCTCATGGGTGAAAGAGACGTGAGGTCCAAGCTATACAAGTGTTGCATAAACACTACTTTTGGATATGTTTGAACCCAAGTTGAATAAAATCTAACTGGTTTGAAGACTTCAACTGCTTCACCAGCTTATTAGACACATTCTAACCTCATTATTAGACTTGATCCAGATACAGTATCTAAAAAAAAGAAAAGAAAGATATACACTCAACAAGGCAAACAGAAAACTACCATAACCTCATAAAAACAGTCTAAGTATCAAACAAAGTATATGAAAAAAAAGAGTCTTACTCTTGTAAACGTTGAAAGTTCTGCTTCAATTGTGCCAACTCCATAAGAGCTTTAACCTTTTCATTTGTTACCTAAGAAAGAAAACACTTCTCAGTCCAGAAATGTTCCAAATCTCACGAGGGACTTCACAATGAAAAAAAAAAGTGTTTTCTTAACTAGTATTCATACACATGTAACATCATTGTGGAACTTTTTCCTCTCTTGACAAATTTATCACTCAAGAGGATTGCCTCTATGCGATGCTAATTTCTTGACCTTACATACACATTCAGTGACCTTACATACACATTCAGCATTAGGAAGTATATGATAAAAGAGCATTGTTTGCTAATTCAATCTTCCCCAATTCCCGACACCGAAATATTATTCTCACAATGCTTTTGGCCTGTAAATGGAAGGTGTTTCCTCAAAAGTGGACTGGACTTGATTAAACAAGGGATTCTAAACTGCAGGTTATGTTATTTGGAAAGCAAAATTTAATTTCTATATAATGAAACTAGGATATTGCTACTACAAAATTTAAATTTTCATATACTTTGTCAAAGACAAAAGTTCAATCTTAAACCAAATGATTGTTCCAACGTAATCATGCAATTTTTAAGTGGTGCAACAATGCGCAGCATATTAAGCAATGAATGGAGAGTTGAGACATTCTAAGATTGTTTCAAATATTACTTGCAGTAAGTTTCTCTGAAGGTCCTCCACTTTTTTCTGAAGAGATCCATTTACATTTCTCTCCAGTAAATGCCTTTCTTCCTGCTGTGACAGAAGTAACAAAGCTGCAACCTGAAGAATGTTGAAGAGTTAAGCCAATAATTTAACACAGCAATAGCAGGAAAAAAACACACAGCACCAAGGAAATAGAGATGACAAAGGTGTACAGGAAAAAAGAAAACAAAACCACAGAAGCCGAACAGAATGACATGAGAATATCAACACCACCTTCTCATGTAATGCCTGCGCAAAGGCTCCGGAGGCATCACGACCACAAGCAGTAGCCACAGAATTTGGTAATTCAGGTCCATTCCCCTACAACATAGAAAAAGTCAAATCAATATTGAAATTGGCTCCAGTGCACCTCTCTCTACCAAAGTTGAAAAAAGTTTAGACAAGACAAACAAAAGGACAGTAAAACTGCATTTATCAAACATTTTTAGTCCTTGTTTAACTACTTTTTCTTTCCGGATAATATTGTACTTTTAGATTCCTCTCGTTGAGATAAATGATTAATCCAAAAAAATTTACTCGAATACGGCGAACGAATCTAACAAACATTCAGAAAAGATGACTGAAGTACCCCTCACTTAAACAGACAGGGCATCATCGATCTGTTATTGAGATTTGAGATCAACACAGTAATCAAATTAATAAGGAGAATTTATTAGAAAAGAACATGAAGAAGGCTGAGGAAGCTTTTGAGTTGTTCCACAGTTTTTTGCAGGTAGTAGCATGCATTCCATCTCTAAAGCTTGAAATCAATACAGATCGAACACATAAATTAAAATTTCCACCTAAGACAGCGGAATTAAAATTTCCACCTAAGATAGCAGCACACATGTTTTCATAAGAGGAGAGAAAAAAAATAAAAATAAAGAAGGGCCAGGAGGGTAATGCCTACACCTCATAAGAATTCTGATCAAAGCTGCTAATCAATTAATAGAAGAATCATGAGCAAACCCAGAGGTGGGATTCTATTGACATGGTTGGATGTAGCTCAATTACTCCATTGCAGTATTAACCATCCTAGAATTAAAAGAGGCACAAGCCTCATGAGGATTTCTTCGAACCTATGTTACATGGACACGGATGGAGTCAGACACACCTATGTATCTAAGTGTTGGATAAATCTAATTCTCCGTCGAAGAACACTAGGAGATGGATTTCATTTTTGTGACCCACAACTTTATTCAATAAAGTTTAACTTCGCTTTCACAACCGAGCATAGATCAAATATATACAAAGTTATAGTAAAATTGACAACTTAAGCAACTTAAGACCTGGCTCCTCAACTAGCTCCAAATAGAGCTCAAAGAGATTGCCAAAGTTGTGAATGTGATTACTGATTACTGTTGCTGTTTTCAACGTTATCTATCATGGTATACAAAACAGGGATGCTCCACGACAAAAGGGGAAAAAAAAGAAGATAGAGATGCAAGACTGCTGCTCCTGTCATGCGGTAATGCCATATGGCCAATTGGTGAATAAAACTGTGGAAGACACTCCTTTTCCTTTTCATATTGTCCTGTGGCAGACACAATCTTGAAAGCCCATGTGTAGAACCTAAAAGAATTCCATCATAATTCCTGATTTACTCTCCTCACTCAGTTGGAAAAATAAAAGAAAGAGAAGAAAATGTCCATTTTTCCACTAAACAAAAGCTCAGTCACACACACACAACCACACATGCAAGAGCAATTACACTAGGTAAGTGGAAAAGCAAGTATGCAACATGAGTGTACCTTATTGATCAAGTCACGGCCATCGATTGTGTTTACATGCACATCTCGACAATCATTTTCATCTAGCACATCTCTCTGGAGAGATGTCCAACTTTGTTGTTTGCTTGTGTTGAGTTGGCTTATCTTTTCTTCTAATACATCAATAATTGATTTGAGATGGGTATATCCCTCATCTAGTATATTCATGATGTGGGTCTTGTGCTCCGAATGGTAATGAAGCAACCCTGCTATCCGCTTCTTGAAAAATTCTTCTGAAAGAGTCTGCATCCAAGGTAATACAATAAGAACTAAGCCAATAACATCTCACTGTTGAAGCCAACAAATTTCTTACTTTCTTCTTTTCCAAGTCGCGAACTCTCTTCTTTAAATGATTTTCGATTTCCAATCCCTATCAGCGAAATAAAAGAAATCAACCATTTTTAACGGAAGTAAAAATAGAAAGTTTTTTACACCAAAAAATAAAAAATAAAAAAAATAGAAAGTTCATTTCCTCCATTGATCAAAACAATATGGTTGAGAAGCTAGATCTCCATACCACGCTTAGCTTGTTTCGAAGATTATCCATAGATCGTTTTAATGTCTCGACTTCTCCTTCCAGCGCACTCTGTCTGAATGAAAAGTTAATCAAGTAATAATGCATAAAGAAAGCTTCTAAAAAGTTGCATCAATCCAGGGCATACTATACAGCAGCCTCATTTTTCCATATCAGAAGCAAAGCGTGCTTGTGATAATGAAAAAAAGAAAAAGAAAAAGTTCAGGGTGCTAAGTTTGATGAAGTTCCATGAGAATTGTATTACTAACCCAAACTAGCAGGTCATTTTCATTAAACATGATATGAAAACGCGGAGCAAAACCATTTATTGCCTTAGGCTCCAAGAAGACCAACAGCATACGAAGTCAAGCCCAATTATATGTTGCATGGAAATGGTGCAGGATTGGACTTCTATCCATCTCACCACTCTCAAGGAGAGAAAACTTCATGATGCCATTGCAGCACCATACTCAAATTTCCTAAAAGGAGGATCCTATTGTTTTTCAAAACATAAAAAGATGGAACACATTTCAGCTTTCAATAGCGCAGGATGAGGGTCTCCTCGTACATATCTCACAAGGAATCATGGTAGTATGTGATCGGCAAATAGAAACGATAACTCTTTCTATCACCAATACATGATAAGAGAACAAATCGACCGCAAAGAACACTAGACGGAGGGCTATGGAGTCGTCCAAGCCTCCAGTATAAGATTTAAGCACAGGATAAATTCAAACTATTTGCAAGCATCTCTTATCAACTAGTCAATGCATCAGTCACCCCTATCAAGAATACTGAAATAAATGCTCATCAATGACAACACATACAGAAACATAGCAAAACAACAGGTTATCAGAACTTACAATGTACTTGGAGGTGGAAGATTCCCCTTGAGCATTGAAGTCCCACATTTCCAGAGAATCTTGCAGAAGGCGCTCACATTTATCTTCCCAACTTCCATCCTCACAAGATCCATTTTGGGATTGTTGTCTGATCTCGAAAAATTTATTAATAACCTGTAATAACAAAGATTATATTCATCAACAGTCAGGATTATTACAAAATACAGAAGGAATGCACGCGTGTGCCCATAAGACAACATTAATAACTATAAATGGGGTTACAAATGAACTGAGCAGCTGATAATCCGCTTCAAAATTAGATCCATTAAGCACATTTTAGTTCAATCACTAAGGTAAACTGACTTCCAAGCTGGGTTAACTCTGCAAATTACTTTATTCAGTTAACAATTGGCTTGATTCATTCCTTATCAAACAAAATAAAAAAATTGACCTGATTCATATTAGTCATATACCTGTCTTCTAGTGATTAACAATCCAAGAGGCTAACCACAACAAATATTTGCTTACATTTTTGTTTCAAATATATCATTCCATATCCTTGGTGTATAGTTTACAAGTCTTCTACAAAATATATGAAGCATGGATACTCCACAAATGGTTCCATGCAACTACCCAAAAACAAATGGGGGTACTGACACGGCTGCGATCTTACCTGCTACGTGACAAACTAAGCACATTGTTTTCAAATTCTGTAGTACAGCTCCAGTATGTCTTTTTCTTCCTTTTTTTTTTTTTTTTTTTTTTTTTTCTTTTTGTGGCTTTTAGGTCATTCATTTTTTTTGACATGTTAAGGTAACATTTTAATCTTTTTTTAAATTCCAACCGTACTTTACTTCTGTTTTCTTGGTCTGGCATCTATTCATCTTTCCTCCTTATTACTTGTTTTTCCTAATCTCTGTTACTATTACTCTATATTTCTGGAAGAATTAGCTAAGATTCTTAGCTTAAGATTCCAACCACTACGCTACTTATGACTTGTGGAGAGAAGAAGGTGAGCACACCATAGTATACCTTTTCGAAAGTCTCATTTTGCTTGTTCTTCTCCTCTAGATCAATCTGGAGTGCAGCAGTGAGTTTCTTTTCTTCAACAAAATCAGAGGTAAGCTCTTCTAACCTGCCTCACCAATCCAACGTAAACCAGAAATAAATAGCAGTATAATCAATCATTCCACTGCACAACAATGAGGTCAATACATTGTTTCGAGTTCCACTTAATACGAGAATTGCAATTTCATCAAAAAAAGGTATGCCCATAATGTCCTCTACAAACTACAGTTCTATAATCGTATATCCAGGGTCAACATATAGTTATCGATGCCCTTTTCAATAGCAAATAACATTGGCTCAACAAATCGATGAAATTTAATTCACCCAATCAATTAAGCAAGTACCTCCTCCGGAAATTGTTCCATTCCAGCGACATGGCTTCCTCTTTTTCCTTGGCTTTCTCGGCCTGTTACCAGCCATACAGCATCTTCAAAAAAACAATCTAATGTTTTGGTACAGAGAAGCCAAAAATAAATTCAGTATGCAATGATGCAATGAAGTCATGAATTTTGCTTGTTGAATTAACCCCTCCACTTCAATTAACCACTTAACAAAAGGCCATAGCCACAATTGGCCATAATAAAAGGCCATAGCTACAATTGGTCGTATACCAATATTTGGGCACCAAGTGCAAATGCAAGTTTAGGGCTTCATAAGCCTTGGCCTTAAACTCCACCTTCCCCATCATGCATAATAGCCTCATCGTGGAGAAAAAGGAAGTAACAAATAGAGGACTTCCATGGCTAAGAAGACTGATAAACTGAAAACAGACAAGAATACAGTTCTCTAAAAGGTAACATTCTACACCAACGTAAGAACACAACCTTATAATTCGCTTGACCAACAAAAATTACCTAACTTTATGGTACTTTCAGAGGTAGACAGCGAGGAACTAATAATGCATGTCTCATGGGTTGAAAAGTAGGGGAATAAGTGTTTCAGAACCTAGCTCGCGTGGACTAAAGCAGTAAAGCAAAATATGTTCATTTCTCCGCCCTGTACCCCCGAACATCACATAGCACCTCTCTCAACAAAGAGCAGAGTACAATTTTGTATTTCAAATTTTCAAGTATTTCTACCGATTTTATCTTCGATGATGACTCAAACTAGACCTTGAACTAATAAATATATCAAAATAGTCTCAAGATGAAAGGTTGATCTGGAGCGTAACCAATGCCGATACTTATGACCTGATAGAGTTGATTGAAAGGTTGGTAGAAAGTACAAGGGATGTTGGTTTTATCATTTATGGATTGAATTAGCATTAGGGTGATGACTAGGAAAACCTACAAGACATTTTATTCAGAAATTGATTTACCTAGTGATAGAGATCGGATACGGGAAGGGAAGAAGAATAAATGAATCGCCTTGCCTTGCTCTTTTTGGACTCAAGTGGCCCAGAATTTTTTTTGCAGATTGGTGTAGGGTGGGGTACATAGCAGCACAGTATATATTTTGAGGTTTGAGTTACAACCCCTCAACAGCTAATCACCTTGCCTTGCTCTTTCTCAGCTCAAGTGGCTGAAATTTTTTTTTTGCAGATTGGTGTAGGGTGGGGTACATAGCAGCGCAGGAGATATTTTGAGGTTTGAGTTACAACTTCTCAACAGCTAGGTCTGAAGGACTTAGGACTTGGGAGCCTGCGATTGGAGTCTAGACAACAGCATCTTCTGATCACCTCACCCAGCATTTCGTGCAAAAGCCAATACTGGCCTCTGTTCTACTTGATGCCTAGGCTATCTTTTTGTGTCACTTGATAGAAGGTATTTTACAAATGTCATGAAGAATTATACATCTACATAAGAAAGCCCAACAACATGCAGCCACTACCATAAGCTAAGCCCAATCCGACAATCGCAGCTATACATCAACAAAGAACCCTCAAAACAGGAAACATTTTGAAATCCTTGCTCCAAAGATTTGAGAAGAGTACCAGTCAAGTATTTTTTTCCGAGAGGAAGTTTGACCTTTGAATCTTAGTCCTTGTACTTGACATCTTATGCTTTTAGTTATACCATGTATTTCCCAGATAAGGTGAATTAAAACTAATCCCTACGCATGAGTATCAACGTACCATCACTCCCAAGGTGATAGGTAATTTTTATTTTCTGACCCTGACAAATATGAGTCCAGACCAATCAGTGCAGATGTTCCAAAAGATCCAAGGTGCTGTTATCCAATGGTGGATTGCCAACTGTTCTTCTGCCGTTTCCACCAGATTGCCACAGTGATTATGTTTCAAGTTAAATGAGCCTATGAGATAGAAATAGTTGCTTTCTTTGCTGTTTCTATGTGAAGTATACCCCAACCTTCTCCCATGAATCAAGAAGAATACAGAAAACTAAAGACCCAAAAAGTAGAAGCCAGCATAACCTCCATTATTGAATGATCTCGTTCAGCAAATGCAGCAGCAACACAGTCATGGAAGAATTTAACCTGCTTCTCGGCTTCCATATTCTGAAAAGGATGAAAGGATAAATGGAATTAGATAACAAGAAACACGGGAACTACACAAACAAAAACCCTAGGAACGCTTTCTTTAACCTACTGAAAACAACTGTTGTAATTTGGGTCAACTACTAGCCTTGCTGAAACAAGACCACCAGACCGGTAATGGACCCTTCTTGGAAATGATGGCAAAGTTAAACCACACAAAAGGTGGAAAATTTGATTGCACATTGTTCGCCCCATAACTCAGCGTGATTTCTTTAGTTTTCTTGCAAAAACAAGACAAGTAGTGGAACCTTCTCCAAATATTATGGCACAAGAAAACCCTCCAAAACATGGAAAATAAGTTCGTTACGGTGTTCTGTCATTTCAATCAGTTTACAATCTGGAAGAAAATACTGAGTATGCATTCTTTGCCAAAAAAACCTTAAGACTACGGGGAAACCAAAACAAATGGGACATAAAGATGATATGGTAGGGCTGGCTAGCAGCAGTAGGCTGGTAGCCCTTTCTTGCTTTTCAAAACCGCCTCACAAGAAATTAGCATTTGTGAGGCAGGCTGATCTATGGTAAATAATCCATATGAATCTAAAAAACAAATTAAATGCAACCTAATATTATTGAAACATCGGACAGCAAGAGTCAGTTGCCGCGGAACAAGAGCGGCCTAAAAAACAAATCAAATAATTCCGTTGGTGAGTCACTTTAACATTTTAATAAGAATCGGCATAGTAGTTTGCAACTCTTTAGGTTTCTCAGAGTTGGTTGACTTGCTTGACTGAGCCTACATCTAAGTTTTCTAGGATCTAATGTAACTTCATGACAATACTCTTAGCATGAGAGAGAGAGAGAGAGAGAGAGAGAGAGAGAGAGAGAGAGAGACCTTTGAGACCTCTGCAGCATGTAAATCAGCCAACTGGCTCTGCAGACAAAGAAGAACAGGTAGGATTGTTGGCAGTAGGACTATGCAAGTGCTTAAAATAATGAATGAAGTACCAAGGACAAGGGGCTCACTTTGACACGGTAAGCTTCTGAAAGCTCCTCTTGAAGGTCTGATTTCTCTCTAATGCAAGTGGCTAGCTTCTTTTTCAAGTTCTCAATCTCCTGCTCCAAGCCAGCTGTCCTAATTGGGGAATCAAATTCAATACAAAGCATCCTAATTGGCAATTTATAAATATAATCCAAGCGCACACCCAGAAGAGAAGTACATTAAGGTTGAAATCTTGCCCATCATATACCTCTGAAAGTGCATTCGAGTAGCCACAGCAAGGTAGCTTGGTCCAGCTTGCTGAATACATAATTGTTCAATGTCTTTACGTAACTCATCACGCTCTACAGATGTTATATAGGCACATCACATTAAAACCAGTTAAATAATTCTGATACCAAACAGCAGCTCAGAGTGGCAAGTGAAATTAACAGTTTCGAGATTCCTGGGCAGCATATGCTCAATAAGTTAGTAAACATCTCATGCAATGCAGTACATCCTTTAAAAAAAGAGATTCTTGGATGCAAGCATAACATACTCCAATTAGGTCATTCACTGGTAAAACAAACTCTAAACTAAGTTACTAACGAGTCAGGGAACAAAAACTCTACAAACCATGCTCTACTTGTCGAATGCGAGCAAGCAAGGACTCTTTATCATTCAACTGCTCGTCCATCTGGAAGAAAATGGCACTAGTCAGATATTCGAAAAACTATATGAAAAACCATCACAGGCAAAGAATTCTACAACAATTTTCACTACGTTCCGTAAAATACATGATTACATAAGACTCAAACAGGGTAACTAATATCTCCCAAGGAATCTAGTGGAATGTTGGACTTGTCTATATTACCTATTAGCAGGAGACAATTATTTTCCAAGGGTTTGTTTCGCTCTCCCACTAATGTGAATTGAGCCATTTCGAACCAAAATGAGAAAACTATTACATTTATAGCCGCACAAATTGTAGATTAGTTTTTTTTTTTTTTTTTTTTTTGACATGCCAAGTGTTCGGGGCCAGCTTGTGTGAACCTCAAACCAACCCCCTGCAACAGCCCACAGCTGTTTTACAAGCTTACGCATGGGATGAGGACCGTGAGGTGACCCAAGAGTTGCTGACAAGGAGAATCAAATCTGAGATTTACAAGTTTACGAGGGAGTAAGTAAACCCCATAAGTCTCAAACCGAGACCATCAAGTTAAATTGTAGATTACTTTCTTTGTCGTGTTCTAATTATCATTTCTTCCACAAACTAAGGTCACCTAACCCAAATTGAGAGGTTCCAAAAATCTTCACTTCTTCGGAATTATCTTAATTATGAAGTTGCTGATTTTGAATTGACTAACAATGAAACGAGACAACCATTCAAGCTGAGCAACCAAACATGCCATAATTATAAGTAAATTCTGTGCCAAAAGCAACAGGACCAAAGATGAAGAACTATAAATCAGAAAAGTAATAAGGCTGTGTTCTTCACAAATGATTGTTCTGTTATTTGTTCGGTATTATTTACTTTTCGTAATTTTTTTGTTTAGCTTATCGTAAAAAAGTTTAGGAGCAACGAGCAATCATCTGGTCCAACAACAGCAATCATAAAACGTATAAAAAATTATTCAAATTTTGAAAAGAAGTTCAGAGACGACATTAAAGAGACAGCTACCAAAGACAGCGGTTTCAAAAAAAGATTCTGTCTTTATTTTATTTTCTTTTTCTCGTAATTTTTTACTTTTTAGACTTTCTAATAATTGCCGGTACAAAAATTTTACTTTGAATCTAACAAAAATTCAAAAAGGACAGGAAATTTTTTTACCTAAACAATAATTTAGGAACAACGGGGCCTAAGCTAACTTCTATGCATCACAGACTTGAATTATCAACGGAAGGAACACATTCAGATGACACAAGCTATAAATATCTATGCGTGCTCATATACGAAACCGACGGAGAATATAGAGCAGAAGAAGTCACCTGAAAGAAAACCGAACAGCGTAGGAGAGAGAAACAACGGGGATGACTACCAGATGATAGGGGAGAGAGAGAGAGAGAGAGAGAGAGAGAGAGAGAGAGAGAGAGTGATTGTGACGATTGCCGGAAGGTGAATGGCCAATTAACTCTCCCTCTGTCTCTGCATCTGCGAATTCTGTGAAAGAAGACGAAATAAATTAGTCCGTATGTGGTTTCTTGGGTTAACCAGATGAGTCAGGACTCATATGGAAATGGAAATATGAGAAATTGCACTTTCTACCCTGAACTACGTTTTGATTATATACTCCCCTCTAGTTTCCTGTAATAATATTGCCACCTCAGTCAGAATTCTTTTCGGAAACTTAGGTGTCCAGGCAAGTTTATGTGTATTTCGAATAATCTTGGGGGATCTATCCCACCATCAAGTAGTGGAGATCAATTAAATTCGGAGCAAAGCTTTATATAGACTACCCCTGAAGTGAATGTTTCTTAACATTGCTCTTCATATATTGTTATGTCAAAATGCCCTATTTATTACTTTAGTTTTTAGCTTCTCTATTTCTCCTAGCTGCTCAAGTTTCCACTTTTTCATTCTTCATCCATTTTTTTTTAATCTTCTTGCAGTTGATTTCGGTATTAAATATGCATAAAACATTTGAAGATTTACTTTATACTATTAGCTCAGTTTCAGAACTTTTGGGTAGCTATCTTCTTGTGCCTAAAAAAGAGGTGCCTTTGCATCCAAACACTCTTTATAGATTCAGTTTTGGTATCAGGCAAATTGCACTTGGTTTTTGGAGTACACAAAGGCTAAAGCCAAGAGGATTTGTGAGGCTTTCCCGTAGCAATGTTTGTGCAATAGCTATGCAAAAATGGAAGGGTTAAAGCCCAAAATCGTCGTTCAGGAAATAAAGTACTATTGAACTGGGTTGGTGAATGCACACAAGGAGGTATTTTTGTCACTACTTTTCCAGGAGGCAGATTAGTTCTTGGAACTACAGAGCCATTTTTGTTGTTTATCTTTGAATTCGGTGAACTTGGTTCAAACAAATGTAGTATCAAATTCAAACGAGGTTTGACAGGAAACATGAAAAGTTTCCCCAAAAACGAAATACATGGTGGTGATTCACTCAGTGTCGTATGCACACATTACACTCCGTGAATCACACCACGCATTTTGTTTTCAGGACAGATTTCGGAAGAAGATGTCATGGTCCATAGAGTTTTCCAAAACAAAATCATTCGTGAAATAACGAAGTGCGAGGTAAGTGAAAATAACAAAAAAAAAATTAACAGTGGAAAATGAAAGTCTCAGATAACAGACGGTTGGCATGAATCAATTCACATCAGTTTATTCAATTGTATATCAATAAGTAAAACATTCCACTGAAATTCAACTTCAATCTCTGAATTTCCTAGTTTTCTCTGTTAGGCCCATTCCTTAAATACATGCAAAAGCTACCGAACACTACTTAGGGGAGTTTTTGAAGAAATCTACAGGCTGAAAATAAGTCACCAGACGATACAGGCTACTATATTCACAACTACAGGTGAAGTTGGTGAACTGCATACATATACTACTATCTATTTGGGATTAGATGCAAACAAAACACTGCTTCGCGTATAATTTGTAGACTCGCTTAGTCCCTTTCGTGAATTCCCTTCAAGCACGGACCATCTGCACATTCCGTAAAGACATCCATAAATCAAAAGCAGATAGAATGAAGGCATGAGCAATTTTCGTATTTAATTGCTAGAAGAATGTATCCTCAAAAAGAAAGAAGGGATATGATGAACAAAACCAAAAGGAGCCAGGAAATCACATACTAAAGTCTAGAAGATAGATAATGGAAGCAGATCATATACGTACAAATATTCAAAAGATCCTACATTGAAAATTCTAACACAACCCTTGCCGTCATATTCAGTCCACAAGCCTCATATGAAAGTTCGGTCAAGTCAATATGACTATGTCAGTGCACAAATGTTTGTGCCTTTTCATCCAAATATTTGACTCTCTACATTTTCTAGGAAAAGTTGCAAGACATGGTATAAATATACCAAAATGGAACTTATCCAAGAAGAAAACAAATAAAGAGAATGAACAGTTGGCTTTGCTCAAACTGAACATCAGGCACTATATAACGTAGCCAAAGAATATTACTCCCTCCGTTCCTAATTTTTTACTCTACTATTCCATTTTGGGATGTTTCAAAATATTGTTCCTCTTGAAAAGACAAGAATCTAAAAATGGCAATTTTCCAAAACTATCCTCATAAATTTCTATCAACATTCTGAGTTAGAATGAGGGACAATAAAGGAAATAATAACTTGGAATTTGAATTAAAGTGCAATCATTGCATGTTCTCAGAAATATTTGGAATTCCCAAAATGGAGTAACAATTACAAAGGGAGGGAGTAAGAAAACCGAGGATGTATATAAAAAATGGGTGTAATTCCGTAAATATACAAAATCGTGAACAAAAGTGAATGAAAGGACAAGGTTCTTCAATAATACTGTGAAATAGGGTTGGTAATAAAAAGGTGAAATAATGATGATGATCAGACATTACCCAATGCAACTAAAGCCCTTGACTGAGCTTCACAAGCAGCTCCACTAAATAAAATACAAGCGACAACAAAAGTGAGAATCATTTAGAAAAAAACTTTACCATTGGTGTGTTTCTTCCTTTGAGCGTCTTCATTGCTGCTTCTGCAAAAGCTTGCGCTGCTTCAGCATCAGCTTCTGCTGCTTCTGCCTCTCTTGCTGCCTCTTCAGCTTCTGCTATAGCAGCTTCTGCCTCCGCAACAGCTAGAGCAGCAGCAGCTGCAGCCTCTTGAGGAGTCATACTCCTCATCTTAGCCAATTCTATATCGATCTGGCTTTTAGTTAGGATATTCACATCATCCTTTTCAATCTTTGGAGAAGCCCGCTGCCTTCCCTCCAGGTGTAACATGGGCAGGTTTCTTCTTTTATCTGATAATGATGAAGGTGGCAGTGCTATCCTGTACTTCCGTTTCGTCTGTGCAAGGAGCAAAAAATCAAAATCGAAACAAAAAAAAACCAAGCATTACCCTCCACCCCCTACAACCATCTCCACTGGACAGATATCTCATCTCAACTAAAGACTTTTTCTGTCACTGATACTCTAAAATGCAAACTCCATGGGAAAATGCAAAAACTGCAAAAAGTGATTCATACAATTGAATTTGTCTTCATCCATCCAGAAAATCCAACCATTTAATATTGTACACCACCATACACAAATAATACCCCTTCAAGAGTCCTAGTCAACCCATACACTATCTTTTAACCTGGTTTAGCACAGAGTTGTTCAGCGATATACAGCAGATTGGCATTCTACAGTCAACATTATACAAGTACTTCATTGCTCAAAATAGCTTAATTGCTATGTACATTGGCTCAATTAGTTTCCTTGCATACAGCATTCGCGAATAAATTCACACATAGGTGCCAAGCAATTACCTTAATCAATTTCCCATTAGCAGTCAGAAACTTCAATTTGGATGACAATAATCGATTGAAGTTTGGAGGTGCCCAGTATTGTTCCTGCAAAGCAAAAGAAAACACAACAATATTTCTCTGAAAGAAGGAAATCAACAGATGTGAAGGTCAAAACATACTTATATCTTGGTAAGTACACAAATCCAACTTCGCCCAAAAGGGGGCACATACGTAGACAAACTGAAGCCCTATGATCCTCCTGTATTCTAGAAGGAAAATCACCACCAAATGTGTCCAAAAAAGAGCTTGGGGAAAAGGAGATACTCTCTCAGCTGAAAACACCAAAGAAGTTCCTTTCTACCAAGGAATGGAACACCACACACTTTCAAAGCCCCTGCCCGCCCCCCGCCCCCCGCCCCCCGGCAAAACAGACTCCTGACCACAAAAGAGCACCAACAGACTCCTAAGCATCCCTATTACCCTCTCGAGGAAAAAATCTGTTTCATATTACATCTGACCTGGGCCTCATCCATACACAAGCATATCATGCTTCCAAAGGAGATGGTTGACTGTTACTCCTTCATTCCTGCACAAGCAACACCAACCAACAGGACTTCCCCCTCATCCTTGAATCACAAATCGACCATCATAAAGGCCTGGAGACTAAAGATTGCTGCACTGGCCGCTCTCCATACTAAAAAAGCCAGCTTGAAGAGAGCCTTGATCTCAATAAGGTGAATCAATCCCCTAGGAAGGATACTTTGTTTCTATTTGAAGCATTCAAACAATAGAACTGATCAATAGGCCACCAATTTTAGCTACTATAAGATTTAAACTAGAAGGGTTAACAAAAAGGACAATGTTTACACATGGGGCCCAGTCATTAATTTTATTTCATCCTACAAAAGATACCTTTCTCCAAAAGGAAATATGTGACACCACCGAGAATTTCTATTTTATTTCCTTCTATTTTCAAGAGTCATGCTACCATCAATGGTTAAGCATACCATGATACCAGCACATAAATACACACACACACACACACACACACAAGAGACATTTTAAGACTCCAATACATTTGAGACAATAAAACAATAATGAAGCTTCTACAAATATGGAAGTCATTAATAATGTAAATTTGTTTGTGCTTTAGGTTATTTTACAATGATATACATACTTATTCAACCTTAGCCCCTCATTTCTCATTATAGACACTTTATTTCTTCTCTTAGACAAATTGAGGGGATGGCTAGTCTGTATTTTGGGTGGCTTGATGATTATCTCACTTAGCAGTCAAGTATCACAGAATCGACCTGTTGAATGAAAGCAATTAGCTCATCGATCTTCTCTGCTTAAAGTTATTACGTTAATCCTGGAAACCCTTTATACTATAATATATGGAATCAGATGTGTTTGAGGCTCTCAGGGAATGGGCGGCACTAGAACGGGCTTTAAATAATTCCTGAAGGTATTTGCCAAAGTAGATAAACAGAAAATTTAAAGGTAGTCAAGGTTAAGACTTGTCATCTTAGGAATGATAAGTTATGTTGCCAGCATATAGTAATTAATATTCCTCAAAGGATAAAACAGTTTGTCATAAAAGAGTTTTCCCTCATTAAGAAAGAAAAAGAAAAAGGAACATGCTGCCAGAACTAATTACTTTGGAATGATAAGTTATGTTGCCAGCATATAGTAATCAATATTTCTCAAAGGATAAAACAGTTTGTCATAAAACAGTTTTCCCTCATTAAGAAAGAAAAAGAAAAAGGAACGTCCTGCCAGAACTAACACAGACAACCTCAACCCTTGATTTGTGCAAATGTAGACTCGTACCTTTTACCCCATTGGCATTGAGATTGGGGCTTGGACAAGTGTTCCAGGGGAAAGAAAAATGGGTCAAAATGGAAACACTCATACACAACACTAAGTAGAGAACTTCACAACTGTAATCCTATGACATAAAAACGGGTCTCTGCATTTATACAATCCTCTTGATAAGCGAGTCTTATTGAAGTATTGCTTCTACACCTAACTAGCTCAGGACTTGTATGTTCAGGAACACTGAGTTTATACCTCTTAGTTACTTCAGTTAGTTGTTCCTGCCTTCCTAGTTTTAGTAGTTTATTAACGTAGTAGAGTAGTTATTAGAAGCTATGCCTGAAAATCTACTAGATAATGACCCTCATAATGAGAAATAAATTACTTTTATGAATGAGTGCTAGACTTAACTGTTACAACTAAATGGCCCACATTCGAAGTTCAGTTGTGATGTCATCCATAGGTGTAACTCATTGTTCAGCATTGGTAATTGCACTTATGGAGGCCAGATTAGAATAGCTGTTATCCCGTATATGAAACGCAAGAATACCTGAAAGTAGGATTCTTGCAAATTATGTGGCACCATTCCGAAAGAAGGGAAGAGAAAAAAAAGCGCAATTCAATGCCTTAAACATGAGATGAGATAGCAGATGATTGTGAACTTCCAACCAATAAAATGCATAAGTACCTCTATATATGTCGCTATTGTCGTCTTATTAGAACCACCAGGCTCCTTTAAGTTGTTTATAGCATCCATGATAAGATTGTCCAACCTATAAAATAGAGAAGGAATCACAATTCTATGTTTGCAACCATTTTATAGAATAAGGAGGCAAGAAATTATCATAATGTTGACTTTAAGAACCATGAAGCTTTAAGAAAACGAGAAACATCTCAGCTTACATTAGTTCAAATGTCAAGAGACTACTCTGAAATATTCGAAGTAGCATTTTAAAAGCTTAAGTACAGTAACTTGTCATTTCCTCCCTAACGAAGCGGTTAAACCACTTGTCGGTTTTCACAAAACATATAACTTCAGGGGTCACCAATAGTAACACGGGATTCATTGATCATGCCCAGTACTTATGTGATGCATTTATAATTTATGCTGCAGGTTCAATATTGAGAGCAAGAACTCAAATACAAGATGCAATGCATGAAAAATGCAAAATAATACCAGAACCAAATTCATATTACAGCTGTCAGTAGTGCGAACTTGAGTCAGTTTTGGATTCATTAATGGTCTAACTAGCAGAGACATAGTCCAATTGATATATATTGGGAATTGTTTAACCCTTAGACTCACTTTGACATCAGGAATTTTAAGTGAAATGAAAATGAGATTCTAGGTTCCCATGATTCCCTTGTTCGGAATAGATTGGAGCAGCAAATGATCCTTAACTAATTACTCAAACTGGGATCTCGTTCCCAATCAAAGCAAGAATCTGATACTCACTCTCCCATGGAATCTTACATTGCTAGAAAAATATGCACCAGTTAACGGGTAAAAGTAAAAAAAAATTTTGGACCCACAATTTTTCAGTCGTTATTCCCTTCCCACGCAGATTCCAACTCAAATGTACACAGCCTTAAGTTATCTAAATCGCCATGTGAAAACTGAAATGAAAAATTAACAGCTGCCACTGCTAAAGTACCTCGTATCAACATGTTTATTTCTGGTTTCTCAACAATCATGGAAACAACTCAAATGACCATTATGAAAAGACAATTATACGGAAATAGCATGCTGCCTCAAAAAATAAAAAGTACTATAACCTTATGATTGATCTCTTTGAAACAGCAATCTCCGGAGAACCACTACAAACTGCAAGAGGCTGCACGTCAACAATTTCTTCATCACTTTGAACTACCGTGCTTAGAGCCATCGAGTTCTCATCCTGTTTAGGGACAGGTTGCCTCCTTTTGAGGGATGACCTAGCCTTCTCTCTAGAGCCCCATCCATTCGCCATTACACTCATGTTTCTCCATTTATCCTATCCACATCAAAAAAACAAAATAATACCACACTGTACACAACAATACAGGCCTCTAAACATCCATCACCTAGGCTCGCCACTAATTCGTGTGAAGAAACCACACCCTTAGAAAGCAAATCTCATAAGATTACGAGGTATACCTTGAGATCTACATTTGAACGCAAGTACAAGACACTACTAAATTCTGGATCTTTAAGTATTGTACGCCACTTGCCAGCCCCATGCTTAACGATGCCAGCTCTCAGAGCTGCTTCTTCTTCTGGTGTCCATTTTTGTTTTGGAGCACCCATCAAGGATAGCACAAACTCTCAGAAGAACCTACAAACAAAACCAAGGAGCTACATTGAGCACATGCAATCAGAAAGATAACCAAACAAGATATGACACTAGTAAAAGCTACCAAGCAGAGTCTAAATAAGTAGGCATAGTGAAGATCAAGCCCAAAACACAGTATTTTCCAATGGTCCACATCAGAAGAGCATATATTGTCCATGAAATTTCCTAAAAAACTTGAGCTTATGGGACAATTGTTAATCTAACAGGGTGTAAGATCTTTGTTTACAGAAAGATCCTGAGTAGTCTTGTTCTTAGTGTTAGTGAGACAGTCATGCCTGTTTTGGCATCAACAATCTCTGATGCCAAGGCCTGAGGCTTAATTTGTTTGCGCCCCCCTTAGGCCTACCTTGGTGCTGTCAATCCCTTTGGGGAGGGAGGGAATTAGTGGACGACGGGATTAGTCCTAGGACTAGTCGAGGTGCAAGTTGGCTGGCCTGAACACGTGAGTTATCAAAGAAAGTTTTAATCTACCAGCTTCTATTGTCCAGCATAACAATATTGAAAAAATCACAAGATCAAAACCAGAGAAAATTGAACTAGATAGTGAAATCATTGCGCTAATCTCAATCAGCATCACTGATTTTCAGTCCTTACAGAAACATAAGATGATCATGGCATTCAAATTCGAAAAAATGCAAATAGCTGCAGAGTTATCTGAACTCAGTGCAATTATATTGTTTTCTCCAAAACTCATACATATCTCAATAACCAAAGTTCACCTATATTGGTGCAACCACTGCACAACAAAACCAATCCAGCTAAACACCGCTCCTAAAGCACTGAACGTGCGATAATTGTACATAGAACAAGACAGGTAATAAGGAGGTACAATACAAGAGAAAACGGCAGGTAAATCCAATTTACCACAAATCGAAACCCTAGCCACCTCTTACTAACAGCAGTATTGGATTACGGAATCAGGAACAGATACATGATTTGAAAATGACTTAGCTACAGCTAAATTCAATGAAAATTTTCCGAGGAATTACCAGAGAAAGACCTTTGGATCGAAGATCGAAGAATTTTGATGTCTTTCTCTCCCTCCTCTCTCTCTCTCTCTCTCTCTCTCTCTGCGTGTATGTGCATATACGAAGGAGAGTATTTTAATTTCTCTAGCTGTACGGTGGGAGGAAGATGCATGTTTTTTTTGGATGCGGATACGGTTATTTTAGACCGGGGAAGAGTAGTAATTGGTACTCCTTTAGTGAGATGGATTTCCGGAGGGAGATTAATCTTGGGTAAAGACACGTTTAACGCCGGGTTTAGGTCCCTTTTACTATATTTTTGTTTATAGTTTGCGTAAATGATTTATAGATTTGGTATTTATGTGGAATCCTAAAACAAACCCAGCTTGGGCATGCTGTGTCACGTGGAGATTATTTAATGCTACAACTTACGAGCATCTCAAACTGATTTTTTTCCCAGTTAGGTCGAAGTCGGGCCATTAACGCCAGAACAAGGAGATTCACAAGAAATTATTTTCTTACAGTCTAACCCCAAAAAATAAACTCTGATCAATTGTGTGAGGAACAAACCCACCAACCAACCGGACTAACCCTCGGAATTTGGGGGCTAATAATTTCATCTTCAATTGTGCGGGGAGCAAATCAATGAATCATTTTGATTCTCATACTTTGACTTTTGATCTAGTTCCTTAAAGCATATCCTACCCATATTCATCGCTTCATTCTTTTTCTTTTAAATCTTCATTTTGAGGTTAGAATTTGTATTTTATGCCCTTTTTCTCAAATTTGGTGAATGGTTTGAATCATAGTTTTGGGCATGATATTCAGAACAAAAATTGAGAGTATTTAGGAGTATGGAGTATTGGGGATGCAAAACAACCTTCATTAAAAGTCCAGCCCAAGGTGTAGGGGGTGGAGCCCCTACGGCACAAAAGTGCCGCAATTCTTGTGCTCCTAAAGTTGCATATGATTGCAGCAAAAACAATATCTTGTGTTTCGGCATGGCAATTTTGGCTATTGAAACTTATCTATTTTAAAAATCATTGTTGCGTTCAGTACTCCCGTTCGAGGGTAGTCGTTTTTTGTACTCGGTGTATTCTCATCCGAACCACATGGATAACCCGATTATCGGGGGTTTCTACCCTTCGATGGGCTCCGGTTTGGGGTTTGTAGCCCTTTGGACGGTTTTTGAGTAATCAAAAACTACTGAGTTCGACCAAAAAAAAAAAAAAAAACTTTTTTGAGGGAGAGAAGAGAACTTTTTTGGGGAAATTTTGGCCATTGGTCATTGATTCTTCAATTATATTACTAGACTAGTGTAGCTCCCATGTTTTTTTTTTTCACATAAATCTATCTGTTCTTTCTTTTCTATTGATTACGCACCATTTTGTTTGCTGGTTGATTTTTGTTACCCTAGTTTCTAAAATCCATAGAGTATGTCGTGGATTAAAAGTAGAGTTTGATTCACAACATGAAGGGATGGGGTATGTACAGGAGCTCATCTAATAAAAGAAGAATTGACAACATCTATTCTACTACATATATAAAGGGGAAGCAGTGGATTAGTTTTTGAGGTTGGCTCACAATTTTGAATTCTCAAAATATCCCTAACAACAACTGATTTATTGAATTGGTTGTACAATCTTAGGGGTAAAATTGTACACATATGAGACAGTTATGATAATTACTTTTCACAAGTTCTTGCAAACAATACAACCACTTCCTCATCCGCAATATCTAAAGCATTGCTTCCATTAAGAACTAAAATCTTATTTGAATACTTCAGAATTTCTTTGCAAACCATAACAAAATGGCGGGACACCTGGTGGAAATCAAGGAAAGTTTACATGAATTCCTATTCCTGGTAAAACTACTAAACTTATTCATCTGTAATTTTTATTTTTATTTTTATTTTTTGTAGAATTTTCATGTTTTGCTTCATCATTTCTTCCATTTCTTTAATTTATGTTCGAGTTGCCTAAGAAAAATTGGCGGCGACGGCAACGTTAACGTGGTAATGTATGCTTTGATTACATCCAACCTGACACAAGACATTGCATAAATACGTGAAAGCATGAATAGCATGTTTGATGTGATATTTTTTTACATTAGTGTTTTTATTTGTCAAAAAAATATAATGCAACGCACACACAATCTTATGATAAGCCGAACGCTTTTGTACACGATTTTTCTTACCAAAGTTCGACTTGCACACGTATCACGTGTGCCCCAGCCTCTAGTGAAATGAGAATGCAAGAGTGAAAGGGTCCACCTGATTCTTGATTTAGTCTTACCGATTCTTCTCTAAAAACTTTGATTCACAATGGTTGTGCTTTGATGGATGCGCGGGAGCTGGGAGGGAAGAGGAGACGCAACGTGATTCTTTTTACGTTCAGAAGGTAGTATTTTCACGTCATCAGGAAGTGTGCGAAGGAGATGTGCCTTTTTTACGTTTGTATAATGTATATATCAATATCCATCATGAAATCGATTCTTAAACTTGTCTAATTAATCACCATATATCAAGTGGAATTATTTTCGTTTGCATAAATGTATATTATCTCGATTAAACTTATTGGGACACATTGTATGAGAAAAGCTTTGTGAGTGCTTCGGTTTTTCCAGATAACACCGAAGGAATGAGTGCTTCTACGCTCCTCAATGCAGTACTCGGAATGCAACTCGAGAAAACAATTCCGCAAATCAAAGCAAAAGGAAATTCCAAACACACAAGGAATCATCCACCACTGCCCGTGTCCTCAGATTGCTATAAATTTAAAGGGCAATTTTTGCACCAAAAAATTGGCAAAAAGGATTAGTATTTTCCCCAGCCTTCTATCCCCAGACATGCAGCCTTCAAGGGATTTGAATAAAGCACAAAGCACAAATTGTAAGATAGATAGCAGCCCAAATGACTCCAACGTAAAATCCAGATGAAAAAAAATCGTATCTTCCACAATTTACGTGTCTCCTATGAAGAAGCCGGATACTTCCATTCAAAGGTAGAAAACCCAGAAGATAACACAGTATATAATAAAAATGACAATTACAAGATAAAATGTAAAATAGACAACCACCCTTGTAAAGCCTGATCAGAGGACTCGGTGGTTCTTGGATGTTGTTGAATCAGCTGACCGGCAGCACACACCAGACTAGGCAAACTAGAAGCATGCCTCAAGCAGGCAGCAACAGCACAGAGCAGCCAAACTGCACAGTATTCGGAAATTGAATCAGAACATCACCAAAAAAACATGTCTTTTCGCATACCAGAAGCAGAAAAAGATACCAGCTACATACAAATTTGTTCGTTTGAATGGGATTTTCTCTACCAAGTACCGTGTAACATGGCTTAAATTCTACCCCAAACATGACTAGAAGTGTCCTGACTGGTTCACCATGTTGAAAGTGTCGAGACTATTTTGTGAACGATTCCAACCAAACTAAAGACTTACTATATCACAATCAGTTAGAGTCGGTCATACGAATTTCTTGCACCATTCTACTCTGCCAAGAGCTATACAATCAAGTTTGTTTTACACATCCGTATTTGTTAAGAGCAACGTCCCACCATATTTTGGGCTTTCTTTCCCCCCATCAGATGGTATTGTGAGAGAAACAGAAAACAAGAAAAAGAAAAGGAAAGCGGAAAAACCCAACCAGGAAACACACTTGGTCAGAAGAAGTTTGGGAACTTTGACAGTAACAGCCCAACTATTTCATGCTTAAAATATATTTCGATCGAGTCGTATTCTTAACAAAATCCGTAACAACGGTCCGATCAATGTTGAGAATATTAAATGTAGATGAATGACCTTCCAGGTTCCATCTATAAAGCCAAGAAAAAAAAAGGTCCGACTACATAATCCTAAATAAACAATGACCCACCAAATTGACAGCTACGACCAGCTCAGTTCGATGTGAACAAAGCACATGGTTTCTTTAACAATTCACAGGGAGCCTTCTGTGTTACGACTGTCACATATTCACAATTGACAAAATTAAAATACAACTTCACCGAGTTATCGGAATAAGCTGGCCCATTTGATTGGGTGCTGGTTAAATTTATCCAGGTTTTCAACTGTTGACCACATCAACAATATCTCCGTGTGAATTTTAACATAGCACGGATACCCTCCAAAGACCGGTTAGAGCGTCTCCAACTTGCACGCAATATTACTCCAATTTGAGTAAAAACTTTGCTCGATATGAAACACTTCAATAGGCAAACCTAAATCTAAGCATAAATTTTCGTAAAAATTTCATTAATGGCATTGTTTTAAATCTGTGACGGAAGAGATGACTTGCTTGATTTGAGTAAAAATTCGAGTCATATTCAATTACATATAGGTTTGACTAAAGGAGCGAAGTACAGTAGATTTTTTAGAGCCTTTAATCAAATTTTGAGTTTGGGTAAAAAGTGAGGGCAAATATAAGTACAAACATTTTATGCATTGGAGTTTTGGCACAATCAAAAACGGTTTTGGCATTATCAATACCCAAAAGTGAGATGCTCTAATACAAAGGGCATTTTCTTAATAACTCTCACACACCCCGTTTGGATGCCGGAGATGATTTGGGTGGATTTGTAACGAGGGTAAATTTGAAGGTGAATTTGGTAATGATGATGGATTTGGTAATGAGGGTAACCCCACCTCATAAGAAGGGTGGATTTGTTGGTGAAGTGTTTGGATGGTATTTTGAAAAAGGGGATTTGGAAGGTGGATTTGATAGAATAAGAGGGAAAATGACCTATTTGCCCCCAATTTTATATTTTTATAAACTAAATGGCTTAATTTTATTGTAATAACAATAATTACATAATAAATACGAAAAATAAAAAATAAATCCAAAAAAACTCAAACCGAATTACGAAAACAAAAAAATTTCAGAACAAATAATAATAATTTGTTAAATTAATAAATGAAAATTAATTAATAAAAGACAATTATTTAGATATAAAAATATATATTTCCAACCACACTTGTGTTTATTAGATATTAAAAAATTATTAGATATCAATAATTTGCATAAATATATTTACACTACTTGTGTTTGTTTTTTTTTTGACATGAAGTATTATTTTACATAAAAACTAATTGAACTATTGATTTGTGCAGCCAACCACACAGGAGCATTTCCCCCCAGTCCTTGTTTATGTCGAATACAACACTTTTCTTGGATCAAACTAGACTTTTCCTGAACAAAAACAGATCTAGCCCCCTGGAGTTACTCTCACCTTGTTCGTTTGAGTTTTTGAAAACCGTTTTCAAGACTTCTCAAAAAACTGGGTTTCCAAAAATTGGCCTTGTTCGTACAAGTTTTTTTATTTTCAAAGAAAACTGGTGGGTCCCTCCCACTTTTGTCACATCTCTCCCTTTCTCTCCCAGAATTTACTGAGAGCTGGTGAGCCCCTCCTATTTCTTGTCACCTCTCTTTCTCTCTTCCTCTTGCTGCTGAGAACTTTTTTTTCTTACTTTTCTGTCAGTGGCATATGCATGGGGAAACCCATAGTGAAACAGAACAAGGCTTCAAGCCTAGTGGTCTCCAAAACCAGTTCTTGGGAACTCAAACGAACAAAGCCAACCAACATAGCTCCGATGACCCTGCTCGAGTTCCGACGACCCTAGCAGGCGAGTTCCGGCAACCAAACCTCAACGACTCCGACTATTTTTTAGGTACCGCAGTAGAGATGACTATTTTTCGGTACTACAACAGTTCCATTGGTTGTTACAGTTCCATTGGTTGTTCCAATCAACTTTTAGCCGGAAAACTTCATTTTTTTCGATTTTGAGTTATAGATCTCACCCGGATTTGGAAGGGTAGATTGGTACCAAAATCCCACAAGTCTCCCTTGATTTGCTAACAACAAGGGAAAGCTGTCGTTAGCTAGTCCGGGTTCTCCCGAATTTGTACTCCCAACAGTGAAATTTTTGGATCAAATTCGGGGGACGTTTTGGTATCTAAACACTGGAGTAGAGTGGGCCCGGAATTACAAATCCGGGTGTTTGCCAAATCCGGCATCCAAACAGGGCCATAAAGTGCAAACTGTTCCATGTGAGTCCAAACAGCACGACGACCCAAATCCCCAGTCGCGTTGACCCGCTGCAAACTCGGTCAAAAAACGACTCCGATTTCAGATCGATAGATCTGAGTCAACTCAATCCACATATGAATCAACATGTTCTTGGGTAGTTGGATCTCATCTTTTCAGGGGTGTTTCGAGCCCCATTATTTATCTTTAATCTTCAATTAACATACATTAAACATCCGTATAGCGATAAGTAAAACAGAGAAAGAGAGAGAGGGCGTACCAGCCTTCCATCAAACCAGTGTTGTTGTTTTGCTTTTGTTGAGGGGGAGGTTGGGCATACTGAGGGGCATATTGGGGAGGATACCCTCCCTGTGGTGGGTATCCTTGTGGAGGGTAACCTTGTTGCGGATACCCTTGCTGAGGGTACCCTTGTGGAGGATACCCAGGTGGAGGATAAGCATCCTTTGCATACCCTTCCGGAGGATAACCTGCTCTCACAAACGAAAACAAAATCAACGCTTGAAAACCCATAATTGTACAGATGTCTCCGAAACAGTCCGATGCATGAACATGTGCACGGATTATAAGTCGTTGGCATGATTTTTTCAAACAGATCCAATCAACCCATCATCAAATTCCATTTCAAATAAAACCAATTTCTTCTAAAACATCAAATCCAAAAAAAAAAAAAAACGAAATAAAAAGAGGGAGAAAATTGATCTGAGGTTTACCTTGAGGAGGGGGGACGCCGACGGGGGGTTGTTGCTGGTTGTAGTAACTCATGTTCTTGATGTGGGTATGGCTATCCCTCCGGTCCTGGGTTCAAATTTTACCCAGAAAAAGGATATCCTTGACCTGTAATGGAGAACAAAAAAGCAGCGCACGAATAAATGGGGTGAAAATTGGCTTTCTTATAGGGGTGACCAATGAGGAGAAGGTGGGGACCAGGGAAGGTTGTTGTGGAGTGAAGACCAAGGAAGATTGGTAGTACAAGATTTGGAACCCGTTGGATTTTGGGTATAACTCAGTGGAGATGGCCGGCTTTGTTGCGATTTCTACTGCTCTTTTATATCCCGTGGTTTCGTGTGTTGGGGGTTGAATGCGCGTACACTACGCGTGAAAAATAACTGCGCCATTCTTCCCCAGATAGGAATTGGATTTTTTGGACCTAAATTGTTGCGCAAAAGAAATTGACTTCTACCGGGAAAACAAAATACGAATGGTATAGAGGGATTTGCTACCGATCGTGGGGTCGGATTCACAGTAGCGCCTCCTCTCTTTTATATCGTGTAGCAAGGTTCTGAATACCGTATAAAGACGAAAGATCGGTTTTTTCTATTGAGACGATACTGATGCTTGGTATTGACGGCCAATACCGCCACCGATCGAATTCTTATAAACTATATATATATATATATATATATATATATATATATATATATATATATATATATTGATAGAGAGGATTCTGGAGACACAAAATTTGTCACAGAATATGACATTTCAATCCCATTTTCTTAAATCCACTTAATCTATGTATATTTAGTACATACTTGTTGTATTTAATGTTTGGTAGTTATAGAAGTTGAACCCATGCATCACAAACCCTTTTTAAAAAAAATATTCTGTTTTTTTATAATCTCCTTGTTCAGAAATCATAGTTTTTTGGTCACACCGATACCAAATTAGAAAAAATGTGTAACTACAATGTTTTAGATCTTGAAATTTTCTTAAATTTTGATATATAACTTGCCTTGATCGGAGTTCGGAGTAAAAAGTTATGGCGAGAAATATGAGTCCTTGAGTTTTGTTATGTCCCAGATTTGCCCGGTATTTTCCAAAGACGCCTATATTCCCTTATTTTCTACGTCTGGTAGGTCTGCATTGGAGGCCCTTTTGGCTTGTTTTTATAGGAAACCGATACGTACTGGTCGATACAACATGGTATTGATAACCTTGTCATATAGTGCTCACTTGAGCGGTTCATCTACATTATTGATCATAAAAATTTGCAGATTGTCGGAACGTGTGACTCGTATGGAGGGCTTTAGGAGTTACGATGAAAGGCCAGGATCTTTGGGGCGAGTGGAGTGGACGACATTTGGCCCATCACGTCCAATCTGTTTATGGTTGGTGGCAAGTAGGGGTCGAAATAATGGGAGAGTGCCCCTGGTATGGTATAGATTAATTAGGATTGAAATAGAGTAGGGCTATATATACTCTCTATTGTAAAAATCCTAGCCGATTTTGATCATAATAATATAGACTCGTTCTCGCTCCCGTAAAGGTACCTGCACTTGGGGAACCATGTAAATTCTTGTGTTCGATTCTTTATTGGTTTCGTATTCATTATTGTGTTCGTGTGGTGATTATTTTAACATAGAAGTACTCTTACTCGTAAAAGTTCAAGCATATATGATGCATTGGTTGCCAAGATTGACGATTAAGATGGCGGAACTGCATGGTGTAGTGTGGTAGGGGGGGTTATAAACACCCCGCTTTTTTGCTTGTGTACTTAATTTCTGTGTGAGATTCATTTTGAGTCCCCTTCAATGATTCAAGACAATACATATTGTATAACATTTCTTGAAGATTCTTTCAAATTACACGATCTTGAATTTTGAATGAAAATTAAACGAATTAGATCAATTATGCAAAAATATCCGATGTGAGATCCAAAAGTGGGTCATTTGTGTGAGATCTAAAAATAGGTCATTCGTGTGAGATTTTGAATTCTATCGAATCATTTGTGTGAGATCTACAAGTGGGTCCCATGAGGTGGCATTTGGTGAAGTGCTTGGTGTGGTACCAAAGCAAAACTGTTTAAAGATGCATATCAAGTACGGTGCAGGGCCTACATAGCATGTCCCATGCATCCTGTATCTATGAGTCCCTGCGATGCATTTTTTGCGCTGCACTTTATAGTTCTGATTCAAGCAGTCTATTTGCACAATTGATGATTTAGGTTCGCAAAAGTACTATCACCGGTTAAGATAGAGAAACTGCATGGTGTACTGCGGGAAGGGGCGCGGTGTACCGTGGGAGGGGCACTAAAGGAACCCCAATTTTCCGATTGTGTACCTAATTCTCGTGTGAGATTCTTTTTGAGTCTCTTTCAATGATGCGAGACATTCGTATTGTTCGAAATAATTTTCTTATGTGTCTTGAAAAAAGTAAGTTTATTCGAACATTTATAAGTACTCAATTGATTCGTTCAATTTATTTGTTCAAAATTTGCAGGTAAGAACGTTGAAGAGAGGATTGTATGAATTGATTAAACACTCGCCAAATATCCGAATAAATTGATTTTTAATAGGAAAAAAAACATTTACAAATAATTTCAAACAAACGAACATCTTGGTTCGTTTACATCGGCCCAATTTAAATCCTAAACAAGGGTTCGGTGCATAATCAGTACCTCCACTATGTACCCATGGCTGGTTAACTTGGTTCTACCAAGAAAATGGTTTAATTTGTTGCTTATAATTAAATAGAAAAATAATTTTGTCAAGTGACCGCAAAATGTATTTTACTTTTCCGCCCATGTTCTTCGTCCCCGTCTATAATTTCTCTTCCAATCCTCATTGTCGAAATTTTAAATACGATGGAATATTTTTAAAAGATACCCCTCTGTCTCTTAAAGTTTGACACTTTTTAAACAGTATGCCATTTTTAAATGCTTATATTTTTCAATGTAAATGTCAAAAAATATGTAATATGGATATTGTTTGATAGATTTTAGTAAGTTTTATTAAACAAAGTTTTTAAAATCACATAAAATGTTATAATAAAAAAATATAAGTAATTTAAAATGACGCAATCTAAAAAGGTCAAAAAAAATTAGGGATGGAGGGAGTACTTCTACACTTTCGCTCGTGCTTCATTGCCACGTTCCTTTTGCGTTTACCAAGTCAAACATGTTCCGCACGGCAATTTGTATTATATTAATAAAAAAATACCTCATGTTTGAGTTTGATTGGAGTAATAATGTTTGATTTAATAAGACCAATAATGGTAGTTGACTTGGTTGTTTCCAGGAATGAGGTGATATCTGGTGTTCAAATATGCATGCCATTATTACCTAATTTTTGGGCGCCTCTTTCTTAGCTCCAAAGGAAACTAGTACAGTAAATTATTAGGAACGCTGGTAGGGGTACAACTCTTTTTGCACCGAAAATGTACACCATGGATTCGGGAACCCGTTTTTGGGTTTCACACGAGTGATTCGAATTGTTCATTATTTTTAAAACACTTTTCCAATGGGGCTCACAAAAAATCAGCTCAATCGGACGATTAGAAGTTCTTGAACCAAAGTCTCACCGCTTTTTGAAACGGTGAGACTTTGGTTCAAGAACTTCTAACCGTCCGATTGAGTTGATTTTTCGTGGGCCCCTCGGAAAAATGTTTTAAGAACAATGAACGGTTCAGATCACTCATATGGATCCAAAAGCGGGTCCCCGAAGCCGTGGTGTGCATTTTCGGTGAAAAAGGATCGTACCCCCGGTTTTTCGAATTATTAGACCCGTTTGGGATTTTATTTAATTTATTTTTTTGGCATTTTGTATTTTTAATTATGAATTGTAGATTTTGGAATTAGGCAAAGAGTAGATTGGCTCCCAAACAACAAGAATCAGAGAATATGCAAAATGGACTGTGTTTGGATTGGTTTTTAAAAGAAATTTTTGAGAAGAATTTTTGAAATAGTGTTTGGTTGAATTTTTAAAAATGAGAATAATGAGATAATGATTAGAGAGAGATAGAGAGAGAAATGAAATAATAAGATAATGAGTAAGAGAGATTTTTTTTGAAAAGAAAGAATCTTTTTGAAAAGAATTTTTGAAAATGAGAAGAAAAGGGAAGAGAACAAGGCCGGAGAATCCAAAAAAGAAGCTCCCAAACAATGCCTCGTTTGGTTCCAAGATTTATCAAAAAACTGAAAAATTGGAGAGAGAGTTTTTTTTTTCTTTTTACTTCATCTGTTCCAAATTTCTTATTCACTTTTACCCGTTATGGACTTTTCAAAAACTGTTTTGTATTATAAATGTATAAAGTGTATTATACATGCAATATGGATCTTACATAATTTGATGAATCTAAATTATTCTATTCAACATGGTTTTTAATATCATAAAAAAAATTACAGATTGAAGAATATAAATAATTTAAAAATGACACACATGCTGAAAAATGGATAAGAAATTTGGTCTAGAGAAAGTAACTTTCTTGTAGCAGGAATGACAGATATGTGACACAATTACACGAAAAAATATTACTTGGCATTTCACCAATTTTCATTGTTATTTTTTTTAATTCGAAAAAACTAGAATATCTGTACGGTGATGCACAACATTAACAAACATAGAATAGTTCTTTCAAATTGTTAGTTCGATGGCTAGGAAAAAAAGTAAGCATTTCTCAATTAATTCAATTTCTGATATAGGAGTATATTTCTTTACAATTATGCAAAAGAAAACCTATATCATGAATTTAATTAATTGAGGATAATGTTCTCGCAAATTTGACTGGATAACTACTTTCGATTCATAAATATAATGTCTGCATTGCGCGCTTCCAACCACAGGGCTTACTCATAGATGGGATTGAAACGGCTGATTAATTTAGCTTAGATCATTTATGGCATAGTCTTTTCAGTTGTTTCTCTTTTTCTTTTTTTTTTTTGAATTAAATTTTGGCATATCTATATTACATCATTCCGCAATTTTTAAAGAGTTGCGTGCGGTAACATTCAATATGTGCAGACTGCGTGCTCTAATAACTCCTAATAAAATCCAACGATCAACTTAAGATCACGGCTCTTTCAATTAAAATTCATAGCTTTTTGAATGGAACTTTTCATCTCTACTCGTATTTTCGCAATTCATATTAACTTTGATTGGGTCTTGTCTTTTACATCTACATCTATAGATTGGTTCCAAAAACCAAAAAAAAGAACTGATAGCACGAAATTTCGAAATGAAAACTAGGAGGAAGCGAATTATTAATTATTTTTCAAGATCCTGATACTCATTGTCTATTACAAAATTACTCCAAATCTCTTTATACTAACGTTTTATATGCACAACATAGAGTATCCAGAAAAAGATCCGTCACCTCTTAAATTTCAAAATAATTTCAAATATCAGATATGTGTGAAAATTTCAAGATACTTGCATATATGCTTGCGAGTATTAAGTTTAGTAACAATATTTGTTATGTGATTTAATTAGATACAATACGATACATTACGGCACGACGCCAATCGAATGGACAATTTCTTGTAAAATTGGTTAAAAAGAATCTAGAAGCCAACTTATAAACAAACAAGCAAAAGAATCAGTTGGATTGTTTTACTTGGGCGTGTAAAAAATGAGATCCAACAAACCAGTTGCATGTTTGAATAAAGCCTCTACAAAGGGCAACGTCACAATGGCGGAGCCATGTAAGGGTTGGGTGGGGCCAAGGCCACCCCCTCCTCCCTTTTTTTTTTTTTTTTTTCATTTCACATGTGCAGTTTTATTTTTATTTTTTAAGAAAACAAATCCTATTCTGCTGCTACTAATTTAGGAGAAAGGGAAGAAGTTGTTGGGGTTTGAACCTTCACCTAATGCAAGAAGTATGAGGCGTTCATTACTTGGTTTTCACTCAATTGGCCACATATTTTAAGTGGAATAACATTGTCATAGTCACTTTAAAATGTTCCTTTTAAAACAAAACAAAATATATTACGTTTGGGGATTTTAATAGTTAGAACTAGTTTTTAGGATACTTAATTAAATTCTAAACTCTATTTTTAATATACTCAATATTCAAAATTTCGTTTTTTGAATTTTTTTTCTACCTTTACTTCGGCCCCTCCAGATATAAATCCTAGCTCCGCCACTGCAACGTCAACAATCCAAATGCAACCTCTAAAATATAGCTCACCTAATGCATCATCTACCAAACTTAAATAGTTTTAAAATTAAGATCAGGTTAGCATTTTCTTGCTTGAACTATAGATTAAATCAGCTCAACCCACTAAGCTTAATTTACCCAAAAAAAAAACAACCACTAAGCTTACTGGTCAATTAAAAAATGTAACAATTATATGGATAGAAACATATTAGAACATTTTCAAAATATTTAGTCGAAATTAAATGTCATTGTTGGTGAGCAGTTTTAATAAAAAAAAGAAAAAGAAAAAAGAAGTGTCTATTTAGATTAAAATTAATAGACGTGACCATTGAATTTTAATACAAAATGTATGCCAACTCATTGGCCAAATGAAAAAGAGTGACTATTAGAGTCAAATGAATAGAAATGACTATTATGAATGGACATGACTATTGAGTTTAATGAAAGAGATGAGATCTCTAGCTAGCAGTCATGCACGGTCCATGCTTATATAAAAAGCAAGGGATTCAAAGATAAAATCAGAAGGATGTTGGTTCTTTTTCTCTCGCAATATCTCCTAATCTTATTTTCAGCAAAATTCAAAGGCATTTTGGTTCTTCTTTATCATGTACTATGACACAATTGAACAAATAACCAACCGCGATTGGGTTTCATTATATCTTAGAATTGAATTTGCCGATAACCTAGTGCACACCACATTCTCATAAATTGGTAGAGACAAATATCGTCGTGACTCGTGATGCAATTATTTATCTTCTCATTTTCGTCATATTCCATCGATTATACTACATTTGCACCAACAAATCGTTGATCGAACTTTGGGGTCGAAACCAATTGAGAGGGGAGTCATGCATTGGGCTATATTGGTGGAGTCAATTTCAGTTACAAATGAGCTCAAGACATAGGACGGGCTCAGGCGCTGGATATTGGTGGACCCAATGTATCTACCGAATGGGCTTTCAGAAAGCTAAGGCCCAATTACTTCTAGAAATTGGGTTGATCATTTTTTTGGTCATAAGACACATAAGTAGTCTGAGAAAATAGGTGCAAAAGAACCACTTACTATCCATGACACATCATCCCTCTGCAGGGTGATCCTGGATATATAACAAATTATATAAACACTACTCCTAAGTAAATTGGGTCTAAACTAGGCCATATGATTAAATTTCAAAACTAGCCAATGATCTACATGGGGACTATTGTGTAGTGGCTTTCAAATAGAAATTGAGGATATCAAACTGATTTCCTAATAGGACAATCTACATTTACCAGCCACAAAGTTGGATGGAAAATTTACGTACATAATAAATTGGAAAGAAAGAACACACATATTTACGTGGACAATTTCAATGCGAGAAAAAATGATGGGCTCTGCATCAGTCCAAGATATCGAAGGATCAACGGAATAGAAGTCTTCCCTCTTCTCTAGAAGAAAAATCCAAGATATATAAGTTTGAGAGTTCGGAACTTTGCTTTCTAGTATATGCAAATGAAGGATTATCTGTATCAGAAGGATTTTTATCGGCAGTTGTTCGGTGAAGAAAAAGGAAAGAGGATAGGAGAGTGCAACGAAGATTGGGTCATTCAGACCCTACTTCTTCCTCAAACACCAGCCCTTACTTAGCCCCTTTTGCTTTCAAGGTCACTTGCTTTAAAATATCGGGAAAGAACAACCCTGCGCCTTCCTTACATCGTTCTAAAGAGAAGAGTCAACCTGTCATTAGTTTGCTTATGAGGGTCTTCGAAGCATATGATTTTAATCTATTTCATGGGAGAGGGAGAAATTAGACTCAATTTCGGGATGCAATGTTTGACATCCAAGAGCTCTACCGCATGAGCTAGCCACCACTTGCGTACTAGTGCAGTTCAAAAAGTAGTAATTTATTTGTGTTCAGAATTGTATATTTGGCTGGTACATTAGTTGTGCAAAGAAATCAAGAATGCAAATTTCCAAAGCATTGGTGAGGCGTGCAAGCAGAAACAGTGTTGAATGGTTTAGAAGTAGTTAAAATTGTGTTCCCTAGTTAAAGCTTGCAAGGCATGCTTGATGACAACTTCTTTTTGTATTCATGGTTAGATTTCGCAGATGAGTTTTTAAGATAAAGAAGTTGTATGAAGTCGTATAATTTTGTGAGTAGAGACAAGCAATATACATCTAGAGAGTAAAAACATGGACGACGAAATAATGAAAAATTTTGGAGATGATTTTTCTAAGAGGAGAACCACACAAAGTAGACACCACTTCAAAAGGAATGCTTGTACGGTTCGAATTAATATGTCATTTGTAAGAAATATTATTTGCATCTGGGAAAAAAAATATATCATTTGCTTGCTTCTACTATAAGCGTTGCTTTGTGCCATTAATATAAGGGACATTTACTATCAGGTCACCCTTGGATCCTATAATTACCATTAGGTCAAACTCAACTCTTAAAAATTTCTATAAGGTCAAAGCGATACCATATGAAAGTGCCTAAACCACTAAAACCTTATAATAGGAAATTGCACCATAAATCTAAACTCTAGGCTACCCTACGACTAAGGCACCCTTTGAAAGTGCCTAAAATCCTAGGGTACTGAAAGTGCACCTTAAACCTAAATTACAAAAAAGAGTGACTTACCTTAATGGTAATAATAAAAAAAGACTTACGTTAGTGGTAATTAGACATCTCTTTTATAAACTTAGATGTAATAATCCCTTAATATAATCTTATTATTTGCTTGCCTAGCAATTCTATATTTCAAAAATTTCTTGGCCGAGACCCTTAGGCCACACTCCATTAACTCAAAAAAGCAAAAAAAGCTAGCTTATTACGAAAACTGAGACAGTCACTCTTTCATAATACATTACATAAAAAGCTGTGAAAAAGCAATAAGCTAGAAAACTCTCTTAAGTGCAACACGGAAACCAACAATTAGTTTCAAGCAGTGTGTATGTTTACATTATACTGGACCATTGAGCGTACATTAGTCAGTCTGTGTTGCACTTAAGGGAGTTTTCTAGCTTATTGGTTTTTCACGGCTTCTTATGTGATGTATGAAAGAGTGACTGTCTCAGTTTTAGCACTAATTCTTAAACAAGTTTGACTATCCTAATAAAAAATTCTCTGAAACAACAAAGTCCTACAATCAAAGGATAAAACAACCAAAAGGATATTTTTCTAACCCTTCACCCAAAAGGATAAAACAACCAACCAACCCTCCAACAAACAGGCTGAACAAATCTCATGAATAACTATTTTGCATTCCCAGAGTACTACGTGGCGTTGCCTATGTAATGCTCACCTATTTGCATAGCAACAAATTATCAGATTGGGACAATCGTGAATCATCTTCCACTTTTGTTGGATGATTGGAAGATAATGAGCGACTCTCGTGGTGTGGTGACGATATTTTATTTATTAGGCAGTACACTAAGTCGCTAAAATTACATAACTGTGCTCTCCCCTCCAATCTCTCCGACCACAGCCCATTTGAAATCAAAATTTAATCCGACACTTGAAAATCGAGAGAGAAAGAGATTTCTTGTGATAGAACTATAGAAGTTGCTGGGGGTTAGGTGGATTCCCGAAGAATACATCCACGCAAGAATAAGAATATTACTCCATTAGTGTCCCTCCCAACCAACTGCAAGAAACAGGGTCGTAGTTAGTCACAACTTCCCCTGCCTAATACCATCGTCATTCTATTTCATCTCTCTCCTCTCTCACTCCTCTGATCCTCTACAAGCTTTTTGCATTTTGCCCACGTAGAGAGAGAGAGAGAGAGAGAGAGAGAGAGAGAGAGAGAGAATTGTATTCACAAACTCCGCATTAGCTTCGTCTTCTACTTCAGAGGAAAAGGTTGAAAGAGAGAAATGGGGGATTTTTTTAAGCCGTTGGAACAATTAGAAGTCGATTACTGTCTCAAAAGCAATCCTCCATGGCGTTAGTCTCTCTCTCTCTCTCTCTCTCTCTCTCTCTCTCTCTCTCTCTCTCTCTGTGCATGCAGACATGGATTTAGATTTTACTAATATTTTTCTTCTTAGCATTCCTCTGTTTTCTTTTATTTTTCAACTCCAACGGTATTCTCTGTTATTACTGCCATCGCATTTGTCCTCCGTTAATCACCCGCTGATCATATTAACGATGCATTATCTGAGTATAATTGACATTGTGCAGTGGATAGTATATGCACAACGTCAAATAAGTTAGAATTCTGTAAATACAAAGTATTTGGCTAATTGGCTCAACGGCATCAAGAGTGCACTTATATGCATCTCTAACTAGGTCAACTCCACTTCCAAATTGCTAATCTAACTATTCTTGCAATACTGATTTTCGCATATCAGAAAAAAAGAATTGGAATTACACAAATATCAATTCAATTTCACGTAATAAACTTCCCCCGAAGATCAATGCATTTTTTTTTAACACGGGTTGTCGTCATAGTTAATTGACTTTGTCTCAGTGGAGCTTACCATCACAAAGTCAAATAAACGATTTCCCTCAGTGGCGATTTCTCCTTGGAACACATAACCTCACGCGTGTTTAGGGTTTTGAGAGGAGCTGGAGAGCTTAGTCTAATTTATTGGGACACCCTTCATTACCAAAAAAATAAAATAAAATATATCAATGCATTTTTTGCCCATTATAAATGAACCGGTCTTTGTGCAGCCCCCGGCATTGTTCCGATGATTGGAAACGTTCACCGCGTAGACCTTGTCGAGTACTACAAGTGTACTAAAAATCAACTCGATCGGGTATCTTTAAGTGCGTCATCGGAACTCAAATACTTTGAAAAGAAATGGAACACAAATGGAAACAAACATTGTATCAAAACCAAATTTTCAAGTTATTTGTGTTCCGATGAGTCACTTAAGGATATTCGATCGAGTTAATTTTTGGCACACTTGTAGTACTCGATGTACTCTACGCGGTGAACATCTCCGATCGATAAAAAAATACTGATACGACCGCGCCGTGGGGCTGCACAGCATGGTGCTATGCAGGGGATGCATAGCACCCCCAGGTTCCATTATAAACCGTCATTTTTTGATTATGTATAGGAATCTATAATTTTCTTCTTGTTCCTCTGTTTTCTCCCTTTTTGATGTAATGTATCCACGTGTTGCTCCGTTGATGATCATCAATTGATCTTATAACTCTCGAGTTATTGTGTTCTGTTTTATATCACTTTGAATTTTTACTCCCTCTGTCTCATATGGTTGGACTTCTTTATTTTTTTTAATGTCTCGAAGAATTGTTTTTCATAATCTATGATGTTTTTGGTCATTCTAAATTTTTTGTTGAATAAATAATTGAGATTTATCAAATAAGATCTATATTGAATATAAAAAACTTAATAAATTATAAATTATAAACAATTATTTAAAACTTCGAAAAAAGAAAACAAGTCTAACAAAATGGGACGGCGGGGGTACTTTTCTCATTGGTGTTTTTCCGATGATTGACAATGTATTAAAACATAGATGGGCTTGTTGGAGTTTATAAAATAAAAAAAAAAAGTAAATAGCTAAACTAAAAAAGTTTAATTTTCAGTACTCCCTCCGTCTTTTTTTAAGTGTGTAGTCTCGTAATTCCAACTTATTTTCTCTTACATCAATTTTTACATCTATTTTTCACTACTTATCTTTATCAATATAATAATATCCACTAAATTTTTAAAAAAAAATATACTTTTAAAGGCAAAATAGAAAATGTACCCACTGACTTTTCAAAACACACACTTATTAGAGTAACTCCAAAACCCTCACCACTCCCGCTCTCTTGGCCACTGCGGCGAGCCAAAACCAATTTTCGTCTGTCCAAGAGCCTCGCCACTCCCCTCGCCACTTTGGATTCGCTCATTTCAGCTGGCTACTAGAGGCAAGTTGGACTCCCTCGCCTCTCTTCTCCACCTTAGCTTTTCACGCCAAAACTTTTCCCTCCCTCTTTCCTCTCTCTCTCTCTCTCTCTCTCTCTCTCTTCTTTGCCATGGTCATCGCTGGGTTTTGGATCTTGCCGGCAGCTGTAGTTGCAATTTGCAGATGCATTTGCTAGGTTTATTTGTTGATTTCTTGTTGATTATTTGTTGCAACCATGAGATTAATTGTTGATTTCTTCTGATTTGTGTTCACTGTGTTTGTTGGGTTTTCTTCCTTCTTCTTTTTTTTATCCGATCTGAGTTTTCTTTTGATTTGTTGGTAGCATTGGGTTTGGTGGGAAAATAATTACATGGTTTTCATCTTTAATTAAAGGTGTAATAAATTGGTTGGGGCAAAAATCAGTTTTGTTAGTTTGGATGGATAGCCGAGTAGAGAGTAGTGTTGAAATGTGGTGCGAAAAAGTGAATAGGCAAAATAAAATTTGTACTTTTTAATATTTTTGGCTACCTACTTTGTCTAGCAGTGTTAGTTGCTCTTAAAGGACAGCCCAAAATAAAAAAGTTAAACACGGTAAAAAGGGACGGAGGGAGTAACTATTTTACCTACCTTTTCATCGAATTCCGTTTAGCAGAAAAACTAATTAGTTCTAACTTCTTCTATCATAATGCAGCTGTGGCCATAGTTCTCGGTTTTCAGCACTACATAGTAATGCTTGGGACTACCGTTATCATTCCCTCCATCATTGTTCCTTTGATGGGTGGTGGCAATGTATGTATCATATGAAACTTACCTTATACAAGCATTTCTGTTACGTAAACTTAAGGTTCTATTTTCTCTGTGGCAGAAGGAGAAGGCTGAAGTGATTCAAACCTCGCTATTTGTCGCGGGATTGAACACTCTATTGCAGACCTGGTTCGGAACTCGGCTTCCAGTGGTGATAGGTTCCTCCTACGCGTTCATTGCTCCTGCACTTTACATAGTTTTATCTGATAGATTTAGTGGATATGTCGATCCTCAGGAGGTGAGACTAGTCAATAAACTCGATCTGATTCCCGTGGTTTTTTGAATGACATGTTCATACAAATCATTTACTTTTGGTGTATGAATACTTTCTTCAGAGGTTTGAGAAGTCAATGCAAGCGATTCAAGGAGGTCTCATGATTGCATCCATTATTCCAATATTAGCTGGCTTCTTTGGCTTATGGAGAATCATTGTGAGGTGGGATTTCAAAGAAAATGACATGGTGTAAGAGAATGTTCTTGTTCATGTGTTAATCCAATTTAAATCAACACCTGGAATTTGTTGAACAATGACAGGTTACTTTCTCCTCTTTCTGCTGCTCCTTTGGTAACGCTTGTCGGACTGGGGCTCTATGCTCATGGTTTCCCTCAGGTAAGAATTCTTAAGCCTTCATTAAAATACCACAATTTCTTTGTTCAGTAGGAATTCAACATTTATGTTCTATTTATGTTAAAGGGTAATCTTGTCCATGCCTCCTGGTCAGCCAGGCTGAATTCATTCAATTGTACCGACCGAGATTTGATATTTTTGTGCCTAAATTTCCTTCTAGAATTCTGTTACATGAAGGGATTCATTTGCTTATTTGTCTTTTCATTTTGGCTGATGGCTGTAGCTGGCGGAATGTATCGAGATTGGGCTTCCAGAGTTGATTCTCTTACTTATTTTTTCCCAGGTGTGCTTTTCTCTAGATTACTGCTTATTTTCAGCCAACTCCTATTTAAATCTCACGTAGGTTAGTTTACTGTGGTTCGGAAGAAGTGATCTACAATTTAGTTCTGATTTGAGTTCGGGGCGACATTGCTGATTTATTTTGATCTTTTGTTTCTTGAGAAATCTATAAAGGAGATTTTTCTTGAGGTAATATTGATTTGGTTAACTAAATGTTTGGCAGTATATTCCTCATTGGATAAAAACCAAAAAAGGAGGTGCATTTGAGCGCTTTTTTGAACGATATGCTGTCCTACTATCAATAGCCATTATATGGCCATTTGCAGCACTTCTCACTGCATCCGGCGCATACAAAAACAAATCTCTGAGTACCCAAATCAGTTGCCGTGTTGACAGATCTGGGCTCATTAGTGGTGCTGCTTGGTAAGCTCATTCTAGAATTAGCATTTCTTTTAATCTTATGCATCATTCATAAGTTACATTCCTAGTTTGTTTCCACCTTTCTGTCCTAATACCAGTTTTGTTATATCATTGTCTGGTTCGCATACGCTGTGCATGTCTTAAGCCATTTTGGCTGCCTCGTCTTGGCAACTGAAAACTGATCATTAATTCATCGGAGATCTAAGCATGGGTTGATGAACATCATGTCAAGTTGTTCTGCATTTTGGGAACTCGGAATCCAATCTATAGCAAATAAGGACTCGTGTTTATCTGAAAACAGATATCTAGTGTCATATGTTTCCCTTGTTCTAAGAGTTTCTGTCAATTCTCAACCTGCAGGATAAGTTTTCCCTATCCATGGCAATGGGGGACTCCGAGTGCAGAGGGTGGGGATGTCTTTGTAATGATGGCTGCAGCTCTTGTTGCTCTTGTTGAGGTTGATTATTTCTCCTGCATAGATTGCTCAAATAAGCGGTTGAGATTCGCATTGTATAGTTTTGTTGTACAACCCCATTGTACCTGTAGCATCCTTATTTGAACGTCAAAAATAGCTGACATCTCTTTTTAGTGTTTTTTAAGAGTCACATTACATGTTAGGAGTCCTTAAGGAATTACATCTTCTGTTACTTACCAATATTCTCTATAAGGGGTTGACATGCTCTACTACTTTTTCCTCTCTTTATTGTTATTACAGTCTACCGGCGCATATGCAGCAGCAGCAAGATTTGCGGGTTGCACACATCCACCGCCTTCTATCATCGGCCGTGGTGCAGGGTGGCTGGTATCAACTGACCCCCTCTGATACATATTAGGTTTCCAATTCCTTTGTATAATTTTCCTCATAACTGACTCAACCTATATCTTTTATTTTCTTACTTGTGAGTTTTAGGGAGTAAGCTTGCTGGTGGATGGTTTGTTTGGTTCTGCAACTGGCTCCACTGTATCAGTGTAAGAAGTTCAATATTCGAACCAAAGGGCTTGTCACTTCGGCTACTCTATCGATACCTAGATGAAGACATCTGTTTCCCGAATCACTAATCTAGTTACCTCTTTGATATACCATGATTTTGCGGAATCCATAGATCACAGAATAGGCCACCGAGGAGCAGATGTCCTCATCCAAGTATGTGTTTTCCTACTAATCTGAGATTCTTATATTCTGCAAAATGTTTAGTGAAAATGTAGGTCTTCTGGCACTAACACGAACTGGAAGCCGAAGAGTGGTTCAAATATCAGCAGGATTCATGCTTTTCTTTGCTGTCTTCGGTGGGTTCTCATTCCATGTTTTTCATATGACATCCCTGGAAAACCTCGAAAAATTATGTTACGATTCAAGCTAACTGTGTCATTCTATCATCATGTAACAGGAAAATTCGGGGCTGTTCTAGCATCTATTCCCTTGCCTATCTTTGGAGCTCTGTACTGCATCTTGTTCGCCTACATGGGTACGATTTCTCTCTTTACATTTACCCAAGTACCGGTTTTGCCTTCAGCTATTTGTTGAAATTAACTGTGGTTATACCATACCCATGCAGCTTCCGCTGGTCTTAGTTTACTTCAATATTGCAACCTCAACAGCTTCAGAACAAAGTTCCTAGTAGCTTATCCAATCTTCATGGGCCTCTCAGTCGCATTTTACTTCTATATCTACACAGAAACTTCTGGTCATGGTCCGGTTCACACTAATGCACATTGGGTATGTTCCGCATTCAAATTCACCCTTTTTAATTAGTCGAACAACTTTTAGTAGTCCAAAAGATTGGGAAAAAAAAAAAAAACTAAACTGCAATTTCTAACCATTATTTTGCAGTTTAACAAAATTGTCGAAATCATTTTCACATCCCCGGCCACAGTAGCAGCTATGATCGCGGTGTTTTTGGATACCACTGTTGCTCGGAATCATCCAGATACGCGCAGAGAATGTGGGAGGCCTTGGTGGGAGGACAAGTTCTGGGATTTCCATAAGGACCCCAGGACTGAAGAATTCTATGCCCTACCTGGAGGCCTTACTAAGCACTTCCCATCTTTCTAGAATTTTGAGCTGTTGTTGCAGTGAAACTTTAAGAAACAGAAATATAGGACTTCTATTTATTTCGCCGTGATGTTATCAGCGGTTATTATCTTCAACTCCGATTAGCCGGAGGGAAAGCAAGAAAAAGAAAAGCATACTGTGATACAAATGCTAATAGGTGTAAAGAGTATTGGAAACCTGCTCGGTCTGGATTTATAAGGCTAATTTTATAGACGCAACTATATAGTAGACGAAGAACTCGTATTACGGGTTCTATTGATAAATATTGTGAGAAAATTTGATTGTTGTTGATGATATTTTGTATTCTGAATGTTGAAACGAGTTTGCAACTTCTGGTGTGCGTCTAGATGTTGGATTTTTCGGTCCACCGTTGCGGTTGGAATCATTTGTTTGAGCAATGGAGCCCGCAATGCGGTGATGAATCAATATCTTCTCCTTGATCGGGTCAGCTATGGCTTAAGTACTTTGAATATTTCAAATCAAGTGGGTTCTCGGTTGATCGGGGATCGTTAATTCAATCAGACCCATTGTTTTTTTCATATTTAAAAGAATGTCCAATTAGAACACCCGAACATGGCTATGTTATTCTCATGGGTCGACAAACCTTGCCAACCTCAATTCGGACCATCCAAAAATATTTTGAATGGTTTAGATTTAAAATAAAATTCTTTCTCACAAAAAAAAGTCTCTTTTTTAGAATAATTTTATTTTAAATCTGAATTGTTAATTACTAAAACGGACAATTCTAGAGAGAATTGACAAGATTTGCTGGCCAACGGGAACGGAGAGCCCCGTGTTCCTCCAATGCTTGTAATTTATTTTGTTAATGTCATAACATAGTACAGTATCATTTCTGAAAAAAGAAACTCAGGGGTGTTCCACTAACAAAAAAATTATTTTTTAAAAAAATCGAGGTAGATCATTATTTCACAATACATCACATAAAAAATCGAAAAAACTAATTTTTTTTAAAAACCACCTTAGTGGAACACCCCTTCATCTAATCATCTTCCACTCTAATCCAATCCATTGCGCATTTCTCAAAAAGTCATTTCTTCTTTCTTTTTCTTTTTTTTTTGGGGTCAAATCGGAAGTTATTTCTTCTGTTGAAGACATAATTACTAGTTTTTGGCCTCAAGCGAATGAATTTTTCCCCCCCTTTTCGGGATGAGCCCCTCAAAATAGCTCAAGACAGAAGAAAAAAAAAAAAGAAAAAAAAATTCCACTGTCTTGTTAACCACTGGAGTAGAAAGTGTTACATATACTCAAAACGACAACCAACTCAAAGAAAATAAATTATGCAGCTTTGTCCGAATTCAAAGTACTGTTTTTTTGGGATTTTTTTTCCCAATTTTTTAAATTGTAGTCTAGCAAATTAATTGGAGTATTAGGATGGTGGAATTGGTTTCCACCAAAATTAGTCGAGAGGTACTCGAAAGCTGACTCGAACACCTATTTATATAAAAAAGACAGTTAATTGACAATTCTGCAAGGATTGATGCCAGCAACATAACTCTAAAAGTAAATTTGGACACAATAGTGTCCGAAAGCTATCAATACATGTGAATCGGTATGCATCAAGTGACATTGAACGGAACTACATTTTAAAGTTGTGTCCTCAGGAGGTGTTTCACTAAGGTGATTTTTTGAAAAAATTAGTTTTTCACAGTTTTTTTATGTGATAAATTGTGAGATAATGATCTTTTTTTTTTCCAGTTTTTCACAGTTTTTTCAATTGAGTGGAACACCCCCTTAGACTTTTTTCCTGCAACATGTGTAAATGAAAGAAGATACTTTGATACTAAAATCACGATCCTCTTATATGACGATCTTATGCTGCATATAATGACATCCACTAACGTCTTGTTTGTCTTTTGCTTAAATGAGAATTCCATAAAATTAATTGGGTTGATTTTAGCAAATGCGAAAATCATTTGCTGAAATCAACTCATTTTAGAAGTGGGTTGATTTTAGCAAATGCAAATGTTTTCCGCATTTTTTAAAATTACCCACTTGATTTTATAGAATTCTTATTTTAGCAAATGAGAAATAAGGCCTAAATGGTTTATATTTTAGGTTTTAATGTGTATATAATCGAAATAAGAAATCGTGTCAACCAAATATCATAAGAATTAGTTCGAATTTTATTTTTATAAATAAAAAATAGATAGTCAGATTATTACGTACCCTTCGTTTATCTTATAAACAACAATTTTTTGAATAAAGTCAAAATAGGTCTAATAATCTAACTATTTTGGTTTTATTAAAAAAAATTGAGTTTTGACCATAATTTTGTACTCGTTAAATTCGTTTCGTCGAGAGGAATCCAGAAACCACAAAATCTTGATGCAAAACTAACGAATGCAAAAAAAAAATTGAATAAAAAAACATTTAAAAATTAGTTTTTAATTTTTTACCCAAACTAGGGGTGGTTTGGGTAAATTGAAAAAACTAGTTTTTGGTTTTTTTGGTTTTGTCTTTATTCAAAAAAAATTTACATTGTTTTTTGCCACAATTTTCGTCTTTATTCACAAAATTTTAAATTTGGCTAATAATTTTATACTTTTTGGATTCCTTTCATCGAGACAAACTAAGAAATCACAAAAAATCGACCAAAACCAACAAAATGCAAAAAAAAAATTGAATAAAGACAAAACTAAAAAATCAAAAAACTAGTTTTTTTAATTCACCCAAACCAACCCTAGGCCGTAATCATTTCCGGTATTTGTTTTTGATAAATTCTACTATTTCGGATCAGGTGGGAAATTTCAATAGACAATTTTGCCTGTAGTTGAGTAATCCCAAATCCTTCAGACAGCTGGTAAGAGAGACTAGTCGTCCCCCCTCACAAAAATCGAAGCTCCATCTCCTCAAAAGATGAACAAATCATCCACCCAGGGAAGCACATCATATATCAATCACACCCCATGACCATTCACATTAATAGATACAGTCATACATGGAAGCTGATCGAGACCGAATAATACTATCTCTATCCATATTTTAAAACCTCTTTTCTATCTCCATTTCCATCCTCGTCTAGATTTCCAACGGCACTTTGATTTTATCGTTCATCCCCTCTCCAAATTGATCCCCACATAAATTCGGAGATCCAAATATATATATATATATATAGATACAGTCATACATGGAAGCTGATCGAGACCGAATAATACTATCTCTATCCATATTTTAAAACCTCTTTTCTATCTCCATTTCCATCCTCGTCTAGATTTCCAACGGCACTTTGATTTTATTGTTCATCCCCTCTCCAAATTGATCCCCACATAAATTCGGAGATCCAAATATATATATATATATATATATATATATATATATATATATATATATATATATATATATATATAGGGTAAACTTCTAATCCGGACTTTTAATTTCTGGACTTTTTATACAAATTTTTTTTTGACGATCCAATCCGTCAAATGTGTTCAGAAGGTGTTTTCAAAGGCCCTTGCGAAAACTTTTCAAAAAAAAAACACCGGGAAGGGCTTGATCTAAGCAGTTTTCGCAAAAATATATAAATACAGTTTTTGCGAAAAACTGTTTGGATCAAGTCCTTCCTGATATTTGTTTTTTAAGATTTCTGGAGTGGACAAAAACACCTTCTGAACACATTGGACGGATTGGATTTTCCAAAAAAAATTTGCAACACAAAAAAACCCCATTTTTTCCTTAAATCCGGGAGTGTGGACTAGAAAATCTATCTATATATATATATATATTAAAAATTGATTAATGCTATTCATCAATCTCTACCATTGGATCAACTAAACTACTAAAAATTAGTGCTGCCAAAAAACATATGTGCAGCTAAATATCCATACCCTATTCTAATTGGATAATGAATCAAAACCTGCTCAATACCACTACAAAATAAAATGGGTAGGAAATAGAAAATTAACTATAACGAAAATGAACGTGAACTAACAGGCTAATCACAATTCGACCTGAATATCTTTCATACCAACATTAGCTATGCAACTCTACATCTATAGTTACATACGAAATTCAAAATAATAAAGATCACAACATAATTTTATGATTCCCTAAGTTTTGGGGATTTGGGGATGGGGCAGGGTAGGGATGAATAGGGGAACGGATTTGAGGCAGGAAACTTAGGGATTAGAGGATCGGGCAAGGCAGGGATGAATTGGGGAACGAATTTTGGGGTAAAGATATGCCTATCTCCATCTCCTACCTGATCCCTAAAAATTTCAAAGAAATTCTTTATATCTTATCGAATCTACAAACAAATCTCCAAATTGCTGATCATTTGGGGTGGGGATTGGATTGGATTCGAATGAAATGACCATCCCTAATGCGACTGGTTGATGAGTTTGCTCTTTACACATAATATACAAATTTGTGAATCTCTTAATTCTGTCTTGATAGTTGGTGGGTTTACTATTTACAAATATTAAGAATTTCTTGCAAATCCCCAATTTCGTTGTAAGACCTGCCTTTGACAGAACTGGGAGAGATAAGATCTATCGAACACCTTTGACTGTCGAAAAAATAGATATATAGAGAGAGAAGGATCAGGTGAATCGTGACATCACGAGGGGGTGGCTGCACTAGACTTTCAGAGGGTGCAAGCGAACCCTCTTAGCTAAAAAAATGCACTATTTTTCTTATGTCTTTTGACAATATTGTATGAGACGATTTTTTTTTTTTTTGGTATTGCTGGCACTGAACCACTCGTACATAATCAAAATAAGTCAATTAAGCATATTTTTAACACGTTGAACTTCGTGAGTGTTCCACTAAGGGTGTTTTTAGAATAAACTGGTTTTTCATAATTTTTTTATGTGATGTATTGTGAGAGAATGAATTATCTTAGTTTTTTAAAAAAAATTGTTTTTTTTTTTTGGGTAAACTAGCTTGAAATTAAAAGAGGTAAAACGAATGTACAACCTACAAGGGGCAAACCCCAGGAAGGACAAAATGAAAAAAGAAATAAAAGAAAAGAAAGAAAAGAAAATTGTGTGGTCCCCAGCACAACCCGCTAGGGTGGGAAGATAAGAAGTACCAGCACATCCCGCTGGCATAGGTGTAAATAAGCAAAAATGCACTAAACATAGCAGATAATTGTTTTAATGTCATGCGCAACCCGCAAGGCTAGGATAATATCAAAAGCATGCACTCAATTGGATAACATGTTGTGAGTCCAAGAAGAGGCCCCACCGTATGTAACTGTTTGGTTCTTTTACTTCTTTGCAATGGAAAATAATTGTGTGCGAGCGTGCCAGAGAGAGTTTGAATCTCCTCCCTCAGATTAACTTTGGAAAAACCAAATCTAATCAGGCGATTATGTTTTATTGGTTCAATTACCTCAATTAAGAGGATTTTCTCAACAAGTGAAGAAATGTAAACCAACAAACTTAGGAAATCGAAGAACAAAAAAGAAACAAGACACTTCGATTAATAAATCAAAGATAAACTTACTTCGAAATTGTCTTCCACTTCAAATACAAGAACTTTGAACGGTTGATTGCTACAGGAACAATCGAGATATGGGTGATTGTTAAAGGAACAATTGAAATTAATCCTAACTACTTCCTAATCTACTTCGAACTGAGTTCGAAATCCTAAACTACTTTGCCAATGAACAAAACCGAAGATCGGTTTTTTTGATAGGCCGTTTGTTGAAGATTTGTCCTGGGGTTTAACTTCTTCAATTTCTTCTATTTATAGGCCGGCGCTGCAATTCGAACTTCCCGCAATGAATTTGAACATTGGCTTGCTTTGAACTCTAACTTCCACTCCTCGAGTTGGCGATTACTCCTTCCTTCCGCGTCTGAATTTGAATTCTTCTAATTCTTCCTCCAAAAGCTTTGATTTTGAATCTGTACGGTTGTTTAAGCAAACTAAAATATTCGTGTTAGGAAATAAGCGCTTCCCGGAAAGAATTCCACGTGTTCTTAACTTCGCGTCAGCGCCTTTTTTTGAGTTTACGTGGAGCAATGCGTTCAAAGAGTTGATATCGTATGGCTTCGGCCCCGATCTCTATTTTAGTAATGGCTTGTATCGCCAATAACTACCTTTCTAAATTGAGGCGTAATACGACGCCGTATTTGGTGTGCGTTATATCTTATTAATCCAAATTAATGCCCCGTTGGCGTGTAATTGCCAACATTTGGCAGCTTTTTGTTACGCCACGATTAATCATTGGATTGATTAATTTTATATGTAACGATAGCGTGAAGTTAACCCGCTTCATCCCATTAAATTTCAAAAAGTATCCCAAAGAAGAGAGCTGCATCAGGGACATGGGCACGGGCATGCATAATAGCTATATCCAAGTGGTGATGTATATGAAACAACCAAACCTCAACAGTGGAAACAACAGTAGCTGAGCAACCTGGACCAAATGAGATAAGCTGCTAGCAGTTCGGCAAGCAAATAAATCAACACCCCCTTAAATTCTAGATTTGCCCCAGACATCATCCTACCAAGTGGGTAGGAACACGTGATGCCGAACGCATATTTTGACTGTCTAAAAGTGTTTTGAATAATCTATATTTCTCTCAACCCTTTCCCTCGCTCTCTCTTTATTTCATCTTTTCAAAATTTAAACTATTTAAAATATTTTTGAACAACTGAAATACGCGACATATACCCCAGTGATGGGACTCGCAACTTTTCTCATACATATCCCCCACCTAAATGATCCCCATTTGATCCCAAACCGCTCAACAAACGTCCTCCACGTCCTCTCTGTCTCTCTTTCTCTCCCGCCCTTTTAGCCTCCACTCCGATTCCTCAACACTCTCGGTTTTGTTTTTCTCTTTTCTAGAGAGAGAGAGAGAGAGAGAGAGAGAGAAAGGAAGAGAGCCGAGTGGGACAGCTAACAAATGCCTTTCCCCAAATCATAACCGGCCATGTGTACTATCCCATTTGGACCGGCCGATGAAACCGCCGTCAACCACCTCATCGCTTCAGAGAACCACCACATGCCCCGTCCCGACTACCTCCAACACCGCTCGATCGACCTCACCTCTCGACAAGCCTCCATAAACTGGATCCTCAAAGTATGTACTGTATTAATTCTCTTCCATTTTTTGTGCATTTCTTTTGCTTGTTTAAGTTAGACCTTTTTTTGACTGATGATATCGATTTTGATGAATATATGTACAGGTACATTCGCATTATCAGTTCAGACCGGTAACGGCGTTTCTCTCCGTCAACTACTTCGATCGTTTCCTTTCGTCGAATTCCCTTCCGGTACTGTGAGAAATCACTCAAATGTATATGTATATTTATATATGAACATATGACATACCTGTTGACAGATCTACGAATCCAACCCAATGAAGGCACATTTTATTATTGTAATCATGAAATTTTTTTCCCTAGTCTAGTCAACGGTCTTGCTAAATTAAGACATTCATTATTGACTATAAAGTTTATAATGCACAATTTTTTTATAAAAAAGATTAAAAAATGAGCACACAATCTTAGACAAAACTTTTACTAAAAGATTACTTTATATTGATATTGACAAGTCTTTAGAATGCTCAAGGTTGTTTTAATGATGACTTTTTTTTAAAAAATATTTCCCCACAACCATTACAGATAAAGAAAATCAAAAGATAAATCTTCAAATTAAACAATCAATTTATGAGTTAATAATTATAATTGACCTAGCCAACGAAAGTTTAAACACAAAATTAATTTTACATTTCTATTTTTTAGATATACATAAGTGTGTAGGCTAAACATAGCATTATATTACATAATTATGCTAAATGAATAATATTAATTTTGTGGTATATTAATATTATAATATTGAAAAGTTCTCTGTATAATATTAAAAATCCTGAGGGGTTGGCAAAATGGTTTTACCTATAGATTTAGGGGTTTGCTAGTTATACTCGATCGTTATTTTCAAGACCTCAAAATTAGTCTAGGTGCTTACAAGTTGATCCGAACAACCAGCTATATATCCATAAAACACAAAAGTATAATATTAATATTTTCTTTTTAGTTTTGAGCAGGGGCATCCGTCCTGCCTGTTGATACCTCATACCTGTATAGGTGACTAGGGGAGAACAGAATTTAGACACCATGGAGGTTTAATACGTGGGAGATTTTTGGGCGATCATTTTTTTTTTTCCTAAAAAAAATGTTCTTCTCTGTTATTTATTTGAATAATTTTAGCAATGAAAATGCCAATATCCGTCGTCATCGCATAATAGTTAAAAAAGTACTCACCATTCTTCTAAATACGTACTTGTATATTTTTTTGCCTTTTCTTCGATTTTTGAGTTTCGTTCGTCTTTTCTGAAATTTTTATTAGATTCGTGTTAGAATTTTTTGGATTCATCAACTCTCTTGACAAGAGGACTGTAAAAATAAAAATTACCAAAAGCCAAATTTTTTTTTTTAGTAAAATGAAAACATACCGAACAACCGTCTGTTTTTTTTTTTTTTGCCTGAATTTTTTCAACTTTGATCTATATTTTTATACTTTTGTTGTTCCTCTCATCGACATACAAATGATTAATAATAAAGAAAAAAATATAGGCAATAAATTAGGAAAAATAAAAAATGCAAGTAAAAATTCATTTGACAAAAAGTTTAGGAGAATGGACATGATTCCTGATTGTTATACATATTCATGAAAAAATTATTGATAATCTTAAAATGTTCATTGAAGTTTTAAAAAATTTAATGAATTTTCGCAATTTTTATTTTTATAGTTACTCTTTTATTTTTATTTTTTGTTGCTTTGCTTGTAGAGTTATACTATTACCCTTTTTTGTGTGAATTTTTTTTTTTTGCAAACTGGTGGATAATTTGGTAAAATACATATAAAAGGGCAAGAAAAATGTATAAATACAAAAGCGAAGAGTGAAAATCAACTAACTTTATCTTTTGTGCATACTATTCAATGCACAATAGCGATCATGTGTTATCTGTGAAACGTGCACTGGCTGTGGCAAATTTTGACTTCAATTTTTGTAAAATTTATGCGATTTCAATCACAATTGGAATTGTATGTTTTCTTTCAAAAAGTCTGTAACGCAACTTTTGAACACAATTGTTTTCAGAACCGGCTGATGTATCCATGTTCACGTGCATCGAACGGCTTTCAACTTAATTGTGTCCGGATTTATATGTTAAACCTTTGTGACTGTCATATTTTTTTAACTTCAGTTTTAATTGGTGACAGAAGGCAAATGGGTGGCCATTCCAATTACTAGCAGTGGCTTGTCTTTCACTGGCGGCCAAGATGGAGGAGCGTTGCGTTCCACTACTCCTAGACCTCCAATTGTTCGAACCCGAGTTCGTATTTGAGCCCAAAACGGTTCAGCGAATGGAGCTTTTGGTCATGGCCAATCTCAATTGGAGGCTCCGGTCCGTAACACCCTTTGACTACATCGACTACTTCATTTCCCAGGTCCCCTGTTTCGGGTCCAAACCGGGTTTTACGGGTTACATGAATTCAGTTTCTTCCGATCTCATTCTCAAAAGCATTCGTGGTAATTCGTCGAAAAAACCATATCACATTGCCATTATATATCATAATTGAACCATCGATATTGAATTGATTCGCTGTTTTTTTTTTTTTTTTTCCACTTTTCAGTGATCGATTTCTTGGGTTATCCGCCGTCAATAGTTTCAGCTGCTGCCGTAGTCGTTGCTGCCGGTGAAAGTGCTGATTTTCCGGAGACCTTTTATGGGAGAGTAGACAAAGTAATTCCATATGTCAAAAAAAAAAACACCAAGTAATTTCGTGTTTTTTTTTCCTCAGTAATTTCTTGGTTTTTTAAATACATTTTTTTGATGGAAAAATGTCTTTTGGGTATTGTTACGCACACGGTCCTGCCCATAAATAAATCGTGGTTTCATGTTGGTCAATTTTGTCAAAATTTTGAACAAATGCATAGTCAAATTGTGTAATAAGGTGCCAAAGTAAAACACGGGAGGAAATTTCATTGATTACTATTTCAGTGTTCTGGGACCGGAATTGTGACAGATCCACAATATGTTCAAAGATTGGTCACGTGAGTTGCATACTTGCATATGTTTGTTTCTCTTGGGCAAATACGACCAAGATGAGCTCAATGGTGTAAATTGATGTTTTTCTATACTCTTGGGGCTGGTTTTGTAATTTTCATAAAAAAAGTCCAGGAGAGAAAAAAAAAATAATGATGATTTTATTTTTGTCTTGGAGACAGGAAATGGTGAGAAGCTGTCACCAACTAATGGAGGTGTACCTCACCGCCGACACGTGTCACACTATGAGTCATAAAGACCAGGTAGTGGAGCCACCTAGCCCAGATGGAGTACTTGACGTGTCAACATGTGTAAGTTGCGAGACGCCTTATGAGAATCTCGTATCTGGCTCAGCTTTCGGCTCGGGGTCAAGTGAAGCCGAGCAGCAGAACAAGTGATCTCGTTCATTTCCTTAGGATATACATCAACCGCTATAGCATATAAATCCGTCACTACCACTCCTTTTACTTTTCATTTTGCGGGGATAACTTTTTGTTGTGATTCATTTTGTCGTAGATTAATTTAACGACGGGGATCATCGGTGAGTGACGGTAAATGCTACTTTTTGTTATATTTCTGTCATATTTCCTGCATAAAATTTACATAATGAAGCCTTTTTATGCCAAAATACTTTGACTCACTCGAAAGTGCACAATTGCGTACACATGTCTGGAATCATTTGATGTGTGCGGGTTTCAATTCTACTATCATTTAGAACTCACGTGTATCAATTGATTTTGAATGGGTCTGAGTCTAAATTTCAAAATCTTATTTTAGAAAGCGCATTACGGGAAACCTATGTAATAGTCGGACCCGGAAGTGAATTAGTTATAGCCAGGGACTTGGTTGGTCAATTGGAAAATGCTATGGTTTAAGTACTTGGTTCCATCGAATCCATAATGATTCAACTTCCAATCATTTACTAATTGGCTTGAATTAATGATTTTGTGCACGAAAACCAGCAAATTCAAACAACCTGAAGTTCAGAAGCGTATGGCCATAATGTCCTTCCTCCGAATTTATTGTCTTCTTTCATTATTCAATTTGGATATGGCTCATTTCTAGTAACGGGAGAGGAGTTTTTCGGAAAAACCTATGAGTACAGAAGAAATGTCCAGAAAATGTACAGAGCACTTCTAGAGACCCATTTTTGGATTCCACACGAGTGATCCGAACCGTTCATTATTCTTATAATATTTTTCCGAGAGGCCTCACAAAATTTCAACTCAATCGGATGGTTAAAAATGCTTGAACCAAATATTTTTTTGTCTGATGAATTCTCAAATGGTATCCGATTAAAACAAATTTTGGAATGATTGAATTACCCTACAAATTCTACATAATGCACGATTCTGATCATTGATGTGAATAAGAGCCGGAAAAAAGAGGACTGAACAAGAAGCTGCTCTCCCATTAGTGGAGAGGAGCCAGATCCATTCAATTTAGTTAGAGTAATTTCCAAAATTGGTGGGGTCCCTGTGAGATTATTATTGTGGGGTAAGAATTGGAATTTCTGGAACGTTACAAGTGAATGACGTAGGGATGAGGTCGGTTTGCCACGTCAGAATTGGGTGAAATAACGTAAGAATTGGCGCCAAAAGGATTAGCAGACTGCACCGAGCGAATGGAAGGCAATGTGGTTCCTCCAGCTGTAAAGTTACTCTGTCTCAAAATTAGCCCTAATGGTCGGTCTGTTCCTCACACAAATGATTATTGATTGATTCTTAAAGTGAAACTTACAAAAAAAAACTTTCTATGAAATTCCCTAATCTAGGGAGTGAAGAGTTACCATTGACCCGATTAGAGAAGAGATTAATTGAGGTATAAGTAAACTAGCCCGAAAAGCCCTATTCGTCAAACTAGGAAAGAGAGAGAGAGAGAGAGAGAGAGAGAGAGAGAGAGATTTATTGGCTGAACCTAAGTAACATGATACGCGAACACGAGTGAGATTATAAAAGTACATTTACTAAAGGTGATCGATTTCCACTCTCTCTTTTTTATAACCACACCCTACTTTTTGTCTTGTTGTAATGTGAATTTACAATATTAACCTTCTTTTGTATACTCTTTTACATTTGGAATGACAACTCCACCAGAAGATAACAATGGAGTGTTATGAAAAAGGAAAGTGTGATAATCACTATCCTATACAAAATAGTACTCCATCTGTTCCAAATTATTAGTCTTTTATGGAAATTTTAACTTTTTAAAAAGACATGCAATAAATATAGTTACAATTAAAAGAGTATATATTAATTTTCATCAATGTCCTTAATATTTTAAGTTTTGAATGGAATCATTGTTATTGGTAAATGTATTATTTTGGAAGATTAAATACATTTTGTTTTGACTTTTCAAAGAGCATTAACAATTTGGAACATCCTAACATTATAAAAGGAATGAGCAATTGGAACGGAGAGAGTATCTCAATTACAAATTTACATTGTTGAGAGCGAAAACATAAAACGAGAGTGATGAGTAATGCCGAAAAATTATGTGACCTAAGGCGAAACCCAGTGTGTCAAGCAACAAAGAAGTTCATAAGAAAAGAAGAGAGGGAATGTATACATCACACAAACAGAAATTGCGTGATCCATCAGATTAGTATTACTCCTTGATTCCATATTTTTTTGTAGGAGAGGAATGTTACATAAAAGTTTTTAATTACAAAACGGATTTGGTTATGATGTTTATCTATGGGTTTTCACTTACATTTACCTTTTTAAATGTCTAAAAATGGGTGAATAAATTGACACCCACATGATACGTGGTTCGCTTTACTACGTCTATAACTTGTTGTGGAGGCAAGAGTTTGGGGCGAGGTTTCATCGACGCTCTTTCCAGAGTGCTGATCTCCAGCCATAAGATGCCAACGCTGACTACCGGAAAACTGATTCTTGGAGTTGAAGATCTTCATCGGTGCTCAGTGTAAACTTTGATCAGAATTATTGCTACAGTACTAAGGAGGTTAGTGTCTTCATCTAATACTTCACATGCCCCGAACCTTTGTAGTTGGATGTGAAAAGAGTGATTAGGCTCGTGTTTAGGATGTAGGCTTTAGTCATCCTTAATGGTTTATTGTAAAATTTATCTTCTTTGTATTTGGATGGAAATCTTCGTAAATGTCGGATGATATTTTCTTGACAATAATTATTAGTTTCGGAAAAAAAAAAATTAACACCCACAAAAATTAGCGTTTTCGTGGTCACCGATGTATTTTGTGTATAAAGTAAAAAAAAACCCTAGATTTTGGGTAGTCCCAAAGCGGGTTTGTGGCTGGTTTTTCCCACTGTAAAATTGGTCAACATTGGTCCCATTTCCAGGCTGTATGAAACTATGAATCCGTTAAATTTAAACGAAAGGGACCCATTTCATTTAATAGTTCAATAAAGTTCCAGTCGGAAACTATTGACCAATTATTCCGCCTATATTTCGTGCTATAACTTTAAAAAAAAATTTGCCCATCAATTTAAATTAACACTAGTTGAGATTTTTGATTTGTAGTTAAAGACTTCATTAGAACTCAATGGGCTAAATTAAATTAATTTCTAGTTTAAAATATACTCCCTCCGTCCCTTTTTAAATGTGTTACTTGGGATTCTGTGTCATTTTCAACGGCTTATAACTTTTAATTTATAATAGCTTTTATGATTTTGAAAATTTTGTATAATAGAAATAATTAAGATCTATCAAACAAGATCCATAATGCATATGTTTTGAGGTTCACATTAAAAGTTATAAGCCGTTGAAAATGGCACAAAATCTCAAGTAACACATTTAAAAAGGGACGGAGGGAGTAATAACAATTTTTGTCAGTAGACTATCATAATAGTAACAATTTTTGGCAGTAGACTATCATTATAAAATGAATAATTTGTAAATTAGTATTTCCTACACTTTATTTTGGCTGGGTTGTTGGAACTACGGAGTGTCGGAGTGGGGTAGCTGCTGTAACAGGTCCCCAAACTGTGGGGTACTGGGGCCCACAAATTGGAACACTGAGGACAGGAAAAGCCCTGACATATACATGGAGCCTTTTTCATCATTGGGAGAAAGCTTTAGGGACAAGGGAATAGTCCTACGAAGGGGCCAATGAAGGAGACAAATCAACATTAAAACACTTCCCCCACATCCTCACAAGAAACCACGTGCATCGAATAGTTTTGAATGCAATTATGACTTTTTAATTCCTTCTCACAATCTCAGTGCCAACAAATAGTATTAACCTTGTTCTTTTTTCTGTTTAGTTTCAGTTTTAATTTTGATGATATCATCACTTTTCTCTATATTTCTCTCTACTCATTACATCTGCTAACATCATCAAAACTAAACTAAACTATCTAACCAAACACAATAATTAAAACTCTAACTAATTGAGCTAGCCTCACTTTTCTCATGAAAATGCCTTTTCTTTCCCCTTTTTTTTTTATTACTTGGGTGAACTCTAATTTAGTGTTGTTATTAATTTCGATGCGGTATGATACAATTTGATTTAACATCTTGGGATGAGGGAACCTTGGAGAGTGCCTCTATAGGGCGACTATGAGCCATTGATTGGGACAATCAATGACTCAAATGAATCCAAGCCATTGTAGATCTGAGTCGTTCATTGTTGAGATGAAATTTGAATTGTTGATCGTCGAAATCAATGGCTCAAGAGCCGCCCTCCAGAGTCCCCAGGTCCGACGTCTTGTATGAACCGATTGTGTGTTAAAAGTGGTCATCACACATGTATTATTAGAAAAGATGTTTACGAGAATGGTTTGGAGAAGATGTCTGTCTATCTTTCGACAACTCTAATTTACTTACGTGGCTAATAGAAACTAATTTGTTTGATTTTGCGAATGATTATATTTTCGCGGACTATGAGTGATGAATAACATGCGAGGCACCTTTTATATATTTAGGACTACCTAGCGGATCATCCGATCTGCCAATCTGAACCATCCGTTGATCCATCCGAGGTATATACGGATGGGTTGTGGATTGTCCAACACATAAGTTCACAGATTTGGATCGGATCCGGTTAAAACCAATTCATCCGTGGCCAAATTTAAAAAAGAAGAAGAAGTAAAAAACAATCCGCTACATTTGCTATACATGTGTACGGTGTACACCTAACCCAGTAATCCTAATCTTTAACTCAGCCTCTCAACTTTCAATCTCTCACCCTGACCCTAATCTCTAACTCAGCCTCTCAACTTTATGTGACTGTGTGTGTGGTTTTAAGGATTTGAATGTGTAATGTTTGGACTCTTGTAATGCTTGGACTTTTGGCTTGGGTGTGGAGACAGTGGAGTAATAATAACACATAGGTGTGGATTTGAATTTGTAATGTTTGGACTCTTGTTTTAAGATTCCTAAGTCAAAGAAAATGTCTACTCAATTTTATTGTCACACCAGTAAATTGACCCATTTGAAAGTCCAAACTGCCAAATTGATCCGGAACTGATTCGCGAAATCCGTAACCGATCCGATCCATCCGTATGTCACTTACGGATGGTTCTCGGATCCTAAGAACCCTAATCCGTTTTGACCGGACCGGATGGATCCGTATTCGAACCAGTTGAATCTGATCTGTGGATACCCCTACTTTTATTATACTAATTGTAGAATGATAAGGAGGGCCGCTTGCAAAGAGGAAAGATTGAAATACAACTAAGACTTGAAGCCGGAATAAAAGACTTAGGCCTTTGCATAAAAAACCGGTTTTTGTTTTTTTTGTTTTTTCATTTGTCCTTATTCAATTTTTTTTTGCATTCGTTAGTTTTGCATGAAGATTTCATAGTTTCTGGATTCCTCTTGACGAGATGAATCTAACAATTATAAATTTATGGTCAAACCAAATATTTTTGTGAATAAAACCAAAAAATAGAAAAACTAAAAAACCAAAAACTGGTTTTTTAGCCAAAGGAGGCCTAGGCCGATACGAGGTTTGAGAGTAGTTTCGCAAATAAAAATTTTACAGGCACGTACAATATGTATCTTGGACCATGCATCGTAGAGCAAATTGACCGAGGCACCGTATTCAGTACAATATGTAGATCTTGCACTCAATATTTTTAGCAGTCACTTGGTTATCTGTGAATAGACTGTCATGTTGCTTGACTTTGGTAATCATCCAGATGAACTTAGAAAGATCCACAATAGCCTAGCAAAATTTAGATAGCAAAAAAAAGCCTTAGCATAAATGCTTTTTGGTTATCCATTTAGAGGTTCTTAAAGTTAAGAATGCCAAGTCCCACATTGGTGTTTTTTGTCCATAACCAAAAATAATGGACACCCTCCATCACTTATTCAAATGATAAACAAAACTTGTCACATTACTTTTTCAAACTACAAAAAATAGTTTTGAAATTTTTTTTTAAAAATATTTTGAATTTTCTTTAAGTACAAAAAGGTTTAAAAAAAACAGTTTTTAAAAATAAATTTTGAAAAAAAAAGTTTTTAAAAATAAACTTCGAAAAAAAAACAGTTTTTAAAATGAACTTTTGAAAAAAAAAACAGTTTTTTTTAAAAGAACTTTTGAAAAAAACAGTTTTTAATACGAATTTTTGAAAAAAAAAACAGTTTTTTAAAATGAACTTTTGAAAAAAACAGTTTTTTAAAATAAACTTTTGAAAAAAACCAGTTTTTTAAAATTAAACTTTTGAAAAAGAAAAAAAAAATTTAAATTAAACTTTTGAAAACATTGTTAAGAGAGGAGAGAGAGAAGGTTTTTGTCATTTTGTGTAATGGTGGGTGTACTTGATTGGGTAGATGTGTGGTCCATTAAATTTGGTTATTGGCAAAATGTTGCTAGTTTTGGTTATCCAAGTGACAAAATTTGGTTAGTTGCTAAGAGGTTGCTAAGTTTGGTTATTCCAATGTGAGCACTTTTTTAAACAAACATTGCTAATTTTAGCAACTTTTTGGTTTTGGTTATGCCATTGTGGATGCTCTTAGGGTGAATAAACCGACTATATTGTCTTGTAAAGCTATCTATATATAGACCAAGTACATATCTTTTCAAGAAAATTGGACGGTATAGATTTACTTGAACATGTGACCCCGCACTACCAAGTGAATTTGGACTACAAAATTCACTCTTGAGTTATTTTTCTTGGATGTAATTCTTGAACCATCCATATAAAAGTACATGTAAAGTAAGCGATATTGATCATGCCTTTGTTAGGTAAATTAAACATTCTGGCAAGGACATGGTGAATGGCCGTTGGCATTTGATCTTGAAATTAATAGAATATAGACTTTTGAATCAATAAACCCTTCAGAGTTCAGACAATAGAATATAGACTTTTGAATCAATAAACCCTTCAGAGTTCAGACAATTGAGGGGAACAATTATCCTTGCCCATAGAGGTGAAAGAAAAACCGAAAAAAACCCATCGACTAGTTCGGTTTTCGATCGGGAAAAAGTTGTGTCGGTTGACTTCGGTTTGAACAGAACTGAACCGAAAAATTATCGGTTCGGTCTCGGTTTCCTGGAAATTGGTTTGGACCGAACCGAACCGAAATCATGCCAATTTGGATCGAAGTATCCCGAAACCACTCCTATTTGGACCGAAAACCCCAAAAAAACGATCTAGACCCCCCAAAAATAACAAATCCTAGCTGTCTATCTCAATCTTAACGCCGGACCAAAAAAACTGAACCACCACGAACCGATCAGTCCATTGTTTTTTTTGATCGGGATCGGTTCCTAGCAAAACCTCTTTGAACGGATCGGTTTGGTCCTAGACACCCCAAAAACCGAACCAAACCGACCGATTTTCACCCATATTTGCCCATGCTAAAGGATGCCCCAATATGCATGGAACAAAAAGGAAAAGAGAAGATCTAGTGGAACCCCCATAACAAATCAACAAACCACTAAAAGCAAAGCAGATTATTCTAGTAGCCCTCAAAGTGGGAAATTTCCATTCTGTCAAACCACAAAAGCTCTTTAGCTTTCGTGAGGAGTTTATTTAGTAAAACCCATGTTTCAATGGATATTAGCATTGTGATTGCTCACACAAAACTCCGGAGAATTTGCAACCCTAAGATCTCAAGTTTGAAACCTCTCAGATGGTATTAACTTCTTTGTCGTTAGTCCACAAGGAATTTTATTCCAATTTTAAATGTGGCCCCAGACAAAGAAATTAGTTTCTCAGGATTAATTGAGTTATGCGTAAGCTGGTCCGGACTTGTGGTTATTAAAATAAAAAATTAAGGGAATGTGAATCATGTGATTACTCGTACGATGGATCTAATTGAGATGAAATACTCAATACTCTGTACCTGCTTTTTCATGTTTTATACGGTAGATTTGTTTGAAAATGCTTATGGTTTTATACTCTTAATTTATCAACCATGAATAAAGAAAGAAGTAAATATTGTGTGGTCGGCATCAAATTTCCTTCTGAATTGGTTATAAAAGTGCGGTAGGAATTTCCGAAAGCAGTAAATTCTGTTTTATTAGTGAATCAGAAAAATTCTGTTAAAAAAAAAAAAAGAATCAGAAAAATATGGGAAGGAGAAGTCTGCCTACCATACACCAAAAATATGAGTAGCATCTATATGGACCTTGGGACAGAGTCAGTTTATGAGTGTTGCCCAAGAAGCATCTATATGATACACCTTGGGACAGAGCTAGTTTATGGGTGTTGTCCAAGAAATTTAGGCTTTAGGCCCACCAAAAATTTAAAAATTTGGGGTCTCTAATTATTTAGGACACCCACATATATATACTTGGCCCAGATTATTTTTGTGTAAGCCATATCTCAAGTTAAAAGTGATAAAAACTTATCTCCGATCAATCATGTACAAGAAAGATTAAATGGTTTGGCAATTTTGTCCATTGAGAAGGATATGGCGAAGAAGCTTGATTATGAAGACTTAATTAGTACGTTTGCCGCTAAAAGTATGAGAAGAAAAATATTCAAATGATGGATTTTGAATATTGTAACAGTTGTTTATTTTTGGATAACTATAGGTTTACATTTTGTAATGATAAATATTTTGTAACGGTTTTTTTATGGGGGGCTCTTGTTTAATGAGATAGATTTAGGTCTCCGAAATCTATGAGCCAGCTCTGCGGCTTGGAGCCACTAGAGAGTTTGCCCAATTGCTAGCTTCAAGGTTAGTCAAGATGTGCGTAAACTGATCCGGACACCTGGTTATCGGAAGTAAAAATGAAGTGGTAACATAATCATGTCCAATCACTAACTTTAAGGTTCTAAAATTAGTCAAGATGTGCGTAAGCTAATTCGAATATCTGGTAATCAGAAGAAAAAAAGAAGTGCTAACACAGCCATGAGGATGATTTGCGTTGGTACACTAGTACACCTCTGCACCTTCATTATTCCTGTTATATATTTGAGCCCAAAGCCACTTCCTTTTTGGGTACCAAATTCATAGTTGGGCTTTCCCTCAAAGCCTGGAATTGGACCTTGGCCTGCTAGAGTTGGGACAAAAGAGGGTGGGCACAAAACCAATTTCTATCATCATTAGTTTGGGCATGGGCCGAGATTTATTGTTTCAATCTGACTTCCAACCATTATCTTTTGTATCTGAAACACAAATAGGCCGAATTTTGGAAAAATAATCCAGAAATACGTCAATTTTGCATGCGAATGGAAGCAAGGGGTTTAGAAATTTTTTCTCACTTGGTTAATGGAAGGAAAATAGGAAATTGATTCACAAACAAGATAACATATTCAAAAATTAAACCAAGCCAAGTTAATGGGACAGTGAGTCACGTTTATAAATATAAGTCGTAATAGATATCATTATCTGCGAAAATAGAGGCGAAAGGTATGTTTATTGTAGATCATTACACAACAGATGGTAAATTTGTGAACACAACCCAAAGTAACTTGCGCGTGTCATTGTCACGCAACGTTCACCACATTTTTTTTTTTTATTATCGGCAACACAACATTCACCACATTAATGGAACTAATCAAATCTTGGCAAAATTTATAGCCACCTTATCAATTGTAGGGCTAATCTTATAATAATTCCTCATATACTCCCCAACAATCACCTTCTTGTAAATCTTATTGCCTAGCCCTTCATCATTCACAGGTTCAATCTCTGCCTGAGATGGTGGATTATAAAATAAAGTAACTGAAATCCGCTCTATATCCGCCAATGTCAGCACTCGGTGCCACGGGCTCTTTAGCCTCCCATTGCTCATTATCTCCAACAAATCCCCCACACCAACTAGCAAAGTATTTTCTGGCCATGGCACCGTGACCCATTTATTATCTTTGAGCACTTGGAGCCCTCCGGTGGCACCAAATTGTGTTAGGAAGGTTAATCCACTTCCATCAGAGTGCGGAGTTAAGCCCAAGGACAAGTCTGGCCTTGGGCATGGTGGGTAGTAGTTTACTCTTACATTGATTTCACTTTTTTTGGAATCGAAGTTTTGGAGGAAAACATGTTTTTCTAGTGAAAGGGATTCTGCAAGGGCCTCTAGTAAGTGGTTGCAAACTTTTCTTACTTCCTCCACATATTTCTCCATGACTTGCCTGCCATGAAAAATAGAAGCTGAAAATTGGTTTTTGACATATTATGTCTGGTTGTGAAGTTGTGAAACCAATTTAGTAGGAGCAATTTAGGAAAGCGAATTTTCGATTTGGGTTTGAACTAGTTGATTTAAGCTGAAACTAAGGGGTGTTCCGCTAAGAGTGTTTTTAGAATAAGTTGGTTTTTCACGATTTTTATGTAATGTATTGTGAGAGAATGACTTGTCTTGGTTTTTGAAAAAAATTGTTTTTTGTTATTGGAACACCCCTTAATTTTAGATTTGGGTTCAAGTTATGTGCCGAGCGGGTACCACGTGTCGCGCGGATGTGGTACTGTGCAGCCAATCAAAACGCACCACGTGGTACCGAACGAGCCCAATGGCCCATGCGACCTATACGGCACACGCCACGTGGTACTGAACGGAGGCCACTGTGCCAAACGGCATGTTTTGATTGGCCACAGGTTACTGCGTGCGGCACCACCCCTCACCCGCTCAACACTGAAAAACTTCTCCTAAGAAAGATAACCCATTAAATTGAGTGTAATTTCGTTTACTTACCTAAAATTAGCTGGATTTTGAGGCCAAACAAGGAGTCCTTCGCTTGCTTCCCTAGGAGCAGCCTTCATTGCCAACCGGTCAATCCAAGTCAACCGTTGATTCTCCGACCTCACGAAATTCTGTCCGTAACCCATGTTATCCGCATTCATATACGACCCGACACTCAATTTCTTCTCCTCGAACGACAACCCGAAAAATTGCCTCACAATATCCTCAACGTCACGCAAAACTGAATCTTCTATCCCATGATTGATGATCAAGAACATACCCCATTCCTTGGCCACACTCACCAGCTTAACAAGCTCTTCGGGTCGTCCCAGACCCTCTAAACCCGGCCCAATTCTCAATTGGGCCACGTCTATAATTGGAAAGGTCTGGGAGGCATCGAGGACAAACGATGAGACAACTGGCTGATCCAGTGGCACGTTTATGAATCGGTCGGGCAAGTGTTTGAGGCCGTTGCGGGCGAGTTGTTGGACCACTGGAACCTTAGTGGTTCGGAGGAGACCATGTTGGTCTATGAATTTGGTTTCGTGGAAGCAATTATCATCTTCTTGGATCTCCATTAACTTGTGCCTGTCTGGGGTATTCCAAAGTTTTAAGACCTGAAACGCAAATGATTGGAAATTAGTATGAGGGTAGGGGGTGTGTGGTAGACGAGACTAGAAAGGTCGGTATAAATGGACACAGAAAGAGATGTCCATTTGACATTTCATGTAATTATTCAGTAGCCCCGGAGCACAACTATAGTGCTACGGATCAGTTTAGTATCACATATTTACATGAAAACTCTACACTTAGTTGTGGGTTCAATAAAAATATGTGATGCTAAAGTGATCCGGAGCACCACTTGACGGAGGCGGGGGGCTTGTTGTGCATCTAATGCACCAACCGTCCAATTTTTTTTTTAATGGTCTGGATTTACAGACGTTTTCTTTCCAGTCAAAATATATTCTTAGTGAGTAAAAAAGTTTCAACGAATCTAAACCATTGATTTTTGAGATGAATGACTATGATGTGCACCGTACGATGTAGCGCAATTAGTGCGCAACAAGCCACTTGCTTCCCCACTTGATGGTGTTCCGGAAGTGCGGAATAATGATTTCGTAGTGAACTATGATAACCTCGAGTGACAGCTATGTGATCCTCATTTCCATTATTTTAACGGGTGTAAGTTAGATATTAGGTGATGATTATACGCATTAATTTTTATATACTCTCTCCGTCCCATAAAGTTTAATTATTATGAAACTACTTGTAATTTTTAAACTAAGAAATAATGTATTTACCAAAATAATTTTTGAATTTTTTTTGCACCGTATAAAAGTTCTTGATGAGATCTACAAACAAGATCCATATTGACTAAAAAATTATTTTCGTAAGGACGTTATTTTTTAGATTAAAAATTGCGTATAGTTTCATAGTAGTGATCAAATTTTATGGGACGGAGGGAGAATTACCTGTTGGTAAGATATATTATTAATCTAAAAAATTAAAATCAATTAGATATTATATGTCAAGTAAAATGAATTATATAGACATGGCTCTTAGCTCATATATAATACTCATTGGCTTCCAAGATGGACGTATGGATTTCAAATTTATGGAGAGACTCTTTTAGTCATTCGTCATTTTTAATTTATTACATGGAGAGATGGGATAATAAGACTCGATTTCAGAATTCAGTATAAGATATCTAAAAATTTTAGCACATGAACTTTAAATTAAACATTATGAAGTAAACTTCCAAAATTATAAATCCAAAATGGAAGCGTGACGGAAACACACTAAATTTTCCGCTTTTCTCGCCTCAAACAAATGAACTCGACTATGGGTAATAACTATCTACTGATGCGTATGAGAGCTTCAGGAGCAGTCCTACGTTAATAATACAAGCCGTTTATAAATTTTTAAAGTTAATTTAAAATTAATAAACAATTTGAATTATTCATGTAGGACCGAAAAGTTAGCCCCGTCCGTTGGTCATCCCTTTTTTTTTTTTTGACATTTTTTTATTTTGATCTACCCATTGGTCATCTTTGTTACCCCAAATCTTCAGTAACATGGTGGTTTGGGTGAATTGAAAAAATAGATTTTTTGATTTTTTTGGTTTTGTCCTTATTCAATTTTTTTTTGTATTCGTTAGTTTTTGGTTGATTTTTTGTGGTTTCTTGGCTTATTCCGACGAGAGGAATCTAAAAAGTATAAAATTATTAGCCAAATTTAAAGTTTTGTGATTTGTGAATAAAGACGAAGGTGAAATCCAAAAAACTGGTTTTTTGGATTGTTTTTCGTTTTTATTCACAAAACTTTAAGTTTAGCTAATAATTTTATAATTTTTAGATTCTTCTGGTCGATACAAGTCAAGAAATCACAAAAAATCAACCGATAACCAACAAATGCAATTTTTTTTTGAATAAGGACAGCCAAAAAAGGCGAAAAACTAATTTTTTCAATTTACCCAAACCAATGGAATTTTCCTGAATTTCTTGTCCCGATAATAAGGCAAAAAAACTTGAAGCTCTTGTCGACCGCCGCGTTTGATGATCCAGATTCCAGCGTTTTCGAGAACCGTAGTCTCTGGTACTTGGCCCACTTGGCTACCTGACAATATCATTCAGAGGTCCAGTCCAATTCGTATAGGGTCCAATTTGGTCCAGTTTTATATCATTATGGGCTCTTCCCGAGTCCACTATTATGATTGAAATCATTCATTTCGTGGAACTCGCTGAGTATATTGTCCAAATAAAAATTAAATTAATTGAACATCTGTAAGACTATAATTACGCGGTTAAGGTTAAACGTTAGGGTGACATAGCGTTACTGAACACACGATCAGAACCATAGGGGGTAAAATGAACTTTATCCTAAAATTTTCATTGTGGTATTCCAATCCAATTCCTTCCCATAATATCGCACATTAATTAGTTCTTGACGAGTGATCCAAGACGTGGAGCACGTGGTGATGGTTTTAAGTAAGTTAATTATGGTTTGGACTGGGGTCGGCACACACTAATTATAGCACTCATCATGTTCCTAATCTTAATTACTGTGTCCATCTACTGTCCGATTCCATACTCTATTACCTTGTTTACTCTGCTTTTGCACTATTTCCCAAAAATTTCCATGTGTCTGTGGGGTTGGGGTGGGGAGAGTCCTCCTTTGATTCACCCCAATCAACTGTCCACTAATCCTTAATGAAAAATGCTAAAAGCAGGTCACTGACTGTGGTTAACAAATTGAAACGTGTATAAAAATATGTGAAAATATATGAATAAAAATAAAATGTGCATTTGAGTCTGTGTTTTTTTCTTAACTTATTGGACAGTAAAGAAAGATCCTTTGAACAAATTATAAAATGCAATAACACTTGTAATAAACATTTTTGAAATGTTAAGTGAAACTGTGAGGCCTTTTATTTTAGGAAATGATTTTGGCATTCTAAAATTTAATACTACACTCCAATATTGTCTTTTAGTGTTCATTTTTGTGTGTGTTTAAACACTACACCACACCACCGAGGTGGTAGCCTGGCTGATTGGCCAGTTAGCTTCTACAAAAGAGACTCAGGTTCAAGTCTCGCCTCCTGCGAGAGGAATATGGTAATGCAAAAACTACTATCAACTTGCCCCTGCGAGAGGAATATGATAATGCAAAAACTACAGGAATATGATAATGCAAAAACTACTATTAACTTGCCCCCTGCGAGAGGAATATGATAATGCAAAAACTACTATGCTTACACTAAGGTGGGGTTGTAGTGACTACAGACAATTGCTATGGGTCTACTAAACATTCTCCAATGGGTTGAGACCCCTTATGGTCACGCCTAAGATGAGTTGCTACATAGTGTCTACATTTGTTGTTCCCTTCCACCCTTTTCGCAGTAAAAAAAAAAAAAAACTACACCACAGTACATTTTATTTTACATGATATATGAGAAAATTTTGGAGTCTGAATAAATGACATTGGTAATTGTGGCACAGAATATTAGGCCTTGTTTGGTTTGGTTCTTAAGAACTGGTTTTCTTAATTATTATTCAATTATTACCATAATTTTAAATTTTATTTTTCTCTCTATCTCTCTTTAATCTTTAATACCTATTTTTTAAATTATTACCCCTATTTCTCCCTCTAATCATTACAAAAACCAAAACTCAAAACCCAAACCAAACACAACCTTAAGGAAGCGTGTATTGAATCTGGTAAACTAAAAGTTTAATTAGCAGGGCATATTTTAGATTGACGTGCGCTTGCACGTGCATACATGTGTGTAAACCTGCAGGGGGTGTACACGTGCTTACATGTGTGTGTGGGTTCGTGTATATGGCACGTGAGTTTTTGGAAAACTCAACGGATCGCTCTCCCAGTTGCCAGTTGCCACTAATGACCTCAAAACAAGGAGACCGAATGAACAATCGAAAATGATTCCCGTACACCACTTACATACTAAAGACATCTCTTGACCGCTCAAAAACTTTTTCGATGTTTGAGATTAAAATGAATTAACTACTTGGTAAATTAACTATTATCGGTAAAACTGGTAGCATTTATTTCAAATCCGACCATCGATTTCTTGAAATGGGCGATCGAGATGTCTTTGGTGTATTACATTGAAAAATCAGGTGTGTAGTGTGCGCATATAGCAGGGTTCATGAACAATTAATAATCTCCTGTCTTAACCAGCCCCCAAATATGCCTTTCCCCCAATTTTAACATGCAAAATTTTAATAATGGGTAAAAAGTGTAGTGATATTAATACTCCATTTGCCCTATTTTAAATGTCCCTTACGTAAAGTCGTGCCATTTTGTTTTCTAGATATTTTTTTAAATTTTTTTTACACCATTCAAAACTACTTGTTGAGATCTTTTAAACGATACAAAAAATTGAAAAAGTAGTTCGGAAAGTGTTTTATTTTTGAAGGTCAAACTTGCACGGTCTCCCGTAGAGAACATTTATGCCTTGTTCATTTTGGTTTTTAAGAACCGGTTTTCTCAATTATTATTCAATTATTACCACTATTTTTATTTTTCTCTCTATCTCTCTCCAATCATTAATACCTATTTCTTAATTATTATCCCTATTTCTCTCTCTAATCATTACAAAAATCAAAACTCAAAACCCAAACCAAACACAACCTTAAATTGGGACGGAGGGAGTAAAAAATTGTATTAATGTCGTGAAAGTGTATCGTTATATGTGACATGTGTATTGAAATTCATTTGTCTTTTTGTACTTAGGGGGAGTTTTCCAATGGATTTTATGAGATAAGATGAGAAATTTGATTTTAGTTGGTGTTTTATGGAGGGATGATAAAATCACCTTGTATTCCCAATAGATAAAATCTAGTGTGATAATAGTTGTGGATAATATAGTGTGATAAAATCACCTTCCTTTTATCTATTCGTAAAAAATGATGATAAAATCTAAGATGATAAAATCAAATAATCCATTAGAAAACTCCCCCTTATTATTCTCCGCTTACATTCCTTTTGATAACTCTTCTGAAGCAGATTATGTGTACCTTGATTTTTGAGACACCAATACCATTTTTGTGAAGGGCCCAAAAGTAGCTAATAATACTTGAAAAGTTTTAAACTTGAGATCTTAGAATAAGCAAGTCCCTGAATCCTAAGTTTTGACCAGTTGCCCAACCCTTTTTGGGTTTAACATTCACATTTTCTCCCAACAGAACATTATTCAATTCTTTGAGTTAGATAAGGCAATTTTCTTTTAAGAATCAGGTTTGTTACTGTCACAAACATTTGTACTAAGAGGTTGTTTCACAAAATTGATTTAAACTCAAAACTGATTTATTTTTCTTTACAAGACAAGTCAATTGATTTTTTTTTCCTTTATGAGGTAAGTCACTCTCTCACAATACATCAACCTAATTTCACTCAATAAGTCCGTTCCACTGATTTATTGTGAATGTCAATTTATGGAACACCCTCTAACAATTTTACTATTCCTCTCACATGAAGTTTATGGGGCCCACCGACCATATGTGGACTAGACATACTTAAAGAGAAAATATTTATACACTAACACTTGTACTAATAATAGGATTAAATATTTACTTACCCCTTAAATTGTCATTTTTTTTAACTTCCTCCTTCAACTATCAATTGAACTTCCTTCCCTCTTCAACCATCATTTTCTTCTTCACGAAGGACAAATCACGTTTTTCATCCAAAATTTGTGATGGAAACCGTTAAACCTTTTTTTTTTGACTAGTGAGAGAGAGAAGGGGGGTAATGTGGGTGTTTCATACACTTACAACAATAAAAGCGACTAAGGCCTTGTTCTTGAATGAATTTTATGAGATAAAATCTAATTTTGATAAAATGTAGTTTTGTTTAAAGGTGATAAAATGACATTGTTTACCCAATGAATTTAATCTAGGGTTGATAAAGGTGTTTTGTAAATAATCTTGTTCATAAAATCTAGTTTGGCTAAAATCCGTTGAGAATGTTAGATTTTATAAAAACTAGATTTTATGAGATAAAATCCATTTAAGAACAAGGCTTAAGGGTTTTCAATCTACTAATCAAGCCAAAGATTTGCCGAAGGGTTTTCACTTTTCAATCCATTGTGGATCTTGAGGGCATCAATAAAAGCCAGGATAGGAGAGCATCACCGTTGGCAACAATAAACCAGTAACCTTCTTGTTGGTTTAGCAACTTGGGGAACTTTTTTGCTTTTAAATTCATTGGGGCTTTTTATGTTCTTTCACTGTTTTTCAACTCCGTTTGTGGATCTAAACGATTTTCATCAATAAAGCAAGGGTTTTAAGGATGTCATGCATCTTGAGGGCTCCCACCGGAAGAAAATCGACTTGTAAGTATCGAGCAACACATTTTCATTTCAAAAAACCCACTTTTTAGGATTGAAGATGTTGGAATGGAGTTATTTTATACTGCAATGGACCTACTCTATATATAATAATCTTACCATTTTGATCTGATAATGGTGATAATGGTGGTTTTCATATAACTAGAGGCCAGTGCACACACAATGCATGTGCAAGTCAACGTGTGACAAAAAGATTGGCACAAAAGCTACTGGCTTATTTTTTTAATTGCAGAGGCATCACATAATTTTTTTTTGCCAAACAAACAAACTGTAAACATCACCCCATAAAAATAATGTGACGCATACGCGATCAAAAAATAAGCAATTAGCTTTCATGCCATTTTTTTTGGCTACATGCCGACTTGCACACGTATCCCATTTGCCCCGGTTTCTGGTTGATAATAATAGAAAATGAAGAAAATTTGTCTTTAGTAAAGAAGAAAATGATAGTTGAAGGGGAAGGGAATTCAATTGGTAGTTTAAGGGGAAAGTAAAAAAAGTTTTGATAGTTTAAGGGACAAGTAGATATTTAACCTCTAATAATACTTCAAATTCTCAAAATAAACCTTGGTATTGTGCATTGTTTTACACCTAAGCATGCGGGTTTATTCTATTGCCTCTTTCACCACAAACGGCCATGCTTGGGCACTCTTTATGAGTCTGTGACTCCAAAACTTCTCAAGGATCCTATTTAGCTGTTTTTTGGGAGGTTAATTTGCAAGTGGAGGCCTAACAAAATAACTAAGATGGGTGCCTGCGCCGCCCAGTAGATGGGCATCGCTCCCAATATGAGAACGTGATTTGAACCAATCACTTTAGAAGCTTACGCGAAAATTATTATGCAACAAAAATTAAGTTGATCAGACACCAATAATGACCAAATTCTATATCATGAATAAAAATTTCCATACTAGCATGGGTGCAGCAGAGCAGCCAACCTCCCTCTGTTCCGTTTCTTCCAAAAACCATTTATTGGGAGGAGTCGGGAGAAAGAGAGAGAGATGAGGCACTTTGTTGATCAACAGATTGGATGCCACATTATAGGATCCCAGAATCCATGTTCAAGAAGTAATTATTGAGTAATCCTAGAGCAAGGTGTTACAATACTCCGAGACACTCCAATACCACACTTACTTGGGGCCATACACTTACTAAGGAATTCCATGATAGTGTTTGGAGTGTTTCGTAATGTCACGTGATAGTACTCTAAGAGCCGGAATAAAAGACAAACTCATGGGATAGGGGTGACTAAAGATAAGGAAGGCGTATGAAAAAAAAAAAAGAAGAGATTATTTCATTTACGGATCCTCCGTAAATAGGGGGGGGTTCTTGTAAGCGAAATCCCCCGTCCCATCCCGAGATCCAACCAGCTCGGCGGAACGTTGCGTTTTTTTTACACCTGCAGTGTCATTTAAGGAGGAGAGAATACAGACGCGCCCCCGTTCGTTGAATCTCCGGAATGGGCCGGCGGAGATTTCGCTTCTGCATAAATCTCCAATTTACACGGAGGATCCGTAAAATAAGATAATCTCAAAAAAAAAAAAAAAAGTGAAGGAAGGAAAGATGGATGCGTGTTACCCGTTTTCGTTAAAGAGCGTACGCGGTGCCTCGCTGTATATCATGTGAAACACTCGTGAGTCGGGGCCCTCTCTCTCTGTCTCTCTACAATTTCTACATTACGAACATAATACCATATAGACGACAAAAACCCACAAAATCTCAGCCCAACTGGCAAAAATTGATTCATACACGGAGATCCTTTATGGGTGGGCGAGTCACCGGTACAAAATAAGCTCACGATTCTACCCTGGACTCACTAAAAAAACTCTCCTCAAGATAAGTGTTGCGCATTTATACACCCCCACCTCTCGTAATTCAGCTCTCCTGTTCATAAAACCTGGCCTTATAAAAACGGGGTCATCATTTTCCAACTTACAAACCCTAGAAAGGAAAACAATGGACGATATGGTGGATTCAGAATGCAGTAGCGGTTGTGAATCTGGTTGGACTCTGTACCTGGACCAATCTTTTCTCTCTCCTTATACTTTGGAAAGAAGAATAACAGAGAAACAGAGTGTGTCAAAGGATGAGGATGAAGGAGAAGAGGACTTGTCTATGGTTTCCGATGCGTCTTCTGGGCCTCGGATTTTTCACGAGGAGGAGTATTTTGGTAATGCTGATAATGGGTTTTGCTATCGCGACGATATTGATCCGACATTGGTGAAGAATCGAGGACAGAGAGTGAAGAGCAGAGGGAATCGACGTCGGGAGGTTGAAGAAGAAGAAGATGACCCTTCTTTCCTTGATGACACTGCCAGCTCTCCTGTTTTCAACTTCTCCCAGGTAAATTTACATCAATATTAACAATTCATTGTAAGAAAAACTCATTATATCGTGCTTTTATTACCTTTCTTTCATAGCATTCGACATTGCACCCACGAGGCTATTCAAGATTTTGTAGTTGCTATTAAAGCAGCTACGGTGAGTGACATTGTGTACTTTGCATGACCCAATACTCTAGTCGGAGTTTTAGTGGCCCTGTTCGTTTCTCAGATTTAGTTTTAGTTTTGATGACATCATCATTTCTCTCTCTGTCTCTCTCCACTCGTTACACCTGATGAATCATCAAAACTAAACTAAACTATCTAACCAAACACAGCCAATATTCTCCATTGTGTTTTTGATTTAACTTTTCGTGTTCTTGGAAAATAACTCTAGTGTTAACTTGAATTTTGACAGAATAATTACCCACTCACCAACAAGGAAACTTCAATGGAGAATGCCCATGACTTTTCACAAGGGTGGTCGGCAACACATTTTGAAACCAACAATGGAGTATTACAGGGGAGATCTACAATATTCCACGACGAGCCTTTCGGATTCTTCCAGTTTCCTGTCTCCGCAAACCAACTCCAACAGAACCAGTTAAGTTTTGTAATTTTTCTTTGTGCTACTTAACAGTGGCTTAGAGCATCTCCAGCTACTTAACAGTGGCTTAGAGCATCACCAGTTACTATTCTTTCTTTACCAAACTACAAAACTGATTTTTATTCAAATCGTGGTCACTCAAATTTTAGAACGCTATTTTTTCTTTCTCAAAATTTACAATTATGTGATCAATAAAGGTTTTACTCAAATTTAAGTTCAGTTTAACTTTTCTTATTGAAGTCCCTTATGTGAAATGAAACTTTTACTTAATCTTTATGCATTAATGTTGAGTAAAAGTATGAACAAGAGCACGATATGTTATGACTATAAAGAGCGAGTTTTGTGCTAAAGCTCAAGATGTGGCCGCTTTAGTCCAACAAAAAAAGGGTTTACATTACATTTTCACTTTAGGCTCCCGAAAAGTCAGGCTGGCTCTGTGATTGAATAATATATTTTTCATAATCTTTTTCAATTTGTAACTAACTATGAAGCTTTATTCTTTTTGCAGGTGGTTTGGGGGGAATTTGGGAATGAGGTGATGAATAATTCAGCAAGCAGTGCTGCTGATTATGATGATGCAGAGACTGTTAGAAGTTTCATAGAAAGAAGTGGTAGGAAGAGTTTTCAAAATCAAAAGGGTATTGGGTTTCAAAGGGGGATCTTGTTCCTTTTTCCTGTCATTGTCTTTTACTTTTTGTTGTGGGAAACAACCTTAGAGCAGAAGTGGGAAACAAATTTCCTGTTTCTTTAGAATTTAGTTTTGTTGTCAATGAAAAGTTCCTACATATGTGCACTAGTCTTCTGAGCAACCACGCACTAGAATTATCATGGTCCGTATTTTGGACTTGGTAAAAATGGACTCTAAAGGATCCATCTCCAATTGTTGTTCGTGAAATAAACACTTCAAAATATATATGATTTCTCCAGATGGAATTATCTAGGTACTAAAAATTCACTTCACTAATGTGAAACCAATTCCAAAGTTTAAAACTTTCGGGTGATGTTTAGCTGAAATAGTCAAAATTTTACAGGCAAACCAAATTCCAAAGTTTAAAACTTCTGGGTTATGTTTAGCAGAAATAGTCAAAATTTTACAGGCACAGAACAAACTGATTACAGAAAATGCATGAGTGGGAATATTGTGAAAGAAGTGCTGGCGAAATCGGCTTGTAAAAATGGCTCATTCTTATGGGTATGTTTGATCAGTTTTGATAAAAATACAAGCTAAATCCCCAATCACCAAAACAGACAACAATAATGCTAGGGACACAAATGTCCATACACAGTGTATTCAAAACTGTCCAACGTGTGTGTCCAGTGTTTATTGTGTGTACCCACAAGTATCAAACAATTTAGACACATCTATATTCGAATATATGAATGAACATTTGTGTAACATAGTATAACTCGAGAGTACCACTGAAATTTTCACGTATGTTTAACCATTTCCATTCTTCATTTGCCTTAACTATTTTCAAGCACAATATTTCACAATTCAATCGCAAAACTATCTTTATTAAGAGAACAAAATCTTGCAAAAGGCTGTGTATTCGAAAAGAGACAAGAACTCGATGTCTCTCAGTGTCCAGACAGGGCTCCTTCCTGATTATCTTATTCTCACAGTAAGTCAAATTTTGGTTCAATATCATATCAGTGCAGGAAAACGTGACTAAGATGATGATGAATGACACTGTAGTGGGAGGCGATGGGCAATTATTCCTGATTGCAGAAATGAGAAAATGCCAAAATCAATCTTTGAAAATTTCGTCGCAATGATCCTATGACACATAAATCGGTCACAAAACTAGCTGTGAAAAGTTTTTGTACTGATAATTAGCACCAAAAAGGAAACTAATTGCTAAGTGACTACCACTGCACTAGGGTTTATTTTTAAGGTTGTGTTAATTGGACGACTACATTTCTAAAATTTGGTCATTCGTTTATTCTGTGTTGTCAGTTTTTGTTTCCTAGAATTACTCATCTCATACTAAGATAAATGAGCTAATGCCATCTGTTGCCAATTAAGAAATCCAATATGGCTTCTTTATCTCACTTGGAATGATCTTGTTATCCAAATATTCTTGTTACTTTTATCATTCTAGTATTTCCCCACAACCATGTCTGCTTTTGGAGCTGTCACTGGACTTCTTACTTTTTTTAAAACTCACCTCGATTAATTCTGTAGCCCTGAAGTAAATGCTGGCTATACAAACCCTCCATTGGCTCCAAAATTTGGAATATTTGCTCTCAAGAAATTTGGACATGCGACCTTATAGAGGACACTTATTGTTTTCTCATCCTTGGGTCCACAATTGTATGTTCTACACTTTTTTGGTTTATTTACTAACTAATCCTAGTCAATTGCTCATGTTGTAGGAGATTTGGTTTTGAATGAGTCAAACTGAAAAGAAAAAAGATAAGCATGCTCTAAGCAGTTTAGAAAGTCAAAAACTATATATAGGATCCACCCAGCTGTCCTTTGCCCATTTTTACATCAGAGGTACCTCAATCTAGTAAAAAGTATGATATAGAAAGGGATGGGGAAAGACAGCTAGAGAAAATCTAAAGAACATTTGAAAAATACTGGTTAAATTTTCCTTAAAGTTTGGTTGTTTTCCCTTCATCTGGGTAAGGATCTAAAACCCATGTTATCGTTTTTACAGTTTTCATTTCAGTCAACGAACTGACTTTTTATGTGTATCATGTACTCTGTGAGTGCACTAAATAAACATTTCGATCATTGTTGTATGCCCAGAGAAGCCCAAAAAGACCTAAAACTCTATCGGTCCGGACACGAAAATACTGGATAGGAGTTTTGTCCATTGTAAATAAAGAGATTTGGAAAGACAGCTAGAGAAAATCTAAGGGTCTGTTTGGAACTTGGGAATGGAAAGAGATCAAAGAAAGGAAAATAATGACTTGGAAAATTAAACGGAAAGTTGAGAAGAAACTAGAGAGAAAACTGAACTTGCTTTTTAAATTTTCCCTCGTGTTTCCGGAACCAAACAACGGGAAGAAAAGTTTTAAAATTTTCCCTTCATTTCTATTTCTTTCCCTACTACTTCCAAACACACCATAAAAACAATTACCAAATAGTGAATAAAATCCCCCTAATTTTTTTATTTTTTTTGTTTTCTTTTTTCCCTTCATCTGGGTAAGGATCTAAAAGGCATGGGAATACCCTTTCTTGCCCAACCACCAACCAACAAAACAAAGCTCCCAATGCCCTGCAAAACAAAAGGAAGGGAGAGTCTTTGTTGTTTCTTGCTTTAAACAAAGAAAGTTTAACTCCCTCTGCCCAAGGCATTTTTCACCTAAGGACTTGTTCCCCTTTCTCATGACAATAATTTCCTCCAATTCAAAACACTGTTTACTCATTCCTTATCTATTCCATCCCTCTTTTCCGACCAGGGTGTAACTCAGGACTCTGCCAAAGGCAAGTGAATATAGAAATCATCGGAGTGCTACGCTGGCAAATCTATGTCTTGCCATGATCTATAATCTATTGAGATTTGGCATTGGATAGAGATGGCAACGGGTCAGTTTGGCCTGTATTTTTTACCAAACGCGAGTTGAATGCAAAATTTAGAATCAAAAGTATAACCGAATTGAAACCTAACTGTAGTTTGATCCTTTTGAACTGGAGTTTTGTGTGTGTATATAAATTATATACATGTACTTAGTAGAAAATCAAACCTGAACCGAAACCAGTTGGTTTTCTCAAATTAAAATTCAAAAGCAAACACACAGTTAAAAATTGAGTACGAACAGCCCTAATCTTTTTTGTACATCCATCGGTTCGGATGAGATCATCATTTTTACCGATGAAAACCTCAACAAACTGTCATTTTGTTTTCATTTCTTTCAACCCAACAATAAAAAAGAGAGCCTCTGAGTACTGTTTAGAAAATGAAGTTTTCATGTCCAGAATCCAAATGACATGCTTCAATTTTTCAACATGGATACACAACCCCATTGCCACAGCTGGCACCCATGACGAATTAACTGAACTTGCTGACCTTCATGACCAAAAAAGGCAATATGGGGAAAGGAAAAAAAGACCATAGGATAGGACCACAGGTTGGTCGGACTGTCCAAGCCCAATTATCTCACTGTTCATCATCAAAATTGTATTTTTAGAAGCTACTGTTTTTAAGTTCCATAGATTAAGATTATGAACTTTTATATTATAATCAGAATGTGTGTAAGTCATTGAATTAAGGGCTGAAGCGATTTTCAGAATATTCTGCATATTCTATCCTTCATTTTTTGATAATGCATCTTGTCAAATAGACTTAAAAAATCAACAACTGAACACTCGGAATACAAAAATCGATGATGCCGAAATGGGAACTTCCCCTACCAAACTTTTTAGAAGTCTATCGTATTTTTTGGACACAAATTTGATTTGCTATTGACAATCTGCTTTTCTTTTTACTGAGCGATTAACTCATGAGCTTAACAAAATGAACAATTTCGAAGCACGCGCTGTTGCTTACCCAACACCAATGAAACGGGTTGGAACCATGTGTAGCGATAAATGTCAAGGTATCGGTGGACTTTAACAGAGAAGGCCAAAATGGATGGGCACCGGCCATGTGGGCTCCAAAAACCCATCACGAGCGGAGTTGAAAATCTTCAATCATATTAGCCATTTAAGTTAGCACTAGGTCAAGGAAAGTCTTTCAGACACATGCCTCTGTTATAGTGCACATGTAGTAATGGGTTTATCACATGAAAGGAAGTGGGGAAGTCAATATCAATAAGACAAAAGAGACCCCAAGCATCTATTTCTACCTAGAAAAGTAGCCCTTGTGAATAGGCCCGGCCCTAAGATTTTCTTGTTTCCAGATGAAAATGTAAACCAAGGCCCTATATTTTTCAAAAGAAAAAATTTAAAAATAATATTTATTTCAAATGATAAATACCGTGTTCTATATTTTGTCTTTTTTGTAATTTATGTTTTTATGTTAATAAAAAATAGTTTTCGGTTATAATGGTTTGTTCTTATTGCAAGAATTAGAAAATCAATTGAAATGGGCAATGCGAACATTTTGTAAATACGCAAGAAGTATTTTATTTTAATTTTTTCCCTAATTACTACACTGGCAATTTTTTTTTTAAAATCAACAAATGATAAGGATGTAGTGGAAAAGGAAAAAAAAGAAAAGGAAAAGAAGGTAGAAACTGACTATGGTAAGAAAAAAAAGGAAGGGAATGTAGAAAAGAAAAAGATGGGCAAATAGGAATTGAACCCAGACATTTACTAAGAAACACACAAACCTTTTTACCATGCCAAATTCTTCTCTATTTTTTGTAGTGTAACATTATATATTTATTATTTGTTATGAACATATATATACCTAATTGGGGCCCTACAAATAGACTATTTTTGGAAGGTCCTAGACCCGGGCCTACCCAACTTGCCCACAGGGCCGGCCCTACTTGTGAACTTGATCGATGCTGCGTATTAGGCATTATTTGTCTAGTTTGCATCTTCAGTAAGACTAGTGGGACTAGGGTGACACACTATTCTCCCATAGGTAGAGGTTACTCTAAAACATGGGGGGTCAACAACACCCCTTTCTATTTTTTTTAAATTATTTGTTATATAAAAAAAACCACTTTTAGATCCAACAAACTCATGCTCTTATAACAAACAAAATTAGTGCTTACCGGAAATTTAGGCCAATATCAGGCAAAATGGAGGTACCGATGATTATTGTCGGTATCGATTTGGCACACCCAGATCTGAACTAGAGAGAGAGAGAGATAGAGAGAGAGAGTCTGACGGTTGGCAAAAATCCACGTAGCTGAGAGGGAAGGGAACTAGACAGAGAAGGGTGATAAAACGATAAACAATGGAGGAGGGTAAAGGTGTAGAAAGAGGTGTTTTTTTTTTTTTTTTTTTTTTTGGGGGTTGTTATGACAAGTTTTTGAAACTCCCTCCCCTCCTAGAGAAAGACTAAAAGAGTAGCACATGGTTGGATTTGGGGGAGTGGGGGTCAAAATTAATAGAGCTAGGTTGTACAATGCTAATTAAATGTGTTTTTTCTAGTCCTTCTATGGTTTTAGAACAATAAATTCGATGATATTGGAAAAAAAATTAAATTTATCTATGTATAGATAATATCACTAAATTTGAAACGAAATCCAGTATGAGTATTGTATTGTACCAATCGAAAACCGACACCCAAGCCGGTACAAGAACCAACACCCAAGATAGTTTAGATATGTAGATTGTCGGTTTCTTTAATTCCAGTTTTCAACATTTGCTATTTTGAACGGTAGGTGGGTTTTATGACTTTTGTCTCTTTACAATGAAAGAGTTGTTTTTGATGGACTCTCTAATGAGACAATTATGCAACACTTTCAAAATATGAAAACTCGGCGCGGTCAACTGTGAAAGGGCATATAAAAGTACTTAGTGAGGGATATTTTGTTTTTTGTGCTTATGTTTAGAAATCTTTAGAAGCATGTATATTATAAGTCTTATTACATAACGGGAAAATTTGTTTTGTATTATTGTGCTACGCTTTAACTTTGTATTTAAGCTTAATAGAAATTAGTGCCCCCGCTATGGGGAATTCCTAAATCCGTCCCTGCTCTAAAAGGATACCCAACGAGGCTGGCTTCTTCGATGGGTGGTTCTGACTCGCTATCGAAATGAATATGGCACCCCTCTTCCCTGAGGGGGTTGAACTTGAACTATGGTCTCCCCATTACAAACCTTTTGTTTAGCCAAAAAGAACGTAACTAAAAACTCTAGGGGGTATTTGCCAGCCCACTTATTGACTTCTCATTTTCGCCTTTTCAACTTATGGGTGTTTGGCCGTTTCCTAGTAGAACACATTTTAGGATAATGAGTAATCAATTTTGAGAGTTAGAGAGGAGAAGTGAAAAATAGGGGTTGAGGAGTTTTTTGACTTTTCATTTTTCACTTTTTTCGTACCTACAAAATTTATTTTGTACATGTCTTCTCAACAATACCCCTATTGCAAAAAGCATTTTGCACATTCCTCCCAGACATTGCTACCAAATTCAAAATACATTTTGACCATGATCCAAAAGCAAAAAAATTAGAAATGAGAAGTCAAAACTTGTAAGAAAACTAGCATTATAAGATAAAAGTTCCAATTATGTCACATTAGCATCCATAGTGTTGTTATACCTAGAGGGAAAGACTACACTAAACACCTTCTATTTGGGTCTGTACATACCGAACGCCATAAAAGTTACAAATCAATACCTCTTATTAATAAAAGTGACAATTTTTTTAAATGTTACGACACACTTAAAAATGTTACAAGCTGCATGAGCAAAATGGGTACCTGTTTCTTTGTGTTTCTTGTAGTTTTTCTACACGAATTTCTACTATGGTATTTTCGGTTTTTTCATCAGTTAAAATGTAAGTGTAAAAACTCAGCCTTAACCTAGTTTGCAGCCTACTCCATGTCTTAGGAATATGAAATTTGCTTAACAGCCCCTTTGGATTGGAGAGAGATGATAAGAATAGAAAAAGTGAGATTTCTCATCAAATCACGCCACTTCGGGTGAGATTTGGTGAGAAACAAATTAAGCTTGTGTTTACACACCTTTCTCATCATTTCCCACCCTCCCTATCCAAACAAGTGGTGAGATTTTGTAGGATTCTCCTCTCTTTTCTCACCAAATTCCTCAATCCAAAGGGGGTGTAAATACAATCCACTAATAGATGAGAAAAAGGCACTACGAAAAAATTGAGTTTTAGTGACAACAATGTGTCACTAAATGTAAATACAATCCACTAATAGGTGAGGAAAAGGCACTACAAAAAAATTGAGTTTTAGTGCCAGCTTTTTGTACTAAGCTGTCACTTTTGTAATTAGTGACAGCTTAGTACAAAATCTGTCACTAAATACCCTTTAGTAACACATTTTTCGTGACAATCTAGTGATAAAATCTTTGTCACTAAAGATCAATTTTTTTGCAGTGAGGGACAATCGACGTGATGTGTCTTTGATGCCAAATTAAAACCTTCAAATTCAAATCAAAACTAATTGAGAGTCAGTCTCAAGGTCTTGTATGTTATGCGTTGATTGTGCTTGGGTGACTCAGAGTGACGATGTATAGAAGTTTCTACCACTACGTGCTCCGAGAACTTTGGTAGTAAAACTCAATTGGAAATCTATTGCCACAATGTGAGAACTGATAATACTTTCGCAAGATGGGAAAATAAATTATCACTGATATTATCTCTGTAAGTTGGGCCTCGGATACTTGATTTCTATTTATATTTATTGCGTCTAGAGAGCTCCCATAGATTTAGTTATACAGTGCCACTCCCTGCGACCGCTGTAAAAACAAACTTGCGAATGCTATGTCGAATGCCATAAAAGACTTAATCGAAGCCCTTCCTAACACTAATTAGTTTTAAGAGAGTTGATGGAAAAACGGTCCGACAAGTGATATCAGAGCCATTTTTAAGGGTTCAACTCTCTTAGATAGCATGCTGCTTGTGGGCAGGTGCTGGAGAGGGGATTGTTGGGCGGAGGCCAGGTGGGCCAAGTACAGCATCTTGCTGGGGCAGAGGCCATGTGGGCCAAGTCTCAGTGGACTTGTTGGCTCTTGGGCGCGATAAGGAATAACGAAGTAAAGTTGCACATTCACTAAAGCGCTTGATCGATCCTAACAATATTTTTTAGGGTCTAGTTTTGGGAAGGACATAGTAAAGGGGTTTTTACTTTAATAAGGACATTAACTTTTTTTTTAATGCCAAAAGGACAAATTACCTACAAATTTCAAAAATGCACCTCACTAGCCAATGAAAGTGCCTAAACCTCCAAACCTAATGAAAGTGCCTAAACATAAACTGTAGGGTAACATTAGGAGAAGTCATGTTGCATAACTGCATTTACCACAGGTTGGTAACATTAAAATAATCAAAACACAATAATATTATCCAAACTCCTTGACGCATAGTAAAGTGAAAAATTCATTAAGCGAACTTATTATGCCTAATATCCGGAGTAGGCATATAATTGAATTTTTTTTATTTTAAATAATTTCATTCAGCCATGAAATTATGATTGATGCTTAAAACCATGATGACCAATAAAATTTGGAATAACTACATCACAAGTGCGTATAGGGGTCTTTTATACATGAGTATAGGGGTCTTTTATAGTCCAACAGAAAAATAAAAAAGCCTAATAACAATTGTAATGAGCATTGGGCCTTTAAAGGCACGAACTAAAACAAATCCCATGATCCAAATGTGAGCATTCTAAAAAGAATTTCAATTGTAGTTTTAGTTCTTCAGAATTCGTAATTTGTTTATAATAGGCGAAAAAAATTAATTTATTTAGAAACACATTGTCGTCTCCATAAAATATGGACAACTTTTTTTTTCATTCTTAAAATGCGTTTATATACTCATGATCTTGGTATATAACTCTTGATGGGAATGCATTTGACTCATATATATGCTGGGATTTTTAGACGAACAAAATACTATTTAACAAGCTTTCAAAGATATTGGAATTCCTTATTTTGGAGAGACAATTTTTAGACGAACAAAAAACTATTTATCAGATGGTTCAAACTAGCAAGAAGCTGAAGGGGAAAAAAAAAAAAAAATTGCGCTTGTACATGTTGTGTTGGTTCCTTCATATGGTTAACTTATCTAAACTCTCAGGCACAATTTCTAAATTAGGTCTAGGACACTCTAAACCCTTGGGCCGGCCCATCAAGCTTTATGTGTGTGGGGTCAAGTTTGGAGCGCATCTTTATTAAGCCTCTAATGACACCCCAATGACCCCATCAATATCTTGGTTGAATGGATCTCGTATTTCTATATTGCACCAGAGACCTTAACTACACACGAGATGCTATATATTCTTCCTCCGTCCATTTTTAAGTATTTAAGTATGTTACTTCGTAAATCAAACTTATTAAAGAAACATCATCATTATTTATTTCACATCTACTTTTACCTTCGCTTTGTACTTTTACATCAATTTTTACCACCACTTCTCTTTTCCCATTAATTTTCAATAGGGTAAAACAATAATTTTACAAAATTTTATCCATTAACTTTTTAAAATATACATTTATTAAGGGATAACCCAAAATGGAATACTCAATACAATTAAAATGGGATGGAGGAATTGTAAAAATAAGTAAGGGATACTATAAAATGTAAGAAAGAAGTTTAACTTGTGATTTCGTTGCATTTTCCTTCCAATGAGCATATAATCACGAACCCTTGTGGGTTTGGCTAACTGGGCATGAGAAAATAAAAAGTGAATGTCTTCTATTAGGTCTTATTTTCAAATCATGGAGCCAAATATTCTAAACCTTGGAGCCACTATAGGATTTACCCATTGTTAACTTCAAGGCCCCGAAATTAGTCATATGATCACTCAAGCGATCGGTGTCTATTTCGCTGTACTTTCGGTGGATATCTTTTGAGATTCCCCTGTTTTCGACTTCTGGCTTTGTACATCATCTGTCTATAGGCGTGTATAGTCATTCAGGCCAAATTCATGTATTTTCTGTTCTTTGATTTAAAAAAAAAAAGAGTTTCTATTCCTTGTTCCCATTGGACACCTTTTCAACTTCTTCCCCTCCCCATCCCTCTAGCTTTGAAACAAGTGATTATTTAATGATCTGGGCGACTAAAAATTCCCGGGGAAAATTCACTTTGAGCCATTGTGGATTGTTTTATTCCACTGAATTCAACTGATTTGAATGTACCATAATTACACCATTTGTGTTCTTTAACCACCACATTTTCAGTGAAGACTGGTGTCTGGTGGTTAGGGAAGGCAAAGGATCGAAAGTCACGGAGGAAGAGAGGAGAGTTCCCAGGGGAAATGGCGAAGGGGGAAGTCTACCCATGAGTTGGTATCAATATGTCACCCACACAATCCTTCAGGACAACTAGCCTTTCCAGGGCCCCAAAATTAGTCAGTGTGTGTAAGTTGGCCCGGACATCCGGTTATCAAAGAAAAAGAAGACTAGCCTTTAGAAGCATCAACAAACGTCTACGGGGGAAGAAATTGATTAAAAACCCTAATTATGTTGATTTTCCCCAGTTTTAGACATCCATCCATACAGAGCATAATTTTATAATTCCCGTTGAGAAGTCCTAACTTAAAACTTACTAAAGGTTATACAAAAGGATCAGCTCCCAAAACAGAAAAGATTTCCAAACAGGGCACTACTTCAGATATACTTCGAGGCAAATATTTGCGTGATTTGTACTTCAACAACTACAACATCATTCATCAAGAAGCCCTTCAATGGGTCATTGAAATCGCTCAAGGCCATGAAGTTTCCATACCCAATCGAGGAAAAAAACCAATGTTGGTCTGTCAAAAAAAGAAAGAAGTTGTAAAGTATGGCTTTGGTGAAACAAAACAATTACATATAACCTGAAGAATTCTAACAAGTTCATGTTGGGCTTCACGCCCATTTACAAGCCTCATATCCCATGAGGTACCTCCCCTTCCCTTGTGCCCCACGAGGCTTTGCCTCATGCCCCATACTTCCCCGTTTGCTGCTGCTGCTGTGTAAACTCATACTGGATTCTTGTTTTTCTACGTGGAATGGGCATTCCAGTCACCATGTATCTTACTTGTCACCGAGACTATAACACTACAAAGGTTAATCAAACAGTGTTTGAAGCCCAATCAATTGTTGTTGGCTACCTGAATTCATTTTTCTCATTGAGCTATGTCCAAGGATTGTGTTCCATGATACAAAGGCTAATTAGAAAATTAACTGAAGCAGGGCATTACCTCCACGCTCATACCAATTTCCATTGACCTAGTCCTTCATCTGCAACTTATATTCAGCGTACACTTTACGTTCATGATGAAAGATTTCACAATCAGCAAGCCTCAGAAAAAGTGATACACTTTTGCCTTGTAATTTTTCATAGCCTTCCGGCAAAAACCATAACTTCCTTCATGTATCAGTTTGAAAACATTCAGCCATTTGTATCTATATGCCATCCTGAAACTGAACTAAATTAGGATTATAAAGTAGATAATTTCGCATCCAGGTCTGGTTTCTTTTGATTGGAAAAAACAAAAACAATTGAACTGCTAGCAATAAAAAACATACCACTTCAGGTCTCCAATAACAAATTCTGAAGAGCAAAGATATCTATTGTCGATTGTTGAATTTTTTTCAATATTCCAAGTGTAAGTGTTGTTTGCTGGATCCTTTATCAATGAGAAGCACTCCCCCTTGCCATTAGTTTTCAGAACAAAAACCTTAGTTCCAAACACACAACAGTCTGCAAGCAAATATCCACTGGTTGCATCATGCATGATTGAAGGTCTCTAGAGGAAGAAATTTATCGAAACCCCACTGAGTTTTTATCGAATGGAAGCGCTGAATTTCCCCATTTGCATTTGCACAAGCAAGTAGTACATGCCTAATAAGACTCTTTCACATCTACTGTACACAATTCATGTCCAAAGGCACAATATTACCCTCTATGGTTTAGTATTTATCTTGAATATGATCAAATGCAAACAATTTGAAGCTGACATTGACCTCCCAGACCGGTGGAAGAGCTTTTGTATTTACTATTCTCAAGTATAGAGAGATGTGGCCAGTCACATTCCTTTACTTATTCCCATTTGGGTAGAGAGACAATTTCCTGAAATGGGATTGGAAATTAAATTTCAAAAGTGTAAAGTACAAGAAAAGGATTATCTTTTGGCACAAAATTACAACAAGAGCGTTTGATTAAAATGTGAACCCACCATTTGTAGCCACCAACTTCAAATACACCGGATTCAAAATTTTCAATCTTGTTGTTGACTAAAAATGAGAAAGAGTTTATTTTGAGGCAATAGTGAGTTGGTGGCACATCTCTTAACGATCTCACAATTCCTGCATGCATAAGATTTGCAGCCATTGTAAGGAAATCCACTGCTCAAAATCGAACAAATATTTAGCAAGGTTTAAAATAATGGTAGCAGACCATTTACTGCAACGGTTGCGAAAGTATTAAATGATACATATGGGGAATAGATTGCAGTGGCCTTGAATTTTTTGAAAATTGTTTTTGGTGCCAAAGCACTTTTAGTGGCCATGTAGCGACCAAAAAAATGGATACAAAGGGATACAACCAAGATACAACTGTGAATATTTAGGAACACCAGTATATTGGAGTGTAACGGCAATACTTAGCATAGCCAAAAACTATTACATGGTGGCCGATACGCTATGTGGTCAATATTTAAATCTATGATATTTAGTTGTCCCTGGATGTAAGATTGTTCATGAGCAAGTGAAAGTCAGGGGATACATATGTTTAAAAAAGAAGGTTCAAAGGGTGGTGTTGTTCCAAACGTTGCAATATCTTTTGACATGGTGTTTGAGCTAAATTATGCACAATTCTACTAGGACACAAATCTCACTATCTACTAGCGGAGGGTTTGGATCAAAGTCTTCTTTAGCTTGACTTTTAAGTCTCTGATCTTGAGAAACGGGCAACCCCTTAGTTAAAAAAGGTCCAATAAATATGAACACAATATGCAATAGGACACTGACCACACGACACACGAGTATGATATTAAGAGTTTTTTTTTCTTTCCTACAGGCTACAGGTGTTTGGACCAATTTATGTATACCTTGACTAATCTTAATTTGTTGCAACCCTAAGTAACACATAAGAGGTTTTGAACTTGAGAACTCAGCGGAGCAAACCCTAAGTCTGAGGCCTTGACCACCAAGCCAAACCATCCAGGTTTGACATTTTAGAGTTCATCACACGTGTCAAAAATATATTAATTCAATGGATCATGTATTTGATAGCTCCTAAAAAGGCATAGCACTCAGAATGTGATAACTTTAGCATTAGTGATTTGCCATACAAATAAAGGGGTGGATAGAAGGAAAGGGAAAAGGGGGGTAGAGAGGGGGAGGGTTTCATACGAAGGGCATGGTTGTCGTTATCAAGTGGAAGTAAGATTTCTTCTGATTCCAAGCCTGCTGCCACTTGTTTCCACTTGTTTCCGAACCGTCCGCTACCAAACAAATCCGAGTCATTCATTGTCAAGCACGGACGACCCAGATTAGAGACAACATGGATGCTGTCCCTAAAGGGACAACACCATCCCCTCTTCGGTGTTTTTGGGCGAGGCACGACAAATAAATTTCACTTAGTTCCCCTGGATTTTGGTGAAATAACATTGGCACCCCTAATACTCCCTGAAATCCCACTACACTCCATCTCTTTATATACATTTTCAAGACCTAGTCTATCTGTTATTGGATAGTCAAGGGATGAAGTGGAAAAACATGACCTTAGTGGATCTTCTACTACAGTTTTGCCCTCACTTTATTAAATTAGTATACTACTAAAACAACTTTTAGCTAATAAGTTAATAAGCCCAAATTTGTAGGATTATTATTTCTCAATAAGCTAATAATCCTGAGTTATTTTTTTGCCAAAGCACCTTGTAATTAATTGAATTGGAATTAAAAGTAGTTGTTATACTCCTTTGTCTTATATTAAGGTTATTTTTAAGAAAATCATGCTATTTTAAATAGACATCGTAACCAGTGCTAACTCTACAATATTGTGAGAGTATGCAATTGAAAATCCTAAAGGCCTAAACTATGAGGAAAAGTATTTTTGTCATTTTTAAAGAAAAATGAGCTATATTTGTGAATATTTGATATGTGTCTCCTCAATTCAACAACCCTCTGTTATTTAACTTGAACAAATTTTACTGACACAGTGTTACTCTTTTTTTTTTTCCACTACAAACATAAAATATTTTCATCAAATTTTGTGAGAACATGCAAGTATAAAAATACAACGAAGCTTGTAAAAATTTGGGTGCACTGCGGGGATTTTCTGTGGAATTTGGGTAGAACCGGAGAGAGAGAGAGAGAGAGAGAGAGAAAGAGAGAACGCAAGTTTGCTAGGTCAATCGATGGAGTTGGATGTTGTTCGCTGACAAGGGATGATACTGTGATTTCAGATAGTAGGAGGGGTGGCAATGTTAATTTCTCTACACTCGGGCTGAGTTTCCACTACAATATTTTTAGGGTTTTTTTAACTACAAATTGTCAAATCAATTGATAGATGTGAGACAAATGATTTATGCAAAAATACCACGAATACCGTACTAAAAACCGGGTCTAATATATTATATTTAATGCACGTTCTTTTCATCATCATATTTTTTAATCAATATAACACGGGTATTAATACGACAGGAAAGAAAAGGATTGGAGAGAGTGAGAGCAATTTGGCTTAACCATTCGGGGCCACCAGATCCATAATTTTCGATATATGCACTGACAAATAGAAAATCAACATGATAATTTAAGGGTATAATTTTTATTTTGGCTTTCAGTGACTATATCCGTAACTTCTTGTTTCCGTAAATTCAAGTTCCATATATGGTCTTGCTATTTCACGTTTATGTGGATATCATCTAAACTCCCTGTTGATTCCCTACATTCAAGGCTTAGTGGTCGGTAGAAAGGTGCAATTGTTGCTTTCAAAAGTTCCTTCTCGTTCAGTGCTTTCATTCGAAAAATTCCCTGGGTTCTCTAGTTTTCTCCTTTTCTATAATTTCAGCATCTCAGTGACATTCTAAGTTCAATATGTGGCACTATTGTCCTCCAGTTACGAAATTCTTCACTCTCTCTCTCTCTCTCTCACACACACACACACACACACACACACACGCACAAGGGTTAACAAAAGGGTACGGGAAAATACAAAAATTAATTAGAAAACACTCCAAAGTTCACATCGTAATGGAATGACAAACAAGAACAGTGGTAAAATTTGAACTTTGAAACTTGGTTCCAAAGAGAGAGTATTGTTTCCTCACACAACACCACCCAAAATAGGAGCAGCTTAATTCACATGGTGAGGAGGGTCATCGATTAGAGAATATTCCACACAGAGACTCTTTTCCCAAAACAATTTTAGGGTATGTTTGGCTTTTCGATTCCTAACTCACATGGAAAACAAAAGTGAAATAGAATAATAAGTACTTGAACAAACAGGACTATTTTGTTCTCATTTTCCAAAACACTTTTTGATGGTCCAAATGTGCCCTACAAATTCCTTGTTTCCATATAATGCTTCCACTCCTCCATCTCTCTGTATCTCACTTGCAGAATTCTGATGAAGCAATCAAAACATGTTCTAATCTTCTTGCTTCGGAAATCTGTGTCTTATGGAACCTCCGAAACAGGTAATGATAGTCCATTTTCCAATGACACAACCTTATTTTTCACATATTAACAGGTGGACAAAGATTCAAAGGCAATTATAACCAATTCTCCTTCACTCTTTTCTTATTCCATTTTCCCTTCAATCTTGTTTAGATGTTTTTAAGCTGTTCTTGTTTGATCGACTTCAAATGCTTAGGTTGAACTTCTTCAGAAAAGAAGCGTTGTTGTGTTATTCATGATGAACGGAAACTGAATACCCTGCGTATTCGATAAGTAAAACTTGCATCTGTTACCAAGGGTTGCTTACCAAGTCACTACAAATGTTTTGTCAACATCTAATTGTGGTACATGAATAATGGAAAGAAAAACCAAAGTCAACAAGAACCGACTCAACAAAGACAAAGGGCGCCTACCACGATACGCAAGGGAAAAGACAAGTCAACCTGTGCCAAGAGGAAAGAAAACACTAGGTTATGACACTCAGAATTTTTTTTCCAGAATGTTTCTTGCTTGTGTTGTTAATCTTTTATGGTACGTGTAAGTATGATTAATCTGTTCTCATCTCTCTACGTTACTAAATTGAGCTTTGTATAAACTGTGACATCTGATCAGTGGCTAATGACGCCGTTGTTCTGTCACTGGAGCAACTAATACACAATGTCTGCTCATTAGAAGAGGGAGATGCTACAAAGGAGTGTACTGTTCGCTCCATTATGTATATTTTTAATGATTGTTACGTATGATTTTAGTGATTGTTGTGTACCTTTTGGTAGATTTCCATGAACAATAACGTGAATCCGTGAATAGTAACATGTAAAAGTAAATTTTTAAAGGGTCATAACAAGTACCAAAATCATACGTAACAAGTACAAAAAACATACGTATACATAACATAGACGGTAGCGTGAATAGTGAATCCATAACGGTTTGGAACTTGACCAAAAACATCATCCGTAACAAGTACAAAAACCATACGTATACATAAATGGGTGTATGGTATGCCCCATTTTAAAGTGGCGTACCATAGAGTTTTCCTTAGAAGAGAACAATTAAGTTGAAGTTCTGCGAAATGTTTTTTCTTAGCTGATGTACTGTATAAAGAAAGAAACATCACATTGCATAACCCAAACCAAATGTTCAGCTAGTCCATTTTTTGTACCAGCATGTATGTAAATTGGAACAATATTTAGACTTCGAAACAGGATTACGGTTCTCAATTCACAAATAGAAAAGCTTTTCAGCACCCCCAGAACTACTAGTTTCAGAAATCGTTAAAACTAGATATGAACATGAATTGTGCTTCAACAGTTACCACATCATTCACCATGAATCCCTTTGGTCTGTCATGTAGCTCACTTAAGGCCATGAAGTTTCGATAACCCTGAAGAGAAGATAAGTGCCCGAACCAATGATCAACTGCCAAAAGAACAAATATTGACAGTTAATTGACGGTTTTTGATGCAACGAAAAAACAGTTCGAATTCATGTGTACTAAGCATGCATTCATTCCTTTATATAGTTCGAAGTGTAATTCACCTTCCTTCTCAATATGATTGATGTGGGCGTCATCCCATATCCGCAGCTTACATTTAGCGTATATTTTCCTATCAGAAGGAAGATTTTTGGAATCTGTTGACATTAGATAGAGAGCAAGACTTTTGCCCTTTGAAGATGAAAATCCTTTGGGATAACTTACTAACCTCCTGCAGCATGGATCAAGGAAAGAATTACTTCGATAATATATCTTCTGAAAATGTTTTATCCATGAAAACTTTTTCCAGAATGGTCTTGGAAATTGAACCTGGACATCAATTTCTCTTTCCCGGACCACTTCTGGGAAAGTTTTCATGTATCCTACTACCTCTGTATCTTTCACTACGGTGAAAACAAAAGTGAAGTCAACAGATTTTAATAGCCAGGTGATACCATTTGTGTCCCCCAACATCAAACTCTTCAGATAAGATTAATTCCTCTTTTGTAGCTGAAAACTTCACAATCCTCCAAGTGTAAATGTTATCCACAAGATCCTTCACCATTGAAACAGACTCGCCTTTGCCTGTACTTTTTATTATGAATACCTCAGCTCCAAATACACAGCAGTCATCAATCAAATATCCATTGGCAGCATCATTAAAAGTTTCCAGGGGAAGAAGTTTATCGAAACCCCATTCTGTCTTCATCTTATGAAATCGCCTAATTCCCCCTTCAGCATCTGCATAAAGCATTAATTATAGGACCATAACTAATGAGACCACAAGATTATTACTTACAAAGGTATCTAGTTACCTTGGATGGTTAAGTATTTGTCCCGGATTTGATCGAACACAAAAAACTTGAAGTTGACGTTAACCTCCCAACTAGGCGGAAGGGTTTTTGTATCTGCTATTACCAAGTAGCAAGAAATGTGACCTTTCACATTCATTTTCTTATTCCCATTTGGGTGTATACACAATTTCCTGAAACAGAAACGAGAAATGAACATCGATATGTATAAGACTGCAAAAAGAAGATTTTTAGATGAGAGAGAGCTTTTGAACTAGCCATTTGTATCCATCAGCTTCAAATACACCGGACTCGAAATATTCAATTCCAGCTTCAAGGAATAAAGAGAAGGATGTTAATTTAAGGGTGTAGTGAGCTGGCGGGACACCTCTTAATGATTTCACGGATGCTGCATGCGCATACCGAAAACATGAAAAAATGTTCAGTATTCTCAGGCATGGATATGTGCTTGTGTAAAGTATGATAATGAAACAGAGCAGAAGAGGAAAAATAATGAAATATCGTACCAACGCCATCGTCCATGTCTTGCTGTTTCCTTGTCTCGTTGTTCTTTGCTTCCGTAGCTTCTGCTGTGATAGGGAACCAGACGAGTTATTTGTATTTGATCCAGGAGGATATAGTGTTTCGTGTAATTGACACATACTCGTATCTATGATGTAGAGATTTGGTTTTTCTTTTACTAGAACTTATCAAACAAGATCATATTTTCTTAGGTAAGATTTTTATTTACATCTTATTGTTATCTTGTCGTTAATGTCATGATTGCGGAATTAATCCATTTAGTCCATCGGCTATGGATAAGAGAGAAGACAGTGCAGGATACAATGATACATCGATACCTACACCAATAGATTCCTCTTTTCATCTCTTTTTTCGAATTTCGTCCATTAGACGTTAATGAACCTGTGATATTTTTTTTTCTTAAACTAAAAATTGAACTGACATTAGTGTAGAGTTTGAACACAACAAACAAAGGTAATTTTATTGATTACAAGAACTTGTACACTTAAGTTGTGTACAACAACACACACTATCACTCACAGTGGAAGACTCTCTTGCACACAAGAGGTAGTACACACACAATCTAGGAAGACACTTTAACTTTGGACACAAACTCTTTTGTACTTGGACACCTCACACTTGGACTCTCACTCACTTGCTTGGAGTCTCTCTTTGTTGCCTTCACTTGCATTCACATGCATTGCATCAAATGAAGACCTCATCCCTATTTATAGGCACCAATGGATAGTTCTAGAAACACTCATCACTCCATGCCTCTAGATGCTTCTAGTGGAGCCCATAAGCTTCCATCATATTCCGGAATATTCTTGTAACATCCGGAAAGCTCTAGTGTGGTCCATAATATTCCGGAACATTCTAGTAGAACCTAGAATGGTCTAGTATACTCCACAACATTTCGGAAAGGTCCAGAAGACTCTAGCATATTCTAGACGATTCCGGAGCATTCTAGAGAAGTCTAGATATTTCCGGAATAGCCCGGAAGTTTCCGGCGACGTCCGGAAGACTCCGAAAAATTCAAGAGAGGTGGTGATGATCTTTCAACACTCCCCCTCAGCACCAACTCTCTTAACTCTGCCTTACTCTTTATGCCAAGCTGCTTTCTGAATTTGCTGAGCTTAGAATTGCTGAGTCCCTCAGTAAAGTTGTCTGCAACTTGGTTTTTGGTCTTTACGTGGCTCTCTTCTATCTCTTCCTTAGCCAACGTAGCATCCATGTATTTCGGATTCGGCTTCTTTTGTCGGGTAGATCTCCTTGGTGGTGGATTATTTTCTTCTACCTCTTGTTGACTTGGCCGATCCTCTTCTGGACTGCTAAAATGTACTCCGGTCTGCCATGGGCTCATAGGCTTTTCGGGCGTGCCAGACGAACTAGGCTCTCACTCACCATCACCTATTGTAGGTGTCAGCTCCTTAACTGAATCAGGAGATTCTTCTCCCTCTTTTGTCTCCCCAAGCTTCTCTTCCAAAAGATCTTCTAAATCTCCAGAGTTTGGCAACTCCACCTTTTGAGGCGACCACCATGACGAAGCTTCATCAAAGACCACATTCCTTGATGTGTAGCACCGACCAGTTGTAGGGTCGCAACATTTCCACCCTTTCCTCTCACTGCTGTAGCCCACAAAGATGCAACGAATTGCCTTCTTATCAAACTTGCTACGCAAGTGATCTGGCACAAACACGTAGCATACACATCCGAAGACTCGGAAGTGGCTTACTGTGGGCGGTGTGAACCATAACTTCTCATAGGGTGAGACAAAGCCTAGCTTTGCCTGTGGTAGCCTATTGATCACATGAGATGCCGTCTTCATGCATTCTGCCCAAAAACAACTGGGCACATTCTTTGCATGTAGCATGCTCCGACAAATCTCTGCAAGGTGTCGGTTTTTCCTTTCAGCAACGCCGTTTTGCTGTGGAGTACCTGGGCAGGTCAGTTGTCGTCGGATTCTACACTTCTTTAGATAATCTGAGAATTCATCCGACGTATACTCTCCACCATTATTCGTTCGTAAGCATCGAATTCTTTTTCCGAACTCACTTTCGACCTTCTCACGAAACTCTTTAAATTTTGATAGAGTTTCTGACTTTTGTTTCATGAAGTCTACCCAAACGTACCTTGAGTAGTCGTCGATGAAGGTCACCATGTAGCGCATGCCACTAATCGATGCTTGTTTTACTCGCCCAAACACATCAGAGTGAACAAGCTCCAAGGGTTCTTTGGCTCTGAACTTTGACTCCACATACGACAATTGATGTGCCTTGCCATATTGACATCCTGCACAAATCATGTCTTCTCGAACATCTAGCTGGGGAAGATCCTTGAGCATAGCCTTCTTCATTATTATCTTTAGCTTATGATAACTCACGTGCCCCAAGCGTGCATGCCAGAGATCTGCAGTCTCATTCTTTCTAGTCTTATCTACGTAAGCCGATTCAGCTGACATTACGTAGATTGACTCCAAACATCGTCCTTCCATGATTGGTGTACCCACCAGCTTAAGGCTTTGGTACACCCTAACATCCTTCGGGCCAAATACCACATAGTTTCCCGAGGACGTTAGTTGTGAGACTGACAATAGGTTTTTCTTCATCCCTGGCACATGATAGACATCTTGCAGCTTAACTTTGCTAGGGCTAAACCGAGGATTAATAACGATCTTACCAATGTGAGTTATCGGCAACCTTGAATTGTTTGCCGTTACCACCACCCGATCTCCTTTGTATGCGGACAAATTAGACAGCTTCTTCTTATCTCCAGTCATGTGATTGGAACACCCTGAATCAACAATCCAATCATCACTGTAGTTGATGGCTCCCCGGTTGGGCACTGCAGCAAGGGCCATTTCACTCTTCTCTGTCACTATCGAAGAAACGTCTACTTCTTCAGTGACTGAGTTAGATTGCTCTGGAGGTTCATCGAAGTCTATCTCCTCTTCCGAGCAATCTCCTTCAGTAGGTCCGGACATCGCAAAGGATGCTTGAAGGTCCCACTCGTCTTCACTATCTTCTTGGTGATTTTTAGAAGTCACCAAGTTCCCTTCTGCTAATTTCTTCTTGAACGGGCAATTTTTCTGAAAGTGCCCTTTCTTGCCACAGTTGTAACACTTTCCAAAGAATCGTCGCTCGTCTGTGTTACAGTTTGGTTGAACTCCCCCTGTCCGAGGACTTCTCCCATGTTGAGGTTTGGTGCCATCTTCTCTGTTCTTAGGCTTTCCATTACTTTGTCTGCCTTTTTTGATCTGCTGTCGATAATGTCCGCCCTTCTTGTTGTTGTTGTAGAGTGCCTCCTCTTCATTCTTTATCGACACTCCAGCCATCTGCTTGCATAAGCTTTCTTGATTGGCCAATAAATTCTCTAAATCTATTAGAGTTGGTTGAGTTGGCCAACCTCGTATTCTTCGTGATATCGCGCATTATACTTTCGGGCTTCAACCCATGTATAATTATCCTCCTCATCCTTTCCTCATTAATATTTGATTTAGGATCGAGGTCCGAAATCTCACGGCACAAGTCCTTTATCTTTGTAAAATACTAAGCATGCTTTTACCTCCTTGGGTGGTAGACATCAATTCATTTTCCAAGTATCTTTGCCGAGCATCATTTGTTTTTGAGAACAATGATGCAAAGGTGTCCCACGCCATCTTTGGTGTGTCGTTAGTCCCCTAATTAAGCCTCGAGCAACTCATCTTCAATGGTTGTCTTGAGCACGCGTCGTCGCCTTCCCTACCTTAATCTTCCATTTTCGAGTGCTTCAACTTCCTTGGGTGGTTGGGTACTATCTCCATTAACAACCTCCCACAAGTCCACGCCGCAAGATAGGACTTAATGCGACTCCGCCAACTCTGATAGTTGTGATTGTTCAATCTTGTAATCCCACTAGTTGTGTTCACAAGATCCGCCATCGTGACTTGGTGGGTCTCTCTCTTCTTTCACCAAGAAAGACAAACAAGCTTCACAGTCTCCAAACTGTGCACGATCTCTTAAACAACCGGTCCCCAACCGGCTACTGGCCTCGATGCAGTTTGTAGAGTTTGAACACAACAAACAAAGGTAATTTTATTGATTACAAGAACTTGTACACTTAAGTTGTGTACAACAACACACACTATCACTCACAATGGGAAGACTCTCTTTTACACAAGAGGTAGTACACACACAATCTAGGAAGACACTTTAACTTTGGACACAAACTCTTTTGTACTTGGACACCTCACACTTGGACTCTCACTCACTTGCTTGGAGTCTCTCTTTGTTGCCTTCACTTGCATTCACATGCATTGCATCAAATGAAGACCTCATCCCTATTTATAGGCACCAATGGATAGTTCTAGAAACACTCATCACTCCATGCCTCTAGATGCTTCTAGTGGAGCCCATAAGCTTCCATCATATTCCAGAATATTCTTGTAACATCCGGAAAGCTCTAGTGTGGTCCATAATATTCCGGAACATTCTAGTAGAACCTAGAATGGTCTAGTATACTCCACAACATTTCGGAAAGGTCCAGAAGACTCTAGCATATTCTAGATGATTCCGGAGCATTCTAGAGAAGTCTAGATATTTCCGGAATAGCCCGGAAGTTTCCGGCGACGTCCGGAAGACTCCGGAAAATTCAAGAGAGGTGGTGATGATCTTTCAACAATTAGTATACATAAATAACTAAGAATTAAGTTATCATGAAAAAGTAACAAAGGTTTCGGAATCCACACTTATAAACTCTTAATTAATTAATCTTATGCAATGATTTTTCCTTTGAATTGTATAGAATAGTTTATAGAGGTTAATCTTAATCACTGTTGGATAATATATTATGAGTAGTAAAAATATGTTCTTCCACTGCTTTTAGGTCTAAGACCAATTCATCAACTGCATTCATAAACAAAATGCACTAGATACACTTAAATACTCCCTCTGTCTCTTAATAAGCATGTGTTTTAAAAAGTTAATGGGCAATTTTGTATAAATATTATTTTGCTTTTTTTAGTGGGTAAAGAGTTAATGGTTAAAAGTTGAGAATATTTTTGGAAAGTGGAGGTAAAAGTTGATGTGAAATGTGTAAAATTGAGGTAAATGTTAATGTGTAATGTATAATTATTACCTTTCTTTAATAAGTTGAATTTACAAAGCAACATACTTAAAAAGGGATGGAGGAAGTATTAATTTTGAAAAACGAAGCAAGTCGATTAATACGATGGTATCAAATCATGAAAAAACCTTGTTCCAATTGATTCATATCTGAGCTAGTTTCATTTGAATTAATTAATGAGGCAAGAATATATAATATACGATGTTGAAAAAATCACATGCATAAAATGAATGAATAAAATTCATAGGATTTCATCCTCAACCCTAATTTCAGTTAAAAGATTAGCCACTCAAAATACGTATTTGATGTAATTATAAAGATCCATTGAAGTAAGTAAAACTCTTACAAAATATGAAAAGATTTTCGAGACTTTAGTTCTTGTTGCTCCTGCTTTTGTTCCAGCTGCAGCCGAGATGATCCTCCGAGGTTCTCCACTAAATCTTTACTTTTGTTCCATTTCCAAGAACACTGACTCAATAAAAGGAGACTTCTTTTCTAATCAAATTCCTAACTTCCTATCATGAACAATTAACTCTAAAGATTGCTACATTCGTAGCTTGCGTCCATATGCTTTGTAATGAGCAGTGTAAATTTTCTTTGCTTGGAAAGGTTAGAGGATATATGCTATATTCTTTGCTTGCTTTACAATTGGGGTTGAACTCTCCATTTGAATAATTGGTTCCTATATTGGGTCGCATCAACACTCCAATTTGTTTATTAACGGCTTCGTGGGCTGCTCAAATCTGTTGGCCTTTGACTGTGTTGTTGGATCTATTCGGGTTTGGTGTTGTTCACCGTTGGTGTTTTGGCTGCCGCCGGTCCTGCTTCTCCCTTGGCTCCACTGCCGCCGTCCATTTGTTCTGTTTTCCCACTGATTTCACTGTTGGGTGTCTTCGGTTTTGCCTAACGGCGTGGTGTCTTAACGGGTTCGTCTTTGGGACCAATCCGGTGTGCTTAATGGCCATGTGGAGTGTTGCCCTCGGGGGAGGTGGTGGGGTTGGCTGAGGGTGGGTGGTGATGGCTGCATCTAGGGTTGTTTGAGGTTTTTTGTGCCTTTGTTTTTATCACAGTTCTTAGACTCATTGGGTGTTGGGTTTCGACCCTTTTGATGTGCTCATTTATTGTGTTATCTGGGTTTTTTGACCTTTGGGTGTTGGATCGTTTGGCTCCTTGCCAAAACGTTGTTTTGGGTCTTGGATTGTGTGACTTGTGTACGTTTCGTTGCCTTCCCTTGCCCCTATTAGTCTTGTTCCTTTTCAAGATTAATGAAGTTATTTACTGTTCAAAAAAAAAAAAAACTTTGAAATTAACCATCCAACGGCCGAAATGCGTGCAATTATCATCTTCCCTCAATTGTTACTCCCTCTGTCCCAAATTGATGGTCATGTTTGGATTTTGATCCACTTTTTAAACTGTTCATATCTTTCAATCTATAACGTATTTTATGTGCAACATGGATCTTCTTTGATAAATCTCAACTAGTTCTATTATACAAAGTCCTTAAAATCTTTAAAAATATCATAGTAGAATGTTGACATGAGACGTGTTACGTACCATGACAAGAGGAATGAGACGAGGAGCCCACTAGGCTCAAGAAGACATGACGTGATGGGAGAGGAGATGTGATGACAAGAGACGGACGTGTTGACTAGAGAAATCAAACTTAAAAGGGGATGTTGAAAGATAAGCTTGATTCATATTTTTCACGTGGGAATTAAGAGTCAAAGTTAGGAGTGCACATGGGAATATTTTGGATTGGCAAGGCAATGGATTTTGTGGACTTTGGAGATTGAATTCACACCTCAAGCAACCTCCTTATAAATTGAGTCTATGCAATTGTATTTTGTGAGCGAAAATAGAAGAGAAGAAAAGAGAAAGGCAGAGAGTGAGAGAAGAGACGTGGTGCCCTTGGGGCTTCCCCCACCACAAGTGGGAGGAAAAATATCTAGTGTGTGTGAGAGCATGAATACTATGTAATTTTGTTACAGTTTAATAAAATAGAGTGTTTGAGTGTGTACTATATTTCTCTTATTTTCCCAACAGAAGAAACCTCAGCAGAGAGAAACAGAAAATAGTTCGAAAGCATATTCCAATAAGAATGAGGCTCGAGAACCCTTACGAATGGTCTTTTTGTTAGAATTTGTCCTACATCCGTTAATTATCACCTTGAAAATTAGTATATGAACTTGAACAGCCTTTCTACTCATTGCTAATTGGTTTTGAGTTGGATGCTTTAACATGGTATTAGAGATAGGTTTTCAGAGGCCTTTCCCCTTTGTTTGCGAGTCAAGGGTTGGACGTTTGGGGGAGCGATGGAATTTGTCCCACATCGGTTAAGTATCACCTCGAAAACTAATACTATATGAACTTGAACGACCTTTCCACTAATTCCAATTAGTTTTGAGTTAGATTCTTTAACAATTTTCTTCTCCCTTTTCATCACTCATCAGGAGGGTATTCTGGCTAAATCCTATACAGCTACTTAGCTAGTACATGTGCTCTTGCCGGAACTCGACTTATGCATAATCTTCGGAACCTATTGTCAATTATTCAGTTTCTAGTGATATATCGTGAAAACAGGTTTAGATATATCAGAAGTATACCGCAAGGAATATTTAAATTATTGGCAACAAGGTTCACTCATTGAATCAAGTGAGTTGAAACAGGTTTAGATATATTAGAATTTAGACTGTATAGTTAGAATTTACATCATACATTTAGAATTTAGCACTTTCATAGGATACCCTAGGATTTAGGCATTTCATAGGATACCCTAGGGTTTAGGTTTAATGTGCATTTTCCTATTATAAGGTTTTAGTGGTTTAAATACTTTTATAGGATATCTTAGGGTTTAGGATTTAGATACTTTCACAGGGTACTCTATTGGCATTTTCATACGATTTTGGGGTTCAAAATTAAAAATTAAAAAACAAAAAGAGAGAGAGAGAGAGAGAGAGAGAGAGAGAGAGAGAGAGAGAGAGAGAGAGAGAGAGTTTTTGATGCATTTTTGGAAAACTGATGGAGTTTGGCGTGCAAGGCCCAAAAAAGTGGACCTGCCCGTGGAGTTTTTGATGCATTTTTGGAAAACTGATGGAGTTTGGCGTGCAAGGCCCAAAAAAGTGGACTTGCCCGTGCTTTTCCCATTATTCAATTTCCAGTGATATCGTGAAAACAGGTTTAGATATATTAGAAGTATACCGCAAGGAATATTTGAATTGTTGGCAACAAGGTTCACTCAATGAATCAAGTGAGTTGAAAACTGAATAACAATCTCCGATAGATACCAATACTTCATATCTGTATCACTTAATGTGGACATGAAACAAATCAAGTTTTATGATGTTCTTAGAAAATCCAGTACTGGAATGATGCATAAACTCTGGGAATGATGAGAACTATAATCTCCAAAAGCCGAGCATTGTAGGAATTTCAGCAACTACACCATATGATTGAAGTCATTAATAAAACAACACAAGTAAACTAGAGGTCCTTCGGATAAGATATGAGGGTGATTTGTGCTTCAACAATTATGCTATCATTCACTAGCAATCCCCCGGATGCGTTATTGAGATCACTGAGGGTCACGAAGTCCAAATAACCCCAGCTTTTGGTCGGAGCAGAGAACCAGTTTGTGGCTGTCAAAGAACAAATGTAATAACCTTGAAAATATTAGAAATGGAAAAGGTAAATGCATAAATGCGCAAAGTAAAGATCAATTTCACCTTCCTTCTCCACAGATTTATCATGAATCAGCTGGTTTCTTAGCCGGAGCTTATGTTCAACGTACACTTTCCATTCAGGGGGAAGGGTTCCCGAATCAGCTAAATGAAGAAAAAGCGACATGCTTTTGCCTTTTTCTGTTCCACATCCCTTTGGATAGAGCAATAACTTCCTGCATGTGGCAAAAACAGCTTCAATAGTCTATAATTACATAATGTTTCCAGGCCTACCATACAGTCCTGTAATTGGAGTGATACGAAATCAGGCATTACCACTTCAGATCTCCAACAGCAAACTCTTGAGAGAGAATGTCTTGTTGATATATCTTAGAAACTTCATTAATTTTCCAAGTGAAAGTGTTGTCCAAAGGATCCTTCTTTATCGACACACAGTTGCCTTTGCCGTTATGTTTCACAACAAAAACCTCGGCTCCAAATATACAACAGTCATCAACCAAATACCCATTAGAAGCGTTAGTTAACGTGTCCAGGAGTATAAATTTGTCAAACCCCCATTCGTTCTTCAATGTATGAAAGCGGCGAACTCTCCCTTCATCAGCTGCATAAATGGAGTATGTGAACAACATGTAAGACTCTAAGGGTCTGTTTGTTTGATGGTACTAATACTAATGGTAATAACAGTACCACATCTCCTAATACCTGGTATTGCACATTCCTCACTTTATGAGACTACCCAATGCAAGTTCAGTCAGATCATAACAATTTTAACCAAATACTTAGATATGTAGTCCTTAAATAAGCTGTCCAATCTGATGCTCGTATCTAATCCAGTCGAAAAACGGGAAAGAAGTTTATGAATTTAACAACTTAATTTTGACAGTAGCTACCTTGGATGATGACGTATTTGTCTCGAATTTGATCGAACACACAAAAATTGAAGACCACATTAACCTCCCAGCCAACAGGAAGCTTTCCTGTATCCACCATTCCCAAATAGAAGGAGATGTGATCGGTCACATTCCTTTTCTTATTCCCATTTGGGTAGAGAGACAATTTCCTGGGAACCAAAAAAGAGAACCGAGTCAATGAATAACAGATATTGTTAAATTTGTGAAAAATATAAGAGTGTTAGTGAACCAAACCACTTGTAGCCTCCGATTTCAAATGATCGGGATTCGTAGTTTTCAATCTTGGCGTTGCGATACAATGAGAAGGACTCCAATTTAAGGGTGTAGTGAGCACCTACTCTCAAGGAACTCAAATTTCCTGCGTAATACAATGTATCAAATATGAAATATTTGAATTAACAAAATAAAAATAAAGAAGGTTTGGTTCAGATGTGATATGTACAAGAAGTGGAGAGAACATTTAAGAGAAAATGAGTCAAACCAAGGGCAAGGTCGTTGTCAGAATCTGGATGCAAGTTCTTCTCTGAAGATTCCAATCCTATCTCTTGTTTTCGTTTCTTGGTTACATGAAAACCTACCTTCCACAGGGTCAAGTTAAAATTTATAGGTCTCGTTTGGTTTCCTGTTGAAATTCCCAACGATTTCCTAGTTTCAAGAAACAGATCTCTCTCTCTCTCTCTCTCTCTCTCTCTCTCGTGCACTTTGGCATGGGATCAGTACAATACTAGAATTCATGGGCCGATGCATGATTTGTCTTGAGCGGGGGCCTAAACCACGTGAAGTTCTACAATGACAACAAAAATTCTATTTTGTATTTGTCCCAAGTTTTTGTGCATAAACTTAACTGTTATTTTATTTCATGCACGTGACAAAAAAAAAATGATTAGTAATTTAGAATTATAAGGAATTTTTTAATACAAGGGACTTGTAGGGGTCAATTTGAAAGAAACCTACAATTGAAGGGAATAGTTAAAGTTGTTTAGGGCCGAGCACCCGGCACCCATTTCCGTCCACCCTTGGTAGAATTAGTCTACTTCCATATTTGCATAAGTGCGAGTACTGACACAGAGGCCCCACAATCATATCATGGTTTGTGCATTTGGGTACTCTTTGGCTTCTAAAGTTTTAGGTCCGAGTTTATGGAACGACATGTAAATCAATTCCCTTTTCAGTTTTCCCTATCGCTATTTGGTATGAAAGGGTACTTATCAACATCTAGATTCATGCATTTCCTACCCTCTCTGTCTTCAGATGCATGCGTGTGCAGAGGATTTAACAGCTTCGAGGTTGGATATATTGACCAACTTCAAGCATTTGCTATTCTTGGTTTCCATTGGACATCTTTTCAACTTCCTCTTGATTCTTTAGTTTCAATAATCTCTCTCTCTCTCTCTCTCTCTCTCTCTCTCTCTCTCTCTCTCTCTCTCTCGTTGATAAATAATGGTGGAGTACATGACAATTGGAAGTTACTGTGGCTAGGTCTTAGCTTCTACAATATAATTCACAGAATAATAGCTAAGTAGCTTAACCAATTTTATGATTTATTTTCGTTTGTTAATAATAACCAAAGGGTTGACCAGGGTTTGTTAGGGCCGGTGCCGAGGTAAGGCCAATGAGGCCGGCAGTTTAATCCCCCCAAAATAAGTAGAAACTAGGGCCCATTTTCCATTTCTTAATATACATGAAATTTTCGGTAATTCATTGCATGTTGTTCTTGCATAAACGGTGCCTGACAATTCAGTGCATCCATAAACGGTCCCAGGAGGAGCTTCTCGACAAAATAATACTATTATTTCTTAAATTCCACTTTGATCTAGGTGTAGATAATCTTTTAGGGCCTCCTTTAAATGGGTCTTGCGCTAGTTTATGGTGCATTTGGGCCCCTAGAATAAATCGAGGTGCGCACAACCTTACCTGAATACTTGATTATAAAAACCAATATCTCATCAGTAGATAATGATGTCGTTGTTTGTACAATGGAGTAGCTGATATGCCTGCTTATTAGATGAAAACTAAGAGTTCTCTATGTTTTTATTCCCGAAATTATTCACATATTTTCTCTGTCGTCCCTAAACTATAAAAACCGCAAGTTTATCCCATAACCTATTTGATTGCAACCCATATCATTCAATCGTTAACGACAGATTTACAACGTGGGGCTATTTTGGAGTTGCACCCAAACAGTCTAATCCCTTCATTACCTTCACCAAACCAAGTGCTCTGTTTAATATAATGTTCAGTATTCTCAATCATGTATGTATGCTTGTGTAAAACACCATATACATAGAGAAAAAGAGTTGAAGAGGAGAAATAATGAACTATCATACCAATGGCATTGTCTATGTCTTGGGGTGTCCTTTTCTCGCTGTCCTTTGCTTCCATAGCTACTGCTGTGATAGAGAAGGAGACGACTTATTTGTATTTGATCCAGGAGGATATAGTGTTCGTGTAATTGAACGAATCTAGGATGAGATTTGATTGTTATTTTATTAGAATTTCCAACATGATCAAGTATTACTTAGGTTAGTTTTTTTTTTTTCTTCTTCTTATTGTTATCTTTTAGGTGAGTCAAAACATGTATTTATTGCTTCCAGAGGTTCCTAAATTGCTCTTCTAAGTTTTCATAGCAAATGATAGTACGCATTTCCCTAGTTTCAAGCTGTGGCATCTCTAAGAATTTATAACAGAGTGTTCAGAAATTACCTTAATTCTATTAGCTCTATTAATCAACAATATATGCACAAAATTGAATATATTAGCATATATTGTGCAGTTAAAACACATAAACTGCATACCAAAAAGATTGCCTATTACTTTGAATGAGAACCTCAAAACATAAATACCGAACCAAACCAAAGCAAGCCTTATGTCTCAATCAATTGGGGTCGGCTACATGAATCCTCTAAAAAAGATTCGAACTTTTTTTGAGTTCTCTTGTGTTGCATAATGGAATATCTTTTGAAAATTAAGGGAGGAAGATTTCGCAATTGTCATGGACGAATTTTCATATTTTGGACTAATGTTAAACTCACCAATAATGGCGAATAGATTGCGTCGATCCTTTTTTTGAAGAGATGCTCTTCTTAGGTTGATATGAGGAGATTTTCTCTCTTGGATACGAAGGAAGATTATGATAGTTTTTAGAGGTTAATCTTAATCACCATTGGATAATATTATAGTAAAAATATGTTCTTCCGTTCCTTTTAGATTTAAGACCAATTCATCAATTGCATCCATAAAAAAAAAAAAAAAAAATTGCACTAGATACCCAAACACTTGTATACTCCCTCCGTCCCTTTTATATAGTTGACTATCCTATTTTGGGTTGTCCCTCAATAAATTTGTGTTTTAAAAAGTTAATGGGTTATTTTTCCCTTTTGAAAAGTTAGCTGGTAAAGTATTAATGGTTAAAAGTTGAGGATAATTTTGAAAAAAGAGAGATAAAAGTTGATGTGAAAGGTGTAAAGTTGGGGTAAAAGTTGATATAAAATGTGTAATAATTTTTTTAATAAATTGAATTTACGAAGCAACACACTTAAAAAGGGACAGATGAAGTATTAATTTTGATAAACAAAGCAATTTGATTAATACGATGGTATTAAATCATGAAAAAACCTCATTCCAATTGATTCCTATCCGAGTTTCATTTAAATTAATTAATAAGCCAAGAATAATGTTATTGGAAAAATCACATACATAAAATCAATGAATAAAGTTCATAGAATTTTATCCTCAACCCTAATTTTAGTTTAAATGATTAGTCTAAACTCCATTGAAGTAAGTAAAAGTCTTACAAAATATGAAAAGATGTTCAAGACTTTAGTTCATGTTTCTCCTGCTTTTGTTCCAGCAGCAGCCGAGATGATCCTCCAAGGTTGCCCGCTAGATCTTTAATTTGGTTCCCTTTCTAAGAACACTGACCCAATAAAAGGAGACTTCTTTTCTAGTCAAATTCCTAACTTGCTCTCATGAACAATTAACTCTAAAGATTGCTACATTCTTAGCTTGCGTCCATATGCTTTGTAATGACCAGCGAAAATTTTATTTGCTTGGAAAGGTTAGGATATATGCTATATTCTTTGCTTGCTTTACAATTGGGGATGAACTCTACATTTGAACTCTATTAATTGGTTCCTATAGTGGGTCGCACCTAGGGATGGGCATGGAGATAGATCGGGGCCGGAGAGTACTATCTCCACCCCTCAGGCTTTATTTTCATCCTCCATCCCCACTCCAAATGGGGAACGGGGATCCCCATGGGGATTTGGGGATCCATTCATTTTTGAATAAAAAAAGATTACTAAAAATCTAGAATCTTAGTTACAAATTAATGCTAAAATCAAGTTACAAGTAGAGGTGTCGAATGGGCCGGGCCAGCACGGGCATGGTACATTTATCGTTGGCATGGTATCCATGTGTAAGCGTAAGTATTTACCAACTTCAATTCAAGTTGTATCAAGTATCAGCTATATTTCTAATTTGAAAACTAAAGGAACCACAAACAAGATATATTTCAATTCAAGTTGTATCAAGTATCAGCATATTATGGAATCCATCAGTTGTAGAAAAAATTAAGTAGATTGCATATCAGTAGGCATTTAATCGGATAAAAATGTCATTAAAAAAACACATATTGGGTTCTTGATCGACAAGCTTTCTAAACTCGATCGAGAAAAAAGTTTACACAATTGATGTAATAAATAGGAACAACAAAATGAATTGTTCGATTGAAAAAATATTCACTCTGTTTGGTTGAGAGTTTTGAGAAATATTTTTGAGATAGTGTTTAGATGAGTTTTTGGAAAAAGTAATAATTAGAGAGAGGTGTAATAATTGAAGAGAGGTAGAGAGAAAAATGAGAATTAATAATTGGAGAAATGGGTATGAGTAGAGAAAAAAATGTGATTAATGATTGGGGAGATGAGAGATGGAAAAAGAATCTTTTTAGAATTTTTTTTGAAAATGTGAAGTGAACACAGTGATTATTTTTATTTTGCATTATTTTGAGTTTATTTTAAGGATTGCATATGATTGATAGTTGAGTAGATGTCAACAGCTTGTTGGGATGTATTCAAATTATAGTGGTGCATTTCTTATTTAATCACATTTATTGTATTCAAAATATTATTTTCAAGGGGAATGCTGTTTGAAAGAGATTGAAGTTGTGTACTGAAAAGTCAATTGTGTCTCATGTTTTGATCATGTGATCTCTACAAATAAGATTTAGAACATTAGGGAAAGGTGTTAAGAAAGTAAAGAACAAAAGAGCTCAAATTTTAGTGTTAGGATTGCTTCAGATGTTTGTTCACATTACTCTTAATCTCTTATTGTTCTTTATTGCATTTTCTTTTCATTGAATGATATATAACTTGTATGAGACTTAGCAGACGAATAATTATTGGTAGAGCTGCTCATTTGCTGGCTTCTAGGAGCATGTATAAGAGGCTAGGTAAAGGCCACTTTTCAGCTATTTGGATGAGGAAAAACTTAGAGAACTGAGCTTCACCAATTATTGGCGGTCTGGAGAGCCCATAGTATGGTAGCGTTTTTACCCTTCACAGTAACAAATTCTTGTGGATACGACAACTAACAATATTCATGTGGTTGTAAAAGATGTAAGACCACCGATTAATTGCATCCTACTAAAAATGAAATACTTACACTGTACGATCTTTGTGCATTATCTCTATTTAAAAGAACTTGAAAAAATAAATTAGCAATATCAGCTTCAAGATCCAAATAGTGAACGATTTTAACACTTCCCTTCTTTTAGTACAACAACACTCATTTTTTAAATAAAAAAAAAAGAAGCGGAAAACCCACTCTTTAATTGAGATCACAATATCACATGATAAAAAAAAATATCGAAAACCCCAATCTTTATACAAAAGTGAGAGAGAATTGATTTAAGGGCTGTGATTAATTTTTGAAACGTGTCAAATTGATAATAGGGTTGGGAACAGATGGGAGCAGAGGATCCCACGCCCTCAAACACCACCTAAATATCACCCTGCAAATCCACTCGACGAGCATGGGTAGGGTAACAGCCACACAAAATTGCACACAACAAACTACACATGTCTTATGTGGCAAGTAGACCCCACCTGTTTCTAATTAAAAAAAAAATGGTCTCTATTCTCTGAAAAAACCTCTTTCATCCCCAGTCCGTAATCCATTTTTGTTTCTTTCTGATCTCTATTTTCTCTCACTAGAAGCCAGCCATGACTGTCCCATATCAAACCCCTTTGATTTCCTCCCCCTTGTAATCCAAGTAGACTACCCATCTCTCCAACCCCTAATTCGCTCTCGGATTTGAACAAAGCAGCCAAAGATTTTCTAGGTAAAAGGAAAATGGGAAAAACCCTTATCCATTTTTTATCCAAATAACATTGTTTCAGTTCAATATATAAACACTGATCCAGAAAGCTCAATATAAAAACAAAGTGATTGTTGTGGTGGTCTTGCTCAATTTGAAGATTAATTAATGGCAGCGATTGCAAGAAACACAAAGAGGTGTTCGCAACCCAGATTTTTTGTTTACTTCTTCTCACATCTATCAATTTTTACGCTAATAACATTAATTTCTTGCAAAGATCGTCACTTCCTACAAAACCCAGATCAAGATCTAGAGATATTGTCCATGCACTTTCTCGATGATTTCCCCTTCTCTCTAATCCTCTTCCAGAATCTTTGGTGAATGTCACCCAAATCGATCGACATCACTTTGAGATAGTTTTCTAATTCGTCGGTGCCACCAAATGTGGGGCTGGGGATGCTTCGATCTACTCCTTCTCTACTCCTTCGACTCTCTCTCCCTCTTTTCCCTTGCGTGGATCGTAATACAGGTGTCGGGGGTTTTGTTTCAGAAGTTTTTTTTTTTAACAGTGATAGAGCCACACACATTCAACCACACACCTTCTCATATGTGATGGGTCCCACTACCGAGTGGAACCCAATAGGTGGGACCCACCACATGTGAGAGGGTGTGTAGTTGAATATAATTGAGCGTGTGTGGTTGAATATAGTTGAGTGTGTAGCTCTAGCATTATTGTCTTTTTTTTAAACTAGAAATAAGTGGGGCCCAGTCCTATATGTGGTTTGTGGTGTGTAATTTTGTGTGCTTGTAGCATTCCTCCCTTGCTCGCTCGCCCTCTCTCTCTCTCTCTCTCTCTATTGAGCCCTTGAACCGATTACTCACCGTGTACTCTGATTTTCTTCTTTCCATTCATTCCCCTTTGCTTGAAATTTGGACCATGAAGGGTTGCAAGGTCGGGACGAAGAGTCCAACTATAACCTAGAGAGAGATACCTTCACCGTCATGGTGGTAGAGGAGAATGACGACTAGTAGCAAGGTAAGAAGAAGAAGAAAAAGAAGAAGACCTGCAAGGAGGTAATAACCCAAACTATCACTTCGACGGGAAAATTCTTTGGAAATGTCTATTAGTTGCACTCGTACAATGTGAAATTTGAGGTATGTTATAGACATTGGACGTTTTTGTCTTGGTCAAGAAAATTACCCATACGAATATAAATTAATGTGCTTAATGTGTGATGAATTAGTTGTTGTTTTACTTAAAATAACCGACGTCGTAACTGAGTATTGTTTCACACTTCGCGACATATATTACTCTACTCTGCTAGAAGGTTTTGATAAGATGGTCAAGGTTGACAATGACAGGACTGTAAATGAGTTTTTGATAAGATCGCCAAGGTTGACAGGATGTAAATGATTTGTATTGCATACTCGGTTGCTCTAGGTCTATATTGCATGTTGTCGCTGCAGATAAATGACTAGTTGTGGGTAATTTGAAATAGGTTGATTGGGAAGATGTGGTTGATTGTTCAAAAGTTAGAAATGGTACAGTTATTCCCACTAGAATAAATAGGATTAAACTAATGACTAATGACACAAAATTCATTCTAGTCGTTGAAAAATTCATTGCTTTTATGAAAATGGCTGATGCACAATTTTACAAAGATATCATTTGTATTATGATCACGGGAATGGTCAATCAGACTGGGCCTCCTGACGTTTTTAAAAAAAACTGAGATATGAATTGATGCTACCCATCTTTGGAATATTTGATTGTAATCCATTTGATGTTTAGGAATACACTTTGTGTATAAGCATGGTTCTAAGTCGACATTTGATAGTGAGAAATTAGCCACGCCTGATATGAAGTGGATTGGGGTTATGCCTAAAGATTTGATGGGTTGTTGAAGGAGAACTTTGGGGAAGGCAATGATAGGTTGCTAATAGAGTTGAAACGGAGGAAATATAATGGAAAGAAAGCTGAGATTGAAGCCTTCATTACTTTGTGCCATGATTATTTATTTAATGTTTTCTTGAAGAAAAAGATAGCAGCTAAGGATTAGATACAGAGGAGACAAAAAAAGAAAACATTCTTCATTATCAAATTGGAACTGCGTATTGAGTTTTAATAACGTTTATTTGTGTTTTATCCGGGCTCATACCATTAACATAAGGGTAATCTAGATTTGGTGATGGGTAGTTGACAAGTTATGTGCCGTGATACAACACAAACGAAGGTACTAAAACTCAATATGCATTTCCAATTTGATAGTGAGAAATGTTTTATTTTTTTGTGTCCTTTATAGCCGTTATCTTTATCTTCAAGAAAACATTTAATAAATAATCGTGGCACAAAATAGCTCCAATCTTAGCTTATTTTCCAATAGCTTTCATATGTTTCAACTCCATTAGCAGCCTATCATTGCCTTTCATAAAGTCCTCCTTCTACAACCTATCAAGTCTTCCTTCATCATGATTTGTAAGCTCCACCATGACTTGCTCTTCAAGCTTATGTTTGTCTGCAGGCATAACCCCAATCCACTTCATATCAAATGTCAACTTCCTAAAACCATGCTTATACATAAAATGTATTCCTAAACCGTAGGGGTTACAATCAAATAATCCAAAAATGGGTAACATCAACAGATATCTCAGTTTTTGGAGAAACCATCTGAGGGCACAGCTTGGTTGACCTTTTCCTGTGATTATAATACAAGGGATATAATTGTAAAATTGTGCATTAGCGATTTTCATAAAAGCAATGAATCTTTTAATGACTAGAGTGAATTTTGCCTCACTAGCCATGTTTTAAATCCTATTCAGTCTAGCGGGAATATCTATCCCATTCCCAATTTTTGAACAATTAACCACATCTCCCCGATCAACATATTTCAAATTACCCACAACTAGTATTTTATCTGCAACGAAACATGCAAGCTGGACCTAGAGCAACCGAGTATGCAACACAAATCATTTACAGTACTGTCAACCTTGGCCATCTTATTAAAAATCTTATCATTTACAATCCTGTCAACCTTGATTATCTTATTAAAAACCTTTCTTGTAGAGTAATATATGTCACAATGTGTGATACAATAATCATCAATTATGCATCACTGATTTGAACTAAAACAACTAATTCGTCACATGTTAAGTTTATATTCGCATGAGTAATTTTCTGGACCAAGACAAAATCGCCCAATTTCTAGAACATACCTCAAGTTTTTCACATGGTATGAGGGCAGATGTACGCGAACAGGCGTTTTTGTTAAGATCCTTTCCATCAAAGTGATAGCTTTGGGGTCACCAATGTACGGTCCAAAGATATCTGCCCAATTTCTAGATTTCCCTTGATGTTCTCTAAAGAGGATTGTTCACACTTATTAAAGCATAATATGATACCATAAAAGGCTGTTTTTTAAGAGGCTAGAAATCCATTACGTTTAGTTTATACTTAGTTTTCCGTTTGATTTTAGCAACTCAGTTGCTAGAATCAATCATGATTTTAGTAAATGAGTTCAGGTTGTGCTAAAATCATATGTATTTAAAATCACAAAATTAAGTGGTTTCATTTTTCGTTTTTCAATTTTTTTTCACACCGAATAAAAGTACATGAGTACTACTTCAATTTGGTGCGAAAAAAAATCGAAAAATGATATATGAAACCACTTCATCTTTTGATTTCAAAATCATGATTTTAGCACCTATTAAACTCATTTGCTAAAATCATGGTTTCAACCAGAAAACTAAGCCTATGCATGCTCTTAATGTCCAAAGGTACGGTTACTATTTTCTTCTCTTTCTTATAATTGATACTTGATAGCCAAAGCAATTCGGTTGATTTTAGAGGACACGATTTTGAGTTGATTCCATTTGGAGCGGGGAGGAGGGGTTGCCCGGGGATTCAATTTTCGGTACTCACTAATGAGCTGGCATTGACAAATCTTGTGCATAAGTTTGATTTTGCGTTGCCGAAGGGGATAAAGTTTGGTGTGAGTGAAGCTGCTGGTTTTACCATTCATAAAATGTTTCCCCATTAATTCTTGCCAGGTTCGAGGTTTTAGGAGACCTCGGTAATGCTTTAGTATGTATCGTGTACAAATTTCTTTGATTGTAAAAAGAATATTGGATGGTAGAATGATAACAAATAGGAGCACATTTTGGGAGTTTGCCCCAAATAATGTCAACAGTTTTTCTATCTATTCTTGAAAGGAAAAGAAAATGTGATTAGCTGCATAATAAATTCGGTCAATTATTAATGATAGGAATTGGATACTCCCCACTCCTGAATGTGGACTGGAAGGGACAGTTGCAATCTGGTCCGTCAATTGTTTCGATCGATGATTCAAATTTACTCAGAAATTCTTCCATGGAAGACTCTTCTCGAGAAGTGCTTTTTCACGAATTTGAATCATTGATTGCAACAATGGACAGTTCAAATTTAAACTATTTTCTCTGGTCCAAAAGTTGGACCAAAGAGGATCCCATTTTGTGATAAAACTAACTTTGTTATGAATGTGTGGTTCTTGTCGACATCTACGAGAGGTTATTAAACATATCACGAACACCAAACCACATGTTGTGGGACCGCAACTACGGTCTCGGCATAAGAACTGTGGTGTGATGAAGGGTACCAATACGCTTCCATTTTTCTACACAACCATTAGTCTACTTTATGTCTGCGTTTGCACAATCGCTAACAGACAAATTATCCACTGAAACAATTTTAAAAGAAACAAGAACCACTGTTATTTTGTTTCTGCGTTAGACAATTGGACTGATCTAAGGTGGTGTATTTAGGCAATCGGGCGCCATGTCACCGCCACCATTGTGGGCCAAGTCAAAATAAGCATCGATACGGTTAGTTGTTCTTCACCCCGTAGGAGTTTGGCTACATCATTTTTGTCGACACTTCCACCACTACCACCACTCCACCGCCTCAACCATTATCACCACCACTACTACTCCCACACGACGCCACTACACTGCCTCTGCCGCCAACCACTCCGTTGCCAACCACTGTTTCAACCCCCTCTATCTCTCCACCATCTTCCAAAAAAAATGTAAATGACCATCGCAATGGAATCCACGGTAAACTAGTTGTGTCTTGGTTCAAATGAGAATAGAATCCACGGATTCTCAATCCACAAAGAAGAAAGAGATATAACTCTAATTATATTTGATTAAAAACTCCTCAATAATAGAGGCTACATCCCCTTTATAAGGAAAAACTAAAGAAACCCTAAAGAAAACTTACCTAAAAATTAAAGTATCCCGAAAATTGGGGAAACTACCAAAATTGAAAACTAGAAAGAAAAATAAGATATTTCCAATTGGAAACAACGTAAACGGAATTACACGCTAAGAGTAATTCGTAATCTAATTATTATCTAAAATAACAAAATTACTAAATTGAAGGCCTAAATGAATGAATTTGGCCGAAATTCACCATCAGTCACGATTAGGGTCGTGAGTATTGATCGCAAAGCGATTTTACTTCAGTCCACCAAGTTTGGGCCTATTCCGGGCTCGTCGATAAATTGCCGAATTTGGCAATTTTCAATTAAGAGTTGTTTGGTATAGCTGCGCTTCGGCCCCCCAACCGATCATAGAATTGGCCACTGCTTGTTACAGATCAACACCCACCACTTCACCACTTTCCATCTACTTATTTACGACCAGTGCAACCCTCACCACTTCTTTATACTGGTATCAACCCATTGTTTTGAAATCAACTCTTAACATTTTTATCAAACAATTTTTCAACTTAAAAAATTAAACTTTTAGTTTTCAGTACATAATTTTTCAGTTTTCAGGTTCAGTTTTATCAAACACCACCTTAGAAAAATTCTCATTGCGTTTAATTAAAATCCAACGCAAAAAAGCCACTTGAGCCAACAATGTTCACATTTTAGCCCTTTTCTTTTTTGAGATAACCGGATCTCCGGGTCAGGTTGTGTGCACCTCGACTAATTTTGAATTCTAGAGAAAACAACCCGACAACCCCTAGTGGCCCCAAGAGTTCTCTGGCAAGGGGAAAGCAGCATATTTATACTTATTAAGTCATTTTTCCGAATAAATATTCAGTTTGGTCCATACAATAATTCCACCAGCATTTCCCAAGGGAGAAGAAGGCGTGAGATTATTCAGTACCCTACGAGCACTTGGAAATCGGTCTCACAGAATTATCTGAGGGAGGAGCAATTTCCCATCAATAATTTTCGGGCATGGACAGAGTTATTAGTAGGATCATGAATTAGACAATAGTTAGCAGAGACTCTATAACCAAATAAATTTTATGGTCTTTTCGAATTTTGGCTTCTTGACATGGAAAGCGAAAGTGAAATTGAATAATAGATACCGCAACAAAGAGGAATTTTTCTGACAAATGAAAGTTCACCGTTCTCATTTCCCTAACTCAAACGAAAATGTAAAAGGCTTGGTTTGGTTTGGAGAAAAATGATTCATGTAGCTGACCCTAAGTAATTGGGACGTAAGGCTCGGTTTGGTTTTGTTTGGATAGACGATAAAGCAAAAGCTTTAGATGTTTTCATATTTTTTTCCAACTCTCACACTTTCCTTTCCAGTTCTTTCCCCATCATTAGATCCCTCTCCAGTCCAATATCCAACCACAGACACAAGAAGTCAATTACCAAAGAATTCCTTCCATAAATTCTCGCAATAAATTCAATTACCAAAGAAATTAACAGTACCAAACAAATTATTGGATACACTAGAAGTTGCTCAGCCGTTGTTTGTCAAAGATCATAAAAAGCAAGCCACCTTTCGATCATGGCAAGAGCTTCTTTAGGCTTGTACTCTGGGGCAGTGTGACCTCCTCCCTGTGTATAAGCAATTGAAAAATTAGATACATTATGTTCCCTTTCAAACATAAAATAAAATTAGCCGGTGAAACCACGCCTTTTTTTTTTTTCGTTGTGACCAAAAGAGATGCAGGGCCAGACTTTGATTTAATATTTCATGGACAAATAATAGAGGAGTGGGAATTTAATTGGTTGGGTTTTCATCTTGCCTTGATAATTGCAAATGTCAGGCGATATCCTTTCTCTACATACCTCATTGTGTACCTATGTACACAAACAGAACAAAAAATGAAGAAGAAAAACATGTAATATGGAAGTGTTATATACGTAACATCTGTATACCGGGATCGTTTCCTCTCTGGTCTAAATTTTGAACTGGGAGAGACAGTCTCAATCTAGACTGTCTATTAATTATCTCAATGACCGGAGAGGATCCGATCCCTTATACATGGTCTCTACGAAAACAGAGCAAAAAGTAAGTTACGAACTAACCCTCCATTTTGACCATCAACAAACCATGGCCTCCATTCGACTTCAACAGGTAAACCCAAAGACTCTATCAATTTATGGGTACCCACATATGGAATTAACATGTCATGATCCCCGCTGCAAGACTAGGCAAGAAAATTGTTGGCATAAAAGTGAGACATTCTTATTTACAGGAAAGAAATGACATTGGCACGACTTTCATGTTAGGATTCCAATAATGCACCACACGCAACAAAACAGTAAAATCAAGAGAAAGCAAACACACCAATTTACGTGGTTCGGCCAAATTGAACCTACATCCACGGGGAGGGGGATTTCACTATGATCCGGAGAATAATCCGTGAATATTGTGTTACACACTCATACTCTGTCTTACAATAGTTAAATCCTCACCCAAGTCTCTCATGTATCTCTCTCAAACTCTCTGCCTTTTTCTCTCACTTTGTCACACACATAAAACGAGGCAATAACAAGTTATATAGAGTTACATCAAATAAAACTCTGGCCCCTCCCAACCGGGCCTGAGCCAAATGGCCCACATGGGGTGGAATCCCAACATTTCATTTCGTAGAATTTGTAAAATAATCTGTCATCAAGAGAGAAGGAGAGAGGGGGAGAGGCCCTGTAAACAAGAGCTCGGAGATATGTATGACTGAGATTTCTGTGGTAGTCGATGCTTGTTACAATATCTTCCGTGTAAGAGAGGGACTTATTGCATCGCGCCCATCTGTCTTTTGTTCCCTGTTTGTTGCCATAAACAATGAATTACTTTGCAAACTCAATAAATTCCAATTCTCATTATCATTATTAAATGATGAAAATCTTTCTGGAAATATATTCTATTAACATGTCTGAAAATCGAGACGTTACAGGAGCAATGTCCCAGAGGCAATCAATAGTTTTCTGAAGTGGACAAGTTATTATTTACCAGAGACGGAGCTAGGATTTAAAGATTTCAGGCTAAATCAACAGTACCTGTCGGATATGAAGAGCTTGTTGGACCCTTGCATCATTTGCCCAAAGATATGACAGCACTTAATTATACTCCTACATAACAACATAAAAACCAATTACTAAATATGCTTCATACAGTTCTTTCGTTTACGAGAGAGAGAAAGAGAGAGAGAATTACTCGGCACCAGAATTTACGAAGTAATTGAAGTGGTGGAAGTAAGTAATCTGTTGGATCCTCTTGAATCAATCTTCTATCCCACTTCAACGTACTTGAATTTTTCGAATCTAAAGCGCAGAACGGTTCCAGAATTTGTCCCTTGTATATGTTTCTAAGGCACTACAAAAAAATTTCAAAGTCAGCCCAGACTCGTTACAAATCTAACTAAACCATAACAGGCGCGTATTCGCCATCAGGGGATGGAGTGAGGGGTCTTAGGTAGAGGCCGCTTTTCTTGTCGAAAAAAAAAAAAAACCCCTCTAGTAATATATAGAAAAAAAAAATTCAAAAATTTTCCTATGAATTATATATGCTCGCCCCATCACAGTGAAATTCCTTACTCCGACCTTGTTCCCCATTGTTTTCATTTTCCAAAAAACTAAGAAATTGCTTTGCGAATGGTCTCCGAAAGCTGCTGTGCATAAACTGTTATTTTTATGGGCATGTGGATAACTGTTTACCGAAAAGGGTTTCTTGTTATTCATCATTCATAATCTTTTTTTTAAAACTGATTCATCATTCCTAATCTTTTTTTTTTTTTTTGAATTGATTCATCATTCCTCATCTATTACATAGAGAGGGGGAAAAAGGTTTCACAAAAAGAAAAAAAGAATCTACGGGTAGAGGCCATTTTAGCACAGATTGTGCATAGATGGCTTTGTGGAGTCTAATTGGTGGTCCCATGCAAATGATCCAGGACTCCGAATTAGGCCTTGCTCATAAAAGTCTGAGTGTATCGATATCGAGATTAAAACGAAGGAAACGAGAACAATTACAAAAAAGGTTATTTACCGAAACCCCCTGTAAGTTCACGTTTTTCACCATATACTCCTACAAGAAAAAATCCTACCGCGAACCCCCTTTATCTTCCAAAACTTTACCTTGAGACCCCTTTTGTCATCCTTCCGTCTAAAACTATCTAGAACCATCAGTTTTTTTTTATGATCCAAACTGTTCAATTTGTTAAAAAGAAGGTTTTAAGTGTATCCGCGAAGAAATCGGCTCAAAATATGACCAGGAAGTGCTTGATTCAAACAATTTTTCATATCAAGCACTTCCCAATCATATTTTGAGGTGATTTCTCGCGAGTATTTTAAAACCATGTTTTAAACAACTTGAATGAGTTGGATCATCAAAACATGACCCCGAAACTTTGAGATTTGAGATGAAAGGGTGATGGAAAGGGTCTTGAGGTAAAGTTTTAGAAGATAGAGGGGGTTCATGGTAGGTTTATTTCTTATAGGGGATGTATGGTGAACAACGTGAACTTACAGAAGGTATCCTGGTAAATGACCCTTACAAAAACAACTTATGCATTCAGCTCATGCAAAATCAGCCCTTTATACCTCAGTGACATTTGCGAGATCCTTTATACATGGTGCATTGTTTGGATCTACATTCACATACTCCCCATGACAGTTCTTTTTTGTTGACTACAAAATTAAGTCACAAGGCAAGCACAAAAACAAGTGTGTAAGATCATGGAAAAATGAAGGAAACTTTGCAATAAAATTTGAATATATCAAAAATGGTTTAAGATCAACAGGAAATAAACCTGATAGAGGTGATCCGACAGAAGTGTGACTCGATGTGTGAATTCGACTCTTGCATCCACGTCATTGTGTTGACTTGTATATGGATTTCCAAGTATGTAACCCTGAGTCAATGTCAAAAGCAGCAGATCCAATTATGGATTATAAATTGGTTTAAGTATTCATTATTTAGATAAATTCAAGTCAACTAGTATGTATTTACCTGAACCTCAAGTTGTGGCTGCACTCCAACTTCAGAATTTCCTGCAAGCAGGAAAATAGGTAAGCATGGATTTAGCCCTTGAGTTATGAGTCAAGTAATTATTCCATGATCTTGAAGCATCGCCACATGATGGCTAACACCATTTTTTTTTTTTTGCTCGGCAATAAAGTTTTATTAGTGAAAACTTGACACAGGGTATATCAAGTTGAGGGAGAAGGGAGGAGACTCCAACCAAGGTTGAAGAAATTAAAACACCTCATGGGCAAAGCCCAAAATCACCGGATGGGCAAACCCAAAACTCCATAATGGCCTAGCCCAATACAGAAAATACAAACACAGAAGCCCAATACAAGGCATACCCAAAACATACATTAAAAGCCCAAACCCAAAAACCCATAAGTAAAACCCTAACCCAAACAGCCATGCACTGATCCACATATCACAACTGCCTCCCAAACACCACCATGCCACCACCACCGGATCACCCATAAGATCCACCCCACCCCAAGCCGTTAGGAACTAGCCAGCTACATCCAGCAATGAAAAACCAGTGGGTGTGGGGGCCGACGGAGAGGCTTGGTGAAAAGGCAGCAAACAAAGTTGACCGCGCCGTAAAGCAAGATAGATTCACCCAACAATGAATCCCATGGAAGACAGACGATGAACATGAGAACAAGCCGGCGAACATGGGAGCAAGATGGCTAACACCATTATCTACCACACATTTCTGTGGAGCCCAATACGATGTGTGATGAATAAGGTGTTGGTGCACCACGTGAATGTGCCCAAAACCATGGAATATTAAACAAGTTTTTAAAGAGCAAATCTGAGCTCCAACTTGAATAGCTTAGTAAATTTATTCAGCTCCAATTCATACACGATTTTGTTTAATTTGAACCGCAATTTCTAGAGTAATATATGAAATGCAGTTTGCAAACCACCATCATATATTATGTACCTTTTGTCAAGTTTCTTTAATAAATTAGTTGCCGATAAAAATAAAAAAAAACTACCATCATATATTTTCTGAACAATGATCGGAACAATTATGCCAGAATATGAATCCCCGGCAATGTAGAGCTTTTTTGACAAAAATGTGGGATGATCCGCTAGCCATTGCATTGCAAAATTAGCTATTTCATTCAACTAAATGGCATAAAATCTGATCAAACACATACCGAAGGATTATAATTTCTATTATTTCCAGGAATTAATTTGCTCTCACCTTCATTAGAAAATTATAATTGTCTGTGTCAGATAATAGGTCATCCATAAAGTAAGTACTCGTCGTATCATCGTTGGAGGAGAATCCAGTGCCAACAGGTGCGTCTAAAAACTATTATGTTGGCAACCTGAAAATATTACAATGTTAGAAAAAAGACACCTGTTGAGAATTGTTCATAGTCAACATGGTTAGATATGTTCCTGCACCTTTGTCCATGAATAGGGATTCAGAGTAAAATTTGGGAACTTTCCATCAAAATGTTCGGTGTCAAATTTTAATGGTCCTATAAAAAAGGAAAATAAAAAAATCAGGTAGATGATAAATTCTTTTTGCATCTTAATTTTAACATTTTTTATTTTTTTACTATGAATGAATGTATTATGAATTTACAGAGTGTTTCAGAAATACATGCAGAATTCATTTTGTAACAGGAGTAGTGTTGAGAATATATATATGCAAAATACATGTTGGGGTTCGCCCTTTGCTTCTTGGTTCACAACATATAATTTTGTAGATTATTGGCTCAGATGATTCAGGGAGCAAATCTCCCAACAACTGATGGCCCTTTCAACATGGTGACAACCACCTAGGCCTGTCAATGGACTGGATTTAATCCAAATCCAATCTGAATCCGATTAAAAAAAAACCACCTGTATTCACAACCCAAACTCCAAATTAGTAAAATCGGTTCTGCCCGCCAAACCACGTAAAATTTGGTCTTTGTGTTTCTGGGCACAACATTGTTTTCCCAAATTGAAGACAAGAGCTAGTGCGAGAAAATCACCTATTTCATAAACCAGTCCAGAAAAAGAAGAGCAACCAGGTCCTCCAGTAAGCCACAAAAGAAGAGGGGCTTCTCTTGGATTTCCCTCAGAATCTATGAAGTAGTAAAATAGCTGCACTTCATTCCACTCCCCCACGCTCACATATCTTCAAAAAACAACAAACTAATTAGAGGCTTTTATTGGCACAAAGAACGGAAGTGCAGGTATATAAGGTACCGCATCACCTTTGGTAGGGAGTATTTTCCGGTCACACCACACCATTATATGTAATGACTTCATCGCATCTATGTCAGGACCGAAGCTGAGGTCTCACCACATGTGGGTGGTGTTAGGAGTATGCATAGCCCCAATAACAGGCTATTGGGACCAATGGCAAACGCGGGATTACGAATTTGACCTTGCTTATGGGGACTACTCTTCAATAACTCTACAAAAAAATCCAAAAGTGTACTAAAAACATGAAGAAAATTGGGAGAAGTGCAAGGGCCACACTCCCACCTCGCACCCGTGGTCCGCCCTTGATTGGAACTCAAACCTGAATACTGTCCAACCAAGTCCAAGTTGACAACCACTGAACCAATGCCTCATTGGTAATCAGAGAGTTGCTTCAAATTCCTAGTACATGTACAAATGACGACTTTTCAACGGTTTGGGTATGAACAGAAGAGGTGCATTCCGTTCATACTCAAACCAAAGAGAAACTGAAAAGAGATGGAGTTTAGGGCATTGAGTAGAAATGAAAGACAGACCCAGTTTCAAGTTTGAAGGGAAGATCACCGGTGTAGCCTGGCAGAGTCTTGACAATGGAGTGTGAAAAGACAACATTAATAGTACAAAGAACCAACACTAGTAGAAGTAGTATGTTTTGTGTGGATAATGGTTTTGAATTGGTGTTGAAATGGGCATGGAACAGGTTCTTGACGAATTGGCTGCGATTATGATCAGCTTCTGTTTCTGATGCCATATTTCCTGTTTCCTCTGTTACAGAGAGGACTGGATTGCTAGATGCATTATAGAGAGCTCGACCATGGGTGCCCTTACCCCCCCCCCCCCAAAAAAAAAAAAAAAAAACTAGATTGTGGTGGGTACAGGTATCCACCCAAATAATCCGAGCCGTCTATTGACTTGAAAATATTTTTCCTTATTAAAAATCAATTCAGTTGTATTTTTTTACATTGTCTGATTTCTTTCAGAATTCATTCTACTAAATTCTCTAACTGAAAATGTGGACGACTGGATGAAGCACCTATGATCATCCATTTGAGTTGATTTTTCACTTGGACAACTTGAAAAAATATTTTACTAAACACTATTGGATAGCTTAGATTATTTGTGTAGGACCTGAGGTCGGCCCCACACATTGTTTGTTACCCGTAGGAAAAAAGGCGTCGTAAAAGTCTAGCAAAAAATAAATAATTAAGCCTAACAAAAATTAAATACGTCGCCAAATATTATTATTTTTTGTTTAATATGACCAAGTTAAATTCTACAATGCTAAATATTTAAACCTATGTTGTGCCTAGGGACGGAGCCAGGATTTTATCTTTGTGGTGGTGAAAATATGTACTAGAAGGATGAAAGATTAAAAAAATCTAGTGGTGGCAAGTCTATGTACGTAATTCGGGGAAAAAATTTATTTTCTATATAATAATTGTGTCTTTTGAAAATGTTGTGGTGTCAGCCGCCATCACTTGCCCCCCTCTAGCTCCATCCTTGGTTGTACCTTGCCAGAAAATGATGTGAAACACGAAGGAGCTTCCAATAAAATTCATTAATTGTGTGTGTATAATTAATACATTTGGTGCTAAAATCACAAAAAGATGGATATTTAATTCGGCTCTGAAATATTGTAGCATTCCTATTTTTACGAGCGATATTTAAGTAATACTTTTGAAATCTTGTATTATACGGTTATTAAATAGATTTATTTCTTCCTGATGAATACTTTTAATCAATTTCGAAAAGTTAATTTCTATTGCATATATATTTTGCTCGCAAAAATTAATCAAGGCCTCAACTTTGATTTTTGCTTCCCAAAGAAAGAAAGAAAAAGTCAGAACTAGCCTAAACGCATAATAGGAGTTTATTTATCTTTGGTGAACTTGGCTTATGTGGTCGTATAATTTCTTCCATCAAATGATCCGCTATAATTCATTTGGAATTCCAAAATTACATTAAAGAACATCAAATTATAAGAAGGGAAGTGTGCAAACCTATTTCTTCGCATAAAAACAAACAAATGTTCAAATGATAAGAAGGGAAGTGTGCAAATCCTATTTCTTTTCAGATAAAAACAACCTGTTATAATGTCTTGTGTACATGTTTGTGGCTTATATGCAGTCTTATCTTAGAATTGCAAAGAGTTGTTCATGTGATCTTGGTCATTTAAAAGAATTTTTAATGGTCAATATTTTATATATATATATATATATATATAAAATAAAAACAAAAACTCTTCCTAAGAATAATAGTTTCTTTTCTTAAAGTGTCTTTTTATAATCTGGACTGTTAAATGTAAAGATGAACGATTAGGATGGGCTTTATGGTTGCACTGGGGGTATTGTTGAGTTTGGACACCCCAAACTATAAACTTGTATTGAATATTCTCACTTTTATTCAATACAAAATTACACAAGTACACTTGTACACAAGACACTTACTCACACTTGAGTATCACTCACATGCACACACTTTGTGCTTCTCACAACACTTGGTGTATCACTCACACACTTGGTGTCTCTCACCAACACACTTGGTGTTTCTCTCCAACATACATACACAAATGAGCTCCCATCTCTATTTATAGGGAGCCAGAGAACTTTCTAGAAAAGGACTATCCTAGAATAATTCTACAAGCTTCTAGAGAATCCTAAATATTTAGACTGCTGGCACAATTAGCACTAGGGCTGATAAACGAGCCCATTAATTTAACAATTTAATGGATTTGATGTATTACCAGCCTTGGGTATCTTGAATATTTTTACACATTATAAGCCAAACGAGCCAACTAATACTTGCTCAACCTTGGTTTGAAAGTTTAACGACCTCAATTTGTTCATATAACAAACTGATATTGACGTAAATCCAAGGTCAAATTTGAATAACTTGGTTCATTTATTAGCCCCCATTAATGCACGATAATTTGTTGAATTTGATCATTAGTTTCTGGAGTAAAATATGAAATGCAGTTTGCAACTACCATCATATATTTTCTGAACAATGATTGGAACAATTATGCCAGAATATGAATCGCCGGCGATGTAGAGCTGATTTGACAAAAATGTGGGATGATCCGCTAGCCACTGCATTGCAAAATTAGCTACTTCATTCAACTAAATGGCATAAAATCTGATCAAACAGATACCGAATGATTATAATTTCTACTATTTCGGCGAATTAATTTGGTCACCTTGATTAGAAAGTTGTAATTGTCTGTGGCAGATAATAGGTCATCAATAATGTAAGTACTCATCGTATCATCGTTGTAGGAGAATCCGGTGCCAGCAGGTGCGTCTAGAAATATTATGCTGGCAACCTGAAATTACAACCTTTGAAAAAACACACTATTGAGAAATTTTTCATAGTCGACATGGTTAGATATGTTTCTGCACCTTTGTCCACGAATAGGGATTCAGAGTAAAATTTGGGAACTTTCCATCAAAATGTTCGGTGTCAAATTTTAACGGTCCTACAAAAAAAAAACCAAATAATCAGGTAGATGATAAATTCTTTGAAAACAATGTTGGGGTTGGCCCTTTTGTTGATGGTTCAAGACATTATTTTGGAGGCAAAATCTTTTCTACCAAAAATTTGTCTCTACCTCTATTCAGGAGCACAAAGAGTCTTTTGTGCAATCCTGCAGCTGAAATTGTCGAGGAACAGAGGTATAGACAAATTTTCAGTATAGAAGATTTGACTCCTAACCAATGGCCCTTTCAACATGATGACAACCACTTGTATTCACAACCCCAACTCCATGGTAAAATCGGCTCTGCCCGTGAAGTAAGTGATTTGCCGAATCATGTAAAATTTGGTTTGTTTGTGTTCTATGTGTGCGTGGGTGTATTTGTTATCGTTTTCCCAAATTGAAGACTGGAACTTTGTGTGAGAAAATCACCTATTTCATAAACAAGTCCAGAAAAAGCAGAACAACCAGGTCCTCCAGTAAGCCACAAAAGAAGAGGGTCTTCTCTTGGATTGCCCTCAGACTCTATGAAGTAGTAAAATAGCTGCACTTCATTCCACTGCCCCACGCTTACATATCTTCAAAAAAAAAAAAAAAAACTAATCAAAGTTCTTTTTTGGGTACATAAGACGGAAGTGCAAGTATGGTACCTCGTCACCTCTAGCAAGGAGTATTACCCTGTCACACCACACCACTATCTAAAGGGAACCCTATCACATCTATGTTAGGACAGAAGCTAAAGTCTCATTACGTGAGAGTGGTGTTAGGAGTATGCACAGCTCCAATAACAGGCTATTGGGACATGAACCTGGGCATTTTCAACCAAGTCCAAGTTTGCAACTGCCAACCCATCATTGGTTGTTATCAGGGTTACTTTTAATTTCTAGTAGATGTGCAAAGAATGAAGCATGGCAATGTGCACATAAATCAAAATGATTCTTGGGTCTGCCATCTCTGATGCCTTTTGGCTTTGATTTGAGGGCATGATTCCGCAGCAAACTCGACAATATTATTGCCAAAGGTTAGGTCTGTTTCAGTGGTATTCTGTGAACAGCCACTTTATGCATTTATTGCCAAATGTTAGGTCTGTCTCCTATCCATCCCCCGCTCATACCCCCAATTATTGGGAACTAAATGGGTCATGCTATTGTTGTTGTATGTGCAAAGAACAACTCTCTACGGTTTGGGTATGAACAGAAGAAGTGCATTCCGTTCATCTATTCATACCCGAACCAAAGATAAGCTGTTCTCGTGTCTGTAATGGATATAAATAGACCCATAAAGTGCAGAATAGAGATGGAGTTTAGGGGCATTGAGTAGAAATGAAAGACAGACCCAGTTTCAAGTTTGAAGGGAAGATCACCGATGTAGCCTGGCAGAGTCCTGACAATGGACTGTGAAAAGGCAGCATTAGTAGTGCAAAGAACCACCGCAAGTAGAAGTTGTAGTCCGTTTTGTGGGGATAATGGTTTTGAATTGCTGTTGAAATGGACATGGAACAGATTCTTGGGGCATTGGCTGGGACGGTGACCTGCTTTTATTTCTGATGCCATATTTCTCTGTTCCCTCTGTCCATAGAAAGGACTGGATTTCCAGCTTTCATGCATTTTAAAGAACTCGACCATGGGTACCAATGGGCCATGGCCCATCAAAATAATCTGAGCCGTCTATTAATTAGAAAATAATTTTTGATTTTCCTGGTAAACGTCCAACTCAATCGGATAATCGTAAATATTTCATTCAATTGGATAATTAGATGAAACACTTATAATTATCCTTTTGAGTTGATTTTTCACTAGGGCAACTTGAAAAATTATTTTTTAAATTATTCGATAGCTTGAATAATTTTTATGGGATCCGAGGTGGCCCCCACGAATTGGTTGGTACCCATGGGAAAAAAGGCATTGTAAGAGTCTAACAAACATTAAATAGAAGTCGAGGAAGTGGAGGAAATATTTCATTTTTGTTTCATATGCTGTTCCCTACTAGAAAATGATTTGAAACACCAAGGAACTTCCGATAAAATTTGTTGTGTGTGTGTAACTAGTACTTTTGTTGCTAAAATCACGAGAATAGGCATATTTCGGTGAAGCTTTGAAATATTGTAACATTTAATTTTCTATTAGTGATATTTAAGTAATACTTTTGAAATCTTATATTGTTCGATTATTAATTGGATTTTTAATTTCTTTCTGGTTAATACTTGTACCTTATCTTGTCATGAAATCTTGTACATGTTTGTGGCCTTCTTTCTACCTTTAATCTTGCCATGATAGAAAAACACTAATCACTTGACAAAGATGTGCACTAGAGGGAAAAAAGGTAGTTTTACGCATCTCTACCCTTCTTCAGCTTGTTTTGTATCTACCCTTCTTCCTATGACTTCCTGTGAGTACAAGTTCATTTATGACAAAGTACTATTTAAATTTCACTTCCTACTAATGGAAACTCTATTTTGTTTTTTATAACATTCGGTATCCGAGTAAGCTTACGCATACCTTGATTAATCCTGGGTCTCAATCTTGTCGCCCATATGCAAAGAGCCCAATTAAAGCCAAAACAAATATTTGCATGACTGAACCCATAGGAGTTGATAGTACCCAAAAAATTTCAAATCTGAGAACTTAGGACAGATTCAAACCCATTAGCCTAAGGCCTACGCCAATAAATAATCATCTAATTCTTTTGAAAAAATACTGAATCTCTTGCTCCAAAAAAATTGGAAAGATTAGAACTTAAAATAAAAGTTTTTTTTAAGGCTCCCATGTTTCCGGTCTTTTTTCTTAGGCGATAGCATAGTTATTTGTATGTTGCGGATCATTACCAGTGTTCTGCTCTGTAGGCCGAAGTTCAGTTGTGATAAATGTGCTTCACTAGGCCTTCACCCGTCGCCGGTGTCTTTCCAACATTGTAACGGCAATAACACAGTTAGAATGAAATTTTCTATCTATTCATCAACAAAAAAAAAAAAAGGCTCCCCTGTGGGATTAGTATAAAACATTTGTTCTTACTATATTAGTAACCCATTAATTAGCATAAACATGTGCTCTCGCTATTAGTAGCTTAATCATAATTTAGTGAAAATGAGTTTCTTCTCTATCTCTTTTTGTAAGTGTCACTATCGATCGTCTGCCCCCAAAAGGAATGGTAGCTTCAAGCTTTTATCATTATGGGCCTTCTTCTCCAAAGTTCTTGTCGAATTGAAGGAACAAAAACTCCGGTGATTACGTTTAAAGTAGCAACCCAAAAATGAAAAACGTGAAGAAAAATGAAAATGACATGCCGTTTGGCTAAACAAAGTAGTAAATTTTTCTAGTTTCTCTTGGAAGATGGAGGAGGTTCGTGGTAGGTTAAATTCTTGTACGGAATGTATGGTGAAAAATGTGAACATAAAAGGGGTGTCCCGGTAAATAACCCAAGAAAATTGGCACTAGGAAATTTTTGTAGTTTCTCTTAGAAGTTTCTCTTAGAGTAGGCATGGTAACCGATAACTGAACAAATTGAGACGATAATTGCGAATACTCTCTCAATCCCATATTGTTGTTCATATTTTATGTGTTGCAGTTTCCCAAACTGAATGTGATATTTCTCTAACATTATCACTTCTCAATGCAAAATGCATGACCATTTTATAAGTTTTTAACCATAGTCAAACTTAATTCCCTTGAGAGAAAATAAACCAACAAACGTACAAACTTTACAAATTCAGCTAACCTTCAAAAACACCTATACCAAACACTTCACTTAGCTCGCTTTTTTCATTCTATTTCTTTTTCTTTTGTTCGTTGTAATTTCAATAGGGTGGCTCATGTCATAGCCAAGTATGCCCTTTCTATTGAGCTTGCTACCACCTGGGATAGAGATTTTTTGGACTGGGTGCATAGTCAAGCTTCCTTGGACGTTTTGCATTAGTAGTAACCAATAATGCAATTATCGATTGAAGAAAAAAAAAAAACGCTTCATTTTTCAAATGCATGCCAAACTAACCAGGATTACATCAATTTGGAACAAGTCTATAATCAGAATTAACCAAACTAACCTAAGGAGATAAATCCCATCAAAGGAAATAAACCAACACGGAGATGGAGAGATTCAAACTCTGACCTCCTTGTGAGATGTAAGAGTCTTAGCAACTGAATTAGCTCAGTTGGTATTTGTTCATCTTTTTTGTACCATGTTATAGCAGCTTAATTGGGATAGCTTGTGACATTATATGCGTACTCGAAGTGCTGCTGGGAGGGTTTTGACGCTCATTTGGATAAATTGAGATGGCAAAATCTACTATCCGCCCAATGGGCGAACAATAATACCTTTTTGCAAGTTACCCGTACCTGTAAAAAGACATTATGACCGGTCATAATAATGTGTTTTTATTGTCCGTCTATTGGACAGACAGTAGAAAAATCCCATTGAGATATGACCTTTGAAAACATATTATATTTGGGATGGAAAACCAAGAAGGATCATACTACATTATAAAGAATTGAAAAACAATTTATTATCCTTCTATAAATTATATCGTCGCTCACAATTTATGATTCAAATCCAGCCTCAAAAAGAATCTAAATAACACCGGTGTCGGTATATACATCTAAAATGAAGATAGACATACCCCACATCAATTATTGAATAGAAATTCAAGCTGTTAATCGGGTGTTCGTTAAAGATCGTAAAAAGCAAGCCACCTCTCTATCATAGCAAGAGCTTCTTTAGGCCTATACTCTGGAGCTGTGTGACCCGCTCCCTGCAGTGTAAACAACTGAAAATTAGATACAAAATGTTTCCCTTTCACAATTTTTTATTTTTGAATCGTTTTTTTGCCGCCTTCTTTTTTGGTTTCTAACAAAATAGATTTAATTTTTCAGTGACAAACGATACGTGAGTGGGTATTTAATTTGGGGAAATGATTTCCACACTCCCCATTTTACAATACACACTCCCTTTTTTGTCTTTTTTCACATGAATTTACAATATTACCCTTGCATGTGTGAAAAAGGTGTATTGAAGAAGGGCAATATTGCGAATTCATGTGGATAAAGACAAAAAAAAAAGAGTGTGAATTGTAAAATAGGAGATGTAAAAATCATTTCCCTTAATTTGTTGGATCTATTCTTGCCTTGATGGTTGCAAATGTGAGGCGGAATCCTTTCTTTGCATAACTCAAAGTGTACCTACACAAATAAAACGAAAAATAATGAAGAAGAAAAGGTGTAATTATGATAATAAAAAAAATAAAAAAATAAAACCCCCTCTGTTCCAAATCCACGTGTCCTACGAAAAGTCGTATAATTTTCATATTGAAAAAATAAAATACTTTTAGGCATTATTTTTTAAGTTTCTTTACACGAAATTAAAGTTCTCGATAAGATCTTTAATACGGTGCAAAAAAATTCAAAAAGCTATGTACAAAAGTACTTGATTTGTTTTTTAATCTCAAAATTACACGACATTTTGTAGGAATCTAACAATTTGGACTCAACCCCAAAAAACAAACAGAGCAAAAAGTGATTTAGAACAAACCCTCCGTTTTGACCATCAACAAACCATGGTCTCCACTCGTCATCAACAATTAAACCCAAGGACTCTATCCATTTATGGGTACCCAAATATGGAACTGTCAAGTCATGATCCCCGCTGTTACAAGACAATAGTAATATTGTCATCATAAAAATAAAACCTTCTAATTTTATAGGAAAGAAATAAAACTCCATCTGTCTCAATTTGTTCTCTTGTTACATAAATTAATGTACATTTTGCCCTCTAAAAATAAGGTGTTTCTGAGATACTTTTTCCGTTCCTTTTTGATACCGTTCAAAAGTACTCATTGAGATCTTTTAAATGGTGAAATAAATAAAAATTATTTTCAGTAAGTAATTTATTTTTGGAGTTCAACATGACACAATTTGTCGTAAGAAGCATACAAAAGGGGACGCAGGAGAGAGAACTAGGGATGGGCATGGGGACGGATCAGGGTCGGAGAGTACTATCTCCACCCTCAATCCCCAAACCCCTTACTCGTATTCATCCCCTATCCAATCTCCAACGGGGATTTATTTTCATCCTTCATTCCCACTTCAAATGGGGAACGAAGATCCCCATGAGAATTTTGGGGATCCAATCATTTTTCCTAGAGTTACAAGTACTTAGTTATAGAAACCCAATTATAAATCATTTTCCCTAAAAAAAAAGAAAGAAGAAATCCTTTTTAAACACACCAGTTTAGTCTCGATAGCAAATGGAGTAGCATAAACCCCTAGAAGATCAACTTTGAAGGCAACAAATAGAAGAAAAAAACTAGAACAATAATTATAGTGAGAGTGTGTTGGCTGCAAATGAAATTCAGTGAAAAGTGAAAGAAGAAACAATACGTAGATCCAAACCCGAGAACAATAATTACAGTGAGACTCGTGTTTGGAGAAAATTTAATATGACCCCATATGTTTGAAGAAAATTTAGTGAGAACCCAAAGTTTCATAATTCATGAATAGACCCCTATATTTCGGGGATTCGGGGATGGGGAAGATTGGGGATGGGGCGGAGAGGGACGGGGACATGCCTATCTCCACTCCCTACCCGATCCCCAAACATTTTCAAAAAAAATCCCACATATCCTTTCCAATCTCTAAACGGATCTCCATACTGCCGATCCGTTTGGATCAGAGATCAAATTGGATTCGGGCAGGGCGGATGAAATGGCCAACTCTAGAGAGAACCTGTAAATAAGAGCACGGAGATATGTATGACTGAGATTTCTGTGGTAGTTGATGCTTGTTACGACATCTTCCGTATAAGAGAGGGACTCATTGCATCTTGTCCATCTGTCTTTTGTTCCCTGTTTCGTATGATTAACAATGAAATACTTTTCAAACTCAACAGAAATTTACTCCAAAAAAATCACACGACTGATAATTCTAGTTTAAGCTTCAATTCCTTCACCTTTCTTGATCCAGATTAATTCATAAATGTCATCTACATATACGATAAAAAAAAATGCGGCATTAAACTAAAATATCTTCATTTTAGCCCTTTAAACAAAATATTTTTACTTTGTCCTTTTTGGTAGTACATGCTTTCCCAATTTGGTATTTTTGATCAATTCCACTTGGCATTTTCCTACAGACAGACGAATAATGATACATACATGAATTTTTGTCACAACCAACCACAACCCCACTCACATGGAGTGTGGAGCCCGCATGTGCGGCCCATGTGAGGAGGGTTGTGGCACAAAGTTTATGTCACAATCATTTTTGCAGACAATAAGACAAGAGACCATTAAGTGTCATGGGACATACTATTTTCCACTCTCATTTAAAGCTGGGTCTCACTAAATTTTGCAAGAGAGGGGACCATCGTCGTCAAAGCACTCAATAATTTACAAGAGTGGACAAAGTTGCAATTACTAGACATATGTAAAAGTCAACAATTTGGATATCAAACTGAGAAAATCTAAATTTTGAGGGCTAAATTAAGTAATACCAGGGGAAAGCACTACTGGCCTTGTTCGGTTGGGAGTTTTGAGAGAGTTTAGTTTAGTTTTGATGATGTAAGCAGGTGTAATAAGTGGAGAGAGATAGAGAGAAAAGTGAGAAAAATGATGATGTCAGCGCAAAACAGAACTTGACAAAGCCAGAGCAAAGCTCCCAACCGAACATAGTCAGTATATTTTACCCCTACTATTGTTGGAATTTTCAGTGAATGAATTTGGGGCATTTGGAGGGTCTTCCGATACAATCGAAAGATCCATTCTGCTTGGTTCAATGAATTTGGTCAATGAGTAAGTTAATAATGCGGTTGGTTAATACCCCCGTGATGTGATTTTCATTGAAGAATCGATTTCAACAATTTCGTGTATTAAATCCGGTTGTGCATGCAACTCAAAGGTCACCCCTTTTGCATAAATTAGCAGATTCCATACAGAAAAGTTCTTGAATAATTCTCGATTGAAGAGAGAGAGGCAGACAAAGGTTCAATTTGTCAAGGCAGTATTTGGTGGTGTTTTGTGGAATTCGGCTATTGCCGTCTTATCCTTGGAGACAGACGTTCGCACTACCTCCAACACCATTGGTGAGGCAGCATATCGGAGACTATGTCAAACACATGACTCGGATTTGTGATTTCTTACTCGTTTACAACCTCCGTTTTATATGATAAACTCAGTTATTGTAATTGTTGTTATGGTTTGTTTTCCCCCAAGGTTTCATATTTTCAATAAACCAATTTATTCTTGTTTTCAATACTCTTTGTTCAACTAGTTACTACTACTATACCATAGGCATTAAATCAACATTACCTTGCGGACGTGAAGCGCTTGTTGGACTCTTGGATCGTTTGCCCAAGTATAAGAGAGCATGTAACCATATATCTAGAAAACAACATAAAAAGTTAAAAACCAATTACTATGTACTCCTTCCGTCCTAAATTGTTACTACTGTATTGAGAATCTAAAAAAAAATTTGGTTAATTTTTTAAATTAACGCTTTATTTTGGAACAGCAAAAAAAGAAAAAGAAAAGAATGAGCAACATTTTAAGACGGAGGGAGTTCATTTATTGAGAGAGAGAGAGAGAGAGAGAGAGAGGGTGAGAGAAATACTCGGCACCAGAATTTACTAAGTAGTTGAAGTGGTGGAAGAAGGAAATGTGTTGTATCCTCTTCAATTAATCTTCTATCCCACTTCAATTTGCTTGAATTTTTTGATGCAAAAGCGCAGTTAGGTTCCAGAATCTGTGCAATGTCTATGTTTCTGAGGCACTGCAAAATATAAAGTTGCACAGTTTCATTACTAATGACTAAACCATTAGGGGCCTATTCGGTATCGTTTTCGTTCTTCGACAACATACAGAAAACGTTATCGGAAATTTGCCGTGGATAAACTGTTTTCGAAAGGGTTTTCGCATGAACACATAAAAAAGGCCTGAGTGTTTCGCGACTCCAAACGAAAACAATTACAAAAACAACCTACCTCAGAGACATTTCCGAGATCCTTTATACATGGTGCATTGTTTGGATCTACATTCACATACTCCCCATGACAGTGGTGCTTTGTTGACTGTAAAATCAAGTCACGGACAAGCAGAAAAACTTAAAAGTGTGCAAGACTATGGATAAATGAAGGGGAAAAAATGGCTTTAGATTTACAGAAAAGTTAACCTTGTAGAGTTTGTCGGATAAAAGTGCAACTCGATGTGCAAATTCAACTCTTGCATTCACATCATCGTGTTGGCTTGTTAGTGGATTTCCAAGTATGTATCCCTGCATGAGTCAACGTCAAAAACATCGTCTCGACAAAATTGGAGTGTGATTATCAAAATGCGAAGTGCCAAGATCATTTCAAATACTAGAAGACAAAAATTGGAGTGTGGTTATCAAAATGTGGAGTGCCAAAAATCATTTCCCGGAAAAAATTGTTGACTATATTTACTTGGAGCTTAAGTTGTGGCTGCACTCCAACTTCAGAATTTCCTGCACCCAGAAACATAGAAACAGAGCGCGATAAATTGTTGTTTAGGCCTTGAAAAAGCATTTAACAAGCAAACACAAGCTTGAACCAGAGTAGCTTTGTTTGTTCATCAACCCTAGTAAGCGCATGATTATTTGTAAATTCAATTCGTAATTTCGGCAATGAAATAGGAAATTCAGTATTAACTGTTGCATACTTACCATCATATATTTTTTGAACAATAATTGGAACTACTATGCCGGAATATGAATCACCGGCGATGTAGAGCTGATTTGACAAAAATGCTGGGTGATCCACTAACCACTGCATTGCAAAATTAGCTACCAAGTCATTCAACTAAAAATTGCTTAAATTTTACGAAACGAACACCGAATTATTTTTCTACTTTGTCCACGAATTAATTTTCTCTCGCCTTCATTAGAAAATTGTAAGTGTCTGTTGCCGATACTAGGTCGTCAAGGAAGTAACTATCCGTATTAGCTGCGTAGGAGAATCCCGTGCCAACGGGTGCGTCTAGAAATATTATGCTGGCAACCTGTAAATAATAATAACAAGGTTAGAAAAAAGACAAAATTTCTTAGCATCAATAAATCAAAAAAAAAAAAATTACAATCGGCGACATGGTTACATATGTTTATGCACCTTTGTCCATGAATAGGGATTCAGAGTAAAATTTGGGAAATTTCCATCAAAATGTTGTGTGTCAAAGCTTAAGGGTCCTGCAAAAAAAAAAAAAAAACAAGGCAAATTAAAAATCAGATCGACGATAAATTCTTTCAAACAACGTTAGTGAAATGAATTATTAAAAATCAGATCGACCATCTCGTTTCTTTTCTTTTCCAAGCTGAAGGGTGGAACTTGTAAGAAAAAATCACCTATTTCATAAACAAGTCCAGAAAAAACAGAACAACCAGGTCCTCCAGTAAGCCACAAAAGAAGAGGGTCTTCTCTTGGATTGCCCTCAGACTCTATGAAGTAGTAAAATAGCTGCCCTTCATTCCTCTCTCCCACGCTCACATATCTTCAGAAGAAGAAGAAAAGAAAAGAAAAAAATTAATCAGAGTCACCTTAAATTGCTTGTGCATGTAGAGAGAATGGCTTTTCTTTCGTTCGGGTATGGACATGAGAGGTCCAGTCTATTCACACACCCGAACCGAAAAGAAGCCGTTCTCGTGTGTGTAATGTGTATAAATAGACCCATAAAATGCTGGATAGAGATGGAGTTCAGAGGCATTGAGTAGAAATCAAAGACAGACCCAGTTTCAAGTTTGAAGGGAAGATCGCCAGTGTAGCCCGGCAGAGTCTTGACAATGGACTGTGAAAAGGCAACATTAGTAGCACAAAGAACCAACACTAGTAGAAGTTGTATTGCATTTAGTGTGGAGAAGGGTGTTGAATTGGTGTTGAAATGGCTGTGATGATGATGATGATGATCTGTTTTTGTTTCTGTTGCCATGTTTCTTTGCTTCCTCTGTTTTTCAGTTCTGCAGAAGGAATGGTCATGAGAAACAGAGAAATGACTGGTTTTCTTGCTTATTGCCCATTCATATGTTATGTCTTACCCTTATATAGATGGGCAATAGTTTGGGTTTACACAAATTGTGCACATACAGCTTTGCAGGCCAACTTTGGGTCTCGCACAAATAATCCAAACCATTCGTTAATTTTAAAATAAATTATTCTTTCAAAAAATCAAGGTGATTAAAAATATCAAATTTTTTTCTTTGAAAAATAGACAGTCAGACTTGTCTAGAATCACTTTATTTCATTTTTTGGTAAATGTCATTTATATACCAAAGCCAAGGTTACTGAAGGGATAATTCCCTTTACCAGAAACAAACAGCAACAATGCCTCAGCCACCAAAGCCTAAAAAAAGCTTGGCAACTGCCAACTACCACCTATCAACAAGAGAAGTAACAACACAAAAGCATACAGTTAAAAAGTGAAGATCTTGGAGAAGTACTCCAAATATGACACCGATTAATCCAGAGGTACAGGCTGGAGGGTATCGACCGGTATCAGGAACCCCCTTGTGTGTCCCAAGCTGCCAATCGGAACCATTCATCTATCTCAAAATCAAATTCCGAGTGGGCCCATGCAAAAATTGATGCAAATCAGATGGCCCTAAGAGCTCTATCCAAAATTACTCCATTAAGATGGATGAACAGTTTGGATTGACCGTTTGGAACCCAAAGGGGTCTCCAATGCCAGCCGGTACTAATGGCTTGTTCATATGACACAACTTGGTATTTGAATTGTACTTCTAGAATCACTTTATTGCAGTTCATCTTCCCATATTTGATTCCACTGAATGGCTACGGGTACCTGATTAAGCTTGGTTTTTACATAACTGATCTACAAATTTGATTGTACAAAACCAACGAATCTGGTAACGAAATGGATCCTGCTCTTCTTCTATTAGATGTACTTTTTTTTATTTTAAATGAAGAGTGTCCCGATGAACAGGTCTAATCTTTCCACTCCTTTCCGAGCATTTGCATGAGATGAGACGAATGACAAATCACTACCTGGGGAAATAGACCCTGCAACCTTAGGGTGATAAGCCCCGCTGAGTCAAGTTGATTAACAACTACGACATTAATCCTTCGGGGTTATGAGACGTACTGTTGAGTTGACAAAAGCCCTGCCCAGTTCATATTTTCTTGTCCTCTACCAAGAGTTGGCCAGCATGTGATTTCTGGTACCCAGGTCATTCTATCTCCAGATATCCTTAGCAATTTCACATAGCTACTGATATTTTCACTCCCCTTTTCTTATATCCGCGCACTTAATTTTTATTTTTATTTTATCTTTATTCAGAAGAAGTTATAATGTACATTTTCCTTTGATTGATTCATTTTCTTATAGACTAAGGTTGATTCTGTAAGCTTACATGAGTAATGATTAAAATAAAAGTGCAACTGAAAAAAGAGACATTTCAATCAATTTCCTTTCACATATAAACACAACCTAGTTACATAGATTATGACGTATTAATGGAAAAGATTGAAGATTTGCTTGATTATAGGGTCAAGGAGTTAAGTGATTGTGATTGAATCATTAAATTGTAATTGAGTCATTAGTGACAGTGATTGGTTAGCTAGTGTTAGTATAAAATTCACGTCTCTCTTTTGTACATTAATACTGATCATCAATAGAAGAAAGTCTTTCCAATATTTTGTTTCCTTTTTTCATGACGTTTATGGGGTCAACATGCAACTTTGTTGCAAGATTTTTTTTTTTTTTTGTCATATGTTATAGTAAGAATTTATATTCCCTCAGTCCCTTTTTCAATGATCCATATGGAAATACGTGTAATTTCAAACTCCTAAAAAATATATTTTCCTATATATTTTTTAAATTTGTTTTATACCAAATTAAAGTGGTCATTGAGTACTTTAATTTGGTGCAAAAAAATTAAAAACATTCTACGAAATTACTTTTTTAACATCTACAAAAAAAAATACACGTTTTCCAAAGGGATCACTTAAAAAGGGACGGAGGGAACCGTCTCAATTCCGTCCTACTGAACCCATCATCTAATTCTAAGGCGATGAGTTTCGTTTACTTATTTATCCATAAAGACAATGAATTTTGTTAATAAGTTTTTTAGAAGAAAACCAAGCAAAGTCTGAATTTTCGCACACTAGGATGGGGTTCTTATAATTTCCTAACGAGCTAATATGTTGAACAATTTAATCATGTAACATAACAATATTAGAGACTTTTTCCATGGGTCATATCGGGGTGGAGTCGGAGCAGAGAACATAAGGAAGATGGCAGACTCAAGAAAACATTCGTTTAGTAATTTTAGTTTAGTTTAGTTTTGGAAAAAGATGTAATGAGTGGAGAGAGATAGAGAGAGAAATGAGTGTAATGATTACAAAACTAAACTAAAACTATGAAATGAACAAGGCCAAAATATTTTGATGAGTGATTAGTTAAATGATGAATTAATAAGGAAACAAATAAATAAAATAGTGATTTAGAATTTGGTGCTTTGCTCTTCTTATATTTAAATAAATGAAATCCGCATATATATATATATATATATAGAGAGAGAGAGAGAGAGAGAGGAACTCTCTAGTCCGGGACCCTTGGGTCCGGATCTCATAATTCCGGATCAAATTTTGACGATCCGATCCGTCCAATGTGTTCAAAAGGTGTTTTCCAAGGCCAACGCGAGAAATCTTCAAAAACAAAATACCAGGAAGGGCTTGATCCACACAATTTTGTAAATATGCAGTTTTTGCGAAAAACTGCGTGGATCAAGCCCTTCCCGGTATTTTTTTTTTTGAAGATTTCTCGCGTGGGCCTTGGAAAACACCTTTTGAACACATTGGACGGCTCGGATCGTCAAAAAAATATCGGGAAGGGCTTCAAAATGCTTCAGTCCGGGATTTTCGGGATCCCGGACTAGAGTGTGGGCGTATATATACATATATATAATGAGGACTCCCTCATTAAAATTTCGTGAGGACCTCATAGATCGGGGTCTAATCTCAATGATTTGAACCGCTCAATGTGTTTAAAACGTATTTTTAAAGGTCACCGCAAGGATTCGCCTAAAAAAATACTCAGAAGGGCTTCATTCGAGTTTTTTTCAATAAACTATATATGTACGGTTATTATGAAAAAATGCTCGGATGAAGCCCTTTTGGGTATTTTTTTTGTGATTCCTCGAGTTAGCCTTGGAAAACATGTTTTAAATACATTGAGCAGTTCAGATCGTCAAAATTTAGTCCGAAAAATGAAAAAGGGATGCTACTCTGGAGGAGATCCGTAAGAGAATCTACTAGAGATCCGTAAGAGAATCCTTAGTAGATCATGACTGTTATATATGTGTGTGTGTGTGTGTGTAGCAATATTTATAAACATAATAACTGGGGCAGGTTCGGGTAAAACAGGGTGGAGATGCAAATACCATCCCCAGTCCATGTACTTATCGGATCAGGACGGGACCAAACCGGAGTTAATTGTCACCGAAGGTTGGTGGGCTGGTGGCCTTCATTCGTTCACTTCACAATGATGTTGCCTAGTTTGGATAAAAAAATCAAAAATCGGTTTTTTTAAAAATTATGTTGTACTTTTTTTTTTTTTTGCATTCGTTAGTTTTGCATCAAGATTTTGCAGTTTTGGATTCCTCTCAACGAGATGAATCTAACGAGTATAAAATTATGGTCAAAACTCAAAATTTTTTGAATAAATACAAAATAGTTGGATTATTAGACCTATTTTGGCTTTATTGAAAAAAAATGAGTTTTGACCGTAAATTTATACTTATTGGATTTGTCTCATCGAGAGGAATCCAGAAACCACAAAATCTTGACTCAAAACTAACAAATGCAAAAAAAAATTGAATAAAAACAAAATAATTTTTTAAAAAATTGATTTTTGGTTTTTTACCCAAAGGAGACCAATGATGCGTACTAGATGGCAAAATAAAATGTCGACATTTCTCTGCCCTTCCTCTGCTTATGATAGATCTACCCTTCTTCCTACGGCTTACTATAAAGACTACAAGCTACTCATTTGCAACAAAAACTTCCTACACGTTGAGAAACTCCTTTGGTAACTAAATTTTCGTCTAGTCCTTTTCAGAAAATAATAATCTCTCGGCCTTGTCCTAATTGATGAAACTGCTAGAGGTATTAGTGCTAAATTAGAAATATGGAAAAAAAGCATTAAAGTTAAAAGACTAGTAGGGATGGCAACGGGGCGGGTTTTGATGATCCCGGCCCCGACCCTAAAATTCCCGAACCACCCCCTAAACCTCCCCTAATCCGACCAGGTAATTTATGGGTACCCCCACCCCTATCAGGTATCGGGTTTACTTGTCCTGACCCTATTTTTTTCACATATTAGTAAAATATATTTTAGACTCCAATATTAGTAAGCACAAATGATAAGAGTTCACAAATAACTTTCACAACTTAATGAAAATCTACTATCTAATATTATATTTTAGTCGTAAAAATAAAATTATAAGAATACAAATAAAATTTGATTCATATAGGGGAGAAAATATAATTTCATGTATATAAATATAATTATACATATGGACATATGTCGGGGCGGGTAATTTCGGGGCAGAGTGACCATACCCCTGGCCCCTACCCTAACCCTGGCGGGTTTTTCAAAATCACCCCCTGCCCCTATCCATTACCCAAAAAAAATAGAAAAAAATTCTACCCTATCAAGGCGGGGTAGGGCTAGCTCAGAGTGGGGCAGATTGAATCGTCATCCCTAGGCTTTAAGATAGAGTGTAAGTTTAGTGTAGTAGAAGTGCTCATGTAAAACGAGTAAAGATTCAATATCAGGAGATACTAAAAAGTGATCATTTTAGATATTTAGGTTCTATTATCAAAGATAGTGAGATTGCAGATGATGTGACTCATAAGATTTAAGTGGGATAGTTCAAGTGGACAAACACTACTTATGTACTATGTGACAAGAGGATACCCTCAAAATATAAAGAGAAATTTTATAAAATTGTCATAAGACCAGTAATGTTTTATAGATAGAAAGCTTGCCTATCGGTAAGATGGGTGTACATGAGATAAGAATATCGAGATGGATGAGTGGAAAACTAGAAAAAGATAGAATTAGAAATGAAACAATTTGTAAGATGGTGGGTATAGCACATATAGAGGAGAAGTTGTGGAAAAATGGAATAAGGTACTTTGGACATACCTATAGTAGACTTGTAGTTGCAGTTGTTAAGCGAGTTGATAGAATAGATTTAGGCAATAACACTACGAGGAGAGAAATATCCTAATTCTTTCAATAATATGCAAGGATATGATTACTCTAAATCTCAATGAACATGTAACCCCTGATAGAGCCCAATTGAAAAAATATATATATTATTCATGTAGCCGATCCTAATTAATTGGGACCAAGGCTAAGTTTGATTTAGTTTCGTAATAAATCTCTTGGTCAAAAATTATGGACAGAACAAAGTGAGGATCTTTATAAAGGCTCACCGTGGGATTACTGTAAATCTTTATCATTATTATTAGCATATTTTCTTCTGATTTTTTGAAGTGTCGGTTTCCCGAAGGAAATGGTAGCTTAAAGCTTTTAACCTTGTGGGCCTTCTCCTGCAATTTATTGTCCAATTGAAAGATAATTCTTTGAAGTGTCGGTGTCCCGAAGGGAATGGTAGCTTAAAGCTTTTAATCTTGTGGGCCTTCTCCTGCCAATTTCTTGTCCAATTGAAATACAATAATGCTATAGACCAAGAAAAACAATCCACAATTAACCCCGAAATTGTAAATCAACGGCCCAGATTCACTAGGAGTGAATCTGGGTCATTGATTTTCAAATTCTGGGTAATTACTTAGTGTATTTTTTATGTACGTAACAGTGCCAATTGAAATATAATTCTTTGAAGTGTCGGTGTCCCGAAGGGAATGGTAGCTTAAAGCTTTTAACCTTGTGGGCCTTCTCCTGCCAATTTCTTGTCCAATTGAAAGATAATTCGTCCCTTTTCTTTTTTGGCTCAAAACAAACACTCCTTTAGTTACAAGTGAAGAAGATATTTGGAAATATAAAAATAAAACGTGGAGAAAAATGAAATGACAAGCGTTTGGTTAGACAAGAAGTGAAGGAAGTTAAAGAGAAAACGAAGAAAAAATGTGTCATGTTTGGGAAAATTGCAAAAAAAACTCCAAACTTTACTCTCAATATCCAAAATACTCTCAAACTTTAAATTTTTTCAATCGTACTCCCAAACATTCATTCCGTAATCAAAATTGCTCCCACCATCTGCATCTGTAAATTCAATAACGGAAAATGCTGAGGTAGAGGTTAATGGACCCAAAAAACCGTTAAGTGGCCCAAAACGACGTCGTTTTAGGCCTTTTATTTATTTTATTAAATCTCTTTCTTTTTCCTCCCACAAACACCTGAACCACCACCATCGGAACCAAAATCACCCGAGACATCACCCTCCATAGCTCTAGCACCACCACCGCCGACACCCATCAACTCTTGACCATGTTTCTTACCTTTTTCGCTAGTAACAGTTCGGTCACGCCCCTTGGCCAAAAGCAGGTAGCTTTCCCAGGGCACCCGCGGAAGTCTTCATGGACACCACCGCTCACCACCACTCCGGTTTGGGTGTTTGGGTCAACCGGTGCTACTCCCACCGTCGTTTTGAGCGTCAGTGTAGACTACTCCGCCCTTTTTTGCCATCATTGCCGCTCGATATGGCCGTGGGTGGCCCTATCTCAGACAAATCGACCATGGGAGCTCACAAACGGACTGAAATCAAGCCAAAACCGAGTGGGTAGCGAGAAAATCGATCTTGGAGTTTGTAGATCTGAATTTTTTTGGACTGAAAATGGTGTAGCCTGGTGTGGGTTATGATGAAATCATGGGAAGGGGAGAGAGAGAGAGAGAGAGAGAGAGAGAGAGAGAGAGAGAGAGAGAGAGAGGAGATGGGAGGAAGAAGGAGATTTCAAAAAAACAAAAAGGCTCAAAATGACGTCATTTTGGGCCACTTAATGGTTTTTAAGGTCCGTTAACCTCCACCTCAGCATTTTCCGTTAGTGAGTCCACATATGCAGATGATGGGAGCAATTTTGATTACGGAATGAATGTTTGGGACTACGATTGAAAAAAAATTAAAGTTTGGGAGTATTTTTTTATATTGAGAGCAAAGTTTGGGGGGTTTTTTGAAATTTTCCTGTCATTTTTCAATGCAAAATGCAAGCCCATTTAATGATAATCAAAAGGCTTAATTCCAAGGACACCCCCTCAGCTATCACGTTTTGGCAACATGACCCCCTAAACTAAAAAACGTGCCAACACCACCCCACCAACTATCAATCAAGCAACAACACCCCCTCCCTTCAAATCCGTTAAAAACATGGATGGAAACACGGGATAAGACAAATATACCCCTATGGTAAAATTTGGTTTCTTTCTTCCTTCTATGTTCCCTCTGTCATCAACAAACTCTCCTCCCCTCGTTCTCTTTGTCATCAATGTGGATCCTATCCTATCTCTCCCCATCAACCCTAAAATCCCATGAATGCAAACCCTAAGATCTATATTCAAAACCTCTTCAAACATAAAATCCCTATTAGAAACCTGAAAGCTCATCTCCTCTCCAATCGAAACATTTTGAAACCACACATCTGTTGCTGCTGCTAGCATTTGAGGTTTGGGAAGAGGTAACAATTGTAAGTCGTTTTATTTGTAACCCTAAATCGAAGCCCTAAATGGTTCCGTTGGAGCTGCAAATGGTTCGATTAGAGCTGTAAATGGTTCAATCGAAGTCCTTAAAGGTTTGATTGAAGCCCTAAATGAGACAATCAAAATCTGGGTTTTGAGTTCCGGTATGAAATTTGGGTTTGGAACTTTGAAAAATCATGGTTTTGAGGTTTCAATGAGGTTTCAAAATCTGGAAAATCCAAAAAGAAGGTTCGAAATATGGGTTGAACATTCAAAATATGGGTTTTGAGATTTTAAAATTTGGGCTGGATGTTTGAAAATCCAAATTTCAGCCGTCCACCGACTGTCACCATCCTCATCTCGTCCATCAACTCCTCCCCCACCTCCCTCTTCTTGCCATCAAAAACTCGTTACAGCGTTGGCGAGACGCTGATGCCGTTGATGGAGGGTCCGGATCTGGACGGCGCCGGCAGAGTTGGGGGTGTCGAAGCGACATGGGCTGGGGCAATGGATGATGGGTCAGTTGTTGAGGACTTCGTCGAGTATGGCTTCAAATTTCAATCAGAGGTTTGATCTGTTCAATTATGTGGTGTAGGGATGGATTGGGTCAGGGGTGGGGTGGAGAGAGAGAGAGAAGGTAACTAAATGGCTGGAGCAATTTGAAGGGTAATTTTGGATTGAAATTTTATTTTCCGTCCAATTTTTCCATTTTCCGTCCACAATCTTCAAAAAAATTAACGGATTTGGACGGAAGGGGTTATGTTACTTGATTTTGATGGTTGAGGGGTGATGAAAAGTAAACCTGATTTTCTACCGTATATTAAATAGCCAACAGAAGCGGATGAAGCTTTGTTCAATTTCTTCAGCAAACTAGTCGGTGGAATAATGGAGCAACTACTTGAACGGTGCATCAATGCAAACCGATTATGGAGGTGCGATTAATAGTCGTCAATTTTAGTTGGAAATTTGTAGTATAAATATGTGTGTGTATCAGTGTTGTAAACCATGGGAAGCAAAGTGAGAAAGAGAGAGTGAGCAAAATATTGAGATTTGAGAGTATTTTTCAATTCTTGTATCGTGTGTTTGTATCAATAAAATCAGTGTGTGATTTTCCTCTCAAATTATGAGTTTTAGAATCACCTCCAGTGGTTCTCTTGTGTGAGAAATTTGTTGTCTTCCCTTCAAGGGGGTCTTGTTGGCACGTTTTTTAGTTGAGGAGGTCATGTTGCCAAAACGTGATAGTTGAGGGGGTGTCCTTGGAATTAAGCCTAATCAAAACGCAATTCCCTAGAAATAAAATAGAATGAAAAAACTCCAAACTTTCACAAATTCAGCTAAGAAATTGAGGTGGCATGCAATAAAAGAAAAGAAAGAACTTTACAAAACCGAAACTAAACACTTCTTTTTGCACATACATAAAAATAAAGAGATCAACTGGGTCGTGGATCGTCACACTAAGCAGAAAGGGAACGGGATTGCAGTGCGCCATACCCTGTAGTTGATCTGGATCGTCGCAATAAGCAGAAAGGGAACGGGATCGCAGTATGCCATACCCTTACCACAAATTGTGGAAACCCTGACTGCATCCATAGCTACCATTTAGTTGTAACCAAGTAACCAACAGTATGATATATACAAGTAGAAAGCAAAAGTCATTCTGAAGCAGTTGCTTCAGTTTTACTACTTCAATGCCCAAAGATCGATCAATTACAGTCAACTTTCAACTATGGAGACATTGTTTTCGAGCAACTCAAGAGAAATATTCACGTACAACGAGCTCACTCGTACAAGGCAAATGAAAATATATTTAGAATCAAGAGGGATAACTGGACTAGGAAATGTGCCAAACCACCAACCTGCCTTACCCAGACATTCCTTGGGCTTGTACTCTGGAGCTGCGTGACCCTCTGTTTACACCCAAATTTGGTCACCTTTTCGGAGACAAACACCCTCTCTCCCTGTTCAATTCAAAAGACGTTAGCTATTGTAAAAACGACATTAAGATACAAGATAATTCCACTGGAGTAAATGTTGTTTGTATAATGCTAGAGTGTATGTTTATGTTTGACCAATGGAACATCTCACACAGGAAAAAGTAGTGAAGGTATGAAATGCTATACATGCATAGTCTCATTTTCTCATTCTAGCCATAGTGGAATGAGGTTCAAGTCCATTTATTCATGCAGATTCTCATGTACTTCTAACGGGGGGAAAATGGGTTAAAAATGCAACTTATGAAAACTATTGTAGAAACTCGAAATCAAACAGCCCACGTGTGCACAAAACCCAGTCTATTGAGAACGGTTGGTTTAGTCCACACCACATTACTTAGGTCCAATATGAAATTGAATAAACTCGAAATCAAACAGCCCAGGTCAACCACCATAAATCTAAAATTCTCATTTTTTTTTTGCCGATCTCCCATTTTCCATCTGTAAGCCCAGGTCAACCACCTCCCCTAATCAGTTGCTTGCTTCTCATTTTTTTAGCATTTGGTGGAGAAGATCTGTTGAGACTGCTGCCAAACCAAGAAACATACAACTCGAAAATATAATCAAGAACAGAAAACAAGAAAGCAAGACAAGCATTTTTGTGTGATTCCCAAGCTGTTTGTAAGTACAATAAGTTACATTGGCTACAGCATGTAACAAATATTTGTAACCTAGGGTTTGCATCACCAATTACCCTAATATTCCTGTTTATAGTCTAGGTCGAACCCCAAACTCTCAGAGAAGGCAGAAGCGTGACCCAAAGCAAATCAAGCTTCACAAATTACATGGTATTAGATAGCCGTGTTTGACTTTCTACTATGTCTGAGATTCTCTAACATGAGTAGAATAAAACCATGTAGTTCCAGGAAAGCTCTCCACATTAAATGGAAAATATCAATTTGAAGCTTCTAATCTCATAAAGGGGATTAAGATAGTACTCTGGAGCTGTGCGATCAGCTCCCTGCATGAAGGAAAAAAAATGCAACTCAACTCAGCATAACATGTCTTTGTTCCAATAACTTGGACAACTTTCAAGTAATCTAAATGGAAGTTTTACTTACTTTTACAGTTGCATATGTAAAGCGCTACCCATAATAGAAAGGGGAAGTACTCACCCTGCAATTTGACCATCGACAAACCGCTTACGCCAACTATTAACAACTGTCAAATTTAAGGGTGTTCTGCTAAAATAGTCTGAGCCAGATTATTTTTCTGTCATTATTCAATTTTTTTTTTTTTTTGCATTGGTTAGTTTTGGGTTGATTTTTTTTAGATTATTGGCTTGTCTCGATGAGAGAAATTTAAGAAACCTACCTTAGTTGCCCAAGGCAGGTGCGGGAGAGGGGAGTCAAGTGGAAGATCCCAAGGTTAGGAGCATCTTAGGAGTGTATATATATTATTTAGTAGAAATTTGACAATGAAACTTAAAAAGATATTGAAACTGATAGTAGTTGGAACTTGGAACTTGGAACTTGGAACTTTGGATTGAACACAAAAAACATCTTACTTCTCATTGATGGAAATTTCCCCTTACATATCCCAACAAAAGCAAATTACCCAATCCCATTGTTGACGTTGAAAGATCAGACAAAAGAATACCAGTTTCACAACAAAAGGAAAACTGAAAATAACAAGATTCATAGTAAAATCTCTCTCTCACCAAAATACAAAAACTTCTTTTGCCTTTTCCCTCTTGCTTTTTCAATCCTCCTTTGTGTTTGTGCTTTTGCTCGCTCCATTGGAGAAACTTGGCTACTTGGAGGTGGAGATGATGAAGAACCCAGCATAGATGAAATAGAACATGATGGAACTGAACCACTAGAAACAACAGTAAGTTGTCCAGAAATCGAGACTGTCTCATCTTCGCTATCCGAAAGGGAAACCATCTCAAGTTCCTACATTGTTGCAGCATCCTATTCAATGTCCGGTTCTTCAGGATTTGCATCCCAATTCTTGAACTTCTCATAATCATCTCTGTACCTTGAGCCTTTGATTGTAATGCACAAATACCAACTTCTCCGCCCGATCAACAGTCAACTTGTTCCTCTTCATAGTGTGAATGTAGGAGTAAGTACTCCAACATCTCGCAACACATGAGATATTATTCACACTTTGAGACAACTTTTAAAGCAAAGAAAACAATTACGGTGCAACTAATGGTTGCTCTATGAATAACCGCTAGAGGTTGAGAAAAACACCTTTATTGCTCACAAAATCACTTATTTGAAGCATTATCACAAAACCGTTACCATTTTCTCGATTACCTCAAGGTATCCCTTTTGAACCTCAGAATAACATGTGGTTTCCTCCTCCTCACACCACCACCAGGCATAGGATTTGAAAGCCAAGAATTTGTGTTATACTTAGGGACAAGAACGTAAGCTAAGCAATGCAAGGGGATGGTCATTTTATCCCATCTTGCCACAACAAGTTTGTGAACTAAATCGCACAACAAGATCAGTTGAAAGAGAGTCTTTGATACTCCGTAACATGGTGTCCATTTGCTCATAAACCACCCCTATGACAGGGTGGTCCATGTCAAAAAACCTAAGCATTTTATAAATTGGCTTAATGATTTTAAGCAATCTCTCTGCTTTTCTCCAAAAATCATAATCTAGAATAGTTCATAGAATAATATCGTGTTGTTCTGGTGTTGAAACTATCCTTTTCAAGCTCTCTCCCATTGCTTAGAGCCATTGACACAAAAGATGCTTGGACTTTGACTAGTCTTTCTTTGATTTTAGAAGTTCCAAAGAAGAGAAGGATTTGAACAAGAACTTGCATAATCTGTGATTTTTTATGTATTTTACCGCTGACATTCCTCTTTTGTATGTTTCATCAGCAAAGGATAGAGAAGGGTACTAACACTTTGCAATATTTTCTTTAAAAGATTCAAAGCGTCCTCAATTGAACAAAATGGGCATGATTTGTCCTCAACTGAACAAAATGCAATAAACATTCTTGAGTTGCTCTTCAAATTAATCAACTATGTTGGCCCGTAAAACATAGTTCAAGTTGTTACGAACAATGCCACCAACTACAAAGCTGTAGAAGCAATAATTCCGTGCAAGTATAATCGCATGGCTAATACTTTAAATCTTTTGATGAAAAATATTGCAAAGTGTGAGCACCCTTATCTATCCTTTGTTGGTGAGACATAAGAAAGAGGAAAACCAGTGGTAAAATACATCAAAAATCACAGATAAAGTCGGTTCTTGTTCAAATCCTTCTCTTCCTTGGAACTTTTAAAATCAAAGAAAACTAGATTTGGACAACACTTCATAGTGATTCAGAGACTTGTCAAAGTCCGGGCATAATTGGCGTCCATGGCTCTAAGCAAGCAACAGGAGAGCTTGAAAAGGACAGGTTCAACACCAAACAATATGATACTATTCCTCTAACTATTCTAAATGATGATTTTTGGAAAAAAGCAGAGAGAGTGCTTAAAATCACAAAGCCTATTTATAAAATGCTTAGGTTTTCGGACACAAACCAGCCTATCATAGGGGAGGTTTATGAGCAAATGGACACTATGTTAGATATCAAAGACACTGTTTCAACTGATCCTGTTTTGTGTGCCATTTAGTTCACAAACTTCTTGTGGCAAGATGGGATAAAATGAACATCCATTCCATGGCTTAGCTTATGTTCTTGTCCCTAAGCATTACAAATTTTTTGCTTTCAAATCCTGCGTCTACTAGTGTGACAAGGAAAACACATGTTGATTATGAGGTTCAAAAGGGGTATCCTGAGGCATTCAAGAAAATGGTGAGGCTGCAATGATAAGGCTTCAAATAAGTGATTTGGTGAGCAATAAAGGTTTTTTCTCAACCTCAAGCGGTTAATGATAGCGCAACCATGATGGCATTGTCATGGTGGCATCTATATGGTGGAGTTGCACCACAATTGTTTTCTTTGATTTTAAAAGTTGTCTCAAAGTGTGAATACCTCGTGCTGCAAGATGTTGGAGTATTTACTTCTATATTCACACTGTGAAGAGGAACAAGTTGACCGTTGATCAAGCAGTGCAGTTGGCCGCGACAATGAAGGAACGTGAGAGTGTTTCCCTTTTGCGGGAAATTGCTATTATCGGAGCAGATTTTACTTTCAGTGACATTTGAGAACTCGAAATGATAGATAAATCTCACCCGCCACTATAAAGAATCACTCAATTAAATGGGGATAGTAATGTCAGCTCTTGGCAACGTCCCTGACTGCTGGAAATTCGACTGAGATGGTTCGTTTCATCAATCGGATAGGCATGGGGCGTTTGGGATTGTTAGTCAGGAAATCGGGGCCCCTGTAATGTCCCATAGCACTAGATGGTGTAGCGCTTCCATCCCAGCTGTCCATAGTGTTTTGAATGGTCCAGATTTTAAGAAACTTTTCGAATCTTCTAAAATCCAGACCATTGAGCGCTACACCTTGTAACTGAACAATTGTAATCAGAATCATATTGTTTTCAAAATCAAGACCAAAACCGTTCGAAAGCCCAAAATTATTCAGGCACAGGAAAACACAGCTTATTCAGATCAGATTCATAGAGTGCTTATTCAGATCAGATTCATAGAGTGAGAGACAGCTTATTCAGATCAGATTCATAGAGAGAGAGAGAGAGAGAGAGAGAGAGAGAGAGAGAGAGAGAGATTAAGTACGCTAGGGGGGGTGATCAGCGAGCTTTAGGGTTTTGTCGATGAGCTTTTGGGCTTGGCGGCTGCGAATCTCGTCCTTGACGCTGGCGCTCTTACCCATCTTCGCGTACGGTTTCTTCTCCGACTTTGATTTCTTCATCAACGATGTCATCTTTGATTTGATCGATTCCACTAGGTTTTCCAACTGATTGATCCCCATTGGAGTGTAATACCTGAATCAGTATCTGTAGCTTTATCTGTCTACGTTTTACAGTTAGCAAATCTGGTTTACGTCTCTTCCGCTCTTCGTCGTTATGATAACAGCGTTTAATAAGTACTCCAGGAAACAACAAACCCAGAGGATTTGGGTTGATCGTCGATTGCTATTTTCAAGGAATGGGCAGCAGCTGTGAATTGTGAATTTGTGATACTCCTCCCACTGCAGTCTCCCCCTCTCTCCCGCGAGCGCGCCAGAATCCAAACTGTAAAGGTGTCAGATCTTCTGTCCACAAAACCTTTGTGCCGCGGAGAGGTTTTGGGTTATTGAATTGTGATTTTTATTTTTACATTTTAATATTTTTTGGTAATTTAACGGCTAAAAAATTCTTCGGTACGAAACGGAGACACATAGATTTTTCGGTAAGGATGAGTTGAGCTCAACTGTTAAAGCAAGCAGAGTTTACAGTACACAGTACACATAAAAAAAGTAAAAACAAAAAATAAGGCAAGAGAGAATCGGTTCATTTACTTAACCAGCCAAACCTATACAAATATTCAATCAAGCCGTGAGCTCAACCTATACAAAAATATTCAAACAAGCAGAGTTTATGGGTGTTTCGTTAAAAGTGTTTTTAGAATAAACAAATTTTTCACGATTTTTTATGTGAAAAAAACAATTTATCTGACTTATCTGGATCCACAATCCAAGTTTCTGGATTGCCCTCACCGATACCGATAAATATCTTATCAGGTGTAAGGACAGAATCTGATGGACTATTGTCACTTATAATGAACCATAGCACATGGTGCACAACAGTTTCCTCTTTTGCATCTTGCCCTAGTTGCATATTCCCAATTAACTTAATGTCCTTCACAACAATTTTGTCTGATTGACGGTCAAACCTTTTATTTTCCAAATTAATCTCATTTAACAATCTCGAACAACCTTAATTATTAAAAGTAACATCCATTAACGCTTGTTACATCCCTTAACGCTTGTCACAGAGCTTGTTACCATTATTTTATTAATACCAGTCAAAACTTGAGCTCGAACTCGGCATGAGGTTTGGCTACTAAACAAATCAAGCACAACCTCAGTTGCACGCGAGCAGCTCTTCATTTGAAAACATATAGAACTGTTTATTCTATGGACGACATATAGAACTGTTCAAAAAAAAGAACGGCGTATAGAAAGTTGATACTGTAGGGACAAAATGGCGCACATTCTTCAAGCGTCTTTAGTGTCAATTTCGGTCTATATTTCTTTCTTTTTTTTTCTGATTTCTCTCGTTTTTAGTTGAATTTTAGAACATACTCTGTCACGCTCCAAAATGGGGAAATGACTGGTCGTGGTCCACGAGGCTTCAGCCCGTAAAACACGCAGCCTAAAATAAAATAGAGTCATTGAACGTAAAACACCATTCTTTTTTTTTAAGCAAACCAAATCAAACCAAAGCCAAGGTACCCGATCATAACCATGGGCACAACCATCCCATAAACCAAAATTATAAAGAATATATCACCTATAGAAAAATGAGTTTTGATTTCTATAAATAAGGATCAACAAAGTGCGGAAGCGATAATAATATTAGAAAACTAGAATGCAATATCCTATGGAGGTCGACACAAAAACTCCCCAAGACGCCGCTATAGTCCTCACCTATCGACTTGATTTTTCTGAAAATGGTATTGGAATAAATCCGTCAGCTAACAATCTCAATGAATGACAAAACATGTATAGTAAATAAAGTTCTAAAAATGGGATAAAAATAGATTACCATATAAACATAATTTGGCATGAAGTGTGCAACAAAACAAGAATTATACCAATAATTTTTTTTTACCAATAGCATGTCTTAATGGTGATCACAACATGATATCAAAGAACAATGGGGTAACTCAACCAATACCAAATAATACCAAGTGCTAGTGAACAAAATTCTCAAAAATTGGATCCAATATCGAAACTTAGAGTCACCACAAGTAGGTAGCCCATGAAACTTTTCCCTAAAAACGATCCGCCGAAAGTCAGTCGTTGAGCACTAGGGTCACCGACCAGGACACGGTCTCTTCCCTAATGGCCAGAGTCACAGAGGATTAATTTCCCTGGACTTTCAATAGTAAATGTTCCCATCAATATCCACCAAGTTCTCACCAAGAGAATATTTTTTTCGCATGCCAAATAAAAGATCAAATATGAAAAATTCACGTTTTTAATAACCAAATAATAATTTCTCCAAAAGAATAATTCAAGGGACACGGTAAGTTCAAAAATACGTAACATGTTTAACCACTCACCTGAATCAAACGGTAGTGCAACTCGAACACGCAACAAAACACTATCATGTACAAAAACACAACATATGATATGACTCTTGCTCAAATATGAACTCATGTAAGTTAATAATGCCAAATACTATTAAAACTAAGAACCTAGCCTAATCCCAATTACTAGCCCACAATACCCATCAGATCGAACCACAAAAATCCAACTTAAATTATCCAACTCCAACATCTGTTTCCAACGTAACCATCTGTTCTTTTCCAAGACACTCAAAATGCATACCACACATAATACTATTATGCCAACTCACTACTCTCTAATCCTCCGAAAACAAATGATAAAACATACTCCATTCGCCAGCTTCCTCTTCTATTGCGTGTTCTCTCTCTCTCTCTCTCTCCCCAAAGTAAAAGCTATTAAACTAGTCCCCATCGCAGGAGTTTGTCCAATCCGTGGAACAATATTCGTCACAGGAAAAAGAAGTAGATGAAGGAGAATATTACCTCTAATTGTGAAACCCAAAGAGATCAACCTCAGAGAACCCAACAACTGCTGCTGTTTTCTCTTAAAACCTCTCAATTTTCTCTCATATAAAAAGCCCAACTTCTCTCCATTAACGTCTATTGTAACCCTATCCCTATAAAATAGTAAACTGACCATTCACCATGTTTCCTCAAAAATAGCTAATTAGGTAATTAGACTTCATGTCAATAAGTAAGAAAAATAGATTACTTATTATTTAAATTCTAACGTAATACAAATTTATATAATTAATATGGGACCACTAATTTAACAAAATCAGTCGTACACGTCAAAAATTACAATCAAGCCATCAAAACCTCTAAGATGCACAGATAACTAGCTACGAAAGTCCAACTTCTAAACAAAAATAAAAATAATACTCATAAAATAAAAACTTTTTAAATGTATTCTTTGGGATTACATTATGCGTTTTCAATGAGCATATAACTTTTTAATGTGAACCTCAAAACATATGCATTATAAATCTTGTTTGATAGATCTTAATTATTTCTATTATACAAAATTTTCAAAATCATAAAAGCTATTATAATGTGAACCTCAAAACATATGCATTATAGATCTTGTTTGATAGATCTTAATTATTTCTATTATACAAAATTTTCAAAATCATAAAAGCTATTATAAATTAAAAGTTATAAGCCGTTGAAAATGGCACAGAATCCCAAGTAACACATTTAAAAAGGGACGGAGGGAGTAATAATCATTGTCATGAATATAGTTAGGGGCGTAACACACTCAAAAGGGGACGAATGGAGTATTTGTTTTATACTCCCTCTGTCCCAATTTGTTGTGTCTATTTCCTTTTTTGGACGTCTCAAAAAATCGTCTAAATCTTTTAATCTATAATGTTTTTTATAGTCAATATGGATCTTGTTTGATAGATCTCAATTAATCTTTTAAAACAAAGATTTCAAAATCGTAAAAAATATTATAGATTATGAAATATAGACAATTTTTTTAGAAGTTCCAAAAGGGAAATAAGCACAACAAATTAGGACGGAGGGAGTACCAAATTAAAGTGCTTATTCAGTACTTTAATTTGGTGAAAAAAATTTAAAAATATTCTACATAAGTATACATTTTTAACGTTCAAAAAAATGCAAGTTTCCCAAAGGAAACATTTATAAAGGGGTGGAGGGAGTAATTCAATTAATTTGGACTTATTGGCTGAAAATGGTTGAAAAATTATACTAATTTAATGTGACTTATATGCTAAATAAGCCAATTAGGCCTCGTTTTAACAATTGACTTAAATTGAGTAAGTCAGTAAAACTGGCTTATTGAGTGTAATTGGATTGATGTGCTACAAGTGAGTTACTAGTCTCATAAAACGTAATAAATCAGTTTTGAATTTAAGTCAATTTCATAGAACAACTCCTAAGCCAATTATGGGGCTTTTTTTTTTTATATAGTCAAAACAGGCCTTAAACCCCAAAATAGTTAACACATTTTTTGGGGTTTACCATAGACATCTCCGTAAGCCATAACCTCATTTCCCATATAAATTAACAACTGGTGCTAAATCGAAACTTCAGAAACTATTCATATTCTTCGACTTGCCACCAAACCCTTCTAATAGAGATGGTCATATATTCATCTCGATGAGAGAAACTCCAAAAAAGTAAAAAATTATTATTAGAACTCTCTATTTTTTGAATAAAATTGAAATAAGTGTAACAATTTATTTTTTAAACTTTTTTTTGTTTTTATTCCAAAAAAACTAAGCTTAAATCATAATTTTTTACTTTTTTTATTTTTCTCATCAAGACAAATCAATAATACACAAAAAGTTAATAAAAGATTAACAAGTGAGATCATAATATTTGGGAGAAAGTAGTTTTCCTTTCAAATTATCCATGTGGGATGGGATATATGAGAGTGACTTTTAAGTTATTGTCCCGACCAGCTAATTGAAACCATATACGAATACGGAAGATTCAACCACCAAAATGCTCGCACTGACTTGGTCAATTTATGTAGGAAATGCACTCATTGTTCTAGAAGACTAATGCGAGTCAATGTCTTTCTCATTTATCTGCCATACCTTATTTTACCTTCACAATCGCTTATGCATAGTGGCAGACGCAGGATTGCAATTTTCACCTAATTTGCAGGGATCATTTTTCAATAATTTTACCAAAAAATTTAAAAGTATACTAAAAATATGAAAAAAAAAATTGGGGAGTCACGACACCCACCTATCATCATTCCCATCATGCAGATATGTGGATTACTAAACTCAGTCACTACAAGAACTTACACCAATGCCGACTAAAAATGCCGAGTAAATTTAATTTCTTTCGGCGAATTAATGTATGTATTCTTGAAAAATTAAATTTCTTTCGGCGGTAATTTGGTGTCTGCATTCTTAGAGTAAATTATCTTACTCGTTGAAAGTATACCTTTCCCGAGTAAAACTTATACTTTAGTCGGGAATAATGTGGCGCCAAGGCTATTTTTTGGTGGAAATTCAATACCGACTAAATTTACTCGGCATTTTGGTGTACCATTTCTTAGGAAGTAAATTATCTTACTAGATTGAAAGTATACCTTTCGAGTAAAACTTATACTTTAGTCGGGGAATAATGTGGCCAAGGCTATTTTTGGTGGAAATTCAATACCGACTAAATTTTCGGCATTTTGGTGTACCATTGCGCAGAGTAAATTATCTTACTAGTTGAAAGTATACCTTTCACGAGTAAAACTTATACTTTAGTTGGGAATAATGTGGCCGTAGAAGGCTATTTTTTGGTGGGAATTCAATGCCAACTAAAATTTGCTCGGCATTTATCAATTTTTTTTGAATACTAATTTTTTTGCGACAATTTAAAATTTCACTAAATTATTGGCGGGGCATTTTGGTATTTCGCGACCAAAATTTAGTTGGCAATTGTGTACGATATTTCCCGACTAACTTACTCACTCAGCATTTATCAAATTTTTTGAATACTAATCTTTTTTCCACCAATTTAAAAATTCATGGAATTTTTGGCGGGCCATTTTGGTATTTCCCGAGCAAAATTTAGTCGGCAATTGTGTGCGATATTTCCCGACTAACTTACTTACTAGGCATTTATCAAATTTTTGAATACTACATTTTTTTGCGCCAATTTAAAAATTCACAGAATTTTGGCGGTGGATTTTTGGTATTTTTTTGGCCAAAATTTAGTCGGCAATTGTATAAGGATCAATTGCCAAGTAACTTATTTAGTTGGCATTCGCCAATACCTGTTTTTTTTTTTGAGAGAGAGAATGGACAAAAAAGAAAGAAAAAGTGTATAAAACATGTGCAGCCTTTATTAAATTAGATTATAGAAATTATATAAAGTAAATGCATCCACCCTCTCACAAACTCACAATAATGGACCACCACTTTCTAAACTAAATTTCGACGATCGAAACCGTTAGATGTGTTTAAAACGTGGTTTTAAGGTCCTCCACGAGGATTTGGCAAAAAATACTACTCAGAAGGTCTTGATCGGAGTAGGTTTTTGTAAAACTATTGTACGAAAACCTAGTCCGATCAAGGCGTTCCTGGTAGTTTTTTTTTTGCCAAATCCTTGCAAAGCACCTTAAAAACAAGTTTTAAATACATCTAACGGTTCCAATTTTGAAAAAAAATGGTTAGGTGGCCTTGAAGTAGTGCATTATAGTACTAAAATTTTACTAGAAGTACTAAATGTGTTCTGATCGTGTGGTTGCCGATATCGGATGATCATTGATTTGGGGGAGAATGATAGAATTGATAAGATATTAAATTGTAACGATTTAGATCAGACATTCGAAAAAACGATTCTGCAGCTACCTTTCAATTCTACACATTGCACTTACTTAGTTTTGAACCAATCTATTATGTTATAGCATAACGTACGACAGCCACACAATAGCAACACAATTATGACGATCCACACCGTTCACTTTGTTTGTGTTGATGTTTTAATGAGTCTTGCCAATTTTTTTGACTATCGGATTTTGAAAGGCCACTCATCGCAACACAATCATGACGATCCTCACCGTTCATTTTGTACAATGGCTTTTGGGGCCTATTTTTTGGTCCTACGTGAATAATCCGAACCGTTAAATGATTTCAAAATAATATTTTGTACGGCCTTGCAAAAAATCAGATCAATTGGATATATGAGTAAACATATGGGTACAGACAAGAATGTACAGAAAATGCACTGATCGTGTTCCGGGACCCACTTTTGGGTCCCACACGAGTGATTCGAACCATTCACTATTCTTATAAAAATTTTCCAAGGGGCCCCACAAAATTTCACCTGAATCAGACGGTTAAAAGTGCTCGAGCCAAAGTCCCACCACTTCAAGCAAAAAATTTTGTTTGAAATGGTGGGATTTTTAATTCGAAAGACTTCTAATTATCCGATTGGTTTTAAATTTTGTAGAGGCTTTCGAAAAATATTACAGAATAATGAGCACGATTCGGTCATTTCGTACGGGATCCAAAAATCGGTCCCCGAATAAGATCGGTGCATTTTCTGGACATTTGGTTCTTTACGGGTAGTTGGGTCCCTTAATTTTGGAGGTAAGGTTTAAGTTATTTGGGGTATTTGGGGTTTCTCGGCATTTTCTTCCCAGCGGTTTTTGAAAAACCCCTGGAAAGCCTTTAAATTTCGTACGGTGCCGGAGAAAAGGAGAGGCGCCTTCTTTTTTCCCAATTTTCCCTCAAATATTTCACTTCCCCCCTTATTTCCCTGCACCCCCAAAATCACAAGCCCTAGAGCTCTTTACTTCCTCTCTCGTTCTCTACACTTCTAGGTGACTGGATCTCACTCTTTGCTGCTCCTCCGCTCAGGTATGGCCTCTCTCTCTCTCTCTCTCTCTCTCTCTCTCTCTCTCTCTCTCTCTCTCTCGATCAAAAATCAGTAGTTGAAGGTGTGAAATCCAACCATTAAAGGCAAGGTTTTGGGCTCTCTCGTGAAATCCGACCATTAAGGGTGCGAAATCCACCTGTTTAGTTTGTTGCACTCTCGCCTAAGACAAATTTTAATGGATTAAGGGTTTGGTGATGGGTTTCAAACTGGGTAGGTTCTCGATTGGGTTTCATTCAAGACTGGTTTCTGTCATTGCAAATGCCCTCTATAACCACCTCTTGGGATTGGGTTTGTTTTTCGTCATTCAAGACCAGTTTCAAACTGAGTAGTTTGACTGTTTTGGGGCGGAACACGCCACCGTGAGAGAGTTGCCGGTGGTGGGCGGCAGCAATCTATTCCGGTTTCCACGTGGGTATGTACACGCCAAGACTGTGGTTTAATCTCACCAGTGGGGATGCTACTATGGAATAAAATGTTTATGTTTTCCATTATTGATAGTGCCTCTTTTTTTGTTTTTGCTTGACATCTATGATACTGATGTTTTCTTTTTGCATCATCACACCTGTGGTTATGGTTTGTTTTGAAAAAGCTACAAGTAGTTTGTTTAATTAGCATTTAACTAATTGGAAAAGAAAATTCTACTTGGCACATGTATGCCTTTCTCTATATCTTTTGATAATTCTACTTGGCACATGTATGCATTGTGCTGCTTGAATCATTTTTCTTGCATTTTTAATTTTTTTGACACTGTCAATTTCTTACCCAAGAATTTAATGGATAGTTCCAATACTTTTTTACATACAATGGTCCGTGAACTCCGCAGAATTCAACATACGACTTTAGAACTCTCTCTTAAGCAATTAACTCATCTCAATCGGAACACCTATCTGTTTCCTTTTCCTTTTCCTTTTTCATCTAATATAAGAGCAACAACTTTCATCACCAAGCATCTATCAAAAGGTTGTAGTTACTTGGCAATTTTGGAAGGAAAGAGTAGAAAACACCTTCGTGCTTTTAAAAGTAGTAATATAGAACTCATCACTATTCAAATATTTGAATGACCTTGTGAGCAATCAATGGAGTTTCTCCTCTAGCATATTATTGACTGTAAATGATAGTTAAATGATAAGGGAAGGAAACACGCGATTTCAAACATATATATGTTCTAGGTGCAATTTGCATTAATTCATTTTTGATCAATTCAAAGTTTGTTAGCTATCTCGTAATTCCAGTGTAACAAAGACAGAAGGAGATTTGGATCACTAGTAATTGATTGGTGCTTAAAACCTGTAAGGTCATTTTTAGGCAACGTCCTAAGAAAACTTTTATAAACTTGTTTGTCAAAGCATATTGTTGTGAAAAGGCAAAGGATGCTTCTTTACTTTGTTTTCTTCCCTAGCTCGTTCAAGGAAAAAGAAAGATGAAGCCTATTACACATTACATACCGAGTTGAATTGTTCAATTTTCTAATGTAATACATCAAGTTGAACTAGTGATATATGTTGATGCAGGATATCGGGGTGATTGATTGACGAAGAAGAGCTACTGAAAGCAACATATCTTCAGAAAATCCAATTTTTAATTGTAGAAATGTCACGTAAGTGCTTTCATCTATTTGAGCCTTAAAAGCAGCACGTCTATCAAAAATTATCTTTTCACGTACTTATTTGTATTGATATCCTCTCTCATTATCGTTTTTGATCATTTCAGCTATTACTGACATAGACACCAGTGGCATTCATGCCTTGAAAGAGTTACACAGGAGTCTCCAAAGGAGAGATGTGCACAAGAAAGGAAGAGGATCCAGTTGAGTTCTATCTAGTAGAGTGTATTATAGAAGCTGTTAATGTGGAGTAAAGGGATCTTTATCCACAAAAAAAGGTATGAATATTGTCCTAAGATTTTTTTTTCCTTCTCTTATTTTCCCCTCTAGTTATGAGTGTATAAAATTTATGAGCCAATAGTAATGTAAAGCTTACTTGACTTTATTTCATTTCCAGTTTTGTAATTATTCAGAATTTGAGTTGGCAAGAAGTTTTGTTACTGCTTCCTGTTGAACCAGTGCAATAATGATAGTGTGGCATCTTAATGATAGTTGTGACTGCATTTTGTTTCATCAACCAATATTAAGAGCATTTGGCAAAGTCTTTATGTTCTACTCTTTGACTTTGAGGTGAAGAGATAATACTATCATAGGATGCTTCGTTGATTTTACAGCATAATCCTTGGTCTAATTGTTCTTTTTTCTTTTTACAGATCGATTACACTTCGGTGGAGTATCCTATGGTGCTACTTTCAAAGTTGGACTTTGGCTATAGATTTGCATTTTGGGAGTTTGAATACGTTTTATTCAATATTTATGGAGTAACCGTGCTTGGACAATCTTTTCAATTTGCGCTCTAGGAATATGGATTTAAGATGTTAAGTATGAAACTTTATTTATGAAGATTATGAATGAAATTATGCTTTCGAATTTCAATTTCTTATAATTGCAGTAGGTTTGCAATTGTGGATGGAACGATTGTTGATAGTGTACTGCATGAGAATGAAAATGTGGAAATTTTGTAATAGTTTTTGGGATTTCATAATTGGTGGAAAATTTGTAATAGGCAACCTTTGCCGAGTAAACAATGTTGGTCGCAATTATTATCCTCTATCTTCATCCTCTTCAGAACATATATTGACTAAATTTTACCCGGTAAAGTGCACACATTTACCGAGTAAATGTTTAGTTGGGGATTAGTGAAAGCATTTGCCGAGTAAATGTTTAGTCGGCAATTAGTTTGCCCCTTTACCGAGTAAATTTTTAGTCGGGATTAGTATACCCTTTTACCGAGTAAAGTACTTTTTGCGAGTAAAGCATTTTTTAGTCGGCAAATACATTCACCGAAGGTCATTCACCGACTAACGTGCCGACTAAATAATTTAGTCGGTAATGGTTTTCAACGACTAAAAAGCCCCTTGTGCCGAGTAAAGTTTTAGTCGGCTTTGGTGAAATCTGTTGTAGTGAGTGGCTTGTCGCAACAGTTAATCAACTTGCTATGGTTGAGCTTACCATCCCAAACTCACTCGCAGGGTCAATTTTCTTCCGTAGCAAAATTGTTTTGGGGGTCACCTCAACTCAGGCAAATGCATGGAAAGGGATGTGGCTGGGAGGAGCTTAAAATATTAGGAAAAGACTACAATACACACCCCTATAAAAGTTACGAATTTTTTGTTAAAGTTACTATTTTTTTTATAAAAGTTACAAGACACACCAAAATGTTATGAATCATAGAAAATGTTATGAATCATATTGCTAAAAAGTTACGAAAAACTAAAAAATGTCACGATTGCCGATGAGTGGCACAATTTGGACTATACAATAGATGCATATAGTACACCCAAATAAGGGATGTGTATTGTAGCTAGTTAGCTGACATGTTAACCCTTAGCTAACCACGTGGCTCAAAAGGTTAACATCGAGTCATAAAGTAGCTCAGCGTGTGCCCTTTATATTGTATTGAAGTTCCCTTGCCCAACCAAGTGAGACTTGGGCTATGATATCACATCGGGACACTCTTCATTATCAAAAACAAAAAAGAAAATGTAAAGTACTCAAAATCGTATTACATTTTTACATTTGACATTTTGTCCTTAATTTTCTTCATCTTTCTCCTTCAGAAAAAGGTACGTAGTTTCCAAAGCAACAATGCTACATACACATAAAAAAAACACGGGCATTGTTCAAACTTCAAAGTCAATGATTAATAGCCATGATATCACAGCCATGGGTGATGGGTATGCCACAATTAAATGTTGAGTGTGTTTACAGCATGCATGTAGTGGAAGGCCAGATCAAAACATATTGGAGTGACTATGATTACATACAAAAAAATATAGTTACATATTAGTAATCATTAATGATAATAAAGGCAGAGTACCGTGACATGTGGAGCCTGTAGTGTAGCAAAGAAACTTAATCAGCCATCATTCATTTTATAATTGTCTCGCATCGTTTACTTAGGCCATTCAATATTTTTTAGTCTCTCATTTTTTTGTAAAATTTGTTTTTGGTTGGTCGTTTTCAATAAAAATCGCACGCTTCTAATTTCCGTATTTTTACTCTTATTTAAATATGCTTTCTTATACATAATGTATGTCTTGCTCATGGATAGGGATCTCTATCCAATCATGATAAGTATCATCTTTCTATCTCAATCAACACTGTCACTGCATCATTTAATAAGAAGATCGACCTACACATTTAACATATACAAACTGGAGCCCAACCTCTTTTCTAATATACTCCTAAAGGATTTACTGTTGTGGTAAAATCTGTTTTTTTGTGAAGGGCTTGACGTGGATAAACTGATTAGGTACATTGAACTTTTCAGGGCATAAAGGGAATAAAGACGAGACTCGTGTACCAAAGTGTGGTGGATAAGGAGCACCATGTGGTGGTGCTCGAGCTCCCATACCAGTGTGTGGTGAGAAGGGCTATAAATGGCGGCGTTGGAGTAGCATTGAGTAATCACTCACTGCCGTTGTACATAATTCAATTCACTTTCCATTTAATTTATTTTTAACAGTGAATTACTTATATATCACTTTGACTTTCACGTGAGTTTCACTGTAGTCCTTCGCCTTTCAATTTGAACAAAACAGACCTTCGATTTTCGATTGGGTTTCAATTGTGCCCATCCCCAAACTTCCGTCCAGATTTTGGATGGAAAGGATGCATGTGGTTGTCTCATTTAGCTTTTCGATGGCATTGTATCATTTTAGTTCATTTTTTTGTTTCAGTTTTGGCATGACAGCCTTTGCACGAGATTCATGGAATAAAGAAAAGATGTTTGTTTTGTGAAGGGAACAAACATGAACAGAATTAACTTCATTGATAGTATCACCCAAATTTCTGCATAACTTAGGTTAATTCGGCTGATTGGTTGGTGAGTTATCTCCCTACACAATTGATCAAGATTCAATTCCTGGGGTTAGTTCGCAAGAAAATAATTTTTCTTAAATTTTCTAGTACTAACGTGGAAACGTGGATGATCTGTCTTTGATCGGACCGAGAAATGGATTAGTAAATATGTGCGTAAGTTGGCCTGTATCATAACCATTTCAAAAAAAAATACATTTCTGTCAGAAAATTGTTGGGTGAATTACCTATATGCTAATTGAAGTAGAATATAGTCAACTATGAAACGGTTGACCGAGAAATGCTAATTGTTTTATCCTATGAAAAATTTGGACAATAAAGTTGTCTACTATCCGTCCAACGCCAGTAGAGCAAATAAATTTTTAATGAGATGGACCATTTTTAGGGGCATTCACATGACAATTAAAAGTTAAAAATCAATTAGCATGTGCAAACAACGTAACTTTTCTTTTCTTTTTTTCTTTTTTTCTTTTTTTGAGTTGGAAATGAAAAAAGCCTTTTGCTTGCAGATAAAATTGGGTTTGGTGTGGGTATAGCAGAGGGGATAGGTATGGTGGGAAGCAGAGAAGGGAAATGGGGAAAAAGGAGGGAAAACTAAGTAGGTTTTTGGGTCGGGAAGTGGGTAATAAGCTGGAATGTCATAAATACCCTTGTAAAAATTTCACATGCCAATCATATGCAACTTTTCCTTCCAAAATCTGGACATAAGTTTTGGGGAAGGGCATATTGAAACCCAATCGAAAATCGAAGGTCTGTTTTGTTCAAATTGAAAGACGAAGGACTAAAGTGAAACTCGCGTGAAAGTCGAAGGGATATATAGGTAATTCACCCTATTTTTAATTTCAGATGTCTCCAAATAATGCATTTTCAATTGAAAATGTTCAGTAAAAAAAATCTATTTGGTGTTAGCAGTGAAAGAGAAAGCCCAGCATTTCATTTCTTCATTCATTCTCATACACAGCTGAGTTCTCAACCCTGGGAATTGGCGTAGTAGTACTAGTAATCACCGAGCAAGCAGAGACCTTTAGGGAATCTTTCGCTTGAAGTTTTATTCTCACCCGCGTGTAATCAATTTTTGTATTGGGTCAGTACGTACTTAGTTTTAGTCCGACATCAAATAAATAGAAAAATAGTTAGATTTTAATATTCAATTAGCTGGCTCACTACTTACAAAACTTAGCTTTTTAAGTGGATATGTGTCATTCAATGTATAGTGGGTCCGTGTGATCTAGTGGACTTCATAGATTGGACCTACATGCACATGTGAAAAATCTCAGGCGGATCAGACTCTCAACTTGCTATCTCTGAAATATTCAATATACTATTTCAATAAATTATATCATTATGCAAGTGTTGTACAAAGAAAATCATTCTATGAAAAAGTGAAAAAAAAAAATTAAAAAATGTAAGCCAAGAAATGTATGACTTTATCAAGAATCGAATACATGAATTATGCTGATATATGGTTTTTTTTTTTTTTTACATGAATGATGTATGTCTGATTTATGAATTATACATGAATAATGCTGATATATGTGTATATATTACTCGAAATCTAGAGTACAATATGAAAACAGAGGATTATATCATGGATTCTGGTTCTGGGTGTATATATAATCAACATGGGCTGCTAGTGTTCTTCTCATCAAGCAATCTTCTTCTCCAACTCCTTCACAATCCCCCTCAACTTCAACATCCTTTGAAGAAGAGAAAAAAAAATCAATGAAACAATAATTCAATAAATGAACAATTTATGAGAAACCCATAAGAAATTTGGCATAACCAACAAGGAACAGGATTTGGATTTGGAAATTAACATACCCCGTGTTGGGTTTTCATAGGCGCAGCATCGAGAAACGAAGGCTCCTGCCGGGCAGTGCACGTTAGCGCGAAGCAGAGGAGGAGGGCGATCATACAAAAGGTGCTGACCTTAGACATCTTCTCTGCTCTGAGGAATGGAGAAAAGGTGAGAAGAGGGGAATGTGGTGAAGTGAATTTATAGAGCCAACTAACTAGTAAAGGATGGGCAAATTGGGAATTGTAACATGTAAGTTTTTTTTTTTTTTTATCAGAAACAATAGATTTCATTTAGAAAACCATCCGGCACTTACAAAGCCCGGAGGCATTACATCCAAAATACAGAAATGAAGCCAAAACTGCGAACATCTGACAAGAGCACGGCTAAAGCACAAACTAACTACCGGCTCCGCCGCTCCGGAGTTGTATTGCTAGGGCAGATCGACACTAAGTGAAGGCATAAATTCAGTAGAGCAACAATTGGAAACCCAACTCAAATCCTTAAACAACAAGCACTGATATAATCTAGAGCAAGCAAAAAAAAATTATTTACCCACCAATACCACTCACCGGATTTGGGGCAAACCCGATCAGTACAACACCGGAATGAAGAAACAGCCGGGAGAGAAAACAAAAAATTAGCAAAAACAAAAAGAAACCTTATCCTATCATATCGTTATTACCTTCCTGACTAGCCACTATCACCCAGATTTGACCGGACATGGCGATGACAGACAAGACACGCTCACCACGACGACCGGAGCCAAATCTCTAGGAGGAAGATCACCAACCCCAATCAGGCCAGAGCAACAAAAAAAAAACCGAACGGAAAAGAGGAGAGGGAAGGAGGAGGGCTAAGAAGGGGAGAGAGAGAGAGAGAGGGACTAAAGGATTGTGTGGAGACAATACTTGTAAGGTAGTTTTGTAATTTTTGGAGATGTAGACAACTTTCAACGATAGTTCAAAACGAAAATAGTAGTACTTATTTTTCACTTTCAGCAATGGCAATTTCGACCATAGACGCAGAGGCAGTGTAATTGGTGTTGAAAGTTTCATTGTAAACACAAGAGGAGGTAGGAGAAAATTATTCAACAAGAGAAGAAAGAAAATTTGTACTCCATTAATTATTCGATTATAGTGGACTCACGCGAGTTTTCCTTGCATTGAGGCTTTTCATGTACATTTGTGTTCTTAATTTCGTTTTCTGTTTATTACGCAGTGTTTTCGTTTGCTGTGTAATTCTGACTATAAATCTATAATTTTCAAAAGGGTGTAATAACGTGTGCCAAATATGCACACAATAAGTACACAAACAAACAAAGAAAACACACACTTCAATACTTTTTACACTTTTCAATAACTTTCACATGTTCCTATATACTTCTCAAACATTTTAATATATTTTTTTAATGTTAACGTGTATTTATTAGGCACACGCTAGCATTTTCATTTTCAAAATTCATATTGTGGATTCAACGTGGGGTTTGATGCCTAACGGTCACGTCACAAACAACAAAAGGTGGGAAAGCATTGGACGACTCTAGTTTGGGTTTACTCTTCTAGGGGGCCATAGTTGAAAATTAGGGGGAAAAACTTCGAAGTGACCACATGCAGGGAAATAGATCTTTTGTTCTCAAATTCCCATTGTGCTTCTGTTGCAAGCGGTTTTGGACCATTGAATCACAAATAAATTTGTAAAATATAAAATCAAAACTAACAATTCAACGATTCAAAATTTCTTACAACAGAGGCGTAGGGAGATTTGGAAACAAAGGATCTCACAACTATATACTACTGACGAACAGTTTTCCCTTTTCAAAAGGGAATTGTTGTACTCCCTCTTTGACTTTTTAAATATTTTTTTTGAAAAATGTGTATTTTATAGACTTTTAAAAAAATGTATTTTTGTAGAATGTTTTTAAATTTTTTTTTGCACCAAATTAAATTACTCAATGAGCATTTTAATTTGGTATAAACCAAATTTACAAATTATATAGATAAATATATTTTTTACGAGTTTGAATTTAAATGCATTCCTATGGTGGACATTTAAAAATAGACGGATGGAATGTGGAAAACTTGAGTTTTGTACCAAGGAGCCAAGACTTCTATTACCAATTACTCCTAATTGACAGACGTTACTATTCCCTCCAAAGAAGAGATCTTTAGTTCAAGTTCTTATGGAGGAGATGCTCGACTCTCATTTTAAGTTTTAACAACTAACTCCTAACATCCTATCGTTGGAACTGTTGAACCAAAAAAAAAATATCATGCGCGAGGTCATCCTTCTTTTCCACCAAATAAATACTACAGTAACTTAAACCAAATAATCATGTGTTAATTATGTGGTTCATTACAAGACAAATTGCAATTTAGTAGTTCTAGATTATGGTTTAAGTCTATGTTTTGGATTTGTCAACTCTTTTCTAAAATGTTTCCGGTGACTAAACAAATGCGCTGTTCATCTGATGGTCATAGATTCACACGCGGATTCGGCTCTTTTTAAATTCAAAGAAAAATGGGAAAATGGAGGTTTCTTTTCTATGATTTAGAATTTGAGAGCCGTACAAGAATGTTTAGGACATGTTTGGTTCACGTTGCTAATTTGCTTACGTTTAACATCTTAGAAACTATAATGTTATGGGTACACCAAACATATACACCAAATGCACACTAGGTGATGTGGCGGATAGAGATAAGTCCAACGTGAAGCCCACCCAAAAAGATATATGGTTCTCCATCCGTCACATCACTCTGATGTGTATTGGTGTACTCATAGCATTATTGATTCAGTAACAACTTATTGGAGAAAGCAAATAGCTCAAATCTTTTGTTCTATTCATTTTTGTTTGTACGTCATGAAATTATCGACATCTGAATTGAATCACATGAGAATCTTGAAAAACGAGGAAATTTCTAAATGATTTAAAACTAACCGAAACACTGGTACTGGCAAAAATAGAAATATAAAGTATCCGTAGAATGACTATTATTTTGTGGCTATACTTGTATGTACTTACATACATACAAAATGAATTAAATTGGGGCCACAAGCATGACATTGGGATAGGGTCATGAAAACTGGATGAGGGCTGTGTTTAATGGTAACATCATTCAAAAATTATCACTTGCTCTTGGAGCATGAGGCGGTGGTGTCCCAAGGACCTTTATCACCACACAAGGTTTTAAATCTTAGTATCGGGATAAGTAACAGTATCGGTGATGCAGTCAAATATCGACCAATATTGGCCTGTAACAGACTGTATATCGGTCAAATATCGGTATAGGTCCCTTAAAAAATCGATACGTATCAGCCAATATTTAAATCCATGTCACCACGTCTTCTCGCGGGATCTAGTGCTAAATTTATCGGGTATCGCCGATATATATACAGCCGTGCAAGCCTCAGAGCACCACATGGGGTGGCCCAGGAACATTGAATAACCACTCAATGAATGAACCCTTGTTTTGCAAGTTGTAGCAACAAAAAGTGTTTAGAAAGTTGACCCATTCTTGGACATTTACTTTTTATGCATGCTGGTGGGGTTAGCTCAAAGCTTCATTCATTGGTCAGCATTTTTCTTCGCAAGTTGCAAATTTACGGCTACGTGCATATATTCATATACACGTGTTTGTACTTTCTTAAAGTAGTAATACAATTTATTTCCGGTTGACCATTTTCTTCAGCCAGACCTTATCTGATTCTCGGGGTATTTGTGGATTGGTGTCGATATCAATGAAGGGCAAGAATTTTTCAAAGGCCCGCTCAAACTCAACATCTTGGAAGGGGAATAATGAAATATTGAGTAGTTTCTTTATTACTTCAAATGTCCGGCTACTTGTGTATATCTTCCAAAAGATGGTTGTTGTCATTTCTTGTTGAGTGTGAAGCCAATTTTTGCATTTGGAAGCGTTTTTTGGGCGGTCACAACATCAGTAGTCAGGACTATGGGTTTGGTGGTTCGGATTAGCAAAGAGGAAGCAAAAACAAGCTTGCAGCAGTGGTGGTCCAAACCATGGTTTTGGTGGTCCGGACCATGGGTCTTGAGGCTCATGTTCATTGGCAGCAACCTTGGTCCAGACCCCGCAAAGGATAGTCCAGACCACCGTGCGCGTTTTGAGGCGGTTTTAAGGTTTTGTTTAGGGCTTCTTTTGTTTTCTATAAAAGGCTAAGTTATGCGTAGCCTCCATACAAGGATGGGTATGAGGACGGATCGGGACCGAAGAGTACTGTATCCGCCCCCGATCCCCAACGGGACTTTATTTTCATCCTTCATCCCCATTCCAAATGGGGAACGGGGATCCCCACAGGGTTTTGGGAATCCAGTCATTTAAAAAAATAGATTACTAGAAATCTAGAATTCCGATTACAAATTAAATGTTAAAATCAAGTTACAAGTAGAGGTGTTGAATGGGCCGGCATGGGCACGGTGCATTTATCGTTGGCACGACACGACACGGTATTCATGTGTAAACATAAGCGTTTGTCATCTTCAATTCAAGTTGTATCAAGTATCAACTAGATTTCTAATTTGATAACTAAAGGAACCACAAGCAAGATAACATAAAAAAGTATTTAATTAGTGTGATTTTCAACTTCATGTGAAGCACTAAGATAAAGTTAAGCACGAAAAGTACACTTACAGTAATGACCAAACCCGATTCGAAGGTTTACCCAAAAAAAAAAAACCGATTCGAAAAATATGGCTTTTATTTTGCATTTTTTTGTTTATTTTAAGGAATGTATATGATTGATAGATGAGTAGATCTCAACCTAGTTGGAATGTATTCAAATTATAGTGATGCATTTCTTATTTAATCGCATTTATTGTATGACAAAGTTCAATTATCAATAAAATGTTTGGAGAAAATTTAGTGTGACCCCATGCATGTGTTTCGAGAAAATTTAATGAGACCCAAAAGTTTCATAACTCATAAATAGACCATTATATTCGGGGATTCGGAGATAGGGCAGATCGGGGACGGGGCGGAGTGGGGCAGGGATGGATCTTGGAACGGATTCGGGGTGGGGACATGCCTATCTCCACCCCCTACCCGATCCCCAAACATTTAAAAAAAAAAATCTTATATCCTATCCAATCTTCAAACAAATCTCCATATTGTCAATCCGTTCGGATTGAGAATCAGATTGGATTCAAACAGGTCAGAAGAAATGACCAACCCTACCTCCATAACGTTGTATTCTTGATCATTACACATTATAGTGAAACCCCCTACATCTTGTGCAGTAAAATTAAGCAAATGGTTTAAGTTCGAACCACATATATCGCGTGTCTTGCTCTTACTTTGTCGATTGCTTGCATATTTTCTGCATGTGATTCTTCTTCTTGCCCTTACATTTCTCCGGCCACTTCGTCCAAGCCATTTGAATTGTTTTGAAAAATGATATGTGTCGTATTAGCTTAATCTAATGGTCTACAATTGAAATTATGCCAAATAGGCACCAAACCAGTACAGCAGCATTGTTATCTTTTAACTTTTTTATACTGTTGCAAGTCAAAAATTAGGTTTGATATTGCCATTTTGACATCAACCGGCGGACTTACTCTTATGATTATGATGATGATGTTCTCCCTCTTCATATATAGTCAACTTTCCGTAATTCTATAGATTGAACACTCAATTGATAGTTCTCTGCTTTGATAATTAGCAAAAGGATTAGCTTAAATAAACATACATACAAACAAACACAATACGCAATGCCCTTCCTTGGGTAAGTGACCGACCACATGAAGAGTCTTCTATTATGGTTGATGATTAGCTACGTGAGGACTCATTCTAAAAACTATGTGAATGCAAATCAAAATTAAGATATTCTATTTTGGTCACATTGCCGTCGCAAATATAAGAAAAGGGTCGCTTTTTTCTCTTTTGCTAAACTTGATCGAGCACCATTATACTCTCAAAAGGAGAAAATTTTGTGTCCCGGTAGTGGTACCCGTCAGCGCATCCGAGCTGTTCAAACTTGTTTTGGGTGACCCATATTTAAGGGAGGCATTTTTGTAACTTTTAGGGGCAAATTTACTCCAACAAATTTAGACAGTCCAAAACATATTTGGACGCAAACCAGTACAGCAACATTGTTATTTTTTGACTTTTTTATCCTATCGCAATTCAAAAATTAGATTTGATATTTGGCATTTTGACATCAACCGGCGGACTTGCTCTTATGATGATGTTGTTCTCCCTCTTCATATATAGTCAGCTTTCTGTAAATCTAAAGATTGAACAGTCATTGATGGTTCTCTGCTTTGACAATTAGCAAAAGGATTAGCTTAAATAAACAGACAAATACAATAAGTACTGCCCTCTCTTGGGTAAGTGACCGACCACATCAAGAGCCTTCTATTTATGGTTGATGATCACCTACGTGAGGACTCATTCTAAAAACTATGTGAACGCAAATCAAAAGATATACTACTATTTTGTTCACGTAGCCGTCGCAAATATAAGAAAAGGGTCGCTTTTTTCCCTTTGCTAAACTTGATCACGAGCGCACCATATTATACTCTCAAAAGGAGAAAATTTTGTGTCCCGGACGGGTGCCGCTACGTGGTATCCGTGGGCACATCCGAGCTATTCAAACTTGTTTTGGACGACCCATATTTAAGGGAGGCATTTTTGTAACTTTTGGAGGCAAATTTACTCCGACAAATCTGGACAGTCCAAAACATATTTGGACGGCTCGGACGGATACCACGTGGCGGTACCCGTCCGGCACACCAAAATTTCCTCTCTCACAAGATACTAAATTGCGGGACAGAGATAGTACTAGTACTTTGGTGGTGAAAAGTCATTCGTGTTTTAATGTGAGAGACAAATGAGTTCAGTTATTCGAGCGGCTAGTTAATACCCCAATAATGTGAGAAGCAGACGAGTTCAGTTCGCCGAGACGGTCCTGGCAGTTCTGTTGATCGTGTTCTAACCGTTTTATTCTAGAAGACAGACATCAGTGTAGCCTCCAACACTCTCGATGAGGCATCGAATCTGTTTTAAGAAACCGTGTCGAACACCGTACTCGGTTTGCTTGTTATTCAATTGTTTGTTGGATATTGCCGAGTGAATTGTATTTTTTCCAACATTATTTTCGGTAATCTCGTAGAGCCAGAGGTAGAACTAAAGGTTGGCTACGCAAGGCCAACCTAAAATCTCTAGGAGAACATTTTTTAATATAGTCTCCTACTCACTATGTTCGGGGCCCACATATACTGTCATATGAAAACATTACTATCAAAACAAATGGAATTTACAAGCATAATTTTTGCACTCATACTAAACTTCAAAATTTTCAAAGTGTTAAGTTGCTACTATGATCACCCCATATACGATTTTTTTTTCCTTGGGAAAATAAAAATTCAATAACTTCTGTGCCATTTCTGCAATATGTAATATAGTATTTCAATTGTAGTAATCATTATGCAAGTTTTATACCCACAAAAAATCATCGATCCTCTATATGGGAAAAATGAAAATGAAAGAAAATCAAGAAGAACCACGATACTCGATCAAACAAGGCTCTGAACCTGAAAATCTAAGCTAACAAGCCTATCATTAGTTGAAGAATTAAATACGTAAATTGTGCATATATATAAATATATATATATCTACAACAAGATAAAATGGATTATCATGGCTTCTGCTTCTGGGTGTAGATATAATCAACATGGGCAGCCAGTGTTCTTCTCATCAAGCACTCTTCTTCTCCAACTCCTTCACAATTCACCTCACCGTCAACCTCAGCATCCTTTTAACCCAAAAAAATCAATTCAATAATCAAATGACCAAACTAGCAGAAACAAAGAATAATTTTGATGTGAGCAACATTGAACACGATTTATTTTAGGAAAATTAACCTACCCCATGTTGGGTTTTCATCGGTGTAACGTCGGGAAAAGCAGGTCCCTGGCGGGCAGTGCACGTTAGCGCGAAGAAGAGGAGGAGGGCTATCATGCAAAAGGTGCTAACCTTAGACATCTTCTCTGCTCTGAAGAAATGGGTTGCAAAAGCTGGGATGGAATAAGAAGAGAGACTGTGTCGAAATGAATTTATAGAGCCAATTATTCAGGGAGGGGCAAATTGGCAATTACAATGTACTTATCACGTCACAAGTAACAGAATAGAGAAAACATGGGACGGCTCTGATTTGTATTTTACTCCTACTCTTCTTGGGGGCTAGGGTTGAAAATCAGGCAAAAAACTTCTAGAACCGGGAACTATAGAGACACGGTAAATCTAGAAGCAAAGTCTTAAAACTGGTTTTTTTTTTTTTTTGCAATGAAGAATGTACCGATGAACCAAACTAATCACTCCAACCCCTCCAACAGTCGATCCAACGTGTCACCCGTTTTCGCAAAATTTTGTTTTGTTGATCTGATCTTTTTTTTTTTCCTTTTTTTCCCTGGAAATGTATTGATGAAAAGTGGGAAATAATCCATATTGTTTCATTAAATTTCAATTAGTGCTAAACTGGTTTCTCGAAAAATTCATAAACCAGTAAACAATTTAGAAGCGTTTGAGACATTTTCAAGTGTTTTACTGGCGTAAAATGACAAAGTGACCCCATTTACAATGAAGTGGTTCCTGTCACCAACCGTGCAAGAAGAATAGCACGGTAATAAACTTTTTTTTACAACTTAATTACGTAATTAACAACAGATAAAAGCCTCCAAGCCAGGCTGACTGACCCATTAATTTTCCCTTTTTAAAAGGAGTATTGTGTAAACAAAACTTGGATTGACAGTCGTTCTTTAATTCAAGGGTATCCATCATGCACCAGAGGTCATCTTTCTTTTCTACCTAATTAAATAAACTTAAACCAAATTATCATGTGTGGTATGTTCATTACAAGACAAACAAGTAATTTGGTACGCGGTTCTAGATTATGGTTTTTTAAGTCTATGTTGTTGATTTGTCAACTCATTTGTCCAATAGCCATTCCAGGAAGGCAGGAAAAGTGAGATATTTTTGCATGAGACTTAGGAGTTTGCTCCCTCCTAAGATTTCAGATTTCAAATTAATTTCATAAATGCTATCAACTTCTTTGAGACCAGTTCATAGAGAAATTTGCCAGCCCACGTTCCAGAGTGTGCCCAATCTGTATGGATGAGCCTGGATAGTCCAAATCACTTTCGTCAACCCACATTCCAGAATGTTCGAAGCCACCGCCCCACCCGCATCATCCCAGTAGGGCTGGACCTTGTATTCAAACCACGGCTGAGAAACAAAGGAGGGGCAGGAATAGAGGAACAAGAATATTTGTCTTGCCACCAAAGCACCAATCTCCAATCAGCACGTGGCTGGGCCGTACCAACCAACTGCAATGTGGCATCTAGGGACCATACAGATCGGACATGTGGCATGGGTCTCCTCGTGATGTGTGGCTCAGTCGTGCATCGTACCCTCAAGTTGGGATCATTCGTAGTCCGGACATGTGGCATGGGTCTCCTCATAACGCGTGGCTCGGCCGTGCATAGTACCCTCAAGTTGGGATCATTTGTAGTACGGTCCGGCCACGTGGCACCTTAATTCGCTATACACGCATCCCCAAGATCGGTCTGACCAATACACAATGTCTGCGAACCATCGTGTGTGGCGTTCTGTCAGGAGGTGGTGGGCGAGTGTTGATTGTCAGGCAAAGGGTGTCAGCCACATCACCTCGTCACGAGGGTGACACGTGAGATCTTGTCTATCTTTTAAACCAAAGGCACAATGATAAACCCTAGCAAAATATGTCATTTATTCGTCCTCAAAGATCTATCCTTCACTTCATTCAGGCACTGACTTAGCCATTGAAGTGCTTTCCGGTCATCTTCAACCAATTCAGCACTAAAGTGGTCTCTTGTTTTGTAGAGCCAGGGGAAGGAAGGCTAACCATAGTCACGGTCCATCGAAAAGTCAACGAAAGGAAAGTTTGGACATTAACCCACAGGGCGCAAAGAGGAGAAATGCATTTAGTACAAGGGATTCCAACCTTACATCTCGAATGGGATGCACAAGTGAACCACAGGCATACATTTCGTTGGGGCTCAAAAACGTGGGCACTAAAGTCTAAAGTCTAGAAGAAGCTTATGGGCCGCCAAGTTAATGATCCTTGACGGATCTTAACAATGTTAGGGATTGTCCTTTGAAAGCGTAAGGTTCTAAATGTGCAAGGTTGGAATGATCTGGAACACGAAATGATTGTGCTCTCGGTCTATTAAGTAATTACTCCCAATTCACATAAGAGCATCAAATATGGAGATGTCAATTTTTTTTTGAAAGCTTATGTGGCAATTTGAGATGTTGGAATTTGACGTCTCTAGAATGCACAGTCCAACCTTGATGCCAAATTTCTTTTATTGTTTTGGGAAGTAAAGAATAAAAGAAAATTAAGAATTGACATCACACGTCAAATTTGACATAAGAAAGAAAATGTCAAATGACATATAGGCGCAGAATAACTTATTGGTTGGAGTTAGCTCAAATGTCAATTCATCCACTTGACATGTCATGTCAAATTTGACATCCTTGGTTAGAGATGCTCTGAGCGGATTGGGCTTTTTTCAGTTCAAGTGGAAAAATGGAATGCAGTTCAAAAAAAAGTGGAAAATGGAATTTTTTTTTTTTTTTAATGCTTAACGAGTCTTAGAGCCACGTCATAAAATCTTTAATTTTTCTAAGCAATAAGCCAAATCATTTCATACCCACTTCGCTTATATCCTTATATTTGCATAAGCAAAGCAAGAGAGAATATTTTTTAATAAGCCAAAGAGGAACCTGCAATCAAACAACCTTAACTAGTAGTAGTTATTTTTTATCAACCTAATAGCAAGGGAATGAATAATAAGCAAATTAGCAAGTCACTAAACAGGCCCTTAAAAAGCCTAGTTTACTAATTTCAAATCCTGTGTATTTATTTTTGCCTGTACTGGTGCTCCGGTGTATTTTTTTATCATTGAATCAAGTGAAAATCTTGAAAAATATTGAAAGATCCCTATCTGATCGTAAACGTATTAATACTACCAGGAAAATAAGTAATGAGAAAATAGCATTATTCATCAAGTATGCATTTTGTGGCTATACTTGTATGTACGTACACATACACAAAATGCATTTAGGGCCACAAGCATCATAATGGGATAGGGTCATGATCAAAATTGGTTGGGGTCGTCTTTAATGGTAGCATCTCTCTGTTCTTGAATGGGGACCAGGGACCCTGTAGCGCCAGAAAAGTGCTACAAAGTCGTAGCTCGCATCAAAGTTGTCCAATTTGGGAATCAATGGTCTGGATTTGTAGACCATTGAAAACACTTTCAGACGGCCACGATTAGGGGCTACAAGGTTCCCAGCTCCCCTCGAATGAGTACTCAAAGCAACTAAGACCTAGCAGTTTGTTCCTTTCTTAAAATCGTACTACTAAATTTTTCTACGGCTTTAATTGTGCTTCCCACAAGTGGTCGGTGAGGGAGATCTAACATCAACGATTAGGCGAGATGCCTGTAAGTTGGCTGGGACACTTCAAGTTTTTTTTTTTAAAAAAAAAAAAGCTGCAGCACTGAAAAGTGTTTCTAGACAGTTGACCTTTCTTGCTCATTTACATTTGTGTAGATGTTAGTTTGGGTTTGGTCGTTTGAAACCCATTTGACAATTATGAAGGTAGACGTAGAATCTTCTTTGGTCAGCATTTTACGTTGCAAGTTGGAAATTTAGGGCTGCGTGTATATTCATCTGCATATGATGTGTACGTCCTTAAAAATGTATTTCTGGTTGACTATCTTCTTACCTTTTATGATTCTTTGGTTAGTTGTGTACGATCTTCTTGAGTATTTAATTTCACTGTCCACCAACGGGAGTCTAATAAAAATCAAGACAAAGCCAAGTAAAGACTATCTCCACGAGACTTGATAATATCAAAGAAGTTTCGAACCTAAAACTTTGGAAGGAGCAAGCGCTTAAATCCGAAACGGGGGCATGAAACTTTGAAGTGTATTATCAAGTACCAGTAATATTTTTTTTGGTACGAAATTTCCGTTATGGTTTTGAAACAGAATAATAATGTACCAATTTGATAGTCCTCGCGAGTCTTTTTTGCATAGACATACTACCCCATGGTTATGATTTTACTGTCGCTGTTACGTATCTCCCTCTCTTCCTGTATAGTTAGCTTTCCTGAAAAAATTACGCAAAATCTTAAGACTTAGCACTGTATAGATCATTGATATATCGTTCTCTGTTTTGACAAATTAACCAAATTGATATGCCTAACTAAACAAACACAATAAGTAATGCCCACCTTTGGGTAGGTTACCGACCACAAGAGTACTGGACTCTTTTAAAACTAATTAAAAGTTATGTGAATGTGAAATCAAAATACTCTCTCGGTCCCGAAAAGTTAGTCTATTACCAAAACAAATACGATTTTCGGATTAAAAAATAAAATACTTCCCTTTGGTGATTTTCAATTTTTCTTACCAAATTTTAAGATCTCAATTAGTTACTCCATCCGTTTAGTGCCGACATTTCCATTTTGGGTTGTCTCTCATTAAGTGTGTGTTTTGAAAAGTTACTTGAGTAAAAGTTTGTACAATTATCGTTTTGCCCTTTCAAAAAGTTAGTGGGCAAAAAGTTAATGGATAAAAGTAAAGAATAATTTTGGAAAGTTTATGTGAAAAAGTGTAAAATTGAGGTAAAAAGTTGATGAAAAAAATGTAATAATGATATTTCTCTAATAAGTTGAATTTATGAAGCAACACACTTAAAAAGTGACAGAGTATTTAATTTGCTGCAAAGATGTATGAAATTATACTTAGGGAAATAAATAGTGATACATACACAAACTTTATACCACAATCAACAACACTCACATGGGGTGTGGGGCCAGCATGTGGGGCCTATGTGGGACTCACACCCCATGTGAATGGGATTATAGTTTGTTGTGGCACAAAGTTTGTGTCACAATCATTTTGGTAGGGGAATGTCATTGGGGCAGTTTTGGCACTATTCCAGTTTTGATTACATTATCACTTTTTTCACTTTTCTCTCTATCTCTCTCCACTTATTACACCTGCTTACATCATCAAAACTAAACTAAACTGTGCAATCGAACACAACGATTATGTTTTTATCTGAAAATTGCAAGTCTTTTCCTAATTAATTAGCTTTTTAGGACAGAGGAATACTATTTGATACTCCTTACTGTTGTGTTCCCAGTGCCCTCCGCATTCTCCGTCTCTCCAAAGTCACAACCCAATTTTTCATTGGTTTGACTATAGCCATGAAGAGATTATAACCAATAACATAACCCATAGACTATGGTTAGAAACCACAACAATCTGATCCAGCATTAAGCTCAACACTTGTGATTTGGAAAAAATGGACATGCAATAACGTCTTGCTAATATTGGCCTTTGGCCCACATGCCTAAGTTTGTATCCAAAATATAAAGACAATTCTCAATGCACACGCGATTTGGTTGGACCATTTTTTTTTTTTCCCCAAAATCCATTAACTCAGAAAAGCTCTAAAGGGCTACAAAAATCAAATCGGAGCCCTACGTTGGGACAAACCCACAACAGATTAAACGGGTTATCCATGTGATTTGGATGGTAATGCACTAAGTACAGATGAAAACGGCACAGACATCTCTTCACAGATCGGAGATTATCATACCGGAGCAGTTCCCACGTAGGAACAAAAAAAACAAAGAAAAACAAGTAGGCCTCCCCAGGAAACGAGATCCAAACCTCCATCACTGCCACAAGTCGTCGCACTCCTAGCCTTTCCATCGTCTCGCCGTCCGCAGAAGGGTGTCGCCGTGAACCAGATCTCGGCCCTCCAGTGAAAACAACGCCGAAAGAAGCAGGTAAGAGGAGAGGATGAAAGGAGTGAGGGAGGGGAGAGTAGCTCCTAGGACCCTCAAGGGAGAATGGATCGAAGTCCCCCCCGGCGCCATGGGTGGAGAAACCTTGGGGGGGAGGGGGGGAAGGAAAGTCAGCTAGGGTTTGGAGGAGTTTTAGAGAGAGAGAGGCTCTGGAGGAGTTTTAGAGAGAGAGAGGCTCTGATGTCTAGAGAGAGATACTATGAACATTGGTAGGACTTGGATCCTTCCTCTAGGAGAGGGTTTGGTCCTTGTGCCATTTTCCATAATCATTCACTCTTGTAGCGTACGGTTCCCAATAAATTTTCTTTCCAATTACTCTCTCCATTTCAAATTGCTTACCCTTTCTGAGATTCTATGCATCTTGCACACAAAAATGTATTAGCGTTCATTTTTTTTTTCAAAAACTAACTTTTACACCAATTTGAAGATCTCATATAGTAGAAAAAATGCACGCTTTCCCCAACAGGGGTAGCCAATATGGAGGAAAAGGAGTTAGTCTCATTTCTCTATCTATCTCTTCCACATGTTACCCGAAAAAAACTCCTCAAAAACTAAACCAAACAAAGGTGTTCCGGTAAGGGTGTTTTTTGAATAAACTGGCTTTTTACGATTTTTTATACAATATATTGTAAACGAATGATCTGTTTTTGTTTTTGAAAAAAATTATTTTTTGTTATTATAAAATCTCCTAGTTTTTTGTGATGCACAAAATGGAGCAACCAGAGAAGCCCATTTTCTAAAGAAGATGATGAACTTTGTTGGGCTTTATCTTATCCAAACTGTCCTTTTTTCCTTCTTTCGGACTATACCCTGTACTTCGGATGATAGTACAATAGATTACAAAGGTCAACTACTCCCTCCAACTCTTTTTCTTAGTATTTTCGACTGTTCCATTTTGGATTATTTCTTCATAAGTGTGAATTTTGAAAAATTAATGGGTATAAATTTATACAATTACTCCTTACTATTTTGTCTTTTTAAAAAGTTAATGGATAAAAAATTAATCGGTAAAAGTGAAATGATCATTTTGGCCGGTGAAAGTAAAAAATTGATGTGAAAGATACAAAGTGGAAGCTAAAGTTGATGTGAAAGGTATATCGGAGTATTTTATACTTTGCCACCAAATGCATGACCATGAAAAAAAATATCAAGACACTGGCTTTTTCTTTTTCTTTTTCTTTTTCTTTTTCTTTTCCCTTTAACTTATTGATTCAGTTTTAATGCCCAGTTGAAAATAAAAGTTCAAATTAAGTACTGGTTAAACTTTTTTGAGTTTTTGTCGCCGAAAATAGCCAGAATCAAAGATATGCATGAAGGCCTCTACCCACGCTTGCACATTCGTTATTGAGAGGTTAATTAGTCGGATCTTGCTGAATACATGAATTAATTGTTAATTTTCTCTTTCAGGAGTCTTTCATTCTTAGTTTATTTCTTTCCTGTTATTTCTTGAATTGTTGCATATTGAGCTTCTTAACTTAAATTTGAGTCTTTCGTTCTTAGTTTATTTCTTTCCTGTTATATCTTGAATTGTTGCACATTGAGCTTCTAAACTTAATTTTCCATAAAAATAAACAACAAGAATGGAGGTACAATTCACAGAAAAAGTGATTGATTACCTGAAGCAGCCATAAATGCAACGATCAGGTGCTTTTCCAGATTCATAGAAAGAGCTATACATGAATGATGCTGGGGTCGACCAAGCTTAATTGTCTGATGCGATCAGATGTCCTGTGTCATTAACATTGCACGAATGTAAATGTGTGGGAAATCGTCTGAGACATAACGTTAATTTCACATGATGCACGACTGCACGTAAGACTCACACCATCCACGTCCGAAGTATTTTCCAACGAGAAAACAATGCTATTGCCTATATACCAACAGAAAAACAACTGAATTAAGTAATATGTACGTGAACTGACCCAGACACTACCGGAGTTAGGCAAAAAAAAAAAGCAACGAAATCTTAGGAAAAAAAACAAACTTATACAAGTTTATTTTAGTAAAAAAAATTTTGTTCATTGCGTACAAGGCAAACAAGGGATATATCATACATGCAGCCCAACGTGGGTCCCACGCACATGGCATAAAATCTAAAGAGCGTGCAAGTTCAAAAATTAATCATTTGATGCCGTATGGAGAGGGACATAGAAAGAGTAATTTAGGGGCATAAACATGCAAATAAAAAAATAAAATAAAAAAAGACATACAGAGAGAGTGAATTCATTAGGATGCAACCATACATACGAGTGATCAATCCATCTGGATCTACACCATTTAATTTGATTTCTGATTCCCGTCTGTGTGTTTTCATGGGCATCCTTCAACACAAAACAAAAGTTTTGGGCGACCACAATATATGATATAATTTAGATCTCTGTTCTTGGTCCTCCTCAGAATCATTCACACCCCGGCTATTATCTTATGGACCCAGGGACCCTATATTTAGACCGTCGGTTGCCGATCAAACGGCTGAGAAAGCTCACTACATGTGTACAGTGAGTTCTCTCACCACACGCCCCTGATTCCTTATCCTTATCGTACCACCTAAGCCAAGCATACTTCTTATATTGATAATACGAGAAAGAAACCGGGGGGTAGCTCAAGTGGTAATAGGAATGAGCTGTAAACCCAGTCTTGAGTTCAAAACTTAGAAACCTCTTGGGGCCTAGCCGCAAATGTCTCTCTTGTGAATTCTATTGTCTTGGCACGGATGGCATATCTTTGACTAGACCGGGAGGAGATTTAACCAGTGTGTGCACAAACTGGCCTAGACACCCTTGACTGACAACCAATAAGAGAGACAGGGAGAGACCAAAAAAGAATGGGTTTTTTTGTAGTTTGGTAAGTTTTCGTTGTCTACAATCAACTACAAGATGGCCTCGACAAAAGTGTGCCTTGCAAATATTATTTTCTGCACCATACACCATTTCTTATATTCATTCCTAACTTCGGACTGTCTCCAATCAATTATTTATAAGGTAGCCTCTCTCTCTCTCTCTCTCTCTCTCTCTCTCTCTCTCTCAAGGTTTAAAAACATCCATCAGCTTCTTGAAGCCCAAGTTGCCAAACATGCAGTTACTGTCACATTACCTATCCCAAGACTGCAACTCGTCTCCTCTAGTCTCAACTGCTTGAACTTACACCACCATACATTCTCATGCTATAAGCTTCCATTCAAAACTGACGCGGTGAGACTTGATGGCTTCTTAACCATCTCAACAATTATCAATGAAACGGCTCGATCAACTACTTGAAGAGAAACAAGAGCCGCCGCCTTCTGTATCACAACGATTATCAATGAAACGGCTTGCTCAACTCCTTGAAGAGAAACAAGGGCCTTTCGCACTGGAACTTTACCTCTCAGAAAGGCGATACATCAAGAAAAGCTCGAGTTCAGATAGAAACGGTTCAAACCCAGGAAATTCTACAAAGAACGTCAACGGATTGTGTGACCTTAAAGGGAAGAGGAGTACTGGAATTCCAAACGGCTCGCCTTTTTTGCGATTTGCAATCAATAAGCTCGTTTCCAACAAATATTTGCAGAAATTCGTGCAGCACAAAAATGAAGCTCAACAGGATAGAGGTAAACAAGCTTCTGGGAAGGCAAAGAAGAAGCAGAATGCAGCAAGGAACTGGACGTCCCCATCAAGAGGAACAACTTTAATCCATTTCAGCTCGGGGGGAGATGCTAAAATGTGTTTCCACTGCCCAAATCAAAACCATCAGTGCACTTTCCAAGCCTTAAAACTCGACCACCTGAGAAAACTAGAGGTAGAAAACAAAACTAATCTAATTCCTGTTACATTTTGGCAAACTATATTACATGGAGACTGGTCTCTGGTACGGTGATGGATACTGGAACAAGTCTAAGTGTACGGTTCATCTAGTTTACCTTGTAACTATGCTTAAAGGGATATCTATTTTGGCGTTTCACCAAGTTGCAAGATGCGATATAGAATTTTATGAGTAAAACAGGACTTTAAAGCATAGTTACCAGATAAACACTAAACTAGAAAATCAAAATATGCTTCCTAATCAAATATCCAAAGAATATGATGGACAGATTGCCCAGACCCTCATCCGACGTCAAGTTTCCATAGTTGGTGACTAAATAAAGCACCTTTACAAAGATAGTTCCAATCTACAAGAGTGTAGTGAGCCATCACGGCCGTATGTTCAGCAATCAACAGTCCAGATATCTTATATGTGAAATCGTTATCTTTACGTGAAGATAACCCGGACCATTGATTACCGAACGGACAGCCACGACGCTCACTACAGGGCGTCCGAGTCCCCAATCTACATATATTTTTGTAACAATAGTAGCAATTGTTAACAGGCAGCTACAGACACAAATCAGTGGGGATGCATGGAAGACAGCAAACAGCTCAGTCCAGTATCTGTACTAGAAGAACTACCACCTGATGATTATCAAGCTTATTATAAATACAGTCAGTTATTTCAGTTCAAGGGAAATTCACCTCATTTCCTGAAGCCCAAACTGGTCTCAATTCAAAGGAAGCAGCTTTTGTTCGGAAAAGTCACTAAGGAGACACAGAAAGTAATCTGCAAACAAATCAGCTCTTGGGAAAAGCAATATGGAGATGTTAAAACCATAAGCCACCAGATGCATTTCGATTTGTCTGACATGACAGTTGAATGGAGAGATTTTCAACTAGTACACGAAAAGATTGGAATAGAGATAGCGGATGCTATCATGTATGATATTTTCATGGAAATGATTTTATTTTGATGTATATGGTCATTGAGCTAATCAGAATTAGCTATTTTGTCCAAGAACATACTCAAATTCTCTTTTTCCCTCCTCTTGCTCTACGCTTACATTGAATTAGAAACAAAAAAGAGATCAGTGATCCAAGCACTTCACAGAAACTGAAAAATACAATCGGTGAAAGCATACAACTGCAATCCTCGTTTCTCAAAGACATACAACTGGAAAAGAATATTCTCAGCAGCTACTTTCAGTTTAGCCCGCATTATCGGGACCTGACCTTTGGCTGTATATAAACGAAGTGGCCACCTTTACGTTTGAACCCAAAATCTCTCAAGTAATATGCTGAGTTTTAACCACTGAACAAATGGTATCCTATGGAAGAAAATCCTGTCCAAAACGACTAAAAAAAAAATTAAGGCATAGAGGACAAATATTCAAATACTTCATCGCAATTTGCCTTCCCCTCTCCCATTCAACTAAATTACCAATCGATCAGACCAAAAACTAGCAAAACAAACAGAAATAAGCTCTGGAATCTGCTCAGCAGCCTGTAAACATATCGAGTGAAGCTAAATGCTAACCTCTAATAAATGCCAGATCATGTCAATACCAACATCACCGTCCGAGTGTCTGAGACGGTTCAACCATGAAGTGACTTGGCACATCATCTAAGACCCACTATTTTTTCAAAAAGTTCTCCACCTTGCTAAAGGTTCCAACTTCAACCCAATGAAATTGACATAATTACTATGTCTGTTTGCTGCAATGAATTTTTAGTCGCTATTGATTGTCATAAACTTTAAACCTTTTAGCTTTATAAACCTAAGCAGGAAAAAACCAAAAAGATCGTTCATTTCCCTTATTGTGGCAGGTGCCATGAGGCCCGTGGAGCAACGATCTGAATAATAATAAGACATCTGATGTCTCCAAGAAAGGAAGTTTTTCGTACCCAAAACCTGCTTACAGGATAGCACCTTAATCAGCAATCCTTGTTAATACCAGGGTGTTATTCTGTTTACATTCTAATGGCTGATTATTTGATGTTCTCCCAGTATTCTAGTAAAAACTAGTACCTTATATTTGAACGCATGCTATCTTACATTTGAGTGCCTTCTGCCAGTTGCACCAACGAAAAGAATAGAAAGCAGCATCGGTCAGATGAAATAGCTACTTGTGTTGAGTCCTGGCACATAACTCACAACCAAGATAGGGAAGTACAAACAAGTTTGCATCTTTAACCTTTGAATTCTTCTAAAACCCAAAGAAGTACCTTGTTTCGAAAGACTAAGACTACAAATCTCTGGGTTGCAGGTTTGAGTCTCGGCCTCAAGGGATAGAAACTTTGTCCATTTAATGTTGAAGGTTAAGTTCGTATACAATCAACCCTTTCCAAACACCCATTAATTGGTACTACATGGGCAGTTTTATGAGAAACTAGTTTTGTTATGTAAATTTGTGAACGATTTGTTATGGCTAACTAACAAACATCTTCAACTTAATATATTAAAGATCTCAAACTGATAACAGAATACAACCATCCAACAGGAAGCATGGTTTGGAAATTCATGTTACCAACATTACCAACCTTTCCATAGGAGTCAAAATGAGTTTGAATCCTAAACCAAAAAATTACCCAAAACACTTGCATTGATGTATCAAATAACACCTCCTTCAAGTTACGAAAGCCATTTCAACTCAAAGTCATTGACGTTAATTCTCGACTTATAGTTGAATTTGTTCACCAAAACCAGCAAAAATGCAAGGACGCAATCCCAACTTCATTCCTTATGCAAAAATGCTACAAGTTAGGCAAGTGCATAGTTAAAACTAAAAACAACTTCATATTCAAAATATTTTGGTTGCATAGAGAATCAGGTATACTGATGCAAAAATTCTATCTTAGCTATTATGGAAGATAATTACAAGATGCAGGCAAGAATATGGATTCTATTTGAAGAAAAACAACTACCAAACTTCCCCATCCTCACCAAATTCTCTGTCTCTAAGCTCGCCATAATCATCATTCCTGTTAGCACCATCATGGTGATCTTTCTTGTGTCTCTTGCGCCTAATTTCGCTATGTTCTTCAGAAGGGCTTCGCTGCTCCATCCATCACCCGCACAGACAAAAAAAAATCATCTTTAGAAATGTCGAAACAACACCACAAGCTCGATTTCGCCATACAAACGTACATTATAAACACTGAACACCCGAGAAAACAAGTACCACAAGAAAGTCTTCACTTAAAAATAAAGAGAATTCCAGATACCTGCTTTGATTTCTTCCTGTCACTGCTGTGCCTGTGGGAGTTCTCAGACCGATCCTTCTCATTTTCACCCACACTCAAATCATCCACATAACTTAGACCCCGCTCTCGATGTCTCCTCTTCTTATCTTTTCCAGATTTTTTGTTCTCTTCCAAAACATAAGAGTCATATTTACCAGCATCTTCACTGTGGGTTCTATCCTTCCCATATTTGCTTGCATACCCTCGTCGTTTCTCCCGCCGTGTTTTTTCCTTCTTCTCTCTATCCTTCACATCTCTCTCTCTTTTGGCCTGCAACATTAAGAAATTAGAAACTCGTGATATCAAACCCCATAACTTTTAACTTTCTGTGAAATAATCACATAGATTAAAAAATATAATACGCCATCATAATCAGTAACATCACAGAAATGGCAACGTAGATTTCATTATTAACTATAGTCCATAACATGGAACATTTTCAGTGGAAAAGGAAAGCAAGCAGGAAAAAGGGCAACTACACAAGAAAATAAGAACCAACAAATCAGCACTCCCACCCCAAAATAATAGCCACAAAAGACCAATACGAGAGAATAACATTGGCAAGTGCAGGCTGATGTGTTCCTACAAACAAATATCGTGCAAAAAAAAGGCAGAATTAAATGGTAACTGGACTGCAATTTGTCTTGCATCAACCAAGCTTTCAAAAAAATGTTCAAATCTTCATATTAAAAGCAGCTCCTTCATATATTATGGAACGAAAAAATCTAGACTAGAGTGAAGAAATCTTAGATACCTTATCATCCCTTCGCTTCCGTTCCTTCTCCTTTTCCTTCTCCTTTTCTTTCATGTCTGCTATGTATTCATCAAAGATGTTTCTAAAGAAGATATCTTCCCCAACAAACCTGTCCAGAAATTCATTGCATTATACTTCTTGACAGACTTGTAACAGAGAATATTATCCCAAAGAAGTTTGAGAGTTTTAACCCTCAACACTTGGTAGGATGGCAACTACCTCGATGTACAAATGTAAGACCCAGAGACTAAATTCTGGTGTAAAAATGCAATTTCCTGGCATGTAACCATTCATGTCACACTCTGGCATGTATACCATCAGATACAAAACATAGCCACTTGCAAAATCAAAGAACATGACAAAATTCCTGTGGTGAGGTCATCAGATAGGCATGCGTAATTGTTCTCTATAATCTGAGCAATTACGATTATTATCACCAGTCGGCATACATCAGAAAACGTCACAAAAAGTCTGTTAAAGCCTCATAAAAAATCACATTTTGTAAGAAAAGAAACAGTTGCAAATCATAGATAAGTGACATCAAATGCCTATTCTTTTGAGTGTTTCAAAAGCATTTACATGGTACACAATATTGGAAGGTTGAAACAGGTGCTAAACACATGCAAATACTTATATCAGCCCATAGAGTGCGTGCATCTCGCAATTATTTGTTTTTAACATTTTAAAGCAGGACCATAAAGGCGATGCAAAATTCTACTTCCCAGAAACAGGATATATCAAAAATACAAAAGGACAATATTTAGTTCCATGACAAAAATACACATTTCAAGTAGTACCAGCTCTCTTGTCTATCTTCAAGTAGCTGCTTGCAATCCTCCCATTTTGAAGATGCTGTTAGGTCCTGCAAGAAGTGAACAACAAATTTATTTTATGAAAGTCCAGACTAATTCAATTACTCAACCACCACGAAATAAAAATACTAATGATGTAGGTTGCTCGCAACACCTTTGAAGTAAACAAGAGGTCATAAAAGTCGTCTGCAAGAAGTTTCCGCCTTTTAGCTTCTTTCTCCTCCTTCTCCTTGACTCTTTCTTGCAACTCATCAAATACAAGCTACAAATCATGAAAGCATACAGCATCAAAAAATTCAAAACATCAACCATAAGAAAATAATCAAGACATAAATATATTAAGAAAAAGCAAACCTTTAAGTTAATCTCTGATAATGGTTGCGAGGTAATGTCTTCTATAAGTGCAGCCTTGAAGTCTTCGAGTGTCCAAGTTGATGACAGAGTAATCTGAAGCACCACAAATCATTACATGCCCAACAAAATCAATAATATGCCAAAACACGATAATGAAAAATTTCACACCTTTCTCGATTTCATAGCATCTTTTATGCGAGCCTTGTCTTCCACGTACTGCAATTTAAACAAAAGGCCATACTCATCAGAAACTATGCTATAAATGGTTCTATTGCTGCCACAACAGTACATGTATGTCAAAGACGAAGGGAAAAAAAAAAACACCCCTTCAATTGAATGTCCTAAAAGGAAAAACAAGACTCCAGAGACATCATTGTCGATGTAGCAACACTATAAAATACTCCCTCTTCCCACATCGAGTGGCATATTTGAAACATCACAAGTGCAGGAAAACGTATTTGGTTCAAATTATACATTTCATGCGTCTCTCAATTTAAGTCCACTATTCATTTCGAAGAGTCAAAGTGCAACGTTCCATAAATTTTCACTTCTTCCCTTTGTCTTTTGCAGTGAAGCATACCTTGTTCAAACTACAGTACAATTTTGGCAACTTATTCTTTTTACAGTGCAATGATGATGTCTCCTTGAATAGTTGGCTTACCAAAAACGGACAGAGGGAGTACTTATATTAACCTCTGCTTGTCACTCTAGTAAGACTTCCCTTGGCAAAACTTGAGCGCTGTTTTCGCACGAATGAAACAATGACAAAGGAATATATGTATAGCAAGTAAAAAGGTGTACAAAAGGTCCTACTTCAATTAACCTTAAACCATCCACCTGATAAGACCCTTCATAAACCTCCAATCATTAGTGACAGAAAGCGTACAAAATCTCTGAAAGTGCTTTTGTAATGCAAGAGAGCATGTTAGATCCAAGATCTCATAACCATTTTCATACGCAAAGTTGCAGTCTCTCGTTTACATTTCTTTTGTTGGTTTAAAGAAGCAAGGACAGTTACCTGTTTCTGTAGCTCCTCAGCCACATCTTCAAACAAATCTTTTGCTGTTGAACCTGAGGTGTTTGATGAGACGGCCAAGTATGCAGGTAAATCTTTGACCTGAAAGCCAAAATAAATTTCAACAAGGGAAGAAAATAATACATGGGTGGCATCCCCTAGATGGCTTTTGAATAGATTTATTACTATCAAAAAAAAAAGAAGACAAGATACAAAACTATACACCACAACCCATGAGTCAGCCATCTAGTATAGCATAAGAACCAACTGGAACACAGACCTTCATACAGTAGTCACGCCAGTGAATTGTGGGGGTAAGTATTCCAGAAGCGACATGCTCTTCCATCAATTTACGGAACTCTTCACGATTTTTACGCTCCACTTTTCTCAGTTCTTCCTGTTTAACCAATAAAAACAAAAAGAAACAATTTAAACAGAAGGCAAAGAATGATCACAACTACAGAAAGAGTTCTATGAGGTACCATTCGTATCTTCATCTGCTCTTCCTCTTCTCTCTCTAGATCACGAATGTATTCCTGTGACACGTAAAAATTAGCAAAACTCTTAAGACTGTAGTTACAAAAATAAGGAATATTACCTGGAAAATTTCCAAGCGATCAATTTTTTCAAGACGTAAGCATCTTTCATCGTCCTCTAAGCGATCTTGAACTTTTCTCCACTGACTGCTTGCCTAAGACAGACACATATAATATGCAGAAAAACAAGGATTATAAAAAGAACCAAGTTAGAGGTCTTGAACAGGAAATTGATATCTGCAGAAATACCGTAATAAAGTCACATGACTTCAGAAAGTTCAAGAATTCCCTTCTACTCCACTTGCGCTCTTCCAATGCATTTGCCCTTTCCTGGTCAAAATCCCCATACAAAAGTGTTAAGGATTCACAAGCAAAATGCACCAGTTTCTAGAACAGAATCTACTATAGTAAAACCAGATGAGAGTAATAAAATAACCAGTCTGCAGAAATTAGATGTAATATGTTTCAAACGGGCAAGTCCAAGTTTTTTATATCGGCTAAGAAACACGGGCACATCCAAGTTTCCCCGTCTTTTGATGGTAGTTCTCTAATATTGGCTAAGAAAAACAGGCACGTCTACCAGCCTCATGTATTCGCGTCCGACATGTCCAATAAAGACACAACACAACACTCTTCAAACAGATGTTGGACACACCTAAATACCTACACATTTTTGACACACCTTAGTACCTATCAGATTTCCTTATTCTATTTTTCCACCCAGTCAGGTGGACGCGTTGAGGACAATCTAGGAAAGGTTGGGGACACATTAGGAGGTTAAAATACAATTTTTAAAACTTGGCCTGAAGTCAAATTTTGCATGGAAGTCTTATTCATGGATACTTGTATAGTGACAGTTCTTTTGCATCTTCATAATGTATTACTATCAGTGGATTTTCTTAGTTCTAAAGAAATATGATTTTGACTTTTATATGAATCTGCACGTTTCTGTGTGTTACTGGAGTTTGAATGAATGAAAGCAAAGTAGTGAGCAATGAGCATAAAGATTGCATGGGATCTCTAGGTCTGTCCTCTCTAATGCCTTCCAGCTTTGATTGAGGAGCATGGTTCCAAGCCAAGATATCCCCTGAGTTCCTCAATTTTGGAGGTATAAGAACCACAATTCAGCAGTAAAACCTTCCAAGAACAGACACGTTGTGCGTATATGGTCAATGGTTAGGTCTATATCCAGTCCTCCCCCACCCAATACCCCATCGATTGGGGATAACATAGGTAATGTTATTGTTCTATGAATTCCCCACATAAAGATGCTAATAATTGTTTTATTTTTATCTTATATTTGACCTTCCCCATCCATATCCTAATATCCTAATTTTTGAAGATAGGGCGTGTCTGTGTGTCCTTTTCGTGTCCGTGTCCTTTTCATGTCCATGACCACGTCCGTGCTTCTTAGGCTTCTAGGCTTCAGTGGAACAAGAACTAGTATCTAACCAATCTTGTTAGCAGGAAATTGTGTTTGTGTGCCATGGCATACTCCTAGTGATGGCGATTCCCTTTAATTCTCTTCTTCAACAAAATAGCCTCATTCGAGTATTCCACACTGCTTGTTAGTTACTCTTCAAAATGCTCTCACATTATCTCCATGGCCATAGGCAAAACAATCAAGATAGACAAGTCAATCTAAAAATGATATACATGCTAATCCGTGCTTTTCCAATATAAATGCATAGCCACACAGACACACACGCACACACACACACAGAGGCAGTAAGCGATGCCTATAATCCAGAAAGAGCTAGAGAATGTGAGGGGTTCAACTAGACACATCTTTCACCTATATATGGAACAAAGCTAATGTGGGAGAACTACACCTTTTTCTCAAGTTCCACTATATAGTCTTGGAAAAGGTCCTCTCGGTCTTTAGCTCTTTCTACAGCTTTGAAACGTTCATCGTCTTCGAAAATAGCGATCACTTTGCTGAATGATAATTGAGGAACTCAGTTAATACGTGAAAATTGGTTGTTGCCATACCATATGAAACATTGACCAAAATACAAATCACAAAGGCTCAAACAAACATGATAGACACTAAAGATGGATCATATTTGGAAAAGGAAACGATACAGACCTCCATCTTGAGGATGACGTCAAATCTTTGGACTCCTATGCAAAAGATCAGGCAATAAAAGGATAATAACAAGAAGAAAAAATTATTCTTCGTGGGAGAGATATTATAAAACCTAGTGAACCAACCACATCTAAAAGCGGCAACCAACTTACTTCCAACATTTTCCTGAAATCTTCCTGTGCTTTTTTCTGTCTAGCACGCCTCTCTTCAGCATCCTTTTTCTTCTTTTGCACCAGGAACTGAAGCATGATGTATATAAATTGCTTAATTTAACTAATATCTAAACTTATATGGTATAAATTACACACTTCGGGAAGTCAAACCACCACGTTACGCAACAAGCATTCATAAATTCATTCATGGCCAGATATACCTCATTAAAAGCTTGCTTCCTTTCTCCAAGTGTTCTCAAAGCACCATACCTTTGGTCGTTAATGATTACTCGCATAGCCTGACAAAGTTACTATTGCTGTCAAGAAACCGCAAAATGTGGTTAAAATATGTTTACCAACCAACTTACCTGATCCCAGGTCGAATCAGACCCAATGTTTGCAGATTCCAGAAGTGCTTTAAATGCATTTCTGGCCTCCTTTAACAAATAAGAAAAACGATTCATAAGAACACACGCAAAGGACCAAAGGTTAAATTGAAATCAAGAAGGTCTAATTCAACGTGATACCAATTTATTTTCGTAGACCAAAGGCTCTGGAACAGCTGTTTTCTCTCCCAAAACAGTAACATTGACATTCCTAGCACTTCCCTTGCCATTTTCAGCTTCCTTCAAACCATTAAACCAGAACATGGACACAAAAGATATCAAGTATTTGTTTTTAACCAAAACACAAATAAATTAAACTCGAATTACCGAGAAAACATACATTACCTCAATATCCCCTGTGGAAACTCCGTCAACCGTATTGACAACATCCTGAGCTGCTTTAGCATCGACAATACTCCTACAAAAACTCACATCAAAAGCAGATTAAAATCACGGCTAATGGTAACACTCTAGCCAGAACATAGAGGATGTTACATTGGTGTCACATCAGCATTGAGCATAATGTTAGAGGTTTCGGTACTCTCCAAAAGAGCAGCATTTGGGGTGATGGTTTCCACAGGTGTCTGGACTGGAATTGCATTTTCTTCAACCATAGAGGGGACAACAGGTGAGGAAGATGGCTGGGAAGTTGCCATAGGCTTTGGGCTAACACTAGCAGAAGCTGTTGCTGCTTGATTTGGGCTTGATACAGGCCCATGAGCAAAGGAAGATGGGTTAACTGTATCTGGAGCTGGCGCAGGATAATCATCATTTCCTGCCTGAGTTCCTCCAGTCAACGCCATTTTCATTTTTTCACGAGCCAGCTGAAAGCACAAATGTGCAGAGTAAGATAAGTAAATAAAGGGAAATAAATAAGTAAATAAAGGAAAATAGCATTAGCCAAAGGGTTTTCCAGAAAATGCCTTGACTTCATCAGGGATTTTCCACTTCGATTGCTTGGTAACCCTATTGTAGTAATATCTGAGAAAGACAAAACTTGTTAAGATTAGTATCATTCAGAAAAAGTATCAATACAGAACTTGGTACGAAATGTAATAAATTACACACTTTCTTCCCTCAGGACTCATATGCTCCTTCCAATCAGTCGTTGCATCTGCTCGCTGCCATTGGCAAAATTATAGAATGAGGAAACTTAAAAAGAACAAGGATGTCTACCGGTGAGATTTAGTAACAGCTATTCCAGTGATTATGGAAAAATAATTTTGAATCTAAGCAGGTTCCACTATAAACAAAAAATCATCATCCCGAAAATTTCAAATAGAACCAATTAGGCTGCACAGAAGAGAATAAACTAGAAGAATATTCAATTGTAGAGTCAAAATGATCAAGGCAGGTAACCAAGTCCAAGTAATAAAACAGAAGATTGCCAAAAAAATCCAACCAGCAGATGCTATACAGACATTCATTTAAAAAATAAAAAGAGGTTCCCATGAAAATGCAGAAACACTGAAAGCAACTCTGCATTGGTAGTCATCTCAAGAAATAGTTGCTTCATGTATAACGAAAGCCACACTGCCCAAACTGTAAATCACATCCTCCTCATCCTCAAAAAGATTAGCAAAATTCTCCATCGGATGATTAAGAATGACTAGAGATGTAGACGAATAGGATAGATGCCAGCCATTACATATTGTCAAAGGTAAAAAGAACAGCTGACCCCAATATGCTACAGTATCTCTACTCTCCATGAGGCTTCTGATAGTCATCCTAATAACATACAACTGTTACCAAACCATTTTTCTAGCCACATGATCCATGGGCAACAATCATCACCCAAATTAGCGACAGTTGAACTTACAATTAATAGGAAATCATAATCTTAAAAACTTTTAAAAGAAAAATTCCTAGAGAAGATTCATAATAAATCCTACCAGAAATACCACAATACCACCAAAAAAAGATAAATAACTGACACCAGAACAGTATCAATTCATGTCATATTATCTACACGGCCTACACCTCACGTAACGCACGGTTGAGCATTTTGTGTTACACATTCCCATTCTAGACTAGAAACAATCGAAGAGACCAAGTCCTAAGTAACATTTAACTCGACTTGTGAACTTAAGAATCATATAAGCACGGGTTCGCACCATGAAAACCATATGTTTTATAAATTTTCTCAGATCATAGCGAACAAATAACGGAAGTTCTGTAGAAATCTGCACACAGAAAATAAAACAAAGAAAGACAAGAAACTTTGTTGAAAACCCAAGTTTATACTCATTACTCGACAATACATAGGCCACAACATTGTTGTTCTGCTCTCTCATGAATGCAAAAACAACATTAGCTGTACCAAAATGAGTACTAATGCTGCTCAACAATACATTCATTGCTAAGAATGCAACAAAAAATAGAAACACATTGGAAAAAACAAACACAGAGTCTAAGCAGAGAGGTATTTTCAACGGAAGATTTTAATAAACAGTTATCTAATTAGTAGGCAGTGCAAGCAGCAAATACCCATACCATAGCCTAACTCTCAATAGAGTACCAAAGCAGGTATCTGTAACCACTTCAAAAGATACATAAGTCAACCAACTCATACAGGAACAGAAAATTATTTCAGAAAGAAATCCCAACATAAGAACAGTCCAACTTATAATTTCAGCCCTAAAGGGAAATGGAAACCAAAGGAAAGAGTTACAGAAGTGCATGCAGCTGTAATAAGTAGGAATAGTTATAGAGCCTATCACCTCTAAAACTCATAATGTTTCTATTCGGCCTCTCTATTCGTTGCATGAATTTGAGTTGGATGCTTTAACGCCATATAAAGGCTAGACATTCGGAGGCTTTTGGACAAGACTCTCTAGTCTCTACATTGATTCCCTTTTGTTTGTGCAATAAGTGACTTTGTTTCATTGTGATACCTATGGTGATGATCCTCTGTGCACATATCCAAGTGCAAGTCAAGGGTAACACATGTGGTGGACCTTGCCAATATCGGTTAATTATGACTCCCAAACATAGTATAAGAGCCTGGGTGGCCTCTCTACTCTTTTCAGTAAGGTTTTTTTTCTAATTACTTCATCTTATAGAAAATGTCAGCAAAATATCACATGAAAATCCAAACTTATGCTCCCTCCGTCCCAATTTGCTTGCCCCTCACGGGAGTGCGTGCATTTTGCACCCAAAAAATAATCTACAAGCATTAATTTTTTTTTAACAAACTTTACACCAATTTAAAGATCTCATTGAGAAGAAATTTTTGGTGCAATTTTTTTTCCAAAAAAGTTCTCATAAACATGTTTTTTTTGCGTGCAAAATGCATGTACTCCCACGAGAGGCAAGCAATTTGGGACGGAGGGAGTAGTTATTAGTTAGGAGAGAGTTCCAAAGAACTGAAGAGAGCCTAGTCAAGAATTCTCAAAAACTTTATTACGCATAAATGGATAGATATTTGTTTACAATTGATTTTCTGAGAGGGAAATGGTTAGTTTCCATGGATTTGCCATTGCCTATCAGCTTTCCAATGCCTTCTTTTTCCCCCTAGAACTGGGGCACCACTGCAAGGAAAGCCCCTTTTAGTAGACAAATTGCCAGCGCGAGAGAGATGTTTCACCAAAAAAATTGCCACACAAATTTAAATCCTAAATCTCAGTTAAAAAATAGAAAGTGACAGGATTTTTTCATTACAAATAAGAAATATTATACTGAAACGCAATGTTCCATTGTAAAAATCAAGCAAATGTGGATACGTTGAGACCTAAGGCGACAATAAAAAAAAGAATTTAAGCTCCATAGTTACTTTTCATGCTTAGCTCATAGAAAAATTAGTGCCAAGTAAATATTTCCTCAAACCCAAGGTATACTGAGACAAACATAAGCAGCTTAACAGTCAAACCACGAAAGCATTAGAAATAAGGACCAAACCGGCAAGACCAGTCCTTCCATCAGAACCCTTTTGAAAGAATTGCACAAGACAAAGTACAGCAAAAGGGTCTTTGAAAAGCAAAAAACTCAAACTGTTTACCTCAATAAGAAGGGCAACAGCACAAGTACAAAGTTATGAACATAAATACATGAAAAGAAAATGCTCGTGACTCACCTCAGTTGGTGTCATTAATTCTAGAGGCTTCTCCCAGGTAGACAATTTTGTTTTCTTGTTGAAATAATACCTGAATAAATCATGCAGAAAAAAATTATACTCTAAAAGAAATGGAACAGATGAATGAAACAAATACACTAATTCTAAATCATTAGCACCAAAATATTATTATTCAGAAAACCCCTAGCAAGCATCCTTTTTGAAGGCTAAAGCTGGACGTTAGGGACTATAGAGCCACTAAAAGCTAGTAGTGGCCCTTTTCGGCAATAAAGGTGCCAAGGGGAGCTAATGAATAGCAGATTCCTAAATATCTGTAGTAACACGACCATGACATCAGGAATCTGTAAGAAGCTGAAAGACGTTCCTGACTGACCAGAATATAAGCACAATTTCCAAGGGCTCCATCGGGAAAGACACAGACTCTAATGCTCAGGGAGCAAAAAAAAGTCTTGAAGCATTTAGACAGAAATGCATTGAGCAGTTCCTATCCAACATATTAGAAGCACAACAATCTGATGACAATAGCTCTCACTTAAAAAATCATGAGATAATTGTGTAACATATACTCCCTCCGTCCCAAAAAGAATGTCCAAAATCACTATTCACCACCCTCAAAAAATTATCTACATCTTGCAATTTATAATTTTTTTGTGATTTTAAAAACACTGTTTAATAGAATTAAGTGAGATCTATCAATCGCGATCCCTATTGCATGCATAAATCGTTATACGTTGAAAAATATAGATAATCTTTTGAGATGTGTGAACAGTGATTTTGGACATCCTTTTCGGGACGGAGGGAGTATTCAACTTGAAGTTCATAGTCGAATATTGAAGACACTTGGGTATAAACATTTTTTTGAGCAATGAGTCATCTATAAAATGGGATACAGCATGAAATAGGATAAGGACCTTAGCTGTCTGAAGTAGGAGCAGGAATGGAGGAGCAAGAGCACATAAAATACTCTAAAGTTGACAATGCGTACAAAAGTGCACACATGACTTATAAAACTACTTTGATCCTATTCTTGTGAACAGGATCGGAACTTACTTGGGGCACGTTACAATTTAAATAATTCTACTTATGGCCCTACAAGTTACGACAACAGTACAAGTAACACGCCAAATTGAAAGATGCGACTTGTATTATGTATAGAACTTAAAAATAAATAGATTTCTCTCCCATTATGCATCAATTTTCTCCCATAATGTTATAGGTTTGTTAATTTGTTAGTCTAGGTGGGGTATTTACTTCTTTTTGATAGTCAAAAAAAAAATGTTGAAAAAACACAAACTGAACTCTCATTCTGAAAAATTCTTCAAGATCAATCATAAAAATATCTTTGACTTTCACAATCATTTGTTGATGAAATTTTTGAACTTTTTTCAATTATTTTTAAACATTTAGGAGAAAATTTAGAAATGTAAAGTTCTGTGTTTTGTAATACTAGGTATGAGGCTTCGTGCTCTACACGAAGTTAATGCCCATTATTGTATGCATGTTATTGAAGCAGCCGAAGTCGATTATGAATAGATTCGTTAAAGCTATAGTTGGCTATTAGTACTAAATTCTAAAGTATAATTTTTTTAAATTTTTTTATCGAATTAAAGATCTCTATTAGTAGTTTAATTTGGTATAAAAATAAATAAAAAATTATATGCAAAAGTATTTTATTTTCTGATGAAAAGGATATTGCAAAACAACTCAACAAGCCAACAATGTAAAATTTTAAAGTACAAAATTTTTCAATTTTTATCGAATTAAAGATCTCTATTAATAGTTTAATTTGGTACAAAAATAAATAAAAAATTATATGCGGAAGTACTTTATTTTTTGATCCGATGGATATTGCAAAACAACTCAACAAGCCAACAATATAAAATTCTAAAGTGTAAAAATTTTCAATTTTTTGTATCGAATTAAAGATCTCTATCAATAGTAAATTTGGTGCGAACAAAAACTTAAAATTATGCTCGAAAGTACTTTATTTTTTTATCCAAAGGAATTTCTCGACATGTGCAGTAAATATAATTCTAAAGTATAAATTTTTCATTTTTTTATCGAATTAAAGATCTCTATTAGTAGTTTAATTTGGTAGAAAAATAAATTAAAAATTTTTGTGAGGAAGTACTTTATTTCTTGATCCGAAGGACAGTGCAAAGTAACTCAACAAGTTAACAAAGCAAAATTCTAAAGTATTGAAAATTTAATTTTTTTGTACCGAATTAAAGATCTCTATTAGTAGTATAATTTGGTGCAAACAAAAATTTAAATGTATGCGTGAAATTACTTTTTTTTTGTCCGAAGGAATTTCCCGGTATGAGAATTGGGACACAGAAGCAAAACCATAAAAGTCTGGGAGGTAAAAATGTAATTTAAAGAGAGAGTGTAAAAAGACATAAAAGGACAAACAACCAACATGGTGGATCTCAAATTAAGGGAGAAAATTGGAAAAATTGACAAAAAAGTGGTAAGCCATGGGTTTGGCTATTCTCTATATAATAGCCTTTGGTATGGAAAAGTACAAGTTGGTGATCAAAAAAAAAAACTTAATTACAAGTTAGATATTATCTTGCTGCGATTATTACAAAACAAGTTTAATTTCACAACATGGTCAACATCCAAACACACTAGTTTGGCAGGGCCATGTCATGACTCACAAAAGCCACAAAATAACAAATGCCTTTTGTACATGTATCAGCAAGCCGCATCTACCAGATCTCCCCCAGCTAAAAAAAGAGTACAGAACTAGTGATAAAGGACCGTCTTTTCCTAATGTAGTTCAACTCCCAAGGAAGGAAAAAGTAAAAAATAAATACCTAATTATAATGGTTTCAGTGTTTTGGAGCATCATTTAACCAAGGTGTATTGAACTTTTTTTGGGTTGAGACTTCAGAGTAGTTCCCACATATACACATGTAAAGCCATCTTTTAAAAGCAGTCACAATACCACCCTTTTTAATACCAGAAAAGTAGAAAACAAAAGCGAAGATTAGCAAACCTACAAAGAAGTGGCCATGATTGAATTACTTACCTTTTTCCAGCAGGAGAAGTATGCTCCAACCAATCTGATGGAAGCTTTTCGATGTGGTTAGGCTCCTTGGTTACTGCCTGGAATATTAACAGAGTCTATAACATAAAAATGTAGTATTTACAGAGTAAAACGGATCTATCAAAAACATTGGAAAACAATTCAACAACAAAATAAGGAGGCTCTCACTGGAACAACCAAAGGAGTAGCCGATGATTGATCACCAATATTCTGTGCAACAGAAATCATGCTATGGGATCCAGTTGGCAGCCAAGGTTGGGCCCCGCCTGGAAAACTAGACAAATTTGTCTGCGGAGTCGGCTGATACTGGACTGAGGCATCAGCATTCCTTTGTAGCGAGCCACCAGATGATGCACCAAACTAAAACAATGAATCCAGTGAAGGCCTGAAGGTTGTCTAAATAAAAGTAATCATCTACAACCTAGTAAAATACTGAAATCTCACCGTATATGTCGAAGAGAGAAGCATTCGTGGACCATTTAACCCAGCAACATAAGTACTGGCAATCTGAGCATTCTGTGGGGGGCGGTTTGCCTGAACTTCAGGGGTCGGTATCGCAGGTAGTTGCTGAACAGAGGAAAACTGGAATTGCTGACTGTGAAAAGGCATACCAACATTTGTGTGGCCAACATGCTGAAATTGTTGAGAAGCCATTGGGATATAGACCTGCGGTTGTGGTGCTGGAACTACAGTTCGAAACTGCCATATAGTTTCGGTTAATGTATTTGCTAGTTCGTATAGTATGGTGTCAAACTCAGAGACGAAGACCCTACTTGTATTGGCATGGGCGGAGGAGCACCTTGAGGAGGACCCAGAGGTATAGGAGGCCGAAGAGGCTTTCCCAGCAACAAAAAGAGCAACAAAAATAAGTTGAACTCAAAGAAAATTCACAAAAATAAGCACATTCGTAGTTCTAGCCTTCTAGGAGACAAGAGAAAGGCAACACTTAATTATCCACCCCATTCAAAGTGTAGAAGTAACACGACAGGCAAAAATTAAGACAGATTACAGATTTTCAAGAATACAGAATGCATTCATTATATCCATCCCCTCTACTCCTTCAGATCATCTCTAATTTTGCATACATTGGTTTTCTTTCTAGTTCGTGATACAGATATTTTATGACAAAAGATGGTCGTGAGAAACAAGGTACAAGCATACTACTTCAACATTTTTATGTTGCTAAAAGAAGAAAGAAAACTGAACCCAATAAGTGATTGACTTTGAAATTTTGAGGCTCACATACCATCGAAGACTCGCTGAATAATAAATTACTCACAAGAAAATTTTGTCATGACCAGGGTTATAAAAAATGGCCTTTACGTGATGGATTTTCAAAGGCCCGATACCATTACAGGAGAAAATAACGGTACTAAGGAAATTCACAGAGGTATCAGCGGATACAGCCGTTACATATCGCGTAACGGCTGTTACACTCAGAATCCTCAACTGGCCAGAGAAGAAAGGAAAAAAAAATAATCTACGTTGTTACCTGACCTCCAATTTGTGTAATGGCAGTTGAAGAGTTTTTGTGCACGATATCTGTTATATTCAGGAGAAATAGCTCCAATTTTCTTCAATTTCCACTTCTTAGATTTGGGCGAAAATACTCTGTTTCTCTTCAATTTTTGCTTCGATTATGCATGTACAGGTTGCGATCTATTGGTTGACTTGGGTTCTTTTGGAGATTTGAATGAAGGTTTTGGCCTAGGGTTGGTGGCCGTGGTTAACGAAGAACACATGGGGTTTTTTTTACTCTTCTGTTAGGCGTGATGATAATCTGATAAAGTAGGCTATTGGTATATATCTCTATGTATTTGGTAATGGAACGGATTTTATATTGTGTGTGTGTCTTGGGTAAATAATTGGGAAGGGATGTTATATGGTATGTGTCTTTTTATATGGTATGTTTTGAAATTTTTTTAGATGTAAGGGATTTTAACAATTGATTTTAGTATCCTATTTTTATTGTATAAAAACAACTATCCTAATACCAATCCTAGTTTGTCAGATATTGAGAATCCATTCCCTACGAAAATATCAACATTTATTACCTTGAAACGCGGCATTCAATCCTATCTTGCTTACGAAACTACCTCTAAACGTCAAATATTGGCTAAAAAACTCTGAAAACATTCACTTTTGCCTTAAATAAGGTTACAATATGTGTATCAATGAATTTTTTAAACATTTGCTAGTACTTGAAAAAAATTCTAGAGTGCGGTGTCCGACAATTCCTATTACACATTGACCGATACGCCCCATATCCGCTACTCACGACCGTGACTGTTACACCAAACGATACACGATTTAAAACCACTGTCATGACTACTTATAGACCAACATGTTCCTCCAGATGCCTCAGGTGCTTAAAAGCTAACAAGGATTCACCTCTCGTTCTTAAAAGAACTAGTAACCCAAACACCCACACACACAAGGCATGGATAATCTTCAATTTTCCCTTGATTCAAGTAATAAAAACTCCAATATAGTGAGTATATGAGATAAATAAAATTGCCTCAAGGAGTGCATGTAAGCCCAAAGAGCAGAGCTGTTAAAAAGGAGGAGCAAAAGCAGCCAACCAGGAAACAACAAAAGGTAATGGAAGCATGAAACCTGGGTTAATATATGATTGGAAATGGAAAACAAGAAATGGATACAAAACAATTTGAAAGATAGTTGAGTAAAAATATAATCCTCGAAAGCCAGTATGGAACAAACACTACAGAAGCTATACAGTAATAAAGAATTTAAGGTGATGGTTGAAGAAAATTTGTGCGTATAATTTACCCAAAAAAATTTGTGCATATTATATCAGTGAGACCACAAGATTAAGAAGCATATCATTTTATTTGAATTGACATAAATAATGCTTCTTGTAAGTTCCTGTAAAGTGAAAAAATATCTCCCCAACTATCATAAATCTTCTTGAAGGCTAGTTTCCCCTATAATGTCTCCAGATATGGTTCCAGCTTCTGAAATCAATTACAGGGTAAGTTTATCGACTCAAAAAATTGTTTCCCTGAAACTACAACCATAATAGCCACCTTGAGCAACTTCAATCTGAAATCCCCTCGTTAACGTACAAAAGTGAAAAAATATGTTACATTCTCAAATTATACGTTTAACAACATCGGATGAGAACCTGAATTGGAATCACAAGCCGCCCTAGCCATTAACATACAAAGAAATCCCTAGGAACAAACGGCTTGACAAGACGCAAAACATATAAAGTAAATCCTTGAAATGAACTACCTGCATTCCAGGAAATTGAGCATTATTGGCCATGGAAGCAACAAGAAGAATCTCTGAAGAAAACAACAAACATCAGTAAATGTTAGTGATCTTCACAAAGCCCTGGTAGAATACGCACCAACCACATTCTGGATTTCCATCTAACAAATGCTCCATGGAAATGAGTTAATCGGATTTTAAATCATGGAAAACTATGATTACAGGACTTAGGTCAACACTTCCATTTCCATGGAAAAATAGTATAGTGAAAATTTTGACGTCAATCAAACATTCGAAAGTTCCAAAATAGATAATTCCTGAAATGTTGTGGAAACAAATGGGGAGATGTTTTGAACTAAATTTTTTTTTTATACGATGGAAGTCAGTGGGAGTACATGGCATCTACCACTTGGCTACCACTACACTTGCTTTTCAACTACAAAATTTTCCCATCACCTTTCTAATAGATCAAACATACCCGGAAAAGAAAGGTTTCCATGACCTCCTAGTGCTATACAATATAACTTCCTTTTTTTTATTACAAAACAAAATCAATGAAGAATTTCTTGTAATAACTGAAATCACATTAATTAAGGCACGTCTTAATTGGCAAAATATGAACGGAAAAACAAAAGATAGAAAGAACTAAATCTGTAAACCCGTGTCTTTTATTCAAATTACCAGCTACTGCATTTATAGCTTTTGCTTTTCCCATGGCCACATCTATTTCGTTGTGCCGATTCCATGAACACTATTTCACTCAATGTAACAGAAGCAAAAATATAACACTGTATAGGAACCCCTTCAGTGCTCATTTGTTTTGGTAAACATCTTACTATAAGCTCTACAACAATAACAACAACAATAACATAACCCATTTAGTCCCAATAATTGAGGGTATAGGCAGGGATGGATAGGAGACAGACCTAACCTTTGACAATAAATGCACAAAGTGGCTACTCCCAGAATACCAGACCCCTCCCAGAATACCAGACCTAACATTTGACAATAAATGCACAAACTGGTTGCTCACAAAATACTATTGAAACAGTGGTGCCCCTATACCGTCGAGTTTGCTGCGGAATCATGCCCTCAAATCAAAACCAAAAAGCATCAGAGAGGGCAGAACCAAGAATCATTTTGATTTATGTGCACATTACCAAGTTTCTTTCATTCAACATCCAGAGCATTGGCGTTGCATAATCTTACTATAAGCTCTAATGTTACAATAAATAACTCAGATCCCTAGCACTATGTAAATCACTTCTTCCTCTTCTGACTCTTCCTCGTTTATAACCTACCCATTCAGAACACAAATTGTGGAACGAAAGATGAGAACTTTCGTGAAAATCAGTTCTCAAATTTTATTCCGAGACACATACTACCCGTGCATGAGCATAAACGAAAGTGGAAGCAAAAGCATGAAATATCATTTCAAAAACATCACATCCTAAAATCCGAGTGAGGACTGACTGCAAGGGGAACGAAGAACTAAGAACGGGGGCAAAAAGCCCTTACCTAGCATGGAATCAAAAATAAATAACGAAAAAAAGGTGAAACTTTGCTGTAAACCTATATCAAGAAAATCATTTTTATGGTCCATCAAGCTCAATTGCATACACCAACTTAAAAAAAACCCCAAATTCAGTGCTCTCAAAGACTGAGCACTTGACACGCACAACTCTTAAAAACCCTTCAAAAACACCATCACGCCCTAATCTTATCTGTACCTAGCAAGAAGACATTAATGCTGCGTTAATGGCGCCCAAAATCAAGCGCATTGAACCGATTCATTGGTTTTGACATCAAAAAAAGCAAAATTTATAAAGATCGTGCTCAATGAATTTCAGTGAGAGAGAGGAAAAGATCGAACCGGACGGGTTAGATGAGTTGAAAGAGGGAGAATCGAAGAGAGAGAGAGAGAGAACGAGGCGACACTGGTTTGGGCCCCGGGCCGAGTCTCGGATGTACAGGTGTGTCGTGTGTATGTATAGGTTAGGGAATATATAGGTGGACGGGAAACGTGAAGTTACGCGGGGATGTTTTAACGTTTGCGGTTTGCCCCTCTTTGGAGTATTTGCGTTTCAATGGCGAAAGTTGATCCTTTGTTGGCGGTTTCCCATTTTGGGTAAACTCAGTTGATCCCTTAAGTATTCGCCATTTTTGTCCATTGTCCTGCAAACCTCAACTATTCTCATTGCCGATCCTATTAAAGGCAACACATTTGGAAGTACGGCTTCACAAGAGATTTCTCTTTTGCTCGACCTCAATGAGTTGTTAAGTTCTGAGCTTCAAATATTTAGATTTATGACTTGTGTTTATTGTCACTCGACTAGTTTGAGGTTCAAAGATACATTAAATATCATGAAGAAAGTTGTTATCCTCTCCTAGTTCAACCATCGTCATTATTGTGAGCATCCGTTAAAATTTCTGACAAATATATTGTGTTATCAACCAATTCAGATATTATGCCAACTTTCATTGAATGGGAATAATTTAACTCAATTATATCCACTCTGTTAGTCTTCCACTAATTTATGGATTCTAAGTTACGAATCTTTGAAAAATGTTTAGATCCTATCTTGTTTTAAGTTTTCCTTCGGAATCCATACCGAGGAATTACTACTTTATGGGATTGGATTGGTTAACGAGTAACTTGAATATATATTTTTCTTAAAGTCAAGCAACTTGGAATCCATAAATCTAATAGATAGTTAACGGAGTGGATCTATATGAGTTAAGTTATTTTCATTAAATGTAGACTAATGCAATAAGTCGAAAAGTTGACCGCACAATGTATTTGTCAAATGGGAGGTTGATGTAAATTACTTTAGGAATTGATTTTCACACCCCCAAATTGTTATCCATACCTTTTTTTGTCTTTTAGTGAAATGTTTACACATAAAAAGTTCACTAAAAGACAAAGAAGGGGTGTGGATAACAATTTGAGGCTGTGAAAATCACTCTCCATTACTTTAATAACGTTACAAATACTAACTCATTATGAATATTTTCATGATTTAATTTGTAATTGAGAGCAAAAAATAGGTGTATAGTAAATTTACACAATGCCAACTCAAAAGTTTCGGAAGCCCAGAGCGAACTTCTTAAATGGGACCCTTTATATATTTTGTATTCGAAAGTTGATTAGTACAAAGTCTTTATAAAAAAAATAATTAAAAAAATTTAAACATATATTTATCAATAAAAATGCTCAATACACACTTCATTATCTGGGTGTATATCATAACACCCCTATAAAAGTTACGATTTTTTTTATAAAAGTTGCAATTTTTTAATAAAAGTTACTAGATACATCGAAATATTATGAATCATAAAAATGTTTGCGAATCATATTGTAGAAAAGTTACGAATTATTAAAAAAAATGTTACAATTACCATGAGGTGACACAATCTATACCATACAATAGGTGCATATGATACACACCTTTATCAAAAAACAAACAACCATTATAATACTTCACAATCTATTATATGAACACTAATCTTCTCACGCGTTTTAGTTGTAAACATATTAATTAAGCCTTCATAATAAAACTTATTCACACAATTTATCCAATCCATTTAATTAGTCTTGAGATATTATCGAAAGAAGATCAGTTTTTATCAATGTTAGCATTGAAAAGCATTTTCCCCTAAACACAATTGTAACTGGTATATGTAAGTCTCTCTTTCACGAATGGTGTAATATATTAGTCAGATCCTATTAGGACTCCCTAACATAGGCTTACGTCTACACCTCCCATCTCCCAGTCATTTAAGTTTTCATGCGGACCTAGGGGTATTTTCAACTTTCTGGACCAAATTTTGACGATCCAAACCGCTCAATATTTTTTAAATGTGTTTTTAAGGGCCTCCGCAATGAATCATCAAAAAAAAGGAAAGGACTTGAACAAAACAGTTTTCAATAAAAATTATATATGTATAACTTTTATCAAAAACTGTTTAGATGAAATCCTTCCCCGTTGCCTTTTTTTATGATTCTTTGAGGGGCCCTTAAAAACATGTTTTAAAAATATTGAGCGGTTCGGATTAAGGGTCATCATTGGGCTGGCCCAGCCCGCGAACTTTCAGCCCAAGCCCACCTGCGGGCCAAGCTAAGCAGGGTTTTTCTTTTTAACAGGCCGGGCGAACCGGGCTATTTCTCAAAAGTTGAAGCCCAGCCCCGCCCATGAGCTTATCCTAGTCGGGCGGGCGAGCTGGGTTGGGCTATTTAGGCGGGTCAAATGCCCTTGTTTTCATTTTTTATTTTTGTTACAGTTAAACCTTTTGAAGCCATTTTTTTTTAATTACAATTGAACCATGTCTAGCCTACTATATGTTGTAACAATAATACACCATGAGCAGTTGTTAATTACCCATGCAACAAATGAATGGTCAATCAATGCGTATGTTCAGACCTTGTCAAAATTTTAATGCATATGTTTAGTTTTTTATTAGAATTTTACTGTGAGATATATACACATAGTTACACACATAAGTCTAACTGTGTATTATTATTATTTTATTTTGGTACATTTGCATTATATCTTTTTTTAGTACATTATATATTATATCTTTATGTATATTAACCGCGCAATAATGCATTTACAAGTGTACCGGACTACAAGCGGGCTAGTATTGGCTGGTAAGCAATTTGGAGCTTTATCGGCGGCGGCGGAGGCGGATTGTTGCTAAAAATTTAAAATTTTAAGCCCATGCCGGGCCTATGGAATAGTCGGGTTGGGCTAGCTTCATATTTGGTGGGCTCTCGAGGTAAAAACCGGCCGGGTCTTAAGGGCTTTAAGGGTACCCCGGCCACGTCGATAATAACGCCAAAATGATGAGAACTTAATTGGATCGTCCTAAGTTTGGTCTAGAAAGAAAAAAAAATACCCTAGGTTCGCATGGAAACTTAAATAAGGGTCACTTATTCTAGTTAAGGGCTCCCTTACTTTCTACAATGAAGGACTTTTTTTGTTCAGGATTGAATTTTGATGACCGGATCTGTTGGATGTGTTTAAAACATGCTTTTTCAGGTTTAACATGAGGATTCATCAAATAAAAATTACCCAGAAGAGCTTAATCCGATTAGTTTTCTATAAAAACATACATATACATTTTTATTGAAAACTACTCAAATCAAGCCCTTTCAGGTTTTTTTTGGACAAAACCTCGTGTTGAACCTTAAAAACACATTTTAAACACATCTAACATTTCGGATCGTTGATATTTGATCTAAAAAATTTTTCTCACCGCATATAGTAGGGGAGCCTTTATTGGAGTATTTGTTGTATATATATTCGTCTATAGAGATACATATAAGCATCTTAATAATTTGAGAGCCCTTATTTTTATCATTTTTTATGACCCAAAACTATGACTTCTTTGGCTTATGTCAGTTCTAAATTTACATCTACCCATTTTTTTTTGGATTCAAAATTGATGACTTTGGACTGGGTTAGGTCATTTTGGAGGAGAAAATTGTGTGCGGATTGGGTAGCGACATGTGGGTTGTGTTTGGTTTGATTTTGAGTTTTGGTTTTTGTAATGATTAGAGGGAGAAATATAGGTAATAATTAAAAAATAAGTATTAATGATTAGAGAGAGATAGAGAGAAAAATAATAATAATATTTAAAAATAGGGGTAATAATTGAATAATGATTTAAAGAACCTGTTCTTAAGAACCCAAATCAAACAAGGCCGTGGGGTTCGGCATCCAATCTGAACTGTTCAAACATGTTTTTTTGGAAAATGGATGATGGATTTGTGTAAAGATCCAGGCATAACTCAGCCAATGCAGTTGGGTTCATCTATGAAGATGAAGGCCTGAATAAAGAAACAGGTGGGGATGAAGAGACAAGAAGGCAAAAAATCGATTTTTTGGATTATTTTTCGTCTTTATTCACAAAATTTTAAGTTTGGTTAATAATTTTATACTTTTTAGATTCTTCTCGTCGAGACAAGCTAAGAAACTATAAAAAATCGACAAAAAACTAACAAATGCAAAAAAATAGAAGAATAAGGACGAAACGAAAAAAACCAGAAAACCAAATTTTTGAATTTTGCCAAACCAGGCCTAAATTGCGTAACAATATAGAAAACTATTTAATGATTGAATCCTAGTTGTAGCAACTTCCCATAATAAAGAAAAAAAAAATTAACGTATTTTGAAATTGGATCCATAACAGCGTTGGAAGGAACCATAAATTGATTTGGGTGTTGGGTTTAATCCTGTCGATGTTCTCCCCATACCGCCAACGCCTTTTCAGTGAGCTCTCCATTGGGAAAAGAAGACCAAGGTTTTGCATGGTGTCATGTGAATCAGAGAAGAATACAGAGGCTATGCGAGAGAGAGCAAAGTACAATTTCAAAACATGTTTAGATGAGTCAGATTGGGTGCCACATATACCTACCCAAAAAATTCCTCCATTTTGGATCCATGATATCACGTGTCGCCAGGTGTTACCACATGCTGCTGCGCGTTGCATCATGTAGCATTTGGATTAAGTTTTCCTTTAGACGGCATTGCGAGTTGGGTTTTAGTCGTGAAAAATGTATAGTTGAAGAACTAATTGTAAAAAGGATCCAACTACATGTACAGAGCAAAATGTATAGAACATATTCGGGGACTCACTTTTGGATCTCACACAAGTGTTCTAAACTATTCATTATTTTTAGAACATGTTTTCAAGGGGCTCCTCAAAATTTCAGCTCAATCGGGCTGTTAGAAGTGCTTGAACCAAAATTTCACTATTTCAATCAAAATTTGCTAAAATTTTGTGAGATCCTCGGAAAAATATTTTAAGAATAATAGACGATTCGGATCACTTGTATGAGACTCAAAAGTGAATTTCAGAACAAGCTCTACACATTTTCTGGACATACATAATTACACATCAGTACCCATAGGTTTTTCCTTGTGAAAAACGATGACAACGAGATGTTCGTGGAGGTCCCCGTTTGCAATGTGTTCGGATAGTTTCAAAATCTGAACCAAGAACAAAACCACGACCGAAAAGATATTCACCACATTTCAGGGTAGCAGATATCGGAAAATGCTAAGCGTACGTAAGAAAATATATATAGTTGTTTGAGGACTCACTTGTAGATTTTACACTGATTATTCGAACCATTCATCCATTTAAAATAGTTTTTCACTTGTAAATTTTACACAAATAATTGAAATTATTCATTTATTTTAAAATAATTTTTCAAAAGAACTTGCTGAAAATCAATTCAATCCAACTTTTATAAATGGTTTTTAATTCATTATTAGTCCCCGAAAAGTTCTGTACATTTTTTTTGTACGCTCAGCATCTTCCGATATCCCTACCAGTTATGGGGTTTCCATCGGTTGTCACATCTTCCATGAAACCCAATCCACCTGTATAACTTCTCCAAATTTCTAGATCAATCTCTCCGTTTCCTTCTTCCCTATCAAAATCCCACTTCAACTGCAACTCAAACATGCTCGGATCTCTCAACTCCAAACTCACATTTCACCCCCCCAATGGCCACCCTTTTCACTACTTCCTGTTCATTCTCTCATTCTTCGCGGGCTCTCAAGCAAAACCCTTTTTTCAGCTGTATCCCTTCTTCAGCTACTTTTTCCAAGAACCCATTTGGCCAAAATACCAAAAGATTTCCTAAATTTTTGGTGAAAGCTGCTGAGCAGGAAAATGAACCCTCTTCTTCTTCATCATCATCTGTAGCTGTTGTATCCGAAAAACCCGAACTTGAGGGTACCCAGAAGGGGGAAGTGTCTGGAAAGGGTGAATTGAGTAAAGAAAGTGTGGTGGAGGTTGAAGAAATAGAGAAGCAGCAAGAATTAGACTGGAAGACTGATGAGGAGTTCAAGAAGTTCATGGGTAATCCTTCTATCGAGGCCGCGATAAAGCTCGAGAAGAAGAGGACTGATAGGAAGCTCAAAGAGCTTGACAGAGAAAGCAGCGATGGTAATCCAATTATTGGCTTTCTCATCAAACTGGTTCGCGACAATTTGACCAGAGAGAAGGAGATGCTGGAGGAAGCAGAGGAAACTTTCAAGGCTCTTGATCTTAACAAGGTACTTGTTTCCTTCTCACGGGTTCACTATAATGCATACATGTACTTATCATAGCTGTACATGCCTATGTATGCGTTAAATGTGGGGATTGGCTTTGTTTAAGACGAGCTTGAAAAATGTGTAATTCTGTGAGGATTCTCAATGGCAGTTGAAAAGCTGTTTCGGGTTTGATACTTTTTTCGCGACGGATGTCAGGAGATTTGGAGATGGAGGCATTTTCATTGGAAACTTGAGGAAACCAGTCGAAGAAGTCATACCCAAATTGGAGAAAAAACTATCAGAATCAGCGGGGAGGGAGGTTGTGTTATGGCTTATGGAGGAGAAAGATAATGGCATTACAAAACAGGTATTTGATAACATGACAATTGGGAAAGTGTCAAATTCTGTTGCTTAAATTTGTGTAAAAACTGTTAATTGCAATGTCGTCTTACATGTGATTAGTTTTCTTTGAATTAAGTGATCAAGTTTTTGGTATCGCGTTTCCTAGAGGGTACAGCTCTGGTTCTTTGTAATTGTATCAATCTCAAGATTTTTGACCCACCAATCCTTGTTATTGGCTTTTTTAAAGGTTTGTATGGTACAACCTAAAGCTGAGATGGATCTTCAGTTTGAATCAACCAAACTCAGCACTACTTGGGGTTACGTTAGTGCAATAGCTCTATGTGTTACAACTTTTGGGACAATAGCTTTGATGAGTGGATTCTTCCTCAAACCCGGCGCTACATTTGATGACTACGTGTCTGATGTTGTGCCTCTGTTCGGCGGATTCCTTTCCATCTTAGGAGTTTCCGAGGTATGCACTCCTGAATTAGTCCATTTGTGAGCTTATCAGTATAATTTTTAATTGTAGTTCTAGGGTTATCAATCTGGCAACAGTTTTCCATGGTTGTTTCAGCTTAATTTGAGCTTTAATGGCTTTGAAACTGTACAGATGCACCTATGTGATGTGGGATATCGTTTCAAAGGACTTACATCCAATTTGAGTGCCATTTGAGTTAATAAACTGTAAATATTCAGCCATTTCTCCAGCATTTGAAAACCGGAGTCATTGTTTGAGAAATGATCAATATGAGTCCAACCAGGGCCGCCCTAACGATTAGGTTGCCCTAGGCAGAACTCCGAGCTGGTTGCCCTCATACTAGTAAGTAATAAAACAAAATAAAAAACATACAAGTAAAGGAACAAAGCAAAATTGATGTTATATTATGTTTTAAGCTTGAATAACATAAAATAAAAAATGAAAAAAATTCAAAATCAAAATGTAACCCCAATAATCGGTTATGGTGCTTTATGATTAGCATGATCCGATTCAAACAAAACAAACTTCTTCTTGCATTTTTTGAAGCGAATTCTTCGATTAAGTCATCGTACTTTAACGTATCTAAAACACTACTGATTTGCTTGTGCAAAGCCCCACCTCAGTGGGAAACAATATTCCGCAAAAGAGTATTGAGATTTCAGACTTGCACTTTTTCGAAATCCTCTTTTGTTCGTTCAAACCCTTTTCTAATCTAAATCTAATAGTAATCTGGTGTGGTGCATCTCTGTAAAAGAGAATTAGAGATTGAGTTCTAATTGGGCTTTGTAAATTTAAGTTATTGGGCCTTTTAAATTTAAAAGTTAATGGGCTTAATAAGGTTTGGGCTACACTATCGAAAGTTTTTTTTTTTTTTGGTATATAACGAAAAGGGCAAAAAATTGGAAAACTCACGGTGGTGGGATTTGAACACAAGTCATTCAGGTGCAAGACTTAAAAACTCTCAGGAGACTAGCACACCAAGTTACCACATCAGTAGCAAGTTGGGAACTTTTTATATTTATATATAACTTACGATTTTTTTTTTTGGTTGCCCCTTGCTGGGGGGTTGTCCTAGCCCAAGGTCTTGTCAGGCTTGGGCCATGGCCGGCCTTGAGTCCGACTCAGTAAAGGAGGATATTCTCTAAAATACTGTTATGAATATTCTGCAATATCATTAATTTGGGATTCAGGCCTATCTGCATTCTCATGTACTTCTGTCGTAGAAAGTTTTTTTTTGGGGGGTAAATTCTGTCGTAGAAAGTTGAAAGGTAAACTTCTGATGGTTGAAAAGTAAGAAATTACAAATGGGAAAGTTCAGTCAAGAATATTTACCCAAAAATGTTCAGTCAAGAATTGGATGATTTAGATATTTTTAGCAAAACTTAAGGTACTTCGGTAGTTCAGTGTCAGGGAGGTATTTCTTATGAGATTGATTTGCTAATTGAGAACGAAAACAAGAAGAATAGGAAGCAAGTTTCATAATGGAGGACAAGCAACGCATGTTTCTATTAGTCACATGCATGGTAAACACCGGCTTATGTTTTGATCGTAATAAATGGGGGAGTACATGAGTAAGGCCTTTAAGCATAAACTTGGCAAGTTTTGTCAAAATGCTTTCAAGCAACTCATATCCTTCCAATATTGAGTATTGGAAGTGTCTTTCTTGTGTCCTGAAGGTCTGTTGCCTGTTGTTTTTTGCAGGTGGCCACGAGGTTAACAGCAGCTCGTTATGGTTTGAAACTCAGCCCATCTTTTCTGGTGCCTTCTAATTGGACAGGATGTTTGGGAGTGATAAACAACTATGAGTCTCTTCTGCCAAACAAAAAGGCCCTTTTTGATATCCCAGTAGCACGCACAGCTAGTGCGTATCTGACATCTCTAGTTCTTGCAATTGCTGCATTTGTGGCCGATGGAAGCTTTAATGGGGGTGACAATGCCTTGTAAGTTATCTTTTATGACCGACTAACAAGAATGCCTTGTTAAGAAGTAAAATTGCCACTGTCATATTTGTTTTTGAGGATTTTTGCTTCCAGTGAGATTCAACAAAGCATTAGGTTGTAGAAAAAGCAAGGAAGAAAAAACCTATTGCGTGTTACATAACTTATATTTTGCGAGTTTTGTGTGTTGTGTACGTGGACTGATTTTGTAAAGTTAAGATTTCCACTTCAGATCCATTTAGTTTCCCCTTTTTTATTTTTGGCAGGTACATAAGGCCTCAATTTTTTTACAATAACCCACTGCTTTCTTTCATCCAATTTGTCATTGGACCATATACGGATGATCTGGGGAATGTATTGCCATATGCTGTTGAAGGTGTAGGAGTCCCTGTTGATCCCCTGGCTTTTGCTGGACTCTTAGGTGAGTTTGCTGAATTCATTCTTTATATACCGATTCATACAATGTTCAATATTTCATAAAGTGACATTCTCTAGTATACAAGGCTTATGCTTGTAATGGTTATTGGACTAATGCTCATGAGTTCAAACTAAACTAAAGTTATATCACATTAATGTGTTGGTAGTACGTTTTCGATACAGCAGAAAGTGTTTCTCTGTAAAATATCAGAACTTAAAATAGTTAGACTTGCTCTTAGTATCAAATCCTTTTGCAGACTACAAAACCGCAGTTACTACATTTTAAGAATTGTTATAGCTGGAAAGTGACTTGTTGATTGTTCACTCTCATAAGTCACAGGATTCTTAGGTACAGATTAAACCTGGTTAAAGAGTTGTTGGAAAAGCAGATTTAATAGTTGAGTTCCATTTGGGCTGTTAGGCTACTACGCTCATACCAATTTTTATCCTAGTGAAGTTTACTCCGAGTTGAATCTCTTTCTTCTTGGTTTTGCTCATGTACATGTGCTTCCTTATGATAACGCATTAGTTGGTTATGGGAATGAAGCCAGAATGGAATGGTCTCATTTCGTTTGGTTCTTTGAAAAATGAAAGAATTTATGGCGAATTTAGGTGTATAGTCACTTCGTTGGGAGGCCAAGGTTATCGCATTCCTTCTCCTGCAAAATCATTCCGGCAAACCAAATACTACCTCCTAAAGTATCACTATGGAAAGGGTAATAAATAAAAAAAGAACTCTTTGCATGGAGTTCTTGACTCGTTGAATATCGCTTTTCTCTAGGAATGGTGGTGACCTCTTTGAACTTGTTGCCATGTGGAAGACTTGAAGGAGGCCGAATTGCACAAGCCATGTTCGGGAGAAGCACGGCTACCCTGTTATCATTTGCCACTTCGCTGCTTCTGGGTATCGGAGGCTTGAGCGGAAGTGTCCTCTGTTTGGCATGGGGGCTTTTTGCAACCTTCTTCCGCGGTGGGGAAGAAATTCCAGCAAAGGATGAGATTACTCCATTGGGAGATGATAGGTATGCTTGGGGTTTTGTACTCGGCCTCATTTGTTTCCTCACTCTTTTCCCCAATGGAGGGGGAACATTCTCTAGCTCATTTTTCAGCGCACCCTTTTTCAGGGGTGATTTGTAGATAATCTCTCTCTCTCTTTCTCTCTCTCTCTCTTTGCGCGCCCGCGCATGGCCAATCGTGATACTTTGTAGGTTTATGTAAGATTTTTACATTTTACTCCACTTGGAACATCTTCAGTTAAATTTTGCTCTCCTGTAATTGTTCTGAAACTCGATTTTTTTATGAAGGGATAGAAATTCCATTAAATCAAACACTATAGTACATAGATCAACCAATAACAAAATTAAAAACTAACAAAAACAAACCTACAACTATCAAAAAAAACAAATCAGAAAATAAAAACAAGCAGCCGGTGCCATTGTCACTGCTGTCGTGCAGTCACCACCCCTTGTTGTTGGAGTCGGAGGTCTAGATTGGTGTCCCCTTGGGCCAAAAATCATGATTCTGACTAACCACATTGATTGGAGAGTAGATCCGGCCATGCATAGAGAGTTATTGGTAGATCCATGAACTTTTTTTAATTTGAACCTTCTTTTTTTTTTTTTTGTCTTTGATGATTTTATCTTAACTTTTTGTTCAATGAGAAAAAAGGCAAAACCAAAAATGAGCGCAACAAGTGTTGTGTATTAATTGGTTTGTTATATGAGATTTTGAGCAAAGCATGTGACATAATTATATGCATCAAAGAGATGGTACAACTCTTATTTAAACTAGGGTAAAGCCCATGTTTTGCACAGAAATATAACAAAAAAATTTGCGTACTATTTTTTAAGATAATGCTTGTGAAAGAGGTATACTTTTGAACAAAGAAGGTTCTTTTTCTTTTCTTTTTTTAATCAAAACAAAGATTGGTATCTCCCCCTAATTAAAGTACAACTATTAATCAAGAGGTTTAACTTTTCAAGTCTTCGTACCAAAACCTACACTAAATGGGTGTGTAAGAAAGTTTTAGAGTCATATCACTCAATCAACAACAAATAGTACCATTTAGATACTTGAAACACTATTTTCAATTAAGGATGCCAACAATTTAAAGGAAGATTAGCCTAATAGCGATTGGGTTCCATTATAATGGAGCTTCAAAGCCTTTACACTTTCTCCATTTGACTGTGCTCGAGTAAATAAATTCATAAAATAGCATATATTGGCCTTGTTCATTTTTATGTTTAGTTTTAGTTTTGATGACATCCTCATTTCTCTCTCTATCTCTCCCCACTTATTGCACATGCTGACATCATTAAAACTAAACTAAACTAAACTGTCTAACCAAACACAGCCACTGTCATCTTGTATAGAAAATGAAAAATCTCTGGTTGCGTAGTAAGTCAAATGCATAGGAGCCTCATTGATTGTATTGTAACTTGCCCAAAAAAATAAAATTAGATCACAACAATTTATGTAGTTAGATTAAACTTAAATGTGGTTTGGATGGAAAGAAACAAAATCTAATTCAATTGCAAATTCTAAAAGAAAACATATGATACAAAAAAATCTTTTCCGTTTGTGACACTTCTCTAAGAGATATCTATGGCTTTTCTAATGGCAGAGATAATAGATAGAGAGGAAAACTTTACCCATTTCCTTTTAAAATAAAATATTATTCTACGGGTTGCATAGACATTAGAGTTTTAATTTTGAAATAAATGAATTCATTTTTTTATTATGATCATTTTTTCAATATTTGGGCTTTTGAGATACAAAAGGAGGGAGGGAGAATTGTTTTGGGAAAAGATAAACAATCCGATAAATCAAGGGATTAGTTCATAATATGATTCTTCGGGTGTCAACTGATATCTTTGATTAATTAGGTTATAGGAGGATAGGATTATGTTAGGTGCAAGAATTCAAGTTCAAAAAAAGGTGTCATATTCAAATTAGGGAATTTTCCACTTCTAAATTAGGAATTCGGTATTCAAATTTCAAATCAATTCCTTAGATACAGAATATACCGATGGATTAGTTTTTAGATATCTACGAATTGATTTTAAAAAGGACCAAATCAAATAGCCGTTTATGTTTTCTTTTCACCTTTTCTTTTGAACTTTCAAGTTTAGTACTAATATTTATGCATTAAATATTTTCTTTTCACGTTAAAAAGTTATAGTGCCAAGGGTCACAACCGTAACCCTGCTCGCAAAAATCCATCCAGTAATACTATATAAGATTTGAAACCTATCAATCCTGCTTTTATTGATCTATATAATCCTAAATGATAATTGAGATCAATTGTCATAATTTAGGCGTGGGATCTTCTGTCCTCCTTTGGGCAGTGTTCGTTTTGGTTTTTGAGATTGGGTTTTGAAAACCCAGCCTTGTTCGGTTTTCAAAAACGATTCTCTGCCCTTTTTTATTTGTAAGTTGCGTACAGATTTGTAAGGTGGGGACCACCCACACTCGACATTTTGGGGTCCCTTTTCTAGTTTTGAACTATGACGTGTCATTTCCTCCCTCACTCATCACTTTCGTATACTATTGTTCATGTGGGGCCACTATTATTATTATTATTATTATTATTATTATTTTATGGGGTTAGAGATTGGAGGGACCCACCATGGGTCACTTTTTAGAAAACTAGTCAGAAACTAGTTTTTGAAAACTGGGTTCTCGGGAACCCAACCAAACACAACCTTGGTGTTCCCCTTCCCTATCCCAGTATCCATTGGTTGTCACGTGTCCATCATCAAAATCTCAAATTAGACCTGTTAACTCTCTGTTATCTCTTTTTTTTTGAATTGGAAGACAATCTCTCTGTTCTCTCTCTTGTCCACCAGTTCCACGACTACCAGAGTCCCCCCTATTGCCAGTGAAAACCTTGTCGTCACCAAGCATCCACCGCCTCGGCTCCTGGCATCCTCGCTTAGGTAGTCTACAGGAATTCACTCTGCTCCTTCGTCCCTCTCTACAGATACATACATGTATATGCACATGTGTTTATACACATATTTGTAAATATACACAGACAAACAGGCACATACATGTATATATATGAATCTGCGGTATTTTAAAAAATTAAACCGTGATTTGCTTCTAGATGAGTGGCTTATCTTTTTGGTTTTGTAAATCTACTCATTTATGGTTGGATATTGCAATTTCCCAAATTGAATCAAGAATATTCATGAGATGATTTCAAATTTATACTGTGAGAAGTCAAATCAGATTTAAGAGAGGATATGAGATAGGATTTTCCCATGGTGGGTTGAGGTGAGGATGCGAGATCGTGGCCGACGGACCACGGTTTTGATCAAACATTTCTGAAGGAGTTTTAAGGGAGGGAGAGAGAGAGAGGACAATTGTTCTAACAGAAGGTTAACGGGGGGGTTGTGAATGTTTAGCTTTGGCATAGGACAGGTGTTGACTGCTGAATACTGGGACAGGGAGGGAGGACAACAAAAGGGGACAGACAATCCGAGGCCCATAATTCAAATGTTGGTCTGTACAAAATATGGAATTATTTCCGATAGAAAAGTGCTAATCATTCTTCGTATGCACCAATCTTCAAAAATAAATCTTTTGAAACAACACCAATTATTGCTACAATGAGAAATTACATAACGAAAAGTTTTACCGTATGATACGCGAAATAAGTTGATTTTGGGAGAAAAGGAAAGGGAAAGCATATCACAAGTTCAATTTCATTGAGAAAAAATTCTATATACTCAAACATTATAATACGTATTCTTATAATCACATGGTTCAAGATGTGACACGTTGGTGTACGAATTCCCGCTCACGTAAACATACTCGTTTGGACCGGGTTTGCACCCCGGTCCCATCATGTTCTGGACGCCTTGGATGCTTTCGGCAATTTTAATTTTATTTTAATTTATTTTTACTGGTAAAATTTTTAAACACATCCGAATCATCTAAAATACACTCAGACAGATGAGGGTGCTCTGAAATCCAAAATATATGACTTAGGAGGTGTTCTACTAAGCCAATTTTTAGAATAAACTGTATTTTCCACGATTTTTTATGTGATATATTATGAGAGAATGATTTGTCTTAGTTTTTTTTAAAAAAACTATTTTTTGTTAGTAAAACACCTCTAAGTTCACAACTCCATATCTCTTTTTTTTTTTTTTTTTTTTTTGCTGTTGTCGCGACTCTATATCAAGATCTACTAGAATTAAGGCCATGATTGTCTCCCGCCGTGACTATGTAATTTCCCTAGATACCAACCTAACTACCTAGGAGCAAAAAGAAAGCCACAGAAAATCAAAGAGAAAAAATACAGACATTTTGATGGAATCGTCCCGCTTCACTCGGTATCATCATCGAAACAAATGACGCTTTTACAGTGAATTACGACGGATTAAATGAAAAAATTAAGTTAATCTTAATTCGGTTTAAAAACACATAAACACGCTTTTAAAAAAATTGCCTCTTAAACACGCTAAACACGCCTTTTTAGAAGGTGCATTGTCTAAACACGTCTTCAAGTTGCTCCCACGAGCAGTCCTCCTTGGTTCAAGTATTGCTCCCACGAGCACTCCGCAGCCCCGTCTCAACCATGGCTTCCTCGATCACTCTCTCTCTTCCTCACTCTCTCTCCCTCTTCCCCACAACTCTCTCGCACTTATCCGATCCTCATCGGCACTTCATCCTCCTCCATTTCGACCTTCATCAAATCTATCCCCGCATCCATGCTTCCAGACGAATCTCCAATTTCCCCCAGGTCCTCTGTGTGTGTGTGTGTGTGTATACGTGTGCGTGTGTGTGTGTACATACGTACATAGTGGATATCTATATCGAATTTAGTTTCGTGTTGTATTCAGGAAGGACTAGGGATTGAAGAATACGAGGACGGTGACGATGAGGAGGAGGAGGAGGAGGAAGAAGAAGAAGAAGATCGGAGTTTGGATCTTCTAGTGAAGTTTGTTGAAAATGTTTTTAAGAAGATCTCGAGAAAAGCGAGGAAGGCCGTTCGATCTGTTCTGCCCGTCACCATCTCTACCAAATTGGTACTTTTCTCAATTGATGTCCTCTGGTGACAATTTGGAATGGGGTTCTTGTTTTCAAACATGCCTTTCGTAACAATTTGAGATAGGTTCCTAGTTATCGAAATGTTAAGCTCATTTTGAGTGTATTCGATGCGAGAGTGAAGGCTGGTAATTTGCTTCACATGAATCAGAAATCACTATACTAGCGTTATGTTCACTTGTCAAGAATTGATGCAGGAGAATTATCTTTGAAAAAATTACAGCGAAGTAAAATAAAGAACAATTATTTTGCCTTTTGCATTCATTTGATTGAAAAAATTCAAGAGATAGTTGAAAAGTCATAATTTAATTGTGTAGAAACTAGTATTAAACAAGATTCCTAGGTCGCGGAGAGCGAGTCCTGGTGGCAAAATTGGAGACGTCGGTCCCACAACTTTCTAGCTAAATTGAACACATTAAAAACCAGGAAAGTGAAAGATTCCTGCACTTTCTTTTCCTTTCCGTGCAACTAACAGGGCTTAGGGTCATTTTGTCACTTTTAAACACACATCAAGAATACCAGGATCAAAACCTCTGGATTCCTTGAAAGGATTGAGTAAAGCGACTTTTCCTGGGAGTTACCGTAGTTGCTATATGGATGACCTTATCGTTCCTTTTGCATTTTTTACGTGGATTCCAGACATCTGCAGTTTTTCATAGATGAGCAAAACAATACTCATTATTATTTTGGCAGTTTAGAATGATTGTTCCTTCTGTTGTTTGCGCATGATCTGATAATCTTGTTGAATTAAGGATCCATAATAGTTTGATGTTGTGCTTTGGTGGCATACCAAAATCTTCATGGGATTTTTATGTTAATACTTCATGCTTTCTACTAGATAAAAGCCCCTGGCTTGTTCATTGACTGTTGGTCTATTCCCTGTTCAATGTAGGTGGGTTTCTCTGTCAATGGGGTTATATTGCTGGCATTCTTGTGGGTTTTGAAAGCATTCCTTGAGGTAATAAAGAGATGAAGCTATAGTTCTGAATATTTAGATGCATGGTCTATTAGTTAGAAGTTATATATATCCGCTCAGGCTCATGCAGTGGCAAAACCAAGATTCGAAGTTGGAGGCGACACCCAAAAGGAGCGTGTCCTAAGATTAACTATACCTAATACCGAAAAAAAATAAAAAAAATAGTCTTGATAGGTTAATCATCCAAAGAGTAAAGTTCCATTCAGTGATCGTTTTGCCCTTGCAGTAGAAACAGGAAGGGTAAGCACGATTACAATCATTCAAAATATTTTTTTCCCCCGCAATCTTCAATCCATATCTCGACCACCAAGTCATGCTTTCAGGAGTTCAGGTCCTTTCAAATGATTCTTTCAATGGAATTTCAGATCCTCTGTACTATCTTTTGTGCGTTTTTGTTCAAAGCCATTTTGAATAAATGGGATCCAAATACTGGAGGTTTTCAACAGGCTGAATTCCAAAATGGCATACCTTTTGCCAATTCCATTATAATAGCTCAGGAAGTGATTTAATTGGGAGGGGAGTATTCCCTTGTCTTTGCCTGCAGACTTTTACTTTCTCAGTCTGATTTGTTAGAGATATATTGTGGGCCACATCACTAGAAAACCTTTGTGTGGTATATTTTATCAACAAAATAAATCGTTGTGCTGAACTTTTCAAGTTCACGGTTGTTCTTCTGTCATATATTTGGCCTACAACATGATTAGAAAGTATGCAAAGGTGCATTCTATCAACTCTGTTTCTGAAGTGTCCTGAGCTTGACAGACTCCTGTCCTGGTAATCAGAAATAGTTTGAGAACCAATGCATTGTTGCATTTTCTTCTCGATGCAGATGTTTCTATTTTAAATGTTTGTTATTTTAAATGCTTAGATAATTGTCTCAATGTGGTTGTAGCTGCAGTTTTTGCCTGTTTTCATCTTTTTAGTTACTGCAGTGTTCCATTATGTCAATATTCCCTCTCATTTTTCTTTCTATGTATATATCAAATGTAGGTGGTTTGCACAATTGGGAGTGTGGTGTTCGTAAGTATCTTGTTCATCCGTGGTATTTGGTCCGGTTTATCCTATTTACAACAAAGCCGCAACTATAGAACAAATGAATTTGACGATGACAATCATGCATGGACTGGCGGACAGCCCGTGTCTTGATTTCTCCACGTCCAGAGCAGTGAACAAGTTTTGGATGATTTCAGAAAAGTACTGTCTTTCTTTTTAAAGAGAAACAAGGGAGTATGATGGGAAGACGAGATTCGGCTCTTGTTTTTGGAAATCATCAAAATGGCTAAACCTCAACAAAAGCTACTCGTTTCTGGTATACTGATAGGATTTGGGGCATTATTGCAATTGTTGTAAGTGAAAGGGGGCTAATGCAATTCATTTATGTTTTCTGTTTTTCTGTTATGGGTGGGAGAGTATTAGGGGTTGGCAGGGTAGCAGAGGGTGGTGTCGAATTTGTAACTATCTTCTTCTCTTCTTCTGAAACTCTCTCTCTCTTGTTCTCTCCCTCCCTCTCTCTCTCTCTCTCTCTCTCTCTCTCTTGTAATTCATTTCCAGTTTGTAATTCGTTTCCCAAGCAATAATATAATCTGTGTTCATTTCTTGAATACATTTCTAGTGAAATTTTCCCAGTTCTATCATTGGTATCAAAGATATCGATCTTCGGCCATGGCATCAATTCAAGAGATCTTAGAATCCATGTGCCTTGATTTTCAAAATCTCAACGCACTGATTTCAAATGTGATTGAAACAACCAGTGCACTGGCGGCAGATATGCGTGAAAGCAGTCGGGAATTAAAGGAAATTCATAATTCTTTTGAATTGCTGATCAAAGAAATGGATTCTGAAGAAGTAGAGATGGAAAATGGCAATGCAAAAGTGGAATTGCAATCGGGGAGCGGACATGCCACAGACGCAGAATCCAGCTACTTGGTGGATAGCGAAGAGTGCTCGGAGAAGGTTCTGATCTTAAAGAACCACCCTGTCTTGAAAAGCCACCACTCGCCATTCTCACGCCATCGCTCTGATCGAACATTAGATAGCAGGAATACATGGGTTCAACGCCGGAAATTCAAGAACCACCAACTTTGTGTGTGTCAAAGGAAGCCTCATGTAATCTGCCATTTTCAAACTTGGGATGATGGAACAATCAAGACTTGGCATCCTGGTGACTCAGCCATATTCATACGTTGTGTCTGGATTTGCAAGGCGGCATTGACTGGTATTTGGGATCTAGGTGGAATAATTCTTGAAAATTTGATGGCGAGTTGGGGAGAAAAGGCAAAAAAAATGCCGGCAAGCTACAAGCACTCCAACTGTTCGATCAATTGTCAAAGTAAGTGTACCCTTGGTGGGAATGGATAATACTACTAAAGGGAATGATGGGCTAAAGGCCTTGGTGCAATTCAATTCAAAACGACAAATTCAAGAGAGTTCGCCAAAAGCTGTGAAGTATTCTAGAGTTGAGGTTGCCGATATGGGTTCAAGAACAAAAATTGATGCTACAGCTACGTACTCCTTCCGTCCCTAAACTTTTGACTTTTTTGGGATTGCGTATCATTTTAGATTGCTTATATCTTTCTATTTATAAATTTTATGTGATTTTGAAAACTTTGTTTGATAAAACTAATTAAAATCTATCAAATGAAATCCATATTGCATATTTTTTGACATTTACATTAAAAGATATAAGCCTTGTTCCCTTCCATTTTTTCCCCATTTTCAAAAACAATTTTTAAAAAGATTCTTTCTTTCCAAAAAGTTTCTCTCTCCACTCATTATCTTATTATTTCATTTATCTCTCTATTTCTCTCTAATCATTACGTTATTATTCTTATTTTCAAAAACTCAACCAAACACTATCTCAAAAATTTCTTTTCAAAATCTATCCAAACACAAGCATATGTATTTGAAAATGACACACTGTCCAAAAAGTGTCAAACTTTAAGGGACAGAGGGAGTATATTCTAACCTTGACATATCATCAGTTGGGTTGCATGTTTTCAGATTCACATCATGAAAAAGTTGCATTCTTTCAATCAATAGTCATAGTAACTTGTATGATCAAGGGATTTGCTGGCTATTTTTGCAAATTCTGTTGGTTTAGGAGATTATCAAACAGTCTCATGCTCGGAATATTTCTAAAATTTAGAACTCACATTGGATCAGTTCATGCTGTTTTTTGTTTTAGAATTCTTTTGTTTCTCCAAGTTTTGGATACCCAGTGCATGGATAATGTGAGACATGGATGTTATGAATGGGGTTTGATTTACGTGTTTGGTGAAGTGGGGCTTTTGGATTGTTCACGTGAAATGTTCGGCAAAATGGGTGGCTCGTATCTAGCGACTGATATCACAATATTGAATGCTACTGTTGAATCGTTGGTGTTGCTTTTGGTCGTTTATGCTCACATTTCAGTGAAGTTTCAATTGATTCTGAATTTCTTCTCCACAATACGCCCGATTATTGTCAACAACAAATGCCCAAATCAGTCCTTTATGCAGTTCCTTGCCCGACAACAATTTTTGCTGAGAGCAGCTTTGGAACAATTCAATCTTGTACTTTTTGAGCCACACTACTCTCATATATCCCTAAATGAAGCCTCCAAGGTTGCTGCCCCAAGGAAGAAAATAGTGGAGAAAATGAATGTAGTCGAAGTTGAACTGCTAATTAACAATTTGATGTTTGCAGAAGCAAAGGACAAGATTGAGATTGCTGAATTTTAGTTGCAATTATTGGAGTTTGAAGAGGTTATCGTTGCAATGCTTGGTGAAGCTATGAATGTCAATCAGTGTTTCGAGAATAGGTCAGAACCAAATATGCATTCTGTTGGCAGAATTTTGGAGCAACAGATTGGCATCTCCTCTTTAGGTCATAGTTCCAACCTTCCTTTCTTTTTAGTTCAATCTTTCAAAGCCATTGATTCGAAGCCCAGTATGTTGAATCTTGTGACAGCCAAAAATAATGGAGTAAAGATGGGTAAGGGTCCCTTGGCAGAAGATCATAAAATTCTTTGTGGAAGGGTTAATTGGGCTGCGAAGGGTGGTTCTTGCCTCTACATTTCTTGTTTCTATAAGTTCTGGGATCCAGGGGGATTTTCCTTCGGGAAGGTGTTATTCCAGTGGAATTCGAATTTACGGACATGTTACTCCAAAGCAGTATACCTTTTACTTCAAGCTCTGTTAATCTTTATCCTCGAAAGGACAGATTGGGTCTCTTGGATTGTGCGTGCGATGTGTTTGATAACACTCCTGACCAATATTGGTAATACAGAAACACGGTGGACATCAACATGGGTGACTTGGATGAACCTGATATCAGCTCTACTTAGTTTTTCTTTTTCCTTTTTGCAACTACTGATTGGTCTCCAAATCATTGCCAACCGTAATATGGTGGTTAGGCAATATGGATTTGAAATTGACCCACATGTTCAAGGTAGTTTCATTTGTGGTTGTGCTAAAGTGTTAGATAAAGTGCTTAAGCCCTCAGTTGCGACTCAGATTGCAACATTGTTTACTGATTCTCAATCGGTTGGTATTGCTCGTTCTTGTTCATGTTAGATTACAATGAATATCCACTTGATTATGAAGTTCGTCCCCTTCATAGAGAAATGCCTGTACTAGTTCTTTATTTTTCTTGAACAAGCAGCATATTGAAACTTGTGGGATCTGTTCTTTATGAGTCAGTTTACTGGAAAATCTGCAAGCAAGTGATCAACCCAGGGAATATTTTTTTTGAAGCTTTTGGATTGCTAGGATGTGGTCGGCCTTGTTTGGTTTGGTTTCCAAAAACCGGTTTTCTCAATTATTATTCAATTATTACTCTTATTTTTAAATTTTATTTTTATTTTTCTCTCTATCTCTCTCCAATCATTAATACCTATTTTTTAATTATTATACATATTTCTCTCTCTAATCATTACAAAAACCAAAACCCAAAATCAAACCAAACACAACCGTCAAGTCTTCATTTCCATTATTCATTCCTTCTGCCATACAAACTTATTGTTAACAGTACCTTCTCAACAATGTATCTTGGCACTTTTGAGAGATGGGTCCATTCTTCATATTGAGGACCTCAAACTCTAGCAATGACACCATATTAGCCACCCAATGGCGAGCGGCTGCATAACTGAAGTCATTTTTTTGTAGCAACGACTACATATTCAGCCTTGACTGCAGTAGGGTTTCTTCTCTTTTCAACCTTGAGGACAAGGTTGCTTTCAAGGGAGATGCATTGATAGGATTTGTGGCATTATTGCAATTGTTGTAAGTGAAAGGGGGCTAATGCAATTTATTTCTATTTTCTGTTTTTCTGTTATTCTGTTATGGGTGGGAGAGTATAAGGGGGTTGGCAGGGTAGCAGAGTGGGGTGTTGAATTTGTGACTGTCTTCTTCTCTTCTTCTGAAACTCTTTCTCTCGTAATTCATTTCCAGTTTGTAATTCGTTTCCCAATCAATAATGCAATATGTGTTTATTTCTTGAATACATTTCTAGTGAAATTTCCCCAGTTCTATCATATACATAGTTAAGGGGGATGATGGGCATATTATTAAAAGGGTACCAGTCGCTTCAATTCCACTCATCAGGTCAGCCGAAAGGCTTCTTCAGGAAGCCACTCTTTTTGTCTATGTGTATCCCAAATACAAGGGTACACCACTTAGATTTCTATTTCAATCAAAAGATGCTTATTGATTGTAAAATATAATTGAATCATCCTTAGACTAGAGTTTATTGCATTCATAGATGATCTCGTTATACACCATATGGGCATTCACCCATTTTGTGACGAAGAATGCCATACACACGAGTCCACGTGCATCGAACTCTTTCGGATATAGTGTGTCTGGAGTTGTGGCTTAAAGGTAGGTGTGTAGACTTTCTGTTTTGTGATGGGGATATCATTGACTGCACCGGGATGCCTAGACTATTGATTCTTGACTTGTGGAGGGACTTGAAAGAGAGATGTAACAAAATGGAAGTAAAATTTGCGATTATTGTTTCATGTTTTCCATCTATCCTTTTCTCCCCTTCATCTATAGCCCCTTGATAGAAACAGAATCCAATAGAAGATTGGGAATTATTTTGCTTCTGTTATAAGATCACCCTTGTGGTCCTGGTTACTAGCAGTGCTTAATGTTTACGGCTCTGAGCTACCCACTGCATTGGCCCAAATAAAGTGGCCACTGCAATAAGTTATCCACGTGAGGTTTTAGTAGAACCACACCATTCAATTTTAAGGACTAATTTTACACTATGGTGACAACATTTGGCTGACTCTGGAAATATATATATATTTCCAACTTGAGTTTCCCGTTTACTAAAAGCAAAAGCGCCAAGCTGATTTTAACAACTTGCTTTTATCGGGAGTGTGAGAGAAAATTGATTTTTAGCAACTTAGTTTTTTAGCACTTTTATGGAATATTAACTTCTAGTACTAAAAACGGGAAACTCGGTCTTAGTAGCTGGTTCGCTAGACTGATTAATTTAGTGAATATATGTCACTAGACAGATTAATGCAAGACCTGCGAGAAACTCCCTTTTCAGTTCCTTCCCCTATCCTCCCTTAGCATAAAATTGTTCTGACGGGAAACTATTCATGTTATTGTTTCAGAAATACTAGTTCTCCCCATCTTTTTTTTTTTAAAAAAAAACTTATTAGAGAATTGCACCAACAAATTTTGTTTGGCTTCAAGAAACAATATAAAAAGAAAAAAGGAGATGAATCTTCATGTTTAGCAACATATTTTGTGGCTTTGATCAGATTTGGTGGCAGACTCTCGGGCTCTCCAACAGCAATAGTGAAGTCGTTGTGGCGACGACAACGAAGAGACCGAGCTCCAACTTGATGCAAATTATGATTTTTCCACCTACCCGAGACAAGCAGATATGTGGGTTCCGACACCGGAACTGATTTTTGTTTCCTTTGGTATTTTAATTTTAGTTTATTGTATTCACTCGACATTTCTTTCCATTGTATTCGTTGCGTTATCAATATATGTTACATTTCCTAAAAAATACAGTAATATATATATTTTGAATTTTGATGTTATCCCAAATTTCTGTTATACTTACTCCCAGCTCAAAACAAAACTAAAACCACGTCATAAGATGCATAAAATCCCAAAACAGATGTTCAAAAAACTACTACAAAGAGCGGCAAATTTATGATTTTTAGTAAAAGCTAACCACGGTAAAAAAAAAACGGTTAGGAACCCCACAAAACCTAACCATGGTTAACCACAACCACCTCTCTCTCTCTCTCTCGCGCGCGCTATAAATGCGGACACCCGAGAGAGCTTTTCACATCATCCAAAGGCGTCTTGATAAACGCTTTTGTTTGTTTGTTCCTTTTCGCTTTCTCTCTGATCTCTTCGGTTACTTCATTTTTTCTCTCTGTAAAATTGCGATTGTCTTACCATCCAAACAGCCGGAAAAATGAGGGAGTGCATATCGATCCACATCGGCCAGGCGGGGATTCAGGTCGGCAATGCCTGTTGGGAACTCTACTGCCTCGAACATGGCATCGAGGTACGCCATCTCATCTCTTCCTTCTCTTTGAACACACGGATATAGTTTTCTGTATATCAGTTTGTTAAAAATTCGTTAGATTTGGAAATATCGAGTGAGAATTCATGTATATATTGCTTCAATTGTGTAATGCTCGTCAGATCTGTTGGTATTTTGTAAGAAACGTGTAGTTCGCTCGCGAATGTCAGTTTTTCGTTCTGAATTACCGTTGGAGATTGTCTGGATCTGCAATTTCTGGAGCATTTCATCCGCATGGAAACGAGATGCAAAGTTTGATTGCGCATAGTGAATGTATTTCATATTGCACGATCTCAAACATGTCTGATCTAGTTTTGTGTAGATCGCTCATTAATGTCACTTTTTAGTACTGAATTACCATTCGAGATTCACGGGATCTGCAATTTCAGGAGCATTTCCTCGCATTGAAACAAGATGCAAAGTTTAGCATTGTACGATCTCAAACATGTAAGATCTAGTTGTGTTGTTGTCTGTAAATCGTAGGGATTTGCTATTGGGAATTTGGACATATTGGCAAAATATATGCGGTTCTCTAGATCATAAATGACAATGGGTGGATAGAAGATCTTGTGGTTTCATCAGCGAAATTGATTTGTGTTAAACGTGTATCTTTTGTTTAGGTCATACGTTTGGATGCACAACCGGTCAAATCTGGAGAGTAGGTTTTCCTAGTCCTAATTTCCTGGAATATGGATTCTTTTCCTAGAAGATGGCTGGATTACCTTTTCAGTAAAACATCGGAAACGTTTGCAAAACAAAAGTATCAGTCTTAAATAGGATGAATAAATTTTTTTTAATCAGAAATGGGTGAATAATTGCGTTGCAGTATATCTAAGTATGCAGTTTTGTGTGGATTCTTGCATAAGAAATACTCCTTCCGTCCCATTTTAAATGCTCCCTACAAATATCTGTGCCATTTTCAAACGTCTATATCTTTTTATCGGTAATGTTTTCAAAGTTTTTTTAAATTTCATCTAATAGAACTAATTGAGATCTATCAAATAAGATCCATATTACATATAAAATACATTATAGAATGAAAACTACAAGAGTTTTTAAAAAGCACACATAACCGTAGGGGTCATTTAAATTGGGATGGAGGGAGTATAAATTTCCGATAGAAATTGTCAGATCAGCTTGTACTAATGACTTTTCTGGTGGCATCAAATTTCTTGATTACATCTATAATCTATTGACGGGCTTAGCTTCATGTATCGTTTTTTAAGAAGTGCACGTTCTTATTGAGCTCAAACCAAGAATACAAACTAGGGTAATGCCCCAAGAGTTACAAAAGCTGCAAATCAGAACCAAAACCTAGCTATACACAGAGCATTACAGGAACCCAAAAAAAAAAAGAAAAAAGATAAAAGAATACCCAAACAGAAAACTAAAGCAGCCCTAGCTTCATGTATCGTTATATATGTTGTTACTGAAATTCCTTTCTTTTACCTGCTAAATTTGTCATTGTTGCATGTCTGTCATGAGTCAATCAAATTGCATTTTATTACCCTGTTCTGATATTGGGCAAAAAAAGTGACGTTTGCACGAGGGAACAGCTTCATACATGCACTACTATGTTTTAGTCTTATGCCGTCTCATTTAGATCCGTAATATTATAGAGCATCTCTAAATTTACTTCTTTTTTTCTTCTTCCAGCCTGATGGCCAGATGCCGAGTGACAAGACTATTGGTGGAGGTGATGATGCCTTCAACACCTTTTTCAGTGAAACCGGTGCAGGAAAGCATGTTCCTCGTGCTGTCTTTGTTGATCTGGAACCCACTGTCATAGATGAAGTGAGGACTGGAACCTACCGTCAGCTCTTCCACCCTGAACAACTCATCAGTGGCAAGGAAGATGCTGCCAACAACTTTGCCCGTGGCCATTACACAAGTAGGTGCTCGTTTCACATTTTCTGATCTTTGGGGTACAATCAAGTGCTTCTTCTTTTGCATTTCCACTGAATGTTTTATTACTGTTTTCAGTTGGGAAGGAGATTGTTGATCTCTGCTTGGACCGCATTCGTAAGCTTGCTGACAACTGCACTGGCCTCCAAGGGTTCCTTGTTTTCAATGCTGTTGGTGGGGGTACTGGGTCTGGTCTTGGATCTCTCCTTTTGGAGCGCCTCTCAGTTGATTATGGCAAGAAATCAAAGCTTGGTTTCACCGTCTATCCCTCTCCCCAAGTCTCCACATCTGTTGTGGAGCCCTACAACAGTGTCCTCTCAACCCATTCCCTCCTTGAACACACTGATGTTGCTGTGCTCCTTGACAATGAAGCCATCTATGATATCTGTAGGCGCTCTCTCGATATTGAGCGGCCCACCTACACCAACCTCAACCGCCTTGTTTCGCAGGTAACTCATGTTCATCTGCCTTCTTAAGCGTATATTAGACAACAATGAAAGGCATCAAACAAAACCAAGATGATGGAAAAGGAAAACCATCAGAGAAACAGGAAACACAATATGCTAAGCCTATAAACTCTCACATGCCGAGAGGACTTGGCATTTTACGTAGGAGGTTTTGACCAAGTTTTTGTTAGGCTCCCTAGAGAGAAACTTGTTGCTTTTTTTTAACCAGCTTATGTTGTACTTGGATGAAGGATTTGGAGAAAATCTTGTATTTCTTCTCACACACGGCCTGAAGAATGTCACTTCTCTCTAGATTTGCCACATTATTTATTTTGACAGCCTTCCTTGAACTAACATCTTGTATTCTTGTGTGTGGGTCTCAGGTGATTTCTTCATTGACAGCCTCTCTAAGGTTTGACGGCGCCCTCAACGTGGATGTGACTGAATTCCAGACCAACCTGGTCCCATACCCCAGGATCCACTTCATGCTCTCTTCCTACGCCCCTGTCATCTCCGCTGAGAAGGCCTACCACGAACAACTCTCTGTTGCTGAGATCACAAACAGCGCGTTTGAGCCAGCCTCCATGATGGCCAAGTGCGACCCCCGCCACGGCAAGTACATGGCATGCTGCCTTATGTACCGCGGTGATGTGGTCCCCAAGGACGTCAACGCTGCCGTTGCCACCATCAAGACCAAGCGTACCATCCAGTTCGTCGACTGGTGTCCCACCGGGTTCAAGTGCGGCATCAACTACCAGCCACCCACGGTGGTTCCTGGTGGCGACCTTGCCAAGGTGCAGAGGGCTGTTTGCATGATTTCGAATTCCACCAGTGTGGCTGAGGTGTTTGGTAGGATTGATCATAAGTTCGACTTGATGTATGCCAAGAGGGCTTTTGTGCATTGGTACGTGGGTGAGGGGATGGAGGAAGGAGAGTTTTCAGAGGCAAGGGAGGATCTTGCGGCTCTAGAGAAGGATTACGAGGAGGTCGGTGCTGAGTTGGCCGAGGGGGAGGACGGGGATGAAGGGGACGATTACTGATTGGTTTTGTGTCTGGTTATATCTCTATTTGATTTTGATCTTTTCATGGTCATGACTCGTTGAAACTACGGTGTGAGCTTTTAGCTGTTTGTGTTGGCTGTGGTATCAAATCTACTGTTTGGAACCACAATGTTTGTTCTTAAGCGAGTATTAAAGTTGTGTGTGTGGCTTATCTTTTCTGGTACTTCATTTGTGTCTTTTAGTTTGTGCCTTAGTTTTGAGTAATGCTACAATGTGCTCTTCTTAATATGAGATTTTGTGGCTCTAAATATGAGATTTTGTGGTTGGAGATATGAAGGGCATATGGTATGTAACTTCATATGAATAGTCACAAAATCTCATATATTTTCAGAAAATCTCATATTTGGAGCCACACAATCTCATATTTGGACTCATGCGGATTGCTACAGTAATGCTACAGTGCCACAATCTCATATTTGGAGCCACAAAATCTCATATATTTCTAGAAAATCTCATATTTGGTGCCACAAAAACTCATATTTTTAGCTACAAAATCTCATATATTGGAGCCACAAAATCTCATATTTTGGAGCCACAAAATCTCATATTTCCGTATGGGGTGTATACCATGTGCCATATCATATTTGGAGCCACAAAATCTCATATTTGGTGACACAAAATCTCATATTCTCTCATATTTTGTGCCAAAAAATCTCATATAGGAGGGGGTGTACATTGTAGCATTACTCCTTAGTTTTTGGTGCTGATCATACCAATGTCAATGCGTGTTTTTCTCATCCAAAAGAGAAGGAAAAGAAATAGAGTAACTCAGACTTGGTTTTTTGACTGAATGTCTGGACCAGTTTACGCGCCCCTCGACTAATTGAAACTTGGTTTATGCCATTGTCTCGATGTTGGTATAGAAATCTACTCGTTTGTTGTAAGCAAGTCACCTAGGTTGTTAAGGGAACTGGTTTGAAAGCGGATGGTAACTCATCTCTGGTCTCAACAATTTCAGGCGGCACCACCATAACCAGGGATGGACCGAGGGGGGTTGGGCGGGAGCCGCCTTGCTCCAAGTTATTAACTGATGTTCACAACTGTTTCCGAATTACTTGAAGTTTTCACTCGTGCATATACATTCGTCGGTTAAAAATGTAGGTGCATCTTCGACGACGATGTAAGTAGAATAGTCAATAATGTGACCAAAAAGCAACTCTTTTCGAAATCTCACTCAAGGGATGCTGAGTTGGTTTGCCAATTTGAGTTGGTATGACTGACGTGGTACTTATTTGTGCACATTTCACCATCCAAAACTGCAACGGACAATCCAGATTAAAATATACTTTTTCTTTCCTTTTTCATTTTTTAAAAGTAGATCGGACACTTTTAATCCGAGTCGTCCGTTACATTTTTTGAAGGCCGAATGTGCGCACCCACTCGGCATTGAATTTTTTTTCATGCATCGAGTTCCCTCGTGGAGGTGTGGACACAGGGCTACGGCCATTAGAGGAAATTAGAGCGTTTTCTATGTCCAAACTTTGCATAATGTGAGCTTACTGTTGGTGCAAAAATCCGGGAGTCTTCGGGAAACTGAACTTGTTGATGATGGAACTTGCTTCGAGGCACGTTACTATGTCGTTTTCCGAAAACAGTATTCGCCCCACCATTTGGTGTGCACCAGGTTGATAGCGAATCTGTCCGACCATACAACGAAGCCCAATCAATTCAATAATCTTCTGCCTACGTCCGCACAAACGAAGGACAGACAGAATACTGAGTCGAAAAAGAATTGAAAGAACCAAGGAATTGCTTACACCGTTTCTGCAGAGTAACGGTACAGCAAAACTAGAAATCAATCTGTAGTAATTTTGGCAGAGTAACAAGTCTAGAAATTTGTCTATATTTTTCAACATTAATGAATGTAATTCTGGGTGTTATTTATAGGCCCAATGTATCCTTTCACTTTAGGACATGCTCTTTAGTGAAAAGACTTGAGTTTGAGTCATAACCCTCCGTTCAGAGTTGCATCCGTAAGCGAACTAGTGTAACAGATATCGATACAGCTTTATGGTGTATCGATACCCATCATTCTGTTCGTGAAACAACCGCTCATGAGCCAACCGGTATCGATATAGCATAACAGGCGTATCGATACCGCTCCATTTCAAATGCCATGTCAGTAACATGGTCAAATGGCAATAAACCGACGTGCTAAGTGCAAAGTGCACCATCAAAGCGTCACACAGCCTACTACCATGCTCACGCATGCGCAGGGGTGCGTATGAGTGTGCTCCGCTCCATCATCGGCTGCGCCAGTAATGCACGCAACACCATAGGTGCCTTGCTACTTAACATTATGTGAACATTATAAGAATGTTTCCACATATATACAACTCAACTTCTCTTTCACTAGCCAATGTGGGACAAAACCAAAACACAACAATAAAAGCTTTCTAAAAGCACAAGGAATATTTTGATAAAACCCCAAATAAAAACTCATTTATTTTGATAATTTCCAACACTTACTAGGGTGTTTTCACCAGAGACATTGGTCCAAGTTTGTGAAAAATCATTGCACATTAGTAAAGTGTACGAATTCCTATAGGCTATTGTTTTTATCAAACAGTCCGATTATGCGTACGAACAGGCACGTACGTACGTACACGAACACATCTTACATGGAAGAGTTTTTTAAAAATTTGGACCGCAAAAAACATACACGTATGATCAAAATGCACCATATGTGCATTATACGTACGCGAAGTGTGCGTACAAATAGTTTTTTTTTGGTTTATCGCATGCTACTAGCTTGTTGAAGTACTAAATGATGGTACACTGTGTAAACAGTAGTGATTCTCATACACCCAAACCCCTTAGTAGCCCATAAAAAAAATAACATTATCTCGGGAAATCTTCACCTAACCACACAGCATTCTATGAGAAAGGGAAAGCAATATAAACTAGTATCTCATGTCTCCATGATGCTTAACAGTTAATTACAGTAAGGGTTGGTCAGGTGTGGTCGAGGCCGGCCAATTCTTGAGACTTGTTTCAAGTTTGAAACTTTGTAGGTGCTTTTAACTTTTTTGGGTCTAGTTCATACGAAATTTCGTAAGGAACAATAAAATTAGACTGTGAAATTGGTCCCCACAAATTAGTCAACCTACTGCTAAGGCACACCCTACCCCTGAGTTATAAAAATAAAAATAAAAACGATAGAGCCACAGACCTTTGTTTTTGGGCTCTTTACTACTAGTAGAAAGTACTTATTAGAGGGACCGACAAGAAATAAAACTCGGTTTAGTAGTCCCAAGTTTTGAAATTACCAAAAACATGACATCCCACGTAATTAATGACCAATACATGAAACCATTGTTTATCTGGAGTATTTTGCCCTTATTTTGGGTGCAAGTCAAACAAAAATAAGAAACAAGTACAAACTTATGGGAGCAAGTCCATCTAATATAATGGGGAAAGTCCAAAATGGACACCAAAAGTGGACTCATGGAATGACTATTTTCTCTGAGGGATGTGTAGGCCTTTAGGTACAAATCGCACAAAAAGAAGAAACAAGTCAATGAACTTATGGGAGTAAGCTCATCGAGTACAAATGGCAAGTCCAAAATTGGATCAAAAGTGAGCTCATGAAATAATTACTCCGATGCATGTGACATGCCTCGTTTTGGCTAGATCACCCAAATCCGCTATATATTTGACACGGATTTGCCGTAATTATTAAACTATGGCAAATGCATATTGTGAATTCACCATGTGCGGATTCAATTCCCGTCGTTTGCCCATAAACCACTAAAAACAAATCCATAAAGTTATGAGAGCATGTCCATAAAGTACAAAGTGCACATCCTAATATAGAGACGCAAAGTGGGCCTGTAGAATGATTACCCTCTAAGACATGTGCAGATGTTTTGGGGTGCAATTCTTATAAAAAGAAGAAACTAATTAGTCCATAGATTTATGGGAACTAGTTCATCTAGTACAAAGGGCAATTCAGATAATAGATACATAAAGTCTGGGTATAAGGGCTAAATGGTCAGGCCATGTCATGGATACAGTCATTATAATGGTTTCGTGATTTCAAAACTTGGGAACACTGAACTGGCTATTATTCCTTGTGGGTGCCACTATCTGTAATTTTTCCTCTTTTTTTTTGGGCTTAATTGAATGCAAGGCAAAAAAGGAATTCTACCTTCTCTTTTGTCCCATGCATTGACTCTAGATTCTGCGAATCTGTAATGTGATTCTGCATTTTTTTAGACGCAGCAGAATTTATGGTGTAACTGTTGAGGGTTGTGTATGTCCTGGATTTCCTATTTGATTATCGCTTTAAAGTGCAAATCGCTTTAAAGTGAAAATGGAATTCCATTCATTCAGAATATGGTGGTAACAATTATGTGAATTTGTAATCTTTATTTTAGATTGGGTAATTGTAGATTCCGATGACTAATTCAATGTCACATTTCAAAAAGAGGAATATAATAATATCTTCGCCATACTATAATAAATCTTTTTAATTCATGTGTATTTCTGCACTTGGCATGGTACTTATGATAAGCCCCAAAAGTTGTATATAATCCGGGCTTATCTAGCTCATTTTTGTTCACATACACGCAATTTTGTGCTTTATATGCTTGATATGCGCGTAGTGTTGTTTTTGTTAGTTATAGGTAAAACACGTGAATAAGCACGTTTTGGAGCGCAATGGGAACCGTCCCAAGTTGCCCCATGACATGCCACCACCGGGTCTCAAGAGCCAAGAAATGAAGACTCGGCTAAGGCCCGAGAAGTCAAAAAGCCACAAAGCCAAGCCGGTGCGTTAAAAGCCGTGTCTCACGCTCTCAAAGACTCCCGGTGAAGTCCGGGATTGAACAAGCACCCACAAGACCTAGAGCACCTCCCCCGAGGGTCGCACGACTCATTTAGGAGTTTTGGAAGAAGTCCGGAGGCACGCAAACCAATGAGAGTGATCAAAGGGGACAAAATGCAAGTCAAGATGATTCTGGACCGATCCAGAATTAATTCGGACCGATCCAGATTTTTCCAAAAATTTTCAGACTGTTTTGGACCGATCCAGAATCAATCCGGACCGATCCAGTTTTTCCCAACTCTTCCAAATGATTTTGGACCGATCTAGAATCAATCCAGACTGATCCAGATTTTCTCAGCTTTTTCCAGATGATTCCGGACCGATCCAGAATAATTCTGGACCGGTCCAGAAATGCTCCGGGCGGCCATTTTAATGCACTTTATGTACATGCCATTAATAGCAAGTTTTTGTGTTTTGTGAGAGTTTTTGAGATATTTTGTAGAGAGAGAAGGGAAAGTCTATATGAGGCTCCCCTCTCTCCTTCTCTCCCATATGATAATTAATTAACACTTCTCACTCTTTCATTTTAGTTTTAGTTTAGCTCCTCCATTGGAGGATTTTGGAAGCTTTCTCTCTCTAGTTTTCCCATGTAAGTGTTGATCTTAGGTAAATTTCATGTTTATTAATGTTGTTGCTCTTGATTAGCTCTACCTAGAAATCTAGTTTATTTTCAATTCCATCTAGTATTTAGTTTACTTGATTACCTTGCTATTTCCTTAGTTAATACTTGGTTTGGTTGGTTGTTTGTTAATTTCTCTAAGTATAAAGTGATAGGCCAAGATAATATCTTCATTCAAATCAAGTTTATTTAGTTACTTGTTATGTTCTTTATTTCTCTTATAAAAACAACCATATTTTCCTTAGTAATGAACGAGTAGTCGGCTTAGGCTCGGTCATGGGGTGATTAGCATCCCGTGACTTAGGTGGTTTCACTCTCCTCGCCATATTGCAAACCTTTCGTGTTAATCAAAGAGTTAGGATTAATTTTATGTATCAAAATTTGGATTTGTTAATCCCGTTGATCACGCGTAGCCAAGGGCTCGACCACTTGGCACGTGTGATGCTTCGGGCTATGACAATCAAAATGTTTGTATAAATGGCACAAGAATCCTATTCTTTGAGAAACACCATTTTTCTAGTCAAACGAGTTGAAGTACCAAATCTTCCGTTCGGGGTCGTTTAACAACGCCCCGAGCCGGTTATTTTAGAGGAGAGTGAATCGGCCTAAGACATGGGTGTTGAGAACCCCTAAACCTTGCCTTCCTTTAATTAGTCTTTTTAATCTTGAGTCATTCACGAAGTTAAATGAGTTCCACCCACAAATCACCAAAGCCAAGTTTGCCGCTTTAAGGCTAAAAACTTCATTCGTAAGTCAACTCTCACGCCGGGTGCATTCGGTCCCTGTGGATTCGACCTGGTCTTACCGGTTATTATGCTACCTCCGACCTAGCCCTACGCTTGGGGCAACACTTTCTACGACACAATCTAAGGTCGCAAGCAACTTACGTGACGGATACGGTACTTATGTGACGGATACGGTATTAACATGACAACGTGGTACTTACAAGAAGTATAATATACGGATACAAATACGAGGTGAAAGAAAATTGAGAAATGTGGAGGGTTAACGTATATTATTATCCATTCACAAAGTTGTTGGGCACTGCGTAATTTACCTAATAAATAGCACTTGAATATTTTTTTATTTCAGATAGACACAAGGGTCCATGGCGTGGTACTGATGTGATGGGCATAGTACTAACATGACGTTTGCTGTAGGGATAAAATTAAATACAAGGTGAAAGAAATTCGAGAAATGTGGCAGGTTAACATATATTATTATCCATTCAGAAAATTGATGGGACCTAATAGATAACCCTAAAATAATTTTTGATTTTAGATCGACATGTGGGCTCGTGGCATGGTACTTATGTGACGGGTATAGTACTAACATGACGTTTGTTGTATGGATACAAATACAAGGTGAAAGAAATTCGAAAATGTGGGCGGGTTAATGTATATTATTAACCATTCACAAAGTTGTTGGGCACCGCGTAATTTATCTACTAGATACCCCTAGAATAATTTTTTATTTTAGGTCGACACGTGGACCCGTGGCGTAGGGGTGCACACCGTCCAGATTGAACTGGTTCTCTAAAAATCTAGTAACTGGACCATTTCGAATGGTTTTAGAAAATTAAGAACCAAAACCTAACCAATACACATGTAGAACCTGTCTAGATCCAAACCGCAAGACTAGACTGGTTTTGGTTCAATTCCGGTTCTATCCGATTAAGGAACACTTTACCACAACACATGAATTCAAAAGTTTATTTAGAATTTAGAGCATTAAAACAAATCATAAAATAAATAGTTTTAGGGTTGGAAGAATCAAGAGATATTGTATAGAAAATGAAAGGAAGAAAAAAATTAGGAAGCAAATCGAGATTAGAGAGTAAGAGAATTGAGTTTTCCTTTGAGTAGCAATCGTGAAATTAAGGTGGAACAAAAAAGAATTGAAATTGGTAATTTGGTTTTAGTAGATTATAGTAATATATTAAATTTCTTTTAACAAAATAGATTTTTATTCTAAATAGATATAAAAGAATACTTTACTAAAAAGAAAATTAACTCACCAAATCAAGATATATAATTTCGTATATCTATATTATATTACACAACGGTTTTGTAAGTCCTTCGTGGCACATTGGAAGGCAGTGATTGATTTTTAAGTTCACGATTCATATTGATCTAAGGGTTCTTATCACTCCTCCTCAAAATTCAAATCCTCTTTCAATCAAACACTTATAAGTCTTAAATTTTTACCTAATTAAGAAGATTTTGACCTAATTAAGTTTTACACACCAAACTTTAAGTGTGGATTGCTATCTATATTACAATACACAACATTTTGTAAAATGTCCCTCTCACATGTGTCCTCCGTGGGACATTGGAGGGCTGTGATTGATTTTTAAGTTCACGATTCAATTGATCCAAGAGTTCTTATCACTCCTCAAAATTCAAATCATCTTTCAATTAAGCACTTATGAGTCTTAAATTTTACCTAATTAAGAAGAATTTTGACCTAACTAAGTTTTGAATACCAAACTTTACCTGTGGATTGCTAATCTCTATTACATTACACAAGATTTAGCAAAATGTCCCGCTCACATGTGTCCTTTGTGCCACATTGGAGGGTTGTGATTGAATTTTTAAGTTCATGATTTAGTTGATCCAAGAACTCTTACAATTCTTGCTCAAAATTCAAAATGTCTTTCAATCAAACACTTATGGGTCTTAAGTCTTTTACATAATTAAGAAGAGTTTGACCTAATTAAGTCTTGGATACCAAACTTTAGCTGTGGATTGCTTATTTCCCTATATGTCAACTTTTAAAGCAAATCTCAATATTCTAATTTCAAAATAGGTGTGTTCAAATTTCAAATCTACTCTCGACATCCTTTTTTTCTATGAATAAGGTAGTCTCATCCAATTATTGGGGAGGCCGGAGGTCACTGTGATTTTAGATTTCATGCACTTTCATTGGATCAATATTCAATTGATTCCCGTTGAGCTTTCATTTTTCGTTGGGATCTCAATGCTAGAAACTTCGTGGGGAGAACAACGATAGCATACAAGTAACCGATTTAAGCATGTATTTGTCCCATGTTTTGATGTTTTGAATCAATATTTCCATGGTGGCTTTCATTTTTTATCGCATATTTTCACTCATCTTTGTCCCTAGACCCATGAAACAAAAATTGGTTTAGAAAATGTCCACCCATTTTCTTTTTTAGGTAGCCAATAAGGCTCATAAAACTGTTATCTCCTTTTACAAATAATCTTTTTATTTGTGTCATGAATAATTTATCAAATGTACTTACTGAATTAGATAGCTATAATTTCACTTGGTGAATTTCCCTATCTTACATATATATATGAGGCATTTCTAGTAAGGGTTCCCTTATATAAGCTACGGTACGGGATTTTTTGTTCGAGATCAAATTTCAACGATCTAAATTGTTAGATGTGTTTAAAATGCATTTTTAAGGTCCGATGCGAAGACTTGTAAAAAAAAAATCTCGGAAGGGCTTGATCCAAGCAGTTTTTGATAAAAATGTACATCTACACATTTTATTGAAAATGGCTCAAATTAAGCCTTTCCGGGTTTTTTTTTAATACTAATCCTCTTGTTAGTCCTTAAAAACATGTTTTAAACACATCTAATGGTTCGCATCACAAAATTAGATCCCGAACAAAAAATCCCGCACCTTAGAAAGTAAAGGAGCCCTTATTGGATATTTGTTGTATTATATCCCTAATTAAAATTTGGTGCGGACCTCACCTTTCTGAGCCAAATTTTGATGATCCGAACCGCTCGATATTTTTAAAATGCATTTTTAAGGGCCTACGCTAAGATTTGGCAAAAAAAAAAAAAAAGAAGACCCGAAAGGGCTTAATCCAAACAGTTTTCGGTAAAACTGTACCAAGCCCTTAAAAACGCATTTTAAAAACATTGAGAGGTTCGGATTGTCAAAATTTGATCCGGAAAGTTGAAAAAATGCTAGGTCCGCACCAAATTCTAAATAAGGGATACCTTGGGAGATCATGATCTTATATATATATATATATATATATATATGAGTCCCGATCCAATCCGGGAATCCAGGATCCAGGACTTCATCTTCCCGATATATTTTTTGAAAATCCGAGCCGTCCAATGTGTTCAAAAGGTGTTTTCAAGTGTCTACGCGAGAAATCTTCAAAAAAAAATACCGGGAAGGGCTTGATCCGAGCAATTTTTTGCAAAATTGTAAATATATAGTATTTGCAAAAAACTGCTTGGATCAAGTCCTTCCCGGTATTTTTTAAAAAGATTTATCGTATGGACCCTTGAAAACACCTTTTCAACACATTGGACGGCTCGGATTTCCTAAAAATAATTTTTAAAAGCATCAAAACACCAAAAAACCTCAAATCCGGGATCTCGGATTGGATAATTGGTATATAATATCAGTTCTTAAACTTAATTTGGTAACCCCTATTTTTAAAAACGAAAAATTTGGAGGGGGTTGGGTTCATTAGAGAGAGTCAATAGGAGCAAATTGTAAAAGATCTTGATTGATTTCAGATTGCGTTTTGTCGTGCATTTAGGCATGGGCATTGTATTAAAATATATGCACATATATAGAAAGTTATACAGTCCAGTTTGATTCTAACTGTGGTTCTGAAATTGAGAACTAGTAACCAAACCATAATTACAGGTTCTTAATTTTTTAAAACCATAACCAGACCAATGAACCTAACCAAATCGAGCGGTTCGATTCGGATCGGATCGGATCGGTTGGACAGTTATATTGGTTTTCTTGTGCATCCCTAATGTGACCAACATAGTACTAACATGACGACATGGTACTTTCATGACGTTTTTTGTACGGATACAAATACAAGGTGAAAGAAATTCGAGAAATGTGGCGGATTAACATATATTATTATCCATTCACACAAAGTTGTTGGGCGCAGTGTAATTTACCGAATAAATAACCCTAGAATAATTTTTTTTTTCAAGTCGACAAGTGGGCGGGCTGACATATACTACAATTATTATGCATTCACAAATTTGCCGGGGCCGTGTAATTTACCTAATAAATAACCCTAGAATAATCTTGGGTTCCACCTGAAATTTTGGACAATCTTGGTGGATGTGTACACGACCATGTTTTGACTTGTTCTAAAATTCTGCATCACCATTTGACAATCCAAATACCGCTGACTCATATTTATTATCTCCACATTTTCAAATGCAGCATCTATTGAAATCTTGGGTATTTATTGTAAAGTTGGGTTATTGTTGTGAGATAAAAAAAAAAAAGCTTTCATGGTAACAGATGGTGCATCACAGTGTGACTGAATAAGTGACCCTTTTTGAATTTCTACTGTTTGACAAAAAAACATGAACTGGCTATTGCATCACACCACCATTTCTCTTTTGTATTTCCACACTCCACTCTCCCTGTATATATACTGCTCACCACCATTTCTGTTGCCAGAGTCCGGAGAGTTGTCAAGAATATTCACACAGAGAGAGAGAGAGAGAGAGAGAGAGAGAGAGATGGAGAGGAATTTAAGCTTTGCGATGGACAATCGCAATCCTATCGAAAAGCTTGATGATGATGGCCGCGCCGAAAGAACAGGTATGAGCAATTAATTGTTGATTCCCATTTTCAAGACTTTGATAATATCACTTCTCAGAAGCCTACACTGTCCCGTAGTGCTGCAAACTAGGGGTGTACACGGTTTGGATCGGATCGGATAGGCATGAATCCAATCTTAATTCGCGAGTCACGATTTTTGAAAAATACAATCCGTGTCCAGACCAAAAGTCTCACAGTCACTCGCGGATCGGTTCCGGTTTTATCCACGGATTACATGTTATATATAAACAAGTAACAAAGTTATATAATTGAAATTTTACCTAATGCTATAAACACAACTAATTAGAAAAGAGACTTTCGTTGGAATCTCACTAATGGTGTAAACACAAATACGCAACTACTAATTGAACCTACTATATGTTGTCTCAAATCTTGAGTTTATTTACTCTAGATGGGTAATATTAGACTGCTTTCATGGGTCATCAATAAAAATACACATCCAAACCCGATTATCAACTTAGTTTTGAAAGAGATCACAGTTTACCCTAGAAATAGATAACAAATACATATATTAGAAGTTAGTGTAACAGTTTGACTCCTAAGTTTTGAAAGAGATCACAGTTTACCACCTAGTTTATGCAGTAGAAGTTTGTGCAAAATTGTGTGTGTGTGTGTGTATATATTTAATAAAAATCTCACGGACTGGATTGGTTAATCCACGGTTTCGAAATCAAAATCCGTGTCCGGACCGCGAGTCACGGTTTACTAATTTTTCAATCCGTGTCCGGACTATTAATCCACGGTTAAAATCCAAAACGCGCGGATCGGTTCGGTCCGGACCGGATTCACGGTTCACCGGTTTTTTTTGTGTAGCCCTACTACAAACGAATCGAGCTGCCCATAAGTAGCTTGTGGTTTGACTCGTTTAGTAATCGAGCTGAGCTCGAGATTGAGTTTTAGGCTCGTTGAGTGAACGAGCTTGGTAAAGCTCGGCTCAGCTCGAAAAAGCTTGGCTCGTTTAAGGATTCTCGTTAAGTAACTTACCTTGACTAGGCTTGTTAAGGGCTTGACTTGTTTGTAAACGAGCCGAGCTCAAGCTCTATAAAAGCTAGGCTTGGCTCGGCTCGTTTACACCCCAAATGTGTCTCTATTGTGTGTCATTTTTAGCAGAAATGATTTTCGGGAATTAGAAATCATCTATATGGTGTTTTTATATATATAAATGAGTTGTGTTCAACCCACTCTTCAACCCACTTTTTTTTTGGTACTTGTTTGTTTGGGCAAGTACCAAAAACAAGTTTTCTGACAAATACTAAGAACAATTAATATGTGCAATATGATGATTCAATGTTACTCCCACGTGGTGCTTTTAAGGCTCTACTTTTTTTTTTTTTTTTTTTTAATTGGCTCTAAGGCCCTACTTCACCATACATCGGTGTGGAGGCCACCCACGTTGCGGTGGGGACGGGTCCTGGCGGTGCTCCAAAAGCACTTGATTTTTTTTTTTTTGCGATACAGTCAAATACAAACAGGTCCTTAATGTGACAAACAGGTCCTTAATGTTTTGGTTTTGGTTTTGGTTTTAGTTTTGTTTTTGGGTTTTGAAGGTACTTTGATGACTGCAAGTGCCCATATAATAACAGTAGTGATAGGGTCAGGGGTGCTGTCGTTGGCATGGGCTATGGCTCAATTGGGATGGATTGCTGGTCCAATTGCTCTGGTTATGTTCTCCCTCATCACTTGGTTTACTTCTGTTCTGCTTGCTGACTGCTACAGGCATCCTGTTACAGGCAGCAGAAACCATAGTTACAGTGAGGTCGTCAGAGCTAATCTAGGTACTTTCTTTCCCAAATTCTTCAGATACGTATATCTGTAAACATTCCGGAGAGATGTGTCCAGACTCCAGAACAATATATGCCTGGGTTCCACGTGCATCGTGTGGACCCCACATGCATCGGATGATTCTAAACACATCTGTGTCTATACCCGCTGATTTTCTCCGTAAAACCCCCTTGCAAGATCTTCGTTATGCATTGCTCTTCTTTATGCCTTCTCTCTGAACAATGGATTGGATTAACTCTCCATGACTCCATCTCTCTACATGCGCGTGTACAGGAGGAATCAAAATCCAGCTTTGCGGAATTGCTCAGTACACGACTCTAGTGGGAACAGGCATTGGATACACAATCACTACTGCTATTAGCATGGCGTAAGCATTAAATATACTAATCATCATTTGTAATCATGTGAAGTAAATAATTTTTATATGTATCTAACTACATCTGTTATTTTTCGGACTCCTGTCACATAGGGCTGTCAAAAGATCGGATTGTTTCCATAAGCACGGCCACGCTGCAGGGTGTCATACATCGAACAATCTGTTTATGCTGATATTTGGGGTAACAGAGATTATCCTGAGCCAAATTCCAGACATTAATGAGCTTTCAATGCTCTCAATAATCGCAGCCGTTATGTCCTTCACTTACTCTACCATCGGCCTCGGGCTCGCCATAGCCAAAGTTGCAGGTCAGTAGCTATGCATGGAATCTAGTAATTATTAAATCATCAAAAATTTGTTCTAAAACACTAAGCCCAGTTATATATATGCGTTTCTCGTTCCGAACATATACCTATATGTATACCTTTAGCCTTTAGGTGCGCGTATATTGTAAGCATATCTCATATTGTCATCGTTATTTTGAAGGAGGGGCACATGTCAAGACAAGCTCAACGGGAAAACTCGTCGGAGATGAGTTCTCAGGTTCAGAGAAAATATGGAGCTGCTTCCAAGCCCTTGGAAACGTTGCATTTGCCTACGCTTTCTCTCTTGTCCTTGTTGAGATACAGGCAAAGCTATTCCATCATCATCTGCAAATCAACCATATAAACCAAACATACGATATTCCTTAATTGTGCTTGTCATAGTTCCTATCCAAAGGGACTTAAGACACATCTTTCCCACGATTAAGGAGTTCTTTGGCAAATCATGGATAAATCAGCAGTAAAATGTTTATGCTACAATGTTATGATCAGATATAGCAGTTAGTTATTCATGGTTATTTATCGATGATGGTAGCTTCTATCTAGTGTCGGATCTAAGGGACATTCAGATCTTGAATTTACAGAAAGATTCATGAAAGGAATCAAAAAATTAAGATGGTGACCTCGGTTCGACTAGTGGTGTGGGACTGGCAATCCATCAATGTGAACTTGTACAGACTACTGCCCTTGTCGACTCACTGCAACGAGTCCAACAACCCAGAAGCTTTAAGCCAAGCCCTCCCTAGCCCTAATGAATTTAGATGAGATGACGAAGCTAGTCGGATGGCTAGTTTTTGTTGCAAGTCATGTTTTATTTGGCATACAAATCATTTGATTGCATGGATTTAAATAAAAGTTCCGTGAATTGTAGGATACACTCAAATCTAGCCAACTGGAGAATAAAGTGATGAAGAAAGCTAGCTTGATTGGAATATCAATCAGCACTCTGTTCTACATGCTTTGCGGCCTTCTGGGTTATGCGGCATTTGGGAACAATGCACCTGGGAACTTTCTGACCGGATTCGGATTCTATGAACCCTTCTGGCTTGTTGACTTCGCTAACTTGTGCATTGTTGTTCATCTTGTTGGAGCTTATCAGGTAAACCATCAACATAATCTCTATAATGAGAATCCAGTGGTTGTACCTTTGTTTGCAGTGCTTCTTATCATTTGGATTGACTCCAACATTACACAGAGAGAGAGAGAGAGAGAGAGAGAGAGAGAGAGAGAGAGAGAGAGAGAGAGAGAGAGAGAGAGAGCTTCTACTGCTTCATTAGCCAAGCCAAGGGATTTGAAACCCTCAACGAAGGATCATTAAGGGATCCTAAGGGTCATGTACAAGATAAGGGACCCCTCCCCAACCCTGTCATGCCCATGCCACGCTCCCCCAACCCCATCGCAGCCAACCAGATTCTAACAATTGGCTCCACCAGTGTTCTAAAAGTCGGCCGCCTAGGCCAACTACTCCCCCCTAGGCGCTTGGGCAGTGGTAACGCCTAGATTAGGCAGCCGACTAGTCAGCGCCTAGTCCCCGCATAGGCACCTATCCGAGTCCCCACAGTTCATTGGGCGTGCCGCATCCCATCCAAATCCCAACCCATAGAACTTCAGAAAATATACACTAAGGGAAGGGGACAATAAGAGAAATTGAACACCATGGGTTTGATTGATCATTGCCAAAGAGAAAGAGGAGAGAAAAAAAGGAAGATGACTAACAGATTTACCCTAGTTAGATTCAGACATACATGCCTCCTATATCATCTCTTTGTTAAAAACATGCCATTATTTAGGAGTACTGAAGCAAATTCACACAGATGTATTCACAAACAGGCTGGAACCCCTTTCCTACCAGGTAGTGCCGGGTTTTTGCTAGCGCTAAATCATACTAGTTTATCAGACGCAAATATTTAGGAATTTATCTATTTGCCAGTCCTGAAAAACCCAAGATAGCTGCATTCAAAGGTCCTCTATAGTTTATGGAATACTGTATCATGCATGTGTAGGTCATCAGTCAGCCTGTATATGGATTCGTTGAAGGTTGGTGCAGGAAGAAATGGCCGCAGAGTGGATTCATAGCAAGAGAATACCCCATTCCCATACCACTCGGGTCTATTTTCAACTTCAACTTCTTTAGGGTTGTCTGGAGGACAGCATACGTAATATTCACAACAGTGGTGGCGACGACGCCCCATTCTTCAACGGATTTCTTGGGTCTTTTAGGCGCCGCCACTTTCTGGCCATTGGCTGTGTATTTTCCGATCGAGATGTTCATATCACGGGCACATGTCCCTAGATTTTCCCTCACCTGGATTTATATGCAGCTACTCAGCATGCTCTGCTTGATTGTGTCACTCCTTGCTGCAGCTGGATCTATTCAGGGACTCATCAAGTCTGTCCAGACCTACAAGCCTTTCCAATCTATATCCTAACCCTTTATGTGTTTATGATAAGGTAAATAGTTGAAAACAAATACATATATAGGCAAACAAGTCAAAGAATGGCTTCTCCAGATGGGATGTGTTCTTGTTTACCACATAGTGCCCAGAAGCTCTACACATGTTTAATAGAGAAAATGTCTCCAGCCGTCATTAATCAAATGAACTCTATCTAATAGCACTTGATATTATAGTCATAATCCAGAAATTTTGAAGCATCAGAGCAGCCAATTTATTTACATGCAAACCCATCTGCAATACATATTGTAGCACATCTCTAACAAGTTAAAAACGCCAGCCAAATCATACGACAAGGTTGGCATGGATTCAGTGTGGCAGTTCATACACATACATAAATCATGGAAAATTAGGAAGGGAAACACAATAAATCCAGGTAAAAACAATATTTGCTTCCAATCGTTACCAATACAAGTTCAAAATCTACTAAGATTTCATTTGTAAGATATATACAAGCTCTTTTCTTTTCACTTGGAGGTTCAATGAGAATCCCATGAAAGAACCCATGTATATCACATATTGATGTGATTCTAATGGGCGTTCTTGATAACAGTTGGTTCATACAACTTCCAACTGACTAGGTGACAGAACAAAAGACAAGACCTGTTTCTTCATAGTTTTCAGATTTGCGAAGGGAATTGATGAAAATAGGCAACAGAAACCTGCAAGTGAAGCTTGAAATGGCTGGTATCTGTGAATGACATTTTTCATTCAATTTACAAGAGGAGCCATTTGAGATATCCTTTCATCTTCCAGAAGTGCATAGGGGTCTATATACTGGGGTGGAGTTATTGGTGTTCTGCTTGCATCATGGACAAAAGTTGGTCCAAAATACTGCCAAACATCAAGAAAAATAAAATAATCAATGCTTCATCTTCATAGTATTTTAGTCTGCTCAGCAAGGTTCCATTGCATTTTCGATACATCATGAATATATCTGACGTACATTCAACTAATAGGCAGCAATCAATGTGGCATATACTCGTGAGGACAATCTAGAAAAGTTATGGCAGGAACGGTGCAAGTCATTGGTTATACAACATCAATGAAATGAAGCAAATATCACTAAGCTAAAAACAAAAGAGGAAGTAAAGGAGACTCCTCACAAGTTACTGTTCGTGCTGAAATATATACTGTAATAGCCTATCAACAACTTCTCTACTCTAAAGAAAACAACTCATAGTTGTACAAGCATCCCTATGAGGAAGTCCAATTTCGGAATATCAATTAGCTCTAACAACACAAATCCAACAAAATTTAGTAATCAACTTTTGCACAATGCGTGGCTACTTTCCAACATAAAACCACCTCCACTTGGTTCAGAACTTAGTGGAGTACTTCTAGAAAAGCTCATCTATAGTTATCTCCTACATATTCAAATGAATGTGTGACGCATCCAAGGGATTCAAGATTTCCATGGAATTCAGACTTCTTATGAATCCCCATTTGGTAAGCGAATCAATGGCATGTTAGCCACACAATGCATCGAGAAGTAAATATTCAAGAAAGCATCAAGCATATTTTGGTTAGGAAACAATTTTACAACCAAAAACAGCGAAGATCATAGGGGATCTCACAATGTACAGAGCCGAGAAGGATGCAACTGTTATGAGGATCAATGGTCCGAATCCCAAGAAAAATGTTCCCCCAATAGACAGCAAAAGTTTAGCCCGTGGAATCAATCCCTGAATTAAAAGCAGCAGATTAGGTCGATTAGACTGCTTTGCATTTTCAACTGTAATAGCAAACATGCAAAACAATAATAGGAGTAGATTATACATCCTGTGCGTATGGGTAAAATAGGGATGTCCACCGTCAGCCCACCAACACACTACCAAGGTGATGCATTACAAGAATGAAATGTGTTGGTTGCATAAACTAACAGCTCATGTCTCAAACTCTCAATTAGTCATTATGCTGGCTAACTACAATGTAATGATTAGATCGTTTAGTACAATCTGATTGTCGGACCGATACCATCCTTACAGTCAACTTTCTCTCACACATCAAAATTTCTATGGCTGCACTGGGGGCAATATTCAAAAAAATTCTTCAGGTGGTTCCTTTGTTTCTGAGAGGTACAGTGTTGGATCTGTATTGGTACCCCTCGTCTTCTCCTTTCAGTGATGTAGACACTTACAGGTTTGTTTCAGGACAACATTGGTTGAATCCTTTAGAGAAGTGTGCCACCAATCAGGTTACTAATGTATACTCATCCAAGGCTAGGCCAGTAGGACTAAAATCCCGTATGTCAGCACATAAAACCACTGAATTTCTAAGGCTATAGATCCACATGTGAAAAAACCAAATGCTAGAACAAAAATTAGATGTTTACCAATATAACAAATTTGCCTCGAGAAGCTAGAGATGGCCAAACTGTATCCAGAAAGCCACCTCAAGAGTGTACTTCAAGAAAACCTAGCACGACTGGTGATATGTTATGTATCAAGGCCACGTATCTCGAGAGTAATTTAGAATCCGACTTGGATTTGTATCATGTGCAGAGACCTATATATAAAACCCAAACATAGACCTGTGCAATCCAGAAATGGTCTCACTGGAAGGTCATTCCATGAAAACATATCAGAAGGAAGAAGTAGGCACAAGCACAGGCCAAAGGGTGTTATTGAGACTGTTGCAAGTTATTTCCATGAAGTGGGAAGTTGATCATGGACACATGGCAAACTTAGAAGAAGTTTGGACGAAGATGGTGCTTGCAAATTATTTCTAGCATATACATAAAAAGGAAGAATACACTTGAGAAGTCCCCTGAGTGTCGTCAAATAAAACTCTTTAGAACTAAAGGTACTTAGTATACAAGTATAATTTTCGAGTAGTGCTTGTATTTCTTCAAGCATATTTGAGAAGTAGTATAACTCGATTCATGTAATTTCTTCAAGTTGGTTGAAGCAGTCCAATGGGGTAGTCCATTGGTGTATTCAAGTTGCTCATATAATGCTTTTAACTTCATGCTTTTGGTCCTTTCCCATAGATATATTTTCTTGCTTTTCATTCCACCAGTTGAAAAAAATCTCGTGTGATGGAAGCAGGCCCAGAACCTACACACTGGTTATTTACCAGGAAAAAAAAAATCTACAAACTGGTTGCTCCAGGATGTGAACTTTAGCATAAGATATGTGCATGTGCGCCATAAAAAACAAGGCACCATATTTATTCTGAGAAATAATACCATGAGCCCAATCTTTCAGATGATTGTAAACACATTAATGATCCCATTAACAGAAGGAGAAAAAAAAACACTACGCTGCAAAAAGAAGTAAAGAACCACTGCTCAAACACAGTTGAAACAGAGATAAAAAAAGAAGAAAGGAGTATGAGTCAACCTCAAGGCCTTCACTATTCAGTGCCATGGAACGTTCCCTTTGATTGGATAAACTTTTCTCATAATCCGTTGAGAGCGCATTTCTTTTTGAGTACCCCTCCTCTTCTTCCTTCACTTTTATCTCCTCATCATAGACATTCCTATTGGCTTCCTCAAGCAATGAAGTGGGAGTCATCCCCCGCTTTCTTAATTCTTTCATAAACAATGACTCCGGAGGTTCTTCACCTGAAAAGCCAAGGAACAAAAGGTCAGGGACACACTTTTCTAATTCTGCTCGGAAGCCAAAAAGAAAGATGTCAATACCCAATTGAACGATGAACGATACGTAAGGGAGCCGTTGATCAGAAAGAAAGATGTATGCAAACATGAACCTATGACCATAGCTAAGTCGCAAACACCAAAGTTGTTCACTACCATATCTATTTCATACTAGTGCACCTTTCGCAAAACTCTGAAAGTACCATACAGCCTATATTCCATAAAGGGCCAACAATAGAAAACTGTACAGTTCCAGAATGCCAAACGTAGCTCTATCAGTGTCCGGTAGCTATAACTATAGTTACATACATCCTTCACTAAATCTTGGACATTTTGGGGATTCTAAATTTGTAAGAGACACGTAATCATAACATCCATAATTTTCTAAATTAGAAAGCATAATTTCCTCTTTGTTTTCACTTTCCCATAATATATGCCACTTGTCATATTCTCTTTTTCTTAGAGAAATTAGAAAAGCAAGAAGAATTCCACATCATCAGGCTTTAGTCACATAATCTTTCAGTAGGACACCTTGCTCCCGCATTCAATTCTCCCACAGTGCTCATGCTCTCAACCCTCACTCTTGCAAATTTTAGCAGTTTTGGATGTTTTTCAGAGACATTTCATGCTCGCACTATCTGCTCCAGCTTGCACGCACATCATGGGACTTAGCACCAGCCTATGCTCATCTCCCTCCCTCTATCTCTCGTCCTCTCCTATTCCAAACTTGGTTCTTGGGGAAAGTAAAAGTTTTAAATTAGCAACCGCAATTTGTAAATTACCTTTGCAAATGTTTGTTATGGAAAAAATTGATTGCATAGAGTCGTGCATAGCACGGGATGCCGCTTGTTCAAACCTACACGTTAGGCCTTGGACTTCTTGAAAAAAAACTACACTAACAATTTGGAACCTCAAAAAGGCAGAGGATGGCACAGCTCTTAAACATCTACCAAAATTGAAAGGGTTCCAAGATAAGAATGAGGATTGTGACCATAGTCACATAATCCTTGCTCTCGTGAAATGTTAGTGTTTTGACATGTTTTTTCAGAGACAATTTCACGTTCTTTATGACAGAAAAAGACATAGTATAAGAATAAGGGGAAAAACGAAAAGAAGAAAGAAACAACACCCACCATTAGTTTTGTTGTCACCTTCTTGAACCTTGCAGGAAATCCTATGACTTCTAAAAACCAAAACTTTAGAGCTCAGGTTGCTTTGAAAGCTGAGCAACCTTCTATGGCGTACATGGGATTTGAATTCGGAGCAAAAACAGTGGGATTTCTGAGGGGAATTGGAGTGAGAAACTGAGAATGGAATCAAGCTGTATTTGGAAAGCTGGAGAGAAGCCATGTCCGTTTGATGGGGCAGTGTTGAAATTGCGAGTTTTAACGAGATGGGTATTTCATTGGGGAACCACGAAGATGGAGTGTCTGACCAGAGTTCTTAGAGAGAGAGAGACAGAGAGAGACGGCGTGGGTGAAGAAGGGCGTAGATTAGAATGATTGGGGGGTGTGGTGTCTATCATGCGCGGGAGATTCTGTGGTTGATTTTTGTGGCTTGTGGAAGAACACGAGGGAAACACGCGGGGAGATGGAATCCAGTACAACTGGTCTTCCTTCCGATCCAATCCATTCTGTTGGTTACTGACCTGAGGATTGTACTCATGTGTGGGACTACTTTTCCATCACCTCTTGTAAATTAATTGGTTTTAGGAAGAGTTTCAATTAAAGTCTCCTTTGATTAAATACAAAAAATTAATTTTTTGATTTTTTGGTTTTATCCTTATTCAAATTTTTTTTTTTTACATTTGTTAGTTTTTGGTCGATTTTTTGTGGTTTCTTAGTTTATCTCGACAAGAAGAATCTAAAAAGTATAAAATTATTAATCAAACTTAAAGTTTTGTGAATAAAGACGAAAAATTATGGCAAAAAACCGGTTTTTCGATTTATTTTTCGTCTTTATTCACAAAACTTTAAATTGGCTAATAATTTTATACTTTTTAGATTCCTTTCGTCGAGACAAGCCAATAAACCACAAAAAATTGACCGAAAACTAACAAATGCAAAAAAAAATTGAATAAAGACAAAACCAAAAAACTAGTTTTTTGTATTTAGCCAAACCACCCCTAAGTTTTTTTTTTTTTATGAAATTCAACATGGGCAATTTACGGGCCGGTCTAAAAAATTGGAATCGATGTCCTCCGAGTCTAGCTCTTGTTGTAAAATTCCCACCAAGGTAAGATTCCCTACTTTCTACTATCAAAATACCCCGCAGTCCAAGTAGAGAGAGAGAGAGAGACAGAGAACGGAAAACACTCTCCATCATCTCCTCCTCTACCCCCCGACCAACTCCTCATCTCCTCCTCCCCTCCACAACCAACTCCTCTCTATTGTCTCCTCCTTTACCCCACAACCAACTCCTCTCCATCGTCCAATCCGCCACCCTCCGCCAACGTCCTCCAATCTGTCGCCGACCATGACCTTGCCCAGCACAAGCTCTTCATCTGCGTATGGCAAAGTCGAAAAAGGCAATATAGGATTCATCACTGTAAAAGCATCTTACGGTCATGACTCTGTTGCAAAAGGCATCTCCAATTTTCAGATCTACAAATTTGTAGTAAACTAGGTATTTTTTGTTTATTGGGAATCCCTCCAATTTTTTTAGATCTAAAAATTCGCAGTAAACTATGTATTTTTTGTTGATAGAAAATCCCTCCAAATTTTTAGATCTACAAATTCGCAGTGTTTATACAAAATTCGCAGGGTTCTGTTTCGGTGGAAGGACAATGTTTTTGTCCTCCTTTGTAGCGATTCGCCGTATTTTTTACATATTCACAGTTTTTTACAAAATTGTAGTGTTTGTTTACAAACTCACAGTTATTTTTTAAAAAATTTGCAGGCTCTTTTTTAAAAAAATTACAGGTTTATAGCCTCTATTTATAAGTGACAGATTGGATACGGCTCTGTTTTTTACCTGAGTGTGGTACTCCATTTGTTGAATACTTAATGACTAAATCAAAAGTTACCCGTAATTTTCCCTTTTTTCTCATGATCTGTGCAATGCCATTTCACTTTTAATACAAATAATTGTTAAAATGGGTAATGTTGGCTCACTCCTAGACCTAATGGGAATTCGTAGTGGATTTTGCCGGCCGGAAGGTATATAAATTTGCAGTGAATTTTATCTGCCGAAAAAAGTCACTGGCAAGGAAAAAGTCGCCGGCCAGAGAAGTTCACTGGCCAAAAGTGGGAGGTGGAGTAAATTTGTGTTTGGAGGGTAGAAGGGTAATCTTATTAATGAGGTTGTACTTAGATGTAATTAAAAATTGAGTGTATCCTTAGTGAGAATTAAGGATTGGTTTTCTAGACCTATTGGAATTTTCTGATTCAACATTGCACTAGTAAATCTGTTTTTAGAGCGATTGCAAAGAGTGGTATTGTATAACCAAATTCATACGCACTCCGGGCCCAATAGCGTGACAAAATAAAAAGGTTGTCTGACTCTGTTCATCGTAAACGAAGAACTAAGCATACAAGAATGTAGATTAAAATTTTACTAAAACCACCCTCAACTATGACTCGTTTTCACATAATCATCCGAATGCGATAATGCCACGACAATATTCATATAAAGAAGCTCCATGATTACTGTGTTCTCATATAATATTGCATGAATGATGAATCATTGACATAAGATCTTATCCTTTGCCTAGCCCCAGATTAGTAGAAAAGCTAATAATAATATTAATAATAAGAATTGGTCTAATTCAAGTCTTGTTAAGCGAAATGTTAATTGCTGCCATCTTGGTGGACATCAATTTTTTTTGACTTTGATGTGTGTGGCCTTATAATTTTGTGATTATCTTCTATATTATATAAGGATTTTCATGCCAGTGAAATCACCTCGTTGCATTGAATCAGTCTCACTTACTTGGTGGATCGTACGTTACAATCGAGATCATAATACCCAAAAAAAAGGGGTCTTCAACGGATGTGTAGCTTATGCACAACAGCTGTTGTGCATGATCTATGTCGTCCGTTGCTTAGATGAACGACTCAGATTTCAAACAAAACATGAGAATTATTCGCGCAAATAGTTTGTTTTCAATCCGAACCGTTGAAAACACTTATGGACGACCTATATTGCGTGCAACAGCAACGAATGACAGTGGTACTTATCTCAGTGGCACTTCCTCAAGACTCCAATTTATTTCACTCCCGCGGAACAATTTGCGTTACTCACCATGAATATAATTCATAAGAACTTATGAAGCATAAGCTAAGAAATTACAACTATCTCCACCACAGAGTAGATCCTCTACTTTAATTCACAAAGAAAAATGTCCTCGGCTTAGAAGGCAAGTGGTACTTAATCACAAATGAATTTAAGCAAAATAAATAAAACGCGAATTAAGGACAAATAATATCCCACTTCCAATAAAACCTCCTAAACAATGGTTTTCAGCTGGATTGATTGGAATACATTTGCAGTTTCACAACTTGGAATAACATCTGAGACCACCAAAACTGCATCCCCTTTTTTCACCATCCCCTTTGTTTTCATAAGATCAATTGTTTTTGAGATGTTAGCTTCAACATCATCTGATAAATCAACTAGGACGGGCATGACTCCCCACTGCAAATTCAGAGCCATCTGGGTGCTCGCGTCGTTTGTGAATGCAATTATGGGAGGGCATGGCCGGTTGCGTGAGAGGAGGGAGGCCATATGTCCCTGATTTGTGTACACGAAGATAGCTTCCACGCCAAGTTTGTTAGCTGCCGAAAGAGCAATCAAGTTATAGAACACTAATATCCAATTAATGAAGGCGTGGTGAAATTATGTACCCTTTGTCAAGATTTCACTAATAAATTTATTCTGCCGATCAAAAAAAAAAAAGAAAAAAGAAGGCATGCTGAAATTACCCATTTCCACTGCACAATTACAAATCTGCTCAGCAATCTTGTCGGCTAGAGAAAGTCCAAGTTGAAGCTGATGGAGACCATTCTGTTGGTTCTCCTCCCGACTCCATCGCTCCATCCTACTGCTGGTTGTGCGCAAGACAGAAAGAGCCTTATGTCCAAAAGATCCGATTGCTGACTCACCAGACAACATCAGGGCATCAGCAAATTGCCGAACTGCTTCAGACACATCTGCAACCTTATGACATTAAGGAACGTTATTTTCATGAGAGGCAGATTCATGTAAACCACAAATCTTGGTTGGAAGAAGAAATGTGAAAAATCTTGCTGACATTGATAATTATAATTTATAAGGTTCAATTAAAAATTGAGGAAGATGAAAGCGTAAATTAAGCAGAAAAGGCCATAACAAGGTAAGAAAATTTCTTTAAAGTAATTTTGTGATCCGTCTAGGCTTGTTTTAAGGTCATTTAACATAAGTACCTTGGCAGTTAATTCAAAAAGGGAAGGAAAAAAAACTTAAGTACCTCTGCCCGTGTTGGAGTAGGATATTCAACCATTGACTCCAGAAGTTGAGAAGCTATGATCACTGGCTTGTTAAGCTGCCTACAAACTTCAATAATTTTCTCTTGCGCTGCTGGTATATGCTCAAGGGGAATTTCAACCCCAAGATCACCTCTTGCCACCATTATTCCGTCAGAAGCCTCCACAATTTCTTCCAATTTCTGGAGAGACTCCAAGCTCTCTATCTTTGCTAGAACTTTAATGGATCTGGCAATTTAAGAATTACGGTTTTATATTCAACAAGATAGGTCTGGCCAAGAAAAGCCCGAAAAATGCATATCACTGTATATGTGAAAGTTGAAATAGTTGATGTGTACTATTTTTTTTTATTTTTTAAGTTAAATAACTTCAACTATTTAGCATGCATCCAGAGAAATAGTCAAATGATAATGGCATACAGCATTTCTGCAATTTTTTTAGCCATTTTTTTAAAAGCCAAAGTCATTTTTCAGGCTTGCTACAATGCCATTTTGCCAAAAAAAAATTCTAGTGGTGGCAAAGCCTTACAGCCATGGATTACCTGAGTCACTCCCGGATAATTGGACCACACATTGGTGATTTGGAAATCTTGGCTAGAAATTCGGCAAGCCTTTAGAGTGCTTTTTTTGATACATCAACCCCGATTTTTTTTTCCCTTGATTGGTAATTTATGTGCTGAAAATTATGTATGGCTCCATTAAGGAGCATTAAGAAACTGAAGGTATTTTGTACGTACTTGGATGTTGAGGATGAGAGATAGTTCTTCAAATGCTTGACAGCATCGGCATCATTTACAAATGACAGGGCAATCACATCAACACCTTCAGAAATTCCAAAATCGATGTGAAACCAATCCTGCAGACCATACAACGCATACTCAATGACGAGCAGGGAACGTACTGTCAAATTTTATCCTTATGTAGCTTCACAGAACCACTTGCATGCATACAAATTTAACCATTTCTCATAAGCTTGAACTGGTGTAGACTACAATGGCTAATCAAGTTACATCAACTCAAGAGCAACAAAGCATGTACACCATGCAGGTTTTCAAAATTTGAGCAGGCCTGAAGAAGTAACCTTAATTGATAGAGTTGGGAGCTCATTATTCTTCTTTACAAGCCTTCCATCTCTCCAAAAGCTCAGTTTGGCTCGGGGCAGGAGTAAACCAGGATCCGTGCACTTACACCGTAAAGTATTCCCAATCTTCTCTATGACTTCAAAGCTAGCCATTCCTCCATCAACAACAAGTTCATCTCTCACCTCGATACCTGATATACACAAATGGAGGGGCGGATTTACCACGAAAAAAAATAAACCTTTCTTTGCTCTGAAAAAAATACACTAAACTTGTTTCATATCTCCGTATAATACTACCTTCAGAGAAGTCTTCACAGTTCGCATGAACAGTGAATGGACCAGAACCCTCATCTTTCGACACATCTCTCTTCATCTCCGTTGTCTCCTTAGAAGTAAAGAGCCAGATAGAGCCTTCCTGATGCTCGAAGATGATAGTAAACTATCAAAGTTGCATCTTTCTAAAGTACACGATTCTGAAAATTGTGTTCCAGGATTCTGAACATTTTTTCAGAAAAAAGAGTATGGTTCACGGATTTTGAAAATTTCTCACTGGGAATTTTCGGAAAAGAACCCATTTTTAACAACACCCCATCGTAACATCCGCTGAAAAACAACCATGATTACGACAAATGATGAATGTCTAAGATCCAAAAATGATTTCCAAAAAATGCACCTAAATTTTGTATTCAAAGACAGTAAACAACAAAGAATGTATGGTTAATTCTCTTTCTAATTAGTGGCTAAATTTGATTGTTGGCATACAAACCAAACATAAATATATGAGTATCTATCCTTACCTCTGCTTTGACAGCCGATGGATCCCCATGGTCAACCACACACTGACTGCCTTCTGTATCAATCATCACTGAAACACAAAAACCTTTTTCCTCATTCAACCTCTTAACCTTCCGAATCACGTCCCGGTGCCATTCCCTCGTGTTATGACACATATTCAACCTAGCAACATTCATCCCTCCCAATGCCAACCTCTCCAAATCCTCCACAGAGCAACACGCCGGCCCAATAGTGCACACGAGCTTCGTCTTCCTCAATCCCGAGAAACCCTTTTCTCTCAACTCCCCTTCAGTCACCACATCAAGCCCTAAACTAGAACTGACGCTCACACTCTCTGCAGTCTTGAGACCCACTTCAACCCCTACCCTGACTCCAATCTTGCCCCTATTATTACCCTTCAATTTGTCCACATTGAAGCATAATCTGGTAGGACTAATAGGAATACGAAAAACCCGGGTCTTGAAATCGACAGACGGGCTCTTCGCGACAATATGATGGCAGAAAATGGCCGAATCTCTGGCAATAGCCATGGATTTGAAGATAGTTCTTTTAGAGTAAAATAAAAAGGATTGTGATATTGAAGTGTGGTGAAGAAGTAGAGGCAAGTTTTGGGACTGGATACTCCGTCGGTTTTTGGGTTTTGGGTGACGGAGTTTGCAAGGGGAGGGACAAGGGCTAGGGTTTTGGAGGAGAAAGAGGATGCAGTACACTGGGGTAGGTTTTTTGAAGGAGAGAGAGAGAGAGAGAGAGAGAGAGAGTACTGTTGGCGGTACTGCACGCTGTTTAACGGTCAACTACCCTTTTGGTGTGGTGGGGTGTTTGTATTAAAATATGGATTTTTTTGTTTGTTTGATGGTTTAAAAATGGAAATTAGAAACTATAAAAAAAAAAAAAATTGATCTTACAAAAATTTCTTTAGTTATTAGTGAGTGTAGAGTACTTATAATTTCTTACTTTTTTGACCACAAAATAAATTTATTTCAGTACAAGTTCAGACATTAATCTCCCTTAATTCTAATGGTCCTGTTGATTTGTAAAATAATGATGAACAATGCATGAAATAAAATAAACCCAATGTTACCCAATCACATAGAAAGAAACTGCTAAAAAAATTAATAAAATTCCTTTTTATTTTTTTTTATCTCACCTTTTATCATTTTCCACTAATGCACTTCAAAATATGTTTTCATCCCGTGCTTATTTTAGAGTTATATTTTTCATCCCGAAATTCAAATAAACCCAATGTTAGCCTTTGCTTGCGACCTCGGATTGTATCTTAGATGGTGTCGCCCCAAGCGTAGGGCTAGGTTGGCAGTAGCATAATAACTGGTAAGACCGAGTCGAATCCACAGGGACTGAACGCACCTGGCGTGAGAGTTGCCTTGTGAATGATGGTTTTAGCCTTAAAGTGGCAAACTTGGCTTTTGGAGTTTGTTTGGTTGAATTCACTTAACTTCGTGAACGACTCGGAAGATTAAAAATAACAAATTAAACTAAGGCAAAGTTTATGAGATTTTAACAACCATAACTTAGGCTAATTCGTTCCTCTCTTGTTAAAATTAGAATTCTTGTAACCATTTGGCAAACATCTAGGTTGACATCGCTCCAAGTATCACACGTGAAAAGGAGAATCAACTCTTAACTACGAGAGATCAAAAAGATTAACAAACCTAGACTTCGATACATAATATCGATCCTAACTCTTTGAACTATAAATGATGTTCGATAAAGTTTAGGATTCTTGTGTCATTTAGACAAACATTTTGATTGACATAGCTTTAAGCATCACACGTGCCAAGTGGTCAAGCCCTTGGCGACGTGTGATCAAAGGGGTTAACAAACCCGAATTTTGATATATAAAGATAAACCCGTGACTTTATTAAACGAGAAGTGTTTGCAATTTAGCGAAAAGAACGAATTAAACCCAAGTAATGGAATGCTAATCACCCCATGACCGAGCCTATTTAGACTACTCAAACATAAGAATGAAAGACATAACTTGAAACGTAAAAGAAATGAAGAACATGATTTTTACGGAAATAAACTTGATATATATAAAGAACTAAGTAGTAGCTACAACATTAAAACACGAGAAATTAAACGAAACATGAAACTTACGTGAATTTTCTAGAGAGATAAAGCTTCAAAATCCTCTCCCATGGAGGAGAGAGGGAGGTGCAACTAAAACTAAAATAGACTAAATGAAAGGTGTGTGTCTTCCATGAGAGATAGAGGGAGAGAGAGATATATACACATACACTTTCTCTCTCACAAAAATATCATAAAAGTAACAAAAGTAGTAAGTTTTCATAAGTGGAAAGTGCAAAAAGTGCACAAAAATTGTCATCCGGAGGGACTTGGATCGATCCATGATGGGTCTGGATCGATCCAAGGTAGTTTGGTGTTGTATGGATCGATCCACTTGGGCCCTGGATCGATCCAGATAGTGTGGATCGATCCAACTTGATCATGGATCGATCCAGAAGTGTCTGTTCGGGCAGATTTTTTACCCAGCTTTGCGGGCACGCCCCGGCTTCGTCCGAACTCTGAATGAGGTGATTTTTGAACCGTTAGAAAGCTCTATGAGTCTACTTTCAAACCCAATTGACCTCATCTTCATAGCCTTTTTATCTTGAGAGAATTGAGCTTTTTTCTATCGGTCGGTCAGATTTTCTCAAGGCTCATAACTCTAGATTTCTTGTTCCTTTGTTCCGGGCCTTCCTTGAACCTTCCAAAGCTCCATGAATCAACTTCTAAGCTTTGGCGATTGTCCTCCACGACATTGTGGGACCTTGGGTACCTCCAGGTACAACTGGGGATTATTTAGAGCTTTGGACACGCCTTTTAGCTTCAATTTTTTGAAACTCATCAAAAATACAACTCGCGCAAAATCAATCGTATAAAGGCATAAAATGCACGTGTGTGTGATTACAATGAGTGAGATAAGCCCAGATATATACAACATATGGGGCTTATCACCCTTTATTATATATATGTGACACTTAAACTTTAGTCATTTAACTCCTCTGCATTTATGTTATCATCCCGTCCTATTTTTGAAGTTATGTTTTCATCCTCAAATTCAAATAAACCTAATTTTGCCCTTTAAACTAAGGCTTTGTTTGGCTAAATTGGGGAAAATGGTTTATTGGTTTATTTGGTTTTGTCCTTATTCAAAAAAAATTTGCCTTTGTTAGTTTTCGGTCAATTTTTTGAGGTTTCTTGGCTTGTCTCGACGAGAGGAATCTAAAAAGTATAAAATTATTAGCCAAACTTAAAGTTTTGTGAATAAAGACAAAAAATAAACCAAAAAACCAAAAACCAAAACGTTTTTTGGTTTATTTTTGTCTTTATTCACAAAACTTTAAGTTTGGCTAATAATTTTATACTTTTTAGATTCCTCTCGTCGAGACAAGCCAAGAAACCTCAAAAAATCGACCGAAAACTAACAAATGCAAAAAAAATTTGAATAAGGACAAAACCAAATAAACCAATAAACCATTTTCCCCAATTTAGCCAAAGAAAGCCTATATCTATTTTGAGATTTAGGACTAAAATCAAAGCCCTATATAGGTGTAGAAAAATGGGACTCATTTCAAAAATAAGAGGTCTAATGCTATAATTAAGGAACTTTCGGTAGAAACAAAATCCCAAATTCTTGCTTTTGTAATGACCCATATTTTCTAATAAAAACTCCATAAATACATTGTATTTCTATACACTTCCAAGCCCTATTTTCCACAATACAAAATTTACATCTTTCAAATAAAAAGTCTCCGAATAAATGCTCCTCTAAATAAAATTCCCTCCGTCAAATAATTAATCCTCAAATCCTCCGATTCAATCTCCACTAACCCGACTCCACACCTGAAAATTAAAAATCACCGGGAAGTATACGATACAACAGAATAATAATGCTTGCACTAAAGTAGAATCAATAAACAACAATTATCAAGCCGATTTATCAATTACAAGGGACCTCATACCCGGTCCTCCTCAGTACATGATCAGTGCCCTGCCCTCACCCCACTTCACCTAGCCTATCTGGCTTTCTTGGACCAGCTAAGATATTGACAAGGTCACTCGATCATCGTACTAAACCGTTCCTGGCACTCTAGCCAAAATTATCATTTTCCATAACAAATATTTCACTTTCAACAAAATTCCACGTAATCGAACAAATGATACAAGATATTCAAGCGGAGTACAAAATGATAGAAATGAAAGGATTTTGGAAATGGGAAGCATATTGTATACTCCCTAGGTTACCTCAAATTGCGATTGAAATCATCAAACATGTAGATTCCATCTCCCAAAAATAACACCTTAAACATGTCCGGCACAATGACTAATGTAGCACCACTGATCATGTCCGGCACAATGACTAATTTAGCACCACTGATCATTCATGGGTTCACTCTTTCTAACTAAAGACAATACTTGAGTGTGGTTTTCTCTGCCCAGACTTGCCAATACATACACAACTAAATAGGCCAAAAAGAAGGTTGGGGCAATAAATATCATGTATTGAATTTTCCATCCATTCTCTGCTGAAAGTAATGGGGGAAAAGGAAGGCTGCCTTGCTTTTATGAAGGAGAAATGGTTTGGTGGAATACTTGATTGGGGAAAGGCCACTTACAAGAGACAAAGGGATGGAGGCGAGTGTTTTATGGTTACAGTATGGGCTAGGAAATAAATGATTAGGTGTAGTCAAGTCATATACATACTTGTATTTTTATAAAAACAAATTTAAGCTCCAATAATGAAAAGTAATTTGTACACATAAAATATGAGGTGTTACAGCTTCATTATTTAGGCTCCTTATAAACCCTAACCTGCCATTGTCTCCCAAACTACCATTCAATTGTCATCCCGAATCACTCTGCCATTGACATCCCAAATCGCCATCCCATCCCTGTCCCAAATCACTGTCAACCACTACCATCCCAAATCGAAGAGCACGGGCACGACCACCGCCATCTTTCGTATAAGTCTCCGTGTCCGTTCTAAATGGTCCAGTTGAGATGTTTTATTGTTTCGGAAATTGCTAATCGATTATACCAGTGTATTTATAATGACACAAACTCTTGAGTGCTTTTGATTATACCATTATCCGTTTTTTCCCATTAATGTAGGCGACTGTAATTTTTACCCAATCTGTTATCCACTCTCTTATTGATTTATTATAATTGTAGAAGTAATAGGTGGAGAACTATTGGAAGAGCACACTAGATGGCTTACTAACAACTCAGGATTGCCAACTTATTGAACGCTGCTCAATGACGAAGTCAATTCTTGGGGCTTGGACATACAATTATAGGATGAAGAAATTAAGGCGATGCGGAAATGTTGAAAAACTACTTAAAATTATGAATTAGATCGTTTTGTTACATTAAACAACCAACCATTGGATTATTTGTCAAATGATTCGGAAACATGGCTATTTTGGGTTGATTAGATATCAGTTAAATAGTAGCATGTTTTGGGGGTGTATTGTTGGTATACTTGAACTAGACTAATGGAGTAATTGACATTGTTTTGGGACACTATACTGTTGGTCTATAATTTACCATGTTCATTGTTCTGGGTTTGGTTTTTACCATGGCTATTGGAAGATGTAACTGTATTTTTCACCATGATCTAATTTGTTAAAGGAAATTGATATTCGTACTCCCAATTTTGAGGGAGGCACTCCAAGCTACAGTAGTTTTCCAAAATTATCCTTTTGGAAGTTCCATAATTTACTTCAGGCACTCTAAAAAATCTTTACCCTTCTCCTTTACTTCAGACACTCCAAAAAAACAATTGTTTTTTGTCAGAAAAAGTACATAGTTGCTCAACTCATTTTATTGCATGTCACTGAATTGCCTAGTTTCGCATGTAAAGTTTACTTGAAAGAGTCTTTATGCTATTGTCTCCATGTTCTGCACTAGGACAAACTGGATGAGTGATCTTCGGCCTATGATTGTAGAACCATCTTTTTGTCCTTGCAAAATCTCTTGGGAGTTCTGTTACTTTTCCTCTCAAGAGTTCTCATAAATTTGGTAATGTGCTTTATTTTTTGATTGGCAAAAGAAGAGAGATTTGTTTTTTGATTGGTAATGTGCTTTGGTTGTCTCACTATAACTACAAGAAATCTGATTTCTTCCAACGCTTTTGCTACCAGCGGCTCAAGAAAACGCTGGAATTGAAGGTCTATATCGGCCTTGGGAAGACCCTTTGCTAGAAAACGCGAACCATTACCGGGTATTATTGTGAAGCTACCAAACTCGAAGATAAGGCATTGCAATAGACTCAAAATTACGAATTTCAATGACCAAACTTATTGGGGCGCTGGCATAGACCAATAAATTCACCCCGCCAATTGTTTGGGGTTGAAAGTTCCCCAAATATTGAAATCCCCAAAATTCCCCAATTTTCGCTCCTCCGTCTGTTGGTCTCCGGTACTAGATCTCTCCGCCTTTCTCTTGCTCAATCGTTGGCTACAATTTTTTGAAAACTCCATAGCTAGTAGGTATCTCTCTCTCTCTCACACATTATCGCTCGTTTGCTCCTTTGCTGTGTACAAATTTTATTTTTAGGATTTGAATGTTCTGTATGTACGAATTTTGGCTCTGCTGCATGAATCCCTCAACTGGTTATTCGACACACACACTCTCTCTCTCCTTTGCTGCGTGGGTTAAATCTCCATAGCTAAGGTATATTGATCGACTCTCTCTCTCTCGGATTATCACTCGATAGCTGCTGCAGATTTTGTATTTTTTTTAATGCTTTTTTTTTGGGTTTGAAATTGATATGAACATTATCACTCATATGGATCTTGTTTTTGTAAAAATCCAGCACTAGTCTCGGCTTTGCATGTACAATTTTTGTTTTAGATTTGTTCCAATCTACCAATTTTTTTGTTCTATAGCCAGAGATTTGTGGTATTGGTGTGACATAGAGAGACCATGACTATTTAATTTCTGCAACAAATTCCCCGTTGGTGCTCTTCTACAATTCCCATCCTTTCCCCATGGTAGACGCTATTCTTGTGGTTCCAAACAATAATGTGGTCTGCCAGGTGTTCGATTAAATGGCTTAGAGAATCCTTGTCTGACTTTTGCATCTTACCCCTCCTACTTTGAACGTAGAACATTGATTCAATTTCATGATCCTCAACTTTGTTCCTTGTGGGTCGAGAATTTAGATTATATGGATTTCCTTAGGATACCACAGCCTATAAAAATAGAGGACAAAAAAAAGAGCAACCCAGAACACAATAATTTAGGTGTCGCAGCTTAAGAGTGGACTTTTTGGTTTTGCTTTGAGAAGCTTTATTGTTCTGGTTGATATTTACAGCTCAACTTAGAGATGTACAACAAAAAGTTTCTTAATCATCTCACTGTGACTCTTAGGTTACCCTGATGAACTTGAACATGTTCCTTCTTTTACTTCATGGACATTAGGTATAAAAGTTTAGTTTTGAGATGAAAAACCCTCCTATTTTTTGCTGCTTGTTTCAGTGTATGTTATGACGAAACTGTTATAGGCGTTAGTTTTGTGTTGTCAAAAAACTAGTATGCTAGGTGTCAACGAATGACCCATAAAATATGACCCCTGAAATCACCTCAAATTCATCTATGTGTAGATGATGTAACATATTCTTTTAACTTAGTTAACTGAACCAACTAAAGTATTAAATTTTTTGCGCCGTTAACTTAGAAGACTCATGGTTGATGGATTTCAATCCCCAAACAGAAGTAAATTACCTCCAAAGTGGCTGGTATTTATGAAAATGCCATTCCACGCACTTTTCGAGCCTCGTTTGTTTCTATCACATTAGTGATCACCTTTTGTTTAATTATCTCATAAATCTTGTAATTGAATTGTATGCACTGCTAATCAAGTGGAGTCACATTGCTACTTAACGTTTAGTACACTAAATTCATTCTGATACATTATGATTTCTTTAGTACTTATAATTGTTTTGGTTTCTCTTGATAGTTTCTGGTTCGAATTCTAGCCAGCTAATGTCTTTCTTGTTTATCCTTCACTTCTATATGGGGTTGTTTAATTAGCCTTTGCACTTGAATTTCTGTTGTCTTATAGATGTGTGCATTTCGGGTTCTGTTTCAATTTCGATTCAAATCTACTTTGTCAATCTAGGCCATGAATGCTTTTCCTTGTGAATTGAAATATTGCTTCATATCAATCCTAGCCCACCACTCTGATTGCTATTCGAATAAAGTTATTTGCTATACGCTTCTCTATATACTTAAGTTGTGTTTTTCCAAATGGCATGGGAGTTAGAAGATAAATTAACTTGGTTCTTATTTTTTCATCATTTCCATTGCAGGTAATAGGACGGTCTAGCCAAAAGCGTGATTTCAACCCGTCATTTTGAAAAACTCTCATGAAGATCAAGGATGGCATTGTGAATTTTTTATAGCTTTTTTTTTCCCACTTAGTTTAGCCTTCAGACTTTTGAAATATGGTATTTTCCCACCATAATGAACATTTGATCTACTTATGTATGTTGACAACATTATGGAACATGTCTTCGATCTACTTGTGGAATTTTGTATGAATTATTAGTTTTTTCAATGAAAAATGTATTCTGTTATTTTTTTCTTATTTTTTAGTTCTTGCTAATTTTTTTCTTGAACAGGTGTATGGGTGACTAATGTAATTATTAATCATTTTTAAAATAAAAAAAACCTTGTAACAGCGTTTTTAGCTATCTACACCAGCGGCTAAAAGCGTTGGTAAAGTTGAGTCTACTCCAGCGCTTTTAAAGCACTGGTAAAACTTAGTCTACACCAGCGGTTGCAAAAGCGTTGGTAAAATAAATGTTGTACCAACGCTTGCCAAAAAGCGCTGGTAAAGGGATACAGCAACGGGTAGACGCCAACGGTTTTTTCAAGCGCTGGTATAGACCTCACAGGTCTATAGCAGTGTTTTTAGGCACCTTTGCCAACACTTTTGGCCACTGGGGTATCTCAAATTTCTTGTAGTAATTATATGAGTTTTAAAATGTAAATTTTCAACCGTTATGAAGATTTTGAGGGAAAGATGGTAGATAAGTACGAAAGTATGAAGATCTTGTGTCGCAATCGATATGAAGATTTTGCAGCATCAATATTTTCAATTGTGTTGTTTATTTTAGAGAATTCTAGCAAAGTTAAGTTTGTGTGTGTGTGCGCGCGCGCGCAAAGTGGTGTGAAACAATCTGACATAGATGCATGTTTAATTTTTGGAACCAAATGTTTATGTTGTAGATTTTTAATGTTTGGAACCTAATGCTAATGTTTATGTTGTAGATGTTTAATGGTAGTTTTGTAACTTCATTAAATTTTGGAGTGCTTGCATCAAAAAAGGGAGCCCCAAAATCAACACCCTTTGTTAAACCAACAAATATTACCATGTTTGTTGTTCTTTATTTGTTTTTACCATGATTATTGGGGACTGAACTCATAAATAAACCATATTTTATGTGTTGAGTTTCATATTATTATCACAATCATTAGAATATGTTGTGGAATATATATTTTTTTTGCATGATCAAAGTTAACAAGACATAAATTTACAATGCATCGTGGGATTGTTTTTAACTAGGGGAAATGACCAAAACATGGTTTTTAAAAGTAAATATTCCGATTTTAGGACAAGGCTTTTGGAAATTACCAAAAACATGACAGGGAAAAAAATAATTCCACATACATGGTACTGTTTGGTTCTTTTTACTTATTTGCAATGGAAAATAATTATGTGCGAGCGTGCCAGAGAGAGTTTCAATCTCCTCCCTCAGATTAACTTTGGAAAACCAAACTTAATCAGGAGATTGTGTTTTGTTGGTTCAATTACCTCAATTAAGAGGATTTTTCTTAATAAGTGAAGAAATGCAAACCAATAAACCTAGGAAATCAAAGAGCAATAAAGAAACAAGACACTTCGATTAACAAATCAAAGATAAACTTACTTCGAAATTGTCTCCAACTTCAAATACAGAGTAACAGAACTTCGAACAAGTGATTGTTGCAAGAACAATCGAGATAGGGGTAATTGTTACAAGAACAATCGAGATAAATCCTAGTCTAATTCATAATCTACTTCCTAATCTACTTTGAACTGTGTTCGAGATCCTAAACTACTTCGAACTGAGTTCGAAATTCCTAAACTACTTTGCCAATGAACAAACCAAGCATCAGTTTTTGATAGCTATTTGTTGAAGATTTGTCTGGGGGCTTTTCACTCTTCAATTTCTTCTATTTATAGACGTTGCTTGTAGTTCGAACTTCCCGCTCCATGGATTTGAATCTAGCTTGCTTTGAACTCCAACCTCCACTCTGATAGTTGACAGTTATTTTCCTTCCACATTTGAATTTGAATTCTCCCTTCTCCCAAAAGCTTTAAATCTGCACGTTGGCTTAACAAACTCAAATGATAAAGTGTTTAGGGAAATAACTGCTTTCCAGAAGTATTCCACGTGTTCTAACTGCCAATCGCCTTGTTTCTTAAATTTACACGTGGAGCTTGTGCGTTTAGCAGTTGATACCATGGCTTCGAGGCCAATCTTTGTTTTAGTAATGGCTCGTAACTGCCAATAACTGCTTTTCTACATCGAGAAGTAATACGACATCGTATTTAATCAATTCTGTCTTATTAATCCAGTGTGTCTTTGTTGACGAATAATTGCCAACGCTTGGCACTTTTGATTACGTGTCAATTAATCATTGGATTGGTTAGTTTTATATGTAAACAGGTATCAACAAATTACAGGTCCAAAATGCGCTTCTCATTTTTGAAGCCTAACACACACATCCCCTTCCCATTGTTCCTCGAAATATTAGCTACCAGAGTTGCACTGTGCATGCAACAACATTGCACTGTGAATGAAAAACCTTTGCACCTTCCAATAAAAAAATTGCACTCATGTTAGTCCAACTTGCCTTGCTAGGGTAATATCAAATCAAATATTTTTGGACAGACAATCTCAAAATTGCACTGTGCGTGCAACAACATTGCACTGTAAATGAAAGCTGTTGCACCTTGCAACAAAAGAATTCCACTCATGTTAGTTCAACTTGCCTTGCCAGTATAATATCAAATAAAATATTTTTGGACAAACAATCTCAAAATTGCACTGTGCATGCAACGACATTGCACTGTAAATGAAAACCCTTGCACCTTGCAACAAAAGAATTGCACTCATGTTAGTCTAACTTGTCTTGCCAGTGTGAGATCAAATCAAATCTTTTTGGATGGACAATCTCAAAATTGCACTATGCATGCAACAATATTGCATTGTAAATAAAAACCCTTACACCGTGCAGTAACAGCATTGCACTTACGTTAGTCTAACTTGCCCTGCCAGTATGAGATAAAATCAAATCCTTTTGGACAGACAATCTTAAAATTGCACTATAACTGAATTAGGTTTGCACCTTGTATGAACTAATATTGCACCTTATATCAAAATCATTGCACTTGGGGTTTTGTATGATTTGGAGGGAAAAAATACACTCAGGGATATTTTGGGCAATGCAATGATAAAATGCCATCTATTTAGAATTATTTTTCTCCTTGTCATGTATTGGTCATTTCTGAAACCATGACCATGAAATCGTCATTTTTTGTCCTCGTTGCCATGTTTTGGTCATTTTCCCTTTTTACTATGACAATTGGAAGATGTTGTGACTATATTTTTTACCATGATCCAAGTTGTAGAACTATCATATCTTACCGTGTTTGTTGTTCTTTACTTGATTTTATCATGATGACTTGAATATATTGTGGACATAATTTTACCGTGAATATTTTTATTATAAAAAGTTGTGCAATGTATACAAATATTTGAATATTCGCCATGCTTAAATTGACTATTTATAACTTTACCATATTTAGTGGTGGTTAACGGATTTTACAAATGCAAATCCTACCTCCCAAGGCTTAGACTCAACCGAAAATGAACTCCCAAGCGAGATCCGAGCTCCAAATGATGTGAGAATGTACGTAGGAGAGTGGATCTACAATCGGTTTTAGGGTGGATGGGAGAGATTTTTAGAGAGAGAAGGGGAGGGAGGGGGAGAATGAATTTTCTCTCCCTCACTTGCTTATACAGTGTTAATTACGCACACACCCCTCCAATTTGCTTATGTGGTACAATCAAGACGAAAGCCCAACTATTTACACATTGACCCACATCTCAACACTCAAGCGTAATTTCATAAAATCCCCAATTAAATTTTCAAAAAAAAAAAAAAACTCTTGAATTTACGGGTCTTTACAAATGCTAGAAATCATTCCAAATCAGCACTCCTCGTCCTAAATTGTCGTCCCAAAACTCACTCCTTGTTGTCCTAGAGCGCCATCGACAATCTACCATCCCAAATCGGCGTCCCAAATCATCCACCCTCGCCGTCCCAATTCATGAACCGAAATCTTCAGCCCTCGGTGTCCCAAATCGTCGGACCAAATCATTCAACTCGTCAGAAGAAATAGGCGAATGATCGATGTCCTCCATTCTCGTCGATCACCACCATCCTCAATCGATGTCAACCACCATCGTCGCCAATATAGCGGAATTGACTGTAATACTTGCACGGCGGAAAAGACAGGCGACTACCATGTGGTTTTTATTTTGGTCTTCAGTTCGGTTCTCTGTGATGTTTGTTGTTTTGCTTATGACAATGGTTTTGTAATTTTTGTAATTAAGGTTTGATTCTATTGAGATTTTGTTTTGCCCATTTTTTGATCACCCATGAAGACAAGATTGGCTTTGACTATTAAAATAAGAAATCGAAAAATATTCAAAAAAATGAACCTTTGAATATTGATTAGGGGTGAGCATAGACCAGATTGGTCTTGTTTGGTAGTAAACAAAGAACCAAACCACTACTTACGGATTATGAATTTGAAAAACCAAGCCAAACCATAAAATTCATAAAACCACACCAATCCAAACATTAATAAACAGTTCAGTTTCGGTTCTAAATACTTATATACTTATATTAAAAATTATATACTTAGAATATGTTATGATCATATTAAAACTGATTCTATTAAAACCACCAAAACACTTTGCATCAACCAACTAATTTTAGAATATGTTATGATCATATATAGAAGTTTAAGAAATTAATTTTGGAAGTGAAAGAATACAGTAGTGGAATGGAGCATTATATTATGAAATTAATTAATCATGGAAAAAAAAATATTCAATATACTCAAATCGGATTCTATATCTATGTGCAAAATGTGTGTAGTTTAGATCGGTTTGGATTGGTTTGGACTGGACTTGCGATTTTACAATTATTTTGCTCACCATTCATATTGATTAAGTACATAAAATAGAGCTCAGAATTTCACTAAAAAGTCTTTGACTATTAAAATGAAAAATCGTTGTGTTCTTGTTTTATTTTAAAAAGAAAAGTTAAACTGTCAATACTATAAAAATCCCAAAATGTGGTATTTTTGTTTTAATTTAAAAAGAAAAGTTAAAGTGACTATGAGAATGCTATTCCACTTTTCTTTATTTCTTTTTATTAGTAGTATTGTTATTCCACTTCACATGTGACAAATTGAGTGATAGTCTGGTGGTGTGCACCCTATACTTCTTGCACCAGGTGAGAGTTCAAACCCCACCGGCCTCATCCCCTTTACTCTAGATTAGTAGTAGAATAGGAATTTTCCTGGTAAAAAAATTCACATATGAAACTATAAAAAAAAAAAAAAACACTAGAGAGTGTGTGTGTGTTTGGGTGGGGCGTGGCACCCAACCCTTACCCCGCCTCGCCGCTGATGAGAAGTTTCTCAGGTTCAAGTAAATCCTATATGTTAAAAACGTACATGTATACAATTATTTTTACTAGTATTCGATTTGGTTTTTCTTTAGTATTGTCAGCACGCATTGAATTAGCTTAGAGCCTGAATAAATAAATTTCCAATTAGATTTGTGAATAACTTAATGGTATAGTCCAGTAAACTTATGAATAAGTAAAATTGTTGGAAATACTTTTAAAAAATAATGGAACCGTTTACCTCAGAAATTTGTAACAAGTGAATAGAAATACCACAGAAAGTTGGCTGCTGTTGTTTTGGGTTGAGTCATGAGACCCAGGTTATTTCTCTTTAAGGCGCGTTTCATGGGCTCCGCCCTCTCTCTGTCAATTAAGCAGTTGCACCCCCAACACACACACACACTCTCATGTTTTTTTTTTTTTAGTTTCATATGTGAATTTTTTTACCAGGCAAATTCCTATTCTACTACTAATCTAGAGTAAAGGGGATGAGGCCGGGGGTTTGAACTCTCACTTGGTGCAAGAAGTATAGGGTGCACACCACCAGACTATCACTCAATTTGTCACATGTGAAGTGGAATAACAATACTACTAATAAAAAGAAATAAAGAAAAGTGGAATAGCATTCTCCGCCCTCTCTGTGCAATCATTCTCTAGTTAGCCAATGTGGGATAACTCTTCTTTGCAGAGTTTCTTTTGAAAAATACATAATCCCAACAAAAATAAATCCGGCCCAATTAATATTGCATAGAATTTTATTTTGGGGTATTAAAAATAGACCAAGTTAGATTCTACTCCTACTTGTGAATAGAACTTTTGGTCATTAAAGCCGTCCCCGAGAATAAAGAAGCGAATCAGCTAGTATTGTTGATGCAAAGATGAATAATGGAGTTAAGGATGAGAGACCAACCTATTTTCTTATGTATCTATGGAACCTGATGCTGCTGCAGTAGCCATAGCACGATATATATTCGAAGCCGAAGTGATGCCATTGTGATCTCTTCTAAGCCAAACTGATGCTAGGGAGAAGACTTCGGGTGCAAATAGAGTATGGGTGACGTGGTACCCGTGCGACACATCTGGGCCGTCTAAAAATGCAACCGATGATCCGAAAACGAAAAGAAAAGAAAATTTGCAGCACGGGTACCGCCTCAAACTGCCTTCGATTCCTTTCCCACCACACATCTTAAACTACAGCGGCAAGGGAAAGCTTGTACACTGTATTAGGAATAGAATCATGCATCAGCTTGATGAGTGCACATGCACCCAATCAATTTATCTTGACAAACTCATACAAGGTTAGACAATGTGATTCGTCTGTTGCAGCAGGTTCCAAATAGACAGGCAAAATTCACAAGCAAAGAACGAATGCTCATGAGACTCATTCTCCATACAACAGTGAAGATAAACTCTATCCACATTCATCCCCCAATTAGATAACCTATCTTTGGTGGCCAATTTGCCCAAAAAACATATCCACATGACGGGAAAACCATGCACACATTGTCCGAGGAACAACGGGTGCAACATACCTCATAGCTTGCCAAACAGAGTGAGTAATATACAACGCCAGACCGAGTCAAAATCCAACACACAGAATCAGCACACAAGAGGATTGGGAGCCAAATTAGGAAAATATGATCCAAAATCTCCTTAGTGACGGTACTTCGAGGCCCAGGCCACTTCCATGTCCAATGGTGAATGATGGAAGCTCTTGGCAAACAAGGATCTTCACAAACTATACAGCACTCTATCCCCATATCTTTGGTGTGGTCCAACCAAAGCATGCCAATTTTCCACTAAAAAAAATATGCGGATTAATTGACCATCTCCTATGATGGATTTAATACAAAGCTGCACTATGCTCAAAAGATTAAAAATCTTGGTAATGGTCCATGATGCTTCATTAGGAATCCGAAGTGTCCACACACTTTGCCCCTTAATCCAAAGGGTATCAGCTTTCAAACAAATGGCCCGAAAATGTCTAACTATAGATGCCTAATTCCAAGTTTTCAACAATCTCAGGCCTATAGAGTGTATTCTATAAATATCTCATAAACACTACTCTTGTTGCAAAATGCATTCCGCATATGTCTCTCAAATACTCTACGAAATTCAAAATACATTCTAATCATAATCAATAAAGCCAAAAAGTTGACATGAAAAGCTAAAAATTTACAGACAATGTCCAAAAGTACAAGTTTGAGGCTTTAAAGAGTATTTAGTCCAGCTTAATTTATTTTAAACTCTCCAACTCATTAATGGGAGATTTTTTAGGACTCAAAGACAACATTAGACAAAAATACCCTTCATGAACTCTCCCTCCGCCACCATCTCATGCACTGCCGGCAATTGATGAGAAGAAAAAGAAAAAGAAAAAAAAAAGCCCGATGTTTTTTGTTGGTCGCTAGGCACCCACTGCCCATTTGTACTTTCTCTCTCTCATGTCTCTATCACGAATAGGGATGGCAATATCGACCGAACCGACGGATAACCGAACCGAAACCCGTTTTTTTTCCCGAACCGTAACCAATTTTTTCCCCGTGGGTGCGTGTGTGGGTTCAATGGATGGGAAACCGAACGGGTTCGGTTCGGTTTTGGGTTTACCTGGAACCCGAACCGAACTGAACCGAAATTATGTTAATTACATAGGACCCCCTATATTATATATAAATATAACAAAAACCCTATATGTATATTTGAAAATTAGACTTTTTCCCTTTATATATATACATAATATTTTACAGTTAGGGTTTCAAATCCCATTTTCTCTTCATTTCATCAGAGAGGCTAAGAGGCCGTGAGGTGAGACTGTGAGAGCACTGAGAGGCGACCACCGTAAGTCTCTCTCTCTCTCTCTCTCTCTCTCTCTCTCTCTCTCTCTCTCGCGACTGTGAGAGGCCGTCGGTCATTGTGAGAGGCCGAGACCGACGACTGTTGTTTGTACTGTCCATACTCCATAGATCGACTATAATGTTTAATGTTTTGATCGATCGACTGTCCTTTTACTGTGATAGATCGATTTCTTCTTCATTTCCTGAGATCGACTATACAGTTCGTCTGTTGTTTGTACTTTGTATGCTGTCGAGTGTTGACTGCTATTTTACTGTGATAGATCGGGTGTTTTTTTGCCGAGAGTCCAAGACAATCAACTGTTGTTTTGAATGTTTGTAGTTAAATATGGTATGCCAGGAGTTTGTTGGCAATTTATGCCATTTTTAAGTTTGTGTAGTTGCTGTAAGTCTGTTGGAAATCATAATTCAGATCGGGTATCCATTCGGTTCGGGTTTGCCCCGAACTCCGTTCAGTTCAGTTATGGAATATATTTTCATAACCGGTTCGGTTCGGGGCAATGATGTGGTGATTCGGTTTGGTTCGGTTCAGTTCATACCCCAATCTGCCCCAATCCCATTCCTAATCACGAATTGTGGGAAATTGGCTAACATTTTTTTGTGGGAATGAGACGAGAAAATTTTAGGTGCGGATAGGGTATGGTACACGTGGTACCCTTGCACAGCATTCGAGTCATCCAAAAATGCAACAGATGGCTCGGATTGAAAATCATTTTTCCTTTTCTTTTTGCTTTTTTTTTTAAATCCGTCCGGCACTTTCAATCCGAGCCGTCCGTTGCATTTTTAATGGGCTCGGATGCTGTGCAAGGGTACCACGTGGTACCCCATCCACACCTAAAATTTTCTTGAATGAGACCCACCTCAAATGCAAAAGTTTTTTCCCTCTCTCATCCTCTTGTATGGCAATGTTAATGTTAATCCAATTTTAATTTTAGGTTCAATTATAGGGATTTAGGCTTTTTACTCTTTAGGTTAGGATATAGTGCGTTTAGGCATTTTGGGTTTACACGCTTAGGGTATCAAAAAGTTTCATAGAGTTTTAGAAGTTTAGGCACTCTCATTTGGTTTTGGAGATTTAGACACTTTCACAAGGTTTGAGGGGCATAGACACTTTCATTAGATTTGGGATTTAGGCACTTTTATTGGATTTTGAGGGTTTGGGCACTTTCATGGGCTAGTGAAGACATTTTTGGAACGTGGGGTTGATTTGTCCTCTTGGCATAAAAGAATTATTTTATGCCCTATATGCATGATTGACCCCTATACCATGTCATTATCGAAGAAGCTCTACAAAATTTAATAACACCTACATTACTTTGAGGTTCCCTTTGGATAATTAATGGGTCTTGAACTGGAATATAAAAAAAAAGGTACAAAATTAGAACTTAAAGCCACTAAAGACTTGCAAGTTCGAAAAAGACATTCGTCTTCTGTTTACTTTTATATATGAATTTTTTTTTAAAAAATTTAGACTCCATATTTTGACACTCCATTCATCTCATTTTATTTTTATCACGTAACGTCGTGTTATGTTGACCTTAAAAGTTAAGTGTTTATTGGGATAGTTTTTCAGACTTTTTGACACCGCTTAAAAAGATCTTTTTATCAAGAAGTGGTAATTCATTTTTGAAGTTCAAAATAGCATGGTCTTCTATAAGAAACAAACAAAATGAGACAGATCGGAATACTTTTGGGACATTTACCATCGGTCCTTTGGATTACCATTGCAATTAGGTTAAAGCACGGTCACGAAAAATCCATAATTAAAGCCAAAAGCGTCTACCTACGAAAGCTCAAATCAATACTAAAACCCTATAACAGAAAAAAAAAACTCTAAACCTAAACTACAGATCACCTAGGTGCCTATGACTGCAACGCACTTTTATGAATAGCATTCTGAAAAAAACGCCTGAGAATCCTGCAGAAGACTTTGTGAAAAATGTCTAAAACCACTAAAAACTCCATAAGAGGAAGTGCACTCTAAACCTAAACTCTGTGGAAGATCCCACGCATTAGAAGCATTCTACTTAAAAGTCGTTTAAAAATCCTAGGGCATTCTATGAAAATGCCAAAATCCTAGGGTACTTTATGAAAGTGTCTAAACCACTAAAACCCTATGATAGGATAGTGCAAAATAAATCTAAACTCCAAAAAAGAGTGAATTACCGTAGTGGTAATTAAAAAAAATGATTTACCTTAGTGGTAATTAAACATCTCTTTTCTAGACCTAGAGGTAATAATCCCAATACTTTTTTATGCCTCTCTTGGATCTCCATGAACAATGGAGAAAATTATGACAAAAGAATTTAACAATTGAACAATATGCATGTCTGTCTTTAATAAACCTTAGTAGTTCAAATTGATTTGAGTCCTGTATCTATTTTCTAATCTACTACTATAATAATATGAGAAAACATTATTTCCACCACCGGCGAAAATAAATATTTTCGTCAAATAAATATTTTCACCGCCGACGAAAATAAATATTTTTTTCAAATAAATTACAACGGTTTATATGATTATATAATTAATATGATTTTGTAGTGTACAATCACACGAAAATAACTTAATCTCCGCTCCGCAACAATATAGGGATCATTCAATCCTGATCTACGTAATAAAGTGGCACAGAAGCCCTTAAGCGTGCATTAAAGTAGAGCCTGGTCAGATGCCATTCATGTCTAGACATTTCCACCTTATTTGGTTAGGATTTCAGGTTTGATTTTTGAGACAATGATTAAACAAATAAATTAATGAGAATAATAATTAAAAATATGATTTTATCCTGCAACAGGGGATAACAAAAATTTGACCACTTAAGAAAGTTAATTCGATAGACCACTTTAGAGTAAGATTTTGTCAATTATTACTTAATCATTATTCTCATTTGGGTTTTAGACAACTTTAGAGTATGATTTATCCTACAATAGGAGAGAACAAAAATTTCTCACTTTTTGGCACTGTATTTGAGCACTTTAGAGCATCGACATCAACTTCTCTATTTGAACTTTAAAGTTAAAGTAGAAAGCAACTTCCTTCAAAACTTCAAAAAATCAGTCTCACCAAATAAACTCACCAATTTGAAGGTTTTTTAATTTTGCTACAGTAACTTAACAAATTTGGTAACCTACTATTCACTCACCAAAAAAAGAGGAGGGAGGAAAAAGTAAAAGTTTGAATAGAGAGTCTGATTCTATATGTTTTTGATAAGATGACTTACTAAAGTTTGAATAGAAAGTCTAATTTTGTGAATTTTTTGAAAAATAACTTGTTAAATTATAAAATGTGCTTTTTTAGGTTAAATTTGGTGTATTTTTTTTTAGTGTCAAATAAAGATGCCCTTAGGAAGTTAATTGATAGAGCATTTTAGAACTTTTGTTTTTTTGCGGGGAGTGAGTAAGGGTTGGTTTTGTGGGACCTAGTAGAAAGAGGAAGGAGGAGAGAAAAGAGGGGAACAAATCACCTGTTCTGGGGATTTCTTTGTTACTTTAAAATTTTAAAACGGTTCGAAACAGCTTTGGAACTGGGGAACTTGGAACAGAAGAATTGGCAACAGAAAAAAATGAGGAAAAAGAAGAAGAGAGAGAAGGGAGAACAATTTTTCATGGGTTCCATTTTAATTCTTTTTTTAATTTTAATAAATACACTAAAAAACTATCTTAACGATGTCAAATGTACTTTCTTTCATTCATTAAAACTTACACGGAAATTGTTTTAGTCCCCGAAAAGAAACCCATAAAAATACCCAGAAAATGCACTCAATGGGTGAAATCCACCTAGCACTGTTTGAATAGTATACTAGGTGAATTCCACGTAGACGCATTTTCTGGGTATTTTTATGGGTTTCTTTTCTGGTACTGTACTAAACCTTAAAGTTACAACTCTTTTTTGTGCCCCATTTGTAACACTTTTTGTCGTATAAGAGCAACTCCGGTCCTTCCTCAAAACCTTATCCAAATTTGAAATCTAAGCAAAGACACTTGAAAATCAGCTCCAGTCATTTACTCAAAACCATATCAAATTGAGTTTTACTCAATTTTTTACCCAAATCAAGGGAGAACCAAATATGCAACAGCTACTTTTTGGTGGTAGGCGGTGGCGGTGGCGTTGCTAGTGGTGGCTGACTTTCGTGGTGGGTTTTACAGTAGCATTGATGGTGGTTGAAGACCAGAGTACATAATTGGGCTTTTCACGGCGGTTGGGCTTCTTGAGGTGGTTATCGGCGGTGGTCGACCTAGTCGTACCTGTTGGTGTTCGACTTTCATGGTGGGTTTTTCAGCGGAGTTGATGGTGGTTGACAACTTAAGTTCCGATCTGAGTTTCGGTGCCATTGATGGTGACTGACAATGGGCGGTCGGGGCAGAAGTTGTGGTCTATGGAGGTGGAGAGTGAATAAAATTATTTTTGATTTTTTAATTAAAGCCAAATTTGAGTAAAAATTATGTTGAGGACAAGAATGGCTCTATCCAAATCAAGTTTTTTACTCAAATCTAAGTAAAAATTTTGTTCTAAATTTGGTTAAAGGCTAGAGGTGCTTTAACAAATATTTTTGGAGAGCGCAAAATCAAATGCGGATGCTCTTACTTTATTAGGCTTGGTTTTCCATTTGCTAAAATGAACATTTGTTAAAATCAAATGGGTGATTTTAGCAAATGAAATGGGAATGTGATTTTATCTTTAATGAATCTGAACACATATGAGTCCAGATTCATTGGAGATAAAATCATTTTCCCACTTTATTTGCTTAAATTACCAACTTGATTTTAGCAAATGGAAAATCAAGCCTCAGTAGAAAAGAGACTTTTTTTGGTCACCTTTTAATAATTATAAATTTTTGGTGAGGGGAAAAGAAAAGAAAACTACTCCTATCCTAGTCTCCTACAGTTCCTTTGAAGAGAATCGAGACAGGAGGGAGAGGGAGAGAGAGAGAGAGAGTGATATATATATATATACGCGTCGATGTGCGTATCGAGAGTGAAACAATCGAGAAATGAACAAAGGAGACGATCTGCTCGACAAAAGTTAACATCTGAGAACACCAGAATCCAAATTATACCGAGGAGAACCCTGGATTGAGCTACGAATTGGCGGTATTGGTAATTCTTGATTTAGGTGGTTATGAGGTTGAACGGAGAGATCTCGGACATTGAAGAAATTGAAGAGGAGGAGAGAGAAGAATCCGAAGCAGTAATTAGAGCGTGTTCGATCGGCGATGGCTTATTGCCACTGAAGCAGAATCTTGTGGTCGGTTACGCCCTCACATCGAAAAAAAAGCAGAGCTTTTTACAGCCCAAACTCGTTGCGTTGGCCAGGTATTCAAACTCTTCGACTTGATTCGTATTTTAGGCTTTCACATGCTTTTGTATGCGAATTCGTGAAGTTCTGGCTGTGTAGTATAGTATTCGAGTTTTATGTGTTTTGAAATGTTTAAATTACTACAATTATTTTATTATTTTTGGGTGGGTTAAAACTGGTCTCTCCAATTTTCATTTCGGTTTTCTGCATCAGTTTTGTCGAAATCTTTTCAAGAAAAGGTTTTGAGAAGAATGAAAAGAAACTTCTTGTTTGCTTTTTCATTAGAATTTGACAGGGAGTGATTTCCACACCCCAAAACAAGTTGTTTACGAAACATAAAACTTTAGGGAGGGAAAAAGGGAAATAAGAAAATGGGTTAGTTTTTGTACTTTCCCGTGTTACTCAGTTATCTTACTATATTAGATATATCCAGGGAATTTGATGTATCTATATCGGTGTGTCAAAATCTTTCTAGTTTTGTTGGGCTTGTATTGGGAGAAAGTTTGCATGTGAGTTCCAGCGGTTTTTCTGCAATCTGCTACTAGCCGTGGATTCTGCAGTTTTAGGGGAAATGGTGTCCTTATCCATAGTGGTTAAATTTTGGGGAATTATTCTTGGGTTACTATTTGCTTGACTTATTATCCCTTGCAGACCCAGTTGTTGGTATCTGGAATCTTAGCCATATTTTACTGTTCTTTAATGGGAATATTCTCTAAGATATCCCATTAAGACTTGTTTACAGTGATAAATTAATAGTCAATCCGTCATCTTTTCTTGTGTAGTTTACAATATGTGTGTTTTTGCCCTTGCGTGCCTTCTTTTTTATTAATGTTTCTTGGATGTTTTCTTTTGGGAATTTACCACGTGTTTGCCTTTGTGTGCCTTCTCTTTTACTACTGTCTTGGATGTTTTCTTTTGGAAGTGAAGAATCAATATCACCCGGTGGGTTTTCAGTTCCACCTCATGTTCCTTTTAGCGTTGTTAACGCATCGGAATTATAATCTTTGGGCACAACCTACAGTAAACAAAATCCACATGCAAAGATTGATAACAAAATCAAGGATTGCAATTTGCTCATCAGTAAGGGCTAACGCCTTGGAGGCTAAGCCATTGGGGGGGCATTATACCCTCCAGCTCTCCTTACTATCCCTGAAACGGGTTTGTTTTGTAAGAGAATGGGTTACCCTCTTGCTGGAATGTTATAAGAGAAAACATATGTCAAAAACAAAGAAATAATCGGAAATGAGATCACGGTCAGAGAAATCAATATTTGGGTGGAAGGTTTAAAATTTCTTTGGGATGTTTCTTAAGACTGTATATCAGTGTTTTAAAAACCAGACCAGACCGGTTCGGTTCAACCCATTGGCTTGTCTACCAGACCTTGGTCTGGTTCTGTTTCACTTAAAAACCGCTCTGTTTCCAGAACCAGTCTAAAAATTGAAAACCATTCCATGTAGGCGGTCCTAACCCGTAGTATCTGGAACTGGGTTGCTCAAACCAGACCTGAAATTTTGAACTGTGTCTGTGCACTTTATTGCCAGAGGCGCACTCCCATAACGTCAAAAAAGTGCTTCGGTCGTGGACCCATGCCAGCTCACACCTTTAATTGACTCTCTAGGCATTTTCTGAAGGCTTCTCTATAGAAAGAAAAGATAGTGTGGGTTTTGTTTTCCACCGATGTGGGATTGGAAAAATATACCAGGAACGAATGTGTAGCCCAACTCCTTTAGTTTCTCAAACTTTCTCGGCCGGTGGATAAGTTTTATAAACCTCTCACTACAGTTGTATATTTCTAATATATTTTTAACATAATTATGACGTCACAGTTCGATTCCAGTTCGACACGGTTGAATTGGTGGCCCATCCACCCGGTCCTATTTCCGCTTCACTCTCTTGTCAAGTTTTTAAAACATTGTTGTATATCACGTGATAAAATTACTCATGTCTCTCTATGTTCATTCGTTTATTTAGTTATTCACTTATGTTTTGCTAGATTGGTTTAGGCCGAAACTTCTTGCTGCTTCTCTGACTACTCATTGTTAAATGTCATTGCAGAAATAAAGGTATTTTTTTTATTGCCATAGATCGAAACAGGCCACTGTCGGATCAAGGACCTTTTGACGTCGTTTTGCATAAGGTTAGTGTTCATTTCTCTGTATGGAAACCCCTACTCTTTATTGTTTAATAGCTTCCTTTTTTCATTTGACTGTTCCAAAACTGTGGTGGTGGTTACTTCTATATTCTCTCTTTTGCCCTTTTCGGGGGAAGAGACGGGAAGTTTTTCTTACAGTATGTTCTTGCTATTGAGACCATATTTAATGTTCAGTCGGGACCAGTTCCTTTTTCTTTCCTAAATTTTCTTTGTTTTACAGGCTTCCCTTTTGATTATATGGAGTAGATTACTCTTTGTTTTATTTCAGTCTGACAAGTCTTTTGTTTGTTTCAGTTGTCTGGAAAGGAATGGTGCCAGGTTGTCGAGGTTCGCTCAATCTAAACCCATGATCCTTACTTCTTCTGGATATCATAAGATGAAGAAAGTAATCGTTGTGCAGTGAATTCATTTTAGTGAATGGCATTTGTATTTGGAATTCACACTATTTCATGATGCTAGTACACATAATTCATGCTACCTATTCATGTCGGAGATAAGATATCAACTGACGGGTCAGTGGTTGGACACCCAGATCTCCTGAGGGCCTGAGGCTTTAAAATTCATTTTTGTCTGACATAGTTGCAGAATCTTTGTTCTCTCCGACATGAATCATGATCAGGTTGGTCCCTCAAGAGATCAAACAAGTGACTTTACTTTTTAATGATCATTCTAGAACTTATTCAGGCCTTGCTATGCGTGGTAGCGAAAATGCATCCTCCTTTCAGTTCAGAGTACTTTTCCTTCCATTCTATCACATGCTGGCTTGGTTTCTTTGAGTTGATTGTAAATTCGAGGCTTCAAGTGGATGATTCCTAGGCTCACTACCTGATTGGTAGGTTGAATAGTTATGAGAAAACCTATAAAGTTTCTGAAGAAGCAGGTTGGGTACAGTGCTGTATCTCATTTATTCCATTTATGCTTTTAGGCAGGCGTGATGCTGGGCATCAGTGGAAATTCTCGGGATGTAGAAACACTATTTCTGTAAATGGCTGATTTTCAACCCTGTATTATTATGTTGAGTCTTCTGGACTGATTTCAAAATTGCCGCAGTAGCAATTTACAGGAGTTTTTAGGCATTGCTCATCTGTTTCTTTTTAGCTAAACAAGTTGAGGTGCAGGGTGTGCAATAGATGGGAGATTAGTGCTTCCTCAGGAGTGTAAACTTGATTTTTGTATGATATTCCGTAGAGTTGAGTTTCAAAACTGACCACCATTTATCCTTTATTGAATACCTTTTGCCATGTTTATTACTTTAGCCAACAACTGAACTGTTTTTTCTACAGAACTTCTAAAATGAAAACAAAGAACAATATCTCGATGAAAAGAAGTTATCATTTTAATGAACGAGAGCAAGGCTGTTTTAATCTAATTCTAGTAAAATTAACCAGGATTCTTTTATGCTATCATTGTTTAGATCCCTAGTCTCCCGTCCTATTATTTAGGTTATGACGAAGACTTTCAATACTGAGTTTGGATTACCGAGTTTTTCTTAGCATAGTTTACAGGCAATCAGGCCTGGAATTTGTCCTACTCAAGTCTTTATGCTTAGTGGCACACAATTTTTCCATGCTGTGACATCGAGTCCTTCATTTTTACCTCTTTTTTTTTTTTTTTATAAATTTTTGAAGGATTACAGGATTAAACATCCAGAAGTTACTGTTCTCGATCCCCCATATTCCATACAACACGTATACAACCGTCAGTCTATGCTTGAGGACGTGCCTGATCTCAACTTGCCTGAGTGCTATGGTAGTCTCTGAATCATGTTGCTGATCCCTTATTTCTGGTTTACTCTTTTTATCCAGTGACGGGTCTAATTGTTGTTTGCTTGAAGATTTCTTGATCAAATTAAAAGTAATTCATAAATAATAATTATCTTGCTCATGTTACGGGTGTTCTAATGAGTTAACCTTTTTTGGTCCCATTGACCTGTTCTTTGTACATATGATCATTTTGTTTTTTGGATATCAACTATTTTTATAGGAAGAGTTGGTGTCCCGCGGCAGCTTGTTATTACAAAAGATCCATTGTCTGTTCCTGATGAAGTTACTAAAGCTGGATTAAAGCTACCTCTAGGTATGTCCTGCATTTCCGCATACATGTAGCCTGCTGTTTCCAGTCAGTTCAAGAATTTTGGGTCACTTGTTCCATTTTGAGTTTCAGTATCTTCAGGGATTAAGCAGGGAAAATAACTGTGTGATGACATTTTTGTCTTTTTTCGAGAACTCTTTCAAACTGAAGATTTCTAACTATTCTTTTGCTTTTAATTTTCCAGTCGCAAAACCACTGCTTGTGGATGGAAGTGCGAAATCACATGAACTATTTATTGCTTATGATGAATTCTCCCTTTCAAACCTTGAACCTCCTTTCGTTGTACAGGAGTTTATCAACCATGGTATTTTGTCTGTTCTGTTTCAGATATTCATGACCCTAACCGTTTATTCCTTCAGAACCATGTTTCTAAGCCGAATCCATCTTTTTCTTGCCTCCTTGTAGGTGGTGTTCTCTTTAAGGTTTACATTATCGGGGAAACCATTAAGGTGGTTAGGCGCTTCTCTCTACCTGATGTCTATAATCCTGAACTATCAAAAATTGCTGGTGTATTCCGTTTCCCAAGGGTTTCATGTGCTGCTGCTTCTGCTGAGGATGCTAATCTTGACCCTGCTGTTGCTGGTGAGGTTTTTGAGTTCTTCTGTTTTTGTTTTTCTCCATCATCTTGCTTAGTAAGCTCCTGCAGATCAATGAATTATTTGGGTGATGTTATGGGTCAGACACTCAGACCTGACTTTCAATGGTAGATTGCTACAAGCACTAACCTTTAAAATGTACAGCTGTGTTTACCATTCAAACCCCCTTTTCCCCTGGTCCTGTACCAAATGAGATCTACTTATGTTTCCACTTCAAGGCTCGGATGCTATTATTGTTTAATTGTGTAAAGAAGGCGTGATCTTACTTTTGAGCCTTACAGTTTCATTTACATGAATTTACCATGTATTGCAGAACTTCCGCCGACACCTTTGCTTGAGAGCCTTGCAAAGGAGCTGCGTCATCGACTGGTAGCTTTCTGCTGTCCGTTTCACTGTTTTCAACTTTTTATTGTGTAGTGCATCATAGAGAAACTTTTTGTTTATTATCTTCGGCAGTTGGTATACAGAAAACTGTACATGAATCTGGTTATATTTTGCTGATAATTGGTTTTAATGCATCATTTAGGGTCTCCGGCTGTTCAACATTGATATTATTAGAGAGCATGGAACCAGAGATCTCTACTATATTATTGACATCAACTACTTCCCTGGCAAGTGAAAACCTGTTCTCAGTTGATATTTGTTTGTATTGATTTTTTTATTTTTGAGCTGGTTCCGTGGAAATATGGTAGGAAAAGTCTTCCCCTGTTCTCTCTCTCTCTCTCTCTCTCTCTCTCTCTCTCTCTCTCTCTCTCTCTCTCTCTCTCTCTCTCTCTCTCTCTCAGTGTCTGTGTGTGTTACACACAGCGCATTAAGACCATTTTTGAGTATGAAGAAGTGCATGATCAATATGATCGATAGTTGGAGTTACTTTTGGAAATGACTAATTGCCATCTAAGAGCCATATCCTGGATCCTGTACCTTATGCCTGGGTAGTGAATGACCGTGAGTAGGATTATTTCGGTTAAAAATCCCTTTTTAGCAATCTGACCATGGCTTTTTTTGTCAAATGCATTAAAGAAAAGCGGGAAGGAGTATGTTGCTCTCTTTCTTTTTTAATTGCTTGAAGGTGCTGCGGTCATCCGCATGTTAACACTCCAGGCTAGTAAGGCACAGTTTGGGAAGGCTTTGGGGTATCTTAGATGGTAATTTAATTTGATTGGTGACTCACCACAAGTTAGTCTCATTTGTGTACTGCTGCACGGTCTTCTCACTTTTTGAACCTCATGTACTTTTGTAGTAGTAGGATCTGCTAATGCATCATGCATTAGCTTTGCTGGAGTTAATCACAGAGTCAATCACGCAGCCTTCTGTTTATAAACTTAACTCTTGGGAGCCATTACAGGGTTTGGGAAAATGCCGGAATATGAGCATATATTTACAGATTTTCTACTAAGCCTCATGCAGAGCAAGTACAAGGAGCGACTTGCTGCTTAAATGGAAATGTATCCTCTGTATATGATATTTCGCTTGAGAAATTGAGACAAGCTAATGGTTTAATGACTCGGTCCTCACTTGAAGATGGATGCTTCCCAAATCTTCTTGCTACCTTTAACTGGATTCTTGGCACTTTTATTATGTCAAATGAGCTGATTTGTGATTATGGTTTGTACAACAATTTAATTTGCACTAGCTTTTTTTGGGAGAAGCATCGGTGTTCATTTGATAGAATTTCTTGATTGTGATAATTTGATTATTCCTGGTCTAGAAATCTAAAACAGTTGAGTAGAATCTTTAATTATCATTTCGTTGTAAAAAGTTTACTGCTCCCTCTCTCTCTCTCTCTCTCTCTCTCTCTCTCGGTTTTTTCACCCCCAAAAATGCTGTTTTTTTAATTTATGGAGACATTGCATATTCCCTTGTGCCAGCATGTGAATTGCATTCTCCAGTAACTGCAAATATGTGGGGAACTTTTTACGTAGCCTTTGATTTATATCTCGAAAAAGAAAACTGATTAGCTTCTCCAGGTTTCACATCCTCCCCAGATATCCAGGCTGAAAACTTATTTGCTATTGAAGATCAAGAAGGCCAAATGTTTCTTACGTTGAAAAGCGCAACACGAAAAACCAAAACCTCTTCTAAAGCATTGGAGAGGACCAAAGTAACTAATCTGCAATCCTCGTTTTCTGCATTATTGTGCATGTTGAAGGAGCTTGCTGGATTTTTGCCAGACAACTCGGATTTTTGCAAATGGGTTGATCAAGAACGCCCATGGTACATCCAAAGACATCGCTGTACTCTCTCTTGGAGTGGAAGATGAACTCTCAAACTTTCAGCCACGTGTGAAACAAGCCAATCTACAAATGTAAAGTCTTCTAATAATTGAGAAATTAAAAAAAAAGATAAGTGTTGCAACAATGATTGTTAGCAGGCAAAAGATACTTCTGGATTGATCCGGAGAAGAATTTGCTCAGCATTACGATTTACAACATTCCAATTCAGCTTTTGCCCCATGGACACCTTACATGAGAAACGCTTCGGAGATGCTATATATACAGCCTTAATAAATAAATATAGGCAAATAAATTAAGGAAAAAATACTGACATAACATATACTAGGTCCTATAATAATGCTATGTACAACGTATGTACAACGTGGTCAGGCCTTCCAGTTACCAGAAAGGACACCACCTGTGAAGAGCAAAAAACAGCAGCCGTCAGACAATAAGTGAAATCAGATGCAGAGCTAGCCCAAAAATAAAATAAAATGAAACAGCTCATATTCACAAGTATGATGTCCTATTGGTTCTTCCAGTAACTAAGCAGCACAAAAGTACAAGTTGAGCATCCAGGCAAAGCAAAAGACATATTGACTGCGATAAATAAATGTTGAATGATATTATGAATCTCATAACTCCAAAACTGGAATGAAGAAATCAAGGACATCTTGATAGTGATATTGAACATCTTTACATATATGTAGGCATGTGCAGTGGACTTGATCATTCAAAGAATGGTTCCATAAGCATTTTAGCTATTTAAGAAATCCAGAATTGAATTCAGTTTGAACAGTTAATTTCGGAGGCTGAATGAAGGCAAAAATATGTCTAGATGTTGAGAGTTGGAAAAGAGGTCAATGAACCAATATACAACCACCTTATGACCCCAGGATCAATGCAACCAAATATGAAATGGCAACAATTCCCAACAATTCATGAGACAAGAAACCATTTTCAGTGGTTGGCTGAATGTAAAATAAATTCCAAACTGAATAAAAGCAGAATTCACTACGGATGTCTTAATATATGTTGCATAAATGCAACAAACGACCGCAAACTCAGTTTGGAATTTATTTATGGAAACTGAACATATGATTATTCAACAAATTGTCCTTCAATGTGTCTGTGCCTAATTTCTTCAAGGAGAACAATTGAATATATGGATAAAAAAGAAAAAGATATGCCACATGCCATACCCTCGCATGTCTGAGGAAGTCTGTGTATGATGTGTCGGATACGGCTGATAACTAAAATGCAACATCCATGCTTCATCGTTCAACAGAAGGCCTACAACTCTTTTAAGTGGGTTCAAAAAGAAACCTCTAAAGAGTTCTAATATCTGTTTTTATGAGGTTCACTGTCAACGAGAAAAGAAACAGGCAACTTCTTTGCCCTGTTTTGCCTTCAGCAAGTTTCTTTAAGCATCTTTGAGCTTTTTTAGCAATCTCTAAGGAATTTTGATTGCAAATATTAGTGAACTTACAAACATATCATTGTTGCAGGGAAAAACCTGGACAAATATAAGCTTTGTTGGCAAAATAAAACCGACTAAGCAGATGCGTATGACCCTAAACCCTAAACAAGAACGTGCAAGAAAACCATCATACCCGACATAATTTTGACACAAATTTTCATGTGATGTAGCTTGAAGAATCAACTTCCCAACTTGTTGTTTAACAGATAATCCATGTTCAACTTCACGAGTATCTCCAGTGATCAATGAATTGTGGTCTATTGCATGTTGAACGGAGTTTGTTGATACCGAAGAACTAGTGTTAAAATCACGCCCCGTAAGCTTATGACTCATCCGAGCCATAACAACCACAGCACGTTGATTCAAGACCTCATTAGCATCACCTAACTGATTGACAGCCTGCACATACACATTGAAACTATAAAGAAAAATTCAAAAGAACAAACTAGGTTTGACACGAGTTATTGAATATACCTGAAGAAGTTCCCTCTCTCGAGCACCCCGTTGAGGTTGAAGTAGCTCTCTATTGGGAGCAGTTTCTTCACTATTCACAACTGCGGGAACATGAGTACTGGCCAGAGGAACTTCATTGAAGTTGAAAAGGCGCCAGTTTATTAGGGGGTCATGAACAAAGGCCTGAAAGCAGGTGGAGCTAGTTTTTAGCTTTTGTTCTTAAATAGTGGAACATTAGCCATTCCTACTCTGATACTATAATTGGGTTCCATTTTTTAATGGCCATCCACAAAAAGTTTTCATGCCAATCCCTCATCCACCCAAATAAGAGACAGAAACACAATGGGATTTACTGTCAATGGCTGTGCACCAAAAGTTTTCATGTCAACCCCTCATTAACCCAAAGAAGAGACACACAAACACACACGCCCACACGCACTGTGTGTGTGAGTGATTGTGTGTGTGTGTGTGTGTGTGTGTGTGTGAGAGAGAGAGAGAGAGAGAGAGAGAGAGAGAGAGAGAGATAGAGAGAGAGAAAGAGAGAGAGAATAGTATCATATTCTGCATTACTTGCTCTATATCAATGTATAACCTTGATTGGAAGGGGGATGTTGAATTTTAAAGTACCGTATAGGGTACTACTCTCCTTACTTTTCAGGTTATACTAATTACAAGAAGATATCAATGAAACACATCTACAAAAGAGGAAGCATGGTTCCTATACCTCCATCATAGCCATGACACTATCCTTATTTGCTCGAAGAACCTGCATCACATTTTCGCACGTCAAGAGGAAGTTGCCTTCAATTCCGCTAACCTCCATAGCCTTCACTAGCATTCTAGTCAATCGGAAGGGAACCTACATTGTCACTTTCTGGTAAGAGGGTATACCATAAAACCAAAGCCATAGAGACCTTAAGTGTGTAAATTTTATCCACAGGAGTTGAAAACAAGAACATATACCTTCTCAGGGAACTTCTCTCGGTTCATTGAAGCTTCAAAACAGTCGCCAAAATCAATGTGCAATATCTTCCCACTGCAAGATCGATGAGCAACAATTAATCTAATAATTTTGAGACCTTAATCATGGAAGACAGAGTCATGAAACTGCCCGTTATCTTCCAATCATAAAAATACCTGTAACGATGAAGCATTAAGTTACTAGGGTGCCGATCGCCTAAGCCAAGGAGGTAACCAACCTGAAAGAGGTGCCGGCTATCTTTATGTACAATGCCCATGAGAATAAAAAGAAATACACAAGTTGTATTCAGGCATGCCACACAATGTGGACAAGGCTATGTGATGAAAATATATACTTCACCATTCTAAAGCATATTGTGAGGGAGGGGTGTTTTTGGCGCACATTTTGCTACTCCAGATAAAATAATTGACCTCAAATAATCATGAGTTTCAACATCATAACATGATTTTGGTATTGTACAAAAACACACAAACCAGTAACTAATAATCTTCCCACCTGTGACATAGGGTCGAAAATATGCACTGGGGTCAGATCTACCAAGTGCATTTTACCAAAAAATAAATCGAGTAACCTTTATGGCCCAGCTAAGCAAAGACCAATAAGTGCAATCAATTTGTACAGATTTTGCGTAAAAATGTGTACATTTACTTTTTTAGGTATTGGGAAATTTCTAACTCATGGAAAGTTCTGAAACAGATCGTATATGAAAGATACACCATGGTAATTTCGTGGAACCATAAACAGCTGGGTCCTGCTTGTTTTTCAAAAGGAGATTCAAACAATATGAATGGAAGTGATACCATGCTCATGACAGCCAAGCTTCTTGTATAATTTGTCCTCCTGTGTAGCCAGACCTCAGAAGTGCGACTTTTTAACCAAAGGACCTGTGCTAACCAAATTACAATCTTGAGAAACAATAAAACAGGAGAGAGAGAGAGAGACAGAGAGAGAGAGAGAGAGAGAGAGAGAGAGAGAGAGAGAGAGAGAGAGAGAGAGGGAGAGAACTCAGCATACTACTCTAACATAACATACCCTCGCGAGATCATTTCCTTCAGTGTTTTGCAGTGCAAACTCAAAGACCTCCACTTTAGCTATAAGTGGCAAATTATCATAATCCGGAGCGAAACTAAGCATAAGTTTGTGCTCTTGATTTAAGGTGATCTGTTAACCAAAAGCATGCATCAAGGAAAAGTTGAAAGAAGACACAGAGGAAACAGCTGGTTTTTTATGAAAAAAAAATCGGGGGAAGAAGAGAGGGGGATGAAAATTCTCTATTGACCTTTCTAGCATCCCTGTAATCCCGAATTAGATGGTGCAACGTGTCGCAATCTGGGACCCACCCTATTAATCCACTGTTTGGAGATAACGGAATGACAGAATATCTTTGGATGGAAAGATCTTTCTCTGAGGTTTTCCTAGCATTTTCTAGCAGTGTGTTCACCAATCCAAAGAGCTGGAAAAAATTTTGGCGTCAAATTCATATAACAATGTCAGTAACCAGACAATAGAGAAACCAACAACATATAATATGGTCATAGTCAATGGGCCTCAGAATCCAACTGGACAACAGAGTTATCCACTAGCCCTCATTGTCAGAGAGGAGGAAAAACCTGCATGACACGTTCATCTTGGCGTAGATCTTCGTGGCCCTTCAACAGGAAAGCAAAATCCTCTCCATTGCTCCCATGAATTGTCAATTTCCTAGGTCGCTGCTTGGAGGTTATGACCTCAAGCTGGGGCGCAAATGATTTTATTGTCACCACTGGCGAATCTGAAATATGAAAAGAAGTGCACGTCAATGTCTAACAAAACAGACCCTAACTTAGTTCCAAGAGAATATTTCCAAATACGACCTGGATTTTACCTGCTCGGTACGTGCCGGGGACAGCAAGCTCCAAATCGCGACACTCCAACAATTCGGGGGAAACAGACTGATCATGCAAAGAAAATACAGGTTAGTCTTGGAGTAGCAAAACATTAATCCAATACAAAGACAGCATGATTCTTGCCTGTAGGTCCAGAGTAGTAAGCGAATGAAGCTGCTTATCTATCCGTCTAAAGACATGATAATACAGATCCCACGCCTGGTCAAATCAAAAAAAAATTAAAATTAAAACTAGGTAACCGCAGGTCATGACTCATGACAAGGATGGGCCAAACAACAGTTCAAAGCCCAAGGCAACTAAGCATAGCCGATGCAAGCAAATTCAAAGACATGAAACATCACCAGAAAAGTCTCTAGCAAATATTTCAGGGAACATATAAACAACCTTATTTAACAATTGATAGGTCAAACTTTATCCATGTCATGTTAATATCTTGACATACAAAACAAATTGACAACACTCCATTTGATTAAATTACAGATGTTACACAAACAATTTACTCGCACATGTCCCAAAAAAATAGTACAAGGATAAAAAGATGCGAAAAACAGCTAGCTACAAAGTTCTAAGGAATATTTACCGGATTTGATCATAGAACTTCTCAAATTTTCCACACTAAAAAAGCAAGCACAGAATAAATCACATAGAAGTGTTATTTTCTTAATTTGAGCAAGTTGCTCAGCACGACATAATAATTACACAAAAATCACCAAGGAAGAAATAAAGGCTCCTTAAATTAAGTTAAAGAGTGAAGCACAAGGCTCCAAAATCAATAACATCCGCCAAGAAGGGAGGTTTAATCATATACTAGTCACATAACTTGTCCACGTCTGGCCAATTTTCTTTTACTCCAGGATGATCAACATAGGAAATGCAAGAAAAAATGGAAGTAGTTGAAGAGTGGGAAATGTTAAATGTAAGAAAACCCCAAACATAGAAAAGTTACTGTTACAGATTACGCATGGCAGATCTTACAATTCATGAAAAGCGGGAGAAGAAAGACAGCTGTGTCATAAGACTCATAATTAGTAACAAAAGGCCCAAATTTAGAAACAACGTGACAAATACCCATTACAAAGATTAAGAATACAAGCAACGTAGAGAACCACAGTTGACGTCACAGATGATTAATACCTGTGTAAGATCCCCATCTCTTCCACTTCTCTTGTAATTCATGCAGCACTCATAGGCTTCCAACAATTCATGGTGGTATGCCTGGAATCAAATTGAAGGTGCAGTAGTTAGCAAAGTTTCCAAGCTCATATGCTACAGGTTTTGGTATATATTGACAGATTGGTAATCCTTGGTTCAATATCTGATGCCATAAACTATTAAACTGTAACGACCTGTGCCAGCTGACCTGCTACCCCTTAACCTAACCACGTGGCTCAAAAGTGTCGGCTGTAACAACCCTATCTTCAACACAAAAGAGTATTAAACCAAATACCAAAATATGGTGTTTAAACCTAAAAATTAGATTAGATAAAACCCCATCAAATTCTCTAACTCCCAAACTGTACCAACCGAAATTTCTCGTGCATAGATTCCACCCTTCCTCTCTTTACACACGCTTGTTACTTAATTCATCTCTACCTTGCCTTGTTCCCTTGTCCTCTTTTCTTTTTCTCATCCTTTGTCTGCGTACCCACTCCTCAAAAATCTCCTGTACACCTCTCTTTTCCCCCTCTGTAGCCAAACCCCCATAAGAGCAGCTTTCATGCTTACTTCATACTATTAAACATGCATGACTACTGACCAAAGAATGCTTCCCATAAATGACACCTCGTCCTCCCCACCTTCCTTTCCAATCCTTTTATTTTTTTATTCTCATCCATCTTTCTATTCTTAATCTTGAAACTGTCACATATATATAGATACAATCAAAACCCACATATGCATGCTTAAACTCACGTGCACATATACCTCATTTGATTCCATTAAGGATTTGTTTGCTTCCATGCAAAATGGAAGACCAAAACTAAACTACACCCAATTATAGTAACCGTCACAAATATTCTACAGTTTGGACTATTACATAAACGATCTGTTAAACTGGAACAAACATAGGCATGAGTAACTGGGGGCAATTGCTTAGCCTCAATGTCACCCGAATTGCCTTGTGTAACATGGATCAGAAAAAGTACAGGAAAAACATTGCAGACTAAGACAAAAGAGTATACCCTTCGTTAACCTTTGTCACATTTACTCATGAAGGACAAATTTTATAATTGAAGAAACTAAAAAGAGCAATTACCTGAATGAAAGCTTTCTCTTTTATGGTTGTGTTGTTTGCCATTGCCCCCTTATCAAGCATATCATGCAATGGCTCTAACACCTTTAACATTCCCTCAATGTTCTGCTCGCCAAAATATAAACGGCTGGCTTCTTCAAGTGCCTCATGCCACATTTCGTGCCAAAGGATTGCGACCCTGATTAACTCCTTTGACACAAGTTGTGCCTTCATAATAAAAGCCTAATGTCAGTTCAACAAAAATACAGCAAAAAACACGAACTTGTTACCATTTGATACCAAAATGTAATTGTGCACGGGACAGAATTATTGTTTCACCTGATCAACAAGAACACCACTATGTTGCCTAACTTTGTCAACCACTTCTTGGCGGCAGCTCTTACGTAAAGGGCTTATTGATTTACAAGCCACAAGAAGGGGGTACATAAGAGCCTGTGAAAAAAATTGAATTCCTTTAGTACATCAACACCTTATTTAGAGGGAACAAAAAAAGAACAGAAGAAATACACTCAAAAGTCATGTGTTATGAATGGACAAGTGTTTCCCCTAACACAATAAGACATATATATTGAGAGTATAAAATAATAAAGACTAAAACACCCTCACTCAAAAATACCAAAAAAATAAATCCTAGCACTACCCCTCAAGCTGGGCAGATATCAAGGATGTTACACAGTAAAATGTAAACACGGCTTGCACAACAGTTTGGCGAAAACATCAGCTTGGAGCCCCAATGAACAAAAAGGGGTAGCTACCACACCACTATCCGCTTTCTCTCAAACAAGATAGCAATCAACATCAATGTGCTTAGTCCTCTCTTGGAAAACAGGGTTAGATGCAATATGAATTGCACCTATCTCCTCAAGGAAGGATCGTACTCAACCTATGACCCCTTGCACTATGAAACAGACCACTTCTAGGATGTCCCTTGAGATACTTCACAATTCTAAAAACTGCTTCCCAATGTGGAAGTCAAGGTGCAGACATAAACTGATGCACCTAAGAACAAGAAACAAAATAAATCCACGTCAAGGTAAGATAGTATTAATAAGGATAGAATACAAGTTGGATTAGTCAAGTGGCAATGTGCTTTGGGAGTGTTGTGTGACCATAGGATACCCTTGAAGTTGAAAGGAAGATTTCACAGTACCGCTATAAGACCAGTCATGTAATATTGCATGGATTGTTGGGCTACTAAGAAGAAACATGCGAGTAAGATGAGTGAGGCTGAAATGGGAATATTGATATGGATGTGGGAAGACTTTTGCGAGATTGAATTAAAAATGAAAACCTTCACATGATGGTACAGTTAGCTCTGATAGAAGATAAGATGAGAGAATAGAGTACGGTGGTCTGGGCACATCTATTGCAGATAGGTCAATGCAGTAGTTAGGAGTAGTGATAAGATTACAATAGATGGTAGAACTAAGGGGAGGGATATTCCAAAATTGACATTCGAGGCAGGACTTCGAAAAGATAGTTTTCTTGAACATCACATAACACGTCCTCGACGAATTCGACAAAGCTCAACGGAGAAACAGATTTATGTAGAGTCTGGGACTTAAGGCGAGGCTTGGATTGTTTGGTCTGGTCATTGAGTTTCTTAGTGTCATAACTCATCATATACATGCTTTTCACACAATTCGTAGCGCATGGGAAAATATATGGGCGGCTTTTGTCGGCATTGAAGAAATTATAACGGAATAAAGAAAACGAAGCAATGTGGAAGACAAGGGTTAAGGAGTTCACCAAAAAAAATAAAAGGAGACAAAAGGGGGAAAAACACGAAAGCAAACATATTCAACTAGACGCTATGCGTGACCAAATGTATAGGCAATCATACTAGAGGTTAAGTTTCAATCAGCATGGAAGTCCAGAAAATTATATTTCTGCTTCAGTTGATTACAACCAAGTATGCATTAGAAAACTAGTCCATGGATTGCATTGCTCAATAGAATTCAATCAATTAAGAAAGATAGTGCTATCAATAGCCGAATTAGACAATGCATTTAAGGGCATCAACAGAAAACATCCAGTGCATTATTAATTATTTAGTGCATTTATGACATACAATCACCGGCCGCTAGGTGAAAGTTTGGGCCCAATTTGAGGACTTGGTCAAGAACTAGTCAGTGTTCTAAAAGAAGGTCTAGAAGGCGAGTACTTCGCCGCCTAGGCGCTAGAAGGACCCTAGTCGACTAGCCCAACTAGACCGACTATCCCGAGTATCCTGACTAGGCGCCGAGTACTCGGCCCTAGAAGCTAGAAGGTGTCCAGCCGCCCTAGGAGCGCCTTGCGAGTTTTAGAACCTTGGAACAAGTAGAAGGGAATGCGGGGCATTAGGAAAACCCTGACGAAGCTTATGGATAGATTCATCTTTTCTTGAAAGGAATCTAATTAATTCTGTCTTTATGGCCGTGAGGAGACTGCTAACTTCCATTTCTGTTGGCTATTAGAAGAAAAGTACATTCCTACATACGTATAGGATATAATCCCAGCATACAATATATCTTGTGAACAAGCTTGTGCAGCATTGTGCAGTGCCTTCTTACCTAATTCAATTCTTTCTTTGAATTTAGAAGAAAAAGAAAATCTCAGGGTTTAACCCGGTCTAATATGAACATCTAGTTTTATTGAATGGGCCAATGAAGTCATTCTGAAATTGAGGAGAAAAAAAAGGACTACGAAAGGCATTGCAGTTCAACCTCGAATATTTCAACCATCAAGTGGATTTCCTCAAACTCTCTGGCAATGAATGAGTTTGATAAATACCCGTAAACTAACTATACATCTTTAATATGAAATAGGAATAACTTCTGTACAAGAAAATATTCTTATTGGTCACATTGCAAAAGTAGCACAAGACTAGTATATTTTTGGAAAAAAGAATAAAGGAACCATGAAAAACGACCTGTGGATGACTCTGCCCAATTCGCACTAAAAGTGATTGTATCAGCTCTCTCACAGCATGATTATTTGAATGTATTCTGGCAATAATCTGGGGCAAAACAACCAACCATGTGTTGATATTAACAAGTGCAAATCCTTTCTGCAGTGCCTTTTGAACCTCTGCTGTAGCTCCATGGTTGAACCACAAAGTTAGAAGGCGAAGTATATCCTGAAAGACGAGCAATACCCAAAAGAAAATTGAAGAAAGGTAAATCATATGTCGGAGGGTTACAACTAATGACCCAACAAACAGAACATTTTCAGGATGGGGGCACCATTGTATAGCTTGATATACGAATCTTGCACCCGTTTCCCAACAGCTTAAGTTTGGGGATATTTGGTAACTTAACAGGCACATGTCAGTCATCCCAGTTATAGACAAGGACACCTCTCAGAACAAGAGCTTCACGTCAAAATAATGTGTGAACAAATACACAATTCTATTTTCCCACTTAATCCTAAATATGGTAATTCCATTCAGTGAAATTGGGAGCCTGGGTAGAGCCAATTAATAAACAAAATCAGAAAAAAAAAAAAAAAACCTCTCGTTGTTGCCAACTAAATTGTGATCATAGCAGGGAACTTAATCTATGAATCCTACACAAAAGGTAAAAGGATGAAAGCCCCAAGTTAATGTTACATATGTTACATGGAGTCAGGGCTTGTGTCAAGTGTGGGCATGTCTCTTATGTCGGACTTGGATTTTGTTAAAGCATCCAACTCAAAACCAATTGGCAATGAGTGGAGAGGCCGCTCACCCTCATATACTAGCTTGGAGGTTATAATTAATCAATGTGAGACAAACTCTAACACTCCCTTGCACGTGGGACCCTTGACCCGCATGTGGAGAGGTAAACAACGGATCCACAACATTGGGATCAAAACGAAACATGGTGCACCTATAGCACAAACAACAGGGAAATAATGGAGAGAGACTTGTCTAAAATCCTCCGAAAGCCTAGCTCTGATACCATGTTAAAGCATCCAACTCAAAACCAATTGGCAATGAGTGGAGAGGCCGCCCAGGCTCATATACTAGCTTGGAGGTTATAATTAATCAATGTGAGAATAACTATAACAGATTCATCAACTTCTCATCCAGAACATTGGGAGAAAAATATCATATTTCTTGACTACATAATTCATCCTAGATAAATAGAGTTTACAAACCAATATAGTCTACATAGAGCTCTTAAACCGCACTTCTTGTGTGCATGCCCATTGTCCAACTAGACACACTAGATGAACATCGCATAAACTTATCCACGTGAAAGTGACCAGCATAGGTACTTCAACTAATTTCACAAATTTAAAATGGTTTACATAACGTAGATCGTGACTGCAGTGTCGTGTCCATCACAGCTATTACTCACACTAGAAGACAGAGAACTAAGAAGTGAGTACACATGGCATTGAAGAGCAACGTTGATAAAATCCTTTTTCAAGTAGCTTCTACGCATGTAAAGCAATAAGATCATGGCATACCATAGTTACATCACAGTGCTTCCCATTGCTACATGAAGGTTACCTTTTTTATCTTACAAATCCTCAATTTCAAGAGCCTCTTACGCCTCAATGCATGTTGTAGGTTAGAGGGGATTGGTAGTGAGGAGGGGATTGGGATTGGTAGCAAAGAGGGGGGTTAATAGTGAAGTTTTTTGTTGTTATAACCACGTTTGTTGTGGTCGAGTGAGAAGTGATTAATGCGATAATATATGGATTAGGGCTAATCGAGATTAATGGCCCCCCACATGTAATCCAATCCCTCCTACACAAGATATCAAACATGGCCTTTCGGGTAAAATGAGTGACACAAAAAGTTGGCAGATACTTCATACGAGGGGAAAAAGTGTGTGCAAATGACATGGCTTTCTCACATGAATGGTTGATTAAGACAATGGATTGCTCTGACAAATAACGTAACAAGAGCATAACTAGTAAGTCCAAATCTTGGATGACTTCTATATTGCATCAAGCTTCAAGATCAAGGGAAATGATTACCTGCAAACTGTCATCGACTCCCTTAGCATTAGCTGCACATGCTATGGAGTGAAAGTACCCAGTGACAGCCGAAACAACAAACTGTGCTGCCTTGTTGGACAAACCTCTTACAGTGTACTGAGACATCACTGCCGTATTGAACAGAGCCCAGGTATGCCATGCTTTCGCCCACTTTGAGGAATAGTGAGTCGCATTCCCAAATGCATTCAGGATGTCTGGGAAATTGAAGATGAATCGTAAGAAAGACGAGTGAAACATGAAGAAAAGACTTGGACTAAAGAGAAGACAGGGAACACTAAAGAAAACTGATTATGACAATTGCAAATCATTAACCGATACATGGTTTTTTTTATAAAATTATTAAATAAAACACGCGTCCGGCTTCTCTGAACCTTATTCCCCAACCACGTTAAATCATCATTCCAAATCAAGATTTTTAAGAAGTGTTTGTGAAACACGCTTTTGTTGTTAGTTATTCCGTTTAAACAAAAAAATTGAAGATAATTAACTTTTAAAACTCACATCTTCAGTTTCCTGAAGTACTCTTGACACTTATCGGTCCATTCAAAATGGCCACTAATCGAGTAGTTGGTTCATAAATTCACACCCGGTACTTGCTTTGGATATGAAAAAGGGGCAGTAGTTGTCCAAGTAGGCTTCGTAGCTCCTTGATATTGCGCGGTGGCGGCATGTTGATACCATTATTTTAAGGGTAGTTTAGACTTTATGTTAATTAGGTCTTCATTATGCTTATTAGGGTTTAGTGTGCTATCTTCTATTTAAGCTCTCTCTTATTCATTGTAAATCAGACTTTTCTAATGGAATAATACGTACCTTGTTACGTCTCTCACCCTTTTGCAAGGTTTATCAGGCGCGTATCTTGACCAGCTCGATACCCTAACGATAAACCCTAGGAGCTTAAAAGCGTGCTTCGGAATAAAACGCTTCTATGAGCATGCTTTTGAATCAAGCCTCTTAACAAAAGTTTGCAAACTGGTCGTGATGATTGCAGCTTCGTCTCTGCCTCTCTTCAATGTAACAATACTTCTCTCCGTCAAATCCCTATACCACTACTTACTTCCCCATTTGCCCACCACAAACTTAAACCCCAAATGCCTCACCCTCTCCTTCACCTACCTGTTCAACACTAAACCCAACTCCACTTTTTCTAAATTCAAAATCCTCTCTCTAGTTCTTCTCTTAGGTGATTATCAATTTCTAACCCATGGCGTCGAACATATTGCAGAAATTGATGGGTAGTTGCTACTTGGTACGAATTTAGAATAAGAGCTTAGTTTGGTTTCCTCTAACAAGCCTTATTAACGGTAGCAGAGGAGGATTCATCCCATGATAAAGAAGGGTTTTGGTTTTGATTGTTGATGGACAGTTGGGTAAGGAGGTGTGGTCGGTAAAAAGAGGGGTTAGCAGGAGGGGGAATAAACATGAACTGTGTCTGTGGTGCCAAGGGTTTCTGAACAGAGGCGTCTTTAGCATAAACGACTTCTAAAAGCATTTTTCTCAACCATGTTTTCCTATTAAGTTTAATTATCGCAAGAATTACAGAATAACTCCTAAAGAAAGCGCATTATGTAAACACGTTTTATAAAAGCACGATTTAGCATATCTTCGGAATAAAGTTTAAAATAAGTTTCTTATTTAATTAAAAAAAAAACAGCACATCAGTTAATGAGCCTGACGATTACCTTTTATAGTATCATCATCCAAACTAGGAGAAAGTGCCCATCGCCAATTTCCAAGTTTAAGATTTACACGGGCAAGAAGCGAAATATTTGAAACACCCATCAAACCATTCAGTGTAGCTGGTTGGAGATTTGTTGACGCTGAGAGCTCAATGGCTAGATCCTAAAGAAAAGACAGTGACCACAAAGCAAGGATGTTGGAAACGAGAAACAGAAAATGCATCAGATAGTATGTTGACACAGCGAGAAACCGAAATGAAAAATTTAATCCATACCTGCAGTCTAGCAAAGGCTTCCCTACGTTTATGGTCCTCTCCAAGAGACCATTGGTATTTTAAGTATGCCAGCATCACTTGAGGAGGTCCATGGTATTGTATAATTTCAGGGCTTGTTTCTGGGTCAAACTGAATCACAAAGAGTCAAATCATCATACAAGTACCAAATTGCACACCAAAGTCAGCCCATAGAAAAGCACTACTGACCTGTAAGAGTTTTACTAAAGTAGATCTAGCCTGACTAATTCTGCCACTTTTCCGACACAGAGAGGCAAACTTAAGCCAAGTCTCAACATCCTCTGTAGGAGGCAATACTAATGCCCTAACAGCCAAAAGTGCTTGCCAAACCTGTACAACCAATTGGTCAAGCAATTTGAGAGGGTATACACAAAAGAACCCTATACAGAAGCATAGGATGCACATAAGAACCTTGAAAACTGCAGTATATCAGGAAAAAAAAGGAGCCAAATAGTCAACAACAATTTTGGGAACAAAACAATAGAAGAACCACGGCGTTCACAAGCATGCCATTTGAAAGGGGCACAAATGTGCATTTGCAAAAGCATATTTTTCTAAACTTTCTTTAACTCTTTGAAGCATTAGTTGATATGTTGGTTCAGGAATTGATTGACCAGACTCCTCTCTGCCACAAACCTCCTTCCTTGCATAACAAAAGCAGCAACCTAGAAATTCAAATATCCACTCAAACATATGATAGCTCGTGCTTGGTTTTTCCCCTCAAAGGGGTGGCTATATTGTGGTTTAGTTACCCAACTGTGGGTGCAATCTTGAATAATGGGTGGTAGATCACTTTCCCCGGTAGTGGCAAGCTGTTTCCCAACCCACATAATGCCCTGTCCCACCACATCATTCTTCTCAACATCTATTGTTGAGTAGAAAAGCATCCACTATGTAGCCTAACCCATCGGCCTTCCATCTTCTAATCCTTCAAGTCCTCGGTCAAATGAATGTACATTGTTTTCCTACCTCATCAGCTCAAACTTATATTCCATTGCACACAATTCTTGAGTATCCGCTTCTTAGCATGTATGACTCATTACCAGTCAACAGCTAAGAAACAATGTCAAAATAACGGCTTCACAAGCATTGCGTATGCCAGCCCAACAAGTTTTTGTCACTGTCTTTAACTTGTCAACTGCAAACGGTTAATGACTGCCGCTTATACACCCTAGAACAAATATCAATAGATATCCGCATCTTTTTAGTGTCAGACAACAATTTTTTCTATCCCCGAGAGGAAGTAATTATTTACTTTCTTTCTTTCCAGAAGAAAAGTAGATGTTTATTCTGTCTAACCTTCTGAAGCCAAATTCCAACAAGAATGGGTTCAATAAGTGTTGTAGGATGACTCATTGTGATTCGGAGATAGAGTTATGGCCACATCTATGTGCAAATGTGTGACTCCTCCCCTTGTGTTAAACTTTTACTCGATGTGACAACACGCATGGTGGGAGGGAGCCGTAAAAACCAAGTCAAGAAGCCCTGAAAGCATATTTACCTCAACATTTCGTTTAGTGCCTTTTATGCGCTCATTCCACATATTGCGAATAAGTGCACGACGCCCTTCAGCAACAGGGTTCCTCAAAGGAAGAGTACAGTAATCAATGACCTGGTGAAATCCAATTTTTCTAACTCATAAGAACTTCACTTCATGCAGTGAAGTGGATTTACGAAATAAAACAGAGCAAACCTCCTCTAACTCTGACAGCTGCTGAACACGAACCATATTGCTGTATGCACGCTCGTAGCTCTCTAGGACCTGAATAGCGACAAAATTTAATACGGACACATCATGCTATTTAACTTATTTCAAAACATACCAAATCTTTTGGAAAAGCAAAATGACATCTGTTAACTTCAATAGGCAGATGTTCAAACAAAAACATACACTGTTCCACAGGAGCTTAAACAAGCATTTTCTGCAGGAACTCACGTACTTATTACTTCTGCCTTGTGAAAAAACATTTATGAGCAGGGTATCTGTTTCTTGGGGGCCTACGCCAACAAATGGTACTTTGTTTTCTCTTTTTATTTTTCCAAATATGATTAGATTGCTTCTGTTAAAGGGGTTTGAAGTAAGTTGGAGTGAAACAGAGTATAGTTAACTAGCGCAAGTTTACTAACAATTGAAGTACAAATAGTCTAATAAAGACGAAGTGAAGGTTTGAAAATCATAAGTTGCCAAAATGTAAAACATGTTTGTTCTGTAGGTTCGATTAGTCACAAAGATGAAGAGATTGAGGGTGACATAGATGTAGTACTATAGAGACTCCTTGATAGGGAACAAGAGAGGTTATTTGAATTTGATCCTGGAGGATATTTATTCACGAAATAATTATCTACTTGGGTTATTATCTTGCAGCTTTAGTGGTTATTTAACTTATTTTAGGATTTATCAATATATACTGTTGCCAGATTATCTTCTCTATTTGTAGTTATCATTTGGAAGTCACTATAAAGAACTCTTCAGATAATTTATGGAATGAAATGAATTGCTTTCAAGTACAGGTGTGGAAAACTGGTACAGCAAGGCAGCAACATGTAAACGTATGGGTCCTGGACGATCACGTCATCACAATATGTGAACAAATACCAGCAATCTAACCATATTACGCACAATATAAAGAATGATTGTTTGACTTATGATAAAAACTGAGAAGGAAAAAATAAAACTCCTGTTATTATCAAAACAGGTGACTTTTTGTGACCAAGTGAACTCCACGTCCACGACCAATCAAACATAGTCATGATATTATCATCAAATGTGAGTAATGACACTACCTCCGAAATTAATGAAAAGATGCACCGAAAACCCATCTACATCAGTGGTGTCACCAGTTAAATCGTTATTAAATAAATATACAAGAATGCCCACAGATGAAGGGCAATACAATATGAAAAAAATGGTCGAACATATCTATTGTCTTTTAATGAAAACAGCAACCAAAAACTAATGCCCACATTGATGGGGCTTCTAAAAAATAAAATCAAAAACTCTGTTGTCTTGCTACACCAGCATCAAACGAAATTTACACGACCCAACAACCATCTAATACACACAATGGCAATCCTAATTTATCAACGCAATACAATATGGTCAATGACCAGAAATTAATTTGTCAAAGACTATAATACTGAAGGCAAGATGGAACTGAAAGCATATGAGAAGGGATCAGAAACTAACCAAAGCAGCAAGCTCAGTAGCTAAACATTTCCTTGCTCTCTCAACAAATTCCCTTGCTTCATCATACTGGAGACATAGTAAACTTTGACAAGTAATTGAGAAACCTAATTTTCCGTAGTGGTCAAAACAAAGAGAAAGAAGCATACCTTCCCCTTACGAACTAGTAGGACAGCCCTGAAGAATGTGCCATTACTACTTCCATCTCCAGTAGCAGCAGTGTTTCCCAAAACCTTAAGTTTGGTTTCATCCCCATCATCCAGTCGAGAAACATATTCTGCCATCTGATCCCACTCTCCCATGTTCCACGCAGCAACCGCAGCCTGGGACATCCACGCCAGATACTTTAGTAACAGCAGAAAGAAATCAAAGAATATGTTTTGACAGCCACTCGATGTCTAAACAAACCAGTGGAGCCATCTCTAGTCGTGCTGCTGGCTCAGCAGGGGTCCAGTATTCCTTGCACAGGTTGCTAAGCTCTTCCCAACGAGCTAATGCAGCAAGGCATCGCATCCGTCCTGAAAAACAAAAAATCTTAGAGATAGCAACTAACACAAGCAACATGATACTACAACTAAAGGAAAAGCTATTTTTAGAATACTAGAGTGTAAGGACCGTACTGTCTGTTTCTTCTTTTTCTTCTGCTATATTATGAAATTCCTTTTTGTTGGCGATCGACAAAAACTACAACAAAAAAGTTGCCAGCCCCTCTCCCCCTCACTCCCCACAAAAATGAAGATAAAAACCCCCTAAGCAGATGATCACTCCTAATTCCTAGAATAAGGTATGTAAGTGGCCTCTAATTCTTGATGAACACCACCTGCTAAATGTTCTGTACATGCAAGAAAACAAAATATGTGTAATCATCTATTGTTTCATTGTGAGCTTGCGGCAAAAGGTAAACGGTTTGATCTTCAATTACATAAATTCACAGGTGAACCTACAATAGACAACAAAAATTGTAGATCGCAAGCATGCATGCCCGCCATATAGGATTGATGTGAATATATATTGATAGGAGGGCAGACAACAAGCAGAATCAACTCAAGGTGACTAAAAAGGCTTGTTGTGCAGATTTTAAGAAAACACAATGACTTGAGGATGACCAGACGGCATGATGTCACAAGTTGACCTATGTTTCTACAGAGGACATCGCCCAAAAAAGCTCATTGTCAAGACATTATTCACAAGATAGCCAACACTAAGTAAATAATTGTAGATATCACTGCAAGTGCACCTGAGTTGGCCTTGAGGAATGGGGGGTACAACAGTGACTCGGGACGACCGGAAGAGGAGGGGAGAGCTCAGGCTACATTTAAGAGGGAAAGGAATAGAAAATGGAGAAAGGTCAATCAAAGAGTGGTGTAATGAAGTTGAATGGTCGTGGCTTTGTATGCTTGGACCTTCCTTTACGTAGGAGAGTTGGAGGGGTCCAAATCACCCAAGGGCCTGTGGCAATTCCTTATGCCCAAGCATAAGGCATCTTATATGTGATAGAACCATCTTTGCAAATCTTAACGTCAGTGACCTTGCAGAGGTAATGAGCAGTCGTATCATAATATGGAGCTATCAGTTGGTCGTTATGACACATCCTTCAAGATATAAGATGCAAGGTTTTTTGGAATGCAGGTCGTCCTAGTACTAAGAACATGAACAGGAAAAGCGGTACACCATGCACACTTAATTCACGTTACGAGGGGAGTAAGCGTCCGCTGCGTCCCTATATTCTAACACTAAAATGTACATCGTAGAAATGACAAACATCTAACAAAAGTTACAAAGCAAAGGGGTGTTTGTAATATTATCATTAAAAACACCTTCGTATGAGTATTTTGACAATTTGTGGGAAATTGTCAAAATGACAAAATATGAGTATGCTAACAAAACAATACGATTGTTAAATTTATCAGTTCGGAACATAATTCTACCATGTTTCGGAATATGTGTTCCACTACGTAACTTGTTAGGGTATTTGTGTTTCTGGTATAGGTCAATGTTGGCCAATGCACCTCCCCAACCCATTGCTCTAGCCTCCAAACCACTTGATTCCTTTGGTCCCGAGCAAGGTATCTAGGTCGTGCTCCTGAACAACGATTTTTTGCGTCGCCAGGCTCAATGGAGCTATATTTGAGTGTGTTGTAGATAGATAGGAAACACCATGGAGATCTTTGTAACTAATTGTATCCATTGAAACTCCATCGAGGGGTCCCAGAGACAGGGGGACATGGAGCCAAAAGACTTTACTTGTTTAGAGTGATGCGGAGGAGAAGGACATGGGCCCAGAGGGCTCTTTTGCTCTACACCATCAGGCCATGGGTTACTTGTAAGTGACGTGCCGCATGGCGACAACCTTCCGGATACCACAATAATCATAGCCTAGTTGAGTTTATCAAGAAGCAGTCATAAAAAAGCAGCACATATAGCACATCCAGTATCATTTGGCGACTAAAAAACTTTTGACTACTTTATCTCTACTATTCAAGCTTTGAAAATAAGATTGTGACCATATCAACATTGCAGCGGTAAAAATCTGTCTGCTCATTTGGCATTAATATCTTTAAGCATTCAAGCTTTAGTGCACAGATTTTCGGCATAAATGCATGTTTTTCATATAGAGATATGACGTTTGAAAATACTTTTTCAGGGGATGTGATGTCTGAAAATATTTTTCCATATGCAGATTTGGTGTCTGAAAACCCACAAGACATGAGATGTAATTAGCCAAACAAATAACATAAAAATAAAAAACAACAAAAAGCTAAATTGCATAATTAAATACAGACTACAGACCTAACGTAGCATCCAAAACAAGATGTGGATTTGATATTTGTGAGGCTTTGGCAGTGTATGCCACAAGCGCATTATCCCACCGCTGAAGTTTCTCATACCTTGAACATTGCAAAAACTGATGTGAGTATTTTAATTGAAAACATCACCAACCAAGATGTTGCATGACAGAAGCAATCCAGGAATGAGGAAACATCATAAATGATAATGATCTTTTAGATGAATAGCATGACAGTAGCGAAAATTCACAACTGCAGTAGTTGAATGATACCATGATTCCTTCAGTTGAACGTTCAAATGCTGCTGGGCATAGGTCAATATTCCAACTGCAGCCTAAAAAACAAAACAAACATCAATGACCTAAGATAACCTAAAATAGAGCGACAGAATAAGAGAAATATTACAAAGACATCATATAAGAAACTCAGTGAAAATCGGTCGAATGAAGAGACAACTAAACACCTCGTGCTGGTGTAACTGATTGTTTATATGTATCAGTACTTCTACAACAGCAACGGGGTTTGCATCCATCCTGTTAGAGCGTGCACCTTCGAATTCCATCTCTTTATAATGCAAAGCCTTCGCGAATGCTCGACACTAAAATAAAGAGGCGATGATTAAAAGACATATTATGCAACATTAGGCAAGATAGCTCCTCAGGTGCAACATGCAGCATACCTTTTCAGCAAGAGCCCCAAGTAGGCGAATATCTATAGGAAGAGGTTTTTCATCATGTTCCATGAACTCCGCCTGGGAAAATCAATGTCAACTCAAACACAAAAGTGGTTCCACCAACAAAAATAAGAACAGCCTCATCATCTTATTACAGTTTAACTATTATAAACAATCATGCTGTAGATCCTTCAGTAAGATAGACTACAAGTTCGGTACATGATACTAACAGAGTAATCAAAAACCAATGCGCAAGATCTCCTAGAATCAGAATCCAACAAACTTCACAACAGAAACCAAGTTGAAACAAACCGCAACACTTATTACTCTGTCTCCATAGGACTATCGCATTAAAACCAACAGGTGTGAGGGGAGTGAAGGACATCAACGAGGATATTTGTCATTTGGCTCAAATGGAAGTCCTCAGTCCTCACTCTATCAAGAAAATTCTTTTATTAGTTGTCATTTGCAAGTACCTAATGGAGCCTTCAAAATGTTACCTCCATCTCAACCTTTTGTTTCATTTAGTCATTCATCATGGTTAACAACATAGTGAATCTTGTACTACTCCTTATGGTAAGATTATTACAGTGGCAGGTGTGAAAAAAGCTACTTGCAGAAGACATGAAGCCAATCAATCGTAACAAAAGGGAACAAACTTGGGAAAATGAAAAAATACCAAATTCAGAAGTGTTGCAAGAATTTCCGGAGGAATATTTGGAGAAGAAAATGCCATCTCTAAACTTCGAACCAGCTGTCTTTGACTAGCCTCATTCAGTTGTGACCAGCAGCTAACAAAACCAGCTGCAAACAACTCTCGCCCAACAAAAGGCTGCCACCACTAACATCAGGATCCACCTCATTCTAGAGAAATAAAGGTGCAGCAAAAAAATTATCATACCTGCAACTGTGCAAGCCTAGCGCAGGTTCGTAAAGCCGGAGAAGGTGATTCCCTTAGAAGTTCAATGCTAAAATGCCTCATCCATTCTGCCCAATCTTCTTTTGTACTACGCTGAGAAGCCTCTCCAGCAGTGCGTAGTCTACCATCATTCACCTGTATGAAATAACACGCAGTTTAAAGATCCTCTAAAACTAATTCAATATGTAGGTTTGAAGAAAAACCAAAACGTAAATGTTCACAATTCCATGTTGATGTGCCTTAAGTGTGGTTGCTCATAGGCTAGCATGATGTGCTTTTACTCATCTGAGATGTGCTATGCATTTCCTCCATGATCAAGTGCTTGCTTAACATCCATTGCGTAAATAATTAGGACAATTAAAGAAATGGTTATCGATGATGCAACTCCTTATCCTCTTCAATCTTAATTTCACCCCAGACCACAACTACGTAACACAACTTTATTGCTCTCAAGAAGAACTGAAGACCAGGTTAAGAAATGGGCCTAACAATGTATATTAAGCTATCTAACACCCTCCCCCACGTGCAACTCCGTCTTGCATGTGGATATGCAAACTTTCAGAGAGAGAAGAACAGAATACAAAGGGTAGAAACAGAATGCAAACAGAGAGACTTAAACCCAAGACCCTCGCAACTAGAGCTATGATACCATGTTAATTTACCAACAATTCCAAAAGCTTAAGCTATTACGAAATGGGCCCAACAATGTATATCAAGCTTTCTAACAGACCATAGCCTAAATTTCCTAAATCAAGATGCAAAGTGTACTATAAATGACTTAGGCGTCATAGTAAGAAACTAAGAACCAAGGGAATATTGAAGCTTAGTTGCAGGATCCTTCTAAAATGGGTGCATACCCAAGACGGGAGCTCGGATCGGCGCTCCCAAGATGAGAGCTTGACAGAAGCTCGCTCCCCTCGAGATGGGAGCTCGCTCCTAACTAGGATGGGAGCTTATCGAGCCATTAAAGCAATTATTCTCATACTTTTAAGGGTGTGGAAATAAGAATATGAAAATCATATGAGTCAGGAAGTTTTATAAATTGAAAATATCTAACTTCCAAAAAAATTACCCTTTAAGATAGGGAAAATCCTCAATACGTATCACTTTTCCTTCGATGGTTAAGAATTTAAAGATATTTTATATACATATTTAAATATGATCAATATACGCTCCTCAAGCGCTCCCAACCTTGGGAACTTCTAGGTGCCTCTGCTCCCCCGCTCCCGCTTCGTGCAACCAAGTATTGAAGAGATATGATGCAACTCCACTTAGCTATGGTTACAAGATATGAAACAACCAAAACTGATGCCAAATCAGGAAAATTAAATTACCTGATGGCTTCTAGGTTGTCTCTGCACATCAACATCATCATAGGGATCATTTTCGCTATCATTTGGAGGATCACTATTAACTGCAATAGGAAGGCGTTGACTTAGTCTTTGAGAAGCAGAACTTCCCAGGATAAGAGGCTCGTGTCTCTGTAAACGCCCTTCAATTTCTTCAAATTCCTTGTGCTGAAAACAAAGTTACATCTACTCTAAAAATCTTCCAATGGACAAATGATCATAAATTCATAATGACATTAAATTATAGAGACAGAAAAAGGACCCGCAAGCGATATTTCAAAAGAAGTTTGTGAATTGATGGTATGAAAATGGCAAAGTCTTCCCCGACGGCATAAGCAAGACAACAAAGTGCATCAACAGCATCCTTACGGAGCTCATCATTTTTCCTGCAAATCAAAATTGAACAGTTAACTACCAGCCCATATGTGTATGCAATTTACGTACCATGTGAATCCAGAGAGAGAGAGAGAGAGAGTTTCTCCAAACCAAATAGCCATACTAGTAATGCTATTGCATATTTATTGTGTATGAAATTGTATGAGGTCCCCAGGTTTATAACCATCATCAAAACCTAAGCAATAGCAACTCCAACCTTCAAAATAACAGAATATCAACATAAAGGTCTAACTATTAGGGGAGGGCATTTAAACTCTCTTCCCACCAAATTGAAGTGAGATAATAGACAGCTAGATCTGATAACAAATAGACCAACTAGATAACTCGAATGATTATTTTTGGTTTAAAAAAACAAACAATAAGAAACTGGTTCTTCACAGAACAGTTCAAATCACCCTCCCCTTGATATGTATAAACATTAATTCGCAAAAAGACATCAAGGGAATGCCACCCATATACAGGAAAATCCCTACATCAAAAGGCATACACAGCCATGTTATCACATCAAGAAATAAATCAAGGGAAGGATTACTTTCCCTCTACCCCCAACGAGGCAAGGTACTGGGGAAAAAAAGGCTCATTAGTCAACACGAAAGTTTTCAGAGGCGAAAGAGCAAGGCGAGGCAGTTGACCTTTCATGAAGCAAGGCATAATCCTCAAGGCGTTGAGGCATAAACCTTTGGAGTTTTGATGATTTATTGACAAAAATAAGATTAATTAGAAACAGCCTAAGGGGTTCAATTATCAGAAACAACCTCTTTGCTTGCAGGGGTAAGGCTGCGTGCATCAACCCTTCCCCACCCACATATGCAGGAGCTTCGAGTAATGGGTACGCCCTTTTTTTAAAGAAGAAAATAGAATTCACCAAAAAAAAGCATTTTAAGGCATAAACATAGTGTGTAAATAGATACAACGAAAAATCACTCAAAGTCATCTCGCAAATACAGGCAAACCCTTCGCCTTTGCTCCAACAAGTACTCCCTCCGTCCCAAAACTTTTGACACTTCTTGGATAGTGTGTCATTTTCAAATGTCTATATCTTTCAATGTAAATGTCAAAAAAAATGCAATATGGATCTTGTTTGATAGATTTTAATTAGTTCTATGAAACAAAGTTTTCAAAATTGCATAAAACTTTATAAATAAAAAGATATAAGCAATTTAAAATGGCACGCAATCCCAAAAAGGTCAAAAGTTTTGGGACGGAGGGAGTAATAAAGAACCAATTCTAATGTGTTCCCCAAAGTTATCTGGGAGAAAAAGGCATGAAAAGCGTACATCTCCAAGATGGAGAGACCCCTATGAGGTTCTCCGATCAAAAATCAATGCCTCCCCTGGGCGGTCCCCCAAAAGCGTGTTGCCTCAAGGTGAGCCCCAAATTCGCCTTTGGAAACATTGTTTCATACAACAGACATTCCAAACCATAAAAAGATAATGTCGATTCCTCTCATGCCACGTTTAGTTCCTCTCCAACAATGAAGAAGTTCTTAAGCTCCCTTCAAAAATCCCAAACCCCGAGAGAATCAGAGTCCAAAGTTCCCTAGCCAAAAGAGGTGGCATTGACTCCGTATTCCGCATGCACACACGGAAAAAAAAAAACCAAAAAAAAAAAACAAACAAACCATGATTCTCCTTTGGATTAGGTTGAAAATGATAAGAATCTAAGTTTCTCACTTTCTGGGCTCAACCAAAGAGTCTAATCCAATTGTGAAAACTACATGCTAGATTCATCACAGGTTCTCAAGGTGCTCCTTTAAAATTGCTAGATGCTACAACAACAACAACAATAACAATAACAAAACCCATTAAGTCCCCAATAATTGGGGGTATAGGCGGGGGATGGATAGGAGACAGACCTAACCTTTGGCAATAAATGCACAAAGTGGCTGCTCCCAGAATACCACTGAAACAGACCTAACCTTTGGCAATGAATGCACAAAGTGGCTGCTCACAAAATACCACTGAAACAGTGGTCCCCCTATACCGTTGCGTTTGCCGAAGAATCATGCCCTCAAATCCAAGCCAAAAGGCATCAAAGAGGGCAGCCCAAGAATCATTTTGATTTATGTGCACATTACCATGCTTCTTTCATTCAGCATCTAGAGCATTGGCGTTGCACAAAAATTACCTCCTTTGAATTCCTATAAAAAGGCTTATAAAGGTGTACTTAATGGTTAGAGCCATAGACCACAAGTTGGAGAACAAAATTTTAAAGATAAATTTAGGAAGTGGGTGAATCATGTAGCTATAAATACTGACGCTCAAATATTGAAGAGGACAGAGATTAGTTCAACGTTGGACAGACCTATTGTCCCACTTCCTTTCTACCTTTTCCGCTATAAGGGACCTATTACTGGATTTTCAGTAATAATTAGACGTAAATACATGCAGCGACAGAGAAAAAAGATTCACTGCCAGGTATGAAGTACATATCAAGTCGAGATATGAAGATGTCAATGCATCTTGCAAATTGGAACAAGAATAAATCTAAGGTTAATTTTACTGTTGATGTTGGCAACAAAGGAAAAAGAAAACAGACCCATCCAAGACTAGCTTCAAGTGATGCACAAGGGCTGATATGTGACCAGTGACCTGATAAAAAAAAAAGGCATGAGGAAGATAGTAAATTGCAAAGTTGAAGCACTTTACAGCAACATTTTCACTGGCTTACAAAGTGAGGAAAGATCATTCGCCTACCTGCACTCGAGGTATCAATCTTGTTAGAGTTTTAATCGAAGCACGTCTTATCTCCACCGAAGCATCCACTCTAAATAATCGTATGAGTGCCGGAAGTAGCAGATGCATATGTTCATCCAATGTTCCTAAATTATCAACTCATATAAGCGGTTTCCATGGGGGTAATCAGATAAGGGATTTCTCATTGCAACAATAGAAACAAGCACTGACCACCAAACACTTCCAGAGTGTGGAGAATATCGAGGACGTAAGTGTAGTCATTACAGCGTTCAGCATCACTGAGGACTTGAATACAGCATGGAAGAATATCCGGAAGTTTTGTTCTGAATTCATCATTGAGGGCCAAGCACAGTTGTTCTACTAGATGCAAAACCTAAGAACAAAGTCCAGAATCATGACAAACTGATCACACACGAAAAATAAGATGCAGGTATTTTTACCCAAAAAGAAGCTACTTACAGGATATCCATGCACAGGACGGTTAGCAGCTGGCAACGTAAAGGATGACCATAATTCAGATATCAGAAGAAGCAACTCTGGCAGATATTTCCTAATATGCTGCAATTGTCTCCCAAGATGAAGATCCAATCAAACTCCCCAAATGGTCATAAAAATCAAACAACTAGAAAAAGAACACGCAATTTCATCTGGCAAGAAATTACCTGGCGCACAATAGATACCAGTGTTCCAAGCTTCCGTGTTATAAATTCCTTCAGACCATCTTCACACGTACGAAGGGTGTGAAAAAGATCGGGCAAGACCTGCCAATAAATGAGGGTGTTAGAACCCAGAATGCAGAGCCCCTTCAACGAATCTATAAAATAAAGTGGCAAAGTAGTTAGCATAAAAATTTTATAAAAAAAAAAAATCATTAACTGCTACACTGGGGAAGTGTGAATTCATATCACAATTTTTGATGTGCCTATAATATACGTCTACAAATAGTTTGGGGGCTATGTATCAATCATGTTAACTGACAGACCACAACTCTTTATAAATGTACAAGCATAAGTTCATCCAGTAAAAGACATCGAGAATGGAGGAATCTTAGTTTTTCATTTGATTTTATCTTTGATAAAATCAACATTTGATAAAATCAAGGGTGATTTTATCAAATCAGAAAAAAGAGGGTTGATAAAATCTCAGCTTTTTTGCATTCAAAAAAGTTCAGATTTTATCAACCCTCTTCCTCATTTGATAAAATCAAGGGTTGATTTTATCAAATTTTGATAAAATCTTTTGGGAAACTAGGTCTATAGCGTATAATCACTTTCACGCAATATTCAGACTTCCATTAGTTAGGATGGAGGTAAGATAATCTGATTCTCGAGATAAGATACTCTAATTGTACCCGACAACCACAAATGACACAATATCCCAGAGGAACAAAGCAGGTAATACGAGCCACGAAGTTGATAAAAATGCAGTAAAAACCATGAATTTCCATAGTATGTTGAAAAGAGATGCACCGGGAAACTAGGTCTATAGCGTATAATCACTTTCAAGCAATATTCAGACTTCCATTAGTTAGGATGGAGGTAAGATAATCTGATTCTCGAGATAAGATACTCTAATTGTACCCGACAACCACAAATGACACAATATCCCAGAGGAACAGAGCAGGTAATACGAGCCACAAAGTTGATAAAAATGCAGTAAAAACCATGAATTTCCATAGTATGTTGAAAAGAGATGCACCAGTTTAACATAATATCGCATCCCGTCAAAACAATTGCCACAACTCAATATTTGCAGGAATCTAAATTAACAGCTACATCAACGAACTTAACCTTCGCAAGTATGGGACACAACCAAGACCCATCGACTGATCTCGCAAAAACAAATCAATAAGAAGACTAAAATCAGAATCCTAAAAATGTCAAGGAAAGAGAGGGTAACGTCTAACAAGTAAGAAACAAACTAATAATGCTTATCACTAAAGATACCTTGAATATGAACATGAGGGATCCAACCACTTTTTGGTGGTAACTAGATAGCGAAGGATCTCTAAGAATCCGCATGAGGGAATTGATAGCAACCTGAAGTAAAACATGTATTGGATTTAGCAAGAACGAGAAAACATTATCACATTTTAAGGTTTATTTATGTTTTACCGTCGAGTAATAATCTTCCGATGTTGCAAAAGATGGCTCCATTGGCAATTCATCCATAGACCGGTTGTGTTGACCTGTATCACTGGCTGCGCGGGTAACTTCACCATGTGGCCCCAGCAGCAGTTGATTGCGCTTATGCGCATGAGGATCCAAGGCACCCATAATGCCAAGAACCTAGAGAACCCAACATAACATCAACATAGGAAAGAATATCATAATGATAACTAAAGTCTAGTTGAAGCATAACTACCTTTAAAACTTCTCGCCTGGTAGACCACACTAATTCACCATTCAGCAATTTCAAGAGTAAGCCAAGCAGCGGTGGGTACTCATTATATGGAGTGATTACGTACCTGTCAAAATAGCCGAGCCAAATTTGTTTGTAAGACATGCATACAAGGGGTAAAACATGAACATAGAATCAAAAGCATCCCTACATCAAACCATAGTAACCATTTGAATAAGTTGGAATTGCAAATACCAATGTCCTTTACTTAAAACAAGTTCGTCAGAAGTATTAGACTTGATATATTATGAGAACATGCCTACATTTTTCTCCACTTAAAAAGATGTCTACTCTAAAGGGTCAAACTGGTGCTTGGTATGGCAAATAGCCAGCTACGAAATAAGAAGAAGGGCTCCCAACACAATTAGGGAAAATAGCTAAAGATAATACCTTTCAAGAGTGGAGCAAAAAAGTGTGTAATTCCTCCACCCCTCTTTATCAGTAATGCAGTTCTATAAATGTCATTTCCTTTAATATATGCTTAACTGTTACATGATGGATTTTATTTTCTTTGAAGGATAACATGGTGATTTTGGGTGATGATTAACCAGTTAGATTCGGTTATGGAGCAAGCTTCGAAAAAAATTATTACTCGAGACTGCACCATGTCAGACAAGGGACTTCACCTTCCTTGTTTGCCCCGAACGGAGAGGCACCCTTTGGTGTTAAGAGATTTAAAACATAGGACTAGTAAGCAAATATAACTCAAGCCAAGATAGATGCTATAGGGCTCACGCTGCATTTCTACATGCTCATGTGGGCATTACAATAGATACTACCTCTTGCTTCTCTTGATTACAAATAGTACTGCAAATAATTAAATAATTTAGCATCACAAATCGGAAAAAGCATATGCCATTTCAATAACCTTGTCATATGGTCACATCAATGAATAACTAATTGGAATCTCATATGCTTTACACAGGTAAAAAACAGCATCAACTAGATTGGAAAAATGTGCTACTAAACCACACGTCCACAATCTACAATTAGCCAATACTTCAAACTTACAGAAGATGAAGATCACCAGCTTATTCCATGCAGACATGGTGATGTTGCCAAGTTATCAAATTGTTTATATTCTGCTTTTAATTGAGAAGATGCTTACGAGATCGAAACGGTAACATGTCCGAAAATAATCAATGGTATCTAAATAAGATTCTCTCTCAGCATAATTACTCAAGCAACTCGGCATTGCACTTGAGCATGTGTTGAAGAAAGTTGTTCACAATTTTGCTGATGCTAAAAATAGGTGAAGTTACACACACTTTTATGTATTCCATTGGTTTCCTTCCAACCATGTGCAAAGCAGCTGTTTCAATTACTAGTCAGATTTAGATGACGGCACCAAATTCCTAAGCTCACTGAGCCGAATCTTCTTCTGAAAGTTCATAATTTGTTATTCCAATTCACCAGAGAACTTGCCTATTCAGACATTGAAGTTAAAGGTTCATCGAGGCACCTCTATCCCCATCCTCAATGGGTATTGCTCCTGACTCTTCAAACAGAGGGGCCTCAACATGAAGGCAAAAGGAACATCAACTAAGGCATGATACTTCATAGTTCATACTCTAGATATAGGCATATAGCTACCCACTGTAGCTCCTTGAAATGGCCTCTGAGGTGTAACCTACATGTCTAGGTGCACTTGCACCAACACAAACGGTGGTGAAGTTAATAGTTGAAAAACCTCTAAACTCTCAGACCACGAGGAGATAAACCACTCATCCTTGAGCATTACACATTGTGCATGGACGAGTTGACCTACATGGCCTAAGCCCCTATGCATAAAAGGGGTAGTCGATAGCATAGTTTCTCTCCTCCAGAAGGTTTGACCATCACCATCAATGGTGGTAGCCTGGTGGGCAGGGTGCCTCACATTCCCAGGGGAGACTCGGTTTCGGGTCTTGCCAATGGCAAGGGATTGTGGGGGTACACACTTATGCCCACTTGTACCTAGTGATGCCATTGTGACAGCCTGTCCACTCGAACCGGACATTCTACTGGCGGGTCGGGAGCCCCGCTGGTCACCCCCAAGGGATTGCTAAGCTGGTTGCCCCCTCCCACCCTTATTGCCGTGTGTGTGTGTGTATGTGTGTGTGTGTGTGTGTGTGTGTATATATATATATATATATATATATATATATATAGAGAGAGAGAGAGAGAGAGAGAGGGAGGGAGAGAGAGAGTAGGTTTGACCATCAATGGACTCTCTCCCTATCCGAGAGTAAGACCACTTGAGCTCAGGCCGTCCAACTTTGGCAATCCCATGCCAACCTGCTATCTAAAATCCTCCCAGAAGGCGTCATGCTAGCCACTTCATCCCAATCATCCATAGCTTACTCTGAATAAACGTAACAGGACTTTGTAATAGTAACTATTAAGGTATTGTAAGCTATATAACAAGATGCGATTCGTGATTATATACACTTGATAACCGTTATATCCACCAACGCAAAAGCAACATTAATTGCAACATAAAAATCACCATTCCTTGTTGTAGTAGCTCATAGATTTGAGCTATTAGCCTTCACAGTTCCTTTGGCCCCCTCATAATTGCCAAAAAAAAAACAGTTTACCAGCTTACACACGCAGACACACACAAAAAGAAACTTTAAAAAATAATAGAGGATTAAAAATGGACCATAAACATGTTGGCCCTGTTCATTTGGGGGTTTTCCCCCCCAGTTTGGCACTATTCCAGTTTTGATTACATCATCACTTTTCACTTTTTCTCTCTATCTCTCTCCACTTATTACACCTGCTTACATCATCAAAACTAAACTACTCAACCGAACACAGCCGTTAAAACCACATAGAATTCAAATGTACAACAGGAAGTCTACAGGAAATTACCTTCTAACAATATCAGGAGGAAAAAACGTGCTGAATTTGTAAGATTAATTAAAGAACAAAGTTAAGAGTCGCCATCAACATCCAGAGCTGACTTTAAGACAAATTGAACTAAAACCATACCATAAATAATTGAGGAAAAGTGAACAGATGAAAGAAGCCTCATACCCTGTACTCTGTACAACTTGACCAAGAGTGACAACAGCCACCTCACGTTTTGCAGCAGCAGCTCCATCCAATAAAGCATCAACAATCAATGGCATAAGTTCAGGAATATATCGTCTCATTGCGAAACCACCCTGAACCAGTTGGAAAAGTTTCGCAAAAGAGGAAGCAAAAGAGTTAGCAAGCATGAGACGTAGTGTAAAAAACTATCCATACCATGACAAACAATCATCCTACCATCAAAATATACTTTTTTATAATGCAAAAGCAAAAGTAGATTTCATTTCACTTTCAGGATGCAGTCTGAGCTGAAAACTTGTTGAAATGCATTTAGAAAGAAAGAAAAAAGTTACTTAATCCCAGCATATCTAAGGACTAAGCTGATAGGCGTAATGCTAGTTACAAGGTCTCTTATCTAGAAACGCCATTCATTATATACATTGAGCACATTGGAACAACTCCATACATATGCAGACAAAGAAATAGTTGATTATGAAGAAATTCTACCCACCACTTTTGCAAGATCACCAACAGTCACAAGAACTCCACTTATAATGCCACTATTAGCATTCGCCCCAGTTCCCTCGTAGAGTTTTGCCACAAGTGCCTAAGATTAAGTATGAACTCAATGAGCAAAGGAGTAAAATATTAAACTAAACAAAAACTGTAAAGAAGAAATCATGAACCTTGTGTATTGGAGAAATATATGGAAGTATTAACCGTTCACAGTGCCGGATTAAGCAGCCTAGTAATTTAGCACTTTCTTCTCTGCATTTGCTATCTGCACTGCTAACAAATCCAGATGGCATATATCAGAAGCCACAGATGTCGCGGAGGAAAATGATCCCCGCTGACATGTTCTCATTTAATTAATGAATAAAACCTGTAAACGAATACAAGCAACTAGAATAGTCTACCTCTGTTCTAGATATGTCAGCAACTGAATAAGATGGCGACGGAGTGCTGGAAGAACATATGCGGGATTCTTTTCAGATAGTCTTCCCGCAACGGAAATTGCATATTCCCGTGCTTCAAAATCCTATAAGAACAAAGCACAAAACAATCATGGTTTAATAATCTAGTGTAGAGCCATTGCTACATGCCATTAAACCTTGGCTAACCAAACCAAACCTTGGCTGACAGGGTTAAAAATCAGGTTGTTACAGGAGCACATCCATTTATGGCAACCAACAGCTTGTACCGCCACAAAACAAATCTTCAAAAAGAAAGTCAGAGAAGGACATGGAGAGGACTAACGTGGCAGGGCAGCTCATTTCCCTTTTACTTTCCTTTTTTGCCAAGTCAAATTTCTCTTCTATTTCTCCACAAGCAACTAATTTGGACTATAAAACTTGGCAATCGTATTTTAGCGACCAGTCTACATACTATTTCAACAGACAAGTTAATGCTTTTTACATCCAGCAGAGTGCATACGATGCCAATTTCTCCTCTTGATTTCTATGAAAAGAAAGCTGTATCTATACCTTGGATAAATGAATTCAGTTTCAAGCGTAACTGCCTAAATGCCTTAGAGAAACATAACTGAAATTTTCCAGATCCATGCAGTGTCCAAGTGTTCTCACATGTTATAAAAGTAACCCAAAGAAGAGTCCACCCCTTAAAACCAAAAAAAATGAGTTTCGAGTCTTCATTTGGACTAGAAATGAAGGTACATACCGAAGCAACAAAATAAATGCCAACATACACACCCTTCCTCTTACCCCCACGCCCACCTCCAGCAAAGAACTTTGCCTCTTTGCTACAGCATGGAAGCCTTTTTTGCCAAACATCTCCATTAGTCCCAACCTAAGAATTGCCCTCACCTTTTGAGTTAGATTTCTAGGGGACATGTAGGATGCCAAAATGCAAATTTAAAAGCCTGGGAAAAGGCAAAAGTAGCCTTCAATGCTTAGTTCTCACTTACTTATTACTGTATTTTTTTTTATAACTGCGCATTCTTAACTTTACTTGTAGTTTATCCTTAAAACTACAGAAATAATACTAAACTTACCTAAATATAGGTTTCTCGCATTAAACCTATCCTAAACATCTCAGTGCCCTAATTTTTTAAAAACTATCAGGGCCGTGTTTCCACTGTTGTTTCATGCCCATATCTGTGCATCTTAAGAGTCTCAACTCCTAGAAACCCTCTTGGAAAACCGTACAAGCCAACACCCTCTCACCATGATCTGACAATCGCCTCTCACCATGATCTGACAATCTAGTATCCTCCTCTTGATATTCTTGAACAAAAAATATCCAACAAACCTGTTGATACTTTAAGATCTATAGAATTCAGACTTGAATAAAAACCAATCCCTTAAGAGTTGAGACCACAAAAACCAAATAGCAAAATTTGACCGACGAGATCCAGGGACAACTGATACAGTTCATTCGGAGAAAACATGCATACAAGCTATTATTGACCCCTTAAATGAAGAAAATGAAACAAATGGAATCAATATGAATTAAAAAGCGATGAGCTGGGACTTCCTTGAAACTTGCTAACGCAAATTCACAACACACAGCCCATAATATTTAGCTTATAAGCCTCATCATTCAACACAACAATACTTTGAACTGTGAGACCATACCTCATCGTTTAAAGCAGCAAAAATGGCACTCAAACTATCAGCTTGTGCTAGAAAATCATCAAAGCCTACATTTCCATGCAAAGAGGAAAATATTGAATGCCGAACAGTGACATCTGCATCTGCCACTGCAGCAATAAGAAGCTTTTCCACCACCTGAGGAAACACCACAAACAGTATTAACAATGAGCAATACTTTAGTGTCCCCTAGTTAATTCATTTAGTTGCAATATCCTCTCCCCAAGGTCTAAGAACAAATAACTAGGAGAAAAACAACAGAATAACATAGTAAAATCAATATAGGACAAGCATTTTATACTACAGTCAGTGGCATTGGTGGACTGTAAAGTTCGAAGCTGCAAGAAGCATCATGAAGAAAGAGAGGAAACATGTTCCATAATAGACAGAGTGGGGATAACATGTGAGCAGAGCGTCGGCACCTTCACAACAGAAGAAGTGGTAGTTTGATGTAAGGTGTTCAATCTGTCTGAGACAGTTCTACTCATCTCAAAGAGGACTAAGGGGGGGAGTGAATTCTCACTAGAGAACTTGATCTGGGCAACTGACTTCATAGGAAGATAGGCAAGAGCTCCGTCAGTCTTTCCTACAAGTCACAAGGGGTACCACAAATTCTGTAGATCCAAGAAGAACCAATGAACCCAAGATTAATTTACGCACTTCTATATACAGCATACATATTACATTCGTTTCTGCATCTGTTTCCCTTAGTTAGAAAAAGAGGGATGGGACGTTTACCAAGCAAAAGAATGGTCATCCTTTGGCGTATGCAACTCCTACTATGCATACATAGAGGGAGCGAGAGATTGTATGTTTTGCTGTAGATATTCATAATTAGCCAAACGAAAAAGAAGCAAGGTAATACTGTCTGAACTAAGGAATAACTGATCTCTCTCTCTCTCTCAAACAGAAGCAAAAGGTAATACTGTCTGAAATAAGGAATAACTGATCTATCTCTCTCCCTCCCTCTTCTTAATAAATACATTTTCCACTATTCAAAAAAAAAAAAAGGTGCCTGCAATTTTCTACTGAATAGAATAAACCGATTAGACAGCAATTTGATGCAAAGAAACAAATACAAATAGTTTAAAATCACACCTCTTCAATAAGTCGTCGTCTCTTCCCTCCAGTTCGACTGGACCTACTAGAACTAAACTGGGCACTAGCTATGCCACAGAAGGAATTTGCGACCAATCTGCAGCAACAAAGGGCAGCATCTTTCCTTGTCACTCCATCATCGTCTTCTAAATACACAACAACTGTTTCCCGTGCAAGCTCAAGAAGATCATGTCCCTAGGACAAATAGTAGCTTCACAGGTAAGGACATGGAATAAGCAAGAAGAGTGCCAAAAAGGCAAGTATGCCAACCTTAAAGTTAAAATGGGCGAGAGTTTGCAAAGCAAGTTGCACTAATGCAGAACCACTAAGATCTGCAACTTGCTGAGTGGCATTCGTCGCACTTCCTCTAGTCATGGCAATTGTTGACCTAGCGTGAGATTTCGAAAGAACGGCTGAAATGCAATCCAGCAGCCGGTCTTGAATAGTAGGCAGCAAGGACGGGATACTGCAATGTCCAACCTTATTGTTGGTCAAAATCCTCCAACAGAATTTGTCACAGAAAAATGAACAACCTAAATGTTTCTGAATATTCAAGGCTACCTGACAGTTATTTGCTCAAGAGCTTCCACTAGTGTAGAGGAAAGACCAGCAGAAAACATGGCATCCAAAAGACCACAAATGTGAGGTTCCATGGCAGGCCCCATAGCTTTTGCAATGCTTCCAGCACAGGCCAAAGCCTCAAGCGAGGGTCTCCCTCTACGAGGAGCAATCTATAAATACACAATGGCAAATCATCAGAAAGTCTCCTAGAGGATGAGTGCACATAAGTTAATCAACAGTTGAAAATGTGGCAAGGAACCAGCAACCATTGGCACATGTAACATACTGCTTCACGTAAATGAGACGTTATTGTCGGCAAATAGTTGAGAAGTTCACCATCCAAAGCACCCGCCATCTCCCCAAGTGCAACAAACCCACTGGCACGTTCAGCAGGTGTTTTAAGTACCACAAGAATATGATTCATACATATCTGTCCAGGGAAAACCATTTCCATGAGCAAAGATGGGTATACACCAAGGACGCGCAAAAAATTCAGAGACTAACGTAATAAAACTGAAAGCAAAGTTCACAAACCTCTAGATAATTCGTAACAAAACGATCACGCAAAAAATGAGCAATGCGAGGTAGAAGTGAAGTTATGCTGAGACGAACAAGCCGATCTCGGTGCTCTAGGAATCTGAGAACAATTTCTGCAACTTCCCTGTACCTTGACATCATGAACTCGCCAGTATTCCTGCAAGTGTTGAATTTTATTCTTACCCTCAACTGGATTAACAAGCCAACAGAAGTTCGCAAACAGGAGTGCTCAGTGGGCAGAAAGAGAAATTGAATTATCACTATTCTACAAACTCGGTAACATTTATAGAACTATCGTTATTGATATACATGAAGTAAAAAATACTGCTGAACTTCCAACCATGAAGCGCACACAATTTCTCATCACAAACTCCTCCTCAGGACATGACAACATTGGGAATAATGCACTCCAGTAATGGATTCCATATAGCTCAATGATTCGACCCATAGGAAGTAGAAATAACCGACAGCAGGTGACTTCCGGCAAAACCAGAATCAGTTCATCGGAAGGGGCACCAGAAGAAGGTCAAAGTACAATTCTGCTAGAACTGAGTACTGGCAAAAACCATTCGATAGTTGCACCTGCCTTATCAAAGTACCTTTGTCTTGGTCTTGGTCTTGTCTTGGGTGACTAGAGCTTCCATGAAATGTTTCCACGAGATGGCTAATGAATGCTTACAACTGATTCAACCTCGACCCCTTTGGTAACCATACTTGTTTTGAGCAACACTTTGTACAAATATCCAATCTTTCACAACAATCATGTGAAACACGACCAATAACAAGACTTATAAAATAAGATCATGAGAAGCAACCACAAAAAGAATGGACCAATAACAAGACTTGTTTTGAGTAACACTTTGTACAAATATCCAATCTTTCACAACAATCATGTGAAACACGCCCAATAACAAGACTTATAAAATAAGATCATGAGAAGCAACCACAAAAAGAATGGACACTAATATCAACTTCTCACTTGCTTAGAATTAAGATTCACACTAACCCTAGAACAAAGGGGGTTCCTATTTAACTCGATGTACAAAAATAATCCAAATAATCCTGAATGAAGATCCTGAGAAATACAAGAAAAATAGCATCACCCGTGTAATCCCTAATTGATGAGGTAATAGGCAGGGAGGACTGGAGACAGACCTAAATCCAAGAACCAAAAATATTTGCATGCAAGAATTGCAGGTGAAATCAAGTTGGAAAGCAATACTCATTGGAGCAAGCAATTCAAAGTCTGCAAACAGAGCAAAATCAAAACCTCAACCAACCTCAGAAGCTCGCCGACAGCAAGTAAAGAACCATGTATGCTATGAACCGGGGCGTTTCTACCCAACCCTTCTTGAGTAGCCTCAAACATACGATAGTACCTGTCAATTCTTGATTGTTAGTTATCAATACAGGATTAGCTTTCAAAACAATCTGAACAACCTCATAGATAAAATAATAATAACAGATTTGATTGCCTCTTACTTACGAAATAAGCAAACCAAGATACACCAACAAAAAACCCAATCTAAACACACTATCATCGTTTTTGTTTTTCTTTTTTATCAGAGAAATATAAACACTATAACATAGTTTAGAATGGCAAATTAATTGCAGAATATTGGTTATCTAAATTCATGGAGCATAAACATGTAACTTGAATGATAGATTGATAGTTGATGCTTCATCCTAAAAAATGAAATAAAAAATTATAATTGTTTCGTAACTTTGTACATAGTTTTCTTAGTATGAAAAATAATTATTTAATGGCAAATTGGGTACATATAATCCATTAATCCATTACAACATCACAATTCTTACATTAAGGGTACATGTTAACCACTGCATAGAGAAACCTCGTAAATTATCCATTTCAGTCTCACCATTTTCACCAAACCACTTTTGCCAGTCACGAAATTTGAAGAAAAAAATATATGCAGTCACATACCATTGTACACGCCAACGAGTTTCGCGCTTTTCAATTACACGAAGACAAGCTCGTAATGCCTCCACGGCCCGCTCTCGAACAGCTAATGTTGGGTCTCTCAAAGCAACCCATATAGCATCCACAAAGTCCGGCACGTGAACGTTGAAGACAGTTGAAGCATTCTCAGCCATTTCCTACAATAAAACCAAAAACAATAGACGATTATCCTCTGGGAGATGGTAATATCCCAGTCTGAATGAAAGAATACCTAGAAAACACTAAATAAATATGCAACTGAGATGAGCTTTAACCTTTAAAGTTGACAAATAAGTCTATCCAAAAGTATCAAATGCATTACGATTATATGAAAACAAAATTGGCAATGAAGCAATCTCAAATTCCTTACATCTTTAGGTTGAAAAAAAAAATTAATCAAATAAGACAATAGGAATAAATTTATCAATAAAGAAAGTGTAGTGTTTATGATAAGAAATTGATATAAACTTTAAAGTAAAGCCTCAGTCTTTTGACAAGCACTAACACAACCACGGGCCGGTCAGTAACATCATAAATCTTGCACTTACTTTCAAGATTAGGACAGCAGCAAAACGACGATACTCTATTCGTTCCCCTTTAAGCCAATCCAGAGCATTTTTCACCTGAGGAACCACTGAATGTTAGATACTCATAGATCCAGACGACCATACAATTGATGAAGGAATATAAGAACAGACCTGCCATTCCACCTCATCTGCAGTCATTGCCCCACCAGCCCTGGCCAGGTGACCAAGAACTTTACTAGCAAGGACTAAAATTTTAGGATCGCGCTTCACCTCAAATACAGTACGCATGTAGCTGGAGAATCTTGAAACCTTGGAGGCATTCTCACCAAGTGACACGTCGATCAATTCATCAATAGCCCTTAATGCTCCCAAATTTTCTCCGACATCGTTACTCTCCAACAGATTAGTAATACGATCATACAACTGATCCATAAAGCGAAAAAAGGCCTCACCACTAAGATCACGAGCTTCTTCCTCCAAATGTTTCCTTAAAGCCAATGCAGCACCATCCTACGATCCACAGCCCCAAACAAAAATGAATAAAAATAAATAAAACAACACATAATAAAACTAAAAAATAAAATTTTTAAACAAGTTGTTCATTTATTTATATTTCCAGAATGCCGTAGGAAACTGATAACTTCCCAGCATAAAGCTCTGCTTGTTGAGAACTACTAACTTCCATAATGAAATTCAGGTGAACCCAGGACCAAGCGACAACCAACAACTCCATCTTTCAGAAATGCAAACTAAAGTTCCTCATTATTTAAACTCTGTCCACCAGCCAATAAAATTCAAATACAAATGTAACACAAGACAAGGCACTATAGTATTTTAAATCCTACCACTCTAAATCCTACCACTGCCAAGCTTGTCACTCCTCTCTTCTCCATTTTCCATGTTAACAGTGTGAGATACGACAGTTAATTGTGTGAGTCCCACTTTACTAAGTCTTGACTTCAGTGAGTCGTAATTAAATGATAAAAGCAAATAACCATCTCATCAGAGTATAATCCCACACTGGTTTGCTATTTTGTGAATAAATACGCCCATTATCGAGAGATGTGTTCGTGATAGATGCAATGGTTCTTTCCTTGTTAGACCGAGTATGTTGTACATGTTTGGTCACTCACCTAGCCTAAAACATTCAAAAACTGTTTCCATCAGACGGTAGGCTTGACGATTACCCTGTCAGGGATTTACTTCACTTGAACAATCATAGCCGTTTATAGGATTTTGTTGATCGTCATTATGCATCAGAGACTCAGAATCTTAGTAGCAGGATGCCAAGATCATTCTAAAATGGGTGCACTCTCTAGATGGGAGCTCGATTCCAAGCTCCCGAGAAAGGAGCTCAACGGGAGCTCGCTCTCATTTGACAGGAACCTGCTCCTAAATAGGATGTGAGCTTCCACACTAATCTTAAGGACAAAATTCTCACTTCTCTTTCCAAATATATACTCCCTCCGTCCCAATTTCTTGGCCTCTTTTGGGGAAGCGGGTTTTTAAGGGGTGTGAAAACTTTGTATTGATTTTTCTATTTTGCCCCTGAATCCAGTCAATATTACTGTGACCAAATTTGTAAGGCTAATTTATTATATGAAAGTCAAAACATATTCAATATGGATCTTATTTGATAGATATCAATTAGTTTTATTATACAAAATTTTCAAAATCATAAAAACCGTTATAAAATAAAAGATAATAGGCTAGCTAATTAAGATGGGAAAAGTACTTTTTAAGGGTAAAATTGGAAAGTGACCCAATTTTGATGGATGTTTTTAGAAGTAGGACAAATATTTTGGGACATCCCAAAATGGAAAGAAGGACCAAGAAATTGGGACGGAGGGAGTACAAGGAAGAAGAAAAAGAAAAAAGAAGTAAGAAAGATTTAGGACTCTCTCTTTCTCGTCTCTTATCTACGTGTTTAATCCATATATTTGGCATAAAAGAATCTATTGGGATGTCATTTCTCACTCATGTTTATACATAAAAAATGCTTATATAAGCGCTCCCTTTGCAGCTATAAAACATATGTACCATACATATAAATATATGTAAGTTTATTCATACATATATTTATTTATTAAATATTCTCTTGTCGTTCCCAACCTAGGTAACTTCTATATACCCCTACTCCCCTGCACCCGCTTCCGCTTCGTGCAACTAAGCTCAAAAATCATGGACCGAATTCAATTTAGTGGGATCTTTTCAGTCACATTTTTTTCACCAAGATACCTTTCTGCATTAGTAAACTTTTTCTTTTTAATAAGTAATAAATGTTATTGCAAAGGCATCAAGGATGCCACCCACGTACAAAAGAAAGCGAGGAACAAAAAGAAGAAGGAAAAAAAAAGGTCAAACTATAAAAGGACCTATACACTTTTCTAAACTCCAAAAATATTTAACATCTCAAAAAATTGATTCAATGTAGGATTGCTCTCTCTTGACTCCCACCCAGACAAACTAACAAAAGTTCAAATCGAAAGACTTAATTTTAAACGAAGGCCTCTCCTCCCCATCAAAATATCTACGATTCCTCTCCCTCCAAACTGACCGCATCAAGCACAGCAGGATCATAATCAATAACATCCATCTTCTCTTACCCACTATGGCCCTATACCACTCTTGAATAAGCTTCAACACCATTGCTAGGAAAACCCATGCCATACCGCCCGAAACAAGAACCGCATTCCAAAGCTCCTTTATGCATCAATAAACGCCCCGAATATACCTACTGTAGGCTAATTATTTGAGCTTAATGGGAGTATATGTATATATTACTATTATAAAGGGAACACGCCCCACTTGGTGAATGGCAGGTATGAAATTGGCTCACACTTTTAATTTCCTAAACTACCCCTTTTAACTACCCAAAGAAACTGGCGAGAGAAAGAAAAACTGCCTCCCTATTTTTTTATTTTTTTTTTTTTTGTCTTTTTCTACTTTCACATCTCAGATTTCATTACCGGTCAATCTCAATTGACGATTTTTCACTTTCCCTCTCACAAAATGCGTTTTTCCCCTGGAGCAACATATCCTCAGGTATCTAGTGCACATGTATGTATGGATATATACAGTTTGGTTTTCCTATTCTTAGTTGAGCCATACGATAACTTGGTACGCCAACAGATTTCTATCATATAGAGCAACCAAGAAGAAGGGAATGATCAAAAGATTCTCTCTTCCCTCTCATCCCAAGGGGTTGGCCTTGTAGTCAAGGCTTTAGCTTTGCTCCCTCACAAGATCTCAGTTTCGAAACCTCTCACCTGTTATCAACTCCATTTGCTGCCTCCTAACATCTCATGTTCGAAATCACTCAGGTGCTAGCAGTGGTATTGGCCCCTATGCTTAGACGACGAGTGTCGGGTTCGCGTAAGCTGGCCCGGACACTCAGGAGTTACAAAAAAGATCTCTCCTTTTTACTTCGTCTTTTTTCCAGTGGTTAAGCTGCAATTGAATGGAGTAAGAATAAAGAAATAAACTACCTTTGGATTGTCTCTGGTGCATAGGTCGGCGAGGACGCGGTTGAGCGCATCGAGGTTACCGCCGGCGGTGCCCGTCGCGGGACCACAGAAACGAATTGATTGCGATGTGCTCGCCATGTCACCCCCCACAAAACCCTAGCCCAATATAGCACACATCGGAGCGACGATGCTTGAGGTTGTAGTTGTTGATAATATGGGTTCGACTCTACCTCTTGTGGACTCGAGATTTGTTCGCTACTTCTCCCGGAACGGGGAGAGCTCACGAGAACTATTAGAAAATCGATCGACCACAGGCGATTGAACGAGATGAGTTCAAACCCGAAGGATACGCTATAGTATAAATATGTGTCCGTCTATGGGGCGCTCCGCAGCAGCTCTTTTCTGTCGGTATCTCTCGGCCGATCTTCTGGGCCCTTTGCTGTGGGTTTCACACTTTCTGATTGTCCGAGTGAAATTGAATGTTATTTCTCCTTTTCTTAAAGTAAAATTGAGTGTTTTTCTGTCACAGTATTTTTTGATCACAGTGTCACAGAAAAACACTGCTTATATTGTTTACTGAAACTCAAATTTAAATAAAAATCATCCAAAACTCCCTTCTACTCCTTACCCAAACCTAAACCAAATTTGAGTTATACTCAAATATTTCACCAAATTTGATGTGAACCAAATTTTTACTCAAATTTGTAAGGCTCTTTTGTTACACTGCCATTTACCCTTTTATTATTTGATGTTGTGGATTAAATCTCCGTCGTACAATTTGAGTAAATTTTTTTTATCAAGTTGTTATCCAAATTTTTACTCAATCTAGGTAAGAGGCCGAGATGCTCTTAATGCTATGAACGAATACAATAATTTGTAAAATATTAAAAACACCAAAATTTATAAAATAAATATTATAGACACAAAAAAATTATAAAATAAATATTATAGACACAAAAAAATTATAAAATAAATATTATAAACCCAAAAAAAAATTATAAAAGAAAATACAGTCTTCTTCCTATCCATACCCCTAAAATGCGGGATCCATTCGCACCTTCACTTTCCCGATTAAAATTTTATAATTTGAAACCATCCAATGTGTTTAAAAGGTATTTAACGATTCAGGGAAGGAATTGTCAAAACAAAAATTGACCGGGAAGGGCTTCATCCGATCATTTTTTCATAAAAATTGTTTGGATCAAGCCCTTCTCAGTCTTTTTTTTGTGATTTCTCACGTGGACGCTTAAAAATATCTTTTAAACACATTTGACAGTTTGAATCATTAAAATTTGATCGGGGAAATGTGGTGTGTGGATGAAAGGTCCGCATTTTAGGGTGTATAGGAAAAAAAATTATAATATGACAATGTATCACACGCTGTAGAGATTTTTCAGTGACGCATGCCCTCTCGCACGCTTCTGATTGTTTCAAAAAATGTAACAGATGATCCAAATTGTAAGTGCCATGTGGATTGAAAAGAAAAGAAAAGAAAAGGAGTGTTGGCCGGATGGATTGAAAAGTGAAAGGAAAAAAAAAAAAAAAAAAGGACGAAAAAAAAAAGTAGCATCAAACATTGCAAAATAAATCAAGTTTCTTTAATGGGAACTAGCATTAACTCATGCTATGCATTGATCCATGAAATAAAATGATGTGTTTTTCTATCAAACAAATAATTATATTTTCAACCACAAAGTGTATTGAATTACTCAAACACTTAAATTAAAAGATAATAACAATTATATTTCCTATTTGTTCCTATTGACTCTAATTTCCTGTAGCGATTGAATCAGCTATAAAATCATAATCCACGTATGCGATTAATCCGCAAAGAAGACAATTAACTTGATAATTTTAAGTTTTTCAAAAAACTTTGACAATTCAAGGAATAGAGGATATAATCAATTCGCTAATTTTGAATTTCGCAATATATGCATGAAACTATGGAACTAAAATTTGCAATATATACATGAAATTAAAGACATCACATTCTTTAAATTCCTTAGTCCCAACTCTTCATTTTGTCATTCAATTCCCCATTGCATTTTGAGTGATCGGCGTGAGCAAGATGTTCTCTTGCATGTCAACATCTATTACATGAGTTTTGAGTGGATTTTGATATTTTGGTTGCCCGTAGAAGAGATTACATTTGCAAAAGAAGTTCCATTCCCAATAATGTAAGTCTTATCTATTATTATACCCATCTTATCTCATGTACTTTTAATTTCTATGTTTAAAATTCTCTTTTTATGTATATATTTGCGAACACCCCGCAGAGTAATGTCCACGAAAATCGATTGCGGTTTGAAAATTTGTTTGATTGGTTGAATGGAGTCGCCACCCATATTTGAGGACTCTACCCGAGAAACCTTTTTGAAAAATGACTCTTTTGCCCTTGGAATAAAAAATGTTTTACTGGCCTCACAAAATGAGATTTCTTGGGTCCGGGAGCTAGGTTACGAGAGGGGAAGGAATTTAAAGCACCTCTCACGCCCGGTATGGCCACCGGTCTCTACTAAACGTTTAAGGGATTTTGAAAATACTATTTGAATGGACTTTAATCACATATTCATGCGAAAACACATAAACATGTCAATGCTATTAATGTAATGAAAGTGAATGTTTGTGGTTGCGTACTGAGTGGATGATTTATGCATTAGACTCTGAATTTTCACTAAAACATACCCAAACGGTTCTAAAATGCTCCAAAAACTTACCACGGGTAACAAACTTGCCACACTTGGATGGCAATCTGGGCACCTGGATTAGGCAAATCCAGGCGCCTAGATTGAATTCAGGCGCCTAGAATGGATGAATCCAGACGCCTGGATGGCTAATCAGACAGCAACTTCATGACTCAATTTTCCACAACAAACATCAAATGCAATGTATTTAGCTGATTCACACACACTCTAAATGATGTTTAACAACACTGTAGCAAGCATGAACCGCAAACTCAACTCAAGTGCATGATATGAACTTAAAAATGACTTTGATTTTGAATAATTCAATGATAAGATGTAATATATATGTAACGACCCGTATTTTAGTAAATCCCAATATTTCGTTCGGCATATCAAATTATTCTATTTTTATTACATAAAATGGTTCTAGTATTATTTTGGAAAATATAATATATATTTAGATAATTTCATACGCTAATTCGGTATCAGAATCAACATTGCGGAGCGGTGTGGGACACATGTCGATGAGAGGAAGGACCCTTGGCGCCCAAGTAAGATCAATCCGGAAAGGGGTTTATGTGGCTTGTAATGATATGAGGTGGCATCCTTGGAGACTAAGTATTGGATTAATTATGCTTATGGGTTGGCATGTATCTAATTAATAGCTATGTATCTAATTAATGGGCCAATTAATTGATTCACACATCTTACTTCTTTACTGATACATGCATGTAACTAAGGATGAGTTAGGAATAAGCTAATGTGATGCATCTATATATGTATGCATTTCGTGGCAGAGGAAAACAAGAAGCAAGGCAAAGGCTATGAGAGCCTAAGGCAGTGTGACCAAGGATTTCTGTATTGCTCCATACTTGTATTTTGTGTATTGTTATTAAAGAGAGATTACCCAAACAGAATTTGATAGGTAGCTCGCGGCGGTAACAAAATTTATGTATTCGACGTCAGCTATCATTATTAAGGTACCAGGTAGAGTGCAATGCATTTCTAGCTAAATCTCTTTGCAAAGAGTCTTTCCTTGATACTCTTATATTTGTACTCCTTTGATATCTATGTTTATTTGTTCTGCTACTGTCGCATATTGTTTTGTGACACATAAAATGTTTGGCTAAGAGCCATGGAACAAATTGGTACACGTGCAAGTCCACGGGGTGGAATGAGTAAGGAGATTTGATTGATTTCCATGAGGGAAATTGGATGTACTATTATATGGCCCAAAAGGGGGCACATGGTTTTGACCCCGGTGGTGCTTGACGTGTTACCGGGATGGGCCAAGGAAAAAGGCTAATAATGATGTATTGTTTTGCATTGATTTGCTGTCGTCGATTATTGAGAACATCCTTATTTCAAGCTATTTTTATTGTCCTCGTATTGCACATACTACCCGGCCATTTTATATTTTTCAGGTGTAGAGCGAGTTAGTGATGGCCTTGAAAGTGAGAAGTATGTTGGGGTCGGCTATTGGAAATCACGGGATCGAATTCTTCCTTTTAGTGATTTTGTAAAAGAAATTAATTTGTACTTTTTATTTTGAGCTTAAGTTGTAATTTTATTTTATGGAAAAGTCTATAATCTTTTTACGCATAAAAGAAAGGTTTTTGTAACGGCTATGTAGTTCATTTATTTTTTTACGGCTCTAAAAATCAGGGTCGTCACAATATAAGACACATTTCAGACTTAATACACTGTGTTCATGCATATAAGGTGCTACTTAATCTAATTATACTTGTAATCACATGAGATGGAAATGAGCTCATGCCAAAAATGCAAAATAAATGCTTGTATTAGACATTAACAATGATGGATGTACTTGTAACATTAAAAATTAACTCGGTACTTTCAGTTTTGCATGATCAAACTCTATAAGGCCTTGTTTTATAGCATTATTTTCTCAATACATAAAATGACATATCATTTTATGCACATTGCATAAAATGTATTGGGAAAACTACATAAAATGTATTGGGAAAATAGTGTCATTTTATGACCATTCCATAAAATCCCAACTAAAATGAGAATTCCCATTTTATGGCATAAAATGTATTGGAGAACAAAGCCTAAATGATATATGGACACATATGAACACCTGTCTCCCATGTAACCTCTTTACAAAGTTTGATTATCACCTCAACATGCTTTAAATATTCATTGTAATAGGGATTAGAACGAGAAATATGATTAACCTAAACCAATGTATGCAGATGATGTACCGTGAAACAGTTGAAAATGCAAGAAAAACAAAAAATATGATAAGGGGAAAGGAGATCCTGGCGCCTGTATTAAGGGAATCCAAGCGCTGGACTGAATGCAGGCAGCTGGAAAGTGATGATCCAGGCGCCTGGACTGAGTTCTGATACACAAAATAGATTTCTTCTCTTGATGATTTTCAAACCTCTCTCAAGCCCCCCTGTCACGACCCAAATCCAGCAGATTTGAACATCATGACCGGCCAGTGAGTCCATCTCACCAAAGGCCTCTATCGTCACAATTTTTTTTTATATAATATAGAAAATAACTTAACATACACGGAAGCAAACATAAATTATTACAGTCATTCATTCATTATGTTAACGGCAATGGGGATTACATCTTTCACTTATTCATTACACGACCAAAAGCTTAATAATATACTCTAGGTACTCGGCCCGTCCTTCTAATTCTGATTACCTGAAAAGGAAAGGTTTCAACAACGTAAGCCACTGCTTGTGTGAGATTATGAATTATCAGAGTTACATGATCTACCATGGAATTTAAACCAAACTTTTCGTCAATGAAGCTTAAGTCATAGGATCAGTTTTTCTTGGCTTCAACTGTAACCAGAGTTCGTGAACAAACTTGTATATAACATAACATAACATAACATAACATAACATGCCATAAATATACACGATATACCATCCGATGATTTCCGCCAGCTATGAGGGAGTGACCCCCAAATAACATCTTGAATTGATCAATTCAATTGGACACCTGGCTGTGCTTCTTTCCACTCCGCCCTTATAACACCGTTCCGACTGGTATCTTTGACGTCCCCCAGATTCAGGGACATCGTCCAAATGTATCGATAATACTGTCTTTTTCCAGAAACTGAGCAAAACATTACAATTCCATGGTATATTTGATCCAAAAGAATTTCATATCATAATTTCGTAAGAACATGATTTTTTTGCAAAAACCTCATGTAACAGGGATAATTCATAACTCACCTTTTGCATCCGAAATCTACCATAAAATCTAGCGAATCGCACCAGCTCCTAGAATTGGACATTAACCATTATAAATATGAAACCTCAATTTCGTGCTTAGGTACTTATATTAACTGATTCCTATCATTCACTATTTAAAATCTAACCTATTGTTATGACTCGATGAAAGTCATATGTTGAAGAACATATCCTCGGCAACTTATATTCCTCTGGCTTTTGGAAAATCACTAGTTTGTAATATTGAAGTCATTGATAGTATTTTCATAATACCTGGACCAATTAATCTTTTCCTAGGAGTTTCAATTAATGAGTTACTCTAATTTTGTACTTTAACAATCAAAAGAACTTGAAGGAATTAGTAAAAAGAACTTCTATGTGCGCGAGCAAATCTTGATTACCCCTTGACTCAGATATCATTTTTTTCTTCTTCCTATTTTATTTTTAATTTTTTATTAAAATTAATCAACAGAATTTGCAATATGGCATAAGACATAGTCCTTGGTGAGGATTTTTCTCTGTTAGGTACCTACGTGAGAACCTACATATTTGCAGTAAATATATATTAGGCATGAGTCAATTGTTGAAGGCAATTGCGGACCATCATTTCTCTTGCAGTTTGTAGCGGAATTAGTAAAGGAAGAAAGAAGAAATTCTAGGTTAATTAATTCCTAATAGATTTGTATGAGTGCAAGTGTGTGTATATTGGAAGTTAGGAGGGAGAAGGGTGTGAGAACTCACCTTTACTGATCTCTTTCTTCTTTGTTTTATTTCCTCCCTTGTTCATCCCTCTCTCTCTCTCTCTCTCATACAGTGTATGTGCGTGAGGTATTGAGTGAAGTCCACTATTTATACCATGAGTCTTAGCGTCTAGAAGGGCCTAATGTGATCTCTTAATATCTTACATAATCTCTTATATAATCTAAACAAAATCCGGGAGTATCCAATCCTTAATTATGGTTAGGGTGATTCTTCCATCAATAAAATGCCACGTCGCCTAGTTTCCGGAAAACTTTTGCTTGGGCTCTACATCACCAAATGCTATGATGCCACCTCACGTATTTCCGGATAATCCTTTACTTGGGAACCAAGTCTCTCCGCTTTGCGGTGACTCGTGCCTCACTCTTGCTCTGCGATGCTGTTAATAGAGTTGAAACAATATCTAAAACTTTTTTTTTTCAAGAAAATTGACACAGGAAAAAAAAATCTGCTATTTAAATTTTTGTTCCCTTCTCGGCGGATTTTAACTCGCAAATATATGTGCTTCCTAAATTTTCATGGTAAGCGGCCGCTAAGTGTTAAAATCCCCTTTTTATAGTTCTTTTTATCACTCGATTTGTTAATTAAAGTTGGGGCGTTACACCCCCACTAGTATAGAAGACCAATGAGAACTTGATTAAGTCCCCATCAGGGCCTACTTTAGCATATTGGTAGAAAAATCTACCTTGAAGGCTTGATTTTTTAGCTTGGGTTGGGTTTTGTGTGGGTATTTGATCAAGGGGGCTACTGAACTTGGATGTATAGAGTAAATGGAAGACAATGTATATGGATTTTGAGAGGGATTGAATGGAGAAAGAGATGATTATCAGAGGTTTAGATGGTATAAGGGTGAGTTTAAGTGATGGGTTTTGAGAGAAATTGGTTGGGGCTGAACTTCTAGAAGAATTTTAGCAGAGTAACAGCAAGGAGAGGAGAGTGATTTTCTGCCCCTCAAATGGAGGGGGAGGAGTTGCTTAAATATACAACTAAGGATTCAAAGAGGGCCACTTGAACCCTTAGAAAGGTTGAGGGATCACCTAGGGGGCAAAGTGTAGAGCTAATCATCTCTCTCACACCCCTCTCCAACTGATTCTGCAGAAAATCCCCCAAAGATATCGTTCCTGCCCACTATTAACTTAAACTACACTCAACATGGACTAATATCCAGGCACCTAGATTTGGCTAATCTAGGTACTTCAAAGAGCAATCCAGGTGCATGTGTTTTAAGGTTTTGGGCCATTACAGGGGGTTCAAGGGATGTTTTATGCCATGTTCGTTTGGGAGTTTTGGGTCAGTTTTGGCCCTGTTTTAGTTTTGCTTACATCATCATTTCTCTCTATCTCTCTCTACTTATTACACCTGCTTACATCATCAAAACTAAACTAAACCTATTAACCAACCACGCCCTTGGTAATTTTCTAGGAAATTAGTGATGGGGTCCTCAAGTCTTTGATCAAACCTTGTATGCTCTCACATAGGCATTTTCATCATCGGGGAAGTTTCGGAATTCCGAGGGTCCAGATTGGGGTGTCTACAATATCCTATACACCTAAATGAGATTTATCTTTCTAATTATTTTTCATTGCAGTTATGGTCTCTCCCTCAGATTTATTCATGCATATAAAAATCTTGAACGAAGTTGTTTTTAGAGTTCTAACAAAAAAAAGACTGTTATGCAGGGAATTATAGGTATTGACCACTACAAAAGTAAGAACAATGTGGTAATTGCACTACAGGAATTCTCGTTTTCACCAAATGCCAGAAAAGCCACTTAAAATGCTGGAAAAGAGTGTTAACGGCATTTGTTAAGTATTGTTGGTATTTGTTACAAATGTTGTATGTATAGGTGTCAGTAATGTTACAAGTGCCGGAAAAAGTATTCACAAATGCCGGCAATACTCGACACCATTGTGGCATTTTCACAAATGTCGGGGAATGCCATATGTATAGGCGCCTGCACGTGGAACACATGTAGTGGCGAAGCCATAAATCAAAGTCGGAGGGGGGACAGATTATGAAAGAAATCTTCATACGATGACCTTTTTTAAAAACTAAACCGAGTTTTAACGGGATGATTTTGAGAAATTAAAAAATGAATCTCGAGGATTTTTGTTATCATATTACTCGACGAACTCAGTATCACTACCGCACGGTATTATTCACCATAATTTAGTGTTCTCGAAATGAAAATTGTTTTTACTTTAATTATTTTTGTAATTGTATAAATTTTCTGAAGAATAACTACAAAAAAAAAAGTAAAAATATACTCCACAGTATGAAATTTGGGGGCCTGGGGCCACTCTCGGCCCATCTGCCCTTGCACACATGTTGCTTGTGTGCCACCGACATGTCGCAATATTGAGAAAAAGTGCTTCCCCCAATGTTTGGAACTCACGACCATTGCCTCTTGCACGTGCGAGTTTACCAACTGAGTTAGCCCACATGATGTTTCACAACGCACAATGAAAAATATTTATACTATATGGGAAGATTTTTCTTTTTTTAAAAACAAGACTTTTTTTCGGCATTTTCATAAAAAATTCCGTTAAAAATACTTTCGCCGGCATTTAAGAAAGAAAGATACTTATTTGCGAAGCCTCCGTAAATAAAGAGTTTGCGCCAAGCAAATCCAAGCCATGCATTCCGCTATCCAACGGTCTGGATCAATGCACACTCTCTCTCCACCTTAAAAGCATGTAAGATTTAAAAATAAAACATAATTCTCGCATTAATCCGAGTCGGTGGATTTAGGAATGCACTGTCCATATTTGCTCGGCGCAAATTCCTTGTTTACGTAAGCTTTGTAAATAAGTATTTCTCTTAAAAAAATGCTGGTAGTATTTTAGCGAGAAATTTGACTTTTGCCGGCATTATTTTACCCATTTTAGCGAGAAATTTGACTTTTGCCGGCATTATTTTACACAAATGCCTGTAAAAATTACTTTTTCTGGTGGGTAATAGTGACCTTTATGGCATTAATTAAAATGCCGAGAATGCCTTATTTTGGCATAGTGTTGCATCCCCCCCCCCAATAGCAATGATAGTAATTACAACAACGATAGTGATCCTAACAGGCATATATTTTGGGGGGGAATGGTTTTGGTATCCCCAAATCTAGATCGTTGGATACTATTGAGATGGAGAAATTGTATTCAACTTGATGCATGGACATTCCAAAAAGAGGTGATGAGAAAGTTCAAAGGCCTTCATCGTACCTGTAAAGATTGGAAAGAACATTATTGGAGACGGGCACCTGTATGAAATTTGCTAATAGTCTCACATGTGAACTTATTGTTACACTGCTCTTCTCGTATCCATTTTTTATTTGTTTTATGTTTTGGTATTTCACGTGAGATTTTTTGTTTGATTTAATCACATGCCTTCCTCACTTAATATAAATCAAATGTTAAATTTTATCAAATGTAGATTTTATATTTTGAGAAATTTGGCTTGAATTGCTGTTTGATGTGTCTCCGTAATTATTTAAATTCGTTTACTAAATTCTATTTACTTCTTTGAGAGCATCCTTATCAGGAATACCAAATTTTACACCAAATTGAATTTTAAAAACACTTTTTACAATTTAGCAAGACACTTCTATAAAAGTTCACAGAATCAAACTATCTATTGTAACTTTATTACATTAAACTATTATTTATTTATACTTCTACTTCCCAAAAGTAATATTTAAAAAATAAACAATGCATGAATAGTACATAAACAATGTGTGAATAATGCTTTGGTGATGTTTATATATAAAATTAACCAATCCAATAATTAATTGACACATAGTCAAAAGTGCCAAACGTTGGCAATTACTTGTCAATAAAGATACACTAGATTAATAAGATAAAATTGAATAAATACGATGTCGTATTATTTCTCAACTTGAAAAGGCAGTTATTGGCAGTTACGAGCCATTGCTAAAATAAAGATTGGCTGCAAAGCCATAATGTTAACTGCACAAACTCCACGTGTAAACTTGTGAAACAAGGCAATTGACAGTTATAACACGTGGAATACTTCTGGAAAGCAGTTATTTTCTTAACATATTATCATTTGAGTTTGTTAAGCAAACGTACAAATTTAAAACTTCTAGAGGAAGAAAGAATTCAAAATTCAGACGTGGAGAGAGGAAGAAACTGCCAACTCCAAGAGTAGAAGTTAGAGTTCGAAGCAAGCCAGATTCAAATTCATGAAGCGGGAAGTCCAAACTACAATCAACGTCTATAAATAGAAGAAATTGAAGAGTAAAAACCCTTGGACAAATCTTCAACAAACAGCTATAAAAAAAACTGATGTTTGGTTTGTTCATTGGCAAAATAGTTTAGGATTTCGAACTCAGTTCGAAGTAGATTAGGAAGTAGGTTAGGATTTATCTTGATTGTTCTTGTAACAATCATCTTTATCTCGATTGTTCTTGTAACAATCACCCGTTCGAAGTTCTGTTACTCTATATTTGAAGTTGGAGACGATTTCGAAGTAAGTTTATATTTGATTCATAAATCGAAGTATCTTGATTCTTTATTGTTCTTTGATTTCCTAAGTTTGTTGGTTTGCATTTCTTCACTTATTAAGAAAAATTCTCTTAATTGAGGTAATTGAACCAATAAAATACAATCGCCTGATTAGATTTGATTTTTTTAAAGTCAATCTGAGGGAGGAGATTGAAACTCTCCCTGGCACGCTAGCACATAATCATTTTCTATTGCAAAAAACTAAAAGAACCAAACAGGTGAGTGACAAGTGCTACACTAAATTTGGTGCGATACTATAGCAAAGTTAGAAGCTTAACCAATTTGATCAACAACAATATTTAATAAACTTTTTTTTTGATCACTGGTACTTAATAAACTTGATTTTGACTTATTTTGGGTTTGACTCTCTATTTTGGAATCATTACCTGTAAGAGAAGTTGGTTTGGTTGGCGGGTAAGGGAAGCTTCAATGCTTCAATTCCATTAAACTGTAACCAAAACGATCTTGCTGGTCGATCTGTTCTTCCTCTTCTGCGATTCACTTCGCCGTCGATCTCTCCTTTTAAAGTCGTAAACTTCTTCTCTCTCCCTGTTTTCTACTATTCGAATCCTGTATCTGTTGAGATTTGAGAATGTAGAAGTTTTGGAGTGTTTTCTTGTTTGCTGTGTATCTGGTATTGGGTTTGCATTTCTGCCTTCTGGGTTCTTTTGCAGCCGTTCATTTGCTGTATTGCGATTCTAGATGCGAGAAATTAGGCTCGATAATAGTGGGTTTTTACGATTCAAGTTAGATGGCGCCTCTTCTCCATTTAGGCTAAAGCAGGCTTGGTGTTTTTTCTGTTCAATGTTCGGGTCTTGTGCATAACTTTTTGCTTAGCTTCCTATGTAGTATTTTTGCATCTCTGTCACTCTGTGTTCTTCTCTCTCTGTTTTTTGCTTGAATCTGGTTACGCGTTCCGTTTGGCAAATACCTGAAACCTGTTTGGTTCGGATATGGGACAAATTCCCTCTGTCCGTTCGGTTATCGGGGCGGATTCAGGTAGGGCAATGGTTTCACGGTTTGGTTTGGGTTATGCCCCAATCCGCCCAGTTGCCATTCCTACCTGCTATACAAACCCTAACCCACCATGAAATCCACATCTCAGACATACAGAGCGACAGCGACAGAGAGATAATGGAAGGCCAAGACAGTTCACAACAACCGCAGCTGATTCTTGCCCACAAGCTGTTCCTTCTGACTCATCCCTACGTCGCTGACATCGAGAAGGTCCAATTCCGTCGGGAGGTCTTGGATGCCATTGTAGCTGATGGTAAATTTTCAACCACTATTCTAGTGACTGGTTTGTTCGCTTGTATCGGGCTGGTTTAGGGTTTTTGATTGTGTTTTTGCAGATATGGCACCATTGTATGAAACCCTAGCTGTAAATTTGGTGCTGGACTTGGATCAGTCTATCTTGGCCTCGATGCGAGCCAAGATCGATGAACAACTCAAGAAACTTGATGAGAAGTGAGTTCATTCTCTCATTATGATGCATTTGCATATACATGTGTACATATGCAACCTTTGTGGAATATTTCTTACACAATGCCTTAGTTGGGTGTTAATCCAAGAGGAGATTTTGGTGTAAGTTAATAGGTTGATTGTTGCGTGTTACTGGATTGGTCCGTGAGCATCTCCACCTGTTGCTCATCCTATTACACTTGAGTAGAAATTTGAAAAAAAAAGGGCTTCATTTGGTATGAAGCGTTCCAATAGGTAAACATTGGCAAACCCAAATCTAAGCACAAATTATATTTAAAGCTTACCTTATGGCAATGGTTGTATATTTGGGAGCAGATTTTGCAGGATTTTACTCAAATTTGGAGCTCGAGTAAGAAAAGAAAGAGAAAAGGTAAGGGTTGGAAATGCCCAAAAATTATTGGAAAATTCGATGTGCTAGAGAAGATGGAATTTTAGATGAAAAAAATAAGGAGATTTGGCTTCTTCCGACTTACTTGGACTGATTTATTGTGTCTCCTAGATAAATTGGTTGACATTGGGCGGCTCTGAATCATAGTTGGTTTGAAAAAGTTTTGTACAGTAGTTTGGGTATGCTTGGTTGATCACCATCTGATTTAGTCTTGTACGTACTATTTTGTAGGTGTCATTATTGTATTATTTTACAAATTAGAAGGGAATTAACTCCAAGCTTGAATTGTTTGTTCTATCCTGGGTAGATCTTCTTCACTTGGCCTTCATTGAGGGACAAATAAAATGATTAGTCAACTCCAGGCTTGATTTGTTTGTTCTACTAATTTGTTTCTCGGCAGTCTGGTCTTTCTAAGGTTATTTCATATCATCCAAGTATTTTTGCAACCTGTAAATTGAATACTTTCAAGAGTGCAGACCTGATAACGGTCCACAATATCTTTTCGCTTCATGCTCCTTGCTTTAAATTGATGGGGCATCACTCTCTATAATCTTGGAGGACTAATGATATTTTTCTTAAGCAGTGTCCTTAGTTTTCTAAGAACCATGTCGGTATGTTGTCTTACCATTTTTTAATGATTGTCAACCCAGATCTTATGCCTTGCCAAATCTTCTCGACCAATATTGGATAAGTTAGTCGGTGTCGGTGTTGTCATATGCAACCATTACTTTCTTTTACATACTGCACATAATGGGCACTGAATCCCTTCTTGAAAGGGTTTTTTTTTTTTGGTACAACGGAAGTTCCTTCTTGAAAGGGTTTGCTGTTGGATGTTTTACATGATTGACAAGTCTTAGTTTGAATAATTCATTTCCAAGAATTGACTGCAAGATCAATTTGCTTTCTTTTAGTATTTGATCTTTTCATAGTGTTTATGATGTACGGTAATTGAACTTTTCTACACTTTATCTGGTTTCAATTTGATTAGGATTGCTGATGCTAAGAAAACTTGGGAGAAAGTGAAGTTAGAGAAGCTCATGATCGTGTCAAAATCAAAATTATTTATAACCCGTAAAATGCGAAAAATGGATTTATTAGTAAAGTGGGAGTACGGGTGTCGAATCACAGGGACTAAGTGTTACTTTCAATTTTAAAACCGATTTCCACAGTGACTTAGAGGTGAGGATTTTGTGACTTCAATTTAGAGCTAATTAAATTAAAGAGAGATTTTAAATTTTCTATTTTTTTGTTTTAACAAATGAAAGAGAGATTAGGGTACCAGTTTCACCACTAACTTTGCATTCAATGGTCTACAAACTTTGTAACAATCTCGTGACTACACCAATTAATGTGGTAGTGATGTACTCCTGGCTACAAGCCGAAGTACTATCGTCTAGAAATTCAAATAAAAGTGAGCCAAAAATAAACCATCTTAGATGGGCACGGCCTGTCTACGCTAAACTAAGATCATAGGCACAACCCGTCTCATCTCAAGCAAGGCATAATTTTAACTCACTTAATATTTGGTAGCTTGAAAACAATTGCATAACCGTTGTATTTATAATCACAGAAAATAAATACAACATACACTGAATTTTACAATGAAATTTATTTGAAACAAGGTCTGGATTATACAATCACCACATTTCATTGGTCTAGCCACAAAATATAATTACAAAAGAAAACAAACCATATTTACAAAGTTAGGGCTTACCAATACCCTAAGGAGGGGTTTAGTAGGCCATGGAGGCACTGATCAGAGCCATGAAAATGGCAGTAGAGCTTCTGGGTTTTTGCTGAGAATGGGAAGGGAGTATTTTCTTCTCTCTGGTTTCGGATTGTTGGGTTTTCCGTCCACTTCCCTTGAAGCAAGATAGCTCACTTATAGACAAATGGTAATTGCATGCCAGAGACACCACCTTGGGAAAATAATTTATCTGTCATGCCATACTTCTTTAAAAGCCCCCATGATCTGATTAATTGACTCCAAGTGGAGAGAATGCCCGCCTGACATGGAGAGAAGAATTATTCGGTGTGGCACGCACTCAAGATGCTCTCGACTGATGTTCGAAACGGAGTCTGATTAGGGCGCATGAATAGTCAAACTTCTTATTTTAATGCCTGGAATAAAACGGTATAACTTTTACAATTTATGTGCTTGGCATGTGTTTCGTAGGGCAAAACAAGATATCATCCGGACTCCGCAATTAAATCTCCATTTCCTCAATTCCCAGTCGACAGAGAGCACTGACTTTCTTCTTTTGCCACTGACATTGATTTAATATACATGGAATCCATTGGAATAAACAATTGCCAAATGGTGATCCATATTGGTGAAGTTCGGTCAGAGGGATGCTATTCCGGAAAGTGATCCAGTGTTGCGCTTGCGCGGCACACAGTTCTCTTAATTTAAGGCCAAATGCGGTATCCTGCTCCTGGAACCTAAAATCACAAAAACACAATAAAAGACATTAAATAATAATAATAAAGGACATAAAAAATGTATGTTAGACGGTCTAAATGTATACATTTCGGCACTTTATCAGCTCATTTAGCCAAGTCCTTGTTTTATATACAGATAGTGGACAAGGTATTTACTGGCTAACAGTACAACGTCCGGTTCTATGGTTGTTTGCTTTCTTCTGTCTATTTCCATGCACTGTCACACCTAACTTGTCTTCCTGGTAATGCTCAGGAGAAGGCCCTGGAACAACTCAAGGTAACAGAAAGCAAGACAGTTGCGGTTGGGCAAAAGATGGACTTGGTTTTCTATACACTACAGCTTGGTTTCCTCTACATGGATTTCGATCTTATTTCCACTAGCATTGAGAAAGTGAAAAAGTTAGGACATGTGCAGAAGTTTTTACTGTTCTTAATTAACTGCTTTAGTTTCTGTCATTCAATATTCTGTATTGGAGCCTTGCCTATGTAGCAAATGACATGTTATTATGTTGATGACAGGCTATTTGAGGAGGGTGGTGATTGGGAGAGGAAGAACCGCCTGAAGGTGTATGAAGGCTGTACTTCATGTCTACCCGAAATTTCAAGCAGGTCGCCACTCTGTTTCTTGATTCTATCTCAACTTTCACAACTTATGAAATCTTCCCGTATGACACCTTCATATTTTATTCTGTCCTTACCAGCATCATATCATTGGATAGAGTTTCCTTGAAACAGAAGGTAGGCATAGTTCACTATTTCATCATTATATTAGTGCTTGTTTCCTTCTTATCATTATTTTATGGTGAGATGCTTGGTGGGGAGTGTGCGTGCGCAATGGAGTGCTTTTTATTTGGTGTTCTTACAATATTTACCATATCTGTATCACTGTGTGTGGCAGGTAGTTGATGCTCCTGAGATCTTGACACTGATTGGGAAAATTCCACTTCTGTCTGAATTTTTGAACTCTCTATATGATTGTCAATACAAGTCTTTTTTCTCTGCATTTGGTAAGCATAAGCATACTTCTTTTATATGTTGTATTCCTGGTTATGTGTATTTACTTATTTATATTTACGTGCATAACTGTATATCAATAGATTCCATAAAATAAACCAGTAGATTGAGTGAAGTAACCAATTTCATTGAATGCTACAATATAGCTCCTCATTTGCACCTTCTTACCAACATGTTTTTGTCATTGCTCTGTTATATGGTCGCTTCTTGTTTATTTCATGCCTTTTAGGATCTTTGTGATGGGTTTTTAGGCGGTGCTTTACTGAGGGGATAACATTCATTAATCATTTTACCGTTATTACTTAATTTTCAGGCCCATGTTTGTATTTTGTTTATGTGATTGATTAGGGATCTTTGTTAGGTTTACAGTTGGGCCTATACAAAGCTGGTTTTTTATGGTTTATCATTTTTGTGCGTTCTGCCAATAATGAAATTGGTGGATATCTGTGTGAATGTGAAATGGCGGTGTAAATTTCTTCTCCTCCTCTGCTTTGTCTCTTCCAAATGTTTGATTAGATTTTGCTCATCTAGCCACCTTCTTTAGGTACGAATGGAGTGTTGATATTGATTTGGAGTTGAAATATTAGTGTTTCAATTGACGATCTTAAAAACTTGAGGTAACATCTTAGTGGGATGAAACTGGTGATTATTTATTCATTTATTGTATTTTCCCTCCAATTTATGGAAATTAAGCTTTGGAGATGAAGTTGTTAAGTTTGCATGAATTGTTTCAACTTGAAACTGAGTGTTTAAATAGTCTAATCAGGATGCTTATAAAAAATAGAAAGAATAAAAAGGGAAACAATGAATTGTAATCATTATCAGTTTTGCACACTCGAGGTTTTGTTAATAAACGAGGATCGTAAGCTTTTGTAGTATATTGACTTTACAAGCACGTATGGTGTGCATAGCTAGTTTGATGGTATTTAATACACTGTGTACTCATTAAAGCAGTCATTCTGGATTTGACTCTGTAAGTTTTATTTTTTGTCCTTCCAATTGAAATTTGTCTGTTCTGACTCCAGCTGGCCTGACGGAGCAAATAAAGTTGGATCGCTATTTTCATCCTCACTTCCGGTATTACATGAGGGAGGTCAGGACCATTGTGTATTCCCAGTTCTTGGAGTCGTATAAAAGTGTCACCATTGAAGCAATGGCAAAAGCTTTTGGAGTAACGGTGGAGTTCATTGATTTGTAAGTGTTCTGTTGTCTGCTATTCTTCTACTCAATGCCTTTATGCATTCTCCTTAACATGCTTCTTTTTTTCTTTGGTGCTGCGTTTACTTGAGTGTTTTTTACTAATTTTATTGTCTCCAGGAGGGAATTGTCGCGTTTTATTGCAGCAGGGAAGCTTCACTGCAAGATTGACAAAGTTGCCGGTGTTTTGGAAACCGACCGTCCAGATTCAAAGAATGCTCTTTACCAAGCAACTATCAAGCAAGGGGACTTCCTATTGAACCGGATTCAAAAGCTTTCTCGTGTAGGTACGGATTTCCTGTTTTGTAGTCAATGACCCCAAGGTTGAGCACATGGACTTACTGTTTCTTGCTGCTTCGTGCGAGCGGCTGCATTTTTAGTTGTTCTAACATTTTTAGTGCCCTTGGTAAAAAGGGGAAACCACTCCTAAGTCAGTTCTGAAACAACCCCTATTGTCAAAAGGAAAACCATCATTTTGCCAAAATGCCATGGGGACGGAGATATGCTCTCTCTCTCTCTCTCTCTCTCTCTCTCTCTCTCTCTCTCTCTGGCGTATCAGTCTTTTTGCTGTTTTCGTCATCAAATTTTGTAAATTCTCTGCACTTTTATGAACGCTGATTAGTGTTGTAACTATCCATTTTTTTGAATTTAGTAGTTTTCCCAAATAAAAGTATTTGTTCTCCTATGTGCAAAATAAACTTTATCAATTCAACCTCAATGATGGATGCTGTGAGACACAAACATATATAGTCCGGCAATTACTCCATACGTGATTCTCCTAATAAAAAATTATTATCTCAAGATGCTGTGGCTAATCTCAAAATTTTATAACTTTCAACTCATTCAAAGGACATCAACTAAACTTTAATGGGACAACCATAATACGCGCGTCCCACGATCAAACTAATAACCTAATAAAGTTTATCGTATGCCAAAGTCCCCCGACAACTTCATGATCATCAAACTTGATCAGAATAGTAGATATGATTAGTAAAGCTAAATCAAGCCAATTCTAGTGGGAAGGCATGTAAAGGAGTACTCGGATCACTTAAATTTCCCTTATGTTTTACATTTGACGAGTATAGGAGTACTCGGATCACTTAAATTTTGGACTATATTACGTTTTGATGTGACCTTAGACACGGGAATCTGCTAGTATTATAGTACTATATGAATGAGTTTGAGATTTCGAAAACTTTTTGTACTAGAAATTTGCTAGCACTAAGGGTTTTTTTTAATAAAATTAATTAATTAACGGGCTGGGAATAATGAAATAGTATTAATCTGATATCTTTGGGAACGAAATCCATTTACCAATTGGTCAGGTTTTGATTTACCTAAATTTCGTTGTTACGTTGTATACTTGTACAAGCTCGGCCTGGGTTCGCTCAAGCCGTAAGAATGGACCCCTACGTGCAATCTTGCTATATTAGGATTTCGTGTAATAGGGTTGATTTCAGGCTTTTAGCAACTTGCGATATAATTTTTACGTCACATCTTTTGTCTCGTATGATTGAAATCAGAAAAATACAAAAAAAAAAAAAATCATATAAAAGGACGCGACACTAAAAGGTTGTCTTTTATATTTTTACGTTTTTCAGAAATTTTTTCTACTTTAGTTATATTTTTATGTTTTTTTTTTCTATCATCAAGATAAAACGTGTGATGTAAAAAATTTATCTGAATCTAGGAGTAATAGTAGGATGGACTACACAAGTAACAAAAAAGACCAAGACAAATGACACATAAATTTACGTTGTGCTTGGAACTTGAAGAAAGTGAGAGAAAAAGATAAAAAAATGAGAGGAAAATTTTGTTGTTCCTAAAACTAATATTTTTACTTTCTCCAAACACAAAAATGGGGAGAATTTTTTTCAATTTTCCCTTTTTTTTTCCCCTCTCTCTTGCACATGTTCCAAACAAAATGGGGCCTCACTGAGTCTCGCTCCTAGTTCAAGGGGGTGTTTCTACAATTAAAACCCTACATTCGATGAAGTACGTCAGTTCAGAGTTCAGTCCCTCGGATAAGCCTTTCCGTTTCACCGTCGACCCGACCACTCTCTCTCTCCAAAGTCGCCATGTCCATATTCCTCCGAGCCTTACCCATCACATCCCTCCGTTCCAAACGCCTTTATCTCTCACCTCTCCCTCTCTTCTACCTCAACTTGCAACAAACACTCGCCAAACCAAATACTCTGAGTAGGAGCAATTACTCTGTTTCTGCTTCACCGACTCCTTTTACTTCCTCAGAAAAGACCCTAAGTTCTTCTAACCCTAAATTATCGGAATCACCCTTCCAAGAATCCCTTGAATGGGTCAGCAGAACTGGACTGTGCGGCGAATTGGCTGAAAACGATGTTGGTAAACGGGTCAGGCTTTGCGGGTGGGTCGCGCTGCACCGGGTTCACGGAGGCCTCACTTTTCTCAACCTTAGAGACCACACTGGGATTGTGCAGGTTTACGAGATCAAAAAAATGGATTTTTTATTTATCTCCAAGATTACCTTGTATGCATGATAAAAAAAATATATAAATGAAATTCAGAGTTCACACTATTCTGTTGCTACACAAGCCAGTGAATGTGGACTGGTGGTTGTTTTGGGTGGTTGGTCGGGTTGGTAATTGACAGTGCTAACCAATTGGTGCTGATTAATTTATCAAATTTTAATTGATTTTCTATGTCTGTTGTATGGATTGGATTAATTTATCAAATTTATTGTTTTATGGTTTATGCAATGTTACCGAGTCTGTATAGACGCTACAAAACTACTCGTGATCTTTTTCTAGATTTCATAGGCGATGTTGGTGTGGTTTGCTTTCAGGTTACCACACTGCCGGAGGAGTTTCCGGATGCCCATTCTGTAATAAACGATCTGAGGCTCGAGTATGTGATTGCTGTTGAAGGTGTTGTTCGGTCAAGGCCCAGCGAGTCACTCAACAAGAAAATGAAGACTGGTATGATAGAGGTAAGTGTCCTATTGTTCTGTTAACTCACTCAATGTCAGGAATCAGGATCCATGGACACAAGTGTATGTCAGAGTTCACGTTTGTATCAAGACAATATTGCTTTTTCGTTGTTTATGGATTATGTATTCCAATCAACAATGTTGGTAGAGACCGACCTGCTATAATAATTCCATAAACACCTAGCGAAGATAAGGCAAACAAATAAAGTAGCCCTATGTTTGGATCTGACAATACCATACCATAATCGAAAGGTACAACGGCCCGAGCGACCAGACTTAACATAAATGTAGCCACTGGAGCCATTCTATTGGTTTCTATTCGACAATGTAGGCCCCCTTGGAGCTCAAATGTATAATATATGTTAAAGCATCCAACTCAATGGCAATGAGTGGAGAGATCGCCCAAGCTCTCATATACCAGTTTTGGAGGTTATAATTAACCAATGTGGGACAAACTCTAACACTCTCCCGCATGTGAGACCCCTGACTGGCATGTGGAGAGGTAAACAACGGATCCACAAGGTTGGGATCATAACGAAAGATGGTGCACTTATGAGAAACAATAGGGCAATAACCAAGATAGTTTTGTCCAAAATCCTCCGGAAGCCTAACTCTGATATCATGTTAAAGCATCCAACTCAAAACCAATCGGCATTGAGTGGAGAGGCCGTCTAGGCTCATATACGAGCTTTGGAGGTTATAATTAACCAATGTGGGACAAACTCTAACTATATCCATTGACGGTTGTGAGATACAATCAACCAGTTGGTCTAGTTACCAAACAAACGGTGTTAAGAGCATAGGTACCTATCCAGTATTGGTCTGTTTTTGCAGTTTGTGTGGTAGTTACCAGTACTTGTACACTGGCCTGTCTGAAAGATAGTTTTTATTAGTTTTGTATGTAATGGGAACAGAGGCAGGATCCTAAATTGGGTTATTGTTAGTTGGCCCAAAAAAGATGATGGATTGAATCTGGGCTTAGCATTTTTGAGTGGGCAAACTAAACAGAAAAAATAATGAGAAGGCACCTTATAAATTATAATTGTGAGGTAAAAGTGAGGGGCATCGTGTCACAAGGCTTTATCTGTTTTGCGATTGGATTGTGCTTTAGTGCTTTATGTAGTTTTTCACCCGATTATTTTGGTATGCATATTAGGTTGCTGCAGAGCATGTACAAGTATTGAATGCCGTGAGATCTAAATTGCCGTTCTTGGTTACTACCTCAGATGATGCAAAAGATTCTGTTAAAGAGGAAATCCGTTTGAGGTAGCTGGATTAAAATTGATCTCATAAATGAGAATCCCTACATTTGGCGTTTATCAGTGGTGATGCTTTAGTCATTTACCTGTTTATCTAGCACATATAAATACCTGTTATTTGGTTTCTGATTTGTTTTGTTTTTTTCCTCACCTGAGAACTCAAGCTTAAAGTTGATATGTTTATTATACTCTTTTGAACCCTATATGTAGGAAACCAGCCTGGTTTTGGTCGCAATGATCCAAGTAAGAGATTACTATAGTTTCTCACCTTTTTAAGAGTAGTTTGAACTGGTGAGATTCCCCTTCCCTACCTTCAGAAGAGATGACCCTCGTAATGGAAGTAAATTTAACCAAAATTACACATACGTCCTTTGTGATTATACAAGTCGTAATTGGAGATTGGTTCCTATTCTATTAGGAGGCTGCTAGATTCCTTACTGGCTACTTGTGCCACTTTGTACAGTTTTGGGGTCCTGATTTTCTTGCATACGCAGACCACATTTTGGTGTTGGTTCCTATTCTATTAGGAGGCTGATAGATTCCTTACTGGCTACTTGGGCCACTTTGTACAGTTTTTGGGGTCCTGATTATCTTGCATGCACAGACCACATTTTGGTGTTGGTTTTGATAGATGGAGGAAAGTTGCTTGTTTAGAAAATTTTTTGTTCGTCATTAATATTTCTACTGCTTTATTTATTTTAATCTTCTTTCTACAAACCATTTTGATTTGCTAAGGATTTAAAAGACTTCCAAACCCATCTCTACCAATGATATATATGCTTGACCATGTTTGTGTTCATTTTGATGCCTAACTCTATTAGTGCTATACTGCTATTGATTAGAAGGTCTCAAAATGCATGTTCTTAGGTATCGTTGCCTTGATTTGCGCCGGCCACAAATGAATTCACACATAATTTTACGACATAGAGTGGTGAAACTTATTCGAAGATACCTCGAGGATGTACATGGCTTTGTGGAGGTACTGTATTTGGAATTTGGAATTTTGCCTTTTACTTCTCTCTTGAAAATAATGCTTTCAGTATGCTTTTATGATCTACATTCAGACTTCATTTTGATCCTGTCCTTGTGGTTATAAGGTAGATTGAGACCCCAATACTTTCTAGATCTACTCCAGAAGGTGCCCGAGATTATTTAGTGCCTTCAAGAGTTCAGGTATATGGTGTTCCCTGCTGTCACTTGGCTACTTATTGCCATTAGAGCTTGCAAATCTGATTCAATCTAATCCATATTTTGAAGCCAGGAACATTCTATGCTTTGCCCCAAAGTCCACAGCTTTTCAAGCAAATGCTGATGGTCTCTGGTTTTGATAAGTATTACCAAATAGCAAGGTAAGTCCCTTTATTTTTTGATGGGAACTTCAATATAAATTGATTGCTGTGCTCATTTCTCAACCATGCTTGATGATTTCTGTATTCTGCCAATAAACTTTTTTACTTTTTCTGCTTTGTTTATTTTTTGACATTCTCACCTTTACTCTTCCCTTTCTTTCTCTCTTTTGTCTCTTCACAACTTTTATCCGTAAACTTGTGTAGTTTTTCTTCATTTCTGTAATAATAGTTGTGCTGATGTTTTTGTTTTATCCTTGTCAGATGTTTTCGGGATGAAGATCTTAGAGCAGATAGACAACCTGAGTTTACACAACTGGATATGGAGATGGCTTTCATTCCTTTGGAGAACATGCTGAAGCTCAATGAAGATTTGATTCGGCAGGTTAGTATGGTTGTTCCAAGGTGGTTAAAATTTTGATATAACTAGATGCTGAAACACTGATAAAAAAATCTAGTAATAAGATGGAGAAGAGGATGCGGTATAGGACGGAGATATATGTACCAGTCGCCAGTAATTTTATCCGACAATGTTCACGCTCTCAATTTGCAAGGAATTCCTCATGAATTTAGACCAAGTAGGAAGTCATGTGATATGCCAGCTTTTCCTGAACATGTGCTTTATATTTTTATTTGGCGGTAAAGTGAAACCTTTCTTTGTCAATTGGAGGTTTGGCAAACCCTTTGCTCAACTTGAAGTATGGCAAGGCCGATATGGAGATATGAATCCCTTAAAATTTTGGGTCTTAATAGTCTGTGACTAATAAATAGATTTTCTGGGTATACAACTATATGAGCTGCTAATGAAAACCTTTCCCAAGTCAGTCCCAAGTCTTATGTGGCATGTAATGGATCACCAATTCACCATTGTTATATTACTCCCTTTGTCCCACAATGTGCGGTTTTTTGGGGAATCCAACTCTTTGAGGAGCATCATCATGACAAAATAAAGATAATTTAATTTACCAAAATACCCTTGAGTTGACATGGATCTTATATTGGGGACAACAAAAATTGGAATCATGGGCCAAGAAAATGGGACACAGGGAGTAAATGTTTTGATTGCTTTTCTTAAGCTGATTATGGGTGGAACTGGGCAGTAATCACTAGAATTCTTCTAGAACATGGATAGGTTTGGGTTGTTTTTGCTTTGGCTCTGATTATGTCCGTGGGACCGATTGTTTCAGGAAAGAAGTTCAGTCGATAAACTGCATCGATCAAGCTTTTCAAACTCAAAAACCAGTGTTTAGCTTCAAATATGTAGAATTTGGTAGATTAGGAAGACCATAATATTGCCGGATCTATGTTGTACCTTTTGGGTTTATTAGTGTGGATCTATGATAGAAACGACCGGGTTAAATTCTTTTCGAGCATAATACATCTCAGCTTGTTAAGTCAAATGAGCTTGGCTTATGGTGTCTGACCTCACCTTTTAAACCTTTAAAAAATTCTAGAGCTTGATTTTTAGTTTACCAGGGAGTCAAACTTGCTAGTACATGAAGCTGTCTTATCTTACTGACATTGGTGTGCACAGTTGAGCACCTAGTGTAGTGCAGGCCTGGTGATCTCTTGCTCATTGCTAGAAACCTTATTGCATTCCGTAGTTACGTACATAGATGTATGGCCTAATTAGTTTGGTTTTGTGTTGCTGTTACAAGAATTAATTTGTTCAATGTCACTGGAAAGGTATGACTGGTTCTGCTTAATTAGGTTTTTCTGGAGATCAAAGGTGTTCAGCTACCCGATCCTTTCCCAAGGCTTACATATGCTGAAGCGATGAGTCGATATGGTTCAGACAGGCCAGATGCTCGTTTTGATCTTGAACTAAGAGATGTAATACTCTCTCTCTCCTCCCAACTTCTATTTGGATACTTTCCCAATCTTTTTTATGTTGATGAGCAATTTTCTTCGTGTTTGGTGTTTCTTGAGAATACCTGCTTTTGTTGTCTCTGTGGGATCTGCAGGTATCTGATATTTTCACAGACTCCTCCTTCAAGGTTTTTACAGATGCCCTGGCAAGTGGGGGAGTTATAAAGGTATTGTGTGTGCCTTCAGGAGTGAAAAGCTATTCAAACACAGCCCTTAAGAAAGGTGATATTTACAGTGAAGCAATAAAATCCGGAGCAAAGGGTTTGCCTTTCCTAAAGGTCTCGGAAGATGGTAACGAATGAAAACAAACAATCTGATTTTGGTAAAGGGATTTCTGTGTCTCATAACTCACGGTGTCTCTAATTTTGCTTTTAGGGGCCATTGAGGGGACTCCTGCGCTAGTATCAAGTTTACATCCTGCAAAAAAGGAGCTTTTATTAACACGATGTGCTGCTAGATCCAGTGATCTTATCTTATTTGCTGTTGGTCACCATGTCTCAGTTAATAAAACCTTAGACCGGCTACGGGTGTATGTAGCACATGAGTTGGGCTTGATTGACCAGGTAAGCTTGTAGTATGCCTTCAACATGTAAATTTTCGACCCTTTTCTCCCTTTCTCTGACATTTTTTTTTCCTCCTTCCGGCATGCAGGCCAGGCATTCCATACTCTGGGTGACTGATTTCCCGATGTTTGAATGGAACAGTTCAGAACAGAGGCTTGAGGTCTGTCTACTTTGTTAGATACCTTTGATTACTAAGCATGGGAAAAGAAATGGTAGTCATGCTTTCCTAGTGCTATGTTGGCATTTGTATTCTGTGTTTCTTTTAGGCAATTTAAAAGCTGACATTTTCTATTTACAATTAAGTATGATTTTTCTGTATCGGAAAATTGCGGAAATTGTTTTTGTGGTTCTGTCAGTTGTCAAGAAGAATCTGAGTGTTTAGTTTTTCTTTTCAAGTAATGAGTAAAGTGGTACTTTATCTTACTCTAGCTCGTGGTGGTTTGTAAGTCATAGTGCAATGGAAAAAATAAAAACATCATCTAGTTTAGTCCTCATTAATGGGGATCTGGGACGGTTGGTTAGATTGGTTGCCCTCTTGTTTGGCCCTCTTTTTATTTTTATTTTTTAAATCTATTGCATTTTGCATTTTGTTGGGGATGCTCTATATCATCAAACTTTTTCTCTATTGCAGGCTTTGCATCACCCTTTCACAGCTCCAAACCCTGAGGATATGAAGGATCTTTCCTCTGCTCGTGCCCTGGCTTATGACATGGTTTATAACGGAGTTGAGGTACTTACATATGGTACTCTATTCGCTAATGCATTTCAGTTCTTGATGGTTGTCATCAGTTCCGCCTGAAATTCAATTTGCTCTACTTAATCGGTGTGGTGCTATCAGATTGGTGGAGGAAGCTTGAGAATTTATAAGCGTGAAATCCAAGAAAAAGTTTTGAAAATTGTTGGCATTTCTGCTGAGCAGGTGAGGCGACTCTTCAGGAACTGGTAACTGATTACGAATTTCAGTGCCTTTGTTTTTACTGTAACATTGCATTCTCTTCTACAGGCCGAAGCCAAGTTTGGCTATCTTTTGGAGGCTTTGGACATGGGTGCTCCTCCCCATGGTACATAATACTATCCTTTCTGTGGCTCCCATTATCTAGCGTACAATCACAGTCGACTATGTTTTGTTGTATCGGCCATCCTGTTTGATGTATGTTTCAAGTTCTATTTATTTAACTGGGCACATATCTACATTGTTGTGGTTGATGGTATTCCATCATTTTAGACAAAAAATTGAAGCCAATGGTGGCGTGGAAGTAAATGGTGATGCTAATTAGAAAACCACCTTTGTCGTTCAAAAAAAATAAATAGAAAGCTACCTTTGGGGTATGGAGAGATTCAATTGTCCTTGTGATTTTCAAAAGTATTTTTCAGCACTATGTCCAGCTGCTTCTGTCTATAGTCTTCAAGTAAAGAGATCTTTTTTTTCCCGATGAGAATTTCGGGGTCTGAAATGACATTAATTTCTTTCTATAAGTTTCACATCACCATACTTGGATGCAAAACTGGTATGGGCGGAAAGTAGCAATTTTACTTTTTATTGAAGGTATGATTCTATACTCAACGTTGATCTTTAACCATGGCGTGCATGTTAGCCAATCAAGGGACTTTAACAATTTTGCTTTCTGCTTTGATAGCTATTGTATCGGGTCGGATGCCTTGAGGAGTTGCATAGCTGTATCTCCTCATTTGATTTAAACATATCTGAAATGGAAGCCCATTCATTTGTTTGCTCAAAGGTTTGCTTTGTTGGGGAATAGGAATTTTTTTTGATTTTTGGTACCGCGGTCTCTATTTACTTTCTTAACTTGTTTTTTTGACTGGATAACCAACGTTGGAAAATATATGATCCCATACTGTAAATTTTGCTCTTGGATTAATAGCGAGGAGACAAGTACCACACCTCAAGTATTGTGTGTCTTTTATAGTGCTGAACATCATTTCCAACGGATATTTTAAACACAGCTGCAAAAGCTCCAACTGAACATGGGATATGTGGTCTGTTTTTGAATTATAGTCCAATCCTGACACTTTAATCTGAATGTTAAAGGGGGCGGAGAACTAAATTGATGGACCCTCTCTTTGAAAACTGAATTCAGTGGCCCTCTCTGGTGCAGGAGGAATTGCTTATGGTCTGGATAGGTTGGTGATGCTGTTAGCTGGTGCTAATTCCATCAGGGATGTCATCGCATTCCCGAAGACGACAACTGCCCAATGCGCTCTTACTCGTACACCCTCGGAAGTGGATCCTCAGCAACTGAAGGATCTTTCGTTTCAGAACATCCAGTAACCTTTCCAAGTCACATTGGTAATCATTCTCTCATTTGGGCGGAGTCAGCTGAAAATATAACCAGAAAAGCTATTTGAATAGCGGCATCCAAAATTTCTATACAAACTCCTTTTATTATTTGAGGACAAGAATGTCGAACCAAAGGAATGAGGCTTGGGAAAAAATCCCGGATGCTCATCTGTCAATTTTTATCCGAAGTGGTTTCACTTGTGGTGCAGTAGCTTTGCTATGTTTGGCCCGGCGACGGCCTGGGGGAAGAATTTTGTCTAATTTAAAAACATTTTCCGTTCTTTTTAGCGTTCTAAATCCGTTTTGGTTTTTGAAAATAATATTCAGATGAAAGCGAGCATCTTAATTATAAGTTATTTATGTTCATATATTGCACTCTGGATTCAGTTTCTATGGACAGCTTCCACCCTCCTTTGCCATGGGAACGAAAAATCCCATCGTTGGTGTTTGGGCACAAACTGTCGTCCTTATTTGCCATGTTTTCTTAAAAAATGAGACGGATTTTTTCATGAAAAAAGGTGTTGGGGCACCATGTGACAGTGCCCTCAGAACATTGAATATTTTTTTACGGTTTAATATGGTTTGTGCAGTTGCCAAACAACCATGGGGACCAAGTATAGCTCCATATTTGATGATCTTTTAATGCAGTTATGCAAGGTTGGACCTGATTCTATTAATTACAGGTTTATACTTGGACTTCAACTTGGGACTAACCCCCAAGGGCATGCCTAAAAAATATTTGACAGTTAATTTCTGAGTTTGGCATCTGAAAATCTGGGCATATTGTTGGTGATTCAAAGCACAAATACCAACGCCACAAGAGTATTGTTTATTGGTAGTTTATTCTCAACCCTGACATCTCTTGAAACCCACATAATATTTTCTTTACTTGTTGAACTTCTTCAGATTTGCTTTGCAGAAGACGAGATATCATTTGAAAATTGTGAGTGATAATAGGTTCTTCATTGCCCTTGGTAAGGCCCTTGAGCTACAGTGCCTTTGAACACTCCTTCTACTGCAATTAAAAATAGAAAAGGAGATAGGAGATCCCTTGTAGAGCACTTATTGCATTTGGAACTCATTGCATGGGGAACCATAATCCATTAACAAGCAAAAAAATCCATGTAGAAGATGGGGCATTTCTTGATCCATTTTTGGGGAAAGGCCATAATCTTCATCATTCCCAAAATGTAGTTTCAAATTTAACTTGTCAAAAGTCTTTTCAATGTCAAGTTTTATGATTAACCCTTTCTTTCTTTCTTCATTTTTTTTTTCCAGCCACCCACAATTTCATTGCGCAACAATCACCCGACGATGTTGTCAGGTTTCCTTTTAAGTTTCATTGTTTTTTTGTACTGTAGTTATCTTTGAAAAATAAAATATGGTAGGTCGGCTTTTAATGAAAATTACCAAGCAAAATATATGCTGTCAATATACTTTCAAAAGGAAAACTATTACAGCATCACAGATGCGAATCCCGTAAAAGACGTCTATTCCTTGAAAGTTTTCCTTTCTTCACTTGTTTGTTTGGACTGTAATTATCTTTGAAAAATAAAATATAGTAGGTTGGCTTTTAATGAAAATCACCAAGCGAAATATGCGTTGTCAATACATGTTTAAAAGGAAAACTATCACAGTAACGTGATGCGAATCCCGTAAAAGGCGTTTATTCTTTGGAAGTACCCTCTCTCCCTCGGATTTCTAAAAAGCGCTAAGATTGTTCCTATTTATTTGCATGTGATAGAGAAGAAAATCATTTTGTCGTCGAGGACAACATTGTATTAGAAGTGTAGAAAAGAAAATGGGAGGGGGGGTTGGCGGCGATGGAAAAGATGGTTACGGCAATTTGCAAGTTTAATTAGGTGCTGGAAGATGATGGTGACCAGATGGAGGCTTGTTAGGCTATTTGGTTAAGATGGTAACGCTATTTTTAAGTAGGTAAATGAAAAAGTCATAATTCTCATGTACTTTTATACAACAAATGCGACATGGGATACTGATTTGATTTTGAAAATTGAAGGGTTTTTGAAATCTTCATGTGCCTCAAGTAGAGGTCAATGTGATTTTTTTAAAAAAAATTTTATATTCAATTTTTTACCCTCGGAAATTCTTATCAATTTTATATTCAAAATTGAGTTTTTGTAAGTAGAGAAGCTTAATTTGTAACCATAGATCATGAGCGCAAGGCCGGCTTAGGGCATAGGCTAATGAAATCACCGCTTCAGGCCCCCAAAAATATAGACAAAGACAGAGTCTTCAAACATGTAGGCCTCATATATATTGTAATGGTTGCTTATTTTTGAATGACTATATGTTTAAATTTGTGCAATGATAACTATTTTGTAATGATTTTTTTTTTATGAAGATATGTGTTGACAATTTTTATTATGCAAAATACATGGTAGGCCTCATTTAATGAGTTTGTTTTAGGTTTCCAAAACTAATGAGCCGGCATTACATAGTGCCCCAGCAGAGTAGCACTTTGGGTGCATGTAGGGTATCGCGTGATGGTATCCGTCAGCTATTTGACTGTCCAAAACACTTTTGGATGGTTCGATCTTAAATACACTTTCATACCCAAATTCTTCTCTAAATGATGTGCATAATGCTGGTTGACGTTGGGAGACGTTCTTCTTAGTCATAGAGATTCCAATTCTAATTATATGCTTTGAAATTGTCAAAACATGTTTTACATACGTAAATTAAGCAAATTCGGTATTGACAAACTTATAATTTAAAATTTGCATTCGTAATTTGTGATTTAATTACTTCAAGGTTTATTTTAGATTTTCTTTTTGTGGTAATTAATTACATTCCAAAAACACAAAAATTATACAGGCAATATCGTAGCTACTTTTGACTCTCAAGCAAAATAGAGTAAGGCCATTGTTTTAGCAAGTACAACAAAGCTGTATATTATACATTTATCAATTTTCCAATTTTAATTTTGTGGTGCTTTTAATTTTGTGTACCGTTTTTAAATTTCTTCTTTGTTCGGTAGATATTGCCAGCACCACATTTCTTTGAACCAAATCCATCTTTTTTCGGATTCCATACACTGCACTTTGGAAAACAATAAGGAACATTTGCTTTTAATTTTGTGGTATGATTTAACCTGGAAAATCAATTTATTTCCATTTTCCATAAGGCATACAATTAGGACCCATTTATGACGTCAAACAGCCCCAACAATGTGGCCCGGTACGAAAAATGTCAACCAGATTTTACATGCATTTTCGAATTGAGTGTTCTTCCACTTTCGATTTTTGCTTTTGTGGTGCATAACAGCCTAATGTGGAGTGACGTTCGCCCTCGAACTTGGTAATTTTGCTTTGCTCTCTATCGTTCTACCCCCCAAAAATTTATATTGATCAAATTCACCATCTTTACCTATTTATTCCCTGAAAAAATCTGTTAAAAATTTTGATGGACTTTTTAGTGTAATAGCTTTGTAGTCTCGTTTAGTATTAATTCTGCGTCCACCACTCGATGGATAAACACCAATAATCAGTCGCCTAATTTAACGAATTATCCAACTAGGACAATAACTGAAATTCGTAAGAATGTTCAACTCCATGGCATTAAAGAGGAAAGGGAACAGAATGTCCATATATAACTAGCCACTCATAAATAGATGGATTTTGAAAGAATAATGGTACGGCCACGTACCTCATTACAAAAACATGCAAGGAATTTTGGCGGAACCCTATAAAGAATACCCAATCAGGACAATAACTAATTCAATTGAATACTAAAATGTCCATAAGTATGTGGATTTTGAAATAATAATGGTACGTCCGATCCAATGTACCTGATTAATTATGTGACAAAAACATGCAACGAATTTTGTGGAGCCGAAAAGGTACGAATTGGAACTCTATAAATACCCACTCAACACTAGTATTTTTAGAACACAATATTTTTCCCATTATCATTTTCTTCACCCTCTCTTCAGCTGTGTTCATAGCCCTAGCCCTAGCCCTAGCCATGGCCGAACTCCCGCACCAAAACCTCCCAGACCCGCAAGGCCCTCTCCAAAACCCCGAAGTCCCAGTAGTTCCACCCCAACAACCCCAAGTCCCACCTCAAGGGCAACAGATTCCCGTGCCAAGGAAGGGTAAGGGTCGCCAAAGAGTGGACACCTCCCAAAAAATGCAAAATGAGGCAAACCTCCAAGTAACCTTTTCGAAGCGTCGGAATGGGCTTTTTAAGAAGTGTAGTGAGTTGGTCACTTTGTGTGCCGTCGAGTTAATGATGATCATCTTTTCGCCTAATGGCAAGCCGTACTCTTTTGGCCACCCTAGCGTGGATAACATCATCGACAGGTTCTTCATTGTGCCTTCAATTCCTTTAATCTTCTTTTTAACCTATTCCATCGATTAATTAAAATATTAACAAATAAAAAATAATAATCAATGACAGGTTCCTAAGTGGGATCCCTCCGCCCCCCCAGCCTTCCGACAACCTCGTGGTGGCTCAACGGAACGAAAACCTCCGTCTCCTCAATATGCAGCTGGCACAGGCGCAGGCTATGTTAGAAGCTGAGACCCAGACGGGGCTTCAGCTTCAACATGCTTCGGCTCTGCGTCGGACCCAGTACCAGTGGGAGGCTCCTCTCGAGGAGCAAACCCCTGATGACATTTTGCAGTTGCAGGCTGCCTTGAAGGCTCTCCAGGTTAACATTGCAACGGAAACAGAAAGGCGCATACAACAGCAGCAGCAAAATCCTTCGGCTTTTCAGCTAGCCGGGCCAAGTGGTGATGGTGGTGCTTCTACTTTATATTATCACTTTATTTTTCACTATTTTCCCATTTTTATTTCAGTACGTGAATCACACCATGCACAGTAAAAGTACCACAGTTGTGTTAAACATTTGAATTATGCAGTCAGTTCTTAATTAATTACTGTATTCACTTTTTCTTTTAGCAATTTCTAATTACGTACTACTACCATTTTATATATCTCAAATATTAAATGTATTTAATTCTAAAAACTTTTTTTCGTTTCTCACAGCGTCCAGTTCCTTCGGAGTAGCTGGTAATGTTTTTCCAACATTTCCCCCTAGTCCAAATCCATTTGGAGAAGGTGTCAGTGGTTTGCCGCAATTTCTCGACGGGTCAAGTTCTTCTAGAGGAGTTGGTTCAACTGGGCCAAATTATTTTGGAGCTACTCGTAGTACTGGTGCTTTGCCATTCTCTACCGAAGCCAGTAGCAGCAGTTTTCCGCAATTTTCTCAGTTTTCTACCGGTTCAAGTTCTGTTGGAGTTGGCGGTACTTTGCCATTTTCCACATGGTCTACTGGAAGCAGCAGCACTGGTGTTGCTGGTGCTTTGCCATTTCCTACATGGCCTAGTTCTGTTGCAGGCATCAATGGTTTTAGTGGTGGACCTGGTGGTTTACCACCGTTTCCTGGCAGCAGTGGTGTACCATTTCCTGGCGAAGCAAGTCCTTCCGGACATGGGGGTGCTTTTAGTGGTGGACCTGGTGGTTTACCACCATTTCCTGGCGAAGCAAGTTCTTCTGGACATGGGGGTGCTTTCAGGGGTGGACCTGGTGGTTTACCACCATTTCCAGGTAGCAGTGGTCTTAGTGGTGGTTTACCGCCATTTCCTGGCGAATCTAGTTCTTCCGGACATGGGGGTGCCGTGCCATTTCCTCCGGGACCCAGTTCCTTTGGACGTGCCCGTGCTTTGCAATTTCATCCAGGACCGAGTTCTTTTGAACGGGGGGAAGGCAGTGGCAGTGGAGATGGTGAGCAGACTTCATCCCAACCTAGACGTGGGCGTGGTGTCCATGTCCGTGGCGGCCATTTCCGTTGGTTTGGCCTTGGCGCTCATGTCCGTGGCCGTGGTCGCGCCCCATCAGGCGGTGGTCGTGGGTCGTAATTTTTTTTCTAAGTTTTGTTGATTTGTTAACCTTTAGTTCCTTAATTTATACACAGCCCTTTTATTTGGAACTGCACACAGCTTTTGTATTTGGTGGTGTTTGTCTTTTATTTTGAACTTCAAATTGGAATACAACATACAGAGCTTCTTTTTTTTGGGTCTTAGAGATTATCTATGATGTTTTAAATTATGCCAATTTTTTTTTTTTTTTTTATGATTCACCTCAATTTCTTGTTTGCTTGAAAAGTATGACACTAATGGGTACTAGAAAAGTTTCACAAATGTTAGGATCCAAGAAAAGATTTCCGAAAATGTACAAAAAAGAGACATCAATGGCCCAGATTCACATCATTCCTCAAAAAAATTTCTCTTGAAAATTTGTTTGATATTGAAGGAAGATCAAAGAAACAATGTGTTTTTTTTTTTCCATGTCAAACGTTGTGCAAAATACTGGTCGATGTTGCGAGGTTTTGCTCTTGTCGACAATTACCAATTTGCATTATATCTTTGAAAGACGGTCACGGTTATTTACAATTTGGTACCGATCAACATATATATAATTTCAAAAGTTCAATCATCATTTCTGATTTACTTCCAGCTAATTTGGTTTCTTTTATACTCCATATTTTTTTGGTGGTCATTAGTTACATACCAAAAACCCGAAACATACACTACGAAAATATCGTAAATTTTGACTGGGAAGCACAACAAAGATATTGCCAAGTAGTTTTAGTGAGTACACCAGAGCAAGTTATTATACATTGATGAATTTTCCATATTTAATTTTATGTTGCTTTTAATTTTGGGTACCGTTTTTAAATTTGTTCTTTGTTTGCTAGATTTTGACAACACTATTATTTAAACCAAATCTGGACACATTTATTTGGCTTTCTCCATTAGGTAACGATTTAAAACAAGAATCTCCACCTCCAAAATTCAGATTTCCATACACTGTACTTTGAAAAACAATCAGGAGCGTTTGCTTTTAACTTCGTGGTATGATCGATTAAAGCTGGAAAATTAATTAATTTTCATTTTTCACAAGGCATATTATTAAAGAATACCCAACGAGGACAATAACTAATTCAATTGAATACAGAAGATTAAAGAGAAAAGAAGACAAAAATGTCCCTAAATACGTGAATTTTGAAAGAGTAATAGTACATAGATGTACTTGATTATGTAACAAAAACAAGCAAGGAATATCCTAGACCCAAAAGGTATGAATTGGAACTCTATAAATACCCTCTCAACACAAGTATTTTTATAGAACATACAATTTTCCTGGTATCATTTTCTTCACCCTCTCTTCTCGTGGTGCAGTCATAGCCCTAACCCTAGCCCTAGCCCTAGCCATGGCTGAAGTACCACACCAAGACCCTGAAGGTCCCCTCGAAGACCCCCCAGTCCCAGACCAAGACCAAGACCAAGACCAAGACCAAGACCAAGACCAAGACCAAGAGAACTCCGTGCCAAAGAAGAGTAAAGGTCGCCAAAAGGTCACCATGGCCAAAATGGAAAATAAGAGTAACCTCCTGGTAACCTTTTCAAAGCGTCGGTCTGGCCTTTTCAAAAAGGCAAGTGAGTTAGTGACTCTTTGTGGTATTGAGTTGGCACTAATCGTCTTTTCGCCAGGCAATAAGGTGTTCTCCTTCGGCCACCCTACCGTGGACAACATCATTGACAGGTTCCTCCATTGTGCCTATGATATATTCCTTTAATCTTTGCAACCTATTTCAGTTATTAATAAAAACCTTCTTTTTGTTGTTAAAAAAATAATGACTACCGACAGGTTCTTGACTCGGACCCTTCCACCGCCCAACCCAACTGAAAACATTGTGGTGGCTCAGCGGAATGAGAATGTTTGTCTCCTTAACATGCAGCTGACCAACGCGCAGGCGATGTTAGAAGTTGAGAGGCAACATGGTCTTGTGATTGACCACACTAGGGTTGTAGGCCAGAGCCAACACCGATGGGAGGCTCCTATGGAAGAGCTTAGCCATGAGGAGCTTTTAGAGTTCAAGTCTGCCATGGAGACTCTCAAGGTTAACGTGGCAAAGGAAGTTGAAAGGCTCATGCAAGAGCAAAAACAAAATCCTTCGACTTTTCAGACCAAGGCGAGTTCTTATGGAGGTGGGGTAGGAGGAGTAGGTGGTGGTGGTGGTGGAGGTGTGGAATTACTTGTACTACTTATATTATTATTGCTTCAATCTTTTGCCATTTTTAGTAATGTACATGAATCACACCATGCACGTATAGTGTAGGCATATTAAAAGTACCACACTTGTCTTAAATATTTGAATATACGTAATTTTAATTCCTAAATTACAACTATGTTTCCATTTAACGCAGGATCAAATTCTTTTGGAGGTGGTGGTGGAGCAGGTACTTGTACTTCATGATTATTAATTCTTCAGTATTTGCAATTTTAATTACATACACTATGCATGTATATATATTGAGAAGGTTTTTTTTTAAACACCAAAACCAAAAAAAATTATTAATCAAAGCTTGAGTACAAAATTAAAAGAGACCAACCAGGCAAAAAATAAAATAAAATAAATCACAACACAATTGGATAGCATCCGAAAATTGGTGTAGGTTATAAAAAGTAACATACTTATCTTAAATAGATATTTTGGATTTATTTGATTTGAAAACTTTTTCCTTTCTTCTAGCAGGTTCGAGTTCTTTTGGAGGTGGTATTAGTGGTGCTCTGCCATTCTCTACAGGAGCGGGTTTCTTCGAAGCCAGTAGCAGTGTTCCTCCATTTTCGCAGTTTGGAGGTGGCACTGATTTTCCTTTTTCCACATGGTCTGTTGGAAGCAGTAGTACTAGTGTTGTACGTGCTTTGCCATTTCCTACCTGGTCTAGTTCTGTTGGAGGAAGCAGCGGTTTTAGTGGTGTTTTGCCACCATTTCTTGGTGAAGTTAGTTCATCTGGACATGGCGATGGCGATGGCAGTGGCAATGGTGTTTCATTTCATCTGGAGTCGAGTTCTTTTGGACGTGGCAGTGCTCCTTCGGGGCCAAGTTCTTTTAAATGTGGCGGTGCTTTTCAATTTTCTCCTGGACCAAGTTCATTTGGACGTGGCGATAGCCGTGGTAGTGGTAGTGCTGATGGTGGTGCTATGCCACCTATAGGGCCGAGTTCATCCGGATGTGGACGTGGACGTGGCCGACCACGTGGGTCCCGTGGCCGTGGTCGTGGATCTAACCGTGGTAGTGGTCGTGGGTCGTAGAGATTATCTTAGTTGTGCTAATTTATAAACGTTATTTTTTTTCTAACACAACCTTTGTTTTTGGTGGTGTTTTTTGTCTTTTAGGTCGTACTTTAAATTGTAATACACATCTTTTATTTTGGGTCTTACAGATTATGTATGTTAATTTAAATTATGCTAAGTATTCTAGATTATATCTTTCGCCTCAATTTGTTTTTTAAAGTTTTCTGAGAAACTATAATTGATTTTTTTGTATGTGAGAGAGAGAAAGAGAGTTTTCTGAGAAACTATAATTGATTTTTTTGTGTGTGTGTGTGTGTGTGAGAGAGAGAGAGAGAGAGAGAGAGAGAGAGATGATTTTTACATTTTTAAGCTATTAAGTTGGTGGGGCCTAGTAATGTAATGTACGTTGTTGTGGTTGGTTGTTATGTATACAGGATTATTGAATTAAAGTAAAAAAAAAATAGCATTGAAAATTACCGCATTAAATTCTTCCACTTCATAACCTGGTTATTTTACCCATATGAGATTTTGAAAATTTTAGATTCACAAAGATTACAAAATCTTTTCTTACTAGGTAAATCATTAATACATATTTTAGCCTGAAAAAGCAGGAGAAACCCCTATAAATATCCCCGCTTTGTCAAAGGTCACACACCTCCTAATTAGAACCTCTTTCTTGGTGGGAGAATTAATTTTTTCCATGGATAAGAAAAATATGAGGGGTCGAAAAATTAGGTTGGTGATCATAAAAAATGAGAGTGAATCACAATTAAACACATTGAAATGCCGATTTGACGTTTTCAGTAAGCATGACATATGAGTTTTCAATCAGACCAAAGAAGCTTATTGTGGTGAAAAATGAGGGGGAAATTGAAAGGAAGGGAGGTGATGAAATTCAGAAAGAAATTGAGGCTGAAACTAAGAAGTATATTGAGGGCCCTAGTTTGGAAAATTGGGTTTCTGTTTGAAGAGAATGTTAAGTGAGGGTTTAGTTAGTAATTACCACTCTTAATCTAGAACAATCCTTCACCTAAAAGAGAGAAAAAAATCAGCCCTCTTTTCACTCTTTCATTTGACATTATGTTTCTCTCTCTCTTTCTCTCTCTCTCTCTCTCTCTCTCTCTCTCAAGAAGTCTACAAGACTCCACATCCTCTACTTTTAGGGTTTCAATATAAGGCATCAAAGTTTCTAGAGCAAGATTAAGTCTCAATTGTATCTCTAATCCTAATATTTGAAGTTATCAACCATGATCTAAACCTAGAAGTGTTGAATTCTCTGGTATTGACATGAATATTAAAGTATGTGCATATATTCATGTAGAATTCATATATATCTTTCAGAATTAGTTTACTTTGCTTGAGATCATGAAAGAATACATGATACATGATACATCATGTATTTTTCAAGTTTTGGTTGGTGAAGAAGAGGTATAAACCCTAGTTTTGATGCAAGTGAGTTTGAAGATTTGTTTGATTTTGTATCCCTAAGTCACAAATTTTCAGACGTAGTAAGGTATTTTTTAATTTTACGACATTTTTATGATATGTTCCTCTACACTGTGTAAAATTTTCAGGTTGAAATTCCTTTAAACGAAGTCTAGAAAAATCTCGCACCCAGTTTTACTCTATTTTGCTATCAATGCTGAAAATCTGTGTTTTTGGTGAATTCGACCTATTTCCCCATCTTATTACTTTCTATAATTTTTATGAGAGGTACCCACATGTGTCTACTTGATTGTGGCCAAAATTTAGAGCAAAATGCAAAGAGATGAATTTTCAATAATTCGTATACTAAGCTGTGTTTCTACTACTGTGATGCTGAATTTTGCATTCATAGTCTGTGTTATCCTATTTCGTAAGGATAGTTCTTGACCTCAAAAATTTTTGTATAATTTTGACACTACGTGCATATGGGTTCTTTTTATGCAGTGAAATTCTTATTCTCAAGAATTCTTGTAGTAGGTGTCAATTAACTTACAAAAATGATTCGTGTACACCAGGACGCGTACACCACATGCACACCAGCACATCCTGACAGTCCAAAAGCTTTTTTCGACGTTTTAGATTTGAAATGAATTCTTACCGATAATAATTCATTTCAAATTCGGACCATCGATTCTTGAAATGGACGATCGGGATGTGCTGGTGTGCATTTGGTTTGAGCGTAGAATTGTTCATTAACATATCATTTTAGGGATCATGGATGTGCATTATTTTCATGATTTCTTTTTCTAAATGATTCATGTTCCTACACAATATGTAGGATTTTGTGAATAAGAGAAGGATATAAATGATACAAATTGAAAGTCACTTGAAGTGCAAATGAATGTGAGTAATCTCATACTTTGAAATGAGAATTTTTATGAACTCTCTTTTTATGAAAATGCTATTTATGAAGTGATATGTCTATTTGTTTTTGAGTTACAAGTTTACGAAGTATGTATGTATGCCATACTCTTGCTTTACCTTATGTGTCCGCTGGTGGGTTCCATAATAACCAGCATTATATATGTCACGCCCCGGACCCGTCCCTGAAGGCCATAAGCGTAACAAAGTGCCAGTGACCTAGTCACCAAGGCCAAAATCTAACAAAAATTCATTCGAAAAGCGATGAATTAGAAGGGACACCAAGTAGCAGCGGAACCTTAACCTGTATTATGCATCCAAAAAGGATCACATGCCAACCCTATAAATCCCAACATAAAGTATCCAACAGAGCTTGTGCTTATATTACAGAAATACGAACCAAAACGAATATTTACAAGCTTAATACTTCCCAACACATGCTTATAAAGCCGACCGATACGGTGGTACAAATCAAAACGAAGACTAAAGCAACACCTTAGCTACATGATTCTTCTATCGCCAAGCACGCTTACAAAAAGGTACTATCCACACTCGACTACTCTTCGTTGCCTGAAAGGTGGGAAAACATCATAAGCTAAAGCTCGTATGAGAAATCGATACATAGTTCACACGCTTTCCATGGATATATTCTAGAAAACACAAAATTAAGTAAAGCTCAAATTCATATCCAAAAAGATTCATAGCCAAAAAGATTCACATCTTTCCAAATCCAACTTATCCAAATGATGCACATCTTTCCAAATCCAATTTATCCAAATGATGCACATCTTTCCAAATCCAATTTATAATGCACATCCCAGTAACAAATCAAATCGTACCACCAGGCGTCCCCGGTGTGGATAGCTTAGACGTCTATATGCATATCCTGTACCAAACACATCAACCTTGCTAGCCTTTTAGCACTGTCCCCTAGCAAGCTGGGACGTCAGGGATGCCATTAATAGATATAAAATGTAGCCACCTTTCATTTAATATCCACGGAGTATAATTCATTTAACAAAACAAGTGAAATAACGGAGCATCCGCATTTTAGTACAAAATCGCGCATAAAACCATGTAAATTATGTATCGGTTACTCACCTCGATCCTCGTGCAAACCCAAACCTCCTATATTAATTAAAATAATAAAAAGTGATTAGGAGATGTCATTCAAGTAATCGCAGACTCTAAATGAACCTCTTAAATGTCCTAAGTACCCTAAAAATGTCGTGGGACCAAGTATAAAGTTGGGTCAACACTTGGGGACACAAAAATACCGTATCCTTCCAACTCCAGGGTACAAAACCCAAACCAACACAAAATACAAATCCTAAGCTTCGTATCGATAGGTCATATGTCAAAAGCGGAGTTCAAATGATCCTTGTACACTAATTTAAAGAAAGCTAGTTCATTCCAAAAAAAAAACAGAATTTCAGAACCTGCATCTGTCCAAACTTCAATGCAAAAACTGATTTTATGTGATCAAATTCAAGGTACAATTCTTACATGGACAGAAAGATACACGAGTCTAGTTTCGAAAAAAATCAAACGGTTAATGCGATTTCGATACCAGTAGCAAAAAAGTTATGACTGTTCTACCAAGATAGGTTACTGCTGCCTGCAGAAATCCGAATTGACAGCAACAACTTCACGAATTTCTACAGAGCTCAATACATGGAATCAAAGTCCGAAATTTTAACCGAACAAAGAGAACCCATAGAGGAACTCTCAGTAAAATTTTTAGAAAATTACAAGTAGTATAACCCAGTCAATAAAATCCCCAAAGTCAGTCATACAAGCCCTAACATCTGCAGAATTTCAAGAATGCATAAACTGAACGAATTCAACTAAAATTCACCAAGAACTCTTTCAAAATTCCACAATCAAGGATTTCTATGGTCTCTAAACATAAACCCTTTAATTAAACATGAATTGATCATGCAAATACATGAAATCAAGTGTAAGAAATCAAGAATTACCAAGTATAGCACCTTCTCTAAGTTTTTCCCTCTTCCCTTTTCTTCTTCTTCTTCTTAATGTCAAACTCCCTCTTTCTCTCTTTCTACGTAGAAGACCCAGATGGGTGTAGAAAAATATCCCACTAACTCTATTATTGGTCTCTTAAGGGAAAAATAATAGTGTGTGCGTGAGTCCATCATGTGTGTGTGTGCCACCAATCAAATAAGTCCACATATGCACTTTGAATACCCAATTAACACATAGAAAGATTAAAAGTCATATAATTAAATTCTAGGGTATCACAATATATGTGCCTTCCTAGAGGGTTCCATAATAACCAGGTATGTGCCATTGCCGATGGTACCATAATAATCAGCTGGGATCCCGACATATGTGATGTACGTATAAGGTAGGCATTGTGGTGTTGGCTATGTAAATGTGTTGATTAAAGTTCCTCAAGTTTTTATGTGAAATGTCTTTTGATTCGTTTGAAATGCTCACAATCATTTTGCTATATGTATGGTGTATTCAAAACCCAAATTAGAGTACGAGCTTTACTCACTGAGTTTTCAGCTAGTGGCTTATTTATCAATTTCAGGTGATGGAGTAAGATTAGTTATGAAAACTATTAAGTATGATGTTTTTGTGCAAGTTGACTTTGTGAAATGTTTTGCATATAGAAAGAAAGACTTGTATTTTGGCATGTTTTGCAATAGTCTCCCTCATGGACAATAATGCATGTATATATTTTTACAAGTGGTGTATGTAAACTATATCTTATGGATATGTAATGGATGTTTTAATGTATGTATGCTCTGGACCAAATGAGTAGTGCTAATTTGACTTGATTTAGTAATTGGAAGAGTGATGCATTTTGTTGTAATTGGAAAGACCATAGTAAATTATATGGTTTTCATGTGTTACTCCAAGTTTGCAACATCATTTATTTATGTATTTTGATCTGCAAAGAAAACTTCATTAATCATTATGGTGAAGATAAAAATAAAATTGATTTTACCTAGCTCACGATCCACGTATCTACCCAGCTGCCACCTCAAACTTTTTACCTCGACATACAACGCGATTGTCATCCTTAGCCTTCTCTCTCTGTTGCCATCTGATTACTCATTTAACTAGGGGCAAGAAAGCTTTTTTTGGATAACTAGTTGTCCGGACATGTTTTTGCACACTTCAATGAGAAAGCTTATTAGTCATATTGCCTTTAGGAGGTTATTGACTATGCCTTCCTTCTCCACCACTCTAACCGGGTATGTGTTGCCATTTTTTTTTATCGGCATGTGTCACCATTGTAAACCAAGCTAATCTCCTGATTGATTGCTTCAAAAACATTGGTAAGAATTCACCTTGCCATCTGAGAAAGAAGACCGTTTAGAAGTTGCCTCATCTAGAGTTATAACATCACCCCAGTTTTTACCCATGTTGAAAAAGGTGCCTGAGTTCCAAAGATGTGGAGAGGACGCCCATAACAAGTTAGCACCACACCTCCCTCCCTTTTATTCTCAACCATCCAATCAGGGCTCCATTTTTTAACTTCTGCAAACAATTCTTCAACCAGCATAGACCTGTTTCTTCTAAGATAGACGATGTTTCCTCCAAAGAAGCAAAAGTCAGAAGAATCAAATTCCCTCCCATGCTTTTAACTGAATCTTGGGGGAAGGTGTTTAGGTTTTGTTTGTGTTTGTCTGTGATGATGTTGCTTGCCTCTCTAGATTGGGTGGAGGTTTTAAAGTTAATCAAACTCAGAGTTGCCTTTTGGATCAAAACTAAGTGGGGTACCTAGACTCCCTACACATACTCTATTGATGATTTTATTCACAACTTAGAGAAGTATATTGGCTGTTATTTAAGTGTTAACTTTGGTGAATGACTGTGCTTCATTCTCTGCTGCTACTTATTATCATTTATGGGGTGTCGCTTTATTGTTGCCGCAATCCGAGCGCACTTCATTTCTTCTGGGATGTTTGATCACTGCTTGGTTATTGCTGCTATTCATCATATTTCTGCTGCTATTCCTCATATTTCTGCTTTTGCATTTCTGTTATATTTCTGCTGCTTTTCATCATTATTTTGTTGCTGCACTTCATTATGAGTTTGGATACATTTCACGGCCGAATTGTTCATGACTTTGGAAGTTCTGGATATTGGTTTTGTTGCTAATGCTATATTCAGCTATGCTTTGACGTCAGATGTATCAGATGAGGGCATTGCTTATGTTTTGATATTGTATCTTCTGGATTGGTTGTATTTTTCTTTGTTGACTCCTTATTAACTTGTTATTTCCTTTGGGTTCTTCGAAGCAAGTGATTATCATGTGGCTGGGTACCAACCTAGTTGCGATGCTTCTGCTCGTTATGATGCTATTTTTCCTTGATTCCTTTTAATTTTTGTAATCTATTTTCAAAGATTAATAAATTTCTCTTTTCTTTAAAAAAAAAAAAAATTTAAACATTTTCTCAAAATTTCCCAACATTATTTCCGGAAAGGCATTTAAATTTACGGGTCCCTAGATAAATTGTAATTGTAATTGTTATGGTTGATTAATTTATTCTTGTTATACCATGCTTTGGAAAAATAAATGACCTTGTTGAAAGGGATTGGAAAATTAAACTTTTATTTGGATTGGGCTTGGATATATTAAATGAAGCCCGATTATAAATAAGCCGGACTTGGAAATGAACAAATCTCATTATTATTTAATATACGCCTAGCCCAACCCAGTGTATGTGCACCCCTACACTTGATTGATTTATGGGAAAATCCCGTAATCTTCATCATTCCCAAAATGTATCTCCTAGTTGTCAAAAGCCTTTTCAAAGTCAAGTTTTATGATTAACCCCTTCTTTCTTTCTTTTTTCCAGCCACCCACAAATTTCATTGCGCAACAATTACACGACAATGTTCTCAGGTTTTCTTTTAAGTTTCTAATGAACTGTAGTTATCTTTGAAAAATAAAATATGGTAGGTCGGCTTTTAATGAAAATCGCCGAGCAGAATATATTTTGTCAATATACTTTCAAAAGGTAAACTATTATAGCATCATTTCGAATCCCGTAAAAGGCGTCTATTCTTTAGAAATTTCCTTTCTTCACTTTTTTATTTGGACTGTAGCTATCATTGAATAATAAAATGTAGTAGGTTGGCTTTTAATGAAAATCAATATATTTTCAAAAGGTAAACTATCACGAATCCCGTAAAAGGCGTCTATTTGTTGGAAGTTTCCTTTCTTCATCGGATTTCTAAAACGCTCCAAGGACATTCCTATTTATTTACATGTGATAGAGAAGAAAATTATTTTCTCGTCGAGGATAACAACAATGTACGCGATATAGTGTAGAATAGAAAATGGGGGGGGTTGGTTGGTGGCAATGGAAGAGGTGGTTATAGCGATCTGCAATTTTAATTAGGAGCAAGAAGATGGTGGTGAGCAGATGGAGGCTTATTAGGCTATCGAGTTATAAGATGGTAATGCTATTTTTAAGTAGCTAAAAGAAAAAGTCCTAATTCTCATGTACTTAATTTTATGCAACAATTTGAGACATGAAATACTGATTTGATTTCAAAAATCAAAGGGTTCTGTAATTTCCAGATGATTTAAGTAGAGGTCAATGTGATTTTTTCAATTTATATTCAATTTTTTACCCTTTGAAATTCTTCTAAATTTATATTCAAAATTTAGTTTTTGTAAGTGGAGAAAGTAGGTTATAAGATGTAACTTGTAACCATAGATCATGAGCAGGGCTATAATGCCCCAACAGACTAGTACTCTATTGCCCCAATTGTTATTCAGGCCTTGTTCTCTAATAGATTTTAGGTACATAAAATCTCACATTTTATGACACTTCAATTTCAACACATAAAATGTAAAAGTGATTTTATGAGATTCTCATAAAATCCTCCTAAAATCTATAGGAAAACCATTACATTTTATCAATTGGGAAAACAACTTCATTTTATCACATTTTCATAAAATGTTCATTTTATGAGATTTTCATAAAATCTACCTAAAATCTATTGGAGAACAAGGTCTCAAAATTCTCTCACTTTTTTGTGAGCTCAAAAGTTAATCACTTTGGTACGTGGGTGTGTGTAGGGTGCTGCAGCGCGTATCCCGATCATCCAAAATACTTTAGGATGGTTCAAATTTTAAATAGATTTTTACACTGTAATTCTTCTCTAAACGATGTGCATAATCTTGGTTGATGTCGTGAGACTCTTCATAGTTGTTGACTATTACAATTTGAATTAGTGTGAAAGGCGGACGGTAATTGTCAAAACATCTTTTACATACATAAATTAAGCAAATTCGGTATTGACGAACTTATAATTTCAAAATTGCAATCGCCATTTGTGATTAAATTGAAATGGGGGCTTTGCTGTCCGTAGGGGGGTCGGCAGGCCCTACCGACCCCATCCAAGCCGTCCGTTTCGCGTATCAACGGCTCAGATCTTACCTCTCCAAAGTGTATCCGAGTCATCCATTGTTTGATGCAATCTGAGCTGTTGATACGTGAAACGGACGGTGCGAATAGGAGTTGGCAGGACCCCCACGGACAGCAGGCCCCTCGGGTTCAATTAAATTACTTCAAGGTTTATTTTAGATTTTCTTTCTGGTCATTAGTAACCATTCCAAAAACATAAAAAAGTGTACGAGGCAATATCGTGAGTACTTTTGACTCGTAAGAGAAAATAGAGAGATAAGGCCATTGTTTTAGCAAGTACAACAAATCATTTATGAATTTTCCACATTTATTTTTATGGTGCTTTTAATTTTGTGTACGGCTTTTAAATCTTTTCTTTGTTTGCTTAGATGTTGCCAATTGCCAACACCACAGTTTTGGCTTTAATAAGTACGTCGAAGCAAATAATACAATAAAAAATACTAGATACACAATAAAAATATACAACAAAGTGGATAAAACATTCACAGGAGGTGTGGGCTTCACACACAGTTGAGTATGAAGTGGGTGCGGAGCCCACACCTCATGTGAGTGTTGTCCATTTTGTTGTACATTTTTGTTGTGTATGTAGCATTGCTCTAATACAATAATGAATTTTCCACATTTAGTAATATGGTGCTTTTAATTCTGTAATACCGTTTTAATTAAATTTCTTCTTTGTTTGGTAGGGGTGTCTACAGATCCAATCCGATCCGATCGATCCGCTCAGAGTGGATTATGATTTTAAGATCCAGAACCGAACCAAACATTTACGGGTCGAATCAGATCAGACAGATTTGATAGATTAAGAAGGATTATTGAGCGGATCCAATCCGGAACCGCCAGATAAGAAATTCTCGATCCGGAACCGAATCGAACATTCATGGATGGGTCAACGGACGGATCGGATTTGACGGATTTGGTGGATTGAGCGGATCGGATGATCCGCTGGACGTACAACCTTATTTGGTAGATATATATTGCCAACACCACAGTTCTTTAATCCAAATCCATTTTTCAGATTCCATACATTTGGAAAACAGTAAGGACCGTTTGCTTAATTTTGCGGTATGATTTAAACCTGGAATAATAGTTCATTTCTATTTTCCACAAGGCATAAAACTAGGACCCATTTATGACGTCACACACCCCCACCAATGCGGTCCCAGATTAATTTTGTGCATTTTCGAATTGAGTGTTCTTCCACTTTCGAATTTTACTTTTGTAGTGCATAATGAACTAATCCGGAGTAGTGTTCACCCTCGAGCTTTGTAATATTCCAACCAGAACATAATAGTCAGTCACCTCATTTGAAAGACTAATGGTACGGCAAGGCCCTCTCCAAAACCCCAAACTCTCGCAAGGCCCTCTCCAAAACCCCTATATCCCGCACCAATAACCCCAAGTTCTGCCCCAAGACCTGCAAGTCCCTCCTCAAGATCAACAGGTTCCAGTGCCAAAGAAGAGTAAGGGTCGCCAAAAGGTCGACGTGATGTCCAAAGTGCAAAATGAGGCTAACCTCCAAGTAACCTTTTCGAAGTGTCGCTCTGACCTTTTCAAGAAGGCTAGTGAGTTAGTCACTCTTTGTGACGTCGAGTTAATGATGATCGTTTTTGCGCCTCATGGCAAGCCGTACTCTTACGGCCACCCTGGTGTTGACATGTACAACATCACCGACAGGTTCTTCATTGTGCCTTCGATTCCTTTAATCTTCTTTTTAACCTATTCCAATGATTAATTAGACCACATCATGGTGGCGGCTCAACGGAACGAAAATTCCCGTCTCCTCAATATGCAGCTGACACAGGTGTAGATTATGTTAGAAGTTAGAGACACAACATGACCTTGAGATTCAACACGCTTTGGCTGTGCGTCGAAACCAGCACCGGTGGGAGGCTCCTCTCGAGGAGCAAAGCACTGATGAGATTTTGCAGTTGCAGAAGGCTGCCTTGAAGGCTCTCCAAGTTAAGGTGGTAAAGGAAACTGAAAGGCGCATGCAAGAGCAGCAACAAAATCCTTCGGCTTTTCCGCTGGGGCCGAGTGGTGGTATTATCACTTTTATTTTTCACTATTTTTCCATTTTCAATTAAGTACGTGAATCACACCATGCACGTATAGTATAGTGTAGGCATATTAAAAGTTACCACTATTATCTTAAACATTTGAATATATATAGTTTAGGCTTATTAAAAAGTACTACTACTATTTTATCTCTATATATCTCTAAAATACTAAATGAATTTAATTCTAAAAACTTTTTTGTTTCTCACAGCGTCCAGTTCCTTTGGAGCAGGTGGTAACGTTTTCCCACCATTTCCCCTAGTCCAAATCCTTTTTGGCAGTGGTTTTTCGCAAGTTCTGGACAGGTCGAGTTCTTCTGGAGGAGTTGCTGCCGGTGATCCGACCTTTTCAAACGGGAAAAATTATTTCAGAGGTAGTATTAGTGGTGCGTTGCCATTCTCTACTGGACTGGGTTTCTCAGGAGCACGTAGCAGCAGTGTTCCGCCATTTTCTCAGTTTTCAACCGCTTCAAGTTCTGTTCGAATTGGCGGTACTTTGCCATTTTCCACATGGTCTGGAGGAAGCAGCGGCCCTAGTGTTGCTGGTGCTTTGCCATTTCCTACGTGGCCCAGTTATATTCCAGGCAGCAGTACGTGGGTTCAGTGGTGGTTTACCACCATTTCCTGGCGAAGCAGGTTCTTCTGGACATGGGGGTGCTGTGCTATTTCCTCCAGGACCGAGTTCATTTGGATGGGGAGATGGCAGTGGCAGTGGACATGGTGGTCCTATGCCACCAAGTTCTTTTGGTCGTGGGTCATAGAATACTATCTAAGTTTTTCTGATGTATTAAGCTTTAGTTCCTTTATGCACATCCCATTTTTTTTTGAACTGCAGACAGGTTTTTTTTTGGGTGTTGTTAATGTATTTTATTTTGAACTTTAAATTGGAATACCGAGCATACACAGCCTTGTTTTGTTTAAAAATGAGAGGTTTAAGGATCTTCTCCGAAAGTGCAATGGCCACATCATTTTAGACGTGAATATCCAGTAGAACCAAAATTTCTATATTTGCTGAAAAGATGAAAAGCAATTAACTGGCAATGTCCAAAGAAATCTTAGGTGTCAAATGGTTATGCAACTTTCACTTCTCATGGACCAAAATGGGAATCTGCCATATGAATTTTACGAGGAAAAGAATAGCAAATTATAGGTTGAGGAGATTATAATATGAGAAACAAGAATAGCAAATATATACAACAATTTGCAAGTTTAATTAGGAGCTAGAAGACGGTAGTGAACAGAGGACGGTAGTGAACAAACGGAGGCTTGTTAGGCTGTTGGGTTAAGACGGAAATGTTATCTTTTAAGTAGGTAAATAAAAGAAAAAGTCATGATTTTCATGTACTTTTATAGAAAATTATAAACTATAAAGGGGCTTTCTGAAATCTCCAGATACTTTGTTTTTTTAACACAGCGAAGAAGAATTTTTTTAATATATGATAATTAATACAAAGACTAAAGAGAATTTGAACACACCAGCATTACAACTGAAGGCAGACATCTCATTGAGATTGACTCATTGACACTTTAGCCTCAATCAATCATATTCCATCCAACCCAAAAGGGAGAGGGTTTGAAAGTGGCCAACATAAAGAGGAAAAATAAAAACAAAATACAAGAAAAAGAGAAGAGTCCTTTATGCTTACTTATTTGGGAGCTGTTTTTGTTGTATTGCCCTGTTCCCTTTTGGGGCAAACCTGGTTTTTCTGTTATTTTCTTGTCCCTTTGCTTTACTTCTAGTCCCTCGCTAGTTGTTTTGCCTTGTCTTATCCTTGCTTTGTGTTTGGTTTTGCTTTTCTTGATGTACCTTTTGTCAAGTTTTAATAATTTTTTTTTGTTGCCGATAAAAAAAGAGAAGAGAAGAGTAAAAAATCAACAACAATTGAGAACCAATGGCTACTGCACTTGAACACTTGCAAAGTCAATACCGTGATTCTTGAGTTGAGACAAATCAAGTAGTCCGAGGAGCGTGCAAGTTAGTTTGAGACACATTGCTTTGTTAAAAAAAAAACACCACCAGCAATAATACTTTAAACAATGTGTGTTTTTTTTTTTGTTTCATGGTATTATAAATGGATGAGTTTTCCAAATTTAATTTTATGGTGCTTTTAATTTTGTCTACCGTTTTTTAATTTGTTCATTGTTTGCTAGATTTTGCCAACACTATTATTTACACTAAATCTGGACACATTTTATTTGGCTTTCTCCATTTGGTAAAGATTTAAAACAATGGTCTCCACCTCCATTTGTGGGATTTTTTGAAAAACAATCAGGAGCATTTTCTTGGGCGTCCGTTGAACAAAAAAAAAATGACATTCACCTCTTAAACTATTTTTTTCCCTTGAAAAGTGTCTTTACAAATTTTATTAGGTTTTTTAGTGTAATTTAACTTCTTTTTCCTCAGAAAAAAATTAATTAAAGGAAATAGCACTACAAAAAATTCAAATAAAGAGCTAATAATAAGAAGGTAAATCCCAATAACTCATACCACAAACTTGGTGCAGTGCAGGGCGGACATGAGATGGTCTCCTGTCTCCGCAAAACTCCAAATATTTCTACGAATTATACTACTCTTTAAGGTGAATTTAAAAAAATTATATAAGATCGGCCCGGCATATCTCTTGGGTGGCGAAATTTTTTTTAAATTTCCTCTAGACCTCTGGGAAGAAACTCCTAAAATTCAATGTTATCGGCTTATTTTGGATCATGGGTACAAAACATAATTTTTTAAATTTATTTATGGATTATGGACTACACTATTTGATTTTTTTATTTATTAATCTTGAAAATGATACTAGACTAATAGGAGTAGGGAAGCAACATCATGCTCAAGAGTAATTTGCCCAATCCCAGACCCAAACTAATTGATAAAAAACCAATCGATGACATCCTGTAGGACAAAGCCCACCTAAAGGGCCGATGCCCGACACCCTAATGAGTCTAAAACTACTCAAAATTTACAATCAGTTCATAAAACACCAAAGGGCCTCACAATGCCTAGATAAAATGGGCTAAGCCAAAACAATGAAACCCTAAACAGCAACTCCCCAAAGAATGCCACCACCTCCGCTGCCAAACCCGGGCGCTCCATAGCCACCTGGAAAGACTCGATCGATGCCACCACCATCACCGGGACTAGGGAAACAAGCCCTTATTGTTGTCTCGGAGAAAGCTCGACCGCCCCTACCAAGGCCTTGTTCTCCAATAGATTTTAGCTACATAGAATCTCTCATTTTATGACACTTCAATCTCAACACAAAATGTAAAAGTCATTTTATGAGATTTTCATAAATTTTTTCTAAAATCTATCGGAAAACTACTACATTCTATTAGTTTTTAGTTGAGAAAACAACTCCATTTTATCACCTTTCCATAAAATACTCATTTTATGAGATTTTTATAAAATTTACCTAAAATCTATTGGAGAACAAAGCCCAAGTACACCAAATAGAGACACGGCGCTGTTGCCCAAACCATCCCTAACCTAGCCGCGCCATCAAACTATCCAAAAAAACAACGGCTATGTTCGTTTACAAGTTTTGAGCCAGTTTTGGTTTTGATGACATCATCATTTCTCTTATTTCTCTTTCTATCTCTCTCTACTTATTACACCTGCTTACATCATCAAAACTAAACTAAAACTCTAAACCAAACACAGTCAACACCTAACACGATGTCCAATTGGGAGATCAGAGTCATCAGACCCCCGTCGCTGCCGCACCCTCTTGATGACCGACCAAAGCCGCTCAAAGAAACAAAATCCCCCTAAGGGATAGCACCACGAGAGAGCCACCACCAGGAAAAAATACCGCCGTCTCTGCCACAATCATCGTTGTCATATCCGGAAACCACGATGCCTGGCCCACCGCGAAAAACTACACCACCACAAGCCGTTAGATTGAAAACCGCGAACTTCCAACAAAAGAAAGCAGCATGGACAACAGCCAGACTAGCGAGCCATTAGGGGAAAAGAAGTTGCAACCAACATTGCAGCCCAACTGGGAACCAAAACCGATGGGGAGGGAGGATTCGTCTGGGACAAAAAGAAGGAGGGAAGAAGGAATGAATGGAGAGGGAAGCAGTTGGAAGAGGGAGAGAGGGAAAGCCTGGGGGGAGGAGAGGGAGGCGCCGCTTCCCCAGCCCCTAAAACTAGGCGGAACCCTAGATCTAGGAAGAAAGATGGGAGCCGAAGAGTTTAGAGAGAGAGAGAGAGAGAGAGAGAGAGAATCCAAGAATCAATTTAAAATTTAACTACACTATTTGTTATCAATGTACCTAGAAATATTTGGGTTCTCATTTAGTACAAATCCCGAGTCCACCGTCGACTTGTTGGATATATACCAGTAATCAGTCACCTGTATTAATGAATACCCAGCCAGGACAATAACATATTCAATTGAATACGTAGATTGAAGGGGAAAGAAAGCAAAAATGTCCATAACTAGCCACTCATAAATAATTGGATTTTGAAAGAATAATGGTATATACAATGTCCCTGATTATGTAACAAAAATATGCAATTTCGTGGACCCAAAATGCATGAATGGAACTCTATAAATAACCACTCAACACAAAAATATTTAGAACACAATTTTTCTAATTAGCGTTTTCTTTACCCTCTCTTCTCTTGGTGTGGTCATAGCCCTAGCCCTAGCCATGGCCGGAGTACCACACCAAGATCCCCAAGTCCCCCTCCAAGACCCCCAATACTCCCAATTCCCAGACCAAGACCGAGAGAACCCCAGGCCAAAGAAGAGTAAGGGTCGCCAAAAGGTCAACATGGCCAAAATGGAAAATGAGAATAACCTCCAAGTAACATTTTCGAAGCGTCGGTTTGGCCTTTTCAAAAAGGCCAGCGAGTTAGTCACTCTTTGTGGTATCGAGTTGGCACTAATTGTCTTTTCACCTAGCAATAAGGCGTTCTCCTTCGGTCACCCTAGCGTGGACAACATCATTGTCAGGTTCCTTCATTGTGCCAACGATTACTTTAATCTTTGCAACCTATTTCAGTTATCAATAAAAATCTTCTTTTTGTTGTTCGAAAAAATAATAATTATTGACAGGTTCTTGACTTGGACCCTTCCCCTGCCTAACCCCATCGACAACATTGTGGTGGCTCAACGGAATGAGAATGTCCGTCTCCTTAATATGCAATTGACTAATGCACACGCTATGTTAGAAGATGAGAGGCGGCGTGGGCTTGAGATTGACCATGCTAGGGTTGTACGTCAGAGCCAACACCGATGGGAGGCTCCTATTGAGGAGCTTAGCCGCGATGGGCTTTTACAATTTAAGGCTGCCTTGGAGACTCTGAAGGTTAACGTGGCAAAGGAAGTTGAAGGGCTCATGCAAGAGCAACAACAAAATCCTTTGGTTTTTCAAACCAAGGCGAGTTCATTTGGAGGTGGGGGAGGAGGAGAAGGTGGCGATGGTGGAGGAGGAGGAGGTGTGGAATTGCTTTTACTTCATATTTTTATTATTGGTTCACTATTTTCCCATTTTGGGTAACGTACATGAATCACACCTTGCATGTATAGTGTAGACATATTAAAAGCACCAAACTTGTCTCAAAAATTTGAATATATGTAGTTAATTCCGAAATTAATAATTTATTTATTTATTTAATGCATGGTCAAATTCTTTTGGAGGTGGTAGTGGTGGTGGAGGAGGTGCAGGTGAAGGTACTTGTACATCATGATTATTCATTCTTCACTATTTTACAATTTTTAATTCCATACATGAGTCGCACTATGCACGTATATACTATATAGTGTAGGTTTATTTTTTGAACACCAAAACAATTTTTTTTTTGCAACAGCAAAAAAATACTATCTCCGTCCCTTTTTTAATGTCGATTTTTTTTATTATTTTAGGTTGTCCTTTATAAGTGTGTTTTGATATAGGTAAAATTTTGTACAATTATTATTTTGCATTTTTGGAAAGTTAGTGAATAAAGTGTTAATGGATAAAAATAGAAGATAATTTTGGAAAGTGGAGGTAAAAGTTGATGTGAAAAGTGTAAAGTTTTGATATGAAAAGTTTAATGATGATTTTTTTTTAATAAGTTGGATTTATGAAACAACACACTTAAAAATGGATGGAGAGAGTATGATATATTAATACTTGACAATGTAGGGATGGTAATTTCTCCTTATCCAATGGATACCCTTCACATATGGAGATGGGGTTTACTCAAAATTTTCTCCAATAAGGGCAGATATGGTGGGATTGAAAGAAAACCCGCTAGGATACGGAGCGAGCATGATTTTGTAATCTTCACTCCCGAATACCCGTTCCCGTCCCTCACCCGGTTATATCTAATATATAAAGTATATTATAACTTTACCTATATATTATTTATAAATATATACAAAAATATATGTATGAATGTTCAGTATCATATGTAAATGAACAATGATAGGTACACATCCTCTTAACCACTCCCCACCACACCTTCTCTCACATGTGTAGTGACATCCACTGGAATCCATCGGGTGAGCCCCACCACACATGTGAGAGAGGGTGTGGTAGGGGTGGTTGAGAGGGTGTACCTATCATTTTTGTATGTAAATTTATACAAAAAATCTTATCAATTAGACAATTTCTACCTATTATTATAGACTATTTAACAGCCAAGAAACATATGTATGAATCTTCAGTTTCATTCTTGATATATATATTGGTTTGGATATGGGTATATTTGAGGAATCTCCGATACCGATCGGGAGGCGGGTTTGATTCCTTATTTAATATCTCCAATGGAGGTCGGGACTCGGGGCGAGATGGTGAAAGACCCTCCGATTGCGGATTGGGTATGGAATAGAAACTCCTGGCCCGATCCATACCCTATCAGTTGCCATTCCTACGACAAAAGGGTTCATCGAGCAAAAGAAAAAGGGCAACACCAGTACAATTGCATGGTGAGATTCCGAAACGATAGTATCCAACAAAGAATTGAATGATTATGCCAAAACAAAAACAGATATCCCGAAAAACAAATATTTACTCCTATTAATCAAAGAATGAGTACCAGGATTAAAGAGAACAAACGCATGAAAAAAGGCATCACAATGCAATTAGATAATATCCTAAAATTGGCGTAGGTTATAAAAAGTAACATACTTATCTTAATTATTGTGGATAAAGTTAATTCCTAAACCTTTCCTTTTTTCTAGCAGGTTCGAGTTCTTTTGGTGGCAGTGGTTTTTCTCAATTTCTCGACGGGTCGAGTTCTTTTGGTGGTGACGGTGATTCTGCTTTTTCCACTGGGCTAAATTATTTTGGAGATGTTGGTAGTGGTGTTTTGCCATTCTCTACCGGTCTGGGTTTCTTAGGAGCCAGTCGTAGCAGTGTTCCGCCATTTTTTCGGTTTTCTACCGGTTCAAGTTCTGTTGGAGTTGGCGGTACTTCGCCATTTTCCGCATGGTCTGCTGGAGCCAGCAGCACTAGTGTTGCAGGTGCTTTACCATTTCCTACATGGTCCAGTTCTGTTGGAGGCAACAGTGGTTTTGGTGGTGCTTTGCCACCATTTCCTGGCGAAGCGAGTTCATCTGGACATTGTGGTGGCGGTGGCAGTGGTAATGATGTTTCATTTCATCCGGAGTCGAGTTCTTTTGTACGTGGCAGTGCTTTTCCGTTTCCTCCGGTGCGAAGATCTTTTAGACGTGGCGGTGCTTTGCAATTTCCTCCAGGACCAAGTTTATTTGGACGTGGCGACGGCAGTGGCAGTGGAGGTGATGGTGCTATGCCACCTATTGGGCCGAGTTCATCCGGACGTGGCCTTGGCCGACCATCTGGGTCCCGTGCCTGTGGTCCTGGGTCTACCCACGGTAGTTATTGTGGGTCTTAGAGATTATCTAAGTTGTGCAAATTTATAAGTTATTTCTTTTCTACACATGCTTTAAATTGCAATACTCATGTTTTATTTTGGGTCTTAGAGATTATGTATGTTGTTATAAATTATGCCTTCTTCCCCTTCATTTTGTTTTTTCTTCCCCTTTAACAAACTACAACTGATTTTTGGTATGAGAGAGAGAGAGAGAGAGAGAGAGAGAGAGGTCAAGGACGAATGAGGTCCTTCGCATTTTGCAGCTGTTAAGCTGGTGGGGCCTAGTGATGACATAGCAGTCATGTTGGCTGTAGCCGTCGGCATTATTGTTGTGTCTAGAGCTTATTTTTGTATTGAAATAAACAAAAATGGAGCCGGGGGGCTACGTAGTGGTAGTCACTTCCCTTATACGTCTTAAAAAAATTTGTACTATTAAATTGCTTTTAAAAATATTTATCATCAAACTATATAGTCCCGTCTCCCTCCGTTTTTCGTTAAAAAAAAATAATTGTAACAGTTTTAATATTTATCAAGTTATGAAACAACTTTATACTAAAATTGATTTTAATGAGGTTTAATTACAATTTTTTTAAACAAGACAACATCCAAAATTTATAACCCAACTCACTTCAGGGCCAAACTCAAGGCCTCGTTCAATTTTAAAAACTAAGGTTCACTGAAATTTTGGAAGTCTAAAACTCTTTAACGTGGTAGGTGTATATCAAAGTGAAGACGAAAGAAATTGGGAGCTCCAAAAACAGTCGATTTTCAATCGCAAGAATTGAACACTCGGTTTAAGAAAGATACAATGAAGTTGTTTATTCTCAACACATCTTTAGATCCTCATGATGGCTTCAGATCATTCAGCATTGAAGATACTTGCAAGCTTGCAAAGAAGTATTATCCAATGGATTTCACTGAGTAAGAAAAGTACCATGCCTGAGATATAAATTGCAAAATTATAAGCTTGATGTGTCCAGGTATCTTGGGTTCCAAAATCTGTGAACGATTTCAAAGTTGCATAGTGATTGTTAGCGAAGACAAGAAAGTGCACAATCTATCATCTTTTTCGATAGGTTAATTCAACTACAACCGAATGTGCATTTTCTGCTATGAAATGTGTGAAGACAAGACTTCACAATAAGATGGAGGATGATTATTTAACAAATTTCTTGATCACTTATAGTGAAAAAGATATTGCTTGAGGGTTGGACGCAGACTTTATCATTGATATTTTTAATAACAAGAAAGAGTGTCGAACACAGTTCAACATGCCTGATATATTTTAGTGAACACTAGATAGGATTAGATAGACGTTAATACCTTTTGCAATCTAAGTTGATATTATAAGAAACATGTTCAATTTCATATGCATTGGTGTTATTTTGTATACATTTTTTTTTTGAGTTAATAAAAATTCATATCATTGTCTTAATTTTAATTTTTTTTATTGTATATATCCATCCCGCTATGCCAAAATCCTAGCTCCGTTCCCGAAAATAAATGTAAAAGAAACATAACATTGGAAATTACCCCATTAAATTCTTTCACCTCATACACTAGTTATATTTACCCGTATAAGATTTTGAAAATCTCCAAAGATAGTTACTTATTAAATTCACACGGATTTATAAAATCTATTCTTTCTAAGTAAATCATCAATATATATTTTCTCCTGAAAAGCAGGTGAAACCCTTATAATATCTCTCACTTTTCAAAGGACACACACCTCCTAATTAGAACCTCTCTTTCTTGGAAGGAGAAGTAGTGTTTTTTTTTTTTTCTCACGGATAAGAAAAAATATGGCTGGTTGAAAAGTTAGGTTGGTGATCATAAAGAATGCGAGTGAATCGCAATTAAATTTATTGAAATGTGATTTGGCGTTTTCCAAGACCATGACATTTGAGTTTTCAATAAGGCCAGAAAGCACAACATGCGTGAGCTAAAGAAGAAGCTTACCGCGGTGAAAAATGCAGGGGAAATTGAAAGGAAGAGAGGAGATGAAATTCAGAAAGAAATTAATTGAGCTAGGTTGAAACTAGAAGTATATTGTGGGCCATAGTTTTGAACAACTTATGGAGAGAGGGGACAAGAGAGTGGATCAACTCAAGAAGCTAGAGGCTGGGAATCCTTCTCCATTTTGATGACGGGGCGGGTCCAAGCTCCGGATTTTTTTCTGGGATTAGAGATCGAAATATAAGCGACTCTTGTCGCCATCGTGTTGTTGCTTGGTTGTAGTCTTTTTCTGCAACATTGCTCGACTGATTTGGCGGTAAAGTCTAGGGCTGCACAAAAAAATCGGTGAACCGTGAATTTGGTCAGGACCGAACCGATTCGCGCATTTTAGATTTTAACCGTGGATTAATGGTTCGGACACAGATTGAAAAATTAGTAAACCGTGACTCGTGGTCCGGACACGGATTTTGATTTCGAAACCGTGGATTAACTGATCCAGACTGTGAGATTTTTATTATATATATATATATATATATATATATATATATACACGCGCACACACACACACAATTTTGCACAAACTTCTACTGCATAGACTAGGGGGTAAACTGTGATCTCTTTCAAAACTTAGGGGTTAAACTGTTACAATAACTTCTATTATATGTACTTGTTATCTATTTCTGGGGTAAACTATGATCTCTTTCAAAACTAAGTTGATAACCGGGTTTTGATGTGTATTTTTATTGATGACCCATGGAAGCAGTCTAATATTGCCCATCTAGAGTAAATAAACTCAGGATTTGTGACAATATATAATAGGTTCAATTAGTAGTTGCGTATTTGTGTCTACACCATTTGTGTGAGATTCCAACGAAAGTCTCTTCTCTAATTAGTTGTGTTTACAGCGTTAGATAAAATTTCAATTATATAACTTTGTTGCTTGTTTATATATAACATGTAATCCGTGGATAAAACCGGAACCGATCCGTGACTCGTAGATCGGATTGGAACCGAACCGTGAGACTTTTGGTCCGGACACGGATTGTATTTTTCAAAAATCGTGACTCGCGAATTAGGATTGGGTTCATGCCAATTCGATCCGATTTAGACCGTGTACACCCCTAGTAAAGTCTCCTCCAAAAATTATTATGACCCAATTGCCCTTAGAGCACCTTATACAAGTTCCAGAGACCATTAATTCATTCACCCTCGTCTAAAATATATATATATATACCTACTCTCCATTTATTAGTCTATCGTGCCGAGCTATTTGAGAAGGAACTACGCTAGAGACACAAACAAAACTACACCAACATCTGCATACTCACATGAAGGTCCCACAAGTTGCACCATGCAAATTGCAGTACGTAGTAGGTATTTCGACAAATAGGTAATTATCAGACAAAAAAATTCTAAACCAAATTTCTTTGAAACTAACCACTCCTAGAAAAACAAAAAAGTAACAACATTCTATTTGAAACAAACCTAAAAAATATAATGAATTGGGTAACAAGCTCATCCATAAAAAGTTTGGTGGCTAGGTATATATCCTTGTATTCTTGAATCACTTCCACATTCATAGAGTATCCCGCAAAAATAGATTAAAAGGTTTTCTTGATTATTAAAATTACTCATTAGTATTGAGTTTTAATAACTCATTGGTATTGAGTAACTAGTGGTAATAACTTTGAATTTTTCTTGGTAGAAGTATATTATTTTTAAGTTCTTGTTTCACGGGCGGGTGGTACATTATTTTGGATGGAGGGAGTGTAAAATTTATCTCAACCAAAAAAGCTAAAAACTGGTACTTACCCTCCAATTGCCATTGATGGAGAGGTGGGTATGTTGGTTTTTTTTTTTTTTTTGAGACTTGGGTGACCTAATAGCCTCTGGAAACAATTATAAGGTGGTCTAAGGGAAATAGGACAAATAATGGTTTTTTGGAGGGAACTTTACCACTAAATCAATTTATTGCATTTACGTGTTAGTTTTAACAGAAAAGTTAACGGCTTCATTTTGATCCAAAGTTGAGGGGGTTTAAGTATCTAGTAATGAAGTTGAGGGGGTGTCTTTCAAAATCGGACAAAGTACAAGGTGTATAAGTCAAAATTACCCTATTTTCAAAAGGTAAACTATAATGGCAACGTAAATGCGAATCCCGTAAAAAAACGTCTATTCTTTGGAAGTTTCCTTTCATCTGATTTCTAAAAAGCTAAGGTCATTCCTATTTATTTACATGTGATTGAGAACAAAATCATTTTCTCTTCGAGGATAACAATGTAGGCGATGAAGGGTAGAAAAGAAAATGAGAGAGGGTGGCGGCGATGGAAGGGGCGGTTGCAGCAACTTGCAAGTTTAATTAGGTGCTCATGAGCAGGGAAGAATGCCCCAAAAGACTGGTACTCTATTCCCCAGTTGTTATTCAAATTTATCTCTGTTTTTTATTTTTTTATTTTTATAAGGTATTATCTCTCTCTTTTTTGTGAGTTCATGTTAAACTATGTACAAAATATTGGTCGAGGTCGCAAGACGTTCTTCTTAGTTATTGAAAATTACAATTCTAATTATATCCTTTGAAAATGTTAATTGTCAAAACATGTTTTACATACGTAAGTTAAGCAAATTCGGTATTGACAAACTTACAATTTCAAAATTGCAAGACAATTTTTATTTAATTATTTCCAGGTTTATTTTAGATTTTCTTTGTGATCATTAATTACATTCCAAAAACACAGAAAGTATACCAAGCAATATCGAAAGTTTTGACTCGCAAGCAAAATAAAGATAAGGCCAATGTTTCAGCTAGTACAATAATACAGAATATTAAACAATGATGAATTTTCCACATTTAATTTTTGTGTACCGTTTTAAAAAATGTTCTCTGTTCGATTTGGCTTTCTCCATTAGGTGAAGATTTAAAACTACGACGTTTTTTCTAATTAGTTGTTGACAATTACAAAATGAATTATATCTTCGATAGAAAAATGTTAAAATCCGCTTACAAGACTATCGGTAAGGCTTATTGTCAACCAATCAACCCAGTGGGCTAGTAAAAGATCATTTGGGACTTGTAATCCTCTCTTTCTTCTTTTTTTTTTTTCTTTTTTTCAGCATTTCGAATTCTCTTCTCTCGCAGCCTATACTCTGTTTCGTCTTTGTAATTTTTTGACTTTTCTTCGATGTACCCTTTGTTGAGTTCCTATAAAACTTTTTTGCCAAAAAAAAAAAAAAAGGATTTGGTTTAAAGAACTGCGGTGTCGGCAATATCTAGCAAACAAGGAACAAATTTAATAACGGTATTACAGAATTAAGAGCACTATCTTACTATATTTGGAAAATCCATCAATGTATATATAATATTTTACTAAAACTAGTTGGCCTTTTGTTTTGTTTGTTGTGCTTGCAGGTCGATCTTGCCTTAAGCTGGTATTTTTTTCTTTATTATTTTGGAATTTATCCAAATTAAAAAAAAAAACACACCAGGCAATATCATAAGTTTTGATCGGCAAGCACAACAAAGATAAGGCAAACTAGTTTTACTAAAATACATATTATGCAAGGATGGAGTCAGAGGCGGACAAGTGGTGGTTCACCACCACAATTTTCAAAAAAGTGAAATTATTACTCCCACATAGAAAATAAATTTTTATCTCCGAATTATATAGACTCGCTATCACTAGATTTTTTTAAGGTTTCATCATCGTAATACAGTTTGTCTTTTTATTTTGTACATATTTTCGCCACCACAAAAGTAAAATCATGGCTCCATCCTTGATATTATGCATTAATGGATTTTCCACATTTAGTAAGATAGTGCTCTTAATTCTGTAATACAGTTTTTAAATTTGTTCTTTTCTTGCTAGATGTTGCCAACACCACAGTTCTTTAAACCAAATCCATTTTTCCGATTCCATACAGTGTACGTTGAAAAACAATAAGAAGCGTTTGCTTTTAATTTTGTGGTATGATTTAAACCTCGAAAATTAATTCATTTCCATTTTCCATAAGGCATACAACTAGGACCCATTTATGACGTCACGCAACCCAACCAATGCCTCCTGGTACGAAAATGTCTACCTGATTTTATGTGCATTTTTTATTTGAGTGTTCTTCCGCTTTCAATTTTTGCTTTTGTAGTGCATAAAAGCCTTATGTGGAGTGGCTTCAACCTCGAGCTCTTTGAGTAACCTTTTCAAAGCGTTGGTCTGGCCTTTCAATTTCTGAATGGGACCCCTGCACCACCCAAACTTGCCGACAACATCATGGTGGCTCATCGGAATGAAAATTTCCGTCTCCTCAATATGAAGCTGACAAACGTGCAAGCTATGTTAGAACTTGAGAGGCAATGTGTTATGCTCTTTTTCCTAATTAAAACTCCGATGTCATGCTCTCTGAAAGCACCAATCGGCGTTTCAATAAGTTTAATTTTGATTGACTCGCATTCTTTATGCTCACCAACCTAATTTTTTGACCACCCAAAATTTTCTTATCTATGGAAAACAAAAATGATTCTCCTACGAAGAAAGAGAGGTTCTAATTTCGAGGTGTGTCCTTTAAAAAAATGAGGGATATTTATAGGGATTTCTCCTGTTTTTCGGGCCAAAAAATGTATTAATAATTTACCTAGTAAGAATAGAATTTGAAAATTTGTTGTGAATTTAATTAGTAACTATCTTTGGTGATTTTCAAAATCTCATACGGGTAAATATAACTAGGTTACGAGGTGGACGAATTTAATGCATCAAATGGAAAAGAAGAATAATTAGGAATTGACTACATATATTCAAATGTACGTACTTAATTAAGAATGGGAAAATAGTAAAAAATAAAGTTGTAATATTAAGTAAAAGCACCTCCACCACCACTAGGCCCGGGCTGAAAAGCGGAAGGATTTTTGTTGCTGCTCTTCTTGCATGCGCCTTTCAGTGTTTGACTAGGACCCTTGCACCACCCAACCTTGCCGACAACATCATGGTGGCTCAACGGAATGAAAATTTGTCTCCTCAATATGCAGCTAATAAACGCGCAGGATTTGTTAGAACCTGAGAGGCAGCGTGAGCTTAAGCTTGAGCTTGACCACGGTTGGGCTCAAGCTCACACTACTTCTCAGCTTCTAACCATGATGTTGTTGGCAAGGTTGGGTGGTGTAGGGGTTCTAGTCAAAAACTGAAAGGCGCATGCAAGAAGAGCAGCAACAAAATCCTTCAGCTTTTAAGCCCGGGCCGAGTGGTAGTGGTGGTGCTTTTACTTAATATTATTACTTTACTTTTCACTATTTTCCCATTTTTAATAAAGTTCGTACATTTGAATATATGTAGTCAAGTCCTAATTATTCTTCTTTTCCATTTCATGCATTAAATTCTTCCACTAATCTAGTTATATTTACCTGTATGAGATTTTGAAAATCACCAAAGATAGTTAATAATTAAATTCACACAGATTTTCAAAATCTATTCTTACTAGGTAAATCATTAATAGGTTTTTTTGGCCCAAAAAACAAGAGAAACCCCTATAAATATCCCTCACTTTCTCAAAGGATACACACCTCCAAATTTGAACCTCTCTTTCTTCGCAGGAGAATTTTTTTTTCCCCCATAGATAAGCAAAATATGGGTGGTCAAAAAATTAGGTTGATGATCATAACGAATGCGAGTGAATCGCAATTAAACTTATTGAAACGCCGATTTGGTGTTTTCAAAGAGCATGACATCGGAGTTTTTAATCAGGCAAGAGAGCATAACTTGAGTGTGCTAAAGAAGAAGCTTACCGTGGCGAAAAATGTGGGGGAAATTGAAAGGAAGAGAGGAGATGAAATTCTGAAAGAAATTGAGGATGAAACAAAGAAGTATATTGAGGGGGATAGTTTGGAACAACTTGTGAAATGGGGAGATGCACTGGAGGAACTTATGGAGAGAGTGGACAAGAGACTGGATCAACTCAAGAAGCTGGAGGCTGGAAATCCTTCTCCATTTTGATCACGGGGCGGGTCCAAGCTCCTGAGTTTTTATTGGCTCGGATGGAAAATAAAAGCATCTCTTCTCTCCTCTTTTTTTTTATGTTTTTTCTTTTCTTTCTTGTCATTTCCATTTTGTTTTTGTTGTTGTTTTGTTGCTTGGTTGCAGTCTTTTTCCGCAATATTTCTTGATCATCTTCTTGTCATGGCTTGTTATTATGCTAATAATTATAGTCACATTCCTACAGTCTTTAATTTCTTGTGTAATTGGGAGAGAGCTGGGATGCTTGCTGTTGTAATCGGAAAGACCCTAGCTAGTAATATATGGTTTTCTTGTGTTATTGCAACTCTCCAGCATCATTTATTTATTTTGATCAGCAAAGAACATTATCATGAAGATAAAAAAATAAAATTTATTTCACTCGGCTCATGATCCAAGAGAACCAGAGTATCGGCAAAATTCCAAAAAGTATGAATTGCCAAGCAAAAGTGTGAAACTCGTAATTTCAAAAGTGCAACAATTATGAGAATCCTGTATAAAATGTATATCCGTTGGAAGTTTCCTTAATTTCTGTCTATGAAACCACCAGTGATTGATTCAAGGAACAATCTCAGAGCATCTCAAATAGAGGGGATCAATCTCTCAGTTGACATTCATCCACCCAAACTCAGAAAAAGTATAAGGAATGAATTGTATGAGGAGTGCATAAGCTCTGGAAAGTGAGTTTATCCAAAACTTTAATTCTTCACGAGGGACAAGGCAAGATCAAGAAGTAACATCTGTTGAGGTCCACCGAACAATTAGTGCTGGCAAAAGGTTAGGAGTGGACATGGTCAAGAGTGATGTTCAAGTGCTGAAACAGATGATTGAGATTGCAGCAGAGGAGTTTGGGCTTCTGCAGAGGAGCACCCCTGTTTGCTAAATTATGTCAGACTAGTATCACCAGATTTTTAGAACAAGTGTATGGCTGCAGATTTCTAGAGCGTTGTGCGCGTTTGGGGTGTGTTCGTGGTGGTGTCTTTTGGGAGCGAGAGTGTTGAGGTTTGAGGGGGAGAGTGGTCCTTTGGTGAGGGGTGTTTTCTAGTTGGAGTTTGGGGAGTCTTTTTCAGGTTTGTTAGTACCTTTGTTCAAGTTTTGGCTGTAGTTTTGTTTTGTTACGAGGTGTGTCAACTGTCAAGGTTGGGGACTTATTGTGTCTGCTGAGTCCTATTGAGTCTGTCTGGTATCCTTTCTTTTATGGGTTCTTGTCCTTAGGTTGTAGAGTCTGTGAGTCAGTTAATTGGGCATTGGGGTGTGCTTACATTTGGTTGGGGTTGTGAGCCTGTGTCCTACGAAAGTAGATAAATTTATCAGCCTTGTAAGATGTTGCGAATTCTTTTGGTGATACGATTTATTGTGAATGATAAGGTTTGCGAAACTTTTTGGTTGTCCTCTAGTTGAGGATTTCAGAGACTTTTTCTGCTGTTACTTTCCTAGTTTGAAGATTCTGAAATTGATTGCAAATATTTGCCTGCTGTCGGATTGCTGTTTAGTGTGTTGGATGCTGCTACATCTTCTCTTTCAATGCTACTATATATTCCTGGTGATGCTGAATATTAGTACAAAGGATGCCAATACTTTTGGTAGGAATATTGTTGCCGAGTTTGGATTTCTGCTGCTACTGCTACTGCTACTGCTACTGCTACATAATTTGCTGATGATGAAGTTTTTGGGATGCTTATTACTGAACATTTTGATAAAGGATGCCAATCCTTTTGGCAGCCATTTGTTTGCTGATTTTGGATGCTTTCTTTGCTGCTACTCCTTAATTTCTTAGTTACTTGCTGCTGCTCTGCGTGATTTGTCTTTTTATGTGATGGAGTTCTGGGGACGGGGGTTTCTGCTGTGCACGATCCGGACCGTTTGTTGCTTGGAAAGACGATCAAGATTTCAAACAAAATAAGAGTACCATTCGCTCGAATAATTTTTAAGTAATAGCTGATGCTGATGCTTCATGCCTTGTGGTGCTGCCGAGGGTGATGCAAAATGTCTGGCAAAGGGAGCTTTGGCCTCGGGTGTTTCTTATGTATTTGTTATTTTCTTCTCTCTCACATTCATCCTTTGTTGGATGTATTTTTATTTATGGCCCTGTACTTTGCTTCATGACACTTTTTAGTCGGATGGCTAGTATTTGGCTAGGGATTTAATTTCTTTTCTCAATGTACATTTTTTTTTTCAATCGGCAAAAAAATTTATTAATCTTTGAAAAAGATTATAAAGATTAATTGGAACAATGACACAACGACGAACACCACCCAAGACCCAAAAGACAAGGAAGACAAGAAGTCAACTAATACAGGACCAAAAACCAAGAAAGCCAGAGCCCCCAGACCAAAACTAACCCAGACCAAAACCCAAAAAAACCATCAAAAAAAAAAGGAGAGAAAGCCAACAAGAAAAAAAAGGCAACACGCCAAACTGCCTCAAAATTGCAGAAAACCAAAGCCAAACTGCCTCAAAAATTTTGGCATCTCCGATACCAATTATATTTTCGCTTTCAATTATATTTTCGTTGATGGTAATATTCAAGATGTTTTATAAAAGGTAAAAAGAACCGGCAATAATAATAAAAAAAAGGAAGGTAAAAATCAACCAAATTTGAACTCCTAATTTCAGAAGTGCAATTGCCGTTCGTGGTTTACGTCGAGGTTTCTATTCGTTAGAATTTTTTTGCGGTCATTAATTACGTACAAAAAAGAATAATTCAACGGGGAATATCATAAGTTTTCAATGTTAAGTACAACAAAGATAAGGTTTTTTTTTTGGGGGTCATTCGTCATTCCTAATCTATAATGAGATTCAATCGCGGAATGCACTGTGTGACCACTTGCCAACAAATATAAGGTCAACAAGATAAATAAGTCCAGCCTTATCCGATTAAAAAATATCTAGTTTGGGCATTGATGAATTTTCCATTTTTAATTAGTATTGTCGTGATTTTAATTTTGAACACCGTTTCAAATTAATCTGTACTCTGTTTTCCAGATATTGCCAGTACCGCAATTATTTAAACCAAATCTAGACACATTTACTTTTACTTTCTCTATTACGTAAATACTTTAGACAAAATAATACGGAGCGTTTTCTATAAATTTCGTGGGTATGCTTAAAGCTGGAAAATTTACAAAAATGCTAAGAATACAATCATTCAGACACAACTTCGAACACAACTGCTCACATGCACGTGGATCCCATGCATATTTAAGGAAAACTCACATCTATGTGATGGGTTTTGTTCAAATTGCGTATGGATGGTTCTGTTCCTTACATCTCTAGGAAAATGAAAGGGGTCCCTCCAATGCGGCCCTATTTGGGTAATTTTTCCTCTTATTCATTAAACTAGACAGGTTCCCATAATGAGCCAAGTCAGTACATCCCAGTAGTGATCTAGATTGTGGGCTCTCTGAAATCTTCATTTGGGATCAGAACCGTTCATCTTTTGAAGAATGTTGCGAACATTGTGGATACAAAAAATTATGATCATCAGGCTTTGATAAATATTCAATTGAGACAAATTCGTCTTACAGTGTATTCTTCAAATGATATTGGCCACCCACATTAATGGTTTATGAACATATGGCTACCAATATCCAATTAATTTGATTTATTACATGAATGATCTACTCAAATACAGATTATAGAGGACCCACAATTGAGGTCACTACGGAGATGTAGTGACTTGGGTGACTATGGGTACCCCAAATCCCATTAAACTATCTTTTGGAATTTATTCAGATTTTCAAATTAATTCTCTGTATTTACTCTTTTTTTAACTATTTTGGTTCATAAAAAGATATTTTTAACATTTTGTAGGGCTTTTTATTGGAATTTTGTTGCTTTTTTCCAAGAAAACAAAGATAAATTAAAGTTACTAGGACAACGAATAAGCCTATATGGAAACTTTTTTCTTTGAACAAATAGGTAACATTACACCAGAAGCAACATAATATTACAAGAGGAAATATAAAACAACCCAAAGAAAATTCAAACGGTAATTGGCAAGGTATCAAACTGCCGCCAATTTCTCCCGCAATATTTGTGCACAATATGAATCTATACCACTACTACCCTCAAAATATTAAAAAAATTCACCCGAATACTCCCACATTATCAGTCTAACTCATTTCAAAAACATCCAACCAGGACAATTCGACTTGCACATAAGAATATTGTTCAATTCCAAATGCAGATCAAAAAAGGAAAAAAATAAAATTTTCATAACTAGAAACTCATAAATACCACCCTAATTACCAGATAACTCTATAAATATCTTCAACACAAGTAAAATTAGAATACACAACTCCATATTGTCATCTTTTTCACCCTCTTCCCCTGGTGAGGTCAAAGCCCAAACCCTACCCACGGAAGAGCTATGCCAAGGAAAGACTAGTAAGCGTCGCGAAAAGATCACTCATTCGGCCACCCTAGCATGAACAAAATCATTGCCAGGTTTTTGAGTATTCTCTCAATTCCATTTTAATTGTTCGATTCGGACTCCAATTCAATTTATAAATTGTTAATAGTACTTAATCTACAATAAATTTTATGAAAAATATAGATTTTATATGATAGATCTCAATTAGTTCTATTACACAGTTTTTAAAAATCTTAAAAAATATTGTACAATGAAAGATAAAAATAATTAAAAAATTGCATTGAAGACTAGAACGAATTAAAAATGGAACGGAGAGAGTACTTTTTAGCAATATTTAATTATGTACATGAATCACACCATGCAAGTGAACAGTTTTCTCTGGTGTGTGAAATGTCTAACCAGCTTTTTGCATGGGTTCGAGTTATTTTGGAGGTGGTGGCGGTAGCAGTGCTTTTCCTGTTAATTCCTCCAGGATCGAGTTCTTTTGGCAGTGGCAGCCGCAGCAGCAATCACACGGTAGTGTTTTTCCCTTTCCTCCGGAAACAAGTTTTATGGAACAACTACACAGGATATAATATTATCATATTTTTCTTTATGATAATTATTACCTACACAATTTAATAGTCGCACTTACTCTTTTTTTTTTCCCCCCGTTTTTTATACACTGGATTTACATTTTCTTTTGCGCTATTGTTGTTGTTTCGTCATTCAATTTCTCACAGATGTTTTAAAGTCTTTACCTCATATTATTACAAATTAGTACGTACAAATGTACATAAGCTAGCTAATAACCTGGTTTTTGTCTTTGTCATTGACTATTGATTTATATTTTCTTCTATGCTATTGTTGTTGTCTTGTCACTCAATTTTCACGTGTCTTAAAAATCTTTATGTCATATTGTTACAAATTAGTACAAATGTATGTAAGATAATAACCTGGTTTTTGACGTTTGTTATTAACGGTTATTAACCGTTGGACTATAACATTCTCTTTCTTTTGTTGTATAGTTGCCGCCGTTATTACTGTTGTTGTCTTGTCATTCGAGGGTTGTGTTTAATGTTCGCTATCTTGTTATCGTAAGTTAGATTGTGTCTTTGATTTAATTTTTCATCGAGAAGGCGATGTGATGGCAACAAGCTTTATAGGGAAAAACACATAGGCATTAAGGAACACAACTGATCCAGACACAACCCTGAACTCAATCTCTCACATACACGTGGGTATACAGGTGAGTCCCGCGTAATAAATTTGTGTGGGAGTACTTACATGAATGAGAGTGGTTGTGTTCATGGTTGTGTTCGAATGATTGTGTTCCTAACTTTTTTGAAGGAAAAAAGAAGTGAAATAGCAAGGGGGATTATTGCATTGAATTCTTCCAACACATTTCCTAGTTGTATTTCCATTAGAAGGGATTTTGAAAATCTCCAAAGATGGTTACTACCAAGGATGGAGCCAAGGGGGGACAAGTGGTGGCGGCCGCCACCACAAGGTTTTCAAAAAATGCAATTATTACATAGAAAATAGATTTTTATCCCCAAATTATATAGACTCGCCACCACTAGATTTTTATGTTATTATAGTTTTTCATAGAGTGGATGAATATTTGTGATACAGTTTGTCTTTTTATTTTTTGAGTACATATTTTTATTTTTTGAGTACATATTGTGCAACACCAATGCTCTGGATGTTGAATGAAAGAAGCATGGTAATGTGCACATAAATCAAAATGATTCTTGGGTCTGCCCTCTCTGATGTCTTTTGGCTTTGATTTGAGGGCATGATTCCGCAGCAAACGCGACGGTTTAGGGGGACCACTGTTTCAATGGTATTCTGTGAGCAACCACTTTGTGCATTTATTGCCAAAGGTTAGGTTTGTCTCCAATCCATCTGTTTCAGTGGTATTCTGGGAACAGCCACTTTGTGCATTTATTGCCAAAGGTTAGGTCTGTCTCCTATCCATCCCCCGCCCATACCCCCAATTATTGGAGACTAAATGGGTTATGTTATTGTTGTATATTTTTGCCACCACAAAGATAAAATCCTGGCTCCGTCCCTGGTTACTACTTCAATGCATATAGATTTACACAATCTGTTCTTACTCAACATAACAGGTAATTCATTAATTCATAATAAACTCATTTGGGACCACAAAGTAAGGAGAAAATCTCTATAAATACCTATCCTCTTCTTTAAAGGACACACCGCCCCATTTAATCTCCCTTGTTTTGGTACTTATATTTGAGCCATGGATTCGAAAAATAAGGATGGCAAAAAGCTCTGGCGGGTGAAAATAAAAAATGCACCCAAAATACGACTAGTCTTTTCAAAAAGCCGATTTTTTGTTTTCAATCAACATGCGATTGAGCGTAACATTCTCAAGCTAAGCAAGACGGTTAGCACATTGAAAGTTGAAAATAACAAACGAGCGGAAGAAATAATGGCCGAAAAGGCTAAACATCCTTTCTTCGGAGTTCCTATGAACGAGCTTAGTTTGGAACAACTTCTGGAGTATAGAGATGCACTGCTGAACCTGAGGGAGAAAGTGCATGAGAGAATGGACGAACTCAAGAAGCTGGAGGCCGCAAATCCTTCAGCATCTAATCGTGAGGAGGGTCCAAGCTCCTAAGTCTCGTGAATCGGATGGAATAAAAGCAACTACCCTGATCTCCTCTCCTGTTTGGTTATGCTTTTTATTTATGTTTGTTATTGTTGTGTTGCTTGGTTGCGGTCTTTAGCCGCAATCGAGCTTTGTTTTTAAGTTTTCCCTTTATGTTGGTCTTAAGGGTCATGTTTGTTTGTTTGTTTGTTTTTTTAAATAACCAGATATCCAGGTCAGCTTACGCGCACTTCAACTAATTCCAGAACCTTGATGGGTCATGTTTGTTGCAATAGTTGAAAAGCTTTCTAGCAACAAGCGTACTTGCTTCTACATTTGGGGAAGGCTGATGTTTGTTGCAATAGCTGAAAAAGCTTCTTATTAATAATATGGTTTGTTATCTAAATGTTACCGGAATTTTAATCTGCTGCGTAAATCTGGAACCATAACATTTACTTGATCCGCACTTTGACTGAAGAAAAATCTCCAAGGGAACTCTGTCCATTTGATTTGAGTCCTGATCTTCTTTCATATTACTCTCTTCGGGATTTTAACCAGGTTCAGGTAATCTTTGATGAACCAATCCCACAAAGGATAAATAATGCCAAAAAATGAACGTTCTGATTCTGTCAATAGTTTTTAAGTTAAAATGTCCATGGCCGTCTGTTTTTTAAATGAAAATTAAACTTTTGACATACCTATCAATGTTCGAACAAGCGGATTTTTGCACAGACACATTATTTTACGGGTCCTACAAGATGAACAGTTCAAATTGTTATAATGATCGCACGATGGGCCCACAATTTTTGAAAGGCGAAGAAAGATTTCATTGAAATAGTGGTAGCTAGGTACACTGCTTTTTGGGTCCTAACCATTCACACAGCCAAAAAAAAAATTGCATCATAACCTTCCACCAATTTTAACGGGTTTGATAATTGTTGATATATCATTCACGCATAAAAAATATGTATTTTTTGGAGTATTATCTATCATTAATATTTGAATACGTGTAGTTTTTGGTACGAAATACTCTATTCGTCCGAAAAAGTGTCCAATTCAATGAGAACTTAAAAAAAAATGCATTTTGGTTTAAAACATTTCAATATTTTTCCCCACATGATACTAGAAATTAACAAATTCTTTTAATTTTTGAAATTTTAAATTGTTCAAAATAATAAAGGTATTTTTTCAAGATCTCGGCTTACAGATCAAACATTCTTCTCAGAACAGAGGGAGTTGTTGATTTTGTGGATTCCACCTACAAGTTTGAATTCTAGCTGTGTTCTTGCCCACCAACTACACCACAACATTCTCACATTTATGTTGGACCTACACATAAAAGTATGAGGCTACACATGGTGGGGACCACATGCATGTGTGGGGGTGCAACTAAGGCTACTACAAATGCGAGCAACTTGACTCATTAAGGCTCGACTTGTTTATTAATTGAGTCAAGATCGAGTTAGAGTTTTAGGCTCGTTTATTAAACAACTTGTGCTTAACACTCTAAAGCTAGACTTGGTTTGACAAAGATCAGGTCGTTTGTATAGGCTCAGCTTATTGTACAGAATCATTTAGTATATAATCCTAGGGTGCTGATTTTTAGGCTCCCTTTTTGATGTAGACACTCCACCATTTAATGAAGTTACAAAACTACCCTTTCTAAGATATAAAAATTACTTGAGCCACTCCACCCCCAAATTATCTCCTCATTTACTAAGCCACTCCAAATGGAAAATTGAACCAAAACCAAACATAAACATTAGGTTCTAAATATTAACATTAACTTTATTTTCCAAACATTAAACATCCACACCATAAAAATTAGGTTCCAAACATTAAAAATGTATTTATATCAAATTGCTTCATGACACTTTGTGCAAGAAAGAAAAAAAATATTGCTAGAATTCTCCAAAATAAACATCACACTATTGAAAATGTTGATGCTGCAAAATCTTTATTATGGCTGCGGCATAAGATCTTTATATTTTCATACTCATTATCTACCATTTTTCCCTAAAAATCTTCATAACGTCCGCTAATTTACAGTTTAAAACTCATAGTGAGACAAACAAAGCACATCACCAAAGTTAGAGAACTCCTGAGAGGAAAAGTAACAGAACTCTCAAGAGACTTTGCATGGACAAAAGAATGATTCTATAATCATAGGCCGAAGACCACTTGTCCAGGTTGTCCTAGTGCATAATATGGAGACAATAACATAAAGAGTTTACTAAGGAAATATTAAATATGTAAGTAGGCAATTCATTGATGTGCAGTAAAAGGAGTTGAACAACTATTTGTTTTTTCTGATAAAAAAACTATTTGCTTTTTTGGAGTGTCTGAAGTAAATCATGGAACTTGCAAAAGGGTAATTTTGGAAAACTACTGTAGCTTGGAGCTCTTGCATCAAAATTGGGAGTGCAAATATCAATTTCCTAAACGTAGCTCACCTCATTAAGGGCTTGACTCAATTATAGCTGATCTGAGTTTGAGCTCAAGTTTTTGACTCATTTAATAAACAAGCCAAACTCGAGCTCAATAAGGCTCAGCTCGGCTCGTTCGCACCGTTGCTGAGGCTGGTGGGTCGTACCTATCATTTCTATTATTTTTAACTCATGATCCAAATGTAATGAATAATCTATATACTAAGGGAGCCCAGCGTTTGAAATCCCTATATTTTGGACCCTTGAATCTTAATTCAAGGCTCAGATTGCAAAGGCACAATACTCTCTCTCCCTTCTTTCCCACACACCCACGTGGTTTTGACACTTTCCACGTTTCAAGGCCAAGCGCCAAGTAATTACAAAGAAAACTACCCTATTTCTCAATGTGGATAAAGTTCAGATCAGTTAAGAAGAAAACTAACCAACTTTCCAACATGTGGTGATGGGAAAATATGGCCGGTTCTCTGCCTATGAAGACAGATATTCGACACAGTTTCAAAGGAGGAGAAAAAGAGGGAAATAGGGAGAAGAAGTTGGAGAGAAATTCAGAAGTACAGTAAGAAAAAAGAGAGAGAAAGAACTGTCTGTTTACCACATAAAAATTCATGGGAGAAATTACTTGGCAGCAATCAATGTACTGCAGCTCGCCTTTAAGAAACATAAGTTCGGTGTGGGCCACAATTATAGCGATTAACAATCACCGGTTCTGTTTCATGACAATGTGCTATATGTTCCTTAGAGGACTCGAACATTGTAAAGCCTGGAAAGGTGAGTGATCTGCACTCTAAATATGCATATCGTGTTTGTATTTACAATTGCTTAAAGTCATTTCTTCTATAGTTCCTCACGGGATGAATTGAACCCCCAAAAAAAAAAAAAAAAAAAAAGCATTTTGTATTCAAGGTATGCTTAATTGTTCGAAGCCATGCTTTTCAAGACGCAAGATCCGCTAGTGGATCTCTATGGTGGAATCTTCCGGCGTTTGTCTTGGGCTTCCTACTTTTGGAGGCCCATATTTATGGGCTACAAACTGTAATTATGGCCTTTAAAGGCCTAGAGAAAGCAGGTTCCTCAAGAGCTCAGCCCAATCAAGATACCTCCATGGTTTATTGGTTTATCTCTTAGAAAATTTACTTATCATGGGGCCCAATAGAGAGCTAATATCTCGTCAGAAGGCCCAAGAGTAAGAGTAAAAGTTGTGGAGGTCCATAAGGACCATAACTTAGGTCTATCAAGGGTTGGGTTGGGCTGGTCTTGAGATGGACACACCATGTTCTAATAGTTTCTTCATCAACCTTAAAGATTGGTTTATATATGTTTCTCATTTGTCTAGTTAGTGGTCTTCTAAATTCGAAATCTCTTTTTGATAATTCACCATTCAGCCCAATGAATCAACTAATTTGGAAATGAATCTCAAGATTCTCAATGCCCACTAGTGAGGGGCCGTGATAAAGCCCAACACAAGTCGACCTCAAAACAAAGGTTTTTTTTAAGCCCCAGGGCCTTAGATTTGCATTATCACAATTTATGTGACATGAATGCAATAGTAATCCATGATTACAGTCCTAAAAAACCAACACGAATATTTAAATATGTGAAAAAATAAGAAGAAAAGAAGTGATCTTGGAATCAAAGGATAATCGATTTTTTTTTTTGGGTGTAGCATAGAGAACCAAAGCAGATACAGAACCTAAGCAAGAGTAGCAAAAAAAAAAAAAAAGAAGGCCTACACCCAAGGCGTCCTCCATGACACTTTGTTAGCTGCCAAAGGAACTTCTTCACATTCAACAAAGTCTTCTTCCTGTTCCGCTCCAAACTGTGCTAGAATATCGGCACTCCAATTGGCTTCACGGTGGATGTGAGATAAAGATGCATTCGTACGAGGAAGGAGAGTTTTTGCTTCCCATATGGTTCCACGATACAGGTGATCGATCTGGATTTGGTTCTTCATTGTTGAATTTGACAACCTCTTGAGAGTTAGATTCATTGCATACAAAATCACACCATTTCTCCAGCATTATAGTTAGGCCCCATGATCGAGACTTGCTCACACACATGGAAGTTCTCTTTCTTGATTATTAAAATGTGCAAAATTGAAGTCTCTCACGGACGTAGTCATCCACTTGGTCTTGTTGTTCAGTGGTAATTAGGGCATTATGAGTCTCTTGTTTTCTCGAGGAAACGAGTAGTTTTTTTTTTTATTTTTGAGTGAGAACGAATATGTCTACGTCTATGTGAGATGTGTCTATTTTGTTGGGAATGAAAATTAATGGGATCCGGTATTCCGGTAACCATATGGCTAGTTATTAATGGGTGGCACAAGGCGGCGCACAATATTCTCGAAAGATAATTACTCAAAACTATAGAAAACTTTGTTAAATAGTAATTGAAGCTTCTAGAAAAGATTAATTAATTGGTCAAAGGTGTTACGATATTGTTGTCAATATATGGCTCCATTATTACATTCATTCACAAACTAATTCATGATTTTCCAAAACACCATAAGTACATAAAGCTGCTTACCAGAATGACAATGATTCATCCTTGGGCGTTACAACCACTAGGATAAAGCCTTTCATTCACAATTCACAAACTAATGATTTTCCCCAAAACAGAAGAACGTAAATTGGTTAACCTGAATTATGAGCCTTTTCAGAGTTTTCAATTGTTTTATTCGGTTTTGGATTAGTTGGACTTATTGTTGGGTGCAGACAACCTTCAGCATTGGTCTATCCCGAGGGTGTAGAGGGCAGCGCCCCCACGGGACAATTCCAGCCGTAGCGAAAACGATATTTTTGGATGTCGAGGTGTAATTTCGGTCATAGGGCCTGACCTCTTTATTTAGCAATTTGTTAAATTTTAGGGTTATCGGTTTTTAGAGAAAAACTAAGAGAGGCGAGAGAAAACGCAAATCTCAGAGAGATTGCGAGAAGACTTGAACTCTTATTTTCGATTGCATGGTGGACTGGTGTAGTTGACATGAGAAAATTAACCAGCCAAAGGAAGAATTGGTGGGATAAACCTGTGGATGAATTAGAGCTAATTGAGCTTGAACAACTTGGGGATTCATTGGAGGAGCTCAAGAAAAACACGACGAATCAAGCGAATAAGCTTTTAGTGGAAGATGGTATGGGAATGGTTGACGCGGTTGACACTAAACCCTATCAGATCAATGATTCTTCAGCAAATCCTCATGTCCATAATTTTGCATACGGCCACGGATTTTTCTGAGTTTGCCTGTCCAATTCAGTGGTGTTATTACTCCTTTGGCTAATTTGAAAAAATTGGTTTTTTGGTTTTTTTCGTTACCCAAATGGGTTGGCTTAGTTGTCAAGATTTAGAACTTGGAGTTTGCTTCCTCCTAAGGTCTTGAAACATCATAATTGCTATTAACTCATTTGCTCTTAAATGGGGCTTCTGCTAGTGGACGGTGGGATTGGTCTCTCAAGATTAGTCGAGATGCGTAAAAGCTATCCAGACACTTGGTTATAAAAAAAATAAAAAATAATAATAATAAAAAAACTAGTTACTCACTAGCCTTAATTGTTACTTTATTAATTCTTTTCGGTTATGTTTAGTCAATCATGTGTACTGATTCTGGTGATTAATACAGTATCATCTACCAATTTCTTGTTTTAATTAATAATGAACTTGTATTTTGATACGGATACGGATGTGTTTCCAGCTAGATATCGTTTTTGTTTTGCACGAAATTTAGATTATGTGCGGCTAGGGTGGAAGAAAATTGAACTTCTTGAATTTTCGTTTGGATTAAATGGCAACCTGACAATTTGTGATAATTTTCTACTTTACGGCCATAATCGTTTTCCTAAATATATAGGTGGTTTACTGAGGAATTGTTTTCCAGTTAGCCGAATGAATGGACTTTCTTTGTGTGCTCGAGGTAAAATGTTAGGGACAGGGCGGCCAGACCAGTTCTCAAGCTAGCAGCGGCAGAAATTTAGAACCCCCCGGGGCAATCCCAAAAAAAAATTTGTAAGTTATATATAAATAAGTGGTCTTGTTCGTTTCATAGTTTAGTTTTAGTTTTGATGAAATTATCATTTTCTTCATTTCTCTCTCTATATATCTCCACTTATTGCACCTTATGACATCATCAAAACTAAACAAAACAATTTAATTAAACACAGCCAGAAAAGTTTCCAATATGTTAGCAAAGCAAAGTCTGGCGTGTTGGTCAGCTTAAACCTGCTATATCCTGTGTGACTAAGGAATGAATACCACCCGAAGCGTTTGCCTTTTATTTTATTTTTTTCCCGTTTTTGTTCAGCAAATATATATACCAATTATCCAATCCGGGATCCCGGATTGGAGGTTTTTTGGTGTTTTGATGCTTTTAAAAATTGTTTTTGGAAAATCCGAACCGTCCAATGTGTTCAAAATGTGTTTTCCAAGATCCACGCATGAAATCTTTAAAAAAAATACCGGGAAGGGCTTGATCCAAACAGCTTTTCGCAAAAACTGTATATTTACAATTTTGCGAAAAATTGCTCGGATCAAGCCCTTCCTGGAATTTTTTTTGAAGATTTCTCGCTTAGGCCATTGAAAACACCTTTTGAACACATTGGACGGATTGGATTTTCAAAAAAATATCGGGAAGGTGGAATCCCGGATCCGAGACTCCCGGATGAGATCCGGCCTAGATATATATATATATATATATATATATATATATATATATATATATATATATATATACACACACACACATAGGATCAACTTTTAATGAGGGATCCCTCATTTTATTTAAAATGAGGACCTCATACTTTCCAACCAAATTTTGGCAATCCGAACCGTTAGATGTGTTTAAAATGTGTTTTTAAGGTCCACTGCGAGGATGCGTCCAAAAACAATACCCGTAAGGGCTTCATCCGATCATTTTTTGTTAAAAACGCTATATATAATGTTTTTAAGAAAAAATGATCAGATGAAGCCCTTACGGGTATTTTGTTTGGACGAATCCTCGTGGTGAACCTTAAAAACACATTTTAAACACATCTAACGGTTCGGATAGTCAAAATTCAGTTCGAAAAGTGAAAAAATTGCTTGGTCCTCATTTTATTTAAAATGATGGATCCCTCATTAGAAGTTGATCACACACACACACACACACACACACACACACACACACACATATATATAGAGTCATGTTCTAGTCCGGGAGTCCCGGATCTGGGACTCCATGTTTCCGATATTTTTTTGATGATCCGAGCCGTCCAATGTGTTCAAAAGGTGTTTTCCAAGGTTTCCGCGAGAAATCTTCAAAAAAAAATACCGGGAAGGGATTGATCCAAGCAGTTTTCGCAAAAACTTTATATTTACAGTTTTTGCGAAAAACTACTTGGATCAAGCCCTTCCCGGTATTTGTTTTTGAAGATTTCTCGCGGGAACCTTGGAAAATACCTTTTGAACACATTGGACGGCTCGGATTTCCTAAAAACAATGTTTAAAAGCATCAAAACACCGAAAAATGCTCCAGTCCGGGAAATCTGGGATCCCGGACTGGATCACCGGTGTATATATATATATATATATATATATATATATATATATATATATATATATATGATCCCGTTCTACTAAGGACTTCCTCAAACTCATAATTTGCGGATCTTATGGATCGGGGTTGAATCTCGACGATCCAAACCGCTCAATGTGTTTAATATGAGATTTTAAGGGTCACCGCGATGATTCATCTAAAAAAAAAACTCGAAAGGGCTTCATTTGAGCATTTTTTGATAAATTATATATGTACGGTTATTATGAAAAACTGCTCAGATGAAGCCCTTTCGGGAATTTTTTTTTTGTGATTCCTTGTGTTGGCTATGGAAAACATGTTTTAAACACATTGAGCGGTTCGGATCATCGAAATTTGGTTCGAAAAAAAAGGGCTAATCCTCACGGAGGAGATCTTTGAGGAATCCTTAATAGAAACATCTTCCTATATATGCATATATGGTAGGCTTCTAAAACGGGATTCCCGTTTCCGGACCTCCATGATCGAAATATTTTTTTGACGGTCCCCAATGTGTTTAGAAAGTGTTTTCAAGGGTTTACGCAAGAAATCTTCAAAAAAAAAAAATACTAGGAAAGGCTTAATCTAAGTAGTTTTTGCAAAAAATATATATTTACATTTTTGTGAAAACTATTTGGATCAAGCCCTTACCGGTATTTTTTTTTGAAGATTTCCCGAATGCGCCCTTGAAAACACCTTCTAAACACATTGGATGGCTCGGATTTCCCAAATATAATGTGCAACACAAAAAAAAAAAAAAATTCAGGAGGTGTGGACTAGAAGTTTTTCGTATATATATTTGCTGAAGAGTTTAAAATATAAAAGGCACAAAATGACAAAACACATGCCATCCAAAGTTCAAAATGACAAACCCATTCAAAGAGAAGTTATTTTGTTTGAATCAGATCGTGCCAATTATAAAATACCATAACCGATTAACTGAGGTTACATTTTGATTTTGAATTTTTTTTAATGTTATTCAAGTTGAAAACATAATATGACCTCGATTTTGTTTTGTTCTTTTACTCTCTTTTTTAATGACTTAACTAGTATGATGGCAACCAAGCTTGAGGTTCGGCTAGGGTAGCCCAAACGTCAGGGCCGGCCCTGGTTAGGGACCAAGGTCATTTTTACCCTTTTTTTTAGCTGTATTATTGTGTTTAGTGATTCTCATTTTTAACGAACCTAACATGATCTTGTCGTTGAATATTATTTGGTACATGGGTGAACATGATTAATTGACAGAGTATAACTAGGTATATTGTTAATGCCTCATTATTCCGAATTCGAATTCGGGGCCTGTAACGCTTGCACTACACTTTTATAGTAAGCAATTATGGTCATCCGTTCAGTAATCAACAGTTCCGATCTTATTTTTTATTTAAGATAATTCGGATTGTTGATTACCGAACAAATTGCCATGATTTTTCACTATAGAAATGTAGTGAACTTACTCACTACAGTCCTCCGATTATGAATTCAAGACCTGCAAAAATAAAATACTATTGTACGATCACTAGCCGCTGTCTTGTTGGATTGATTGTTCTTACCTTATTTCTCCCCGACATTCAAAATTTCTACTTTGGGTTTTTTTCATTTACATAGGTAGGTTGGAGCTTCAGAAACACAATTTTGGTTTAGTCCCACCCACAATCATCAACCTTAACAGAAATTTAGAAGAAGGAAAAGTAATATACTAATTATTACTCCTTAGAAAAAGAAAAAAGTTGAATATTGCTCAACTACTGTTTACTGTTTTTTTTTTCCCTTCTTCCTTCCATTTTAATCAGCAAAATTAACTAAGATATTATTCTTAGATATACACTTGAAGTAGATGATGGTGGCCAAAGTTCTTTCTAGAAGCTTCAATATTCTTCTTCTTAGAATATATCTCGACCTTTTGAAGATTAGAAGTTGTCAAAACAAAATTAGGTGATGGTGGTGGCAATGGGACCCACAAAAGAGGAAATTACTTTGATATTCCATCATGCTACTCAATTTTCAATTTCATCCTCAAACTTTAAAAATCTTCTCCTTTCGACAAATAACTTCTGGGGGCATTATTCAAATTTTACTTTCGCCTTGCAACATTAGAACTTTACTTTACTGGGCAATTAACTACTCATTTTTGGTCATGTGGTCAAAACAATAATTCAACTTATGTAATGAAAATAGTCATGCGACTCACCTATAGTATCATCTTTATGGATGTATTTTGAGGCTCAAGTCTTAGAACGTATGGCATTTTCTATCTTAATAGCTTGAGTAGTCAATTTATTACAATACGTAATAATACCTAGATTCTATGTAGTCACTTCAACCTCATTGATGAAGAATTGATTGCATGATATACACAAAACAAAACTCGACTTTTAATCTCATAAGTCGTTCCACTAAGCCTTGGCAATATAATGTAGGCTTTTTAGTTGATGTATACTAGGAGAATGACCTTTCATGGAAGGCATGAAAAGTCAAAAAAAAAAAAAAAAACTCCAAGAGCCTAAAATATTTCTTAGTGGAACAATGCCTAAACAATATTTACTCATGTGTAGTAATGATATGCATCCGTTTGAGTGCTAAAGTGAAAAATGTTATCATACCATACCATAACATACCATATCAATTAAAATCCAACAAGAAATGATCGGATAGGTAAAATAGCAAACATTAAATTTTAAGGGGTAAAAGGAAAGTATAGTTGAATACTTGAAGCCTTGAAGGGTACTTGAAGGGTGGAGAGTGCAATTTAGCCCTATAAATTTTGGTGAAGCGAAAGTCCAACTGCCGTCCAACTGGCAATTTAGTATTGTGTTCAAGGCCCCAGATATTGGCACAGCTGTTTAACGGCTGTATCCTATGGGAACTATCCCAAAGCCCACTCCACTCAACCAAAAACATTCCGTTAATTTAGAGAGAGAGAGAGAGAGAGTTAGAGAGAGAGAGAAAAGGACAAGAGTTGAAGAAAAGTATAGAGCATAGAGCGAGAGGTAAGTTACAGAGGGGCTAATTTGTTTGCTGTCACGTTTGCGTACGTGCGCACAGCTCTACTTTCCCCCATCGGCCCCACTACTTCTCTTCAATGGGGTCAACCCCATTTTTATTAGTTGTACTCATATTTCCTTTCTTTATAGGACAGTCAGGCCTAGTTTTTAAAAATATTTTAGCACTTAAATGTTAAAATTATGATTTTTTAAATAAAAAAATGAAGTAGTTTCGTGTATCATTTTTTGATTTTTTTGCACCAAATTAAAGTACTCATATGTACTTTAGTTTGGTGCAAAAAAATTGAAAAACGATACACACAACCACTTTATTTTTTGTTTTGAAAAATTTTGAGTGCTAAAATCTTTTGAAAAATTGGGCATCAATGTGGACATGTTGTTGGTAAATTTGGAAAAAGGGTGAGTCTATTTAACACTCTTTTTGGCTCAATACAACCCGTTTGGTAAATATAATCATGGTGAGATGACAAATTTATATATTTTGTTTCATATAACCTGACACATTTTCAAAATTGTCCCTTCTTAATTTTTGCCAAATTTCAACACTCAAAACCCACTCCCACTCAAAACCCTTTACTCTTTCTCTTCCCTCCTCACATAACTTGATACAAACCTCCATCACCACAACCGACTCTTCTCCTCACCGATCGACCCACTTACCAGTGACAACTAAGACGATCACCCCTCCGTCTCTCTCTCTCTCTCTCTCTCTCTCTCTCTCTCTCTCTCTCTCTCGCCTCTCTAACCTCAGCCATTGCCCTTTCCGTCGAACTAGTCGAAGAAACCGCCGCTATTTTACTCGTCTAGTTTTGACACATTTCGGATATTTACTCTCGAAACTGAACACATAACGCGAATACAAACTGCGGAATTATGGCTAACGTATCGGATATTAACTACCATTAACAATGTCTGCTCTTTGGTTTTGACACATTTTGGATATTAACTCAAGAAACTAAGTACATAATTCCGATGCAAACTACTAAATTATGGTCAATATTGTGGATATTAACCACCACCACCAATTTCTGCTCTCTGGATTTGGATTGGAAATGTTCGGATATAAACTCCCGATTTTATAAGTAAATTTGGGTATTAACTACCGAAATGTATTGTGATTTTCGGAACTGTGGTACCGCTTCGAACGAATAGCAACTGAGAAATCGAAAAGCAATGGGTTACTTTTGGGTCGTTTTTTTGCTCGAAAATCTTCATAGTCGGGTTACTCTTGGTCTGTATTTGTGCATCCATTGGTGAACTTGGAGTCGTAAGTTGCTCTATTACTCTTCAAAGCTCTTCTTCCAAGTCTAGTGAGGGAGAAGATCCTTCCATTGATTCACCAATGTTTTCCATTGAGAGAGATGAGGGGCAGAGGAGGACAGTGAGGGTTAATGGTTGGGTTGTTTTTGACAGGAGGAAGAGGAGGGATTTTTTTTCAACTAGGGGAGGAGGAATATGATGGAGGAGAAAGGAAGAATAAGATAGGTTGGGAAAAAGTGGAGTGGGTTGGTATGTAGCAAAAAGGTTTGTGTCTACTGGGGTGGTATGAAGTAATTTGAGGGGCTAAATGGTCTTTTCGCGAGGAAGGTTTTGGTATTTATTTTGCAATGGTTGTATTGAGCCAAAAACGATTGAAAATAGACTCACCCTTTGGAAAATCCTTCTACTCCCTCCCTTTCAAATTACGTGTCCCTTGTATAATTTGAGACGTTCTAAATTATTTGTTCTTTTTAACAATTAAGGAAAAATTTATTCAATCATTCAAAATTATTCATTTACCAACAATCATTTTCACTCAAAAGATGAATTATAAGGGTATTGTTGAAAATTAATGAATCTGTTTAATGTGAATGTATTAATTGAATACAATTATTCCATGTATACTTAAAAGGTTGAAATTCTCAAAAGTAACCAACAATTTGGAACGGAGGGAGTACTAGTAAAACAAAGATTAGGCTCCTCTTCAATATTGGACGGTCCTGACCGAGTTGTTTTTGTATCGATTTTATGATCGAAATCGTAACTATTTTCGACCTCGACGAGAATATGCACCATGCTAAATTCCTGTTAATTGAATATTAATTATTTTGTTCTCAAACACATTTGTCCCTAGGAAAATGGATTTTTATATAGTGTTGAATATTTTCTAAACTAATTTACCAATCCTAAGGTAAATGTGCTTCGAGAATTCATTGAACCAATTAATATTAGCGGAATGTCATTGTCATTTTTTAAAACCACTTCATTTAAATTATAAGTAGGGGCGTACTACAAACTAACTTACCATGTTTCATTAAGGGTTTTTTTTAGCTTTTTAACTGTTTGTGACTTTTTTAATTGATGTATTATGAGAGAATGACCTATCTCAAAGAGGCAATAAACCAATAAAAAAAAGTCCCTCAGCATAACGGGGTCTTATTGACAATAAGTAAGTAAAATTGACTTACGGAGTGAAATTACTTTATTGTACTATGAGAGAATGATTTGTTTAAAATGATTTGTTTGATAGAACGTAATAAAACAATTTTGTGTACATACTTTGAAAGCAGTGAGTTCAAGGGCAGTACATAGAGACAAAATCGTTTGCAAGCACATTGCAATTGTTCAAAGTATTACTCCAACAGATTCAAATTATACAAACCTTCAAACAATCTTTACCTGTAAAAAAATTCTTCCCATTGTTAAACTAATAATATTATCGAGATGGCCGATTGATTGAGATGTGACTCGTTCTTGCCGCAACAGATCCTTCTAATCTTTGAGCAATAACATACATACTCCTCATTTTCCATTTTTCCTTTTGATTCGTCGGTCACGGGCGTATGTTGGCCAACTCATGCTCAGTTCGACCATTCTCAAGTCGGTCGTCTACCACCTTTTTAGGACCTGAAAGTGACTGAAATACTATCAAATTCTCCATATTTTATCCCCCCCCCCACGCCCATCCATCTCCAGCCTGTCTTCTTCTCTCTGTCAACACACGTTCTCTCCCTATATATCACTCTCTCTCCACTCGCCCTCACAATCACATCTCCTCTCTCTCTCTCTCTCTCTCTCTCTCTCTCTCTCTCTCTCTTCCCCTCCAAAACAACTTCTCCTTTCCTCCACAGAGAGAGAGAAGCTCAAATCCTCAACCACAGTAGGAACCCTTCAGTACCCATGGACCCCTGCCCCTTCATCCGAATCCAAATCGGATCCTTAGCTCTAAAATCCCCGGTTTCACCCAAACCCGCTTTCTCCAATATCCACCCGTCTTCTTCCCCTTGCTTCTGCAAAATCAAGCTCAAAAACTCCCCTTCGCAAATCACCTCAATCCCATCTTCACAGCCCACCTGCTTCACCCTATCCAAAACCCAATTCGACAAACTGGTCCACAAATCGAACGGGCTCTTGAAAATCGAGATTTATACGGGTCGGAGGGGGAACAGTTGCGGGTATAGCTCGGGTAAGCTTTTGGGTACTGTTGCGGTGCGTTTGGATGGTGCTAATAGGAATGTTGTGGTGCAAAATGGGTGGGTTTTGGTTAATGGTGGGGGAAAGAGGGATAGGGAGGCGGCTATGCAGTTGCATTTGAGTGTGAAGGTGGAACCCGACCCGAGATTTGTGTTTCGGTTCGATGGGGAACCCGAATGTAGTCCTCAAGTGTTTCAGATTAATGGGAATGTGAGACAGCCTGTCTTTACTTGCAAGTTTAGCATCAGAAACTCCGGTGACCACGTTCTTAGATCCAGGTTAGATTTCTGTGACTAAATTCCTGGGATTGCATTGAAATTTTTTTTTTGTTTCTTTATTTTATTTATGTTTGCTTAATTTATTTTTACTGTCTAATCCATAAGTTTTACATGGGTTTGTATGGACGGAAAAAAGTAGTATCGGACCATTTATTACTGCAATCAATATTTTTCGTCTATTGCTGCGATCAATAGTTTGGATATGTTGACCAATTCTTTCCGGCGAGAGTTAACTGTTCCGGGAAAGAGAATAGTTTGGGATACTTTGAAAAATTCTTTCCGGTGAGAGTTATAACTCTTTCAGCAAAGAGTTTCTCAGGAAATCCGAATTATTAATTGCAGCAATTGACTGACTAGATTGCAACTGTCTCCTCCTATACAAATTCAAGACCGGAGAGGATACAATTCCAAAAGAATGTAGAAAAATGAAGATGCAATTGTTCATATTTCCATACATTGTTCAGAATTTTCGAAAGTAAAGGAGATGGATTGATAAAGTAAAAAATCATTATAAAAACTGAAATATGTTCATAGATTACCCAAAAATGGGTTTGTGAAAATTGTAAAGTAGAAAGTTCTTAATTTTGTGTCAATGTTGGATTTGGGTGGTTCATGGTGATCTAACGTTTTGCATTGTTGATTTCTTTCCTTGTAAACAGGTCATCACTTTTAGAGCCAAGCTCCTCATTGAAATGGCTAAATTCACTCAAAACCGCCAACAAAGACCAACCCATTAAAGAAAGAAAGGGATGGTCCATTACAATCCACGACCTATCCGGGTCGCCCGTAGCCGCAGCCTCAATGGTAACCCCATTCGTCCCTTCACCGGGTACGGACCGGGTCAACCGATCCAACCCGGGCGCATGGCTCATCCTCCGACCCGGTGACAACACGTGGAAGCCTTGGGGCCGCCTCGAGGCGTGGCGTGAACGCGGTAACCACCTTGGTTACCGCTTCGACCTGCTTCCCGATGTGGCCCCCACAGGTGGCGGAGACGCCGTTGTCACAGTCGTTAACTCCACTCTCACCGCCAAAACCGGCGGCAAATTCACCATCGACATCGGTGCCGGCCAATCGCCAGCGTCCAGCCGCAGCAGCAGTTTCGATCTCGGGTCGGGCGATGAATCTGGGCCAGGTTCCAGTTCAGGGTCCGGGTCGTGGGTCGAGTTGTTATACCGGGGATTCGTGATGTCATCAACGGTGGAAGGCAGCGGGAGGCCGTCGGAGGTGGAGGTAGGGGTGCAACACGTCGCGTGCACGGAGGACGCTGCGGCCTTCGTGGCGGTCGCCGCAGCTATGGACCTGAGCGTGGAGGCTTGCCGGCCGTTTAATCAGAATCTGCGAAAGGGTTTGAGGGAGTTGAGACGGCAGCAGAGTGGAGAGTTTGTCGTTTGATGAGGAATCCCTTGTCGTTTTGGTCACAGCTGAGTTTAACTGCCATCTCCTTTTGGAGGTTGAATTTTTTTTGGATTCTTTCATGATTAACCAAACAGCGATTTTTAGCTGTTTTTTTTTTTTTTTTTCCCCCATTGGTTTGCTGTGTACAGTGAATTTGACACATTTTTTTTGTTGTAATTTTTATTTATGGATTTTTGTATTCATCAACTCATTTGTATATTCATATTAGGTGATTTCTCTTTTGTGTTGTACTGTGTATTATTGGGAATCCTAAGTTAAGTTGGTGACCTGTTCGTTGAGATATAACTCAAACACAATAATAAATGTACTTCTATGAAATATTTTATTCGTGCACGTACTCATGAACTAGATAAATAATTTTGTGATTTTTCTTATGTGCTGTAAATTGTTGGAGTCCTGTGTTGGTGAGCTGTTTTGGGACATGTTATAAATAATGACACCGAGTTATATAGGCGAAGTCAAAATTTGGATTGAAAATTGTTACAAGTTGTCACTTTTCTACGTGCCCTTAAATTACTTTTTCATTCTTTTTTGTTACTTCTCCCCTTTAACTATCAATTTTATTTACTTGTCTCTTTCAACTATGTAAAAGCTGATTACTTGGTCAATTACGCACATTCCATCCAATGTTGGGATGTAAAAAGTAGCAATGAGGGTAATAAGGTCTCTCTCTCTCTCTCTTAAGGTTTTTTCCTACAAGACTTCCTATGTAGCAGCAATTTTTTTTTTCTCCTCAAGGGAGATCCACTGGGACTTCCTACAGGCTACAGGCTATACATGACTTCTTTTTGTTTTCTCAACGGAGATCCCACGGGACTTCCTATAAGACTTCCAACAAGCAATTAAAAAAAAAAAAAAAAAAACTTTGCTTTGGTTTGATTGACGGAATGAAAATTGATCAAGTCTGCATCATTGTTGTAGACTTGCAGGGGTATGAAATGTCCATATGACCCTCTCTCTTTTTTCATCAGTTAAAAAACAAATGTAACGGTTTCCGTCACAAATTTTAAATGGAAAACGTGATTTGTCCTTAATAAAGAAGAAAATGATAGTTGAAGGGGGAAGAGAATTCAATTGGTACTTGAAGGGGGAAAAAAAAAAATTGATAGTGTAAGGGTCAAGAACCCTCTCGAAAATATGAATTGTTGCATGGTAAAATGTTACTAAAACCATTGATTTCTTGAATTTTTATCACTTTGTGTGTGTGTATATATTTATATCGAAAAACTTTTAATCCACACCTCCCGGAAATAAGAAAAAAATGGTTTGTTTTTTGTGTTGCAAATTATTTTTTGAAAATCCGACCAGTCCAATGTGTTTAGAAGGTGTTTTCAAAGGTTTGCGCGGGAAATCTTCAAAAAAAATACCGAGAAAGGCTTAATCTAAATAGTTTTTGCAAATAATGTAAATACATATTTTTTGCAAAAACTGCTTGAAAACAATTTCTGAACACATTGGATGGATCGGATCGTCAAAAAAATGTTTGGATCATGAGGTCCGGAAATGAAAAGTCCGGATAAGAAGTTTACCCATACGGCGATTATCCAATCCGAGATCCCAGATTGGAGGTTTTTTGGTGTTTTGATGTTTTTAAAAATTATTTTTGGGAAATCCGAGCCGTCCAATGTGTTCAAAAAGTGTTTTCTAGAGTACATGCGGGAAATCTTTAAAAAAAAACCGGGAAGGGCTTGATCCAAACAATTTTTTGCGTTNAAAACTGTAAATACTTTTGAACACATTGGACGGCTCAGATTTTCAAAAAAATATCGGGGAGGTGGAGTCCCAGATCTAGAATTCCCGGATTAGACCGGGACTATATATATATATATATATATACACGCCAATTATCCAATCGGGGATCCCGGATTGGAGGCTTTTTGATGTTTTGAAGGTTTTAAAATATGTTTTTGCATGGTCCAAACTGTCCAATGTGTTTAAAAAGTGTTTTTAAGGGTCTGCGCGAGAAATTGTCAAAAAAAAGTATTGGGAATTGCTTGATCCGAGCAATTTTTCACAAAAATTGCACATATGCAGTTTTATGAATAACTGCTTAGATCAAGCTCTTTCTGGTATTTTCTTTTGAATAATTTCTAGCGAGGGGCCTTTGAAAACACATTTTTAACACATTGAATGGTTCGGATCATGAAAATTTGATCCGGAACTATGAGTCCTGGACTTAGGGATCCCGGACAAGATACAGACTCATAAAAATGTTTCGCTCAAAAAATGTTTCAGTAATTGTAAATTTCGGGTTCGAGTCAATGGGTCCTTCAATAATTAAATATTATTTTACTGAGACAAATAGTGAATTGTTATTTTGTGTGGAGCATTTGAATCCATCCAATTTATATATTCTAGTAGCCTTTTGAAGTAAAAGTTAAACAATCAATTTTGGAGCCAAAATGAATGATTAATGGTTGAACAATGGCTTGAAGATATACACAGAGTAATATGGTTTTTATGAGATCAGTAACGAAAAAATCATCTAGAACTTTAAAAAATAAAAATTCGTCAAGTTCAATTATAACAGAAATTGGGTACAAATATTTAGACTTTTGTGCTTATGTTAGAAGCTTTTTGAATATGTTGTGGCTAATGGGGAAAGTTCGAATTTTTGTATTTAGCATTTCTTTAATACAATGGAGAATGCTTGAACTTTTGTATTTTGCATTTCTTTATTACATTTTTGTGGTGCAAACTGTTTATTTTATAATTAAATTACTATTTGTTCATCATTTGTGTAAAAAGTTCAAGTTATTTAGATACCAATAAATAACTAATCGGTGTTTGTCTATCTTGTTGGGGATAAAAACTAACCGGATCCGATGGGCATATGGTCGCTTACATATGATGTTCTTGAAGATAATTGCTCAAATATATAGAAAACTTAATGTCAGGGGTTAGCCTAGTCATCATGACTTGAGACTTACGGATTTACTTCATTCGAAGATTTGATATTCGAAACCTTTTAGGTACTATCAACTCTTTTGGACTAGTTGTGCAAAGTTTTACTTTAATTCTAAATGGGGTTCCCACTTGTAGACGGCAGAATTGTTCTGCCTTCTAAGATTAGTAGAAGTGAATGCTAACTGGCCTGACACAGAGAATTGGTTGTCATATGTATTTACATTTTATACATAAAACGTTGTAGATTGAAGCTTCTAAAAGGATGAACCTCTACAAGCGTTACAAGCACTAGAATGATATTATTAAACCTGTCATTCACAAAATAATGATTTTCCCAAAAAAATCAGTAAATTAACTATAAAGTTTGATTACATGAACTATGAGCCTTTTTTAGAGAATTTACTTTTCTTAGCCAAATGCATTGCATTTATACCTTGATTACGTGCACTTCCTTTGTAAATTTTTGAGGTAACGGCAACGCGTTTCTGTTTAATTAGCTTCCATTTGCAGTGACACAGATAGTAATCCATTCTCAATCTCTAGCTTTCTCTTTTAATAAGTAATTCTGCATGTATAGTATGTTATTAGCTGCTTTTGAATTGGATTTGTCCAAACGCATTTGACAAATTGAGACTACGTAGGCGTTCAAACTAAAACGGATGAGAATATTATACTATATGGGACCGGATCGTTACAAATCCCATGTGAGTGGACAGAGGGGCTCTGCTATCCCTTTTGAGGGACAGCACCTGCTGTCCCCGGTAATTACGGGCCGCTCCGGTCACTTTCCGATGATCGGAAACGTTCAATTCGTAGATCTCGGTGAGTAGAACAAGTGTACCAAAAATCAACTCAATCGGATATCATTAATTTCCTGATCGAAACATTTTTATCATGAAACGAATGCATCCGAAACACTAGATTAAACCCACTCAAACCCATAATTGCCGAGTTATATGTGTATCGATCAAGCACTTAATAATATCCGATTGAGTTGATTTTTGGAACAATTGTTCTACTCACCGAGCTCTACGAAGTGAACGTTTCCGATCATCGGAAAGTGACTGGAGCGGCCCGTAATAGCCGGGGACAGCAGGTTCTGTCCCTCAAAAGGGACAGCAGAGCCCCTCTGTCCCATGTGAGTATATACACGGAAAATAGATTTAAAACAGGTGGGCTTGATTTAATTCATACTCACTCAAGAAAATAGCAGGAAATTAAATGAGATTTTACGTTACAATTACTGAAGATGGATACTCAGCCTAATCAGTTAACCTTTATCCCATTTGGGTTTTCTTCTTTTACATGGTACCTTAACCCTATGATTAAGCAGTTTGACTTTGACATCCAAAGTCAACTAGCTTCTTATAATGCAAGCTAATAGAAAATTAAAATTTTCACAATCCACGCATTAAGAGTAGAATATTTTCTAACTCCCAAATCACTACATTTATTATATCCAAAAAGAAACTCGCAATCAAACCTCAATAGACAATTATTTTGGCCAGCTTTAAGAGTAAATGCCAAAGTCCCTATAAATGGCTAATGCTTACCCTCTAATCATCCCCACAAGTTCACCTGAAAAAAAACAAGAAGATAAACTTTTCTTGCTCAATAGTGTTTTAGCCATGGCAAAGAAGCCGAGCATGGGTCGCCAAAAGATCAAAATCGCGAAAATAGAGGTCAAAAATCATTTGCAAGTCACCTTCTCAAAGCGGCGCACTGGCCTCTTCAAGAAGGCGAGCGAGCTCTGCACGCTATGTGGAGTCGAGATCGCGATAATAATTTTCTCTCCGGCCGGGAAAGTGTTTTCCTTCGGCCACCCTAACGTGGACTCAATTGTTGAACAATTCCTAAGTCGAAACCCTCCCCCAAACTCCACCACCCGCCACCTCATTGAGGCACACCGCAACGCCGCTCTGCGCGATCTCAATTCACAATTCACTCAAGTTCAGAACGAATTGGAAGTGGAGAAGAAAAGGGGTGAAACCCTAGATAATATGAGAAAGATAGCTAGCCAAAGGAAGTATTGGTGGGAAAAACCTATAGATGAGCTAGGGTTGAATGAGCTTGAACAACTTAGGGATTCAATGGAGGAGCTCAAGAAAAACACAAAGCATCAGACGAATAAGCTCTTTGTGGAGGGTAATGTAAATCCTTCGCCATTTTTCGTACCGAACGGTAGCGGAATGGTTGATTCGGTTGAGACTAAGCCCTATCAGATCCATGATTCTTCAACAAATCCTCATGTCCATAATTTTGGTTATGGCCATGGATTTTTCTGAGTTTTCTTGGCCAATTTAGTGGCGGTATCAAAGCTAGTAACTCACTAGCCTTAATTGTTTCTTTATTTATCCTTTTCAGTTATGTTTAGTCCATAATGAGTACAAATTCTGATGATTAATTTCATCTAATTTCTTTGTTCAATAAATAATGAACATTAACTTCACATGGATGTGCTTTCTAGTTTATAAGATTTCAATTTTTATTTTTTATTTTTACAAGATATTTGGATTGTGTGTGGCAAAGGGGTGGAAGAAGATTGTGCTTCTTGATTTTTTTTTTTATTGATGGAAATATAATATTTTTTGATATTTTCTAAATCATGGCGACAAACCTTAGTTGTGGGCCATTTGATTGTCATGTAACAGGCCCGACCATTAGATTTTCGGGACCCTAAGCAGAATTTGATAATGGGTCCTCTTATTTGTTTCTATATATATTAGTTGTTCCACATAAAGCATAAACGTGTCTTGTGGTTCAGTGAATTGTTGGTTAAAACAATGAAGATGCTCTATCAGGCCGTGAGTTCATGTCTTGGGGCTGTCAACTTGAAGCCTTTTGTTTTTGTGTAAAACTTTGAAAAAAAGAGCGCAAAAAACTGTTGTGTGTAGGATTCAAACTTGCATCAACAAGGAAAAACAACACCAATCCAACCACTGTAGCCAACTAATGCATTCAGTAAGTTTTAGACATAAATAATATTTATTGTTATATTAGATTTGGGGACCCTTTTATTGACCCGAAAACTCGAGGCCCTAGGCGACCGCCTTGTCGGCCTATGCCTAGGGCCGGCTCTGGATGTGTTTACTATTGAAGTCTTGCATTTGTGTTGAGGTGATATAGATGATATTATTATGTAATCCATCCTCCATTTTTCATGATTCAGGCAAAAGCGATGTTCTTAATTTCTTAATGTATATTTTGAGGTATCTAGTTCACTGTGAAATAATAGATGGTGAAACTATTATATGGACACCCAATCAACTCATGGGCTAGGGGGAAGATTTAATTAGCAAAATTGGGGATTTGTGTAATTCCACAAACGTTTTACTTGTATAATTCATTGACAATAATTGTGATTTCTCTGATGCATTTCCAATTGTTGGGATCCTATGTTGGTCAAGGTTTCGCTTATTCATTGACTCATTTAATAATTATGTAATTTTTCTTACGCTTCGTGCATTGTTGAGATCCTATGTTGGTGAACTCCTAGTGAAATGGGGGGCTCTGCTGTCTGTGGGGGCTTCCATCCGCGCCATCCGTTTCGCGCATCAACGACTCAGATCTTACCTTTTCAAAATGTGTCCGAGCCGTCCATTGTTTGATGCAATCCAAACCATTGATGCGCGAAACGGACGGCGCAGATGGGCGTTGGCAGGGCCTGCCGACTCCACGGACAGCAGGCCCCCGGGTTCCTGCTAGTTGGGACATTATTTAAATAATAATGGAACTGAGGTGTCATGAATCATTCATTAGACCAAGGTTTATAAAATGCAGGCCCGGTTTTAAAATAAAATAAAGTTTGGTAGAACAGTTAGAGAGCCATTGCACCTTTTAATAAATTGACAGCACTAAAGTATATTATATAGGATCAAACAAGGCAATTAATTTTAATTACTGGGTTAAAACACTTCGTGTTGGACAACTCTCGCTAACTTGCAGTCATGGTCTACGCATCCGAGCCGTTAATCTTGTTAATCTCGGCAATCAATACTTTTAATTTTATCTTGGCAATGAACAACTCGGATCTACAAAACAATCGAGATGAAATCAATACCGCTGAAGACTCATCTAAAGGCTCAGATGCCACACACACTAGGGTCCATGTTTCCCCCCTTTTTAATTGGGCCAAAGACAAACTTGAGTTCATATGGAATAAAATGTACAACTGAAAATTGTAAAAGCATTAACAAAAGATGTGTTACAAATAATTTATGTCTTTAGAAATACAACCCAATGGTAGGCACCATGTACGTATTTGACTGGGGTTCAGACCTCACTAAAACTAATACTATTGACTTTTGCCGAGAAAAAAGAATAAGTTATAACTATAGCAACAATAAGATAAAGGGCAGCACAATAAAACCAACTTGTCTAAAGAAATACTTTCGATAGATAATACAGATTGAAAGCTTCAATATTTTCAATTTGCCTACACTTTAGCATGGAAAGTAGAAACCATATCAGTTAGACATTAGAAAGGAGTAATTCACAGCAGAACTAAGCAGACCGCCCTAGTTAAGTAGAAGCAAAATAGACAACTACAATACCGAAAGTCGAGAAAACATCATGTGAATTCAAGCTTTTATCAAACATATCACTGAGCTGTAGCATCTCCATTGTTGGATCCTTCAGTTCTAATTTCGGGAAAAATTCCATCTGATTGAACGTCCTTCTCTTCTAAGGGGACAGAAGAATCAATTGGATCATGTTGAACTACATTTGCATTCCCAGATTCGGATGAGTCCGAGTTTTTATTTGTTCCATTGCTGGTTTCTGACTTCTCATTCCGCGTTGCATCAGCATTTTCCTCGGTTGTCAATGACACAGAATGTGCCTCTCCTTGAACTGACGAATTAGATGTTGCGACTTTTTCTGGCGAAGCAATCTCTGTAGTATTAGTAGAGGAATTTGAGAATTCTCCAGTGACCGCTGCATCAGCATTTCCAGTGTTACTGGGAATAACCAAATTTGGGTTGGATTGGTCGTTATTGGAAGCTGCATTGGAATCATTTTCCTTTCCCAGAGTTATGGTAGCATTTTGAGATTCAGTTCCATCAGGTTTGATCTCTGTTCCATTCTGCAGCAACAAGTTATTACTTTTCAAACTTCCTTCTGTTGAGTTATTGCTTAGTTCTGGTAAATTGTTGGACTCTGCTGTAACTGTAGAATTCGAAAGTGAGGTTCCCTCTGATTTGTCCAAACCGGTCTCAGACCCCCTATCTTCTTTCGCAGTCACGTGCGTTGAAGTACCATTTTCACCCTCTTCAACTTTCTCAGACTGAACGCCAATAATTAAATTAGATTTATCACTTTCCACTTCTACAACTTTCCTCTCCGTATTCTCATTTGAGTTGTCCATACCTGTTTCAGTCTGAGTCTCATGTGTCACTGCACTTGAAGCATCATCAGCCCTGTAATTTTCTTCTCGGGCCTCATGAGTATTCCTACTGCTACCTCCATCACCTTCATGCTCCTCCAAAGAACTCATATTCCTATTTCGACCCCCCTCAACGTCTTCTAAATCCTTTTGTTCAGCCTCCTTCTCATCACCTTCCTCTCTCTCCTTCTGTTCATCTATGAAAAAGTCCTCACGCTCAACCTCCATCTCAGATTTCTCTTGATCACCTTCATCTATTTCGTCATCACCACCTTTGGCCTCATCTTCTTTCTCTTCATTCTTATTATCTTCTTCTTGCTCTTCCTCTTCATTCTTGTTCCCTTCTTCTTCTCCTCTGGTTTCTTCTTCTTCTTCTACTTCTTCATCAAGCTTATCATTTTTCAAAGTTGTTTCATCCAATCGAGGTTGAAGATCTTTTCTTCCAAGTATGAAAACTTCATCTGAAACTTGTGTTGACATCTTTGCATCTTCATCGTATGCTTTCTTGTTATCATGCGAATGCTTTACTTGGTAGATTAACCAAAAGCAAATAGCAAGTAGCACACAAATTTGAAGAACATGCTTAACCTTAATTCCTTTGGACCTGTGATTTCTACTAGGAGACTGCTTCACCATGATTGTTAGTCCGGAAGTAATCAAATCTTGATTTTGTTCCAATGTTGGAATGAGTCACTTACCCTGTGGACAAATGCATCACACACCAAACCACACCCAAACTTCATAAACTGAAAGCAAAAAAGCTTCAATGTGGAGAAAAATTATTCGCCATTCAAATTCCAAAAAAAATTGTAACTAGTTAATTCAACCTCTACTGCTCCAGGAAATCAACATGTCCAAGGGAACAATAATATATTTAAATTAGAGAAGATACACCGTCATTTGAACAATAAGAAACTTGGTTCTCAAGTATTTGCAAGATTAAATGTCATCATCTCACCACAATGGGCAACTCGATGCAAAGAAGGGAACTCAAATGAAGGGTATTTTCTCTTAGGTGAAGAATTGTTGTGAGCTTGAGTTTCTCTTGGAATGCTACAAGTTCTGCTGTGAACATAATGTTTGGCAAACAAGTCTGTTTTCAACTATCAATCTACAATATCCTTGTAAATAAATATACCTAGGAAACATATCCTGGTCACTGCTTAAGTTCTTGAAAATACCCCGAGTCAACTCCTCCCAAACAATAAGGAACCCATTAAAGAAATTGATTCATGTTGGTCGGAAAACATAAAAAAGTGTCTTCAAAGCAAAGTCCAAGAAGGAATTTGTTTTCTTCTAAGAAATTGATTCCTTATTACGGTCGACGAGCAAAAAAAAGTGCACCGAAATCCAGGGTTCAATATATGTGAATTTTAGTCCTCCTTAGCTGAACAAATACTGAATGGACCAGCTCAACGGGTTCAGCAAGTACATAGAATAAACCTAATAAGCAAAACATATCTAAGTCCGACCAAACCTATAAACAGATTACAAAGACGGCAAAGGGTGGCAAATTGTGAAATAGCAAAATCCAAGAAGGAAATGTATGTTATTTCAACATACACTTACCCTTTGAACAAATTGCAAACTGAAAGTGTATATTATGTACAATGTGCATTTCCTTCACACCATCAATATACAGAGAGCAACGTATAATATTTTAAATTCTTACCTAACCACAAAAAACCCAGATCGGAAGTTCAAGCTCCCATTTTGTTCTAAAGAAAACTCAACATAAAAAAAGAAGGTAAAGCGATCAATGATATAAGACCGCCAAAATTAGCATAATCACCCATTGTACATCGAAACCCTAGAACTCCTTACGTGCAATACCATTTAGCTAAAATCAGTAAATCAATTGAATAGAGTCATACACATAATCACTCCACTTGAAATCTCATGCAACCCAAAGGAGTAGCAATTAAAGTTTAATGTTGAAGAATTAAGAAGTTCAATCAAATTGGGGAAATGGGTACGAACAAAGAGGTAAAAGACACTACGAAAAGACATACCTGAGGAAGCTAAAGAGGCACCTGAAATCGGTACCGGTGGCTATGTATTCAGGAGCGTAGTTTTCCCGTTTGATCTTCAGAGAAAGGAATGTATTGCCGTAGTCAAAGATTTTTCTTCAGTGGTCGGGCGTGGCAGAGACTGCTGTTGAACAGATTCTCTCTCTCTCTCTCTCTCTGTGAGTGTTTCTCCTGGTAGATGGTTGGGTCCTGAAATCCAACACCCGTGAATTAATGGCCGCTACAGTGTGAATAGCATGCGGCATCTATGGAATGGGCCCCGACAGAAGAAAAAATCTACGAAATGGGCCGGGTTTCACCCGCTAACTGGAAAATAGGGCAAATTCGGGTTGGGAATTTGGGATCCCTAACTTGATAACCCAACTCACTATGGACCCCGCCCGCCTTCTTTATTTTGTTTTTAATCAGAAACAAATTTATTAAAGAAACTTGAAAAAGGGGACATCTCGCCTCCTTTATTTTAGTATTGCTTTATAGATCTCATGATTGGAATCATCACTTAGACTCATTTATTGCTCATATATTAACTTCAGACCACATTTGATGCCAATTGTAAAATTATGGAGAATTCATAGTATGTAGGATTGAAGTTTGGATTGATAATGAGGGGTATTTAGTAGTGAGGTTGTTAATATGTCTCTCATTTGAATTGCTTTGGACTAGAATAAAATGATCGATAATAATTTAAAGTTGGAATTGCCCTTCCCATAATTCTCTCACAAATTTCATCCAACCACTAAATTTATCTATTTCTAACTAGGCAATCCATTTTTTACAAGACAAGGGGAAAACATAACCAATGAACATTTAGCATTGAAAATTATGAAAATAGATGTTAAATGCTTAGAAAGACAGACTCACCATAATGAAATAGAAAGTGAGATGGGTATACCATTCATGCATACCAAATGCACACCAAGTCGTCTCCCCGAGCAAGAGTTAAACTCTTCCGTGTAAGAGTAAGCTTGGTGTGCAATTAATGTGCGTGAGTGGTGTACCTATAGTATTGCTATAATGAAATATTTCAAAACAATATTAACTTTTATTAACAAAGATGGACGGAGGGAGTAGTATTGATTTCATCCCTAATTCTACTCAATGCTATGTTTGATTCAAATGGAATTATTTATGGGATAAAAAAAAAGAAAAATACTTTTTAAAAAATATTATTTCCAAAATGATTTTTAAATATATTTTTGAATCATTTTTTGAAAATAATTTTAAAAATAACAAAAAAATTAGATAAATAATTATTTTCAAAAAAAATTCAGATATTTTTTTTGAAAATTTTTTTTTAAATAATTTTTTTTATAAAAACATTAGTTTTCAGAATTTTTTTGGTAATTTTTTATATAAATATTTTGAAAAAGAAAATAAAACATTTTTTCAAAAAAAAAAATCGAAAATACATTTTGAGAACATATCATCCAAATATTTTTGAAAACAAACCCATCTTTGTTAATCCTACCAAGTCCCGCCTCCCCCCTGGATTATATAGTACCACCCATATAGGAATAAAAATAATCCCGGAATTAATAATCCCGAGAGTCATTCAGAAACCAAATATGGGATAACTCTGAAAGTGGTACAGTTAGTTCTATCCCAGACAGTTAATCCGCGAATCAAACGAGGCCTAAATGAATATCATCCCTAAAAATAAAATCACTCCGAAAACCATGTTCTCCCTTCATCCCATAATGTCGGTCCCGTTCTCTATTTTGATATGTTCCAAAATATTAATCCTAACTAAAACGAGTGTTTCTTCAAAATCTACTCTTCATAAAATAGTAAAAACAATATAAAAATAGATGAAATGAATGCTCATTTTGAAAAGAGACATGCACTTAATGTTTATCTCCTTAAAAAGTTAAAATCCTTGAAAGGGATTAATATTGTGGAACGGTGAGAGGACACAGACAAGAGAAGAACACCCGAAAGCTAATGACCCGCAAAGCAAAAGTATCTCCTCCATGACAGAAAAGGGATGTGTTCGAAATTAGGTCCAACCAATGACCTAATAAAATGTTAGGTTAAATTCAAGAAATTGCCTTAGGCCACTCTGTGCAAGTAAATGGTTGGCTTTGGTAAAAGAATGAGATAATATTCACAGATAGGAATATTGGTCATTGACTAAATCAAGGTCAATCCAAATCTACCAAATTCCCAAGTTTGGCTTAAATCCACAGAAAAAAATGGATAAACAAGGGTTGATGTTAGGCAGACAATGTCACATCTCCTTACCAGAAAGCTACAATTACCGACAAATATCTGGTGAAAACAAATTGAAGTATCGAAAATGAAGTTGGTTATCAAAACCATACAATGAAAATAGTGCCATAACAATTAACAAGGTGGCCAGCCGTATCCGGTATCCCGCATCCCTTCATGATTCCAACAATGCTCATTGTCCATAGGACAGAAGAAAAAACCTCTCCGTAGCAATATTTCCAACTCGCAAAAAAAAAAAAAAAAAATTCAGCTCACAAAATAATGTAATCAGAATGAACTATGACCCTAGACTAAGCGTTATCCAATCCGTAAATTTCCAAAAGCAAATCACACCGAGGGATGTAAACTTCAAAGGCATTTGGTGCTCTCCAGATTGTATCTTACCCGGATAGGAGCACGAAGCTCTATTTGATCGTAATTGATTCATAGACTAACATACAGTCCACCTGATAAATCTTCAGATGACCGAGTTTGCAAAGACGAGAAGCAAGTGCACCTATTCAGTCGAATTCAAGTTCCCAAATCAGACAAGGATGGAGATTGTGAAACCTGTTATTGGAGCCCATACTCTGTCACTCATGTTTCGTTGTTCCCTTGGAACTTGCATGGCCCAACTGCTTGAACAATGGAAAGAAGCTGTGGCGGAGGATAATTCTTATAAGGACAAAGGTATTAGCAGCCAAGAATATTAAGCTTGCCGCCCAGAGCTGTAGAAAGACATTCTTGCCCTTGAATTCAAGAAGATAACCCCACATTAACCAATGGATTTGAGCTCCCATCCATAGGAAAATGCAAGACAGACCTTCGTATTTAAGCTTCATGTTAGTCCATGGCAAAATCAGAGGCAACAGACAGAAGAACCAAAAGAAGTACTGTGCTGTAATGACCTGTCATCTTTCAACCTTAAACAAAACCACATGTGTGACAGGAACAAATTTCCCAATAAAAAGTCGAAAAGCGTTATTTTATTTTACATTTGGCTAAATTCAAAGTCTAGAAAACTATTCAAATATTACAACATGGTATATAAATATATGGAATATAACATACCTTATTGAATGCTACAAATGCTACCGTCTGAACAAAGAAAGAGAATGGTAAATCCTGTGCAAAGCGGAAAACAAGGGCCAGCTGTAATATGAACTGAGGCAGAAAAGAGAGGAGCTTTTCTAAAACTGAGAACTCATGCTCGTAATGTAGATAGATGTGGTAGAAGTAGATCGAAAAATTGTGCCTTGGGTCCGTATGAGTAAGATGGTACAGCAGTGCCTCATGCAAGAACTCCCAGCCATATAGATAGAAAAAAAATTCCAGTGCAAATGAAGAATACAGATCCAGATATTAGCCCAAACATAAGTCTCTCTCTTGTAAACAAGCTGGTCAACACAACCCATAAATGATATGCACCAGTAAATTTCTTTCCGCTTATATTTTGGGCTGAGCTTCCATTACTAGAACTCCATTGTGTAAGAGCAGGCTTTTTATGAGACCGGAAGTGGAAAGGATCCAGAACAAAGATGATAGGAAGTGCATAGATTATAGCATAGATTCTGAAATGGACAAGAAGCCCGTACCAAAATGCAGCTTGTAACAAATTACCTGCAGAACAGAAAAACAAGACATTTCCTTTGGAATCTATCTTTGGTGGCAAGTGGCAAGTGGCAACTCTTAAGTAGATCATAATACAAACTTCATAACTTCATCCAAGGCATCAAATCAGATTAAATAGAATCTGGATCCCAAAGAGACAATAGTAATGATACTTAATTCCAGTAGTTGGTATAGAGAGGTAGAAAGATATACCTTTCATTAGACAGATAATGATCCACAAAACCATGGCACAAACAACCCGACAAGTAAATCTGCATCATGAACAGGATGCGAGTTTTCAGGATAAACATAATAGAGGAGATGAAAGAAAAAGACAAAAAGAAATTTACCAACTTGTAAATAAAATAGACATATATTAAATTTTACTTCTAATATGTGAAGATTAAGTCAGAATTTCAAACTACTCATGGGGCATCAAGTGTTTTCCGGCAGACCATGCCATCCCATGCTGGAGAGATATTAACCCTTCCCACGAACACAGCAGGATAAGTGATGTTTATGAGAAATATCTAAGCAAATGAACGTACTTGATGTTGAACAAAAGTGAAAAGAGTGATAAACAGTTTTCAGTGACAATTAGTCACAGCGACACAGGTACCTCGCAGTTGGAACACGAAAGCTTGAACATTAGGACATACAAATAGCTTGAATGAAACAAATATAGCAAATACAGTGTCCAATCCTTGTAACCAGAGAGCATTCTTTGGACATTAAGGATTGGTGATAAATATCCTAAATTTCCTAAAGATCCCCTTTGATACAACATTATAAAATGGATCCAATAGTATATTTGAATGGTGGAACATTTGAATAAAGTCTGATTCATCAACAAATTGATATTTGAACAAATGATGTTAGTGTTTCTACTTTAATATTTTCCTCTAAAGGTGTTTTCTTCAAGAGATTCAAAACTCCATCAACAACATATGATAACATAACCGAAGCAGAGAATAGAAACTTTCCCAATGAACGATGGATCATAGAATTTGGTATGAGAAGAAATGCAATCAAAGGCGAGTAGCGATAGGTCATTCTCGCGTAAGGGGACTTCCCGGACTCCACTAATGAAGCAGCATCAGAAAACACGAGGTAATCAACATCTGTGTATCTGACCTCCATATGAGTGTCCTGCCATTCTCTGTAAAGAATCAAAAGAAGTCGAAGAACTGCTGAGAACAGAAGCAGAGTATGAACACCAATTGATGGCATTGCTGCAAGACGAGGAAAAAACACATGAAATTAGCAGAGTAGTCACCTTGGAATTTGATTGCAACGGAGCCAAAAACAATATAAGATATAATAGTACCCTTGAATATTCGAACAGCAAAGACGTCCTTAATGGACCTAATCTGTCCTTTATTACTGCTGAATCTTTTATCCATCATCAGAAAAATGAGGTCTCAAGCCAAAACAAGAAATTATCATGACGAGGACAACCAATGCTATAGAGTAATGCAGGAATTCAAAAGTACTCAAAGTTTTCAACTTGAGAGGTAAAAAGAACTCGATCCATCTAGGTACAGGCATGTGCATACAGAAGCCCTAGGCAAATATATGTATGCAAAGCTAATCCTCAAGTGTATGTAAAGCCTAGGCAAAGACATGCATAAAGAACTATCAAATTCTTTATAGGAAACAAGTATAACTAACCATTAGAAATTTGAAGGTAGATTATACCACTAAGGAGAGGGGTAAACCAAAATTGACTTTAGAAGGCAGCAGTTCGAAAGGATCTTAGTTTTGATATCACGGAACACGATACCCTTAACAGGGCTAATTGGAGAAAACAGATTCATGTAGACGATCCCAATTAATTGGAACTTAAGACCTGGTTTGGTTATTTACCAGGTCAATTAAGCCTGTAAAACCTGTGACAATTTTGATCGTAGAAGTCATTAATTGAGGTTCATCTTCGAACAGTCAGTATAGTTACCCAAGAAAGCAAAAGAATGCGGGAGGTGGGAAAAGCAAAGAACTGGGATGTAAGACGTCTACTCAAGCAAATGAAAAATAACACCCGAACACTCTCATTTCCACCTGAACCTCAAGAAGTGTTCAATATATGTTTGTTTGACTTAATTCCTAAATTCACAGGAATTTTCAGCAAACATGTAAACTTTCTACATAGTACAAAAAGCAATCCTTTCACTTCTTCATAATGCAATCAACCGGACAAAAAATCACAAGCAATGCAGAATACCATAAGTAAAGTTGCTCTTGCAACTCAAAAGAAAAGCTACTGTCAACCAAAAAGGAATGCTTATCAAATTGATAACCATACCCATATGCCATAAAGAAAAGGTAATTACTGTTAAACCAGGTCACTAACAGAATGCTCATGGCGGTTAACGGTGTTTGTTGGTTTTGGCTTAAGTAGTCATGTTGGTTATCTTTCTGTTTTGTTTCCGTTAGTTTTTCCTGTTGTATTAGTTGTAGTATAAGTGGGTCGAGCAGTATAAAAAGGCTGAGGAGCTTCTGTTGTACACAAGAGAGAAAAATACAAGAAAGGAAAAAGGGTTTTTGTCTTCTCTTCACAAATGCAATCTTGATTGTTTGAATGATCTTCAGTTTCTGAATTTCTTTATGGTATCCGAGCGTTGGACGCAAGTCTTGTGATCCTGAGGTAACATTTCTTGTTTGCATATCATCGATTCAGCAATCGATTTGTGCTCTTTTTCGTCAAAAAGTTAGGGTTTTGATTTTCTGAGAACTACTGTTGCAATGTCATCTAATTTGACAAATACATCAGCAAATTCATCATCGTCTGCGTTTTTGCCTCCATCTCTAGCATTCCTGGTGTTGAATTTTCACACACTTGTCACAACAAAACTTGATAACACAAATTATTTACTTTGGCGGATTCAAGTTGAAAATGCGATGAGAGCAAATGGTTATTTTGAGTATCTGGAGGGATCAGTTGGACGTCCGTCTCCACAAATCAAAGATAGTAATGGAAATCTTATGTCGAATCCTGAATTCTTGCTATGGAAACTGATCAACACACAACTAATGTCTTGTTTGACTGCATCACTGTCTCAAATGACTTTACCCTATGTGTTAGGGTTACATCATGCACATGAAATCTGGGAGTCTTTATTGAATGTTACAACTCTTTGACCAAAAATCATGTGCAAGAGTTGAAGTGTAAGCTGTATGATGTAAAGAAAACCTCAACTATGGAGGCATATGTAGATCTCATAAAGGAGTATACACAGAAATTAGCTGCTGCTGGTAGTCCCCTAGGGGATGATGACCTGATTTTTCATGTTCTAAGAGGATTGCCACCTGTGTTCAATGGTTTCAAATCTGCTGTTAGAACTAGAGGGAACACAATAACATTTGATGAAGTGATCACCATGTTATATGGTGAGGATTTGCAGCTTTCACAGGATTCTGTTACAGAACCTAATGTGACTTCAGTTTTGGTCGCTACACATGGTAATACTACTGGCCAAAAGATGATTAATACTATAGAGGATCAAAGTGCTTTACACAAGATCAATGTCCCAATGTTTACTCAGTATGATTCAAATGCTCAGAATCAAAATTCACAACAGTGTTTTATGCCACAGCAACAGTATTTTCAGACATCTAGGAATTCTGGAAAAGGAAGAGGTTTTAGAGGTGGTAGATTTTTTAAAGATCCTTGTGCTATATGTGGGAAAAATAACCACACCACTAACTACTGTTATCACAAGAATCAACCTCCACAGTTTGATCAGTCTTCTTCTCAATGGAAATCAGGGCCTTATCACATGTCTCCAAGGGTGTATCCTATGCCAAGTGGTCCTATGCCAAGTGGTTTTCCTGTTTCTCAGCCTTTTCAGATGTCAGGTGCAATGCATGGATTTCCTATTGCCCAACCATATCAGAATTCTGGGGGAATGATTCAGAGTGTTACATCTGCAAGTCTTGGTAATAATGGTTCAGGAGGTGTTATAGGGCAAAGGCAGGGAATGAGTCAGTTTGGTATTGCTCAACAAGCTCATTTTACAGGGGCTTATCAATTCCCATACATGATACCTAGTACATCTGAAGTTTCAAGTGGGGTTCAAATGTCCACACAATCTGCCAGTCATGGGGGAATGTCTCAACAGATTTCTGTACCAACTTATGGAGGAATGTCTTCACAACCTTGGTATTTTGATAGTGGGGCGACTCATCACATCACAAACAGTTTACAGAACCTTAACATTGCACAACCTGTGACTTATGGTGAAGGTATAATGGTTGGAAATGGCAATCAGATTCCTGTCACTCATATAGGGAAAGGTATTCAACCAACACCTTCTTCCTTATTTCATCTGTCTCATGTTCTTCATACACCAAAAATCACTCACAACTTAATCTATGTTCATCAATTTGTTAAAGACAATGATTCTCTTCTTACTTTTGATTCTTCTGGTCTTGTTATACAGGACAAGATATCCCTTCAAATTCTGTACAAGGGACCCTGTCACAAGGGCCTCTATCCAATTCTGAGCTCCTCTAATGCATCTTCCACTTCTCCATCATCTACATATCATTCTACATCAACTCCATCTACTGCTTTTGTTAGTACCTCTACATCTACTGTTGACTGGCATAATAAACTAGGTCATCCTAGCGTCACTTTGATGAATGCCTTGTTAAAGTAACATGTATTACCTATCTCTAAACCTGTGGTGCACAATTGTTCATCTTGTAATATGGCCAAGAGTCATAAGCTCTCATTCTCTCTGTCTGAAACTGTGAGTAGCAATCCATTTGAACTTGTTCATATAGATGTTTGGGGTCCATCCCCTGTGTCTTCTAATAAAGGTTTCAAATATTATCTTCTCATCATTGATGATTTTTCAAGATATACATGGATCTTTCATTTGCATTATAAATCAGAAGTGAAGTATGCTATTTCAAACTTCAAAGCATATGTTCTTACTCAATTTCACACATCAATTCAACATGTTAGGAGTGATAATGGTGGTGAATTTGTGAATCATTTCTTGCTTTATTTGTTTCTTGTAAATGTCCATCAAACCTCATGTCCCCGTACACCAGAGCAAAATGGAATTGCTGAAAAGAAACATAGACATCTTATTGAGATGACCATTACTCTTCGGATAAACCTAAGGGTACAGAAACATTTTGTATAGAAAATGTACAGAGCCTTTGGGGGACCCACAAGTGGGTCCTATACGAATAATCCGAACCGTTCATTCATGTTAGAATAATTTTTCAAGGGGTCCCGCGAGAAATCATCTTGATCTGACATTTGTAAGTGGTTGATCCAAAATCCCCCTCGTTTCATTCACAAATTTTGAATGAAACGAGGAGATTTTGGATCAACCACTTGCAAACGTTGGATCAAGCTGATTTCTCGCGAAGGGCCCTTGAAAAATTATTCTAAGATGAATGAACGGGTCGGATCTTTTGTGTGGGACCCACGTGTGGGTCCCCCAACGTCTCTGTACATTTTATGTACATAGGCGTCTGTACGCCTAGCGTTGTCCTTACTCTTCTTCTTCAATCTCATTTACCTACTGTTAGGTTTATTGGCATTTTCCGGGTTATGTCAAGCCTTTCAGAGTCTGTAATTTCATTTTTGGGGATGGGGTGTTAGAGTGCTTAGGAGTTGAGTCTAGATGCTCCTTTCGCGAATTTCAAGCTTCATGATCAAGCCATCACCGACTCAAGTGCTTAGAAGCTCAATCCAATGAGGTATATTCTTGCATATCATTTGTGCATTTAGGCCATTCAAAATAACTTGTTTTAAAGTGCATTAGGTTGGCTTATTAATACCTTATTCGGATCTTACATTGCAAATGAGTTAGGCATTAGGATTTAGCTTTGAGCTTATTGCGTTTGCACGCGTCTACACGCGTTTGGCTTTGTCTGTTGAGATTGTGCCAAGTGTTTAAATCCTGACGATGCGTCTACGCGTGTCTACACGGGTCTGGCAGACTCTTTAAGTGGCCTAGTGTCCTGTTTTGATTGGTTGTATTGGGGAGCACGAAAATGTGAGCTATAAAAGGCATTTTTCATTCATTTTCACACAACCCTCTTGAGAGAAAATCAGCCCTTTTTAGAGAGAGAAAGTCTCATCTTTTCTCCATCTCTTCTCTCTTTTGTGAACTTGATGTTCTTGATGATTTGAGCTTGCTCTTCTCATCTTTCTTCAATCTAGAGTCTTCTTCTCCATGGATCCACTCTAGATTGATTTTAGTTTGCAAAAACTTTCATAAAAATCAAATCTTTTTCATACATCATGTTGTGTTGCCTTGTTTCTACATGAGCCGGTTGGACCGGTGCCGAGTTGACTCGGAGATCAAGACGGGTGTGCTTGTGGAGTCCATGGAATCAAAGAGGAGTACGGGGTACTACATCAAGAATTGGAGCTAGGTGTCACAAGGGGCTTGTTGGGTAATTCCTAGTCTTGTTAATTCTTGTAAACCTTTTGATTTATGGAATGCATGAGTAGGACTAGGCCGTGGTTTTATGCTTAGGGTGTTTAGACCCTAAGTAGTTTCCACGTATATCGTGTGTTTTGTCTCATTAGTTTAATTACTCTATATCAAATTTGTTGAGTTGTTTGATTTGCCATGGTAAATGATTAAATTGGTTGAAATCGAAGTGGTTTATTTTTAAAAAGGTCGTCCTATTCACCCCCCCTCTAGGACTTGTAGTGCTTTGCATAATTTCACCTACCAAGTTCTGGCTTGAAGCTTTGTGCACTGCTGTCCATTTAGCCAATAGACTTCCTCATACATCCTTAGACTTCAAAATTCCATATACTCAATTGTTTCATACTTCTCCTGACTATCATTTTTTGAAGCCTTTTGGGTGTAGTTGTTTTCCTTGGCTTGAACCATATAGATCCAATAAACTTACACCAAAGTCAATTCACTGTAATTTTCTTGGTTATTGTCCTGCAACAAAAGGTTACAAGTGCTATGATCCCAAGACAACAAAGGTCTATGTTTCTAGACATGTGAAATTTCTTGAGTCTGAATTTCCATATCTTACTTTGCTCAATAGTACATCTCATTCTTCTGATTCTGTACATCTTTTTCTTTGATGAATCCTGATACTGATCCAGCTGAAAATCCTCACTGACAAAGGTAAAGAAGCTAACTACCGCGGTCTTCAACTTATTTTTTTCACATTTCAAGATGCTGTAACAATAGATATTCACCTACCATCATCTGGTTTGAGAAAAGTATAAACCAATTTCAATCAGAAAAGATAATCAGGGAGTGCTAGCTTACCGGTGACAGCGACAACGATCGGAGTTTTAGTCTTCATTTGAGCTTAGCTAGGCTTTATCAAAAAAACCAGCTGCCGACGAAGTCGACGGTCAAACTCGACTTTGTCGCCCCATCAAATTGGTCCTCGGAATCTGCGATTTAGCAGGATCCTAGAAAAAAAAACAAGGTAGCGGGAAAATGGCAGAGAAAGCATGGAGAATTATATCAACACAGACCACATGCGTCGAACATAGATGTGGCAGAGGAAGCATGGAGAAACTAACGAAATGGAAAAATTGTGTGAGAAATTGGGCAATAAACAGAGCGCAGTGAGGGTGAGAATTACGGCCCATTAACCTCCAGACTCCTGTTCAAAAAAACAAAAAAAAAAACCTCCAGACTAGGCCGGAGGCCCGGAACAAGAAAATACTGAAACGTCTTTACAAAACACGTTATTAGAAAGCGTGTTTACCACACACGCTTTCAAGTCAGTTTAGGATTGAGTTAGTGTGAAATGGAAATACGTTTTCACGTACTTTGGGAAAATTTTTAAAAAACACGCATTTTATTTAATAAAGTTAAAAAAACCCATAAATTAGTTCCGCTTTGTTCGGATAGATTTTTGAAAACTTTTTAAAAAAAGGCTTTGAAGCACTTTTGCAAAACCTACTGCACAAGCTTTGGTACAAAACCCAACCGTGGGCCCCCATCGTACAAGACAGCAAAACTCCATCGTACAAGTTAGCTGTATTTCTCCTTTTTTGACCGGTAAAATCCAACCGTGGGCCCCTACTTCTCCTCCCCCTCTCTCTCTTTCTCTCTCTCTCTCTGCAGTTTCTGGGCTAGTGGGCCCCCCCACTCACAAACCCAAAATGCCTCTCTCTCTCTCTCTCTCTCTCTCTCTCTCTCTCTCTCTCTTTCTCCGAGCCAGTGGGCCCCCCACTCACAAACTTACTCTCTTCTTCTACAAAACCATACCGAGCAACAAAGCGGAATTTTTTTTTCTAAAACTTGCTGGAGTAGGCATCCGAACAAAGCCTTCATGGGCCGAGAGTTACTGTCAGCAGCGCTGTCGTCTTAAGGAGAACTTTTTGGGTGCAAATAGGATAGAGGTGACGTGGTGTTCGTTCGGCACATCAAAACAGTCCAAAAATGCATTGGACGATCTGGATTGAAATATACATTTTCTTTTCTTTTCTATTTTTAAAAAAATTTGGACGATACTTTCAATCCGGATCGTTGGTTGCAACTCTCGGTTGCATTGTTGGACGGCCTAGGTATGCCAAGAGAGTACCCAAAATTTTCTCCGACTTTAGACATGAGGTTATTGAGGGGAGATTGTGTAATTTGTTCTCTCTTTTCTTTAACATTTTGTACTATGAGAGAATATTAGAAGGACATATCGTAATTTTTCTCCAAAATGAAGGAAAGAGCCTCCATAGTCCTCCATATTTAGAGACCCTTGGAGACCATTCCTCCATTTTGGAAGAAAAAAGACGATCGGTTTCTTCAAGATTTTCCAATAAAATACAAATGTGAAAGAAAGAGATGATATGTTCACAATATATCCTTAATATGTCATATCCATCCTCCATCCATTTTAGAGTTTTGGAGGTGCATTGGAAATGCCTTAAAAAGTATTTTAAGAATAGTAAATAATTTGAGTAATCTAATAAACAGTTTGAATCATCTTTATATGCAAAAAAAATCAATTAAGTCCGAGTCTCCAAAAGGATTCGGAGATCCTATAGTGGGGAGTTGCACTACAACTCTATAGTGTAGATCCGAGCTGTTGATCTAGATAATCAATGACTTGGATTTCATCTCAGTAATGAACAGCTCGGATTGTGCAAGTGTCGAGATGAAAGCAAAATCATTGATTGCACAATAAATAACTCGAATGCCGCACTACAGGATCCCTAATTTCGTCTCCAAGTGGCCTTTAGCAATACAATATTCCCTCCGAGCATAAGTAGTTTTGGGAGTTTTGTCCCATATATGTAAAACATATCCAACTAACAATTGAGACGTAAGAATTGGACCGACCTAGAACATCGCGTTGGATGGTTCTTACTTACGCTCAGGCCTTGAGAAACGCACTCGAACCCTCCTTTTTTTTTTCCCTGAGAAATGCACTCGGACCCTTTTTAAGCAATACTTGCAATAGAACTTTCAAGCACAACTATAGACATAATTTGATTTAGATCCATTTGATGCACGTTGGCAAATATACAACTGACGGTTGCAAATATAGTTGAGTCCGAAAATTGTTTTCTTTAGAATTTCCTCTTTTTTTTTTTAACCCTCTCTATTTTCTATTGCCTCTTTAATTCCCGTTCTGTATAAAAAATGTATTTTCCTGGTAGCTTTCTTACTGTATTATTTAACTTCAAAAATAAAAATTGAGACTCATTACTTTTAATAATGAGCCTGAGAAATAATATTTCGCAAAATAAATTCTGTTAAAAAGAGAGAATTTTAGTCCTCCCGCAAAAAAAAAAAAAAAAAAAATTCCGACACAAGACATGAAGAAAATTAATTGTTATTTTACTTTACATCATTTTTCTTGATTATACATTGCTGAAATTAGAAATTTTGATTTTATTGGTTAATTTCTACTTTCTATGAATAGCCCAAACTAGTAGTATTTCCATCTTCATCGTAGATTTTCTTTGGGAATTGGACCCTTTCCAGTTCCATCGTTTTAGCTAGGGCACTTTTTGGACCCGTTTTAATGATTCGGATAATTCATTTTTATGTTGATTGTATAAAAGCTTTCATAATACAAAGATCTATGTTTACAATAATAGGTTTTGGACTCGTTTTCCAATGTTTTGAAACCTAAGTTCTATATGTAAATTTGTCACACACAAAAACGTATCAATCGATATCTAGTTGAAGAATATGATTTTTAGCGTTGCTAATGTTCTCGGTGAGGTCTCTAATGCAGCTACATTTTACACTTGGTCTTGTTTTCCAATGTTTTCAATGATTTTTTATTAAAGCTTTCGTTAGCTTAACTCCTAACTCTGCTTTGTTATTTCTTCCCAAGAAAACTAAGCATCTAATACAAATCATACCGAATCATCTCTTTGACAAATGCACAAATCATGATTAACTGCTTCATTCACACGCCCAAAATATTGGTCTTCTTCCTTCTTAAGATACCAACTACAATAAGTAAAGAACCAACTACCAAGGCACTACAACTAACTAGAGGTGGACTAGCTTTATTCTTTCTGGTATAATTTATGCTGATAAAGTTGTGCTTTTTAGATTTTTCAGAGCAAAAATAGCAGTCATGGCATTTTGTGGTCTTGGTGTATACATAAAAGGAAGGACCCGGTTTCTCCTCAGTCCAACCGCAGAGAGGCATCTGCCGTTACATCCCAATCGTTAATCTTTGCATTTTATTGTCCACATTTTAAAAAGAACGTTCCCGAGAAAAAAGAACCATTAAAAATAGTTTTGGACGGCCGTGATCACACAAACAGCTCTATGTAGTCCAGAAGCTAGATTCCAAAGAAAATACAGATGATTTAATCATGCTCAATTGCCATTATGCTTATTAATCAAGTTAGTTAAAAGTCATACCATTTAATTTTAATCATAGAATTGGATGAGAACACTGAAATGGACACAAGCTAGACAGCCCTGCAGAAAGTCTGTCATAGGAATATCTTCAAGAAGCTATGTGATAAAGTAGCTTAGGCGGGCTAAGTTTTCCTCAAAAGAAAAGCACAAGAGAGAGCTAATACCTTGACAGATATAACTTTATCCAAACTTTCTGCCAAAGGAACAAGAAAAAGGGCTCTTACAAAACTAAACTAAGAGTAAGCTTAACATTTGGAATCTAATGCCACCTTCACAACAACTTTTGAACAACTGGAACAGTTTTGATTCCATATTACTTGAATCACTTGATTGTTCTGTTCAAAAAAGAATCACTTGATTTTGGATTTGACTGAATCACTTTCACTTATAAAAATCTATTAATGAAATTAGGCGACTGAAGTCTCGTTAGGGCCGGGAAGACATAATCGCAGTATGCAGTTTTACTCGTGTTAAAAAGAGGATAATTTAGTTAACTCCATTCACTGTCACAAAACTCTCCGAAGATAGACTAGAAATTAGTTTGTTTTCGATCATATAATGAAATCAAACATGAAATCAGGCTGTAAAGGACCTCAAGAAAACCATATTTATGAGAGGCTAACAACCCAACATTCCTCTTTGCTTCCTCGTGAAGATATTCTTACTTGAACAGAAACCTTACTCTGTTCTCTTCACATTTCGGACACTGATCACACCCTACAATGCCTATACCTATATATACCCTGTGCATGTTACTATTATCATCCTCCAAAAAACTTCATCCAGAAAACCATGATCAGGTCATTTTCGAGCCTTGTAACCTTTATCGGGCTTCTTGTTTTTTATCCGTTAACATTTTCAACCGCTTCAATAGTTTCGACTGGAGATTTCAATAAAGATTTCTTCGTGACATGGTCTCCTAGCCATGTGAACACTTCTGCTGATGGCACAACAAGAAGCTTGACGCTTGACAAAGAATCAGGTAGCTAACTCTTTCAAACACTTAATGACGCGAAGTTCGCTTATGTGACACTGTTCTTTCTTTCAGAAGTTCTATACAGAGTATTCAACAAGAATAAACATTAATGTGACAATGAGGTTCTTAAAGTTACATTACAGAATATCCATACAAAATATTTACGAGAATAACGTGACAGTGACATTCTTAAGATTACGAGTCATCTAGTCAACTGCACATAAATTAGTATTAGTTTCTTCTTTGTCTATGGTACCTCATTCTTGTATTGATTCTTGTTCTTTGAAACCTGTGTAGGCTCTGGATTTGCATCAAACGACATGTTCCTATTTGGCCAGATCGACATGCAAATTAAGCTAGTACCGGGTGACTCTGCAGGCACCGTCCTGGCCTATTACGTGAGAAATTCATTTTCTTACGTTTTGTTATTTGACCATTAACTACTCTTATAATCACATGTCAAGCTAAGGTTCTTGTTTGGTTTCAAAAAAAATGCAGCTGACATCCGATCAGCCAAATCGCGATGAGCTAGACTTTGAATTCTTGGGGAATGTGAATGGAAAGCCATATATACTCCAAACAAATGTTTTTGCTGATGGGCATGATGACAGAGAAGAGAGAATATCCCTGTGGTTTGATCCCACAGCAGAGTTTCACACCTATTCCATACTCTGGAACCTTAACCAAATTGTGTAAGTATTTGAGTCATACACATTGATATCCGTCATGTCGATTTTTGCCCAAATTCGATGCATCTAAGTAGTAGTGGCTAACTGATATTTCCAAAGGTAAAAAAAGACATACAAGTATCTGAGAAAAACATGAATGAAGAATAATGTGGCAATGGTATATTTGGAAGGATCGGGTTGTCACTAAAATCATTCTTTGATCGGTAAGAGTCAAAAAATGGTCTTAGAGACGGCCAATGGGCTGATTTTAGATTTTTCCTATTTGGAATGATAGTTTGATACAAACATATTTTTATTTGATACTATCACTCAGAAGGATATTTCCAACAGTTTTGTATTCCATTCATCTCGAATCAAACACCAAAAATTATGTTTAGTACTTCTAAAATACCACTGTTGCATCATTCTAGATGAGTTTTCTGCTTATGGCTCAGTATATATTTTGTTCTCAAGCGAAAAACGCACCACCCACATCATCATTTCTTGAGACTAATGTTCAAATATCCTTTTGTACGTAGAATAACTAATTGAAGAGGGAACAAAATGTCACATAGAAACGTCTTTGAATACTATTATTCTGTGCAGTTCTCTCTTTCCCTCTTGAAAACTTGTTTTTCTTTATTTGTTTTGCAGTTTCATGGTAGATTGGGTTCCCATCAGGACATACAGGAACCATGCAGACAAGGGGGTGGCATATCCCAGGCGGCAGCCAATGAGCATCAAAACCAGCCTATGGAACGGCGAAAGCTGGGCAACACGTGGCGGAAAAGACAAGGTCGATTGGTCCAAGGGCCCCTTCATAGCCTCATTCAGGAATTACAAGATTGATGCATGTGTTTGGAAAGGAGATCCCAGAATTTGTAGGGAAGGTAGCCCTACAAATTGGTGGAACCAGGACACGTCCAGCTCCCTAACATGGGAACAGAGGAGGCTTTTCAAATGGGTTAGGAAGAACCACCTCATTTATGACTATTGCACAGACAACAAGAGATTCCAAAACAACCTCCCAAAGGAGTGCTCCCTTCCAAAGTACTGATAAAAAAGGGATAGCCTTTACATTCAGCATGCTAAGTACACCAAAAATTATTCCGAATGTGAAATTAACTTGGATAATTATCTGAACCGTTAATTTCACTCTGAGGATAATTTTCGGGGCACATTTTCCGGATACTTAGTATTTTCCCCTTTACATTTGTTTCATTCATATTGTTTGTTCTCATGATCAATTGTTGTCCTCATTTAATTTAATAAGGTGTTATTGAAAGGTTTTTAAGCTAATTTGGGTTAAACCGTTAAAGTGTCTCTGCACTTGGAAGCAAAGCTACCTTTTCGTTAGCTCTTTTTGCATAGTTTGCACCTTCCGGGCCATTACTTGTGAATCAGTACAAAAGATATTAGTAGCCTTTCTAGTCATATTAATTAGCATATTGTACGTGTTAATAATCGTTAAAATATGCCCCACGTTGATTCATTATATCATTATAAATAGAATATTAGTCCGAGCGGGTAGTGTTTAATGTGTAAAAAGTGCATGTTAATATATATCTGTAAAAGGTGTATAAATATACGCAAAAAAGTAAATGAAAATTGCATTGAAACTCTTAACTTTTAATTTAAAAATCACATGCCCATATATATAATTCATTGCCTAGTGAACGGTGATTAACAACACCGAAAACTGACTATCAAGTTCCAGAAGAAGGCTAATTTCCAAGTCATGTGTGGACTTGCATCTTACTCCGTAAGACCGGCAGGCTCAGAAGACCACAAGGGTCGACATCTACATTGCAGAGTCTTGGTCAACTTTTCGCCATTTTCTCTAGTCATCGGGACATGAATCATTGCATAGGCCTCCATTTTTCTACAGCATTCCTTGTTTAACAGTGAATAATTTCGGATTACATTCCTTTCCCTCCGATAACTCAGAGTGCCCGAGCCATTTTATGCTCGCGCCCATTGATAAATTTCTTGGATACCATCAAGATAAAGTCTGATTAGTTTAATTTATTTGAAAGGAAGCTCCTTTCTTTTTTCTAGGAGGGAGTAATTTTTGTTGGGAAAATAAGAGAATTACACACAAATCACAATTCTTCATTAATCTGTCAAACTAATAGAAATACATATTTCACTCTCATACTCAATCTCACATGCACACGCATTTTACTGGTGGGGGGAAATCCCCCAAAGGGGATTCCCACATATGTCTCACTCTCTCTTTCTCTTCTCTTTTTCTCTTTTATTTTCCCACACTTTTCAATGAACTCATACAAGAACTTCATATAGAAAACTAGAGCTACAATACTAAAAACATGTAGCCTACTTCTTTGACTTCCTTGCACTATAGTTATCCAAAACTCTCACTTGCATATCCAATCAAAAATCTTCCTTGCACTAGGTTTTTTTTTTCTTTGTAGGAGCGACCGCCCCTACTGGCCCCTCTCTGGCTCCATCCCTGTTCTCATTGTACTTTCCCCCACCACTGGAGTGCATGAGAGCGCAATGGCCAATGCGTTGGTTGGCGTAGTTTTGTGCAAATGCTGCCACGTCGGCGTCCCACGTCATGGGGCCCACGCCAACGGTGGATCGGGCGGAGTTATGGGCGTTGAGGTAGTCTTGTGGGGAGTTTTGGGCTTGGGAGGAATGGAGAATTGCTAAGAGAGTGAGAGAAATAAGAGCTAAGGAGGTGATACTAGGTAGTAGTAGTCGACCCCATTTTTTAGTTTTGGGCATGAATATTGTAGGATATGGTTACGGGGTACTTGAAAGGGAAAAATGTGTGGAAAATTTCTACAACCCCTGGTACTTCAAATGTCATGTCAATGATGAAATTTGAAGTGCCGTCGCCTTTGGGTAAGTCCGAATAATACATGGGTGACAAAATTACTTGAGGAAACAAAGTAGTCGGCAAAAAAAAAATTGTTTCGTTACTCTCTTCCTGATCAAGTCTTCTTGTCATCAGTGCCACCTCATTATTTTTGGAGGTTTGATACAGACTCATTAAATAAGGCCGTCTAAATATTTTTCATAATAAAAATTTTCAACAGAACATCCATAAAAAGTCATTACAAAATGATAAATAAAAAACTATTATAAAATATTTATCATAACACAAATTTAAACATATAGTGATCTTTAAATAAATAACCATTATAATACTCTTAAATCGATCATTTTAACATTGCTCTTCTCAAACTTTTAGCTGCAAATGTACTAATTATGTATGCATTATATAGGAAGCCTACATATGTGGGGAGCCCTCATTTTCTTACATTTTTTAGGGCCCCAAAATGGTGGCTTCATTAGCTTATGCCATTAGCTGCCCTGCTTGTCATGTTCATCGCAAGATTATTTAGTCATTGTTCTTTCAACTGAACAAAGACTTGTTGCACCTTATAACTTATACGAGTAGTTGGGTTGTGATTAATCTACGCATATTCTTTTTCAGAAGCTGACAAGTTTTGTTTGATAACTCAGATTCAACACTTAAAAATGAATGAATTAAGTAATAAATAATTAAGTAGGTTTGATAACTGCATTGTATATTACTTAAAATATTAAGTGACACTTAAAATGTAGGGTAAAATGTTGATAAAAATTAAATAGTTTTGAGCTACATAATTTTGACTAAATATACAAGTGTTTTTTTTCTTTAGCCACCACTACGCCGCCGCTGCCTCCACTCTACCACCACAACTAGCACCACCACCATGACCACCACTTTGTCACTCCCACCACCATTGCCGCCACTACACCGCCACCACTTAAACCACTACTCCGCCACTCCCACCACAACTACCACTACCAACCCACCACCACCACACTACCACTGACACCACCACTCGCCACTGCCACCACTACACCACCACCACACAACTACCACTACTCCTACCATCACTTCCCCACCACCATGATGCCACCACTCCACAATCAACTCCTCGTACAAATCAAACAACTTATTTATTTCAGTGCTTAAGATTTCGTACACATCAAACAACTTATTAACTTAATAAATTCAACATTCAGTTTTCAGTACTTAATTTTCAGTTTTCAGATTTCAGATCTATAAAATAGCCCCTTAAAAATGCTCATTATTCCACCAAATAAAATTAAAATGCAAACAGCGATAAGGTAGGAAAACAGAGTGTGCTCTGTTTGTATCTTTCTTAATTTGTGGCTTGGATTTCCTGGACTAAGTCTTCGTCAATCACACTAATTAAAGCAGAGAACGCAAGTATGGCAAGACCTTCTTAAGCTTCAGTTTTTCTTTTTCTTTTTCGATGAGTACAACTTAAGTTGATTGTAGAGGAACTGAAAATGGTTAATTAACAAGTTCCAACTAACTTCATGCAAAGAATAACGTGTTGAAGTGTTTGATGTAATATACCTATATATAGGAATTCAAACATATGCAAACATCACAATCACTTATGCATAGAAGAAGACGAGCACATAACAAACTTGATAATTTATTTCTTCGCCATATACCGTAATTAACCATTGGAACTATTAGTTTTATTTGGCGAGTACATTTAATCACTTTTGCAAAATTATTATGCCTCTAGTAGGGTTTCTGCCCATCGTAGTTGCCCGGTGGATCGTAGTTACAAGTAACGAACCACCATCCACTGTTGCACCGAACCCTAGCGCACCCAAGCCGAACCGAATTCCTCCAAACCACCTGAGTGTAGTGCCCACACTGATCACCAAGGCACGAATTCGAGTTGTAGTCGTAATTGGATTTCTCTCCCACCCACAAGCCCACCGCTGCAGCCCCGGTGAAGTCGCCGCTCCCTTCGGCGAGGTTCTCGCCGTACTTTCCTCCGCCTCCGGAATGCATGAGCGCGCAATCGCCGGCACGTTGGTTGGCGTAGTCTTGTGCGAACGCTGCCACCTCATCGTCCCACGTCATGGGACCCACGCCAACCTCGGATCGGGCGGAATTGTGGGCGTCGAGGTAGTCTTGTTGGGAGTTTTGGGCATGGGAGGAATGGAGAATTGCTAAGAGAGCGAGACAAATAAGAGCCAAGGAGGTGCATGATATCACTTGAACCCATTTTAGTTTTTTGAATGAATAATGTATGAGATGGTCATAGGGGTACTTATAAGGAACCACACTGTGGAAAATTCTATTACGGACGTAGAACTTACGTAATAGAAGTTTCAAGGGATTAGCGCATGTCATGCATGAGAAAATGACTAAATTACGTACCAACATCCCAATCTTCTCGTACGCATGTGTACTTTTTCCTTCAAACAACATGGAACGTTAATCACAACTTCACATTGCACTTCTGGGACCAGGGTCGACCTGTGGTGCGCAAAACGCGCTGCACCATCATCCCCCAATTCACAATTCTCTGCGTAGAAAATTTGAACTCTTCTTCAATAATAGATAGAGGTACGTTAAGGTCTGAACATGGTGTAACATTACATACCCTCTCGATCCGTCCCATTTTTACGATAAAGTGTTCTATTTTGGGTAGTTCTATTATGAGTGTTCATTATGAAAATTTAATGAGTAAAATTTTGAAGTGAAGAAGTACTAACTAGACAAACACGTTGGTGCTGGCAAATCCAAGTCCATTTTATGTACCTCTCTCTCTCTCTCTCTCCATGCGTTTCTTACCCAAGTAATTTTGGGACGAAGTCAAGACCCATCATCGGCATCAATCGCGCTCGAGCAATTTCCACAATAATTTTGGTACTTCATTACTTTCTTCCTCATATCTTGTGGACATGTGCTCACAAAGACTATAGTGAGTCCTTAAGATGGAAACTAATTTAAGTGCCCTCGAGACATTGTCCCACCCTACCTCCTCGTATCAAACATTTGTGTAGTATCCGTCACAAAGTGCATAAACTTCACATAAATGTGTAATGTATGCTAAAGTGGAGCTGGAGGAATGCCATATACATGGCAATTGATTGTAGGATAAATTATTAATTGCTCCTCGAGCATTGGGCCTTCTTGAACACAAATGGTGGGTTCCACCACCAAGTGTGTAGCTCAAACACAAATACATAGTGGAGAAGGCTCCAAGAATCAAAGACAGATCCAAAAATCTATTATAGTACTGGGGCACCTAAAAATACAATCGAGAATTTTTTTCCCTAGTCAACAACAATTGATCATACTAAATACTCCCTCTGTCTCTTTTTAAGTGATCCACTTGGGAAACGTGTATTTTTTGCAGACGTTTAAAAATGTACGTTCGCATATCGTTTTTAAAATTTTCTTGCACCAAATTAAAGTGCTTAATGAGCACTTTAATTTGGTATAAAACAAATTAAAAAGTTATATAGATAAATATTTTTTTAGGGGTTTAAAATTACACGTATTTTTGTATAGATCACTTAAAAAGGGATGGAGGGAGTATTAATTATTGACTAAAAAAGTTGTAGTGCATAATTTTTTTAAATGATCAAAAAATAATTAAGCACACAATCGTAGACAAAAATTTTGGAGTATGTTTTATATATTGAGATTAACAAGTCTTTAGAATAATGAAGATGGTTTTATTAATGACCTTCTTTTAAGATTTTTCTCAATGATGGTTAAAAAATTGAAAAAATCCAAGAGATAAGAGCTCCAAATAAAAAAACAGTTTATGAAACGATAGTTATAAATGAACCGGATAACAAAAGTTGAATCGTAAAATTTATCTTACTTTATTTTTTACATATATTCAAGTGTGTGCTAAATATATATAGTAGGACAAACATAATTATGCTAAGTATATTAGATTATTAATATAACAAATTACTTTAGAATAGGGGCACGTGACCCACATGTCCCCATTTACCTCCGTCCCTAGACGAAATATCAAGTGTCTAATCGGTGTTTCAAGAGTATTGAGTAATCACTCCTTAGAGTATTGAGTATATTTCAATCCGGAACGTTGAATGCATTTTTGACGGTCGGATATATACACCGAGAGGATACCACGTCATTCATACCCTATTTGTACCCAAGTTTTTCTCGTGGTCTTGTCTTATCACGTAAGGGTTAATTTAGTCACATCTAAGATTTCAGATTTGATTCCCCTTACTTGCAAACTCTTGAGTCCACTAAAAATTATGCCTGGTCGTTAACTCGATGGCTCCAATATTAGTCGAAGTGCACATAAGCAAGATCGACATCCATTATAAAAAAATGGATTAGAACATGTCATGCATGAAATTTGAAGTGGCGTCATCTTTGGGTAAGTCAGAAAATTACTGAAGTAGGATTTACCAATTTACTCCATACATATATGCATGCATTTGTACTTTTCCCTTCAAACGAGATAGAATGTTAACCAAACTTCAGCATTGCATTTCTTGGAAGAAAATTGAACTCTTCTCGATTCCCGAATAATAGATAGAGCGTTTCCTACCAAGTTCTAAAACTCTATTTTAGAGGTTGGATGTTATATATCGAGGGAAGATTTTGAATTGAACTCCTAATTTCTTTATTTTTTGTACTTTATGAAGAAACTCATCGTCCTTTTTAAAGATTTGGTCTCCAAATTTACTTTTAAGTCTCTAAATATAAAGTCCTATATATACCTCTATTTTGGTCTCCAAATCTCTAAAAAAGACTATGAAGGCCACCATAAAGTACAAAAAAAGTTAAAGAAAAAGTGATGATATATATTATAAAATATCCCTCCAATATGTCACATCCAACCTCTAAAAAGAGATCAAAAAAAAAACCTCTAAAATAGAGTTTTAGAGCATGCTAGGAGATGCTCATACGTAAGGTCTGAAAACTCTGAACCTGCACTATAGTTTGACAGAGTTCAAGCAAACCCATGGATTCACAGAATGTATTAATTTTTTTTGTATTTTTTACATATGACGTGATTTTTCATTTTACAAAATTTGATTTTTCTTTAATATTATCGGCACTGAATTATTCATTCATAGCCAAAAAAAAAATTTAAAAAAAATTGCATTTTCAGTAGGTAGATAATAATATATAGCACAACAAAATAAATAAATACAGCCCAATTAATATTTAACCAAAATAAATAAGTGGATTTATATAGAGCTTTGCATTCTTTGCTTTTTACTTCTGAACTCAAATCCTAAACCGCCCCAGCTGATATTATGGTGACAGTATCTTTTCTTTTTTTTTTTTTTTGTTGTCATTCATCATTTTTATTTTATTACATGGAGGGAAGAGAGAATGAAACTCAATTCCGGGATACAGTGTGGAGTATTCGAAAGCTCTACCGCATGAATTAGTCACCACTTGCTGGTGATAGTATCTTTCACTTGTATACAATTTTCTTTACTTTTAAACCAATGTAGTTTTGTAGTTTTGGGATGAAGTCGTTGTTGGGATTCCACCCCGTGTGGGTCAATTGGCCGGCTTAGGCCCAGAGGGAGTGGATTAAGATTTGTCTGTGTAACTCTATAAATACTCTATGATTCCTTTTGTAATATGTGATGGTAGCACACTAGCACAATGTAGAGAGTGAGGCAGAGAGTGTGAGAGGGGAGCCGGTTGTGGCTCTCCCGGAGAGAGAGATAAACGAGAGACTTGGTGAGATTTTATTATTGTGAGATGAGAGTGTGAGTGTGTAACACAAGATCACGGATTTCCTCCGAATTATAGTGAAACCCCCCTCCCCATGAATGTAGGTTTGATTTGACCGAACCACATATATTTGTGTGTTGTATTTCTCTTAATTTTATTGCTTTTGTTGCATTTAGTGCATTATTAGAATCCTAACAGTCGTGACCCAACAACGGCATGAATCGCGCTGTAGAAATTTTCTTTTATTACTTTCTTCCTCAAATCTTGTGGGCATGTTCACACAAGTTGACAAGACTATAGTGAGTCCTTGAGATGGAAAATAATTAAGTGCCCTCGCGACATTATCCCACCCTATCTATTCATATCGAAATTTTTTGTACTCCCTCCATACCAATTTATTTGCTCATAATAGGAATACGTGCAATTTCAAATCCCTGCCAAATATACTTCTCTATATTATTTTTTTAATTTGGTGTAAAAAAATTTTAAAAATATTATACAAAAGTACATTTTTTAATATCTACAAAAAATACACATTTCCCAAAACGAGCAAACAAATTGGGACAGATGGAGTATTAACCATCACAAAATGAATGAGCTTTACGTAAATGTATAGAACAATGATAGTTACACACCCTCTCAACCACTCCCCACCACACCCTCTCTCACATGTGTGGTGGGGTCCACTGGGACCCACCAAGTGAGCCCCACCATACATGTGAGAGAAGGTGTGATGGGGAGTGGTTGAGAGGGTGTGTACCTATCAATTTTGAAATGTATAATGTGTTCCGAAAGCGGGGTTGGAGAAATGCCATAGGGCTTTGAGTTATGACCCCGTCTTATGAAAGGATAAATTACTTATTTGCTCTTGTAGCACCTGGCCCTCTCCACATACATTTGTATCGGTTCTACCACCAAGTGTGTGACTTCCATGCAAATATATGGTGGAGAAGGCTTTTAGGGCAATATGTGGCGGTGCTCCGAGTCTGAACACTGAATAATCACTCGTTACAGTGGGGCTTGCCATTGGTTGTCATGGGACCCAACCTATACTGAAACAAGTGTTTCATGGAAAGCTAAAGAAAGACTTGTAGCAGTAGCACCCAACTGACTTAACGTCTTGTTTGGGCGTTTGGTTTATCTTTAGGATATTCATGATTATTTTGGTAGGTGACTAAATCACTTTAGGATTTGAACAAATCGGGTTGTTTTAATTAACAAGAGGAAAATTATGACCAATACTAGAATTGCTCAAGAAATGAAATATCAGAGAAACACTTAGGTAGTAGTTCAAGCGGTTGGATTAACTAACATAAGGTTACTCCTTTCCCCAGTCTTCATTTTCGATACTTGGGACTAGATTGTTAGGAGAGGGCATTCCAATTTAACTTGTATTTCGGTAGGGGCCTGATAACAACTTCGTGACATGGTGACGGATCACTATTCCCTCCCTCCGACCGGATCAGATATGGCTTATGCGTAAACATTCTAAGTCAGGAGGGTTCCCAGGTTGATTGGAGAGCCACTACGCTCGTTCAATCTAAACCGTAAGCACATACGATTATTTAATAATCATCACCACATATGATTATTTAATCAAATAGAAATGAAAGATGAAGAGCTAAATTTTTGTTTATGAGATGTACTGAGTTGGAAAAATCAAAACATGCATGGAATTTTTTACTGTAGAATAATTAGGCGTCCAAGAAAATGTCGTGGATATCTCCTTTGGATGACAAAAGAGAAGGACGCTTAGTGTGAATTAATGGTTTTTAACACATACTTAGGTTGTCGTGATAAGTATGTCACTGGCATGACAAATTCCTCACCAATTATTTCATGGTCTTGGGTACTCGTGATCTCCCAATACGATTATGCATAACATATTCTTATGAAACCCGGTACAATATGTGGTGGATAAAAATGTTAGGGCACCACAACAATAGAATAATTACTCTTGAGTCCAGATTTCTTGCTATTGCTAATTGCTAAATTTTATTTTTTCCATCGGTAAAAAAGTTTCATTAACCTTTAAAAAGAAAAAAGCAAAGAAAAATCGACAGAAAGATCAACTCGAAAGAGAAGACCGAAGACCCAAAGAAGTAAACCTAAAACCGACAAACCACTGAATTAAAAATTCATAGAAAGAGACTTTGGGGGGAAAAGAGACAAAAGGTGCATGCTCCATGACTTTCACAATTTCTCTGGGAGAGACGGCGGATTTGGGGGACTTGGGTTGCTGCTGTGCACCCCCCTCACAGTAGCGTGCTGTGCACTCCACGGCGCAGTCGCCCTGAATTTTTTTCGATGATCGGAGACGTTCAACGCGCAGATCTCGTCGAGTACTACAAGTGAACCAAAAATTAACTCGATCGGATATCGTTAAGTATCTCATCGAAACACAAATACCTTAAAATAGAATAAAACACAAATGAACACAAACACTAGAACAAGACCGCTGAACCTATGTTTTTCAAGTTATTTGTGTTCCGATGAGGCACTTAATCATATCCGATCGAGTTGATTTTTGGCACACTTGTAGTACTTGACGAGTTCTACGCGTTGAAAGTCTCCGATCATCAGAAAAATTTCTGCGTGGCCGCACCATGGAGTGCACAGCACGCTGCGGAGTTGTGGCGTAGTTTTGGGAAAATTCTCTAACATATGCAGAATTTTCCAAGGAATAGAAGTTAGTATAACATGTCATCATTGTCATGACTCGTGCATGAAATTTGAAGTGTCGTCAACTTTGGTAAGCTAGAATATGACTACATTAGCATATCCTAGGTTGATACATATGCTTGTGTTTTTTCCTTTGCGGTGAAAACCAAGGATTTTCCGCCACCATCATTGTGGGCCATACCGTACACTTGTTATTGATTTCAATATTTCATCTTGTAAAACCTACAAAATAGTACATCTTTGCAAAAAATGAACTTGATACGACAACGACAGGTATATATATCAAAATTGGAATTTTGGTTTATAACACGGATAGTCATGGACCATTTAACTTTAAAAATTTTAACAAAATAAAAGTGTCCATTTTATAAACTAAAATTGTATTTCTCTGATATATTTATTAATGTCCAATCAAACTGACTTTTTGCATGGATATACTACTCTGAAAGTTCTATATATAAGATAAATAGTTATTCACTGTGTGTCGCATTGCTCCTAGGGGTGCAAACGAATCGAGCCGAGCTTTGTAGTGTTTGAGCTTCGCTCGTTAAGTAAACGAGCTGAAAAATTGAGCTCGAGCTCAACTTAGAAATGTGTCGAGCCAGAGTAATTTACTTAACGACCCTTTTTTAACGAGTCGCGCCTATACAAATGAGCAGAGCTTTTGCAAGCTCATTAACTAAATGAGTCTGAAAATCGATCTCAACTCAATTACTTATTGAGCCGAGCCAAGCCACGAGTTGCATGCAAAAGCTCGGTTTGTTTGCTGCCCTAATTTATTTGCTCCAACTCTAACCTTTAATTGCCTGCCATTGGTTGTCATGGTCAACCATATACTGTAACGAGTCTTCCATGGAAAGCTAAAGAAAGACGACTTGAAGCACCCAATGAACCTACGGTCCAGTTGGGCGTTCTGGTTTATCTTAGTAAGTTCATGGTTTGCTCCCTCTTCAGGTTTTAGGCTCAAAATCATAGGTGATACCAACTATTTTGGGGTCAATTCACACAAAGGTTTGCTCTTCCTTTAATTGGAATCCCCGTTAGTACTAGACGGTGGGATTAGTATCCCAATATTAGTTTGGAGCTGGCCCGGACACCGATTTATTATAAAAACTAGAGAAAATTATTACTACTATTAGAATTACTAAGGAAACGAATTAGAGAACCATAGGTGGTGAATCATATATGGAAAAATGCTAAGTGCAAAGAAAACTTACCCAAAAAATACCCAGAATTCAAACATAAGTGGCTCAAATTGACTTGGAATGAATATGAGCCACTTATTTTCGAATTTTTGGTACTTTTTGTGTAAGTTTTATGTACATGTAGAACTTTTGTTAGTTTGAGTGGTTTTTAACACATTCTTTGAAAAACATGTGGTCAATAAAAGTATCGGGACATAAGTCCAAATTGCCCGTTGTTGCAAAAAACAAAAAAATAGTAAATAAATTCTTTTTGGGATGGTAGGGGAGAACTTTTCAAAATTTTCTCGGGGAGTGGGGGGGTGTTCATCAACTTTTCACAATTTTCTCTAGTCATCGATCGAGAAACGCATCATTGCATTTGCCTCCATTTTTCTTCAACTGGCGTTCCTGGTAGAACAGTCTCAGTGTGAATCATTCCGGTTCTATAATTTACGTTCTTTTTTCCGGCAACTCGGAGTATCTAAGAAAGTCTACACGCACATCAATTTATTTTGTAGAATCTATTTAAAATCAAGATAAAGTTACACATGAACTGATCCCGCAAATATATATTAGTAGCACCTAATAGGGTTTGAACTCACTAATTTTATGTCATTTCATATAAAGCATTCCAGCCTAAACGGCAGTGCAAATTAAACTGGTGGAGTATGGGGCGACCAACTGTAGCATTCTACTTAAGGCATATGTAACCTTAAGGACTCTAGAGTTGCGGCAGACCTCAAGAGAGTCCTATCCCTCTTAGGTTTCTACCGCCCCACCAAGGACAAGTAGATCATACCCCTCGCAGGATCGAGGCCAAACTTTTCGAAACTTAAATATCTGGACCACCCAAATCACTATAAGGTCCAATGGTGGACCCAAGAACTTCCCTACAAAATTTCAAAATTTCACCTCAATTAAAATTATACACCAAAGGATTTTAATATCGATCTACCCTTGTCAAAAGCCATTTATGTATATACATTTTAAAAGTCCCATTAAGATAAAAAATAAATAAATAAATAAAAACCTATTTTTCTCAGCACAAAAGGTTAAAAGAATCCAGCGAACCGAAGAGTCAAGCCGCAAAACACATTTTTGTGAAAAGATTGTTATGTCATTCAGTTCTTCTCAAAGCGCTATGTAAAGGACTCACATTCCATGCAGATGAAATTTGTCCATACCCAAATCTCTCTTAGTTGAATAAAATAAAAACGCAAAAAATCTATGTCGATCAAACTCACTAAGCCACTTCCCAATAAAATGAGATTGTGCGGGGGCACGTGCCCTATAGTAAATCCGCCCCTGGAACTAGCCACTAACCACTAAGCTACGGCTTTGTTGTCAAAGAAAACTCGTGAAATAACTTCCAATTTAACTTCATGCAAAGAATTTTGTCGAGAAAGAGATTGGAGAGGCATACAGAAATTTACCAGAAGCTTATGAACATAAGCCGGTCTGAGTCTCAATAACATATGCAAACATAACACATGTTACATCAAGTTCAAACTTAGAAGAACTAGACGAGACCATATGATTATTGTTTGTTTATTTCTCCATATATATATATATATATATATATATATATATATATATATATATATATATATATATATATATATATATATATATTTATTGTGACAAATAGGACCATCAGTTTTATTTTTCCCGTACATTTTGTCGCTTATTCATAGACGCGACAAAATTATTATGCCTCTAGTAGGGCTTCTGCCCAACGTAGTTGCCCGGTGGATCGTAGTTACAAGTAATGAACCACGACCCACTGTTGCACCGAACCCTAGCGCACCCAAGCCGAACCGATTTCCTCCAAACCACCTGAGTGTAGTGCCCACACACCTTCCCCGGAGCACACGAATTCGAGTTGTAGTTGTAATCGGGCTTCTCTCCAACCCACAGGCGCACGGCCGCAGCCCCAGTGAAGTCTCCGCTTCCAACGGCGATGTTCTCACCATACTTTCCTCCACCTCCGGAGTGCTTGAGAGCACAATCGCCAATACGTTGGTTGGCGTAGTTTTGGGCAAATGCAGCCACGTTGGCGTCCCAAGTCATGGGGCCAACGCCAACGGCCGATCGAGCGGCGTTGTGGCCATTGAGGTAATCTTGTAGGGAGTTTTGGGCTTGGGAGTAATGGAGAATTGCTAAGAGAGTGAAACAAAGAAGAGCCAAGGAGACGATACCACTTGACCCCATTTTTGTATTTTGAATGCATAATTTAGGAGATGATCATGGGGTACTTAAAGGGAAAAAAGAGTGTGGAAAAGTCTATTACGTACGCAGAATTTTCACTGGATTAGAAGATGTCATGGATTTATGTGTGGAATTTTAAGTGCCGTAACCTTTGGGCAAATCGGAAAATGACTGAATTAGCATATCCCAACTTGCTCGTTCGGAGACTGTGGTGCTGGAAGCGCACCTGCATCACTGCACCGTGCAGCCGCTCCCAAAATAACGTCGCTTTGAGGGCGCGTCACGTGTTTCATTAGATGTGGTCCTGTGGGGTCTACTTCGGAGTGTCACGCGAATGATCCAAACTGTTCACTAATTTAAAACAATTATTCGTGTGATGTTGGAGAAAATCAAGCCCATTGGATATTTGTAGGTAATTAATCTAATTTGTTCAATTTTCATTCAGAATTTACGACCTTATAATCCAAAATCATCTTGAAGAAAAGTTATACGATTGTGCACTGGGTAACTCATTGATTTGAATTGTATGTATCGGAGGAGTCGTTGAAAAGAGCAGTCAGTAAAAAAAATTATCTTTATCACACAATGATAGGTACGAAACAGCAAAAGTATGAATTATTTTGATACTTATCGATATCCGATTAAGATATTTTCAATTGGTTGGAGCAACTGACATAATGTTGTTCCTCTCCCATCTGTCTTGAATTCGATTCTTGGGACCAAATGATTGGAACTCGTGACATACTGACATATCAATATTTTCTCTTCAGTCGGGTCATTTAAACCCAAACATTCTAGGTCAGATGAGTTCCCCAGTTACTCAAGGTTCGCTATAACGGTTCAATACCGTCCACCCATTTTATGGAGCAATCATCAAAATTAGGACATATGATTATTTAATCCATGAGTAAAAAGAAGTTTTGTGTTTGAGGTGTACTAGATGGAAAATCAAAATATGAAATTTTTTACTGTGTAAAGATTCAAAAGACTAGTCGTCTAAGAAAATGTTATGGATCTTTCCTATTGATGACAAAGGAGTGGAAACGTTTAGTTTGAAGGGTTTTAAACACATTCTATGGATGACAATGCCAACTTCCCTGTTATTGCCAAATTCCATGTTTTGATTTTTCCATGGATGACAAGACAAAAGGTGCACCACTAGATAGCCAAAAATGCCGCCTTTGGCAAAATGATTTTTGGTGACAAATTTGGCAACAAGTTTGACTTTGCCAAGCACCACAAGAAATTATTATTCAATTATTTGGAATGGTTCTTAAGAACCGGTTCTCTCAATTATTATTCAATTATTACCCCTATTTTTAAATATTATTTTTATTTTTCTCTCTATCTCTTTCTAATCATTAATACCTATTTTTTAATTATTACCCCTATTTCTCCCTCTAATCATTACAAAAACCAAAACTCAAAACCCAAACCAAACACAACCAAAGTTTCTGTGACCAACATTGTAGCTGCAAAAAAGGGGCAATTTGGTCACAAATTGATGTAGCGACCACAAAACTTTGTTGCAAGCCCAGTCGCAATAAGCTAGTTGTATTAAGCCTAGCCACTCCAAACCCAACTAATTGCTCCTCTCATCCTCACAACAACAACAAAACAGAACCTATCTAGTCTCCAATTATAAGGGGTATGGACAGGGAATGATTAGGAACAACTTAACCTTTGGCAATATGCACAAAGTGACTGCTCTCATAATACCACTGACCCTCTTAAACCTCCAAGAACTGAGGAGCTACATAAACGTTTTGTTGCACAATCATATCCCAAAATCAAAGCCGAAAGACATCAAAAATAGCAAGTTTAGAGACCCAAATCAATTTTTGTACTCATTACTATGCTTCCTCATTCATTGCTCCTCTTCTGCTTCGAGGGAAAAAATCTGCCAAAATAGCACTCAAGTACAAGAACTTTGCTATTTTCTTTTTACTTTGCACTGTAACATGCCAAAAAGGACTTTGGAAAATTTCTTTTGACGCGGGTGAATTGAACTACTAAGGTATAGAATGTGTAGTGGCCAGAACATTCCAAGGACCAGAAGGTCCGCCTCTGCCAACAACAATGCAAGATACACAATAAAAATGGACAACGAAAACACATTCACATGGTGTGTGGGGTCCGCACACACTTCATACTCACCATGTGAGTGTGTTGTCCACCTTGTTGTCTATTTTTGTTGTGTATCTAGCATTTTTGCTCTGCCAAACAGTTGAAGTCCATATTCCATGTGAGTGTGTTGTCCACTTTGTTGTCAATTTTTATTGTGTATCTCGCATTTTTGCTCTGCCAAACAGTCGAAGCCATGATCAACGGATTGACCTGTTGGTACGGAAGGTTAAGGAGTAGACAGTTGAACCACATGGACGATGCCGACCAGATTGGCTCCGAATGAGTCACATCGATTGAACTGCCTCGGCAGAAGGCAAAGGTGGCTCTAGAGGCGTTTGAATCACCACTGCCGAGATGAACAAACCGATGGGTTCGGTGCTCGTCGCATCCAGAGCCAGTTCAGGAGTAAGCCCAGCAAGCCTCCGGGCTTGGGCAACCCGTGGGCTGGGGCAACCAAAAAAAAAATTCATTAGTTATGCATAAATACAATTAAGTTTCCAATAATGCTGCAGAGTCTAGACTTGTCCTGCTGGTTGGGAGTGCTTTTGACTTGCCGTGTGAGTCAGGATTGCCACTTTTCCGGTTTTCCCATTTATAATCAACTGATCCCTTCCTTATCTTTATTTTTGTTACTAGTAATAGTGCACGTGCGACACACGTGAAGATCGACAAAAATTTTCTTTAAAAATATGTGTGCCATTACAATAGTGCACTATTGTTTTATGTGTTTTTTACATTACAACATAAGACAGCGAAAGTAATCTTCAAATTTCATCACTTTATTTTGCTTTAAGTTGATAAATGAAGAAGGTATTTTGATTGTTGAGAAAAAGAGTTAAGCATCAAGCAGTGAAGCAGATAATGTGGAGAATTCTTACATTTAGATTTTGGTTTTGTTAGCCTTTCAAGATAAGGGAGATCGAATAAAATAAGACAATAGACGAAAACATATATCAAAATTTTCATCCAATTAATCCTGAATTTGTTAGAGAGATCCCCTAGAGCATGTTAATCCCATAAGACGATAGAGTTAGCTGTTAGCCTCACCCACACCATAGCAATAACCTTCCTCTCCAGGTAGCTGCTAGCTTGCTACCCCAACCATAAACACCCCATTCTCGTTTCTCATTAGGCATCAGCCCTAGAATGGACATCTCTATGACCCATCTATTTTAAGCTTTCTTTAGCTAGTTAGTTGGGAGGAGCCGTTTGCAGAAGCAGACTCTCCATATTCTAGTTGTTGACATATTGAAGTTGTTTTTTCAATGAAGATCTCTCCCAGCCAAATGCTTTAAGGCCTCGTTTGATACGAGGTTTCATTTTGGAGGATTGGTAGTGAGGTGGGATTATTAATGAGAAGATAAATCCTTCCCTCAGGTTTGTTTTGCACAGGATTAGATCATGGGATTACTAATAACATGTTTGTTTTGATTATAATAGGATTGAGTAAAAATAATTTGTTTTCAATTCTACCCTACCATGGAAACACCATTTTTATCACCAGAAAAAACATGAAATGCCATTGGACCAAATTCAAGAACCATTTGACCGTATTTCATATTCGTTTGGAAGCATTTTTTCTTTTGTCAATTTTTTATTCACATATCAAATGGAGAACAATATATATATTTTTTCCCCAGATTTACAATTAATATTTCAAAGCCACGTTTTCCTGTTAGTCCAGGATAAAAGCATCCCGATTGTGGCATTTTCCATTTTTCTGTTCCAATGGTACATTATGGGAAAAAGCCAAGACCATATTTATTTGAACCATAAAAACAAATAAAGAATAGAAAAGGTAGTTTTCAACGGCACGTTTTTCAGTCAATTTTTTTTCTTCTTCCAGATTTCATATGAAAAATAACATTTTGGTTTTACATTTCGAATGAAGGTGTGATGAACATGAAAATCATATATCCACAAAAAAGAAAATATATATATGAAAGCTGGGAAAAATTTATATTCCTACTTGCAAGAGGAAAGCTGGGAAACAAAAGTTGGATAATTGTGACAATTATACTTGCATGTATGTGTTCGGTTTTTTATGTTTTATACTTGCAAGAGGATAATTGTGACAATTGATAAAAAAGGGTGAGGTCAAAAGTGTCTTTATACACTCAATCCCTTGGTATAGATTTCACAATACCAACCCCCCTTAGGTTGGTGAATCCCATGAATTGTTGGCTTTCACAATCCCAAAGGATTATCAATCCCAAACATCAAAAATAAAACAAACACCAACTTAAAGGTCCCACCACTTTCACAATCCTAAACCCAAACTTGAAATTTGTATCAAACAAGGCCTAAATGATATACACTTGCACTGAGATAGGAAGTATGGATTCAGTCCACACTAAGAGAGAGGCGATATGAAAATTGAAAGAGTCTTAACAATTGAGGTACAATAGGGATACAGATAACACTGTGATATAGTTGGAAGAAATCACTACTTGACACGTATTAGAGTAAAAAGTAGCAGAACATGCAACCAATTAACAAATAAAATAAAATAACAGATATACAAAAGGACAAATGAAGCATAAGATTCAATGAGATATGCCTCCCCTGCATTAAGATTTAAAACTTGTCGTCTACTTTCAGGAAATGTTTAGAACAGAGAAACTATAAACGACTGCATTCCTCGAATATTAAGGAACAAGAAGAGATCTATTAAGAGAAAGATTTATCCGAGAGAAGCATATACTCTCTGTATCCTTCCCCTACCCTTCACGTATCCCCCATGCCTTTGTGCAAAAAGGTGTAAACTAATTGCAAGTTGATTGATTTAAGTCTCTACTGCAAAGAACTTACCAAATTAGCTAAAGCAGAACAAATATTCTCGTAATCATTCCTTTTGAGACACTAATTGATCATCTTTGAATTGTCTTACACAAGCTTGATGAAGGGTAACCGAGAGCCACTCTTCACCTGCCAACAATCGTAAGTTAAGTATCAATGTTGTCTTTCTTAAGCTACTAAGCCATAGTAATCTTGTCATCCCACTTTCTCCTACATGTTTACAGGCTAGTTCTATGTTTAAGTCTACGTTATGCAGGCTTAACTACATGTTTGGCCTGCTTAGAATTTGTGAATAAGTAAATATAATCCACATTTGAATCAATTAACATCTTTTATCCCCATTATATAAGAGATACTACGAAGTACCATTGATTAGGAAGAAAGATTCTCTGTTTCCTTTTACATTTTCTTATTGAGTGTGGGATGTGAGACCAAGGTTTAGCTCATCTTTTGGTCATTTTTGTACAAAACTATTGTGTGGATAGATAGCGTATAACTTATCAATCAAATGTAATTTTTGCGATACTAAGGATATAGATAGACTTAGTATGATATATTAATCTTAACTTATCAAATCAAGTTGATTGCAATTTTCGACATTTATCAAACACTGAAACCTATATTTATTGACTACAAGCATATTCAACATCACTGCTAGAGTTCAAAATAACACAACAATAACATAACCCATTTAGTCTCCAATAATTGGGGGTATGGGCGGGGAATGGATAGGAGACAGACCTAACCTTTGGCAATAAATGCACAAAGTGGCTACTCCCAGAATACCACTGAAACAGATGGATTTGAGCCAGACCTAACCTTTGGCAATGAATGCACAAAGTGGTTGCTCACAAAATACCACTAAAACAGTGGTCCCCCTATACCGTCGAGTTTGCTGCGAAATCATGCCCTCAAATCAAAGCCAAAAGACATCAGAGAGGGCAGACTCAAGAATCATTTTGATTTATGTGCACATTACCAAGCTTCTTTCATTCAACATCCAGAGCATTGGCGTTGCACAATGCTAGAGTTCAAAATAGAAAGGGGAAAAATGAGATCACAAAAACAACGAATTGAACTGGAAAATTTGGAAAAGACAACTAAATCACTACCCCGCTCATCAAAACCAAGAAGTACATGAGGCGAAGTAATAACATTGTGAAGACCAAAAATTAAACTACTGACATGGTAAATGTTACTTGTTGGGAGGAGAACGAACCTCGACGTTTTTGGCTTTCGCAAAGGAGAGTAAGAGAAAAGATTGTAGATACTACGGAATAGTTAATCTTTGCACCAGGAAGCTTTGGAATCGATTATTGGCCGTGGAAACGCACTCCCTTTTTTCATGGTAGGGAAACTACTTCTCTTTGCCTGACAAAGGGAGAGAGATCGAGAATGCGTGTTAGTTTAGGATTCATCTAAAACCGTGGGACTTTAGTAAGTTTAAAAGCCAAGACAGACACATACATGCACTTGCATATGTAAGTCTGCATCATGGTTTATCATGCCATAAATATACATCTGTGAGTAAGTTTTTCATGAAATATTGAAAACCCTATTTTAATAATAAATACCTTTATAACCAGTCGTATACAGGGTCAAGAGACTTCATTTCTTTTCTTCATTATCTTTTACAGTTTCCACCAGATATTCAAATATAACTTAGACGCTTTTGAATACAGGTCTTGATGTTTGTCACCACAAGTACAATTCCACCATGCAAAAATTAGTTTGTTATGAGGAGTTGTCATTAAAAAAATATTCACATTCAATTTGAACCATGCCCAAAATTCAACCACTTATGACTGATGGTGATTAAAAAATGTGATCAACAAACAGAGGAATGTACCATTTCAAAAAAAAAAACAGAGGAATGTACCATCAAGGTGGTAGCCCAGTTGGCATGGGTGATGGGGCTTGAATGCCTTTCCCACGCGTGCACCCGGGTTCGAGTCCCTCCAGTCGCAATACATGTCTATGTTGGAGGGCTGCATGTTGGGCCCTATGCCACCGTGTCTTCGAGGAGATCTTGTGGTGGCGTTCATCGCCAAGAGCGATGGTTATGGCTTTAAACCTGACATTCCACGGCCGGTCGGGGCCCTATGGTCATGCCTGCGAGGGTTCTTCTTCTGTGCCGGTCAGCCTCCCACCTTTTTTTACAATTCAAAAAAAAAAAAAGGAAGGAATGTCAAAAAATTTGCCAAGTATTTTTTTTTTTTTTTTTTAAAGAAGGGCCTTGATGTTGATCCAGCATCCAAAATGTAGAAGTGGTAGTTTTCCACTCTTAATCATGAGTCAATGGGTGTCTGGGAATGAATCAACATGGTTTTTAGCAGATTGCTACACTCGGAAAGGGGACGATGAGGAGTCTTTTCATGTTTAAGACAAAACAATAAGGTGTTGAATTCAATGGTTCCAATTGAGGAGACATGAAAAGAAAACGATGGAGTGTTTGATTCATTGATGCTAATAGAGGAAAATCATCAAACAGGTTAAGTGCTTGTTTGTAGTGACCACTTTTGTCTTTGCATAAAACTCATCATTATAAAATAGCCATGTATGTCATAGTCTAAAAGTCTGCAATATATTTACGCATTGGAGGATGCTTACCGTGTAAAATGGTGAACGCTGGGTGGCGGGCATTGGCGAACGACGGTAGAATGTGCAGCATTTAACCATTGAATTCAACACACAGTTTTTGTAATAATAATATCCAATGCAGGATTCATAAATTGAATGGTTTGGATTAACCGTTGTAAGCCTATAAAAGATCCACGAAGGCCCAAAATTGGAAGAGACCAGATGGATCAGGACTAGAGAGTAGCCTTTCCTTGTCGAATGGCACCATTTTCTCATACCTTTCCTTATGTGTGAAATACGATTTAGAAAGATCCATCTCTAGTCTATTCTCTCTCTGTTAGTAAATGCAAGTGAAAGAGGGTGGGATGGAAATAGCCAAACAGGTCATGGCTCAACTCAAGTCTTCGTCTTTTCACAACAAAATTGCTCAATTTAGATTCCTTCTCCTTTACACATGAGTGTGCGCAGGATAGTCCGAACCACCCAATTATATAAAAAAATGATTTCTAGAGGACCGTAATAGGATTTCTAAACACCCTCAAGAGAATTTCTGGAGCCGCCACTGGTGAGGAACACACATGAACTTGGAGAACAAGTAAGTTCTTCCAAAGGCATCCTCACCAACTTGAAGGGATATTCCTCCCTCTCTCTCTCTCTCTCTCTCTCTCTCTCTATCTAGCCTCTGTACATCTTCTCCGATCACTTACTAGACCGTCGGAGTGCTTTCTTGGACTCACCATGGTCCAGACTTGACACTAACACGGATACTTAGTGTGCAAGTCTTCTTTTCAAACAAGCCTCCAGGATTCAGGTGAGATTCAGCTATCTTATCACCCTTCCATACCAAACCAAAAGCTCAAAGAGAACTCCGATGAAGCAACTCTCACAGAATGGTTGACAACATGACATATAGTAATGCCACCACTAGTCGACCACCAAATTAATTACCCTTTCAACATAAAATCACCATCTTCTTTGGATTTGATCATATACTACGGTCACCTTTACAATGAAAACTGATTGCAGAATCTAGATTCGATGTATATTATCCCACTCCGGATCTGCTGTCCCCATTTGATGTCCCCTCTCTGGTGTCTTACCCCCAACTTGCTGCCATGTGGCACACTAAAAACCCTTTAGTTTTTTTTTTTTTTTTTCCATGGGAAAACCCATTTTCGTTAGAATACATTTTTCTCCGTTAGAGCATCCACATTGGCATAACCAAAACCAAAAAGTTGCTAAAGTTAGCAATGTTTGTTTAAAAAAGTGCTCACATTGGAATAACCAAACTTAGCAACCTCTTAGCAACTAACCAAATTTTGTCACTTGGATAACCAAAACTAGCAACCTTTTGTCAATAACCAAATTTAATGGACCCCACATCTACCCAATCAAGTACACCCACCATTACACAAAATGACAAAAACCTTCTCTCTCCTCTCTTAACAATGTTTTCAAAAGTTTAATTTAAATTTTTTTTTTCTTTTTCAAAAGTTTAATTTTAAAAAACTGATTTTTTTCAAAAGTTTATTTTAAAAAACTGTTTTTTTCAAAAGTTCATTTTAAAAAACTGTTTTTTTTTTCAAAAATTCCAATTAAAAACTGTTTTTTTCAAAAGTTCTTTTAAAAAAAACAGTTTTTTTTTCAAAAGTTCATTTTAAAAACTGTTTTTTTTCAGAAGTTTATTTTTAAAAACTGTTTTTTTTCAAAATTTATTTTTAAAAACTGTTTTTTTTAAACCGTTTTGTACTTAAAGAAAATTCAAAATATTTTTTAAAAAAATTTTCAAAACTATTTTTTGTAGTTTGAAAAAGTAATGTGGCAAGTTTTGTTTATCATTTGAATAAGTGATGGAGGGTGTCCATTATTTTTGGTTATGGACAAAAAACACCAATGTGGGACTTAACATTGCTAACTTTAGCAACCTATAAATGGATAACCAAAAGCTTATGTGGCAACTTTTGGTTATCCAATTTTGGTTAGACCATTGTGGATGCTCTTATAGTATACCTTATGTTAACCAAAGCCCCCCAGCCTTTTCACTCCTTTTCGGAAAAAACAAACGCTCTTTCACTTTTTTTTTTCTCCAGAATGCTTTCACTCTAAAGTCCAAATAAGTGTTCTTTTTTTTTTTTAGAGTAAATCAAAGATGATCTAATTTCCTATGGACGTGTTCTAATTTTTTTTACTCCAAACACGTGTTCTGGGCAAATCAAGAGTTCTAAACACGTGTTCTGAGCAAAAACCAATTTCATTTTTACTCCAAGCATCATTTTGTTTTGTTGATAAAGACAAAAAAGAGAAGAAAACTTGCTCCAAAGCATTACCTGACAACAAAAATTATTATTATCGTTCAACTTGTAGGGGTCATCAAATGCAGGGGTGTTTGCAAATAAATATTTTGCCTTGATTCTCCGTGCTTTGTTTCACTCTCTAACTATCAACCCTAAAAACCTCCAACCCTTTTGATTGAAAATTACTCGTCCAGCAACAAAGAAAGGTATATTAGGGCATTTGTTTTTTCCGAAAATGAATGAAAAAGCTGGGACCTTTTGGTTAACAAAAAGTATAGTATTAATGGAGAAAAATGTATTCTAACGGAAATGGGTTTTCCAGTTAAAATAAATAAATAAATAAGGTTTTTAGTGTGCCACATGGCAACAAGTGGTGGGTACGTAGGACACCAAATAGAGACAGCGGATCCATAGTGACATTGTCCGGGTCTTCAAAACAGCGCGAACTAAAATTGGTTAATGAAATCGTATTCAGCACCATCTCAGGGCTTTGTCACTTACCTGGTCGCTCTCTAACCTGATAAAATATATAAATAACAATTTAATTGACATACTCCCCCCTTCATTTTCCTTTTCTTTTCATATTTCCACTTCAATCCAAAATCCGAACATGACATATAGGAGATCGACGATGCTTCTGTGTAACAAACGGAATGTCTTCTACTAGGACTTCAAGCTCTAAATGCAGTCTTCGGTTTTAGTAAATTCTTTTTCCCTTCCCAGATACAAGACATGTACAGCTTATTACCATGTAAAACGTAAACCTTGAAATGCCCTGACAAATTAGTCAAGATTCATCAGTTCTAAGATTCAATCAATCTTTAAATCTGAGAAAAATAATCAGTAAGTTACGAGTGCAGTGCTAATGCAGCTGACTGTCAGCTTGTATATAATTTTTCAAGTACAAAACAAAATATGCACGAGTCGACCTCAACCATAACTAAAACCTATGGCAGCTATTATCGATTCCAACAGCAGAATGACTGCTTAGAATACCCAAATTTTCGAACCAAAAAAGGAACCTATTGTACTGTAAGAATTGAACAGTTACCTCTCAACTCCGCTCCTTGATGTCAATTAGATGAGCTATAAACAAGTCATTCCAAGTATCCGTAATTCCTGGCAAGCACCAATGCATACAATCGTTGTGTTTCTTTCCACCAGCCGTAGATGGATGGGCATCTGCTCTGAACTCAGACATGTGGGTTATGTCCAATATCTTAATCCCAGAGTGATTGAGAGCCTTGTACAAATGCTGGTTCACCACCCGCGCCTCCACATTGGTTCCGTTGTTTTCCAGGGAGAAAAGCTTTTCAACCTGAAAGAATAATCAAGAAGTCAGAACCTCACTGTGGAATGAAAAAGGGTTTGGCAAGCAGTTTCTGAAAACTGTCTTTGGAAAAACCTTTTGAAAACAACCCACTTTTCAGGAAGTACAGTAAAGATGTCTTCAAGATTTTGAAAACAGTTTCTGCTATATGAAAGCAACAAGTGATTCAACTTTTCATTGTTTCCATTTCCCAAAACACAATAGAAAAAAAGAAAACGAAAAAAATAACAGTGACAGTAACATTATGATAATGAAAAATGAATATCCACTCAAAGGAGAACTACAATGTTTTGTGAAGTCCTAAGCGTCCATTTGAGACTTACCTCTTGTGGCAACAAAGGATGTAACCGCTGACAAGAACCTCCTTGGTCCCAATCACCCCCTTCAAAATGTCGAGGGGATTGTGTACGAAAAAATATCCTTGCACTTGGTTTCATTCTTCCCTCAACAAATGATATCTGTCAACATCTCGCTTATGAGAAACTGAACAGAGACAATAAAAGCCAACCACAGATACACAACTTCTATTGGAATCTGGGCAGGTAATCAAGTTGACATTAGATTGAGTTGGTTTTTAGCATATCATTGTGAAATTTGAAAAAGTAAACCATCCAACATTGACCAAGTGACGGAAGCAATAATTGTGCAATTGTGTTGGTCACCTCAACTGGTTTACTTTGTCTAATGTCTAGTTCCCCATGGATATGTTTGGATGGATGGACAAAAAAGCAGAATGGAAATCTATTTCTGATTTCCCACCATTCCATTCTTTTGAGTTCTCAATTAAATAGTTTACATTCTAGTGGTGGACAAATTGGGACTTGGAAATCTGCCCATTCTCCAACATATTAACACACATAAATGGATTAGTCGGGTAACAACTAAAATCTATTTACTGCACTACTTGTGATCCCTGTATATCTCAGACGGAATTTTGAAAAGAAGATTCAGGGTCATACCATGTAATTTAGAGCACTATCGAGGCCAACAGCAGGAGGCACTGGAGGCATCACAGGTAGACCCCTTTCAAAAAAAAGCATGGGTGATTTTACTGGGTCAAACTTCGAAGGAGCCCACCACCTAAAACAAGAACCAAGAAGCATATAGGTAATTCAAACAGTCAACATAAAAAATTGGTAGAAATCAAGTGAACAAGCAGAAAGTATATACTACATCACTACGATATATATGTAGAACCTCCTCGCTGAGCCGCCTCTTGTGTGTGCGCTACCTCACTGGGTGCGACTCGTTCAGTGGTTATGGTATTAACAAGAAGAGATGTTTGGTCACTTCAACAGTTACACCCCAAAACCAGAAGTATGTGAAATTCAACAGACAGAGAACTTCCACAAAGGGGTAGATTCGTAGTTCCCTGCTTTGACCATCCACAAGGGCATTTTTTACTACGTATGCAGAAGCCACACAACTTGAGTTTCTTATTATAGAGGATAATATAATGCACCCTACATTTTCAATTCAGCAACAGACTATACATAATGGTAGAAAGATCATATTACCAGTGTCCAGTATTAAAGATGAGAATATCATGGAAACTAAGAGCTTGTGCCCATGTTCCATCTGCAACATCAACATCAACCCTGTAACCCTCTTTATACCCAAGAGACTCCAGCACACCACCATTACTGTTGGCTGACCACCTGTACAACATAAGAACGAAGCAAATCTGTGAGAAACCATGTTACATAGACTCAGGAACAAATATTGGGTGCAAGTACATGTAAGCATTGGATTCATGTAATTTTGATTTCAAGGAGATGAGGACACACCAGAATATTTGAAGTCCTCAATACATAAATTCTATTTCCTAGCTTAAATGGTGTTTTCTTCTTGCATTAGTTTTTAAATTTTGATGGATGGTAAAGAAGTCCGGTATGTAACTTATTCGACCATTTAATTAGAAAATATGTTGTTAACTTATTGTCCAACTAAACATGTACGATAAGGATCCCATACCCCAATCCGGGTGTTGAGTTCCCACACAGGTTCTTTGTACATTTTGATGGAAACATAGGTGAGAAATGGAAACATGGAACAGTATACATATAAAATCTTTTTTGCTTCATATGAACTTAAATATGCAACACAAAGTTGAGAAATGATTGATAAAAACAAGTGTGCAATCTGAAGCCAATCGATGAAGTAGGCAGTATCCAAAGTGATTAATATTGTCTCAAGCAGGACAACCAATAATTGAAGTTCACTAAACAGGTCAAGTGCTGAAATGCACCACTTCCATGAGAAATCGCCATTCGCCAATATCCCTTTCATCATGATCATGGTGTTTAGCAGATAGCGTCATTATAACTACGCAACTTCATTTTTAAATAGCAAATCAGTTTGTCCATTACTATCTTCGATGCTGAGTATATAGAAATTATTTAAACCTCCAATCAAACCTTGTTCATCTAACTATGAAAGCTACAAAGTTGCACCTACATATAAGTAACAACTACCACAAATAATTCCATATGATGTGAAAAAGAACACTCTTAGGTCTTGATCGTTACCACTTCAAAGTTTATTTCTACAACCGGATACCTCTAGGAACTCTAAATGCAGGTACATTGTTCTACTTGTTATGGGCATTGTTCTACTTGTTATGGGCCTCATGAAGTCCATGCAACATCATATACAAATGACCTATCTTCTATAAAACCAATCAAACACTAAATACAGTATAAATATAGCTTACCGACCATGTCGCACCAAAAGATTCGTCCGATGATATGCTATAGTAAGGTTGTACTCAAGAAATGTAAATCCACGGTCCGCTCCAAAAGGACGCCACTTTCTCACTTCACCTGGGACTCGTTTCAAGGAGCAAAAAAGAGAAACAAACATATTCCTATTCAAGGAGTCACCTACAAACCCTGCACTGTTAAACATGAATAAGCTCAATAACAGTGAAATAAAAACTGCAAAACAAAAACATATAATAAACAGGTGAACAAAGGAAGGACAACTGTACATAGAGGTCTTGAAATTGCTGCAGATATATAACCAAATAAGAATCAAGATTACGCGTCATATGATCCACAGTTCTTCTTTGTTGTCAAATATTCAACAAATTCAAATTTCAATCCACATCGTATACTAATAGAAAAATTAAAAAGGCTAATTTGACAAGCTTACTGATGAAATCTACAAAATGCCAGCTTTGGAAAGTAAAATTCATGATCGATGGGTTCAGCTTTGGAAAGTGAAATTTTCCTCCCACTTTCTTCTCATTTTATTTTCTCTGACTTTCTATCCATTTCCACAAGTTCCAAACATAAGATCAAGGTGATCAATTTGAATCACACATAAAAGCAAGTTTTTTGTTGGAGTTTTGTATCTTTAGCCCTTAATTTTTCTTCCAACCTTCCGTAGATTATTTTTTGTTTGAGGCGTCAAAACGTTTGCGCATCTTTAATTTTTTATTTTCAGCCAACATCCATTATGATGTATAGGCGATGGGGACTAGTAGTACATTCAAACTAAGCATGTTCTTATTTTTTCCTCAGTTTCCTGCTATAATAGCTCAAGTACCAAACAAAGCTCCAGTCTTTACTGAAGTTTTCTACCCCTTGCCTCCCCTTGATATTACCTCTACCGAAACCACATTACTCCTCCTAACTACCTTATCTGCCAATCTACCAAAGCATTTTCTTATTTCGCCAATTTCCTTCTTTAATCTCGCAAGAATCAAACAAATCTCAGTCTTTGATCAAACTCATCAAGTAATATTCACGAATTAAGTACACACAGAGTGTGAATATAGGTAGACAGATTGATAGATATAGTGTGAGAGTACCAATATTGGTGTCTCTGAAGCCTTTGAGAAACCGAAGAGGATCGAACTGCGGTAAATTACATTGACGTGGCTTCCACCGCCACTTAACAATCTCAAGAGCGTTCGATTTGTGACTCCCAATGCAATTCCAGCCCTTGTAGATCTCCTTGCACGTGTGGTCGTACCGCGCAGTAGATCTGACCATAGTTGGATCGTAGATCCACTCTCCATCCGAGTAATCGCAGCCTCTAATTGATGAAACTTTTTCCTTCTTCTCCTGCTTCGGTTGGGAGTATTCTGCTGCTGGATTGAAGTACTCGAGGTTTTTGTGGTGGTGAGGGGAGAGAGAGGCTGTGGAGGAGGAAGAGGTGGCTTTGAAGAGAGAGAAAGCAAAGAAGAGAGAGGCGATGGAGAGGAGAGAGAGGAAGAGGAAGGAGGTGAGAGAGAGGGGCTTTTTCGAGTCTCTCACTGCCATGGGACTACGGGAGGACGGTGGCGCTCGAACCAGGCCTCAAATAAAACCAAACGCTGTGTTAATTTCATTTTCTCCCGAAAGCGTGTTTATTAATGACGACAGTATTTTAGATAGCTAGCCGCAAACTTTGTCCACAAAATGTATTGTGGCCGTAATGTTTAAGGCGTGTTAACCAACAACGCACCCAATGTCGGTACAAGTGACCGTAAACTCTGTCCACATATAATACTGTGGCCGCAGTTTAGATCAGTTTCAACAAATAATATTTATTCGTAATGCGTCATATTTGATCAAGGAATCGAGGTTGAATTTTTCAATCCGACCGTTGATAAATCTCTCCCAATTATTATCAATCTGGTAGCAATTATGGTCAAATGTCCTCTAAACACGTGTTTACAAGGCTTTTTTCTTTTTTCTTTTTTGAAAAATAGACAAAGTTTCTCATTCAATAAATTCGAAAAAATAAAGATTTGCATCTATCTGTGATAGAGAAATGAACCAAAACTACTAACATTATTACACGAGCATGACAAAAGCACAACCAGGCTAACCGCCTCCAAACACCTGTGAGGACAGACCGACACTAAGTGCATGAATAAAATCCAACCAAGATCTAGAATGTCTGTTTGCTTGACACATTTTCTACTTGCATTGGTTCTTTTTTGGAGGTTTTTTCGTGTCTTTTTGGCAAACTATTGCGCTTAACTGGTTTATTAATCTGGAATAATTTAGAAGCGTGTAAGCCAAAAAAGAAGCAGCTAAGAGATTAAATACAAGCGGTTAATTGGGCCTCAAACCCATTGCAGGTTAGCCTCCACCTTAATCACTCAGTTGCTGGAGAATTACAATAACTGTTTCTGAAATATTGTTCATTTTTTATTATGTAAAATGAAAAAAATTGCGGTGTAATCTTTCAGTACAAGCAATTAAATTAATTTCAGACATCTGAATGCGGGTGAGGGTTTCAAAAGAGAAGACATATATACAATCACAAAACCATATGGTCCATATCTGCAGACGTATATGATTCAGAGACAACAAAAACTAACGATTTAAGCAACATGCGACAAATACAAGGCTTCGTCTCCAGAATTTGCCAAAATCTGAGGGAAAAAAAATACATTTACCTCAAATTATTTAAAGAATATTGGTCAGTTTTCTCCTATGTACTACTCAAACTAGCAGATTAAGTTGGAATATGCTAAACAGAATCAGCATTTAGCCTACAAGCAGCTCCAGCATTGGGAAGCAAGAACCCGACACAACAGTACATCTTGCCAAGGCTAACACGCAATCTTCCCCGACGATTTTTCCGGGCAAAAGATATCTAACGTTACACATGTTTAATGCCAAAGCAAAACTTAATATGATTACCGCCAGATGTAATATATATATCGTCAACTTAAGACATTTCTCAGCACCATTTTTTGCCAAGAAGGTATCATCGAGATATTTTCAATGGTAAGATTTGAGGTGGAAAACTTGGCAGGCGGGCTTGTATGATCTCTTGGTTGCAGCTTGCTCAAACTTCTTAGTAGCAGCTTCATTCTCTTCTAAGCTGGTCTGGACAAAGTACCTTATCCACCAAGATGAGCTTCGCAGTTTGGCCTTCACACACAAAAAGAAACACCATGTTATTGCTTTAAAGCTTACACTGCAGATTTTTCAAGGAGGTGACCGAAACCAGACTGCTGCCACTAAATAGGAACCATGCAACAAATATATGTTAAGCAAATAAGAGGGGAGGGTATGAACTCTAAGAACAATCAAATTCATTTACTTATTTCTCTTCTTTTTTTTAAAAAAAAAAAAGGCACATTTACTTGTTTCCGTGACAGTAATTGGTTGTAAGACTTGTATAATCTCAAATAGGCAAACGAGTTTTGGAGTTTCAGTAGTAGTACATGAAGCAGATATCAAAAGCTTGTGTCAACAGAGAAAATGATATTTTTTGGATGATGGACTGATATGTAATCAACATAATAATTCAATCAATTTCTCTTTGTTTTTTGAGAAACTTGAGAAGATGCCAAAGGAGGGAAACTTTCAGTGGGAAGTCCCGAGAGCCTACATAATCTTACCCTACGGGATGAAATTGTAAAGGACTGGTTGATGGTCTCTGGAACCGAGCAAGGGTCGTGTTCCATGCAGTTACAAATGGAATGACTATTTTAGAATCATGCATAAACTTCACTTCTTGTAGAAGTAGCAAGGCAAGGAATGAGGTAAGTGGAAATTTCTGGAATGACAGTTTGAATTGATAATCCTCAATCAACGTTGCTGTCACCTATGAGGCCAATCCAACAAACGAACATTCAATGATACAACTTTCAAGAGCCATTGTAATGATCCACACAACATTTACCATTATACGCAAGGGCAACTATATAGCTCTTCAATGACAAGGAACAAATTTAATCCAACAAAAGATTACTGCCTTACCGGTCGACCAAATTTGGATAACTCTGCCACTTTAGCTCTAGGCTGACCTGGGTAACCTACGTGTGACAACACAAATAACAAACATTCACCAACATAACCCTTAACTGTAATATGTAGACATGATCAAGGAAATATGCATGTGGGCTTTATAAAAAGCCCCCTTTGTGTAACATACGTACACCAGACAGACCAAACATCAAATTGTGTCACGATAAGATATGCAAACAGTAGAAGAATTCGATTGGTAACTGTTAAAGAACTGGTGAAATTGAGGGCTTTTGAAGGGATTTACCATAAAAAAAAACAACAACAAAACCCATGCGAGGGTACAAATTAAACGTCATTCAGATATGCAAACAGTGCAAGAATTTAATATGTAAAATGTTCAAGAGTGTCTAAAATGTACACTTTCGAAGGGATTTACCAGCAAAAACAACAAAACCTTCAGATGATACCCTTGCCAACTCCGGCAGAGACCTGTTTAGGTATTTTGGCGACAGATAATCCAATGCATCTGAAACTATGACTAGAGAAAATGATTTCGATCGGTAGGGAAGAGGAAACTTAATGTCAGCCAGCCGCACAATGCCCCTGCGCACTAGACTCTTGCAGTTGCTATCAGCATCCTCCAAGTCATATGGTTCCACACCCCAGGCTTCAGTATCCTCTTCTTTTAGTAATGTAGAGACCACCGAACAGGTGTCAGGTCCCACATGCAGTACTTTACGCATGCTGTCCCCATATGCTTTCTTCAGAATAGGCAATGATTTTTGAACTTCTAACGTGCATACAACACCACCTGCATATGCAAAAGTTCTCTAAAAAATGAGACATTCTGCTCTATCTAATAGCTGCTTAATGATGCCACAGTTAATTCAAGGGGTGGGGAGGGGGAAACAAGAGCTTTATATATATAGATTCATGTCTGCAAGGGTGTGAAACAAGACCACAGTGCTTACCTTCAAATTTACTGACAACATCTAGACTGCTGGATCCACCTGCCACACAAAAATCCGGAAGGTCAGAATCCATGGAAGAAATAAATACATCCATGGCTCAAGGACAGCGAAAATAGATATAAAGTTTCTTTTCTCCAAGGTTTCCTACGACAGCATAGAACAACCTATGGAAAACACCAAAACAGAGAATAAGTTTTAAGCTTATTTCTTTCCAGAATAGAGTTTTCAAATTGACAAACCAAATGCATACCTGACCCACTGTACAGATACCCAATTATCAGAAATGTACCCTGAAAAATTGGAAAAAATATTCAGCATTAGAGATAGTACTGAGCTTAGCTGAATATAGTAATATGCAATGCTGGGTTAGGTGCAGGAACCTCCTATCAAGGTGGCGAATCCACCTTGGAAGCTCACTCCCGCACTCCCAAGTCAAACTCTCCTAGGAAACAAACTCCCATCGATAAAGGAACCCGCTCCCAACTAGGATAGAACCTCTTAGGCATAAAAATAAGTAAAAAACACTAGTAAACCAAATCAAGAGAACACATAAAGTAATGATAAGATAGCATAAAAATATTTACCCAAATTCGCACTAAGTACTTCTTGTAAACATAATTTTTGCTTATATTTGCTAAAACAATATTTGCAATTGATAGGAGTAACGAATTATAGCACTTGCTTCTATTACATGTTTATTTGTCTAAATATTCCTAAACGCTCCACCGGCGCTCCCAAATGAAGAGCTTCCATGATCCTCTGCTCGTCAACCCCTGCTTTGTGCAACTAAGCCTTGGTTACAACAGAGGCATCAGTTGTGAGATTAAAAAGAATTACTGAGCATATTTGCTCATCTAAGAAGATGAATAGCAGTTGTCAATGTATTGATATGATAGCTTATCAATGTAAGAAAAGCTGGAGTGCTGGACAATATTAGGGTGGATAGTACAGAGGGTGAAATTAACGATATTTACCACAACGACAAGTCCAACAGATAACAATGGCGACGGGCGAGTTTTGGGATTCAAGGATCCCATAAATGGAATATGCCCACCATCTCCAAAACGTCGGGACGGCCTCCTTGACATGTTTATTTTAGTAATTGCGAGCCTGAAAGACTACCATTAGATGAAAGAGAGCAAAGTTGCAAAAGAAAACAGAGTGTATACAATCTAGTTTACCAGGTAATATAACCAAAAATAAAACATAAACTTTGTGATATTACACAGTGCATGATAGCAAGTAGGGTAAAAGGAGATTACTGCTCACCATCTAATAAACTATAATACTGCTTATACTGAAGAATCTTATTGATAGTTCATCATTTCAATGGAGTATAATTTCCCTTTCCTACTAACCTTCCAGTCCAGCAGAGGCTTTTAAAATAATTTAGCAATAATAGGAAGATGCATGGGGCACTCATATAAAAAACTATACTTTTGAGGAGTTCTGAAAGTGTTGAACAACTAGTGAGGCGAGAATAAAGAAGCTATTGCACAGAAAGGACTGGTGAGTCTGGTGCCTGTGTGCCTATTGCAAACTGGTGTGGGAAATGGATCATCTTCCTCAAGAATAAATGATATGGAAAAGACTCCAAGTAAGGTTGAAACTCGTCCCTCAAACAACTATCTGAACATTTCTCACCAGTTAGTTCAGTCAACTAAACATAGTTTTCTGACATTCCTCACTCGTTGACATTTGTAGCCAACCTTAAAAATTTCAATGACAACCAAACTCAACCCAGGTTCTGGGTAAAGCTATTGACCTCACCCCTAAACTGTTTCATGGACTCTAGCATGAGTACCAGGATTGGGTATGTGTCCAAGTGCTAGACATACTTAAACTTATATCTAAGGATTTAGGATTCCAAAAGTTAGGTATGCTCCGTGGCACGTCCTAAACACCCAGTCGTGTTGTACTATTATATACTATATGAGCAAATTTTCCCTCGTATATAATAAAAATAGAGGATCTGATTGTCTAAATTAGGGATAGGCTTCGGATAAATATTACACATCATACCCTGGTGTCAAGTGTCTCACGCGAGTATTTACAAATTTAGTGAAGTTCACTTAACATTGTCCCAAAAACATCAAATGAGAATTACCAAGTGAAGTTTCCATACTCCCCCTTCTAAAAGGAAAAATTACAAAAAAAAAAAAAATCCCGTTTAAAAAATTCAGCACCCACCAATGAGAAAAGTATCACTCATTTATCATAATACTTTATCATACATGCTCAGAATTCTTCTATCCATGCATCTAGGACAAAACATGAAACCCTAAACAGTTAGGGCTAATGACTAACTAATAATTGCTTCTGCAGACAGATCCACAGGGCACAAGAACCACTCAAGCTAGTATCAAATTAACAAGTATTATGTAGACGACGGTGTACGTTTCCACGTATTCATTCAGAATTAGGAGAAAAATCAAAAGGAGAAGATGAATTAAGCGGTAGTTAAGAATGGATTACCAGTAACAAATGAGCAAAAATGACACTAAAACGCCAGGAATGAATCGGAAAATTGAAATGCGATAAGCTGAGAAACATGTATGCGCGTATATGTAGAGGGATAGAAACCTGATACGGACGATGGGATGGAGTGAGCTGGAAGATTTTGGGGTTGGGATCTAGATCTGCTGGTTCGTGATTCGTCACTTAGCTGAAAAAAGGAAGAGAGAGAGAGAGAGAGAGAGAGAGAGAGAGAGAAGAAGGTGTACAAGCATTTATATTTGGGACGGTAACGGCGCGTATAATTATTGAGATGTGGAGCATAGATTGGGACATCGGGTTTTCTTTCCGATTTTGAAATTTCGTAATGTTATCGCTGATTTGGTTTATTGGGTCCAGGTCCAGATATTAAAGGGTTTTACTACGCACCCTGCGCACGATAGCAGATAGCTGGGCCAGCTGCTGCCACTCCACGTTTCCTCACTCACTCCTGAACTTGGCCCGGCCCAGTGCTAACTTTTGTTTTTGCTTTTTGTTTTATTCCCAAAAAAATACTCCTAACTAGGCAAATTAGGTCATGTTCCACTAAAAAAACTCTTTTTGTTTTAACTCAAAAATCATTCTATTCCATTAACAAAAAACTCCTCAAAAAACTAGTTTTGTTTTAACTCTAAAAACACTCTATTCCACTACTCTTTACAATAAACCAAAACACCAACTACCCTTTGCAATAAACCAAAAAGCAAAAACATTTTAGTGGAACAAGTTGTAGATTTAAACTACAACTAAAAAGGTCTAAAAAACTAAAAAACCAAAAAATACGTTAGTGGAACATGGCCTTATGCGAGCAACGTAACTAATATTGAGATCAATTTATTTATTTTTTTAGAAAAACCATCCACGGACGACCTTTTTGTTTTTTGACCACTTCATTGCTAATAGATTATGAACACCTAGCAGGGGTGTAAACGAGCCAAGTTTTGTAAAGCTCCAGCTCGAACTCGGCTCGTTTAGTAAACAAGGTAAAAATTGAGCTCAACTTGTTTGTAAACGAACCGAGTAAAGATAATTTATATAGCGAGTCGTCTTAAATGGGCCAAGCCTATATTAACGAGCCGACCTTTTGCAAGACAAGCCGAGCTTTACCGAGCTCGTTTACTGAATGAGCCTTAATTACTAAACTAGCCGAGCCACGAGCTATTCGCGAGCAACTGAGTTCTTTTACACCCTATGAACAAGTATCCCAAGAAATTGAATACGGCCCAAACTTGAAAGAGGTGATATAGAATATTCTTTCAATTTCGAATATTATTTCAAAATCCCGATGGGTTCTCAACAAAAATCCATACTACTGAGTATTGAATATCTCAACTGAATATGTCATAAGAAATAAAATTTGTGGACAGAATCTCCTTATTTTTTATTTATCGGTACCTAACTAGTTTCTTTTGCCTACCGTAACCGAAGTACAATATTATTTTGTTAACTAGAATGAAGCTAGAAAAAATTATTCAATCCTTTACAATATCCATCCTTACGAATCGCATTACGTACATTGACACTGTTGAGAAAGAAATAAGCGAAAGTTAACAAAAGCGCGCGGCTCTTTCTAGTATACCTGATGTAATAAAACTCCAATGGCCATTGATGCTCCAATTCAACAATTTCCACCACCATTCTTTAGCGATCTTCGATTTGTGGAGAAATAGTCAAGCAGAAGTTGGTTCTTCCATTTCTTTATTCTATTAGTGAACTGATAGCACGATCCAGGAAAACATGAGGAATTCTACCAATCTATCATACAGATTCAGGTGTTCACCGAAACAGCCTTTGGGAAACTCGCAAGTAAATTCATGGATGAAAATTTGAACGACAAGGCTGGGGACCTAATGCTTCACCAGAAAAGCTTCCGGACAAGAATACTAAATCGGCCATAAGCCTGCGGTAACTAGCCTTTATTTTCAGGTAACTTGCTTTCGTTTTCCCTCCGAATAAAGGTGGTCTTTCTGATTTACTTCTGTTACTCAAGAAATACGATAAGAGAACCACTGGAATAGCAAACTGAGCTACAGATGTACAGCCAAAGAGCTAGTTCATATAATAGGTGCATTCCTCTTGTGCACTCGCTATGTTGCAGTTGTGTAACGGTTACATTACCTCCGTTTCTTTCACAGTCCAACCCTAGATGATTTTACAGTAAAAGCTTTACACACCCATACACAGGGCATGCTTTCCAAATTCTCAAGCAGACAAGGATTGCCCGAAGAATTACTCAAAGCAACGGAGAGCTTATAAATGAACCAATAGTAATCAACAGATTAGTTAAAAAGAGGAAAAATACACTTCATAAAACCATGAATTCACTGATTGGACACCCATGCATATGTAGAACGTATGGAAATTTCAAAGCCGAATGGACAAGCACAGCAAGACTTTTTTCTTTTTCTTTTTTTGATCATGTGCACAGCAAGACTGCAAGAGTATCAAATTATACAGGTTTGCCCATGTTAACCTGGGCAAACACTCAATTCAATTAGCACATCCAAATGCACTCTAACCAAGAAAGAGGAAGGGGGTCTACGTAACAAAGCTCTTAAGGTCAGTTGTATTTCTGCACAAAATACAACTGTCTACAATTGTCAGTATTCCAGCGTCATCAATGGCAAAAGAACGAATTAGATCTGGAGGAAGAGAAAAACCCAAGACAGAATCCTGTTGCAAGCCAATTGGGTAACTAATTGCAACCCTGCCTCTATTTGGCAAAAGTTGCATGTAATAGCATAATCATCAGTTTTACAGACATTAACTACAATCCCCACGAACACCAGGCATGTTAGAAAATGAGGGGAAACCCCTTACTTGCGATGCTTGTGCCTTTTCTCCTCCCTCTTTTTCTTCTTCTTCTTGTCTCTCGATTTCTCTTTTGATTTGTGCTTCCTCGAGTGCCGTTTGCTTGAGGCAACTCTATCTGCTTTCTTCCGCTTATCCTGAAAAGACTCCTCTTCAGAGGAATCACAAGGCTTCAGCAAAGAAGGCTTCTCTGGACCAAGAATAACACAACGTTCCCATCTTTCATTTTCCCCTTCATCCGGGCTTTCTAGTAGCTTTTCTTTTGAATGTGGGACAGGGGGAAGGTAAGGACCAGCTTCATCCATCCGTGAACCAACAGCACCCCTACCACGCTTCACCCTGACATCATTGTTTCATCTGTGAGTTCAAATAAAATACCCACAAGTAGATTAAGGCATATATCCATGTAAAAAAAATGCAAGCACTTTCAGCCTTCCAATCTTTTGGGTCTCGAGAGGCTTTGTTGCTTTTCTCTTGCCCGGTATAATCTTGTAACTTGGATATTTGATTAATAAATTTCTTTTTTTCCGTGCAAAAAAAAAAAAGCACTTATCTAAGAAAGTCATACTGATAAAAAAAAAAATCAAAGAAAGTCACACACTCACACACACACACACACAGGGAGAGAGAGAGAGAGAGAGAGAGACCTTGATTGTAAAAATTCATCAATTTCGTCATCCTTCAATCCTTCATCTTCCCTAGAATAGTGATTTTCAATATCTTCAATTACTCTTTTACTTGATGAACAAGGAACACTAGCACTCCTCTCACCACGAGAATGCCTCTTATTTGTATGCCTTTGAGAATCATCACTGTCCCTATTGCTCCTATCACTGCTGCTGTTATCTCTGGATCTCCCTTTGAGCCTGTCATCCAGCTCTATTTCTTTCTGACGGACACGCCACATCTCATTAACTTCCACAGCTCGATTTGCTGGATTGAACAAAATTTCAAAGTCAAGCAGACATGATGAAAATCAATTGAAAAATCAATCGCATAATTTTAATAGCAGAAAACACTGCAAACACTATAAAACAAAATGGAGTTCAAACATGGAATAAAGAGTTACTAAGTTCGCCATAGCTAAAAATTACAACTGAAACAGAAAGCTTCCATTTTACAATACAAGAGAATCTCACAAGTGGTTTAAAATTCAATGGCCCCAAGAAGATCATAACCCAGTTCCACAGTTCTACCATTCTCTTGGTTGACTAATTATATTAAAGAGGACCTAAATCAGGGAATGGCAACCAAATTTTGGTCAGATTTTAACTTTTGGGAACTACTGAGCTGTAAAGAAACCTTTTCTTCTTTCAGAATTCCAGTATGTTTGAGAAGTATTTTGGGGAATAATCCAAGAAGTGTGGAAGGGGACGATAAGATTTAGTGAAAAGGATAGAGAATGATAGAATGCAGAGAGAAAAGCTGGAAGAAGAGAAAGAGACTAGGATTCAATATCAACCCACTCACGAGTTTTGTAAACAATATACATAAAAAAAAGAAGCTAGAGACTCTTGGGAAAAAGATACCATCCTGTCAGAGGACAAGGCTTAGGTGATTCAAAAAACCCACCAACTTATGAGAGCACAGAGATCAACAACATTCTTAGTGAAGCAATCATGCTAATTTTATTGCTAGCTTATAAGCATTAGATTCATATCATCATGATGATTAACTAGACATTTATAAGCAACCACAGAACTAACACTGTTGTACTCCAAGAACTGTCGCTGTGAGGAAACGTGAATTTGGCCGGCCCCTAAAGTTTGGCTTCCTAAGATAAGCATTTACACCCTCCTTCTCAGCTTGTCGCCGCAGCTCCGCTGCCTCTTTCATAAGAATTGCAGCTATTCTATTCTCCGTCTCCAAATCCATTTAAACCTATTAAGGGGACCAAAGAAGACAACAAAACAATATCAGTATTCCGTAAACAACAGAAAAAATAGATTAATCCGCAAATGGTAGATCTGCAAATCCATCTAAACAAAAAATATATCTTGAGTGCCCATAACAGAAAAATGAGACCACAGTGTTCTGGAGGAAAAGATCGCATACGCAAAAGATGAGGGAAATGTTAGATGTCAAATTGAATGGCATATTGTGTCTATTTCCAGAGTCATGAGTAGCATTGAATCCCGGACCACACCTATTCCCAACTTTTACCTCTATGAGTAATAAAATCTTCCAAAATCAAGTTTTGTATAGTGCTAGAATCCAATAGTGCAAACGTCAAAACATAAATATCTACTAGATGTAATGAATAGCAAAATCATCCACAAAACATAATTTTCATGCATAAAACTCGTGCAAAATGAAGCCACAATGGTTTGGTTTGAAACAAAAGAGACATCAAAAGCCTCATCCGTCCACATAGCAATTGCACAGGAATAAATGGAGTATAAAGGGCTCGTGATTTTTTTGTGCCTGGTTGCTCTGTCGTTTAACAAATTCATTCAAGCCCTACAAGTTTTATATTGGCTGTATGTGGTCAGAGTGTGTTAGTGCTGAATTAGGTTTTGACTAGTTCACAGTTCACTTACATGCAATTTTTTTGAGCGACTTAGAATTTGGATCATATTTATTAATGCATGCTAATACTCCATGGGGCTTGCTAAAAAACGCCCACTATGTGGTGGATAATTTGCGAATGGATAATTTATATGTAATATGCATATGGATAATTTGTATGTAATACTAAACAAGTTCAAATTTCATTACACACTTATGGATATAAATACACTTTTCTCAGATATTGATACATCTTCTAGACATTATCCACCACCCTAAGGATTGTGCTTAGCATTTTTCTTCTTTTAAAGTTCTAGTTATGGTTTGGATCGCTGATTTCACGAAGCAATGTAATAAATCATTCCTTGCCCACCCAAGTTGGCGAATGGTGATTCCCTTTTGTGGAGTAGACTGCAATTTTCAGCATAAAAGTGGGGTAAGCATTCCAAAGGAATTATTATACCATTCCACCTTCATTGCAGTGAACCAAACACTTTCTTAGAACAATTCTTTTCAATCCTACAAGAAATGCCTCCCTCGCGTCACCCTTCTTCCAGTCATTGTCAATTCTAACCACTACTAACAACTAGTTCATCACATTAACAAGCCAAATTCTCCAATTTCCAACTGAACCATAAATATGCCAAAAGGAATCCATCAATAACTAAGCAACCCTAATTCGGTACAAGGCTATGAAAGTGAAATCAAATTAAGGAGATACAATCTAATGATCATAGAGGAAAAAGTATGAATAAGAAGGTGGAAAAAGCAAAATTTTGGAAGGAAAACAATTGAAAGCCCTAACCTTGTAAGTTGTGTTCCTAATTGGAAGGTGAGCCACTTATGGTGGTGGTCCGAAACGCCGAAAGAAAGGATATTTGGCTTGCCGTGAAAGGCGGAAGTTCACGGAGACGGCTGTAGCTTCTAATCGCCGGTGCTATGTTCAAGTCGGAAGAGAGAGACAGAGAGAGAGAGAGAGAGAGAGAGAGAGAGGAGAAGAATTGGGGAAGGATCGAGATGGATTGATCGGGGAGTCGTCTTCTCTTTTGACTTGCATTGCTGTCCCTGAAGTTATACTGGTATTGCGTTTATGACCCGTAAGTTTACAAATTTTATCGGCCATAATCCACTTATTTTGGTTTTATTTAAAAAAATTGAGTTTTGACCATAATTTTATACTTGTTAGATTCTTTTCGTCGAGAGGAATTCAGAAAACACAAAATCTTGATGCAAAAAAATGAATACAAAAAAAAATTGAATAAGAACAAAAGTGATTTTTTGATTTTTTACCCAAAACACCCCATAATCAACTACTCCCTCCGTCCAATAATTTCCGTCCACCTTTCAATTTTTTAAAACTCCCTCTGTCAAATAATTTTCGTCCACCTTTTGATTTTTTAATACCTCATGATAGATTTTGGAATTTCCTTTCTTGTCCTTCTCTTTTGAAAGTACAGTAATAGCTCCAATTAGGAAGATTAGTAAATTTTAAAGACTTTCACTGTGTTCACTTCACATTATCATTTTTTTCATTTTTTTCTCTATCTTTTTAATTATTACACATCTCTCTAATTATTATTTTTTCCCAAAACCCATCCATACACTATCTCAAAAATATTTTTCAAAATATTATTCTCAAAATTCTCAACCAAACAAAGCCTTAAATCTTCTTGGGTCCCTTTAAATAGTTAGACCATAAAAGAGGGATCAAAATTTTGAGACAAGGGAATAAGAGTTTTTAGATTCTCGAGTGATTGCGCTTCAAGTGGTGCTCCAAGGCCTTTTTACACTACTGCAATATGGAGTTCAAACTAATGTGTGGTGGGAAAATATTCTAAAGCTTTACATGATTGTGCTCCAGATCACTTGGATATTCACACCCTTGACTAAATGATATTGTTAGAATTTAGTAAAAAAAAATGTCCATTATTCAAGACAAGTCATAAACCCAAATGAAATTGACTAAATATTTTCTAGTGGAAATGAGCGGTATTTTAGCATTAATCTGAAGAAAAAAATATATATATAAGCGTTAGTTTTAATAATTTGTTTTTCTCTCGACCAAACAACTGTCTATGGCTGTGCTCTCATACAATTCAAATAAATAGAACAAACAAAACCCCCCCTGCAATAAACCCTATTTCATGATACAAAGACTAGTACATTATAAACACAACAAAGACAACCTACTGCACATGGTAATCCCCAAGTCAAACCAACCACTAAGCCTCCTCAATATCACATCAACTAGTTCATCAAGCATACCTAAAACTGTTCTATACTCCCATTGCCACTCCTTTGCAAGTTGTCTTATAGTGTCCGGTTTGGTTGCACTGGCTACAACGAACAGTATGCTTATTGGGATTAAGGTCTTCCACACAAATACGCTTCTTTTCTGGCCGCCCAGGCAGTCGGCGGGACTTGGGCGGTCGCACAAACCGCATGTAATCATCATCCATAGGAGGAGCCTCACCTTCCCTCTTCCAATCAATTCTTCCAGGAATCGGGTTTAATTCCTCAGCGTATGCCTTGCGGTAACTAGCTACGGTAAAGCACTTCTCAGTAAAGGCATACACATCTTTTCTAGAAGATATGAGAGCCGCAACAGCATGCGAGCACGGAATTCCGTATAGCTGCCAATCACGGCAGGAACAACTGTGCGTCCCGATATTCACGATGTCTGATCTTTCGGCTGATAGGACCTCAAATTCTACTTCGTCTGATCGGAGGACCTGATATGTGGAACCATAGCTGATCGCCTCCACCATGCGATTCTCAGCACTTGGGGTGAGCATGGAATCCCACAATTGACTTTTTGCACGCCGTTCTTCAAACTCAGCCATCAATTTACTGTGGATCTGCTCAATCACCTGAATTATGGGTAGCTCCCTTGCTTCAAGAATCCAACGGTGGAACTCCTCTATATTTGAGGAGAGATGACCATACCGTATTCCCTCAAAATAGACTAACGCCCAACAGGAAGGTGAAAATTGTTGAAGCCACTTCACAGCTTCAGACGAAACCTCCTCAATTTCTTGCAATTTCTCTTTGAAGCCCCTTGTAGTGGTGGAATATGCAGCTTTCCACAAAAGGTGGGCAAGCCTTGAATTCTTGAATTCTTTCCCAATGCTTTCACTCAAGTGTCGCATGCAAAATGCATGAGAAGAAGCAGAGAATTTCCTTTTTACAGCGTCTACAATACCCTTTTGACCATCCGATAAAAATGTAAGCTGTGGGATCTTCTCTGTGTGCACTTCTAGGGCTGTGTGTAATTCTGACAAGAACCATATCCAGCTCTCATCGTTTTCAACTTCAACGACACCAAAAGCAAGGGGAAACAACCCACCATCCGGATCAACGGAAGTGGCTGAAAGTAAGCTGCCAAGGTATTTGCTCTTAAGATGGATTCCCCCAAGGCCAACGACAGGCAAACAACCATTTAGAAAGCCATGAATAGAAGCATAGAACGATACAAAGAGCCGATGGAACCTGTTATCTGAACCAACAGTGAAAACCTCTGCAATACTTCCTGGGTTTGATTTCTTTATTTGTTCACAGTATGAGGGGAGGAGGCAATAAGCTTCTTCGGAGGAGCCATATATTGCTGCAAGCCCACGCTCCTTAGCACGCCAGGCTTGCTTATATGGAATTGTGATCCCATACTGTTTATGGATGTCATGCAAAATATCTTTCGGTTTGTAATTTATGTTATCACGAAGTCGTTCCTCTATGAAATTCACTATCCAATCCACAGAAGCCTGATGATGCCCATCTTGAGCTATTTTTCCACAAGTATGCGTCGCCTCAATGCTTCTTATTGTGAAGGTGGGGGCATTAGGAAGCTTCACAGCACGGATGCGCCATGGACATCCTTCAGTGGCACACTTTGCAAAGTAGCGAATCAGGTCACTTTTCACAATACGCAGCTCAAAGTGTTGTGCAATTGCAGCTTCTTTAATTGCACTCCGGAATGCCTTCACATCAGGGAACTCTTGACCAACAACGAAGTTGTAATCATCCATGAGCTAGCACATTAATTAAAAGCTCCTTATTTTCAGCACCACAGCCTTCAAATTTTTTGCGCACGGAAGACCAATGATGCTTAAAGAGGAACTTGTCAAGAAATGGATATGCAGATCAAACCTGAAACCCTCTACGTGAACTTGGGAAAGATATATGAGCTCACATAACACTGAAATGAGCACAAAGGAAATAGAATTACATTCAGGCATGGCAAACATGTGGCAAACGTGCTATAGTCGAAAAAACTTATCTCTACATTTCATTACCTTGTCTCTAAATTTCTTAACTTGGATCATCAAAATAACTTGGTAACACTCAGTGTCACAAGATTAATAATACCACGAGCACAAAGTTACATGCATACTGAAAAGAAGTCAGTACCTCTAAACTCAAGTGATATAGGTAAAATTATCCAATGCACTTAGGCATTGCCAAGTGGTGTTCTGGGAGACAAAATAACATGTGGCGCAATGTAAATTGTGAGTTAATGCCGCAAGACCACCGAATAACTTCTGTTAAACAGATACCAATATTCATGTTCGAGGAGGCTAAAGTTAAACTTTTCCTTTGGATACTTTAAAAGCTTCTCTCAGCAGACAAGAATACTAGAGAAAAATGAAAACAACCTCAATCATCAAGTAATCACGCCCTTGTCTTCTCTCTAATATCCAAGACAATCTAATGGTCCCCGTTCAAGCAAATACAGAATTATCCTAATCAAAACCGAACATCTTCACTTCTTTCACTAGGTGAACTATTTTCTCAAAGAATTTACAGCCACATATGCGTACGTAGTATAGGCACATCAACGACTCAAACCAAAAGGCCAGAACTCAAATTTACAGCACAGTTCGGTTTGCTGGAATGAAGCTCGATAAGTTAGCTATTCCCTTGGTCCCTTGGAATAGTTCCGCCATTTGGTTCACTCTAAAACAAAAGATAAAGACACACATAATGAATAGCATCATGGTCATTCAATAGGGAAATGACCTGCAACTTTCGAATAAAAAAGTAAAGTACTTGGGTGAATAATATTTGAAATTTATTCACCCCAAATTGAAGATCTCTCATTGTTACTTTTAATGTCAAGAAATTCAACAAGATTACGCACAAAAGTACTTTAATCTTTTAGCCGAAAATTGCATGACTTTTCCGGGTGGACTATCTTTTCGAGACGGAGGGCAACAAACAAAACTTAAATCTTAGTGGGTTTCAACAAATTGCTCATGGCCGGCAGCGCCCTTGCCTTTATGCAAGAGCGATAGCACAGTCGTACTTTTCTTGCTATGAATAAGGTTCTTATGCTTCCACCAAAACAAAAACAAAAAAACAATTGCACGTCTTTAATATCTTCTTACAACAGGAAATTTTGAAAGAACCTTGAATAGAGTAATCTGAATGGAAACAACCATTTCAAGCAAACAAACGAACAAAACGGAAAAGAACAGCGGATGGTTTTCAATTAACAGCTAAGAAGAACAGCCATTTACTTCTACAATTGAGACAAGCTTAACATTAATGAAGTCAGAACACACTAATCACACTCATGAAAAAGATAGTAATAACCAATGCTAACCAGTGTATCACATAAGAACAAATTAGCACCGAAAATCTAGCAGGAATAGGAGTCGTCGATGCGATTCTTGAACTGACCTGAAAAGTAAATAACACTGGAAGAGACTGCGGTTGTTCAGAGAGAGAGAGAGAGAGAGATCTGCCTGCGTCCGAGAAGAGAGAGAGAGGTCGACGGGGGATTCCGATGAAAGAGTAGGCTTGATTAGGTCATATCGAAGTTTAGGTCTTCTTTGGTTCTTAAGAACCGATTTTTTCGAGTATTATTCAATTATTACTTTTATTTTTAAATATTATTTTTATTTTTTTTTATCTTTTTAATCATTAATACTTATTTTTTAATTATTATCCATATTTCTTTCCCTAATCATTACAAAAATCAAAAATCAAACCAAACACAACCTTAGATTTTCTGTCCAAAATAAAAAAAAAAGTTTAGATTGTAATTAGGATAAATTACACTGACCTCCCCCGTGGTATCTGAAAAAATCAGTGGCACCTTCTAATTTTTATAATATTAAATGGACCTCCCTCCTTAAACGCTTTTTAATGCCAACTTCACCCGACCGTTAGTCAACCGTCATTGACGAAACGGAAATGCTGAAATCAGCATTCGTTCTTTAACATAATTCCCGTTATGAGAAGTACCAAAAAAAATAATAATTCCCGTTATGCCATCGTCTACAATCTGCTGCCATGAATATGCGTGTAGTAAATCATGATTACAGTCCTAAAAATGGAAAGCGGGGCATGCTGTCTGCGTGCTAACCCTATCGAGTCGTCTATACTCGCCGATTTATTGCTCAAATTAATGAACTAATCTGGGTTGTTGATCACCGAGCACGAACAGCTCAAATGAGATCAGCATGCATTAAGGGATAGAATGCCCCTCAGGTCCCTAAAAATGCCACATCACTCCTCTTTCCTCACTCCCCCATGCGAACCATGACCGGCCCAACAGTAGCTAACCCCGCCCCATTGCCTAGGTTTTCAATACATAATAACGTGGAGTTAGGACTAAGGCCTCGATTGGATGGGGGATTAGACCCCCGGATTTCTTTTCACTCCGGATAAAGGTGGGTCCTATCCATATCCACTTGTTTGGAATGGCAAAATTGCTCCCGGATTACTTTTTCCCCCTTGAAAACTTATCCGGCTATGGAGGATTTGAGGGGGATAACTTTTGGGCACCCCCCTGCCCAAAAGTTATCCGGGTGGAGATGGCGTTAATTGGACGATGATACGCTTCCTTATCCCCCTCCCCCAACACCAGCCTCCATCTCTGTAATTTTTTCATTTTTCAAAAAACAAAGAAATAGATGATTGGAGAGATGGAGAAAAAGAGAGAAGAAGAGGAGAGAAACCTGTTATTGCAATGGTCGGAGCTGTTTGGAGCACTACCGGAGCTGCCTGGAATGTTGGCCGGCCCTATTTTGTTTTTAGGGGTTTTATTTTGGTGGGAAGAATGGTTATGATGGTGGAGGGTTTGAACACGTGGGTTTGTTTTAGCCAAAACCAATCATTAATAGGGTCAAGCCCAACACGTAGCCTATTTCTTTTTTCTTTTCCTTTTTTTTTAAAAGAAGACCCAACCTCAAATTATCCAAAATTAATTAAATATGTTGAGTTTTGCATTCCTATAGTTAATTTAATACGTAATCAAGTTTAACATTGCACTAGGGCAAAATAGTCATTTGATAGTTTTTTCCCTTATCCATCTACTCTTATCCCCCTCATTTCATAAAACATCCAAACTAAGTCAAATTTTATCCCTCTCCAGAAACATTAAATTTGTGTGGGTCAACCCTCTAAAAATTATACCCCCTTTTATCTTATCCCCCTCTATAACTTATCCCCTGAAAATAATCCTCCATCCAATCGGGGCCTAAGGGAGTATTCCACTAACTTGGTTTTTTTAGATGTTTTGGTTTTGCAATAAAACTAATTTGTTCCACTAACTAATTTTTTGGTTTTTAGTTTTGCAAAAAAACTAACTTGTTCCATTAAACTAGTTTTTTGTATGTTTAGTTTTGCAAAAAAACTAACTTGTTCCACTAACTAGGTTTTTTTGGCTTTTTTGGTTTTTAGTTTTGCAAAAAAACTAAGTGATTTTTTGTTAGTGGAATGAGATAGTTTTTTGGGTTAAAACAAAACTATTTTTTTTTTTTAACGGAATGGGGCCTAAATTAAGTTTTCCAAAAAAAATTAGCAACCCAGTTGATTTTTAGCAAATGAGTTCACCAGGTGTTAAAATCATGGTATTTCAAATCAAAAAATTAAGTGTTTCCATATATTATTTTTTGAATTTTTCACACCGAATTAAAGTACACGATGGGTACTTTAATTTGGTGCGAAAAAAAATCGAAAAACGATACACGGAATCACTTCATTTTTTGATTTGAAATATTATGATTTTAGCACCTAGTGAACTTATTTGCTAAAATCAACATGATTTTAGCAACTGGGTTGTTAATTTTTTTTGGAAAAACTAGGCCTTCAATATAAAAGTTTGTTTGTAATGTTAATTAGGAATTTGTCTGGCTTTTAATAATAAAAAAATAATGCAAACGAGTTTTTCTTTTGAAGTATTTTGTTCTTTATTGAATATTTTTAAACTATGACCATTATTTTTTCTTTTTAGCTTTTGTTTGTTTAATTGTATTGTTAATTATGAATTTGTCTAGCTTTTAATAATAATAAAAATAATGCAAACGATTTTTTCTTTTGAAGTATTTTTTTCTTTAGTGAATATTTTTAAACTATGGCCATTATTTTTTCTTTTTAGCTTTTCCTCATCAGAACGAATGGAAAAAGAAAAAAATTAACACTACACTAATAAAAAAATTAAACGAAAAAAGAAAATAAAAAATATTGAGTCCAAAGTACTCCTCAATATTGTTGAATATATAGGTCTATTTCGAACTTTCAATTTTTTGATGCTCAGAAATAACAGAATGGGGTAAAAGGAATTGAGCCATAAATATAGTGTAGAAATATAAAAATTTGTAATGGCCTTCAAAGTTCAGAACCCAAAAGTCAAAACATCCAACAATGTGTAGCAAAATGATGTGAGACAATAGTTACTTAGAGTTTGTTTTGTCTTAATAATTCTGATTGATTATTTTATTATCTTTCTTTTATAAATTTTGCATCAATTTTTTGAAGATTAATGATTCGTCTCAAATAGAGAATATAAAAAGTAAAAAGTTATATTTAAAAACATTTCATTATAGACAAAATAACAGTAGAATAATATGATAAATCCATCTCTAGATGCAGAATTGACCGTATTTGACTATCTAAATGGATTTGATTCAAATGAAAAAAGGGATTGATTTAAAAGAAACCTAGTTCTTTTTTAATATCGACATTTTTATTTTGGGCTATCTCTTAATAAGCGTGTGTTTTAAAAAGTTACTAATAGGTAAAAGTTTGTATAATTATCATTTTGCTCTTTTGAAAAGTTAGTTAGTAAAGTAAATGATAATTTTGAAAAGTGGCGATAAATTTGATGTGAAAATTGTAAAGTGAAGGTAAAAGTCAATGTGAAAAGTGTAATAATGACATTTCTTTAATAAATTAGACTCAAGGTAACACATTTAAAAAGGGATGGAGGGACTAGGGAGTATAGCATCAATTTGTAATTAACTCCCATAAGTTACAACGACCAAATGTTTAGGTCAGTCGGCTTCCCATAGCCATTTCAAATGCCATATACTAAAGGGTTATTTAGTCATTAGGTTGCTTTTGGGTTTCTCCAAATATATATAAACTGTTTTAGTTGTCAATTTTGAAAAAAAAAAATTGGAGAAATTTTTTGAGATAGTATTTGATTTGGTTTTTGGAAATGGCTTTTGGGTTAATGATTGGAAAGAAAAATGAGTAATAATTAAAGAGATGAGTAATAAGTAGAAAGAGATATACAGATAAATGAGAATAATAATTGGAGAGAGAGATAATAAGTAAAAAGAGAAATGTGGCTATATTGGAAAGAAGTAATTAATTGAGGGAACAAAATTAGGGGGAAAATTTCAGATCCGGGGTGGGTGTTGTGTGGTAAAACGACGTAGTTTTTGACACACCTTTGAAGCTTTCAAAGACCTTGTTTGGAAGAAGGAAAAAACCACTACAAAGTGCCTAAACCTACTATATCCTATCCCAAAGAGCCTAAATTCCCTAAAATTGAACCTCAAAATTAACTCTTCAAAGAGGGCATATTGAAGTGTATCAAGAAAATGAACAAAACTACGTCATTTTGACGCACAACATAACGCAAAACATGTACTGCCCAACACCTCCTCCGGATTCAAAAATTTCATTTTGGGTTCATGACCTGGTCTTCTCAATTATTATCCAATCACTACTCTTATTTTTAAATATTATTCTCATTTTTCTCTCTATCTTATTCTAATTATTTACCCCTATTTTTTAATAATTATCATATTTCTTCCTTCAATCATTACAAAACCCAAAATCCAAAGCACAACTATTGTTTTGGGATTTTTTTTTCCAAAATGTGATCTTTCCAAAATGTTCCAAACAAGATGAAATCCAGACGATGTCATCTGAATGTTAAGAAGAACAACTATTGTATTGTTAAGACTAAACTGCCGAGCAACAAGATGTTCCAAACAGTTCAATTAATGGAATTCGTTAAGACTAAACTGCCAGCATAAATTTTGAATTTGGCAGCTGAAGCTGTAGATTTGTTAAGAAGAACATGTAGATAATCAATGTGATCTTACTTGCTCTTAACCCGAGAAATATAAAATGGCCAGGTTGTATGTGTAATACAAGGACAATAAATATTGGTCGAAATAATGACGTGCTCAATAATTGACGATAATAAATCAAAATGAAACATTCTGAAACTATTTATCACATGTAGCCTTTTTCCTAGTCCACCTCGATAACACGTTAAGCACCACCGAGGTCATACCTTCTTACTCATTCTACCTGGTGGCCTTGCACGTGTACCAATATGTTCTATGGCTTTCAGCGAAATATTCTCTGTGTCACGGTACAAGTTGTGACAATAACTGAATCAATAAGATTAGATAACAAAATAATACAAATATGAGAGAATCAAGGAACACTCTTTGCAAAGAGAGATACAAACCTCTTTGCAAAGAGATTTCGCTAGGGAAGTGTACAAGAGCTACAATATCTACAGTTCATATCAAAGGGATACTGAACACACAATTGTATAACCTTTTTTTTCAAAATTCTTTCAGATAATAAGTTCTTGATTTTGAATGGAAACTTAAAGTAATTAGATCAATTACACATAAATATCTGATGGGCCTAATTTTTTACAAGACCACTCGATTAATTATTTTAAAATTACTGAATGGTTCAGATTGTTTGTGTGGAACCTTGAAATTGACCACATAAGACGATATGTAACAAACAAATTTGGAAGTCCATGACTAACCCCCAAAACGGCGTTTTTTTTTTTTTTTTTTTTTGGGTTCTAATTGGCGTTTATTGAAGTATAGATGCTTATGGAACATTGAGTGCCAAGTTCAAGTTTTTTTTTTTTTTGAAAATTTTCCCTTTTTTTTGTATAAAAGTTACGAGAAGCACCAAAACGATATCACTCATAGGAAAAATGTTATGGATCATATTGCTAGAAAGTTACGAGTTTTAATATAAAAATTACAAGACATTAACAACTGTTATGATTGTCATGAGGTGACACCATATGAATTATAAAATTGGTGCATATGATATACACTTTTAATAGGTGAGTATTGTAACCATTCCTGTCGGGTTTCTTCCTCAAAGCATATGTACACAGGTACACACACATGTGTATCTATATATAAAATCTATTGTAGCCATTTTCGTTAGGTTTCTTTCTCAAAGCATATCTACATAGGTACAAAAACATAAGTCACTAGCATTTGGCCCTTCGGTGCATGGGGAAACAAAAAATAATATCACAATTTGCTTTTTCCGTTTTCATGCATCTAATAGACACAACGCTAGTTTTAGTCCTATACGGTTATACCCACTTGTATTACTTAGTCACTTTAAAAAAATTCTGGCAAAATTACGAATAAGAAAATAATAATAGTACTCATCGATTAGGAATGGAAATACAGTTTTATTAAAAGGGAAAAAAATGATACATTACACATTTATTCCTCAAGTGATTTAACCTTTAAATTCTTCACCACTTGTATATATAACATGCGTTCCCTCACTACACTGTGTTTGATTTTATGACGCAGTGAGAGAGAGGGAAAAAGGGAATTACACAAAAACAACATAAAACATCACCTTTTTTTTTAATTTATTTTTTCTTCATCAGAGCTCTCTCTCCATCAAATTTTGTGAAGAGTTCAAGAGTTGGTCGGGAGTTTCATAGAGTTGATTAATTATGGAAACAACACTTATCGATATGTGTCTTTATAGATTAATACAACTATCAGAACTTACCTTTCAGCAGCGGATAAACACTGTTGAAACCAAACACCTATTAAAAAAAAAATACGTACACATAGTTGACAACCACTTCTCACAATTAATGAATTGACCGAACCAAGTTGGGACCAAATAGCCTCTTTAGGTAAAAAAAACTGGTTATTGATTTTTTAGTTTTTCTATTTTGTCCTTATTTAATTTTTTTTTGCATTCTTTAGTTTTGCATCAAGATTTTGTGGTTTTTGAATTCCTCTCGACGAGACAAATCAAACAAGTATAAATTTATAGTCAAAACTCAATTTTTTTTTAATAAAATCAAAATAGGTGGATTATTGGCCAATAATCCACCTATTTTGGCTTTATTCAAAAAAAATTTGGTTTGACCATAAATTTATACTTGTTAGATTCGTATCGTCAAGAGGAATCCAGAAACCACAAAATCTTTATGCAAAACTAACGAATGCAAAAAAATATTAAATACGGACGGCTGAAAAAACCAAAAAACCAAAAATCGGTTTATAATTGTCAGCATTTTGAAACAGAGCTCTTGTTCCCTTTTTGCTTCACAACAAATAAATGGTCTTTTGTTTTGTTCACTTTTTTGTTTGAATAGTAAATATTGCGAGATTAATGGTATACGAGGAGATTTTAAATTGTAGGAGGGAGGAACGTGGAAGGAAGACAACGTGAGGCGGTGCATGGCTGGCTCTAAGATTTAAGGGGCCTAAAGCGATTTTTTTTAAATTGGGCCTTTAACTCTCAATATATCGTAGTTAAAACTTAAAACTACTTCGGAAAACAAAAAAAATTCATAAATAAATCATTTGAAAGCATAACTACTACACAGACCTATAAAATTGGAGGCTCCAAAATTAGTCAAAATTTGGAGGCCTAAAGTGGTAGCTTTACGGACTTTAGCTCAAAGCCGACCCGGTGGGGAGCGAAGTTTTTGGTATAAGGTTTGATTCTAAGTTTTTGGTATAACAGTTGCGTACGTTGGTGCGAATGAGAGGAAATAGGAAGTGGGGTGCAGGCAGGGCCAGCCCCGATCTTTTGATTGTCCAAGTCTAACTCTAAGTTTGGTTGCCAATTTATTGTTGAGAGAGAGAGTGAGAGGGAGAGAGCTGAAGAATACTTCTGTCAGGGGTAATTGCATTTAGCCTTATAGATGGGGGCCATGGGGCAACGACGAAGTTAAGAAATCAACTGAAGATGACATTTCACGGTAAAACAAATTCATCCATGCGAAGGAAAATATTCTACTTTGTAAAATATTCGTGGCACCTTTTTTTCAACCAACACTGAAGGAAAATGGGTCAACGACGAAGTTAAGAAATCAACTGAAGATCGCATCTTCCAAAAATGACTTGCATGACATTTCACGGAAAAACAAATTCGTCCATGTGAAGGAAAATATTCTACTTTGTACAAAATATTCGTGGCACTTTTTTTTTTTTTTTTCTAGCCAAGAGCTTGTAGTCCAGCGGTTATCTAATAGTTCTCCCATGAAAAACCAAGGTTTCAAGCCTTGGCAGAGATGCTTCCCAATACTAACTCTAGCTACTCACTACTGACACCTCTTGAAACACATTTTATAGGAAAATACTACATATATTGAAACAAACAGAGTCTTACTGTGGAATTTCTTGCCCGTATCATGTCATACAATGGCTGCAAAAGGCAGTTAGGCACGTTGGAAATAACAACTAAACTATTGTGCTGAAAACATTTGCTCTGTTTCATAAATTAATCTTCTACTTGTAGGATATCTATTTCATAATTTCAACAAGCATTTATAAAGGTATGTGGTTGGTGGTGGCTCTAACAAGTTAGGCGGATGTATATTTACACACACACACACACGCAGAGAGAGAGAGAGAGAAGTGGTAGGGAATGCAAGAGGAGTAATTGGGTAATTTGGTTTGAGTAGGCAAGGGCACTTGTGTAAATTTATTTTTTCCAATGAGTTCCTCAAGAGACCACGATTGCCAAGGGAGGCGTGGAATTTCTAAAAATTGAGGGGGCCATTTGTATTATAAACATACCTTGGGGGAGGTCATTGTTATTTACCTTACTCTTAATTAGTACTATGAAAAAAAGAAAGGAAAAGAAAGAATTAGTCTAAAAATGTGGTCAGTAGTCACCTGTTTGGCCAAAAAAAAGAAGTGATAAAAAAGTCACTTGTTTGGACATCTTCATGGAACTTTGATTTCAAATCTTTTCTGATACTATGCTTCGTTTTCCATATGCTTTTTTGATAACCTTCTTTTTGCATATTAAATTGAAACTTTTAGGTATGAAACCAAGTTCATTGAAGAAATTATTGGTGTACTAAAAAAGAAGCTAGCTGGCAATCAACCGAGGGTTGTCGACCATCAAGTACGTACGGATTCTTGAACCAAGCTGTTTATTTATGGCTAAAAGATAGGTCAATTAATGGAGTTGGCATTCTTTTGATATGTGGAGTGTGCGAAATAGGGAAGACGACAATCGCTAAAGTGGTGTAAAATTCAAATCATGGTAGATCTTTTCGTCACAAAAACACGATTCAACTCAAATTTGGGGAGTATGTAGCTCTATGGTTTTATTTAAGTATTGGTAATGCTTGAATCTCTGATTTGTGAAGGGAAGCAATCAAATCAAATGTAAGGAAAACAAATTGGCATGAGTTTTTAAATAACATCAAGTTCCCCGTTACGTTTCTTTCTCTTGCTTGTCTTTTGCAAAATAAGAATTAAAATTGCATTCTGACAAACATGAGAGTGCTATAGATTCTTCATTATTTTCCGACGTCCACAATTCTCTGCTATTTCATTGTTTGCAGGAACTTGACAAAAACATGCAAATTCTCAAGAGGAAGGTAGAGTACTTGTGTGGTCTAGAGAATGACGTAAATGTAGAAATTAAAAATGCAGTGATCCAGCCATGGAAAAGACCAAAGAATGAAGTTGAAATTTGGCTAAGACATGTGCAACAGTTGAAAGACGATGTGCAAAGACTTGAGGAACAAGTAGGTGGGGAAAGGAATGTATCCTCGAGTGCACTCTTGGGGAAGCATATGGTCGAGAAGATTAAAGTGGCGACAGAACTCCAAGAAAAGCGAAAAGATTTCAATGGTTTGCTGCTTGATGACTTTCCAACTAGTGGACTGTTAATGCCACTACCGAACGACTTTGTTGAATTCACAAAAGCAAGGAACATAGAGAGAAGTTGGGAATGCTTGATGAATGATGACTGTAGCAGCCGGTTCCGGGGTCTAGGGTATCTCCTGCACCCGAGCAATTCAAAGAGGCCGGGACCTGTCCCATGGGAGGGCCGCGGCCGCTGAGGGAGATGTGCTTCGGTAATGCTGACCGGGGCTGGGGCACCTCGCCTTGGGGATCCAATGGCCTCAAACGCGCCCCCTTAGGAACCTGATCCGGGAAGGCCCTACGACCGCACCTCGGAGACTCGGTCCCGAGCACCCCTCCCGGGCTGAGTCAATTGACCTCGATGCCCAGGGGTCGTGCCAGCTATCGGGGGCTCAATCGGGGCACCTCTGACAGTCTGAGTAGCTCATTAATGGGTTCAACCACGCTACCTGCATCGCATTTATGGCGAGCCACTAACCCTGCAACCTACGCCTGCAGGGAGGAGGGTGGGAGATTTGATTGATGGGAATATCTGTGTCAGGTGACGACTCTAGGAAGCGGTCGAGGATCCACTTGACAGACATAAGTTGGTCCATGCATTCAATGCGGTGATAGGGACGGGGCGCGTGAGGCCCCCGAGGGACGTGTGGGACACGCGCCCCCTCGCCCATATGTATGTCCCCCATCACCTCCAGAAAAAGGACTTAGACACTCTCACTCTCTCTGCAATAAATATCGAGCTGCACTTTCTCTCTCTAAAACTCTCTTTCACATTTCTCCATGATCAGTGACTTTACCAGTAGTGCGCTACCGGACCACCGCCCAGTGCAGGCTGGGCACTAGCGTGGTTGTTCCCCTGATAAGTACCCCTCCGGTTATGCACCGGCAATTCCGACCCTCTCCTCCAGAGCCCGGTTCCACTAGGGTCTAGTGAGGTTCATCGATTCCTCCATCAACTGCCGCGATTGTCGGGGTAGCCAAAGAGGTCATCCCGGAAAAGTGTCCCCCACAATGACGTTAGAAAGATTAGAATTTTAAGGAATGGGGGGTGTTTGCAAAACAACCGTCATGCAGCACATTCACAATCGGCTTTTGAAAGAAACTGACAAGTTCGATAGTGTTTTCTGGGTCACAGTATCTAAACCATTCAACGTAATGAAACTAATGCAACACGTATCTAAGGCACTGAATCTTAGTATTTCTGAAAAGGATGAAATGATAAGAAAAGCAGAATTAAATGCAGCGCTCTCCCAATGGAAAAGGTACGGCCTCATTTTGGATGTCCTATGGGAAGCATTTCCTCTAGATAGTGTTGGCTTTCCGGATCCAACGGAATATATTGGTCGTAAAGTAGTGCTAACTACATGGTCGTGGGAGTATATAGTTGCATCAAATAATATTCTTTCCGATATTTTAGAATATAAAATTTTGGTATTTAAGAAAGAGTTCTATTGCCTTTAGTTGTTATATAGAATTGTATGAGTGTTTTGTGGTGAACTACAATCCAAAATTCATGATAACAATTGTGACTTTCAAAATGATTGTTTGTGATAAATTATATGAGATTTTTGTGGTCCACTACAATCCAAAAATAGTAAATAGATTTTCTAGATTTCTATATGAGATTGTGTAGTTGAATATATTTGATTTCATGGACCGATATGTGAAATTTGAGAACATGACTAAATATGGGTTCATATATTTATTTGTGTGACTATTTATATGAGACGTGTCACATGAATACATATGAATAAATAGAAATGGTATATCAATTTTTTGGACTCTAGTGGTCCACAAAACACCCATATGTTCTCCTACAAATATTCATTTTTTAAACCATAAAGTCTCATATCAAATGGCTTTCTAAATGAGTGTTTTTGGAAGAATATATGAGATTTTCCGGTCAAATTTCATAATGATTCAATATGGGTTCAAATATTTATTTATGTGATATCTTATATGAGACATGTCATGTCAAAATATATATATACACACACCAAACTTCACCTCCAAACTCCCGGATTCTATTAAGTTCCAGACCTCATTGATCCCGATCGAATTTCAACGATCCGAACCGTGCAATGTGTTTAAAAGGTGTTTTTTAAGGTCCCTGCGAGAAATCATCAAAAAAATAAAATACCGGGAAGGGCTTGATCTGAGCCGTTTTTCAAAAAACTGTACATGCGAGGACCCTAAAAAACACCTTTTAAACACATTGGATGGTTTGGATCGTCGAAATTCGATCGGGATCAATGAAGTCCGAACTTAACAAAAATAAGGGAGTTTGGACCGAAAGTGGACTCTATATATATACACGCAATTAGGACTGTATACAAGCCGAGCCGAGCCTTGACATGTTCAGGCTCTGCTCGCATATTTTGAGATTGACTCGAGCTCGGCTTGAACTTGTGATGAGCTAAAAACATGGGCTCGAGCTCGGCTCACCTTATATATTTAGGCTCGGGCTCGGTTTGAGTGTGCTCGAAATTTTATTATTGTCTAAACTGTGGGTTTGCACATAAAGAGTCTGTCCCAGTAGCTCTAAGGCTCTGTTGTTAAAATCAACCTGATTTTAGCAAATGAGTTTAGTGGGTGCTAAAATCATGGTTTTGAAATCAAAAAACGAATTGGATCTGTGTATTGTTTTTTGCAACCAAATTAAAGTACTCGTAGTGTATTTTAATTCGGTGTAAAAATTTCAAAAATAATACATGAAAACACTTAATTTTTTTTATTTGAAATACCATGATTTTAGCACCTACTAAACTCATTTGCTAAAATCAAATCAACCATGATTTTAGCAACTAGGTTGCTTAAATCTTTTGAAAAACTATGCCTAAGCCTAACGGGTTGGCCCTCCTTTTATACCGTGTTATGTGTTGCTCACATGTGTGAAAAATCAATGTCGGACAGAGAAAATAGAAGTCTTTCTATTGAAGGAGAGAGAGACCAAGAGATACAGGTGAGAAAGTATAGGGAAGGACCAGCCACATCCATGGATGATTCTGGCTGTTAGCACCGACCCATCATCATCATCATCATCATCTCTCTCTCTCTCTCTCTCTCTCTCTCTCTCTCTCTCTCTCTCTCTCAAAGATCTAAAATACCAGAGGTAATTTCTTCTCAAAATTGAACGATTCCTGTGGAATTTCTGTTGATTGTAGAACAATTTCCAAATTTTACTGGTTGTACTTGTTTGATTAGGTTGTGGAGTTAGGGTTTTACTTGATTAAATATCATTAAAGGTTTGCAAATTACCTGGGCCATAAATTTGACTGAATTGCGTTAGTTTGTGTGATGGGTTGGTGATTGAAAGATGAATAATGGAGGCAGAGGAGCGAGAAACTGGATTTTCTCAAATTCTTTTGGAATTTCAGCTGAGATTGTGGTGAAGAAGAAGATGAATTTGAAACATGGATGTGGGATGTAGCCTTTGAGGTTCTTTTTGTTATCCCACATCAAAAATGGAGACTCACAGAACCCATCCAAAAGGCTATAAAAGCCTTCCCACTCCCAGAAATTGTAGTGCTGAGAATATATAATAAAATATATAATGTATAATATGTTATATATATATATATATATGTATATATAATACTTTGGCTCGCGAGCCAGTTCGAGCCAAGTCTCACGGGGCTCGAGCTCGGCTAGTTTAAGAAACAAGCTAAGAAATGTAGCTCGAGCTCATTCATTTAGCCCTCGAGTCGAGCTGTTAGCGAGCCGAGCTCACGAACAGCTCGGTTAGCTTACAGCCCTATACACGATATGTATCACATTTTGACTATAGTCCAAAGCCGTCATATGAGATTATTGGGTTACTTTTATGATGTTGACTTTTGCTAATATGAGATTTTGTGGCTCTTTGTGACTTTTTTGGTATCTTTTATGAGAATTTGTGGCTTTATATTTAAAAATTTTGAAACCCAAAGCCGTCATATGAGATTTCACACGGTGTTTTATAATTTTTTGTGGCTCTCCATATGAGATGAGAAATGACCTGTTTAAGGAGTTACCTTTTACATATGTGACGCAATCTCAGTCATCCATTTGGTAAAAGTTGCATACGGTACGCCTTTTCATACATTTAGCTACAAAAATTAATAATTAGAGCCATTAAATCTTATATTTGACAACTACATGTTTCATATTAGAGTGAATTTCACTTATAACCTTCAAACTATATACCATTTTTCTGTCATCCTCAAATTACCAAAATCATCCTCAACTATTGATTTCTATCCCATTGGGTCCAACTGGTAATGGAAGTTAGAATTTTGGACGGAAAAGTTGACATGTGCAGCTCACATGACATTCTTAAACCTGATCAAAGGGAAAAATTGTCATTCCAGTCCCTTTCTTCTCCCACTCCACAATTTGCCCCTCTTTCTAAAAAAACCAAGTCTCTCCCCCCCTCCCCTCTCTCTCCTTTTGTGTAAACAAAAACTCTAAATCCGTCAAACAAGAGTTCAATCACATATTGGACCTTTCTAATGGCTAAACAAACAAATTTTTTCAGCTGGGTCGTCCAATTCCTATTCACAAATCATGTTCTCTATCAATCCAACGAGTTCACTTTCCATGACATGGAACTCAATATCGAGCCCCATTGATTCCCCTACGAAACTCAAGCAAGCAATTCAGAGATGAAAACTTACTGAGGAACTTTATCGAATTCAAATACACAAGTCACAGTCAAGCGAATTTCGCACAATTCAAAACAGGGGTTGCACGAATTAGCATCGGAGCTTTCTAGGAACCCAGATCAGTTTTGAGTTGGCAACAAAGGTTAAAGACCCTAATTTTATTGTTTGTTGATAATTTCAGGAATCAATTTACAACAAAATAATACTCTGCAATACAAATTACTCCAGTAATTATAGTAATTATCAAACATTTAAACAGTCAGTATCTTAATTTCTTATTCGTTTTTGTCTGATGAAGTTGGTTATTGTCTCCAAGTACAATCGAATAACTTAAGGAGGGTTTTCTTGTTGAACACCTTTTTTTATCTGGATTGTTGTGTTAAGTCTTGAATATGTCAATCAAAATTCTGATTACATATGCGTTCAACAACAGGTAAATTGGGTTGCGGTTGAATCTGTTCACTTTTGATGTTGTGAGCGACGGAGTGGTTCATTACCCGATATTTTTTTTCAGAAAAAATGAGTTATTTTTTCAGAAAAATATGAAAATATAAGTTCAAGAAAAGAAAAGATAAAAAGATCTTACTCTGAAGCTAAGATACTAACGAAAATTAGTCAAAAATGCAATATTTTTTTTACTGTTTTAAGCCAAGGACATGTGTTATTTGGACGGTAACCCAAGGACACGCGTTATTTGGACCTTGTTATAAGGACAATAGACCAATGAAAAAGGTGAATGACGTCATGAGAAAAGCCAGCACGCGTGCACGGTGCACTACACGCACCATTGATATTCAGGACACAAGTTGCAAACCTGATACAACTGCAAACGTGCAATCCTAGGTAGTCCTAGCTAGTGCTCCTAGTCAGTCTTAGGCTTAGTTTGGGTAAGCCAAAAAACTTGTTTTTTGAGGTTGCAAAAAACTGAGGTTGTTTGGATGAATGAAAAAAACCACTGATTCATCCAAACGAGTTTTTTGATTTTTCAATTTTTTACAGTTAGAGTCCAATTTGCATGAGTGGATTAATTCAAAAAACCAAAAAACCAAGTTTAAAAGGGATTAAACCAAAAAATCAAAAAACTAAGTTTTTTGGTTTACCCAAACTAAGCCTTAGTACATATTTGACATGAGGGACTTTATTACTACTGTAGCTTGGAGTACAATTTGTAGGCGATGTAGGGTAGGTCTTTGCTCTTCGTACATATCTGTGAGGAGAAAATGTGCGTTTCTCGTAATTTTTTTTGTCTACTTTGTCAATCTGTGTTTGTTGGTTTTTTCAGAAACTTGTGTCACTTTTCTCAAATATTTATCTTTTAATTTACATTTTTCATGATTTTTAAAATTTTGAATAATAGGACTAATTGAAATTTATCAAACAAGATCAATATTTCGTTTATTTTTTAGATTCGTAATTAAAAAATGGCACAGACTCAAAAAAAAAAAAAGATCAATATTGCATTTTTTTTTTTACCTTCGTACCTTATACTCCCTCTTTTTCCAATCATGTTGGACCCGTCGCTGTCAAAAGTGATCATCTTTCTCTCTCTCTTGCGTGGGACAGATGAGTGAGACAAAATTAATTTCTCTCTCTTTAATTTTTGGGATGGGTTCAATTTTGGGGTTCAATTTTAGGGAGTTTAGACTCTTTGGGGTAGGGTATAGTGAGTTTAGGCACTTTCATGGGTGTCTGCTTGGGTTTTTAGTGGTTTAAAATTTTTCATAGTGTCTTAATAGGGTTTAGGTTTAAAGCACTTTCATAGGGTCTTAGTAGGGGTGGTGATTTTTTTGAATTTTATGTTCGAAATTTGAATTTTCAAAAATTAGTGACACTTTACTAATTTTTTCGGTGGCAAGAAGTGCTCGGCCTGAGGTGGGGTGGTGGTTGGCCAGATGTGGGGTGTTGATTTTTTTGAATTTTATGTTTGAAATTTGAAATTTAAAAAATTAGTTAAATTTTACTAATTTTTTTGGTCACCGAAAGTGCTCGGCCTGAGGTGGGGTGGTGATCGGTCGAAGGTGGGGTGGTGATTTTTTAAAATTTTACGTTCAAAATTAGAATTTTTAAAAATTAATGACATCTCACTAATTTTTTTGGTCACCGGAAGTGATCGGCCAGAGATGGGTTGGTGGTCAGTAGGAGGTGGGGTTGGTGTGATTTTTGAATTTTATGTTCACAATTAGAATTTTTTAAAATTAGTGACATCTCACTAATTTTTTTGGTCACCGGAAGTGATCGGCCAGAGATGGGTTGGTGGTCGGCCGGAGGTGGGGTGGTGATTTTTTTGAATTTTATGTTCACAATTAGAATTTTTTAAAATTAGTGACATCTCACTACTTTTTTTGGTCACCGGAAGGGGCCAGAGGTGGGTTGGTGGTTGGCCAGAGGTGGGGTGATGATTTTTTTGAATTTTATGTTTGATATTAGAATTTTTAAAAATTAGTGACATCTCACTAATTTTTTTGGTAGCCTGGGAAATGGCTTAGAATTTGTGGGGTTGGTTGGTCGGAGGTGGGGTGGTGGTTTTTTTTTTTTAATTTTATGTTCGAAATTAGAAGTTTTAAAAATTAGTGAAATCTAACTAATTTTTTGGTAGATGGAAGTGGTTTGCCACAGGTAGGGTGGTTGTTGGCCGGAGGTGGGGTGGTGATTTTTTTGAATTTTATGTTCGAAATTAAATTTTTTAAAAATTAGTGACATCTCACAAATTTTTTTGGTCTCCGGAAGTGGTCGCCAGAGGTGGGGTGGTAGTCGGCCGGAGGTTGGGTGGAGTTTTTTTTAAATTTTATGTTCGAATTTAACATTTTTAAAAATTAGTAACAGTTCACTAATTTTTTTTGATGGCCGGAAGTGGTCGGCCAGAGGTGAGGTTGTGGTGGGGTGGTGATTTTCTGAATTTTTTGCTCGAAATTTGAATTTTTAAAAATTAGTGACATCTTAATAAGTTTTTTGGTCGCCAGAGGTGGGGTTGTGGTCGGCCAGAGGTAGAGTGGTAATGTTTTTGAATTTCATGTTTGAAATTTGAATTTTTAAAATTAGTGACACTTCACTAATTTTTTTGGTTGCCGGAAGTGCTTGACCAGAGGTGGGGTGGTGGTGGTGTGGTGATTTTTTTGAATTTTATGTTCAAAATTTGAATTTTTAAAAATTAGTGACACATTACTATTTTTTTGGTCGCCGGAAGTGGTCGATCAGACGTGGGGTGGTAATTTTTTTTAATTTTATGTTCAAAATTTAAATTTTTAAAAATTAGTAACGCTTTACTAATTTTTTTTGTCTTTATGTTGAATTGCAAAAGTTCCTTGTCCTTCCCTTTAAAATTGTCAAATGTTTTAGATTTTTGGCTAAGTGGCTCCGAAAAAGAGAGAGTTGTTGTTAGTTAGATAATGTGCTATTTCGATCTTTCTTATTATTTAGTACCAATTAATGAAGTAATTTTAGCCAGTTTACCTTACTTTGTTTTTTGTTTTCCTAACAGAAGTTACAAATTGGACCCAATAGAAAGAAATCGGATAGTTTGAAGGTTACAAGTGAAAATAGTGTATAGTTTGAAGGTTACAAGTGAAATTCACTCTTTATTTCGTGGGTTTTAGGGTTGTGTACCCAGAATTCTCCCAAAATGTTAAGTGTGCTTCTTTGTAAGCAAGAGAGAAAAACGATGAACTCAGAGATTTGATTCTGCAGATATTCATTCTTGATTGATTGTTCCATCTTTGATTTCTGAATTTCTTCATGGTTTTTCTTCCCATGTTGTCTTGAGTTTTGTGAGCATCTTGAGTGCTTAAGTTGTGAAGTTTCTGAACACCAAGATGGTCCAAACCGTTAAATTATTACTAAGATGTGTATAAAACAATCAATTTGATCCAACATCGTAGCTCAAGCTAGGCATTCTTCCATGGCTTCCTCTTCAAATTCTGAATCCACAGATACATACGATATTTTCTTGAGCTTTAGGGGAATAGACACCCGGTTCGGATTCACCAGTCACCTTAACGACGCTTTGAAGCGAGAGAGATTTCTTACATTCATGGACGAGGAAGAGATCCGGATGGGTGAGTCTATCAAACCCGAGTTGGAGAAAGCGATTATGAACTCGACGATGTCGGTCATCGTACTGTCGCAAAATTACGCCGAATCCACGGCGTGCTTGTTTGAACTCCATCTGATTCTCAAGCGCGTGGAGGCATTGGATCATTTCGTTTTGCCTGTGTTCTATAAGGTGGAACCCGAGGAAATTAAGAAGCAAGCCGAAAACCTCGATTTCCGTGAAAAGGTAGTGCCGGCGGAGAAACTGAATGAATGGAGTGCGGCGCTTAGAAAAATTGCGAGCATGAAAGGCGGGGTTTCGCATAACAGGTAATTTATACATTGTCATAATTCAATTCGTGACTATTAGTCTGTACCCAGTTGAGTTCTCTTATCCCGTGCTCTATGTTTCGTCTATTATAGAAGGATTTGGCCAAAAAGACTAAAAATCATTTATGATCTCGGTTTCTTTATGATTTTGTTCGTGGGAATTGAGTACAGATTTGCTTTAGGTTGGGAATATGCAGACCTTAGTTTATGAAAAGGTTACTGGTGCTATGACCTACGGTTGGTTAGGCGATGGTGCTCTGTTTCATAAATTCATCTTCTACTTGTTGGATATCTATTGCATAAATAAAAACTGTTTGTTTATTCCCGCAAGATTAGTTCTAAAACAAATCTAGTCAAATTTTGAAATTACTAATAATACATACTACTACATTTTAGATCACATAAATAAAAATATATAAGTAGAATTCAAATAAATAGCAATTTTTTAAATTTCAATAATTAGGGTCATCACCGTGCACAAGGCTTTTCTGTTTATTGCCAAAATGAATGAAGTAGTCACGTGTTTGGATATCTGCATGAAATTTTGATATCTTCTTTCGAATCTTTACTAATGTACTGTGCTTCATTTTTCATATTAAATTAAACTTTAAGGTACGAAGCCAAGTTCATTGACGAAATTGTTGGTGAAGTCAAAAGGAAGCTATGCGGCAAGCACCTCAGGGTTGTTGACCATCAAGTAAGCAAAGATTCTCAAACCAAGCTGGTCGACCACGTATATACTTGTTCTTGGTTAGGTTTTATGAAGCAATTAGGAGAAATAATTAATGATCAAAGTAAAGGATTACTGACCAAAATTAATTTGAGAGTAATTTCTTCTTTATATGATTTTATCTCAACCATTTCAATATACAACATTTTATTTTCAACCATATACAAAATTTGGGGCCCATCTTGGTTCTGGGATATGATGCTATATACGCTTGTTTTCTCCCAAATAGTAGAAAGGTTGCCAAATGGCCAATGAATCAGTTCATTTGTAAAAGACAACCTTTTTTGGGCTATTTTAAGAATGGATAACGCAACATGAACGATTTTGGTAATGGAGGTAGGAGGTTTTCCTCTGGTCCTCGATGATGTGGACGAAACTGACCAACTATTTCCATTAGGTTACCTAAAAGATTGGTTTTCTCCGGCTTTTTTGTTGTTTGCAACACACAAATTGACTCTCAAGTCTTGGGAGTATATATGTAGTAGTATTATGGTTTTACTATTGTAGTGCTAATGCTTGGCTCTTGGATTTGTGAAGGGAAGCAATCAAATTTTGATTCCACCAACGAAAGATTTTGTTGAATTCTCTAAGGCAAGGAACAAAGAGAAAGTCTGGGAATGCTTGATGAATGATAAAGTTAGTAAGATTGGCGTCTACGGAATGGGGGGCATTGGCAAAACAACCATCATGAAGCATAGTCACAATCAGCTGATCTCTTCAGGCAAGTTTATTGTTTATTGGGTCACTGTGTCTAAACCATTCAGTATTACAAACCTACAGAGCGACATAGCTAAGGCTCTGAAACTTAGTTTTTCGGATGATGAAGATGAACTTAGAAGAGCAAGAGAATTATATGCCAAACTTTCCCAAAACAAGAATTATGTTATCATCTTCGATGATCTATGGAAAGTGTTTTCTTTGGACATAGTGGGTATTCCCGAACCGACACCAGATAACGGGTGTAAAATAGTGTTAACTACGCGCTTGCGGGATGTTTGTAGAATGATGGATTGCGAAACTATAGAAGTGAAGCTTCTCACAGAGCAAGAAGCGCTGACTCTTTTTCTCAAAAAGGCCGTTAAAGATGGCATGGTGCTTGCTCCAGAAGTGAATTTAATTGCAGCTAAAATTGCCAAAGAATGTGCTCGTCTGCCACTTGCAATTGTTACAGTAGCTGGAAGTTTGAGAGGATTGAAAGGTATCCATTACTGGAGAAATGCATTAGATGAGTTGATCTACTCGACAAAAGATGCCATCAATGTTGAAAGTGAGGTTTTCGAGCGACTAAAATTTAGCTATAGTCACCTAGGAGATAAGGTGCTCCAGGATTGTTTCTTGTATTGTTCCTTGTATCCCGAAGACCATGCCATCAATGTGAGAAAGCTTATAGAGTTGTTGATTGCTGAGGAATTAATAGTTGGGAAGAACAGTGAACAAGCAATGTTTGACAAAGGTTCTGACATATTGCGAATACTAACAAGTAGATGCTTATTGGAGAGCAATATTGGTCATGACGGGGGAAGAAATTATGTTCGTATGCATGATTTGATAAGAGATATGGCTCTAAGAATGACAAGTAGTAGTCCTCGATTCATGGTAAAAGCTGGTGAGAGACTAGAAAGTGTACCAGATGAAGACTGGTCTGAGGATATTGAGAAGATTTCCCTCATGTACAATCAAATAACAAAACTTCCAATTAGACCACCTTTCTGCCCTCGGCTTACCACATTACTTTTGAGTCACAGTCACTTACAAGTGATTCCGGATTCTTTCTTCACCCATATGCATTGTCTTGAGGTTTTGGATTTATCTTATAACAACATAGAGTCGTTGCCTGAGTCAATCTCCAACTTAGAGAAATTGCGAGCGCTAATACTGGCTGGTTGTCATCAACTAATGTACATGCCGTCATTGGCGAAACTGAAGGCTATGAAAGTGTTTAAACTGACTATGAGTATGGTTAAAGAAGTGCCAAAAGGTACAGAAGATCTGGTTAATCTCACAAAACTTGACCTCTCGCATAATGGAAGCCTCTGTATGGGTTTTTGCTTCAAGTTAAGCAGGCTCTCAAAACTTCAAATCCTTACAATTACTGGGACAAGGGTAAAAGTTTCAGCAGAAGATCTGATGTGCTTTAGAGAATTAAAAGTTGTTGCAGCCCATTTTCACAATATAAATGAGCTTAGAAGGTATGAGACATCTCAACAATTTCAAGCGTTGGAAAAGTACAGTCTTTTGGTGGAAGGATATAGTGTCCGTCTTCTTTCGTACCAAGAACATAATTTATAAAACAAGGAATTAACTATTATTCCGATGAAGAACAGAGGTTAAGTCCGAGATTGTCCACATGAAGTAAAAAGCTAAGTTGCTGCAATTTCAATTGAATCGTGAGCAGCGATCGAACTGAAGTTTCCAAGTGCATCCAGCAGGAATCGAACCTACTTTCCTCTTGTACAGGTTGGGCGCTTTAACCATTTAGCCATGGATGGAACTCAGCGAGTGAACTAGGTTTTGGTCTTGAGCTTCTATTTGTTCTGTTAAAAGAGATTCAAGAAAAGATGGAACAGGAAGCTGCGTTTCCAGAACAAACAAGATACAGGTTGAGAAGGGGGAGTCAGCAAAGTGGACAAGATTTGAATGGGCATAGGAACATGTATTGATCTACCATATCGGCCAATGCTCCCAGGTGCGATGTATTCCACTTGTTGACTGAAGACTTTATTATTGGTATATTGATCGGTCCAGCACGGATTGAAATAGGAGCCAGTTCGACAGGAAGCTTTTGAAAACGCAGTGCCCCCAGGTGAATAAGGAACGAGATGAATACAGAGGTTAAATGAGCATTCCAGACCCAGAAGGCGCCCCACATAGCTCTTCCCCGAAACCTCCCAGTAACTAAGGTAAACAATGTAGAAAAATTTCTAATTCGATTATGAGAAAGTGTATGAGTTTGGATTTGATTTATTCAACTAAAAAGTTAACTAGAAAGCCATGAAAGGTTTTGAAAAACAAGTGAGAGAAGGGACTAGGGTTTTGATTCAACCTACCCTCATAACATAATTGTGACAAAATCTAGGATTCTATTCAACTTTTAACTAGACCACCGTTAGGGTAGTAATTTCTATCGATAATCCCCAAAAATATAATCAAGACTCGTACTCTGTATAGACTATCTCAACATGGCACGGATTGTCTCATCAGACTTAATGGGCGGCATGACCCGGCTCACGTCGTATAATCTATCTTAGAAACTATCTGGAAACATTGAAAACAGTTGGTATTTGATATCATGAGTACAAACACGATATGAAAAGCCCTAGACATTTGTACAATTATATTATTCAGAGAGATATCCTTGTCGAGCCAAATAGGGTACGCTTTGACGGGACTACCTCACGACACGGAATTTACTTTAACCTCAAAGAATTGTCCATCTGGGAATGTGAAGTGTTGAAAAATATTTTCCCTTCCCAGTTTTTGCAGAACTTCCCAAACCTCAAGAGACTTACTATGAGGGATTGTAAGAATGTAGAGGACATCATAGAAGAGATAAGTGACCGGGTCAATCATCAAGATGACAGCAACTCAGTCAGTCTCCCAAAACTCAAGATCCTAGAACTCCGACACCTACCAAAAGTGAAGAGAATCTATGATGGTGTGATGGTGTGTCACTTTATACAAGAAGTGACAGTGTTTTGGGTGTCCTCTGCTAAGGAGACTGCCTCCTTTTCTGCACACCGATAGTTAGCTAACAACAGCACCACCTTCTCTCAGGTCAGTCAGGTGCATTGCAGGAGATAAAGAATGGTGGGAGTCTCTGGAATGGGATTCAGTTTCTTGAGTTGCTAGTGTGTCTAGACGTAAGACGTGAACAGACAAATATAGAATGTAATTTCAAAGCATGGCATCTGTCAACTATCAAGCATGTTCTATACTTGTTAATACAATAACCTCATAAAGCCAGTCGCATTTGTTTTTGCCTTGTTACATAACATTTCCTGATATTGGCGAACAAAATAGTAGCTAGTTTTAAATTATGTCTGGGATTCATTATTTTTGTAGTCTTACTGGATTCCATTTTTAGATTTTATGACCGTTCTGAGGGATCAGATAGCAAGCAATCTCAGTACGCGTGAAGATTTTTATAATCAATTTGCCCGACAAATCCAATGAGGTAAGTGACCTTCTACCACATTAGAGCATATTCTATTTGGTAAATTTTTTGAACATTTGAGGTGTGAAATCTCCAATTCAGTGTTATGAGAATCTGATATCTTATATCTTAATACTTTCTTGCTTTTATACTTAGTGAGGATGAAACATTGAGATTGTCATACATATTTGTGAATCATGATCATTGTCTTGTAAGCTTGATGGATTCATGCATGGTTTGATCAAGATAGATGTGGTATGATTCGGATCTTACTCATGCATTGACTCTTATCTCTTTTGGACTAATTGTGGTTTTGGCCCCAATCACGGGCTCATGATGCTACATGCAATTTTTTTTTATCTATGCATACAACAAGGAGTTTCTCAAAAATTGTGTGCGGATAATTTGTTTCAACACAGCTCGTTTTTACTTTTACTTGGTCAAAGAAGATCTGGTCTAGAGTTGCTTATTGAATTGGTTGTTTTTTTGCTTCTTTCTTAATTACAGATCCAATGGATGGTGCTGCACAGATTATTTGGGTTGTAGTGTTGAGAGTACAAATTATTTTGATTTATTCTTTGGAGTAATAGTTTGTTTTTGAATCGTAAAATTCTAGTTTAATTTAATGGTGAGAATCGATACTCATGCATGATATTCAGTTTGTGGGACTTTAATCTCCAGTAGTATTATGTTCTGACTTTTGACTTGTCCTCTGCTTTCTAGTTGGGTATACTAGTTCTTAAGAATTTTGTGTTGTGTGGATTGAGGGATCATCGTTTGAGTATTTTCCCAATCTTTGCATTGTTTTCTCCGCAGATTTGCAGTGCTGCTCTCTGATTTACTGAATGTTATTTTTATTTTATTTTAGATATCTGATTTACTGAATGCTTGCAATAAAAGGAGCTATTATGTTGACCATATGAAGCAAAGCAGACAATAATTATCAAACTTTTGTTTAGTATTAAGTTTTGACTTTGACTTTTGAGTTGTCCTCAGCTTTGTATTCGGAATTATATATTTCAATTCGTGTTGCAATGTTCTTTTGGTTAGTGCTAATGCTTCTCATTGTTTCTTTTCCTAAAACTTTCCCTGGTGTTGTTGTTTGCCGTTGTTATGAACATAAACATGAACCAGAATAAGTCAATATGTTGTTCCCATTGATAAATTTGATGTTAGGGAAATACTCTTCCATTCTATACGGTTTAAACTAATGTGGTGGAAGTGTTGAACTAATGATCATGTTTTGAAGTTGCTTTTGGATGAGGCTCATGACAGAAGTTTGCGTACTGACACTCTTATTGGAATGCTTTCCCGTGTGATACAACGGCACTGGAAAGTAATTTCATTGTTTCAGGATCGTGTAGATTACAGTTTATCTTCTGTCGTACCTTCTCCTTTTTGTTTTCCAGCCTTTTCCCTTAAAATTAGTTTTTGATCTTGTGGTTGATCATACCAGATTATGAATCAGGAAAAGCTGTGTAAGGTTTTTTCAGGAGAAAGAATTAGCCCTGGAAGTATGATCTTTCCCCTGAAACTGGGGCTGATGAGTGCCACCTTCATGGTAGAATCAAGCCTTTGATGGGTACAACGTCGAAGTACAGAATATCATTACAACAAACATATATATTCAAGCTCCAAAACTTTCGCTGTTTAATGTTACGAGTGTCTGTTTTTTTTTTTTTTTGGTTAAGTCATCATTTCACATGCAATTTATGAAAACGTTAAGTGTGTTGACGTAAATGTAAATCTTACTTAAACCAATTAATGAACTATAATCGCTCTTTTAAGCTACACTTTTTATTCTTACTTGTTATGGTCTCACTCTCAAATTACCATTTTGAAGTATGTGAAATCAATGAGATAATGTTTCTGCTTATGCATAATCTTCAGTTGCGCAGAATAACACGATTCAAACCTCAAAATTCTTCTAAGATATAAGGACTTAAAATATTCGTAGGAACATTTGCAGACGAGGTGGAGAAAGGGCAAGCAAGTTCTGATCTATAGTTGCTTATTTAATTGGTTGACTTGCTTCTTTCATATAGAGATACAATAGATAGTGCTGCTCGGGTTGTACTCTGTTTGGAGGGTTTGAGAGTACAGATAATGTTACATTATTCTTTCGGGACAGCAGTTATACTTCGAATTACGGAACCCCAGTGTGATTTGTTGGTGAGATTTGATACTCGTGATATTCAAATTGTGGGACTCTAGTCTCGAGTTGTAGCATGTTCTAACTTATTTCTACTGAGACTGATTTTTGTTGTTGTAATTTCCTTTGAGCTTCATTGATTCCACGATCTCGTTAGCTTATCAACTATTCTCCGATTGAAAGATGCCATGCATTTATGCAGGTGTGATGTTGGAGGCTATAACAGTTTAAAATCCATCTTTTCAGCATCATCCTTCTCAAAGACGGCCACATCTCTCTTACAACCATCGAGTCATTTTATGTTTCCTTTGCTATTTTGTACAAGTTTAGTGTTTCCTCATTTCGTTGTCTTTGCTCTTCAATCTAATATTCTAGGGTTGGAAAGGCAAAGGTAAGTCTTCTGCGGCATAATGAAACAACCACCATCACTTTTTTTCCCCCGTAACCGGATATCTGGGCTAACTTGTGCGCACCCTCAACCATTTTCAGAGCCCTGAAGGTAACAACTGGACATACTTCCCGTGACCCAAGGTTTAAAATGGTTCTTTTTCACAGGATTTAAAATTGCATTCTCTTAATGATAAGTGTTTTAGTTGCGTTTCTCATGTCTACTTGACCAAATCCCTTGGTGTTATGGCGTGTTAATTGTCGAAACAAAACCACAATCACTATGGATTGTCAAATTTGCTTATGTCATGTTAAAATTTTTAAATGTTTTAGTTAATGGTTGGAAAATTAATTAAATCAATCAATAAACTTCAATCGATTGTGTTGATAAAAAATTTAGTCGTCTCTTTAGGTCTTCCAATTGAACGAGACTTCATCCGATCACTGTTTGATCATCTCCGATCTAGCACTCTAGTAAGCGTTTGTGTCATTAACCAAACGAGCTCCTCTATACCCCTAAAATCGGGATACACTGTTCGAAAGAATGTCTCCTTGCTCACTAGTACTCTGAACGATGCCGACCAATCTTTTATTTGTCAAAGTCTGTCCAATCCCTCTTTTGTTCGTCTCCCAGCTGTAACACCGAACAACAATACGGAACATCATTTTTTTCGTCCTTGCTATGTGTGTGCTCTCCAATCATTATGTACCTTGTCCATTCTCGTGCATCCCCGAGACCCTTGACCTCTATCGGATCACCATGTTTTGCCTCCGACTCAACCACATCCTATCTACCTGACCTTGACCGCGTCCGATCCTCCTTGATCTCTCGAATGTGTCTAGGGCTGCAAAATTTGACTAGAATTTGCCAAATCGGAGTCCACCTTAGAATCCGGAATACTCTTCACCTGGAGTGACCTCCTTTTTTTTTTTTGAACGGCGAAAAAATTTATTAATCTTTGGAAACAAATTACAAAGATTAAAGGGATCCAAAACAGAAGCATCAAGCTGGAAGTGGGGAAAACCTTCGAAGAAGGAAACCACATCCGACAATCACATGCCGTCAGGACCCAGAAGGGAAAAACTGACACCCTCAATTGGCAAGAAGCCAACCAAGAAGATCACCCAAGGGAACAAAGAAACCCACCAATCCTGACACAACCCTCAGGAAAACAAAAGCAAAACCACACCTAGCTAGCAAAACCAAACAAAGAGATGCGAACACAACCAACCCTAGAGCCCCCAAAACCTAACCGACACAAAACCTCACAAAGCCAAGAAACTAGCGTTCGTCCTCCATAAGAGCGATCCTTCTGATGACATCCTCTTCATTACCATCGTAACCAAGACCAATAGACTTATGAGACTCCCACAAAGCTTTAGCCTTACTAAGGACTTCTTCATCATCACCCATATAGTGAGCACCCACGATCTTGTTAAAAGAAGAGATTGAGGCCTTGTTGATTGCCCGAATGGCCTGAGTTTCATTAAGAAGAACATGGTTTCTATTTGCGATACCATCCGATGAGACAGAAGCAAAAAGGGCAGCAGCTACGGCAGACCTCAAAACCACACATTTTTTATTTTTTCTCCCACCCTTGTAATTTCCTGGGAGAGCTTTAGAAAATCCCAGGATCTCATCCAATGTTTTCCTCTTCTTTTTCCCTTTTGTTCCTTTTAAAGCTACCTTGACTAGAGAAAGGTGATTGGCATCCGGTTGATCCAAAGGAACATCATCGGTTGGCTCTACAACATTATTATTTACCACCTCCACTGAGCCCAGACTAATGGGTGGTTCAATCCCCTCTTGCTCAATCCCCTCGACACTATCCATACCAACTCCAGCCGCCACCAAGCAATTGTTGTTCCAAAACATACCCAGTTGCCTCTCAGCTGCAATATCCTCAAAAGAATCAATAGCCTCTCTCGAATCTCCCACCGAAGAATCACAGGTGGAAAGAGATTCCATAGATCTGCTCCCAACTGAATTCAACTCCAATGGAGAGACAAAATCGGCCGAATCACCCTCCTTCAAACAAAGATGGACCCCTTTATCCATATATGGAACAGACTTCTCAACAAAGGATCCAATTGGAGCATCGGAAACCTGAGAATGGGCCAAATTATTGGCAGCGTTCAACTCCAAACTCTCGTCATCAGACTCGACTTCAACAACTGCATCACCTTTATCCTCCCCCAAACCATTCTTAACTTTAATAGATGTATAAACACGCTTTTCCCATGTGGTCTCAGCCAGGGGATCTTCAATAACTTTGATCGGGAAAACAGCTCCATTAACCTTAATGTGGATCACCTCATTGATACAGTCTAAGAAGTCAGTAACCATGAAAATTCTCCCTTTGTCAAACGCGATCGATTGATCAGTTAATTCGTCCAATTTTACTACTTTGCCCCACAAGCTCCCAATACTAAAAAAAGTTTGTGAATTCCATGCATCGATAGGAACACCATAACAAGATATCCAAGTACTACATGAAGCTATAATTCTCTGGTTTTGCCAAATCTCAACGGAAGAAAACCATTGTGGCAAGCATCGATTCTTGTCAAGCATAAATTCCTCTAACAAATCAACGGTATCAAACGAAATGAGAACATTGAGACCACCCAAAGGCCTAATGTGAGCGTCCCAAATACCGTTAGAAATAAAGAGGTCTTGCAAAGTATTGACAAGACAAAAGTTAGTGAGCTTACCCACCACACTCTTATTTATATAAAGTTTGGCATTAAAATATTTTTAGAAAATTTCACAAATATTTAGTAAAGACCAACTTTTAATCGAGTGAGCAGGAGTGCATTAAAACCCTTTCCCATTTGTAACCTGGCTTCCGAATCCACAACGAATCTCTGGTTTTCAAATTATTTTCTAAATCATTTTCAAAATTGGTTTCTCGGATCCTAAACCATTTTTCAAAAACCCGGGCGATGACTCTATTTTAAAAAACAAAAATTTTCACACAACCAGCTGGTGTGGGTCGACATCCACACCTTATTTTAGAAATTATATTTTTGCTACGAAAATGACATACCAAATTTGAAAGTACTGTAAGTCGGCTTTTACTCCCTACGAACGATCTCGGAAATAACCACTATTCTTCTGGATATTAGTTATTTTCCTGTTTTATAAACAAAGATTAATCTTGTTTGGTAATACTTGTTTATTCATGTTCTCATTTGACAAAAAATTATGTCTGGCATGCAACTTGCAACTTCTTGTTCCTTAAGAAAAGAATAAAAGGATGAATTACTGGAAGTGTTAGTTACTGATGTAGTTCTGACTCTTACTCGATTCAATTGACATACTTTATGTTTTACCATGCGTGTCACAGTGCCGTGCGACCCATAATGGCGAAAAGGCCTAGATTTTACACGGTTGAATGGAAATGGGCTTCTACACTTTACTCATTGCCAGAAATTGCCATTCTGGCAATGATCTACAATGGATTTCATCTGTTCAATATTATCTAGGCCTAGATTTTACACGGTTGAATGGAAATGGGCTTCTACACTTTACTCATTGCCAGAAATTGCCATTCTGCCAATGATCTACAATGGATTTCATCTGTTCAATATTATCTAGGCCTTTGAAAGCGCAATTTTGCCGTTTTTAGAAATAATTGATTTGCATATAGCTTTTAGTAGGAAATTCCGTTTTCGTTGCCTTCTATTTTGACAACCTTAAAATTCTTTCTAGTTTTTTTTTTTATTTTGTAGTCAAATTAGAATTTTCTTTTTCTCGTAATTTTCATATTTCTTTTAATTAAGGCTTGATTTGCAATCAAAACCTTAAGTATTTTGTTTTCCTTGTTGGTCAAGGGTTTACACGACTCTATAAAACCTAATGCAAGCCTTAGGCCTAATTGATTGTTATTTGATTAAAGAAAACTGAGTTGCACTCAATATCAGTTGTTCAAGGAGAAAGTATCTCCGGCTCAATCAGTGTTTGTTTGGAAACCAGACCCCAAGAGTGAGTGAGCTCACTACATGCGTGTAGTGAGCTCTCTCGGCTGTCCAATCGGCGTTCAATGGTCCGGATGAATTGGAGTTAAAGTAAATGTAAAAGTGTTTTTTAAAGTGTAAGATAATCCAAACCGTTGATCGCCAATTGGAAGGCCGAGAAAGCTCACTACACGCATGTAGTGAGCTCAATACTCACTACGGGCCCTCCGGATCCGTTTGGTAGCGTCCTTGTTTCACATCCATCATAATTCATACGATTCATTGCATCAACTAACTACTGTCATATGTAAAAGAAGGAGATAATGTTTCTATTTTATCATAATTTCCAGTCATGCAGAATTAATAAAGATGAATTATATCAAACCCCAAAATTGTGAAAAGTTTTGAGAAGTAACATATACATACATACATTCATTTATAATGCAAATGGACACAGACAAACAAAAAAATTCGTGTTCTGTTTTTGGAATATCTCTTATTTGATGCATTAGTTGCAATAAAAAGGAGCCATTATGTTAATCGTGTTAAGAAGAGCAGGCAAAAATGATCACTCTCGAATTCAGCCAATACAGTCCTGACTCTTTTTCATCCTACTCAGAAGACGACCAGAGCCGGCTCTAAGCTAAAACCTATAAAGTAACCGATTTAAGGCTCCAAATTTTGTCTAATTTTTGGGGCCCCCAATAATGTAAGTCCATATAGTTACTAGGTATCAATAAAAAAATTAAGTTTAATTTGTCTAAAAAATTTGAGTGCCTAATTTAAAATAAGGCCCAAGTGAAAAGGCCAAAATGTAATCTTGAAGATATTTTGAATAGAGATGAGCTTTCTGATATTGATGGGAAGGATTATGTTTAGAATTGAAAGTCTTGAGAGAAATTTTATCAAAAGAGCTAAGAAAGCCCATTGATGTGCTCAATTACTTGAAGACAATGAATAGTTTGTTTTTCTGAATGTGTGGATTGCGTACAGAATACTGTTGACTATTCCGATTTACAGTTGGCTTTGGTGAAAGATGTTTTTTGAAGTTAAAGTTGATCAAAACTTATCTTAGGTCGACGATGTCACAAGAGAGATTGAACGGATTGACTATGTTGTCTATTGAAAAGGCTATGGTGGAGAAACTTAATTATGCAAGTTCAATTAGTACTTTTGCTGTTAAAAACGCAAGAAGAGTAATCTTTAAATGACAATTTTTAATGTATTGTAATGGCTATTGATTATGGGTACTTATGGTCTCAAATTATTGCATTGCCTTCCTTATGAATGTTTTTTCTTTCTCAAGTATCATTTACTATGCAAAAAAGATTGAAGACCTTTTTTTTTTCTTTAAAAAGTTCGCTTTAAGTCTCAAGACACTCAGAATCGGCCCTGAAGATGACCAGATCTTTCCTACAACCATCAAGTCATTTTATTTATCTGATTTACCCAGCTGTAGGCAGTAGGTTACTCTTTGGCGGGATCATCCCATCACACGTCATTTCCTTTTAAGATTAAAGAATCGTGCTTCAGAAGATGTCACACGATAAAGAACATTTTTCATGTCCACTTGTCGCAGCACACCCCAAAACACACGCCGAAACATGGAAATTATTTGCACCAAAGCATGTAAATTATTTGAATTTGTGTTGTAATCAACATAAAATGTGTAATAGTATAAGTTTTACTACTTATTTTGCTTGTCATGATAATACAAAAAATGGACTCACTAAATGTGAGTTTAGACTTAGTGTATTTATTAATGTACATGTAAGTAATGTATTTTATTTTTCATTGATTCTTTTTATAGTTTTGGTAATAGTGTTCAAGTTTTTTCAATTTGTGTGTTACCAGAAAAATGAAAATAAAGTAAACGAAAAATATAGACTAAACTCAAAGATTTATGAAAAATAAAAGACTTTTAAAAATCCTTTCATGGTCATCTCTCTCTCTCTCTCTCTCTCAATTGAGTATATTTCCTGATCTCTTGCTATTTCGCCTCTGGAGCAGTGTTTTAAAAACCGGACCGGACCGACCGGTTCAACCGGTTTGCTCGTCAACCGGCCCTTAGTCCGGTTCGGTTCTAGCTAATAACCGTTCATATTATAAAACCGGTCTAAAAAATAAAAACCGGTCTAGTTTAGCGGTCAAACCGCTAAACCGCAAGAACAGTGACCGGGTTGAGCAACCCGGAACGTAAATTTTGAACTCCACTTGTAATGCTTTATTACTGACTCTCTATGTCAAAAACACACTTTTGTTAAGGGCCCACAACCCAGTTGGCGTTTAATAAAGACTGCCAGCTATATTTTGAAGGTTTCTCGACCTTTTATAAGGGAAAAATGAATCACAGAGTTGGTATCCCTCCGATGTGGGATTGGAAAAAACCATTAGTGAAACAGACGAAGAACAACGCCCTTTATTTCTTCTAACTTCTTTTACAAACATTTTTTTATAGGCTTATTTTTATTTAATTATATATTTTTAATATATGTTTAATATAATTATGACGTCACGGTTCAATAGCGGTTCAACCACGGTTCGACCAGTGACCCGTCCGCCCAATCCCTTTTCCGGTTCGTCCTCTGGTCCGGGTTTCAAAACATTGCTCTGGAGGTCAAACAACTCTTCTTCTTCCATGTTGTCTTGAGGTTTGTGACCATTTTGAGAGCTTCACTTAGGAGGTTTCTGAACACCAAGATGGTCCAAAGCGTTAATTTCGTAACGACGAAGATGGGTATAAAACAATCAATTTGATCCAATCTCGTAGCTCAAGCTAGGCATTCTTTCATGGCTTCCTCTTCGAAATCTGAATCCACAGCTCCATACGATGTTTTCTTGAGCTTTAGGGGGTTAGACACCCGCAAAAAGTTCACCGATCACCTTTACGAGGCTTTGAATCGAGAGGGGTTTCGTACATTCAGAGACGAGGAAGAAATTCCGATGGGTGGGTTTATCAAACCCGAGTTGGAGAAAGCGATTATGAACTCGAGGATGTCGGTCATCGTACTGTCGGAAAATTACGCCCAATCCACGGCGTGCTTGTTTGAACTCCAGCTGATTCTCGAACGCCAGAGAACACAGGATCATTTCGTTTTGCCTGTGTTCTTTGGGGTTTTACCGCAGGAAATTAAGGAGCAAGCCAAAAAGCTCGATTTTGGCGAAAAGGAAGTGACGGAGGAGCAAAAGAAGGGATGGAGTGAGGCGCTTAAAGATGTTGCGGGGATGAAAGGCATGGTTTCGCAAAATCAATGTGACGGGTAATTTATAGTGTCATAATTCAATCCTTGACTATTGCTTTATCTATGTACCCTCTCTGTTTTGTATATCATAGAAAGATTTGGCATAAAAAAAAAAAGAAACATTTGGTTTCTGTTGAAGATGGGACTGCAGCAGCAGCCCTGCTCAAATCTTCAAAATTGGCTCCAATTTAACGTAACCTCTTTTTTTGGGACTTTTGAGGCCCTCATTCACAGCCAAGTTGATCAAACGTGGATAAGAAATAGGGGCTGATTTTTCATCATATAAATAACTCTAACTTGCCATGTTTTTGTATTAGAGAGTGGCAATTTAGGGGAGTTGGGTAATTATTGGAGGAATAAATTGGGTAATAATTAGAAATATGTGGTAATGATTAGAGAGAGATAAAGAGAGAAATAAGAATAATAATTTAAAATAAAATTAATGATCGGAGAAAAATATAAATAATAATTGGGAAATAATGAAAAAAATTGGTCTTGAAACCCAAAATGAAAAAGGTCTGTGTGTTTTCGATACTTCCCAGATTTGAAGTTGCTCAAAATCAGATTTGAGTGTACATTTAGATTCATCTTGTTGGGCCAATTCCAAAATGGTACAATAAGACCCGATCAGACATCGGGGGGAGGTACACCTCCCAGTCAAAATTTTACAAGTGGTCAACACTCGCCGGCCGTAGATCAACGCGTATTACACGCACCAGTGCACCACTGTCTTCTCCAGCATTGCGGATTCGACCCAAAGACCCGACCAACAATCTGGATTCGTACCAGGTTGACCTGATCCCAGATCCGACTCGAGTGGACCCTGATTTGACCCATTGAAGCGGCCCGAGCCGCGTGGATTTTTTACTAGATGCTAACAGTTGATGTAGTGACGATGTAATCTAGTCCATTTTGAACCTTTTAAAAAAAAAAAAAATCGGATCAGAACTAAGTTTGGGTCTTTTTTGGCTCTTTTTTTTTTGCCCATTTCTATAGGGCAGGACTTGTTCCTAAGGATGGTTATTTCGTCCGACCCGTCCGAATACGATCCGATCCTTGTTCTAAATGGACAGTAATTTGGAGATCCATTTGGGATTGGAAAGGATATAGAGATTTTTTTGAAAATATTTGGGGATTGGGGAGGAGCTAGGGACAGGCATATCCCCAACCAGAATCAGCTCCCCGATCCATCACCGCCCCATCCCTAAATCCCCGAAACTTTGTAACTTATGAAATTATCTCTGTTACTTTTGCTTTTGCTTCAAAATTTTGGAATTTTGTTATGATATTTGGAGTGGGGATGCAGGATGAAAACAAAACACCGTTGGGGATCAGGTGGGGATGGAGATGGAGAAGGGATTTGGGGATTGGGGACGGAGACAATACTATCTGGCCCCGATGCGCCTCAATGCCCATCCCTACTTGTTCCAGATTAGAGACAATGTTTTGGATTAGTTTTGCATCATTTATCAAACGAATTTCATTCATGTTGGAAAATAATTTTTGAACTGGCCATGGTTTGATTTTTTCTTTTTCTTTTTCTTTTTCTTTTTTTCATTCCTCATTCCTAATCTATTACACCGGGGGAGGGAGAAGGGGACTCAATCCCGAAATATAGTGTAGGGCATTCAAGAGTTCTATCGCATGAGCTAGCTACCACTTGCGCCATGGTTTGACTGACTAATGCCTTTCGTGAACGAGGAAGCTGATGTGGTTTAAGAAATTGTCTCATAATTACTCAAGTCCCTTTTTGGCTTGGAGTTAGTCTATGGTAAAAGGAAAAAAGAGTTTCATTACATGGATGGAAGGTAGAGAGAGATTGCTGCCGACAAAAAAAAAAAAAGGAAGTGCAGGGTGGTCACCTTGGGGTTCATTACGAAGGAAACAGGTGGCCACCTTGGGTTCAGTTTCCTTGATTTAGATAAATAGCAGCCAGGAGGATTACAAAAATTGGTGAGAGCAAGAGAGAAAATATTGTGAAAGTGAGGGAGATATAAAAAAATAGTTTTTTTTTTTTGGTACTTTGGAAATATAAACAAACCTTAAGCAAAAGAGTTAAGGCTACTTTGGGTAAAAAAACCAAAAAAGTGGTTTTTTAAAAAGCCATTTTGTCTTTATTCAATTTTTTTTTTTGCATTCGTTAGTTTTACATCAAGATTTTGTGGTTTCTGCATTCCTCTCGACGAGACAAATCTAACAAGTATAAAATTATGGTCAAAACTCAAATTTTTTTGAATAAAGCCAAAATAAGTCCAATAATCCACCTATTTTGACTTCATTCAAAAAAAATTGAGTTTTGACAATAATTTTATACTTGTTAGATTCGTCTCGTCGAGAGAAATCCAGAAACCACAAAATCTTGATGCAAAACTAACAAATGCAAAAAAAAATTGAATAAAAACAAAATGATTTTTTACCCAAAGTAGCCCTTAGGCTGCAACATAGAATGCAGCAAGTTCATAACAAGGGCTAGAGCCCATAGCAAATGAGCGAATAAACCTAGGAGAAACATAGATGGTAGCATAAGCAAAAGCATAGGAAGAAACATAGACAGAGCTGCAGGAGAGGTCATTGATTAGTCCAAGATTTGGCGGAGATTAAGATTGTCTCTTGTCATGAGTTCCCTTATCTCCACAGATGGAGAGTGTGATACCACCAAATCTTGCTCTTGTTCGGCTCCCAAGTGTGCTAGAAAATCTGCACAAGCGTTTGCGTCACGGTAGACATGTGAAAGAGTGCTTCCCGTGCGGGTTAAGAGATACTTTCCATCATGCAAAATGTTGCTTTGGGGGTGATAACATTAGGACCGTCATTGAAAAGAAGGACCGTTGTTTGGGAATCTGATTCTATATGAACATTGGATAGCCCTTTCTCCAAGATAATGTTAAGGCCTCTATAAATACCCCAGATTTCTGTCTCTAAGCTTGAGCCTGCAGTTAGTTTACCATGATATCCCAGCAGCCTAGTGCCTTGATCATTCCTAAAAATTCCACCAAATCCAGATTTCTGAGTGCTCTTGTACCAAAAACCATCCGTATTGAGTTTTACGTTACCTGTAGAGGGGGGAGACCAAGGTGTAAGTTTACGTTTCATTGGGCCAGACATGAGAATGGATTTATAAGCTTACACAATCTCGGTAGTATAAGAACAAAGGACTTTAGAACTCATCTCCGGATTAGAGTCGAAATTATCGAAACTTTTTCTATTTCGATCCTTCCAATTCTGCCAAAGAGTGGAACAAAACAACACATTCCAAGGAACCTCAGTTCCCATTCTAAGAATTTTCTGTTTTTTCAAATTGGCCGAGATCCAATCCAAAGTGGAATTAATAAACCCATCTCTCATTCTCTAACCCGAGGGAATAGTGTCCCAGAGGGCAGCAGTCTTAGGACATCCCCTGAATAAATGGTCAATATTTTCAGGGGAGTTATCACATCTCGGACACAGATCCGAATTTGTGATGCCTCTCCTAGTACGAAGGGGGTTAGTGGGAAGTTTGTTATGGAAAATTAGCCAAATGAAAGTTCTAAATTTTTGAGAGATCTTTAACTTCCAAAACCACTTCCAACCTTTCGTATCATTAGGGTCCTTATTGATGAAATTATAGGCTGCAGCAGCTGAACATTCTTCATTAGGAGAGACGACCCAAGTAGGGTGGTCCATGGATTGGGAGTAATTGGGGAGGGGGACATTAAAAATGTCTTCCCAAAAGGTGCTATCCACAATGTGATCAATTAGGCTCAAATTCCAAGTACCATCATCAATAATGTCACCTTCATATTACCTTGTGTGTGCATTCCAGGGTGTTTAGAAGCAAGGGTGCCCGTGCCACACCACCAATCATTCCACAGGTCAACAGAATTCCCATCGCCAATGTTCCATTTGGTACCTTTATTAAGAATATCTCTAGTGTGCATGATGCTACGCCAAAAGTGAGAGGCAGGTCTATTGCTAAGCCAAGATTGAAAAGTATGATGCTTGAGATACTTGTCTTTAAGGATTCTAGCCCAAAGGCTATTATCATTATTGACAAGTTTCCATCCAAATTTGGTTAGAAGAGCCAAATTTTGATTTCTAGCTTTTTTCAATCCAAGCCCACCACTATCCTTACTCTTACAGACGGTGTGCCAATTCACAAGGTGGATTTTCTTCTTATCCGGGGTGTCACCCCAAAGAAAATCTCTATTCAAATGGTCAAGCTTATCACACACGCTAGCGGGAAGTTGCATAGTTTGCATGGTGTAACTAGGAATGGTGGAAGATGAGGCTTGAATAAGAGTGGCCCTTCTAGCCATCATAAGCATGTTAGATTTCTAACCTGCAAGCCTACTTTGGACTTTTTCAACAATTTGTTTAAAGTGGGCTTTCTGGCTTTTTTTATAGAGAAGGGGGACACCAAGATACTTTCCAAGGTCAACAGTGAGAGCTATACCACAGAAATTACTTAGACGATGAGCGATATTACGATTAACATTAGGGGAAATATATAGCTTAGACTTAGAGTGATTCACCGATTGACCGGAAAGAGCACAGAACTCAGAAAGAACTTCCATAATGTCCTTACAATTAGAGAGGTTCGCTTGACCAAATAAGATAAGATCATCCGCAAAGAAAATATGGGATAAAGCATTAGAATCTTTGGAAGCTTTAATGCCTTTCCAATTACCATTAGTGCATTTGTTGTCAATTAGTATAGAAAGTCTCTACATGCATAGGACAAACAAATAGGGGGATAGAGGGTCCCCTTGTCTTCTAAAATTTCTCCATTCCAAAGGATGGAGGTTTTGACATTAGAAACACAACTCATGATGAAGGAAGTCCAAGAAGGGTTAAAATTAAAAAATATGAGAGTATCAAGTAAAAATTTCCAAGAAATTTTATCATACGCTTTCTCAAGATCAATTTTCAAAATGATACCTCCTTTTTTTCCCCTTTGTAGAGCGAAGAGTGTGCAAGATCTCTTGGGTAATGATAGTGTTGTCATTAGTAGATCTCCCTAGGATAAAACTACTCTGGAAAGGGCTAATGATCTTACCAAGAAAAGGTCTAAGTCTAGCAACAGGGATTTTAGTTATGATTTTATATCTCACGTTGCAAAGACTAATAGGTCTAAACATCCTAATGTTATCAGGATTTTCAGATTTGGGAATAAGGGCAATAAGAGTCTTGTTAACCTCTTTAGGAACATCACTTTTCTCAAAACAATTTTTAACAAAGCAACAAATATCCTCTCCTATAATGTTCCAATAATGATGATAAAAAATAGCCTGGAGACCATCTGGACAGGGAGGTTTATAAGGAGGAATACATTTCACTGTATTCCAGATTTCAGCATTAGTAATGGGTTGGCACAGAATGTCATTATCCTCATTAGACAAAGTGTTGTGATTGTTCATCAGGAAGCAAGTACCAGGAGTGTCATTTTGGTTTTTGAAAAGATCTTTAAAATAATTCTGAACCAAATCTTTGATTAAAATGGGATTATCAATCCAAACATTACTACTATCTTTGAGCATATTAATTTTGGATTTATGTCTCCTGATAATAGTGGACATGTGAAAATAGCGGGTGTTTCTTTCTCCAAAGACAATCTATTTAGAACGAGACTTTTGGAACCAAAGGATTTCTTCTTGGGCTAGGATTTTATTGTAGTCCAAGATGAGATCCTTTTCCAGGGATAGCAGATTGTGAGAAAAGTTAGTACTCTGAGCTTTTTGAATCTCATTAATTCTAGACATAATCCATCTCTTTTTCCTGAAAATATTGCCAAAAGTTTCTTTATTCCATATAGTAGCAGCTTGGGTAAAATTGGCGATTTTTTCGCTAAGGTCTATGCCAGCCCAATTACTAGCAACCAAATTTTCAAATGTAGGATCCATCATCCAGGCAGCCTCAAAGCGAAAAGGTCTTATGGTAACAACAGTATTGAAAGTAATTCCATTAAGATGGATAAGAAGATGAGAATGATTAGAATACGTTCGAGGGAGGTTTTGAATAATACCTTCAGGGAAAGAGACCTCCCAATCCTCGTTGCAAAGTCCTTTATCCAGCCGTTTCTGAACATTGGCAGATCCTTGGCGGCAGTTGGACCAAGTAAACTTGGGTCCGAATGATCCGAAGTCCATAAAGTTACAAGCATTTATATTGGCCATGAATTTTCTCCTCTGGTTGTGGTTTGAATCCACAGTAGTGCTTCTGACTTCCTCCAAACTAGCTACTTCATTATAATCCCCAAACATGGCCCAAGGAAGGTTGTTGGTTACAACAATTTTTTTAAGCCCTTCCCATAAAATTTCACGAAGTCTGGGGTTGGGACTAGCATACAAGGCTGAGAAAACCCATTACTCATATCCATTTTTCTGGATCTTAACATGGATAACTTGATGGTTTATGGACATAGTGTAGACCGAAACTTTTGTGGGGTCCCAGAGAATCCAAATGCCACCCAATCTACCATTAGGATCAGAGTAGATATTTCTTGTGAAGCCCATTCTATCAAAATAAACTCCCATGGAATTGAAACTGACCTTAGTTTCTAAAAGAGCTATAACTTCAGGGTTGTGGAGACGGATTAATTCAAAAAAGTTGCTTTTAAAACGGTCATTGCCGGCTCCTCTACAATTCCAAATAAACAATTTATAACTATCCATAAGAAAATCAGAGTCAAGAGGGGGAAAACCTGGGGGTTAAGCATAGTCCTCAGATCTACTAATGTCGATCTGGTCTTTCTGAATGGCTTCATTTTCACTTGTGGGGGACCCTTGGCTCCCAGAAAGGGGTTTTCGGTTTGAAGTTTCACACTCACTTCCTCCGTCCACCATGCCACTCCTACAAGGTGAGTTGCTACTATCTCAGAGTCTAACCACATTTTGATCTTATGGCAACTGATTTGAGTGGGTTGAGGTTCTGGCAAACTCATGGAAAGTTTGTGTTGGGATGAGGGAAATATCAGGTGGGTTTTTAGGATTAGTAAAGCTGGGTGATTAAGGGATGTCTCCGATTGTAATGAAGGAAAGAGAGTCTTCGGTGGAGGTAGAAGAGGAAGTACTAGGGTTAATATCTATGACAATAGAGTTTGTGGCTTTAAATTTGGGCTTCTCCTGTTGAACTTTTGTTTTTTGTTTGAGGAGTGGGTTAAAATCAAACTTATATTCAGTTTAAGAGACTGGCCCTTTTCTTTTTTGGGCTGTAACCGAGTTAGACATGGGCTTGGCTATAATGGGTCTTGCATTTGTTTTCATCTGTTGGGTCATTGGGCCCTTACCTCTTCCATTATCAGGTTTTCCCGCAGCCATAAATAGGGATGGCAATTTCCACCGATCCGTTCGAATCCGATCCGCTCCCCGATCCGAATGGATCGGCGTTTTGGAGATCTGTTTGGAGATTGGGGCGGATTTGGGGATTTTTTTTGAAAAATTTCGGGGATCGGATCGGGGACGGGGATAGGTGTGTCCCCGCTCCGAATCCGATCCGATCCGTCCCCGAATCCCCGTTTTTATATTTTATTATATATAAATATAATTACAGGGACCTAAGTGTATTTTTCACTTGTTATCATCAGAGATTTCAGAAATATAGATCTGAGATTCAGAAATATTTTACACGTATAATCTCTCTCTCTCTCTCTCTCTCTCTCTATAACCACAGCCGACTCCCACTCATCTCTCTCTCTACCATGCTCTCTCAGTCTCTCCGAACACCGACGAACACCTACCGCCATACCGACAAGTCAACAACAGAGGTACACCACCGAGTTCCTAACCGACCCCTCTGCCCTTCTCCACACATACGACACCGTCTTCCACGGCTTCTCCGCCTCCTTAACCCCATCCCAAGTCGCCACCGCCCTCAACCACCCATCCCTCCTCGCCGCCTTCGACGACTGTCAATAGATTTGGGGATGAGATCCCCAACAGAGGTATTCCCCCGCTCGTCAATAGAGGTATCCCACCTCTGTTCGTGTTGTTATAGCTTTCTCCCTCTGTTCGTTTGTTGTAGATCTGGGGTTATTTGTGATCTCCCTCTGTTCGTTTTGTTGTAGCTTTCTCCCTGTTATCTGCTGCTGTTGTATATGATGTTTTGATATCCCAAATGTTGATTCTTGGTGGCTCATTCTTGCTGTTTTTTTTATTTTTTTTATTTTTATCGGTTATTATGCTGTTGCTTGGATCCCCGAATCCCCGGTTTGGATCCCCGTTCCCCGTTTGGGGCGGGGATGGAGGGGAAAAAATAATCCCCATTGGGGATCGGGGCGGGGACGGGGATGGGGGAGGGGTTCGGGGATCGGGGACGGGGATAGCAGTCTCCAGCCCCGCCCCGTCCCCATTGCCAACCCTAGCCATAAAGGTGTTATCTTTGGGAGGATCTACACTTCTGGTCTTGTTTTCTCGTTGCACATTCTGTTGACCCAGCCTATTAGTTTTACCTCTCGTTTGATTGCGACGAGTTACAAGCATCCAGTCACCATATCCTATCTCTTCTGGTTCATCTGGAACGATATTACCGTTGTATTTGACAGCCTTTGGAGCAGGTTTTGCATGTGTTTCAACAGTAGCTGCAGGAGTTTCTGTCTTTTCCGGTGCCGGATTCATGCCATCAGTTCTCCTTCTGGTGTCCCACCCTGCCACAAGAGAAACAAATTAAATGAATATGCTCATATTCGATAAGGTAATTGTACTTACCCACAATAATGGACACTTCTAGTGGTTTGCTGAGATTGAGTTCTACGTAGTCCCTCGCATAGCTACCTCTGACTCCGTCAATGGTGTTGGTATCGACTTTGAGAGGTTTTCCTAGCTTTGCCGCGATCATTAGAAGGCTTTCCTCATCGTAGAATTCGTATGGCAGAAATTTGAACCGCATCCACAATGCCGTTTTAATGGTAGAGGCCATATCTGCTTTGAATTGGGGTTGCCATTTGCGAACCGTCAGGTAATGATCTTGTATCACCCATGGGCCTCCCGTATACACCTTATTATAATCAGACTTCAATTGAAATCTTATCAGATAGAACCCCAAACCTAGATCTATTGGGGTGAATAAACCCTGAAGATCCCAAAGGTTTGAGATTCTATCCATAAGTGGTTTGAAACCCAAATTTCGACCCAATAGCTTGATTATTAGGCATCCCTTGTGATTTTGCCTAATTCATTTCAGGTGTTCCTTTGAAAAATCAACTTTGATTTTGGACATTGTGTGACGAGGCTCTGTGTCCATATCCTCTTCTTCACTCTCATCATCAAATTTTGATGCTCTTTTCTCACCTTCTTCCGCAGTTGGAATGTGATCATTAATTAAGGCTGCTTTGAAAGATCTAGCTTTCTCAGTGGGTTTATTTTTGGCTGTGAAAATCTTCAATTGTTCCCTTGTTGTTTCTTCCTGACTCATTTCCATCTGAATTTCCGATGGATTATTTGAATTGGGCTATTCAGCTCAGCTTCCATGGGTCTCGAATCCTCAGTGGATTGATTGCTCTTTATCTTCTTAGTATTTCTTTTGAGATGATCACTTTCTTCAGATGATTTTGGATCGGAGGGATTGTGATTTGGTTCAGGAGGTTGCATTCTATGATCCAATTTGAGTCCAACTAGCTATCCTGCGTTTAAAATGTGGTTGAGATTTTATTATTTTAAAAAAAAAAATAGTATTACCAAAGCGAGGGCTTGGAGATTAATATATTTCTCTCATATTGTACTAAATCAATAAAGTGAAATTCTCTATTGTCCGTATGGGGTAAGTATTAAGACCAAACCACGTAAATAAACAAACGTTTAATTGTAAATTAACCACTAAATCAAGATTTGGAAAAAAAGGAAAAAATGATTTTTTGGTTTTGTCTTTATTCAATTTTCTTTTGCATTTGTTAGTTTTGCATCAAGTTTTTATGGTTTATAGATTCGTCTCGTCAAGACGAATCTAAAAAGTATAAAATTATGGTCCAAACTAAATTGTTTTTGAATAAAGCCAAAATTAAACCAATAAACTGGTTTATTTTCGGCTTTATTAAAAAATTATTAGTTTGAACCATAATTTTATACATACGAAAAAACTAAAAAACCAGTCCTGCACTTTTTTACCAAAGCACCTATGCTCTGATAAAACTTATAATACTTTTTAATAGGTGATAAACTGGATAGGGTTAGGGTTAGATTGGTCAAGTCAAACTGTGTTCATCCTAGCTCACTAGATACTCCTACTAGAAATCTAGTCAAATTACAAATAATTTATATTAGACATGAAATCACATAACTAAAATAAGTAGTACACTTAGTTTAAAAATTAGGGTCACTACCATGTAAAAGTTTTTTGTTTATCGCATTCTTTCTGTATCTGGGTGGCATCTCCCTTGATGTCTTCTTTTTCTTGGGTAAATTCATGTCTTCTTTTTAATATCCCCGTACTCTTGAATTATAATGTACTTCATTTTCCATATTAAATTGAACTTTTAGGTACGAAGCCAAGTTCATTGAAAAAATTGTTGGTGATGTCAACAACAAGCTACTTGGCAAGCACCTCAGGTTTGTTGATCATCAGGCAACCATAGATTCTCGACCCAAGCGCCAAAAGATTGCCGACCATCAAGTAAGCACATATTCTTGAACCAAGCTTGTCAACCACATATTCACTTGTCTTTGGTTAGGTTATATGAATAGAAATCTATTGGCAGGTCCTATTATTTGGAATTTTGGCTTATTGGGTCCTGGGCTAATATTTATTGCTGAAGAGGTCTTGGGACACAAATATGGTTGGAGATTTTACTTTTTTGCCCATCCTTGTCGTCGTTATTCTTTGTTTTTACTAACCATTTAGGCACTTTCATAGGGTACCCTAGAATTTTAAACACTTTCATAGGGCACCCTACAGTTTGGGGCCCTATAGTTCCCTAAATTTAGAATGTATATTTTAGAATTTAGACCGTATATTTTAGAATTTAGACCGTACATTTAAGAATTTAGGGCACCCTACAGTTTAGGGTACCCTAAATTTAGAATGTACATTTTAGAATTTAGACCATACATTTTCGAATTTAAACCGTACATTTAAGAATTTAGACTGTATATTTAGAATTTAGGGTACCCTACAGTTTAAGGTACCCTAAATTTAGAATGTACATTTTAGAATTTAGACTGTATATTTAGAATTTATGGTACCTTACAGTTTAGGGTACCCTAAATTTAGACCGTATATTTAGAATTTAGACTGTACATTTTAAAATTTAGACTGTATATTAAGAATTTAGGGTACCCTACAGTTTAGGGTATCCTAAATTTAGAATGTATATTTTAGAATTTAAACTGTACATTTTAGAATTTAGACTGTATATTTAAAATTTAGGGTACCCTATAGTTTAGGGTACTCTAAATTTAGAATGTACATTTTAGAATTTCGACTGTATATTTAGAATGTACATTTTAACACTCAAAATGTACATTCTAATTTTCAAAATGTACATTCTAATTTTCAGAATGGGGGTAATTTTGGAAAAAAAGTGTAAAACTTATGTCCAGGACCTAGTGAACTATGCGCATTATTTGTTCTGGACCTTACAAGCTAGTACAAGACTTGTTTATAGGACCCGCCCACAAAAAGCCCTTATATGAAGAAATTAGAATAAATTGATAAAGGTCAAAGTAAAATAAATTGAATTGTAGAACACGAGTTTAACTTCTTATTTAAATCTCAACTATTTCAATATACCACATTTTTATTTTCAATAATATACAAAATTTGGGCCTTCTTTCTCTCAATAGAAGAAAGGTTGCAAAATGGCCAATGAATTAGTTCACTTCGAATAGACAACTTTTTTTTTCAGGTATTTTAAGAAAGGATAGCACAAGGAGAACGATTTTGGTGATGGAGTAGGAGGTTTTCCTCTTGTACTTGATGATGTGGACCAAACTGACCAACTATTTCCATAAGCCGACCAAAAAGAGTTTTCATTTTGTCAGAAACGAAAATCAACTCAAGTTTTGAGAGTATATATGTAGCAGTAATGTGATTTTATTTTTGTAATGCTAATGCTCGACTCTTGGATTTGTGAAGGGAAGCAATCAAACTTTGCTCCCACCAACGAAAGATTTTGCTGAATTCACTATGGCAAGGAACACAGAGAATGTCTGGGAACGCTTGATGAATGATAAAGTTAGTAAGATTGGCGTTTACGGAATGGGGGGCATTGGCAAAACAACCATCATGAAGCATATTCACAATCAGCTGATCTCTTTAGACATGTTTATTGTTTATTGGGTCACTGTGTATAAACCATTCAGTATTACACAGCTACAAGGCGACATAGCTAAGGCTCTGAAACTTAGTTTTTTGGATGATGACGATGAACTTAGAAGAGCAAGCAAATTATATGCAGAACTTTCCCAAAACAAGAAGTATGTTATCATCTTTGATGATCTATGGGAGCACTTTCATTTGGAAGAAGTGGGTATTCCGGAACCAACACGAGATAACGGGTGTAAAATAGTGTTAACCACGCGCTCGTGGGAAGTTTGTAGACAGATGGATTGTGCAAGTGTAGAAGTGAAGCATCTCACAGAGGAAGAAGCGCTAACTCTATTTCTCAAAAAGGCCGTTATAGATGACATGGTGCTTGATCCAAAAGTAAAAGAAGTTGCAGCTGACATTGCCAAAGAATGTGCTTGTCTACCACTTGCAATTGTTACAGTTGGTGGAAGTATGAGAGGATTGACTGATATACGTTCTTGGAGAAATGCATTGGATAAGTTAAAAAAATTGACGAAAGACGCCATCAATTTTGAAGTAAAGGTTTTGGAGCGACTAAAATTTAGTTATAGTCTTCTAGGTGATAAGGCGCTCCAGGATTGTTTCTTGTATTGTTCCTTGTATCCCGAAGACCACGCCATCCCTGTGAAAGAGCTTTTAGAGTTGTGGATTAACAGTCTACAAGCAATGGATGACGAGGGTCACGAAATATTGAGAAAACTAACAAGTAGATGCTTATTGGCGAGCTCTACTTCATTTGGGGAAGAATGTGTTCGTATGCATGATTTGATAAGAGATATGGCTCTAAGCATAACAAGAAGTAGTCCTCGATTCATGGTAAAAGCTGGTGAGAGACTAGAAAGCATACCAGATGAAGACTAGTCTGTGGATCTTGAGAAGATTTCCTTCATGTACAGTCAGATAAAAGAACTTCCACTAATTCCACCACATGTCTACCCTCAGCTTACCACAGCACTTTTAAATGATATTGGCTTAGCAGAGATTCCGGATTCTTTCTTCACCAATATGCCTTGCGTTAAGATTTTAAATTTATCCTATAATAGGATAGAGTCGCTGCCAGAGTCCATCTTCAACTTGGTGAATTTGCATGCTCTAATACTAGGTGCTTGTGAGGAACTAAGAAATGTGCCGTCATTGGAGAATCTGAAGGCTCTGACAGTGTTTATACTGACTTGGAGTAAAGTAAAAAAATTACCAGAAGGTATAGAAGAGCTTGTTAATCTCTTAAAACTCGACCTCTCATATAACTATAACCTAGAGGACTTTCCTACCTCCCAGATATGTAGGCTCTCAAAACTAAGATTCCTAAGATTGGACGGGACAAACGTAAAAGTTTCAGCAGAAGATCTCAAATGCTTGAAGGCATTAAAAGTTGTTGCAGTCCAGTTTCCCAATATACCGGAGCTTACTAGCTATGTGACATCCGAGCAATGCCAAGGGTTGGAGAAGTACTTGCTTATTGTGGGTGAAAATGGTAAACGAGAGGCGGAAATAACCAGAAAAGAAGTTTGGATCTATTCTGAATGGATCGATCCCGAATCTGAATCTGATTCTGAACCTCTTGAAAGTGGAGTAGTCGATCAGCCAGTGCTCCCTGCCAACATGGATTACTTTGAACTTTATAATTTCAACAATATCATTGACTTATCAACTATTCCATCATTAAAAGATGCCAGAGATTTACGTGGCTGTGTATTCAACAACTGTCGAAAGTTAGAATCCATCTTTTCGTACTCATCCTTCTCAAAAGATGGCCAGATCTTTCTAGGAACTGTCGAGAAACTTAAATTGCTGAGTTTACCCCGCTGTAGGGGACTCTTTGACTGGATTGCCCCACTGCAAAACATTTCCTTTAATCTTAAAAGTTTGACTATCGTGGGCTGTCGCGAAATGGAGAATATTTTCCCCGTCCAAATCTTGCAGAACTTCCCAAACCTCGAGGAACTTTGGGTATCTCTCTGTTATAAAGTGGAGGACATAATAGTCAAAAAGGAAGAGATGGGTAACCAGGACCATGGTTCACATAATATCGACACAATCAATTTCCCAAAACTCCGGATCTTACGGCTAGAACGCCTACCAAGATTGAAGAGCATATATAATGGCATGATGGTGTGTGAAGCTATACAAGAGGTGCGTGTAGAATATTGTGCCATGGTAAAGAGACTACCTCTTTCTCTGCAAGCAACAGCACCGCCATCTCTCAAGTTCATTGAAGGAGGAGTAAATTGGTGGGAAGATCTGGAATGGGATGATCCTGACGCCAAAGGCATTCTTCAGCCATTTTTTAAACGTAAATATCATTGTGTCGTGTCTGATTTGAAATATGAGTGATTGCGGCAAAATTTTCAATTCCAAATTTGGGACTCCGGAGCAAATTTCCAAGTGGTGTCCCCCGCGACCCCAACCCCACCCCCCCGGTCATTGTGTTGAAACATAAGTAGTTGATTTGTGCAATCCATGAGATTTTTTTTTTTCCATGAGGTTATTTCAAATGTCTAAGCACAAATTACTTTTCCCAAAACAAGTCTTGGTGCTAAAAATCACTTTTAAAATTTGTCTTTGTTCAATTTTTTTCGCATTTGCTAGTTTTGCATTAATTTTTTGTTGTTTTTATTCGTTTGTCTTAACGAAATGAATCGAAAAGGTAAGATATATTTTGACTTTTGCCTAATTTTTTTTCTGAAAATAACCAACTTTTAGTACTTTTAGATGGTATAAAAATAACTTTATGAAGCTGAGTCTCATTTGCTTTTACTTTGTTACATATAATATCCCGCTATTGGCGAAAATTACTTTGTAGCTAGTTAAAAATTATTACTGTTGATTCCGTTATTCTTGAACTCTTGTAGGATATTTCGACCGACAGCTTGAAAAATATAAGGATGACCTGCAAAGTGTTTCAAACATTTGAGGTATGAAATCTCCAATTCAGGACCTTATTTTAACATATCTTCCATTTCATTTCATGTTATTTCAATTCGTCCATTTTGTGCTTAAAACCCACAAAAACATTCATCTTTTGCTCTAAGTTATTTAGAAGTTAATTTTGGAAATCGACGCACTTATTTTCCTGTGGATCGACTCAAACTCATCACGATACTATGAAAATCTTTAGTTATAATCCGGTTATTATACATAAATAAACTAATTTGATGGCCATTTGGTAAACATAAAATGACAATTTCATCAACTACCAAATGAGTGACATTAAATTTTGGCGCCTTTGCCAGGGAAATAATTGTTGTGTTATTTTCAAAGTTAATTTCTATTTTAGTTTGAATTATTTCTTCTTTAACGTTTTCTTTTAGTGCAGATTGTTCGATTTGTTTGAAGGATGAGATTAATTTAAAGTGATATGGAGCTTTGAACGTGTCACTCTTATCTACCAAATCTGCTTTGAACATTTTCTTTTAGTGCAGATTATAAAATTTTTTTATGGCATCTTTTACTTGGCACCTTGCACTTCACGACTAGTTGCATGATCGTGGTTTTGATTGATGAGTGTGGATAGTCCGGAAATCTTGATAAACATCAGCAGAGATCGACTTTTACCCAAAGTGTGTTTTGAGCCATTTTTTCATTTAGAGGGTTGCAAGTTTAGTTACTCTTATGTTTTGAGATCAAGTAATGCCGGAAATGCATTACTTGTGTAACACTGCTTTTTGTCTTGAGATCAAAGAAACTTCGACAACCATGCTGGACTTCCGGAAAGGATTTTAGGCCATCTTTATTGTATTGAGCCTGTTCGTTTCGATTGGCACATACATTTATCCCTAGTTTGCCATTTTGAGCCCTTTCACATGTAAACCATCCTTGTTGAGCTCCAGTATTAAGCAAAATTACTGCAATGGGATAAGGCCTATGTGATGGTGGAAAAAGAAAAGAAAAGAAAAGAAAATTGGCATGCTTGGGAATCATGCTATGGAAAAGAAGCTATTGAATGGCTCATAGTTGCTTAGTCAGTGTGAATTTTATATTTTCCAGTGTTTGGCATTCCTTCCATGAGGCTATGGGCCTTATTGATTAAGCGTTGTTCGTGTGTCATATTGTGTGGGATATTTGATTTGCTTATATTTATTCTACCGCATATACATTGAGAGTACCCAAATGCACCTGTTTCTAATTATTTTCTTTGGGAGTGCATATCCAGTGAGCTTTGAGTCGAAGTTTAGTTTTGACGGAAATCCAGGTTGTCTCTCGCTCTGAAGTTGGGATTATGTTCATGCTAGCTAATTTCTCACACACTCCTAGTATTGATGCCATGGAATTTAATTACAAATTCACAGTATTTTGAATTATGTTTGCCTGCGTTTAAATAAGGAAAATGTTTATTTGAAGTTTGAATGGAGAATAAATTCAAAGTGTTTGTAGGTGGCATTGCTGTAAACCCTCACAAGGTTTTACTCGTTCTACTAGAGTCGCCTAGAGGTTTAAAAGGCTTGTTGTATATGCTAAATGCAATCGTTGGTCCTTCGACATAGGATATATATTAGAATAATTTTTTTTTCTTTTTCTTTTTGTTTTGCTCGAGGACTAGTAAAATATAAGTTGCGGGATGTGATAAATGCCGAAATGTACACATTTAGGCCGCCTAATGTACATTTGTTATGTTCTTGATTATTACTACATTAGGTTTTTTATTATATTTTTGTGATTGCAGGTCACAAGGTTATTTGTATCAAAATTGGCCTTAAATGAGATGCTAAAGACTAATATGCAGTCGTTGTGTCAAATGCATGGCTTTGAAGACGATAGGCCATTTGGTAATGGAGAGTGACTGCATGCATATGCTGTGGAAATTTGGGAGGCATCACCAATTTGAACTTACACTTTCAAAGCAGAAAGCATATATGTGAGGATTATTTGATGAGACAAAACTCCACATCCTTCACCGAAGCTTCATTCAATAGCCTATATGCTTGGCTTTTATCTTTTCATTTATTGGCTTTTATCTTTTCATTTATTTCCCCACCTTCCATTGTTCCCCATCAAATAATCCTATAGTATTTTATTGTTATTGGAGACCATTTGCTTAAAGTTTTTGGTTTCTTTTCAATTTGTTCAATTAATTGTTTGGCTATATCTTTCATTTTGTTAAATGATTTTCTCAAGTATTCAAGATCGGGTGTTTGGTTTGTGTGATTTCAAACACTATGTCATGCAATAGTTTCAACATAAAATATAAATAGAGGGCTGAGGTAGCTTATGCTACGAGAAGAGAAGACGAGTGTACCTATGACCCTAGTTTAACGTTATTTCCATGTGGACAATTTGTGCTAATCAAAGATAGGCTCTGCCGGTTCATGATTATATTTATCCTCTTGACGATACTTGTGGGGCTTGTAGCTATCACAATTCGTGATTATATATATCTCCATTTACGATATTTGATTTTTCAATGTGAATGAAAAAATGCCAACTTTCAGCTCCACAAAAACCTTCAAAGTCCAGAGTATCAAAATTAGCAGTGATTTCTTAATTTTCCCAGAAGTTGGTTGAAAGAGAAGGGAAAGCTAATTAAACCTCTTTCCAAGATTGCTTCAACCCCAAAAGCCAAGGGAAAGCAAGTCGCGGCCAAGCATTTAACCACTCTAAGAAACAAACACTGTGTTCCAGATCAACAGTCCTTTCAAAGCGTTTCAAAACCTCAAACTAAAGGATCCGGATCCTCTATGAAAATTTTTCTGTGGGGATCTTGTGAGGGTTTTGTTGTGGGCTTGATAAAACACCAAAAAGAAGATCCAACGGCAAACAACCCTCTTCCTTGTTTCTAAATCAAAACGGCGCCATTTCATAGGGGAAAAATGTAACGGAAGGGAAGCCACAAATGGCCGTTTTCTTCAATGTATTATTTTGAATTTCGGGAAAATCAACTTAGCTTTTAGGCTTGCTTGAATTTTGTTAACATTTTTATTTTTATTTTATATAAATTAGCTTTTGCAAACAAATTCAACTTTTGGGAGTTCTCACGTCAAAGACACATCATATACACCCCAAAAACAAAAAAAAATTTGGCCGACAGAAGGAGTAAAATGGAAATTAATAGAGTAACCATTCCCATTAACATGATTTCATCTTTTATCCATTTGATAATGAAATTTTCTTTTCCGATAAAAAAAAAAAGAGACGATTAACCATTCCTCGTTTTTTTTTTTACCCATTTTGGGTTTTCTTTTTACTGTGCAGGAAGAAAACAAGAAACGGAAGAAAACGGCCGTTTGTGGCTTGCCATTCCGTTACATTTTTTCCCTATGAAACAGCATCATTTTGATTTAGAAACAAGGAAGGGGGTCGTGAGCCGTTGGAATTTCTTTTTAGTGTGTGGTCAAGAACACAACAAAACCCTCACAAGATCCTCACAGAAAAATCCTCATGGAGGATCCGGATCCCAAACGAACAACCATTGCATAGCCGGCTAAGAGTAATACGGTAGCGACTAGCAATGGCTTCGGTTTTTCACTCTCCAAAGAAAGGCATTGTTGTGAAAACTTCGGCAGAGTTACATACCCCATTGACGAAGATTTGTTACAAGGATTGAAGAGGCTTGAGATAACCGGTCAAAGGAAGCGTACATTGGGGTATTCTAACGTGTCATCCAATGAAATAAGTCAATAAGATGCGGTCCTAACAAATCAGTGCTAGTGGATCCTTCAATTAGGAATCGAAGTGTGTGCAGGGCCGGCCCAAGATATTTGGGTGCCCTAGGCCTAATTAAAAAAATTGTGCCCTAAAAATTTTCGTGTTCCTCAACCAAACTTTCTACGTTTTTGTTACTACAATATCCCCGTCAAAAAGGTATTAATACAAGCTAAATTTAACAGCGATGTAGAGCATCTAAAGATCTTGTGTCTTTTTTGAAACAAAATTTGGGTCAAAATTCTTTTGCCATGCAAATGACAAACCCTAGTTTTACCCAAATCTATTGTTTTTCAAGTTTCCTCTAAAAAATTTGGGTCAAAATAGCCCATTTAACTACTTATAAGTAAGAAATTTGATCTGTTGGAATTAATATTATGACTTTATTTGTTGGAAAAACAATGAAATTTGATCAACTTTTTGGTTATTTGGGAAAACTCAAGAACTTGTGTCAATTTAGAAATCTCAAATACAAACTCATTCGAAACTCTAACAAGAAAATTAGAAAATTGCTACCTAATTACTTTTTCTTTAAGCAAATAATAAACTAAACTTAATCATTTCGTTTAGAACTGTCTTGATTTTTTACAAAATCATAAATAAAAACTGTAACAAGCAGAAAATGATTTTCTTTTAAATCAGTTTTAGCTTTGGGTCTTTTTTTAAATTTTGGGCCACAATAGTTTTTGAGCCTTTTTTAAATATTGGGCCACAATGTTGGGCTCTTTTGTCAATTCTAATGGATTTTTTTTCCCTTTATTTTGGTCCAAAAAATGTTGTAGTCAAGCCTATTGGTATAAAATGGTAGGGTGCCCCAAAAAGTGATCATTTTTGGGGTGCCCTAGGCCCAGGCCTTGTGGGCCTTGGGCCTGGGCCGGCCCTGAGTGTGTGGAAGGGCGAAATTAAGGCCAAGGACTTGTTTAGGACTCTAAACCGCAAGGAGAAGGAAACTAAGATCTTTAAGATATGTCAAGAGAAAGATCAAACTTCAAAGGGAACTCAAACAAACTTTGCAAGCCCAAGAAATCGTTGAAAATAAGCCAACGGACGGAGAGAACACTATTCAGGGACTACTGAAGGATAGGCATACGAGGAACCATTGGCAAATGAGAGAGCATCCAGAAATTCAGATTCCATGGACTCTCCTCACTGCCCTCTTTGTCTTGAAGTGGTGGAATCTATTGAGCATCTTCTATTCCAATGCAAGAAGACCAAACCTGTGGGGGACTGGTGTAATCTTTCTAATATTTCCAGTTGGGACATGAGTTCTATTTTAAAATGGACTTAGGGAGTTTGGGAGAGCAAGCAAGGCAAGTCCAACATCAATCTTTTTTTGAGCAGAGTTGCTATGACTGGGTGGAGTATATGGAAAGCTAGAAACGACTTTATTGTTCAAGGAGCCCCAATTGTTATCAAGAATATTGCGTTGAAAATGGAGCAGGCTTGGGATGAAACTCAATCTTTTCATGCTTAAACCAGATGCTACTCATTCCGGAGGTACTTTCTCCCTTTCCTCAAATGTTGGGAAATGGAAACCCCCTGGTATGGATCAAGTGAAGATTAATTGTGATGCTTCTTGAAAGAAGGATTTAGAAGGTGGGTTTGGTGCTGTTATCATAAGGAATCATAAAGGTGACTTAATAGATGGGAAGAAATTTAAAGTTGCTGCCTCTTCTGCATTGGTGTGTGAAGCCACGGCGTTGAGAGAAGCTTGTATGATGGCCAAATCAATGAACCTCCATTCCGTGCAAATTGAAAGTGACAACAAAGAACTTATCTCCCTAAGTGTCTCTGAATTAGATCCTCCTTGTGAATGTGCTTGTATTATCCAGGATATTGGGTGTTTCACTAACAAAAAAATTATTTTTTCCAAAAAAATTGAGACAACTCATTTGCTCACAATACATCACACAAAAAATCGTGAAAAACCTGTTTATTCAAAAAACCACATTACTGGAACACCCTAGAGATCTCAACTTGCTTGTTTCTTGGATTCCAAGATCTGTCAATAGTGCTGCCCATTGGTACTATAAGAATTTACATTTGTTTGTTTTGCGTCTAGTTTTCATGGTTTATTGATTTGTCTCGACGAGACAGACGAATCCAAAAAGTAGTCCCTCCTTTTTGTTTTTAAGTGTGTAGTTTCGTAATTCTAACTTATTAAGAAAACATCATCATTATACATTTTACATCGACTTTTACATTCACTTTCCACTATTGTCTTTGATGGAGATATCATTATTAAACTTTAACCACTTTCATTTTCAAGAAGGCATCTAATTTTTATTTTTATTATTTTTTTCAATTGGCGAAAGAAAACTTTATTAATCTTTGGAAACAAATTACAAAAATTAAAGGGAACATGAGAAAGCGGCATCACAACAGAAAACAAACATCCCAACTAGGTTGGCACCATCGCAACCGACAATCATATGCCTCTTAGGGCCTAAATGGCAAGATAATAAAGGATTAATCCGATAAACTAGTTTATCGAATTTATTCCAAGAAAAAAAATTAATTTTTTCCATAATTTTATACTTTTTGGATTCATTTTGTCGAGACAAATCAATAATTCACAAAAACTTGACGCAAAACTAAAAACTATAAAAAAAAAATTTGAATAAACCCAAAAACCAATTTTTTGCCCAAGCAAGCGAGTTTCTAGATCTCACTATTATAAATGATTAAATAATACGGTTAATCAAATTGGCCCGTTGGATTTAGTGGATCAATAATTCATTATTCGTACTACTAGTTACCTAATTACCTCTAATTAACTATGGATAGATTCTACCATTTACATATTTTAATGCACCAAAAATGCTACTATTATATACATCCAGTCACATAACTCTCATATACACACACATGAGTGAGTGGAGCCCACCCCAAGTGTTTGTATGTGAGAGTTATGTGACCGGGTGTATGCGATAGTAGCATTACTCTTGTCATTACATGCAGTTAGTTGATGTCCCTTTGGGATATCTGATAAAATTAGATTGACACAGTTACTTGACCATCTCTATTCAATTATGAGAAACAACCTCTGTCACTTTTTTCTTTCATAACCGGATATTCGGGTTAATTTGTGTGCATCCTCTGGGATTTCAAGAGCCCTGAAGTTAACGATCGACAATCTCCAATATTCCAAGGTTTAAAATGTTTGACTTCCATGAAATTTGAACTTGTGATATCTTGAATTGCCATTGAATTTGAACTTGCTTTCTCATGCCCGCTTAAAATTCCTTGGGGTTATATCGGGTTGATTGGGGTTAAAGAATGTATTTCAAAAACTATAAAGCATCAAAAACAAAAATACAAATTTAGTTTCCCACTTGATAAAATGGGAATCTCATGATTTTAGCAAATAAAGAAACCATTTTCTAAAGTCAACTCACTTTCATTTGCTAAATTAAATTGATTTTAGTAAATGATTTACTCGTTTGATAAAATCAACTATTTGATTTCATGGAATTACCATTTAAACGGAAAACTAGGATTAAAATTGATGAGAAAATTTTGGGTGCGGCTTAGGTAAGGACACGTGGTGCCCGACACCCAAACTAAGTCGTCTAAATACGTTTTGGACGGCTAAGATTTGAGGATGACATTTTTGAAATTTTTGGAAGTAAATTTACCTCATTAGATCGGAGCCGGCCAAAACGTGTTTAGACTGCTCGGATTGGATGCCGGACACTAAGTCCACGTGTTTCTATCCAATCCGTGCCCAAAATTTTCTCAAATTTGATTTTAGTCCAAACACGCGGAGAGCAAAGGTCTTCAGTGCTGACTCGACGACTTTTCCTCGTTCCTTCCTTCGCTTTTCCAACCACACCTCTCACCCTTTTCTCCCTTTTTGTTGTACCCGTAGCAGCGTTGTATCTCCTCCGTTGTTCACATACATTTTGCAATCCAATCACTTCTGAAACCCATTTCCCTCATCCTTTCCTGATCTCTTTCTTCATCAGATATTTGGAATCTCCACTACAATTTAACTGATCTGTTGCTACTTCGCGGCAAGGTAAGACAAAACTCAAATTTTCACTTTTGGGTTTAGTTTTCACATAACAGGGGATGGCATTAGTATTTTTAGTCACGGCTGTCCATAGTGAGCCATGAACAACTCAGATCTATTCGCCAACGGATGATTCAGATTTATTAAGACGGCCGACACCAACCCGTTGTCCACTTTTCACAGCCTTTTCCCTTTGTTTAATGTGCTTGACATGTGTGGGGAGTATTTTGATAAGCTTAATTTTTGTGATTTCGAATATCATTCTTTATGTAGCATTCTAATTAATTAATTCTGTTATTATTATTATTATTATTATTATTATTATTATCTTGGCCGTCTCAAACTAATTTTGCAATCTGGGTTGAATTTTTTTTTTTTTTGAAACGGCAACAAATTTATTGAGAAACTTGATTGGGTAGATCAAGTTGGGGGTTCAACCAAAAGTTGAAAAAAGGAAAGAAAAAAAAAACGCCCAAAAAAAATTGAAACCCAACAACGGAGAACTGGGCTGTCTTCTTCTGCTATGAATGTTACAAAAATCGAGATTCCAATTATGAAAATTTTCATGTTATTTTTGTTTAGACTTCAATTCGTTTTGTTTTGTTTTGTGTTTTTTTTTTTCCTTGGCAGAACATATCGAGCTGTTATCTGCTCTATTTGGTTTAAGGTATGTGGGTTTATTGTCTGTTTTTTCCCCATTATATTAATACCAATTTTCAATTGGGATGCATATTCTTCCTCTGTTTCTGTTTTGTTCTGTAATTTGTAGTAGTAATTTCCTGCAGCTTCATCTTGCTTGTGTTTTACAGAAGCAACATAATGCAAAAAAATTGCTCTCTGTTTATAGCATTACCAAATTGTAGATATTGTGCGAACCATGAGGACAGACCAAGTCTTTCCTGATTTTTTTTTTTTTTTGGCTCCTCGTAGGAACCCTTAAAAACACTTTTTAAATACATTGGACGATTCCGATCATGAAAATTTGATCGAAAAAGTGAAGGTGATCGAAAAATTTGATTGAAAATTTAATTGTGTTGACTGGATCCGTGGTGGTGTATATATATAGGACCCCCTTCTAGTGCGGGATCCGGACTTCCGGACCTCCATGATCCGAGAATTTTTTTGACGATCTGATCCGTCCAATGTGTTTAAAAGGTGTTTTCAAGGGCCTACGCCAGAAATCTTCAAAAAAAAATACCGGGAAGGGCTTGATCCAAGCAGTTTTTCGCAAAACTGTAAATGTACAATTTTTGCGAAAAACTGTTTGGATCAAGCCCTTCCCGGTATTTTTTTTTTTTGAAGATTTCTCTTGTGGACCTTGGAAAACACCTTCTGAACACATTGGACGGATCGGATTTCGCCAAAACATTTGGCAACACAAAAAAAACACCCAAAATCTTCTAGTCCAGGATCCCGGACTAGAAGATTAGGGTATATATATATATATATATATATATATATAGAGAGAGAGAGAGAGAGAGAGAGAGATCACTTCCGGTCCAAACTCCCGGATTCTGTTAAGACAACAATTTTGTGAAAAACGGCTCAGATCAAGCCCTTCCCGGTAAATTTTTTTGACGATTTCTCGCGTGGACCCTAAAAAACACCTTTTAAACACATTGGACGGTTCGCATCGTTGAAATTTGATCGGGATCAATGAGGTCCGGAACTTAACAGAATCCGGGAGTTTGGAGGTGAAGTTTGGTGTGTGTGTATATATATATATATAATCCCGATCCATTGAGGGATCCCTCACGGGTCATTTTGTGCGGATCTCAACTTTCTTGATCAAATTTCAACAATTAGAACCGTTCCACACGCTTAAAATATGTTTTAAGGTCCCACGTGGGAAATCATGAAAAAAAATAATAATTGGGAATGGTTTTATCCAAGCAAGTTTTGATAAAATTGTACATATACAGTTTTTTTATTGAAAACAGCTTGATCGAGTCCTTCCGGGTAAATTTTTTTTTTTGTGATTCCTCGCTTGGACTTTTGAAAGCACGTTTTAATCACATTGAATGATTTGGATCGTCGAGATTCGATCCCAATCCACGTGGTCCGCAGGATATACATACACACACACACACACAACAAATATCCAATAAGGGCTCCCTTAAACTCTATGGTGCGAGATTTTTTGTTTGGAACGAATTTCAATGATCCGAACCATTAGATGTGTATAAAACGTGTTTTTAAGATCTATCTCTAGGATTCGTTAAAAAAAAAAACCTGGAAGGACTCGATTCGAGCCTTTTTTGATAAAAATGTATATGTGCATTTTTATCAAAAATGGCTCAAATCAAGCCCTTCTTGGTTTCTTTTTCTTCTTTTTTTTTTGTGAATCCCCGCGTAGACCTTAAAACCACATTTTAAACACATCTAACGATTCGGATCGTTGAAATTTCATCTTGAACAAAAAATCCAGCATCGTAGCTTATATAAGGGAGCCCTCATAGGATATGCTCTCTCTCTCTCTCTCTCTCTCTCTCTCTCTCTCTCTCTCTCTCTCTCTCTCTCTCCATATATATATATATATGTGTGTGTGTGTGTGTGTGTGTGTGTGTGTGTGTGTGTTGTGTCATATAGCCTTGTGCCTTGTAGACATGCCAAATAAGAGAGAGAAGGGGAGTTGAGACACTTGTCACATTTTGAGTGCGATTGAGCACCCCATAAGCATATTTAACGGAGTTCTATGTCAACATCAGTAAAGACTGTTAGCAATTTGATAGATTTTGACTGTAAGTTTCTAATTGAGTAAGAAATCAATAGTTTAGGGGTAAAAATTGAAATTTAGTAAAGTTTGGACAAGCAAACTGGAATGAAGGGAATATTACAATATTGAACGCTTCATGAAAACTAAGTTTGAGTTTAACTAATGGCTGGGTTAATTTGAGTATTGCATTTTGAAAATTTAATGTTTTTGTTCCTATCATTTCGTCTAACGAATGTTACAATTTTTCCCTAGAATCATAGTTGAGGTTATCATTTATCGATTTCAAAATTTACAAAGAAAACTCTGGGTATGAATAAATATTTACTTTGAGTCACCATTTTGGTATGATTATTTCGTTTCATTACGAATGATGAAAAACAAACTTCGTATGCTCTCAGTACTTGACCCCAGTGACTATAGTTCCTGGCTCCCCCTTGAGTTTGGGTGCTGGCCGCCCGATTAATGCATAGCGACTTTTAGAACACAGCCGCCAGTAAAAGTTTTTTTTTTTTTGAAGTAAAATAGAGAGGGGAGTGCAGAGAGAGAGAGAGAGAGAGTTACCTGAGGGGAAGAGGAGATCGCTGAAGATGAAAGTTGTCGGGAATAGAAAAGGGAAACGGTTTCTTCAGGTGAGAGAACGATGTGCTTAGGATTTTTTATTTTTTATTTTTGTGGCGCATGGGGAAATGCTTAGGCAATGTGTGCCTTTTTTTCTCCCAAAAACTGCCCAATTTAGCTTTTATTTAACCATCTCAGCAAAAATATATCCATCTCAGCGTGTGTGAGAACACTGAGAAGGCCATGCGTGCAATTTCCGTTAGAAATTGGTCAGATTCAGATTTAGATAGGTGATTTCGTAACTGTATGTGTCTAACTGAAATAAAATGAAATACAAATGGTTATGAGACATTTGGGTGAAAATTTAGGGGCCGAAATGAAATTTACATTATATTTTTGCAGCTTGAAATTAATTTTGCCCCTTGGTTTGACTTCTTCTTTTATTATTTTATGTTATAAAGATCGAGAATTGGATTTTAGGTTTTTCATGCATGTTTCGTTTAAATTCGTTTTATTTTATATGCACCTCTCGGGCCGTTGGATCGTATTTTGGATGACTTAGATATGTTTTGATTTTTTACCGGTAAAAAAAAATAAAAATTAAAAAAAAATTGTCGAACGCATTCGAGCCGTCGAAAACACGATCCAACGGCCGAGGAGTGCACATCATCGTGCACATCCCCCCGGGTCCTTCTTCCATGTTTTTTTGATCGGCTTTCTTCTTCCATGCTGTCTTGAGGTTTGTGGGCATTTTGAGAGCTTCACCTGTGAGGTTTTTCAAAACTACAATGGTCCAAAGCGTTGAATTTGTAACGACGAAGAGGTGTACAAAACAATCAATTTGATCCAATCTCGTAGCTCACGCTAGGCGTTCTTCCATGGCTTCCGCTTCGAATTCTGAATCCACAGCTACATACGATGTTTTCTTGAGCTTTAGGGGGTTAGACACCCGCAAAAAGTTCACCGATCACCTTTACGAGGCTTTGAATCGAGAGGGGTTTCGTACATTCAGAGACGACGACGAGATCCCCACGGGTAAATTTATCAAACCCGAATTGCAGAAAGCCATTATGAACTCGAGGATGTCGGTCGTCGTGTTGTCTAAAAATTACGCCAATTCGACGGCATGCTTGTTTGAACTCCAGCTGATTCTCCAACGCTTGGAGGCATTGGAACATTTGGTTTTGCCTGTGTTCTTTGAGGTGGATCCGCAGGAAATCAAGAAGCAAGCGGAAAAGCTCAATTTCAGCGAAAAGGAAGTGACGGAGGAGCAAAAGAAGGGATGGAGTGAGGCGCTTAAAGATGTTGCGAGGATGAAAGGCATGGTTTCGCAAAATCAATGTGACGGGTAATTTATAGTGTCATAATTCAATCCTTGACTATTGCTTTATCTATGTACCCACTCGAGTTTTCTTATCCTGTGCTCCGTTTTTTTCAAACTTAGGGAGTGTTACACTAACAAAAATTATTTTTTTTTCAAACACCGAAATATGTCATTCTCTCACAATACATCTCATAAAAAACGGTGAAAAATCAGTTTTTTCAGAAAACTTGGTTAGTAGAACACCCCCTTAGTTGATTAGTCCTCTCTGTTTCGTATATCATAGAAAGATTTGGCAAAAAAAAGAAACATTTGATTTCTGTTGAAGATAGGACTGAAACATTTGGTTTTTGTTGAACATTTGGATCTAAAAGTATAAAATTATGGTCCAAACTATTCTTTTTTTATATAGCCAAAATTAAACCAGTAATTTGGTTTATTTTCAGTTTTATTAAAAAAATATTAGTTTGGACCATAATTTTATAAAAAACTGAAAAACCAATCTTGCGCCTTTTTTTCAAAAGCACCTATGCTCTGCTAAAACTTATACTGTAATACTACTTTTTAATAAGGGATAAACTGGTTAAGGTTAGGGTTAGGGTTAGATTGGTCAAATCAAACTGTGTTTATCCTAGCTCACTAGATTACTCCCACTAGAAATCTAGTCAAATTAAAAATAATTTTTATTAGACATTAAATCACATAACTAAAATAAGTAGTACAATTAGTTTAAAAAATTGGGTCTTACCATGTTAAAGTTTTTTGTTTATCGCCTTCTTTCTGTATCTAGGTGGCATCACCCTTCATGTCTTCTTCTTAATATCCCCGTGCTCTTGAATTATGACAGAAGGAAAAAGAAAAGAAGAATTAGCCTAGAGTGTAGCAACTAGGAAGTAGTCACTTTTTCGGATATCTCTGCATGTGGGTTCTTCTTTCAAATCTTCTCTTATACAGTATATATTACACTATATTTATTGTACTTCATTTTCCATATTAAATTCAACTTTTAGGTATGAAGCAAAGTTCATTGAGGAAATTATAGGTGAAGTCAAAAGCAAGCTATGTGAGAAGCACGTCATAATTGTTGATCATCAAGTAAGCACAGAATCTCGACCCAAGCGCCTGATGATTGTCGGCCTGCAGATTGTCGAACTGTTAAAATTTCTTTTCATTTTGGGTTTAAAAATTTTGTTTTTACTTGGGTGGTGTTATTTTTTTATTGGGATTCTTTTTGTTTTCTGGAACGATGATGTTTTTCTTTCTCCAGGTTGTTGGTCCTTGTTTACATTTTGGGATTTCTCAAAATGTCCCAAAAATTCAGACATTTTTCACTAGATTGTTGGTCCTTGTTTACATTTTGGGTTTTTTTAATTTATTTATTGGGGCTATGTATGTTTTCTGGAACAATAATACTCCATCCGTCCCTTTTTAAGTGTCTAACTTTCCATTTTTGGTTGTCCCTAAATAAGTGTGGTTTGAAAAATTAATGGGTAAAAATTTGTACAATTATCATTTTGCCATTTTGAAAAGTTAGTGGGTAAAGAGTTAATGGGTGAAAGTTGAGGATAATTTTGGAAAGTAGAGATAAAAGTTTATGTGAAAAGTGTAAAATTGAGGAAAAAATTGCTATGAAAAGTGTAATGATAATATTTCTTTAATAAGTTGAATTTACGAAGTAACACATTTAAAAAGGGATAGAGGGAGTACTTTTTTTTCTCAAGATTGTTGGTCCTTTACATTTTGGGATATCTCAAAATCTCCCAAAATGTGGCCCTATTTCTAAAAATAACAGTAAAAATATGTCAAACTTCCATTTTTACTCTTAAAAGGTACTCCCTCCCCATTTATTTTACAGTTTTTGAAATTTGTGTCATTTCTAAATCGTTTATATCTTTTAGTTTATAATGTTTTTCATGATTTTTAAAACTTTGTATAAAACAACTAATTGAAATCTATCAAACAAGATTCATATTGCATATTTTTTTATGTCCATATTGAAATATATAAACCATTTAAAACCACTTAATAAACCTTACAGTTTGGAAGGATAACTTTGGAAATCTAAGACAATAGTTTTATCTCCTTAAAAAGTTGGATTTCTCAAAAGGGACGAGCAATTTGGGACAGAGGGGGTATGTTAAAGCGTCTTTTCTTTAGTAATGCCAAGATAGGGAGGCAGTCCCATTTCGTGAAATAGAATTCCAGAGAGCTACCCCTGTTTTCCTGTTCCACCGAGTATTCCCGAAACCCACCTCTTGGCAATTTGATTGCTAGATTTGTTTTATAATTTCTTTCAAAATCAATCAAGTGCAAGGCTAATCTCAGCCAACATTGTTGTCGACGCCCCGCGGAATTTCACAAAAATATGGTTTCGATTGATTGAACGGGAGTTGCTACCCGGGTTTGAGGACCGTACTCGAGAAACCAGTTATAAAATGACTCTTTTGCCTTTGGAATGAAAAATATTTTACTGCCCTTTGAAAATGAGATTTCTCAGGTCCGGGAGCTAGGTTACGAGAGGGGAAGGAATTTCAAGCACCCCTCTCGCCCGGTGCAACCACTGGTCGATACTAAATATTTAAGGGATTTTGGAAATGTCATTTGAACATACTTCACAACTTCATACAGAAACACGTAAATGCATCAATAAGATTAGTGAAATGGGCGTGGATGCTTGTGCAAAATGTCATGAGTGACTTATCTAGATGAATAAAACACTTAAACTCCAATGAATCATGCTTGGACTGCCTGAGAGGCCCCGGAAACCAACCACAAATATTGCACTAACCACACCTAGACAGTAGTTTGTACACCTGGATTAGGCAGATCCAGGTGCCTGGAGTTGGTGTGGGCGCTTGGAATAGGGGACTCCAGGCGCCTGGAAGGAGTGTAGGCGCCCAGGATGATGAATCCAGGCGCCTGAAACATGAAGCTGCACAAATTTTTCAAAATCTTAGATTTTGATCAAGCAACACAACCAAGCTTTGAAATATATTTTCTCATGCACATAAATGATTTTTGATGATGCATTGAACGAGAAGATATCTCAGAATCAGACCAAAAGGATGATTTGTACCTAAAAGATCATGATTCTAATATGCTTTATAGATAATAAGAAATGAACCAATCTGGATTTATTTATGATTTATGCTTTCCAAACTCCACTGGATAGAACAAGAAAGGTGAAATAAATTGTTACTTTAGAAGGGGAGAAGGCATGTGATGAACTTATGAATGGTTCATAGACATATGCGATAAATGCTCATCAGATCATGACCTCCTTTCTATCTACTGAAATGCCCTTGTTTAAGTTGGAAAATGAACCACTCACTCACACAACTCATCACCAACACACACTCTCTATTTTAACCATGATTTTACCATCAAATGTATTTAAAAACAATCTAAGATGGACTCTTATGCCATGCAACACAAATATTAGACTAAATGGGACAAGATAAACTTGAATAACCATGTATGAAATGCAGGAAAGGAGTAAAGCACTGAATCTGAGCTTTGATTCCAAGCGCCTACACCATGCAGGTCTAAGCGCTTGGATCTAATTTGGGTGTCTGTGAAAAGCTTGTTTTCTATGACATTTGTAACCCCTTTAAGCTTTAAACTAATATGATGGACTAGCTAGAACTTTGATGGTTTCCCATCAGGGCCCATTTGAGCATTTTTGGTAGATAACCACCTTTGAGACTTGATTTGATGAGCTTTTGGAAGATTTTTAGAGTGGTTTTTAGGAATGTATTGCTATTGAATTTGAGTTTACAAATCTCTTAGGGGCAGATTATGAGTGATTTGGTGTAATTTGATTCATAGAAGTGAATAGATATTGGGTTAATGGGGTAAGAAATTGGTTTTTGAGGTTGAAAGGGAGAAGATTTGAGAAGTGTGAACTAGAATGGAATTTCTGGAGGAAATTCAGCAGCATAACAGTAAGGCAAGGCGGGTGTGCTTGATCCTCTCCCAAATGAGAGAGGTGAGGGGCTTTATATAGGCAAAAATGGGGTAGAAAGGGCCACTAGGGTCCCTTAGGGGGTCAATGAGGGAACCATCCTAGAGGCATCACCGTCCACTCCAAAATCCCTCAAACAATCGTCTTTAAAATGATCCTCCCGCCCATTTTTCCTTTGGGATTAAGCAACCTGGAATAGAGAGTCCAGGCATCTGGATTGAGTCTGGGCACTTGGAATTGGGAGACTGCACAATATTCCAAACTTCGTAGGTCCACTTCGGGTGCTCCCGAACTCCGTTTTGTGCATGGTATGAAGTGTTGGAAAGGTAATTGAGTCTACTTTCTAAACCAAGTGGTTTCAACCCAATATGATTTGTACATCAAAATCTATGACCATTTTACCCTCAGAAGGTCAAAAAAATAAGTCATTTTAGTGAAATGCGTGCATCTCCCTCATTTCAGAATAGATTGAGATGTATTATATGTTGATAAAAAGGGTTTAAAATGTACTAGAAGGTGGTGCAAGCTTGAGTTTATTTTGAAGAGGTTTCGGAGGAGTTTCTAAGTTCAAAATCAAGCTCAGCGTGCTCTTATCGGACATTTTCATCCTCGGGAATGTTTGATAAGTTTCTCGGGTCAAAATTGGGGTGTCTACAATCGTGGTATCAGAGCTTTGGGTGGATCAAATCAACTTAGGAGTGTCACGCCCCAAAATGAGAAGTGACCGACCATGAACCACGAGGCCTCAACTCGTGAAACATGCAGCTTTAAATAAAATAAAGTCATCGGACATCAAGTTACCCATTTTTTTTATTTATTTATCAAACCAACCATGGCCAAATAGGTCCCAAATCAAATCCATGGGGCAAAACCATCCCGTAAACCATAATGATAAGAATATATCACCAATAGAAAAAGGTTTTTCGATTTCTATCAAAAGGTTTAGCAAAATGCGGAAGCGTTAATAAAATTTCAAAACTAGAATGCAATATCCTATGGAGGTTGACACAATAAATCCCCAAGACGCCGCCAAGAGTCCTCACCTATTGCCTTTATTTGCCTGAAAATGATGTTGGAATAAATCCGTCAGCTGACAAACTTAGTGAACAGTAAAGCATGTATATTAAATAAAATTTTAAAACAAAGATAAAAATAGATTTCCAAGTAAACATAACTTGGCATTCACGATGTACCATAAAACAATAGTAAATCTTAATGGTGATCACAAAATGATATCCAATAACAATGGGGAATCATAACCAAATAGTACCATGGCTAACAAAATAATTGTCTCAAAATTGGATCCAATATCGAACTTAAAGTCACCAGGTGTTGGCAACCCGTGGTACTCTTACCTAAGTTGATTCGGCGAAAAGACAGTCAGTTTAGCAAAAGGGTCACCGGCCTAACTCGGATATCTTACCTAATGGCCAGGGTCACCTATACAAAGGAATAATTTCCCTGGACTTCCAATAATAAAAGTTCCCAATAATATCCATGAAGTTCTCACCAAAAAGAGTAATTTTAATCGCGTGCCAATTTAAAGAACCATTTATAAATAATTCGCTTTTCCAATTAACAAATTCTAAATTTTTCAACGAATACTTTAAGGGACATGGGAAAGTTTTGAAAGTATGTAACATACTTATCCACTCACCTGAGTCCAAAGTGTTGCAACCCGAATACACCAACAAAGGCTTAACCTATACAAGAAAAAAATAGAGCACACTAATAACTAATTACAAAAGCAAAATTAAAAATTAGTGCCTAAGCTAAGAGTACTATTAGCTATTAAAATACCCAAACAAAATCCAATTCCTAAATCAGAGGACCTTTAATTAACAACCCATAGCCCAAATATCACACCCCACTGCCACGCACTACCAATTTCCTTAACCATAAATTACAATTTTCACTTCAACCCCAATATTTCGTGCTTTGCTTTAAACCCATGGAAAACTACAAACTAAATGTCATTGGCCCATGAACTTCTCAAGCATCACTTAAACCAAACAAAGTACTCTCATGATGTCTGACAGCCACGAAATCGACACACAATGCATTACCCCAACACCACCACCACAATCAAACACCACTCTCTCTCTCTCTCTCTCTCTCTCTCTCTCTCTCTCTCTCTCTCACACACACACACACACACACACACACACACACACAACAAAATAACCCAAAAACACAATATTCTAATTTCATATTCGTGATTGCTGAAAGGAGAGAAGGAAGAAAACAAAGGAAGAGAAAAAGACAACAAAAAAATTGAGCAAAACTACGTCGTTTTTAAGTAAACAGGACAGATGCCTTTTTTAACTTATAGTGTGTTGTAGGTAATTTTCATTTAATATTGGTACAACCAACAAGGTTCTTCCAAATTTGTCTTCATTGTCGAACTTGGTTGAAATATATAAGTTCCTACGGTCATGTTGCTTTGGGTGAATAAACCAAGTGGTATATTTTTGGGTGCTGATTTTAGGGCTCCATTTTTCCATGCAAGCACTCCAAATTTTAACGAAGTTACAAAACTACCATTTTCAAGATATAAAAATCATTGGAGGCACTCCAGCCCCAAAATTATCTCATCATTTACTAAGGCACTCCAAACGGAAAAATAAACTAATACCAAAACATAAACATTAGGTTCTAAACATAAAAATTAACATTAGGTTCCAAACATTAAACATCCACAACATAAACATTAGGTTCCAAACATTAAACATGTATCTATATCAGATTGTTTCACGACACTTTGCACACACAAAAAAAAAACATTGCCAGAATTTGTTAGGATTCCGAACAACGCACCACACGCATAGAAGCAGTAAAAATAAGAGAAAGCATGACACACAATATACGTTGTTCTGCCAAATCGGACCTACTTCCACGGGGAGGGGGATTTCACTATAATCTGGAGAAAATTCGAGTATGTTGTGTTACACACTCACTCACAATCTTACAATAATGAAACCTCACCAGTTCTCTCGTGTATCTCTCTCCGGGGAAAACCATAACCAGCTCCCCCTCTCACACTCCTTGTCTCTCTCTCTCTTTACACTGTGCTACCACACATCAATAAATTAGGCTCATTGAGTATTTATAGAGATACAACAACAAAAAAACCCTAATCCAGTCCCTCTAGACCTAAGCCCATCTGGCCCACACGGGGTGGAATCCCAACAGAATTCTCTAAAATAAACAACACACAATTGAAAATGTTGATGCTGCAAAATCTTCATAACGGTTGCAACATAAGATTTTCATACTTTTGTGCTCATTATCTGGCATTTTTTCCTAAAAATCTTCATAACGGCTGCAAATCTATATTTTAAAACTCATAGTGAGACAAACAAAGCACATTACCAAAGTTATGAGAACTTTTGAGAGGAAAAGTAATAGAACTCTCAAGATACTTTGCATGGACAAAAGGATGGTTCTACAATCATAGGCCGAAGACCACTTGTCCAAGTTGTCCTGACTTAGAACATAGAGACAATAGCTTAAAAACTTTATCAAGGAAACATTACATATGGAAGTAGGCAATTCAGTGACGTGCAATAAAAGGAGTTGAGCAACTATCTGTTTTTTTATAATAAAAAAATCTATTTACTTTTTTGGAGTGCCTGAAGGAAATTATGAAACTTACAAAATGGTAATTTTGGAAAACTACTATAGCTTGGAGCCCCTGCATCAAATTTGGGAGTGGGAATCAATTTCCTTTTATTTTTTTTATCCTTATTTAAATTTTTTTCGTTGTTAATTTGGCATTGATTTTTTGTGGTTTATTTGTTCGTCTCGACAAGAGGAATATGAAAAGTATAAAATTATTAACCACACTTAGATTGTTCTGAATAAAAACAAAGATAATCCAACAAACCACAAAAAAAAAGATTATTTTTGTCTTTAGTGAACTTTTTAAAAAATTTAATCATAATTTTAGACTTTTTAGATTCCTCTCATCAAGACGAACCAATAAACAACAAAAAGACGAAAAATAAACAAATATAAAATTTTGTCCAAAGAAAGTGATCTCTTCAGTTGTTACTTGTCAGGCGCGAAAAAGGTTTTGGGAGGTCTCTAATTCTTTAGCCTCGTAGGACTTAAAACGGCATAGTTTTGTTCAAATTTTTCGTTGTCTCTTTTGGCATCCAAAATAACGTCATTTTGGGCGCTCATGGTGATTTTTACGAGGCGATCACTAGTAACCCAGATCTAACACATGGAGGTTTCCTTTCGAGAAGTTCTGAAAATGGTTAAAGGTAAAACAACCGCCTATAATACAGAATGTGAGGTACAGAAAATGTACAAAGCGCTTTCGGGGACCCCCTTTTGGGTCTCACACGAGTGATCCGAACCGTTTATTGTTCTTAAAACATTTAACCGTCCGATTGAGTTGATTTTTTGTGGGCCCCTTCAGAGAAATGTTTTAAGAACAATGAACAATTTAGATCACTAGAGCCGGCTCTAGGCTAAAGCTCGTAAAGCAACCGCTTTAAGCCTCCAAATTTTGTCTAATTTTTGGGGCCCCCAATAATATAGGTCCATATAGTTACTAGGAATCAATAAAAAAAATTAAGTTTAATTTGTCTAAAAAATTTGAGGGCCTAATTTAAAATAAGGCCCAAGTGAAAGTGCCAAAATGTAATCTTGAAGATACTTTGAAAAGAGATGAGCTTTCTGATATTGATGGAAAAGATTATGTTCGAAATTGAAAGTCTTGAGAGAAATTTTACCAAAAGAGCTAAGAAAGCCCATTGATATGCTCAATTACTATTACTTGAAGACAATAAATAGTTTATTTTTCTGAATGTGTGGATTGCATACAGAAAACTATTGACCATTCTAATTTACAGTTGTCTTTGGTGAAAGAGGTTTTTTTTTAAGTTAAAGTTGATCAAAACTTATCTTAGGTCGACGATGTCACAAGAGAAACCGAACAAATTGGCAATGTTGTCTATTGAAAAGGCTATGGTGGAGAAACTTAATTATGCAAGTTTAATTAGTACTTTTGCTCCTAAAAACGCAAGAAGGGTAAACTTTAAATGACATTTTTAATGTATTGTAATGGCTATTGATTATGGGTACTTATGGTCTCAAATTATTACATTGTCTTCCTTATGAATGTTTTTTCTTTCTCAAGTATCATTCACTATGCAGAAAAGATTAAACGCCCATTTTTTTTCCTTTAAAAAGTTCGCTTTAAGCCTTAAGAAACTCAGAGCCGGCCCTGCAGATGACTCGTATGGGACTCAAAAGTGGGTCCTCAAGAGCACTTTGTACATTTTATGTACCTCACCTTCGGTACCCATAGCAGGGTCCAATACGAAAACGGGGCTAGTGGTGACTTAGTCACCACAGGTTGTGTAGTGGCACCAAACGTTGCCGTTTGGTGTGGGACTTTAAGCCTTTGCAAATTGTAATTTTGTGGGGCCCACTTTCAGGTCCCACATGAACGATCCGGACCGTTAAATAATTTTAATATAGTTATTATGGTGATCTCGGAGAAAATCAGGCACATTTGATATTTTTACGTTATTCATCCATTCTTTGACTTTCATTCAGAATTCAGGATCCTATTAGTTTGAAAGAATCTTCAGGAAAAGTTATAAAATTGTGGGCTTAGAAAATCATAGATCTGAACCATAAGAGTCATAGGGCTCGTTAAGAAGAGCATCCATTAAAAAAATAATCTTGTTCGGACATCGATAGGTATAAAAAAAAACTCATATTAAATTAAGGTAAAAACTTTAATCTTTGAAGATAAAAAAAAGAAAAAAAGTAAAGACTTGGACTTTGGGAAACAATGGAGCAGTTTCTAATTTACTTCCACTTGATGAGAAAAAGAAGATAGCTCACTTTGAAAAATGAGAATTTAAAAAAATGCATTTTTATCAAAAAGTGGGAAAAAAAAAAAATTCTCCCATTATAGAAAAATTTAAGTTTCTTTGAAAAATGAGAATTTTAAAAAATGCATTTTTATCAAAAATGGGAAAAAAAAATTTCTCTCATTATAGAAAAATTTAAGTTTCTTTTAACAAAAAAACTATTTTTAAATTTATCATTTTACTTAGTGGAAAATCTTTTGAAATGGGGGAGTGCTCCGACGACGACAGTGAAATTAAATACACCCGTAGCAAAATAAAATAGAATGCAGGTTGCTACACATTAAGGAAAAATTTCAAAAAACCCCATGAACTTTACACTCAATGTGTCAAAACCCCATGAACTTAACTAAACTTCAATTACACTCCCAAACTATTAAGCCATTATTCAAATGACCCCCTACGTCTAAATCTGTCAATTGGCTAACGAAAATTGCTGATTTGGACCTTTTGTTCTGTTATACTGCCGTTAAGATAGTGACATGTCACATGTTGGGACCCACCACCTTACCTTAATGAAATAAAAAGGCAATAAAAGGGAAATGATTTTCACACCCCTCATTTTATAATCCACACTCTATTTTTGTCTTTATCTTACATGAATTCACAATATTGCCCTTTTTCAATACACCTTTTTCATACATCCAATAGTAATATTGTAAATTCATGAAGATAAAGACAAAAAAAGGGAGTGTGAATTTTAAAATAAGAGGTGTGTAAATTATTTCCCAAAAAAATTAAAAAGAAAATCCCTCATCTTCTTCCTCCTTTGTCTCCCTCCAGCCAACCCTCAACATCACGAATCTGTCATTCTCCTCCCCCAAATACTGGACTATGTATATAAATCGCTATCAACAAATCAAACCCCATTCATACACCTGGGTCCATCTCTCCACGTTCTCCGATTCCTCACTTTAGTGTATGAACACACTCACAATGTCCACTGAAAAATGGGTTTGGATCACCGAGTGAGTTGCCTCATGGGCAATGAATGCAAGGCCGGCCCTGATGTTTGGGTTGCCCAAGCCCGTCCCGAAGCTTGGTTGCCCACTTACCATTACCTCATTGGAAAAAAAAAACATATACAAGTAAAAAAAAAAAAATCAATGTTACATAGTGCTTTCCGAGAGTAATTGCACCTTTGCATAGTTCCTGTGGGAAGAGTAAGGTTGTGTCTAAAAACATCACTTTTGGAGAAAAAAAATGCAGTTTTGTGTTTTTTAGTAAAAATAAAAATATAGACTTTGATATGATTAGAATTTCAATTTTACAGCATTATCATTGGATTTCAAAGGGAGACACCTTTTTATTTTCACCAAATAAAATAAAGTAAAAAGATTATAGTTATTTTTATGTATGAAAAATATGGTCCGAGATAAGCTCAAAATAATTTTTTTGTTTGCACCAAAACGTGGCTCAGGATGGGCTCTTACTCACAAATCCGAATCCATTTTTTTTCCTTGTATCTTAATGTGATACTAAATCATATGTTCACGTCACTCGTCTTCTTACAATGTCAAGAACATGATAAAAGTGAACATAGAACAAAAAAAGAGATCAAAATAGATATGGATTTGTTCAAAGTTATCAATCACGCACTCAAGAAAAGCGTATTCATTTTCTTTTATTTGGTAAAGATATACCAAATTGAATTTCACGGTACCAACCGGCCCACGGTTCTAGATTTATCATTACATAAGTTATATATAATTACAATAAAAATTTGTTTTCTCAAATCTACATACCTTAAGTTTGATATATATGAAATTTTATTGTTTAGGTTTGCAGTATTTGCTTGTCCCAAAATATTGAAATAAAAACATGTTGTAAACATATGACTGAATTAGTCCAACAAAATCTCTGTTAGTTGCCATACAAGAAGAAGCCACCAAATTTAATTTGCTCATTCCTTAGACCCACAATTGCTTCTGAGATCAAAAAATGAAAAGCAAAGGGGTTTAGTGGGGATCGATCACTTGACCTTGTGAACCACGGGAGCAATAAAACTAAGGCGTTAGCCATCTGAGCTACAACGCCTATTGCATCTCAATTTCCATCAAAACAGATAAATAGTATTACAAAAATAAAATAAATTTTTTTTCTGAGTTGCCCTAGACCCGGGGGGTTGCCCAAGCCCAGAGGCTTACGGGGCTTACCCCTGGGCCGGCCCTAAATGAATACTCTCTTGTTCTTCATAAACAAAGGAGAAGGCAACCAAAAAAAAAAGCTGCTGGAGTGTGCAGTATGAGACCAACCTTTTCATCAGCACTCTCTAAATGATTAAATCAGGACATACAATGGGATGAAGAAAGGTCGAGTACAAAGAATCAATTTTTTTCGATCCACAGACCCACACACCTGAAACCCCCCACAATCCAATACACCACAATCCTCTTTTTGGTTCAACTAGTCGAGTTCTCAAAATCCCCAATCGATCTCGACCGTTCTTCTGGTCGAACTTGAACACGAGTCCACCGTCGGTTAGTTGGTCGGAGTCGGTTGTGCTGGCTGCTGGTAATCTCCACAGCCAATAACTGATTCCATTTTTAGATGGTCGGAGAAATGAACATCGCCAATAACTGAACATCGCTATTCACTGCCCTTTTTGGGTTGATCATGGCAAATCGGGAAATGAATTTTTCAGGGACGGCGGCGGCGGCAGGTTTGGAGTTTGAAACGATGGCGGAGATATGGAGGCGGCGGCAGAGGGTGGTGGAGGTAGGTTGCTGTGGATTAGAGGAGAAAGGGAGGGTAGATTTAGGGAAAGGGTTTTCGGATTTCGAGTGAGGGAGGAGAATGGAGCAGCAGATTAAAATTTGCAGCAGGAGCTGCCATTTTTGATGCGAGGAGAGAGAAACAGGTGACTAGTGTGTGTAATTACAGTATTAGTCCCTCCACAATAGCAACTTTCCCTTCCAAAGTACCATTTAACATCTGTCAAATGCCAAATCAGCAATTTCCGTTAGCCAATTGACGGATTTAGACGGTAGGGGGTCATTTGAATAACGGCTTAATAGTTTGGAAGTGTAATTGAAGTTTAGTTAAGTTCAGGGGTATTGAGATATTGAGTGTAAAGTTCAGGAGGTTTTTTTGAAATTCTCCCACACATTAATAGGCTTAGAAGTAACAATAAATAATTCTCACATATACTTTTTGTTATCAACGGAAAAATACATGTACGTAGTTCGGGTCCCTATTATGTACAATTTTTTCACAGCCCAAAGCCAAATCAAGGAGCTCCGTGTTGGATAATCTTTTGTAGGAACTTTGGGAGGATGGGGAAGTAATGAAAGTAATGGACGGAGGGGCTCTGTTGTCCCTTGCAAGAAACAACACCTGCTGTCCCCGGCGATTTTGGAGAGTTTCGGTCTCATGTTGATGATCGGAAACGTTCACGTGAAAGAGCTTGTCGAGTAGAACAAGTATACAAAAAATTAGCTCAATCGGATATCATTTAGAACCTAATCGAAATATTTTTATCTTGAAGAAAAAGCATCCAAAACACTAGATCATACCCACTCAAACCCATTATTGCCGAGTTATATCTATACCGATCAAATACTAAATAGTATCCGATTGAGCTAATTTTTGGTATACTAGTTCTACTCGGCGAGTTTTTCGACGTAAACGTTTCCGATCATCGACACGAGACCGGAACTCTCCGGAATTGCCGAAGACAGCAGGTATTGTCCCTTGCCAGGGACAACAACACCCCTCTATCCGAAAGTAGCGTGGTGAATTCATTGCTAACTATTTGAAGCAAAGTTAGTGGCATGAATTTTTTATTGGCAAGTAAATTCATTCGGCAATGAGAGGGGAACCATCCTAAAAAATGAAAGACTTTTACTTGTTCTTCATAAAAATAAAAACTAAAAACTAAAAAATTACTCCTAAAAAAAAAAGGACAAATGCTCCAAAAACACAAGAAAAGATAATAAAATGAAGTTACAAATATGCCCCTGGATTTCTATCTGACTTTCTGTCCCAAGAGAGAGAAAGAACTTGCAACGGCTACTTGCAGAGCCAGGTGTTCAAATTTTCTCTCTCACTCTCTCTCCTCAATTTTGTCTAAAAAAAATGCAAATCAGAGCAACTAGTTTAACCAATTAACCAAAACCCACCATCTCTCTCCCCCCCACCTCCCCACGCTCTCTCTCTCTCTCTCTCTCTCTCTCTCTCTCTCGCAAAAATGGAGGAAAAACCCGAACTTTCGACCCAGTTGATCACCAACGGCGGAGAAGAAAGAGGGGGGCTCGACGAGGAAGAGTTTTACGAAAAGATCGAAGCACCCAAGTTCGTTGACTTCACTGCTCCAGATCACTACAGACCTGATGATCGCTACTGGTTCTGCCTTCGAGTGGGTACGTCTAATTCCACTCTCAAATCTCATCTCATTACCTACATTCTCCATTACTTTTTTATTTTGTGTGTTCCAATCAGCAGCTCTGTTTTCAAATATTGCTTGGTTTGTTCCGGTAGATTCCATTAGGCTACAGTACCTTATTAGCCAGTTATTTAGTTAGCTCTGATTTTATCTGGATATTATGTAATTCGAATTATGAGCCGTAGTTTTTTTTTTTTTTTTTTTTTTTTAACCTTTGCGGAAGAATCTAAACCTGGGTTTTTGTTTTTTCCCTATGAATTGGAGATTTGAAGCGAAGAACATGGGTTCTCAATAGCCTTCTAGATATTTCTTTTTCTATTGCTGAGAAAAACAGAAGAAAGAAAGGAAGGATTTAGATTTATTAATTTTAGTCAATGTTTAAAAACTTGCTAGGCGCTAGTTGGACGAAGAAGGGACGCCTAGGGCCTAGGTGAGACTAGTCGACTTGCTAATCTAGGTGCTGGACCACATAGCCTAGCACTAGGCATGGACTAGTCGGCCTAGGCGGAAATTTTAGAAGACTGATAATAGTATACCTGTTTAACTCTCTTAGAGCCTCTCCACCAAGATCTCAAAATTCTGCTCCAAAATTGATCTTTGTAACCTCATGGTACATTTACAAGAGCAATTTTATTTTTTTTGCAGAATCTTCGAAATTTTTTTGTCCTCCCTTTCAACAGTTAATTGCATGGTCTTTCCTGATTGTACATTGAACCCATCATCTGAAATTAGTTTTTCTCAAGCTAGAATGTGTAAATAAGCTTTTACACGGGCGAAAAAATTTACAAGACTGTATGCCCAATTTTGGGTAAACAATTTCTAACACAGTGGTTTTTCAATTCTGCCTCAGGCTGCGACCAAAAGCATGAAGAAGAGATAGACCCTGAAGCAATTTCCAAAGATTTTGTTCTTCGGGTTGGTTATATTCTCTCTTTTCTGTTGAACGATACGAAGTATTTTATCGTGAAGTTTTGTGTTTAATATCCCATTATTCATACAGGTCATGGCAGCCAGGAGTCCCTACATTCGACTTCGACAAATACTAAACAGAAAGGCCTCTAGGTACTAAAAAAGCTTTATACCAATGAATCCCAAGTATCTTTTCTGTTTCTTGGTGTTCAATAACAAATTTTATTTGATTTTTCTAGTGTGAATGAAAAATGCCCACTTTCAGCTCCACCAAAACCTTCAAAGCCCAGAGTATCAAGATTAGCAGTTATTTCTTCATTTTCACAAAAGTTGGTTGATGGAGAAGGGAAAGCTAAACCCCTTTCCAAGATTGCTCCAACCCCAAAAGCAAAGGGAAAGCAAGTTGCAGCCAAGTATTTAACCACTCCAAGGAACAAAAACTGTGTTCCGAATCAACAGTCCTTTCGAAGTGTTCAAAACCCCAGACCAACAAGCATTGCAGTGCCAAAGAGTATAACGGTAGCGAAGGCTTTGGTTTTTCATTCTCCAAAGAAAGGCATTGTTGTGAAAACTTCAGCAGAGTTACGTACCCCTTTGACAAAGATTTGTGAAGGATTGAAGAGGCTTGAGATAACCGGTCAAAGGAAGCGTATATTGGGGTATTCTAACAAGTCATCAAAGGAAATAAGAGGTGGTCCTAACAAATCAGTGCCGGTGGATCCTTCAGTAAGGAATCTAAGTTCTTGCAAGAACAAAATTAAGGCCAAGGAATTGGTTAGGACTCAAAAATGCAAGGAGAAGGAAACTGAGTCTTTAAGTTGTGTCAAGAGAAAGAGCAAGGGGAACTCAAACAAACCTTGCAACTCTAAGCCTGAGAAATCGGTTGCAAAGAAACCAACGGAGGGCACACTAATAGAGAATTCGGAGGTTACTGATGGAAAAACATGTGGGGAACTATTTCCAAACGAGAAAACATCCGAAAATTCAGATTCCATTGATTCTACTCAAGAAGAAACCATTGTATCATCAGAAGCCTCAGAAGGCGATATGAACTCCTCATCAAACTTGAAAGAAGGGTATTTGGAAGAAAATGACTCATCCAAATTTCAAGCAAACGTAGAAGAGCAGGGGAATGAATCTCAAACTTTAGGAGGGGTAGGACATGAAGCTGAAGTCATGGAAAGTGACGACAAAGAAAATGCTTCAGCGTCTAATGGTAACAGGTACGAGGTTTAGTTCATCACTAATATCCTTTGAATGTACCTAATTTTACCACTTCATTCATTGAAACAACAGTGATTTAGTAGTATGAAATTGGTTGCAGAGATTTCAAGGATAATAACAATCACTCTGGAAGAACAGTACTTAGCAAGCAGGCGACAAATGAAGTCACTAAAAAGGTTGGACTTCCCTTTATTTAGTGTTTTGGATCAACCACAAACACTAAAATCTACATGTTTGTATTATGTGTTTCATATCTACAGCGGGACCATATCTTTTTGTCTTCTAATCTACAACTTTGGAACAAATGAAGGTTGCTCGAACACAGGACAAAAATTCGAAAGAAGGGATCACTGTAGCTGCCACTGGTGCTCAAGGAATTAAGTATACAAAACCAAAACCAACAAATCCCAAACCTTTCAGGCTTAGGACAGACGTAAGCTTTGCCTTCTCCACATTACATGCTTTCACAACAACCCTTGTATTTGTTTGTCATTTCTTAATCTGATGGAACTTATTGTTTAGGAGAGAAGAATTCTTAAAGAAGCTAACTTGGAGAGAAGACTGCAATCACAACTTCCTGAAAATGAAACTGCCAAAGTCTCAATGCTCCCAGCCCAAATTTGTAATGAGGTAAGTAACACTAGAACTTCATATTTTCCTTTCAATCCCAGAGAAATGAAAAATGCCCTGAGGAAAGCAAATGCAAACTTGATACATACGAAAGCAATGAAAAAGAAATAGAGACGAGTTGACAAATAAAATTTATTGTAAGCTTTTAGTCCTCTCTCTTCAAAATTTTTAGATTTTCATTTGTATAACTCTTATTGGTAATTGTTAGAAACAGGATATTACAGCTGGCCCAAGGACTCCAGAAGGACAAGTGCGACCAAAAACTGCTACTACAACTCCACAAAGAAGCACCAATTCGACTCAGCGAAAATACAAACCAGTAGCTTGGCGATTTGAACACGGCAGAGATGTCATTAGCCAGAAATCGGGACACGTCTTAAGAAAGACAAAATCGCCGTCACTGCAAGGGTGAGTACACTAGTTTTTTGTTGCCTCATCTTTTACTGAAGAAGAAATAAGAACATCCTTGAGACTGATTTAACTACTCATTTTCCAGTGTTTATTCAACGAGGAAGGCAATGGCTTCTGAATTGGTACACGGTAAACAACTCACAGTCATAAAGGAGACATCGTCAGCACCTTCAAGCAACTGTCGTGACGCTTTGCAAGGAAAAAGACCTAAAACCATTCCCAAGGAGCCAAACTTTCACAGTGTCCATGTACCTAAGAGTTGCACAAGTAAAGTTGCTTAGACTTGTGCCATTTCTTGCCGTTGTTGATGTTTACATTGTTGCTGTTGTTGTGGTTATTCTGTTCAATTGTTTATTGAATTACAATTGCTGGCTTAACTTTAGTCACTTCCGATTTTGATGAGCTTCTCATAAACTCTGTAATAGTTGGGATAGACGATGGATTTGTGTGTATTCATTCATCCAAGAGACAAGCAATGTATTTGGTTTCATTAAACTTATAATGTACTCTTGTTCATTCACCTGCTTGACTGTTTCGTGCCGGGAATTTGTGCAATTCTATTTTTCATAGCTTCAACATCCACTATTGTACTTCTGGATTTCACTTTTAGAGAATCTTTTACCCTAAAATGTGAAAAACACGAACCTAATTTGTGTAGCCTGATTAACGATCGGACCAGGCTGTCAATGGATATACCAACACGACAACAACAGACTTGACAAAGTCCAAATTCCGTAGAAGAATATATAGTCCGTTAACAATAGGACTCATACATAACCGATGTATTATAACTATCATTCCATCTCCACCTTGGTTCTTATTTGGAGTGTTATAGAATTTGAGCTAATAAGCAATAATACAACCAAATCCACAAAATCATGACTTTTCTCGATTCGCAATTCATCCACTGAAATGGTCAAAGTTGCAGTATTCGAACTAGCACTAATCCTTTCAACAATTAACATTGGCCAATTGAGTGTCATCTTGAATTTACCTTTACCCAAACCAAACATTAGAAAGTAGTTCCCGTCAAAACATCCAAGATTATATTAAGAAGATAGTGAAGGCAAATGCCGAGGTTCAATACCATCCCCTCTCCATTGGTTCTTTCCAACAAGTTGCAAGTTATTTGCATATGGCATTCCTACAACTTGGGCCACACGAGATGGAACTGCAGCAAGTGATCCAAAAAAAAAAACTGCAGCAGATTTCACCGAAAGTGTGCTCACATGCATCTAGTACATTCAGGGCCCAATTCCGCGGATAATGTTTTTTAGCTTCTCGTTCCCAGCCACAAGCTCTGCTGCGATTCCTGGTTCATTAGCAGAATGTCCTGCATCTGGAACCACCTGTTGCACACCAACAAATTTCTAGTGACTTCAGTATCAATACAAAACTATGAATTAAATATTTTTCTTCAAACAACAAACAGAAAATGCATATGGCTAAAAATACAAGGTATCTGAGGTTTTCTTTTTGCGTGTGCAAAGTTAGCCTGTTACATAACAGAACCAGATGATATTACTGTTACAGAGGACGATGCAATTCAGTATCAATACAAAACTATGAATTAAAGATTTTTCTTCAAACAACAAACAGAAAATGCATATGGCTAAAAATACAAGGTATCTGAGGTTTTCTTTTTGCGTGTGCAAAGTTAGCCTGTTACATAACAGAACCAGATGATATTACTGTTACAGAGGATGATGCAACGCCTAACGACGGTAGAATGAATAATAATGATAAAGCTTGGGAAACCTCCCATGAAAATGAAAAAAAACATTAGGTTTTCGAATCAGCAGTACTTCCCCTGATGTGATGAGAAATCGACGGATGCAACAACAAAGTGCATGAATAGAGTCACAGCCAAGTTAAGTGCATGGAGCATTGATATACACGCTCTAATAGAAAGAAGTGCCAGATGTTGACATTAAGCATGATAAAGTGACTGAAAGAATTATCTTACCTTGAAATCAGCCTCTGGCCAAGCTTTATGAAGATCCCATGCGGACATCATGGCACAGCAGACATCATATCTTCCCTGTAGTTCAATAATTTTCGTCAGAAAATCAGCAATCATACAAAAGACACACTGCATAGTCTAGTGATGATGACAAAGATGATAATCAATAAGGAAAAGACCCTTTTTGGTGTGTGGGAACTAACACTTGCTCCATTACTCTTTAAATGTGAAGAAGATGCCATAAAAAAGTGAATGAAGATATGGCAACAGATCGTCTCCTTTCCAGTGGCCATGGAGTGACAGGGTATGGCAAGGTTGCTGATTAGGATTATATTGGTTGGGCTTGGCCCATTTATCTGGGCTTTGTAAGGCCTTTTGGCGTTGTTTGTGCTGAACGTAAATTCTGGGTGTTTTTAGACCCACAAGGATGTTGGGCTTTGGCCTTTTTAGGTGGGCTTTGTCCCAAAGGGTGTCCCCAATTGGTTTCTTGCCAATTGTTGGTTAGGGTCTCGGATTAGGCAGATGATTACTCCTCAAGCATGATGTTGTTTCCTTGCTCCTATTAGACTTGCAACAATTTCAAGACTTACGGAACTTTTTTTGCCTTTCAAAAAAATATGTGCATGATAAATTTGTTAATGAAACAGTGGACTTTTTTTTCCTCAAAGGATGAAGCGGAGATTTTTGAGGTAACCATATCCAAGAAAATCAAATATCTCTAGGCCAATGCAACATTGAATGGAAATACAATAATTTTTGCAGAAGTAACTACAGATATGTTAGTTAAATATTGGCAAACACATACCTGTACAATTATGGTGTTGATATGCCTTATCTTTTCAATGTTGTCCAACAAAAACGAATCTGAAGCCAAAAATCCCCTGTTCACGAAGTAATGGTTTTCAATTCTTGCAAATGCCTGGACAGACCAAAAGATTTGTTAAAAGTCATATTATAAAGTCACAATATGACTAAGAAATTCAAAGATATCAAGTAATCATAGTATGATAGGTTCACCACTCTATACCGCTTTTAAGGGACCTGTTGGGTAATAGCAATTACACAAGGAGAAATCACTAAAACCAACATCAAAAGAAGTTAGATGCCATTAAGCCCTATCTTCTTGGACTTAATCGGCAAGCAGATAACCTGGGGATAATTTGGCGCACCATGAAGCTAAAACAAAACGTATGATTCCTCTCTACTGGTATTATAAGTAACTCCAACAAGCAAGAAAAATAGATTTGAGCGGCCATAAAGATTGGAAACTAACAAAGTAGAATTGGTATCTCCGCCGACCTAAAAACAACATATTTTTCAATTGGTAACACGAGGTTATTGCTCCCTTACTTTTACCACCAAGAGCTACATGTCTAGAAGCTAAGATGAACTATTCCAGCAGTATTTAGAGGGACAAAATAGACAGCAAAACATTAACAATAGAGAAACGGGAAATGCTTCAATATCCCCCTCTTGTAGGGGGGCACTGTTACGCCATTGAGTGGTCATTGTTATCCCAAGGTTATGCCATTTAATGGTTAATGTAATGTTATTGAGTGGTTACGCCTTCTCATGGTTAATGTTATGCCAATTAGTGCTAATGTTATGTGCAGGACACAATATCCCCCAGATAAGGTGGGGGATATGGAAGCAGGCCCCGAAAGAAACTAAAGAAACTGGTACAAGAATAAACAGAAGCAAAAGAGAAGGACCACTAACTAGGATTCCGCTACAAAGAATACAATAACACACATCTTTAATATACTAAAAACTACTGCCTTACAATAAAGTGTCTCACCAATGAAAATTTGTCATCATCCCCTTTCTTGATGTGCTCTTCATTTGGAATGAGACAAGCAGTCATCATTTCCCACTTGGTCCATGCTCTAGCAGCCGCATACTATAAAGGGTAAGAAATTTTAGAAAACATATTACAACAGCAGATTGCTTCTTTTCTTGCAATGTTTAACAGCAAAAAGATCTCTAAATAAGCTGTAAGGAGTTCAGGCATCAACAGCAAAAAGAAAATCTTACTTGAGTCTCCAAGTCATCAGAGTTCAATCTCTTCCAGTAGGCATCAATGAAACTTCCCCTTTCATTTTCTGGTATAAGATCTCTAAATGGCTCCCAAGCTGCGAATTATGATGAAAATGCACAAACCATGAGCCACTTCAGAAAAGCAAAATTATTCACGAATGCAGTCAGTGTAAAAACGCCACATCAGATAAACCATAAATGCTCTAACTTTCAGCACTTTAGTACGGCAAAAATGATCTGCCGGCATGATCAGTGTAGAGCACAACGAATAAGATGATCACTCAACTACAATGCAGTGTATGATTCTACAGTCTTGAGAAACTTTCTAAAGGCAGAAAGTAAAACTGAAAAGAAACAGAACGAAGGCACACACCATCAGGGAATATAGCAGCAGCTCCACCCTCATAAAACCAATCAATCTCTTTCTTCCGCAACAGAAAGATACCTCTAAGAACAATGCCAGTAACCTTCAAATAAAGTCATTGGAACGCTGTCAGAAGTTAATCCAGTAACCATATCAAAATAAAATTATCTTCCAGCAAAGGGCTTGAATGAAAGAAGTAATAACAGTTCATTGATACCTTTTCTGGGTGTGTTTGACTGTATGCAAGGGCAAGTGTGCTTCCCCATGACCCGCCAAACACCTGCAAAGAACTAGGTTGACTTAAAACATAGAAAGGCGCATCCACTAGAGCAACTCAATTAGCCAAATTTCCCACCTGCCACTCCGGAATTTCCAGGTGTTCTCTTAGCTTTTCAACATCTTCAACAAGATCCCATGTTGTGTTGTCCACCAAACAAGCATGTGGTGTGCTCTTACCTGCACCTCGCTGGAAGAAGACAACTCATAGAAAAATTAGAGATTCTTAGCGAATTAAGTTGCCTTTTGCAAAACGGGTATGGTACTAAACCTGATCAAATAAAATGATCCGATAAAACTCAGGATCGAAGAACTTTCGGTTGCTGGGTGATGTTCCACCTCCTGGGCCCCCATGGAGAAAAACAACTGGCTGCAAAACAAAGATAGTTTCACTATAGGAGTTTTATATCTCCTTGCGAAAAGTATTCATAAACTTACCAGGAAGAAAATAAATGCATCAACAGAAACTGATTTCAAGACGATATAAGACCATGCATGGTTTAAACCTAAAGATATGTTTCACACTTTTCAAGATCCATATGAGATTCAATTTCCTCCCTGAACATCATGAGGTCATATCTCACAATAGTCATTTCAAGTGACAGCTATAATACTGATATCCTTGGTATTGCTTCGATTTCCATAAGAAAATGATGCACTTCACATATACAAGAGAATCAAAGACCATTCTAATCCAACTAACCAGCAAAGCAAATATAAACCACGTCTAATGAATTAGAATTGCGATAAACAAATAACCACAGTCGTGTTTACACAAACTATTTTCTTCCCATTCCTTGTAAACAGAAAAGGACTAAACAGATTTAATGATAACTCCAAAACATGGATGCATTAGGTTCAAGAAATGATTCTCACATGCCCGTTTGGGTTTCCGGACTGCTCCCAATAGATTGTGTGAAGATCAGAAACCTTCAAAAAGCCTGTACTGTACGGCTCTATATCCGGATAAAGGTTCCTATTTAGTCCTGGGAATTCATTCTTTGCCTCCATAGATGGTGCACTCAGCTGTTGCTCACTCTTAAGATCAAGATTTTGAGCCCGCAACACTAAATTCTTTCTTTCTGCAAATAGAGAAGAAAATTTGAGCATACACCCATTTGAACACATCAAGTAAAAAATTCATACCACAAAGAACCATCACGTTTTTCAAGCTTTATCTTCTTCTTCTTCTTTTTTTGGAAGGCAAAAGCTTGATAATCTTGTACGACCAAGCGCAAATCAATAAAACCCAGAAACCAAAACTGTCACCCAACATCAGAGACACAGAGAAAGAGATTTATATATGCCGCTTAAACCCTAATTGCCCAAGATAATTCTTGGCAGAGATTTCATCAACAGCCTATTAGATCTTCCATGGAAACAAATGATTTAACCTACTATGATCAATTAGGTACAGTCCAAACTAAAGAAAGCAATAAAATTGAGAGAGAGAGAGAGAGAGAGAGAGAGAGAGAGAGAGAGAGAGAGAGACCTGAGAATACTGAGGGATGTGAGAGAGACAGAGACGGGGTTTGTAATTGTATAGTAGGAATCAGTGGATAGAGCGGTGATAAAGGAAGATTCTTTGAGGGTTTAAACCTAAACCCCGATCCCAAACTCATGGGAAGTGCTGCTGATTATTGGGTGCCGATAAGGTATCATGGCCATACTCCACTGCCAAAATGCATGTCAAATTCCATTTACGAAAATTTTCATTTTAGCACCCTGGTTTTCTTGAAAATTTCATAAAATCGAAGTGTTAAAATGAAAAATCTCCCATTGATTTTATGATGAGGTTTTCATAAAATCTCAAGAGATTACCCATAAAATATTATGGGAAACAAATCTTCGGAGGGCCAAACATTCAAATCTTGGGGATCAAAAGAAAGCATTTGGGATTTTCTATAAAAAAAAATATTTATTTTGCTTTTGCTTTACCCTTTTTTCTTGAAATTCCTCTTTTTGTCTATGTGCATGAACAACATGTAAAATCCCCTCCATTGTTTTCCATTTGTTAAAAATCAAATGATGATTTTAGCAAATGAGGGGAGGATGTGCTAAAATCAACACTCATCTTCTCCTCATTTGAGCATTGATTTTAGTAAATCTTCTACTCATTTGTTAAAATCAACACTTAATTTTATCAAATATTAGGCTCAGTTTTTCAAAAGATTTTAGCAACCAGGTGCTAAAATCATGATATTTCAAATCGAAAAATAAAGTGGTTCTGTGTATCATTTTTCGACTTTTTTCGCACCAAATTTAAGTACTCCTCGTGTACTCAAATTTGGTGAAAAAAATTGAAAAAACGATACACGGAACCACTTCATTTTTTGCTTTGAAATATCATAATTTTAGCATCTAGGTGCTAAAATCTTTTGGAAAACTGGGCCTTAATATATTTTAAGGCATTTTTAGTGGACTATGTGGACGGTCGATTTCCACCGGTCGGGGTTTTCGAAACGATTCGAAAAATAAAATAGAGTCGCCACCCGGGTTTTGAAGAAATGATTTGGGACCCGAGAAACCAGTTTGAAAGTGCTTGAGAGAATGACTCATAAAACCAATTGAAAACCAGAGATTCGTTTCGGATTCGGGAGCCAGGTTATGAACGGGGAAGGGTTTTAATGCACTCCGTTCGCCTGATTAAAAATCGGTCTTTACTAAACAATTTTTGGAAAACAATTTTATTGCTGAACGTCGACAAATAAACATTTAAATTAAGGAAAGCAGACGATAATAATGAGAAAAATAAATAATTACTATGTAATTGACGAGAATCAAACGAAAATCCAAAGTTCTTAACTACTCATACAGGGGACTGTTTAAAAATCATATTTTACCAGAAAAGTGTGCCGTGCGGCACAATGGACACATCGTGCGGTACAAAAAGTGTGTCGTGCGACACTGTTCATCAATTTAACGGTCAAATTTTCAAATGAGTACCGTACGGCACTCAAAATGTACCGTGCGGCACAGTAAGAGTGCCGTGCGGCACAACTGGCTGCAAAACAGTTTGAAACTTTGGCTTTTCGAAATGATTGATCAGAGGCACATACAAGGTATGAAATGTGATTAAAATGAACTACTTTGAATGGGAAAACAGTGTGTTTGAATAAGGGATGTCCCTCCTCGTTGAATCGCTTCGTACGAGGCGATATTTTCACCGTACGACGCGACCGGGAGGTATAAAATCAAACTAATATTACTTTGATTTGGGTATACCAAGCATGGAGATGATATAAGAGATCATTCCATACTTAGTACCCCTCCCCTCAAGGTACCAAACTCAAGGAATTTGGCGAAACGGGTCGATACCTTCGATTTTGAATTCTCGGATTGAACTTGCTCTGAGGCCTTCTAAACTGGATTTGAACTTTTCTGAACTTCCAACTTAGCTCTGGTGTAGTGGCAGGGAGGATTGAAGGCTTTGGTTTGGACAATCTTGAAGTGACCAATTCACGGGTTTGGGACCGAAAACAGGGGGGTGAAGTTTTTGAATTGGGTTTTTGTTTGGAGAGAAGGTTAGATTGATTTTCTGGAGCTTAGAGATAGTAGTTTTGAGAGGAATGGCAGTTGGAAATGGTGCTCAAGTGTAGAGTTTCATAGCCTTCTTTACACCAAAATTCTCCGGATCATTTTTCGTTGGATTCGATCAATTTATATAGGGGACGAGCGAACGTAGTCACCAAGTTTTCTTGGCCCTTACTCATGGTGATGATGGCCCTATAGTAGCCTCTTCTGTTCACACGCAACGATCAGAGCAGATAGACGCCATGGTCAACATTTTCTCTTTATTTCTTTGAAACTTGCAAAAGCCGTGACAAGTGACAATGTCGTCTGGGTACAAAAAACCGCACTGCGGCACAAACTTATGTACCATCTTGCGTACAACCGCCACCGAAATTCAAAGAACCTGGCCAGATGAGATTCTAAATTTTGGTCGGTGCGTTGAGAGATGAGTACCGTCTTGATCTTGTTGGATCGAGTTGACTTGGAGAATTTCAATTCGAGAGTTCCTCCGGGCGTTTCCTTTCATCATTGGGGATTAAAATGTACGTGAACATTTCATTTTGGGGTGTCTACAGACTACCTAAAAAAGTATCATAAAGTATCCTAACTAGTTAACTAAGAAAAACTCAAAAAATGGTATCTAGTGGACAAAAAATGACTCTCTAAAATCCTAGGTGTCCCCCCTCACTCTCTAAAATATCCCAAGTCACTACCTAAATTTAGGAAGAGACTTAAGGAGGGAGAAAGAGGAAGAAAGAGGAGAGAGATAGAGAGAGAGAGAGAGAGAGAAGGGAAGGAAGAGAGAAAAAGAGGAGAGAGAGAGAGAGAGAGAGAGAGAGAGAGAGAGATAATAACTTTAAGGAGAGAGAGAGGAGCGAGAAAGAAAAGATTTAAAGTTAATTAATATACATATAGGTAGTTCACTAAAGTGCATTCTTCATTAGATAGCTAGCTAAGTTCTTATATGTCTTTAATTGTACACTTTAGCAAATATTTTTTAAATAGTCCACTAGAGATGCTCTTAGCAAATGGGAAACTTAGCCATGCCAACAGTCCACGAATATTTTTGTTTCCTCTCGTAGTCCATTATTCAAATTAGCTTTTATGCATTTTAACTAATTTCAAAAATTCTGAAATTGACAATAAGTTACGCACATCTCAACTAACATTGAGACTTTAAGTTAACGACGATGCATAATTCAAGTAACAGCAAGAGTTTTTAGGCAGGCGAGATTAGAAAAATCTCCAAATCAATTCCCACAAGGAAAATTCTCCTAGGTAACATTCATTGGCAGAAAATAAACATTTAAAAATACAATCGGAAGGATTAAAAAAAAGGTGTTAATCTCAAAAGACAATTTGGTATGGTCCCCATTTTATATTCCTTGCTACTTTATCCACATCCTCAATCTCTCTCCCAACGTGACATTCATAAGATAGTGATTAAATCATACGCTATTATCGTTTATCATTTGTACAAAGAACATGTTCTTGATTCCCATTAGTAAAAGTAAAACTTCTTAGAAACACTGTCCTCCAATTCTACTCCTGCTCTTGCTGCTTCCATGCTAGGAGCTTCTTTTTCATCAGTATCGCTCCAATTGTAACAACCCGAAACTTCAAGCACCACAAAATAAGAATACCAAGTCGAAGTATTCCACACCCCTAACTCTCTTTCAAAAGGCCTCTACTAGCAAAACCATATAGAACACCCAATTCTAATAGCTACTCTGTTTCCATAAAAATAAAAAATAAAAAGGGCAAAAATACTACTCATGCAAATTTAACTTTGACAATGCTCGGGTAACTTGTTCACCATTCGATGCACAACATTAATGAAACATCTCAAACGGTTTTATTGAAACAAGAAAATGAAATGGAATATGCTCCATTATGAATGAGTAAAACGCAAAACTAAGGCATAAGGTACAATATTACATTGAATACTTGTCTAGCTTTCTAATGCTCACTAGTTTTAGAGGCTTATCACTAGACTAGCGAGCGAGTGTACTCATGTGGTGCTTTAGGACGTAACTATACTTCATCACTTAGCAATTTTTCCTAGCAAAGCTTGGCATTTCAACTGTCTCACCAAAGACACCACCTCATAAGTTTGGACCTCTTCAAATCTTGTCCTAAAATTGTTCACACTCTTCACTAAGCTCCTAACTAAATTGAGTGTCTACCTTGTGCCATGGCCAGTCACCAAGAAATACAGCTAAGCCACCATCATAGAATTCCCAAATCTCCACTTGAACTTACCAGTATTTCTGCAAAACTCCTCAATTCTTACCGTTTTCAGCGCCTTTATTCACAACTATCCCTGTTAATTCACAAGGCTCGGCCTCTTCCAACATTTGCACCACCATCCTCATCGAAGGCCTAAGGGCCGGAATCTTCATCGTGCAATGCATCGCGATTGTCAGCACCCTTGCAGCATCTTGATTTTGGGCCTCAGAGATTGTCGCGTCCACCAAATGAAGCACACTACCTTTGCTCCTCATCTCATTGCTCACCCATTGGACAATGTCAACACTATTGCCAAACTCCGTTTCAACTGGCTTCTTTCCGGTTACAAGTTCCATCAGAACTACCCCAAAGCTGTAGACATCGCTCTTCTCGTTCACCTTGCATGTGTACGCATATTCTTCAAAACCAAAACAAACAAGACATCAAAGTCAATTTCATAGCAACAAATGAAGAAATTTTTGAACTAGCTGTTGTAATTCCAATTCATAATGCCTTAACAAACTAGAGGGTACAAACGATCATAATGCCTTCACAAACTAGAGGGTACAAACGATCATAATGCCTTAGCAAACTCTTGGGACCACTAGGGGTTATACCCTGTCGTTACCTCCAAGGTCCCGGAATTAGTCTAGATGCGCACAAGCTCACTCGGATATCCGGTATCAAGAAAACAGGGTACAAACAAGATGAGAAGTGCTACAAACTTTAAAAAATCACAGCAACGAAAAAGTGCTAACCTGGAGCAATGTAACCGAGAGTCCCAGCAATAACCATTGTAGAGTCATTGCTTCCATTTGCTTGCAAAACTTTTGCCAGGCCAAAATCTGCAATCTTAGGCTTCATATGCTCATCCAACAAAATGTTGCTAGTTTTGACATCCCGGTGAACAACCGGTCTACTGCACCCGTGATGCAGATACTCCAACCCCCTGGCAGCCCCAACTGCGATCTCATATCGCACCCCCCAATCCAACACGATCTTTGGACATGTGTGCAACCAGTCCCACAAACTACCGTTGGAAAAATATTCGTAAACCAACAGATTCGAGTCCTCGCTTGTGATACTGCAGTAGAGTTTCACCACATTCACGTGCCTGATGGAACTCAATGTGGCCACCTCCGCATCATATTCCTGGCACCGGAGCTGCCCCTTTGTTAGGATAGACGAGCTGCTGTGGCAACTTTTCCGGCCACCGAAATCTGACTTCCAAATGTGTTTCACAGCCAATTGTTTTCCACACCCTAGCCTGACTCTGTAAACATTTCCTGATCCACCTTTTCCAATCAAATTTTCTTGTGTAATTGCACTCACAATTTCCTCTTCAGAAAAGCTCAACACATGGAATTTTTTCATATCCCAAGAACTACGTCGTTTGATTGGACGATCAAGATCTCTTGGCTTACACTTAACGTAGATGAAACATAAGAGTGACAAAGACAATACAGTTGCCCCAGCCAGCAAGCAAGAAATAATTGTCCGAAAATCGCCGGACTTTCCGGAAACCGATGAACATGACCGGAAGTTCCCAAGATTTTCAGTACACAAGCCCGGATTTCCAACAAAACTACTTCTAAATGCTTCAATAGATAAAGAATCCGGTATTCGACCCGTCAGTTGATTGTTCGACAAATCAAGAAGGCTAAGTCTAGGTGACGACAAACTCACTGGAATTTCTCCAGAGAGTTTGTTGTCAGATAGATTTAAGGAGTTCAAGCTCCTTAAAGAACCAATACTTGCAGGAATCTGGCCTGAAAATGAATTTCCGGCCAGGTTTATGTCATATAAAGAAACACATGAACCTAAAGACTCTGGAATAAGTCCAGAAAACGAGTTATTTTCCAAATGAAGATTACCCAATCCCTTCAAATTCCCAATCGTTACTGGAACTACACCGGAAAACCGATTCGAAGCCAACTCAATGTCAACTAAAGACGTTGCTTCCCCAATCCTTGCTGGTAATTCACCGGAAAATCGGTTGTGAGCTAAAAGGAGCTGTGCTAGAGACTTAGCCTCCCCAATTGTGGACCCCAATGGACCTTCAAATTGGTTCCAAGTGAGATCAAACGTAGCTAAATTTGGTAAGCTCCAAATTCCTGCTGGGACTATACCGGATAGGGAATTTTTGTTCACCCGAACACGATCCAGCGACAAGCAACTGGCATAATTTTCCGGTATTCCACCGGTGAAATTGTTCTGAAGCATAAGTAGTCCGGTCATTTTCCCATTCTTGCACATTTCAGGTGGGATTGGACCCGTTAGGAAATTCTCTGAAACGTCGATGTAATCGAAATCCGAATTCGATCCAATTTTCCGAGGAAGTGATCCAGTGAGCTTGTTTCTATATAAAGAGAGGCCTTGGAGGGACTCGAATTCCCCGAATTCGACCGGGACTTCGCCCGAGAATTCGTTTTCGAATAACTGCAACGACACCAGATTTACTAGGTGCTTGATCTCTGATAAATCTCCTTCAAGTTTGTTAGTTGAAACATCGAAATTGATCAGATTCGTGAGGTTTCCTAACCCAGCTGGAAGTTTTCCGCTGAGCCTATTTTCATAGAGCTCAAGCTGCCACAGGTTTTTCAGCTTTGTAATTCCCTCTGGAATTTCACCAAACAGAAAGTTATATTGAATCTCAAGGTTTTGCAGCAGAGTGAGATTTCCAATTCCTTCAGGAATTTCCCCTTCAATACTACAGTTTGCGAGATACAACCGGTACAATTTGGCAAGATTTAGCACCTCCAAAGGAAATGGGTTTCTATCAAATGGGTTGTCACCGATGCTCAAGAATTCAAGCTGGGTCAGATTTTCCAGTGATTTCCATGGGAATTGGCCGGAAAATCCACTTTGATTCAAATTCAAATACTTGAGTTGGGTTAAAGAGGACAGGTCTGGAACTTTTCCTGTAAAGGAATTCAAACCCAAATCCAAGTACTTCAAATTAGTGCAATTTGAGAGGTCTTCTGTGACGCTGCCAAACAGGGCGTTAGAACCCAGAGAGATTTTTTCAAGTGATTGAAGAGAGCAGATAGAATCGAAAGGCAGAGTGCCGGATAAGTTCTGTAGAGGGAGGTTGATTTCTTTTACCATTTGGTTGGGGTTGCAGGTGATTCCGGTGAAGTTGCACAATGGGTTTTGATCTGGAACCCATGTGGCGAAGGCGTTTGTGGGTGATTTTGAGAGTGAGGTTTTGAAGTTGAGGAGGGCTTGGAGCTCATTCGTGGGTTTGGAGAGAGAGACAAGGGAGAGGAAGCAGAGGAGAGAGAGGATTTTCCGGCATGGTTGTTTCCGGGATGTAAGTTCGGGCAACATGGTGGCCGCCAGTGGAGGAATGAGTAGAAGTTTGTTTTGGGGTGTTGTTTTGTATTATTGCACGATAAAAAGATACTGTAATTTATTAGTACAAAAATTACTGTGACACAAATTTTATGTCACAACCAATCACAACCTCACTCACATAAGATGTGGTTCCCGCATGAACCCCATGTGCGGGCCTCAAACCCCATGTAAATGTAATTATAGTTAATTGTGATATAAAATTTGTATCACTGTCATTATTCTTGTTAGTAACAAATGTGGAAAATGTGACTGGGAAGACTAATCATTGAATGGAATTCATGGGGCTGCCTGCTGCCTCGTAGCAGTGTTGACTTCAGTTTTGGTCACATGTGAGACTTGCCGACTAATAACAGTTCTTTGACGGGACAACGTTCTTTTTAAGCCGGCGGTATAAATTAAAATTTCTTCTAATGCCTAGTTTTCTACTCCATTTAATTTTAGTAATTAGGTTAGAAATGGACATGAGGAGGGTATGAAGTGGATACCACTACCTCCATCTCCGATTCCAAACCTAAATTAATTTCCATCTCCTATCTGATTTCCATCGGAAATTTTATTTTAACCTTCATCTCCGCCCCGATGCGGGTAACGGAGATTCTCACGGGAAATTGGGGATCCAAAATCCATGCACTAGTCCATGTCATTACCCATTAAATTCAACTCCCGCGGCCAAAATTCCATTCCATCCTTGTAATCTGGTTGCTATTATTCATTAAATTCAATTTGTAATATGTAATCTGTATGAGAGTTGAGAGATGAGATCGTGTAGCCTGTAGGGGATGAAAGAGTAGAGATGCGGCGGCTGTGTGAAGTGTGGGTAACCCTAAGTGACTAAGTCCTAAATTCCTAATTTAAGTTATGACCACTGACTATGAGAGTTGGGTTAATGGGTTATGGACAGACGAGCCAGGGGCTGTGAAGTATTGTGGTGGAAAAGAAATTTTAAAAACTTATAATATATGTGTGTGTGTGTGAAGTATTGTAGTGGAAAAGAAATTTTAAAAACTTATAATATATATATATATGTGTGTGTGTGTGTAAACGGGGATGCGGGGAGGGACGGGAATCGAGTAGGGGACTAATAATATCATCTCTTACCCAATTCCCGAAATTTTTAAAAAATAATCCTCATCCCCTACTCGATCCCCGAAAAAATTCCCGAATCCCCTCCCCGAATGGATAAGGGACAGGTTGGATAGGGGCGTGGCGGGCCAGATGGCCATCCCTAAACTAGGTTGTTAAAATCAACTATGATTTTAGCAAATGAGTTCAGTAAGGGCTAAAATCATTGTTTTAAAATAAAAAAAATTAAGTGTTTTCGTGCATCATTTTTTGAAATTTTTCACACCAAATTAAAGTACATGAGGGACACTTTAATTTGGTGCAAAAAAATCGAAAAACGATACACAGAAACACTTAATTTTTTATTTCAAAACCATGATTTTAGCATCTGCTGAACTCATTTGCTAAAATCATTGTTGATTTTAGAAACCTGAATCTATTATATTGCGTCATGTGTTTAAAAAGTTCTCCCAAAAGGTAAAAGATTGACACATAGCGCAATTCAATCGATTTGGAAGAAATTTTAAGTTACATTGCCAGTGTAAAGAATGTTTTCTCTTCTTTGATACGAGTACTCAAAAAGAAAATTTTCCTTGGATTATTGGTTTTTTTTTGGACGAAAGGAATTGAACAAAGTTGAAAATTATGATTCATATTTAAATTTTTTTGAATAAAGGAAAACAAATCAAAAGGCTAAAATTTGAGTTGTGATCACAATTACTTTACTTTTTCCACTCCTCTTGTTGAAAATAAACCAATAATCCACAAAAATTTGACACAGAACTAACAAATGTAAAAAAAGAAATTGAATTAAAAAAACAAATTAACCAAGTAACTTATTTATCCAAAACACCCTTTAGAGCTTCTCCTATCAAACTCTATATCTCTATTTTGAAGACCGAACGTGACATATTAAGATAAGATTTTGTAATTTATCTATATTTTTCTTTAACTTTTTATACTTTATGAGAGAATCATAGAGGGACTCCTGTACTTTTAGAAATTTAAAGACCAAAATAGAAGTGTGGTTCTCTCTATTTGGAGACACGTACATCTATTTTAGTCTCTAAATCTTTTTTAAAAAGATGGCGGGACCCTCCAAAAAGCCCAAATATGTAAAGAAAAGAGGGAATAAATTACAAAAAAAAAAATCTTAACCTATCACACCTGGTCTTCAAAAATGGAGATATAGAGTTTGATAAGAGTTGTTCTTTGGAATAGTAGCAAGGGCAGGTTGATCTAAAACTGCAATATAATTGATGGTATTATAAAAATTTCTTAATATATCACATCTGGTCTTCAAAAAATGGAGATATATAGTTTGATAAGAAATGCTATTAGGAATAGTAGCAAGGGCGGGTGGGGTCTAAAACTAGAACCTAGTGGAAGGTATTATAAAAATTTCTTAATATATCACATCCGGTCTCCAAAAATGGACATATATATTTTTATAAGAGTTGCTCTTAGGAATAGTAGCAAGGGAGGTGGGGTTTGAAACTACAACCTGGTGGATAGTATTATGAGGTCAAGGAAAAATAATTATTGGCTTGAGAAATCAATAAGCAAGCAGGTGGCCTTGTTTGTTTGGGGGATTTGGGGTGGGTTGGAGTAGGACCCATTTTTCAATGTTTGTTATCTTTTTTTTTAATGGGATATGAAATCCCTACCAAATTTTTCTCCCCATGCGTACGGTACATAGAATCCCGGGCGGGGGGGGGATTTCCCCATTTTAGTATAAAAAATATTTTTCACTGGCTATATTCCGTCGAACACAAACACCGGATATGAATTTTTTCCATTCATTGACATCCTGAGCAATATCCCAAGGATTTCATATCCCACCCATATTCCATAGGATTTCATATCTCATCCATTTATCTTCGGCCAAACAAACGAGGCCCAAGGGATTTGGCCATGTGAGAATCTCACAAAAGTATTTGTCTTTTATAATATTGCCTTTTCGAATCTCAAGAAAATCAAATATTCTCAAGGGCTACTTACTACTTAGAGCATCTTTAGTGTACTACCTAAAAAATATTTTCTAAGGTGTACACCTAAGCACATGTTGGACCTTGTTTTGGGTGCTAAGAACTTAAGTAGCTAGCTAAGGAGAAATGCACTTTAATGAGACTCCCTAAAAATGTTCATTATTTTTTAAGCCTCGTTTGTTTGGCCGGAGATAAATGGATGGGATATGAAATCCCATGGGATATAGGTGGGATATGAAAATCCTTGGGATATTGCTCAGGATATCAATGGATGGGAAAAATTCATATCCGATGTTTGTATTCGATGGGATAGTGTTCGGGATATCCGATTTTTTGCACTAAAATGGGAAAATCTCATCTAAATCCCACTCCCCCCATGGAATTTTATATCCCGTACGGATGGGAATATTAATTGGCTGAGAAAAAAAAATCTCATCCCAAATAATGTTACCAAACAATGAATTTTGGGACCCACTCTAAATTACATCCAAATCTCAACCCCATATCCTCCTTAACAAACAAGGCCTAAGTGAGACTCATTTAAGTAGTAAGCAGTGCCAAGAGGTCCCACAAAATTCTCTTTTCCTTCCCTTCTCTTTTTCTCTCTCCTCTTTCTCTCTTCTTACGTCACTTAAGGGTAGTCACTTAGGGCACTTTAGGTAGTGAGGGGTACTACCTAGGATTTTAGGGAGCCAATTTTTGTGCACTAGAGACCATTTTTGAGGTTTTCCTTAGGTAACGAGTTAGAGCACTTTAGGTAGTGATTTTAAGTAGTGCACTAAAGATGCCCTTAGAGACTTAGAGTGTTTGTTTATTAATTTCAAGGCTCCAAAATTAATCAAACTACATAAATTAGACGGAACATCCCGTTATTTAAAAAATAAAAAATAACCGGAGAAGGACGATTTTCGCCGCCTAGGTTGACTGATAACGTTGTAAAAAGTCCTCGTGATCATTTAATTGTCACACATGTTTGTTGATGTTAAAAAGTGGAAAGGAAACCCATAAAAACAAGGAAATCTTCAACTGAAAAATGTTCATTCAACACGTCTCCATGTCAAGGGACGAGTTAATCAATCTCATCGACGACTTTGAGCTATTTCATTGGACGTACATGGACGATTAGAGTGTTCCCTCAACACTTTTAAAGGCACTGTTTGGCCTCTCCACTCTCTAGAAAGCAGTCCTTTTATAGTAAATATAATAAAAAAGAAATTAGTCGTTTCACTTTTGAATTCTTTCAACTTCTTGTCACAACATTCTGCTTTGTATTTGTCTTTTGTGTTATTTTATTGTTGTGGGTGATTTTGCCGGTGAATCCTCCTCAGGTTGAACTATTTTCTTCCTTGCCCAACCTAGACAAGCAACAACCGTTAGTGCCACGCTGGCCTCTTGTTGGCGAGCACTCCGACGCTCAAGTCAGCAACTAGCGAGAGAAACATAATAAAGAGTAATTTTAGATCTAGAAGAGTGTGTATTACTACCTCTAGAATATCACTTGGTATTTTTAGCCTCTCTTGCACTTGCTCTCCAAACTAAACATGTTCGCGCACATGTAGTGATGTCAACCTACATTAAACTGGGCCCATGGCCCTCTGTGAATCATGCAATCACTTAGATGCGTATGGGTGACACCACCTCTTCGCATCAACCCATGTCGCACTTTTAGCCTATCAGGGTCCAGCGTACTCCAGGTCTCTTATACTAAAATCGACCCAGAGCCTAGTCGGATTTGTCCACCACATTTATCAATTAGATTCTTCTATTAACAACTCACTAGACTGACAATATAATAAGTAAGAAAAAGACAAAAATACATACTCGAGTCTATTTTTTTCACTTTTACATGCCTACACACTTTTCACAAATTTTAACATCCTTTTTAAACCTTAACAACAACTCAGTGGGCTAATTTTTTAATCTTCCTTATAAATATGGTCCATACTTTTGTACAAGAGGTGGTTTTCCAGCTCAAATTCAGGTACACAAAAAAGAACTTGTTCCACTCTTCGGGATATGTTAGTGCAACCTTCTTATGGTCGCATATTTGTTTGGACTCCATCAGTCCATGGACTTGGTCGTCCATCCGTCTACACAATAAATGGTCACAATTGACTATTAGCCGTATCGGGGCATGTTCAAGAGCACTGTATTAAGTTCCAATTGCACACACTACTGAATTTAAAAAGGAGTAGCTCTCTCTCTCTCGGGTACATACAGTCCCTTCGTCTCCCATAGTAATTACTCCGTCAGTTTGGTATATTACTCAGTGTCTTCTAAGCAATGTTTTGAAACCTGGACTGGAGGGCGAACCAGAAAGGAGACTGAGCGGACAGGTCATCGGTTAAACCACGGTTGAACCGTTTTCAAACCGTGATGTCATAAATATGTCATTAATATATATTTAATATGCAAAAAAAAAATATGAAAAAAAAAATTGGAAAGTTGAGATGGCTCAAGAGAAAAATGAGAGATGGAAACTGTATATGGGTTTCAGTCCCACATCGCCTGTATTAGAGCTCAAGGACAACGTACAACATATATAAAAGGTAGAGGTAGGGTTGGGCATTTCATCCAACCCGTCCGAATCCGATCCGATTCCCGATCCGAACGGATCGGCAATATGGAGATCTGTTTGGAGATTGAATAGGATATGGGGATTTTTTTTAAAAATGTTGGGGGATCGGGTAGGGGGTGGAGATAGGTATGTCCCCGCCCCGAATCCGATCCGAATCCGTTCCCCGATCCATCCCCGCCCCGTCCCCGAATCCCCGAAATATAGGGGTCTATGCATAAATTATGAAACTTTGGAGTCTCACTGAATTTTCTCCAAACATATAGGGTCAAACTAATTTTTTTCCAAACTCATGGGGTCTCACTGTAATATTGTTCTAGGGTTTATTAAATCTACATATTGTTCATTTGTTCATCTTCTACTGTATTTCATTTGGAAGCAGCCACACACACGAAGTTGTTGTTCGCTCTCTCTCTCTCTCTCTCTCAGTCTCTCTCTACAATTTGAGGGAGGTCCATTAGTTGACAGTTCCCATCCATTCTGTGCCATATTAGTACGATGTTTTCTGCCTCTGTATGCCCCTTGGAATTGCTATTACCCATATTATGGTTTTGTTGGTTCTGCCCAGTTTATGTTGCTCTATGTTAAATACTGCTGCATTAGGACATCTGGTAGTGTTGGTGTCATGGTGTGTTGTTGTTATCTGTACTAGGATGCCATTTTTTCAAACGAGATGCTACCCAAATTTTCAAAATTCCCATGGGTTTGCAGATTAGCTAGAGTCCATTACAATATCAGCATCTAAGTCAATAAAGCAAAACACTTAAGGTGCTAACCAAGCTGTTCATGTGCTTACCTAGCCTTAATTCGTTACTTTATTGCCTTTGCACTTGCATATTGCACTTGCAAAATACTTACTGCCTTTGCACTTGTTGTCTTTTTTGTATCACAGATAAATAGAAATGCAAGTGTGGAGTTATTCTTGGGGTCAAGTGGAGCCTTCATTTTGGAATTTCCGTTCTGTCGTTGACGAATGAAACCTTAGTTGTTGCTATTTTGTTGAAATTTAGTTGAATTTTAATTATGTTTTAGTTTTCTTGTAATGACAGTCAATGTGGATGAGATTGTTTGAAACCAATCTTTAATGTGAAGCCTTATGCAGATCAAGTTTCTGGGATGATGCCTCTTTATTAAAATTTTCTATAGAATTGCTTGAACAATATTTCAACTCTAGGTAAAATAATTGGATCCCCGAATCCCCGCGGGGATCCCCGTTCCCCATTTGGATTGGGGATGGAGGATGAAAATAAATCCCCGTTGGAGATTGGATAGGGGATGGATATGAGTAAGGGGTTTGGGGATTGGGGGTGGAGATAGTGGTCTCCGGCCCCGATCCGCCCCCATGCCCATCCCTAGGTAGAGGAGACCCATTTGTTACACTCGTGCATTTTAATCGCTAAGAGGTAGTCCACGTGGACCATTGACCGTGGGATTCGACTTTTAAGCCATCAATGCGTCAGTAAATAGTGGAATACAAAAAATATTCAGTCGGTCCGGTCCAACTGACCCGTAGCCGGGTTTAACGGTTTGCTAGTTTAACCGTTATTTTGCACTGGTTTCTACTAGTAAAGGGTTTTTGAGATCATCCTGACTGGAATAAGGTCCGGTTGACAGTTTATCCGGTTGAACTGGCCGGTCCGGTCTGGGTTTTAAAACATTGCTTCTTAGATTCAAGAAACCTTTCTCAAAATAGACCTAAGTTCCGACCAATGGAATTGCCTCTATGGTCCTACAAAACATTTCTTTTTGTTTGATAATCCCGGGTGTTCCGGGTCAATAAACCCTACACTACCTCCCACAATTGTTTCACTTGCTTAAGCGTGGGAGTGCAATGATCTCAAAAGATTTTGGCAAGAATTAATCTTGGAATCTCGAGAAGACGCAAAACTCTTTGAGCCCCAGCTCTTTATTACTATTGAAACCCTTATTAGCTCAATCCATTGCTTCTTTCTGGCTAAGAGCATCTTCAACACTAATAAGGCATTTTCACTAGTTACGGGGGTGCTCCAACACAACTAGTCTTTTAGCCTAGTCAAAAGGTAAAAGAACATATCGTTTTCGAGGGGTGGCTGATGGCGTAGCGTTTTTGTATTGGATCAATAAATTTGTCTAGCCATTAGAGTAGGGACGGAGTTGAGAATTTCACTATGCAAGGCCGATTTTTTTTTCCCAAAATAGTTTGCAAAGGCAAGCCTATATAATTCATGGGAATTTTTTTTCCTATATGATGCTAGAGGGTTTTTTTTCCCTTGCAGAGGAAACCACCTCTATTGGCCCCTACTGGCTCCATCACTACATTAGAGTCTAGAGACTAACTACTTGTAGCCATGCATCCCTTACACCATAAGGCAGAATACCTAGTCATCTGAAGAGCCTGTTGGGGCTTTAGAAAGAGAGATTAGGCATTTTTCTTACCAAGGCTCAAATAGCTCTTGAAAATGCTCCATGTTGTGTCGGCTTGGGATGGTGCAGTGCACCATTCAAATGTATGGTTCGGGTTTAATCCGAGCAATGAATTGAATTCAACCATCAATTGTTTGGATTAAATTCAAATCAATCATTATCAAAATAGACAATCGGATGATGCGTACTACACTGTGCAATGCATTTTCTGTGCCAACTATATCAAACCCTGAATCAATTAAGGAATAACTATGGAATTCTTTTGGACAAGTGTCAGCATCAACTAATAGCTAGTCAAAAGCATAAGAACAATCATAAGTGAAGAACTGTAGACATTGAAAAAGATCGATGTTAGTTAGCATATGGAGAAGAATTATAGACTCAAGCAGAGGACCCTAATCCCATATGGACGACTAGAATAGTAGAATCACAGATTCATTGAAAGAGATGTTAGTTAGCACATGGAAAAGAATTGGGGCAAAAAGTCAGCATAAAAGACAAGAAAAGTAACAAATGGTACTAATTATTCAACAGTCCCGGAGCAAAATCACGTGATGTTTAAAATCACTGTAGCACCTCACACTTACGTGTTGTCTATATAAATGTTGTGGATCCCACAAGAAAGCTGTGTAATGATAGAGTGCCACACTAGAGTACTGAATAATTAGATGTTACTAATAGTCAAAATCTTTGTCAACATTGGCAGCATGATTAGGTACCTAGAGTTTTCAGTATGTCACTCGAGAAGTAAAAATCAAGTTAGAAAGTTGCCATGCATCACTCCACTTTCCAGGAAGGCACTCGAGAAGTAAAAATCAAGTTAGAAAGTTGCCATCACTCCATTTTCCAGGAAGATGAAACAAATTTGGCATTTATCCTATTCAACTTTTCCTTTGTATTAGAATTGGTTTATATGATCTTTTATAAGCATATTTACAGTAAATTTTAGTTTTGGGAAGTTCTTTTGGGCTTTTAATGGGGGTATTTTTGGCCCAGTTTTCCAAATGTGCTAAAATCATAATATTTCAAATAAAAAAATGAAGTGGTTCCGAGTATTGTTTTTCGATTTTTTTCGTACTTTAATTTGGTGCGAAAAAAATCAAAAAATAATACACGGAACCACTCCATTTTTTTATTTGAAATATCATATTTTAGCACCTGAGTACTAAAAGATAGTTTACTGCCAAAAAACCAAAGAAATAAAACAAAGGTCCAAATTATAAAGAGAAAGTCTACAATACGCACCTCTTAGTCTTAAAGGGATGGACTCTATGCACCTAATGTGTGGTTCAAATTGTGTCACCTCATAAAGATTCATAACATTTTCGTGCATCTAATAACTTTTATAATAAAAACTCGGTAACTTTTCAGCAATGCATTCACAACATTTGTTTCCCGTAACTTTTCAAGAATAAAATTCATAACATTTTCCAAAATAAATAAATAAATAAATATATATATATATATATATATATATCATATTAGTGCGTGTCGTAACTTTTATTCTAAAAACTTGTAACATTTTAAAAGTGCATATAATACACACCCAAATAGGACGGTCAAGAGAGATCACTACACGCATGTAGTGACTCCCCTCATTATAGGACCCCCGGTTCCGGGTGTATTGTAGCCTTTCCAAATTATAAATAAACTTCAAATAATTAACTCCTGCTATATCTTGCCAAACACTGGTATGCAAGTAACGTTTGATTTTGTTTGGTTTATGTCATTCTTCCTTCTGTTATTAAGTTCGTTGTTGGTATACAGTGATGGAACATGCAAGGAAAGAGCAAGCTATATATCCTACACTAACTTTCAAAAGAAGAGGAATATCACTATGAAGGCACCTGTGGAATAATGTGGGCTTTTTGCTAAAGACCAAAGATATTTTGACTAGCAGGTGTGCCAGCCAGGTTGCAACATTTGAGTAGGTGAAAATTTGGGCCGAACATTATTGGGCCTTAACAAAAATGTCTTTGGGCCAATTAGTTATTGTGCATATTTCCATGAGCAAAAACAAACCCAACGCAAATTACTAATACTGGTATTTTATTGAGATGTGGAGGAATGGATGGTTGAGATTGGCAAGAAAGAAAATATTTTATTGTGAATTTTTTTTTTGTTATATATTAGATAGTCAAAAGTAGGGTTGTCAACGGTCCGATTTGGTGTAAATTGGTATAAATCCAAGGACCGAACCAGAAGTCTACGGTCCAATGTAAGGCAACCTGTATCAAAACCAAAATTCTACGGTCTGGTTCCAAATCAATCAATAAAATCACGGTTCGGTTCACAGTTTATCCACGGTTATTACATTCCACAAAAAAAAAAAAACATATTCCAAATTCACATTCTCATTGTAACTTTTGGAACCCATTGATCATCAATAACTTTTATGTTTTAATAAACAACACCAAGTCATCAACAATAGTGCTTCAAAATGATTCAAAGATATTCACATTCAAAAGAGTACCACTAACAGTAGCAAAAAGATGCAAAAACATCATAATATAAAGCAAGTAAATAAAATTTTTTAACCACAATTAGTACAGTCTCGATACAATAAGTAGCTAATATACGTTCAAGCAAAAATAAAATTGCAATTGTTAACTACAGTTTGCACCTTTACTTTTCAGTTATAGCACATCCACCTATTTAGGGTATAAAATTAATTAATTAAAATTCTTATCCCAATATTTTTATATACATATATATAATTTTTTTTATTGATTAAATTCTCATGGTCCGGTTCGGTTTATCCACAATTCTTTTATGAAAATCCATGGACCGAACCGTGAAGCACGTTTTTCTAATTTTTCAATCCGTGTCCGGACCATTAATCCACGGACCCAATCGAAAACCTATGGTTCAGTTCGGTCCGGTTCGGATTCGCAGTTCACGGATTTTTTTGACAGCCCTGGTCAAAAGCATAATTTGAATTGAACATCACCTGCCCAGATCGAAGAAGGAAAAAACATCATCTCCTACCACTCACCTCCACGCCTCCTACACACAATTTCCTCAAACCTAAAGAGTGATCCATGACGGAGTAAACTGCAACCTCTTCTTATTTCTAAAGTATCATTTCACAGGGGACCCTGCAGCTCCAAAGGAACGGCAGAGGCGCCACCCTCTGGAATGTACCATTTCAATGGTTCGAGGGGATCCCAACTTGTGTTTGCTAAATCCTCTTTTGACATAGCGAGAGAGATTAAAAAATTATTGATTTTTTTGGTGGGCAAATTTTGTGTCTCACAAAATGATTCAAACCGCTTATTATTCGTAAAATATTTTTCTATGGTTTCTAATTTGGGGCCACACAAAAAAATATTGACGAATAATAAGTGGGTTGAATCATTTATTGAAAGTAGCTCAATGCAATAGTATCTATTTGTTGGCATACCAGTTAGCACAACCAACTTGGGAACATGTTTCATTTGTATAGTTATAATGTAGGTCCAATAACATGACACGTGCAAGACTTCTCTAGACCATGAGAAATGATGTCAAAACTAATTTTTCCCTAACTTGCCAAGACAGTCGTGGGACACAATTTCAAAATTTCCGTTCGAAAACACTTTTCTACAAAATAAATACTAGAAAAATGAAGGAATTTTAGTTTTCTTGTAAGATTCCTTGTCAAGAAAATACACACAAGAAAATAAGTTTCATTTATTTTACTTCACCTCATTTCACTTTTTCTGAGAATTCATTTCCCAAAGCAACATTCTCGACAACTGAACGGAGTCCTAAAAGAAAAATTTGTGTGCAATGCAAAACATAGATGAGTTTAATACAATATAATACATGTGACTCCTGGTACCATTTTATAGAACTTACGAGCATAGATTCAAGAAGAGATATAGTTAATATTGATATAATACACACGAGTCTTGGTTATTTTGAAGAACCTACGTGTGGAGATATATTTGATGGAAAGTGATTCCATACCACCCCTTTAAACTTTTGATTATTTTATAGAACCTACGTGCATAAGCATTCTGAATATGTTTGCATATGAATAGTGAACACATGTACGTGCAAGTACCATTGATCCTCTAGGTAATGGGGGAACAAATTACAATGTACTCATCTTCTTTTAAATTACAATGCACTCATCTACTCTTTCATAATATTCAAAAACTCTAATTGTACCATGCCAAGGCATTCTTTTGTGGCCAATGTCTACATTAGTTATTTTCTCCTAGGTTTCATGTTCAATCTTCTACACTACTTGGTATCATCTCTAGTGTGGCCAATTTGTCCGAGCTTTTGTCCAGTTACAATTGGATTCCCACTAATAAACAATGAGTTGCAAAAAGGACGGTCGTTTTAGTAACTAGCATAACCCAAAGGATTGGCCTAATGGTCAATGCTTTAGAGTTTGTTCCATTCTAAAGTCTTAGATTTGAAACCTCATAAATATTGTTAACTTTTTTGGAGCAAGTCCATATAGAGTTTTGCTCTAGCTTTAAATGAACCATCCGCTAGTGGATGATGAGATTGTTCTCCCAAAATTAGTTGAGTTGCACGAAAGCTGACACGAATACCCAATTATGAAAACAAATTGTAGTTACTAACATTTTCTGGATAAAAGAAGGAAGAAAAACATACGGACAGGGAGATTGCATTGCAATAGCCACATTTTCCTGATAAAAAAGGATAAGGGTTTCTGATTTTTAGTTTCCACACAAAAACGAATATTGCTGGTGAAATATTCATTCAGGTTCAGGTCAACCTTCTCATCTTGCCATTGTCTATCTATTTGTCACCCATATCCATTCAATTTGAACAACCCCCCGCCCTCTCTCTCTCTCTCTCTCTCTCTCTCAAGCAGAACACAAAAAGATGCAGCCAAGTGCAGAAGCGAATCAACGGATTGCAAGAATCTCAGCTCATCTCCACCCTTCCAATCTCCAGGTCTGCCCTTCTCCGATACCTTCTGCTTCTACAAATTTCCCAATTCTATTTCCCGTTTGGGTATTCTTTACTGATTTCTTTTGATGCATTTTTCACTCCCCTCTTTGAGCTCAAACTTATTAACTAATTGAGTAATTCGATTATGAATCATAACCCTTATTTGCAAATCGAATTGGAGAATTGGGTATCTTCTAATAACCATTTTTTACCCATATTCTATGATCTTTGGTTTTGACATGTGTTATGATCCAGTGCAAGGTATTAGACTTGTCCCACATCGGAGTATGGGCTCCTGGTGGGGGTTAATAAGTCTCTGGGCACCCTTCACCCTTGAGCTAGCTTTTGGGGTTAAGTTCTACCCAAGGCTTGTTACAACATGGGCATTGGGTATGAACTTGTCAACTGTTTGTGTAATTTAGTTATGAGCCCTAACCCTAATTGTGGATTTTAGAGCTAAACAACTGGGAAATCAGAATTTGTTTGAAACTTGATTTGATTGGTTTTGTGACTTAAAGATGGAGGAAGGTTCAAACTTGAGCCGAGCAAATTGTAGAGCAAAAGGGGGTGCTCCTGGGTTCAAAGTTGCTATACTGGGTGCCGCTGGAGGCATTGGACAACCCCTTGCATTGCTAATGAAGATGAATCCCTTTGTTTCTGTTCTCCATCTGTATGATGTGGTCAATGCCCCTGGTGTCACAGCTGATGTTAGTCACATGGACACTGGTGCTGTGGTAATTTTCTTTCATCGAAACTGTGTTTTTATCTCTCTTTTCTCTTTGAACTAACTATTACCAATAACAATTAAATGGATTATCTGTCCTAGTTGATAATGCTTTTACTTTTGCTGTTTTTCTCATTTTCCTTGTTATTGGAAGCAACAAGTAAAACTTTGAAAACACTAGTTCTTTCCATTATGGTTTTCCAAGTATTTTCTTGTTTTTGGAAAACTCGTCGAAAACAGTTTGCATAAACAATGCTTGAAAAAGCACACCTGCATAAACAATACGGTGTGCTTGGTTGCAGTTCCTGGAATCTCACTTTTGTGTTAGTTTTTGGAAAGAAACCCCACCATATGCTGGTTTGGTTATGATCTTCAAAAATTGTTTTCTGGGGTTTTTAAAGATAGAACCCAAATTGGAGATATGTTTCATATTCTTGGACTGCACTTTGCTAAACAGTAAACATAATTAAGATTTGAGAACATTAGTGTTTCCAGAAGCGCAAGCATTATGGAATGAAACCTGGGGCCTAGCAGCGCAAGGCCTATCTCCAAAGGGCGCCCTGGCTTCTCAAAAACACTTTCTGGTAGTATAATGCAAAAACTGATTCTGAAAGTACAAAGAATGTGGGCGACTAGTTTCCTTAAAAAGTATGTTTTTTGGGGGATTTTTTCTGAAAAGAACTAGCCAAACAAGCTTTCTTGAGTCCGAATATTCAGAACAATACCAAACAGTATTGTTTCCTTGTTTCAAGGTACGTGGATTTCTAGGGCAACCACAACTTGAAAGTGCTCTTACTGGAATGGACCTTGTGGTTATACCTGCTGGTGTTCCAAGGAAGCCTGGAATGACAAGAGATGACCTTTTCAACATCAATGCTGGAATTGTCAGGACCCTTTGTGAAGGAATCGCTAAGTGCTGCCCTAATGCAATTGTCAACTTGATAAGTAACCCAGTGAACTCTACTGTTCCAATTGCAGCGGAAGTATTCAAGAAAGCTGGCACGTATGACCCGAAGCGACTTTTAGGAGTCACGACGCTGGATGTTGTGAGAGCCAATACTTTTGTGGTATGTAAAATTTAATGGTTACCTTCATCAAAAAACTTTCTGGTTTCTCATTTCTCTTTACTTGTACGGTTCGGTAATTAATAGCTGGTATTATGTTGTCTTTATCTTATTGAAGGCGGAGGTTTTGGGACTTGATCCAAGAGAAGTTGATGTTCCAGTGGTTGGAGGTCATGCCGGAGTGACCATATTGCCTCTTCTGTCACAGGTCTAAGTGAATGCATATCTGATTTTGTAAAACTTGGTTGATTTTTAATCAGTAGCACCTATGGTAATTGGTAATATAGATTTGTGATTTGAAGTGGATTTCGCACAAATGTTCGTCAATTCAGGTTAAGCCTCCCTGCTCATTCACTGCAGAAGAAGCCGAGTATCTCACCAACCGGATTCAAAATGGTGGAACAGAAGTTGTTGAGGTACTGTAGTTTAGTAACATTTCCAACAATTTAGGTATTTAACTTCGGAATCATTTTGATTGAACAGCACGTCGATCTTGTTATCTTGTTGAATGTGTCCTTGTCCTAGTTCACATTCCAAATGAATTTGCATCAATTTCAATCGAATTTGCATCAATTTCAATCTAGTGGTTTATCTAGCTGTTGCCTTTTGAATATATAACACTCGTCAGCCATGAAATGCATGTTTTACTATCAGGCTCGCTCATGATCACCTCAACTTTGATTGAGTTGTACATCAATCTTGTTATCTTGTTGAATTTGTCTATCCTAGTTCACACTTCGTACAAACTGGCATCATTTCCAATCCAGTGATTCATCTAGCTGTTGAATATATAACGTGTCTGCCATGTAAAATGCATATTTTAGAACCAAGCCTATGATCTTCCATGATCTCCTCCTATAAATTATTGGGATGATTCTCTTGCTGATTATTGCAGCTGGATTTTATCAATCTGGGTTCAAATTTAGTTTGCATTTTGCCTGTAACAATACCAAGGGAAAACACTTTGCTTTCTCACTCTGTCACCTCATTCTAATTTGGTTAATCCAGCAATTATTTATATCATTTTTAAGAAAATACTCTTCAAATCGCTTGCAGGCAAAAGCTGGGGCTGGCTCTGCAACACTTTCCATGGTTTGTAAAATCCACTTTTATTCCTTGCTCAGTGTTGGCTAACTTTTCGATGAATTAAAAGAATCCAAAACTCATCAAAAGAAATGGAAACACATTTCTTGCATAGGCATATGCAGCTGCCAAGTTCGCAGACGCATGCTTAAGGGGCTTGAGAGGGGATGCTGGCATTGTGGAATGTTCTTTTGTAGCTTCTCAGGTTCTTTGTTTGTTAATTTGCCCATTTCACATAAAAATATATTTTTTTTTCATTGATAAAGTTTGCATATTCTGAATTATAGGTGACGGAGCTCCCTTTCTTTGCATCGAAGGTACGACTTGGCCGTACTGGAGCTGAAGAAATCTACCAACTCGGACCCCTAAACGAATACGAGAGGTAATACACAGTAGCCATGAAAAATTTCCCACCAACCTAAATAGGTTAATAGGAGACATGATTTACTATCCACTGGAAAATGTACACAGGGTTGGATTGGAGAAAGCAAAGAAAGAATTAGCAGGCAGCATCCAGAAGGGGGTTTCCTTCATAAGAAAGTGAAACGAGTGATGAGGAGATTTTATACATAATGGTTACTTTTGGACTGCTGTGTACATTATTTTTACTTTTTTGAGCATTATTACCTAAGAAATAAAGAGTAATTTCCAATAGAAACAAATCTTCCTCTTATGATATTAAATGGTTCTTGCGATTTCCTGTTGTTGGGTACTTGAGGAATGAGCAAAGGTTATTGCTAACTACTACCCACTAGGCGGTGGATAATGCACGTATAATGTCAAAAGTACTTGATTTTCACATCTCCCTTTTTCGTGCTTTAGTAAAAAATTTACACACCCTTAAAAATTTCACTAAATTTGTATAGAGATTCAAATGTATTTGACATAGGTATTGATTTCCGCACCCCTCAAATAGATCACACTTCACGGATATCTAATTTTTTTTTTTAAAGATAATGATACATTTTCTTTTTAAGTATCAATGCTTTTTTTATTATCCATTGTTCCAAGGACTCTGTTTATTTTTATTTTTTCACTGTGAAAGGGTATGAGAGGGTTATGTTAGTGTTTGGCTGCCATCTTATTCCATTTTACATTTTATTTCTTCTTTTGGATGTTTGGGAGTAGTTATGGGATGGATATTTGCAAAGACGTTATCAAGAACGGATAACAAATGAGTGTTTTTCTTTTTGCTGGAAGAGTAAGAAGTTTTTTTTTTGACAAGCAAAAATTTATTAATCTTTGAAAACAAATTACAAAGATTAAAAGGGGCTGAGACAGAAAACACCAAGGACCCAAAATGGGAAATAACAAAAAACGCCAAGGATGGTAAGATACCAGCCAAAACAAAGAACCAAACAAAGAACCAAGACAACCAAAACTCCCGAACAAGAAGACACCATTGAGAAGGCCACAAGAGCATCCCATAAGCAACAACAAAGAATGGAAAATCCTAGGGACTCCACCTCCTAAATCAGCCAAGAGCAAGCAAAAACAAAAGCACCCAAACCCAACCAGGGAAGCAAAAACCCCAAAACGCCGAAACCTCCAACCGACAATGACGAAGACTAAATCAGAACTTCATAGAAATGGACGTACCTTCCTCCAAATCCTCAAGAGCTTTAATTTCCAATTCAGAAACTTCAACTCCCAGAATTTCTAAGTATTTCTTAATATTGTAGCTATCCCTTCCATAAAATTTTACGCCATATGAAGCACCCATCTCCATATTCTTACAGGCTTCCTTGATAAGCATCATATACCTCTTACAAATGTCGGTATTAGCTTCCACTTGATTCGAAAGAGTGGGCCCAACTAAACTACCTTTCTTCGAGCCTGACTTAAAAGACTACAATTTCTCTTCTTTATGACCTCGGCTAAACATCCTAGAAACGATGGTAGCTTTCAAAGGATTTTTAGTCCATATAGGATTCCTACGATATCCTTTCTTCGACCGAGCTTTCTTCCTATGGCGCAAGTAATCCATATAATTAACAAGGGGATCGGCAGAAACAAGATCCACAAATAGGGAGTCGTTAGAACCAGAAATCGCAGTTGCCCCCTCAGCTTGATTTGCCTCCTTACGGTCCTCCACTTGGATTGATCTCTCTGTACAATGATTTTTGCCCAAGGGAGAACTAGATTCCTCGACGAAGGAGTAAGGGAAGGAGATAGAATTAGCCCCCACATCAATATTCAAAAGTAGACCTTGATCTCCCTTATTTGAGATAACAAAAGAGTCACCCATAACACCACTGATAACACCAACACTAGTCTTATCAGTCAAGTCTTTCTGTATCGCCAACAAATCTGAGCCTTGATCACCATCATCAGGGACGAAGCCAGGAATTTCATTACGTAGGGACGAATGTTTTATCCAAAATACTTTGCAGGGGCGAGCCTATATAATTCATAGGAAAATTAGATTTTTCTATGTAATACTAGAGGTTTTTTATTTTCATTGTAGGGGCGATCACCCCTACTGGCCCTCCTCTAGCTCCATCCCTGACCATCACTGACCCTCAAAGCATCATCCGAGGAGAGAGACAAAACTTGGAAGAGTAAGAAGTTCATTGGTATTAAGGAATAGTACGAGAAACAAATGTTATAAGGAGGTGTATAGAACAAGAACAAAAACTAGACAATCAACAAAATAAAGAGAACGTCTACTTTCAAAATGATTGCAAAAGCAATTAACACACATAAGATGAATAAAGCCTCTCTAGCACCTGCAAAAAAACCATTAGGCTCTATTCAATTGTCAAGAATTTTGTGCAAGAAAGTTAGTCATGAGAAAAGTGAAGTGAAAAGAAAATCTATTTTCCTGTGAGTGTTTATTTGACAAAGGAATTATGTAGGAAAATTAAAATTTAGTTAGAAACTTACGGGAACTTCTTGTATCTTGATTGCATAGCTATTTTGAATAAAAGTAATTTTGGAGCTAAATATCTAGGAAAAAAATTATTAAATACGAATTTCCACATTTGAATCATGAGGCAACTGTAAAATTAACCATTGAGAAAGAAAAATATTCAGGTTTGGCTTCATAAGCCAATTGACTTTTCTTTTTCTTTTTTTGTGTGCTTATTTTTGGTTTTATTCAAATAATTTTGAGTTTCGATCATAATTTTTTATTTTTTCGATTTCGTTCAAGACAAACATATAATTAACAAAAAAATTGACGCAAACTAGCAAATGCAATAAAAATTCAATTAAAAAAATAAGCCAATTACCCAGCTTATTTGGATGCTTAGATTAGACAAAATAAAACAATGCTAACCGACAGTGATTAATTAATTGTTACAAACAAAACAAAACTTTTCTGTGGCAACCACACTGCAACAGCTTGATTGCAGGGAGAGAGCAATTCTTCTAGGAAAATGATTGAACCTATGAAAATACCTTTCCCACTAGGTTTCATTTTCCCTTAAAACAATCTTGCAAAATATGTAAGAGAGTAACTTTCCCATCATTTCTTAACAACTAAGCAAAAAAAAGGATATTAGTGTAGACACGATGTTGTTGTGCGCAAAAACACAAGACGATTGTCGCAACTATCCCCAATAGTATGGACTCATTTGCCTTTATGCCTTGCGTATTTTTTTGAAGATTTGAACATTTTGAACATCGTCCAAATCCATGAGCCTAGATTTTCGCCAACGAGTCCAGCATTTGTTTGGACTAGCCATGCGACGACCACTTCCCTTTGCAATGCTATCCCGAGAAGCCACAATTCCCACTCAACATGTGATTTGTTGAGCGAGCAATTAAATGCGTTGGATAATGCAAAGTTTAAAATTTTATTTTCAAAGGAGCCTTTTGAATTCTCAATAAAAATTTCCCCACCGGCATTGCGCAGATTCCATTATAGTATATGTTATCATCCAAATACTTTCACATTTGTCGTTTTGTGAACCTTGCATTTATCACTTCTTATCATTATTATTATTTTTTTCTTACGATCATCTAGAAAAATTAAACCGGTAAGTTATACTGAAATGTTTCAAAGAAAAATTGCGGGAGATTGCCAGGGATTGATGACGTGGATGGTATGGTACCTAAAGGCCTGAATACTGATTACGGTGAACTTTCGTACAGTGCGACTCATGGATTTGGACATTAACGACGTCGTTTCACGCTTCGTGAGAGTGAAGCGAAAAAGATGACATTCGCAAGGCTTGGCTTCGCCCGGGTTCGAACCGGAGACCTTCAGTGTGTTAGACTGACGTGATAACCAACTACACCACGAAACCATTTGTACTGTGGTCGGAAGATTTTATATTTATACTAATTATTACTTCGTTAGGTTTAATCCGAAAATTTCTTTAAAGCTGCGCTTAAGGGAGGGAAAAAAATTGTTTCCGCTGCCAGGATTTAAACGCGGTGATGTTGCAAGTCCATAGCAGTTTTGTGCTATAGGCTATTGCGGATATTTATTAATGATTTTCACAAATTAAATTTTATCTACAAGAGAGATTTCACTCAAATCTTTCCTATGATATCTTGCTCTGTCTAATCGGGTGTCTATCTTGTACACCCATTGTGTGTGCCAAAAATCAACAATTGACGTCATTTAATCACTCCTCCGGTGATTAACAGAGTTGTCTTGCTGCTTTGAGTAGAATAGCCCTTCACATTGTATTTATATGTTTAATGTTTCTCTTTATTTACCCATTTAGAGTATCTCCAACCCAAAACTCCATTTTGACCTCCTTTTCTTCATTTAAGATTATCAAAATAATAAATTTTATTGTAATTGAAAATGATTATGAAGGAATTCTAACTCCAAGCCGATACTCTATTTCTACCTCTATTTATTACAAAACTAATGCCAAATCTCGAATTTCACCACTTTCCCTCCAAAATTCAAAATTCATATTTTTCTAACTGAGTAAAAAAAAAAAAATTACTCAATATTAGTCTTATCTTAAAGATATTTTAAATATCTGTTCATTAGGAACAATTTTTTCAAAAAATAAATGTATCAAAACTAAGCTGATGAATAATAAGATGAGATTTGAAAAGGATGAGATCGTCCATTATTTTTCCATCTCCAAATTTGGAGTGCCAAACTTGATGTTCTCAAATGGAGGAGGAAATAGAGGATGAATTGGAATTGCATTTCTTCTAAACTTGATACTCTTAAATGGAAAAATGGTGGGTGTGTGTGAAATAGATCATTGGACTTGTCATTAGAACATAAAAATTAGAGCTAATATTTTTGTACTATAAAATACTACTAAAAAACTAATGCCCTAATGATGATCACTTGTTGAGCCACCTAATAAGGTCATTGACTCATCCATGGGAATCCAATTTGACCTTTTTACATTTCCAAAAAATTTGGAATATTGGCCATGGACCATGGTAAAGCTTCTAGATGGCCTCTTATTTTTTCTGTGCCTTCTCTAAATGTTCACATTTGAATGCCAAGGCATTTGTGGTTCCTCTGATTAGGGGTGTCCAGAAAAATCTAAAAACCGGTAAACCGAATCAAATCAAACCGAACTGTGCCTTTTGGATTGGTTCTCTGGTTGTATGGTCAGGTTCTGGTCCTAAAAAATTAAAAATCGTTAAATTTGGTTCGATTATTGGTTCTTTTAAAAAAACCACGGTTCGAATCGAACCAGAACCGATTTATTATATAGATATATATATATATATATATAATATTTATATATACACATACAACTTCATTGATGTTTACTGTTGGCTGGAACTCCAATAGTCTCCGCACCGCCGGTTACGAATCTCGTCTTGGTAAAATGCACCGGTTTTCTATCTGATGCGATGCGATGCCGATCTGCATTCGGTGCATCGGATTTGGATTTAAGCGGTACTAGTTGTATATACATATATAAATCAATTTTTTTTCTCATATCATCCAATTTTTCATAATATAAATTATAATTACACAACAAATATCATAAAACATGACTTTAAATTAACAAACAAATGTTTCAAAGTTTACACCATCATAAAATAAACTATGATAACAAAAATTTAACTTGCCTTGACACTTTTTTCTATGCTACACAATTAATGAGTTAAAATTGATTCTTGTACATCACCCACTACGGACTATAGTTGTGCCCAACAAAACCCAACTCTCTCTCTCTCTCTCTCTCTCTCTCGGTAAATGAGCCGATTGAAACATATCACAAAATACTCTGTTGTGCCCAACAAAACCCAATTAGTATGCATCTGCGCCGAGTGAAGCAAAGATGCCGGAGGATGTGAGATTGAGAGATGAAAATATAATGAAAATAACCTATGGGGGTTTTAGATTAAGGGTGAACTCTTTTGGCCGCCCCAGTCCTGTCTCGGAGAAGGAGGGATCGGCCAACCTCACCGGAGGTCCAGGAGCACGTCAAATGGGAAGGCTTGAGTCTTAGGAGCATGTTGATCGGAGCCTTGGGAGCACTCCTGAGAAGGAGGCTGGGGTCCCTAGGGGACGCCTGGAAGGAGGCTGGAGCCCCAGGGGCACGCCTGTGAAGGAAGCGGGGCCCCCGGGGACGCCTCGGTAGGAGGCCGAGCCCCTGGGCACGCCTCGGAAGGAGGCCGAGCCCCAGGGGCACGCCTCGCGGAAGGAGGCCGAGGCCCCAAAGGGGCACACCTGCGGAAGCGAGGAGGTGGGGTCCCCCCGGGACGCCTCGGTAGAGGCCGAGAGCCCTGTGGGCTCGCCTCTTG